>OX122886.1:37351475-40198966 GCA_944738645.1 Eristalinus sepulchralis | reverse complement strand
CTAACAATTGAAGGTTAATTCCCACTCGATGCTCACTACCTCGCTTAGAATCTCAGTCTTGCGATGCAACCAACAACGCAACAAAATCTTCTGCAAAGTGCACATTTCCCGATGCATCTCTCTGCTTCACAGCACATTGAAGCAAGCCATGCGAGTTAATGCTAAGCATCTTCGGTTTAAATTAAATGTTATGATTAACTTTCGAAGACTTGACGAGCGCTGTGCAGGCGGATTTCTCTCGGAGATGGTGTTTCTGATTGACGTACACCATTTGAATTTGGCTTGTGAGAAATTTCCTTGCGAATGAATTTTAAATTATTTGAGGAAGCCCGTCTGCCACAGACCCACGCTCTATGTTCGGCAAGATTTAAATATTTTAATTAATTCTTCAGAGAATCCGTACAAAACTTCCTGGCATGTGGACCTTTAGCAGCGTTCCGGAACTCTATCTACGATAGCCGGAATTTCACACGAATTTGGTGATTTTAACGACTTTTGCGGAGACTGTGAAATAATGAAACCCATTGTGGTTATTTAACGTAACCCCGCGGCTTGAAAATTAGTTTTTTCTTGACTCTATATCTATATCTTGTTACCTTCGCAAAAAAGCAGGTGGCTAGGGAGGTCTGATGAGACGCAATTCATTTCTTCAAAACCATCGCGGCCTAAGCTGGATACTTGATTATAGCACAGTCACACTTCACAGCAACATAAGTGAAAAGTGTACTTGTATGCAGTGTCATTCATTCCATGGTCTTAAGTTGGAAGCGCTGGCATCTGGCACCTGTCAAACTTAGCCTTAATAAGAAGCATCACCGTATTTGGTCAATTCTTGCCATTTATGATTAACAATCAAATAAAGCGCTTAACTTGTTAAAATTGAACACCAAAGTGGAGATTCAAACATAGCCACAGCCATAGCCAAAGCGATGATTATGGTCGCCATAATCGGCCGAATAAACAAGGAGTTTGTAAAACTGTGAAGAAATTTGAAGAGAATCAGAATCAGAATCATTCTTGAGAAGATCGTTCGTAACTCACAAGACAACATCAGAGACACGATCATCCAAAATTCCGTCCAATTGCTAGCTTACGCAGACGACATTGACGTGATCGGACGAACATAGCGATACCGCGTTGGAGCGAAAGCGGCTTAAATGGGTTTGAGGGCACGACGAAATAAATGCTGCCATCGAGGAAGGACACACAACATTGAGGTCTCGGACAAAGCGAACAATTAGGCAGCAGAAACTTTGAGATAGTAAAGGACTTCGTCTACATCGGCTCCGCGATAAATGACGACAATAACATCAGTAACCAGAGGCAATTGAGTACTAAAGCCCTAAAGGACTAAACAGCCTGATATCACAGGCCTTCTTAACTGCACAGAAACTTGAACGCTACTAAAATCAAATGAGGAAGCCCTAAGTTTCTTTGAGAGAAAAGTTCTGCGTGCGATTTTTGGTCCTTTTTGTGTTGATGGCGTCTGGAGGAGAAGATTCAACGAGGAAGCTCAAACGTCTTCGGATAAAACGCTTAAGATGGCTAAGCCATGTAGAGCGTATGGACACCACTTCTCCGGCCCGAAAAGTCCTCGAATTCAAGCCATTGGGACAACGCAACAGAAGACGGCCTAGGCTGATATGGCGCACAGAAGTGGAGAGGGACCTCAACCAACTTGTAATTTGCAGCTGGAGGCAGCTAGCGTGTTGCATGGTGTTGGAAGCCTGATTTATGAAATTAAAACCCTCGACCTTGGGATCCCTTATTCAGGTGCAGGAGTGAAATGTTTGTGTCACTTTCAAGATTGTGTTTGCTCTTCCACGTCGATGTGCACTTGTGGTAGATGTGAATAAAAACAAGGAGGATTAACAAACTCGCCTGTCAATATTTTATGAGTTCCTTTGCAAGGAACTGATAGATATACACTCTCGGATAGTTGATTATGATGACTTTAAGTTTCTACGACAATCCTAAATGAAGGGTTAAGTTTTTCTCCGAACAATTGTGTTACTCCTCCCCCAAAATTGTGCACACAAGTGAAAAGGGCCCTCAATTAACTTGTTGTACACTTGGTTGTATAACAAGTTTTGTGGCACTACAGTCCAAAATGACATGGAGAACTTGTTACACCCAAGAACCGCATGGGCAGCTGTAGGAGGATGTGAATTTAGTCCTGACGGCAACCACTCAGTCTCAGGCTCAGTCACATTGAGGGCATGGAGAGCAAGGGTCCAGCTGGGAGGGTCTTCGAGTCTTAGGCTCCAGGATCGAAAAAAAAAACAGGAAGACTGAACATCCGTAAGAAGAGAACAGAGTTATTGCGGACGTTAAGGGGGACTTGGTATGGATGACTGGAGGCAACTTGCTGAGGACAATCGAGGATGAATTAATTCAACCGGGTTGACAGATCAGATCTACCTACGTCAGCAACACGCATGCCAGCTATACCTCTTTCAAAAATTAAGGGTGTACTGTATGGTCGACTACCAACGGCGAGACTTAAAGAGTTGACTCTGATATTTAGAACGCTTAGAGCATCGTGAGAAATTCAAGGGAGATGGTGTCGTAAGAAAATGTGTCATATTGGACTTCAGGCCACCCAGAAGTCAACTTAAGCAGCCTATTTTTTGGATTTCTATCCACAGTACCATGTTGAGTGCGATAAACGACAGAATCACTTTTGCCAATCGCTTCTTTTTTGGGGACAGGTGTAATAGAGCTATCTCGAAGGACTAAACTGACTATAGCTTGATCATCCCAGACCTCCTTTAGGGCACAGAAAACTGAAGTTACTAAAAGCGGACGTGGAAGCCCTTAACCTTTTTGAGGGTTAAGTTCTGCGTGCAATTTTTCGTCCTGTTTGCGTTGATAGTGTCTGAAGGAGAACGTGGTAAAGCACGCACATCTGAAAATATTGGTGCTGTAAATGCAGATGTTGTTTACGATTCAAATTTACGGGTTTCTCGTTCTAGAACCTACAACTCGTTCGTACTACAGTATGATGTATCTTTAATTTTGATTTGCATCCTCATGATTATCCAGTTCAACCTACGAAACAATTGAAGCCTGGTTCACAACGCCCTAAAAACGCTTCTTGGGTATTGAAACAGTAGACGCTAAGCATCGACTTTTTGAACAGCATTTTCTTCAGTGGTGAGGCACGTCTCTCACTCGAGGGTTTGGTAAACAAACAAACTTGAGGCTCAAAAATTTTCTAACTGATGTAGGAGATGCCACTGCTTGGAAACAACTGCCTGTTGTGGCCTATGGTCAAATATTGGTCCTTATTTCTTCGAAGATGCCAATAAGCGGTTAAGTTCGAATGATAACCGATTTTTTGACCTTAAAACTTGGACGATATGTAGACCTAACAAGACGCAGCCACAAAATGCTTCCATTTATGGTCGTATTGAGTGAAGCAGTTTCCTATTCGTGTAATTTTACGTTTTGGCGACGATAATTAGACACAAAGATCGTAAGATTTGGCATCGTTACATTTTTTTTTGTTCATGGAGATACGCAAAAGACCATGTTTCCGAAAATAATCCCCGAACTCTAGACACGTTTGAAACCAACATAACACAAGTTATGGCCGAAATACTTCCCGAAATGTTCCAAAAAGTGGTTAGGAATTAACTCAAGAGAGTTCCATTCTGCGAAGTTTGATTTTTGTTGACTTTTGACTTCCACACTAAATGCCGAGTAAAAAGTCTTATAAGGAACTAAAATGTTTATCAAAAATGTAACGCGGTGGGTGCTTTATAAAGCGTAATTTTTGAAACCAGAAACTGAATGCATATTTTCGAAATAGCTTTTTATGTAGATAGCTTGCACAAGTCATGTACTCTCGAAAATTTAGAAAAAATAAAGGCATCACCCCGTAAACCATGAAGGCTTGAGAGAAATACAAAACGAAAACCACTGTCAGTGCCGTCAGCTATATGTCTACTTTAAACATTAACTTGTTTTGAACAGAAACATTAAGGAGTCGCCAGCGTATTGGACTTTCTAACAAACCCGACTTTTATTTGACGAAAGATAACTCAGCGATAATGGAGCGTCCTCATCATCAAGGTACTTAGCATGTCGCCTTCATTACTATTCACTTGCTGGGAGGAACTTCCTGCAGAGACAGGAAGAGGAACCTAGTCATTGCGAAGGCTACACAATCCAGTTTCTCCAACACACCCCATGTTTCAATTAACAAATTCATCACAAAACGGCAGTAAAGCGAATATTGCCAAGCATTCAGCGCATCCCAGAAAGTCTCGAGGCAATAACGTGCTCATTTCATAGTCGCATAAATTCCATCAATAAAGTGAATTGCAATTTAATACATATGCGCCACAGAGTCCATGTCTGAAGGTCGTCAACCGGCATTCCAACCCGCTGTCAACAACTCTCTCACCCTCTCTGTCCCTGGGCCGTATCCATCCCGCATGTCAGTCAAAGTTTACGAGTTTCTCCCCTCCTCCCGGTATCCGATTCAACTACTCTGTGACATTAACCAAATTGATTACCACCATCCGTGGCGCACACGCGAATGAACTACGTCAGCGATTTGCTGAAATACAACACCAGAAGCGGATAAGCTTCGGACTAAAACAATATTTCACCGAAATCAAATTGTAAATGTCCCTCCCACCCATGAGTGCCGTGGGGGTGGGAAACGCCCGCCATATTCAGCACTGGATTACACCCCGCCCCAACCAGCGACCACACGCTGTTTAAATATTTTGACAGCCCATATCTGCGAAATGAAATTCCGCACACGACCCAATCACGATCCCCGGGAGTAAAATGTTTTAAGGCGTACGGTCCTTCTGTCTGAAATGCGGCGACATCCATGCATTAGGCGAAGCATGCGGCGCACAAATGGAATTATTCCCGATTCGGTCAACATTTTGGTGGACAGGATCTGGCCCGGATCCGGAACTCATTCGAAAACTATAACCAACTAGAGGGTGCGAGGTTTTTGGGGGCAAATCAAAGCCGACAGGGGTGGACACTGTCCGCGGAATGCGAAAAACGAAAGTGCCAACGATGGACGATGGCGTGCACTGTGGACTCATCACCGCCGACTAGAAGGTTATTGGGGAAACGTGACAGCCCATTTCATTTGTCACCACATCAAAATTATGTACTCGCCTCCTCTCGCCCTCGCCGGCCGGCAGTATGTATCTTATTATTGCCTCATTTTATTCTCCATAAATGCGGCGGAATTCGGATTTTCCGCTGGCCAGCACTTCAAGGCATTGTCATTGATTGCCACGAGGCAGGCAATGAATTGTCCATTCGGGGTGGGAACTGCGAATTGATTTTGATTTCTGTTTTCATTGACCGCTTCATTGTTGCGAGGAATGTGAAAAGTTTTCCCGTCATCGTAAAATCACTGCTTGGATTTGATTTTACGATCTCTTTCATTAGGCCAGAATGCCATCAGAATGCGAGAGGAAGAGAGAGAGAGAGAGTGTGTGTCTGTTGGCTGGACGTAAAAATCGTTTTGTGTAGGATTAGGCTAACAGATCTCTGAAGAATAAAGTAAATAATTCGTTGGGTACACAGATCTAAGACACTGCATGAAGGTCTAAGGCCGTTTTGCACCGCACTAATTGGCACGTACTAGTGCAGCTTCGACTATAGGCCAAATTTTCACACTGAGGCCGATTCTAGAATAGACCAGCCACCACCACACCACCTTTTTATCGAGATTCTGCATTCACCGAGAATTTTTTGACGCGATGGTAGAATTCGGGATCCCGGGAAAACTGACGTACAACACTAACAGAAACGCGATGCGCCGTGCAGTTTGGTTCGAGAACCCCTGAACCATTCCAAACCTGCACCAGATTGCGGCAAAGAGGTGGGCTGTCGCGCGACTTCTTCAATATTGTGCTGGACAGAATAGTGCGGAGGGCAGGTCTAAGCACTAAAGGCACTATCTTCTACAAATCAGTGCTGGGTATGCTGATGCCGTCGATATTATCGCCCATTCTCAGCAAGCCACCGTAGAAGCAATCAGAGCTATTGAAGAACAAACGACATCTTAGTGGAGATGCGGCGAAGAATCACCCTTGGTAATCGGTGTTATTCTGGTTTGTCAAAACAGATAGGGTCGAAACTTCTCACTCGAAGGATGCTCGAAGGAAGGCAAATGAAGGAGAAGACACAACCGCGAACCCAATGTGCTGTACCCAGATGTAGATGAAGTTCGAAAGTAAAAATCTCTTGACTAAAGTGGCTCGACGACATTGAGCGAATGGACAATAACGCTCTAGCTAAGATGGTCTTCGAATCCCAGCCACCAGGTTCGAGAAGGAGACGAAGGCTCAACCTCCAGTAGAGAGACGAAGTGATTGCGGACGCTAGAGAGCTTGATCTTAACAACTGGGAGGAGCGTGTCCGGGAAAGTCAAGAATGGAAGGCAGCTATACCTCAGGTTAAGACTCTTTATAAGTTGCAGGCCTGATACACACACACTCAGATCTAAGACAAGCTTCTTCAAAATCCCTTCAAGCTGTGGTTAATACTGAACGAATCACGATGACCTGGCGCAACCTAGGACTGACAGTCATAATGATCTTACTCAGTGATTGGCGGCAGTGGCATGGGATCACCAAGAGGCTTATCCATTGTGTGATTCGGTTTATAAGGCGAAAGCAAACGCATGCATTTGAAAGTGATATCAGGATTTTACTTTCGGTTAAGATAACAATTCATGGCATTTACTTTTATGAATTTATATCATGACATGTTGGCCATGACTACTTTTGAGGCGGTCCATTCGAAAGGTCGCCTTTTTCAAGCAGCGCGAATGGTATCTCGAGGATAACACGAATAATGTCGGCTTCCCAAGAGTCAAACTTAGCTGGCTTATTCCTGCAGACCTGACACTTTTCATGCCCCATAGGACAAAACAGTCTAAAGGCGTGATATGGCATGACTTAAGCGGCTAATTCATCGTAGCAAAAAGGAAAAGCAAGTGCTCTCCTCAAGGATTTCTCAGCAAGTCCGTTGTTTCAAGCGCTGTAGTGGCATCTCCTTGAAATCAGAACTTATTAAGGTTATGTGCTTCCGTCCGTCAACATAGCCAAGCTGCAAAAAAGGACACACTCACGGTGCATCAACGTCTGTTTATTCCTGTTCCGTGCTGGATGTGGTCTAACCGGACGAGTATCATCTACTTTTGTAAGCTGCGATACAACGATTAGAATGGTTTGGGCAAAAGTGGTCTCAGTAGGTTGATTATAAGCATCGCAAGTTCCTCAAATCGCACGGAAAAAATTTGCTTCACAACGTTAATTTTTTCTGTATAGTTAAACAATTTGGCGCGCTGTTGTGGAGTGAGTCTCTTTATGATGTCTTGCCACATTTTTTTGAAAAAAAAATACAAAGCAGCTTAATAGGAGTGATAGGTTATCTGTTCAAAAGAGCCCATTGCAAATCAAACCTCACGCTGAATCATCCCTTCTTCTTTTTCTTCTTGTGGCGCTACAATCCGGGGTGGACCTGGGCTTCAACCAACATGCCTCTCCAGCCAGCACGGTCTTTTGCCAGCTGCCGCCAGTTGCGCACTCCAAGTTGGTTGACGTCCTTCTTGTGTGCGCCACCTTATCCTGGGCCGTCCTCTGTTGCGTTCTCCCAATGGCTCAGATTCGAAGACTTTTCAAATCATCTTTTACATCCCACAATTAACCAGGATCCTACTTCTTCACGAGGAAAGAGGAATTTGGGACTTGATACCTGGCCGACTCCGAGCAGAGAAAATTGAGAAGCTCTTCAATGACAATAAGAACTCCTTTGGTGCTTGTAAACTCGATTGGGGTGTTGGCCAGATAACTCACTCCCTGCACCGAACCTCGAATCTTCAGCGTGTGAGCGGACGCAGTTACCCTCCCTCCTCGGTTCTGTAGCCACAACTTACAGCCAAAATAAAATCTCACCGTGGAACATAAGAAACCTCACTCATTTTAAGTAGGCTCCCCCCATTCCAAGCCACCCCACAATTGACTGCTCCCTTTGGACATCAGCTCCGCACTTAATTTATTTCAAAGTCAATTCAAAAGAACTCAACATTGAACCCCAATCATTAGTTGTCCGCATAGAAAATGTTCGTTAAGACTTCATTCTGGAGCACGTGCACGTGAAAAATTCTCTTGTCAACAGCAGGCACACAGGCACTCAACTGTCCTGAAATAGAATTTGTTTAAATGAACTCCCCGCCGCCGCCGCCGCCGTCGTCGACCCACCCAGGAATAAATTCAATTTCCTCTGAAGAGCCGTTCCGTCTCCCCATGACCGATTCCATCTACTCGCCCATTGTTTCATGCTCTGTGTATATCTTCCCTGCTCGGCTTTTTTCCTGCACGCCTTTCGATGCCGGCGCCGAGCTGACCTTTCGGCTTGCAATAAATTCTATTACTTTAATAGAAAAGTTTGCTGTGCCCTCGTCGGGGCGCCCAGGTGGGACGGGCGCTTAGGCCTAACTTATAGACATCCAGCGCAAGTTCATTCAACACCCCGGTGGCGGCCAGTGGATGAGCACAATGGACCGAAAAGTAATTTAAGAAATGAGCTCTACACAGGATTCCAAAAGCTTGATGAGGCGAGAGAGAGAGAGACTAGAAATGGGGGAAGGATCTTCTCCGAAGATTGACTGTCATTGAACCGGATGCGATTGAAAAATGATTGTCAGGTGAAGAGAGATCAAAAGGATGCTTCCAACAAATCGGCTTTTTTTCTCAACGGACAAACAGGCAGTAATCGAAAAATCGTGTTAATGTATGCACACATGAATGCGAAGCACTTTGTCTGTTGCTGCTGAAGGGGATGATTGTTTCCAGCAGCAGAGGACAACTCAAACCCGCACCACTCTTCATCATAATTTAACTTTGCTTCGCGCACCACCCTCCCCCCCCTCACACCCCATCGCCGGCAGAATCCCACTCAAATCGATAATCGATCGAAGTCCTCTTCGTGTACAAATTTACATCGGGGATTACCCAACCGATTGAATTTCGGAGGACAATCCCTGCAAAAAGGTTACACAACTTCCACTCGCCGAAGTTTCGTAAGCCCAGCCGCACACGTTTGCATCCACGCCGCACAAGGGATGACGAACAAAAAATAAATTAATGAATTTATTGCTTGCTCGGTGCATTCGGTTTCCCGAAAATTGTTTCCATCAGAGGTGCTACCCCGCCCAATCCCTCCGTTTTCGCTGTTGAATCCATTACCCAGCAACCACGTTTGGAATGACACCTGGATTAAGGCCACCTCCTTGGCACCAGACTCCGCCAAATTGTTGCCGCACAGCTCACGTAAGAATCGTCGCTGCTTGCGCACACAGAGAGGGGCTACGCTGTTCAACACGAATGACGACCTGTGGATCCAATTTTCCACCAGCACCCCTTAGGATTGGAAAGGGAGGCTTTAAACTTTATTGCATCGCGTAATGGGGCTTAGCGCCTCTTAAAATGCATTTTTTGGTGTACATTTGTAAAGAAGATATTGGACCTTGGAAAGCCAGAAAGACATTAAGAATAGAGAAACCGTTTTCGATTATTTCAATGTAAAGAGCGTTGGAAATTTGACGCAGAATATCGCTCGAGAATCGATATTATTTCGGTATATCAAAACAGACCAACAGTTTTGGTCCTGTTTTCGTTGATGGCATCTGGAGGAGAAGATGCAACGACGAACTCTATGGGCTGTACAGCGAGACGCGCCTAGTCCAGTGTCTCCGGATACAACGCTTAAGATGGCTAGGTCATGTTGGTTAAGGCCCAGGTCCACACCGAACTGTAGCGCCACAAGAAGAAGGAAAGGAAGAAGTAGATGTCAAAACAGCCAGCTGCAAGACGCTTGCCCTACCCGAACTCCTATAAAGTGCCGAATGCTGGACTATCAGCATGACCGCACAGCACATTCATGGCACCAGCGAAAGAAAAATTTGGCGTCGAAAATAAGCTCCTCTCTACGAGGAAGCCGGAGGTAGGAGAACTCACAACTGCGAAACCTACGTGCTTTACCCAGATATGAATGTAGTATGGAAGGCAAAAAAACGGCGACAACAATGGCTCGGTGATAGCCATTGGATAGTGAATGAAAATAGAGACAGTCTGCCGCATGTTTTTCAATGATCGAGACAGCGCAGGTCTATGGTGTGTTGGGTTCCTGGACTAAGATGTAGCAGGAAAGTCCACAAAGAATTATTTTCTTTATTTTTTCTCCCTTTGCTGTCCACCATTACCGTTGCGGTCAAAAAGGATAGGCTCGTTCTAGTACTACTAAATCAAACCTGCACTACGTTGCGCAAGAATGTCGCTTTTCGTTTCGTTTACGTAGAAGTTATCCAGGCAGAGGAGCTGAAGAAGTAGGGAACCACAATTCATATCGTTGTCACAATCTTTTGGTACTACTAGATAGATTGAAGACAAAGATAGAAGAGTTAGCGAATTGTAAGAGATGAAAAAATCTAAGCACTTTGCCATAACTCGACAAAAGCAACCTGCATAAACGCCTATCCTGACTAGGCTATACTAAGTGAACTTAAATGAAATTCTTACGGGACATTGCGCAATGGATAGCCATACATAAAAACTATTGTAGCAGATCTAAGGATAAGGATGCTTTCATTGGGAAGAAACCCTGGAGATCTTCTAAAGTGAGGTACAAACTAATATCTAAGAAATTGATGTCAGAAAATGATGGACTTTCATTATCATCATCATCGTCATCTTCTTTACCAGTATTTTCCACTAAAAGGGTCGCAGGGGCAATGGGCGCACGTGAGATCACCAGGCCTTTCGATCGCCCGCCATCGGCTTTAACTCATTAGGAGCTGTTTCTAAGCGCATGGACTAAAACAAACCACCTCGCTCTGGGCCAGACGAGCGGTCGCCCACCTATTGGACTTACATCTAAAGCATGCCTCGAAAGTCATGATAAAGGAGGCATCCGTCCCATGTGGCCAAATCAACGAAAGCCCTTCCAAGAAGTAACTGCTAAATATCGAGTTTCGCCCGCACCGTCGCATTTTTCGGTCTACTGCCGGTGAGTAGCTCCCGGAACGGCGCGGAGACATTTTATCTCTGCAGCCTGTATTCACGATCTTTTGTCTTGGGTCATAGCCCAAATTTCGTGATCATTAGTTGAAACAAAGACTGAGTTAAAAACCAATAACTTGGTTTTGACTATAAGCTTGTCCTAATTTATTACTGGTCTACCAAGATGCTTCAAAAATGATTTATCATTTATAGTCCTACAAGAAAGCTCAGTGTTGCTCCTCCCATCGCTCATGAAAAAGACCCAGAGGAAATTGGAACTTCCCCACCTGTTTAAAGAGGAATTCACTAACATGGACGGACTTTCATCCTGAGATCAAAATGGTGTCGTAAGAATCTTCGGCTCAGAGGAAGCCCGAATATCTGGATCTTAGTGAATCCAGTAGACAGAATAGAAGCCGCCATATCCACCTTCTTACGATGCATTTGTGAAGTGATCACACTCCTTACATAAAAATTTACTTTTAGAAAACACTTGAGAGCACCAACCGACATTTATGATAAAAATTACATCAAGCGGCTAATTTTTTAAAACTAAATTAAGGTTCGAAGAAAAATTAGTTCATTTGTGTTTCCTTTTACTTATTTTTAAAAAATTAAAAGTTCGTTACGAATGTCCCCTTTATTACGATGTCCGAGGCGTGCTTTAGATGCAACTCCATCAGTTAAACGACCACTTGGCAGACCCATGACCAGGTGGCTTGATCAAATCCATAAACCCGCGTGGTTGCACTTAGGAGTAGATTCTGAAAAGTCATACGAGTAGTCGATGGCGGAGGATGGAGCGGCCTGTAGCGGCCCCGCGACCGCTTTAGTGGAAATTTCGATTAAAATAGAAGATGACGATGATGATGATCAAAGGTCGCTGAAGCCGTGACAATCTCTAGGGCATATGAAGAAGTCTTTTCGGGAGAAAAGTTCAATATGTGGAGTTTTTTTCTTTGGTAGAATATTTAACTACAAACTGAACAGACTGTAAAGCAACTTGTACCTATCCGGGCGTCCACGGATTCAATGCTTCAGATTGCTAGTCCATGTAGAGCGCATAAACAACGCTGCGACAGCCTGAAGAGTCCTCAAGCCCACGGACCCAATGGCGCACCGACCTGGAGAAGAACTGCAACCAACTTCAAATACGAGATTAAGGTCAGCTGGTGAGGGAACATTCCAGTCAGTTGAGAGGCATTTTCACCCTGGACTGTAGCACTGCCTTAAGAAAGAAGAGATTGACTCCATCTTTTTTGGGTAACCAAATTTATAAAAGTAAAGATTTACAGCAAAGACTTCTCATTCAAACTGCTGAATTGAAGTTGGAAATATTTAAATTTACATCTTCAGAAGAGTTGTTCAAAATTTGGTTAAATTATTTTAAGAAATACAGAAGTTATAAATTTTTTAAGATGCTTAGCCCCCATATAGTCCCACTGTGCGCCGTGTATCGGCGGTTGCATACCCAATACACATTAATCCTCTTGCATAAGACGAGACAAAGTAATTGCGGAAATATTAAATTCCATTACAATGAGACTCTATTTGGAACAACTCTTGCGAACGCAGGTGCACTCGTTGCAGTACTGACGGATGAAACTGAAACCTTCCTTCAAGGACAATGTCAGCCCAATGTCGTTTGTCAGGACGCTGATGCAGACAATGCTCTCAGACTCACGCACTGTTTGGGTTTCTTCGAAATTCATTCAGCTCCTGCAGTAAATGCGTCCTTGTTGTGAATGATGAGCGAGTGCATTGTTCGGGGACTTTCCAGCGACAGCCGACTACTTTCGAGGCATTAGATGAGTGTGTGTGTGTGTCTGCAACTGATTGTCTTTCATAAGGTACAATGCTCACATTTGCGGTAACTTTTTTGTTTGCATGTAGTGAGCGCACAACAAAAGGTATTGCATGACAATGCAATGGAGAAGCGAACGAATTTTCAAAAGCCTTTGTTTCACTTGATGGAGGGGGGGATTTCAGCGGAATGAGAGCTCTGATGTACGTGTCTTGTTCATATGCAATGCGCCTTCGAAAAGCAACTAGCTTGGCATTTTTTTACTCAATTTCCTGGTGGGTTGTCGCCGAAAAACGGCAAAACAATGAAGCGACTGTTGTTCATAAAAGGGATACTATTTGCAAATGGTTGCAGGAATTTATAAAATAACCTTATTCTCTCAAGTTTGAATTGATAGAGTGATGTGGAGGAAGATAGGAAAGAAGTTCGTTATCTGCCTAAAAATTGTTACCTCCACTTTATGTTGACTAGGAACCTGGGTCTAAGTTCTCAAATCTTTCCAGAAGGCACAATCACTCGCCACTTAGAGAGTGCTCCATGTCCTTATCTACTTTTGTGTGTGTCATCCCTGCCAAGAAGGTGGTTTTTTATCAAATATCGTTTTGTTCGATAATCTGTTTCCATCTAGAGTGCAACTTCATAACACCCCCTTTGTGGAACCCCCCTCCTTATTTACGAAGAACTCGGACAGCCACTTTTCAGTTCAACTTAACACCACCAAGGGTGTTCGCCATTCTGGACGCTTCTGGTCGATCGCCTGCTTCAAGCGGTCCAGTTGTTCACAGTAGATGGAAGAATTAAGCGTCTGGCCATATGGGAGCAGCTCATTGTGGATCATTCCCTTTCAATCCCACCAAACAAACAGCAAAACCTTCCTGGCCGTCAACCCCGGCTTTTAACCACGACCGTTTTCACTTGATATTGTCACATGTGATCCATTTTTTAGCACCAGTCACCATCCGCTTCAAAAATGGGTCGAGTTCGTTCCGTTCCACCAGCATATCGCAGGTGTTGATTCGGTCCAGAAGGTTGTTTTGCGTCAAACCATGCTGCACCCAAACATCAAGCGTTTTTTGTATCCAACCTTCTGCATGGTTTGGTGATTAACTCCCATTTCCTGGGCGATATCACGAGATGCCACATGCCGGTCTAACTCAATGATTTCCATGATCCGATTGGTATTCCTCGTCACAGGTCTTCTGTCGGCTGGGTTATCCATGGTGTCGTTTTCACCGGTTCTGAGTCGTCGAAACTATTCCTCCGCAGTTCGAAGTGATAGAGTACCATCCCTCAAAACACCATTAATCTCACGGAACGTTTCTCTAGCGGATTTTCCTTTAACGAAGTAAAACTTTTAAATAGCGCGAATTTCGGCGTTAGTGAACTCCATGTTTACACGTTTTTAACTGTCTTTAACTGCATAGCGTTGTTTTGAATGTTATGTCAAGTCCTTTCAAATGATGTACAGTATTGCCAGATACGAGCTCTGTAGCGCCTTGTACATAGTCGGAAAATTCAAACGACAAAAAGGCAGAAGGGAGATATTTGACAACCATATAAATTTATGTTTATTCAACGTTCACGAAACGACACAGAAACTTCTTAAATTTTACTTGAACAATATCAGACGCTACACGGAAGTGATCTCACAGCTCCGCTGGCTGTCCGGAGTGAGCAAAAAGGACAATCATCGCGAAATAGATTTCTTTAATATTTGTTGCAGGATTCAATGAATCAGATATAAAAATTCATGTTTCAAGAAACCAGAAACTAGAGGTTATAGAGGCGCTACAGAAACAGGTTGTAGGCGTTTATTTAAAACTGCTGAGTGTTTTTTGATAACTCATCTGTATCCCACCAATGGTTGTCAATCTTTTCTTGAACATACATACACATACCGCTCCTTCCATCTGATCGTATGATCTCCTCGAAACGGTGAATTTCCAAATCTTCATCAGTATAAATATTTGTGCAGTACAACTTCACCTTCTCTTCAGTCTGGAAAATAAAGTCGGCATACACACCACAAGCGGTTGTCTTTTTCCGTTTTTTCACCCACGCCTCCTACAAGGTCAAGTAGTCTAGTAGAACAAGGAGATTTAGTAAAGCTCACGGCATTCGGATTTAACGGCATTAAGAAAGTTGCAACCAAAATCGCCACAAATGACAATAACAATGTAATCACAAAGAAACAGGTTGAACACCTCAAGCAGATACATGAAACTTATAGTTGCGTTCGATCTGTAAACGGTGCCTAACACACTTAATCTGGCTATCTGCTTTAGTCTTGGCAACATTCTTGTTCTTCCTTTAATAAGACTACAGTTCGGGGTAGACCTCAGCCGTTTCAGCTATCACGATCTCTCGAAAGCTGCCAGTTGGTTGAGATCCTTTTCCAATTATCTGAACCCTCTCTGTCCCGATGGCTCGACTTCAAAGACTTTTCGGGCCGGTGTGGTATCCATACGCTCTACATGGCCAGTTGCATCCGAAGACGCTTGACCAGCGACATGCCGCCGTAAGGCCGTTCTTTGTTGAATCTTCTCCTCCAGACACCATCAACGCAGGTAGGACCTAAAATCGCACGCAGAACTTTTCTCTCAAAAATACTAGACTAGCGTCCAGGAATCAGCGCCCTAAAGGAGAACTGGGAGGATCGAGCTGTTTTACAAAGCCTATTACTCAATCGCCTCTGGAGCACAAAGAAGTACCGATTGGCAAGGGTGATTCTGCGTTTGATTTCAGTACTGATTTAGTTGTCTTTATTTAGATTGGGCAACCATCTCACAATTAATTCCGAGATGAATATACAGGCTGTTACGCCAACTGCAGAGAACGAACTTTGTAGGGTCTGTAGCCATCCAAATTTTTGACTTGGCAGAAAAATGCGGGAAGAACCAGGTTTCGCTCATACAAATAATATCAGCTTGCATTCCTACGAATAAGAACTGAAACTGAACTGAACTGTGCTGCGAATTAAACAAAAGTATAAGCTTCCATTTCTCATACTGCCTATAGAATCCTCTTTACGGCCAGACCTCTGTGGGTGTAGTTGTGCGATGAACGCAATGAAAGAAGGCTGAGAAGACACAAGAAAGCAAGCTATTTGTTAAAATACAATGGACTGCACAGATGGGGAAGCTTTTAAACCATTACCACTCAGAAAGGAAGGAAAGAAAATGTTGAAAAAGAAGGAAATATAGGAAAATAAGGTTAAGAAGAACTATCAATGGTAACACTTAAGTAGGCTTGGGCAGATGGTACCCCGTCATCGTGGCAGTGGCAACACTCTAGAGAAGGCCGGACTTTATCTTCAGCTGGAATCCAATCCAACACTGGTGTACATTTTGTGCACCCCAAGAACCAAAGAATGTTGACTTCCGTACACATTGCTCGATGTAGGAGTATTTGACTCTTTTGTGTCAGGCTCAACACGGGTTCAAAATGTCTAACCCTATTCGGCTGAAATTAAGAAAGCTGCCAAGAAACAATAATCCCACTACATGATAGAAAATTTTTCTGGCGACAGCCACACCATCAGTCTATGGGGCTGAGCTCTTTCGGACCACCGTCGTGTGTTCTTTTCGCTCTTGACCAAAAAACGTTTTACAAAAATCTACCACTGGGCGTCGATGTTTCGCAACTTTCATAGACGACAGCATTTTTGACTTTATTTTCTTTTGTTGACTGTCACATTTTGGCGGCCTCTAGTAAACGGCAGATGGGGGCCTTGTATGAGCACTCAATTTTTTGAAAATCGTGTCGCTAATGTTTTTCCATTAGTTTCTTCAGATCTTCTCCAGAATGATGAAAACTTGCATACCAGTGCGATTTAAGCTTCTCGAGAGCGAGAGTATCAGTGCGGTGTAAACTTTGATGAAGCAGCGACAATTCTATAGGATGTACCGAACTCTAGGACAAACCCGTCCTATACCCAGACCTGATCAACGGTTTCAAGCGTTTGCACAACCATGTGTACACGATTGTCAGGAAACTTATCACTCAGTATGCTGTACAGTCAAACGTCCTTGGCCTGAAAAAAAGAGACTAAGACTGTTTTCCTGTGACCATTTCTTCAACATGAGCTGTTGAGTGCGTCCAAGCGAAACATCTCCAGCTGACTTGGGGTATTCTGCTGCATTCCGCCCGCTCGAGTGAATTGCGTTGTATTCAGTGTTTCCATTTGTATCTTGACTTCATCAAAATTAGAGTTCTCGTCCGTCCTCTATAGGTCCTCCTACCAATTATCAAGCCACTCTAGACTGTAGTAGAATTGAATCATTTGTCGAGCGTCAGTAAAGTCTACCCTGTCTGCACCCAAACCCACCACTCATGAACCACATGCGTCCTCAAAACTAAAATGTTACGTATACGCCACCGACACCGCCATTGCATCCCTCGAACTGCCCCTCCCCAGATACAAACAATTTCTTCTTTTCTATATCTCTCCCATCACATCAACGAACGGATGCACTGTGCGTCGAAGAAACTCACCCAGAGACACACCCTGACCAGTGTCGCCTGAAGGATTCAATGGACCCCCCCTAAGTGAGCGCAGGAAATGTGGCAACCAGACTGTTGTTAGAGCGACTCACAGATTCGTCCAGGAAATAGTTGTCAAATTTCATAATAAATTTAATTTCCTCCCCCGAATCCTTAAATCAGTGGCACAAGGACATCAGCAAACCGTCGAGGTGATATTTTAAGAAAACCTCAGACAGCTTTTAATTGTTCAAGTGTCCAGGGGTTTCTTTTTTTTTGCGCACGGTTGGTTGGATCAGGGAGAGTCTGTCGGCCTCGACAGCAAAGTGGGACACTTCCTGTCAAGGGTATCGCGCGGTCCTGATGATTCAGATGCAACCGTCCGATGATGGCAGATGGGACATGCTAAAAGGATGTCCATCATCTCCGTCACCGTCTAATGGCGCTCTTAACTCCTTCCGAGGGTGGGCTTAATCCAAGGACTGTCCGAAAATAAATTCCCCCCGAGCAGATGACAGAACGTATATCCTTAAATATTGACAGTTTAAATCGTACGGTTTCATCCCGTGCACTCGCTGCTGAGTCCTTCGTTTTCTTTTTTTTTTTTTTTTTCTATACTCCATATTACAGCGTCCATCCTGGCTGGTGGTCATTATGTTTGCGAAAATGGGGAAAAGAAGCAGAAGCAGAAGCAAATACTTCTCTTTAATCCGCTTACTGGGAAGCATGTGTTTCTGCTGAATGGATCTTGTTGGATATTCTGCTGCTGAGTGGTGAGGAGACGGTGCGCGAGGCGATGGAGTTGCCGTCATTGCCATGGAATTGAAGATAAAGCTTGCTTCGCAAAGTTGACGTTGAAGGGAGACTTAGAAGGCAGAGATGATGCCATCCTGATGTGCTGCGCATTCTGTAACGTTTCGGATATGTCGCTACGCACACTTGTCCAGGATTTGTTCCAAAAGCTAAGAAGGGCGAGTGAGTGATATTCACAAGTGGGTCATCTCTACAAAGGTCACCGATGGACACAGAGAAATAGCAAAAGGGATGCTTCACCGAGAAAACGAAGCATCCTCGACTTTGAGCAGAGAGGTACTTGTATCCACCCCATCCCCACATAGATTCGGCGGGAACCCACACTCACTCCTGCTCTTCCTGTTGTCCTTAAAGTGGTCTTCGACACCAGCAACCTTATGGAGTATTCCGCACCACGTCTCGTGCCTTCTGGTGCATTATTGGGAAGCAATTCCAACAAGAGCACGAGAGGAGAAGGATATTAATTCCAGGGTGTTCCCGCTGGCCCCAGTTCGCGTAGCGGTGTGGTCAAATAATCATAATCATAACAATAATTGTGGATGTGTTGTTTTATAGTTGACCATAAATTGTGTGCGCACGGGTGGGCGGGAACGTTGAGCGTTTATGTCCGAGGCGTTGTCGGGCAAGCGATCCTTTACACTCTATGGCATCCACTTGTGATTTTATTATTCGCATTTATTGCGGTGTCCTTGCTTTGATTGCCATCGGATTAAGTGTACGCCGTCGAGGAGAGTTGCTGAAGAGCGTGTTTATGGGCAAGTGCTTTGTGCTTCTCGGGTTGAGTGTACCTCAGCCGAAGACTTTGCTGAAAGTTTTTACTTCGGTGATGTTTGTCTGTCTCATTGAATGGGATACTTGATGGAGGGTCCGATGAGAATGGAATTTCAGTCCTGCTGAAAGAAGAGCCAATGATGATTGACGGTCTCTTACGCCTAAAGTGTTTCGTGTGCATATGTACTCACTCGGAACCCATTGACACTTGATGTGGAAGACGATTTGTTGTACATACGTATGTGACAAGGAGCCTTTCATTGTATTACTGTCGTATCGAAGAATTCAACATTAGGAAGATTTCCTAACCTGGTGGCTGTTTTCTCTTTCTGACGGCAACAGCTCGACCACTGTCGGCTTGACAGAAATGTTTAGAACTTGCGATTTAAAAATGTTCCCTAAGAGTTCCTTCGATTGTTGGACGCTTTACTTTTCGCTGCTCAAGTTCAAGGCATCGTTGGTGGACTGGTCGAATGGTAAGTCAGTTCTGGACTTTCGTTATTTAAATTTCAACAATTTAGCGTCGCTTGAAGAGCTCTTGACGAGTCTCTTGCAGAGCCCCTGAAGAACTCAGAAAGAAAGCGGACATTTGAATAAGGATATATATAGTCAAACAGATCGATCCTGTCGCTTCAGTTGTCTATAACCTCTTTTTATGCAAAAAAATTACAACAAACTATTCTTAAGATGGACTTCAATGCTGATGAAAGACCTTTTGATATCCAAGGCGAACATGAACTGTGGCTACCATTCCACTACCCGTATTGTGGGTACTATTTTTCTCGCACTAGTAGAAGGGAGCTACAGTGGCGCGATTTGAGAAGCTTTTCAGCGACAATCAGTACACATGGTGTTATCAGCAACACGAAAGAGGTGATGCCGTGAAAAAATTCGAGGTGTTTAGTCCGGGTATCAAACGGCGCGTGAGTTGTTGTGCTTATCTATTACACCACGGCGACCACAGCTATCAAATTAGCAATGACACCGAATTTTCTTATCCCCCTTAAATGTTCTCGCTTCCTTTTCATTCCTTGGTTTACAGTCAAAGGTAGACCTGGTCCTTAACAACCAGTTGCCGCTAGTGGTGCACACAAAATTGGTTTATGTATCCCTTCACTTGCGTCCGGGGCTGTATTATCTATGCGATCTTTGTAGCTTAGTTATCTTAAGCAGTTAGAGTGTGACCTCTCCCAACGTGGAGTGCGCAACTGGTGGCGCAGGCGAAAGATCGTGCTGGGTGGGGAGGCATGTTGATTGAGGCCCAAATCCACCCCAGACTGACGCTACAAAAAGAAGAAGAAGAAAAAGAAGTGAGACAGAGCATAGAAAGACAGTTGACAGTACTCTTAGGTGCCAATAAAGCAGAACTGAGCAAAATACCGCCCATAGTAATATCCTCACAAAAGACTAACCATTGGTCTTTTGAGAGGAACCATCCTCAACCACTTTTAGAAGCATCAAGCATCGTAGAGGCGAAATAGGGTATGAAAGGTGTTGTGCAAAGCCAGCTTGTTTTTTCTAAAGATTTGTGATGTAATTGCCATTTAAAAACGTCCTTATTGGATACCCTTCAGCGGGAATCGAGAAGAAATGTTGCTTATTTTATTGGCTTAGGGAAGGCTTCAAGATTAACCAAGAAAATGTTTTTATTTCTCTTTTCAGGTATGCCAAAACACAAACATCTCATATGGGAATAATATCGAGTAGTATGATGTTTCTATAAAATAGGTAACTTTGCATGTTCTAGTCCTTACTAAAATTGTATGTATTGGCGTTTTTGAAGAGAGTATAAGAAACCTTTCAAATCTAACTATAAACATATTTGGAAAACTAGCATTTCTTGAAAAAAGTGATTGAAAGAGATTGATATTATTGACGATTTGATGCAGTTACCATCATGGCGATATGCGTTTTTCTTTTCTTCCTTCGAAATGAGAAAACTGACGTAGCCTGATCCCTTCCCCGGTGACCAATCGACATCACCAAGCCACAGCACTCACTGTGAAAAGTTTTCGATATTTTCAAACGTTTATAGCAATAATTGAGTGGCACTACAGCTCACTTGGACTGTTCCCTCACGAGTAGAAGGAACCTACAGTATTTTGCGGACTCCAAACGGCGAGATTTGAGAAGATTCTTATAGGCAATCAGTACTTTGTATTGTCGGCTATTCAATAGAGGAGTTTCGTAATCGAGCCTGGAACCTTAACGTGTGGGTCGACGGATTTACTTATTCATTTTTTTAAAGCTATAGACAAACCGATGCGTCCCTTAGAACGGAGCTAGATCTTAGGCTATAGCTCATGGATCAAATGTGATCCGTGATAATGTGATATGATGCTTGAATCGATTGATGATTGTTAGCATAACATTGGTCCTTTAAGATTAGCCATATGGAAAAAGTTCAAGGAGGCCACGTTCAATTACCTTCCCATGTAGACAATCAACACAGCACTCACTCTGGAAAAGGGACTTGAATATTTTCAAACGTTGTTCAGCGTTAAAGCGACTCATTTTCGTAGAGGTATTATAAGCAATCGTGTGAGCGTCGATAATTTAAAATACCGAAACTACAAAGTGTAGCTAGTGCCATCCATGCCTTCCATAGAAACTCCACTGAGATCTTTTGTTTGATCAAGTGTATAGCAAGGTCCTTCTAGCGACACACTGCGGCAAGGCTGGAGGAAAATCTTTAAGTGCAGAAGTCCTCCAGAAATGCTAAATTTTCGAAATGGCAAACTTGCGAAATGTCAAACACCCTCAATTAACGACATGCCCCCCCAGTCCGAAATCCCAAAAACGATATCTAAAGATTTCAGAATACTAGACATGAGAGGAGTGGTGTGTTGCTCCTGTGCAGCACTAGAGCATCAGATTGCTGCAGGACTCAGAGTAGGCTGAGAATTCACAAAAAGCCGACGTCCACTATAGCTTTTGGTTGATTTCAACATCCGCTGTAACAAAGTCTCCAAATCCAAATTTTTCAAGTTCAAGCTCCTTAAGCATTAATCTAGTAGCTTCCATCATTCGTTTCCATAAACATTCAAATTGACATTGAAGGAGAATGGCATCCTTGAAGACCACTTTCTTTGCCACTCTAATATGGGATGTGCATTGCGAGATTTGGAGTGGATTTAAGGTCATATATTCCGAAAGCGATTTAATTTTTCAAAAAATGGGAATTTTATACATTGAGTAAGTTGAGGGATTTTGGCCATTGAAAGACTCTAGAGTCCGATTTTCTCCTTGTTTGAAGATCATTTTTTGAAGTGTTACTAATTTTCAAAAGATATTCATGGAATTATTTAACAAATTCAAGACAAGGATGCCACCTTTTACGGAAGCAAAAATATTGTTAGAGGCAATGAACATTTTCGAAGAGGTGCCATTCCAGAGTCTATCATACCAAACTCTGTCACACTCACAACATATGTCTGATCTGTTCGTCTGCTAAATTTTTGTGCGTGTTATAGTAGAATTTCCTTCTTTCCTCACCCAGATTCCCAACAACGTGTCATTCTATTAAATAAAATCTTTAGTGTATCTGTTCCAGCTGCAGTTTCCTCCGCCCAACAAGAAGGTTGAGAGTTCCATGTCTTCGCACAATTAACGCAAACTCCCTGCTGCCACTGCGTGGTGTACATGAGGTTGCCCTTAATCTCACATGGAATTGCTTATATCACTGCGAACCTCTTTCTAATTGGAACTTCCGCCAAGGAGAAAGACAGCCAGCAACTGTAGCCGGGAAATATTATGATGCTCTCCTTCCTCTCTCTCTCTCTCTTTCTCTGCCATTCAGTCACCGAGATCCTTGAATGCATTCTCAAGTTAATAAGTTTAATTTGAGGAAAAACTACTTCTTGTCGATTTAGTTTTTCCTTTCGTCCTTCGCGGTGCGTTAAGTGCAAACTTCAGCAGGTAAGCACTATACATGCCACTTGTTGGATCGACCACTTCAAACATCCAGCGGAATCGCTACCATTCCATCTGGACTGGCACACTATCGTAAACATCCTCCATACACACACTTCCCTTCCCCTTCCGTCTTCCTTGACACGGGCGTTGCATTCATCGCCGACGATCACAGTGAAGTGAAGAAAATTTATTCTAGCAATCACGCAAAGTGCTTTATCGGACGGTACACAGCCCAGGTTCGGCTTGGTTGTGTACCCAACTCGCGTGTGTAACATTCACATCCCCTTTCCGTGCACTCCAATAACAGGACGACGGCAATGAGAAATGGAGTAGCAGCGCAACGTCGGCCATTCGTAATGTACAGGCGGGTGTAGCTGCCAGAAATCGCAAGGGATAAGTTTGTTATTGTCTTGGATGTGTCGGATGTATTGATTTTAAAATCTCCTCCCTGCCACTCTGTCCTTGCGCGCAAGGATAAGACACAACGAAGCAGCGGATTAATTGTTTGCCGGGAGAGCAGAGCAAACGCAAGCACCAGTGGAAGGGAGGGTTAATAAAAGCCGCCTTTCGGTTGGAGGATGTGAGACGGCTTTCAGGCCACGGGTGAGCAACAAGCCTTGAGGGCCGCTCCTACGTGATCCACTTGCGCCGTAATCTGACAAGTTTTTCTTTTTTATCGGTATGCAGTCAAATCTGGGAACGAAGGCGAACAATTTGCGGAGTACGGCCTTGGGCGGGGGATGTAATAATCTGCGCCGCTATTGGCGGGCGACAAATACACATCATTGCGGCGGGCGTCCGGGACATGCTCCCCGCCCTCGGGGGTGTCGTAAGCGGAAGTTTGTCGAAGTAATTTTTGCTCGTAAAGAGTTTTATTCCTTATGGCTTATGAAATTGAAATTGCTGTTTCTTGTTGACCTTGTGAGCTGTGTGTGCAGCGGGGTGCGGGTGTAGGTGTGTTATTTGGGATTTAAATCTGTTGCTGGAGCGGGAAGAGAGCATTGGATTGCGCTCTGGAGACCGTTGACGGGTATTATGTGATGATGTGCGTTAAGAAAGGTTGTTGGGAATTTTTGAGGGAAGACGGTTCTTAAAGTTTTGGAAATGACATGGAGCGTCCCTTCAAAAGAAGTGTTCTCTATTGTGGAGCTCTCTCTCTGTCTCTTTGAGATTTGAAGCCGCAACACTGAGCTCTGGAAGTGTGTCCTCCCACTGTGAACACTGTGATAAGGTTCACGCGGTCACACTTTGATTTTTGTGTCTGAATCTTTAGAGGTAGTCACCAGCACCGTCTTCCGACCCAGTCTCCCTGGATGCCACCGCACATACCATATTAGCAGTTCTTTAGTGACTAGTTAGTTAGTTAGACATCCCTCAGCAATGTGTACTGACGGGACAGACACCTAGGCTTCAATGCACACCCCAGTCGGCGATAAAACGCAACACAGTCACTCGTTCCCCTGACAGAGAAGGAATCGTGCAGGTGAAGCACCTACCGCAGCTGCCCAGTGAACCGGCTGACCAGTCATCCAATCGATAATTTAACGCACGGTTAAACTTTTGTCTAATTAAGTGGCATGCCCGAATTTGGTTTTTCAGAGGCGGGCTCATTGACACCCACAAAAGCTATTGACATCGAACCCTTCTAATCCTGTGACCGGGCGCACTTATCCCGATCCGATAATCGCCACGAACAAACCGCGGCCATGCCGGTCAGGTGGCGAGGGCGAGTGGGGGGTGGGGGTGGTGTACTAGCGCTTGGTGATTTGTAACCCCTACCCCGGCGATTTCTCGATGTTCCGGAGGCAATTTATCGGCAGGAAGGACTAAAGTTTAGTTTCCCTCGCCGCGACGGTGTATGCGACGTTTCTCCTCCCGACGTGAACCGATGTTTGGCCTAGATCAGCGATAAGGAGGGTCATTTAGAGTGCGAAGGGTGGGAAATTAAATCCAATTACCAATTAAATCGATTTGACATGAATCGAGGAGTGAGTGCGGTGTGGGCCATGGTGGTGGTGGTAATGGTGGCAGTGGGAAATTTTTAAGTGTTAATCATTAAAATGAGGAAAGTTCTGCAACGGTAATTAGGGGAGAAACTTTGGGGCAGTTTCCGACTGTTGTGAACTTCACTGAGAGTCGTGGATGACTTTCGGACTGCCACGGCGAGTGAGAAGAAACTTTGTTAACGTAATTTATTACGCTTAGGTACTTCGCGCATTACTTTGAAGTGCACCTGTAAGTGAGGGTGAATCGAAGAGTGGGGGGTGGGTGCTTGTTGTTACCATTAACAAGGTGAAATTGCGGAAGGATGCTTTCATAGCATTTTGACTGTTTCTAACTAACTGTTGGGCAGAAACCAAAGTGCACAACTTAAACTGGGCAGAAACCTCCATCGAGGATGAATTGTTTTGGAGTGTAAAGAAGATTGTACGTAAAGAAGTTTGTAATTCCCTTTTAGGATGAATTCCCAATGACATGTTTTGAATGTGGAGGTGATCAAAGAAAACGCGGTTTTCTGGTGCATGTAGACATCATGCCTGAAGTCGGTGTAAGAGGTGAGAGCACTCGAACGAACATCCGTGCCAGCACATGCCATTGTTTCTAAGAAACTAAAGCGTCGTATGGGCTCGACTTTTGTGGAAAGTGTCAGTATTCCTTACAAGTCCCACACTTTTAAAGACTAGCTTACCATTCTGCCGGCAGCTCAAATTCAAACCCTTTTTCCTTTTTCGAATACACCAGGATACCCAGGTTACCCCTTCGACACGTTTTCTCCTTTTTATATATGATCGGCCCTTCATAGTCACAACATCCCTCCTCTTTGGTCGCAGGCTTAAAATGGCTGCGTTTTCTTAGAAAATCAAGTTGGGCTGAAAACAAATGAATGAAATATAATGCATTCAAGTGTTGTCTACTAGCTTCCAAACGTTAGCAAAATGGCAAAAACCGCGATTGCACTTACGTTTCTCAATAATCACCCGCTCCGACTGGGTTACCCTAAGTTTAAGAAGAACGGTCCTATCGGTTTCTACAATCCCGACGATATGTTGCGTTCTTATCACTATTTTAGCGCTTTTTATATACTAGATGCTCAAATGAATTTCACACCTAAATTCTTTTAGTTCCGGGATGCACCCGAAATGCACGTTTCGCTCGGAATACCCATCATTTCATCCTGAAGCCAACTTTCAGGCGTACTGTTTAGTTTAAAAATTTGTTCTTCAGCCGCACCACAGGACTATTGACTTGTTTTCCTTGCTTCCACTTCATTACAATCAACAGGAATAAAAGACCAATGTGAATCGGTACCTCATCCCTTTTTTCCATTATACCTTCGACCCGTTCTGTGAGCTAGATTGGGTCACTTAAGGGTACTCAAAATTTCAAAATTCCTTTAGAGCGTGTAGAATGAGGCCCATGGAATTTCAAAAGGTATATTTCAGCCTGAAAAGAAAAAAATGGAAAGCTAGAGAAGTTTGTTGACGACGATGTTTTAAGAGAAGAAAGGGATCGGTGGGGAGGATTGAAAAAATTATCGCTCATGGTAATTAGTCGCCAAATTTATCTTATCAATATTATTCCACATGGGATCCGAAACATTATGTCAATAATTTTTTGGTGCCATAGACGACAAGGGAAGCCGGCGCGCTTCAAAAACCGCTTGTGCTATGCGCTCTACTGATCTCCGACATTTTGAGGGACATTTCAGGGCACTTCCGATACCAAACGATGGCACTTGAGAAGGGTGTCGAAACGCAATCCGTATTTCCTGAATGTTAGTAAATGTGTTTGGAAATGCATGCCAAGTCCTGAGCACATAACACTCTTAAAAGGTTTTTTAAGGAAAGTAGACCAGAAAACTATGCAAGAAGCGAGGGCGAACTAGGAGAGAAATGAAATGGAAAGCTTTGTCAATCTATACTCCGTCAGCGATGACGGTGATTGAAAAACGATGTTTTAATTTTACAATGCCAAAGTTTGAAAAAAAAAATTAAGAAGCAGAGAACTGTAGACAATTCCCTCAAATAAAGGAAGAGGTTTTTTGTTATTTTTGTTTTCTTGCTTTGACCCGCAAAAATGTGCTCGGAGTGGGGAGGTGCAGGCAGCACTACAACCAGCACTATGTCCTCTTCAAATAGAACAGTCTGTTTGTCTGAAAGAATCCCATCGACGCTGCCTTATCATTCTCCTGTAAAACATTTTTGAGGCATCATGCTTCAAAAGTTATCAAAATCATGCTCGAAGGTCTTAAGCATATGCCGCATTTTGGAATCCAAGAACACACTCTCAAAATTCTAGATTTTCACGATTGGCTCTAATACCAAAGTTTCGATAGTTTTCTTTCAGTCCATCTTTTTCTCTTAATCCTTCTGCGATGTTACTGGGCAAGTTAAGTAAATTTGTCTTATTTGCCTTTCTAGACTACATCCATAACCTCGTACAACCTGGTGCATATGATTGAGGTAGTGTCACCTGAGTTGCGCGTTGTGTTCACAAAACATTGGTGGGTAATGAACAGCATTTGAGCCAGCGACATCAACATCAGTAACTCTTCTCTACTACTAGTTCCATGCAAGGGCCTGGCGAATAGAAAGAACTATATAGCAGTGATTCTCAGTGGCTGTAATGCAAAATGTTGTTTCTATCACCAACTTTTAAGAATGCTGCAATCTCCTTCTTCCTCTTTTACTTCCGCTACAGTCCTAGATAGACCTGGACCTCAACCAACATAGCTGCATCTCCAGCTAGCGCGATCCCTCGTCAGCTGCCTTCAATTTTGCACTCCAAGTTAATTGAGGTCCTTCTCCACTTGTGTGCGCCATCTCAACCTGAGCCGTCCTCTTTTGCGTTCTCAAATGGCTAAGATTCGAAGTCGTCAGTCAGCCTAGTCATCTTAAGGGTTGTATCCCAACACGCTTGACCAGGCATGAGCCGCCATATAGCCTATACAGTTCGTCGTTGTATCTTCTCCTTCAGACGCCATCTTCACATTCAGGATCAAAAATGGTACACAGAACTTTTCCCTTAAACGGACTAAGGGCTTCCTTATCCGCTTTTAGTAACGTCCAAATTTCTACGCCCTAACGGAGAAATGGGATGATCAAGCTGTTGTACAAAGCCAGTCTTGGTCTTCGAGAAAGACCTTTATTACTCAATTGACCGTTTTGTGACTTAATTCCGGGCACTTAAGGATACCCCGTAATCCCTTTAGCGCGCGCCAATTATAAAAAAAAAAAAAAAAAAAAAAAACAAAATTAAAAAATTGCCTCTTGAGCCCAAAGAAGCAGCGATTGGCAAGAGTTATTTTGGGTTTAATTTCGGTACTGAACTAGTTGTCCTTTTTAACCGCGGAGCCGACAAAGTCCTTTACTTCCTCTCAGTTTCTGCTGTATAATGGCACCTTCTGTCCAAGATGTCGATGTTGAGTGTCCGTCCTTTCTTGAAGGCAGCCGTCGTTTATCACCAAACCCATTTTTGCCGCTTTCGTGGCTTTCAATGGCTTGCTGTGTTCGTCCAATCACGTGAATGTCGTCGGCGGTAGTTGAACGGACTTTTTGAAGATCGTGTCTCTGGTGTTGCCTTGTGAATTGATTTTTCCAAGAATGATGCTGAAGAAAGCACATGACAGCGCGTCCTCTTGTCTAATGAGAAAGAGGTTTTCTTATGCAATTCAAAATCAAAATCAAAATTCATGCCAAGTTTGTAACCAAAACGAAGTCACCCAGATCAAAATCTGGTGACAACTGTGGACCAGAATATCGACGGCGAAGGAGTGAATTGGTGCTACATAAGTCACGTTGTAGAGGTACTTCATTTTCCCCAAATTTGGCAATTCGTCACCGAATTTGTCCAATAATTTGGCACAGTAGATCCTTATGACTTATCCTTCTGCAGGCACTCGATATAGATCTCTCATATTGAAGTAGAGACAGGGGTTGCTTTGTACAAGTCTATGATTACTTCCATCGTAGGCTAAGCTTATGATGCTCAACTATGTACCCTGCAGAAAGCATGATCAGCGTTTTTCACATCCACGTCGTCATTTTAGGTGAAAATTGTTTAAACCGGCGAAATGTTCTTCATTGCCTGGCCATCCAAGACAAGATGCTGGGGCTCCCTAGACAAAACTGATGTTTATCCTCTTTCCGGCTTCTCTGGAATAACCAAGACTTCAGCAATGGTCGACGGTTCTGTGCTACAGTTGTAGCTGTGCCTAGCAAAAGTCATTTCACTGAAAGTGAATTTATTTCACACATAAAAAGGACAAAAATATTTCTTCACTTTTTGGTGGAAAATAACTTTCTAGTAGTTTTCTACATGATTTCTTAAAAAATCTTTTGAAGTTGAGAAATAATTAAACAACTTTTTTGGTGAAATTATTGCCCACTTTAGGTGTGAAATAACTTCACTTCTTAAAAGTGAGAAATGATCACACTTGCCTGCGGTCAATGAATTAATTCCGTGCATCGCACCTTGCAGAAGGATGGCTTTACATGTTCATTTCTCCGTCCTCATTCGCCCAAGGCAACAGGAACTGGCAACGGCGATCCTTGCGACGGTTCCATTGGCTGCGTTAAGTAGACGAAGGCTTACATTTTTTTAACTCCAAGACTGTCTCTAGTCAATTTTGTATATGACATCAGCGCGTATCACCTGCATCGTAAAAAAAGGTTCGATGATGGCAAAAACTACTGTTCTCCCTTCAACATCGAGTGATTTGATGCACTTTGTGGTGTCGCTGGTGGCAACCAAAAGATCGAATCGAATCCTGCACCCTCTTCAGTCAGTGAGGGCACTTCAAAAACGCTAAAACACTTAACCCCTCCACTCTATAGACGCCCTTTAAGTTTCCACCACTTTACGCCATCCATAGCTTGCATCTGAACGTACATGACAGGGTTTCCGCAATGCTAATCAAAGCACAGTGAAAATCCCCTTAAGCGTCGGTTTGAAGTGCACAGATTTGGGCTTAAAATAAATTAGTAACATAGTCCTACAGCAAACATCAGCACCACCGCCCACCGACTAGTATCGGCTTACACAAAGCGAAACCCACTGTTAATGGAATTCATGCGCTGTGCTCGGCGAGCGCTCGTGTGTCAGCCGTCATGCATATCAGTGGTGTCGATGCTCTAGACGTCACAAAAATTTCGTGCCCCCACTGCTCGGAGTGTGGTGCCTATTGAGGGCATTATATGATTGAAAAATCCATTCACAGCGCAGTTTCCTCGATTCAATTTTGCGATTTTTTTTTTTGTTGAATTTTTGGGGAAGGGGCGGAGTGGGAAGAGGTAAATGCGTGTTCTGGTTTGGATATTTCTTTTTATTAAAACGTGACAGGCAGTGAGAAGAAGTCCTGAACACCCACGGACATGGAATTGCTCTTAAAAGGACACACATACGCGCGTAGGGCGGGGTGGCAGATGGAAAGTAAGCGCTCGTGTCGTGTGTATGAATAAAAAAGGGGAATTCTGATTAAGTTGAAAAAAAATACATATTCATGGCAAACAGGCAATCCCCCAGTCCCCCAATCCCCAGCTATGCATGCGCTACACACCGGCTTGAAAGAGGTCCCGCTTGGAGAGTTACATTTGTGTTCGCCATCTGAAATGCGAACTTCGGTTGGGCTTGTGGTTGGCTTGCGGTGGGCATAAGGATTGACCACAACACGAAAACGTGATTTAATTCGCCTCGGATATGAATCACCGACCGGTCCCCTGGTTATTGCTGAAAGTTCTTGAATCACTTGTTTGCACGGGTGACGCTGCACCCTGCACCCTGCTACCCATCTTGGAAACGTTTTAGGGAATCACTTAAATTTGAACGCTTAAATTTTATCAGTGTTGGTGCAGAAGGCTGGTTTATGTACAGCCTCCGCGTGACGCCGCATGCACAGCCAACAAAACCAATGTATGCCGCGGCCCCGGTGAACATAGTTGGCCTGGCCTACAACTGTAGGTTGGTTGCGATGGCATCATCCTCACAACAAAACAAAAAAAAAACTGTGTTATGAACGAACCATATGCCTCGCATGTGTTGGATGCTACCAAAAAGCGATTCATTTTCGGTTTTGCACGTGGAATGTGTGGTCTCTTAGTAGAGCACGTGCCGGCGGTGAAATTGCGTGAACTGGTACAAAGCAAAAATTATCGCCACCTCGGGGTGTATGTGGGCGTGGTTCAAGTGACAGGAGGATGAAAAACTGCGACGTCTACTGCAGCGATGGCTTCAGAGAGGGAAGGGAGGACATTATGCAAATGTGGATAGGGGCATATGTAGGATGGAGTTCTTATGATACAATCTACATAAAAAAACAATAAAACTTCATTCTACGATATACTAGAAACAATCAATGTTCCAAATACAACCTCAAGCCCATTCTAAGGGCGTTCTAATTTAAAGCTGGAAGAGGAAGACATCTTTGCTGGGGATTTCGTAGCCTGCACATGTCTTAGAACAGACTGGTGTTGGTAAATTTGCAGATCGAATCCTTTCTGTAGTAAATATGTGGTTCCTATGCCACAACCACTGTTAAAAGACCGAGCGATCTAAAGTTCAGTCAACCGTTAAGTGGACTAATCAGTCTATTATCGAGAGGACTGACTCCCCTAACATTCTAGTTGTCTCGACACTCCAAAGTGCCAACACTAACGCAAAAATGTTCTTGTTGCAACCAAGGTTAAGGTCTCAGATATCGAGACAATAGTGCAACGGAGACAAGATTACCTCCATGTGCCTCCATGTGCCCCCATGTTGTTCATATTTGTCGTGCTCTATGGTAGCAGATCTTTGGATTTTATTAAATGTACATGACGAACTGTTGGACGCTATTAAAATCGGATAAGGAAGCCCATAGTCTTTTCGAGGGAAAAGTTTTGCGTGCGATTTTTGGTCCTGTTTGCGTTGATGACATCTGCTCCTAGTCAAGCGTCTTCGGATACAACGCTTAAGATGGATAGGTCATGCAGAGCGTATGGACACCAATGCTCCTGCTCGAAAAGTCTTCGAATCTGAGCCATTGGGACAACGCAACAGAGGACGACCTAGGCTAAGATGGCGCACACAAGTGGAGAAGGACCAAGGCAACTGGCGAAAGGTCGTGCTGGCTGGAGAGGCATGTTACTTGAGGCCCAGATCCACCCTGGACTGTAGCCCCACAAGAAGAAGAAGAATAAGACGTGCTGTTGGTGTTTTTAGAGAAAAGTTCTGCGTGTAATTTTTGGAGGATATTCCCCTTTTCATGGCCCCTTTTCCATGAAACTCTTCTTCATGGAGATGACGTCTTTGAAAAATTCCCTGTTTTTATTGCCCATCTATCGGAAGATGTTTTAGAAGCCCGGAAAAAATATTACAAGCTGTACCGTGAAAGCTATTGAAGAAAGATGTCACGGGTCGAAACCAACAAGGATGTTCTTCATAACGTGCCAGTTCGATTCTATTAAAAGTGATATAAGGCATCTTTCAAAAAAGAATAGTGAACCGCTACTTTCTAAAGCACTAGATATGATGATAGAATTAAAAATACATAAAGCATTAAAAAATTTTAAAAAGCTAGCATTTAATATTTATTTTTGTGGTCGCCGTGGCATAGTGGTAAGTGCGTCGACCGCCACGCAAAAAGTCTAGGTTCATTGTTTTGACGGCACCACCTCTTTCGAGTTGCCGACAATACTCAAAGAGTATCAACTGTCTACGGAAAGCTTCTCATATCTCGCCATTTGGAGTCGGCAAAAAACTGTAGGTCCCTTCTACTCGTGAGAGAACAGTAGCGCGCACAACACGATTAGTTGCTGTAGAAGCTAGGTCCTGGTCCCTAGTGCCAATCAATTATTTTTATAAGCATTTTATGTTTCAAATTCAATCAAGTCAACCAATGTGAGGTGTCTTGAATGCAGTCAAGTGTACAATGCTAAAGTTTTCTGAGCAGAAGAGTGTTTACGAAACACATCCATTATGAAAATACAAAAGTGGACGCCTGTGCAAAAAAGTACACAATTACCAACTTTCTCAATTAATTAGGCAAGTACCGAGAGTTTGAACGTGACCTAGAACAGCCTTACGTCGAGCACCATCATCAGGCATCAGGAACAGGCTGCCTTCCATCCTGGAATTCTTGATCTCAATACCGATGGTTTCCTTTTAGAACAGACTTAGACTAGATTTTGCGACTCGAGGTCTTCATAACTGGACCATAATTGTCCCTTCGTTCGAAGTGATCAAACCGACGATACTCTACATTAGCGTCTACATCCATCCATCTTGGCACATCGTGGTATAGCTGGTCCTCAACTTATTTTTTGCTCAGACAGAAGTTATTTTTACGAAGGCAGTTGCGGTGCCGTTCTACCCATTGTTTAGTGAACTGAAAGGGAAAGCGTCTTGTACAGCTTCATTTGTCTGATCCTAGTAAGAAGTCCTAGATTTTTGACAGACTAAAGTGAAACCGGTGGCGAATGGGCATTGGCCAATGGTTTGAGATGTCCATTAGGTTCTCGTTTGTTATGTTTCCCTTTGCCACAAGGGAGACAAACTCTCGAACTTCCTCAAAATTAAAGATATCTGTTTCTCCCAAGTGGTACTTGACGGACTGATTTTAAGTGGACAGGAGAAAGACCCATTTGCAGTGCACTTTATATTGGTCGCAATAAATAAATTCACAACGATCGTCTGAGAACGAGCGACGATTTTGATGTTAACTGCGTAACTCAGCAATTGTTCTGCTGCGTAGGTAGTCCGATTCCACTTTTCCAGAAAGCACAAAAAAACTGTTCTTCTTGCCGAAAGCCGGTACGAATTTTGAATGATTCGGGAGGTGGGCGCAGTGCATTGCAATTGTGTTGAAATAGTGCAACGCAAAGAGATTAGTTTTTCCAGGATTCGAATTAGATCCTTTCGACAAATGTTGTCAAATGCGGCTTCAAGCTCGATAAAAATTTTTTGAGCGTCGATGTGAAACTCTTTAACCTTTTTTTCAGGCCTTGTCTTAATGTGAGTGATATATTGTCAACTTGTCACCCCAAGAGCCGTACTGTTACTCGAAATTGAAGGCAGCTGGCAATAGGCTGTGCTAGCTGAAGAGGCATGCTCAAGAGACTATAGTGCCAACAAAGGAGGAAGGAGAATATGGACAAACCTAGTTAAAGGTCTTCCAGACTAACTGCACAGTCTCTTTGAAATAAATTCCGAGGAGAGCATGAATGGACCGAAATTAATTTTCGTAAAAGATCTGAAAACAAATACATCAGACGGTGAAAAGTGACTTAATTCCCGTATTCCCATATTCAGCTTACTAGACGAGATCGAAATAAGTTCACACATAGAAGGTTTCGTTCATCACTTAACACAAGCGATAACAGGATGCAGTAGACTTTCGGTATGGACACATCCTCCGGAGAAGTTGCAGCAATGATGTACATTGAACCGTCCATCCAGCTGGAATTTTTTATTCAAGTTGTAACGACACAAGAAAAGTGAATCTATGCACCTAAACGTCTCTAAGCAGACACGTTTCATTCATAGACGCTATTGCCAGTGGTCTCTTAAAGGGATAACCAAGGTAGACCCTTGCCCTCCGACATAGTTTTGATCGATCAGAACTTGGCACTTTTTCGGTGTCCGTAAGACTACGTCTGGATTCTTAACCACAGCTACAGCCCCAGAAAGCCCCACAGCCGCACTTTCTCCTATCTTGTCTTCCTTGACTTCCGAGTGTGAGTCAGCGAAGGTACTTTCGAAATATGCTTTCATTTGTCACTTCGTTTGAGCTCTAGTGCCACCTAAACTGAAAATTCATATGATCAGGCCACCCCCTCGCAACCCCAAGCACTCAACTGTCAAAGACCCTGACGTTTTATGATGCCCCTGCACCACATGCTCGACTCCATCATCTCAACAATGGCATCCATAATTCACTCGTCACACCATATAGAGGTCTAATGAAAGTGCCGACTTAAATCATCTCCCCCGAGCGTTGCCATATGAGCTCCGCAGCATTGATGGCACATGAAAAACCAATAAAATATTTATCAGTCACTCAGTCGGTTTACGGGCAAGCTGGTCTTTGTCTCAAGCACTATTTATGGAAAAGAATAAAATTGAATTCGCTTATCGCCGCATAAAAGCGAACCAAAATCAACATTGTCACATAGTCATCGCGTCGGATTACATCTGAATACCTCCGTAAAAGCGCCTCGAATCCACAAGAATCCCTCGGAAGTGAGAACATCAGGCAGCAGCTGAGCCAATGATCTATAAACAGCGAAAGATGAACCCTTAGCAGCGAGACACCATTTCCAGAGTCAAGCGCTGCACTTAAGTTCAGAATGAAAATCCCACCACTGTCCAAGGCTGCGAACTCAGCTGGAGTCCAAAACGTGCGGGGCATGTCTATCGCTCCAAGCGGTTGTCTCCACATTCGGCAACCAAATGCGCCATCCTTCGCTGCATTAATAAATTCGATCCAGTCGTGACGGAGAACTTTAAATGAATTGCACGCACACACCCCTTTCGCCGGACACCAGCCCCCAGACGAGAGCCCACATAAAACCATATCGAGGAGCAAGAGATTGAAAGAAAAACTGAAATAATAAATTTTACGCCATTGCGTTCGTCCTTCGAACTCCGTCCCGTCGCCGGCCCACAAACAGCTTTATGACACTATCGATCCGAGAACTCTCCGCCAGCGGGCAGCATGCTGCTCCGGAGGTGGTGAGAGTTCCGCAAGCAGCAGCAAACAAACTTCAAAAGATATAAAAAGATTTAATTACCAACCGCTTCAGAAACACATGAAATTTATTCCGGAGGGCTCCAGGGCCGGGCGCTGCTTGAAGTGACCCCCTGCCATAATTAAACTCATTTCAGAATCGATGGCATAAAACATTTTACGACCACTCCATCGAGTGCGCCGCACAGGGTGTGGGCCGGCAGCGGCGGCGGTGGCGACGGTGGGATGGTCTACTGAGACACTCTTCAAGGAAGGGGAATCCATTGCGAGTGCTTTTCGTCATTAGATGCATTTGCATTCATAAAGATAAGTAAGCCGTGTCCTTGAACTGGGGTCGAAAACGAGATTTGATGGACTCTCAGGGTTGGAAACTTTTTCAGATAATCGGTTCCAAGAAGTGTGTACGTAATGACCGCCGCACATCCATCCACTGCCAGATGTGCGAAGTGAGTTCGGGAGTTAAATTTATCTCTTCGAGGAAACCCAGATTTACGCGGCTGACGCATCTTAAATTACACCAAAAGTTCACCGTTCGTGTGCGCCTTGTTATTATGTTTACACCACCTTTCCGCAGCGAAATGAACGATTTTTTGTTTTGTTGGTCTTGCCTTAAGCCGACACACCTTGGAAGAGAGAGAGAAAATTGTTGCGTATACGCCCCCGTGGGCGGGTGTGATGATTGCGCGGCTGATTGAAAAATCGTTTAATCTGTCGACTGAATTCTGCGTTGATGTGGTCACTGTGTGTTTAAATTCGTTTTCTTTTCTCTGCAATGCGGTGGAATGATTTCAATTATTCTGCTGTTGAGTAGAAATGTGTGTTTAATTGAATGTTGCGATAGTTCTCGGGTGTTCGTTGATATAGCGTGTTGACTTTGATTGCTGCCCTGTTTTATATTTGACTACATTTCGGAACTTGATCACATTCTTCTTTTGTTCTTCTTTGGATTTGAGGGATTGAGAGATGGGACCTGGTTATGGATTCATGCTTGGTTTCCTTATAGAATTTGTTTCATAAGCTGGTCATGCATTGCCAACCCACACTTTCCAAGTTCTTAGCTACAATAATAGTGCTCATAGCATAAGGTGCTGTTGGCCAAAGATTTGTTTTCATCGGCGCGAAAATAACTCAAATATGTTTTTCATGCGGAGGGAGGAATGATGCTTCAGGTTCAGATATGCAAATATTTATGGTCTTCAATTGTGTTAGGATGCTTTTGAGCAAAAAAGTTTCATTGTTTCAGTTATTCTGAATTTTTTTTTTGAAATTGAATTGAATCGAAATTGATACCACACGTCAATGGTGGTGGTGGAGAAGAACTTTTTACATCGACAAGTTTTTCCTTTCGGAGTACTTTTAACTTAAGGGTAATTGTGTAGCTATTATCTTTTCGGCGACACTGGTTTAAACAGCTGACGCACGTTTCGTGTTTTGTTTCACTGTCAAACATCTTCAGTTTGGTCTATAGTTTAACCATGAATCGTCTTACAAACGAACAACGCTTGCAAATTATTGAATTTTGTTGTCAAAATGCGTGCTCTGTTAAGAAAGTTCATCGCGCGCTTCTTCCATTTTATGGTCAGATTGATCGACCCACTGAAGCGGCTATTCGGGCTATTGTGACTAAATTTTGCACCAAATTTTACATTGTTGGACATTAAATCACGAACACACAGAGTGCGAACTGAAGAAAATATCGCAGCTGTATTGGCCAGTGTTAATGATGACCAGCAATTATCGACTCGTCGCCGTTCGCAGCAATTGGGCCTCTGTTACTCAACAACGTGGAAAATTTTGCGGAAGGACTAAGGTGCGATGCCTTTCAAAATAGAGCTGGTGCCAGAATTGAAGCCGAACGACCTACCGCAACGTAAAATATTTGGTGAACGGGCTCTTGGAAAATTGGCCGAAGATCCACTTTTTACCGAAAAATTGTGTTCAGTGACGAAGCTAATTTTTGGTACAATGTGTACGTAAATAAGAAGAATTGTCGATTTTTGAATATCAGCCAGAAGCATTGCAAGAGCTACCAATGCATCCAGAAAAAGTCACAGTTGGGTGCGGTTCAGGGGCTGGTGGCATCATTGGACCGTACTTCTTCAAAGATGATGCGAATCGTAACGTAACTGTGAATGGTGAGCGCTACTGTGAGATGATATCCCACTTTTTTTGCCCAAAATGCAGGAGCTTGACTCGCATGGCATGTGGTTTCAACAAGACGGTGCCACATGCCACACAGCACGCGCAACTTATTGGGAGGCGAGTTCGGTGAACATTTTATTTCACGTTCGGGACCGGTCAATTGGCCGCCTAGATCGTGCGATTTAACGCCTTTAGACCATTTTTTGTGGAGCTATGTTAAAGCCCATGTCTATACAGACAAGCCCGCTTCAATTGACATATTGGAAGACAACATTGAAGCATTTATTCGTGAGGTACCGGCCGAAATGTTGGAAAGTGTATGCCAAAATTGGACTAAGCGGATGGACCATTTGAGGCGCAGTCAAGATCAACATTTCCATGAAATAATCTTCAAACATTAAATTATATGGACCGTACTATGGACTCAAATAAAGACTTCATGCATTTTTCTGAATTTTATGTGTTTCTTATTTTGAAAAACGTTCCTATAGCTTTTAAAAAATCACCCTGTAGAATGAAAGGAAAAAACACGCTCTTGTTTATAATTTTGCATGAATGACTGAAACCAGGGCCTAGCTTCTACAGCAACTACTCGTGTTGTGCATGCTACTGTTCTCTTACGAGCAGAAGGGACCTACAGTTTTTTGCCGACTCCGAACGGCGGGTTTTAAGAAGTTTTTCATAGACAATTACAACTCCTTGAGTGTTGTGGAAAGGGGTGATGTCATAAAAAAATGCGAGGAACCAATCAACCTAGAACCTTGGTGTGTGAATCGACTTACTTACCCACTATGCCACGGCAACGTCACCAAAAATCTCCCACACAGAGGGCTCTTATGCATTTTATGCAGTAAGTTTTGATTGCAGGAATCCTTAGACAATTATATCTTCAGTTTTGGGGGTCATGCATAAGATGTAGTCAACGATCAACACTTTTATTCGTACTCTTTGGACAAGAAAACTCGCAACCACTAATTCACTAATAATTTGATTCATCGGACGAAAATAAACATTGTTCCACAAATCTTGCTGTTGAGTCTACAGTGGCTTTCTTTGCTTCTACTCTTAGAAAAATTCGTTTTCAACGCTGGAGCTTGACTCCTCCGTGAGCTTGACTCCTCAGTGAGCTTAACTCCTCCTTGAGCTTGACTCCTCAGTGAGCTTGACTCGTCCGTGAGCTTGACTGCTCAGTGAGCTTGACTCCTCAGTGAGCTTGACTTCTCAGTAAGCTTGTTAAATGTTTTTTTCTTTGGCTCGATATACGCGATTCAGAAGTCTGTACAGCACCTGCTGTCGATCACTTTGTTTCATCTCCAATTCCTTATTTATAAAATCATCTGCCTTGATGCACTGTTTGGAACGAAGACTGCGTTGTATGTACCACATATATTACCCTTGCTGCCAACTGAACTCGATCTCTGGGTCGAGCTTGTATCAACTGTTTATAAGTGTCCTCCAAAAAACAAAAAACATCACTTAAAGTGAATGAGGAAGTCCTTAGTCTTTTCGAGAGAAAAGTTCTGCGCGCGATATCGGTGGCGTTGATGCCGCCTGGAGGAGAATTTTCAACGACGAACTCTATAGGCTGTGCGGCGGCATCCACCAGGTCAAGTGTCTTTGGATACAGCGCATAAGTTAGCTACTCATGTACACCATATGGACACCACTGCTCCGGCCCGAAGATTCTTCGACTCCGAGCTATTGCGACAACGCAACAGAGGACCGCCTATGTTAAGATGGTACATAAAAGTGGATACCTCAACCAACTGGCAACTGGCGAGAGATCGTGTTCGTTGAAGAGGCAGGAATGTTGGTTAAGGACTGGATCCACCCTGGATTCTAGCTCTAGTTAAAAGAAGACAAAGACCCCTGATCTCTTAAGGGATGCAAATCTTGAATTACATTTAACACGTTGTTTTGCAACTAGGGCAGTCCAACTCATAATACTTAAGACCACATCCACCTTGTATAATAAAATAAACGAGATGGCTCGTAAGTTCACTCCACTTTTGAAGGAATATTAACGAGTCGCTCTCGAGGCATTCACTGAGGGGGAAAATATTTTAAGCGTCAGTTTCCCACTTCGTGATTTTTGTTAGTTACTCAAGTTAGGATGAGTCTCTATCCAATTTTGGGAATGTTCACCGTTGAAAGTTGCAGGTTTCGGGTTCATATCCACATGGTGTTACTGTAGAAAGAGCAATTGGAGGAGCATTGGACCATCTGCAAAAACGTTAGATGTTCCTTTTCATTGTGTCGTTGCTACAGAACCTACGTTATTATATTTCCCTACCCAAAAATGGTTCTTGTCACATTTAAGCTTCGTTTAAGTTTGAGTTTCTTGAATTGCATTGAGTGACGCTAAAATCCGCAGAGAACAAAATCCCTGTCCCCTTAGAAACTACTCGGGTCGTGCGTGCTATTGTTCTCTTACGAGGAGTAGGGAGCTTAAGTTTATTCCCGACGACGAACGATGGATTTAGAGAGTGTGCGTTTTTAAGAAAATCATAAAATGATCGTGGAGTGAAGGAATGTGAGATGAGAAATTTGAAATCGTTAATGGTACCATAAAAAGGACATGATTAAGCAATACATGATTTTAAATAATCACAAAGAACTCCAACAGGGCAAGGATAAGAAACAAAATTCTAAAACTTCATTCGCTGTTTGACGCTACCGACAGACTGTATGTTTGCGGGTTCATGCGGCTTTTGTAGTGCCCCACAGTCGTGATTACTTCCTTCGTGCAATTGATATTATGTGTGGTTTCCTTCTCTGACCTGATTCAGTCTGGAATTTGATGCACGCCGTCAGTGACTAGGCGCTCCTTTTCGACATGAGCTGTAATACCTCGCATGTGTTGGGATCAGGGATAGAGAGAGTTTGTTACTTTGTCTTCGGTCTCGGTTTACAAGGTCAATCTTCTATGCTTCTGCATTACAGCTAGAAATGAAATCGATCTTGCAGTTAATTTAGCGATTAAGAGCTCGCTTACCATAACCAAAGCTTTCACGACCGAAGATTGCAAGGAGAGCAGACTATTTCCAAGATAAAGCTACAACTTTAAGTTAGTTACGAACTTTGTCTACCTCATGACAAACGTGAACTCCACAAATGACACCTTAGTGGAGACTCGGAGCAGGATCATCGTTTGCAATCGGTGTTATTTTGGTTTGTCAAAACAGCTAAGGCCGAAACTCTTGACTTAAAAGACTAAGAAAACGCTCTACAAGACGCTAATCCAATATGGAGCCGAGTGCTGGACGCTAAGCAAAACGGCAGAGCAGATTCTTGATTAATTTGAAATTCTTCGACATATACTCGTATATGGTCCTGCCTGCAAGGAAGGTGAACGGAGGAGAAGACACAACTGCGAACTCTAGGTGCTGTACCAAGATGTGGATGTAGTTCGAAACGCAAAAATATCTTCACTACAGTGACTCGGCCACATCTAGCGAATGAACAACAACGCTCCAACTAACAGGGTCTTTGAATCCCAGCCTCCGGGTTCGAGGAGGAGAGAAAGGTCGAACCGCCTCCCAGGACCGTCTAGAATGGAAGGCAACTATAGTTCAGGCTCAGACCTGTAGGAGGGCCAATACAGAAGAGGAAACGCGTAACAAAAACAAAAGAGTATGTTTTAGCTGTCACCTTATTAATGCCCCGTTGGGCTTCAATTTCTGGGTATTTATACATGCATGTAACAAAGGAGTGTAGAGTTCAGGTCATTCACCCAACCAGCTGATTGGCACTTTGCGGATAATAAACTGTGCTACAGTATGGTGTGCAAGAAATTTTTCAGAAAATATTTATTCTTCTACAGACCCTACATAGGTGGCAGGCCTGATACATACATACATGCATTTAGTGGTTTAATTGAAGACACAATACGGAGAAAGTATACTTTCTTTCGATCCTAATGGTCACCAGAACTATGTAAAGCACTAGATTTATGTACTTTTGGGCCGAATTTCAATGAAGTACAAAAATTCCATTTTTGAGACTTTTTCTTTGTCCTTAAAAGGAAAATTTAAATATTTTTTCTTTGACACGTTACGCTTTTGCTTACTTTTCTTTTCTGCTATGTGATTATCGCCGTAGTTATAGGACATCCTCTTGGATAAGTTTCAACTCACAGGAACTCATCCGTTTTACCTCCCAATTAGCATGATAAACCAAAAGTGAATTTATCCATTTTTCAAATTTTTTGTACGCCAAAAGTGACACAGGCAACAATAATTCAGTTGAAACTTCATCACATGCAGAGGAAAATGCACTTAAATTACTCCATCCGATTGCGCGACAAACAATACCAACTTCCACTTCATAAGCCGTCGCAATCTAGCAGCGTTAGCAACGCTCTATCAAACTGAATGCGCCAGTAATCGCTGAAACACCAACGCGCCACAACTTTATCGAAAACAATAATTCCCCTGTAACTCCATCCAATTGAACGCGTATTTTCCTTTTAGCTAAAATATTGCAGCGGATTAAGTGCACATTCCACGGAATTGCTTGTAAAAATCATAAACCTGCTCAGCAACCGTCATTTGAGTTGTGTGTGCGGATAAAAAACGTAAAACTCGTTTGCCGTTGGCTTGAATCGATATCTGTGTTGATACTCGTACGGACGTAGTCGAATTGAAATTTTCCTGCAGACATAAATTTATAAAGGACGCTGGTAGCGAAGTATCGGGTGCCTTGCCTCTAATTAGTGCCAGTCATAGAAAAACTTTTCGATGCCAAGAAATGGGTGTTCGAAAACGTTTGATTACAAACACACGGCGTATGGCTTCGCATTGTAATATAGGGTCATTCATTTCGTGGTTTCAAGTTGGCAGCACTGGCATCTGGCACCTGACAAACTTAGCTGGTATTTTAATTGTCACGCTGTTAGAGGAATGTGTATCATTTTCGATTATGGATCTCTTAGCAATGGAGCAGCACGAAAAACATACACGAACTTCTTAGATTCAAACATAGCAAATTGTTGCGCATTACACGTTGATTGTGATTAGAACGGTAGAATTGTGAATTGAGAGTGAGAGGGTTGATGATGTCGTGAGGCTTGCGCACCAGCGTTATGCACGGTAAGTCAGAAATATTATTTATATCCTTGAACGTGTCGGACGCCTTACTGTGCTTGATTCTGCTTTCTGGCCATTCACAACGCCGCAGAACAACAAACAATGTTTTCTAACTCGAGAGGTATATAAAAATACAAAATTGTGGCTTATGAGTTTAAGAAAAGGATCGTGTGATGAAGGAGATGACATTGCATGCAGACAAAGTGACTGTTTACTGGATTGAAAGGTCGCATTGGTTCCGATTACTTTGAAGATGTCAATGTTCGGGCGATTTCACTTAGTTTTGAGTGAGTTTTTGGCAGGCGATTGAAACTTGTGATGATGTGGAACCTATTAAGACACGCAACACGCACAATTTTGGGTTTATTAAGTGAGAAGTTGCCTGGTCGTGCAGTTTCAAGTTTTGGCGAAGTCAATTCAAAACCAAATCAGAACTACCATGAAGCTGTTCTTTTTGCAATTCGCCGTCCAAAGCGACTAGCTATATCTTCCTCCATATTTAGGTATTGAGTGAACAAGTCTTAAAGTAAATTAGAATAAAACCAAACGCACGTTTGCCAACGAGCAAAAGCCTATTCATTTCTATCATCAAAACCAACAGCTATACTCTTCGACAAGTGAAGAGTCAAGTCATTTCCGTGGAGATTCTAACCAGAAATTGATTGATTTGCTTAGACAGATAGGTGCCCTGACATAGAAGAGCAAGATATGTCACATTGAAAAGAACATTTCCTATGGATCTAGCTAAAAGGACCTGAATATTAGACAATAAAAGAAAACTTATTGGATTTCTGGAAGTGTAGGGGAGCAAAAACCGGTTCTGTTTGGGAGATACCCAAGCAAACTGCGTTGTCAATGACCACAGCAATGCTCTGGATGGGCAACAATCGTCACCGTCCTGGAGCATAGAGTTCATAAAGAAAAACACATTTTTGCTGATATAGTTTTCGAATCCTACGCTTGATATTGGGAAAGAAAGGCTAAGATACCGATCTAACAAGCCACACGCACAACGCCTCTCAGTCTAAAACACACGTACAACTAATCAGCTTTTATGCACAGATCGACAAAAGAAGCTAACCCTCACCCACACTTGAATTCTACCTAGAACTGGGATATGGAGTTCTTTTAGTAAACTAGATAACCCTTCCCATCTGTCTCTTCCTCATTGATTTCAATGAGAACTTGATTTTTCTTGTGTGACAGGGACAGATCGAACACAAACTGATCCATCTCTGAATAGATTTAATATGTGTCATACATATGAAGGGGCTTTAAAGCTGGGTGATTGAAAGTGGCTGCCAGTTACCACACGAACGCCTTCGATATTTGGTGAATCGAGTTTATGAACCCTCGTTGTTGAGTCTTAAGCATATTACCGGCCTTAACAGCTTATACCGCGGAGTACATTTTTCCAAGATTCGTAGATAACGCGAGACCTGACGCATTTGTTACCCAAGTACCCAACTGGGATCATGAATGAGGGACAATCACCCTTTCTTGGTAGAGATCAAGACCTTTTTGAAATCTCCACCGCTCTCTGGGTTACAGCACCCAGTAAAGAACGCAACTCACTCTGTCCCGAAAAAATCCCCTAATCGCCGGGCCTAATTCTTGGCCAAACACTTAACTAGACCAGTCAGCACAACGTCAGCACAACCACTAGACGGTCACGGCCACGTGACGTTGTTTATACAAAGTCGACTTTCCCTGTGCCCAACACTGGCTCTGGCTAGAAACTGAACCGGGAAGGGAATGTAGTTTCACGGATAGCTCCAAGACAACGGTGGGATCTGCGGCCAGTGCGTGGAAGACAACAACCTTAGACTTCACACCTCTTTGGTCAATTTCGCATCGGTCGTCCAAGTGGAAACGTTATCGATGCTAGTGGCCACAAACGATGTTGTGAAGTATAGGTGGAAGGGGCGAAGTATCTCCATCAGCAGCCACAGCTAAGTTGTGCTTTATACCTTACTCAACCCTTTAACCACTTTTAAGATATTCCAGGAATGCAAGTCCTCCCTTAATTTGGTCCGCAGTTGGTTGGTTCTCCTAATAGAAAAACCAGAGATGGCATGACTCTCCAGGATGTAGGGTGACCAAGTGCATGCTCTTGAATGTCAGCGCGAAATCCGCGGCTTTTCTGTTATCTGTAGGCAGAAAAAAGTGCAGATAACTTGTCGGCGTATAAACGGGACACTTTACCTTCACGAAGAACCTAAGTCTGCTTGGGCACCTAAGACCCTTGGCGGTGCCTGTGGAGAAAATGAATACACTTCAGAGCCTGTGGAGAAGGAGAAGACACTTCACAGCACTTTTTCTGTGAGTGTCCCGCCTTGACTCGTATCAGGAGATGGCTGATTGTGGTGAGAGCTTAAGACTTAAGCCCTTTATCACAGAAGGTCTTTCTCCGGAAAACCAGGAAATTACTGTAAACGAAAGTTACTACCTGGTAGTACAATGGACTAGTCTGAGTGCTCCAGTACAGTGTATCACAAACTCCGACAAAAAAAGAGCAATCAGCACAGTACACTTACCTTAACTCTACCCGGGATATTCGGTTTAAGGCAACAGCCACCACGACAATCCCACAAGGGGTCTACCACTCGGCCAGACTGAAACAAGTTCCGTGGCTCCTAACCACCCATTGCACCAGTATATAGCCTCTGGTCAAACTGTCCCTACCAGTCAGGTTCCATCAACACCTCGGTCGGGTAGCCGCAATTCCACCACAAAATGGACTTCGAATCCATAAGTGATTCCGGATACAAATGACTAATTCGTGGCTCCCCCTAAATGGACTAATAAGTCGCTTACAGATGTATGACTTGTGGACTCATGTGCATACACCATAGAAAGGGCCAGCCAAACGAAATATTTCTTCATCATCAGCATCACCCTCCAACTGGGACAAACGTGCCACGAGATAAAATGGCAAACGAACTTTAACAATGTAACCAGAAAAATCATAAATGGTTATTTCAATACTACCCCCGACTAAGCCTTTCTTTCTTTCGTCTCCAGTAGTACACCAATCCCTTCACCTTAAAAAATTGCTGGAGGCTATCTTCCGCCAAGTCGAAGGATATCTTCCCTTGCAATCGGAGAAGCTATTCAATTTATGAAATTGAATTTCGAAATTGACTTTCCTTCAAGTTGCAGCTTATGCAGTCGTTCCTCATCCGTATCGCATGTCCTCTCACACCTGAAGGCATTTCTGCAGCTCGATCATAAATCCAGCCTGAGATTCAAACTAGGCAGCCTTCTGTACTTCACTGCACTCAGGCGCATTCACCTTGAGAACGTCGCGCAATTTCACCGCCATCTCAAACCGAAAGCAATCCCATCAGATCCGCTTTGATTCACACGTCGTGTCCTCAGCGCACCTCGACGCCGCCATTCAGTGCGACTAAAACGAAACGCCGAGATAATTCTCGGGACGTCGATAAAATTTTATGCTTGATTAAATTATCGACCCAATCTCACGGCATACCGACACGCGTGAGTTCTCTGTGGTGTCCCAGTGACAGCAATAGGACCTGCGGGACGCTTCATAGCACTAGCCTGCAAGATAAAGGCAAGAGCAAAAAAATAACGATAATAAGTCCCCACTACGGGGTCGTTTTATTGCTGTGACAGCACATCGTCCGCGCTTCCCGTCCCCTGCTGTCGCATTCATAAATTCCTTAAGCTCGTTTCAGGGCCAGACAAAGGCCCCCCCTGCGAACCTATCGGAGGTAGTGAGCACGGTCTATGAGCACGTATCTCCCCTTGAACAATATGAACCGATGCCGCTCCTGTCACAGCCACTCTGCGTTTTCATTTTTTTTGTGCCCAGCTTCCTCCGACGGTGGGGTTGCGCTCTGGCCTGGAGATGTTACATGTTATCGATTTTCTGCCGCTGCCGCTGCCGATAGACGGTCGCAGTATGTGCGCCCACAGGCATTTGGCGGCACTGGAGATTGACGCGAGTGCAATGACACACGAATTTGCATGAGAAATTGAATTGTGCGCCGTCATGTGACAATGCAAGACTGTCACAGCCAAGACCGTGGAGGGATGATAAATCGAATGAAAGAAATGAACCGAACGACTTGGAGTTCATTGGGATACACATTCCGGCTGATACACCAGTCGTTTGCGATTGACACGGCTGTGGGGGAAGGCGACGGGAGCAGTCTGCATTTGTTGCGGCTGAATGGATTCCATTGGAGTCGATAACTGAAGCATTCCTTATCCTAAGACAGTGGAAAGAATTGAATATTAGTGGTCGAGTGCACTTAAGACACTCATGGTGTTGGCAAGTCCGTGATGCCTATGAAGCCGAAGTACGTTGTGGAGAACAACAGCAATGCACTTCGACCATGAGGTTCTTGAAAACCCCACAATCTGTGAGCTCTTCTTGAGCTTGGAATGACTGGTGCTGCCCAGATGTTTGTTAGTCCTCGTATACGTCCACAGACCAAATGAAGGTAGATATACTAAGAAAGTTGACGATTACGCCTTCACCTCTAGTAATGCTTGACAAAGGGAGGCAGGAGTTGCTTGTAACAGAAAAAATTTCATCACTGTGGACGGAGTAAGATTGGACGAATTTTCAATCAGTTGGCCAGATCCAGTCAAAGTTACGTTTCGGCAGCTGTTACAGTTTCCAATAACATTCAGTACTCTGCCAGTTTCATTAATTTATGCATACCTTGAGAGCTACCAGTGATGTTCAGCACGCCAAGCTTAAACCAAAGAATGTCCGCTTCCTGCCAATGAACTTGTTAGTAACAAAAAGGTATATTGAGCAACATTTGAATGCACACGCGGTTATTTCACCTCTCTCTGGCTAACCATGTTGGAAGATCGTCCTAAAGGTGCAGTGGAATAAGGGCTTCATAATCTTGGAACATCAGTTAGAAAGAACCTGATGAGCGTTCACTGCCACAGAAGCCTAGACGCACCAACTGAAGCTAGTATCAGAAAGTTTGAAAAATTCCTAAGGCAAGCAAACTCGCCGGGTGGTATTGGCCTATGCACACGAGGCAGTGTCCTTGATCGCACTCAACATGATGAGCTGCCAAGGCTATCCTCGTCCGTGCATAGATCAAGTTGACATACAGCCTCCCCGTGGCGCCCCCTGGATAGCCATCACAGCATCTGTTGTGTGGTGAACCAATGTATGCAGCGACTGGCCTACTAGTCTGTAGGTTGTGCGTGAGGCTAACTCCCTCACCTCACAAAAATAACCTAGTTCAGAAACGAGAACATCCCTCGGATATGGACGGATCCAATATTGACGACCCCAGGAAACGAACAAAGGACAACGACTTTCGGTTCTGCACGTGTAATGAGAGGTCCCTTGATAGACCACGTGAAGCCGAACAACTTGCGGAGGCCCTTGACTGCTACAAAGCAGATATCACGGCCATCCAGGAAGTGCGGTGGGATAGGTCGGGCAGAAAGAAGATGAAGAACTGCGACATCTACTACAGCGACTGCTACAGGGAGAGAAGGCAGCGCCTATTCGGATGCGGATTTGTTGTTCGAGGCAGACTTAGGCAAAAAGTCTTAAACTACGATCCCGTAAGCGAACGCCTCATGACAGTCCGCATTAAGGCTAAATTCGGGAACATCAGCCCCGACAGAAGAGAAGAATGACAACAGCAAGGATGAGTTCTATGATCTCCTAGAAAGAACATACGATCGATGCCCCATCTATGACACCAAGATCGTTCTAGGAGATTTCAATGCTCAGCTGGGGAAAGAGGACATCTTTGCTGGCGTCATCGGGAAACACAGCCTGCACGACACGACTTCCGGAAACGGACTCAGGCTGCTGGACTTCGCCGCGGGGCGGAACCTCTCTATGAGCAGTACGCGGTTCCCACATCGCAACATCCATAAAGGAACCTGGCGATCCCCTGATCAATCAACCGTCAACTAGATTGATCACGTTGCGATCGACGTCAGACACTCCTCCAACATTCTTGATGTCCGATTACTCCGAGGCGCCAACATCAACTCGGACCATCACCTTGTTGTAGCCAAGGTAAGAACCCGGATATCGAGAGAGCAACGGAGTCGAGATAGTTTGGCGAGTTTGCTCCTTCTTCTTCTGCAGTCCGGGGTGGACCTGGGCCTCAACCAACATGCCTCTCCAGCTGGCACGTTCTCTCGCCAGCTGCTTCAATTACGTGCTAAAAATTGGTTGATTTCCTTCTCCACTTGTGAGCTCCATCTCAACCAAGGCGGTCGTCTGTGGCCAGAGTAGTGATGTCCATACGCTTTACATGGCCTAGCCATCTTAAGCGCTGTATCCGAAGGCGCCTGACCGGGCGCATGCCGCCATACAGCCCATAAAGTTCACCGTCCAAGTTTCCTTTGGGTCTTTACTGGATCTCCTCCAATTGTTAATAGGAGTCGCATGATACTGGCATTTTTCGTTGCCAGATCGGACTGACTTTTAACGGGTTCAGAAATCGCACAATCCTTAGTCTCTGGACTAAGGCCTTCCTCATCCGCTTTTGGTAGAGTCCAAGTTTCGGCGCCGTACAGGAGGACTGAAATGTCAAGCTGTTGCACAAAGCCAGATTAGTCCTTCGAGAAAGGGCCCATCTACTCAATTGCCTCTTGAGCCCAAAGAGGCAGCGATTAGCAAGAGTGTCTTACCGGGGAGCCGTGGTAGACGAAGTCCTTTACTACCTCGAAGTTTCTGATGCCTAGTGGTACGCTCTATCCGAGACGTCGATTCTGTGTGTCCTTCTTCGATGACAGCCGTCATTTATCCCCAAATCAATTTAAGCCGCTTCCGCTTCAATGCCGACAAACGCGTCATAAATGGCTCGCTCTGTTGGTCCAATCACGACAATGTCGTCGACATAAGCTAGCAGTTGGTAGGAAATTTTGAAAGATCGTGCCTCTGTTGTTGTCTTGTGAGTTATGAACGATCTTCTCAAGAATGATGTTAGAAAAGTCGCAAGACGCGTCACCTTATCCAAAACCTAGAAGGTGTCGGCATTTCAATTCAACAAATAAAAATTTTGGATGCGAATTCTCCAAAACTAATTCCCACATTCCTTGCCACATCTTCATACTCCCGCTTGGAGTAGAGTTCACTGCACACGAACCCAGTTGAATGTCCTTCGCTCCGTAAGCCTTGGGCACGAGAAATCTTGATGGAAGTAAGCAAAGACTTAGATGTATCCTGTCTAAGGACTCACAACATGAACATGAATGTCATGCCAAGGAGTTTGAGAAACAGAATCACGGACAAACAGTCGCCACGGTGCGTGAATGTCACTGTCGACCGCTGACTGGGACTGGCTTCCTTTCAGTTAAACGGGTTGTATGGTTTCCTGTGCAGTGGCATTTGTGCGCTTCACTCCGGTCGGGGTCATGGGATTCTATTCGCACTGCAAGGCTGTCCAAACAGACGGCAAAAGCAGATGCTTTAACAATTTTCAACGGCCCCAAGGTAAATTACATAATGCTCTCCTAGCGTCGTCACATCACTGGCCTCCTGCTCATCTGGCGTAGTGAAAAACATTAGCGAAGCACTCCCCCTCCCCACCCCCTCCCTATTCGCACTCTATCCGCATACACAACGGCTGAAATTGCCAAGTGACCTGTAAATGTTTCGTCCACTTCATACTTGACTCGCTGAGGATGCTCCACCGTCCAAATCCAACACACAGCCACCCCATCCTCGGTTGCAGGCCACACACAAAGCTGTGAATGACAAACGGGGCGAAGGGGCCAGGGCGCGCCGGTGCGGGGACGATGCTCCCAGGAGACACACGTGGTCATCTTCAGGATAACAATAAATAATGTTCATTAAAATGATAATGAAAGCAGCCATCCAACAAATGTGCTCCGGTATAAGCTAGTTCAAGGCGAATGCCTGCCGTGCTGGACTTAACTTATCGCAAGCGCCTCACGCGGCGGCCAGCCGAGAACGCCTAGGTGGGCGACGGAGGACATCCAGGTATGGGATTACCCTCCGCTTTTCATCACGATAAAAGCCTTTCTGTCCTGGAATCCGTATAAATAATTCAACACATGGTGATGGTGTTCGTATCTAAACCGGTGCGGCGGACAAGTTCGCACGTCCTGCCGTCCTAACGTCCTGCACCCTGCACGGTGTCTCGCGACGCCCAGTCGAAGTTGAAATCAATCGGCAAGTGTGAAATTATGTCGGCAGGGGAGGGGGATGTGGGTACGTGGTGGCTGCAAGGTGCGAGGAAGTGGCTTTGTTGCGCGCTTCGCCGCTTTTGTTCGTTATTAAATGAATGGGACAAGGACTCGTGGCCCATCACCATCCAGCACCTCTTGTGATATGCAAACACCCAAGCGACCTCCTCTCCGCTGGAGTGTGTGCTTGCCAGGGGGAGCGGTTACATGCTATTATCATTATATGCTTGTGTGTATGTGCGGGCGAAAGGGGGGGGGGGTGAAAAAAAAAACATTTTCATCAGCAGGATGAGCATTTTTCACACCGTCAGCACTCAACGTCATCGTTTTCCGTTAAAGCGGAGATAGTGCGGCGTGCGAAGTATCGGCCCGATCTGCTAGTAAGTGCTGGTGACTGGTGAGTTGTGTAATGGCTGAAGATAGTGTTATTAGGTAAATGGAAATGAGAGTTTCAGTTTACCTTTGCCTTGGCTGTGGCTGTGGCGGTGGCGGTGGCTGTGGCAGTGGCAATGGCGGTGGTTGTTGCTGTGGCTATGGCATCTGTATGGGTGTAATGAGTTGAAAGAACACGAGATACGGGGGGCGAACGTTAGAACGTGTGGTGTGACGGTTGTGCGCGGTTATTTTTAAGTAAATTAATGCAGCAGCGGATGGAATGGAATGCAGCACTTTTGTTGACTTGAATGTGCTGCTGCACACAAGTGCGCGTGTGTGGGGGGGGGGGGCGTTTAAATTGCAACGATTTAGTTGAGGTCTGTGCTACTTAACTTTGAATTGAGTTGAGTGGAAGCTTAAGTGGATGAACTTTGAGTTCTGTTCTTCTGGATTTCAGGCGCCATTCATTGTTCGATATGATGTAAGGACACAGTGTGGCAGGGTGACTCACTCTCGACGTAGGCTGCATACACATTTCGGCAAGAATTTGCTGCAGTTGTGCCATTTTTGTAGTTATTCAAAATTAAAGACCTGCCATCATAACATTTTGTGTGAACAACCAATTGCACAGGTGTCTTGTAATCTGGCAAGCTGTCTTTTAAACACGTGCTTATGTGACACAATCAGGTAAGAGTGTTCAAATACTTGGCAGAAAACAGCAAAGACCCATTATATTGGAGTATGACTTAAACTGCATTCTTATGACGGTTTCTGTTCTGAAACCATCTTTTTCAAAAACCTTGATTTTGTAATCTCAAAGCACCAAGTATGTACAAAATTATATTTAAAACTTGATACTCACCAAAACTTCCAAAACAGTCGTGTGTGACAAGGAGGACATAGAAGAGTTATCAAGTTTCAGACCAAAGCTATGGTCAGGGAAGGGTAAATCATCGGTTTTAAGGTACTGTGGTACGTTGCTCATGATAATCTATTATCCTCCGGCTGCTCCGGGAATGATAAATCTGAATTTAAGAGAAAAAATGGATATTACTCGAGTATTTCATTTGAACTCATATTTACTCTAATCCTTATTACTGAAAAAATCGGATAGTTAATTTTATACAAACGACATAGCTCATCAAACGTCCTTTTTAATTCATAGGAATAGCAGAGTGAGATAAAAGATTCTGGAAATCCCTGGATACTTGATTTACTCCACCTGCAGGTAATCCTTGGCTACTGTCCTCGGAGAAACAGTATGTTCCACGTATAGTCAACAGGATTAAGATTTTCAGTGTGTGGGGAAGAGTACATAAAATAGAGAGACTTATTACGAAAAGGCTTATAAAACCACAAAAGAAAAAGTTGCCCAAGGAGTTTTAGCCAAGGGATAGTAATAATAATAATTAAGTGACACTACAGCCCACAACGGACCAGGGCCTAGCTTCAATAACAACCACTCGTCTTGTGCGTGCTACTGTTCTCTCACGAGGAGAAGGAACCTACAGTTTTTTGCCGACTCCGAACGGCGAGATTTCAAAAGCTTGTCATAGACTATTGGTACTCTGTGAGTGTTTTCAGCAACTCGAAAGAGGTGGTACCGTGAAAAAATGCTAGGTATCCCGTCTGGGAATCGAATCCAGACTTTCTGCGCTGCGGTCGACGCACTTACCACTACGCCATGGCGACCACAGATGGGAGAGTATTTATGCGAAGTCAACGCTTGTTCGCTTTTCAAGTTTGAGTTACACGTGCATGACGAGGGATTCGTGCAATGGATGCGATGGATTATTGTCTTCTATACATGATATCTTTATCTGAATCTCAATGATAAAAACTAGGCCAGAGCATCTGAAACTAGAATAAAAAAGTTTCGTTTTGGCTGTGATACAAGCAATCCAAGCTCGTGGGTGGATGTGATGTGCAATGTGATCGGTGATCGCACCCAACATGGCAAGCTACCAATGCTATCCTCGCTTGCGCATAGGCCAAGTTAACATACAGCCTAATCGTGACTTCGGAGTGGAAGAAGAAGAAAACAAATTCAGCTGAAAAATCTTCAAAATTCCTTGTTTAACAGAGTTTCAGCAGATTAAACCACTCTCTCTGCTGAGAACTTTAAATCTAAATTCTTAAATTCTCTTCTGTACACGTTCACTTAGACTTTAATAAGCTTCAACATTCTAGATCACCACATCTTCCGACACCTGGCCAGCCAACCAGCCAACCAGCCAACCAGCTAAGCAGCTAACCAGCCAGCCATTTTAATTAAAACAATAATTGTATATAGCTCTTTTTTTTCTTCTCAGAAACATTCTCAATGTTTTTGTACTTTGTCGGGCCTACTCATGATTTTATTCTAGCAGCACGTCGGTGTGAAAGTGGTTCAGAAAGGTTTCATGTGCAATCAGGGGTGGTGTTCCAGGTCCGATAAAATAGGGAGACAAGTTGAATATATTGACTCTTTGTTAGAGTAACCTTCAAACCAAAGCCATAAGAAATAACTATTTTACAGGTCATAAAACTATCTGTTTATCTGAGACTTGATGCTACTTCTATAAGGGACAAAAGGAACAAGCCTGTACTTACAATTTGGGCCTTTGACATTGTATAGTGTAAATTTAAAGAAATTGTCACTAAACTGCTCAAACGGATTCATTGCATTTTATAGAGCTTGGACTAGTCTACGTTTTTTATTTCCATAAACTACAACACTTTAATTTAGAGTGTCACTTAAAAGAACCATGCAGATCACAGACGTTTTTTTTTTTTTTTGTTGGAATTCGGCATATTTCCTCCAATCTCCAACACACGCAGCATAAATTATGATTCTTCAGGAACAATTAAAATTATTCCACATATTTTGGGTTAAATTGAGTTACTCTTGAGTTGAGTTACAGCGATCGTCTTGATCTAGCGCTTTTGAAAAAAAAAAACATATCGGTACTGGCTGCAGTGCTCCAATTTTTGCTCTTCATTCAATGCTAACACTTTTTATGTGTTACAGTCAACAGATTTAGTTCAAATATGCGCCGTTTCGTCCGATAATCGGTTTCCATCTAGATGGCAACTTCGTAATACCTCCTCGTAGAAGCCCCGCTCCTTATTTGCCAAGAACTCGGACAGCCACTTTTCACAAGTCTCTTTTGAGTTCAACTTCATACCACCAAGGGCGTTCGCCATGGACAAGGAACAGATGGTTATCACTTGGCGATATGTCCGGGCTATATGGCGGATGCGATAAAACCTCCCATCCGAGCTCCCGTAGCTTCTGACGAGTCATCAACGAAGTGGATGGTCTGGGGTTGTCCTGGTGGAACACTACACCCTTCCTGTTCGCCAATTCTGGACGCTTCTGGTCGATCGCCTGCTTCAAGCGGTCCAGTTGTTCGCAGAAGATGGTAGAATTAAGCGTTTGGCCTTATGGGAGCAGCTAATAGTGGATGATTCCCTTCCAATCCCACCAAACACACAGCGAAACCTTCTTCCAGCCAAGACCGTTTTCGCTTGATATTGTTCAAAAATGGGTCGAGTTCGTTCCGTTTCAAGTTAAGTTCATCAAGTTTTTTGACTCCATAGAACTGAAAGTGAAGACCTCTTCGCTGAGAGGATAGAAAACGCAAATCACTATAGTTTTCCAAAGTGAGGTACCCTACGTTGACCATTTTACGACACTCTATTGCCCACATTTTTCGAACCTCCAATAGAAGTGTATAACCAGAAGTGTATAACCAGAGACTTTACGACTGCCTTATATAATATTTTGTAAGGTCTTGGGTCACAAATAAGCTCAGATACATTACACGAACTCTTATCTTCTTGTATACTATTTAAATATAACACAAATTACTGCTTCCTTAATATAATTGAATTCTTTGTTTTCTCTTTCAGGTTCGTATCCCTACTTCTTTCAAAACAATTGCTTTTCTCCGCCCTAGAGGTGAACAGGTAAGACGCATATTCCAATCCCCCGCTTAACAACGACACCAATACTCCTCCGAAAAATATTTTTAGATCACTATTGACAATCACATTAACGAAAGTCCCTGCCACTATAATAACTCCCTTTGGATGCTCGTTTGTTCAACGTATCAACCACCCGCTGCCTGATTTTGCGCCCCGAAAGCTAACAGGAATTAATTATGGCAAAGGTGCGAGACATTAGTAAGCCAATTAGGTGTTCGTTAAGGGAAAAAAATGATGAACCCGGTACGCCGCCCCCGCACCAGTGCATGCGAAGCAGAGGCTTTGAAATTAATTTTGTTGGTTTTGCTTGTTTGATTCATTCACCGCAGTGCCTAGAGGAGGGACTCTCTAATTAATGTACAAAGCACTCGGCGTTGTCAGGAACGACATGTTGCGTGCTGGAGCTTGTTAAATATAACACGCTGCTTGTCTTTTTCTGGTGACAGTGTTTTGTTTCTGATTTTTGTTTCTTTTTATGAGGCCACACATTGCACGAAAAGGGGTGAATGTACCGACCGCGTACACGGAGTGGCAATCATGCAACAGCTGGTTATGTTTGTGACACCAAATAATGACATCTGTGTGAACATGTGAACTGTTAGTGGGGGGCTTCCACTTCTGACAAGTTCTGGCAGCCACTCTCTGGCAGCTGAAGTATTAAGGTTATGTTGGAATAGTACGAAATATTGCACAGTGAAGTAGTCGTCCTTAAATTTGTATCAGTTCAGAAGGGGTGGGAATGGTAAATGTTGCCAAAAGATACACATACATGACTATGCTGCAAATTTTCGCAAGCAGATAGACGGAAAAAATCCGTTTTCAATTCAAATTCAAGTTCAAACGTCGACCGAAGTCTAAGATAAGAAGATTTGTTTCGTTTAAAGTGTCAATCAATGACGTTATCGCCTAATAACCCTTCCCCACATTTCTTGTGGTCAATGATTCTTCCCCTACTTTACCTTTGGTATTGTTAAGGTTGGGCCAATGAAGCCATAAACACAAATTCAGATTTACGGGATGCAATTAGTGTTGTCAACTTGGATAATCCCAAAGTGCACTCCAAACACTAAGCGTCTTGTGGAAACTTCTTTTGTAAAATGTAAAGACAGAACGGATCAGCATGAATTTCCAACTTCACAAGAAACAATTGACCGTGAAAACCATCTTTACCTACAAGCGTTTACCTCTAGGTCTTCCATTGGTTAGATTTTTCACAAGTGTAGGATACGAGGAAAAATTCCCCAAGTCATGGTCTATGAGAGGTCGTGTTCTTGTGAGCAAAGCGAGATCGACTATCTTGGATTTTCTTGTACACTGATTTGGAAAGTGGCAGTATTCTGTTTTGTTTGGAGATATAGCGACGCTCAAGTAGTGATTGATTCATCTTTGAACTAGTGGTCTCAAATTATCCACCACACTACAAATGGTCTCCTCAACAGGACACTTATGGAGGCGAGACTCATGACGAAGCCTTTCAATAAACCAAATTTGGCATACCTTTCCTATGGTATTGCAATTCTTCGTCTTCTTTTACAGGCGCTACAGTCCGGCGTGGAATTGGGCCTCAACCAAAATGCCTCTTCAGCTAGCACGGTCTTTCGACAGTTGCCTCCAATTGCACACTCCAAGTTGGTTGAGGACCTTCTCCACTTGTGCGCGCTACCTTAGCCTAGGACGTCCTCTGTTGCGTTTTCCCAATGGCTCAGATTCGAAGACTTTTCGGCCGAAGCAGTGGTGTCCATACGCTCTACATGACCTAGCCCTCTTAAGCATTGTATACGAAGACACTTGACTAGGCACATGTCGCTATATAGCCCATAAAGTTCGTCGTTGAATCTTCTCTTCCAGATGCCGTCAACACAATCTCTCGAAAAGACTAAGCGCTTCCTCATACGCTTTTAGTAACTTTCAAGTTTCCGACCTTTAAAAGGAGGACTGAGCTGTTGTACAAAATGAGTTTAGTCCTTCGGGAGAAAAATCTTTTCCTCAATTGCCTCTTGAGCCCAAAGAAGTAATTCGCAAGAGTGATTCTGCGTCTGATTTCGGTACTGATGTTGTTGTCTCTATTTACCGCGGAGCTGGCGAAGTCCTTGAATACCTCGAAATTTCTGCTTCTAAGTAGTACGCTCTGTCCGAGACATCGATGTTGTGTGTCTTTCCTTACACATAAATATAGCCAAAGCCATTTCAGCTGTTTCCGCTTCAATGCCAGCAAACGCGTCATTGACGGCTCGCTGTGTTCGTCCAATCACGTCATCTGCGTAAGCTAGTAATTAAGCTGACTTTGGGAAGATCATGCTTCTGGTGTTGACTTGTGATTTACGCACGATCCTCTCAAGGATGATGTTAAAGAAGTCACATGACAGTGCGTCGGCTTGTCTAAAACCTTTTTTGACATTGAAGGTATCGGTGAGTTCGTTGCCGACCTTAACAGACCAGCAAGAGTTTTCCATCGTCATCCTACTCAATCTGACGAGTTTGGTAGGAATGCCAAAACTATACATGACACTGTATAGCTCGTCTCCATGCACTGTGTCATGGGCGGCCTTGAAATCGAGGAATAGATGGTCCGTGGCGATTTTCCCTTCTTTGGTCTTTTCCAGGCACTGCCGAAGTGTAAAAATTTAGTCAAATATTGCATTTGGACCATCATTTTAAGTAAATCACCTCAACACAATTGCCAGAATTACCCAAGTTGTTAATCAGTGTTGGAAGACCCTTTTGATTTAATAATTGAGTGGCACTACAACCCACAACTGACCAGGGCCTAGCTTCTACAACAACTACTCGTGTTGTGCGTGCTACCTACGAGTAGAAGGGACTTACAGTTTTTTGCCGACTCCGAACGGCGAGATTTTTGAGAAGCTTTTACATAGACAATTGATACTCCTTGAGTGTTGTCAGCAACTCGAAAGAGGTGGTGCCGTGAAAAATGCGAGATGTCCCGTCCGGGAAACGAACCTCGACTTTCTACCCTTTTGATATATTGGGTTAAATAAGAAGACTCTGTACATTTTAGTTGCTAGATGGTGCTGGTGTCAATATATCTGGACACACTTATCAGACGAACATGCAAACAATTGTATGCACCTTATGATGTGAATACTGTAAGTCCTCCGCTGCCACCTGACACTGGTTGACTTATCACTGCAAAGCTCGATGAAATTTTACAAGCAATGGAGGAAACCCGGCAAAGAAGTTGTCAGGAGCTTTCAGAGGTACTTAACATTCACCACTTTGGAAGACCTTAGGCGAGCAGACCACTCCAACAAACAAACAAGAAAGATGTAAGTGTCTGAACAATCAGCAGTGAAACCCTTCCTTACGTAAGAAATTGAAATAATTTTAAAGCGACATACGAGAGATCATCAGAGAATAGCCAAAAGCCGGAGAACGAAAACGAACGTCTTCAAATTCATGTTGTATGTTGGCTTGTATTGGAAATTAGTACAAACTGCTAGAACTGTGCACACAGCAGTCAAATAAGAGCAATCAAATTAGGAGATGGCTCCTATCATGAGAATGTTAGGCCACAAGCATATTTATTGACCCAGATGAAAATAGCCAAGTTTAGTTGGAAAGTTTTGAGGCTTGCACTGGCAAGCCTCCATTACATTGTCTGGCGGTAATTTTTCGCTAGAACTATCACATATATGTCCCAAAATCTTTATGTTAACATATTTCGCTCTCACCCAGAGCTCGGAAAAGCGATATGTTCTGAAAATGAAACACACATTCCTCGAAACCTGTTTATGTATCGCTCACTCCCAAGAATGAACAACCCAAGAGTTAAAACATTTTCCTACAAACGTTTCAGAATCAAATCATATTCCCCGTTAATTCTACAACCCGTACATGTTTCACACACGCTAAAACAGTCCATGTCTCCTACTCCTAAAGTATTTCACATACGCCTCAGAGCCTGAGATGAGTTCCCTAAGTCAGTCTGAATGGTCCACAAATGTCCCAGAATCAGAAAATATTCCACATACGCCGTAGAACCCACAAATGTTCTCCATATTTGCCAAATACTGACAAATGTTCACATGTGTCCCTGAGTTTGATAATATTCAACAGTCTACATGCTCACCAAGGCATCAAGATAATGCGCATATGACACAGTATTCGTGCATGTACAACGGCCAGTCGCTTCGGATGCATTCACTTGCCCTGTGACTACGGAATGGATTACTGATCAACAGTCGCCAAAATTGGGCCTTAATGAAAGACCCAAGCCATACATCGTTATCAAGGTCGATCTCTGATTTCTTTAAGCTCCTCAGTCGTCATTGTGTTTTTTCAAGGAACATTTCGAGGTTTGTAGATTTCACTGGGCAACTCTTTGCTCAATTTGCGATACTCTTAGCCACTCAGCTCTGTGGCATCGAGGAACCATTCTCTGTCAACCATATTTGCCCATACCTCACCTCCACAAGTAGCTTTCAACAGAATTCCACTTTAAGGCAAACTTTTGTCTTCTTTAGATGTGACTACCAATGTAGGCATCACACGCTTCATTTACATCTACCGATTACGGTTCATTATCCGTGTGAACCTTCAGTGTGCGCATGCATCGATTGCCGCACTCACACCCACACACCTGCATCGACATTAGCGAACGCAATTCATTCCGTCATTCATTTCATTTCGCTTATATTCACATTGAAGGATGTTTGCATTTTTTTTTTAATTCTCCCCCTTCTCTACGTTCTCATCGTCAGCTCACTGCAACCCTCTTCCGCAGCACATTGACGGAGAGAGATATTTTCCCTTCCTGCCCATTCGTTCATTTTCATTTCACTTCCTCTATGCCTCCAGTGTCAAGGTTGCATTGTCCACGGCAGACGCAAGAGAACACCCTCAGCGAGTTCAAATCCAACCAAAGGAAGTATACAGACGGGAAAAGGAAGTTTTGTTTGTATAGCACTCAATTTACTTCACCCCAGGAGGACGAAAATTCGCGAGCACGCCAGCAGAACAGCGCTCGTTGCCTTCTCGGGACCAGCGATGGTTGAATTTAGTGGAATTCTGCGGTTGGGTTTAATTCACAGGCTGCTCCCTGCTTGTTTTTTCAATCATTTATTTAGGATTTGATTTGCTCCTGGGGATGGACGTTGTGTCTGTATGCGTGTATGCACTCTGAACACGTTTATTTGGAATGGAGGAGGATTGACCTTAACGCAACGTTAGTCCTTCAGTGGCTTGCTGGATATTCAGGGGATGCTCAAAAAATTGAAAGTACGCGACGACAGTGATCTTACATCTCTCCGGTTATAGACAGCGAGCAGAAAGGAAGATCCTTCACAGAAATTTGTAGAACAAAACTTTCTCAGGGCGTTTTAAGTTGCCCGTTCCTGCTATAACTGTCTGAATTGTCAGCAAATCTCTCAACTCAAATCAACTAAAAAGAAGGACATCGCCTCGCCCCCTTTCCAAATAGACCCCATTCCAGCGAGCAACAGCTAAGACATCGTCACCATGACTCTGGAGAATGAAAAGGAAAAAAAACGGTTGCACTGACTGTCCTTCATCATCCTCAATACAAGGCTTCAGCCATGATTTCACCTCCTCCCCATAACCACTCCAAATCGCCCACTAATGGCGTAACACATTCTCCGCCTCACCGATGCAGTGAATCAAAACCCCTAGCATACACAAGCATATTGCAAATCCACGATCAATTGAATCCATATCCCAGCGTTAAGCACCCTCATCCGATACGGCCATGTATGGCAACGCATCAGCATTTGATGTGAATATGAAACATCATCAAATTTCAAGCGGAAATACACTAACAGACACCGACGGAGGCCATAAACAGAAAACTCCCAACTCTCGACATCAATAATCCTAAGCACCGAAGGCACACCATATTTTCCCCCGTCACCGGCAACGCCTCGTAAATTCCAGTCGTTTCGAGGAGCATAAAGGCGCATACACAAAGCCATCCACATAGCGCCATAAACAAGGGCAGAGGTACACGCTGGAGCGACATAACATCATCACGGCCGTAGAATAGAAACGAATCAAAATGTAAATAAGAAAATAATTTAAAGGACGACGCGCTTTGTGCCTCCCACTTTGGCGTTGGCTCTCAAAGACGTGCCACTTGAGTTCCAAGAAATTTCAGCGGCGCTCACAAGCAAGTTTTCATTTGTCTGCTGAAAGAGTTGGGGCATAGTTCACGTCAACAGTCAAAGTGCCTGCGTGCGCGGGGCGGACGGTTTAACGCTGCACGCCTAGTTGTTGAGAAAATATTTGCATGAGCTGCCATTTGTAGCGATCTCTGTCTAGGATCAATTGCAGCATGTCGGTAGTTTGATGTCTGTTTGCATCAATTTCACTGAAATCTCTGTTGCCAGGATGAGGGTGTCCTGTAGAATGACTGAAGCTGGAACGAATGTTTTCATAGTTGTGAGGACAAAATTCTAAGAAGCCAGTTTTTGATTTGAGTCCACACACATCATAGAACGTTTTACAGTTCCTTTAAGGAGTGACAGGAACATAACACAGCACAGAAACGGATTGGCTGTGGACGCAGGCTTGGCTTTGGCTTTGGCTTTGGCTTTGGCTTTGGCTTTGGCTTTGGCTTTGGCTTTGGCTTTGGCTTTGGCTTTGGCTTTGGCTTTGGCTTTGGCTTTGGCTTTGGCTTTGGCCTTGGCTTTGGCTTTGGCTTTGGCTTTGGCTTTGGCTTTGGCTTTGGCTTTGGCTTTGGCTTTGGCTTTGGCTTTGGCTTTGGCTTTGGCTTTGGCTTTGGCTTTGGCTTTGGCTTTGGCTTTGGCTTTGGCTTTGGCTTTGGCTTTGGCTTTGGCTTTGGCCTTGGCTTTGGCTTTGGCTTTGGCTTTGGCTTTGGCTTTGGCTTTGGCTTTGGCTTTGGCTTTGGCTTTGGCTTTGGCTTTGGCTTTGGCTTTGGCTTTGGCCTTGGCTTTGGCTTTGGCTTTGGCTTTGGCTTTGGCTTTGGCTTTGGCTTTGGCTTTGGCTTTGGCTTTGGCTTTGGCTTTGGCTTTGGCTTTGGCTTTGGCTTTGGCTTTGGCTTTGGCTTTGGCTTTGGCTTTGGCTTTGGCTTTGGCTTTGGCTTTGGCTTTGGCTTTGGCTTTGGCCTTGGCTTTGGCTTTGGCTTTGGCTTTGGCTTTGGCTTTGGCTTTGGCTTTGGCTTTGGCTTTGGCTTTGGCTTTGGCTTTGGCTTTGGCTTTGGCTTTGGCTTTGGCTTTGGCTTTGGCTTTGGCTTTGGCTTTGGCTTTGGCTTTGGCTTTGGCTTTGGCTTTGGCTTTGGCTTTGGCTTTGGCTTTGGCTTTGGCTTTGGCTTTGGCTTTGGATTTAAGCCTGACTTACAATGTGTGACTATCTAACGGTGCGTACGACAATTGATCTGAACTTAAGAAGTTAGTCCCGTCTATCCACTGATAATGGCTTGAAATACCAATGAGGTTCTATAGTCCATATCCCAGCCGTGCATTGTGGTGTGGGAATAATAAACGACGGATGAGCAGGAGGTTATAAGGTCCAAAAACCATTTGGATGAAGCAATATTACATAAGAAACTGGGGCCTCTCTTCTTCAGCTGCTAGCCGTACTGTTCGTGCTATTATTTACTGCAGACTCTGAACGGCGAAAACTTTGAAAATTAGTATCTCTTGAGTCAGTTCCTTGGAAGAGATGTTGATATGCAAAAAAATGCGAAATGAATGTCCCAGAAATTGCAATCTTAAACTGACCGAACAAGCTATTCGACAATCACCACCAAAGTATCTTGTCCACCATCCATCTGGTTGACAACCATTCTATATCGAATATCTTCCTTTTTGAGTTTCATACGATTCATTTCACAACTTGAACTTCACAAAAGGAACAAAAAGCCATCAAATGTGACATTCAGTCGGGCGAAAAATTACATAACTCATGACTATGAATCAGGATGGAATCCCCACATGCGACATTATGCCATTGTTGCAATGTATTACGCTTCTGGCATCTCCATTGTATTCAACGCCTCCGCTCACCCGTGCAGCATTACAATAACCGCCACCATAGATACCGACTGGTGTAAAAAAAATTTAATGACAACCACCGCGCGTGCGGTGGAGTGCATGTCAGTTTACGACTAAGGAGCTTGCATGGATTTGTCGATTAACCCCAAACCTGCACGCAATTATTTCATGAATTTTTTGAATTTTCCAACTCAATGCTCGCGTCATTGAAAAGCGTGGTGAACGAGCACAAAATCACAGATTGGTGGAAATCTCGATATGTATTCAAATTTATTTAAAAAAAAGTTTCCACTACGCATTAGCGCAACGACATGCGTTAAAACTGGCGCCCCTCACGGATAATTTGTTTTGGATGTTCAGCGGGTTTTTGACTTTGAAATGAAATGAAGATAGCATTGAAAAGTTACCTGTCCGTACTAAAGATTTACAGGGGCACGTCAGTGTTATTATTGGGAACCCAATTCGGCAAAAGATTCCGGATGGAACTGGCAAATCATTCCTCAAAATAGAGTCACCATGTGGGTTGATTGACTGCAATCCCTATGTGTCCAAGAATCCAGACAAGTTTCATTTTACTGTGTTCGGGCTTGGCAACACAGTTTTGGAGTTCATAGAGTGAAGCCCAAAGATTTGGATGCCTTCTCACTTGATACGCTCGGAAATATTATGTCTGCTGGGGATCTCGAAATTGAAGGATAGCAGAACTTAATCCTAGTCGTACAGAAACTTAGTGTTGGGTTCCATCTAAATATGTGGTCGCCATGGCGTAGTAGGTAAGTGCATCGACCCACACGCAGAAGGATAGACACCTCTTGGCAAACAGCTCGCATTTTTTCACGACACCACTTCTCTCGAGTTGCTGAACTCAAAGAGTATCAATTGTCTATGAAAACCTTCTCAAATCTCGCGTTTGAAGTCGACAAAAAACTGTAGGTCGCTTCTACTAGTCAGAAAAAAATAGCACACACACAACGAGCTGTTTTTGTAGAAGCCAGGCCTTGGTCCCTTGTGGACTGTTCCACTCAAATATTGATATTATTTCCATTTAAATATCCTTCAGTTTCAAACACAATTTCTAATCCGTCCGAATACCAGCGTATATGTTTGGTTTATCTTAGTTTTAGGTCCACGAACTCTGGCTTCAGTCTAAAGCAACACTTGCAATATGCTTTGACATCATACAAGATATTTTTGTTCTAGTATTGGGTCCAGACACCAACTCCTGACACCAATTTTGTATCCATCTGGGTACCACACCTTCCATTTTTGATCTATTTTCGAAACACTCTTGGACCAGTATTCATGGTTTAAGCAGGCAGAGGCATAGTTGTCTGATCATATGGTTGACACTGCGCAGAATTTATTGGCCATTGAATATTTACGCCTTGATGTGAGCAACTGGAGGTAACCCCTAGAGGATTTGAACTTGTAATCGAGTTGCAGTCTTCCTTATAGCAGAACTAGTAGTCATTCTCTTACTTAAAAAATAACAATTTTGACTCGACGACAAGTTTTAAATATGTTATTGAACATGTTCCAATGGCACCTGTTGTGTCAGCGCCGACAACTCCAGTCCGACCATTCATGGTGTATGGCTGCCCAGTGTGGTTCAAATTGAGTCATTCCCTCAAGTTCTATCGGGACATCACTGTATGCGATCGACCGGAGACTATGATCGAGCGTCAATTCTAATGGTGGCTGCAGCCACATCAAACGCCTTAACTTTCGTGAGTTTGGTAGAAGAACTGATGGCTCTGTGCACTCTGCGGGAACAAATTAAAAGAATTTACAAAAATTAATCAGAATGAAAATAAAAAGAAGAAAAACAAAGAATAAACATAAAAATTAACAAAAGTATAAACAGCTCTCTGTTGGAAAGTTTGTGGTCAAGAAATTCACTGTTTCGAGAGCAGTCCCCAAAATATCAGGAAACACTTACTCTGTTAACATGACCAATCTGAAGATAAATCGGTTCGCGTCAGTTTTTGAGTGAGTTAGAGCTTTTGAATTAAAAACGCGTTCCATATTTATTTTTAAACTTTTATTTTAATTATGTAATCAGCTACAGCGTTCTTCATTAACTGACTTCGTCGTACTCTGTTTGTTTTCCGGAAACCTAGCTCGACATTCAACGCTTACTTGACCTACGCCAATCCGGGGAAAGGGAATATAAAAGACTCTTTGGTCCATGTGACCCCAAAGAGTAACCAAGGAGGGGAATAAGCAGTTAGGAAGAGACGCTCGTCCACCTGCAGCTAGTGGTTATACCAGCATGGGCATTGGCAAAGGTTGATTATGTAAGTAATTCGAATCACAGGAATCCCATTTTCAGGAGAACGCTGAGCTACGGAACATAGCTGAACTGTTTGGAGACTTGCCAAACGATGCTGAACAAAAATGACAGAGAAGTTTGGCAGGAGTCACGTGTGATCTTTCAAGAAAAAAATTTATTGAAATTCCAACCTCATGGTGAATCAAAGGGTGATATATTGAAAATGAAAAACCCCTCAAAATTAAATATTTTTCTGACACATAGTATGATACAAGATATTTCTTCTCCATGGACGGCGGTCTATTATTCGACTTAAATTTTGTAATGGAAAGCTGTGGTCGCCATGATGTAGTGAAAATTGCGTCGACCATCACGCAGAAACTCTAGTTTCGATTCCCGGTCGGGACAACTCGCAATTTTCACGGCACGACCTATTTCAAGTTGCTGGCAACACTCAAAGAGTCCTAATTGTCTAGAAAAGCTTCTCAAATCTGGCCGTTCGGAGTCGACAGAGAACCGTAGGTCCCCTCTACTCGTGAGAGAACAGTAGCACGCACAACACGACTAATTGTTGTAGAAGCTGGGCCATAGTACCTTGTGGGCTGTAGTGCCGTTCAATTATTATTATTAGGGCTGTGCGCATTGGAGGGATTACAATATTCCTTCATTACCGCATTTTCTTCTTTTCTACAGATTTCATTTCTTCGACCTTAACTTTTTACCATTTTCTCCGATTCTATTTTCTGTGATGATATGATAAGATCTATTTTATGCGATCACAGATTTTCCCGATACACGGAACGACTTTGAAAATACACAAACTCTAGAAAAATTGACCTGTCATAGGTTTTTCAAGGAAGGAAGGCAAGGGAAAAAACGGAATTTTAGAATTTTCTAATTCATCCACTTCTGCTCCACAGAGTACAGACAAGACTCTACAAATGATTTCACTCGTTGCAGTGTAGTGTCGTGATCGTGAACAATTGTCAAGTCGTTTGATTTGTTAGTTATTTTTTGTGTTTTTGAGGCTCTCGCAGTTCGTCCGGTTGGAAGTCCAGAAGTTGGTGAATTGAACCTATACCTCTGACCTTCTACGCCGGTTAACTATTTTTTAGAGATCAATTTTTTTTTATTAACAAAGAAATTAATTGAAATTTAATATTCAAAATATTGCCCACTATTGGCTGGAGCTTTTTCCCACATGGACATGATTTTCGAAAGCTAAGCATCGCCTAGCTGACGCATGCTTTCGAAATTCGATCTTCCTGGATGCTCAGGATTTCTACGTCGGTATTTTGCCCATGTCCTATGCACCTGAGCACGAGACTGAACTGCAATCAGAGCTAGAGAAACGAAGAGCAGAGGTAAGGTATCGCCTGAAAATCAACCAAGGAGTTAAAAAAAAATAACTGAGTAGCACTACAGCCCACAAGGGACCAGGGTCTTACTTCTACAACAACTACTCGTGTTGTGCGTGCTACTGTTCTCTCACGACTAGAACTGACCTACAGTTTTTTGCCGACTCCGAACGGCGAGATTTGAGAGGCCTTTCACAGACAATTGATACTCTTTGAAACGCTGTCAGCAACTCGAAAGAGGTAGTGCCGTGAAAAAATGCGAGGTGTCCCGTCCGGAAATCGAATCTAGACTTTCTGAGGGCGGTCGACGCACTTACCACTACGCCACGGCGACCACAACCAAGGAGGTCACCACAAATTTCTACCAAAATGCGCTGACGTCTGCTGCCTTCTGTTCATATTAAAAAAAAATTAATTTTAGAATTTCACAAGAGCACACTGTTTGTCACAAAAGCCGTCATAATTAAGTCCGTATGACACTGAGTCAGACACGAACTAGCAGTAGCTTCGCAGCTACCAAGATGCGTAGAATACTTCTAAGGACGCTTCTTCTTAATCATCGTTAAGATCCCCTAAGGCTGTGCAGAAGCTTCTACAATTCTAAATCCTGGTATGATGTAAAGAACCATACTTGTCCGAGGATTCCAGAATCCTCGGATTCCAGGACAGTAAGAATATATCCCCACGCCATCCTCGATCCTGCATAAATCCAATCCTTTCACATAATTGATATTTATCGAGGAAAAACTGCCCAAGAATGAGTCCCGTTCCATGTGAAATGACTTTGTGCCGTGTCTTGCGACGTTATGATGAATTCTCTTTGCAGCTGTTGCCTTACCTCGTGTCCTTTTTGATGAATTTATGCCGGAGACCATCTCACAATTACATATGTGTCCGTGTGCGAGTGCGGTTACCTCCCCAGAGTGCTGAAACATTTCGTCGTAATAAATTTACTTCGCAACCCCTGCGTCAAAATTAAGGACGACAATACTTTCTCTTTATGTGCTTTGTCTCTCAGCGCTTCCCCTACGAAAAGGAACAGGCCAAAAAAAATAAACCTTCGCTCCAATGAAGTTACATGTGATGATGGTGTGCCAAAGTAACGGTGGAATAATTTTCAGATGAAGATAAAGTACCTTATTCGATGTCAGTGTGTTGACGCAAGGAAGAATGATGTTGGCTCAGTTTTGTGGCCCCGAATAGAGTAAACACAACAACAAAAACGACACAAAAATAAAATTAAACAAAAGGCAAATGACTATAGCACAGGGTGGGAGTAATGAGCGGGAGCATTTGCGTAAGATGAGGAGTAATTAGAAGATACTTGACCACACCCAGCAGATGGCAGGGAATCCTTTGTTCCTCGCACTCCCCAGCATCGCTTGTGTCGCTACACATATCAGTGCCAGCAGGAACGTATCTTCATCTGCTGAGTGCGACAGACATATGCATATGTTTGCGAGTAATTTAATTACTCGTCCGGGTACGGCAGGGAGGTTGGTCCCGAAGCTTTACATGCGGGAACAGCGCATCCCGATAGAAACTTAAGCAAACAACCAACCCGACCAGTCCGCAGCACAGACTGAAATGAAAATTTAATTCCAGTCAACATGTTGTGTTTTGACAGTGTTCCTGAAAATTATTTGTGCACAAGTTTTGTTCTGTGTGTACCCCGTCACCGCCAAATGAGTTATCGCTGGAGCGCGCTGCGTTTGTAGTGTTTACAGTGGGGGATGTTTGCTTATGACTCAATTTGGAATTCGACTGTTTTCACTTTTGCGTTTTCATTGCTGTTGGCTGAGAGCTGCAGCCTCGGCGCTTAGAACATTGATGAATGGCTGCAGATCGGGCAACTCTTTGCCTGAGAAAGCACTATGTGAAACGACAACATCATTTATTAGAATATGAAATGTAAACTAATTGTTGATGGATCTTCGATTGAGAGTTGCTCCTTGACTTGGGTTTTTACAAGGGTGCATGCAAATGGAAATAATAAAAGAGGACTTAAGGGTATTTTCTTTCGTAGCAGGATATGTTGACAGGGAGGCTATCAAATACGACGCCACTTTGAGCTACGTTTTATTCCTGATAATAAGCCACATGTTCATGACGTGTCAAAATAGACTAAGTATTTCAAGTAGATGTAGAGATGGCAAGTGGCAGTCATCAGAAAGATACTGAGACAGCAAATTCAACAATCGAAGTTTTTCCTGCCAATTTTCAGCGGTGAGATAACGAACGTGCCTCCAACTTGATCGAAAATTCGATATGCCTTCAATTTTTACAAGTTCGACTTTCAAGAAGCTCCGCTAAAGATCTTGAAAGCTATCTTCTCAGCTGTCGAAGTCAGCTCAAAATTGATACGAATCTTCTTCTACTGGCGATACAGTCCGGGGTAGAGGTTGAGGTGGTTAAGGAGTTTGTAAACCTCGGGGCAAACTTGAACTCCATAAAGAACACCTCAGTGGATACTCGGCGCAGAATTACCCTTGGGAACAGGTGTTATTTCAGTTTTCAAAAGTCAAAACAACTATGGTCTAAACTCTTGACTCGAATGACTTAAGTAATGCTCTACAAGATGTTAATCTGAGCCGTACTCTTATATGCAGCCAAGTGCTGGATGAAAAGCAATACGAAAGAGCAGATTCTTGGTTCTTTTGAATTGAAAATTTATCGACGAATATATGGTCCTGTCCGCGAGGAAGGCAACAACAGCGAACTCTATGTGCTGTACCAAGAGGTGGATGTAATTCGAAAGGCAAAAATCCGTCGACTACAGTGACTCGGCCACATCGAGCGAATGGAAAACAACGCTCCAGGTAAGAGGGTCTTCTAATCCAAGCCTTCGGGTTCGAAAAGGAGAGGAAAGCCGAACCTCCGGTAAAGAGACCACCTGATTGCCGACGCTAGAGAGCTTTGTTTTGACAACTGGAAGCAGCGTACCCGGGACCGTCAAGAATGAAAGGCAGCTGTAGCTCAGGTTCAGACCTTTAGAAGCCTGGGCTCTGCGTACATCGCATCAATTCAATAAGTTTCTTATTCTTCTTCTTTTACTAGCCCAACAGATCGGGTAGAACCTAGTTCTCAACCAACAAGCCTCTCCATTTTCTGCCTCTAATGGCACACTCCAAGTTGATTGTCTTTCTTCACTTGTGTATGCCGCCTCAGCCTAGGCAGGTCCTCTGTTGCGTTGTACTAAGGGCTTTTAATAGCGTTCAAGTTTCTGCGTCGTAAAGGTGGACTGGAATGATCAGGCTGTTGTACAAAACCAATTTTGTCTTTCAAGATCGGGTTCAATTGCCTCTTGAGCCCAAAGAAGCAGTGATTGGCATGAGTGATTGCTACCAATCGCAACTCTGAATTATCTGTCGAATACGTAACATTTTTGGTCTAGTCATCGTGAGGTGTGGTTTTCAAAAGGCAGTTTTTGACTGATGCCGCGTGACTCTTTTCAAACTGCTTTATCATTTCTGCTCAGTATCGTTTGGCAAATTATCATGGAAAGACTAACTTCACAGCAGCGTCTCCAAATAAATCGCATCTAGTATGGAAATCTGCGTCTTGTTGGAAATGCGTGCGTCAACCACTTTTGTTAATGACATTTGAAAATTTTAGTCTCAGTTTACATTTGTGGATGGTGTTCAGCCGGTTAAAGGACACACAGCACGTAGTAAAGAAAATGCAGGAGCTGCATCTGAGAGAACACGCGCAGACTATGAAATATCGATCCATCGTGATTTGACGTTTTTGGCTCAATAGACACGTTAATAAATAGAACTGTCGTACAAGGGCCAATAAGCCACCTGAAAGTGATAATAGCTACCATTACGACATTTAGGAACAAGGCCATTTTGTGGTGTACGGGGTGGTGGCATCACTGGTCCATATTTCTCCAAAAATGATTGTAGTCGTTATCCTAGCATGTTAACGTACTATGAAACATAGTCACACATAGTTTCATTGACGCCTAGTTAAAATTAGACTTTGCTACTAGCCATGCACCGCGTGTTACAAGGGACTCGGTGAGAATACATTTTGGTGAGCCCTTAAGTTCATGTTTGGCCACTCATATCGTGCTTTGTCACACCTTCCGAATGTTTTGTCTGGAAATATGTTAAATCTCATATCCTCCGGAATGAGCAAACTACGATAGACGTTATGGAAGCCAACATAACACACGTAATCAACGAAATAACACTTGTAGTGCTTTAACCGGTGGCCTAAGATTGAACCTCTCGAATGGAGCACCTCAGACTAGACCTGGTCAACATTTACATGGATTCATTTTGAAATGGTAAATGCCATAAATTGTTCCTTTGACCGATGTTAGACATTTTATTGTCTTCTTCAAGTTGATATTTTGACACTATAAATCAAACCTCATAGTGAATCACTCAGTACATAACATGTATGGTGTAAATTGGTTGGCGGTAACCCCACCAACCGACAGTACAGAAGGTGCAGAAGGAAGGTCCTACGCAGCAGGGTGGCAAGGGCCATAACCACTCCTTTTCTTGACGAGTCAAATTCTACGTGTTCCTTTGGGTTACAATCCGGATGAAAATGCTCGATCTTCCGCCGCTGCAAATATAAATCACGCACAATTTCACATTCTGAAGAACGCGTATTCGGGAGCAATGCATGGGCCTATGATTCCCCTAGGGAAGACACTGCGTTAGTTGGTTGGTACTGACCAATGTGTGAAGGCTTTAATTTTCCCTCATCCATACTCTTTGCGTAAACTACTATAAAAGGGTAAAACAATGCGGATTGCTTTTGGAAAAGAAATTGTATTCTGAATAAAAAGAAGTTTAGGATTTTGACTTTTTGTTGGCAGCTAAGTCTCATCATCATAAGGGCCCGTTTGGTAGATGTCGCAGCAGTAGTATTGCCGCTATTAACTGCCCGATTTGAAAAGTGTTTTAAGAATACCCATCCTGGCTTCGAATTTTTTTTATTTGCAACAGTTTTGGTTGAACGTAATTTCAGTCGGACCATCAGGTCAACCATGTGGGGTCCAGTTATATTTTATAGTTACGTGGACCATCCTTCGTTGATGCTGCGTTACCCTGAATGAAGCAAACTAGGGGCAAATGACGGAAAAATGATCAACTGATGACTGTGTCACATATGTTCCCAGATGCTTAGACTTAAGCGACAAAAGAGCCTAAACACAAAAGAATTCTGTCCTCGTCCATCAGCACTGCTCAGCTACGTCACAGATTTGAGCCCCCACTTTCTCTGGCACCCCTTCACGAGTAAACCACTAATTGAATGGATAATTGATTTGCCTCGCGCACACTAAAAACTGCCTCTTCCTCTGCCAGTGTTCAGGCAACACCGCTGTTCAAAGCCCTTAAGGACCCCGTATCAAGTCGCCACTTCAATCTGTTGGCACTTCCATCAATTCCCGGCCCCTGCCCCCAATCAGCCACAACAAGTTGTGCGCAAGAACATAAGTATCCATTTGATACTTCATAGATGTTGAAATCAAGCGATTTCCCCGCAGCCATTGTGTGCGTCGTGCTCTTCACATCTCGAGAAGCGCGTTTCGGAGATAAATGAAAGTAACCTTCTCATCTCGCGGCAACAAAGCGCTCTTCGGTTGAAATATGCGTTTATGCGGTGAGCTGGCAGTTTCCTTGGAATTCATCACTCCCATACCTGTTCTACGCGACGCGCCGTGACGTTGCCTTCGCTCTGTCATCCTTCACCCAGTCCTGCGCATTCCATCCCCGGCCGGGGTGCGATGTGAAAGGTGTCGAGATAGCATCTCTGAAAAGTTGCCACTACTGTCTGCCAGCTGAATATACAATAACACTTTGGACGTGATATTAATGCGATACAACAAAGCGACTCCTCGGATCGGGTGCCGGGGTGTGGAGTGCGAAGGCATTTGTTGACGTGAATGCGGATCGTTAGTAAGCAAGAGACACGAAGTATTTGCCGTACGCATTGTGTGGTTCTCTCTCCGATGGTTTGGTGGCCCCGCATCCAACAACGTGACTCCTTTGTGCCACAAGGATCTGAGTGATAAATAGTGGAAGTTATCTTTGTGAAAAGTCAAAGTGGAGAAAAATGATATCTCTTGCACGGCACGTGCAGGATAGAATGGAAGCATGGAAAGGTATGTGTGCCGGCAATTAATTTTGAAATTCCACAACCCGTGGTTCAACATGAAACGTTTCCTTCTACTTGTTGACAACATTTTTGGGTTAGGAAGTGAACCCGACCTGTGGTGGGCGGATGGTGTGCACAGAATCTCGGAGTTTTGCTGTCTAAAAGCCATCGTGGCAGGGTGGTGTATGGGTATAGGTTGTGGTGGGTTAGTCGCGAGACTAAGGCATGTCCTTGAAAAAAATTAAAAAGCACTTGTGTGTTTGAAACATGTGCTGCTCGGTTTTAAAGTCAAACTACTAGGCTCGAGGACTCCTCACACATGAGGATTACTTCTTTTCAAATTCTCTATTTCGCATGAACCTCCCTAATCGTATCGTAAGGTTATTTGGGCAGATGTAGAAGCGATTTGTGACATATTGTGAGAAGAATTGAAAGTCTGAACTTTCCTGACGCGAATTAATCAGATTTCACAGAAGGGAATAGGAACTTCTAGCTACGAAATGTCATCTATTAATCATTCCCATACCAAGAAAATCTTGCGACATTTCCTAGGCGTTCGTCTTTTCGAAATTTTGATAATTTCTGACTTCTGGCCTTTAAGGCTTTGAACATTTTGGAAATTTTCTCAGTTTTTCGAAGTTACCGCAAGTCAAAATTTAGGATTTTCGTAATTTTTGACATTTCTGATTTTGTTGATGTTGCTTGTCTGATTTTTGGGTAATTTGGAATTTGGGGCACCTAAGAATCTCGTCTTTTAGAGATTCTGGCAATTTCGGTCTCTTGGGCACTGCAGCACTGATAGACTTTTGGCACTTAAAAAAATTGGCTTTTTGAGCTGATGATGATTTTGGGACGTTTTGAATAAAGGCACTATGTACATTTCGTTTTTTCGATTTCCCGTTGCTTTCGGGATTTTATGAATTTCAGAACGTGGCCACTTTGTGACCTTGACTTTTCTGGAGATGGGCTTTTCGTCTTACCGGAATATAAGCATAAAGGATTTTTTGGTAATCGTGATTTTAGCCCTTAGTGAAGGGATTTTGACTTGTCGGGATTTCGGTTCTTTTCTTCTTCTTTTCCCTCTAGTGGCGCTACAGTCCGGGGTAGACCTGGGCCGCAACCAATATGCCTCTCTAGCCAGCACGATCTTTCACCACTTACCGCCAGTTGCGCACTCTATCTTGGTTGAGGTCGTTCTCCACTTGTGTGCGCCACCTTAGCCTAGGCCGTCCTCTGTTGCGTTGTCCCAATGGCCCAGATTCGAAGACTTTTCGGGCTGGAGCAGTGGTGTCCATACGCTCTACATGGCCTAGCCATCTTAAGCGTTGTATACGTAGACGCTTGACTAGGCTCATGTCGCTGTACAGCCCATACATTTCGTGGTTGAATCTTCTCCTCCAGATGCCATCAACAAAAACAGGACCAAAAATCGCGCGCAGAACTTTTCTCACGAAGTGTAGTTTTGTTTGAGTAGTGTCCAAGTTTCCGCGCCATAAAGTAGGACTGGGATGATCAAGGTGTTATATAAAGCAAGCTTAGTCTTTCGAGAGAGGGCTTTATTACTCAATTGCCTCTTGAGCCCAAAGGAACAGCGGTTGGCAAGAGTCTGCGTTTGATTTCGGTACAGGTGTTATTGTCCCTGTTTACTGCGGAGCCGAGGTAGACGAAGTCCTTGACTACCTCGAAGTTTCTGCTGCCTAGTGTGACGCTCTGTCCGAGACGCCGATGTTGTGTGTCCTTCCTTGATGACAGCATGTAATTCGTTTTGCCCTCATTTACCACCAGACCCATTTTAGCCGCTTCCGCTTCAATGCCAGTAAACGCCTCATTGACGGCTCGCTGTGTTCGTCCAAAAGCGTGGCCTGAACTTACTTTTGGAAGATCGTGCCTCTGGAGTTGACTTGTGAGTTACGCACGATCTTCTCAAGAATGATGTTGAAAAAGTCGCATGAAATGGCGTCGCCTTGTCTTAAACTTTTTTTGACATTGCAGGTCTCGTTGAGTTCGTTCCCCACCTTGACGGAGCAGCCAGAGTTCTCCATCGTCATCCTACACAATTAAGGGAGTTTGGTTGGAATGCCAAAACTAGACATGGCACTATATAGCTCGTCTCTATGGACACGACCATATGCGGCCTTGAAATCGACAAATAGGTGTTGAGTGTCGATTTGCATTTCTTGGGTCTTTTCCAGGATCTGCCGTAGTGTGAAGATTTGGTCGATGGTGGACTTCCCTGGCCTGAAACAACACTGATAAGGATCAATCAGGTTGTTGGCAAACGGTTTCAGGCGTTCACACAGTACGGCAGAAAGGATCTTGTATGCGATGTTAAGGAGACTTATCCCTCGATAGTTGGCGCAGTCGAAGAGGTGTCCTTTTTTGTGGACCGGACAGACGACGCTGAGATTCCAATCATCGGGCATGCTTTCTTCCGACCATATCTTAGAGATGAGCTGGTGCATGCGCCCAACCAGGGCATCTCCAGCTGCTTTAAATAGTTCTGCGGACAGTCCATCCGTTCCAGCAGCTTTGTTCGACTTCAGTCTCAAGATTGCTATCTGACCTCGTCTAAGCCGGGGGGACCGAATTCTTGTCTATCATCGTCCAAGTTGAGTGGAACATTCTGCCTAACAGCGGGACTTGAGCCGTCAGCGCCGTTGAAAAGTCTGAATAAATGATCTTTTGGCATTAAATCAATTTTAATATTTTGATCCTTTCAGTACTACAGTTCTGTTGAAATTTTAAGCATCTCGGTATTTTGGTTATTTGAAGAATTGAGGTTAAGTGCCATTCAATCTTTACACCAACTGTTGCAGCTGTAGTCGGGTAGAGGGTAGTAAATCAATACCTTTCTCCGTGGGCGTTGGACTTCGTCAAGGGTCCATCTGCTCACATCTCCTATTCAATATATATATATATGGACTGAAGTTTTCAGCGCAGCTTAAGTGAGGAATGTTCCACAGAGCTAAGGGTAAGTCATCTTTTTTTCGCAGGTCTCATGTCCTCCCAGATGGAACTCCAGCGCTCACTCGATAGGTTTGTAGCCGTATGCACGGATGCTGGTATGAAAGGAAACGTGGGCAAGTCCAAAGTAATGGCAATTTCCAAAACGCCTGTCCATGTTAGTGGAGCCCCATTTCAGCAGTTGGAGAAGCTAAGGTATCTCTGGGTCCTCTTCACGAGTGATGGGGGGAGCAATACAGCTCCCTATTCTTGATTGGCCACGTTGGATAAATCGTGAAGCAGCTTGAAAGATCAGTAATAAAGAAGTCCCAGCTTGGTGTCAAAGCCAAGTTAAATCAGTGTTTGTTTCAACTCTCTCCAATGGTCATGCAATTTTTTTTAATGACCGAAAGAATAAGATGGGGAATACAGGCTGAGATTTCTCTCTTCCGTTGCGGGAGTTACTCGCCGTGATAGGTTAAGTTCAAGTTCAAGTTCAATCTTTATTCTTCATTGTACAAAAGTAATTTTACCGTTTGGTTAATACTCAGCTTGCACAGAGATACAATATTAATCTATTTTACTACTGAAATTAAATAAGTCCTTTTTGCCGTGATAGGTTAAGAAACGCTACGATACTTTCCCCGTATCGTCAATGTTGAGCAGCCCTATTTCGTTGGTTTAGCTACATGGTACCGATATTCCCTGCGTCACGACTTCTGACGCGTGCTTTAGATGCGATTCCATCACGTTGACAACCTCTTGGCAGACCCAGGACCAGGTGGTTTGATCAAATCCATAAACTTGCCTGGTTACGCTTGGGAATAGCTGCTGATGCGGTAGAGTCGGTGACGTAGGATGAAGCGGGCTGGTCTCTTGGATTAGTTCTACAGGGGATTTTTGTCTTTTTGGAAATTCTTCACACTTTAGGATTTGGCTTCACACTTGGAATTTTTACACTTTGGAATATTAGAATCTTCGAAGTTTGGGATTTTCGTGTTTTCGGCACTTAATCTAAAGTACTTCGTCAAATCTTTTCACTCAGCACTCACACTCACCAACATTAAACACCCACAGGAAACATCTCCATCTTTAAAATGACTTATCAACTTTTTTTTTAAGAACAAACCTGCCAACAAGCCTTTACATCAGTCCCTCACAGAAAACATCAACCCTCACCCACCACCCTCTCGTTCGTTAATCGTCCATTCATTTCAAACAATTCCGTGACCTCTTCCTTGCCCAGCGGCAAGGTGCAGCGAAAACGTTGCACCTCATAATATTCCTCCAGCAAAAGGAAAATTTATTAAAAGCTTCCCCTAGGCGCTGCACGAAACAAATCCCTCGGCGTGCTATTTCTGTATTATGCCCTCCATTATTGTTCGAAGTCGTGAAAGTTCCGCAAGCGAAATTGTAGGTCCTCCAGATGAAATTCCTTCACGGGGACAAGTGCACCGTCAAAGGGCGCGGACTCGATGCTTACAAATTGAAATGAAAGCCCACTCGGATTGAGAAGTCCAAAGGCAAAACGCCTAAAGCTCAAGAACTCACACAAAACGTGCAGCGGCTTTGTGCAGCGGCATTTAGGTGCTAGACCCTCTTAGCCGGTCGCTGCCGTAACGTCGAATGCAGCAGTCCAGCAGGTCGCTCGTCTCACTTGTAAGCGGTCAAACGGCGGTGTCCGTGCACCCCAAGCGGGAAATAGCGCCCAGCATCGCCTGTAATTGCGGGGTAATTAATTATCGATTCGAATTTACGGTCGGTGCTGCTCGGCAAGGATTCGCGGTGTGAGGTGGTTGTTGACGCCCTTTACTGGAAGTCAAATCTTTATCTGTTTGATGACGTGAGGCTGGGCTATCGGGGCAGCGGTCGTGTAGTTAATGATGATGAGATGGTAACTCTCGAATGCGGCCACGATGACAAATGATGTCTTATGTGTCTACGGTTAGGAGGAGTGGTTCACGGCACAGCGATGTATCGGCCATGCTTCATCCTTCCGATTATATTCAAATCATCCCGAGTGGAATTTATTTATTGTCCGCATTCCCCCGCCAGTGGACGGAGGAGGGCGGCTTAGTGGAATGCCAGATGATTAATAAAGGACCGACATCTGTTGAGCTGGATAGTTGCTCTTAATTTGGACTCCTGCCGTAATTATGATTGCAGGAGCCAAACAATTTCAGAGTGATGGCGTTGTGATTAGCAAGAGATTAGGGCGGTCCTGCCGAAGGACAACGAAGTCATTATTCACATCTGCAGGCGTCATTTGAATTTGATGGCATAGTCGGCTCGTACGACCACTTGGCAGGCGGACGCCTGCGAAGGGATGCACACTCTATCAATGTCGGTGAATAGCTTTATCTGTGTGGTGTTTGCTAATGACTTGCCACAGTGACGGCGATTGTCAACCGACGCGAATGTGTTTCTGCCAGATGTTGGGGAGGAAATAGGAAAAAGAACTACTTTTCGAAGGAGTCTGGGGAAAAATCTATATGGTCCGCCACTTTGGTGTTATATGTAGACATTTGCGTTGACTCATACAAGTTTGATTTTAGAGTTCGAAAAAAAACTTCTCTCGGCTTAAAAAGTATAAGGGGAACTGCTTTGACTTTGACCCTAATCGGCTGTAGGTCGCTTCCATTTGGGAGTGAGTATAAGCACGCAAACCTCAGACACTGAAACAAATGCAAGTCCAAACCGGAAATAGACTTAAATTTATGTAAGACTGGAAAAACTGCCAACCGTCCATATTGCTGCTACTTTCATTAACATGCGGCTTCTTGTTCTAGGCTGCTGCACTTAGGAGTGGGTTCCACCAGTGGACGTCAGTATCATGAGCAATATCGTTCCATCCACACATTGTTCTTCAAGCCGCCTTAATTAATGACAAAGGTTCTGACTCAGTCCTGACAATCTGACACCTCACCGATGTCGCAGTGTGGAAAACGTCGTGCTCTCTCTGGAAAGTCATAAATTTGCTTCCGTATTTTTTAAATTGATGTGGCGAGGATGAGAGGTGGCGGATATGAGTTCTCTTGTGGAGCACAAATGAAATCGAAAGCAATTGTGCAGAGTGGGCGGAAAGGTGCCCTGTTTAAATTGAAGCTCAGTTTGATGCTGACAACCAGAAATTCAGTATCGTTCCTCCACGGAAAGTCAGAATGTGGTTTTACGCTTGTGTAACATTCGAAAATGCTGCTCAAACTTTGAAAAACTTATTTCCACAGCGAGCACTGAGTTTTGACAATGACAGCGGGATACAAATTGGAACAAAGATTTGACTCCTTTGGACAGTTTTTAATTGGAAAATATAAAGGATGGATGTTGCACCAAGGATTCAAGCAATTAAGGCCAATATCATCCCAAAAATCCATTTGATACAGCTTGAAAGCATCAACAAGTGCGTTGAGTGTTGGCAGTCACCTGAACGAATTATATTTATTAATATAAGACTTTGTTCCCTCTTATAAAGCTACAATCAAAAAATCGTTTCCTTATTTTTGTATCATTCTAAATAACAAAACTTGTATTGGCCCACATTGTATAGTTTTAAGGTTCGTTTCCCAAGAAAGCCAATATTTTAAATCCTCCTTTCACGCATAGTGTCTGTAATACTCGCGACACTATCGAATCTTTGAAATGATTTGCCTTGATTTTCTGATATACAGACTTTTGACTCTCACAGTAAATGCATTTCCCCTAGCGATCATATTCCATGTTAACTTTTAGGAGGTAATTACGCTTGACGTGCATATGCCAGAGGTTGGAAGGAAATTATAAATTTTAGAGAAGTCCGTGAGCTCGACGGTCTGGAGCAAGAAAATTTGGATAACAACAATTAATTTTGAAGGAATTGTAGACTGTCTGACTCAAAAAATATCGCAGATAATTCTCAAACTCTAAACAGAGTCCACACTCTGGAGCGATTAATATAAAGAACACCCGTGCCTGGTGGGTGTGATGTGAACGAGCTTGCGACGTTATTATTATTATTTTGTGGGGCACACTGACAGCACAATCAACTGGGACATAAACAATGGAATAGAATTGAATGCATCCAAAATTATACTGCCACTCAAGCGTTTGCCAGATAATCAGCTTTTATTCATGGATGGCACTTTCGCCTATGAAACCAAATAACTTTCCATTCTCCTGTATCAACTCAGCATTTAATTGGATTTATCACGTATTTGAAGTTGCCCAAAAAACGATGCAAAATATCTAGGTTTCATTGAATGATGCATGATGCCCCTCTGATTTCGCAAAGATAAAACAGATCACCCCCTATATTTCCCGGGACTTACTGATTGATCTGTTATGATATACAAACAAACATATATAAGGCGCAAGCTAAAGTACAACGCCCTTACCTGGCAATCCATTGATAGTTTCCCAGAAAGGCCGGTAACACTCATGGGAGACAATCATTCTGCTAAATCTGCCGACGAAAGGTCTAATTTTTATGACTCTTTTATCGTTTTTTTTTTTTAAGGAAAGATACAAAATTGAAAAAGGGCGGCTGCACTTCAAAAATTCACCCGCAATACATGTGTCGCTCGGAGGACTCATCCGTTAAGCCCACTTTCGAAACAACAGTCAAGATTAAAAACGCATTCTTTGCCTGCTCCATAAAAGCAAAGGAAACGTCCACCACCATAAATGCCTTGTGCCTCCCCACCACAATTCACACTCATTTAGGAAGAATGTACATTGGTATATCCTGCACCTTTTTTTCTCTATAGCACATAACGCATAAGAAATCTGCTTTCCTTGAGCGCCAGTCTTGTGCTCAGATTTGGAGCGGAATTGTTGGCATTTCTGAATTTTTGCCTTTTCAGGTCCTTGGGCATACCGTCATTTGGTGCATTTGGAGAACAGTGCATTTCGGAGATTTTAGGCAATTCGAAACTTTTGGAACGTCCGAATTTTGACTTTTTTGAGGTCAGAGAGAGAAAATTACTTAGTTTATTGAGTAAAAATATAAAATCGAAGGATTGAGAAAACAACTACTGGATCGCCGACCACATCTTTTTAAAACTGGAAAAAGACTGATTCCTCGATCCATCATCCGCTCGCTCGTCAACTCCCATCTTAGTTCAGGCAAGTCCAAAGATTAGTTGCCTTCAATACTTTATGCCACGTCCACAACTTTAGTGCCACAGTCAACATGACCCATTCACCGCTTACTCCAGCAACGATCAGCAACGCCTTCAGTGGATTCATTGTATCTTAACACAAAAAGGGCCAGAGTGCTTCGGGTTTTATGCTATCCAATGTAGGTCAATCGATTTTCATCCGTGACGAATGTAAACATCGGCCTGGTTCAGGATTTCTTTTTTTCTTTTGGGAAATTTCAGCCTTTTGGATTTTGTTACAAAATTTGAGCATTTGAATTTTTTCCTTAAATTGCCGACAATTGATCCCACTCACAAATGTATCCGTCCAGTTACAAGAAAATCTACACAAAGCAAATAAAAAATCGATTTAAAAATCGAATTTCCTGATTTCGCCTGACTGTTTCACGTTTGCATACTGTACACATTATGTTCTTCAGTAACATCTGATTTCATTTCAAAATCTACCTTTGGAAGCAAATCTGTTTAAAGAAAAAAATGTATTAACAATAAGAATACACAAGTGGATTAAAAATTTAATTGGTACTACAGTCCCCACAAGACCAAGGCCTGCCTTCAACAACAACTACTCGTGTCTTGATTGCAAAAGTAAAGGGATCATACAACTTTTTTTGACTCCGAACGATGATAAAACTCGAAAAGCTTTTCATGGACGATTAACTCCGTAAGTCAACGCACTTCCCACTACACCACGGCCGCCCTCTTTTGACGTTCCAAATAAAATGTTAGTTTAAGGAATCTACGAGCGAATAGAATCTGAATCCAAACGCATAACATTCTACTTCATATCAATGGTGATTATGAGAAAAAGGATATAATTTTAAGCTCACTAAATAGAAGTTCTTTCTCAAAATGATATAAGTGTATACTGGATCGAATAAATAACATCACGTCATAACCCTGCCGCCGGAACAATTTCCGAAATTCACCAAAACTTACAAAGGCAGTACAGACCCAGAAAAACTGCTGCCAATCAAGGAGCCTTTGACCTTTCGATTCTTCCACAAGCCGTTCTCCATTACTGGAGCGTAAATCAAAAACTTACTGTAATTAATGCGCTCTTGCACCCATCGTCATTAATTGCCCCGAGTTCCCGAGAACAGTCACTCCTCGCGCAATATTGGCCATTTATTTCGATTTATAATTGAATACCGAAGCACTTATTGATTTCGAAAATATGAATCTTACCCACGGCACAGCCGCTGCGGAGCATGCAGCTCAACGCAGGCGAGCCCGAGCAAAATTCCTCATTCATTAAATTAAAGTTATGTGCTTACTCGTCGTGAAATTAATTCCCTGCGCGCATTACAGTCATTACGAAAATTGACTTTTTATGTCTGCTCAATGTGATGAACGTGATTTTTGGTCGAATGGAGTTGTGCCGTGTGCCGGTTCGGAGCCAGGTGTCTGAGGAAACTCTTCCAAGGGTGGACTGTTTGCTGGCTGAAATGTGGTGAAATATGAGGAACAAGGTCGACCCTTCGACCTAATGGTAAGGCGGTGCTTAATGCGTACAGATTCTAGGCCAAAAAGCCCAATAGTCGATCGGTGTCTTTTACATAAAACTTCGTGAATGCTACGATCCAGGTCTTAGCTGTGCATCTTTCTAGAAAGACAAAAGTTACCTCCAATGGTCTGCTTGCTAAAAATTTCATTTTTTCAGGGTCCTAAACCGACTTTAAAGGAAGAGTAGGGAGCATAGGAGATAGAGGTTTGCTACTGGAGACGAAGGACTTTGTCTTCTTAGGCTCTGAAGTTAGCGCAAGCTTGGACACCTCTGCGGCTATAAAATGAAGGCTTACGCCTGCCAATCTCCAATTTTGGACTTGGAAAGCCTTTAAAGGATAAAGTCCCCTCTCGAACAACGAGGATATATAAGACCTCAATAGGAGGAGATTCTTGGTCACATCAAGCGGAGGTCCTTCGCACTATCTTTGGTCGTATGCAGTGATGCTGTTTGGAGAAGGAAACTGAACATTGAACTGCATTTTATTATCTGGCCAAATGAGTTCAAGTCTCTCGTCTCTGATGGCTAGGTTAAGTAGACCTAATGGATATCGATGCTCCGGCCCGGAAAGTCTTCGAGTCAAACTTCTAGGGACAATGCTGTCAAGGAAGGCCATGTCTCTGGTGGCGCACACAGTTGCGAAGGGACCTCAACGAGTTGAATGTATTTCGTCATGAGAACACTTCTTGGTGGGGTGAATTTTTCATTTTTTCGGGAAACTCTTATAATTGTCTGCCAGTCCGAAGTCCGCTGCTGAACACAGAGGGTAAACATGCCTTGGACACTGAAGTGTCAAACGATCTCTTACACACTATGGAGCAGCATGTTGGATGAGGCCTACATCCTCCCTAGTTTGTAGCATCTGCCAAAAAAGATGAACCCACCTGAGTGCAAAATCATTGCCGTGATCCCAATTGCAACACCGCCCTCAAGAGCCCTCTAACAGTATTGAGAGTGGTTGCCTGACTCTTAAAATTTGCTACCCAAACCTTCTTTGCTCAAAAATTCTATCAACTAACTACAGACCAGAAGACACACAAGCCGACTAGAGATAGGAGCTGGTGACTCTTTCACCAGTGCACTCACTTAAAACAAAATCCATTACCCCACACGCACAAAGGACTTGTTCGGCCTTTATGCCAACAAGGATATCTCCATCATCCCTTTCCCTCAGTGGAACTAAAACAATTTTTAGAAAGCAAATCACAAGGCCTCCCATCATCCCCCGTCAGCACATCGTCAAGCCGTCTCCTAGACTGCAATAGGTCACCGGGCACGAATTGTTTCAATATTTCACTCCCATTAGTAAGTGAACCTTTCCTTTGTGTCCCACTCGATTGTATGACCTCCTTACAAACCATACCACCAGCAATCCCCCCCCTCGCCACAACCGAATAGATTCATTGAATATCTCTTCAAGGGAAAAACCAGAAACTTTTCAACAAAGCTGGTAGTTCTCGGAATTGCCTTTCTTCAACACCGCCAAGTCCATCCTTGGTGGCCCCGTAGAGCCGGGAACAGCCGACACCGGTGGCGAAGAAACTCTAACAATGTTACAATGAGGAGTATCTGCTTTTCGCTCAGGAAACAGGTTCGAATGTTGGCTAAGAGGATTTAACTCATTTCGCAAGAAAGTTCTCCAAATCAGCTTTGACAAAATTTTCTGCGAAAAAGTTCAGTCCTTCGTTTTGATTTAAAATGTACGCCACGTGAACGACCATATATATGTTGGTGCATGCACATTGATTTCTGTGAGTAATCTATGCTAACGATGGGGACTATGAGCTGAAAACTTTCCGCTCCGGGAAATTATTTTTTGCACAGAAAGTTCAATGAATAAATCAACAAGGATGCTGGGTGAGGAGGACGCCTTGCGCGGAATCATGTAAAGAAGTTAACGGTGTTCTTTGAAATTTTTGTGTTTTTGAGTGGCTTTGAGGGGATATTTTCATATCTTTGTGACGCCAAACTGCTTTCGAGTTGAGGAAAAAGGTCAAAGTTGAGGCATCCTTTGGAGTGCATATCTCCTGCACATGTCTAGATGAAATTGATTCTGCTTCCGATTAATTTGTAGTGCAATCAAGTGTCTTCTGCAGATCAAAGCTTTTATAACAACTTCCTTTGCATTACGAAGTGACGTGTGTTTCAAAAATTCCGAAAAAGAGACAACGAAAGGGAACATATTCCTTAACTATCCGTATCAAACAGCCTTTCTTCGCAGTTATGATGAACTCTCAAGGCTGGAGAACATAACTCACAAGAGCCTGATTGAGAATAAGAAATGTTTATCAAAAAATGCACTCACTCGCGCGAGGATGGTTCCGTGTGAATCTTTCGACAGATTAGCAAGAGGAAGGAAATTATTTCTCTCAGTCTAGTATCTCTTTCTTACTTTAATCTGTTTCCCAAAATACAAATAATTGATTCCAGGGGCTTAGAAGAATAAGAAAACAAAATTTCTCTTTTCATTGGAAAATCTTATTTTTTTAATATTTCTTCCTCGGCATTCGAGTTTCTTGAGGATCCGTGTCTCAACATGACATGCCTTTCCAGGTAGCACGTTCTCTCCCCAACTGCCTTCAGTTTCACGCCGCACGTCATTTGAGGTCCTTCTCCACTCGTCTGTGCGCTCGCATGACCTCGTCGTCCTCTGTAGAGTTTTCACTATGACTCGGATTCAAAGACTCCTCAAGCAGGAGCAGTGTTATGTATCCACTCTAAAAGACTTAAAATGTCCACAGCTGCAACAAGGTCCCTCTCAAACTCTCAACAAATCAATTATTCATTTCAACTAGCATCAAATGAAATGACTCTCAACAGGACTACCTCCTGTAGCCAGGAGTTGGCGGTGTTGGGTTGCTTCCAAGAAATCGGTGCAATTCCAAGCCCATTACGTGTACGTTTTCAATTTCTTTTCTCATTATTTCACTCGACTTACGTTCTCGCCCCAATGGAGAACCAGCACACGTCCCACGCATTACCGAAGTCCTTGGGCAAGCCACCTCAATATATGTACCGGCAGAAGCGCCAAAGTATCATTGCGACAAAATTGATGTTATGGGCTATCAGTACATCTCTGAAAACATCCCACCACCACAAACACTTGGCACTGGTCCCTGCCTCGTAAGCATGATGTGGTCGATGTGTTGCATCATGCCATCTGCAGTCTTATGCAAAAGTTTTGTGTGGAAGGGGACCAATTCCCGTCACTTTCTACTGGATTTGATTCACAAATAAATTGGGCGTCAGTTGGGTCTTACAAATCTGTTACAATCCTGTTGAACGACATCTTAATTAAGATCCTGTGAGACAAGCTTAGGCTCCTTCTTAAAGGCAAAACTTCTCCCCTCTTCACATATCTTTCAAAACTTCTCAATTAAGCACCCCATTCAGTGTTGCAATAGAACACCAGCTCTGCCACCCCTAGTGATGCAGGATTGGGAGCACAAAGTCAATTTCATGAATTATCCCAAGACGTTTCATAAATTTTTCGCTTACATTGTCCTTTCTCTTTCTCCCTCTTTGCAGATGGATAAATGAACCGCACGCCATGAGGGGCGAAAGGCCCCAATGCTTGTAGCAATTATGCTTACGAAGAAACAGCTGCTGCGTTCGACAACAACAACAACAACAACAAAGCGAAGAACCCCAAGAGCAACAACACGAACTACAACGAGACGAAGTACAAGCCAAATGAGGCGAATTGAAAAAATTGAATTCAACCTAAAAAATACCAATCACCAATAACATCAACTTCTCTACATACACACGCACACACGAACACGTCACACACGCGCAACCATCGTACAAGGGTACGACGTCAAGGTTAAAAGAATTCCACCGCCACTAACAATCATTATCAGCAGTAGCACCACCACAACCACCACCACCACCACCACCACCATCATCATCGTTACCGCCATCGTCATCGTCATCGCCTCTGCCATCATCCGAAGCGCACGAAACAATATCTCTCAGCGGGCAGCATCGACATCTAAGCAGCATAATCCAACAAACGCACGCATTTCCCTCAGATACAAGAACAAAAAAAATCTGTTTTCTTTGTTTCCCCTGTTGGTGTTTCATATTTCGTTGCTCCTGGAAGTTCCTTCATCCCGACCATCATTATCATCATTGGCATAAGTACCAGCCCATATCCGGCGTAAGAGCAGCGGCATCATCCGAACCGAACCCAGGGGACCTGGGAGGCCCGGTTACAACACCACCGACTTCAATAAAACAGCAAACAGCCACCCACTCGCTCACGTACCACCATCACCCAGCGGCGGGGACGGAGCCGAAAGAATATTCCACATACGCCACAGTGGACCGAAATATTACGCAGGGGATAATACATAAATCCTTCACGGGCGCCTCCACCCCCTGCGGCTGCTCCCACACACACTCCCAAGCACACACTGGGCCACACACATGTGAGACATCTAAAATGCGCTTATGTGTGTACACCAGCAAAGACCAATATAAAATCAGGCTCCCCTGAACGGCAAGTAATCACACAAACCACCGCCGGTCGTAAGGAGGAGAACAGCAGCACCCCGCGCCCTCTCGGATTCTTTCACTTCATTCTCCTCCGGTCGTCGAATTCAACCGGAAGGAACATTCTCGCTCGCAGGGTGGCTCGTCTGTTTGCCTGCCCCTTAAGAAATTAGGGAAGCTGCCACAAAAGCAAACATGGAGACTAAAACACTACTAAGGGGTAAGTAAATACACTTTTCTTTCTAGCTTATCGCCGAGGCTGGGCGCCTTGCAACCGACGATAGTTCGATACTGAGAGCATATCCTAGGTTCCACTTGCCACAGAAGTCGCATGCCAAGTGAGACGTTCTTGAAAGTGAGCAATAAACGATACCCGCTGGAGCGGAATGCAAGGATAATGGGTTATTTGACTGAAGGATCACTGATTCACGCTAAATCGTTTCGCTTTGAGTGGACTCGTTTCTCTCTTTAGATGCTTTGGGCATTGAGATGCATTTCAAAGAATGCAATTCAGTTGAAGTGGGTGGGGAGGTTACTAAGGAACAAAATATTTTCTTGAGAATATTGCGTTCGTAAGGGATGATTTTAAAATCTCAGATTCATGTTGAATATAAGTACATTTCGTTAGAGGAATTTGCTTAAAAATTTACTCCTCCAACGTTGAAAATTGATTAAAAAAAGCTTTCTTCATTGAACTCTTTACGTTAATTGGGGTACATTTCCACTCAGGGCTTCACTGAATGGATTGAAATAATCAATATAAGGGGTGGTTCATCTTGAAAGTTATAAAATAAAACACATAAATTTAAAGGACAACCAAACAAGTGGTTAATAGACTAATTCATGGCGTTTCTTCTTCTTCTTCTTCTCCTCCTTCTTGTGGCGCTACCATCCAACTTAGATCTGGGCCTCAATCAACATGCCTGTCCAGCCAGCACGATCTTTCGCCAGCTTCGCACTCCAAGCTGGTTGAGGTCCTTCTCCACTTGTGTGCGGAACCATCTCCTAGGCCGTCCTCTATTGCGTTGTTCCAATGGCTCAGATTCGAAAACTTTTCTGGCCGGAGCGGTAGTATACATACGCTCTACATGAATATACGCCATTAAGGGTTGTATTCGAAGACGCTTGACTAAGCGCATTGAGTTCGTCGTTAAATCTTCTTCTCCAGATGCCATCAACGCCAACAGGACCAAAAATCGCACGCAAAACTTTTCTCTCGGAAAAACTAAGGGCATCCTCATCCGCTTTTAGTAACATCCAGGTTTCCGCACCATAAAGTAGGACTGGGATGATCAAGGTGTTATATAAACCAAGCTTAGTCTTTCGGGAGCGGGTTTTATTACACAATTGCCTCTTGAGCCCAAAGAAACGGCGATTTGCAAGAGTGATTCTCGTTTGATTTCATTACAGGTGTTGTTGTTGCGAGGCCGTGGTACACGAAGTCCTTGATTTCTTCGAAGTTTCTGCTGTCTATTGGCACCCTCTGCCCAAGACGTCGATTTTGAGTGTCCTTTGTTGATGACAGCCGTCGTTTATCCCCAAAACGCATTTAGGCCACTTCCACTTCAATGCCAGTAAACGCCTCATTCACGGCTCGCTGTGTTCGTCCAATCACGTCAACGTCACCACCGTAAGCTGATCGTAAGCGTAAGCGTAGGCTGAACTTACTTTTGGAAGATCGTGCCTCTGGTGTTGATTTGTGAGTTTTGCACAATCTTCTCAAGAATGATGTTGAAGAAGTCATATGACAGTGCGTCGAAAACCATTTTGTCCAAAACCATATTTGACATTGAAGATCTCGGTGAGTTCATTCCCGACCTTGACGGAGCAGCGAGAGTTCTCCATCGTCATCCTACACAATCTGACGAGTTTGGTAGAAATGCCAAAACTAGACATGGCACTTTATACTCGTAGCTCGTTGCTATGCACTCTGTCATATGCGGCTTTAAAATCGACGAATAGGTGGTGAGTGTCGATTTGTACATCCTGGGTCTTTTCCAGAATCTGCCGTAGTGTGAGGATTTGATTGCTGGTGTATTTCTCTGAGCTGAAACTACACTGATTTATCAGGTTGTTGACGAACGGTTACAGGCGCTCACGCAACACAGCAGAGAGAATATTGTAGGGGACGTTTAGAAGGCTGATCCCTCTATAATTTGGTACCTCGCGTATGATACGAGTAGCTTTTGTTTCCGAAGTGTCAATCGTAACTAGCTTATTAATGAGGATCAAAGACTTTACATATCCTTTGTTAAATAAGTCCAGAAGTGAGATTTCACCCGATCTAGGCGGTCAAATTTACGGTAGCTCATCAAATTGATTTCTCAAATTGTTTACTGTTCAGTTGCTCACAGCGCCGTCTTGTTGAAACCGAAGCTTACCAGGACCTGCCTCGATTACAGGAAGTACTTAGTGCGTTAACATGACTATACCGCTAAGACCGACAACGAATCTATTCCTCTCGGTTTCCCGCGTACACTCTCAGTTACAGCTTCACACTTTATCCTAGATGTTGGTCGATTATGCTCACCGTAAGTTCTTCCAATCGCAAGAAACCCGTAGTACAGCTGCCCAATTCGAAGACGCTGTTGGGGTGTACATGTTTTATGATTTGTGTCAATGGAATCGCTGATGGTCTCAAACAGTCATGGCGGCTAGCAGACTCCGATGTTGAGGGAGCCAGAATTTTAGGAACATTTTGAGCGGAACCTATATTTCTCAAGAGCCATGGGAGATAAGGAGCTCTTGAAACCATATTTCAGCCAACCCAAACGGTAGACCCTCTTTGGAAGTGCCGTGGTGTCTTCGGCTTTATGCCAAAAATATCAGACAGTTCAGAGGTGGTGAAACTTAGCTGAGCTGTGAAGTTGAACAACTCTGTCGTTAAAAGTCAAGCTCCTCAACAGATTGGAGTGATTGGCTCACAACCATGAACTCCTTTATAAATTGGGCAAATGATACGTCTTGTCGTGCGGTACATACGACTTTTGGAATACTTGACACCTTGATATATGGGCTCACATCACTTGCAAATTACGTCAATTCAAGTCCTATATCTGTTTCTACACAGGTAGTGGAGTGGAGTTATTGTTTTCATAACTTAAGCGTAGATAAAACACGTCTCAATGGAGTCCTTCACTCAATTCGTCCAACGCATCAAAGGAAATAATTGTCAAAAGTTTTTAGAGAAATAGCCGTCAGCGACGCAAAATCACAAAGCACATTCTCTACTTTCCTTGTGACACTTCCTGTAGGCTCTGCAGTATTCGATCTATACAAGTTTCCAATGCTGAGAGTGCAGCGACCACTGTTTTTCTGTGTTTCGGTTCTTGTGCCCATCTTCGAGGGGCAGTGAATCGCGTCGTCAGAGGCACATGCGCATCTAAGTTGCATGCAATAACTATTGCAGGAGCAGCGAAGACTGGGAGAAGATTGAATGTATCACTCGTCGCCTCTGACTCTAACTCTAACAGTCAGGCTCTTTCAAAAAGAAGGAAGAAACTCCTAGGAATGAAACTTTTAGAGAACCTTTGCGAACTTATTGTCATAAGCGTGTGATGCCTCCACATCTATAGACAATAGGAAACAATCCTCTAATGGCGTCCTAAGTGTGGTTTCCTCACAGGTAACAACTAGCTCTTACCTAACCTAATCTAACAAGTGGGCGCACCCAAAAGAATCGAATCGAAAACATTTTCATTTGAATTATTAATTTGTAAGCCAAAGCCCTTTCATTCCCTTGAAGGAACTCTCAACCGGTGCTTACAACACTTGTCCAATCTTATTATCCATTGCTCATAAAGATTTCTCAAAAGTTTCCTTCTGTGGTGGCCGATAGTGCTTCTCTTCTCTTCTTCTGGGCAAACACTTCAGCAATGCCGGCCAAAGAGTTTCATTTGACATCTCCTTTCGGGCATCTAAGAAATGTATGGAAGCAAGGTAAAGATACAGGGCCAGGTTACCCTATTTTGGTTAGAACACTGGGCTGACATGAGAATCAGCCTAATCCCATTGTGAAGTCAAGTGGTTTCGCGATATGACCGCGAGCTAAAACCGAGAACTGTTGACAGAGCTCGAAAGTTAGCTAAAACCAATTTTACACAGATCACTGAAGTATTCGGAAAACTATGACCCAAGCAGGTTTCTCTTTTCCCAGAGAAGACAACACAGTGACAGACGACATGGAAAATCCCTTCCAAGTCTTTCTCCTCCATACAGCAACGACAGCAGTCGTCGACAGGAAGCCCTAATCTACTGCCATGTGTGCCTATTATACAGTGCTCGGTGATGGCACCAACAAGTGGCCACTCTACCTAATCGGACTAAGCTCACTGAGAACTCCAAATTTGGTTTAAGCCGGACTAGGAACCACGCTAGAAATGCTTTCGAATCATCTATGAATCGTGTTTTCAATCATTTCTAACTGAAGAAGCACTTTTATGCAGGCGTACGGCATGAAAGGAAGTTGCAGAAGCCAGTTGTGCTTCTGACGAGTTAATCGGCTTTGCAATTGATGCGAATGTCGCAATGTCCCGGTACCTACATTTGTTGGATGTTGCAGCAGATAAGAAGTACTGTGAGAGGAGGAGAGAAGGGTATTTGATTAAAACTAAATTGGCGTCAGCAGAGGCATTGCAGTGGCCGAGTGTCACAAATCATTTCGCTCCACAAATCATGAAAACTTCTGCAGTCTTGCCGCGTATACCCATTAACTACGTTCCTCTGGCCTTGAAAGGGCGTAATAAGTGTGTAGATGCGGTGAATATATATCACGCCCCCACTCACATCATTCAAAACAAAAATTCACTCAATCACCAATGCGAATTAAATGTGCGCAAAATTTCAACAATGAATCAATCATCCAGCAGCTGATTCAAACTAAGTTATATCCCGCTCACAAATTCAAATAGGTGACAGGAGAGCCAACAATAAACATCATCGCCACATCATTTAATGCTCACTCATATCATCACCGCGGTGCCTTCTCTTTGTGGAGCAGAACAAACTTTGCCGGAATGCCGCCATAGAGACACAGAAAATAAACACATTCCGGCTTATGAGTCATTCATGAGCCACTAATGTCACCACCGAAAGCAACTATTTTATGCGAAAACTTGCTGTTGCAGAAAAACTCACGCGGAATGGGCGATGGTGACGGTGTGATATGTTACATGGTCGTAAATGCTCGTTCTGCCCCACCAGGGGTCGGTCGTAAAAGTTGCTGCGACAAAGCAACAAAAAAAAAAACGGAAAACCTGAAAACAGAAAACGATGAAACAAACTATCCTACTGTAGGACGGGCGGTGTAGCGTTTTGTGAAATGGATGATTTGTAGGAAACATCACCAGTGTAGGGATGAGGTCAACATTTAAATGGTTAATAATAATAATAACTGAGTGGCACTACAGCCCATAACGGACCAGGGCCTAGCTTCTACAACAACTACTCGTGTTGTGCATGCTATTGTTCTTCACGAGTAGAAGGGACCTACAGTTTTTTGCCGATTCCGAACGGCGAGATTTGAGAAGCTTTCCATAGACAATTAATACTCTTTGAGTGTTGTCAGCAACTCGAAAGAGGTGGTGCCGTGAAAAAATGCTAGGTGTCCCGTCCGGGAATCGAACCCAGACTTTCTGCGCCGCAGTCGATGCACTTACCACTGCGCCACGGCGACCACATTTAAATGGTTACGTTTTGAATTTCTCGCACTTCTAAAATATTGCAGTTATGTTGACACTTTGGATGAACACTTTGGATTCCACTGAAAGGTGGCGGGTCATGCGATAGTCAACTCGGTGCCAAATGGCTTTGAAATCTAGGTCATTGGAGGAAGTCCCAATTGTCTTCGTCTTTAAAAAAAAGACATTGCACTAACCAGAGGATTAAGTTGATTTCAACCTGTTACTGTCATTGGGTGATTGAGTATTGAATGATTGAGGAGCAATCGAACACTTTCTTTTCTATACGTTTGCGTTGCTGCTAGAGACGAAATTTGACTACAAGTATTCGGTCACACTTGTAACCTTCTCGCAATGGTCTTCGAAAGAGCGTCAAAATTAAGAAGATAGAGTCCACAAACAACAACGTCCTAGTGTTCGACGACTCAGTGAATGCAAAATGCGGAGGTAGACTCTCTGCAGCTTAATGTAAATGAAAATCGGGAAAGTTTTCTAAAATCCTATTTCAGAGATTTCGGAAATTCGAAGCTTGAGTAAGCGTTCACAACACCAGCCAGTCCACCATTCGGATCTTCAGAACTTTTTTCCTTCTCGTATCTTGAGTTACTGCTCGTAAGAACAACAAGATCTTCATACCTTCTCCCTTTCTCTTACTTAAGAACTGCGATTCAATGATCTACTAAACCTGTGCATTTATTCACTGTGCTCGACGAGTCTCAGTCAGTGCGGTGAATCATCGCAACCATCACGGATTCCACTTACATCCAAACTTTTAATTTTACAGAAGAAAATGTGGTTGACGTGGTTCCATTCGGCATCAGAATCAGTCTGACGTCGTCTGTTTACTGCAAGGCGGCATCCTTTGGTATATTGCATTAGGCCTCTGTATCAATAAGGAACAACCTTGAGACGAAATAGAGACCTTAAAGCGTACCTTCCCACGCCACATTTTACAAGGATATTTGGTCTCATAGTTCAGAAGAAGTCATTCGTCATTCGAATTAAATTTCATTTATTTGGATTCGAGTGCGCGAGACATCTATTTACAGACTCAAAGGTACAGTCTCTTGAATAGGCTCAACTTTTCAATCTGCGAAGGACACAAATTAAACCGCACGTAGCAACCATACACGATACCACCCCGATTCTCGTTTGTGTTTCCTCTTTTATTCTTTTCCGCAAATCAAAACATACGTCTGGAGTTTTAGTTTAAATAAGACAAGTGCCTCGGTCGGGTTTTGGAGGAAATATTTGTGTACTCTAGAATTCAAACCGTTGAAGCCTTTTTCCATTATATTAAGAAGCAATGGTCCCACTTTCGTTGGCTCAGAAGGCGAACCAGAACGAATGTCTCATATTTTTCACAGCACCACCTCTTTCGAAATGCTGACAATACTCAAAGAATACTAATTGTTAATGAAAAGCTTCTTCAATCTCACCGTTCCATGTCATGTCATGTCTAGTTTTGGCATGTCTACCCACCCTTTTAGAATATATAGGCTGCAGAAGGAGAAACATCTCTTCTTTATCAAGGTCGGCAATCATCACACCGAGACCTTCAATATTAAGAAATTGCTAAAGCTAAAGGACTTTTCAGTAAACTCATTTCACAGATGGATATGATTTGGTTAGGGTTTTGCACTAGCTCAACTGTGTGATGAAGTCTCTGAGGAGAGAAATCTCAATGCCCCGTGTCTGATCCAATAGAATTGAGATCATTTGGATTACGTTAATTTCCCGGCAATGTTCTTCTGTTTCTTTGACTGGCGCTACAATCCGGAGTGAACCTGAGCCTTAACCAACATGCCTCTCCAGCTGGCACGATCTCTTGCCAGCTTTCACCAGTTGCGCACTAAATGTTGGTTGAGGTCCTTCCCCACTCGTTTGCGTCTCAACCTAGACCGTCCTCTGTTGCTGGAATTCGTAGACTTTTCTCTACATCACCTAGCCGTCTTAAGCGTTGTATCCGAATACGCTTGACCAGGCGCATGCCACCGCACAGCATAAGCGATTTCTAGGACGTCCTTTTCATAACTTTATTGAAAATTGGCATTCGTTGCATATCAGCAGGATTAGGTTCTCTGACATAATTATATGTATTTTCATGGCAGAAACCAGCATATGCTGTAGTTTTTTGGTCCTCCGCGGGAATTCCAGCTCCTTCTGTGAAAAGGAGGTTACATCTCCGTCATTTGATCTGAGGAAATGCGACTCACTGGCAGATGAAGTCCCCTGCAGTGTCGTCGTACTTTTCACAGGCATCGTATAGGCTTTTGTCGCATAACCGTATTAACTTCATTTTTTACGAAGGCTTTGTAGCCCGTACTCGTATTCCCGCCACTCGCGAGGCCCGTTGGTTTCTTACAAAGGTTAAGGAGTATGCGCTTGGCTTGTCTACATTCTAGAGAGTCATGCAAGTAGTACTCTTGTTTCAACTATCGATAAAAGAAAGCGGATAATCAAACTACAGTTTGATGTCCTAGAGGAACTCCTTCTCAATGAACTCCCTCTTCAATGAACTTATTTTAAGTTAACAAGTCTTATCAGATTTTGACTATCGGTCGAATTCAGAGAAGACTTACATTATTGTCTTAATCGAGGCCCTAAGCACAGCTTTTCTCTCCAAGATTGCATATGTATTCTTAGTTGTGTGGTTACTCCTTCCAGCAATTAGCAACTTACATCGTTTTTGGATTTTTCTGTCTGCTGGCGAAAAAAGAAAGAAAACGAAACCTCCTGTGTTCGGCTGCTTAGTCTACTTTTAGAAAAAATGCGATGTTGGGCATTTTGACTTGTCAGAAACACTCATCTCTCATCAATCATCTCATCTACTCCAAAATCATCTCTGCAACAAGTGATTGTTTTCCGAAGACTTGTTCACTCTCAAAATCCACAAAATTTTTCAAATTTCAGATTTCCTAAATCTTCCCCTTCGATTGTTTACATTCGAAGCCGCGACACACAACAAATCACCTCCATCTGCAACTTAATCCATCGGCATTGAATCACTCTCGATAGTAGAGTGGATATTACACACTTGCTATATAAATCCGAACCTTTGGTCCCATACCACGATATGGCATCGAATTTCTAGCAATTCGCATGCAGTGAGTCCATCCAGGAATCGTTGACAAGAGACATGTTTGAGTTTTAATGGGCTTTCGAGTTGCGACCCGCTCGAGTGCCCTAAGTAATTGATTCTTGAAGCGCTTATGGACGTGCTCCAAAGGTTGCATGTGCCTATGACATCAGTGCTGGACTAACGCTTGCAAAATGCCCTCCAATCAGAATTGTGGTCGCCTATGTGAACTAGTACCTGCAGAAGAGCGTGAAAAGCTGATATTTAGGCACCAAAGGGGTCAGTGCTCAACTCATGATGATGGGAATTTGTGTGTGAAGAAGTGTAAAGGACACTCAGACCATTGTCGCCTTTAGGACAAGCAACATTTTGAGTGGGCGATTTTTTGGCCAGCTGTCTGACTTGCGCTTCTCTACCCACCACCAAGATAGGAAACTTTATGCCTCGATGAACATTTTCCGCATCCAGCATACGTCCCCGCTTGTACTGAAACTTGTCCTTGCTTGTGATGTGCTGTTGCCCGTTTCTCTAGCTCCAAGTAACGAGTTGATGGTCGTCTTATGAATAAGACATAATTCATTCTCAACTGTCCGTCCTCCTGTACAGAAGCAACAAAGGGGAAAAAAACCTCGAGCACCCATGGCTCGCTTTGTCTCCGGCACTGTTTAAAAATCCAAGAGAATGCCTGCTTCCATCAAAAACCCATTCGCTCCCATTCATTCTTCCGGTCCATTTTCTTTCAATGGACGAACATTTCACTTACCCGAAATCAAACAGACACACACACATGCACAGAGGGAGTGAGGAGGAAAGAGAGAAAGCTGAGACAATAAAGGCTCTATTGGTATTCTCCAAGGACACCCAAACACCCGGACGGGGACCTAAAGCAATGCTCCTCCTGTGCAGGAAACAACTAGAACAACAGTATCATCAGACAAATATAAAAATCAAAGAAGGAAAGAATAGCAAAACACCCGAATGAATACACACCGCCGGGCATTCAGTACACACACACACACACAGTGCGAGTTGTGCTTTCAAGGAGGACCATGACGGAGGAATGAAAACAAAAGCAAATCAAACTAAAACAGGACGAGCGGAGTGGATGGAGGAAAAATAGCAAAATATTCCAAGTACCATCAAGGAACGTCCTTCCGCTTGTGCTCTCCTCCTTTCTCCGTTTTTCCCCTTTTCACTGTTTACGCCAGGACAAGGTGGCGGAATCCGTTAGCCCAAGTAAATAAATCATGTCCAGTCCGCGGTGGACAAGAGAACGCCATCATTGCGGCGACACTGGCGACGCACCGAAAATGAGGCCAAGTCGGCAAACTCCATCCCCGTGATCATAAACCTTATCCACCCCCTCCCCCCCCCCACACTCAAATGCTGATTTAGTTCGCATTAGACTCATTGAATGGAATTTATTTCCCACACACACTGTCACTTTTTTTGACAGAATGGAGGCCTAAACCATCTACCGTGGCACCACGCGTACGTGTATGTGCTCAAGGACACCTGCATCCATCAAATAAGCAGTCACGCATAAAAGGATTACCTGTCGCACAATCGCTCGCTTTATCCATTGATGGTTGCGGTCTCTGCGATGATTTACAGCAAAGAGGCCTTTAAAGTGTCAGTCCTATGCACTCGCATGAGTCTCCTTTTGCGCCTTCTGTGTCATCGCTGGGGGGCGCTGTGCGTAACGTCTGCAATAGAATTGCCATGCTTCTAATTAGAGCGAAATGGAAAATTCCCTTCCCAGCCGCGGGCAACGTTCACTGCCTTTGTGGGCCGGCAGATGGGCTGAATGCTTATGTGAAGCGCGTACGATCCCCGTGAATGGGCGGCAAGCAAATGCACTGCCTGCCTGCCCGTGTCGGACGCAAATGGGGGACGCCGTTGCTTATAGAATTCGGGGAGCCGACTCTTTAGTGGTTTTCATTTGGCCAAGGTTTGTTTTACGCAAACTATTCGAATGTGGTGCTTTTGAATTCTTCGCAATTAAAACTCACTTTCTGTGCACTCAGCGACGCACACAATTGCCCTGGGAACGCATTGCGGTGCGTTGAGTTGAGCCATGTGGACAAATTGCACAGTGGGGCGGCATTTAATCGAAAGTCGTACGCAGAGAGCTGTCGTGGTAACTGGGGAGGGGAAATGTAAATTTGTCCTCTCGTCTAGATTTCAATTAATTTTCTGTTTGGTCCACATTTTGTCAGTAGGTCACTGATTTAAGATCGCTGAGTGCTTAATCGTCTTTCGAGTTAGATTTTGCTGTAGGTGCGTCTGCGTAGTATGTCCCAGGTTGTTGTTGTTAAAAGTTGTCTTAAAAGATGATGCAAGTTTTGTTTGATCTATAAAGAGGACGTGGATGTGAATAAATAAAGGGTGTCCCAACAAGAACGCAAGACTTAAATTTTAAATAAAATGCAGATACTTTTAAAAAAATCGTGAATTCTTTATTATATCGTAAAGTAGACAGGATGAGGTTATGTGTGAAATAGCACATCGGCCAGATGGCCGCCGCGGCTTTGCTGGCACATACGCGATCTTTTAATGAAATATTCAATGACCGTGTTGCATAAATGCTGCGGTCCAGATCCCAATTTCCTCTTTCAAGGCTTGAGTCGTCGTCGGCTTATTCCCATAAACCATCGACTTCAAAAAACTTCAAAGAAAAAAGTCCAATGGTGTTAAGGTCGCACGATCTAGGCGGCCAATTCTGGTTTTCAAAACGCGAAATAACACGACCCGGAATTGACTGATGCAGCAATTGAATTGTTTCTCTGGCTGAATGAGATGTGGCGCCGTCTTGTTGAAACCACATCCACATTCATTTCTTCAATTCCTGGCACGAAAAAATTGGTTATCATTTCACGATACTGAACACCATTGTTTGCGCTTGACCTGACTCATTTTCATAAAAAAAAGGTCCAATGATTCCTTCAGTCCAAAATCCACACCACACAGTGACACGTTGAGGATGCATTTGCTTCTCGTGAATCACTCGAGGATTTTCCTCGCCCCAAATGCGACAATTCTGCCTATTGACGAAGCCACCAAGATGGAAATGGGCCTCTTCACAAAAGATGATTTTTTCGGCAAAATCAGCATTTTCATGCTGTCTTTCCAATACCCAATTAACGAACTCCCTTCGCTGTGCATGGTCAGCTGGCTTCAGTTCCTGAGTCAATTGAACTTTGTATGCATGAAGATGCAAATCTTTCGTCAAAATTAGTTGCAAAGCGGATTTGGAAACACCAATTTGCTGAGCTCGGTGTCGAATTGAGGTGGATGGAGTTTGAGCGACATCATCACGTACTGCTGCGATATTTTCGGGCGATCGACCTGGTCGAAGGCGCGTTGTTGTCTTTATATCAGTTACAGACCCAGTTTCAGCATATTTTTTCATTAATCGCAGTTGACTCCTTAGGGACATTTGCGAACTGTAGCCGCAAAACTTTCACCAGTTTGGTAAAACAATTTGAAATGAGAATGCGTTGTTCATTCGTGTTCGCTCCATTTTTATGAACCTTATACCTTCTACTAACAAACAATAATAATTGTTCAAATGTCAAACAATGGCAATTCGATTGGCGCCAAATTTAAATCTTACGTTCTTGTTGGGACACCCTGGCTTGACTTGTGGTGTCAGTTTGTGGTGCCACTTAAGGATAGTCTATCATCCAGAAAGAGACTAGATAGAAACTCAGTTCCACATTTCATTAATTTCCTTATACACGATCTTACAGCCATTGAAATTTTTGCCTTGAGTTTGCAGGGCCTCCATGCAACCTCCTTTCCCGTGAACACATGATACATTAAAAGCCATGGTCTGCTAAATCTTTGCGGTGCAAGTCCTTGCAAGTGCATTGATGCACAATCGAAAGTTTATGTACTGCACTTACTTTCAAAGACGAGATCTTGCTCCTTCACTTAATCGCTGATCCAAAAATTCCAAGAAGATACATCTTTAGCAGTTTCGAGATTTACTCCATTGGGTGGAGTAGTTAAGAACGTCAATTTGTAGGTGGAGCCAACTTCAATCCTTGCAATGAACTTTCATTCAAATTTTGTTTTGCACGGCTCAGCCTCTCACGGTCTCACTCTGTCAACTCTCGAGCAGTTCCTTCGGTTTTAAGACTCATCACTCGAGACATCATTGAACTATAAGTCATTCCAACTTCAACAGCAGTGATTGCAAAAGAAGCCGGGCCGTTGATCTTCATGGATTGAATCATTTCCAAATAGGCTGGAGACTAAGTTTGGACATCAATTCTTGCTTTAATTCAATTTTCTTCGGTTTTAGCTTTGAATGTAAACAATGTATAGTGCATTTGATCAGAGCAGGATGGGGCTTTTTCTTAGAATTTTCGACTTTTTTCATCTTCACGTGATTTGGCTATTTTTATAAGTTTTGTGGTTGAAGAATCTCATTCCTCGTCGGCTGTTTTGGTCACTAAGGAGCAAATTAAACAAGTTATGTCATTCGTGTTGTCCCGACGTTTCGACAGACGTAAAGAGAATATGGTTATGATACCGTGCCCATATAATGTCTTCTAAGGCAAACATAAGCTATTATAAAACGAGTTCCACAAGTAAGCTTTTAAGACTTTAGTTCTGGTTAAAGTTTGACACTTTGTTTAAAATGCAAGGGTTACTGTTTTTTTCCCTTTTTCTGTCAATTTTTGGGACACCTTCAAAATTTATATTCACCTATGGATTCTTTAAAAATCCAGAAGGCAACTAACACCCTCAAGCTAGGACTTTCATCCACAAGTGTCAGTGATACTTGGAAAATGCGATGTTTCTCTCGTGTTGAGCCCAGAAAGCCAAAAACCCGATAATTGAAAATCTCAAAATCATTAAATTGAAATGAAATAGACACGGAGTTTAAGTCCCATATCGATCGCGAAAGGAGGGTTGCAGAGGAAAACATACCTGCTACGAAATTACGTTTCTGGAGACTCTCGCGAATGCAAAAAAAAACAAAAAAACACGTGGTATACCTACTTTCATCATCTCTGGCACGTTTTTTGGGGATTTCTGTGTCAAACTTGTGTTGTTTTTAGAATTCCCTTAAGTGTAGAAACAATTCCGTACGCATTCAAAGACAGCACAGCAATCCAAAAGATCGCAAGGAGCACCGAGCTCCCGGTCTGCCGAGTGGTTCTCAATAATTAGTTTGTTTATGATTTCGTTTTCGAAATGATGGTTTTTAGGTTTCGAATTTCCGAGATTTTAAATATGTGAGTTTTTGTGTTAGCAGTTTGGGGAATTTTTCCAACACTGAATAGACAACCGACTGCCTAACTTACTTCATTGATTCTTACTCGCACTTCCATAATACTTTTGTTCTGAATTCGGGAAGGCTTCAGCCAGTTTCAACATCATCGTTATTTTCCTTAAACCGCATATTCCACTTAAGGAGCCGCCGGGGTAAGGCAACGAACTCAATCCCCCGCCATCAGATCTAACTCATCAGGAGCTATCCCAAAGTGCATACAGGCGAGTTTATGGATTTGATCCAATCACCTCGTCCTGGTTCTGCTGAGAGGAAGCCTATCTGATGGAATTCCATTCAAGCCTCAGAAGTCGTAAGGAGCACGACATTCGTACCATGTTACCACACTATTGGAACATAGCCCATTCCGTCGAAGAAGCAGCTGTTCAACATTGAATTCCCCCCGCACTGCCGCGCTTTTTATCACACCACGGTCAGTAGCTCTCGCGACAACACGGAGAAATCTCATTTCGGCAGCTTGTACTTGGTGATCCTATACTTTCGTTTATCACCCAAATTTCATGACCACAGGTGAGGGCTTAAGTCTAAGACCAATAACTTGGCTTTGGCACCAAGCTCGGCTCCTAGTCTCCCCGCGATAACTTGGCTTTGACACCAAGGTCGGCTCCTGATCTTCCAAGCTGCCTCATAATTGACAAAGTTTGACCAATTCCACAAGAAGGCTTAGTGGTCCTCCTTCCGTCACTCGTGAAAAAACCCCGAGATAGTCAAACTTCTCCAACTGTTTCAATCGGACTCCACTGACATGCACAGTGGGTTGGATAAACGTTTTGGAAATGACCAGCTGCAGCTAGCTTTAAATTCAGGTTGTTTGTGGATAATGAAACCATTTTTCATCGCCTGTCATAGTTGGAAAATTTGTCCTCCTACTTTTTTAATAAAAATAATAATTGTGTGGCTCTACAGCCCACAAGGGACCAGGGCCTAGCTTCTACAAAAACTACTCATGTTATGCATGTTACTGTTCTCTCACGAGCGGAGGAGACTTACAGTTCTTGGCCGACTCCGAACGGCGAGATTTGGGAAGCTTTTCATAGACAGTTGATACCTTTGAGTATTGTCAGCAACTCGAAAGAGGTGGTGCCATGAAAAAATGCGAGCTATCCTGTCCAGGAATCGACTGCTGACCTTCTGCGTATGAGTCAACGCACTTACCCACTAAGTTACGGCGACCACTGGCCTACTTTTAGGATCATTCAAATGGAACAATGGGCTCATCTCGCGTGCGGCGAAAGTTTTCAGTCGCAAAAGCCCCCAATGCACTCAGTGTGATCGGGTTTGAAGTCAGGAACTCGACTTGAAAATTCAACACCTATGCAAAGGTCTAAACATAAAATTGTTCTCAATAATGTCGGATTTCATTTGGGACCGTACCTTTTGGGCTGAATTACGCCCATCCACATCACAGAAGAATTGTCAACGAGTTCTGAATTCCACCCCCACCCCCCAACCATCAACAACACAACTATTATATTTTAACTCCCCTCGCGCCACATAAAGGAACACTGTTTCATATTCCGATGAGATGATGAACCACTTCCAACAATTTAACAGCAATTAGGTTGAGTGACGCTCCTCTGCGTTGTCCCCAGGGTGCAGGTGCGCCCTTTGTTCCACTGGGACAATGTAAGCATTTATGTTCCTAGTTTCTGTCAACCTGCCTTCACAAAGCCACACACAATTGCCATTGTTACGGCCGGCTTGACGACCTAATCGGCCTCCCAGTCGCACCAGACGTGTGCATGCCCTCTAATCAGGTGATTTGTGAACCGCACACAATGGCAATTAGGAATGCATGCAGCGTAAAGCAGAGCGTTTGTGGTGAAGAAAATCTTAAAGGAGCATCGTTCTCTCCTCCCCTCCCTCAGTGACAGATTCATAAAGTAAACAAATTATTCTTTGTGTTTCATTTCAGATGCCTTCGGTTACGTATTCATCGATAATGGCAGTCCAGACTCTTATCTCATTTCCAGCGAGGTGGATGGCAGCTACTTTTTAAACAGTTCAACAATAGCCAACGGCAATATCGGGACCCTATTCAACGACGGCAACAATGGCAGCGATCCAAATGCTACCCTGTTCCTAATCAATGCCGGTGTTAATCGAAGTGACCTTTTGGATGGCAACAATGGCACCAACACCACCGCCGAGGACATCGGCCAACTCATTCAAATGGCCCTCACATCAGTCCTCCTCGGCCTGATGATCCTAGTGACGATAATTGGTAAGAGTTCCGTGCTGCGTGTGCGATTGTGTGTGAATGCTCTTTGTTGCGTTATTGTTTTAATTTGAATGACTTGATGCTGCTAAGAAGCGCAATCCCGGAGTATCCTTGGAAGCTCTCTACAAATCTGTCTCGGTTGCGCAGCCTTCACTCGCAAAACCAATAACCGGAACAAAGTATCTACGAGTTGTGTTTCAATGGGTTTTATTTGTTCATTTGTCCCATTGTCGGCACTGGCATGGTGATTACAATTTCCGTAATGAATGCGGGTCACAGTGGGGCGAACAAGAATGGTGACTGCGGCGCTTTTTCATTTCTCCTTGTCTTTCGTTTGAGTTGAATACTCGTGTGGCGTCTTTTGAACACATCCTCTGACTCAAAGAGAGTAGCTGTGACGTGAGCAACTAATGTCAACGGGGACATCTGTAAAAGTGCTGAACTCTCAACTTATGGCTGTCACTGTGCAGGAATATTCTCTGCTCCAGCCACCAATGTGATTTCCCCATCAGCCTTCAGTCAGACAATGATCCTTTTTCAAGTAACATCTCGTTGTCAGCATAAGACACAAAAGCATCACGGGAGGTCTTTCTCCATCAGCAGCACATGCCGCCCTCAAACATCTTCTCTCCCTCCGTCCAGGAGTCCTCCTGCAGGCATAAGGGAAAAAGTCAACAAAAGCCAAAGAAATTCCACGGGACATAATTGAAAGGTTGCCATTCTATTCACCAGAGGGCTTCGAAATTTCAACATTCCCGCTTAACTCGCTCACAAACGAAGACTGACGCAGGGCCACAAATCCAACAGCGTCTCGGAAAACAATATGACGAATAGGACCTCGCTCGTAGAGGAGTAAACAATCAAAGATAAGTCGAAGAACTTCTGAATAAAATCGTGAGGGATTAAAGAAATTCCCGAAATTAATGAATTCAATTTATTTTTGGTCGCTTCCTTCCTCGCATTTATTTACTTCCCTCGGCTCACATGCACACCGAAACGAAACGAAACGAAACGATACACACAGCAAATTATCCTTTATTTCCCGACAAGAAATCGAATTAACTAGAGCTCGCACACGCCACAGTTTCTGGATGTCAGTCGTCGGCGAGACTGACGGCGCATATCAAAGACGGCACAACCACTTAGGAGTGTCTAAGTGGGTTTTGCTTTTCATGTGTGTGTGTGTGTGTGCGTGTGTGGCCAGCGAGGGATGAGAGATTCATGTATTGCGTGCGATGACTGATGAGAAGTGAAAGTGGTCGTGTCTTAAGAGGTTTTATACGGAGGCAATCCGTATCGTCTTTGGATCAATTAAAGTGCTGGAGAGTTTTTAATTTTTGACATGTGGGAATCACATGTGTCAGCTTCTGATTGAAGTCTATTCAGTGGAGAGTTTGGAAAACAGTTGTGATAGTTTTTTTCAATGTCCGAAAATGTGTCGACATACAATTGGCTTAAATTTGGCCATTTCATGACACAGTCTCTAAGTTTGTTCCACGCGCAAAGCTATCGGACAAGAGACGCCTTAACTTCCAGATGTGTCGCATACTGAAATTTTTGTCGTGGGATCGATTGTCATCATTGCTTCAACTCATCGCAGCAGGAATAATTTACATGTGAGTCACAATTTTCAGCCTTCCCCATTCAGAAACTAATGCAAAGTAGGCCCAGTCATATCGACAGAAAGAACATCAGTCCAAGTGGGGTATCGCTAAATAGAGGACTCAACTGATCTTGCACTTGCACTTGAACTTTCTCAAACATTCATTCGCGTAATAGTGCGTCATCTCCTTCTTCCGAGGTTCGCGCTACATTCCAATATGGATCCGGGCTTCACTAGACATATCTCGGCAGCTGTCTATAGTTTAGCACATCTGTTGGTTAATGTCTGTTTCCATTTGTCTGGACATAAAAGACGACGACATCCTGTGTTCCCTTTTTCCAAGGCTCGGCTTGAAAAGCTCTTCATGGCGGCACTGATTTGTTCATACGTCCGACGTGGTCCATTTAGAGAATCGAATTTTCGGCGCCTTGTTCTAGCCACTGGCATCTCACTCATAGAACGAGTTACAGTGGCTTCCAAAGGACTAATTTTAGCTTGATTTTCCTTGAAACTTCTGGTTGCTCATCAGTTCAAATATGGCAGTTTCGTTGCTCAGCAGCGGGAATGAGCTTCATCTGTGAACTAAACTGCGTGATAAGACACCAGATTTTCATTGAGTGCACATCGTCCTTAAATGACTGTGGATTGTTATGAGGGGGAAAAGTTGAGCTGTGAAGAGAATTCCATATTCGTGTGGTGCGACTGAAGAACGAGTCTCTAAACTAAACACTGCGTCCGAAGGTGGGCTTAAGGGTGAACGGGTGGGAATCCTTAGCGAGGCAAGTATTGCGGATAAAATCTTTAAAGGGAGAAATGCAACTGCCTAACTCATTAGAACATTTTTTGAAAAAAAATCCCTCTTGCCAGTAACTGCTTCCTTGATCTCAGGAGACTTTTGAGTAATGAATCCCTCTACTAAAGACCAAGATAACTTTGTTAATGGTTATTCATTGTGAGGTTTAATTTTAAATAGGCGATAAAATAGTGATAAAGACGCAACAATTCGTCGATGTTCTAGACAGGCGATTGGCTTTATCGCTCGCTGTTGAATTCTATCTAGTAGGTGCAGGGAGGTCTTAGGAGCTCCAGACCAGATAGGAGCGTTATACTCAAGTTTAGGCGGATGTGCGCCTCATATATTGTTGCCAGATCAAAAGGGGTTAAATATTTCTGGCATCGCTTTAAGAAACCTAAACATATTTCTGCATTTTTGGCGATCTCGAATATGTGGTCGTTCCAACGACCGAGGATGGAAATTCGTTCGGTTTCAGCAACGCTAGAGCGAATCAAAGATAATGGCCAGCTATTTTGGGAACGCTTGAGTGACAGTAGACAGCACTTGGTCTTGAAATCATTAAATTCTCCTTCTCACCCCAATCAATTATGCCGTCAAAATTGGAATTTAATGAGCTTAATATACGATGCCGTTTCAAGTCTATGGTCGAAGAGAAGGGTCGAGAGCCAAGGAACGCATATGAAAAGCTGAGGGTACTGTCGTCAGCGAAGGAGTGAATTGGATTAGAAGTGACAGTAAGGAGATCATTTATAAAAATAAGGAAGATTGCCGGAGACAAAACGGAGCCCTGGGGAACACCAGCATTAATATGGTGAATATCAGACCTGAACCCATCCAATAAAGGACTTGTTCGAAAGGCGATTTCTAATCCATTGACGAAGAGATTCATGAACGCCATAGGCATGCATTTTCGACAAGAGAGGCTCTGTCAAGTGACTTTGAAATATCAAGCCCGACAATCTTGTTTTTTCCTGCATTGAGCTAAGATTGGTTCCATTTTTCGGCGAGATATGCCATCAGATCACCAGTGGACCTATTACTGCGGAAGCCGTACTGCCGGTCATTAAGAAGCTTCCGGGTTTCAAGATACCTAGTATGCTTATCCGCTTTTTCATGAGAAAGAAGGGATGTAAGTGCTATCTGTCGGTAGGAGGTGGGTGATGACGGCTCTCCCCATTTTAGGGACGAGCTGCACAAACGCTGTTTCCCACTTTCTCGAGAAGAGCTCTAAAGAGTGGGACAGATGTAAAAACCTACGCTGTGGTTTTGCCAGCGTAGAAGAACACCTCTTCAGAAGCACAGGAGGTATACCATCCGAGCCAGCGGATTAGTGCACGCTTAGATCTTAAAGTACTCTTGCAACTAAACGAGCCCGAAAATGAGTGAACAGGCGGATTCTTATGTGACGAGTACTGACAGCTCTACTTATAAGACACTGTTCTAGTGTTCAATGCATTTCGGCTCAGCGCGTTCGGTTATACGCCCGAAGTTTCATCATGAGGTCGCTTGTTATGCTGCTCCCCTGCACAACCACCAACCCATCTCTGCGTTCCATGTGATTCTTGGAATCAATTTGAATTTCGGTGAATACAAAAAGGAACTGCATTAGTTCTTTGAGGGTTAATTTACTTCCGACGTTGCAAAGCGTGATTGTGTCGAAGGTCTATGCTCGATCCCTGAACCGGACATGCATTCATCTCTCAATCTTTTTCACGACTCCACGTCTTACGTTTTTCGAGCACTTAACAATGAATACTCCAAGAACTCACCGTTCAGAGTCGCTAGTGCATTGTAGGTCCCCGTCAAATGCGAGAAATCTGATTCTTGCAAGTGATGGGTGACGCCATTCAATTTATTTGTTAAGGAATTCAGAATCCTGTTCTCTCTATCATCAGATGGTCTTTCCTTCATATCGTGGATGTAGACATGACTGCAGAGTGTCGTCGGTCGAGTTTAACGTCTTTTGCATATTTCGGCCGTCAACTTAACAAAACTGTCCTTAAGTTCAGTAACTTTGTAAAGGGAACATCTCACGATAGGATATCACTCAACTATATAAAGTGTAACTTTACGTTGGACCCTTAGTCCACCCAAGGCCATCTATTATGTTCCAATCATTTTCATTTGAAGAAAACTCACAAGCTGAAGGGGTATTTTTTTAAAAACCTAAAACAATTCCAAGCTTGAGAAGTTCTCAACACACCAAATAAATGTCACTTGTCGATTTCAAAGTACTTTGATGCTCCTTCCTCCCTGTCTGTACATTCAAACAACAATATTTTTTTTCTCAAATTCAAGACACCCCCATCTGGTGAAATGTTGTCTCCGTTAACACGTCCCCACATACGTTTGCATCCATCACGTAACTTCATCATTCAGTCTGCCAGCGCTCTCGGCTGGCTTACCTGGATATCCCTCAAACGACACAAGAAAAACGAACAAATGGGAAAAAACAAATTCAAAAAGTACTCACCTCATAAGTGCACCATCAATCTTATCGACATCGATCGATTTAAAATGCCAGTCATACGGGCAGATTGTGTCCGAGGTAAGTCCGCCCTGTGAACTGCGGGGCGGTCCTTGCGATTGGAACTTTATTGATCGGCATTCCACAGTTGTCTACAAACTTGTAAGTACTTGTATGAGCCACCACAAAAACGGTCAGGTAATCTATTATTCAATCAATCTGCGTGACAAATCCGTGCAATCACCTTAACAGAGGGGGGGTGGCGGCCGCCCGGAGTGGGGAAAGACGTTTCCACAAAATTTGGGTATTAGTTTGCGGCCGTAATTATTTCGAAGCCTAATTAATGTTCTCCGGCACGCAGACAAAATTATTTTATATCCCTCACCCAGACACTGCATGGATTATGTTGGCTTTGGCCGGGTGACGACCACGTTGGCAACATTCACTCATGACAGGGACACGTGTCTGCTTGCTTTACTTGAGACGAAGAGGATTTGGTGGTGGATGGTCATTTTAAAGGAAAGAGAAAGAGAAGGTTTTCTAGGGCTAATCCCGGTGCCAGGAGAAGGTTGTTGTGTGCCTATTGACCTTTGGTAAACCTTTCCTTTTAATCCGTTTGCCATCGAAATTCATGTCGTGGAAATCTCTCTACTCGGCTGTGTTTGAGCTCTTAGAAAAGCTTACAAATATAATTGGACTGAATGTCGCCGCAAGAGCGGATGCCTCTCACCAGTTTGCACTCGCTGCAACCGAAAATAACCTGTCAAACACCAATTTGGGCATGTCACTTGTAGTCAGTGGACAACAAATAACATACACCGGACGAAAGACACGGGTTTTCACGGACGGCTCAAAGACAGTGGAGGAATTTGCAGATCAGGCGCAGAAAACGACAACATTAGACTTCACATCTCTTAAGGAAGATTCGAGTCAGTCTTTCAGGTGGACACTTCTGCGATCCTAATGGCCACAAACTATGTTGTGACTAAATGGTGGAAGGGGCAAAGGATCTGCGTTTGTATCGACAGTTAATCTTAAGGCCCTACTCAACCCTTTAACCATAGTCAAGGCTGTAGAGGAACGCAAGTCTTCCCTTAATTTGGGCGGCAGACTACATTCGCTAAAACTTGTCTGGATTCCGGGACACTGCGGAATCATGGGAAACGAGACTGCCGATGAAGTTGCTTGGCAAGGATCAAAAGAGGCATTCGTAGAGCCCGAACCCACCTTGGGACTACCCGCGGTTAGGGCTTCCGTCGCCAGTTGGGTCTCCACAATAGCACAACAAGAGATGTCATGACTCTCCAGAATGCGGGCTGTCCAAGTGCATGCGTCAGCAAGAAATCCGCAACTTTTCTCTTATCTCTAGATAGAAAAGACTGCAGACGAATTGTTGGTATATAAACGGGACACTTCACCTTCGCTAAGCACTTTAGTCTGCTTGGGCTTGTTGATGGTACCCTATGCGACGCCTGTGGAGAAGGTTGAGACACTTCGGAACACTTTTTCTGCCAATGACCCGCCCTTGCTCGTACCAGTTGGCGGCTGTTTGGTGCTGAAAACCTAGTTTCTCTATCGCAGAAGCGCTTGCTGGTTTTCCTTCGGAAGAAATTACATTAAATGTAGGTTACTGCCTGGTAGCACAATGAACCAGTTTTAGGCTCTGATCGCACCAGTGCAGTGTTTCATTACCTTTGAGAAAAAAAACAGAAAACGCCACAACGACTAGAGGACAACACCTCCTGACAAAGTTTAATCGATTTAACGTGAAATTCTAACCAAACATCCCTAGAAACACCCCCATCCGTCACTGCGTACAGTGCTTACATCTCTTCACCCCACCCCCCGACCATTGTTGTAAAGAATGTCTAATTTCACTTTTAATATACGACATCCCTATTCATCTGAAAGATATGAATATCCCGGATAATAAGCTGCACAAGTACGCAATCTCGGTAATCTGTAGCTGGAAATTTGCTCCGTTTCAAAATCAAGCGGAAACAGCATGTCATTCAGAAGGTCATGCCCACGAGCTACTGGCAGAGCACAAAGGCAGCATTTAAACTGCTCTTCAGATCTCCCTTCCCACTTCCACTTCCAGCGGCTGCTGCCGATTTAAATGAGTGACGACTAAATTGAAGACAATTAGCCATCATGCTGAGATGTCAGATAAATATTTGACATGCCTGCGAATCAATTTGATCCTTTCATCGAAACGAAGTACTGCTTCCGCATCTCGGAGATGAGGTGCGCCACCTCCTCCTCCTCCTCGCTTTATTGATTTGCACCACTTCAAAGATGGTTGCGCGCCTACCGCCCGAATTCCCGCATCATTCAATTCAATTCACCCCTCCGTCAATTTCAGCGCATCTCAGCACGGGATGATGATTATCTCTGGGCGTATTGATTGCCTATATCGCGCAGTAATTTGCCGAATAATGGATTAAATGGGAATAATAGAATATGCGTGCCCCGTCTGCATGAACCACACCGCGGAGCCGCCTTAATGAGGCGTTGAATAGGAATAGCCTGGAATCGAATCTCAAGTGGAGCAGCCCCCCTCACTCGCAGGGGACTGGAGCGTGTTCTCTTTTCTTTTTCTTTTTTTTTTTTTTTTGCTCTGCGGGAGCGCAAAAGGGAATGTAATTTACGTCGAAAGGAGATTCTTGATGAGACATGAAGAAATTATATCCTTTATTCGGGCCAGGATCCGCTGTCGTCCTTGGCGGCGCGGCCGTCCTGCTTGCCACCGTGTCCCTCGGGAAAGCTGAGTGCGAATCTAGGAGTGTATGTGTGTTTTATTCAGTTCTTATTAAGGCGCTCGCCCTTCCATCCCCCTTTCTGTTTTAATTTGATGTGTTCCAAGGGGGGGGGGGGGGAAGTGAAACTGCTGTGAGCGCCGCGCCTGGCAAAAACCGAGCACTGTCACAAAACGCAGTTTCATTCTGTCCCTCAATCTCGCAATAAGAATTGCCAGTGCGCGTAGCTCCACTCCCCTCCCCCAGTGACAGCGTAACACCCCCGTCATCATCATCGTCAGTTTCAGTGTCCTCCGGGCCGAGCAAATTCGTGCGAAATTGAAAAATTTCCCTTCGCAGTACAGCCGACTCCCTTCACCCACATCCAAAGCATGTGAAGTGGGGGTTGCAGGATCATCGCCACACGAGGGTGTTGCCGCAGAAGTCACAAGATGCTCAGTATAATTTCTAACTGCTCTGGTTGAAACCTCCTCACCCATGCGCCAGGGGCAGTCTCTATCTGCATAGAGACGGAGTTAATGGAATACGCTAGGGTTTTCCGTTCGTACCGTTCTTGTCTACTGTGCGTCGCAGTCGAGATGAAATAGAGCTTATGAGAGTTTATTTGAAAACTTGCCGAGAGTTTTGGGTGTTTTCCGAGAAAAATGAGACTGGATATTGCTGTTCGTTTGGCAGGATTGCTGCAGGATATGTGCGAGGGTGTACTGACGTTGCGCATATGTGTGTTTGAGTTGTTTGTGTTTGTGGGGCGAAATGGAACAATTACGCGTAACTTTTGTTTATATGCTGTGGGACTTGACTTCATTGAGAGTTCCTGATTTGAAATTATGACTTGATCTCGCTCTGACATTCACCTCTGTGTCCCCATCCCGCATACGACAGACTGTGCAGAGCAGAGAAGTTTCCCTGAGTGCCGAAAGCTTTTCCTGAAATAAACTACAGTCATATTCAAATGAGTTCTGCGAGCACTGCGAGTGTTCGATGCTGAGTGAAAATTTGAATGTTTTGCAATATGCATTGCCAGGAAGCCGAACCTTAATGGACTCAAGAGTTCCAAAGTGCTGAGTTGGGTTTTTGCAGGCACAAAACAAATGCTGTGCCTGTTGAGGTCATTTGGACTAAGAGGTTTGAACTAAGCCACACACCAATTACCACGTGAACCAAAGAGCTGTTGGTTGGGAATGCGGAGGAGGTGATTGCTTCCGGCTCCGTAATATTATTCAAATGCCCGTTTCAATATTTTTGTTGATTCTTGGAATTATGAACTTCTGGTTTGTTATTAATATCAAGATGGTCAGCTTGAGTTTTGAAGTTCATATTGCAAAATTTCACATCCCCTCGAACGTACCCCTTGGTAATTATGTTCCCCCTGGTCATGTTTGCTATGCGAACTCAAATTAATTAAATGAGGTAAGATGGAATATGAGGTGCTGGTTTGAAAACTTGAGATTACATTTCTTGCCTGATGTACAGTTGTTACGAATTGCAATAAATCAGTGCCGGGAAGGGCAATTATTTTCGTAGTATGTCGAAAATCAAAGATTTGAGATTCACCCTAAAGACAATATATCACTGTGACATGCGTTGATTCAAAAGCTAAAGCTCCCAGGTTCGAGTACAAGTATAAATATTCAGCCCTCGAGAAGCACAAGTTGCATATGGAAAGCTTCCGAGTCGGCAAAAAATTGATGGTCCTTTCTAATTGTGGAAGAGCAATAGTACGCACAACAAGATAGTTTTTGCAGAAGTGAGACATTGGTCCTTTGTGTTCTACTGATTTTTTTTATAAGTTAAAAATCCCGAAATTCACTACGTCTCTAGATCTTGATAATCTAGAAATTCCTTTTGTCTCTAACAGAAAAAATTTAGGCTTTAAAATTTGGAAATGACATCGTGAACTTAAAAAGTAAAGAAACCGGTCGAAATTTGAAAGATTTTCTGATCTGTGATGTAAGACAGTTAAAAATACAGATCGCCAAAGTTGCAAGTGATTCGAAATTTAAAAAAAAAATTCAAAAGTCACAAGACTGAACAATTTTGAAATATCGAACTTCGGAAAGCTTTTCTGGAAAGAATAAAAGTTAAAAAAATTCCTTAAACTATTAGGTCTATAACTCAATTCGTGCGGTTTGTTAAGAGATGGCGTAACTTTTGTTATTAGTTTAGTCTAGTTTAAAAGGCATTTTTTTATTATTTATCTGATGGTATCTTAAAACTAGGTATAAAACGCTTAACCTAGGTAAGACAGAAATGAAATCTTACAACTACCTACTGGCTCTATGCGGGTGCTCTAAGCTAAACTATTAATATATTTGTTTTTGCCTTTAGGCGTCATTGCTAGTTATTTTTTTAAATTAATAAAAACTATTATTTATTTTTGAAAACTAAGAAAACGTTTTTTTTTTTATAAACTTAGCTATCTATGCAATTTTCTACAAAAATATCTTAATCTACCTTAATATATCCTATTCTAACTTAAAAATACTTACGACTAACTTTTTTTTTTTTAATTATGTACAGTTTTTATATTTAATCTTAATTACTAACTTAACCTAACTTATACTAAATGTGAGTTGGCCATGGGGGACCAACCCTCACCTACCAGGCTGACGACAGCTGGGGTTCCTGGTGTGGCTCTAACCGCCAATAGAACCCCCGGTCCTTATTCGTGTCCATCCTATCACGAATGGAGATGGATGTCCTGAACCGGAGAGCATCCCGACTAACTCTTGCGACGTTGGCGTCGTACAACAGTCGCCTGTCCACTGTCCTTCTCACCACGTGGTAGATAAGTGGACATGCCTCCGCATCCTGGATCAGTCCAATGCGGTCAAGATACAAGAACGCTTCCGGTGGAATAAAACCCCTTCGGCGAGCGTTCTCGTGGTACTCGTCATTTGGGTAGTAGGCCCCAAATATGAGATCATTCTCAGAAGTCATGGCTCGTGCAACATGCCTCCGAATCAGCTTAATATTAAAATTATCAACCCTATTCACGTTTGCTTCGTTATACAAGACCTCATTAGGATAGAACTTCCTGTAGTCAGATTCCTGTACTTCTTGAGACATGCGCGAAGACATTGTCTCTCGAATACCCTCATCTTTTCCATTTGGGAAGGACTCACATTGAACCACACTGGGCAGCCATACACCATGATTGGCCGGATGAGGGCCGTGTAGCAGATTCGCTTCACTTTGGCGTTAAGTTGGCTGCTGTCAAACAACCTCCTTGCCATAGCGAAGCCTTTCTTAGCTTTCGTCAGAGCTGTATTTATATGGATACCTCCATACAGATACTGATCCAACATAATGCCAAGATATCGCACTAAACTCTTCAGGGCTAGTGGCTGACCACGTGGGTCCAATATGCCGAATTCTTTTTCGTATCTCTTGAGGCCCTGTATAACGGAGTCCGGAAGAGGATTGTTTCACACTTCTGGAGGTTGATTTTCAATATTATTCATTTAAAGCGTTACCGACAATATTTTTTTTTTTTCACTCAAATATGTTGAACTTTGTGCCTGAAAAAGTGTTTCTGCGGGGAGCTCTTCTTCATTACTTAAATACGAAGAAAACTGCTGCTGAAATGCATCGAATTTAGGTAGAAGTTTATGCTGAACACGCGTTTGCAGAGCGAACGTGCTTAAAGTTGTGATTTTGGCTTGAGACGATGAACGTGTTGGGCTGCCAAAAAAGATGAAGAACTAGAAACATTTTTGCAAAACACAAGAAAGGTGTCACCATTTCAGAACGTTTAAAAGCAGCTGGATATATTTTCAAAGCAAGGAAATTGGGTTCCACATGAACTCAAGCCGAGAGGCGGCTAAGAGTGGATTTGCATGTCCGAAATGCTGCTGGAATGTCACACTTTTGCATCGGATTGTTAATGGTGATGCAAAGTGAAAACATTACGACACCTCCAGGCTCACAAAATCAAATGCATGTGAAACCTGACATCCAGCTAAATCAACGGCAAGTCCGAATATAAATGGCGCGAAGGTAATGCTGTGTATTTGGTGAGATCAGAAGAGTGTGCGATATTATGAGCTATTAAAAGCAGATGAAACATCAATGGGCAACGCTACGGAACACAACTAATTGGTTTAAAGATGGCAGTAGCCGAAGAACGCCCGGAATATGGGACCTGATACGAGACAATTATTATTCATCATGACAACGCTCGGCCCCATTTAAAAACTATTTGGAGAATAGTGGATGGGAAGTTTTACCTGCCTTATAGCCCAGTCCTTGCCCCTTCTACCAACTGTTCCGGTCGAAGCAGAACGCTCTAACTGAAATACGGTACACGTCCAGAGCAGAATATCAAAAATACGAGGGCTGTCTGATAAATAACCGAACTAACCATGATGCACGCGACTTTTTCAAATTTTTTTTTTTTTTCGTCTACAGTTATCAATCGGCGCCAAAACTCGATCTTATTGCCTCTAAACTGAGCCAACAGAGCGCTGGAAATGTTCATGCGCGCACGTTTGTGGTCTAGCGTAAGCAAACGCGGCACCCAACGCGCGGACAGCGTTCTCATGCCCAAATCTTGGTTTAATATGTGGCAAACACGTTCTTTTGACATCTTCATAATCTCAGCTATTTCTCTAACTTTAATCCGGCGGTCATCTAGTACCAATCGATGAACCTTAGTGATGTTATCGTTAGTGGTTAAAGTTTTTGGACGCCCAGGACGTTCATCATCTTCCAAGCTCCTGCGACCACGTTTAAATTCAGCTGTGCAACCAGTGTGCAAACCAACAAGAACAAGGACTTGTGTGTCTTTGTTCAAAAAAATCGCGACTGTCTGTATTTTTATATTTTCTACTCCAATTTAATCACTTTAACAATTTTGAAATTTTGCATTTCCTTTGATGCTGCTGCAGAAATTTTGTTTTTTTCCGTATTTGCTGCTACGACGGTAAAAAGCGTTTCCGGGGTATAAGAAGATAGGAACATGCAGGTTGGGGTAATTGCGCCTAGCTAATATTTAGTTTGGAAAATTCTAATAAGCAAGTTTGGGGCTAGTTCTGGGAGAATATATTGTAGTTTCCGACGGAAGTGTTTGGGTTGAATGTGTAGAGAACATGTGACGGAAGTGCAAAGTGAATGCTTTGGTTAAATTTGGTGGCGGTTAACTCATACGTATGAAAAGTAACTTTTACTAGCAAAAAACAGTAGAGGCGGTTTTAAGCTCTGTCCGAATTCAGAAGAGAGACAATGCTCTTTTGCAGAAAATATACATTTTTCACCAGCATAACTACGAGTTTGATGCACTTCAAGGCAATGAACTCGCTCAATTAACCGCTCCGTCCACAATTTTTAAAAAAAATTACATTCTGTTGTGTAAGGTTAACATTTTTGATGTACGGTGCATCTCTTATTCAATGTTAGTGAACTCCACGCTTGACAACAAACTTTCGTGTATCTCACTTCCTATCATAAAATACTCGAAAACTACGAAGATCTGACACAAGGCGTATGCAACAATTTAAGCATACGGGTATAGACCTTCTCTTCTTTTACAGCACTGCCTCTCCATCTGCCCATTTAAAAAATCTGCACCCCCTCCATCTGCACACACCGATTGTCTCTACTGTGTCATTCTTACGGCTAGAGACTGCATTCCATAGCACATCATGAATAAATGAATGTTTGCGATTATTGCCATTTTCTTACATGCAGAAGCAGTAGAAGCAGTGGAAGCGGCAGAAGTCCTCGGTCTATAACAAAAGATGACGAAGCCCCTACCGCTGTTTCTCCGTAATCAATTGAAGAGAGTCGCCCCTCCCCACCATCGTCTAGCAGAAAATTGAAACAGAAAAAATGAACAAGTCGGAACGGTCAAATTATTGCCGCTGAAAAATTCATTGTGTCTCGTAGACGTACACGGACGAACAAAGTCACCGTGTGCATAGCGGGGAGAAATTTAATAACACCAGCTCACACAAAAGCTGCTCATTATTTTCATGGAAGGAAATCCATGTTCCCCTCATTCGCCCTCTTCCGTCTACACGTCTTTTGTAAGAAGACACTGTCATCGCATGGATGCTGAGCGGAGAGATTATAAAGGATGTGTAGCAGGATTTGGTAGACCCTCACTGACAATTCATTGTCAGGGGAGTGGTTTTCTGTTCAAACTGGGATTCTCCGAAGATTCATTCTGGTGTGTGAGTGAAGGAATTTCGAAGAATCAAACTCAATGTGGTGTACGTTGTTACATGGGAAACGATTGGATGTATGGACATTGTGAGTGTACACTAGGCCAGAAGAAGAAAACCACCAGAAGCATCAGTGGAAGTGGAAGTCTCTGAGGTTTTTGATAAAGTTTCTGCGTAAAATGCGGCAAAACTAATTTGACTTGACCGTACGAAAGGGCGCCTCAGAATGCAGTTCTGTTGAAGGAGACATTTGAAACATACTTTTAGGATGGACTTGTGTGTATTTTATTCAATTTTGGGTTAGTTATGAGAACGGGTGGGGTGTAGCTTTTTGCGCAGGAAAACCAGCATAACGTCTGAGCCATGAAAATGATTCCGAGAGAATCGTCTATTTTCAGAGAATCCTTTTCGATGCGTTGAATGTGATTGACCAACTGGTCGTAATGTAAATTAGAAAACAGTGTATACGAGGTGTACCCAAGAGAACCTGAACTGATGATATATTGGATTAAGTCCCGATAATACAGCCTTTTGCCACCAGGCCCGTAGAGGCCTTCTTTTTCTGCGTCAGAATATTAGGTGTCGTCGCTAGAGGAACGTTCTTTAGCGACGGCACTTCGGTTCGGTTTGTGGGAAGATTTCGCATATGTGACAGTTGCGTTGTGTACCCATCGTTGCAGTGGTTAGTTCTCGTAAACAAAGCTCGGCAGTAAAATTTTGCTTCTTGCATTGTTAAACCTACTAAGACACTTGAGCGGTTTTTCCACTTCAAAAACATTGAAATATGCATCAAAGTCGAACCACCTTCTAATCACCACTCACCGGCTTAAAATAACGAAAATGTTGACAAAGACAGAGCGAGTGTCGAAATTGTTGAGCTATCTAAAGTGACTCAGAGGGATGCGCAGTGAAGTGAAGGGCGGAACTCGCCCCGTCTGTTCGCCGCTGTACGAAGGATGACTGGTTGTTCTTGTTTCAATTTTTTTTTTTCAAATTCGACTTGCGTGTAATACCATTCTCCTGACAAAGGCATAGTGTTGCCATGGAGCATATGCCATGAAGTTGTGATTTCTCTTCGATGTTTTGCAACACAACAATCGGTATTGAGTGAGTTGCATCACCTCTGCCTTCTTAAGAGCTTGAAACCCAAACAACGATTTTTGTAGAAGTTTCAGGGACAAGAAGCAAATGTCCAGAACCAGTGACAAAGAGAGCCAACCATCTGAGGTAGTAATTCAAGGCAACGCTATTAGGAGGAGATCCCTATGAGTTGATTCGCTGCGAGTTTAATCTCTGCGTTGATGAGTGGAATCTTTATGTTTTGTCGTCCGGTCCACACTTTGTGTCATTTTGTTGGAGCGGCTGAAGCTGTTCACCAATAATCAGAAAGGTCCCTATCAATGATTGATTTTAGGGCTAGGAAAGTCCACCAAAGACCAGATCATCGCACTGTGGAAGAAAATTGAAAAACAGACCCAAGTGGAGAAATTGATACCCAACCATCTATTAGTCGATTTCAACGCCACATTGAGATTAACACTCCTGGCAAGCTCGTACACGATGAAGAGCACTCGCTGGCATGTTAAAATTGGTTGCCATGCGACTTTTAAACGATTGTAAGATTCTGTGACAGACTCATGGTGTCTCTTGTGTCTTACGCAAGATTTCCACTTCAGAGTCGTCGTTAGAAACACTAGTCCGCTTATGCCACATGACTTATGAGTCGACATCCTTTGTGGAGACAGCTGTGTAGTTTGTTCCTCCTCTTAAATATTTTGATTAACAGGGAGAACTTAAATATGAGTGAAATATCTAAGTATGTACGCAACGTGATGATTTTGGGCAACGCCAGAGCATGCAAAAAATTATGCAATTTACTGTGAGAATGTAGGGAGGAAACATCGAACTCAGAAGAAGTATGCTCGTTTCGACGTCAAATATTCACATCCCACTAGTCGGCCTGTCAGTTAAAGAGTTGATGAAACTGTGCATCTGCTGGAACACGGTTGCACTGAGTGAGTCAGAGGATAGCGAAGGCAGTACACATTCACCGCACCTTAAGCGAGTACACTACTGAAAGGAGATTAAAATGTGGGTACCAATTAAAGAAACGCAGAAAAATTTAATTGACCCAAGAACTAGTAGTGAAACTCTGCTCAAGAGTCATAGATTAGAGTAATTTTTGAAGCGAGCCAATACTAGTGATGAAAAACGAATCAATTAGAGGAATATCAGACAAAAGCTGTCATGGACAGGGGTCGGTGAACAACCACAGATGTTTCCAAAGCCTGAATTGATGGCAACCATGGTCATGTTGAGTACTGGTGGAGTACGAATATGAGTTGCTAGAGTGTGGCGAAATCGAAAAGTGGATCCCCTTGTATGAACAACTCTCGCGACTGGAATTAGTCAACAGTAAGGGGTTTCTCGGTTTCTGTGGTCGCCATAGCGTAGTGGGTAAATGCGTCGACACACATGCCGAAGGTCTAGGTTCGATTCCCAGTGCGGACACCTCAAATATTTTTCACGGCACCACCTCTTTCGAATTGTTGGCAACATTCAAAGAGCACCAATTGTCTATGAAAAGTTTCTCAAATCTCGCCGTTCGGAGTTGGCATAAAACTGTAGGTCCCTTCTACTCATGAGAGAACAGTAGGACGCACAACACGAGTAGTCGTTGTAGAAGCTAGGCCCTGGACTCTTGTGTGCTGCAGTTATTTAGGGGTTTCTCTTCCACCATGACAATACATACCTCTGATGGCCAAAAACAAATTCACGGAGATTGATTGGGAAGTTTTGATCAATTTGCAGTGTAAGCCGTCATAGGACCCGGAACCTGAACCGGGTTCGGAACACATTTTTGGTGGTAAAAAATTAGTCCACCAAAGAGCCACTGAAAATCACTTGTATAAGTTTCTGGTCGATAGACCACCGAAGCTCCAGACTGTTGAAGTTACGAAGCCACACGGAAAGTAGCAAAAGGTCGTACATAATAGACAACATTTACATTGATTTTCATATTTTCTTTTTAAGCCATTGTAACATGGAACATGACCTATACCTCCCTACACCTCTTCCTCAGCATCGAAAGAAGATGCATTCGAAGCCCTAGTCCCTACAAACTGAAAATTGCAATGAGATACCATACATACCTTCAGCCCTTGCTCAAGCTTAAAGGTCTCACAATAATCAATAGTTTTACCTTTCTCCAGTCATCCTTCAAACAAAGGAGAAGTAATTAAACTTCTGCTTACATCCACGCTCCCCCTGAGGAAGAACTTTGCGTTCCCCACCTCCCTGCCATCCTCCAACATTGACGTCCCCGTAACGAGCATCGGGTGGTGTGATGCTTGTGCTGTTCATCATCGGAACACCTCAGCGACGTGGCAGAGGGAAGGTGAAAATAAATAAGTAAAATTAGACAGTAGTGCCATTCATTACTCGTGATTAAGGCATAATGGATCCTTATAGGATATCCTCATCAGAAGAATCCTTATCAATTACGTGGGTAGCGTGAGTTTAATCAAGTTTCCGTACTGACGCGCGACGAGCGTCTGGCCGGCATTATCCATCGGGGCGCACGAGAACCAGACAGTCCTCGAGTCAAAGTTTTTCGCTTCGATTGTTTACGGAAGCACACACAGCTCCAGAGATATTTGACGAGTGGAAAACTAATAAGAAGTTAACTGCGGGTCATAGCTGGATCGATGGAGAGAGGACTGTGTGAAGCGCAAACTTTCAGCAATCTTGAATGCAATCAAGAAATTGTTTGATGTTGTGATGGTCGTCGATTGATCGAATTTCTCTTAAGGACAAATTTGAAGGGTCAAGACGCTGAGCGAGGACTGAAGGGTAGTTCAAGAAGTTGATGGGTACTTCGACGGGTAAGCGGATCAAGTGCATTGCAATTAGGAATGAACTTGAGTGCTGGCAGTGTTTGAATAAGGTCTGTTGGAAGGAGCTTTTTCGCTGCTTAATGCATTTGTGATGTGTTTAAGGTTTTGAAAAATTATGAAATTTTAAAAATTTGGAAATTTTGACTTTCGAACAACTGCCTTGTGTAGAAGGAGTGCGAGAGGTTCTTAAAGGCAGTTTATTCCACGATCAGCAGGGAAAGCTGATGCTCGAAGAAGTCGCTAAAATTTGCCAAGCAAGGGAAAAAATTATTGTATCTGTCATCACCAAGTGATGCAAAATAACGACGTTTGAGATAGACCCTCACATTGGGCTGCAAACACTTTTCGCTACTCAAGGACTTCGTCCACCATGACTTTCCCGGAAAATCAAGAATAGAGCCACGCGATTGAATCGCTGTTTTTTTGTGGTCCATATACAATTGAGCTACAAGGGCCATTTCTGAAGGATGAAACTGGCTTTGCACCTTGATTATTCCTGTCCTGTTTTGTGACGGGAAAAGCTGCGGATAAGGAAACCCTTTTCCAAGGAAAAGTTCTGCGTGCAATGTCTGATTCTGTTTGAGGTGATTGCATCAGACAGAGAAGGTTTAACAATGAACTCCATAGGCCTGGAGGGCTGCATGCGGCTAGACTAGCGTCTGCGGATACAGCTTTCGAAACACTGCTCCTGCTTGAAAAGTCATTGAATTTCAGCCAATGGGCTAACAGAACAGAAGAGGTGGCACACACAAGAGGTGCGCAATTGGAGACAGCTGGCGAGAGGTCGTGCTAGCTGGAGTGGCATGTTGGCTGAGGCTCCGGTTCACACCAGACTGTAGCACCATGGAAACCAGAACAAGAACTTAAAGGGGTAAAGGGGTGGCCATCACGTAGTGGGTAAGTGCGTCGATCCATACGCCCAGGTTTGACTCCCGGTGCACTTTTCAAAGCACCACCCCTTTCGAGTTGCTGACAACAATCAAAGAGTACTAATTGTCTATGAAAAGCTTCTCAAATCTCAGTGTTTGGAGTCGGGAAAAAAACTTTAGGTGCCTTCCACTGGTGAGAGATCATGCACAACACGAGCAGTTGTTATAAAAGCTCGGCTTTGGTTTTTTCTGGACTGTAGTGCCACTCAATTAGTATTACCATTGTACGCGTGGTTTATGCTCCCCGTTTCAGCGGCTTAAAACAGAGGGCTCACTACGTTTGTTTTATATGGGTAATATTTCCACCGCGTATGCAACGTTCAGTTATGGATTCCTTTCCTCTTTTACGGTTCACTCTACACATCGGTAACAGTTTCAACGAACTATTTAGCTTCTACAGCGAATGCGCTATCGGATGACTGCTTTACACTGTGCGCAGTGCAGTCTTTATACTGAGTGCATGTTCAGAAATAAATTCCTCGCGACACCGAAGTTATCGGTTGCTCACACAGAAGAAAGTCCCTCTTGTGAATAAAGAAAGAAGTCCATTACCTACGGCATAGCGTCTTTTCTTGTTATAGTGAAGGGAGGTGACAAAGAGGTACACCACACTCTTGGTACCCATTTCATGCTCTGACTACCAAAGCATCTGTCATTCTTCTGGAGAGTCGCAGCTTATGCTTTTGATTAGAAACTACTTCCTTGAATGCACAGGTTGATCATCAACTGTTTGTTTTTCAATAAAAGTTCACTTTGACGCAGGCATTTGTTTCCCTTTCGAATTCTTGACAAAAGAAATTATTACACTTCTGTCAAACAAGATAAGCTACTTTACGCTTGTCCAATGTTGGGTATGGTGAACTATTTCTAAAGTGAGTTATCTGTCTTGGCGATGTCAATTGAACGCATCGGAGCTGCCTTCTGACCCCTTTGCACTTTTTTTTTTTTTTGAATAACCGTGAATGACCGATATTATGCAAATAATATGGAAACGATTCAAGTACTAATCGAAGCAATTCATGAACGACAGCCCGAAAGCTGACAGAATGCACTACTGCAAAACGTCACAAAATGTTACCCAATGATCTTAAGAAGAACCACATCGTGCAACTCCCAAGTTATTCGACAATTTCTTTGGTACATTAAGTCAACATCTAAAGTTCAACACAAACGCTGAATACGGGGAAGGACTTCTAAGGAATAGTCACTTCAACTGCGAGTGCTTTGATCTGTCACACATCACACACTACGACTGCACGCAATGCAAAGCACTCTTGTCTGGATAACAATCCTGACTTCGGTTTCGTGCATTCCAAGGCATTTCCCTTCGCCATCACATTCGGCTCTTTCTCCCGTCATGTCTGAGTGGGTATGCTTAACCAAATACACCGCCATCACGCACACATCTGCTAAGCACATCACGTACGTTGACTTTGAAGTCAAAGGCCACTAATGTGGGCAAGGAAAATTCGCAGATACATGAAATTGAATTGCTGATGGCGGTGTGGGGTCATTTTGAACCTAATTTTCTCTTGTTCTGCGCTCCTTCAACGTGCGGCCACTCAATGCGATCCGGGGGAGTGAGAAAGGACTTGCAATTCATTTTTCGATTAGATTCCAGGCGAGAAGCGTTGCGGTAGTTCTCCTGCATCACGTTCATGACAAAAGAGCCCGGCATGTTACGGGCAGAGGGGCGGAAAATCCACGCCAACTTGCAATGCGGCCATGTATCAGTTCAGCAGGATTTAATGCAAAAATCGACTTGCACACATGTACCGACGTTAGAAAATATTGACATTATTTCCACTAGTACCGCGTACATTTGGGCTATGGTGCGACACCCGTTTGCATTTTTTTCCAAACAGTGGGTATCACGTTTTGGCCTGCTAGGAAAATCTTCGCCTGTCTCGAAGCACGGTTAAGGTTCATTTGATCTCTGGGCTATGCCTGTAAATCCACGTTTCACTGACGGCCACGAAACGGAGCAGAAACTTCGTCGGAATGCGTTAAAAATCGTCCAAAGCTGCTCTAAAGTAGTTTGCGTTTATTATCGGAAGTAAGCGAACGCAAGACCCATTGCGCAGAAAGATTTCTAATGCTTACATAGGGATATATATATCTATATATATATATCTTACATAGGGATATAAACCTCACGGTATTTTGTGGTGCCTGCTGTGTCAGCTAACCCTGCTTTTTGCCAATACGAGATTGTGAATTGCTGTCAAGTTGCTCCTTGGTAGCCGTTTTCATGGCAGTTGGGTGTGGCTCATCAAAAACCGACTTGCGAACTCGCTGAAACTCGTTAAATCATTTTTGACGGTTGCAATCGAACGAGAGCAGCGCTCTTTCATTTCGTTTGGTAATTTCCAAAGACAAGATACGACTCCCCGACTGAAGTTTCTGTTTTATGATTTTTCTATGATCCGAGGAGGCAGTCGCTTTCAAAAGTGAGCAAAACAAGACTGAGAGCCCGATTCGGCTGAGTTTAAAATTGGCATAAGCCGTTTTTGAGAGTGTACTAAGCATATGAAGAGTTTTCTTACGATGGTGGCGAATCGAAATGAGGGGCTAAGCACTCCTCGAACGTACAGCATACTCTCAAAATACTCGTGTGTCTATCATGCACGATGTATGTCAAGTTTCTGACTATTTTCACAAATCTTCAATTAATATACATATAAAGAGTAATTTTTTTCAACTTCAAAGCGGCGTTTTTAGGTTTTCCCACTTTTTGACCAATACCGCCAAAACTATTTGAACCAAATTGATCGAAAAATTGTTTATCCATTGGACCCAACATTTTGTGACTTTTTCAAATTTAAAAGCGCATCGATGTAGAAAGTGCACTGGCCTTTTTTTGTTTTAATTTTCGGGGCTTAATAGCAATTTTCTTCAGTTCATCAGTTTAGTGCTTAAAAATTAATATAATTAAGCATTCGCGAAAAAAATTTAATTGAGTAACTGCCAACAAACTTCTCTAGACCTTTTTTTTCAAAGTTATTCGTACTTGCGGACAAACTGTGTTGGTTGAAAGGATTTAATGCCAAAGATTAATGAAAGATAGCAGCCACTACCATCGGCCTAGCCATTGAATATTCTTCTCTTTTCTTCAGTGGCATTGTTGCCTGAAATAAATAGGTTTTGGCCAGCATGCCTTACTAGTTACCTCAGTTCTATAACCCAATTGGGTGACACTGCAGCCTACAAGGACCGATGCTGTTCATTCATTTTTTTGCCGCCTCCGAACGGCGTGATTGGAGAAGCTTTTCATATGCAATTAGTACTCTGTTGAGCGTTGTCAGCAACTCGAAGAAATGCGAGGTGTACAGCCCTTTGGTGTGTGGGTCGACCCACGTACATACTACGCCACGGCGACCATCCTGCTTACAAATTTAAGCTTATGTCTACCGATATTTGCAGAAACTCTTATGAGGGAGAAACTACTGAACCCCTCTCTGTGGGTGCCCGATAGATACACAATACAAATTAAGCTTCTTTAAATCCTTAAAAGATGTGGCGGCCTTGCAGCTTTGTACGTAACTTCAATTTGCATCACGCATCGTAATCATTTTGATTTGAAAACAATGCCAATGCTTAAATTTTTTTTAATTTGTTGTAATTTCTGTAGACATATGTACATGTATGACCTATACTCAGCTGTCACTCCTAACTTTCGTTTGAACTTACTTACTTAAAGTAGCGCTAAAGTTCGGAATGGAGCTGCGTCTCCAACGTGCCGAATCTTTCGGTAGTTACCTTCAGTTTCAGACGCATAATTAGTTGAGGTCCCTTTCCACTTGTGCGTGCCATCTAAACCCAAATTGACCTCTACTTTTGGTTCATATCACTCTCGGTATTTGCTTAACACTCGCTTTTATAAGATGCATCCAGATGAACCACGCCAACAAATACCCAATAGGAACACTCAATAGATACTACACTGCATATCACTTGAGTAATGCCAATCAGTGCCTGCACTAATACGGCAAAGCCAAGCCGCTGCGCCCTTGGACCCGATAAGGAATTCAATACCATACATCAGGCTTTAGAAAATTCCGAAGTAAATGTGTAAAACTGATGTTAAAACTTACGAGACTTCTTTTTTCGTCAAAACGTGTCCATCTTCCTGGGTATGAGGCGTTTCCCGGAGTTTGTTAGAGAAATTTCGCGCTTGGAAACATACTGTAATAGCAAATTCTTCTGTACTCGGAAAGGATTCTAGTCAAATCTCTTGTGAACTCGAATGCAGTGTAGCCTACTCGCTCACGGCATCTGTTGATGATACTAAATTTGCCAGAATATTCGAATTTTGTTAACTCCGAGTAGTCTGAAAAAATGACTATATGCCCAATGAATGATTAACCATTTGGCTAAAGCTTTTGTTTTCTTAAAAATGCATCTGGCCACAACCTTCGTTGAAGTTTTGCCTAATTGATGAACTACATGACTTCAACCAAGAAATTCTCTACGTTAGACACCTTCGACCAAAAAATTTCGTACGAGAGTCCCTGCAAGGATTATCGGTGACGTAGAAAACGTCCCATCAAAAAATATCAGACTGATTTGTTTAAAATCAACCATTCAGCTTGAAGACTGAAGCTGCCTGACAGACTTGTAACACACGATGGCCAGGAGGGAGGTGCCTCCACTCTAACGTTGAAGGCTAAGGTCGTAGGTCCCGTCGCTCTTCCACCAATTTTGAAGTAATGACCACGCCCATGTGTCCGTAATAAGCTGTTAATCCCTTCCAACAAATTCTACAAAATATAAGTTTTTGCCACAGATGCTAGTCCCTGGTCGCTTGTGGACTAAAGGGTAAGAGACAACGCCCCTATGCAGTGAACATGACAAAAGTTTGCAGTACGGTCAAAAATGAATTTCATTGATGCAGAATCCCAGAGGAATTAGCGCTCGTATGAAGGATTAGTATGTCTTTGAGCACATGAGGTACGAAAAACCAGCCAGCACCGAGGGTCAGGATTACACAATCTCAATTCAAGCTAAACTTCTTTAGCCCCCAAGCCATGATTTGTGACTGCAGTTCGGTGTCCGTGCAGCCACGCGTGTGTCTTCGGATTATGTCTCATTACCATCGGCATGGCCCTTTGGCTTACACTCGCCGCAGTCCTTGTGGGAAATTGCTTCCGCCGCATCAAGGCTAACCCTAAGTCATAGAGCATGTGGCCCCTGCCAGACAGGGGTGATTACAGTGGAAAACCTCAGTCCGGCAGAAGTACTTTTTGTTTGTCCTCTTCACCCGATTGAGGGCGCAATCGACGCGGGTGATGTTTCTGAAATTGTTTGGCTGCTGTTTTTTGAGTTCAGTTTTGTTTTTTCCACACACACACACAACATTACATCGTCTCATTCGTTCTCTTTCTATTTTTTGCTCTACTTCCATCTTCCCACCATCCCACGTACGAATACGTGCTGCTGCTGGCTACGCCAACGTGTTGCAATTGCAGGCAACGTTTTTGTAATTGCAGCAATAATTCTGGAGCGGAACTTGCAGAATGTTGCTAATTATCTGGTCGCTTCGCTGGCCGTTGCGGATCTGTTTGTTGCCTGTCTGGTGATGCCATTAGGTGCTGTTTACGAGGTAAGGATACTAATTTATAATTTCCCCTCGGCAGAAAAGTTCCCAGTAGTTCGCAGATTGCGAGCACGTGTTCCCATCAAGATGAACACGGACTTTTGGCCGACCACCGAGCAAAACATTCGCTCAGTGTTTCGTCCGACAAAAAAAGTTCGCATCCATACGTGGCACAGTGATTCTGGCGAAATGAAAGCAAAACACTGCGCGCTTGACATCTTCCTCGTGAGCGCGAATTTATTTAATTAGTGTCTCTCACATATTTTTTCGTTTCTTGTTTGTCTTTTCATTCCAATGCTGCTCCTGTTCCTGCTCGTGCTCCTGCTGCTGCTGCTGCTGGCCGTGGTCGTGACGATGCTTTGGGGCGATTTCGTGTACAGATTAGTCAAGGATGGATACTCGGACCAGAACTATGTGACATTTGGACATCGTGCGATGTTCTATGTTGTACAGCTTCCATTTTACACTTAGTAGCTATAGCGACCGACAGGTGAGTGTTTGTTAATTGCTTTTATTTATTGCATTTCATGTGTAAAGCGTTTCCTTTCATCGCGGTGTATGTTGGCGGTGGTTGAGTGGCATTTCATGATTCATGATGGTGAAGACATGCGATGTCATTGCTCTGAGTGATGAATTTTGAAAATCTCTTCACAAGCAGATGTACACTTAGTCAGAAATGCGACTGAGCGTAAAATTTGATGTCAAAATGGGAAATAACTCAAAATAGGAAATAATATCAAAACATTTAAGTTCTAAGAAAAATGCATTGAAAATATAAATTCAAAAATTATTCAATATTTGTGATCCTTCCTTGCCTTGCTTAAATCCTTCCAGGCATCAAAGGAACGAGATATTCAGTAGCATCCGCCGCTATTTTGGACCATGCCTTCCTTTAAATGCTTTTTTCTGTGTCTCTGGTGTGGAGGTATTGCTGCAGTTGGGTTTTAAACACAGAGGCAACTTCGATGAAGATGAGCAGGGCGGCGGCACGCTTGTGGCTGCACGGCATAGCCATAGTCGGCCACGGCGGTTCTTGTTCTCTTCATTTTCACATCACCCATTGCACACATACCACTGGCTTGAATTGGGCCTCATTCATCCTTTACCAAGTTGCAGTGATTATTCGTTTAATTAAAGCCGAAAGTTCAAAAGACATCCCAGGTTAATTGAAGCCTACTGACTTTTTATAGAAAGAGAGAAGCAATGATAACGGCCAACGGCCTTAACCAACACGCTATGGTCGACGGGCCTAAAATGTCACCACATTCCTTGGTGAATCTGTCAACTCGTACCAAACTGCTAGACCTCTAGCCTAGATCAGGTTTTTGTGAAGGTGGTTGCAGCTGTTTGGACATACGCAACAGGAACAATTTGTTTCTCCCTTCATGCCTTAGTTGTTTAGATCATTGCCTTTGTGTCGCATCGTATATCCAGGCATTTGGCACAAACATACAAATTCTTCCTTTCTTTCTTCTTCATTTACTTGCGCTACAGTCCGCGGTGTACCTGGACCTCAACCAACATGCCTCTCCAGCAAGCACAATCTCTTGTCAGGTACCTCTGCGTAATTCAAGTTGTTTGAAGTCCTTCTTCGCTTGTGTGCGGCATATAAACCTAGGCTGTCCTCTATTGCATTGTTTCAATGGCTTGGACTCTTTGACTGTGATGTTTATACACTCTACATGGTCTAGTCATCTTATGCGTTGTATCCAAAGACCCTTGACCAGGTGAATGCCACCTTACAGCCTATAAAGTTCATCGTTGAATCTTCTCCTCCAGGCGCCATCAACGCAAATAGTACCAAAAATCGCACACAGAACTTTTCTCTCAAAAATACCAAGGGCCTCTTCATCCACTTTCCGCGTTCAATTTTTCGCGCCGTAAAGGAAAATTGGGATGATCAAGATGTTGTACAAAACCAATTAAACCCTTCAAAAGGGGGCTCTATAACTTAAGTGCCTCTTGAGCCCAAAGTATCAGCGATTGGCGGTGAGTCTGGGTTTGATTTTGATACTGATGTTATTGTCTTCTATTTACCGCAAAGCCGAGGAAGACAAAGGCCTTGACTACCTAGAAGTTAATATAAGATGCATATAAATATTCCTGGTATATCTTCTTGGTGCCCTCAACAATACCTACTGCCAATGCCCCAACTCATGAACCTTCCCTATGCCCTACTGTTGGGACCAAATTTTGCACAGTCAGTTCTTTATATGGTTTATGGGATCCGATAGTATTGAACTTACTCCTGTGGATAGTCCAAATCTGGGGAGCTGCAGACTTTAAAAAACACGAAGTGTGTGATTTGATCAAACTTAACGATTAGGCACGTTTTTTGGTGAACTCTTACATGGAATCGTCCAGATCTTTACACATTTTGAATTGTTTCTAGACGAACTTCTTTGTGACTGTTTAAGTCTACGTCTAGAGACTTGCTCTCAGGCTTGCATTCACTTTGAGAAGGATGGTTCTAACTCGCAGGTTATATTAACAATTGTCGCATTTTCACCGTAACTTTGATGTTATTGCCTGACAATTAAACTTCTTCTTAGATGCCACTTTTAAACTCAATTTTTATTACAAAAAAAAAGAACCAAATAGTTTTGTAATTGCTAACTGGTAACGAGAAGATGTACGAAGTCATTCATTTTGTAGTTTTAAGATGGTAGCGCACGCATTTGACATTTGACAAACTCAGTTGTCATTTGAAGTGTCACAATATTTTTGTAGTAGAATGTTTGCCATTTATTACTTTGGAGGTACAAAAGAAGATATTCAAAGGTGCTCACATTTCGCGCATTAGGCGGTTTGTTTGGTCGTCATTACTGATTGTCAATGCATGAAACCGGTTTTTTAAGAGAGTTGAGGCATTTCCAATATCAGGCCTGTGCGTCAACGTAACTCACCTACAGTGGAAAGTGCTGATGGTGCTGATGGTGCTGGCAGTGCAAATGTTACTGTTGATCAGAATCCATATCGATTTACCGGTGTTTGCAAAACGTCTTGTACACCACACTATGGCGTATTTTGCAGTTGGATTTGCATCTCCATTCGCACTGAATTCAACTGGCGCAGAAACTGAAACCAGCTGACCTTTCACAACCGCTCAATCAATAGTCCAAGTTTTGGATGATGCTAATAAACTGTCAATTCGGAGTGATTTGGTAAAATGAAAACCGAATTTTTGTAAGCGTCGATCGAAAATTCTGACTTGAAGAATTCTTGGCGGGGGACAAATTCTCAAATCAGACAATACGCCCAAATGTTGCTTCATTGCAAGCTTCCTGGTTGCGTAATAAATTTAGCAAGTTTTTGGGATGCACCCAAGGATGTTGCAACCTCTCTAACAGTTCGAACTGCCAACATTCATAATTCTCAACCTGAGATACTGGATTACGAAAAAATCCATGCTCTAAACATTTCAACTACTCTCCCCGAGGAACTACCATTAAGTATTACTTCGTGGGGGTAGGTAGCGAGTTACCATCTGCTCTAGAAGCCCTTTCTGCTTCGGTTTGCCTTAGTTTTAAATGGACTTTCAGGATAAAAGAACCTCATTGCACTTCTTTGTAGATTGCATCACATAAGGGATCGTTACCATGAGTCTTTTCTGAGCACAGCGGCTGCAATAAAAAACTGCTTAATCTGCATCCTTCTCGACATTTGGACATTATGGGCACAGCCGCAAATTGTCGTGCCTAAACCTGGACAAAATTTTCTATATCCGCCGTGTCCAGACAGGAACTGCGGGATTTGGAAGTTTCACCCGCGATATTGATATTGATATCCAGGTCTCAATGACGGGAAGGACTACATGCGGTCATCTACCTTTCGGTGGGGACGTCTGGCTTGCCACATTGCTATGAATGCTGCTCGTTTTTCGCCTTTAATAAGTCTGGCTTGATGTCTGTGCGGGGTGCTTCGGTAGTAATCCCTCATAAGTTCATCTGCACGAATGTCTATTGTTAGCATTCTTGATATGACAAATTCCGCCTCATCAGAAATGGTTCTGAAACCACTGATAGTCCGTCTGTACGCTTACATCATCATGCATGTCAGACGACCTAAAGTGAGTGCTAAAGCCCAAATCTGGACTGCATTCAGAAGAACTGAATTGAGTTGACTACGTAGATGATTCGATCTGATACCGAAGGGTTAATGTCTGTGAGGCTACGCAAAAGACCACGTTTAGGCAAACAGTCACCGAATTCTAGGCGCAGACCAAAATTGGTCAAGTTATGGCCGAGATACCGGTGGAAATATAGCAAAAAATTGCCATAAAGGAATTATATGCTACGAGTCTTTCCGGAGGAAGCCATTTTAATGAATTTCTTTTCAGACTTAATGGCAAAATCCAAACTTTTTAAAGAATTGAAATTTTCATCAAAACTATATCGCTCTTTGTATTTAAATAAACTTTACTTTCGAAACCAAATGAAGAATGAACGTCTATTAGGACTGATTTCATTCATTTTTGTGGTGTGTGGACTTTTGTGGTGATCACCGTGGAGTAGTGGTAAGTGCGCCGACCACCGCGCACAAAGTCTAGGTTCAATTCCCGGACGGGACACCTCCCATTTTTCACGGCACCACTTCTTTCGGGCTGCTGACAACACTCAATCGTCTATGAAAAGCTTCTCTAATATCGCCGTTCGGAATCGGCAAAAAACTGTAGGTCCCTTCAACTCGTGAGAGAACAGTAGCACGCACAACACAAGAAGTTGTTGTAGAAGCTAGGCCCTTTTCCGTTATGGGCTGTAGTGGCACTCAATTATTATTATTATTATGTGGACTTTCGTGGGAAGAAAGGTAACTTGCAAAGGCAACAATGGTCCAACGTCCATTGCTAGTGTCACATTCTTCTTGACAACCACCGCCTCCATGAGAAGCACTGCCATCATGGCTTCCATTCCCCGCGCACTTACATAAATGTAGATTTCAAATACAACCTTGTAGTGCTTCAGCAATTTGAGCAATCTTAAGACAAGCAACGCAGTTTCCTGTTTCATTGCTTCCGTTTTCCCCCTGTGAGTCTCCCCATCCATAAACGTCCTTGCAAAAGCACACATCTTAACACGTCATCCATCACTCTCAATATGGATACAATTTAAAGTAAGCTTAAACATTTCACACCATTTATTCCATCGCTAGCGTTTTCATTTTACAAGGTTCTTCATTCTACTAGGATTTGTTCAGAGAGGGAGTGAGAGAGGGAGAGGTAGGGGGAGTGGAAAAAAACACATGAACTACTGGCGTCGACAGAATCCACTTCATAACCCAGTCACCCCAATAATCCTTCAGACTGTGAGAGGGAAAATTTTAATTAATCATTCCTCATGAATAAACCCCTTCAAACCCCAGTCAGTAGACCCCCTCCAACACAACTAAGTTAGTCTCGCGACCTCACAAGTTTACCCACATTCACACGAATTAATCCTCTGTCAACACATTTACTCGAGTAATATTTTAAAACACCCTTCCATTGGTGCCCAATTGGGTGTGAGTCCCTACACTCCCCACCACCTATCACCTATTCCCTCCGCCCGCGGGCACACACTATGTCACATACTTTCGAGATTTCAGTGCGGTGTCTTGGCGGTTTTGTGTCGTGTTCCCACCGCAACCAGATAAAATATTCGAATCCAATTTTTGTTGCTGTATCTTGTCATGTGGTTTTATCAGTAAGCAATCCACGACCGCGGGATGGGGGGGGGGGGGTGCCGCGACCGGGTTGTGATACAACAGCAATTTCTCAAATTGGAATCCCACGTGCTGCACTGTGAGCGTATGCTATTCCGAAGCCGTAATCTCATACAACATCACGGGGCACACAGTGGTGGCAGCATTGGTGGCGATGCTGGTGGCTGTGGCGGTGCCTGTGGTGGTGGACTGCGGCTGACGACGATGACGGGGCCATATGAGTACTTGTTTTCATTCTTTTTCTGCTCCATCACATCTTGTGAGGGGGGGGGACGTCGCTGAGGAATTTTCGGCACCATATTCGAAAACGGTGTTGTTACCAATTATGTAGAGAAGACAGTGCACGTAGCACTCGGTACCACCCCTCCCCCTCCGCAGCCACGCACCACAGCCTGCTTAGTTTATCTATCGATCCTGAATGTGTTTTTTTTTTTGTCTTTTGGGTGGGAAGTGGGTTCTGAATAGGCTGTAAAATGCGATACTCACACGAAGCTGGGAGCTGGGAGTTGGGAGCAAACATTCAGTTTATCTCGTCGACATGCTCACTGTATCTCGAGCAGCGACCCCAGTGTATGTGTGTTTATAATTTATGACTTTGAAAAGACTAACTTCAGGATAAGTACTCGAAGTAAGTCCATTAATAAATCTGCCATCACAAGGACACGAAGGAGACGACGACGACAACGACGAAAGCTAAAGCGACGACGACAGGGAATATATGAGGCCAGTGGGACATGACGGCTGAAAGGGAGATGGGTAGCATGAAACAAGAAGCGGGGAGGAGGCTTCGAAACATGATGTTGTACGAGTACGTGAATGTCCTTGTTGGTCCTCTGGCAGGAATGCTGCTGCTACACAGAGACCCAGTATAAAGTTAAATCTCATTTTTCACTTCCATTTTGTTGCATTGTCTTTTCGGCATCGTGTATCGTCTGCTTGGGAAGAGCGGCGAGCGACGAGCGGAGCGGGATCATGGACACGAGAGCAATTTGAATCATTCGTCGTAGAACATCAGCATCACTGTGTTATCATTATATTTGAAGAGGATGGCTGAGCAAAATTAGTTTCGTTATTGTTATCTGGATACTCTCCATTGGCAGAGTATCCTTGGGCAAATGTTGAACATGCGAGATCGTATATCTGGGAGTTTGTGCGTACTCTGCAATGCCGCCGCCGCCTTCGAAGGGGGGGGCACATCCCCCCACTCCACACAGACACAAAGGCAAAGGCGAGAAGGATGACGGGAGTTGAGGTGGGAGGGGAGAGAAGTTAAAATTGAAATTAATAGGGGTATCACGTTTTCTTAAGGGAAGGACATTTTCTGTAATGGAAACGACTCAGTGAGTGGATGATCACACCCTGTCAGTGGATAATGGAGTGTTACACATTTCTGATGGGATTATCTTGATGAAGCCACTGGGTGCTGTGCGGCAAACTCAGTGGGCGGGGAGGGGAGGCACTGTCTCATGAGGTAAACCCGAAATGAAAAGTGACAATGCCGCCAAGAGATTACAAGCTCGTAAAATTCCAAGGACCAACGAATGATGTTGTGATAAAAGTCGCTGCGGGATCCGTTTAACGCGAACTACTTGACGACACATTTAGATGAATCGTGCTGATTGCGAAAACTTGTCGCCCGTGATAGGCACACAAAACTGCGGGTGCGGAACCACAACACCGTGAATAGTGTTTGCGCCCGTAGGCATCGATTGCTGTGATGCCATCAAATTAGACAGTACATTTATCATCGTATCCCCAAGGGTTCCTCCTATTTGACCAAAAAGAAGGGAAGGGGCGTCGTCAGAAATGGAGTATGGATATAAAACTAAGTGGATACAGATGTGAAAGGGTGGTTGGAACCTGCGACTTCCAGTGCATTCCATTTTCAAAAAAGGCTTTAATGTTGCTTGAAAAATGGCTATTTGAAGTCGCAAGGCGGCACGATAACTTGAAGGCTACTAAGCGCTACTAAGCGGATGAGGAAACCTTTAGTCCTTTCGAGTTCTGCGTGCGTTCTGGTCTTGTTTCCGTTGACGGCATCTGGAGGAGACGATTCAACGACGGCATGTGCCTGGCAAAACTTCTAGGGACACAGTGCTTAAGATAGCTAGGCCACGTAGAGCATATGTACACCACTACTCGGGCCCGAAAAGTCTTCGAATCCAAGCCGTTAGGAAAACACAACAGAGGACGCCCTAGGATGAGAGTGAAGAAGAACCTCTAGCAACTTGAAATGCGCCATTGGAGGAAGCTGGCGAGAAATGGTGCTAGCTGGAGAGGCATGTTGGTTCAGGTCCAGGTCCACCCCGGCCTGTAGCGCCAGTCAAAAAAGAAAGAGCAAAAGGCATCCAAGGCCATAGCTTGAAGGCATGTTTTATGTGTGTACGTTTTTCCCGTAGTTCCTAGGTAGAACTTAGAGCTTCAATAAATAACCTTTGCTTGGATTTTTCAAGAGCTAGAAACCTTTTTATCATCGTACTTGCAGCATTTCTTCCTCAAGTTGTCGCTTTCACGTGTTAGATGATCTACCGCGTCTGTGACTCAAGGGGCTTTTGGGTTACCTGTTTCGTCAACTGCGAGAGGTATGAATAGCTGTGTTTCTCCACGTTTTACTACCATAAAGAGGCACAGACTTCCCGTTTGATTCAAAAACGTTCAGCTTAGTGCGTTTGGGTCTGCAAGATAATCTCTACTCTCTCTGGCATACTGGATGAATCCAGTATGCCAAAGGCCTCTTGAATCATTGATATTTGGTTTCTGCTGTTAAGAGGCCATTACTATCGACGTTAGAGCCGCCGAACTGAGCGTACGAAAGCTGTAACTAGTGCACATCAACGTCACCATTGAAAGTCGCAAGATAAGATCTATTACCTCAGGGCAGGTATAGAAGGGTTTCTGAAAAGTTTCGCTAGCTTGCCTGTACGCTCATGAATCAAGAAATCTACATTTATTGCTCGGACAACCTGAATCTCAGTGTCGTTTATTCAATCCACATGAAAGGAGAACCCTTTGATTACGCCGATTACAAGGGAGACAGTCCTCTTAAAATCCCGCTTAGAGCTATTTCTGTCATTCTGTGTGAACAGTTTAAAGCCACTGTCGTTATCATTGTAGTTTCAGACAAAGAAAGTCCCACCGTGACATTTTTTGGAGAAGACCCAAAAAGTGCAAATCGATCCCAGCCACCTATTCGTCAATTTTAAAGTCGCGTATTGAAGAATGATACAATTTTCAAATTCCCCCTAAATTTATCGGATTGTGTAAGATGACAATGAACTACTCCCACTCCTTCATCAAGGTCTATAACACCTAACCTTTAGTGTCAAAAAAGCCGTGGGATCAACAGTAGAGGGACGATCTTCCAAACTTCCTTTCCTTGATGTGATGATACGCACACAACGAGCAGTCAGTCTTTGCTGGCATTAAAACCAAAACGGCTGAAATGGGTCTGACGGTACGTCAACGTCTCGGTCAAAGCGTCACAATTGGCAGAAAATACTTTGAAGTAGTCAAGGACTTCCAAGGAGACTAATATCTGTATCAAAATCAAACCTGAAATCACTCGTGCCAATCGTTGTTTTATTAAGCTCAACAGGCAACTTAGTAGCAAAGAAATCTCTAGAAATACCAAGCTGCTTTAGAACAACAAATACATCATCCCGCAGATATCTGCGGCTAAGGAAACGATGTTTAGTTCTGCCGGCTCTGATGGCAACCGGATGAGAAGATTGAATGAGGACTCAGGCGTTTACAGACACAACGCTTAAGATGGCTTGAACAAGTAGAATGTAAAAAAGACAGATCAGAAAGATCTGAAGATCGGCAACCAACGTGGCGTGCAAAATTGGAGACTGCTGGCGAGAGGCCGCGTTGGCTGCAGAGACATGTTCGCTTGAGGCCAGAAATACCTCTGAATGAGACGCGTGGTGTACCTAGGCCATCGTGTGTCTGATGGAAGTGTTGCCACTTACGCGTCAGCTTTGCAGTTACTTGATATCTTCCCAGTCCAAGAAAATGAATTGCTTATCCATTTCATCCGAGGATGAATCAAAGTCCTGAAGTATGGTTTAAAACCCAACATTGCGGGCAAAGTCGAGGTTATGCTATATATTGTGCTCACTAGTCTCCATCAGGTTGCTCACCCTACTGAGTCAAGCCAGGCGGTTGACTCCCGTCTCAGTGTCGAGTTGCATTCTCATCTGGGTGCTGCGACCAATATAGCGGCAGAGGTTTTAGAAAGGCCTTGCTCATTTCAAGGTGGGGTGATTATCCCTCAAGTCGACTCTTGGTAAAATGGACCTCGTGATAAAAGCTGTCCTTAATATCCTATTTACTGTGATGAGGAGATCAATCTTTATGTTGGGCTAGCCACTATTTGTTATTCATTCAGATCTTAAGGCATGGGATCAAGAGTTGAGAAGAAACTACACAAAACGACCCAAATACACGAGCAAAGAGCAGTTGGTACTTTTCGGGCGCCACGTTCAGCAATGTTGGCCTTCAAACTAAGTTTTCCGTTAAACGTAACACTCAATGACTGGACCGTATCAGAATTTCAACGGTGTTCACCGTTGATAGTGGAAGGGTCAATATGAAGAGTTTTGAAGGTCCTGGGCGAAGAGAACCACTTCTTTCTAGGCTCAAAGGTCTAAGATAACTAGGCTAGATATGGGACAGCCGCCTTCAGAATTCATACTTCTTTGACCGGTTTCCAGCTTAGAGGTACGTATGAAAGATTGAGAAGACAGTGCAGCTGTTATGCTACTACCAAGTGCCCTCTTACTAATGAAGGAGCTTAGCTAAAGCCCACTGGGCTTTACAGAACTCAAATATCACAGACTGGGTTGAAGTGATGAGAGACTGGGTTGAAGTCATTGTATAAAGTATTCTCTTGACATGCACTGCAGAATGCAACCAAACACCTAAGAAACATCTTTGTCATGCAATTTTCCTGCGAATAAATCAAATTCAAAAAAGCAATTGCATTCACTACCAAAGGACACTTGTGCCACACGCATCGAGTGTTGAGTGGATAACTTCATCCCTCCCACCTCCATCAAACAACAGCCGCCTGCAACAATCTTGTCGAAAATCCTCACCATCCCCAATAGAGCTGTTCGCATCCACTCTTGATTCTCATTAACGTTCAAGCACCCGGGTGGTCAAGTCCACTTACAAGACGCCCTCAGCTCCCAAGTAAATTCGAATGACGGCACTCGGTAATCCCATTATTATGCTCCACACAGAATCACCTCCTTTGCATAATTACACAAGTGAGAAATTCGAAAGCAGCACAGCGGCGCCCATTTATTGCCTTCTGACCGATCCCCAAAATGCTATTGCACCATTGAGCCTTCGCCTCCCCTACCGGCCTAATCTCTTAAGGCCTGCCTCATGACTTCTCGCGTTAACAATTGCCCTTAGAACAAGAGTCTTTCTCCCTGCCAAATAATCACCCTTAAATTGGCCAACACAAGAGCCGAGGACCTCGATTGTGAAGTGAAGGACCACACGAGGAGCACAAGGCGACAGCAGAACACAACAGAACAGAAAAAAACCGAAACAAAATCAAAGCAACAAAAACCAGAATAAAACAACAGGAGCGAAAGGGATCCTGCTGTGGGGACTTCTGTAATTAGATTATGTAAACGCCAGTGATGTTACCAATGGGGATTGGTAAAAAAAAAAGAAAAAAAGCAAACATTGCAGCCACTGAGAGGGTTGGAGGTACATTCCGGACGCCCCACTCTATAATTATTGCCGGCGGCTGCCGCTGGCGTCCCTATGCACAGCCGATGTCCTTTGTAGTTGGCTACCTCCCAACGGAGTCGCTTCCTTCCCCCGGTATTGCTTTCATTCTCCGCTTTGCCTAACTTTTCCCTATCAATTGATGGGAAACAAAGCGGAAAAAAGGGATCACCCCTTCAAACCCCTTCAAAGCAATGAAAGGGGTGTTCTCTGTTCTTTTCCCCTGTTCTTCTTTATTGCTCCGTGTTCGGATCCTTCTCTAACTCCGGCACTGGTAGGAGATTTATTACGCAACGCTGGCTCGAATATACATACAATCACGAACCGAAGTTACTACTCCCGTTGTTTAGACAACAATGCTCGCCGGGGTTATTATTTACGAGCGAGAGCTTAACACCTAACTTTTGCTTTGGGACGCCTTCGAAATGGGCTTCTGTTTGTGTGTGCGGTCATAAAAGAGCGGTGAGTTGGTGCTTTTTTTTTGTTTTTGTTCTTGGTGACACCAGCAAGAGATTGTGGGGGGGGGGGGGTTGCCTCACATTCGCACAAAAGGACTAATTCAATTAAGTATTGTTAACAATCGCACGAGGACAATGAATGCGAAGAATCATAAAAAAATAATTACCAGCGGTTGTTAATCGGCAACTGCGTGGGTGTCCAGGGTGGGGGGGGGGGATGGCTCAAACTCGAATTGCCGTTGTTATCATTATGACCAGGATGGTATCTGCGCGAGAGTATAATGAAGTGCAGGGCCGCCTACTGACAGTGGCAGGGGCTAAGTGGCAAGATTGTCGGTACTAAAGGGACACTGATTAAGTTGCTAGTAAAACTGTTTGGAGGTTTTTTCTGGAGGGGGGGAGGGTCGCATTTTATAGGAACATCCAGGCGATGATTTTTATAGAACGAACTTAATAAGGTAGATTTCTGAAATGATCGTCACACGACGTAGCATCAAATTTGAGTAACTTAAGGGAGCTATGGATGACAAGCTTTTTTCTTGAGCAGATTAAGAACTCTCTTAATTCCATCCCCTTCAAAGCCACCCCCCGTCGAATCAAATACAGTTGTGTCTATGTTTTTATTTTTCAAAACATGTCCTTTTATAAAAATGGGTTCCAAAATTATAAAAAATAAAAAAATCACTTAGAATTATTTTGAAATGGACGCGTATCTGAAGCACTAATTAGCATGATAGTAGTGCCAACTTAATGGTCGCACAAAAGCATGCCTGATGAGTGGAATCTCAGCGTCGTTTGTCCGGTCCACAAGAAAGGAGACCCCTTCGACTGCGCCAACTATCGAGGGATTAGTTTCCTTAACATCGCATACAAGATCCTTTCTGCCGTACTGTGTGAACGCCTGAAACCGTTTGTCAACAACCTGAAAGGTCCTTATCAGTGTGGTTTCAGGCCAGGGATATCCACCATCGACCAAATCTTCACAGTACGGTAGATCCTGAAAAAGACCCAAGAAGCGCAAATCGACACTCACCACCTATTCGTCGATTTCAAGGCAGCATATGAGCTATACAGTGCCATGTCTAGTTTCGGCATTCCTATCAAACTCGTCAGATTGTTTAAGATGACGATAGAGAACTCCGGCTACTCCGTCAAGGTCAGGAAGGAACGAACTCACCGAAACCTTCAATGTCGAAAAAGGTTTTAGACAAGGCAACGCGCTGTCATGTGACTTTTTCAACATCATTCTTGAGAAGATCGTGCGGAATTCACATGTCAACGCCAGAGGCGCGATCTTCCTAAAGTCCGTTCAACTGCTAGCCTACGCCGACGACATTGACACGACTATAGCGCCATAAGAAGAAGAAGCCAACTAAATAAAGAATTTCCATTCTCTCAGACACTAATGATATAAAGGTTGGCACGACTGTCGATGAAAGAAGTACCAACTTAAAAATACCTCAGCTTTGTCCGTTGTAGGTTCGTAGAATTGTCACTGATAGATTCTCTAAAGGATATTTTTTGAAGTGAAAATTGTCACAAATCTTATTCACAGAGTTGCCAACTTCAAAATAAAACAATTGTTTGGACTACCCATTCTGTCACGTCTTACCTTGTTGACGAAAAAGGAAAAAACAAAAATTAAGGGCATTAGATAAGGCTGAGTGGGTTTCAGACTGTAAATTTGGTCACAAGCGACTTTTAGATTCCGAACATTGAAATAATTGAAGGAAAGTGTTAAATCGATGTTAGGCTACGGTTATACTTCTTCTTTTTCTTCTTGCGGCGCTACAGTCCGTGGTTAAAAATGAAAATATGCTCCGTTCTCCTAACGACTTATGGACATATTGGCGTTCGAGTCGGTACAAATGTTCGTTACAGTAATGCCAACTTAAAATAATTCTCTCACGGGCAATGTCCAAATTCATTTTAAGCTGTCTGTCAATCGTCAAGTTTGCACACAAGTCAGTGACAGTATTGCAAATTAAATTTAAAAATTCGTCTATTCTCTAAGTAACTAACAAAACAAGAAACTTGAATTCAAATTTGGTATTTTTAAATCACAGTAGTTGTTTGTTTGTTCAGGTCAGTTGTCGGAACTGCTTTATGAACGTAATATTCTAAGGATATACCTATACCTAGGCAACTACTCAGTGCAATGCAGCGAGAGAATCATTAAAGGAATCACTCTCACGAAGTAAAAGTAAAGGGCTGCGAGATATCGTTGCTTTAATCTTTTTAAAGACCGTAAATCCATGACTGTTCAGAAGGCAGTTTCTGTGCTGTTTGCTCCTTTAAAACGCTCCCTAGTTTTGTAAAGAATGAAGAATTTTGCGATTTCAGAAAGACATTAAACTTAAAACAAACAAATTTGGCATTACAAGCCTTCCAATGCAGGGTGTTCATCGTTTGATTTCGCTTATCATAAAAAACGAAACACATTAAATTACTTTCGCTTAAAAGAAGGATTCACAGAATCTAGGTTTTGAAAACTATATCATGTGATAGATGGCCACGACAAGGTCTAAGATGGTTCATTCCGAAGGCGACTTGCTCGGGCACAGCGGCTAGTATCCCGTGAGAAGCACGATTAAAGTTGGCTCCTAAAGCATTGATCGTAGATGGCTTATTCCTGAGCGCCTAACCGAACATGCATGCTAAGACTTTGGATATCCGCCAAAAAAAATTGTCCAAAAGTTTAGATGTTATTTAACTTCATCTCGGCTGATTCAAAAATATGACCAGCTCAGTTTGATCAACTCAAGCAAAGACGCGATAAAGAACTGGTATAAACTCTTCATCTTAAACCAACCTGCTGACAGGCCTTCTTCAATTGTACTCCTGGATGAGCAATCTTCTAAGGGTGTTCCCATTTTCCAATTCGTACTGCGAAGTCAGAGGATTCCGAAGAAAACCTTTGAACGAAAACCTCGTAAATCTATACAATGTACATTAAGTTCATTGTCAGCGCCAAAGGATACTGAAACTCACATCAGAGAGTTCCAAAGTTCGACTTCATGACACATCATGGTAGACGGAGACCTTATTTTCCCGACTTTAGGTAGTTGCGTGTACCGGATGAAGGGCATCCGACTACGTTGAGATATAAAATGAAATGCTGCAGAAATCATACACAGTTCAAACTCATGTTAATCTTCAATCCTCCAAATCCTTGGTCTCCCCTTTCCAATTAGTACGGGGGCCAATACCAATACCGATGTGAACCCTAATGAGTCAAGCCAATTGCAGTGTCTATATTTTCAGGAGTTTACAGAGCATGCGAGCTCTTTTCAAGAATTAATTACGTAGTGTCCTTAAACAGCTGAAGGAAGTTAGTTAACGAGCGGAAGAAAGAAAGTTTTAAAACAAGCGCCAGAACCCTTTGGACTTAATAATGACAACCAAAGAGAGTTTTATGGTGCGTGGAGCATGTCATTACAATATCTATAAAATGGGTCTTAGTAGCGCTGAGATCTATGGACGTTTTGGGCAATCAAAGAAAAGCATAGAACATGTAACGAAAGACTGTAAAGTCATGATTCCAAACTTTAAATAAATTAATTTTAACAAGAAAAACTTCTAAGATATCCCTAAACTTAAGGAATATTATTAAATTCATTAAGAAAGCACTCTAATTCTGGATCAAAAGAAGGGTGTCGCGCTTGCAGTGTCCTTCCTTGATACACCTCATGCTCTGGAATTCAATTCAATTCAGTGTTAAAACGAAGACCTACTTACACGTCGCGCACAAAAGGTGAATAGTTTTAGTAAATCTTCAGCATTGACTGAGTTGGAGACTGCATTCGTCAGTCACGATCTGAGTCCTCTTAAGCTTTAATCATTTAACGCACTTCCACTCCGATGAGTTTTGAAGCCAATCCAAAGCGTTACTTTGTCGTGAGCACTTTCTCACAAATTGACCAATCCCTTTCGGTAAATTTGGAAAGTTTCTGCGTTCAGGGACCGCCACGTTAATTGAGTTTCAGACCCTCCTGCTCAGCCAAGCATGCAAGCACGGCCTCCCATTGCCGCAAAATCCTTGACACACTACCCAACCACCCCCAGCCACAAGGCACAACGTCACGGCAAAGATCTCATCCAATTTATTCTCCAGTCCTGCACTTTGCCTTTCTTGTCATAAATTGTAAATTAATTACAATTACTCATTCAGTGATTCGGAGTCGTCTTTGAGTTGACGTCGTCGTTGTGTCCCTTCATTGCCACAGGCAGGTGACAAAAGGTCAAAATTGAATTTCCCCCCAGTGATTGATGGCGGTCAGCGTGTAGAGCCCGCCCCCTTTGACGTCCTCCTTTGCGTCATACCCAAACCCAACGATTAAACAGGATTTCCCCAAGGATTATGGCACATTACTCATACCCACACGCAGTCGCAATCCTTTCCTCACACCCTCATCCCCGTCAGCCCCCCCCCCCCCCCCTTTGGTGGCATCCAAATGGAACGGCAACGACATGTGGCAGGGCATATGCCGACATGTTACCATAAACATATGAATATCCCTTTGTCCGTGTCTCCCACTGTTTCAAGACCCCGTCGGGCAGCTGTAGCCAACCGACACAGCAGCCGGGCTGCACTGGCGAAAGTTCGCCCCCAAATAGGAAATAATAAATAACCCCGAGCCTGTGGAAAGTCGCCCGCACGCAGGCAGCCTGCTTAATTTAATGGAAGCCAATGAAGCCATTGCTGCTCTAATATTATTATTAGATTTGCCATTTGAAACGTATAGCGTGTAATTAAGTTAATTCGTGAATTTTGATCCTTTTGTTGTTGTTGCTGCGCTGAAGTGGCTTACAGGCCGGAGAGCAGACGTTTTGTGTAGTATGTGCTGTGTCCTCTTCGTGGTGTATACGGGTGCGTGCGTCTGTTGCTACTGGCCGGAAGCCAGAGCTTACTGATGATTCTGAAGCAGTAAAATAAAACGTCGCTTGGGGACGATAAATTTGATGGTGATGTTGCTTGCGTTTCGTTGGGTGTGTGTGTGTGGGAGTGTGTGAGGGAAACCGACGTACTCCCCGAAAAGTGGTCGGCAACCATTCAGGATGTGCCTAAGGACCCGGGTCGATAGTGGAAGGAGGTCCGAAATATGATTCTATTAGGAGAAGTAGAAATGATGACCAAGGAGTTTAGCAATTGCAGAATGTGTTCACCTAAAGTTTAACTTTTTGGTAGAAAAACTTTATCAATGGAAAGGGCCTTTGGGAGAAGAGCTGCTTTAAAGAGACTCATATGCAGTGACCTTACCGGAGATTAAGGCGAGAAGTACATCAAGGACACAATCAAATGAATGTCTGATTGAAACATCGTACTTGGAAGAAGGTACACAGCGCTTGAGTGTCTCCTCATTCCTGTATTTCATAGACGAGTTGAGAGACGTAGAGTACTCAGTCGAAGCGTATAAGTTTCAATGGCACTGTGTTTGATTTGGATGCTTTGTGTAAGTTCTTCCAATTGCGTTTCGTTTTCTCTATGGCCTCGTTTTCTGTTTTCCTCCGTATATATGTACCATAAGACCTATAGTTAAGTGCCTACTTAAAATGGTGAATTTAATTAAGAGCTGATTGCCGACTTGAAAGATGTAAGATGAACATATTCTCAATTCAGGACTCGAGCCTAGATCTCTCGCATACTTACCCACTCCATCACCATGGCTGGACATCATCTACGAATACCACATGGGAACTCTTTAAAAAAACGAAAACCGACTTCACTCGTAATAAGTTGCAAAGCTGCTTTATAAACTACATAACGCAAAGAGTGGAACAGGATCCAGTCAGATAGTGAGAGCTCCAGGTAGTGAAAGCGCAACATCCAATACGATCAAATGGAAGTACAGATTCCACGCGAACTCAAGATTAGTTCTGTCTTAAACTAAGGTCCCCCTTGCACCTGCCCTTTAAACGGGCAAATTTCATTTAAAGAGTGAAATGTTTGTCCGCCGTTTATGCCGTTTGTTTCAATTTATCTTAATTCTTGCATTACCACAATCAACTTGAGTAATTGTTAAGTATGTTAGCTGTTTAAGTATGTTTGCCCAACCAACATGCTTCTCCAGCCAGCACGATTTTTCGACAGCTGCCGCCAGTTGTGCACTCCAACTTGGTTAACTTGGTTGAGGTCCTTCTCCACTTGTGTGCGCCACCTTAGCCTAGGCCGTCATCTGTTGCGTTGTTCCAATGGCTCAGATTCGGAATGGCTCAGTAGGACTGGGATGATCAAGGTGTTATATAAAATAAGCTTAGTCCTTCGAGAGAGAACCTTATTAATCAATTGCCTTTTGAGCCCAAAGAAACAGCGATTTGCAAGAGTGAGTCTGCGTGCGATTTCGGTACTGGTGTTGCTATTTAACGCGGAGTCGAGGTACACAAAGTCCTTGACTACCTCTAAGTTTATGTCTAGTGTGACGCTCTGTCTGAGACGTAGTTGTTGTGCGTCCTTCCTTGATGACATCATGTACTTCATTTAGCCCTCATTGACCAGCAGACCCATTTTGCGCGCTTCCGCTTCAATGTCAGCAAACGCCTCATTGACGGCTCGCTGTGTTCTTCCAATCACGACAGTATCGTCGACGACTTTTAGAAAATCATGCCTCTGGTGTTGATCATCCAGAATGATGTTGAAAAGGTCACATGACCGCGCATCGCCTTGTCTAAATGTGTTTGATTCGCAATATTCAATTTTGGGTCAACCGTTCGAGCATAGCGACTAGTATTTCGTGGTTGACACGAGTTGTGTCAGGTTCCAAAAGGTTAATCTTATTCCTTTTCTAATTCCCCGTAGCAAAACATGAAATTAAGTGCTTGGTCAGCAGTTAAAATTTGCTCTGGGTCCCGAAACACCACAGTACCAAACTTTAAAATTTTCTAGGCATGGAGCAAAAGAGGCATTCTTAGGGCCCAAGCCCACCATGGGACTTTCCGCGTCCTTGGTTAGGGCTTCCCGCGGTGGTTTTGCACAACCGGAGATAGCATGACTCTCTGAATACAGTGCATGCTCACGAGCATCAGTAAGAAATCTGAAACTTTTCTGTTATCTCCAGATAGAAAAGACTACAGACGACTTGTTGGTGTACAAAAGGGACACTTCGCCTTCGCTAAGCACGTAAGTCTGATTGGGCTTAGTGATGGCACCCTATGCGATGCCTATGGAGAAGGTGAAGACACTTCAGAGCACTTTCTCTGCCAGTATCCCGCTTTTGCTCGTATCAGGTGGCGGCTGTTTGGTGCTGACGTGGTAGGAGTTGAAAACCTAGTCTCTCTATTACAGAAGCGCTTGCTGATTTTCCTTCGGAAGACCAAGAAATTAGAATTAATATAGGTTACTGACTCATAGTACAATGGACCAGTTTCCTAGTGTGAGCGCTCCAGTAAAAATGATTTTTCAACAAGTCCATTAATTTACGTGGTGTGTAGACAGCGAAGTCTTGTTAAAAGTAGAACTCACAGAAACAATGAGCTTAAGGAAATACAAAGTCCGTCAACATGGCGCGATAACGGTTTCCATTGACTATACCATTCTGATTTGCCTAATTATTTTGAGAATATAAACGAATAACCAGGGCCTAGCTTCTGCAACAACTACTCGTGTTGTGCGTGCTACGGTTCTCACCTCACTGTAGGTTGAAGGGACCTACAGTTTTCTGACGATTTGCACGGCGAGATTTGAGAAGCTTTTCATAGATAATTGATACTCTTTGAGTGTTGTCAGCAACTTGAAAGAGGTGGTACCGTGACAAAAATGTGAAGTGCCCCGTCCGGGAATCAAACCTTGACTTTGTGCGTAGGGGTCGACGCATTTACCCATTACGCCACGGCGACACGGTAGCTCTTGGTGCTCCTCGGGCTATTAAACAGGCTCAATACGGAAATTTGGTTCACTTATGTGTCCATTAAGCTAGAGGTTGGCTTTATCACAGAAATAAATTTCACGATAAAACACCAGGTTTTCATTTAATAGCTCAGAGCCAATTCACTACGAAAATGTGACGTAATTTTAAGTCACATGTTGAACTTTGTAGGCTTCTAGGCCGATATTCTCAAGTAGAATATGACAAAGCTAAGCTAATGAGAATGACGGCGAATTAATTCGATACGCTCCTTGCGTACACTCTCAGTCTCTTACTCATAGTCTTCCATGGTCTCTTACTACATCGTCTAACCGATTGACTAGCATCTACTATTGTCATCTGTGACTTTAATTTGCGAATGGTATAAGCGATAGTAGTTTCAGAAGTCAATAATTCATACAGTATGCTCCTTGAGTCGCACGAAAAATATTTCTCACAGAATGCTGATTTTTACAAAAGTTTTGAGACGCTGTTGTGTTGTGAAACTTTCCGTGAAAACTTGCCAAGGAATACTGAACAAAAATGACAAAACAGTTCGATAGGAGTCCGGAAGATCCGTCAAAAGAAGCCCATTGAAAAGCAACCCTTATGTTGAATACTCCTTTACTACGTATGGCATCCTTTTCCAGACGAAACGCTTACTATTCTACTCATATTGAGTTCACTAATTTGAACCATACTTCTGTTAGAATTCCCCTTGAACCTTCGATCACCATTCATTCAGTGTTAAAACCGTAGCATCATAGCTGGACAACCGCCTTTTGATGAGACCCCGAAGGTGATCTATTGGATTGAAGTCCGGAGAGGCCACCTCAGAATTTCAAACCTATTACATTCCGGACAATCTTTCGTCACTTTGGTTGTAAGTTTTCAGTCACTATCATGTTGGAAGATTAGGCCCGAAATCGATTTATCCCATTTTTTGCAGACTGGGCTCCAGGCAATTCTTTAAAATGGGTACGTTCATCGATCCTCTTGCATATATACACTCCTTAGAACACATGCGCACGCCAAAGCTGCCTCCTCGGACTTGACCATCTCTCTAATCGAACTCTGTGATAGCAACCGTCAAGTCCGAACCAGTTTATTTTGGGCTTATCTTCGCCCAGTCTTCTCGCGTACGACTTAAATCTTTTGGTGAACGGTTTACAAAGAGCCAATAGCCCTCCTTTGTAAGAAGAACTTTGTTGACCCTTGCTCTACCCCTCAGGTCAGGATTTCGAAACACTCTTCTTACGGTCTTTGCAGTAACAGTTCCATTTTCGTTGCCTAGTAATGAGTTCCCTACCTCGACTACACTCTCCAGGAGAGACTCTTCGTACGACTTTGACAAATATAGGATAAAATTTGTGTGTGTAGCTTTCCGAGAACATTAATCAAGCGAAATCGGAAATAACCTTGTCCTCAAATACTGACCTACCCTTTTAAGGCAAATTCGGAGAGTGTTTCTTCAGACACAAACAACTCTCAACCTCACCTGCTGCGGAAAGAAAGAATGTAGAAACTGTTCTATTCATTTCTTTGAAAGAATTTCCAATAAATTGGCAAGTGTATACCGTATGTGTGGCATCGCTGCACACATTTGTATTTCCGAGGCACTTCTACCATGAGCTCACTTCCAGATTCTGTCTCAATGCAATGCAGCACAACACCAGATGCATCCAGTGGATGTAATGAAAATTCTCATGGGGAGAATTTTAATTAATTCAGATCACCTTCACCTGCGACTGCTGAGAATTTTGCTTTCGCTTCGTTATGAAATTCCGTTGGGCACTCGGGCGTATGTGGAATCAAAATTAAATTAGTTTCTCTTCACCGAAGAGCTCGTCTCGTCATTTTTTGAATGTATCTGCATGAATAATGTCTCACCAGGACAGTTTATTAAGCAAGACTTCATCTGCTTCCACAAAAATCCTCTCGCTGTAAACTAAATTCGCCTGGAAGTGCCAATGTGGCGGACTTAAGGCATGCTCATGTCATTTGGTGACTGCTTTAGTGGCATACCCTTCTACATCCCCCTTGTTTGAAACATCCATAGCACTTTTGAGTTTTCAAAAATGTTCAAAATATTGTCAATGTGACTAAACGAGAAAGGCAAAGTGCGAGAAGCAAACCACAGCATCGTCCAAAGTTGCCAAAGTTGGTTTTTCCAGAACTTACAGTCAAAAATCATCCTCACAGTCTCAAACTCAGAAGCCCACCAGCCCTAGGTACATTTCAATTTGGAATCCCATTCGAAATCCCATCCCAAATTCGAAAGCATTCAAATTTCCCAAAAACCCCAAGCCACTTACGACAATCACACCATCGCCAGTGAATCCATCGATCATCCACACGTCTTGCGTTTGTCGTCATCGTCATCATCATCGTCATCATCATAGTCGTCATCGTTCGACTCAGACAGGCGATGGCATGCAGTTTATCGCTCTCTTACCGCTATTCAGATAAATCCTTTGATGAAATTCCCATAATCCCGCCAAAAGGTATCCGACGAGGAGAACGTTTCATTTCTCTTGTTACCGGGAATCCATTCATTTCATCCCAAAAATAGAATCCAACAGTGTTCGAAATTACTTTCGGCGTTCCTGTGCGTCGCTAAGCCAAATATTGAGTCAATAAAATTGAATTTGTTTTTATGGCTTCCCAAGCGGATAAACGGTTTCTCTTGTTCTTTGCACACCGGCTCGCCACACCCGACACGCTCCACGGTACTGTACGCCGTTCACCGGTAACAGCGCAAAATTGAGCGGAAACAAATTACCCACATATTATTCCGTTATTGTTATTACCGTCACCCGACATTATTATTTAGGTCGTTTCGGGGTACCGCTGTTTCTGAGTGCCTGCAAATTTCCCAAACCGTCCAGACATCCGCTAAAATACGAGAGCACAACTTCCATCCACCCATGTTGCCGCGTGTGTTTGTGTGTGTGATGAGGAGGACATGAGTGAAAACTTTCCCGTGCGACAGTGACGTGGGGAGCAGGGATATGGAAAACAATTTCCCTGTTCCTGCACGAAATGGGAATCAATCAGTCACAGCGCACGGCTCTGCACTGGGGCCCGTACCTGTGCGCTGGGATGTACAACCGCCCCGCGTGCCGATGGAAACCGAAACTCCTCGGAGCGAAGGACGTCTCACAGGTACGCAAGGATATTGAATTTGACTCAATCAATTTATCATGAGCGTAAAAATGATGAATTGCGTGAGCGGGCTCCACGACGGATACCCCGTCTGCCGAACGGGTGAATCCGGTGTCGATGCAAGGCGCCGAGGCAGCGGGTCGTCGCCTCGGAGCGTGGTGCTTAGTTTGAATCGAACTGATTGGGAATGATAGATTGTCGACGGGAGTGTTACTCAATTACCGCGCTGTACATCAGCCGGCTTGACGGCCTGTGTCGGAAGTGACGCCCGCGCTGCCATTCTTTAAGTCTCATCAAGGCGGAAGAAAGCTCCTCGCCCGAGTGTAACATAATGCCGACGATGGGAGGCTGAACTACACTCTGGTTGGCGTAATGGTGGCCCGATAACCTTTAGGCGCGACCTCTGCTGTCAGCCTAGATTAGTGGTGGTGGTGAAATGCACGCATGCCGGGTTGTAGGGCAAGAGCGGCGCGTTCCTATTCGAAGTGACGAATCAATTATGGGCCACAGTATTTGCGGCTTCCCTTATCTGACAAGTTCACCCACCCGCCAGCCGAGTGTCATTAAACTCCAGTGCGCGGCGTGGATTATGCCATTAAGTCCCGAGGATTTGTGCAGATTATTGAATGTCGCCACTTTGCCCTGATCTCTGGATGCCTTTGAATGGAATTAATTTTCAGCAGTAATATCCGGTTGGGGTTTTGTGTTTTCGGATGTATGATGGATTTGCGATAGTGACTTGTGCGACTTTGATTTGTGAAGTGTGGATTTAGCGCTACAGCGTCAGTGTTGTGCGCCATGAAACGTGTTGAATTGGGTAAAATGTATTCCTTCGGCCTGTTATTGAATGTTCCCTAAGCAGGGAGAGATGCGGAGAAGATTGTAGTTGTCATGGTTGTCAAGTCAATTCACTATCGACTGGAATCGTAATAGACAGGCATCAGTGGGGCGGGGAAGTAGGCGCTTTTCTTTACAAACCAACAAAACTCATTTGACGCGCTGCCGTGTAACAGTGGGAAATGTTATTGACTGCTGTATGGATTGTCCATTCAATTTTTTGCGTAATTGACTACCAATTTGGGGAACAACTTAAGATGAGGTCTCAGCGATTGTACGGGGATCGCATTCACTTGTATGACACTTCCTATCAATTTTGCTTAAAGCAAACCGGTCTTAGAAGTAGTTATACTCAGGCTGGATAGTTATTTACCAGGATATGGACCATAAATAGCAAATCTGTTCATGGAGACAGAAAGACACTTAATTCACACAGAATCAGGCCGTAGAAAGGATAACCACCTGAAAGGAGATAATTTTTCTGGAATTATGATCAAATCTAATCATATTGGCAAAAACCTTTTCGTTTTCTTAGGCTGCTGATAAAGTCTGCGGTGGACCTCATTTTCTTGCCACCTGCCTTCAAATGCCCACACTAAGTTGGTTTGCAACCCTCACCACTGTGAACACTATCTAAGATGAGGCCGTCTTTCTTTGCATTGTCCTAATGACTCAGGTTCAAAAACTCTTCGAACCAAAGTTTTTTTGTCTATGCTCTCTACCAAGTCAAGATATCCAAAACATTGAATTCATAGACGCCTTATATGCCGCATTTTGCTCTACGACTTATAGAGATCGTTTTCTTCAGCTTCGACTTTTCATATCATTAAAGCGAACAAGACTTTCTCCTCTTACAGACCAAAAGCTTCGCCATTCGATTTTCATAATGTCTAGGTTTCTGAACTGTAGGAGGTATCAAAAAAGATCAAAGTTTCGTGAAAAACTTAAGAAAGTTTTCCTCCCTGGAGTAAAGATTGGAATCTAAAATTTTCAGTGGTACTTGGCTATCCGAAAAGATATGAATTATGGCACCTTTATCAGCTCTGGGAAGGTTATGAAAAGCGAAGGTCCATAGCCCCATCAGAAAAACGACTCTTGGCTACACTCTGTACTCTGTACCTACAAACCCCACCTCCAACTCCACTGTACATTTTTGATCCGTCTGTGACAGATTGGGTCTAGAGAGCAACTACAATTGGGCCAGTCAGGTCGACCTAATATTCCGAACTCAAGTAGCTAACCAAAATAGTGCTGCCTTCCATAAGGTCCGCGCCATCACTGCTAACGTAAGACAGCAACTGAACGAAATTTTCAAAAGTGGTCCCGTTTGAGTTAAATTCTGAGTTTCGCACCATCTTCTCAAGTGGCATCGGCTTGTCTAAATACACTTTAGGGATCAAAAGTCTCAGTCAGTTCGCTGAAGGTCTTGATGGAACCGCAGAGGCCCTCCATCGCCATCCTATGCATTCAACGGATTTGGGGTGGGAATGTCAAAACTAGTCATACGACAGTAAGTAGCTCCTCTTTAAGCATGTTATCGTACGCTATCGTATGCGGCACTGAGGTCGACGAAAAAGTGGTGAGTGATGATTTGTCCCTCTTGAGCCACTTCCAGGATCTGAATGTTCACATATACTCTCGTCTATTCTCTCGTATTTAAATTCAATCTCAACCCTTTTCAGAAAAAAAATCGAATCTCCCAATGAGTCTAAAAGCGGTTGAACTTCAAAGCATTCCATTACAGGCTGTACGAAAGGCGTACTTATCTAAGCAACAACTGATAATGACCGCCATGATAAAGCGGATTAGTGTGTCGCCTCCTGCTTTAGTTTCGAGATCTGAACTGACTTCTCCTAAATTTGACTGACACCTCTTTCGACTGCCAGCACTCAAGGGGTACGATTTGTCTTTGATAGGCTTCTAAAATTTCCACATTCGGAGGTTGGTGTAAAATGTATGCCGCTCCCTCCATTATGCTGGATGAATAAAATGGCACAAGTGGTGATGATGACACTAAAAGACAGGACAGGACACTTACTAGAAAGATCCTTTCTTCTTTCTTTTCTTTTTTTCCATGGCACTACAGTCCAGAATGGATTTGGGCCTTAGCCAACGTGCCTCTCCAGACACCTCGATCTTTCGCCAGCTGCCTCCTACTGCGGACTCCAAGTTGGTTGAGGTCCTTCTGTACTGTACTCCGTGGCATTGTTCCAATGACTCAGATTCGAAGACTTTTCTGATCGAGGCAGTGGTGTCCATTTGCCCTCCGTGGCCTAGCCATCTTAAGCGCTGTATCCGAAGACGCTTGACCAATCGCATGCCGTCGCACAGCCAATAAAGTTCGCCGTCCAAATTTTGGCGTCCTTTAGAGTCTTATGAAACTCTCATTTTTCGTTGCCAGATCGGCCTGGCCACAGACTGCCAGCACTTACTTGACTGTACAATGGACCTTTTTGGGCCATTTCTTACCTACTGTATGCACCTCCTCACCTACTTCTCTTTCTCTTAGGTCTTGCACTCAAGACCAGTGTATTGAAAGTATTCTTGACTGCTGCTCCCTGGTATTCAAAATGTTTTCATCCATGACATCCATATATTTTGGCAAAACTCGTTGGCCCACATTTGTCCAAAATGTAACTACAACCACTGCACTCCTCTCCCTTCAGAATTCAATGACAATTCAATCGGTAGTCTTCCATCAACTCACTCCTAACCCTACACTTAATTTTAAAGACTCGTTCTTCAGCCGCACCACACGAACATGAAATGCTCATCCCAACTTGAACGCCCCCTCCATTCAACCACACTGTTGGTCAGCAATTTAATACGTCCCAATCATTTTTTGTCGCCGCCCATCGGGGCGTGGTACGCTTAATTTCCGAATGTACAAAGACCTCGCCGCGCGAGTGCCAATAAATAATAGTCCACCTCCTTCTTCTACAGAAAGTCAAAATCCTCACAGAAATTCAAAGAAACTTTGAAATCTGTGGTCAACCCAAAATCAGTTCCTCCCACATACCCCCCTTTTTTGGGTGTGGTCATCCGGACGAGTTTACTTCTGCTGAGCTCATAAGTACACCAAAACTTTCCAGTTAACAAGAGCCTTTGTGACTCCTTGGCCGAAGCCAAAGTCCCTTTGTCACCATTCCTCCCACAGGGTCACACGAGTAACATCACAGGGACTCACCGAGCCATAAGTACAAGTCAACAAAAGTTTCCATTCGCTTGTAGTCGGTTTCCCTTTGACCCCCTTCCGATTGAAGTGCAGAATTAATATCTGTCCCATTTCGCTGTCATGTTTTGCTTAAACTGACACAAAAGTGAAAACGTCTTCCGATAGATAAACTCGGTGGCGATTTACCCCACTCTGAACCTATGTCAAAATTTTTCGGCAATCAATTACTTATAGGTTTACGGGGGACGTCAGGATGAACGGGAAGACAATGGCCCCACCCACAGATTCTCTATCTCACTGGGCGAGGAAACCTGAGCTCGCTGTGAATCGGAAAACTTTTCTCTCAGCTCTCACACAATTCCCGATACCGACTCGAAATTAAGGACGTTTCATTATTGCGACACGGACGGACATGGAAATTCACAGCCCCACGGCCGGAGACGCTCAATCCACTTGGATGGAAAAATGAAACCATTTTCTTCTAGTCGGTCGGTGTCGTGACCGCCATGTCTTGATCGACCGCTGCCGTCACGCCCTGCTTTGTTGGGCTGTTCATTAAAAATTTAAATTCATTGCTTTGCGAGCCTGAAACAGTCATCCTCCTCCTCATCCACCAGTCGTGTGCTTCCTGCTTCAATCGGTACCGTCGTCAAAGTGAAACCACCACCACCATCACCAGCCAGCCAGCACGTTCACCTTCATTCCCCCCACTTCCAGGCGCCAGCGTTCTCCGTGTCGTTGTCGTTGTCGTCGTCAGCCCGGCAAAAGGACCCGTTCTCTCTGTAAACCCATAATGTGCCGTGGTTTAGTTGCGGTGACAGTGTGTCACTGAGCCAGCATAGATTCTCCACCCCCCCACCGAGAAGTGTTACCGGATCCGGGGCTTCGAACAAAAACTTCAGTCCATTACCCAACAAACGACAACTACACTGGCGATGGCGTGTCGTTGCGGTGCGGCAGGACGGTGGCAGGGAGGGGGAGGTATAAATATTCGGAGAAGTTCCATTTTTGCGAGCAGCTGCACAGGTTAACACATAAATCGGTTGTATCCGAAGAGGAGAAATCTCCACCCGCTAGGCTGCAGGTGTGAACGAGCGCCAACTTCAACGCACTTGCCGTAGATCTGGTCTCCGTCCGCTCGCTTTGGTAGTCGTCCTTCATTCCATCATTCGCTCCGTTGTCGTCAAAATTCTCACCCGGCAGCACCATACACCTGGCGGTGGCGGCCTTGCCTTAATTTAATTAATTCGGAACGTTGTTGTGCACTTTGCTTAATGCCATCCATCGTTGATCTACAAGCATTTTGTCACGTAACTCTCAGCTTCTCGAGGCGATACAGAACGAGTGTCATTAGAGCGGCTGCGGTGCTGGGCGGCGGAGCTTGTGTGTGTGCGGCGGCGGGGCGGGGACGGCGAGAGAAAAGTTGCTTTATGCCATTGATGGCTAGGTGGTTATTGAATTTCCTCTTCTTTACGAAAGTGAGGCTTTCATTATATTCGAAGTACATTATGATGTCGACAGCGAACCCTGACATGGTGGGTGGGGGAGGGGGGCTGGGATTGAGTCGTTGGCCTTATGAAAGGTTTTGACAAAATGGTCGGGGCATTCAAATCGAGCAGGAGATGTGGGGGTGGGGTGGGGTTTCCTTTGCGCTTTTATTGAACGGTTCCCCTAATAGGTTGGGTCATAGTCAAATGGGGAGGGAGGGAGTAGCCTTTTGGGAAGGAGAAGCGGCAGGAGCTATTCTCCGAATTGTTTCAAATTTGGAATCTTCTGGGATTCGAGCATAGCTGCTGGCAGGTTATACGTTGTCACGGTTTAAGCCTTGGGAAATCTGTGTATGACACGACTGTGTTTGACAGCCAATTTGAGCCATTTTCAAATGGTGTTCGAATCTAATGGCATATCACTCGCATTAGGGGCCGCCACTACCAAACATTTTAAGGAAGTACAAACATTCAAATGAAACCTGCCAAGTTTTCATGACAATCTGATTATTAGACTGAAAGTTACAGAGCTTCAAGTGACGATACTTTTGCGATTTTTGAAACAAGGGAAGAAACAGAATTTCGTGTGTTGATTAAACACTGCTTTTTGATGGGAAAAAAATACCCTGCAAGCTCAGCAATGGCTTGAAAAGTGTTACAGAGACTCTGCTCCATCAGAATCAACTATTTGTCTGTGGTATGCTGGCTTTAAACGTGGCCGTACAGACACTAACGATGCTGAACGCTCTGGATGGCCAGTTGAGGTGGTTACACCTGAAAACATCAAAAATGTACACAAATTTGTTTCTAAAACCGCAAAGTGAAATTGCGTGAGATAGCTGACACCTTATAGATATCAGAAGGGAGTGTGTACGCTATTTTGCATGAACATTTGTCCATGAGAAAGCTGTTCTCGAAATGGGGGTTGCGTTTGCTCCCAATGGACCAAAAGCAACAACGTATCGATGATCCTAAGAGCTCTTTGGAGCTGTTTCGCCGAAATAATAAAACTTTTTGCATTTTTTGCATCGGTATGTCACAATGTATAAAACACGGATCCATCGGCTGTCAGCGGAGTGGACAGCAGCCGGTCAACCACGCCCAAAGTGTCCAAAAATACAAAGGTCGGCTGGTAAGGCTATGGCATCCGTATTTTGTGATGCGCACGAAATTTTATTCATCGACTATCTTGAGAATGGCAAAAGGATCAACGCTACATGGCACTGTAGATGCATTTGAAGGAAGAAATTGCAAAAAAACGGCCCCATGAAGAAGAAAACAAATGTCTTCCACCAAGACAATGCACAGTGTCACAAGACGTTGGCCAAGTTGGCCAAGTGGCACGAATTGGACTTTGAATTGCTTTCGCAGCCACCGAACTATGGTCTGGTCACGCCTTCCTCTTTAAGACCTCAAAAAGATGCTCGTCGGAAAAGAATAGGGCTCGAATGAGGAGGTGATCGCCGAAACTGGAGCCTATTTTGAGGCCAAAGATAAATCCTTCCACACAAAGGGTATCGACATGTTAGAGGGGCGTTGAACTGATTGTATCACGCTTTATGGAATAAAGTCGAATTTTGTCTACAAAATGTGTTTTTATTGGTTAGTCCCGGGACTGATGTGATATTTTACTTTTGAAAGACGATGCTTGCTTTGGGTATTAGACTGACTCAATGTAGAAACCACAATGTTCCATATACAGTACCTCACAAAATTGAGCATATACTCATCATTACTTCATATTCGTGCTGTTTTAAGGCCGAGCACTTTTTGTTTTATTTTTTTGGTATACAGTAATAACTGAATACATATCTTAAACAAGAGTATGCCAAATTCACAGACTGGCGACTTCCTACCGGTACTTTTCGCATGAAAAAGGAAACAACCCCTGAAAACGACACACAAAATTGAGCTTACAGATGTCATGTGTGCGTTATACACACGCTTCGCAGAATGAAGCAACAAATGTCCCTGATGATCATTTCTGCACACGCTTCTGAACTGAAAAGACCGATATTCTCTTCTTTGTGCGAAAATATGGAAAACATGCGAAAACAGACTACTTTGTCAACGAGAATGCTCATAAATAAGTTATTTTGCGAAGGGAAATCGATGCGAAAAATAGGAGAAACTGTAGGGCGATCGCATGCAAAAAATAACAAATAATTATAGATATAAAGGGACATTAAAAAACAGACCTAAGGGGAAGAAAAAACGAGCGGCATATTGTTCGGACAATCAAGTCCAATCCAAAATCTAGCGTTCCAAAGTTGACGGCTTAGGTGTCATTCGTAATTAATAAGCCTCTTTCAGTGGTAACCGTTCGCAGAGTCTTGAGAAAGAATAATTTTAATGGTAGGATCGTGGTCGCCATGGCGTAGTGGGTGTCGACCGCCGTGCAGAAAGTCTAGGTTCGATTCCCGGACGGGACACCTCGCATTTGTTCACGGTACCAGCTCTTTCGAGTTGCTGACAACACTCAAAGAGTATCAATTGTCTAAGAAAATCTTCTCAAATCCCGCCGTTTGAAGTCGGCAAAAAACTGTAGGTTCCTTCTACTCGTGAGAGAACAGTAGCACGCACAACACGAGTAGTTGTTGTAGAAGCTAAGCCCTGGTCCCTTGTGGGCTGTAGTGCCACTCAATTATTATTATTATTATTAGGATCGCCCAAAGAAAGCCGTACATTTCCCTAGTTAATAAGAAGAAAAGATTGGAGTTTGCTAGACAATTTTTTTGTTTTCTACTTCCAACAAGATAGTGATCCGAAGCACACCTCCTATTTAGTACGCGAAGGGTTGCTTTATAACGCTCCAAAGCAGCTAAAAATGCCCCCACAATCGGCGGATACGTTTGAACGTCTATGGCACGAAATAAAAGTGCGGGTTAAAGAAAGTACCTGCTGCAATAAGGAGGAGCTAAAAGCTAAAATTCAGGCAGCTTGAGAAGGGATTCAGCCAACTTTTACTAAAAAACTGGTACAATCCATGCCACGGCGGTTACAAGCTGTCATAGATGCTGAAGGAGGTGCCACGCGTTACTGAAACTGCATTTAAGTGTGAGTGTATGCTCAATTTTATGAGGTACTGTAAATGCAAAAGCTACCCCTGAAAGTTTGCCCCACATGTGTATGACATATCTGGTGTGTGACATTTCTATCGAAAAATTCATTGTGAGGTTTGATTTTTAACAGACTTTGTGTGGCAGATCACCCGTGACTCCTAACAATCTGCTTTGTCAACTTTGTGCGGCATCGCTTGGCAAGTAATCACGGAAAGTCTCACACTACAACAGCCTCTCAGAGCTGAGCAGCTGTATTCCGAAAAAGCGTTATGTGAGAATTTCTTTTCCTTGGTGTGCATAATCGACATACTGACACACTATTGCAAAAACAAATTTGAGTCCCAGGTTACATAAGTAAATGATACCCGAGCGGTTAGGCCACATCCTGCACGTTGTGGAGTGACTATAGCAGTTATAGTTGAAAGCATACGCTGAAACCGAGACAACTTGGTAAAATTTGCCGTATTTGGGCTGATGAACAGCCCGAATAGCACCAAGAACTGTCATTATATCCACTAACAACAAGGGAATGGTGTCGTTAATAAGTTGTTTGAGGCATTCATATTTTCTTTTTTTCAAAAACCACATAGTGACCGTCACGCGACATGGAATATTCTTCAGATTAAGGCACATGATCTTGGAGAACAATGGTGTCAACTCCGGGATGCTACGAGCCATACACAACATGAAACAGTGGACCTGTTAAACAATCATTCGTCAGACCTTTCCTTTTCAAAATTTTGAACAATTTAATTCTACATAGAGTCTTTCCTGACGAAAGGAACCAGCGCGGCGAAGAAATACCTAAAGCCTCCGTTTGTTCGACCATTTCATTCAAAAACCGATGTCGTTAAACGAAAGTCCTAATTGGGTCTTTTCAATCATCATTTCTGTTGGCAGCACAACGACATATATCGAGTCTTTTTGCAAAGACATCCCGGCCATTAAGGTTAAATCCCAAACGACAAAAACTCGTAATTCACGCCAAAACAAAGAGAAAAAAAATAACAAAAGAAAACAAATTTATCGCAAACATCCACTGATCCAGCTTAGATTGTGTGCATGTCTTCAGCTCTAAATCCGGCACTAATAGACATTTGCATGGGGGTGGGCTGCGATGGGGCCGGGCTTGGGTAGGCTTAGTAATCCTTTCGACAACTAAACACCCAGAAAGCAATCGTCCCTGAGCAACGATGTAAAAATTTAATAAACCCCATGTTGACAGTCCCATACCCGCCGCCGTACACATCAATCCTTCGACGAATATCACATAAAACCTATCACCCCTCAATCATCCTTCCCGCACACGTCATAGACATTTCCATTACAAGGGAATATTTTGTAAAACAGGAATGGCAAACAGCGTCCCACATTCAGCCCGAGTCGGATGCCCCTCCGCACTAAGCTCGTCTCCAAACAGTTTCATCTTCGGCAATAAACATCAATTTTTCCGTATCCTCATGCGCTCGCACAGACAATCCTGTGCCCTGGGAGAGTTTTTTTTTTCTGCAGCGCATTCAGATGGATGAACTTTGCTTTTACAAAAAATTTATTACACCTCGCATGGGTCCTTTGGCTGTGTTGTCGTCGGCACTCCTCCTCATCACCACGCGCTGCAGATAAATTAAAGCAAATCACTTTTGCGCACGGGGCGTTCGGGGAGGCCATTGAATCAGAATCGCAACCGACAATTAAATTTACTCCCTTCCCCACCCCACCTGGGGCCATAGTAACCCTTGCAATTAGCATATCTTAATTACGCAATAACTGTTTATCTGAAATGCCCCTCCCCCACATTCTCCATCACAAACGGGGGGCAGCGAAAAAAAAATTCGCATTTTATGCGTAAACCCTCGCTTCGCGTGCCTTAAACTTATCGCTAAGCACATCCGAACGAGATGACACACCGAAGCGATGCCTCATACCGATACACATCCCTGGCGGGGCGTGTTCCGCCCGCCCGCACCCCCCCACCTCCCGATTCGTGAAGCGTTTGGCGGTTTATCCGCGAGTTAGGCCATGAATTATATGCCCCGGTATTTCAATGTAATTTAATTTTCTTAAATACGAACTCATAAATATTCCGGCAGCAGCAAGGGTTGCAGCCCAGATACCCCTGCTGCCGGTAATCCATCTGCAGGAGCGGCCGCCTCTCCGGGTGCTCATAATTCAATCGAGGTGAAAGTAATAATTAAGGTTGCGTAACCGTGGGCGGGGATGGTGTGGCCTTGCCTCCCCTTATCAATGCAATAAATATTCGGTGACATATTTCACCTACCACCACCCCCTTCACATGCTCACACGGCTTTCAGGTGGAAGCGCATCGCTTCGACAGTGCGCCGCCGTTGCGTGAAATGGATGAAAATCAGATACACTCAGGAGTGATGTGACCCCAGGGAGGCGTTACTGTTTCCGGGTGCTTGTAGCATTTTGTGAGTTCAGCTTAACGAGGTGCAATAAATTCTGCGATTCTTTTCCCCCACCCCCGTGGAATGATGGTAGGCTTCATGAGCGGCATCGCACTCTCATGCATCACTCTTGTGTAAGCACACCCGAGCTAGGAGGCTTAGATTAGCTTCCACTGCTAAGTCAGCAACTTGTGGTCAGTACTTACGCAACCGACATTGGGGGGAGTGACGAGCTATCGATTATTACTGGCAACGGTGCAGGTACTCGCATCAATTGTTGCAAAGGAATCCTTTCCCCTCCGAGGAAATTGATTTTTGGACTGTCATCCAACGGGCGTGGAATTTTTTTGTAAGAATCGCTTCTTCGTTCTTTATGGACGAGGTTCTGGATCAGGATTATGGGGATCATAAGCTACACAGTTTCCTCCTTTCACTACTGGGCTGCTTATGGAGTACGTCTATCTCAGATTACTTCAACACTGAGCCTCAAATCCTGGTGTTTTTGAATTTGTGTGATCCAGGAGGAGTTTTTAGGCCTGCCTCTTTTTCGCACTTGATTTGGTACATTGACTGATATTACCTGTTTAACGGCATTTGATGGACCTCTTCATTGACAATACCAACTGCAGCGGTCCTGGTTGAGAAGGCTTCCTTGACATGAGTGTTACTACTCGTGCTGTTAGCGGCCCTTCATCTTAATTTGCTATCCGTCACTTTTTCTTCAAAGCAGATCATCAAGGACAATAATAAAGACCAAAGGGCTCAATACAATTCTCTAGTACCCACCGACTTTGATTGGAAACCCATCTTACTATCGTCGTTGTACCCTCGTCCAAAATAATCTGTACGCACGTTCCGGAAGTTAACCTTTTTTCTAGATCTTTTGGTTGTCCTCCAAAAGTTAAAAAGAAACTAGTGACATGCGTAAGTCCTTTAAGGTATCACGAAGTTTTTGTTTTCCATTTTGAAATAAGTAAACTGTGCGCTTCAGTTCACAAAAGACCGCGGACTAGCTTCCACAGTCACGACTCCTGTGTGGCAAGCTACTGGTCTCTCACGATGTGGGCACCTACAGTTTTTTGTCAAAGTTTGAGAAGCTTCCTATAGACAATACGTATTCATTGAGTGTAAAGGCTCAAGTTCAAGTTGAAGCACAGGGAAATTGGGCTATTTTTGTAGAGATTCATTACGGTCGATGAAAACTGGATTAGATACGAGAATATCAGATATATAAGGGTCTGAGCCTGAACTATAGCTGCCTTCCATTCTTGGCGGTCCCGGGCACGTAGTCGTCAAGCCCAAGATCTCTTCGTCCACAATCTTACACCGGAGGTTGGGTTTTCTTCTCCTTTTCGAACCCGAAGTTTCGAGAGCTCAAGACTCTCTTAGCTGGAGCGTTGTTGTCCGTTCGAACGATGTGGCCGAGCCACTGTAGTCGACGAACTTTTGTCTTTCAAACTACATCCAGATCTTTGTACACCACATAGAGTTCGTGGTAGTGTCTTCTCCTCCATTCGCCTTCGCTGCAGACAGGAGCATAAATTGATCGCAGAATTTTCAATTGGAAGGAACCGAGAACCCGCTCTGCAGTTTTGCTTATCGTCTTGCACTCGGCTCCGTATAGGAGTAGGGGTAGAATTAGCATCTTGCAGGACATTATCTTGGTCCTTCGAGTCAAGAGTTTCGACCCTAGCTGTTTTGGCAAACCGAAATAACACCGATTGCCAAGGGTGATTCTGCGCCGAGTCTGCACTAAGGTGTCATTTGTGGAGTGCACGTTTACCCCGAGGTAGGCAAACTCCTTAACTTAACCTCAAAGTTGTAGCTGTCAATTGCCACATTTTGACCGCATCTCTTTGCTGAAATCCAGTGCAGGTTTGGAATGGTTCAGAGTTTTTCGAACCAAACTGCACGGTGCATCGCCTTTGTGTTAGCAATCTGCGACACAACCGGATCAGTTTTCCCGGGTTCCCGAAATCGGCCATCGCGTCAAAAAGTTCTTTGCGATGAATGCTGTCGTATGCGGCTTTAAAATCAATAAAACAATGGTGTGTATCGATTTGAAACTCGCTGGTCTTTTCCAGGATTTGCCATAGTTTGAAAATTTCGTCTATAGTCGGCTTGCCAAGCCGGAAGCCGCACTGGTACGTGCCGATTAGTGCAGTGCTAAATGGCTTTAGACGTACACACTGTATGCTGGTCAGGGTCTTGAACGCGACATTCAACGGGAGATACCTCGATAGTTCTTGCTGCTTTTGGGAAAGCTGCTTAAACCCGATAGCTGCCAATGGCCAGTAAATGGCAGCAAAAGACAAAGCTTGGTGAACGTTTAATGGGATTAAAAAAAATTGTCTATTACGAGCTGCTAGAACGTGAGTGAACTGACAAATTAATCCTCTACTGTGCCAAATCGACCATTTGCATGAGCCGATCAAGAAAACGCGATCAACAGAAAGGGAGTTGTCTTCTATCATGAAAATGCCAGACCACACATCTCTGACGACCTGAAATAAATTCACGGAGCTTGATTTTGAGAGATTTTGGACATTTTGACGCACCCACTATATCCCGGTCCTTGCAACGTCTAGCCCGGATCTTGAACCATAAGGTCCAGATTTGGGAAAGTATATACCGGGTCTTGCACCTACTTTTAAGCACTTATTTCGGTCCCTGCAAAACTCCCTCGATGGACTACTGAACTCTTTACATCAGAGTCTCAAAGCACCAGCTCATATTATTCAGAACGGCGCATTGTTGTCCAAGACAAACGTCTTTATCTATTCCTGCGTAATCTTGATATGTCTCTTCGTCGTCTGAGTCTACGTCGCTTTTCAGAGGTGAATTAGTTTTATCTTCGTTGAGAGGTTTACAAAAAGAGGTACAAATGTACTTAGGCCAAGACAACGAATTGTTGTCCTCCTCTTCCTTATCAACACCTATAGAACGCCAGAGATTTTTATATTGCTTTGGAAGATTCTCTAAATGAGTGACTGCTCACTGCACAGACATTTATTTGGCCAACTGTCCAGAAGGGCATTTCATGTGGACAACGGCAATATTCTGAAATTCAAAATATCAAAATTTCAAAACCAGAAAAGGCCAAAGTTCAACAGAGTAGTAAAACATTTCAGGCGTTAGATGATCTCCCTATAAACAAGCACAAGAGCTTCCATGGTGTAGTCTGCATACCACAAACGGTTGAAACAGTGGCTGCCTGGCCTGTCTTGTGGATTGTAACGCCACACTCTTCCCATAATTCACCTTCCAGAAGTTCTGAGATGAACTTTTTCCACTTTCACGTTTACCGACGATTAAAAATTAACCTCTGCACTCGCCCTAGTCTTTCACTCCCTGAGCGCTTCTGTCAACTTTCAAACTCTCCATAATTTACCCAGAATTCCAAACAATTCAGCTACTAAAAATTAATAAACTTTGCCTTTGGAAGCATCACCCATCCATCCATCCCCATGCCGCATCGGTGAGTCGTGTGGAGATGCAACTTCATCCTGGCACTTCATAAATCGTTTCCAGCGCTCATCATCGAGCACAAACCGATTAACCGAAACTTCATCCAACATTACTGCCCGTCAATTTCACTGAAAAGCAGTAATCCAATTATCGGATGCCACCATCCAGACTACCGCTACTCCACAGCTATCATCGTCGCCATTCCGCACGATCAACTTTCGCAAATTGTTGCCGCCAAGGAGCACGCAGCGCTCGCATGGCATGCTGCATATTAAAAATTAATTACCACTTCGATTAAACTGAAAACTATTAGCCCGCCTCCGAAACGAGACGATGGTGCCTCATTGCGTTCACATGTAACGGACCATCGCAGAACGCGTTATTGGGCGCCATTATTGTGATTCGCGTCTGCAGCTGCCGTTTCTTGCTTCCACTTAACCTCATTCATCACCCGGAGCTACATACATTGAAATGATTTATTTGTAAAATTTAATTAGACCGTTATTCTAACAAGCCAGCAGCCATTAGTCACAAAACTCTGCAAACAATAGCCGCGTGGATGGTGCCTGGAAATCGGCCGCGGAATTAATGGAATCAACATCGAGGGGTGTGTGTGCTGAGCGCTGCGTTTGAAGCGCGCTGGTCCTCCATAAATTGAGATGTCAAGCGGGCCCGAGCTCGCCAGCAATGGCAGCGATCGTCGGAAATGACTTTTAACGCCAAATAAACCAACTGAAGGGTTTTAGCATTAATTTCCCCAGCAAGTGATGGACGTCTTGGCGGAGCGGACGGGACGGGGCGGACATTTAGCCCGCGGCTTAATTTGGCCAAAGTCATAATTTCTGTTGGCCAGATTGCACAAAAAGGAAAACAATAAAAACGCCCCCTGCATGCGGCTGGCTAAGTGACGGCAGCGTGGCGTGGCGAGGCAACGGACGGCAGCAGTCATACATAATCCAGTTGTGCCAGACGTGCGTGTGTACATATGGGAAGCATGATGTAAGGGCAATATGTTGCCGTTAGGCCTGCGATTTCGAAGGGATAATCGCATTAGAGGCCGGCAATGACAGGCACCGTTCGGGACGCGGCAACAGGGCGGACCTGGTGAATGGCTGCCGAATGGGTTCGTTGTAATGGCCTTTCCTTAAGGTTTTTCACTCTTATTTATGGAAGTTTATAGCTGCTGCAGGGGGAGGGGGCCATTTGGGGGACTGGTTAGTTTTACAAGCGGAAGTGATGATTCCAGAAGGTTTATGATGATTAACTTTGGGACCTGTTAGATGTGACATAAGTCGATTGCGATGGCTTATGTTGCCGCCATTGGCTAATGATGGATGTCTCTATGCAGTAAAATTAGGGTTACTTTCGTAATGGCATCAGGAAGACGCTGAATGTGTGCGATTTGCGCGTCAATAGACGTAGATTAGGCGGATACATCTCCAGGGGATGCCTTCGTCGGGAAGGGACGCGCATTAAGTCATTAAAATTGAATAAGAATATTTGTTGAAAATTGTCCTTTGACGTAGAAGCAGCAAGCGTTTGTATGAAGGATTAGGTAAAACGACACAGGATGGAGTAATTTATCAATTTAAGAAAGTTAAGAACAGATGCACGGAATTGGGGACATTTGAGGTAATTCAACAGAGGTGGCCTAAATACTGGTGGAGAGATCGAAGATGAACTAGACCACAACCTCGAAGATTTGGCTTCTTTTTCCGAAGTGGACACTCTTAATCTTTATTTATTTAGAGCTCAATCTCTTTTAAACTGCTGACAGTGCTCAGATACAGTTCGGAAAAACTTTTCAAGCGCGTCGTTGTTCGGTGACCTTATTCTTCTACGGCTGGTGCTACAATCCGTGGTGCACATGGACCGAGCTGCAAAGAAGATCGCTGATGTGCTCTAAGCCATTCCTCTGGGTTTACTTAATGATTCCACGGATAAGAAATGACTTGCGATGAAGTCCTCGACGCATAAGGACGTAGCCTCTTTTGCAATCACTCCTTTCTTGCATGCTATGGTTCAACTTGAGAAGTTGAAAGGGTTGAGTTTTCGGATTTATAAAGTCAATCCCTCTGTGTATTACTGCGATTGGAGTGGCTGGAAACTATAAATTCGACACGGGAATTTCTCCTTTGATCAAATACTGAAGCAGGAAGGCTACACTTTCCGACATTTTTAATAAGCCTATCGAATTCAGTTTTTCAGTCGCCTGGCATAGTGGGTCCTTCGACTCACACACCGAAGGTCCCAGCTTCGAAAACCTCACAGTTTTCATTGTCCTTTAAGTGCCTGGCAACACCCAAAGAGTACTAATTGTCGCCATTCGGAGACGGCAAGATACTGAAGCTCTTCTCTACCCCTGAGAGAACAATATCACACACAACGCATGCTGTTGCTGAAGACGTTAGACCCTTGTCCTATGTAACCAATTATTATTATTATTTTATTAATCATCCTCGTCTGCGAACCCATCCCACTTGTCACCTCTTTGGACAAAGTAAACCAACTTCCAGTGAATTTTCCAGCCAGGCAAACAGTCGCATGTTGCACTTTGCTCACGCCTTTATTTGAGAGTGTAGACTTTGTCGCAGGCAAACCACATTTCCTCTATATTTCTTTGAAGATATCGTAATTCACGATGCCACTGCAAAAGTTTCTCCATCTAGCCTACTCTTCACCATACATTCCGGATAAGTGAAAAACAGCAGCTCGTCTGTAAAATGTCTCTTTGTTCCTTAGCTCTAAGCTCTGACGTCCCTTCTTTTTTAAGTCGTGGAAACTCTGATAAATGGCCGGATATGATATTGTCGTATACTGAATCGCGGAAACTTCTTAATATCAGAAAGACCCTTCTTTCTTAAGTCGTCGAAACGCTAATAACCGAGAAGGCTATAATTAGTGACCGATAGGATAGCATCGAGAGCAAAAGCTATAATACATGTCTGTAGGGAAAATGGCACAATAGTGGCAAAGCACATTTCAAAGCCATTTGACATAATCTACCTTCAGTCTCGCTAGTCGAAAATGCATGGACTTTGGATTAGAAATGAAATTATTGATTCAAATCTGCGATCCACCATGTGAATGATGGCGTTCCACAGGACTCTATTTATTGGCCTGCGCTCTTTCTCTTATTACAAGTGATCTCCTAGCTGTTACTTCTTACCCAAATTCACTCTTTGATGACAGTTTTATATTTGTTGTATAGGGCAAGTCCTTCTTTTTCAACCATAGATTTGGAATGGCAATGTTTGTACAGCACCTTAAATTTCGACCTTGACCTAGACCTAGACAGCATAATCAAAAGGCGGGAAGGAGAGAGTGGTCCTTAATACTTCCAAAGCTTTAAACTGTCATCACTTAAATATTCTCTGTAAAATAAGTCAATATCCGTGGATAAAACTTGTGTCTTTGAAGCAGAGACCTTCACATCCTATATCATTTGTGTTCTTCCCTTCTACATTTTTTCCCCAGACTACAACGCATAGTAATTTAAGACCACTGAACAGCAGTATATCCTGCCCCTCCCGGGTGTTGCGTGACTTGATTCCGATCTCTGGTAGGTAATATACTGCTCAAAAATGGAAGCGAGTGAGGCGGAACCTAAGAGACTTGGACACAGCTGGGGGGTACCTTCAATTTGAAGAAAACATCAAACAGAATCTATTAATATTGTCAATGCAAATGTGAAATTTCAGGGCTTTCCTCTTTTTCTTCATTACAGAAATTCCAATGGAGGGTATGCCGCATCGACGAATCATCCTTTGTTACTGTGGTCAGTTGGTTGGGAAAAAAAATATAAAATCTACGAGCCTGAATCAAAAATCCACAAATGTATTTCAGTCATAACCACCGCTAGATTGAGATCGGGTATAAATTTTTGCGAGCTTCCACTTTGGGAATCTTGGCCCTTTGGAAACCTTTCATTTTCAGGTTATGTCTATCTCGTGTGATGACCATTTTTATCTATTTGGTGCTAATATTCTTCTTTTATTCACCGAAAGCCGGTGCTCAACAAACGTTACGGTTTTCAGATGGCTTACAATAATCCTGCTCTAAGGGAAATAGGCTGTTGATCGCCGTAGCGTATTAAAAAGTGCGTCGACCCACACGCAAAAAGTCTAGGTTCGATTCCCGGACGGAATACCTCGCAGTTTTCACGGCACCACCACTTTCGAGTTCCTAACAACGCTCAAAGAGTACGAATTGTCTATAAAAAGCTTCTTAAATCTCGCCTTTCAGAGTCGGCTAAAAATTGTAGCTCTCTTCTTCTCGTGAGAGAACAGTAGCACGCATTAAAACGAGTAGTTGTTGTAGAAGTTAGACCCTGGTCCCTTGTGGGCTGTAGTGCCACGCAATTATTACAATTAAGTGCAACAAGTTGCAAAGATTGTTTCAAAAATAGTGATTGCAATGGCAATGACACCCGTAAGGGAAGGTGAAGGCCAAAATCTTTCATACATGATTTACAATATCGACCCTAATTGATTTGATTGAGCAAAGCAGGGTGCAGAAGACGGCCACAAATAACGCTCATGTTATCAAACCCACTTGAACCTACCTGAAAATGCACAATTGGGAAGTCCTCTCACTGGGCAGTCCTACAACACCGGTCGCATTCTTTAGATATAACGCCATTCAAAAATTACTTGTTTCGCTCTTAGAACATGGTCTGGTGGATCAGTAGTTCCACTCATATAAAAGCGTATGTCTTGTTTCGTTGATAGCCTTAAAAACGTTAACCGTATGCGAGATCTTGAAATAGTCAACTTGTTGTCGGAAAATAAAGATTTAAAGAAAACGCTACCATGGTTGGTCAAGGCAATTAATGACCACTACGAAGTTGTAAATTTCTCCTCTGTCAGCATCTGCTCACAACATTTTGCTTAATGTCACTCTATATGTACCTTCAACCACAAAGTTAGACCAATTATGGCAAAATCCCACAGAAAACAGTCGGTTTGTGAGTGCATAGAAAATTTGCCGTAACCTAGGTTTTTGCGGTTTGCTTATGCCACTGTCACTGCTGGTTCGTGTTTTCATGGAAAAAGTCCTGCTCTAAGTTGCGATAAAGGGGCTAAATATGAGTCTCCACCAAACGTTTTGGAAACTTCCCGACTAGGGCTAGCTTCAGCACTAGCATCTGTACAACCTATTAGTTCGAAATCACAAACGACCTTTAGATTTTTTTTTATTTCTAGCTAACATCCTTACCTCCTTACAACACATGAACTCTCCAAGGACATTTTATTTTTCTAACAAAATTGAGAACAAACAGCTCCTAACTTATTCGTTTTATTAGGTAGTGACATTTCGGAGAAATTTGGTTCATTAGCGGACAACTTCGCATTGAAATTTTCCGGAAGATATCCCAAATATGATTGATTAAGACGTTCTAAGAACTCTTAAGGGCAGGCTTCTAAAACACATCAGTAACACCGAACTAACATTTACTTTTCAGGAGAACTTCGAGTTTATCGAAAAATTGGAAGCAAATTCGAATCGTTTGCAGATAACTACTTATGCGCCTTGGGAATTCGCAAATTAGGAGCATAGTTAGCTCACAGATTGAAATATCTGGAGGACATAACTCGAAGAAAGGTCATAAGGAAATTTCCAGGAACTGGCCATTCATTAGTCTCAAACGCTCAACTGATACGTAAAATTGCACATCATTAAGTCAGTTTAATTACTCCGAACACCCTCCGATGGAGATAACTGAAATCAATCCGCACTCTATGTGCTCATTAATCCTCTCAACATCAGTCTCTGTGTTATAAACAAACGGAAAGTTATTTGAATGGATCAATTCGAGAGGGGGATGTTCAAATTGCTTTGAAGATTGAACTGCAGGAAAAGTGAAAAAGAAATGCAAAAAAACGAAAGTTTGTTCTATTCATTTTAAACTGAGCTTTGTGGCGGATTTTTTACGTAATGTCATCTACTTTCCCCTGCATTCTTAAGAACTCCATTACAAATTGATTCGGCATAATTTTTGACCTTCGCAGTGACGAGGAATGCACGAGTGTCCCTTTCAGGATCTGGGTCAATTTGGTATAAACGTCGTCAGAGTCCTAGACCCGCGTATGATGCAAACTCTCTTCGACAGGTCGAAATCCTCTTCCTTGTATTCTTCTTCGACGGATAACCTCTGTCATATCCACCAAGTTAATAGGAACCCGATTGGACTTGAGGCGATATGCTTCTGGTCCAGTGCACGTCAATTTTAACACCCGCCCAAAACTATCCATCCCTCTCTCTCTCTCTTCTCCAAAAACCGTCCAATGAACACAAATGCATATGTTCGACAATTTGTTTCTATTAAGTTCGCTTTACACAGTTAACATACCGGGCGCCAAAACCATGATATAAGCCCCAACGGTGGGACCACCCGCCCATGTGCACATTATGAAAAGCTTTCCCCATAAAAAAAACTTTTGTGATCTCCCTTTGAGACCACACCGCAGCACACCATTTGATGCATAAATCAGGGAAAAGCCCAAAACTACCTCTACTCGCCATCCAATCGGTAAGCAATTGTCAGTACCATATGCATCAAACTGTGTCTGATACCTTCCTGCAGCCTGCATCCTGCATCCCACATAAAAATCAATTTTACTGCACAATTGTGTCCCCTCTGCTAACAATAAAATTCCGATTTAATTACAATTCCTTTCCCCCAAGGGCGCATTGCAACGCGATAGTTAAATCTATCCTGCCACCCACTGGCTGCATAAGCTCACTGTAGTGCCAGTGCCAAAAAGCAGCACCAACCCTCGCAGCCCAAAGCCCCTTGTTCTGCCATTTATCCTTTTGGCAGTTGGCGCGATTCGTTTTTTTTTTTTTTGTTTTCGTTTTTGTTATGAGTGTTTTCTTATTGCAGGATTCATGTTGTAAACATGCGCGCCCCGTTCCGGTAGCACCCACACACCCGCTGTCGAATTCCATGAGCTTGCACAAAATGGGGGTAAAACAATGACGGAGCACTCACGGGGGTTGTAAGGATGTGCGAGCCGATATTTCGGTTCAAGGACGGATTATTGCCAGCACTCAAGGCGACGGAACAGGGTCGGGGAGGATGGTGCCTTTAAGCGATGTGTGATGGGTGACAGGAATGACCTGGAGGGGGAGGAGTAGGAAGTCATGTACCAACTTATGAACGTTTTGCCACTTGACGGTACGGGGGCGAATGCATCAATGGCGCCACGTTGGACACATGCTCTCCTTACGGGGGTTAACAAGTTGTCCGCACTGGCTAAAGGATGCCTGGACTTAGGTGAGGATCGTAAGCGATGATTTTTTTTTTCTGTCACCCGGAAAGTTATGAACTTTCCTTTATTTGGCACAATGGACACCCGAGGCGGAGAGTAAATGTGCACATCTGAAGTGAATGTGCTGCGAAAAAGTGCTCTGCTGTTCACTTTCACGCACTGTAGCCCTAAACCCACTCAGTCAGAGTCAAAGGGAAGGACTTATGTCTTTCGGCTTGATTGCTGGACGTTGAGCGTGCCTCTTACTTTGAACTGCCTTGTTAGCTAATTGCAATGATAGTGAATAGATCCACTTGGCTGTGGAGGGATTGTCTTTGACACTTGCCCTTGGACTTCTCTTTCGTATGCTCTTTGAAAGGGTACCTTTGAAACCGGATTGGGTAGGTTGCGTGCGTTAAGGTGACATAAAGAATCTTCAAATCACTTTCTCCCCTGCGCCGTTCAAAAACTTTAATTGTTGTCAGCCTGATGAAAGTTAAATGAGACTTTGTTCAGAATTTCAAACTGGCATTTTTTAAAACTCCAGACCATAATGCATTTTAAGCCATCTAGCTGCAGGCACCAAGGAACACAGTGTTTACGATGATGATGAGATGCAATAGTTAGAAAATCGACTCTTACTCGCACGACGAGGGTTTCGTTTGGTTAATATTTTTTGCAAAGATTCACCTTTTATTAATCAATATTGAAGTTGAAGTAAAAAAGTCCTCTAAAAATAAATGATCCTTTATGAATACTAACACACTCTAACCTGAACGTTTTTTCACCAACCCCTCTATCAGTTGTGGTCATGTGGCCTAGATTTAAGCCACTGCGTCAAATTTAATGTAACTTCAAGTTTTGCATCTGGATGAAGATCAGATCATTGCTCAGAACACTCAGAGACTCCTTATTGTCAATTAGAATCAGCATTAAACTGCAGATTCCCTCCACTTGTGAGAAGAAAGAAATATGCACGACATGAACACTTAAATTGTCTGTCCTGCTTATAACATCCCTTAAACTAAATTAAATCTATCTAGCCAGGCCCTACAGCTGGACTGCCACATCACATCGTGCTATAGACACTTGTTAGGTAGGCTACAGTCCAAGGTGGACCTGATCCTCAACAAACATTCCTCTCCAGCCAGCACGATCTTTCGCTAGCTGCCGCCAGTTGGGCACTCCAAGTTAGTTTAGCCCCTTCTCCACTTGTGTGCGCCACCTCTGTTGCGTTGTCACAATGGCTCAGATTCGAAGACTTTTCGTGCCGAAGCAGTAGTGTCCATACGTTCTAAATGGCCTAGCCATCTTAAGCGTTGTATCCGAAGACGCTTGACTAGGCGCATGTCGCTGTACAGCCCATAGAGTTCGTCGTTAAGTCTTTTTCCCCAGATGCCATCAACGCAAACAGGACCAAAAATCGTTCGCCAAAATTTTTCTCTCGAAAGAACACGATGCGGTCTTTAAATCGATGCAAGGGGTCTACGTGTCGACTCGAAACTCGCTGCGCCTTTCCAAGAATAGGGCGGTTATAAATTGTTGTGTATAGTTGACATTTCCAATCGGAATTGCGATGGTTGTGATTTTTACAAAATGCGCTGAAGATGATCTTGTAGGAGAGGACGTTCGTATGAGTTGGGATTAATCAAATTTAGCAAGGGGGCAAAATGCCCCTCTTAAATACTCCTCTGAACAATTTTTTTCCTTTTCGTTTTCATGAGCATGTTTTTCGGAATTCTGGCGTTTCTGAATTTTGTTTTTTTCGTCTTCTTAGCATATTGGTCACTTCAGAAATTTAGTGCTGATGATGGGCGAAGTTCTTCCTCTCATGATTTTCGTTCAAAACGTGTTCTCCAAGGATATCACAAGTTGCATAGATGAACAAGTTTCTCTCATGGATTACTGAAAAAACTCTGACATCGCATTGGCGTTGCAACATTGACAATAAGGCCGAAAAATTCTTCTTAGTTAGTGTTTAAATCTCTCCGTCCTAATAACTCGATCACAGTAGAATTCTATATGGGTCCCGCCAGACAACTTTGAGAAAGAAAAAAACACACGTTTAAAAAGAGCAAACGACGTTCAGTCAAACTTCAACACACCACAGCCAAAGGCACACTCACACAACCAAAGAAAAGGAAAGAAAACAAAGCGCGTCGGCATCCAACAGAGAAGCTATCCACCAAAGCGGTCACATCATGCGTACCGTTTCGCGATAGCTGCAGGAAGTAATTTAAATTAAAATATCTGCTGGTTATCCTCTTACCTGCAGATTCCACAAGTACGATTACACGCGTGTGTGTTACTGAACGAGATGACGTCCTTTGTGCCCGGCGCAATGTGTACTAACGTCGAAAGGCTCGCTTGCATTTCATTACGATTTATGCAATGCCACTGAAGTACAGGAACCAATTTGTACACACACACGGCCTTTGTGTGCATATGCACATCGCATCAGAGTGCTAGCGTTAGCCATTTTCTTTCTGCTTTACTCTCACGAGGCAGCCGCCGCTCTAGTGCCATACCACTCGACAAAGGACTAAAGAATCCTAACAAAGGCAATGTTATTGAATGCGTGCACCTGGAAACTGAAGATGGAAAAAAGCGGTGAATTTGTTTGCTTGTGGTGTGCTTTTTTTTTTGTTTATTCATTACAGTCTTGCCGACAAGAAAAAAAACTTAATGTTTCTGTTTAAAGCAGAGACAAATTTATGTTTGGGGATTTTTGAATTGCAGAATTTTTTAATTTTAAGATTTGTCTTTCCACAAGATCCAGCTGCAAATTTAATCTTATTTCAGTCAAAGTTCTTAACATATCTGGAGTAGAGAGTTGAGAGGTGGTGTAAGAAGGAAACAAAGAGAAGACTGAAGAAGGATTCTATTCAGTTTTTTAGCGATAGTTCAAGCGAGTGTTTGAAGGATAAGTCAAGGATAATTCTTCAGGTTTATTTATTTCTGATAGCCCCTTACACATGTGACATTGTTTGAAAAGAGAATTTTTGGCCCACAACCGTCGAACCGTATCAAGGTCAAGGTAAGCACGCGTGCCGAAAGGAATACATCTGGTTGCAGCCAGTTGAGGCAACCACAATCGAAAGGATGATTAATGTTCTGTTTAAATAGAAGTTGGCTTCAATTTTAATTTTATTCAATATTTTATGCCGTGATGGGCATAAGCATAACTGTGCGTCTGTCTTTGGACGGATGTACGTTACTCGGCTCAGACCTTCAATGGGTTGCAGACACACTTTACTATTGCATACACAACTGTGATTGTATAAAGTCAGGAGCGACTTCTTTTTATTTCTACTTAAGACCCTCAGCCTAGTGAGTAAACGTATGGGAAGACACCATCCGTGTATAGCAAGGACACTAGAGCAAGCAAGATCATCTTCAACTAATTTAAGTGATGATAAAACATGGCTATTGACAATACCCGCATTGGAGAATACCATCAGAGTGCATTCGTTAAAGAGCATCATCATTACAGTACGAGCTATGACCACACCAGGACAAAAAATAGGAAAAAATGTGCGGAAGCGCATCATTAATCAGACATATCTAGCCAAGGAAATTATAGGCAAAGAATGGAATATGGTTCTTCCACCAGCAAGGAAACCACGAATGGGTAATAATCTGCCCTCGAATTACACAATCTAAGTCACAAAATAAACTGGCCTTACCTCTCTTAGCCCTAGAAGGTGAAAACATCCGGGGCATAAGCCTAGATTAGTGTAGATTGATTTCATAGATTCTACCTTTCAACTGTGATTTCTCTGCCAGAATGAAATCGGAGTGATAGGACGCCATCAACGATCACGCTCTTCAATTGATTTGATTCAATTCAATTGAACACTAATGCATTGGAGACCTTAAAACAAACAAATCAAAATCGTTAAGCTTGCACTGGTCACTGAAACTATGGGATTACAACAGCGTCTCTCAAAAGGACTTGGAAGTCAAAGAAGCTTGAAAGTAGAATCAATTTTAAAAACACCAGCAGCGAATGCTTCCATTCCTTGCGACAGTCAGGTGGGCATAAGGGGGATCAGTAAAGTGAAAATCAAGTCATGGCTAGACGATAGCCATCGCGATCTCAAGGCTCTTGGATCACAGTGTGCTATGTTAGGTGCTCGAAAACAGACACATAACCAGCAAAGAGACAGCTAATGGTTTTGCAAAAGAAAGGGCTTACAAACCACCTCCCCTTGATCTGCAGGGGACGACTGACATGATCTTGGAGAAATTAGCAAATATTTACTGGCTCTTCCTAGCATGCTGTATTGCCGAAAAAGAAAACAGTAGCATCGTTCACGATAAAATGTCGCATACTATGTTTCCACTTACGACAGCACATACAAAGGGGATGTGAAAGTAAAATGAAACAAGAGGAAACCTTTTACTTTATCTGTTACTACCCAAGACTAAGCTAGGTGAGACTTAAGACCTTAGGAGAGTTTACGAATTGAAATACACTACAACCGACAAGGTACCTATCTCATTTAGCAACTCCTTGCGTTGTGCTTACTATTACCAAATCTCATAAGAAGATGAGGCCTGCAGTTTTTTGACGACTCCGAACAGAGATATGTATCATAGAAAATTTAATAGAAACTAGAGGTTTGAGTGAACTGAACAGCGACCACAAGAGACGACACATTTAAAATAAACCATTAGGTTAAGGTCTTTATGAGACACAGTATGCCTGAAATAACCCTGATTCTATGTCTAGGTAAGAAGGCAACAGTAGGTGCAGAACTCCGAAAAATGCTGAATGGCAAGTCTAAGACACCTATTTCAAGTAAGAAAAGTAAGAAAAAACTTAAGAAGTGGATACGTCATAAATTGAACAAAGCCTGAAAATCACGCTAACTAGAAATCTATGCATCGAAAAGTCTAAGTGAATGAAATACACTGTTTTTTTGTACTATAATATTCAATATGATAAAAAGTGTATTTTGTATAAAACCGTAAAAGATTTGGGCAGCGGTTGAATGCAGACGAAAATTACAAGTACAACCTCAAACTTGGTCCTCAACCAGAAAAATTGTGGTGACAACCTGGTGGACATCAAAGGGGCGAATGCAGTTTTAATTTCTTCAACCAGGGGAAACTAAATGTGCTGACATAGTTCTGAGAAAAACGACAAAGTTGGGTGAAAAGCAGCACGCGTTTCCAAATTGGCATGGTCCACACTTGGTATATGACTTTATACGCAGCAGTCCTGAATCTGCAACAATTGTGGTCTGAAATTCTTCCACATCCAGCAAAGAGTATTCTGTTGACAATTTATCACCTTTTTCCATAGTCTGCAGTCATTTTATCGGCAAAATGTATTCCAAATCCGAGCAGAAAGAGTAGAAACCTTTAAAAACTGGTCACCGTCAATCAAGCCTTCTATAAAAAAGGAATCCTGGACCTTAGATTAGGTTAGGTCCAGGATGATAAAGCCCACATAGTCCATGGACAATGGACTTTCATGACTTGACTGCTTGGGCGGAGGGACTACGTTCTCAGTTCCGAATGAGTTCTCTTTGTCCGATGGAACCAATTACTTTCCATAATCTTACTTACTTTTGACAATTACACCAGTACCGAAATCAATGCAGAATCACTCATGCCAATCGCTGTTTCTTTGGGCTCAAGAGGCAATTGAGTAATAAAGCCCTCTTCACGAAGGACTAAACTTGCTTTATATAACACCTCGATCATCCCAGTCCTACTTTATGACGCGGAAGCCTGGACTTTACTAAAAGCGGATGAGGAAGAAGCCATTAGTCTTTTAGAGAAAAAAGTGTTGCGTGCGAATTTTGGTCCTGTTGGCGTTGATGGCATCTGGAGGAGAAGATTTATGGACGAATTCTATGGGCTGTACAGCGACATGCGTTTAGTCATGTGTCTTCGGATACAACGCTGAAGATGGCAAGGCCATGTCGAACGTATGGACACCAGTGCTCTGACCCGAAAAATCTTCGAATTTGAGCCATTGGGACAAAGCAATAGAGGACGGCCTAGGCTAAGGTGACGCATAGATTTGGAGAACTTGGAGTGCGCAATTGGCAGCAGCTGGCGAAAGATCGTCCTGTGACATGTTGATTAAGGCGTAGGTCCACCTCGGACTGAAGCACTACAAGAAGAAGAAGAACAACCGACTTTTATATCAGCTTGTTCGTCTAGGCTAGTATTCTGCGATCGCTTCCTTTCTCATAGTTGCAAGAGACGGATAGTTTCCGAGATACTCGTACTTAATGCAGGATAGTTTCTACCTCTTTCTCGTCTGCAGAAGTGGCTGTAGGGAAGCTCATGCTTTCTTGCATGATTGCGCAGCAGTCAATGACCTCACTTCTACCAAACCTAATTGAGTTCTTTGTCGGTATTAGACTGAACTGATGGTGAAGCAGGAACTAAAATGAATTGCGTGGTACAAACTACAATATTCCATCAGAGAGCTGGATATCCGCCCAAAGTGTGTGCCGAATATTCGGTATCCGATAATTCGCCAAAAACCACTGTCCAAAACAGAGCCCAAAAGTTGGAGCAACGGAGCTGAGAACAAAGTTTTTCCTTTTTGCAGTTCCACCACCAAGCACAACACACTGTAAACATTGAACAACCTAGACGCAAAAGTACTCGTAAAAGTTTAATCTCTCCTCATTCTTCCGTAACGGTTGGCTCTTTTTCCACTTACAAAGCTTAAAGCCCACTTTACACCTCTGCACGTTTGTTTCACTTCTGGTTACTCTCGTTCCTTTTTTTGTTACACTCGCATTTGCTAATTCTTTTATGAATGTTTATTCCTGTTTTCGTTTGAACATACTTAATCGTCAGTGCGGGTAAGGAGCGGGTTCAGAAAATTAAAGGAATTATTAATCGCAAAGTTTACCATTCCCACACGCAATGGGGTGGGGGGGGGGTGGTACATAACGGCACAGTATCCGAGCGCGTCTATCGCAGCAGAATTACCAGATGTGCACCCGCTTGAAACGCTTTTGCGTTTCCCTAACCGTCAACCCGTCAGATTGGATTAATTACAGGCAAAAAAAAAAGTTAATTAAAATTGCCGAACGAGAAAGCAAAAAAAAAAACAGAAAAATACAGAATCAAGCGTTTGAGCAGTTTTTTCGTCGGCTTTTGCATAAATTTAAATATTGATCCAATTTGCGTGTCTCTGCGGGGTGAGGTGCTCAGGAAAGGGCACAAAATGCTTGGATTAGGGAACACAAGTCGCAGCAGCAGCCAGCACATCTGTGCTGCGTTCAGTGGAAAAACTTTTCCGCCAACTTGCTTTGATTTAGCATTTCTCACCCCTTGGGCCGGGCGTGGGGCGCAAAGTGAATCGATAGAAAGCGATATCCGCTCCTGGGTAAGGACTTGACGCAAGTTTTAGACAATAACGTCGGTCGCTTTGGAATACTTTCACCTTTCCTGGGTTTCCTGCGGGTAAGGAGTTGAGCAGCACAACAAAGGTGCTGGGACATGTCACCCAAACGTTTTTTTGCTTTTGAGCGTTTAAAGAAGAATAATTAAGCAAATTTGAAATGAGGGACGGGATTAATCGGACCGCGACAGTTTGAGTCGAGGCGGCCTGATTGAGGAAATCTTTTCTTTCATTTCTCTCCTTCTCATCGGATTTGGTGTCATTGAAAGGCTTATTCTCTTCACAGTGATGAATTGAATTACTGATTCTAATTAATTCATTGGACTCTATAAAGGTTTCTTTATTTTTCATTTATTAGACGTCCTTCCACATCCTTCCTTCCCGTTCAGCACATACGATTGATTTTTTGTCAAATAGAAAAAATCATCTGTCACAAGAGCCCTTAGTCTTATCCAATTAATTTAGGCCTAAAGAACTTGACTGATGTCTTCTTCATCCTAGAAAATCTGTGGTTCAAAAAAAAATATAGCACCCTTATAACTCCAGTATGTCCCTTCGTCTGGACTGGCAAAATCCTTTCCCCAGATTATAGGGGCGGATAGGAGTGTGAAGGTTGTGTACATTAATAACAGACGTCTTGCTTGAGAGAAGAAGAAGCCAAAGGCTTCGTCCACCACAGCTCCATAGGAAAACGGGACAACAGCATCTGTACTGAAATAAAGTTTAGAATGTTATATGGTCATCTCCCGAAAAACCATGTTGGCCTTGTACAACACCTTGAGCGTCCCTGTCATGCGCAAAAATGTGGACCTTATTAAAAGCAAATGAGAGAGGAGATTCTGTTGAAAGGAAAGCCTTTTGCTAGAGCTGTAATCATGTTTTCGTTGATGCCAACGTTTCTTCGTATAGGCTCAAGAATAATAATCGACTATCGGTCATCTCCAAACCAGGTATCCGAACAGTTTAAAAATTGGCTGTGCCAAGTGGCAGGACATAGAAACATTGTAGGGAATCACACGTGATAAGAATGCCACGAGACTTACTGAAGAAGCTGAAGATAGGTCCCTACTTAGCTACCTTCAAGTCACAAGGCAAAAGTCTCAACAAAACGAAATTAATGACAAATCATTAAGATCGTCTATATCCGAAGGGATAGTGTAGTCTGCTTTGGTTAAAGAGATCCAAAATTAGAGGAATGCAAACGGACTAGGATTATTTTCGAATGACTTCTGTAGTAGCTTAAACGAGGAAGTTGGCGAAAGCATCCAACGACTGCTTTGTATCTGCCCGACAAATGTGTCAAGAACGAAGGATATTCTAGGTGCTTCCTATTCCAATAATCTTAATGATCTTATTATGTACGATGTTAAGCTGTATATAAAAAATTGACTAGCATTCGTATGTACGTATGTATCGGGTCTACGACCCATAAAGGGTGTGAGCCTGACCTATTGCTGCCTTCCATTCATGACAGTGACGGCCACTCTGCTTCCAGTTGTCAAAACCAAGCTCTCTAGCGTCCGCACCCACTTGGTCTCTCTACCGGAGATTCGACCTTTCTCTCCTTGTCGAACCCGAAGGCTGGGTTTCAAAGACCCTCTTAGCTGGAGCGTTGTTGTCCATTCGCTTGATGTGGTTGAGCCACTGTAATCGACGGATTTTAACCTTTCGGACTATATCCACATCTTGGAACATCACATATGTAAGAGTTCGCAGTAGTGTCTTCTCCCTTTCCCTTCCTCGCAGAAGTTTCCTTTCAAAGGAACCAAGAATCTGGTCCATCGTTTTGCTTATCGTCCAGCACTCGGCTCCCTATAAGAGTACGGGTAGGATTAGCTTCTTGCAGAGCATTATCTTAGTCCTTCGAGTCAGCAGTTTTGACCCTGTTTTGGCAAATCGAAACAACACCAGCTGGTGATTCTGCGCCGAATCTTGCCCCGAGGTAGACAAGCTCCTTAACTACCTCAAAGTTGTGGCTGTCAATTTTCACATTCCGACCGAGCTGTTGTTCGACGGACCGATTCTTTGTTGACCGCATATTCTGCTTTACCCTCGTTAACTCAAAGACCAGCTCGTTTCGCCTGACTAGCAATCGTAACTCTCCTAAATTGTTAGCCCCATGTAGCAGTACAGTGGACTTACTTTGGAGAAGCAATGAAGCCATCTTTACCTAGCTAACTGCATTGATGACGTGAAGGAGAAGATTCCACTACGAGCTCCAGGGGATGTTCAGTGGCAGGGTTTTGTCAAGCGTCAAGCATCTACAGACACAATGCTTAAGGATAGTCCAGAGAAATCTCCAAATCTGAGCCATTGGGACAACGCAACAGAGGGTGGCCCAGCTTCAGATGGCACAAGGATCTTAAATAACTTGATGTACGAAATTGGGGTCAGTCGGCCAGAGATGGTGTCAGTTGGAAAAGCTCTTGATTGGCACCAAGAACCACCTAAACAGACATTAAGCGGAAGAAGAGGAATTTGGATTATTTGTTCCCAATCCCACTTCTACATTAATTAAGTTTAGAGATGATTTTTCATCTCATCCTACTCGGTTTCAGAAAGAAGGATACACAGAAAGGAGGCTTTATAGCTTCCACTTGCATTGAAATGACTAAGCCCGCTTGTTCCGCTTAAGAAAGTGCACACACGAGAGACCTCCAGACCGGTAAATCCTCGGCCATCGACTCTACTCTACTAATCGGGAGCTATTCCCAAGCACAGCCAGCTGAGTTTTTGAATTTAATCCAATCACCTCACCCTGCCGAACGGTTCGGAATCACATCTAAGACAAGCGTCAGTAGTCGTGATGAAGAGGACATATGTACAACGTGTCCAAACCATCGAAGCATAGCCCTTTACGTCTGGGAAAGTAGCTACTCCACATTAAGGTCTCCCCCGCACTATCGCGTTTCTCCCCGTATTCCTACAGCAGCAGTGTGAAACCTCAAATCGGCAGCTTGCGCCAATCTGCGAATAATTTTGTTGTCTTTCTAGTTGGCTACCAATTGCTCGTTTCATAAAATAAATCCACACATTTGAACATTCAGCTTAAATATCTTAAAATACCCTTACTCCCTAACTTGACTTATGCCAGGGTTCCCAGGATTCGAGTAGACATCAAATAAAATCTCCCACTCAATTCTTCACGTGCCGTCAGATAAAAAAAAGTGCTATATTTCAGCCCCCTTGCCCCTCATCTATCATAATCACGTCAATCCCAAAACTGTTCCGTCGGGTGTAATCCTTAAGGATCATTTAATCAGCGTCTACGAAGTCTCTAATGAAGACGCAACCAACCCCGAAGGGGTCCCCCTTCGAGAAAACAAAAACCGATATTGGATACCCTCATCAAAAATCGTCGGCCTTAATTAAGACCCCCCCCCCCCCCCCACCCTCTCCGCCAACACCCGATAAATTCGTAAAGTTTGGCAGGCGTTCAATAAAATTTGACATCCATTATCCCCCGACACCTGGACTCCTCGTAATTGGTGGAGGCACCGCACGATGCAAACTTTCTCGCCCTTTTTTACATTTTTTTCCACTTCCCTGCTACGACCTCAACACCGACCTGCACACCGTAAAGTCACCAGACGCAACTGAGCAGAGTCTCATCACTAGCGTCAGCCTTACTAAATTCTGAATAATTTTGTCTCCTTGCAGATACTGGGCCGTCACGAACGTGGACTACATACACTCGCGGACCAGTAGGCGGGTCTTTATGATGATATTCTCCGTTTGGTTCTGTGCGGTTATTGTATCGCTGGCACCGCAGTTCGGCTGGAAGGATCCCGAGTACTTGGAGCGGATCGAACAGCAGCGGTGTATGGTGTCACAGGACGTCTCATATCAGGTGATTAAACACAGCCTCTGTTTGTGATCCCTCTGTGACCTCGATGTGTTCTTGCAGGTTTTTGCGACGTGTTGCACATTTTATGTTCCACTCCTAGTGATATTAGTGTTATACTGGAAAATTTACCAAACGGCCAGGAGACGGATACACAGGCGGCGACCACGACCGATCGATGTCACTGCAAACAATAACCAGGTGAGTGATGTCACATTTCCCTACAATTTGTTGCATCTCTGTGTGTCAGCTGATTGTTGTATCTGAGACCGTTCTCGTTTGCACTTGTGATGACAGAGGGAATGTCTATTTGGGTGCTGAAGATGAACACCCTGCAATCAAACGTCGCATTGCGACGGTCCTTACAGCAGGACAGGTACCAAGCAATCACAACTCAGAGTAATCTCCTGCATCAGGTCCAGCTGAGAGCCTGCAGCCCGGATGTGGTCTGCAGATATGCAGACTCCCCCGATTTCAGCTTCCCCTGCCCCCCCCCCTCCCCCCACCACATTCATCCAGATGCTGTAAAGCAATTTGCCCGAATATTGGATTAAGAAGCATGCTACGTGCTGTAGCAACGAAATGCCAATTACTTGCGGTCATGATGTCAAAGCCATGCCCTGTGCCAGCGCCCAACTGCCTGCTCATTGATATTTCCGGCACACACACGCTGCGTCCCTGCGAATGTAAACCGATCTCTCCGTTTGCTTACACATAAAATGCAAATAACAAGCCACATTGACAACACTTTATTGCGAGGCATTCCTGGAATTTTAAAGATCTCCGAACTCTTATCTCACTTCGAATCAATTCCGAGGAACTACCTCCACACGGCCACTCGGACGGGCCCCTACCGAAGCGAAGAGCACCGGCAAATCGGAATCCTTTGAATACATTAGGTGCTTTGTCCCATTCAGACGATTCGGGCGGGCGGGTGTGGGTTGCTCTGCCAGCCTTCCCGACAGCAAGTATTTCAATTACAAGTCATGGAGGCGGCAGCGGTGGGAGTCGAAAGAAAACGAATCCTTCCGCTCCAGATAGCACTACCCTAATGACATTTTTCCTGGTGTACTCTCCTGAGAGTCTGCCTCCCCCCTCCCCCCCGCCAATATGGGCGTGCGTGGAGGATACATGGTCGCGGTTGGCCAGACAATAAAAAAAACACGAAACCAACCGACAAAATGCCACAAAACACTGACAAGGCCGTCGGCCACGGTGGTCTCCTTCGTGTACAGGACTGCGATTTTCAATTAATGAGACCAACATAAATTATCGATGTTATCGTGGGGGAAAACGCCCAGTGCCAGCTGCTTCCACAGGGCTACGCCTTAAGCTGTGTGCTCTTTGTCTTGGGTATAGGGGGCGGGGGATATGGTCATCATTGCTGTGGTGAGGTCAGAAAAGACAGACTGCGAGATGTTATCCGGCGGCTAGCTGCCAGAAGAAAAATAGTCCCTGTTTCATCTTCGTTCCGCTTTCCATCTCCTTCCGATATGTTTGCCATGGCCAAGGAAATTGAATCCACGAGGTGAGGGATGTGTTTGCGTTCCGACTGCATGCCACATTCAATTATTAAGGGTCTGCGAGTGCTTAAACTGATTTGTGCTTCAGAGATCCTTGATTTAATTGCAGCCGCTTGTGGGCCCAGGTGCACGTCCTATCCTAGCCCATCGAAGAGGGCTGTATCCCATATAAATAGACTTGGCCGACTTTCGGGTTCATCCTCTGCAGCTGCATCGATTTTGATGTTGTTGCAAGAAAATATCACTGCGGCGAGAGGGTTGAACTGGATGCCGTGGTGGGCCACTTAGGACTCGTACTTCGGTCTCTCGATCGATTATTAAACTCGTTCAAACTGCATTCTGTCTACTGGAGCATACCGTGATTGAGATTTCTGTTTCGGGGGGATCGATGAGATTGAATGAAATGCGATGTCCACAAGGAAGCTTCCATTGTTTGTTGCCGAAACTCTTACACTGATTGCAGCTGCATTTTGAATGTGGAAAACCAAAAATGTGGTAAATTTCATCTACAGTCACAGGGACGTTGTTGTGTAAAACTGACGAGATGTTTTCTACGAAAAGAAAATTTTCGACTTCTTTGCAGTCCTCCCCTTTTTGCATTTAGACTTGCTATCCATAGTTTCCACGGCAGCATTGCATACCTTTGTATGTGTCACTTCATTAATTAATAAGCGCGAAGGTGATTTCGTTTCCAATCATTGTAGTCGTTGTGAGGATTTGTGCGAATTTGTAAAAGTACAAGAAACCCGTAACAAAAAGGATATGACCAGGAAAGGGAAAAACGTACTTTCGCCAACTGACTTATGCGACAGTTGCGCGTCATTCGCAAGAGGTATTCACGAGGCATCCGTGCATTCAACAAAGTTGGGAAAGGAATGACATTACAGACAGACTGTACTCCTTCTTTTATTTGACACCTCTTCTCAGTGGATGATATCCTTTAACTGAATGTCGAAAATGACAAAAGCGAACTCAAATAGCTGATAAATCGTAAGACGTGGAGAGCAATATTTATTTGAAATTGTTTAAATTTGTCGTCACCTTCATTAGAGGCAAAAGCAATACAACTACGCGACTTTTGTACGCCATTTGATACTCCGCCACCGAGTTCTAGTCTTCAGCAGCTTATACAAAAGTGTAACCAGACGATTATTTTGACTTAGTACAGCCACCTCGTTGTCGATCTGCCAAACGGTCACCAGACAGTTGGACTTCAAGACATACCTCAGATTTTTTTTTCTAAGTGACCAAATCATCGATCATGCCCATTCCCCGAGGTGACTGATTCTTTGTACGATATCCGTGCGAGTAACTCTCACAACGCCACGAAGAAATCTCATCTCATCCGTTTGTATTCACAATCTTGTTTTTTTTGTCATAACCCAAATTTCATGACCATTAGTCAGTTTTGTGGTAGCAGTAGCGTAGTAGGTAAATGCGACGGACGCCACGCAAAAGATCTATCTTCGATTCCCGAACGGAACACACCGCATTTTTTTACGGCACCACCTCTTTCGAGTTGCTGACAACACTCAAAGAGTATTAATTGTCTATGAAAAGCTTCTCAAATTTCATCGTTCGAACTCGGCAGAAAGCTATAGGTCCCTTCTACTCGTGAGAGAACAGAAGCACGCACAATACGAGTAGTTGTTGTAGAAGCTAGGCACTGGTCCCTTGTGGACTGTAGTGCAATTATTATAATTAGTCAATTTTGAAACACTTTCAACTAATACTCCGCAAACTTAGCTTTGACACAAGGCTTGGACTCTTAAATGGCAGATACGCAGAATAGAATAAACAGAATGAGTCAGCTGCTTTCGTCCACTTCAAGAATTTACCCGCAATACACACTTCACTCGGAATGCTCATCAATGCACCCCTAAACCCATTTCCGAGCATACAGTTGCGCTTAGAAATTCGTTCTTTAGCTGCACCACCCGAATATGGATGCTCTTCCAACTGGATGTTACCTCGTCATTGCAGTCCACTAGCATTTAAGAACATCTTTATCTCCTCTCCATTTCGTCCTCTATACCCTCGACCATTGCTGTGCCCTTATTTTGACCACTAAAGCACACTCAAAACCTCTTAAATTAAAAAAGGTATACAAGCTGTTTCAACATAATTCCGCCTAGGCAACCTCAAGATTACTCCTTTGTTGTCTTATGAAAAAAAAACCTCAAGACGGACACCTTCTCCAACTGGTCTCCACAATCATGTAGAACGCATTGGAAAGACGTTCTAGGAAGAAACATAACCGCGGGCGTTTTACTTTGACGTTATTAATTTGTTTGTAGCGGCGAAAATTATATCCCTTTACTCAATTTTGCGACAACTTTACCTGCAATGGTTGCCTGCATTGATTCTACTATTAGGTTGGCAGCTAAGTGTGAATTTCACTCAGTTGAAAATTTTAGGTTTGCTGACGTAATCATAATGTCAAACACATTTTGCTTTTTGATGGTTGGTACTTCAACTGTCAATTAGTTAAAAAAATGTTTACATCGGTTGAGTTAGTCTTTCACTCTTGCCATATTTAGCATTTTTATTTCCAGAAGGGAAAAATCACATCACAACCTCACAAAAAGTCTGCTGTTTATGGAGACGAGGCTTTAAAAGTACGGCAGTGTCAAAGATAATAAACGCTCTGATCGTCCAGTTGAAGTTGATGACGACCAAATCAAAGCAAAAATCGATTTGGATTGTCAAAGAACAATACTTGAGCTTCATGTATCACATACATGCACAACTCATTAAAATCCGTAATTTGTTAAAGAATCTTAATGAAAATGATCCATTTTTAAAACGATCGGTAAAAGGTGATACAAATGAAAAAGATTGTGGAACAAAAGAGGTGAACCAGCTCATACAACATCAAAACCTGATATTTATCAAAAGAAAGTATTGTTATAAGTTTGGGGGGACTACAAGGAATTGTCTACTTTGAACTCTTACCACCCAACCGAACGATCAATTCGGTTGTCTACATTGACCAACTTCAACGCAGTTAAAGAAAAGCGGCCCTAATTGACAAATCGAAGAGCGCAGAAATTATGGGAGCTTGATCGGGATGTTTCGCCAAATCCACCGTACAGTCATGATCTTGCACCATGTGATTACTTTTTATTTCAATCTTTCCAAAACTCCTTAACTGGTAAAAATTTCAAAAATTATTATGATATCTAACCAGAAGTCTTATGAACGTGGACTTATGAAGCTGCCTAAATGATGGCAAGGATCATTGCTCAAAATGGGCAATTCATTACCGAAGAACGATATTTTGTTTCATGAAAAAATTGTCTTTTATTTTTTTAAAAAAGTCCGTTTCCCTTTGGGTTGAAGTTCCTCTTGAATGGACATGGACAGTCGCTCTTCAATTATTTGTTTGAAAAAAATCCTTTAAAGGATAATACTTGCTATTCAACTTGAAAAGAATGGGTTTGACAACTGAGATTAAATGCTAAAGGAGGACCGAATACAAGCACCTCTTTAAGAATGCAATAAAGTGAACATAATGCTCATTTTAAGAAAGCAACGTTAAAGAAATGCAGAGTCAGTCTTGCTAATCGCTTAATCGCTACTTCTTTGGACTCAAGAGGCAATTAAGTAATAAAATCCTCTTTTGAAGGACTAAGCTTGCTTTATATAACACCTTAATCATCCTAGTCCTACTCAATGATGCGAAAACCTGGACGCTTCTTGAAGCGGATGAGGAAACCCTTAGTTTTTTCGAGAGAAAAGTTTTGCGTGCGATTTTTGGTCCTGTTTGCGTTGATGACATCTGGAGAAGAAGATTTAACGACGAACTCTATGGGCTGTACAGCGGCATGAGCCTAGTCAAGCGTGTTCGGATACAATGCTTAAGATGGCTAGGCCATGTAGAGCAGATGGGCACCACTGCTCCGGCCCAAAAAATCTTCGAATCTGAGCCATTGGGACAACGCAACACAGGAGGGCCTAGTCTAAGGCGGCACACAGAAGTGGAGAAGGACTTGAACCAAGTTGGAGTGCGCAACTGGCGGCAGCTGGCGAAAGATCGTGCTGGCTAAAGAGGCATGTTTGTTGAGGCCCAGGTCCACCCCGGACTGTAGCGCCAAAAGAAGAAGGAGAAAAAGAACATATAGCCATTCTATCAGCCGAATTCAAGTTCTTATTGACATTTTCATACTCATCGATGATAATATTCGTCAGAATTATTCATCGGTCCTTCAGGGATCTCCAAAATATAAAGTTCAAAACCCTCTCACATCAGTAATTCTGTTAAATTTTTGTTTTCTTCCCGTGAATGGCTTCAAAAGACGTGTATTCATGTCACTTCGATGTGTTTAAACTTAAGTTTTAAATTTAATTTTTAATTTAAACTAAAACTGAAAATAAAGAAAACATAAGATGGGAACCCACGACAACAGATTGGATGAGGCGTTTTACAGAGACTAAAATTGCCACTAACTTCTCTCCCACCTACTCACAACCGAAAGCTCTTGCACGTCGAGGGTTTCACACTACATGCCTGCCTTTTTTTGTTTATACGAGTATTTCTTATGCTGTCAAAAATTATTGTACAGCATACTGATGCGGTTTAAGTGAGCCGCAGCGGCCACCACCCCTTACCAAACTCAGACCCACGAACGTGTGGTCTCCTCACATTCCTAGTTTACACATTTACAAGATTTATCGATATACTTGGGAAGTGTAGACGTGGCAAGAATTCTCCATTTAGCAGCAAAATGCCACACACAGCCCTCTGAGTGAGAACAACGCCCCAGAAACAAACGCACACCACACAAAAACACCCAAAAGCCTCCACGTGATGTATACCGACGTTTCCTGAGAGCAACCTCAAGGAATAACTTGATATCACTCCTCAAATAGATTAATCCTTCAGCAACCCCTTTCGCTTGAAGAACAAACAAAACAACAAGACCTAACACCATAAACGGGTGTACATCACCCTCCCCGTCATCATCGTCCTCATCACCATCATCGCAACGACAATCACAATCACAATCACAATCACCATAACCATTAGCATCGCCATCAGTATCTACATCAGCGTTATCCGCGCCATGTTTATCCGCACGGATTATCATAATAAAACACCCATCCGCCGGCAGCCAGCACCGCCCCTGGGCAAACACGCCGGATGAACTCCATGCAAGTGAACCACTTTTCATCAAAATCGATTAAAATAGGCACTTACGTCATAATTGTCACAACATTGTCAAAAGGAGCGATCTCGGGCATGCCCACCGGTTCGGCGGGGGCGGCTGTCAGCACTTTTCTCCACTGCCCTGTGCCGTCACCGCCACCGCCGCCGCTGCCGTGCTACACCTTTTTCAGATATGCTCCGGCAGATGTACATTTTAATTGCTTGTACGACAGCTCCCTCTCGTGGAGTATTTGCCAAGATTAAGTTAAATGCCCTTTGTAGTAATTTTGTGTCTTCAATCTTGTATCGCGTCGTTTCGGCGGATGGCGGATGGGAGGTTGGCAACTTTTGTAATTGAAATGTTCCCTCGGATACGTACATCCTTACTGTGCGTGCGTGTTTGTCGAGCACAAGGGTTCAATATGGGCTCGCGTATTGTGTTGCTCTGGAATTAAATCCTTAACTCCCCACCCACCTCGCTGAGGATGACGTTAATTAATTCAAGATGACATGAACACTGAATGTGTAATTTTTTAACGATTCCGTGTGCAAACTTTTCCCCAACTACATATGTCGGGCTGCTGCGCGAGAGATGTGGATGACATCCGGAGCCCGTTTTAATTACAAAAATTTACGAGGGAATCTATAAAATCCGGCGATTGGACGACAACGACGGCGAGGAATGCAGCGGAAACAGGACAGGGAATTGGTGGTGGTGGTGGTGCTGCTGCTGCTTGCCATGTGAGGTGACGTCTCCTACGTTAGACGCCTGCATTACTCGGTGATTTAAGGTTTTATCTAAATCGTGACATAAAAGGGATCGAGTTACAGTTGTGAAGCAGCACCGGTGAAGAAGAATCCTCGTGTGCCCTTGGAGTGGGTGACATTTTTATGGCTAACTAGCTACTTTCCACCGTGGAGCTGCTGAAATGAACGCCTTGCGTCTGAGAAAAGTTTTAAGATGACATTCTTGGGGGCATCGTAAATGCGATCCCAAGACGGTGCGCTTCTGTTGGCTTGGAAAACATATTCATGTTCATAATTTTTGACGGCTTTATGCGCTGCTAGCTTACAGTCATGTGTGTAATGGGGTCACAAGTTTAGCGCTCTTTCATGGCCAAGTGCTTGAGTAGATTTTGAAAACTGCATGGCAGACCTGAGATGGGAGCGTCTGCCCGCAGTTTATTACTTTCACGACATTGCGTCTTTACAGCTTTTTGAGTTTGTCCCTGAGATGTGTTTATCTCGTCTGGAACACACGCGGATTATACAGCGTTATTCATATTTCGGTTTGGAAAGTAAAGCTTAATGAAACATTCACAGTGATAGATTTTTGATGAAAATTGTATTTCTTTGTGGAGTTTGGATTTTGCCATTATAACATAACTACCTCGAAAAGATTCATAGCACGTGATTCTTTTGAGATCATTTTAACTAGTTTTTGAGACTGTGCAGGCGGTATCTCGGCCATTTTAATTTGATTTCAAATGATTTTGGGGACTTTTCGTGTAATTTCGTGTTTTTTCGAAGTCCGAACAGTATCAAATCGCACAATTTCGGTGGCCAAAATAGGTTGCCAAAAGATGAAATTAGTCCACCAAAAAACTTTGCTTTATTCCAGACTGTGGCTGTAGATCACACTTTGTGAAGCCCACTCCACAACCTTTCCAACTAATATGGCAGACATCGACATCTTCGGAACACCCTAGCATTGTGAGGTCTACTCTTTTGACTGTTCCTTGGTCTGTGGTGTGTACTAGTAGATTATTTTGGGCTACGTTTACGAAACGAGATAAAAAAAACTTATTCGGCCTGTACTCAAACATCAACAAACACTATTCTGTGGTCTCTCTGTAGCGCTTGTTGTAGCGATTGAGCAGACGCAGCGCCCATCACGCAGACAGCTTTCTCCTGTTTAACGTTTCATTCAGGGCAGAGGCCAAGCAGTTATTTGTTAGTTATCCGTCGCACCTTCTATCAAATACAAAATCGTGTTTTTTGGAACATTGACCTCCTTTGAAGGCCTTTTCAAAGCTCTTAGGCATTGTCAGTGAGAAAGGTTCTTGCGAGAATTCCGTCTGTGTAGACAAGTTATTCTTTAAAAAAAAAATCGCAGATATAAGGCAGCATAACTAAAAGGTGTCCCAACAAAAACCCAAGATTCAAATTTGGCGCCATTCAAATTATCATTGTTTGACATTTGAACAATTATTATTGTTTTTTAGTAGAAGGTATAAGGTTAATAAAGATGGAGCGCTACGCGAATGAAGAACGCATCGCTAATTGCGATCTGTAATTAATTAATGTAATTTAAATAATGCTCCAAAAGAGTCAAATGTAAAGCGAATGGAAAAAATTTCTGAAACTGATGTAAAGACAACAACGCGCCTTCGACCAGGTCGATCGACCGAAAATATCGGAGCAGTACGTGATGATGTCGCTCAAACTCCATCCACCTCAATTCGACACCGAGCTCAGCAAATTGGTGTTTCCTAATCCACTATGCAGCGAATTTTGACGAAAGATTTGCATCTTCATGCATACAAAGTTCAATTGACTCAGAAACTGAAGCCAGCTGAACATGCACAGCGAAGGGAGTTCGTTAATTGGGTATTGGAGAGACAACATGAAAATGCTGATTTGACGATAAAATTATCTTTAGTGACGAGACCCTTTTACATCTTGATGGCTTCGTCAATAGACAGAATTGTCGCAATTCGGGCGAGGAAAATCCTCGAGGGATTGGATTTTGGGCTGGAGGTATCATTGGACCATTTTTTATGAAAATGAGTCAGGTCAAGCGCAAACAGTCAATGGTGTTCGGTATCGTGAAATGATAACCAATTTTTTCGTGCCTAGAATTGAAGAAATGAATGTAGAGGGGATGTGGTTTCAACAAGACGGCGCCACAGCTTATACAGCCAGAGAAACAATTCAATTGCTGCATCAGTCATTTCCCGGTCGTGTTATTTCGCGTTTTGGAGACCAGAATTGGCCGCGTCGGTCGTAAGATTTAACACCATTGGACTTTTTTCTTTGGAGTTTTTTGAAGTCGACGGTTTATGCGAATAGGCCGACGACGACTCAAGCCTTAAAAGAGGAAGTTTGACGCTGCATTAATGACATATTTCATTAAAAGATCGCGTATGTGCCAGCAAAGCAGCGGCGGCCATCTGGCCGATGTGTTATTCCACACATAACCTCACCCTGAATTCACGATTTTTTAAATATCTGCGTTTTATTTAAAATTTAAATCTTGCATTCTTATTTGGACACCCTTTACAACAGCCACATGATACAACTCATTTTCGTAGGGAATTCAAAACTTTGGAAATATTTAAAAAGCGGATGCACCAATATAAAATAATACACACAAGTGCTGACAGACTGCTTCAATTTAATGTATGCAACTGGTGCCACACAAGGTGTGATTCGTCGTAAAATTTGATTCACAATGTATTATAAGTCAAATAAATCTGAAAATGAACTTAAAATGTTCATTAACGATCAAAAGAACATTTCATGGCGTTTACTTTTGAAAATGATATAATCTTAAACTGACCAAAACAAAAAATGTTTGAAGTGATCCATTTCAAAGGTCCAATTTTGATCTAGTCGTTCGAATTAGCGTCTTGTATCTAGTGGACACCATGAGTAATGTTGGCCTTCAAGGTACCAATCGTAGCTGGCTAATTCCTGAAGACGTGAGATATTACACATCCGCAGAGAAAATAATTCAAATGTATGACATCGCACGATCTAGACGGCCAATTTACAGTTGCAAAACGTGAACTAAGTCCTAACTAAAATGATTTCTCAACAAGTCCATTGTCTCAATCGCTGTTTGGCTTGTAGTGCCGTCTTATTAAAACCAGAGCTCACCGACACCATTTCCTGGAAATTCAAAACGCACATTGTCGATTAACATGACGCAATAACAGTATCATGGATTATCATTTTTGCATAAATATTTACCAATAATTCCGTCAGTCCCAAAATGGATGGGAAGCTATTGGATTGCTCATCAGCCCATACACAGAAAATTTTGTTTATTAACGTACGTATTGAGCCCGAAATGGGCTTTAACACTGATCGAAACTTCCTGATAATACGAAGGATTTGCATAGTTTTCCCAGAGCTCTTAAAGTATGACACAAATTCAAATGCACAAGTTGAATTTTGTACGATTTTACGGACGATTAAGTCCAATACTCCAAGCCAAGCCGAGCTGTAACAGCGAAGATGAAACGATTCGACACGAGCTTCGCATGCACTCCTAGCTACAGCTACTATAGCCTCTCCACTACGTGCTGGATCTGATCTTACCGGTCGTATATCGTCCACTAATTGTGGCTTAAGATGATTGATTGCGCGTTAACGTTTTTCGCAGAATGCTGTTTTTCGTAATACAGCTAAATAATTTGGAGACGCTGTTATGGAGTGAGTTTTTTCATGATGATTTCCCAAGCTACGCTAAGCACAAGCAAAAAAGCAGTTTGATAGGTGTCATTCGTGATCTGTCAAAAAAATTGTATTCAAAGTCAAACTTTTCGATGTCCTATTCCAAAAGCAACAAGCTTTATTAACTAGCATTTGTTTCGTGTGTGGTAAGTGGAGGGAACCTACAGCGAGTAGAGGGAAGCTACAGCACACCTCTGATTCCGGATAGTAAAATTTGCTTAACTTTGTACGCAAGTACGTTCGAAGTGAAGCCATGATGAAATGTGAGAAGAAAGCTTTTCATTTTCAATCTTCCATGCATGAATGGACACAATTCACCTTGGCAGCGGCCACAGCTGTCTCGAAATCGATCTATAAAGCCTCTTTTGATGCCACAACTCAGTGTCACACCACAAAAAGAACCTCTTACAAAGACATTCTCTGCTCCCTCCTATCGCCTAGCTCCCCAATCGTAGGTGCTAATCACAAAGAAGCATTATTTAAATTAGAAATAAAGGAGTAGTGAAATGTCAACAAAATAACTGATGACGGCCGCCCTTGTGTACACCCTACACTCGTTAAAAGAGCCTCTTCGCACTGTGGAAATAGCTCTCTGGATTTAATTCCGATTTAACTGAAACCAAATAAAGACGTCCTCTTATGAAAACCGACGAAAAAAAAACCTCCTAAACTCACAGAATCCCCTGGGAAATATGTAGTTCCCGAAATCCCATAGGAGGTACCATCGTCTTTATCAGTCGTAACTTTTCGCACAAACCCGCATTAGATACGCAATAAAATCCAAGATACAACTCACCCAGCACCCAAACGGATACCGTCTCTATTTATTTCCCCTTTTTAAGAGCGTTCTTTATGCCCCTCGATGCATCTACTGACTCCAACTAATAGTCTTATCTCCAAAAGACGTTCCCCCATAAGCTACACCTTACATGCAAATCACATTTTCCCAGAGGGGGGGAGCAGCAGAAAGAAAAAAAAATAAAACTCAACGATTTTGAAGTAGAATGCGGAGCATGGGGAAGGGAGTGCACCCTTTAACTTCTCGATTGTGAAATAAAATCTGCGTTAAGGGGCTTAAGGGATATTGAACTGAGAACGCCAGGGATAACTACAATGCTTGAGACTTTGCGGTAGTTACGAGCTGGAGGATAAACGGGCAGAGAGACTGAATGAACAAAGAACAGGTGTTGTGCACCCCAGTCTCAGGTAAATCAATCCCATCCGTCAATGGAAAGGCTAATGAATTATGGGCGGCTAATGGCTTGAATTCGTATCCCTTGCACGGGGGATTGCGCCATTCGATCGACGTCTGGGGAAACAAATTTCCCATGAAATCCATTCAAGGTCCTCAGGATGCGGCGGCTTAACCATCCAAAAAGGTTGAGATGCTTATTTATTTCCCCGTAGTGTGCTCAATCTTCGCACTGGAGGGATGGACGGTTGATGCCAAAGGTTAGGGGATAATTTCAAAATTTGATTTAGCATGGTTTCGTGTGTATCTCATTAGTGGCGGCCCGAAAGGCTCTTTAACGATTCATCTCGACGCAAACCGAAAGAGGAAGAATGTCAAAGGGACACAGGATAATTTGAAAGTCGGAAGAGGATGATGCCCTTCCTTCCGCAAGAAGTTTTCCGAAACAATGACAGCCACCTTCGATGCTGAGATCCGTCAGCTTGTGAAAGACAAAAGCAGATAATCTGATATTTTCGTGATGTGTCAAAGGATGTCTTACGTCATACAACTCCCTTCTTTCGACTCTGTGAACCTATCCCATGAGGGTTCATATTTTCGAGAAAGGTGGCAGTTGTACAATTTGCTAGAGGGTGTGACTACGTGGCTACGTTGGTACAGGATTTTTTTCAGAGAGAGAACATTATAGCTACTGCATGTTGTCTAAAGGATTCCAATGAATCATTCATCGATTTCAAAATGAAATCACTCCGAATCTAGTCTCAGTGCACGTGCGAGTGCATCAATTGTACCTATCTGCAACTTAAGGAGTCATTTGAGAGAAACACGGCATACCGGCTGAAGTTTACTAAGAAGTTGTAAGTTTTTCTGGTTATATCGAAAACAATCCGGAGACGGGCAAATTTAAGCACGCAGAGCAGGAGGATCCTTTTCAACACTCGCAGCTTCATCAAAGTCGCAAACAAACTCACCAAAACCTTTAATGTCCAAAAAAGTTACGGAAGAGTCTGCACGTGGCTTTTCCAGCACCATTCATGAGAAAATCGTGCGTAACTCACAAGACAACACCAGAGGCACGATCTTCTAAAAATCCGTTCAACTACTAGCTTACATTGACATTGACGTGATTGAGCGAACACAGCGAGCTGTTAATGAGTCAATTGTATGCATTGAAGACGACAATGGGTAATATGGATCTGGCGATAAATGAGGCATGTATACTGTCGTCGAAGAAGGACACCCAACACCGACGTCTCGAACACAGCGTACCATTGGCATCAGAAACTTCGAGGTAGTCAAGAACTTCGTCTACCTCGGCTGGGACAACAAGAATGAGTCTTTCCAATCTTTGGGCTCAAGAGGCAATTGAGTAATAGAGTCCTCTCTTGAAGGACTAAGCTGGCTTTGTACAACAGCTTGATCATCCCAGTCCTCCTTTAAGGCGCAGAAACTTGGACGCTATGAGGACGCCCTTAGACTTTCGAGAAAAATATTCTGAGTGCAATTTTCGGTCCTATTTGCGTTGATGGCGTCTGGAGGAAAAGATTTAATGACGAATCCTATAGGCTGTACAGTGGCACACAGTGGTTTTTGTAGAACATATGAACACCATTGCTCCCGCCCAAAAAGTTTTCGAATCCGAGCCGTTGGGACAACGCAACAGAGGACGGCCTAGGTTGAGATGGCGCACACAAGTGGAGAAGGACATCAACCAACTTGGAATGCGCAATTGGAGGCATATAGTGAGTACTAGCTAGAGAGGCATGCTGATTGAGGTCCAAGCCCACTCCGGACTGTAACGCCATGGAAAGAAGAAGAAGAAGAAGGTAAATGATGGCAAAACCTTGCTGTCATCAAGGAAGGACACACAACATCAACATCTCTGATAGAGCGTCATAATGGGCAGTAGGAACTTTGAGGTATTCAAGGATTTCTTCTACCTCAGCTTTAGAGGAAATAGGGTCAACAACACCAGTACTAAGCGGAGAAGAAGCGAGCTAAAGAGGCAATTGATTAACAGAGCCTTCTCCTAAAACACCAAGCTAACTTCTTGTAACACTCTTGTCATCCTGGCCCTGCTCTTTGGCGCAGAAACATGGACTCTAATTAAAGTGGAAGGGGTCGTTGGTCGCTTTTATAGTTCTTTTGTCCGACGTGCGATCCTTGTTTGCGTTAATGGCTCCTAGAGTTGAACGTCTTCAAATTCAACGCTTAAGATGGCTAGGTCATGTGGAGGGAATGGACACAACAGCTCCGGCTCAAAGAGTTTTCGATTTTAAACCAGAATAAATTGGACAACATACATAGGTAAAGAAGATCCTCAGCTATCCTGGTGTGCACAACTGGAGGCATCTGGCGAGAGGCCTAGACACACCCAGAAAAATATGTTTCAAATGTTCAATCAATCTTAAACGTTAATAGCTTTTCACGGAAGGAGACGATTCGAACATTATTTTCTATCAAAATTTTGTTTAAGATGTCACCTTTCATGCAAGGTACAGTGCTGCCAAATGCAATGAATATGGACAAAGGTATTCAATTTCAGAACCGTCTGCCGACAAATTGTTACTGTCATTTTTTCAACACCCCATATCATTTCACAACTGCTCTGTTGTGAAAAGAAGATCCTATGCGTGCAAGACCTCAGTGACACAGTTTTTTCATGCTTCGGCCCCATATCCAATATCCCAAATCTTACTGTCTATCAAACGTTGTAAAACGTAGCAATTAGTTGTGTAATTGGCCACGCGAGCAAGACATATCGTTTTTCTTTCTTTTCCAAGAGCTTACTGTCCCATTTCATACATTAACTGCATCAACTCCCATTCCTTTTCCCTCCGCCCTCCCTGTCACCGAAAAAAATTAAGCAAGTGACTTTCAACAAGCAATCCAAAGATACACTCAATTGGCTGAACATCAGAAGATAAATTTCAAAAACTCAAAACATTTACAAAAGAAGTGAAAAAGAAAATTATTTAATTCGATTACTTGTGCATTTGTTTCGCTTTCATTTACATCTCGTTTGCCAACAACAACCTTTCCTTCCTGTCCGCATCCTCGGGTTTTTTTGTTTGGGTTGATTCGGTTTCCTGTGTGTGCTTTGATTTGTTGCTTTTTTGTGTTTTTCTTTCTCTTTCGTTTTGGCTTTGATTTGCTTACAGCCTGCGCTATCACAGAAAAAGAGAAATCGCCTTAAACTGCGGATAGGGAAGTTCTCGGACAAGGGAAAATCGGCCGCCTCCTCGCTGGGTCTGGTCGAGGGCAATTCAACAAATACAGTTAACACTGTCGAGGACACCGAATTTAGCAGTAGCAATTTGGACAGCAAGAGTCGTGGCGGCATCGAGGTGACTACGATATTTTCAAATCCCGATGAGGTGAGATACTGTTTTTTTTTTTTTTCATTTTGTTGTTGGTGCTGTTTTGTCCTTTCTTTTAACTGTATCCACGCAGAGTGTGGGGACTTCTGTGTAGGTATTCGTGCATGTTTGAGATGGTGGAGGGAAGTCAATGCGCTGTGGGATGGGGCAAGGTTGGCTGGGGCAAGGAGGAACATGATTCCTATTTGAACCCTCATTCGTTGCAAATAGTGTGCAAATCACCGCGAATTAAAGGCGTGTTTCCTTCATGACTTTATATCCAGCCCAGTAAGCATTTGCATACACACGAAACAAATTACTGCTGATACTACATGTTCAAGTAAATTAATTATGTGTGATGTGAACGAATTGATTGGAGGTTACTGTAGCCTTCCGAAAACCTTTGCGACCTTACAACAGATATCGCTGTGACGGTCTGGCCAAATATTCTTCGAAAGTTTAACGACTAAATGAGTTTTTAAGACCCCAACCTATAACATTAGTAAGGAAGAAGACGGTTTTCGAAACAGAACTGAATTTAACGTCTTAATGGGTGCAGAGGTCAAACCAGGCAATCTTGATTGTTTTGAGCAGTCAATAGTCCACGGACAAGGCAACGATTTGACAGACGCCCTTCGCAACCACATGTTTTCAAAATTCGCAGAACTACACTCAAAGGCAAAATTTCTTCAATAGTCTGTCCTAAAAATTCAAGGATAATTTCACAAATCTTGTTAACATTTTTGACAATTTCGACGATTCTCGTCAAATTAACATTTCAAATAATGCAAAACGGAAATACTTAAGTTTTCCTTATAGTAACCTTTTTGTAGACTGTAACGTGGAGAGAGACTTGGGCAAATAATCCGACAAGCTCTTGGACAACGAATCAGACAAGGTCTTGAACAAGAACATAAAAAATTATTTGAACACATAGAACACACTTGGACCAGCACAGAAATAATGAGTTGAACCTGAAAGTCAACAACATTAAGGGAGGGAACTGGACAAGATATTGGCCAAGTACTTGGACAGAAAATTGCACAAAAATGTGTGCAGGGACTTGGGCATAAACTTCAACAACGTGTGAGATAAGAACTTGGAGAATGAACTATACAAGGATTTTGGACAACGGCATAAACAAGGTCTTGAAAAATAAACATGACAAGGAATTTGTCAAGTACTTTGACAAGAACTTGGTTAAGGACATTGACAAAAACGTTTAGAACTTGACTTTTAGAAAAATTAGGGTATGGACTGAAGAGGACTTTGACAGGGACTCAACAAGATTCGGGCATGGACTTGAACATGAGGATGAGGATGAGGTCTTTAACAAGGTCTTGGACGAGGTTATGGATAAGAATTTGGACGAAAATTCAACAAGGGCTTGAACAAGCACTCGAATAATCTTAGACTACGAATTCGACTTTAACTTATGAAGGGTCTTGGGCAACGACTTACAAACCATAAACCGAAATGAAATTTAGACTGTATCTTGGAATGCAACGCATAACTTTCCATATAATAATAATACTAATTGAGTGGCACTACAGAGCACAAAAGACCAAAGCCTAGCTTTTACAGCAACTTCTCGTCTTGTATATGCTGCTATTCTCTCACAAATAGAACGGACCTACAGTTTTGTGCCGACTCCAAACGGCGCAATTTAAAAAGGCTTTTCATAAACAATTCGTATTCTTTGATTGTTGTCAGCAACTCGAAAGAGGTGGTGCCGTAAAAACATGCGGTGCTCCGTCTGAGAATCTCAACTAGACCCTCTACGTGTGGGTCGACGCACTTACCCACTACGCCACGGCGACCACTAACTTTCTATATAGGATTTTTTATATTTTATCACCTCTTTTTGCTATGGCTTGTACAACTCCCACTATTGTAACTTGAGTGCAGTTTCACTTTCACCGCGTGTGAACGCACGTGTTTTTTCTTATTCCAGTCCAATGATAGGCGCGCACATGTGTTTTTCACCGCACGTGCAAAAAGTAGAACACACAACTTTCAATGCACTCAACAACTAAAACTCTGCGCTTTGTCCCATTCTTTGGCGGTGTGATTGTCGTAAGATAAAATGAAACATATGCACTGCCAAGAGTATTCCCACACTTGCGATTTATATCGCTGTGACTAAATATTTCTCGCAAGACGATGCTTGACGCTTGCACTTGCGATTTTCTATCGAATCATAGCCTAGACGCAAAAAAAGATGAATACAAAATGAGATTAATTTCTCAACACTTCCTGTCTCCCTTTCCCCTTTCTCCCTCTATACCTTCGGCCTGTGCTATGCCTTAATTCCGGTTACTTAAGGGTACTAAACAATCTCTTTAGCGCGCGCCATTTAGGAAACAAAACACTACCTGCTTAAATAATGCTTCCAGCTGACTTCATCTTAAGCAAAAATAACGCGTTTTAACATTTTAGACGGTATGACATCAAAAGGACGAAAGGACGTATTCTACTTAAAGCCAGCCCTGTTAGAAATGTTTATTCTCCATTCAGATAATAAGACGCAACGCAACTTGACTTAGTTGCGGGGACTAAAACCGGAAAAAAGTGATGCCAAGTAGGCATTTTATTGTACATTTCCACCAAAAATAAACTGAACATAAAAAAACAACAATAATAAAAATTGAGTGGCACTACAGCCCATAACGGACCAGGGCCTAGCTTCTACAACAACTACTCGTGTTGTGCATGCTACTGTTCTTCACGAGTAGAAGGGACCTACAGTTTTTTGTCGACTCAGAACGGCGAGATAAGAGATGCTTTCCATAGACAATTAATACTCTTTGAGTGTTGTCAGCAACTCGAAAGAGGTGGTGCCGTGAAAAAATGCTAGGTGTCCCGTCCGGGAATCGAACCAAGACTTTCTGCGCCGCAGTCGATGCACTTACCACTACGCCACGGCGACCACGAGAAAAACAACAAACTGTACCAAAAATATAGTCCCAGCTCCTGAAGAATGTTGTATAAGACTAGAGGTACAACGGTGACCTTCAAATCAAAAAAATACTTTCAATCAAACTATTCGCTGTCAGGTAAGAATGACGCCAGAGGATTCCCTTCTTCAATTTTACTCTTGAAGAAGACTGCTCACTAAAGTCTCTCAACATCTGAAATCCTAAGAAAGCGACGAAAGGACTCTTAAGGTGCTTTAAAACAACTCCCACGGGTTAGTGCAGCCAGCCAATCACGTAGCAAAGGAACTAAGACTCCAATTCTTCGCCAATTCACTGTTTGCCGACAACTCCTTGACCTGACACGGTGTTTGATTTATTCCGCAGCTACAAATCACTGCGGTTCATTACTCTGAAGTCGGAAGCCCCAGGGCCAGAGTCCCTTAGCACTTCGTTTACTATCCCCCCCACTAGAGTATCATCGGTCCCGTTACATAAATAATTCTCTCCCAGCTGCTGACACCTTCTGAAGAAACGAACCCTTTACGTGAAGCTCGAAATTCATTTTCTTTTCACGTCCCCTCAACCACCCCACTCCCCCATAGCACTGTAGTGAGTGGAGTCCAGTTTAATTCTCAGTCTCAAGAGCCACGAAACTGACCGAATCCGAGAGCAGATCCAATGAAGGACTCTAAGAATCACTTTCAGATAAAATCCCGACGGGTCTACAGCAGTGTACTGTACATAAAATCACAAGGATCCATCCCCGTCGCCCATTGAATCGAATTCCCCCAACTATTCCGGCGAATAAATCTCGATTGATCCTAAAAGCTTTTCCTCCTTCCCGCAGCCCGGAAAATAGTGATGCAATCAAATGAGTTTAGTTTTTCTTCTCTCCCTCCTCACTTCGTGCCCTAAACAAATTCCCTCCGGTGGTGGTTGGATGGTGGGGGGGGGGGGGCGTGGGGGAAGCGAATGCGACCAGCCACACCCAAAGGCAATCTAATTTTCTTCTGCATATCCACATCACACGTAAACTGCCTTCCAGCCGATACAATATGACAGACATAAAATAAATGCTCGGATTATGCAGAGCGAAGACGGGGGAGTGATGGAGAACACCTTCGGGGAGGTGGCTGTGTACTCGAAGGCGGGACTATTTCGCCTCACCACACAATGGGACAATCTCGGAGCTTAATACAATTAGGTGGGATTCTTTCAAGCGCCGCCGTCGCCTTTTCATTACACCAGTGTCAAGTGTCAATAAAAGATCAAGGACTATTTTTCTATCCTTTCATAGCGTTCCGGAGGAAATAGACCGAGCAGCGGACAACGGACAACGGGGGCACAACGGAACGGAATAAAAGGCGCACATCTGTGTGCCGATTGTCGGATGAGAGGAGAACGAGAACACAAAACGGAGGCGAAATGCTTAAATTGCCGTAAACTGGCATTTGGATTTGACCTTTTTTAAGTGCTGGTCACCGACGTCAATGGGATCGTCGCCGTAGCACTCTCCTCCCTCTCACTGTCCCCGATTCGATGACTATGGTTTTGCCTCTTTTTTTCGCCCATTCCCTGTGCAATGTGGTGGATCACAGATTTCTCGGCTCCTCTCATTTTCGGTTCCTTTGCCTTCCCTTTCGAATTTCAAATTCGAATTCAATTGTATAAATTGTGGCACCGTCATCGCCACTTGATATATTGCGGACCGTGTCCCCGGTCGCACACTCAAATGGATAACGGCAACCCCAGCCGGACAGGGAACAGTGTCAAATGTCGAATTTACATTTTGGCCAACATCCCTGTGCCCGCTTCCGGCCAGTGATTCGTACTTGTTCTGCATGCTCAATGAAATTATGGATTAGCTTGAGAACCGTAGAAATCAATCTGCAGTTGGGACCCCCCGTACCGTTGTGTTGAACAAATTTTCACATCGCCATGGATGGCTTCACTTCAATGGAGATCCTCGGGTGCGGGATGTGTACCGTGTACCGTGCTGGCATTTCGATTTTAATTCAATGCAAATTTGTTGAGAAACTTATCCGAATGTAATCTTGAATTTTGATTCTTTTTCAACCACCGCTGTTCATGGGTATGATTCGGAGGGGGGACAAAGATGTCGTATTTGAGGGATATAACAAGAGGAAATGTTTGGGAAGAAAGATATAGTTGACAGGACAACTTGGATGCGTGTTGAGTGGACATTTGAGTTGAGTGGAGTTGAGTTTGTGTCAAATTTATTCGAAATTGGCCAACATGGCGCTTCCGCTATTAGGAATACGTTTCCCATGCAGAATATGGCCGTAAAATCATTGAATTATATCATCCCACTCAGTTCGGTAATTTGGCGGTATTTTTACTCAATGTGCCACGTGTCAACTCCACCCATTTGACAAGGTCAAAATCAAAGATTCGCATTTCTGAAAATCCTTGGATTTGGAAAACAGCAACTTTGCGGCATGTATTTTTAAGTACATAGGGCTTTCACTGATTTCAAAAACAGATCTTCGTTGTCGAACGTTGAAATCAAAGATCAATAGAGACAGACGTCTTCGACTGGAAGGTTCCTTTAGCCTGTACAAAACAGTCATACTGGTTTATGCTTCTTCTTCTTAGGTTGGCGCACCAGTCCAGAAGGGTCCATCATCATCTTTCTTCAGATTTGCACACCAAGTTGGATGAGGGTCACGGTTCACACGGGGACGATCCCAGTTGCGTTGTCCCAATAGATGGGCTCGAAGACTCTTTAGCTGGAGTTGTGCTGTTACGACACAGAATCATCCTCAAAACACTTTATTTCGGAGCTCGAGGCTCTCTTCACTAGCCTCCACTTGAACTCGAAAGAAAACTATTAAATTCTAACCGGAGATTTGAACGCCAAACATATTGAATGGGGTAATAATGTTGCAAATGAAAGAGGAAACGCTCTCTTAGAGTGGATGGAACAGAACAATATCGAGTTCAGGGTTCCTATTTGGATGTGATGCTAATCGACAGACGACTGAAGATACTTAACGTGCAACGGCGCACGAGGAAGTGTGCTTTACTTATTCTTAGCGCGGTTTCCGTGGACATGCCACTGAACTAAACTAGTCGTGTCATCTTCTCTTCAAGATGTCATAAATGCAAGAAGGACCGACCATTTACTCAGATCTTTCCTCCCAAAAAGGCAAAGGGCTTCTCCATCTGCTCAAAACAAAGTGCAGGCTTCTGCTGCATAGAAAAGGACAAGGATGATCAGGATATTGTACAAAACCCAGCTTGGTCTTTCAAGAGAAGTTAGGTACCTCTTGATTGAAGTGCGATTCTACGCTTGATGTCGATACTGTTGTTGTCCCTAAATACCGCGGAACATCTACCAATACAAACACTTGTACGAAATGTGGCATTTGACGCTTAAACTCAAAAATTTCGTGCAAAGTTTGTGATTTTTAAAAATCGATAATAATTCTAAACATTATCGTCATTCATTGCTTTCCATTTTAGAAAAGGCATGAAAGCGTCGCTAAACATTGGAGTATATGTAAAGTTTACGTAGACAACGCTGTAACTAGAAACACATCAGGGAAGTGATTTCCTCGTTTTCCATCTGATGATTTTTATTTTAAGGATGCACGTTGCTTAGGCCATTAAAAAAAACTAATCAACAAAATTAAGCTTGACTGCCACGTAAGCAGCAGCCTGGACGTTACTAGATAACTAGATATACATCACCAAAGCTTTTTGAAATCTGGATACTGATGTGTGATTATGAGGTGACTTGGTCACCTGCTTTCATACCAACCGTAGACAACTAAAGGTGGCAGATAGTAGGTAATTGCGTCGACCCATACGCCGAAGATCCCAGGTTCGATTCCCGAACTGAACACCTCACATTATTCACAGTTTCACCACTTTTAACAATGCTCAGAGAGTACTTATGTCCCTTGTGGGCTGTAGTGCAATTCAATTATAAAATAATTCAAGGCTAGACGCCTTAGTTACCCAAGTACAAATCTGAATGCATGCTTATGGAACTCTACTCCACCTCCAGGAAGGCCTCTCTAACAGTTTTGCCGTTCCTTGGATTGCAGATTGATAATGCACGTCCACTAAGTCGAAAAAGTCCTTTAACCGCCTGGCCTGACTCAGTACAGTAAGCAACCTGATTCAGACCGGTCGGCACTGTTCACTAACCTCCGCCTTGCCGGCGGTATTGGTTCTTGAACCATATCCGCTGCGATAATCCTACAAGGCGCTCTACCGTACGGTCAGGCTGGAACCGAAGCTCCTAACCTACCGCGGTACCGAAAAATAACTTCTGATCAAGCTGGCTCCCTGAACACTTGGGTCTGACAGCCACCGTCACATGGACTTTGCCTCCATCAGTGTTTACGTTTGCACTAAGCATGATGTTAAGGATGTGATTTTGAATCGGGTGATTCATAAATCCTGTCACATCGTAACAAAAATCTGGATACGTTATGAGCTTCAAACCACCCCAAATTTGCTTTGCCACGCCATTTGAAATAATGAACAAAAATATTCTTATTTCTGCACAAAGAGAGAATGCTGGTAGAAGAGAATGCCCGACGAAACTGATAGCAGAGAGTGCCTTAAAAAGAATGACTTCTTCCTCTCTTACGGAGGCACAAGATCCGACTTTCGAAACGAACGAGGTAATAACTTGGCTTCAATAGACTGGCATCCGATTTGTTGAGAAAGACAAAAATCCACCAAATTTCCCAGAATTAAGGCCAAATGAGATTATTTTGGAGTCACAGTGATGCAGTTGTTGGCGCAACGTTGACTCACGCACCGATTCGATTCGGGGCCTTTTTAACGGCACCAACTCTTTCGAATTGCCGACAACGCTCAAAGAGTTCTAATTTTCTACGAAAGGCTTCTCAAATTCTGCCGTTCGGAATCGACAAAAAACTGTAGATCTCGTCCACGCGTGAAGAGAAGAGCAGCATTCACAATCAGCTACTGAAAAGGTCTTGGTCCCTTGCGGACTGTGTCGACATCCAGTTTGTGCAACAACAAAATCATGTCCACCTACAGAACAACAGTTGAAACCTACAACCGTTTATTTGTCACTGAAATTCCGAAAACAGGACTCTATCCCCTCAACCCCAAGTTACACAAATGAATACTTCCTGGTGCCACGACCGTTGTTAACCTCGACGTCCCCTCCCCTACCCAAAAAAATAAAACATAACTATCAAAAATATGCCCTAGTTTCCAGGACACCCAAACCGATAAGGTCAGCTCCTTGTCGACCATGTCTGCACCCGAATGCGTCACACTTGATTCTCAGTTCAAAGATCAAATCCCACCGAGAAGCAGGACACATTAGGAAATTAATCAGTCAGACGAGAAATGATTTCCATCTGCGACGCCAAATCTCGACCAATAATAATCCCCAAGCAGACTCTGCGGAACTCCAATTTTCCATCTCAGGGCCTAATTAAATATGAATACAGTCGAAGCTGGGAATGCGTGTGTGCGTGGGCCGTTTGCTTAGTGTGTTTATTCATGTGGCCATTCCATTTGATTTAACAAAGGACACCCACCGCCCTTTGGGCCCCCTCTGAAAATTTGCGTCTAGCCAATGTGTTCGCACACACATCCCAGACAAACGTTATGAAAGTGGTCATGGTTTTGTTTACGCCTCTCGCTCTTAATTAAGTGCAAAATGGCAGAGTTTATATTTCAATCGAATTAAGGACATCTGAAAGCAGGATATGGGTCATTGAATTTGGGTCAACAGCACGACCGGCAAGGATCCCCAAGCATGTGAGCCTGAATCTGGAGATGTGTGTGAACAGGCCTTCAATTGTCATGGGATATGAGTTACATGCTTCTGTTGCTGTTGGGGTGATGATTTATTGAGGGAAAAGGCTTCTGCTGGGCTAGGGGTAGTAGTGGCTCAGAAGTTGAGTGTCAAATTTGCTTGCACAACGAATTAATCCCACTCAACTGCCGGTCATCGTGAGTGTGAATGAAGATGCTCTCTCTCCACTTGATTGCCACTTGAAGACTGTTGCCAACGCCTAGATAATTTTGTACGAGAAGTGACACTTCTACTGCTCATCCATATTCAGAAGTGGTGTGCTTCCTGAAACGGAGAAAGGATATCAACTTTGATGGAAGTGAGGATCCGAAGTTTTGACATGACAATGAGAGACGATAGCAATGCTCTTTGTAGCATCAGTGTGGTTGTTGACAGATGTGCTACTCAGAAGTATTAAGCCTTAACATCTGCTATTGCTGCGCAAAAAAACAAGCAACTGAAGTTTTAAGCCCTTTTGGTGTTTAAATTTTATCAAAGAACTGTGTTCAGAGTCACTTACAAGGTTTGTGCTGTTTGTGGTATCCTCTCTCTAATTCTTTTGGGTCAACTTTTATGGTGGAGGCCTGGGTCCAATTTCTGAATTAGACTTCTTTTGAGTTTCTGAGTTTCTGATAATTCTTCTTCTCTTTTCTCTTTTTAAATCTTCTCAAATTCCGCAAATGGGGGTAGGGTCCTCTTCTTTCGTTAAGAAGAATTGGACGTGCAATAGGAATTGCTGGTGAAGAAGCTAGGTCCTCATTTCTATATTACACATCACCGACCGTAGTGACTGTCACACAAATTTTATCTTCTGAACACTTTTCACGAAATTTTGAAAATAGCTACATTTTCCGGGACGAATGATTCATGGAGAAAAATTTAATTTAAGAGTATAATTAAGAATGACCCGATTACGTGAAGTTGTATACGTTGCAGCACCTCGGCGTAAAAACGTTTCATTCTGAGGGATTAGTGAAGTGAAAAAATAGGAACACTTCTACTTCGTCTAGATCTTACCCAGATGAACCTACAAATCGGAAAAACCATCATAGACAATTTGGCTCAGGCAATTTCCGTTTGTTGTCGACGAATCAATATAACCAGGAGTTGTATCGTGGACATTAAATTTTTGTTCAAACCCTAGAAGAAATGCGCACTCACTCACAATTAAATTTAGGAAGGTTATTCATCGTGGGTTTTGATTTATAAAGTAAAATAAAATACCGAAATTTGAAATTAAACTTAAAATTTGTATGTTGTGTGTGTATGTGAACGAGGATAAAGCCAAATATATTCTGACGACAAAGAATCGATACGTAGAACAACACCCCGGAGTGTGACAATTGACAGCCACAACTTTGAGGTAGTTAAGGAGTTTGTCCACCGTGGGGCAAACGTGAACTCCACAAACGACATCGTAGCGGAGATTCGGCGCAGAATCACCCTTGGCAACCGGTGATATTTCGGTTTGTCAAAACAGCTAGGGTCGAAACTCCTGACTCGAAGTAATGCTAAACCTACCCATACTCTTATATGGAGCCGAGAGCTGAACGGTTTAGAAAAACGGCAGAGCAAATTCTTATATGGTCCTGTTTGCGAGGCAGGCGAATGGAGGAGAAGACATTACCACGTCCTCTATGTGCTGTACCAAGTTGTGGATGTAGTTCGAAAGGTAAAAGTACTTCGCTATAGTGGCTCGGCCAAATCGAGCGAATGGACAAAAACGCTCCAGCTAAGAGAGTCTTCGAATCCCAGCCACGAGAAAGAGAGGAAAACCGAACCCCCTATATAGAGACCAAGTAATTCCGGACGCTAGAGAGCATGGTCTTGACAACTAGAAGCAGCGTGTCCGGGACTGCCAAGAGAGAAAGGCAGCAATAGCTCAGGCTCAGCCCCTTCATCGATCGCATGTCTACGTTTGAGGTGCTCCATTCGGTAGGTAAAATTTTTTACGAGCAATTCGCCTGGTATCTGGTGGATTACACTACTTCCAAAGCTTCAATCTTAACTGCCTTTTTCCTGTAGACTTGAGTAGACTTTGCATGTCTGCAGAAAAAATAACAAAGTCCGTCCCAATGTGTGATATCGTACGATCTAGACGGCCGACTTACCGTGAATTTAAGTGCTCACGAAAATGAATTCTCAACAAGTTCATTGCTTCAGGTGCTGTATGGCTTATAGCGCCGTATTGTTGAAAATAGAGGTCCCCGAGGCTATGTACTTAAATTTCACAAGTCACATGTGTCGTGATTGCAATAACCGTTAACCGGAACACTCTTATTTGCCTCATTTGCAAAGAGATGTGGATCAATGATCTCACCAGCCCATTAACAACACCATACCCTTGTTTTAAATTAATTTAGTGGTAACTCTTGGTACTCTTCGAGTTACTCATCGGCCCAAATGCAGCAATTTTGTTTATTAACGTATCCATGGAGCCAGATAAGGGCTTCGTCACTGAACAAAAATTCATGATAAAACGCTGGATTTTCATTGAGTTTTTCCGAAGCCCTTTCACTGAAAATATGACGCAATTTCGAATCGCCTGGCTTTATTTCTTGCACACGTAAAATTTGCATGCTTTTAGTCTGAGATCCTCATGTAAAATACGCCAAGTTATTGAGTGCATCAAGCTAAGCTGCTGAGAGCAATAACGAAACGATTTTTCACAGTAATCGTGTACGTTCTTAGCTACAGAGGCTATAGTTTCTTCACAACGTTCTGCATCCTGTCTAACCGGTCGAGTATCATCAACTAATGTAAACTAGGACTCAAAGTTGGGTATGGTATCGGTGAACGAGAAACATTTCTCACAGAACGCTGTTTTTGTAGACGCTGTTGTGGCGTGAGATTTTCCATAATGACTTGCCAAGCGATACTGAGCAAAATCGAGAAGCCAGTCTGATAGAAGTCAAGCGTGCTGTGTCAAAGAAATCCTGTTGAAAATCGAACCTCTCAATGAACCACCCGATATATTTAAAAGCTTTCACACCTAACGAAGAGTATCTTGCCGTAATTGCTCGTTTCGTATATACAATGAAATCCGATGTGTTACTGCTTACGAACACAACATTTTCCTGTGCCATTTTTGAAAACAGCATATGAAAGGCTCCAAGTTTCTTCAAAATAGAGACACATATTGCTCCCATAGGAATCTAATCAGCTCTCAACGTCATATAAGACAGCAAGAAATTTAAGTTCACCACTCATTTCAATGCGATTTTTGTACCAGCTTCATGGGTCGATCTGTGACGTTATCCATGACGAATGTGCTCCCCAAATGTTGTCCGTATCTCGCGCCAGCATCCCGGATATGTTTGTCATTACTCCCTTGCCCCTCGCAGATGAAAATACCCGAGAGTATTGCTATCGTGTCACATTACAAAATTGATGACGAGCGACCCGTCCGAGCCCCGGTTTATAGCACTTAAGCTGCCCAGATTAAATGACCGCATTGCAAAGCAAACCCCATAAAATCCAAACAAAGCTTCCAACATAATTCGTCCGCACCCTCGTCGCATCGAAGCGAATCCAAAAGGTCACACATGCACACCTCTCAGTTTAGGTCATAAATTGAGACAAAGGACCCTCGCTTGGCCTTCCACTGGCCACGTGATTGATCAAATAAAAGTCTCCGTTCGCCAGGCAAACTATAAGCCACCGACCGCCAAATGTAAATGGATCAAGGGGACATCCGCACTAAATCACTCCCACCCTCCAACACTTGAGGCAGAAATAATTCCATCACGAGCTAATGCCGCCCGACAAGAGTCCTCCCCTTTTGACCCACAGGTCAGCATTGTTGCAGATATCTTGCACAAAGGCCAACCAATACGAGAAAACAAACAACGCATATCCGAGGTGCACGCCTCCGCCGGCCCCGAACTAGAAGTGAAAGTTCATAGATCCACTTAAGGGAGGGCTGGCCCTAGGTATAATCATAAATAAGCCGCAAGAAAATAATAAAGAAACGTCGATACAGAAACCACATCATGCATGCCGCGCTGGGCCGCACACACCTCCCCCATCACGGAATTCGCAGAAAAACTCTATCACGCCTTGTGCTGCAGAGGTTCGATTTAGAGTTTCAGCGAACTCTGCACCGCTACCGCCACAGTCGCTCCCCACCGTCGCGGCGTTAACATAAACTAGGACGTGAGAGTTGAGCTAATTTTCTGCTTTCTGGATTCGGGCGAGAGTAAATAAATTGTCTGTGCCCCTTATCGGACACGACCTGCGCCATAACTCCTCCGCAGGCCCGCCACCGCCGTCTCAACAAAATCTGGTTGGCTCGGCGATTGGGGCGGTTGTGATGGCGGGACCTAATTTATTTCGAATTAAAGTTGCAGTTAAAGTAAAGATACATTGGAAATTCAAAGGAAATCCTCGGCTTCACGGGGCGGGGACAGATTCTGCTATCGGTGGGGTTCGCAATATTTAATGACCAGGGACGGTTTACGTGCCGGGTGAGAGATTAACCGAAATTGCTTTCCCATTAAGTGGTGATGGCGGGACCGGGGTGTACGAGGGAGAGCAACTAGTCCTTCGGAAGATACGGATTGGTTTTGCATCGGTGCCCTGTCGAATTGTGGCACACCACTGATTGGGTCCTGGGAAAGTGTGTCTCTTATTCAGCGGATTGGATGGTAAATTTGATATGAGCTGGGTGGAAATACAATCGGGGATCTTAGATCGAAAGGCGTACGTTGCGTTTTTGGCAAGGATTGTTCAGAGATCGGGATGAACATGAGTCTGGGATTTGGTAGCAGACCGATTTGAGGTTGTTGTTGAATCACTCCTTAAAACTACCTAATCTGCGGCTTGTATAACTGAAGACTGAAAAAATAGAAATAATGTGAAATTAGGGTGAGACCATGATTCTGACGAAATACTGACAATCAAAACTTGTCCCAAATAATAAAGAATGCAAAGCAATGAAAGGGCATCAAATTGACAGGTTGACCATTTCGGGTACACACTAAATATACTGCATAAAAAATGTAGGGGCCAGGAAGCTCTCTGACGGAGCTACTCGACAATCTCTACACTCTCTAAGGTTCTCCACAAGATACAGATGATTGGATTATTTTCATGGACTTTCAGTTAGTCTAATAGAAAGCTGCCAAGTGGACATAAGTATGTTTGGTATGTCAGCTAATTCTTCTATTTCTCCTTGTGGACATGGGCCTCAACCAACATGCCTCTCCTGCCAGCACGATCCAGCTGCCGCCAGTTACGCACTCCAAGTTGGTTGAGGTCCTTCTTCACTTGTGTGCGCCACCGTCCTCTTTTGCTCAGATTCAATGGCTCAGATTCGAAGACTTTTTGGGCCGGAGCAGTGGTGTCCATACGCTCTAGATGGCCTAGCCATCTTAGGCGTTGTATCCGAAGACGCTTAACTAGGCGCATATCGCTGTACAGCCCATAGAGTTCATCGTTAAATCTTCTCCTCCAGATGCCATCAACGCAAAATTTTTCTCTTGAAAAGACTAAGGGCTTCCTCATCCGCTTTTAGTAATGTCCAGGTTTCCGCGCCATAAAGCAAGCTTAGTCCTTCGAGAGAGGGCTTTATTAATCAATTGCTTCTTGAGCCCAAAGAAACAGCGATTGGCAAGACTTATTCTGCGTTCAATTTTGGTACTGGTGTTGTTGTCCCTATTCACCGCGGAGCTGAGGTAGACGAAGTCATTGACTACCACGAATTTTCAGCTGCCCAGTGTGACGCTGTGTCCGAGTGTCAGCTACTACTTGGGATATTTTTTCTAAAAATTTCTATATCATGCTATTACCAACATCTGTAAGTCCCACTCTATATATATATACGGATGTGTCAAGGATGGATGACAGGATGAGGGCTGGGGTCTAGTCCAACTAACTACTACCTAACTACCTTCATCTCCTACATAACTTCGTCTCTAACCTACCGTCATAATGTGATATTTTTCAGATAAAGGCAGCCAAGGAAACATTGTTGCGGAATAATCATCACATAATCATCTGTCCGATTGAGGCCAATTGTCATTCAAACACCTCTCTCAAGTGCCGACTTTTCCTTGAGGAGATGGGCAAGTAGTTTATTGTTCACCGGGTATGGCTTCCGGGACATAGTGAAATCCAGGAGAATTGCGAGGCTGATGAGCTTGCAAGGCTCAGTATCAAATCCCTAACTTCAGCTTAAGATAACTTACTTTTCGTTTTCTTCGCTGCAGTCAACCACTCACTAAAAAATTGAGCAAGCAAGAGGGTTCAAGATCCCTCCTTGTTTTATAACTGAAGCGATACGGTCACAGCTCACTTCCAATCGCATAGACAAGGCTTCACTATGGACCGTCTAATTGTAGTAAAAGGACACTGCTCATACTGGAGTACGCACATCTCTCCAAGCCCGACATCACCCACAATGAAATTTGTATGACTTGAAGAAACGAGAAAGAAGTTAAGACAATCTCTCACCTCGTCTAGGTTCTTAAAACAATGAGGAAGAAACACCTAAGAAAGCACTCCTATCCCAATCTAGGTGGACTTAGAGATATAAGTGAATTTTTAGTGTTAGTGTGTGTAGTTACATAGCTAGCTCACACTGACCTTAGGACCGCTAAGGAAAATTTTCCGTGTCTAATGGGCCCATTTAGGGACTCAGTAGAAACTCCTCGGTTTGAAGATCTCTTAGGGACATTGAAATATTTTTAATAATGAAAGTGTTACGTCCCAAAACCTGGACATTGAACGCCTCAGCTATTCATTCTAAACGAAAGTTCACAATTATGCTTCCAAAGAGCGAATTCGTGTCTTCTCACTACAATCCTTTCACAGACACCAACTGCAACTACAATACTGGAAGGTATTGGATGTCAATTCAAAGATCTCAGAATCAAAAAATTTCACACTTTCCAATCACTGCAGTACGTTTCAAGCCAAAGGCGTGACCATTCCTGCAGCAATGTTCAGCCTAAAGTCGGATAGCATTTCAACTGTCTCCTAAGGGCCACAGATGCGATGAAATACTGAGCAATTAGCCAAATACATAACAACGCTGCTCTTGCTCCCGAACAAGAACACGTACAAATAACCTCCCCACTTGCAAACAGAAAATTCGCACGTTGACTTGATCCACTAACCATATTTTCTGCCACTTTTCAAAAGGATGTAATGTGGCACTATCTTGAGGATCTTTGTTAGACATTATTTTCGTTGTTTGAGCTACAACTGGACACCCTCTGGCAGTAGACTAGGAGTTCCTCTGTAGAAGGTGTATGGACAAGAAGACGCCAAGAAACGTCTTATACTGGCCCTTCAGATAACTAGTTTATTCAAAAAAGTTTGCTCGTTATTCCAAACTCCAGAATTACGCTGCAAAGATTTTTTTCTTTTTTCGGTGCAAGGCACTTTTAAAGTAACTTTCTGAAACTGTGCAGCGGCAACACTACTGTGCACACCCAGTCCCCGAAATGCACATCCTCAAATGTCACTAAGAGTGCATTGTGAACCAAGAAGACGAATCGCTTTTCTTGACTTTGCCCCCCCCCCCCACTCACCACACTTCCGTCACATTCGTTGCCCAAAATGAGCACTTGTTTATTGTGGTCAGCTCGTTCAACCACGAAGTGAAATTGCTACCGGCATGTTTATTCAATAAAGCACCACAAAAGATCACCCGATGCCACCGCTCTCGTTGCGACTCCCATGTACCCGCGCGCGTATCTCTGACACAGATCTGCGTTTTGTGAGTTCACTTTAAGCCGTGTTCTACTCTCGAGCGAACGCTGCAACTCTATATCCTTCAACGGCAAACATTCACAAATTGCGGTGGCAGCTACCAGTCCGCTGACGACCAGAAATCTCACAACACAAAACATACAGCTCCACAATCTAAGTGAAATTTTCATCATTTTCTACGTGACAAGGATGCTGTTGTACATGCGGGACTCCATGCATTGCAGCCAGCTGCGGTCTTGCACACCAAACTATTCGCCCGCCCCCGTCCCGGAGTGGGATTGTGTTGCACTTTAATCGAACCACAGAGTAGTTGCTTTGTTTAACTTTTGAAAATATGAGAACACGCATACACATACCCGCATGTCCCTCCGGACAATGCGAAGCATATCAGAATTTCAGATTCAACCACTCACTCCACCCGTCCATCCGACCCACTGTTAGGGACCGCAAACGTAATTCACTCAGCTCCACTGGTCGAATGGGAAAAATTGAAAAATTTACTCTGTTCCTGCTCCGAAGGGAGCACAACAATGTGTATGTGCTGGCATTTGAAAATGTTGAAGGGTGCCCCCCTCCCACCCAGCCACTGTTTTTTACATGTTTTCACATCCACACCCCAGAGGCGTGAACGGAAGATGCGGTGCTATGGAGCTGGGTGCACCAATCAAACTTAAAATCGCTTGGGCAAATAAATTGTAGTCTGTTATGAACCTTTAACCGCGGGCAGACAGACCACAATCGAATGCAAAACTTTTGCAATTCCTGTAGTGTGTCTACGGCTCACCGGGGTTGTCCAGTGGTTACTGGGTTTGCGCCGAAGGGTGGCCCTTGCGAGCACCGGGATCCGGACAGAGTTCGTTTTAAATTTTGCTGGCACGCTCATCGGTGGTGCCTGTGATACCTTCCTGAATGGCATTAGTTTCAAATTGTATTCGGGATTTCCGTGGTGCTGTGGCAGCTCCGTGATTCCAGGAACCACGTGGAGTGGAACGTAAAAGTTTCGAGAGTATCATCAATACTCAGGAGATTTGAACAATCGTTTGAAGCAAAGCATGCTCCGCACTGTCGTCAAGCGCCGTCCTCAGTGAGGGAATCAATGCAGCTCCGTTCGCAATCGATTTTAGGAGTGCATTCAGATGACTGCATTTCCATCTGGCTTTGTTCTTTGAAACATATTCACCGAAGCAAAAAATTCAATTCCACGTCCACCCTCAGCCAGTTGGCCATGACAGGTCACCAAACATGGCAGACATCAACAAAATTCAACTCAACAACCCAATTGCACTCTTCCAATCACACGAACGAACTTCCTCCTACCGCCGCCGGCTTCTTCCTTCCTACTTCACTCTCCCCTAACCGATGTGTCAATTTCGATGTTTGGGAAACCACTTTCATCTGATGATACCACTCCACGCCACTTAATCTGAAATGCTCGCCACAGCACGTCGCAGTCGCTGTCGCTGTCTGATCTCACGTCCTTGTAATCAATCACCATCACTTCAGACGCACATTAACTCTCGTCCTTTTTTTTGTTTCCATCTATCTTGCAGGCGCCCACATCATCCACTAGCCAAATTTCAACGGTATCCCATCTCGTAGCAATAGCCAATCAGACTGCGAGCAAAAACGAACATAATCAAAATTTGCACCAGCAACAACAGCAACAGCAGCATCACAGCCAGCCAGCGGCCCAAACGCCCACATCAATATCGACGTCAGCGTCAACAACCCTGACAACAACAGCCACATCGGCGTCAGCGGCGGCGGCAGCGGTGGCAGCAGCTACAACCGACCGGGCCACGGTCATCCCGAGCGACGTCCTTGAAGAGCCACACCACGAGCTGTCCGGCCCGAACAGCAATCCGATGCAACAGCAACAGCAGCAGCATCACTCACACGCGACCACCTCAACAGCAACCACAATCACCTCGATATCAGCCCTGTCACCTCAGACACCGATGAACCCCCCGACGGGTGGTGTAACCGCCGGCATGTCGTCCTCATCGAACCAGGTGACGCCGGTGCCACAGAGCAAGCAGTCGCATCAGAACCTCTCGAGCATACCCAATCCCCAGTCGAAGGTGACCAAACGAAAGGAGACCCTGGAAGCGAAGCGCGAACGCAAGGCGGCCAAGACTCTGGCCATCATTACGGGCGCGTTCGTCGTCTGCTGGCTGCCGTTCTTTTTGATGGCCCTGCTGATGCCCCTGTGCTCCGACTGCCAGTTCAGTGATGCCGCTGCATCCTTCTGCCTGTGGCTGGGCTACTTCAACTCGACCTTGAACCCCGTCATATACACGATTTTTAGCCCCGAATTCCGGCAGGCGTTCAAGCGGATCCTCTTCGGCGGCCACCGACCCGTGCACTACCGCAGCGGGAAAATATGAACATGGCCTATTGCTGCATTGCTGCTGTCGTTGGTTGTTATCAGTTTTGTTGTTGTTTATGACGGCTGGCGTCGACGGTGATGATTATCATCTAAATAACGGTATGTATGATACATATTGATTTTGCTTTGACCCTTCTACCACTAGGTGGGCCCTTGTCGGGAGTGAGGATGCCGTCGTGGGGATGGGTATTGATTTTTGAAAGGAAACTGAGATTCGATGTGTGTGGTGGTCGTAATTTAAAGTCTATTGTGTTTGGACTGTGGTTTTGACAGGTTGTGCATTGCGTACATTTTTTTTAGACGATGGGAGGGAAAACCCTGGTGGATTTTGTTGCTTCAGCTGGTTACGCCACCACCATCTGTGGGTGGTGTTTTGAAAAGTGGCATTTGAGGTTAATTTTGTTAGAAGATATTATAAACATAAGTTTTTTCGGAGAAGGAGAACGACGAATTGTTTGTTTTCTTCCTGAAATGTTCTACCTTAAGAATGTTGGACTAAGCACTAGAAAATATTGAGCACGTGAATTTTTCTAGTTAACTTGGAACGCATCACCAAGCAGTTATCAACTATTTGAAGAAGATACACGATGAACATCGATATTTGAATGCCACATACATGAGTGTCGGTGTGTGTATTAAGCCTTCCCGAGCAATTGGGATTTATGGCACACACGAGTGTAGAAGGACCTCAATCAACTTGGAGTGCGCAATAAGAGACAGCTGGAAAGAGATCGTGGTAGCTGGAGAGGCATGTTAGTTGAGAAACAGGCCCAACCCGCGTCTGTAGCGCTAGTAAAAGAAGAAGAATAAGAAAATTATTGAATTGATGCGATGTACACAGAGCTCAGGTCTTCTACCCATGAAGGGTCTGAGCCTGAGCTATAGCTTCCATTCTTGATGGTCCCGAGCAGGCTGCTTTCAGTTTTCAAAAAGAAATTCACCAGCGTACTCAATCACTTGGTCTTTATACCGGGGGTTCGGCCTTCTTCCCGGAGGCTGCGATTCGAAGACCCTCTTAGATGGAGCGTTGTTGTCCATTCGTTCGGTGTTGTCGAGGCACTGCAGACGACGCAATTGCCATTCGAACTACATCCACATCTTGGTACAGCACATAGAATTCGCGGTAGTGTCTTCTCCTCCATTCGCCTTCCTCGCAGACAGGACCATATATTCGTAGCAGAATTTGCAAAGCTCTGCCGTTTTGCTTATCGTTCAGCACTCGGCTCCGTAGAAGAGTACGGGTAGGTTTAGCGTCTTGCAGGGCATTATCTTAGTTCTTTGAGTCAGAACTTTCGACCTTAGCTGTTTTAACAAACCGAAATAACACCAGTTGCCAAGGGTGATTCTGTGCCGAATCTCGTTTATGGAGTTCACGTTTGCCCCGAGTTCACGTTGCCCCCTTAACTACTTCAGAGTAGAAGTTGTCAATTCTCACAAAATAATCAGCAGAAACCAATAAGGAACGAATTGGTCCACTGAACAACTGATTCCATCAACAGTTTGAGTGTTATTTACGACTTGTGATGGATATAGCCTAATCTTCTGAAAGTTATTTACGTGACATCAAACATTTTCTCATTTTACACACACTTGTTTACGTTTCACCTCCAAAAAAGGCAACATGGCGGCTAATTCGTGAATGTTTACCAAACATTCGTAAATTGCTCACAATTCGTGAATTCGTCAGCCATCTTGATATGTATTCAACAGATTGCGTTCGTAAACAAAAACAGGAAATTGTTTATGATCTTAGTGTCATCGACACTTTAAATAGTATGTTATTGGTCTCTGATAAGCAGTGAGAAATTTAATGAAGTTAGTTCCGTTTGGAAATCGCTGCTAAAGCCAAATAAAGTTCTAAAAAAGTGGATAAAACGTTGCTTTTTTATATTTTTGAACGTAAAATGTTCCAAATTTCACACATTTTTGTCGAAATGTTGATTACTCCTTTAAAAAAATGAAGTTTAATATACCACACAAGGTATAGTTCTGCCAAATCTTACATTTTCTTCTTATCTTACATTTTGAAACCATTTAAAGATTTATTTACTGAATTGTTTGATTTATTACTGAATTGTTTTGAACACTCAGCAGATAATGTAGTTACCGGTTATTCAGTAGCCCACAATATCTCTGTGAATGAATGCCATGTCCAGACAAAAGATGGATTGCTCAGACAATAAATCACAGTTCTAAGGTTAAATGAGACATATTTCAGAGTTTTGGAACACTATTTGTGAGAATAGTATTTCTCTGTCATTATCAATTTCGTCAGGATTATGTACAGCTTGTGCAATTTTTTTGAAAAAAAACTTAGTAAATAAAATGTTAACTTTCCATCTCTTTACTGTGGCTGAATGGAATTTGTCCAAAAGTATTGCATCTTAAATGCAAATCTAACAAGATTAATTTTCATTGTTCCTCTTGCTCCCGGAACAAAAATCAAAACCCAAGACCTCGAGCTCACACAACCTGTGTGATGTATTAGCATAGACTTACTTATATCGTGGTCGCCGTGGCGTAGTGGTAAGTGCGTGAACCGCCGCGCAGAAAGTCTATGTTCGATTCCCGGACGGGACACCTCGCATTTTTCACGGCACCACTTCTTTCGAGTTGCTGACAACACTCAAAAAGTATCAATTGTCTATGAAAAGCTTCTCAAATTTTGCTGTTTGGAGTCGGCAAAAAACTGTAGGTCCCTTCTACTCGTGAGAGCTCAATAGCACGCACAATATGAGTAATTGTTGTAGAAGCTAGGCCGTGGTCCCTTGTGGGCTATAGTGCTACTCAATTATTATTACCACCACGACCACCAACAATAATAGCAAAAACGGATTTGAAAACTGCTGAGACTGTGCAGCATGTTTCGGAAATTGGATTTATAAATGATTTTTTCAGTTTTAAATGACCAGTTTCCGTATCATTGCGGACTTGCCTTGATCCAAATGTGGCTGCAGTTGTTACTGCAACCTAACCTAATTTTGTGTGTGCCCTAATCTGTGGGCTGTGGTGCCACTCAATTATTTATTATTATTATAACCTAATCTTGCTTTTGCTACCTGCCTTGCCAGAAAATTCCCTATTATTTTTACTTACTACAGTCAGCTGCAACTTAAAGTTCCCTAAACCAAGAGGAATCTTTAATAGAGACAAGAGTTAGTAGTACGATCTACGATAGTCTGGTTTTCTGAAATATTGAGGGTCAAATAGTCAAATAGTGCAAAGGAGTAATACTTAACTATCACAACTATTGGCAATTGGGCGGAACCAATTGGTTGAGGTCCTTCTTCATCTATATATCCATCCACAGAGCCAACGAAACATGTTGACTTCAAGGACAATTTCACTTCAACTAGACACTGATTAAGAAAAATTGGAGTGTATCTTCTAGATAAGAACATAGTGCCGAGGTTATATTCCCAGAAGACTGATTTCTTTGTTTCTCTTTACACGGTAAAAATGTTCTATTGTTGTACTAACTGGGGCGTTTGTGGAACAAATTTTTGATTTCTCAGCTTTGCACCTGCATTGCTTTGCGACTCGAAGACCAAGGATTATAGTAAAGTCCAATGAATGTCTACTGCTTTTTGTATTTGTAGCAAACAAGTGTTTATGAATCCGAACTGACCCGATGTTCTACTATTCCGAGTCAGCAGACTCCTTCGGTTTGTGTGAATTCTGTTTGTGACACTTGTTTCGTTGCTTGCTCTGGTCGTCCGTTCACGCCCCGAACCCATGAAAATGTTAAACAAAACGGAAGGCAAGCGGTTTGCCAACAATACCGAAGGGACAACTGACGGAGACCTTATCGGTCGTCATAGAAGGCGAACTAAAAAACTGTTCTGAGCAATGCATTAAAAGTTGGTGCTTTGCTGCCGGTTGAAAACGCTTTAAATGGGATTTTAGTTTTTTTTTATTTCGCTTTCTTTTGGGTATCATCGAAAAATGGATTCTGAGAATAATGAGGAGTAAATGGAAAGATCATCTACTGGCGCTGATAGACATTTGAATGAAGTTCGAACGTATTTTCTAAGCTCTATCCATCTGTTCAGCGAATACACTGGCAACTTGTGGTTGAGACGCTCTCAATACTGAGAACATGGAAAAAGCAGACTTTTAAACAATAACTGCGATGCAAATACCGCTGTCAGTCAGAATAATAAAATTACATGAAGATAGCAATACTAAGTAAGAAGTTGAACAACGCTGCTAGAGCTAATGGGATATTCGATGATTGGCTTGGGTGCTAGAATTGGCTCTCTGTAAGATAAAGCCCGATAAAAACATGTCCGATCAGTGGAATCTCGGTGTCGTTTGCTTGGACCCATAGGAGTGCGACAACTACCGAGGAATCAGTCTCCTCAATATCGCTGGCGTTGACATTTGTTATCCCTTTCTCTACTTTAAGAGGTGTCGAGTTGGTAAAAAGGATGCTTCTTAGAGTTTTCCTGTGTCTGCCGCATTGATCATCTTTTTGACAGACTCTCACAATAGTGACAAGAATTACCCTTTAAATCAAACCCTTGAAAGACGAACTAACTCTTCTAGTTTTCACACACTAGGGAATGTGACTTATAATCTTAAAGCATGTTCTGAATAGACGTGACTGACTCTAGGGATGTGATACAGCAAATTATTACTTTCTGTACACATACTCTCACAGAGGTCTCCTGCCAATTGTTCAAGCAAGTCCAGTCGCATTTTAGATGTTTCCTAATTTTCAATTTTGACTCACCAGACGACTCCAATATTTTTCAGTCAGTCTTTCTGTATCCACCTAGGTCCGTTGGTCCTTGGTAGGATTTAAATCAACTTCAAAAATTAACTAAGAACTGTCATCGGAAAAAGTAAAGTAAACTTAAGCATATCCAAGGAAAAAATATATCCACCTCCCCATCCTGTGATCTCGACAATTAATTACTTGGCCCACTCCCTGTCCAAGAGTGAAGTTCATGAAAAGAAAGCGCCAAACAAGAAAGTGGAAAAAAAATCTGTCATGTTGGCGCGACCCACTTACACCACCCTTGTCACGAACAATAAATAAAACCACCTCCCCGTTATCTAAGTTGGCATCCGCAATTTTCCACGGCGACGTTCGGGATGTGATCCCCTTGCATTATAAATCATCTAGGAGCAGGAAGCTGGAATTTGGTGCCTCCTCCTCACTTCCATCATCTTAGCTTGTCCACCTCATTTTCGTTTATTGATTGTAATTTCGTTGGCAACGAGAGCAACGAACAACAACAACAAGGGAAACATCAGCAGCAGCAGCAGCAGCTACGGTGGACTTTATTGTGTATACACGTTGAGCCCTTATCGCCCGTCCTTGGATATCGTTGAGTAAATTAAGCACCATTTCACCGATTTGATGTTTGCAAAAATTTTCACAATTTCATTAGAGGCACTTCGGCACAGAGAGCGATGTCCCCAGCACTAGGTTCCGCCTCTCATCGGCGAGGTGCCCCAATTCATCAGGTTGCCAATTGAAGGGGCACTCGTCACGGCAGAAGTAGGTATCGCTGTTGCCATGGCTGTTGTTGACCCCTATGCGACGAGTCGGATTAATGGGAGTCTTCCGATGTTCTGGAGCTCGAGCCGGCTTTGTTTAATTATTCGCAGTCATGGCCATCCGTCAAGTAATATCGCGCCCAAGGAGCGCCGAGCTGCTGATGACGCCCAGCGATGGGGCTTAAATACATAATCTCATCTGCAAAGCAGCTGGGTTTTAATTAAACTTTCAAAAGAACTGTAAACATCAGTTGGCGAATTGAGTTAGCCATGTCCGCAGAGGGAGTGCGCCACACCGTCGACCTGGGTGCATTGTTTTTGGCTGGGTCGGTGGACTGTTGGGACGGTGGAAGGCGGGGGGCTATACATGATGGCTCGTCATTTTATGCTCCGGACGAAAGGTGCGATGGGAACCCGAGAAAATCGTGATTAATCTGCTGATGAGGGTACCGGATCGGGTGCAGACTTGTCGAATCTTCAACTTCACACGTCAGGCGGATGTCTGCATGTCCATCAAGTGCAAATACGATTTGGATAGACTCTTGAGTGGAAAGAGGTGGTTGTTTGATGAGACTTCAATCTGGCCGTTGGCATGTAAATGATGGCATCTAGACGCTGTCCTTGAGCTGACTGACAGTTTCGCAGTTGGTTTGATGGAAAAGAGAACACAAACGGATTCTGGATATGAGCGATATTTGCAGACCATGGAATATGAAATATTGTGCATGGCTCGACATCCAATTTGTCTCTGGGGATATATTCGAAATTCCATTCAGTTGAGGAGGGTCTGGTTCGGGGACGAATGAATTCTTTACGTTCACCAAGGTTGGATGCTTCGCTTTAACTTCGAACTAATTCGAGGCGTAATCTCAGAATTCATGTGAAGCTTTTTTGTCAATTTCAACAAACATTGTAAAGAAAGTAGTAGAAGGAATTATCATTTAAGTCAACTCTGACGACAGATGTTTTTCGTTGGCCCTCAGGAGACTTGGACTTCGGTGTACCATTTGTATAGAATGCCTTGAACTTTTCTTTAGAAATGGTGGCAATGGCGCCGTTACTTTGACACGGACTCAAGTACTCCTGCAGATTCCTGCAACTGAGGCAGCTTTTTCCACTTTAGATTTTATAACGTTATAGTCTGTGATAGATCGAGCAAGTTCTCTCATCTAAATGCCTTTGTTTCGTAAATCAAATGAATGAGGGCCTCTCCTGTGTACTATTACATTACTCAACTTTGAATGATGCTCCAAAACGCCTAACAATGAGGTTCAACAGGTAGGATGGGAAATGATCCTGACGCGAAAAATTAGATATCCTTAGTTTGTTAGAACATAGCCCAACCATCTAAGTCTTAAGCTCCCTTTACCTCACAAAATATTTGTTTAAAATGTTTGTAGCAACTATTGAAAACATGGGAGCTACTTCGAACAGCTGGAAGCATTTTACTACTTACCGTTAGAGGTGACTACCTGTGTTATTCCAGAAATTAATCGATTTTTGGGAAAGAGGGAACCTAGCAAAACCCAATATGTACGCTCAATACTAATAAATTTCAGTTTAAGTTTTCAACATTGTACTGGCAGTAGAACTGTTATACCAAGTAGACAGATGTCACTATTTAAATAATTCCAGATACAAGACTGTTGCCTTAAGTTGTAGAAAAGAAGAGACAAACTTTAAATGCTTAGGGGGTACATGCAAGACTATTGACAAGTTGATGCTTAAAAAGTTTAAAAAGACATACAGATTCTTATGACAAAATATTCTAAAAAACAAATAAATATAAGATCATTCGAATTTTACAGCAGAACATGCGAATTTAAAAAAAACGTGTGGAAGAAGCGTCTTAGGCTAGGTCTTAGAATCCATATGAAATTTAAATACTGGACTGTGATCCCAACGCACATTGCTAATGAAATGGTCAAAGGTTTTGCACAAAATCAAACAAAATATGAATCTTCTGGATATGGCGCTACAGTCCGGGTTTGGGCCTGGACTTCAACCAACAAGCCTCTTCAGCTGGCACAATCTTTAACCAGCTGCCTCCAATTTTGCTTTCCAATTTGGTTTAGGTCCTTCTCCACTTAGTCCGTGAGCATCAACTATGACGTTGTCCCACTGGTTCAGAGTCGAAAACTCTTCGAATTCGGGAATTAATCAACTGATCGAAAAACATACGTAAAATATACTTTTGAAATAAAGTAACATCCTAGTTTTGTATTTGATATCAAGAGTTTCCATGCGAATACGCATGTTTTTGTTGGTCTCTGAAGCGATGGTTGAGGGATGGCACAACATATTTGGGACCTTAAGATACCGAAAGTGAATTTTTTCTGTATTAACTTCATTAGCCGAGCCACTGCGAATAACAAGAACGCAAGATTTAACTCCATTCGAATTGTCATTGTTTAACAATAGAACAATTATTATTGTTTGTTAGTAAGGGGGAAAAGGTAAATAAAAATGGAGCGCTACGCGAATAAACAACGCATTCTCATTGTGAAATTGTTTTACCAAAATGGTGAAAGTTTTTTCGGCTGCAGTTTGCAAATTGCGATCAATTTGGGGTTAGAATAATGCTTCAAAAGAGGCAACTGCGAAGCGATTAATGACAAAATTTGCTGTAACTGGGTCTGTAACTGATGTAAAACCAACAACGCACCTTCGACCAGGTTGACAGACTGAAAATATCGCAGCAGTACTTGATGATGTCGCTCAAACTCCATTCACCTCCATCCGACACCGAGCTCAGCAAATTGGTGTTTCCAAATCCACTATGCAGCGAATTTTGACGAAAGATTTACATCTTCATGCATACAAAGTTCAATTGACTGAAGCCAGCTGACCATCCACAGCGAAGGGAGTGGGTATTGGAGAGACAACATGAAAATGCTAATTTTGCCGATAAAATCATCTTTAGTGACGAAGCCCATTTCCATCTTGACGGCTTCGTCAATAGGCAGAATTGTCGCATTTGAGGCGAGGAAAATCCTCGCGTGATTGGATTTTGGGCTGGAGGTATCATTGGACCATTTTTTATGAAAATGAGCCATGTCAAGCGCAAGCAGTCAATGGTGTTCGGTAGCGTGAAATGATAACCAATTTGTTCGTGCCTAGAATTGAAGAAATGAATGTGGAGGGGATGTGGTCTCAACAAGACGGCACCACATCTCATACAGCCTGAGAAACAATTGAATTGCAGCATCAGTCATTTCTCGGTCGTGTTATTTCGCGTTTTGGGGACCAGATTTGGCCGCCTAGATCGTGCAATTTAACACCATTGGACTTTTTTCTTTTGGGTTTTTTTAAGTCGATGGTTTATGTGAATACGCCGACGACGACTCAAGCCTTAAAAGAGGAAGTTGGACGCTGCTTAATGAAATACCGCAGCATTTATGCAACACGGTCATTGAAAATTTCATTAAAAGATCGCGTATGTGCCAGCAAAGAAGCGGCGGCCATCTGGCCGATGTGTTAGTCCACACATAACCTAATCCCGAATTCGCGATTTTTTTTAAATATCTGCGTTTTATTTTAAATTTAAATCTTGCGTTCTTGTTGGGACACCCTCTAGAAGGTTTCGTTTTTACATCTTATACAATCAATTTAATTAAAATGCTATATATATCATTAAATTGAAAAACTGTGTGTGAATGAAATACATAGTCCTCTGAATCCTTTTTGAGGTATAATATTCAAATATTGATTGAAATTTAATTAACAATAATCATTTTTTCCCTTTCTTTCTATTTCCAGTTCACCGCTCATTGTAAACATCACAATTCTTCCTCAAAACTCCAAGCCCAGATACGGGCGAATATACATACATATATGAACCGTGTGAACTTAAAGTGGCAACTCTTCGCACGGTTTTATGATTTTCAAAATCAAAATAATGTTATTTTTTATATTTTTGTAACATAATTAAGCATACAAAACCAAACGTTTAAACAAACATGTAAATCAAACCAAACCAAAACAAAATGTAAATAAATGGGAAAACCATAAAGCAAACCAAAGAGAAAAAAACGTACATCCTGTAAAAAAAAAGATAAACATATGTGTATGCTAATTAAATTTTTAAGAATAACAAAATGAGATTATGTTTAAAATTTAATTGTTAACAACTCCCTTAAAACAAAAAATATATATATATGTATTCATATACAGAGCATATGTTAATTGTATAAAGCTTAGAACAAAACTATACATAAATGATCAAATCGCATTAATGTTACATAGTACGTACCAGTCTAAAGTTAGAATAAATTGAGAGATTAAAAACAAAACACTAATTAGTCGTGTAAGGACCTTTCAAATTCTATGCTAGGAACCAGGATTTATTACTCTTTATTACAAGCAAGTACTACAAATATGATTAACTAATAGGTTTAAGAAAAAAAATGGATTTCTTTAAATATTTGAACAAAAAACAAAAACATAAGTAATAAAATTAAATTTAAATATTCAACATGCGTAATAAAGTGTAAACAATACGTACACATTTCTTTTGAATTGACATAATGTATAACAAACGAAAATAAAAAAGCTAAACTTTGGGGTATAATATAGGTAATTAAGTTAAATGAAGAAAAAAAAAACAACATCATATAGTTACTAAAGACTTAACAAGAAAAGTTTGAAACATTTCGGTTTTGTTGAGGCTTTCTTTCGTTCGAACATTTTGAAGGACAAATTGGAAACTGAACCCATTGATCTGGTTTGTGTCTTGGAAAAATGTATCGATTTGTTGAGTTTGTATCATTTTCGACGTAGACATAGTGTAACTTTTGAGGAATAAAACAAGTGTATATATGGATATATAGTAGTTATATATCTGTATAGTTAAACAAAACAATAAAGATACAAAATAAGTAAACCAATGGTTTTGTATTTATGTTTTAGATGTATTTAATGAAGCAACCAAATAAGAGATCGTTTATAAATATATTACTAGATAAATTACATGAAAAAACAAAATATATGAAGAAAAATCAAAAGGTGAACAAAACAAGAAACCAGAAACCAAAAATGATCAAATAAACAAAATTATTAAAATCATTTGAAAGGAAGTTTTATTAATGTTTCTTATTTTTCCTTCCTTTATGATGAACCTGCCCTTTAGTTTTCTTTCTTTCTAACTATTTACCTCCGGTTTGAGTTTGACAGAGTGGAGGAGTCAACTACTACCGCCATCAAATAGGAATTTCCTCTCAAGCAGACTATTCCACTTTATTCAGTTGAACAAAGCACACAAATTAGACAAAGCTCTCTCAGAACTCTTAAAGGCGCATCTAATACAATAGGTCTGTTCCAATTCATATGTGCACAGAAATTCGTAGTTGAGTAGATTGGTTAAAAATTTCTCTTGGAGAGAGTAACTATCTAACTTGTGAAACGACTTTTCGTTAACATTCACCAAATATAATTATGAAACGTCAGAGGTTTCTCAGTTTCAATTTGACAGTCATCTACCGCCCACAGATTTTTCTTCAGCAAAAATTCGTAGGAAGGGGAAATATGTTACGCTCTCATGAGCTCGCTCTTCTACGAAAAAATTAGCAATTTGAACGACAGTTTTTCGGCGAATTTCGTATGCGTTTGCACCATTTCAGAGCAATTGGAACAGACCTCATATATTGGCGGAGAAAGTCATGGCCGCTAAGGGGTATATTGGTGTCATTTATACGGTCTTTTAACTGACCAGTTACCGACTGTCTCCATAACAAGCTCTAACGTCTTAAATCATTTGTGAACCTCTTAATGGAACTTTTTGGTATGATTTAGGCCTTTCCGCCGTACCTCCTTAAATATACCCATTAAGTGCAAATCGATACCCTACACATATTTATCCACATTTCCACCAAACTCATGAGGATGATGGTTGACCACTCACGCTTCTCCATCAAAATGCGTGATTAAGATGCTGCATCAAGCAAGAACGCACATCAAGAGCTTTGACAGACTTTACTGCACAAGAGCTTTGACAGACTTTACAACATTTCGACTTAAAGAAAAATGTTACGTTCTCTTAGATAACTCTCTATTTGGCTTCAATATAAAGATAATGACTGGGACTACAGCCCACAAGGGACCAGGGCCTGAGCTTCTGCATCAACTACTCGCCTTATGTGAGCGATTGTTCTCTCACGAGTAGAAGGAACCTACAGTTTTTTGCCGATTCCAAACGGAGATTTGGGAAACTTTTCCTACTCTTTGAGTGTTGTCAGCAGATTCGAAAGAGGTGGTGCCGCGAAAATTTTTGGACCATTCCACAACTCTCCTGAATTCCACACGTAATGTCCTAAACAGGTATCAATAAGGAATAAGGGCGATTTACAAATGTCTGACACTATTGGTAGCAAAATTTTAGGAACTTTTACAAGCCTAAAATAATGATTTATGGTTCGTCCATAACTGTCGGAAACCAGGACATATTCACAACAATTCGTAAATAAACGTCAAGTTCGTGAATTGACTAGTGAAATCAGCTTCTACCCCATTCATCCCCGGTTGGTCCAGACACTGCCTAACAGTCACATAAAAAATACAAAGCCTAACATAATATGATTCAGAGGGCGCATGCATTGCCACTGTTGAATTAGTACAATGATCGTGCAGAAAACATAAACAGACATGGCCACTGCAACATACAGAATTGTTACAACGCCCGCCTAAACGCTGACATTGTAAGATTATAAACTAAACGATGAACGCTATTGAGAGCACAAAACATGCAATATAACACCTACGCACAAAACACTAAAAGGTGATGAACGACCCACATAACGAAACACAACATTGTCGCAGCACACAGTGAATTAATCCAAGTATCGATCAATAGATAAACCAACGCAGAACTCCTCATGCTGTGTCATTATGCTCCCGAACTTCTTCCGCATAAGTGGAACGTACTTGAAAGTAAATAAAAGAATTTCAAACTGCACTTGAGTTTCTTCCTCGCGTTATACAACTCCTAACCTCCAACCATCTCTTATCCTTTATATCCTCCTCAAAGAAACATGGGTACTCACCGGATCTTAAAACTCACCCTGTTGCAAGCGCGAATGATCAGTGCGAAGGATACACGAAGCATTCATATGTGGGTGTGTGTATACTCATCAAAGCGCAACCCTCGCATGCTGGTATTGGCCGTGGTGCAAAAATCAATTTTGATGATGCTGGTGTTCGGATTGTGCGATCTGCGGATGGCAAGCTTAGGTACGATGTTCTGTTTGTGGCATGGGCTGATGGTACTGGCGCACTTAGAGTAGGATGAGTTTGCGGTGATATTGTGGAAACGGTGTTGCGGTTATGATACGATCAAACATTTTGGCATGAAAAATTCTCAGTGTGTCCTTGTTTGCGTACTGTGAAAGCAAGTGTCTTCAGAGAGATCTAGAAACCCTAAGAATGCACCGAAAGTCCAAAAGGAAGTGGATTGTCGAGATGAACACCCCAGTTTCATCCCAAATCGTTCCGCTTTCCTTTATTTAATACCGATCGTTGCAGGGGTAACATCTCTAGAATATCAAAAGACAAATTATATGAAATATTGTCATATTGCATACATATTGCACAACGTGCATGCATTGTTTTTTCTTTCACTTACAAAATATATTCCTTTTTTTCTATCACAAAGTAACGCTGAAGTCTACGTTCTCTACGTGTAAACTTTCAGTTTCGCTTTACACATCAGATGTTTGCTGCGTGACTAAGGATAGTCTACTGACTACTTCAAATAAACAATATTAATAATTAATGTAATAGCAATCTTTTTAAACTCTAATCGTGGCAATCAAAGATCGATTTTATTGTTTTCATTTCTCACCCTAATAATAATAATAATAATTGAGTGGCACTACAGCCCACAACGGACCAGGGCCTAGCTTCTACAACAACTACTCGTATTGTGCATGCTACCGTTCTTCACGAGTAGAAGGGACCTACAGTTTTTTGCCGACTCCGAACGGCGAGATTTGAGAAGCTTTCCATAGACAATTAATACTCTTTGAGTGTTGTCAGCAACTCGAAAGAGGTGGTGCCGTGAAAAAATGCTAGGTGTCCCGTCCAGGAATCGAACCCAGACTTTCTCCGCCGCGGTCGATGGACTTACCACTACGCCACGGCGACCACATTCTAAGAAGTCTACATTCATAAATAAAAATAATTCTGGTGAATTTATGCAAGAATTTATAATGTCCCGAATAAACATGGCTGACGCTGCCCTAAGTCTGAAACCTAATTTTTTCCACAATTAACTTCTGTACGTAAATTGTGTAACTTACGCATAGCGTACCTCTATAAATTTTTTACACATTTTCAAATCTGAGTGCTTCATACGAAGATTGCCAAATAATGGAAGAATATTCCTGTATGGTTTGTCTTCCGTCTTCGAATCTGAGGCATTGGGACAACGCAATAGAGGACAGCCTAGGCTAAGGTGGCGCACAAGAGAGGAGAAGGAACTGGAGGCAGCTAACGAAAGATCGTGCTGGCTGGAGAGGCATATTGGTTGGTACCCAGGTTCACCCCGGACTGTAGCGCCACAAAAAAAAAAAGAAGAAAAAGTTTTGTATGTTCTTACTATCAGAGAATAAGACTGGAAATATTTTGAAAATCCTTGCAATTTCTCTTTTAAATATTGCTGTACTTAAATATTTCTTGTAAAATATAACGTCGTTTATAGACAAAAGAAACAGTAACGGTCCAAAATGTTTCCCTTGGGGCACACCTGATGTTACTTTGATTACGCGAGATATGAAGCTATCGATGTTTCCCATTTGCTTAATTCCTTTTTAACTAATTGGAAAACCAATCTAGCATTGATGATTGAATTCCATCCATCAAGTGAAAGCGGCACTGCCTATCTTCACCTGAATCAAATAATCCAATCCGGAATATTTCACTCTCGAAATCACAAGAGGAGTGGACAGGCATGTGTAGGCATCCGCAAACACTGACAGCTCAGATAAAATCGAACGAGGTAAGTCCCGTGAACAAATGAAATGCATTTCCATCAGTGGATCACTTTTCTGCCGAATTTTAAATTCTTGGAATGACTGGTTAAAGTGCAAATGGTTGGAAATTGAAGTGTATTTATCACCGGCTTTTGACAATAATCGCTTGCATTGAAATGCTCTTGTATTTAATTCAGTTTTCATTGCCCCTAATGAAACGCTTTAAAAATTGTTCCATTTCATTAAGTTTCAGCAGCTTTTCAATGGTGGTTATTCAAAAAATTGCAATAATTGATGTTGCACCAAAGCATTCAACATCTTTGAGTGCCCTGCTTATATTAGATTATTCCAGGCTTATATATGGTAAAAGTTTAGCGCCTCCACTGCCTTCTAACAGATCCTGTGCTGGTTTTGCTAAATTCATCGACTTTTCCAGTGACAGACCGACTAGTGTGGGGCGCATATAAAAAGCATAGAAATTTCCGAAACAGGAAACTTCTGGGTCCAGGGCAGAGAGCATCTTATGTTTTTACAGCGTTGTTTCCTTTTCATAGTAACATGTCATCACATTGCGTCTTTCTTCACATATTTCGCTCACATTCAGATCAGAATAGCTCTTAACACAAGCAACGAACTACATAGATGTTTTCGTAAAAATTGTAGCATGTCAAAAACGTGTTCGTTTACGACAATTGGATAAGTGATTCGAGATATATGGACACTCCCACCATCTACTCGTAGTAACTGCCAAGATTTTTCATATGACGCAATATTAATTTTTCTATACTGCGTGCGGATTAGAAGCATGCAGTGAATGTTTTTCAACCAACTTTAAAACATTCACTTTTTTCGAGTACACTTATGATTGTACCTGCATTTTGAAAAACGAAACGAATAAGCTCCAGATATTCCTAAATACATACTACACCAATTGAAAACAGAACTTTTGAATGGAATACGCGCAGAAAATGGGGACTCGAAAACAAGTATTCAAAAGAATAGAGTACACTACACAGAGTATTCTTATAAAACGAAAATTTCGTTTGCGTACAAAAGCGCTGAAAATACATTCTCAATCAAAATCGCATTGAAAAAATAATTAGAAGAAGTGAGAAAGAGTTTTCAGGCGGAGAGTTGTTGCTTACGAGAACAAATGCAAAACATTCGTTGCACTCAATGTACTTTTGTTTGGATTACTAAACTTGCTTTGTTTTGTTCGGGTACCCGAATCATAAAAGAGAAACAAAGAGAGATCTCGTTTTGAAATCGGATTTTTGAAATCATACGTCTTCGTTTTCTTACTCTGAATCGCAAAATTGAAATGAGTAGAGCAGTCTGAAGTGCTAAACTCGTTAACAGAGAACTAATGACTGCATTCATGCAGATCACTATTTCAGACTTCATTTTCATCTTAACTAATCTCAATCACCTCGAATGGTCGATTGGTTATCTTCTACCCTTCGCAGAGCTCACGATCAGCTCCATTCTTTTCGGCCACTTTCCCTTGGAGCCCTGCTATTCGCCAAATCATAGGTTTCTCCTTGGTGGTACATCAATTCTTCAATGGCTCCTTGACAACATTTCCATTCTTCTTCTGTTGTAAGTGCAGTCAACTTAGAAGTTTTAAAGAGTTTCAATGAGACTCGGTAGAATCTGACGCAAACCGTGTCGCCTCGGTCTCGAATCCATTGTTCTCTGGATGTTCCAACCTTGAAAATGATACGTGTCCAGATTGGCACCTCTAATGGTTCGAAGATCGCGAATATTTGGGACATATCTTACACCGATCTTCATCAATCTGGTTGACGATTGTTTGATTAAGAGAATGCCAGGCTGCTCACTACAGAAAGATTCTGCACCGACGCGAAGGACGTATGTATACCAGTCTGAGTACGTTTTCGGATATGTCAGTTCATACTGAGTTTTCTGATGATTGTTAAGATCTGCCAGAATGTTCGTGGCGTCGTTGCTGAGCATTGATCGCATGTTTCTTTCTCGAAGATCGAAGAAGTCACCTGTTGTTTGCTTGTAGACGCGTGGGAGCAAATCAACGTTTTGTATTGATGCCGATTGTCATGAAATATTTTCTTAGACAACTATAGCTATCAGTAGTACATGGCAAATGCTGCAATTTTTCATTCGCATTCCACTGTACTTCCTGGACGGCCTTTACGTCTGGTTTGTAGCAATGAAGGGCCTCCGTATGTTCATCGATTGTACGTGGCCTGTAAAGGGATCTCACATGCAGAAACTAAGATCGTAGACATTTATTCGTTTGTTGTGTCAGCAGAAACGCGAAACTTGGGATTGCTTTATGTGGGGATTAAGGAAACGTTCAAACGCACAACTGACAGACCAAGTTCATTACTTTAACCCTGGGACAGATCGCTCGTAGTCACCGTGGAGTAGTGGGTAAGTCCGTCGACCCACACGCAGAAGGTCTAGGTTCGATTCCCCGACGGGACACCACATTTTTTCACGGCACAACCTCTTTCGAGTTGATGACAACACTCAAAAAGTACGAATTGTCTATGAAAAGCTGCTCAAATCTCGCCGTTCGGAGTCGGCAAAAATCTGTAGGTCCCTTCTACTCGTGGGAGAACAGTAACACGCACAACACGAGTATTTGTTGTAGAGGCTAGGCCCTGGTCAATTGTGGGCTATAGTGCCACTCAATTATTATTATTATTACAGATCGCTGAATACATTGGTTCGTCTGCCACACAACGATTGTTGTTATACCTCTTCCAAGATCACCACAAACAGGCCATATGTCAACTTGACCTGTAGGCAAGCAACGGTAAACACAAATATAAGCAGAAATAAAGAAAGTTTTATCTGTTCTGTTGATTGGATGCAGTCAACGAGGTAACTAAGAGCACAAGTCCACGCCTCCAATCGAGAGTCATTCATTTGCTGTGTGATATATGTACGAGTATGCTCCGATGTAATCCGAGGTACACCGCTGGATTGATATGAGATGAAAAACCGCAAATACCACTTACGCTGTACAGAATGAGGATTCACCAGATAATACGACTACATTCACTGAGTTCAAATATGAATCAAAATTCGTAACAATCTGGTTTACTGTCACCTTTTTGCGATGCCCAGGTTGAACCCACTAGCTGTCGGAAGATGCCTGAATATCGGTCTTTTCTTAAGAACTGCAACTACTTACTTTCTTAGATTCACTATCTTCCACTGGAAGGCAAACACACTGACACCTTTTACAATCGTTCGCAAATATTTAACCATCTTTATTGATATTGATATTGTTATGCCCTTTAATAAAAAAAAAACACAAGATTCGTAGTTAATAAAAATAAACAAGACAGATATGCCACCACAGAACTGCAAGGCAAACTGATCTGGTTTGATTACATAGAAGTATATTAAGGAAAATATGTTTGAATAAGTTTTGTTCTTTGTTCGATTACAATACAGTCTTCCATAGACAGTTAAGGCATTACTGAAATTAACCACAGTCGGTAGTCATGTACAAAAACATAGTTACAATCAATATAAACATTGTCGGCAAAGAGAAAGCAAAAAAATAAACAGTATCCCTCTCCGATGCTATCGGAAAAGGAGTAAGCGAGTGAAGACGATCCCTTTATCAGGTTCACCTCATGTCTTTCAAAATCGGCTTCAATTTTCCCACCCGACAACACATAACATACACACTAGACAAAATAGAAAATAAAAAAAAATCATGTCAATACGAAATCACTGAGGTTGCCCTTGGGCTGGACCATGTTTGAGGGCATGAGTTGGGCGATCTTATTGAACAAGAATGCGCGACGACTTCGCAGTTCACAAGTGTACTCTTGGCGAGACTTTTTGCCGCCACTCCTGCGATACAAAAGAAACGATGTGCTGTCCGAGAGAGTTGATGTGCTCTCGTAGGATTCCATGGATGACTCCTCCTCACCATCAGCTTCGATTAGATCACCAGATTGTGATGTATTCTCTGCAAGCAAATGACGTTAGTGTACTTCCGCGTTGACCCAGAGGCATCTGCTTACGTTCTGCTTTCATGTGATTCCCGATTGGTAATGTAGTAAGTGGATGCTGGTCGGGGGAAGATGGTTCCTCTGCGCGAAATAGGTAGGCTGCCAGTTTGTGAAACTGTAAAATGATGGGGAAATTATTTTAGGCGGGGAAATCAAAGTGAATGCGAGTGATTACGTTATTCAACTGAACAGGGTCTGAGTGGTCGATTACTTCGGCGATATGTACTTGAAGGTATCGGAGCGCTTGAATCGGATCCAATCTTGTGATCTCCTCATAGTACAATTTTCTGACAAGGTATCGGCAATGATTCAAGATCTCACTACGCGTTGGTCTGCAAAAAAGAAAGTTGTTTATACAAACCACCTTCAGATCGTACTCTTATTCAAGTGCGAGTGGCTCTCCACTATCCGTCAAGGTATGATGCACTGAGGCACGTCTCCTACGTCTCTTTAGTCGCAATTTGAAGGTGAATAGACACCGTCCATTCAGCTTACTTACTTTTTTAAAAGCAAAATCCAAAAGTCATCCAACCTCAACTGAGGGCGCAGTGCTTTCCCCGGATTCCCTCCGAACAAATAGTGCATCTGGAGAGAAAATGACAAAAAATTATTAAGAAAAAACACACACAAATACAATGCTCTTACCTTAGTGACTTCATCATAGATCAGTTGATGGGCAAATCGGGGGCATGGTTCAATCTGAGTTGTTGAGCATTTGTCCGCTGCCTGCGCGTTATCGGGTACATACCGACATGTGTATATGCGCGACCAAACGTTGTTCTGCAGTGAATACACCCAGAATGAGTTGGACGAATCGACTTGCTGCACGTCACGTCGATCCTTCTGTTTACTTAAGCTCTGCAATAAAGATTCGAATGCGATCTCAAAGTCCAGGTGAAGTTGAGTTTGCGGGTCTTACAGAAAATACATAAATTTCGTCCCTGTCGCAATCGATCGTTGCCCGCAAAGTGAATCCCGCTGAGGGCTCGTTCTTGTTATCGTAACCAGAGTTGTCCTTGTTCAGCACACTGATGGCTTGAGTATCGACATCGTACGAAATGAATTCATCAATGTCCTCCTTTCCTCGCTGCCCGCCATAGATATACAACTTTCTTGTTCTCTGCAAAAAAACAATCTCTAAGCGCCTCTTCGTCACGGATATATCAGGAACTTACAGTGTGAAACACCATGCAGTGGGTTATTCGAGACTTTATGGACATCACCTCTGCCTTACTCGCCGTAGGATGGTGGCAGTCGACGAGGATCTGCGTCCACGTGTTCGTTGCAATATGATACGAGAAAAGACCCGAGTAATCTGGCTCATTACTGTTCATATGGTTTACACTTCGCGGCGTGAGAATTTTCCCCCCAAATACGTAAATCATGCGCTTCTCCACGTCAATGCACATCTGATGGTCGTAGACAAGCTGTGGTCCGCCCACCTGGCTTGTGTCGTCGCAAATTTGCAGCCATGTGGAAGCACGAGTGTCGTATAAGTAAAAGTCACTCTTGATGTACTCCGTTGTCCTGATTGAGTTGTCCAAGTATCGTCCCAGCATAAAAATATTCTCACTGACTGGGTCGAAAATCATCTTGTGACAGGAACGCGGCGTTGGTCCACCAAACTGTTCGGAGTGGTCAAACAGTAGTGACCACCTACTGCTAGCAATGTCAAAGACCCAGAGATCACTTAAATCTTGAAATCCGTCCCAGCCGCCGAAGAGGTAAACGAGACGTTTGTTCGTATCCATCACCAGTTGATGTCCGCCACGAGTTCCTGCCGAATGTTGTGCACATTAAAGAAAAATTGCCCCATTTCCTTGGGTGTAGACGAACCTGGCTGTTCTGCGCTCATCGCCTGCTGCAGATGCCACGAGTGCTTATATTCCTGTCTGGACAAATACGCATCCATCAGACCTTCATTCACGCATTCCGATATGATCTCCTCTGCTTTCACAAAATCTCCCTGATTCACCAGGCACTGATGCAGAGTACTGATCAGGGAATGCTCCAGCTGCACGTTCGTCTCCTCCTGAAGCGCTTTAAACGCCGAATAGTAGCCTTGCTGACGAAAATGTTTCAAGCAAAGTTTTATGATTTCTATTTCTCTCAACTACGAATGGAAGGACAAATACGTGGGCTTTCACAAACAAATCTCCTTACCGATGATACGTACCATGTTGTAGTTTTTCAAACTTAAGCCCATAAACATTGGATCGTCCTGTCCGTGTAACTCCACATACCATATGCTAAAATTAAAGCTTGGCCCCCATGATAGCAGAGGCATAATTTTTATATACAATATCGGAAGTTTATCACCTTCTTCCGTAAGGCACCGTAGATTAAATACTTCAGGAATTGAATCGTTTTTTAGACCACTAAAATGTAAGAGAGGAACATGGATTAGATTTTGCACCGTTTGTTCTTTTGCCATCAAGAACATCGTTTTAGCAATTTAACGTTACCAACCTTTCGAGCAACAGAATCATTCGATTTTCGTCCAGACCTCCATACACGCGGAACTTCTTCAAATTGCACACATGGGACTTCTCGAATTTCCCAAATTTGATCTTCTCCACTACAGCCGGCCGATGAAGTTTCAGTGTAAGAAACTGTGGAGGGTTATTGGTGTTCGATGACCAGCGCGATGCCTGATTACTCGGTGTATCCTCCAAAATATTTCTACGATTCAAATGGAAATTGAGGATAATAAACAAAAAAAATCGTCCCTTTGCCGGGTGTGTGCAAGATAAAATATGAAACTCGGCACACCTACCGCAACAGAACACACTCTCAGTAACAGTTTAATCGAAACAATTTTTTTTTGTTTGCCCAAACTGTTACAACTCAATAACTGTATTCGCAATTCATTAGTAGTGACTTAACAGATCGGGGTAAAGAAGGAAATCAGAATTTTCTGCAATTGGCACTTACTCTGGCAAATAGGACGTCGCATAGCTCGAGTATTTGTGAATTTCGTAGAGAAGTTTCTCGCTATCGCACATACTGTCTGTCATGTTGATATTTACAAAAATATCCGTCGATTTCTTAACTGCAGCCCAACACAAGATCCTTTCTTTGGTATGCAACTTTTCGCACGAGAAAAAAGAAAAAAACAAAACTAACAAGTTTGTTTCATTTTTTGCTCCCCCTGCCAAAATTGTGATTTGTTTTCGCCGAAGCAGGTGCAGTCGAGACTACCTTATCGACGCTGTATGTCAACCGGTTTCAATGGAATATATGATCCAAGGACCAATAAGGGAATTCATCCATGACATAATAGCGCTTAAAAAAAATCAACTATATTTAATTACTGTACAACCGCAACAGACTAAGAAAATCGTGATTTAAGCTAATTTTCTAAGCACTATTCAGCTACACGATGTTGCCGACACACTACCCTATCCCAATGGTAGCCCCCCGTCAAACGATTGCGAACGAATGGCAATTCCGAAGTGAAAGAAAAAAAAAAATTGTGTAAATTTTCGCCATTTTTATCGGTCAGTTTTATGTGTACCGTATTCTGCTGCTCTAGCTAGTAAAAGAAATCCCGCAAGGAAAAGTCCGAGGAAAACTTTCCAAAAACCAAAATCGAATCGCAATCTCCCCCATCAAATGAAATAAAAATCTACATATTTTTTTTGTTAAACGAAAATCAGTTTCTAAATTAATTGTTTCTTCTGCTCAGTGAAATACATTTCCACTTCAAAATGGTAATTTACAAATCGAAAATCCCAAGGAAAAATGAAAATGAAAGAGAAAAATAATTGAAAAATATTCAAATCTTCGCAAAGTGTGTTTTTTGTTCGTTTCTCCTTTCTTTTTGCCCCCCATCTCTCTTACATATGAAAATATATACAAGAAGTAAATGATATATCCTCCCAATTGAATGAAATGATACATCTTTTTCCAAGAATCCTTGTGAGAAATAATCCATCAAACGAACCTCTACTAATGAAAAAAAGTACATTTAATTATCCAACAACTAGTCGCAGCAGCTACCAGCAAGGAGAGATTATTACTCAACTGCGAGTTACACGCACGAAATAAAATGAAAGCACGGCGAACAAAAAATAAAAAAAAATGCTGAAATCAAATGAAATGATCTTTCAAATATTTTCCATTCAATATTGTTTGCGTTTGTTGTTAGATTCACAATTTTTTTTCTCGTATCTGTTCCTTCCTTTCAAATCCTCTTCACTTATATGCAAAATAAAAAAAAAAATGAAAATAACAAAGTGCAGTGATGCTGATATGTATAATTTTCTTGGTGAATTTTTCAGGGTAACGAAACATCCTTGCCCATGGAGATGTGCTCCAACTGTAAGTGTTTGTTGCAAATTATATTTTTGACTATAATTATTTTTTTTTTATTTTTATTTATATACATATATACTTTTTTGATATTTCAAACGTTTTGTACTCTCGAATTGTGGTGGCCTTAAGAAACAAGTGGTGGGGAGGCGGTACGGTATGGGAGCATACTACATACAATACATTTTAATATTTAATGGGGTCGAGGAGGGTTACTTTTGTCGTCGTCGTCGTCGTCGTCGCAGTCGTCTCCCTTCGCGTTTTTGTGGTGGAAGAAGCAGAAAGCAGAGTGCGTATGTGCAGAATCCTTATGTGTGTACAAAAACGAAGGGAGGCCGTGTTGTTTATTCAAGTCAAAAGATTTTTGTGTAAAACAATATCCAAGGGTCATACAGACCAGTAGTAGTCCATAGGCTTGTCAAATCGACGACAACAACAAAACCTCCGCCAACAAAGCAACAACAAAATAGGTGAACAAGAGAGTACGACAAAAGGAGGAGTATAGTCCAAGAATGTAACCCACCTGTTACGAAAACGACAATGATGACGATGACGACGACATCGGCAGCAACAACAACTACGACAAGGAGCGAGGCGGCATTGAAGGGAGCAAAACGGTTGCCACTGCCTTGCCTTGGTTTTGCTTTTTGTGTGTTTTCTGTTGAGGTGGTTGAATGTTTTGCTACCTCGTGGATCGGTGGTACGGTCTGTCTGTTGGTCGGTTGAATGGTTGGTTGGCATTTTACAAGCCCACCACGCACACACACACACACACACGGGCACATCATTTTCATTTTTGGACTATTTTTAGAATTTGCTTCTTTTTTTTAATTATCAAAAAGCGAGTGTTTACACGTTCGCAATCATATTAGCATGTGCTAATAAAAATTTAACCCTTTTGCAATTCCTTTTTGCCCCCGTTTTTCTTTGCACTTCGCCCTTTGTGCACCCCACCACCGCCTTTCTGTTTCCATCTCGCACTTGAATGCGTGTGCAGGTCGGTGGATCGGTTATCCGCTTATGGCTCGACTCTATCGTTGTGATGTTTGCTCGGGCAATCGCACGGGTGGTGTGGGAAGTTGGCAAATTGGTGCACTATTAAACCGTTGTTTACCATGGTTATTAATTGGAGTTAATTACTTCTCATTCTGTTTTTATTTTCTATTTTTTTTTTCATCGTCTTTGTGCCTGTCCTTGTGCCGAAATGACTGCGCCTGGGAGAGGAGCTGGCGACATCAAACGTGAGAGATGTGTAATCTGAATAAAAATGGGGTCATACAATGGTGGTCGCATTACCATTAGTAGTACCCAGAATGATGTCAACATTTTAAATGATATTCTCGTTGTGTATATAACCTGAAACATACATGACGAGATTTTTTTTTTTTGACGACGATTGTGGCTGAGTTTGACCAAACGACTCAGTCATGGGGACTTTATTTTACCTGTCTTTCGAGGAGTTACTACTATAGGTTAGGTTTGACAAAAGTGGTATTTCATTCTCATTCAGAGAAGTAATTTGAGTTGTGGTATCTGATTATCTATGAAGTGCATACTCAGCTTGCTGTTCATATCGTGCTGCATTTTCCAATCCAAACCTGTACCGAAAGAACTTACATATCTTCCGATCATTCCCTCTTCAAGACGTAATAAACGTGTCGTCATCATGTGTCATTGAACTCCAAATCGCTACGCAAATCCATCTAGTTCATAAAATATTTAAAAATACTCCAGTGTTGTATGTTCAATGTGCTTAGTGGGAGTCAAGATTAATGAAAAACTACCTTCTCTCATTAATATACTCCTAAAAATTTATTTTACACATGTTCCGTCAATCGTCTTATTACTTGGCTGAAATTGATTAAATATACAAGACGCTACAAAATAAGTATAAATGAGTGCGCATTCACAAACAGGATTATAAATGAAATTTAATTGCGGCACATGTGGGAGCAATGGTGTAGATACAATATCGTCACCTTGACTTCTAGCAAACAAGAATACTTTTTTGTCAATGTGAGGCTTCTCCATTGGATTGTTCATTCAAAGAGAGAGATTGGACGGCGGTGCACCTCAAACATTTGATAAATTATTTAAACTGCTATTTTTCACATTTTGTAACAAGTGGCAGAAACGAGGTCATTGAATGTGCTGACATATGTCACATTGATGAAATCGACGCAGGCACAACATATAATGGCGAATTCGACTTTTTTGATAATTTTCCCTTGACGGCATAAATTTATTGAGGGTAAATGAAGGAGAAAACCATACGATTCGAACATACAAGGACTTCTCCTCCGAATCGACAGTGCAAGTAAAAGCTCTTGAACTGCAACCTTTCGACGTTATTGTGCACCGTTGAAATGTCCGTGACTCAGACGGAACAATTCGTGAAAAAATGCAGTCGAGCGTCAAATATGTTTTGAGTCGTGCATTAAATTCGTACTTCACATAGAGTTGAGCACGAACCTTTCATACCAATGCATACACATACTTTCCACATGCTGCTTTCTACATTTCTGTCCATTAGACCGTTACTACGTGATAAAAGAAAAATTAATGTACAAATATTAATCTTGCAAGAAGACTTACCCTAGATACATCTGAGAATTTACTGCCCACAGTTTCGCTGCGTGGAGATCTAGCAAAATTATGATGCCATAGACAAGGTCCAGTTAGTTACGAAGTCCAATGTGTTAAGTCAACAATGGCTTCACCCTCCACTCTAATTGTCGCCCCATAAACAGCAATGACTCCATCACAAGAAACTTGTGCACAAAACGTGCACCGGGTTAATTTATTCAGTTCTCCCTAACCTTAACCTGGTTTGTTTTTTGTGCGCATGCAATTTGTGTCATCAACTAAATCAATTATTTCCTGGCACCGATTACGTGAGTAGATCTTTTAAAAACATTCCTTCAAGGATGCGTCACTACCGATTGTTATGCTCAATCTGCATCGAAAACTCGTTGATGATGAAAACATGTCTTCTTTTACGGATTTCTTCAAGGAAGCAGGACAGTGTCCTGTTTGTCTGTCTGTGATGGGTATGTGACGTGAGGTCGAACATGGCAAAGAAACATAAACCATCATCTCAATTGTGACTGTGGATAATCGTGTCAAAGAGACCGGAATATGCACAGAAATGAGTTCGCGTTACACTTATACAGGACTTCACTTAATTGGATGTAATATGACTTATGTGTGTGTGATGAAATGTGAATTGTTTTCAGGATCCTAGAAGGCAGTGTCCTTGAATTGAGTCATCCCACTTGCTGTGCCTCGATGTTCATTTACAGACATTTGCGTATACAATAGGTATTGGAGGTTATGTTCCAACAGGTGTTCGTACACTGAGCTCTTTCCTTTTCAGTCACCATGCATAATTAGCTGTTTAGTGTTGTCTCGTCATCGTCATAGTATTCGGTATTTGTGAAAAATTAGCACAAATAAAAGTAAAACGATTGAATTGTTTATTTTGTAATCTGATCCCCTGTAATTAAATTAATAACCATTCGTTTTTTTGGCATTTATTTGAGCACTGAAATTGTTTTTTGAAGACAGTATGCACGTGGGTTGAGGCCCAGTTTCACCCCGGACTGAAGCACCACAAGAAGAAGAAGATGTGCACGCATGTGGCTGTGAAGTCGTGGCGTGGAGAGTAAGTGTCGACTCGCACACCGAGAGTTCTAGGCTCGAATTTCTGGACTAAACAGTTTTTTTCGGCACCACATCTTCGAGTTGCTTACAACACTTAAAGAGGGATAATTGTGTATAAAGTTTCTTAAGTTTAATCATTTGGAGCCAGCAATAAACTGTAGGTCCCTTCCCCTCGTAAGAGAACACTAGCGCGCACAACACGAGTAATTGCTGAAGAATCAAGGTCTTAGTCCGTATTGGGTTGTAGTTGCACTCAAATTATTTATGTAAACGTATATACCGACTCCACGGACGCAGCAAGGACTAATCTTGGAACGAGGAACGACGGCCTATATATGTACATTGTGCTAAATAAATATCCTTGGCCCCTACAACTTTTTCGTGATTTGAGGGAGGTACACTGAGCTTAATGCGAGCAATGGTTGTAACTCTATAAAATCGATAAGATTTTTTTTTTTAAATCGATACGCGTTTTTTTTTTTTGCTTCATAGAATTTGCGTGGTCATGTGGAATACCAGGCTTTTTCAGCCAACTGAAGGAGTCTAAGCTGGTACGACTTTCCATTTAAATTAAGTCCAAGTCTTCTCATTACAAAAAAAAAAAAAAAACAATTGTGTATTTTAGCTGCCATTACAAATGCAAGTGTATTGTACATATGATATCATAGTACTAAACTTCATCCTAGCCAATATTTGCTGAAACTGCAAAAAGATAAAAGACGCAATCTGCAAGTATCTAACCCTTTATTAGGTATAATTGTCTTAATTTTACACACATGTCCTTATCTTCCTGAAGGCTTTCGAGAATTGCTTCTCAAATACATTTCTGGATAATTTGACCTCAACAATGGCTTAAATCATCTTTCTCTCTTCTTAAGCGTACTCAGAGGTGTGGATTTCAATTAGGAACCGCTGAAGCCAATGTTAGTTTTAAACGCTACACTTGCATATCCTTCAAAATGCTTATCCATTAAATTAATTAGTCACGGCCACACTTCATGCGCCTATGATTTATCCGTCTGATACCTTAAATTGTAATGTTTTGTAAGAAGTCGTGCAAAACACAGCCATATGTTTTTGTTATGTTTTTAGTAGGCATCATTCAATTATTGCTGGATTAGGGATGAATAAGGTTGAAAATGTGAAAAAGTAAACCGGTGAGCCACAAGAAATACTCTAATTCTGTTGACTCTTTCTTTTTTTAACCTTACCTTAGAACAAGAATCACCATATTTGTACTTCATCGGACTTATTTTCAAACCTAGGCATTGTTTCTTACTCATACGTCAACAAAAATTAAATCTAATTATATCCACACTTAGCACGCACTCATCTCTGGTTAATAATTTCATTCTTAGCTCCCTGTGTTGAGTCTCCCAATTTTCTGTATCTTAAATTGATGACCAAATATGCTAATTAAAATTAACGACTGAACACGGATTCAAGAATGTACAATTTCGAAGCAGTTCCGATGAACCTTCCTTTCGGTATAGGGTGACCAGTGAAATCTGTTGTCACATCTTCTTAAGCTTGATGTGAACAAATAATAATAATAATTGAGTGGCACAACAGCCCATAACGGACCAGGGCCTAGCTTCTACAACAACTAATCGTGTTGTGCATGCTATTGTTCTTCACGAGTAGAAGGGACCTACAGTTTTTTGCCGATTCCGAACGGCGAGATTTGAGAAGCTTTCCATAGACAAGTAATACTCTTTGAGTGTTGTCAGCAACTCGAAAGAGGTGGTGCCATGAAAAAATGCTAGGGGTCCCGTCCGGGAATCGAACCCAGACTTTCTGCGCCGCAGTCGATGCACTTACCACTGCGCCACGGCGACCACACATGTGAACAAATGCCTTCATCAAATATGATATTCGACAACTAATCATTGATTCATGCTTCCATGACCACATGCTGATCAAGTTTTAACAATTGGGTGGACAAAACACCATGTGCATTGCATGTGTGAATGAAAGTTTTAAATTTCGTTGAATTTCGCCAAAAAATAACGCTTATTTTACCCCGAGATCGCATACGGAACCCACGAAAAAAATAATAATTAGAAGCAGCAAGATATTGCAAGATGTATTTTTGACATACTCCAAGTGAAAAAATTAAATTTTTATTTGTAATACAAATAAAGAGACACGGTAGCCAAAACTGATGACATGAACCCATTTGAAGGAAAATACTGCTGTCAACGAAAAATACAAGAACATTTGAATTTATTACATTTTTAAATCCGATAGGGTCAAGTGTTTTTTAAGCTGGCACTACTGTTACGAATATCTGCGTTTGCTAAAACAGCTAAAGCATACGTTTGTACGAATAATATCTGAAAATATTCAACAAGGCAATACCGAAAGATGACCTTGTAGCATATTTTAAAAATCTGAAAAAAAAAACTTTGGCACCAGTGTTTTGGGACTACTCTAAGCGGGGGTGTAATTAAAATAACGATAAATAAATTTGATTTCGTTCCAATGAATGTTCATCCAAGTAAAACAGTAAACAATGTAGAGCATATTCCAATACTTACTTATAGGAGATGTAAGCATACATAAATTTCGCTATATTAGCATATCCTTTCTCCCAATTTGAATCACACAGGCGACTTTGTTCTCTCCGTGCTAACTCTTAGTGTCACATCATCACTACTAGCTGAACAAACAAATTTAAACAAATTAAAATAGTTATCTTCGTCTAATTACCACGGTTCGTAATTCCAATCTGCTGCTGTGTACTTGGAGATGCTTTACTACTTACATAATAATACTTAAATATTGTCTAAAAGTCTGCGTTCATTCATTAAACTCCACACAGGAAAGTAAGTTTTGAAAACCCAGATATACATCGTGTGCTATTAATATACCAAATGACGTGCAAAATTTTGTTCTAACTAATTGCATAAAATCAAGTACTCACATTTGTACTAGTCCATCGATGCAGGACTAGAACTAATGTGAGTACACTTTCTCTTCCCACTTCAGGCAATGCAATGAAAAGTCCTAAGCGTTGATGAACAAAATGAAGACAATCTCACACTTTCCACCGATCGGGAAAATTTAAACACAGTTTTCTCATTTGGGATACTTTCAGTAAAGCGATCCATGATAAAAACTATTCGCCGCAACCTGCATTTTTAGTGGTTGCTGTGACGTAGTGGATAAGGGCGTCGACCCACACGCAGAAAGTCTAGGTTCGATTATGGGACAGAACACCTCGTATTTTTTCACGGCACCACCTTTTTCGAGTTACTGGCAATACTCAAAAATTATCAATAGTCTTTGAAAAGCTTCTCAAATCTCGCCATTCGGAGTCGGCAAAAACCGTAGGTCCCTTCTAGTCGTGAGAGAACAGTAGCACGCACAACACGAGTAGTTGTTGTAGAAGCTAGGCCCTGGTCCCTTGTGGACTGTAGTGCCACTTAATTATTATTATTATTAACCCTTATTTTTTCGATTTTTTGACACTTAAACTAAATTTCTTTTTCTTTTTCAAGACCGACGAATTTATGAATGAATTGAATATGAATTTATGATTTTCTTATAACCTAGTCTCAGGCATGTCAAATAAAATCAGAAAGCAAAAAAATGAGTTCCTAATTCACACTACTGCGTTGGTGATTGCATCTGCCTCAATCAGCAGTTTTTAACATCTCAAAATGTTGCTTTATTTGCAAGCATTAGCGAGTAAGGGAGTGCTAAGTGAAACAGACATTCAAATTTAGATCGATTTGCTGTTTAGATCAAGATTCCACAGATGGTGGCCAACATTTTGAATGAAATTCGTTAAAGATAAAAACTCAACGGAAGTGATCTCAAGAATGTGCTTTCTCCTAACGCCCGTTGCGCATAATCTAACAGCTGCAATATTTGATATCTTACACGTCAAACATGAGAGCAATCTGATGATAATAAACCAATTAAATTTGACGGTGACGGTTTTCAAAAATCTGCGCATTGCGATCCAAGCTTCGATATGAATCACGATTCGTCCGTACAATATGTGGTCATAACTCCACAATCAACTGGGAATGGAATGCTTCAGCGACACACCTAATGATAACTTCGAAAGCCGAATAACAAGTTTCCTCTCTTGCCAATACTACCCATCGCGCCATTAGCAGTCACTTTGCATAAAAAAAAACTTGCAGAACGGCATATGGTTTTTAATTATCCGTTCCCATGAATATTCAATCCATGGCATTGGCCTTAGGATAATAATGCGTTCTCAAAATGTGCCGAACACGGTACAGACACATGCATACAATTCAGCAAATCACAACTGAAAATTAAGCTATCATCAATTTAACTCACAGGTGTGGCGACCACCCACCAGTATTCATTGCGGCAAACCAAAATGATTCCTGTGCGGTGATTCCAGAAATCCCAGAGGGATCATCGGTCTCTTGCATTCAAAATGTGTGTATGTTGTCGTTCGGGCATAAATAGCACATCGCACCGGGCGAATAATAAATGATTCAAGCCTCAATAGCGCGCAGCACCGGTTACATCCAAAGACAATTTGACATTGCCAGCCGACTTTTGTCCCATCAAACACTGAAAACTGTCAGTTTTTATCTTTCATACATCATATATTCGAAACCGTCTAAACATCAATTTTAATTTCATAATTAATTACCGATTCTCCTCCACTCTCTCGGTAGATGCAAAGAGCACCCAAGGAGACACAAACGATGTGCCACACAAAAAGCGCACCGTGTGTAAGGTGTTGTATATTTTAAAACTGATTTCAAAGAGAGCCACACATTTATTTTTAAAGCTTATGAACTTAAACTTACCTACTCGTCGCTAATCACTTTACTAGGTAGGAACTTGTTCAACTAAAAATAGGCCACAACTAATTAAACGTAAAGCGAAAAAGGAAAAGTGACTTGGTGTAGACTTACGGACACAACATGAGTGCTGACACAAGTATTTTTGTCTAGGCATCCCACCCATACACCGACACAAGTGAATGGCCTGCCCTGGTCGCCTTTTTCTTCTCGTTTCTTCTGCTTTCATTTCATTTATCATGAAAGTCGTATGCTAGTTCCTTGCAAAAAGAATACAGCCAACGACTAAAAACAAAAAACAACAACTTCATCAATAGAATAAAATGTGTCCATCGTTTTTCAGAAGTGCGCGCACAACAAAAGGAAAACTTTCCTCCGACAATAATGTTCGAATAACTTTGCAGTGCTTCATTTCGTTCCTTCTTTTTTTTATTTATGTGCGAACACATTTCACAGAAGAAAAAAAAAGAACGAAACGCTCATAAAAGATGACATGTATAAATTTTATGTAGTAAAAGTGTATTTGTTGGCACTTTGGAACACTTTAAGAACTAATTAATGAAGCGGATCAGAGACTGAAGAGTTTTTTTTTTCTTTTTCGAAAATCATGTTTAAAGGCCACTTTACACAAACGCAGTGCTTATACACAAATATTTACAGCTGTCAGTTGGGCGCTTTATGCGGATAGCGGGCATATTTCCGGCGAAAGATTATCGATTAACCTTAATTGACACAATGTATGGAAATCACAAGTGAACGACGAGGGTCATTGTTGGAAGTCAATGTCTGCGTGCTGTACAGGAAATGGCTTCACACTGGTGGTTCTTCTTTTTTTAGGCTTCACATTTAGATTTTGATTTAGGGTCGTTTGGATGTGTCTATTTGTGTGTTGAAAGGAAAAACGGAGCACTGGTGTAGGGATATTGGTTTTATGCGTCTTTTTGGAATTTATCTTTTCTCAGGATATAATGCACCGATTCATTGCATAGAACAGCTTCTTCAAACACATGACGTTGTCCCAAGTGTCAGACGACAGGCGTGTGCATCTGCTAACAAAATAAACTTGGTAACAAGTACTGGAAATAAGCACCACAGCCCCAAACTTGATTATGAATTATAGAAGCACACAAACAGGCCGACTTTATAGAATAAATTTCTAATAAAATATTACAGCGAATGGATAACGTGGCCCTTGGGTCGAATTTTGAGGTGAATGCGAAATAGAATCTGAAGAAATTTTCAAAAATCAATTACATTTCACATGTTACGACCTGACTCAGCCTTGTCGTTATTCTCCTAGCACACAAATCGCAAGCCGGATTGTTCTCCTGACCTTGTCTTCCAAAAGCACGCAACAACGACGGTAATGGCAATGAATTCCAAAAATGGTTTTGACAGTTGTTGCTTATGCCTTCGTGCCTATTTTACAAGGAAGAAGAGGGGTCAAATGACTTCTAAAAAAAAGTACATTTTTAAAAATATATTTCGTGATTTATCGGTTTGGTTTTTGAAAAATTAAACAGCTAGCTTATGTCAACATGACATTTAATGTTTGGCGACCTGTGTAAAAATTAATTGTGTGATTAATTGATTAAAGCGACCGCAGATAAGATGGCATTCCTATTTTCAAACAGAAAGCTTCCAAAAACTCGAAAAATTTCAAGCAGACATCCACATGTTTTCAACGCGCAAAAAATACATATTATGTAGAATTTTAACTGTAGTGTGCATAATATCAAAAAGCAACATATATTCAAATATCTTAATTTAAACACTAATCTACGTCACAGGTTTCTTTTACGTATGATGTCGAGCCGTTCAAATCAGAATTTTATATACACAGTCCGGTATCCTTGTATTAACATAAAATTTCCTACCCGCCACGTCATACATACCTAAATGCACCATACCCCTGCCCCTGCCTTACCACAGCCCCCAAGCATGATGACATCCCCTTCCAATAAGGCGTGGAAAATGAAATGAATGCTCGCTATACTTAAGCAATTTGTATTGACTCATTCGCTGTACCGGAAAACAATCATTCTATTAACTATATTCGCTATCTTCAAATTGTTCATATTTGGAAACGAAACCATAAAAACGGAAAGCGTCGGGAGTGTTATGAGACTTCGCATAGGCAATACAGTCTCACTCCAAAATTTCTTTAGAGACAGAGATACTCGATTTACAGATTGTTTTATGAATTTGACGGATAATTCGCGAATTTTTTCAAGAATTGTATAGCTTTTAATCATTAACCGTCTCATTTGAAACACTGATCTTTTAATGTTTCCTACCGCCAGTTAAAATGGCCGCTTGTAATTCTCAGTGTTTTGTTTGTTAACCATATGTGAGTGAGCTGTAAAAAAGCAGTTGGACCACCTCAAAGAGTGGGGACAGAAGTTTAGAATCATCTTGCAAAGTTCGTAGAACTTTTGTGTGTGAGCAAAGTTACAACGGTGAGCTCTTGATATAGCGAACGTAGGAATCAGACATATTTTGATCATGAAAATTGCATGAGGAGAGCTCCATTTGTCTTCCAAAATATCATATAAAATCAAAAGACGCACATTTGTGGCAACTACTGCAATGCTCGTCAGCCGAGGTTTGTTGGACCATCCTGTGCTGTCAGAGACAACTTTTTTGTGCAACCTGTACCTGGAAAGCTAAAAGTAGCTTAAAAATTTTACACTTTGACAAATGCGTGCTTCAATTCAAGCGAGTCTCTTAACTCCAACGCAGTTATGTGAGTTAAGCTTCACCCCAATAGGGGTTTTTCTCACAAAACCTACAAATAATTCCTTACGTCATGTAGACAAGGCAAACGGGTGTTTGCTGTGGAACCTAAACCCTTGCCACCGTTTTATTTTATTTATTTATTGTACTTTAACCACACAAGTATTATTGAATGATTTTTTATTATTGTAAAACTTGCTCAACAGATTAATCTTAAACCACTTTGTCTCGGTCAAGCAAATTAAGTGCTGTTGATTGTGATTAAAAAGCAAAAGTATGTTCTCTGCTCCAGTTGATAACACACTTTGCACATGCGATGCAAAGAAAATTAAAAAAAAAAAACGTGTTTACTCTTATTTGTTTTTCAAGTACACACAATTCTGTAAGAAAGCTGTGCAAACATGAAGGTATAATAAAGCTTAAGCAATTTTTTATCATTAAACTGTTGAAGTTGAAATAAACCATGTCAATGGCTTATACAATAGGTTACACGAAGCAGCGTATTATTATTGATTGCAAAATTTTCGCTGTGAAAGTTTAATGTCACGACATTGAAATATTGAATCTCGTTCATTGATTTTGTATTCGATTTTCTATAAATGAAAGAAAAAAATTATGAGTTTTGTGTTTGTATTGTGGATTTGATACACAAAATATATGTTGAAATAATCTCTCTTATAATAATAGGACATTTGGATCTTCGATAATAAGTCTCAACCATTGAACATTTTCTGAAATTTTTCAATTCCTTTTCAAAATATAATATTTAATAAAATGTGTAGTAATTATAATAATATTTGTGTGGCTCCACAGCCCACAACGGACCAGGGCTAAGCTTCTACAACAACTACTCGTGTTGTGCGTGCTATTGTTCTTCACGAGTAGAAGGGACCTACAGTTTTTTGCCGACTCAGAACGGCGAGATTTAAGAAGCTTGTCAGCAACTCGAAAGAGGTGGTGCCGTGAAAAAATGCTAGGTGTCCCGTCCGGGAATCGAACCCAGACTTTCTGCGCGGCAGTCGACGCACTTACCACCACGCCACGGCGACAAGAAAAAAATGTGTGATAGAACTATGAAAAAGAAAACAAGGCATATTTAGTATGAGGCATATAAAGTTTGTTCGATCGCTTCATGGTGTCTGTTTTTTGTAAACAAAAGAATTAAAGGTATAAACACATTTTTCACACTACCACCCATTCCTAATTTGTTTTAAAACCCATCATGTTCCAACTCTCCACTTAGTTTCCTTTTTTTATGTTTAATTCATACAGTAAAACTATGATAAGAACTAAAAATAGCCATATGTGTGTAAAATTAAATCATACATGAAAAAAATTACCCTTTTGGCAAATTCTCGAGACGCCGTATATTCCTTATACCATTAAACAAACCTTGTTGAGTCAAGTTCGCTTCGAATTCGATTGAATTCCACGTTCGGTGACATTTTATCATCATGTGCAAAAACCTTGTTGAGTCATAAACTGTACTGCACTTATGAACTCGACTACTCTTTGTACCAAAACCATGTTGTTCATGCTCACTGCATAGCTTTGCTACCTTAAAGACTCTATCTCTAGGCAGAGTGCTTACTTTTTTTACCTGTTTTTTTAAATCCCCCTTTCCAGAATGTCGAACTTTTTTTTATTGAAAAAAAAAAACACCGATCTCATTTGCCGCTTAGAGCCGAAATTCCATGACGCTTGTTTTTTGTTTCCACAGAACAAAACGTTTATGGTTTCTCTCTATACATATGGCTTGAGCTTGAACCGATTTTTATCAATTTAATATCATTTCGAATATACTCGAACATACGTAGATGCACTTCACCTAGCTATCAGTGTATTCAATTTCGGGGCATAGTTAGGAGTGGCATTCTGGGGTACAATGTGTTTGAATCGACAAATATTTTGAATCGAAATTCAGGTTTAGGTGACAGCAGGCAGGCTCAAATTCGAAAAAATTTAGTTTTGTGCGTTCTAGATCGGAGATGGCCAAATTGATATGTTTTCGCTTTAGGCAGATGAATCAACATGAATCTCTGTGGCATCACGCACATTCATTTCATTTTCAACCCCTAAACGAAGTTCGCACACAATAACAGGAAGGGGAGGAGGAGCGATCATGCTTCGTGTTTGCGCTGCAGTTGATGGTATGTTGCGTATAGATGTATATAGTGATGCAAGGATACGTGTGTTCTACAAATACACCTTAGTGAGGAGGTATGACATGCATATGCAATAATTCGATCCACTTATACTGCCGCACCTTGATTGGGGATTATAACGTGAATTTGTGTATAAAAATTTAAATATCGGTTGGATGTGGACTAGTCTACATTTTCCAATTATGGATCTACATATGTATATGTATAAATAGTATTGAAAAGAGATAAGTATGTCGTGGGAAAAGCACGACAATTCATCCGGACCTTTTTTTTTTTTTGATCCTGTCGCTGTTATCTGTTGCCAATTGTGAATTTGTTATTTCTTACAATTTATGGAACTCGTGTAAGAGCAAAGATACAAAAAAAAAAGAAAAAATCAGCAATTTTCAGAAACTTATATTTAAAAAGAATTCATTCGTAGCCCAAGCGAAGATGAATGCTTATGTTAACTTCGCTTTGGGCAATACAAAGAACTAACATACCTTCTATATACCTTAGATCTGTCTCAAAGTAGTTCTCCGTTTTGCACTGATATTTGATGTGAGAGCTATAGTGACAGAGATGAGTTAGAATCTATGCTACCATGCAGTAGCATCTCCCTTGGCTCTAGCGATTGCTAGACAGTAATTTTTGCGCCTCCAGTATCTGGTCGTCCCAATCAATTCTTGACTTTGCGGAAAAATACAGAACATGCATTTCTGAATTTTGCCAACTTTATGAATAAATTGACTTCAAAGGCACGTTTGACGTCTGACTGTTTGCAACTAAATGGATTTTTTTGTTGATAAAATAGTTTTTACAGAAGAAATCAAACTGTAAAATCTGTCAAAACAACTATGTTTGTTTTGAATTGTATCATTGCTACTAATGATCTTTAGCGGCGATACTGACTTGACATCGAAAAAGAGCTTGTATGTACAAGATTCTACCCTTCTGAGCGGTTCGCGGTAGCGATGAAACTATAAAAACGTACACTGCATACAAATATGCATTGTCTCAGTACCTACACCATTCCGCCGTACTGCGTCCGGTGTGTGAGCTCCTTATGTAAATCAAGATCCTGTGAAATGAAAACTTTTACAAATGATAATGTTTTACAAACACGTTTAAATCGTGCCGTAAGCATTATGTGCTGAATGCAGGTAATTCGATTTGAATGCGTATTTAATTCCAATTGCAAGAACGTACCAATTAAAGTTTGCTTAAGGCAATTGCATCCTTCGCCATGTAGTGTAACTAGCATTTGCTCAATTTATTGACTTCATTCGTCCCATTCTTCTTCTCGCAAGAACAGTCATAGATGGTTTAACTTGCCACAAAAATGTCAACTTTTTTAACTTTAACGGATAAATCAATTCGTTCATTCTTTAGAAGCAAATGGCAGCAAAAATGCTGTACTTTCCGTAAGCTTTTCAGACATTTATTAAGATTAGCCTTTATGAGCCTAGCTCCAAGTGCAAACTCGGCGTCCTTACAAGCATCTGTCTTTTGACCAATGAAAAGTAAATGATAATTCACATAAAGCCCCCACCTAGCTCAGTCAAAATTAAATCATTCCACCGGCAAGTAATCAGCGGCGGCATCTTTCGTGTTACGGAATTTATTATACAATTAATAAATAAATATTTAGTCATTCAAGTGCTTCTTCAACCAGCAATTCTTACACGAAGAAAAAAATTGTTTACGTGCTCACTTGGCAGTTTTACGGTCAGACTACATATTGTCATCAAGTCGTGCGAGATGGGGACGCACGGTGTGAAAAGTATATTTGACAGCCCTGATCATGGATGTATGTACACGACTTTCACAGTGGTTGATGCTTAACCAATCAACCACAGCCACCGCAAATTTATTTAACTCATCATTGAGAAATTAAGCTGAGTATAAGATGATTTAATACGCGTCAACGATATGCCCTGCTCGATACATACAATATATCTGACAGATCGGTGGGTGTGCAATTAAATAAGCGGTTTCAGTTATGAATCGTCCTTGGTTGTGGTGTGGACTCTCCATGATCTGTGCATTCGCGTGCATTGGAGGCTATATGCGTAAAATTCAAAAGAATTCGCATTCAAACAACAGATAAGTGATAGCCCTCGTAAAAGGAAACATAAATCAACACTGTGTCCATTATGCGGCGGTATTACATGAGCACACAATGCAAACAAAATAACACTCCACACACCTGCTGTTTAACTTCACGTTAGTTGTTAACAGTTTTATGGGCCTCCAAGTGTAAAAATCACAATAAACAACGCCTAATGAATGTGCTCAGCATACAATGCACCTTTGTCAACCAAATGATTACGAGTATACCTAATTTGCAACTTAAAGCCACCATAACGCGGGCATAATCTTTTCAAAATATAATAAAATTTTTGTGAGCAAATTGTTTGAACAATTTTGTTTTTTTTCTCCTCTTACAGTTGACGCAGATGAAATCCGTCGCTTGGGAAAACGCTTTCGAAAACTTGATCTGGACAATTCGGGTGCACTGAGTGTTGATGAGTTCATGTCTCTGCCAGAACTGCAACAGAATCCCCTGGTACAGCGTGTCATTGATATATTCGACGCGGATGGCAATGGTGAAGTAGACTTTAAGGAATTCATCCAAGGTGTTTCACAGTTTAGTGTCAAAGGAGACAAACTATCAAAATTACGGTTCGCATTTCGTATATACGATATGGACAATGATGGTTACATATCGAACGGTGAGCTGTTTCAGGTAAGAAAGTGCCCCAAAGCGGGGGACAGTGTACCCCAATGCCGTGGGCATAAATATTTTTTGTCGTTTTCTCTCATTCGCATTTTAAAATATCTATTTTTGATTTCATTCTGATCCTCATAATAAATAAATTCGCCGAAAAGAGCGGGGGAATCTATATTGCAAAATAGTTTGTTGATATTTTCTTTTTGCTGCTGGTGCCGATGCTGATGGTTGTGTTGCTTTCGTTTCATCAGAATATTTTTGTTGAAACGATTTTGATTTTGATTTTGATTCGACAGAGTCACGATAATATCTGCGTTAAAATGTTCGCATGATGGGCGAACATGTGCTCCCTCATTGCTCGGTGTTTATTTCGCTCGTTTGTCTATGTACCCTGGCCAAGATAATGTATTTGTGTCAACAAATGTACGTGATGTACAATGTTTATCGCTAAGCCATCACCGCCGCACAAGTTGTTGTAGGGCGGGCTACACTGATATTGTATTACCAAAGTGAAATGTGTGCTTCGTTGACCAAGAGGTAAATTTTATCTTTAAGGCTTCTCTGTTCCGCAGGAGGACTTTCAACAGAATTTGTGCTTGAAATGATATTTATATTGTGCGGTCCTTCGTCATTTTTGGCTAATATTGATACATATACGGCGGTATTTTCTGCCCAAGTGACACATAATCGAAACTAATTAGCTTTGAGGGGTGAATTGGGGCTAATGTATGTATGTGAGCGTTGGTGCAAGAAAGTGATGCGTAGAGTACGTAAGTAAATTTACCCTACAGCCAATTCGGAAATAAACATATGTGGGCATCAAATAAGATATACATAGAAAGCTTTGTCATGAAATAAAACTTCCTTTCACATGAGCGAAAGAAAGAAGCTTACTTTTCTGGCAAAATAGGGAGAAAGGATTCAGGAATCCCTGGAACACGAATTCATACAAAAGGAATTAGTATTCCAGTAACGTTTGGGTGGACGAATATTTCACTACCAAAAGAGTTTTGCAGGGACAATACAGATGCCAGCTGCTTCCAGATGCGCACTAAAAGTTAATTGGAGTCCTTCTCTACTGGTTTGCACCATTTAAAATTTTTGGCCGTTTTCTGTTGCGTTGTCGCAATGCCTCTGATTCGAAGACCTTTCAGGCCGGTGCAGTGTTGTCTGTATGCCACCGTACAGTCTATAAAGCTCGTCGTTGAATCTTATCCTCTAGATGTCACCAACACAAACAGGACCAAAAATCGCACGCAGAAAAGACTAAAAACTTCCGCTTTTGGTAACGTCCAAGTTTCCTAGCCGTGTTATACAAAGCCGTCTTAATCCTTCGAGAGAGGGCTCTATCAGTCCCCTTGAGTCCAAAGAAACAGCGATTGGCAAGAATTGTGGGTTAGATTTAGGTACGGCTGTTCTTGTGCCTATTTACCACGAAGTCCTTGACTGTCTCTAAATTTCTGCTGCCTAGTGGTACGCTCTTTTCGAGACGTCAATGTTATGTGCAACGCGTTACCTTGTCTAAAACTAAATTGCTTACACTTCAAAGAAATTTACATGAAAAACCAAATAAATCCTTAAAATTGCCTTAGAACATTGTCCAAACACTTTTATTTCCACCATATTCGAGTAAGTTGATCTTTTTGAATTAACATCTTGAATCCATCTCAAAGGCCACATTTTCTGAATCGACTTGAACTGTAGGTTTTCACCACAGATGAGATCTTTTTCTGTATTTGTTCAAAACGGTATGTCTTAAAATCCATTGTTTTTATAGACCCAGCAAAGCTCAATGCCGTACTTATAAAGTCTTGTTTATAAAAAGTAAGTCTCCGTGGATTGACATATATTCATTGAGACCGTTAACACCTCTGTAAAGAACTTCTTATAGCTACATTCAAAGAAAAAGTAACTGTGAAAGCAAACTAAGATGAAACTCACATTTTGTGTCCGGCGAAATGTACAAAATTGTCCGCATATAAGCATATGTATGTATGAGTGCAAAATGCAACATCCCTTTTAAGCTAAATTCTGCAAAATGCAGTTCATTTATATATAGAGAGTACACAAAAGTATCCCTCTAAAGAACTCTCTCAATCTTCACTTGATATTGACAATTCATGAAAATGTGTGTACTTTACTGCACAAGTCATCATATTCCTTCTTGCCTTCTACATTTTCTTTCAAAAGATATTTTCATTTGTCGGTTTGTTTACTCAGTTGCGTCTTTGCAAACACTAGAGTGAAGAATAGAAAACAAATATTTAAATGCACTTTGTCGCAGTGGAGCGCATTTGAAGATTTCTCTTCTCTGAAATGGCTCATGCTATGCACGACTATTCGGATCATTCGCGCGATTTCGACACAGTTTTGTCACAGTATGAAAACAAATTGTTAGATGTACTTCGGACAGTTGGGTAGTATAAATTTTTGAGCAATCTTATTATTGTGTTGTTGCTGTTCCCATCAAATGAAGGAATGAGAGATGCATGACTGAGGAATCCAATTCTAATCTCCTTCAAACTGAATTTACTTTTGTTCGAAGTTTCTAGATACAGTTTGTTTGTTATATCAAACTGACATTTTTTTCCTGTGAAGAATAGAAATTACCGCTGCTATAAAGATGTTCATGGTGAAGAATTCTTGAGGAAAGTCTGTGCTCAAATCGATTGAAAAAATTACCATTGAATTTTGGACTAAAAATTAACAACGACCAGCTCGGCTAGATGCGTTTGATGATTATCGAATAAAATCGCATCGGGGCAATATAGGATTGATTAAATTTAAAAACGAAACATTCGGAATTCTGTTGTGTCCGGCCGTCAGTAATAACTGTGTACTTTTTATATCTGCCGCAGATAGGAAGCAATTTTCATGAAATTCCTAATATGAAAGCGTTGGTCTAGTAAACATTATTCAGGGAATTGTAAAGAATGCCGAATTAGAGGTAGCTGGTGAAAGACACCGTTAGTTGAAGGGGGTTGTTGGTATAGTCCAAGGTTCACACTGGACTGCGGGTCCAAATCTAAAGAATTGAAGTTGACTAAAAACTGAAAATATCATTCTGCGAATTTAAAAAATGTTAAATACTGTTTAAGAAAAATTAGTTAACACGTTATTTGAATTGCTTATATCAAATAAAACAAATTAAATATTTTACGTGTTCGTGTAACTTGCGTTTGAACAATCTTTAAAAATCTAACTTCGCTGACGATGGAGAATTGGTTAGATTTTACTCCCATGCACCAAAAGACAAAATTTGATGGATTTGAGTATCGGGCGCCGTATTCTAGCTCTAAGAAATCAAACCATCCCCAGTAGGATATGTAATGTCATTAGCTGAACAAACTAATACAGTTTCATTCTTCACCGGGATAACGCTAGGAACATACACATAACTTCTGGTTATTCTCAAGAACATATTGAATCCTTGTTGGTTATTTAAACTGCATACATCCTTGCTTTGTCAGAATATTATTTATATCAAACTTTGCAAACTCTTTCCATTGAAAAATGGACTTTCTGATCAACGAGTTCTTTTTCTTTCACATGCAGTTTAAACGAATAAGTACAGTCGAAAATTTGAGCGGTCTAACAGAACTATTGTCGAGTACGGCAAATGTACGGTTTAATCTGCCAATATTTTGAAATTCATCGATTTGAATATAATGATCCCTGCAAAACGAATCCCCATCAACAGCTGCCTAAATGTTGCCCTCGCATTCTGAGCAAGCAATTGAAGAACCAGTCTTCAGCAGTACAACAAATTTACTTTCTTAACATACTGCTCAGAAACGACGTACAGGCATGTCGAAACGTTAATAAGGAAGTAACCACAAACCATTTACGCAGTTATTTCATTTCAAAAATCACTGGAAACTGTTTCCCTAGTTTATACCTTGAGCTGTGCAAGCAAAAATATTTCTGATCCAAACTTATGCATTAGCTTGAGTGACATCTATTGCTTTCTTCGGTTTTCAAATAGATTTCTCATCCCTGAAGAAAAATACACTTGTTGGGTGGGTAGGTAGAAAAACAAAATCAACAAGTGCCAGTGCACATGTGACCGGGTGGGGGATCTGAATCACCAGACGGCTAAGTATACCACATGTGCACATACAAACGTACACAATGAATGATTTCTCAAGATTTTCTTGTCTTCTCCTGTCAATTCTATTTTTAAGATATTAGAGTGTCTTAATTACATGCCATACACTTGTATTTTCGTTCTCCTCCTCCTTCTTCTGTTCTGTTTATTTGCTACTCTTAATTGTTTTCAATACCAATTTGTGACACGTTTAACAGATATTTTTGTAAAATTGAAAACAGTTTGATGGGACTGAAATACTAACGACATGATGATGACCTGATCAAGGCAATGCAAAACTTTATTCACATTTTTGTTTTTTTTTTCTTTTCACTTTCAGGTGCTTAAAATGATGGTAGGAAATAATCTTAAGGATACACAATTACAACAAATTGTAGATAAAACTATTTGTTTCGCCGATAAAGACGAGGACGGTAAAATATCATTTGACGAATTTTGTTCGGTCGTCGGTAATACAGATATTCACAAAAAAATGGTTGTTGATGTTTAAGTTAATTTATGCAATGCTTACATTTTTTTTAATTTCTTTTTTATATATACATACGTCATTATTATCATATTTTTGTATGTTTAGAACAAGTTTTTCTTTTCTCTATATATTTTTTTAAATTAATTCTCCTGTTTCATATGATTATTTTTAATTATTATCTTCAAGTGAAAAAAAATGAAAGTGTTTTCCTTCTATTTAAATAAAGATCTATATATATACTTAAAACAAATTATATATATACATAAACAAATTTTATTGGATAATTTTACTAGATTATACATATATATGTGGCGTAAATTAAAATTAACACTGAATGAAAAGAAGAAGAAAAAAGTCTTAAAAATAAAAATAAAACAAAGAGTAGAATTTTCTATGGCGGATAATTCACAAGAAATTAAATCTCTTCGCATTTGGTTGATAGCCCTATGATTAATGACAAGATATGTAATGAAGAAATTTCTAAACAAACCCAATACCAATTTGAGTACGCAATTGAGGAAAACAAAACAAATCAAGAGGAAGTCAAAAAAATATTTATAAATAACAAATTTAACTAATAAGTAAGACATTTTAATTAACACAACAAATCAACCATTAAGAAGTAATCTTTAATAATATCTAACAAAACAAGATCGTCGTTTCTCATTTCTAAAAAACAAAAACACAAAAGATATATATATATATATATAAAATACATAAATAAAAAATAAAAAAAAGAGCAAACATTTTTCTACTTCAAACTTAATAAATAAATTTAAATATTTAATTGAATAAAGCAACAACATTAGGATCATTAAATGAATGACATTAAGGAATAAATTAATTATTGTAGTGTAGAAAAAAAAAAACAGAAATAAAACCTAACACGAAATATTGCCTTTTTTGTGTATTCTCTGATAAATATTAAAGAAAAACAAATCATGTATATCTTAAATCTTAAAGAAAAAAAGCTAACAACTTACAATAGTTTTTCCCCCCTCTTTGTTATTCTTTCTCTTTCATCCGCTTCCAAGCCTCTCTCCCCAATTCGTCTTAATGTATCATCCTGTACCTTCTGTTCCTTCTGCTCCTCGTTTTATTTTCCATGTGTTTTTGAGTTCGTCTTCTATATAATTTCTGCTTATTTTCATATTGATTGATATGAATGTATATTTCTTGCATTTTTGTGTAAATTGTATAAAATGAAAAAAGAGTAAAACTATTATTTTGTATGTAAACTCTAGTCAATGTGAATTTTTATAATCCTTTATACTGTCATAAGATTTTTTTTTTATTTCTTGATTATAATTTTTTTTTTATTTTATTTGCCATATATAGAAATAATGTTGTAGAGAAAAACAAAAAAGAATAAATATATTTACAGATGTATACTTGGTTTTTAATCAAAGAAAGAATCAAAATGTTTTTATTTTCTCGTTTTATTTCTCGTATTTGTTTCTGTTGTGCAATTGTTTGTTTTAGTTTGTTTGTTATTTGTTATGATAACAGTTATGCAAGATCGCAGTTTCTTCACTTTATTACTTGCAAACTGCACCTGCATTATCACAATGGTTCCAAGCCTTGCCACATATGCAGATGATCCCACCTCTGTCATTTGCAAAATGAGATTTGCGAACTTTTAAATGTACATATTTGGTTTCCAATTATTGGCGTTTGTCATTCAACACTTCTTTTGTAATACTAAAAACCGCTGAAACAATTGATCGATCGCCGGACCGTTTTAGTAGACTTAGCAGATTCCCGGGAAGTGCCCAAAGACTATTAATTATTCAGAATTAGGGTCTATTTTTTGCCGCATATTAATATGATGGAATGTTTCACTCGTAGCAAAGGAAACACGCACAACACTAGTCATTTTCTAGAAATGTTTATAACGCTAGCATGAATACAATTTAATTTCATTCTATGAAGTCTGACATTCGGAAAATTGTACATTCAATGAACTAACAACAGAACAACTCAATGCTCATGCAAAGCCTTAATTAAAAATGTATGCACTTCGATGATCTGATTGAAGCAATCCTTTGACTCACGTGGCATAACAACAGACCTCCTTTGTCTTTATTAACGTTGTTTTTCATTCCCTATGTGACCTATTTTAAAAAAATATTTTTGAATAAAAATATTTTGAATGAAAATATTTTGAAACAACATTTTAAGAAAATCTTTAAAACTGTTCAAAAAAGTTGTCAAACGTCTCTTTATTTAGAGACTTTTTGTCTATGCTTGGAAATCGTAACGGAGTTGCATATATTGTTTTAAGAGATGAAGACTAACTACACAAAAGATCCTGTCCAGCAAAGTCTTGCCTGTATTGAACAGAATTTCCGTCTGCCAAACGAAAAAAAACAACATTTGAATTTCTTTGGCTCAATAAAAGGCGAGGTGGCTTCACGAGCGCATTCAATTTTTAAATTTGTAAAAACAACGAGTAAACTCAATAAAAGCTCAAAATGTTAATTCTTGGATTTGTGCTTTTTCACTGAGTCGATCTAGTCTAATGGAACATGTGTCACCAACCATAACCTAATTTATGATACGCTTTGCGCTGGTTACGAAATCACCGTATGTACTCTCAAAGTAACGCCAACTTACAGAAGGTTTCCTAAATTACAGCGTTAGTTATCGGCCCTAAACTGTAAACAAAAAAAAAAACAACTGTTTGTCACAGAAGCAAAGCCCTGGCCTTTTCTGGGCAGGAGCTGTACTCAATTTATTTATATTTAATAAAACAACATTTATGCGATAATAATTTCAAAATATCATCTCTGATTTTGAATTGCTACTGTTTCGTTTCTCTATAGGAAATGCTTTCGGAAACCAAAAGTACTACCAACTCATTTACGGAAATTTGGTTTTCTGTATTCCGAAAAAGGATGTAATCCTTGTTGTTGAATTACATTGGCTGCTTATTTTGAAAATGCAGACAGGGATATTACAGATACATGCATACATCCTAAAGTAAAATACACGAATTTATTTTCCCTGTATTATTCAAATGAATAACATCATTATTGCAGATATTTCAAATCATTTCCGATTGATTATAACTCGAAATCATTTCAATTCCTTAATTTAACAATTCGACTTTCGGAAATTTATGATAAAACTTGGCATCATTGGAATCAGTCCCCCAAAGTAATACAAAATACGAGTCGACTATCGACGAATTTGAATCCGCAAGTGATAAGGTTCTTGAATTCCATTACAACAAATGTTCGTTTTTTTTTACTTGTTTATTTTAGTTCCATGAGGAAAAGCTTTTTAATCCTGTTGAAACTCTCCTCTTAGTTAAAGAACTTTTTGTTACGACAAAAATTAAGTCATTACATATTTTTTCGAGTTCAAACATTTTACTATATAGAAATTAAAATTCAAATCTCATGGCTTTAATGTTCAAAACATATTTTGAACGCGTGAATACGCTTTATTTTCTCCATTTAACTATTTGTGAATCATTAAAAAATACATGGCTTCGAATGCATTCAATTCATTTCGAAAGTGCGTGTTTGGGAGATTCGAAGTTTTTTTTAACTAATATAGCATTTATACTACAAAACCTAGAACAGAAAAAAAAACAAATTCATATTCAGAATGAGGAAAACATACAACACTCTTGTTTTCTATGTTTTATCTTTTCATTTCGCTAATTTTTTAAGTCAGAGACGAATTTATGTCTATGAATCTAATCAGTTATTTTCAAAATATGAAAAAAATTTAACATTTCGTAATTAAGTTTTTTTTTTTTTGACACACACACTATGCCAAACTTATTGTATATTTATATAAAATAATAAAACTTAAATGAATTATGATAAAAGAGTATTTTCTATTTAACTATGTAGCGTTGTACTTGAATGAGAAAGTAAGAAGTATTTCATTTGCAAAAATTTCACTTTTTATAATGATTTTTGTATGTAAACACCTTTTATATATATACATAAAGATGATTATTATTACGATGTATATAAAAGCATTTATATACTTAAAGATATATATATATATATATACATAAATATTTAAGAAGATGAAAAGTATATATATGTATTAATTTAAATCAAAAAAAAAATAAATAAATAAAGACAACAAAACATAAATCCAAACAATCTTTTGCAATAAGCATACTCGTACTTATATAGTATACATATTTAATTACTATACGAAATATCTCTTTCAAAGAAATGTTTTCTAGACTTTTTTCCATTTTTTTTTTCTATAATTTGTAAAACTTTAAATGATGGAATGGAAATTCGAAAAGATACACCACAACAAAACTCTAAGTACTTTAAACAAATTTATGAAAACAAAATTAAATGCTAACAAAATATATAGTTAAATTAAAATTTACGACGGATTGTAGGAAAATAAAAGAAGTAATAAATTTCAATTGTCTGCATACAAAACATGATATATTTGGACAAGGAAATAAAAACCAAAAAAAAAAAAAAAATTGAAACGTAAATATGCACTTCTAATGAAACTTTCTCTATCAGCACGGACATATATTTTATAAAATACTAATTAATTATCACTTGAATTAGATAAAACCAAAACAAAGAAACATGAATTTGAAGAAGGAAAAAGTATAAATCCAAATGTTTGTTTGAAGAATCAGAATTCAAGAAGAGGAAAGAATACGAGTTGTAGGTAAAGTAAGAAAGAAAATACCAGAAAACAAAAAAGATAACGCCATATTATTGATTTTATTTATGAAGTTAAAATAGAACAAAGACGATATCCTTCCTTGTTGTGCATACATCTTCAACATGATAACAAACAAACGCGACAAAATTCATTAATTTTAAATCAACAGCAATAAAAGAAATGAATAAAAATAAATTTAATTTATATTTTATTTCAATTGCGTTTTTCAATGAGTTTTTATTTCATTCGTGGATGCATTCAATAGAGTCACCTCACGGGCGCCATGTTTTGGAAATAACAATATAGTTGGTAAGTATTCGATTATATGTATAAAATATTTGTTGACACAAAGGTTGTGGTTATCCTACCAGCTAGAAATTAAAAATTCTTAAAACCCGAGACCTGCATTTTGTATTCGGAAATGAAACCCCATTCATATTTCAAGTAACTTGCGGTTTTTATTCCATTTCAAGGAATTTTCTTCAATTTCGAATAGGCTTGTATATCGTACATATACATATGTACATGTGCGTAAGCAAAAGCAATAGCAATAACATTTTATATGATTTTTATATGAACTCTGCATTTATTGGACAACTGATTAACGTGGACTACCTCGAATTAGATCGTTTAACTTACAATTTCACCAAATGGAGGTAGTCACCATCAATTTTTCTAAAAATTAAATGACAATGTTTTCATGGAACGAAATAACTTTATCCTGCAATGTATTGGCAATTTTGAGCAACGACCTTTTGCCTTCTTTCAGCCAGCATCAGAATTCCACGTTCATAACACTTCTGGTTGTTATTATCAGCAAATAGCTGAACCAGGTACGATTTGACATCCTCATTCTTGTTAAAATTTTTACCATTCAAGGAGTTTTGCAAAGATTAACAATGACTGGAGTTGGGTTAGGAGTATATGGTGGATGTGGCAAAACATCCCAACCAAGCTCCAAAAATTCTTACCGAGGAACCAAACATACTATTTTCATCGCTTGTTATCAATCGGTTTAAAAGATGATTAATTTTCATTACGTTTCTTTAACAAATCGCAGATGTTAATGACTTGTGAAACAGGTCATAAGGAACTCAAGTATCGAGTTTACGTACATAGCAAAGTTGTTTTAAGCGATTTTCAATGCATGTATGTGACACATGGAGCTTCGCTGCAATCTCACGTGTTGTTCTGTGAGCATCCGAATGGATTATTGCTTTGAAATGGTCGTCATTAACTTCAACTGGATCACCAGAACGAAATTTGGCAAACAAATTTTGAAACTGTCGTTCTTTTAACTCTTCGTCAACATAAAGACCACATAACATTTTGTGAGCTTGCGATGCGTTTTTTCCCTTCCGGAAATAAAAAAGGCAAAATATGACGAAAATGTTCATTTTGATTTTACATTTTTCAACAGACGCCAAAAAACTTTTTTGCTGATTGACAGTTGAAGTACCAACTATCAAATAACAAAATGTGTTTGACATTTCGATTACGTCAGTAAACCTAAAAAAAATCAACTAAAGCCATCTATGAGGGAAATCCGCAATTACATAGGTGCTAACCCAATAGATGAAAATATTTTATTTTAAATATGCGAAAACATTGCGGGCATGAAAGGTGAAACAATATAAGAACATTTTGGCGCAACTTTCCCACAATATGTATTTGATTTTGTAATTATCTCTTTTCAGAACATAGAAGAACTCTAAGTATGCATGGCATGGGAATTATCGTATGAGCACATACGAATATTTTACAAATATCCTGTCTGAATTTACTTATCTTATTGAATAACATATGTTACCTTCATTACTAAATAAAATATCATCAACAATAAATATTTATTGAAATTATTATATGGCAAGGCTAATTATCCAACGTTTTATAAAGTTCACAGGTAAGAAAACTTCCTACTTCTTCAAGAGATAAGGTTCCCTTAACTTTGAACATGACAGTTGGTCGTCATTGAGAATTTCAAAATATAAACAAATTAGCAAATTTTAGTTAAATCTATTGAATTAATTAGGAGTTAATTTATCTTATTTAATATTTTAAGAATTATTAGAACAAGATTCTTATTGTTGTTTTCTTTTATATGTATTTGTATATTGATTAGAAGGAGTTTTCATGATATTTTAATCCTTCGTGTTGTGGCCTGTTTCAACTTGTTCTATCAAGTTAGCTTCTCAGCAATTATTCAAGTGGTCAATTTAAAAATTGTAGACTGTTTGGTACAAATCAGAAGCCAATATGCCCACTCTAGAAGACATATTCTCACTCCGAATTGTCACTGTAGATTTCTACATGGAAAAGCCAAAAGCAGGGCTGGATCCCTGCTTTTCGGAATTTCGCGCGAAAGAAATAAAGAAGGTAAGTGCGTACACTTCCGAAATCGACTTATGTATGAGGGGTTTGTGCTACTCACAGGTTCCCATCATACGTATTTTTGGCTCAAGTAAAGAAGGGCAAAAGACTTGCATGCACGTTCACGGAATCTTTCCCTACCTCTACATTCCATACGATAAAAAAGATTTTGAATCAATTGATAAGGCAGTCTATACGGTGGCTTCCAGCATTGATAAGGCCATTAACATATCTCTAGGGCAAGGAAGCTCTTCTAGCATACACGTTTTCAAAGTTCAACTGGTTAAAGGAATGTAAGTTGACAAGCGATTTAAGGTGTATCAGCTGATGTTTGATATGATTTTCAGACCATTCTATGGATATCACAAGAAAGAGCATCAGTACCTCAAGATATACATGCTGAATCCCCGCTTTATCCGAAGAACGGCGAATCTGTTGCAAAATGGAGCGATAATGAGCAAGATCTTTCAACCGCACGAGTCTCATGTGCCCTACATTTTGCAGTTCTTCATTGACTACAACTTGTACGGAATGAGCTTCCTGCATGTACCGAAAGATATACTGAAATTTCGGGTGAAAAATGAATCCGATGGTAACTGGGATTCTTATTATTATGCGGATATTTGTAAGCAATAAATTTCTTTAGTTATTCCGTTTGACGTTAAGAAAGAACAAGTGTTGGATTGCAACATCGCTGAGAAGCAGTCAGTTTCCCAACTTGAGGTCGATATTGCTTCTGGATTTATACTAAATCGTTTCCAGCTAGTTGGCAAAGTGAGTACGCACACAAATCCTGGCATAGAATCAATTTGGCACGACGAACGTGTCCGACGTGGGAAACTAGCTGAAGATTGTGAAGAGGTTTGCCAAATTCAAATAGGGATTATGTGATTGACTGAGGATTTCATTGGACCTAGGTTCCTCCATTGGAAGTTCCCGTTTTACAAGAGCGTCTAGATGTAAAGCCAACGGAGAGTGAAGAATTTTATAGGGCAGGATTAGTCAGTAAATTGCAACAGCTTGAGACATCTCTGAACGACACTATCAACACAACAATTCAGACATCGATGATCGTTCCAGAAGCGAATGCTAAAGAAAAGGTAAATTTACAAAATCATATTTCTATTTGACAACACATTACTCTTTCGCCTTAGAAAAGAACATTCAATCTACAGAAGCTCATAGCGAATTCAGTTTATCCCGACGAATGTACTCCAGACGACGTTCTGACGAATGCATCATGCATTGAAGACCATCTTTCAAATAGCAGTATTTTCCATACCTCAATAAAGTTTTCTGATACACCGACAAGTTCTAAACCAGACCAAGTGTTCTTGGATGACACGGTGGTCGATGAGGAGCTTGTTCTTAGCCTCACTCAGCCCGATGTCAAAAATCAAACATGTAATTCATTCGAAACGAAAGAAGTGAGCACCATTCTCAAATAAGTGTCCTTATAGTGCGCGAAGAAGATATGGAATTGTTGGATGTGATGCAGCAGCTGGAGGATAGAGACGGTGAAAATGAAATTGATCTAGACAGCACGTTGGCGCCACTTTCACAAAACATTGACCGTATGCTTGATTGCATAGAATGTAGGGGGTGATGTAATAGACTCTCTTTCAGCGAATACATCGGAAGCTGATATGAAGGGCGTTCTACTAAGTGAAGCTTTGGCTGTAGAATCCGAGAAAGATGTGTCGGACAATGATGAAGAACACAACGATTTCTCCATGGTCCTCGATGACATGGACGAGCTCTTGCTTAAATTAAGTCAAAGTTCGTAAGTAACATTTAAAAATGGCACACGTCCTTGCCTAATACCCGTTCACTCAGACAACCATCTACATCAATGGCCCAAGTCGATGGTGCCGACGACATAATGCTGACGCCAAAGAAAAACGTGACACGAAGGCTGCCTACAACTCCAAAAACTCCCGTTACTCCAAAGAGAAGTACCACAGTTGGCAGCAGTGGATCGCCGAGAACACCGAAAAGTGTAGCTAATAAATATGCCCCTTTGCCGTTGATTATTCAATCACGTTCTTTGAAAAGTACTTCTCGACATACTCAATTCCTCTCAGAATATAAAAAAATTCTTCGTAGAAAACTCTTTGAATACCAATGAGAAGCAAATGTCCCCCATGATTGATGGTAGCATGCCTAAAAGTGAGGATACCTTAGGAGCACTGGAAGGTTGCGAAAGGGTTGCAAGGTGTACGCCTGTAGCAAAGTAAGATATTTCTAGATTGCATAAATGTTCGGCAGTTATTGTGAATATTCCTCAGGAGTTTGGAAACATTGCGGAAGAAATTAGCGCTTACCGAGTTGAGGAGGCAAAGCATGTCTACTGACATCGAATCTCATGCGGTAGATTCAAAATCTTCAAAGTAAGCAAATTTACGAGATAAGTCAAAATTAGCAACTAGGGAGAACAAAATTCAGCAGAGTTCGATGCGAAATTCTGAAGATCACGAGGTTAGGTTATGTTACGAGAGGCAGGAAAGCCTCACATTGAACTTTTATCGAGACAAACCTCAATGGTACTGATTTTCCTGCCTGAAGTTTAAGAACTTAGATTTAGAAAAGCATGCAATATTTTCTTGCACTTTCTCCTTTACCATTCATTTCAGCTCAAGGAGGAAGAAAGTGATTGATTTGGATAAAACACACATAACGTGTAGCTTGCGAACACCTCGACGACGTAGTGAGAGACGTTTAAAAATCTACGAATCGAGTGGGCTTCGAGAGGCAGATTCCTCTAAGGCAACTCATATCCAGAACCAACAGACTACAGCAATATGCTCTCCAAGTATCAAATTAAATGGAACTGAAAAGATGAACGACCAACCACAGAAAAGTAACAGCACACCTCAACAAGACCCCAGAGTTCGTCTCCGTAAATCCCCATTGATAAGTAAAATGATTTCAGAAAAGCAAAATGAACATGAATGTAAAGTTCCAAAAAAGACACGGAGGCTATCTCTCAGATCACATAAAAAGATTCGGGAACGGAAGGTAAGGCCAATTCAAAACCAATCCTCAACAGAAGAGTATGCTCAAGAGCATCCGCTAAAAAGCGAAGAGATTGAGATGAAACAAATGTTCCGCAGAAAGCTGATGGTAAGATTGAAAAAGCAAAAGCCTATCAGAACTGAAGCAAACCTGCATTCGCCAAAGACACCAAAGCCCGCATCCTCCAGCGTCTCTGATTCTGATCAGAAAAGTAGTGAAACAAATTCCCAAAATCAGTCATCAAGCACAAAGAAAAAAATCAAGGTTCACATAATGAAATTAAAAGTGGAACCAGAAACCACTCCGCACAAGTCGTCACTTGACTCACCCAGAACTCCGATAATCAGTGAAACCTCCGACTTGAGAAATCAAAACCGAAGATATTCAACTCATGTGGACAAGTTTAAAATGGCAAACCTTACCCCGCGTACGCTGAGAAACACTGATGATCATGACATGGACGAAGATAACGATCCATTGGTCCACAGTTTCTATGAAAATTCGTTTATACTTGACAGCCCTGTTTTTAGTGACATTTCGGTCCCAAGTCCAGTAGCAAATGCCCAAATTGATCAAGGGCTCTCACCGTCTGCTGACAGACCAGTAGTCCTTAGTGTATCGCTGCCGCGGGAGACACGAGAAGAAATACGTGAACAAATGAGGCTCTATAACATCCCAGAGGTGGTGAATCAACGGCCATTCTACAGCAACTATGCGGACGTGACGCACAAAAAGGAAGTAGGGCATACAGTCCTTGCGATTCCAGGTAACACCTTAAACGATCTTCAAGAGTTTAAAAGCTCCATCGCCGATCTCCAAGGACTCTCGTGTTGGAGGAAGAGAATCGTTCAAAGTCTGGGGCTGCATCTCCGCAATGACGATCAAATTAGAGAGTATTTTGCCAGCGAAAAGCCTGTTGTGATAACTCCCAGTGTGTTGGCACCAACAAAACGGGACGCCAAGGTCTGGCTAAAGGCGAGGCAGATTCTCAGAGAAAAACGCTGTGAAGAGAAGGCAAAAGCGAACATTGAGGAAGATAGCCCTATCAAAATACGCCGTCAGAAGGTGGTTATGCTTATGGAAAATGAATCTGGGGGCAGTGGAGACGATATGGACTGTTCCATGTGTAGTTTATCTTTGACGCCATTGACTCCGATTGATGTTTCCAGGACTGAGGCCTTACGAATAAAAGACTCGGCGGATCAAACGCCACTTGCGGGTAGTTCAAAGAAGTCTGGAAGAAGTATTAGACCAGTTAAAGCCCGAATATCATTGTCACAGAAACTTAAAGACGTTTGTATATCGAATGCAATGGAGAGAGGGAGCAAGGATGGCCAAGGGCCACGTAGCTGTGTTCCCAAGGCGATTCCGAAGGAAGACGAGGTGGAGGGTGTATGTGCTAGTCAGGAGAGTCTGCAGTCTAATGAAAGCGTTACAAGTGACATGGTGAGTGGGATTTCTTTTCAAAATTTTGAGAAGTGCAAATTTTTCGAACCAAACTTTAAAGATGTGGTTATTTCGTTTTCAACGCTTTACAACGCACTAATGATTATGTTTCACGCCCACAGGCCCTAGCTGAGTTAGAGAGATCGTCGTTTGTCAGAGGTCTTCAGAGCTCACAAGGATCCTTGGATACAAGTTTCGGCCTGAGCATGGCAACTTTAAACAATACATTTGGCTTTAAAGTTAACTTAGAGAACCTCCAGCAGGCTAAGTCAGATGTTGAAGTAAGTAGACAGTCCTCTTTAAACTGACACCTCTTTCAATCCCTCTGCCTTCCAGCACAACTACCTGACAACTCTTTCTCTTGAGCTCTTTGTCCCGACACGAGAAGACTTGATGCCCAATCCACAATTCGATTCCATCCATTGTCTATTCTATGCCATAGAGAACAGCGTTCCCTCAGTAGATGACAAGCAAAAAATGTCAGGATTCATCATTGTCGCAGATAATCACAGCACCACAAAGCTGAAATTCAGTGAAATGGCTGGAAATTCGGAAGTAACAATTGTTGCAAATGAACTCGAAGCTCTATGCAAGTTCTTGGAGTTGTGTGGGCACTGGGACCCGGATATATTTGTCGGCTATGAAATTGAAATGTCCTCATGGGGATATGTGATTGAGAGAGCCAAGCATTTAGACCTAAACATCGGACCACTGCTATCCAGGGTCCCATCGCAGAAAGTTCGATATTTCATCGATGAAGATAGAGATCAATTCACTGATCTTGACGTTGAGGTAGGGCGTTTTCTGATCTGCGCTGTACTCATAGACTTGAAACGTCGAATTTCAGACCAAACTTTGTGGAAGAATTCTTCTGGATGTCTGGCGATTGATGCGATCTGAGATCGCACTGACGTCGTACACCTTTGAAAACGTGATGTATCACATCATGCACAGGCGTTGCCCCAGGCACACCTATAAAGATTTAACGCAATGGTTTGCAACTCCTCAGACGCGGTGGATAGTTCTCGAATACTATATGGAGCGTGTTAAGGGAACGTTGGAATTGCTGGATCAATTGGATTTAATTGGGAGGACAAGCGAAATGGCAAAGCTTATTGGAATTCAGTTTTATGAAGTTCTCTCTCGAGGTTCTCAATTTCGCGTAGAGAGTATGATGTTGCGGTGAGTTAAAGGGCATGATCTTCTCCTCCTTATTTCAAATGTTCCCTTCATAGAATCGCCAAACCGAAGAACTTGGTTCCACTCTCACCCAGTGTACAACAACGTGCTCACATGCGAGCACCCGAGTACCTGCCTCTCATCCTCGAACCACAATCGAGATTTTATCCAGATCCAGTTATTGTTCTGGACTTTCAAAGTCTCTATCCGAGCATGATCATGGCGTACAATTACTGCTTCTCCACTTGCCTCGGTCGTGTGGAGCACTTAGGATCGTGAGTGAAGTTCAAACCAAGTGTTACTTTAATTTCTTCAATTTCATCCCCAGGTCGACCCCATTTGAATTTGGAGCTTCTCAACTCCGAGTTTCAGCGACTCTATTGAGAAAACTTCTTAAACACGACCTGGTCACCATATCGCCTTGTGGGGTCGTGTTTGTCAAACAAGAGGTTCGGGAAGGGATCTTACCGCGTATGTTATCCGAAGTGCTTGACACGCGACAAATGGTGAAGCAATCTATGAAAGTACATAAGAGCAACAGTGCACTCCAGCGGATCCTGCACTCTCGCCAGCTAGGTTTAAAGCTGATGGCGAATGTGACATACGGATATACAGCGGCCAACTTTAGTGGTCGTATGCCTTGTGTGGAAGTGGGGGATAGTGTAGTAGCTAAAGGGCGAGAAACCTTAGAACGCGCAATCAAGCTGGTGGAAGCGAATGACAAATGGAACGTCAAAGTCGTCTACGGCGATACGGACTCTTTATTTGTCTTGGTTCCAGGAAGAAACCGAGCAGAGGCATTCAGGATTGGAGCCGAGATTGCAGAATTTGTAACACAGGAAAACCCGCAGCCGGTGAAACTAAAACTAGAAAAAGTCTATCAACCGTGTATTCTTCAAGTAAGCCAACAAATCACATCGGCTCATCACATTCTATCACTTTATTTGTGTTGTAGACAAAAAAGCGTTATGTTGGTTATATGTACGAGACTTCCGATCAAGAGGAACCGGTGTACGAAGCGAAAGGCATCGAGACAGTTCGCAGAGATGGCTGCCCGGCTGCAGCAAAAATGCTGGAAAAGTGCCTGAAGATTCTCTTTGATTCCGCCGACGTGAGTCAAGTGAAGAGTTACGTATGTCGACAGTTTACTAAGTTGCTGTCAGGCAAAGCAAACTTGCAAGATTTAATATTCGCCAAGGAATTTCGTGGATTGAATGGCTACAAGCCAACAGCCTGTGTACCTGCCTTGGAACTTACGAGGTGAACTAATTTTGCTCACTTCCACAAACCTTCATAAATCACGTGTCTTCATTTTAGGAAATGGCTGCAGACAGATCCTCGAAAGATCCCCCGTCGAGGAGAACGAGTGCCATTCATCATAACCAATGGCCCACCGGGAGTTCCTCTCATCAAACTAGTGCGCAGCCCGCATGAAGTACTAGCAGATGAAGGTTTAAAAATCAACGCAATATACTATATAACTAAGGCTATCATTCCGCCATTGAATCGATGCTTCCTCTTAATCGGGGCAGATGTAAATGAATGGTGGGAGAATGTAAGATTGATGTATCGAGGGCAAATATCATTATTCCTCTTGCAGGTTTACAAATCTACCTCGAAAAATCCTATTCACTCCGGCACTTTCCACTGCGAATGAAGTCATCTCAACAACTACTGCCAAGAAAAGCACCATATCGCAATATTTCTCATCTACCAACTGCATCATAGACTGTGGTCGTCAAACGAAAGAGGGCATCTGCTCAACCTGCTCCGTGGACTCATCTAAAAGTCTGACAACCCTGCAAATGAAAACAGCGAAGTTAGAAAGAGGTTATTACCTTACCAAAATGGTAAATATTCCACATACGCCAGAGAACACGTTGTTTAACTTTCCATTTTCACCAGATTTGTCAAGCATGCTGTGGACGTTCGAATTTTACCCACTGTTCATCTCTAGATTGCCCTGTTTTGTATGTCCTAGAGGTGAAAAGGCGCGATCTCACTCAGATCTCACACATCAATAACCTCATCGAAGAGCGTTTTTCTGATACGAATATTAATTTAAAAAAAAGTGTAGCAACCTTTTAAAGTTTTGTAATATCATTCTCTACAATTTATTGAAAAGAAATGAGAAAATAAACAAAATGTTGGTGTTCTGTGTTTGATTTGAAATAAGAAATGTGAAATTAATTATTTATTTTAAGGGATACCCATAATTGGAGGGATGATGTGTATGAAAATATTCAGGAACTGAAAGATATACTGCCAGTTACTGGTAAGTGCGTTTTGAATTAGGAGTTGGCTGTGAAGGTCCGCAAGTAAGGCAATCTTGTTGAAACTACATGCGACGTATGTCCCTATAATTAAATTCCGGACGCGTAATCAGAGTTAAAGATTGTGAAAAACCGAGTTCTCTTGACCTCTATAGAATTTGATTGCGTTGGTTTCTCTTGTACACTTTCGTGAGCAACAGTAATGTGGAGAGATAGACTAAAGTTCAGTTCAGGATTCAAAACTAGACCTTTTGCGCAGATAGCTACGCATTTACTTTGAATGAAGCGGAAAAGCTAATCGTAACTTACAAGGTTCAAAATTCTCCCTCCGTTTGTCTTCTATGAGCAGGTCATGAATTTCAAAGATCTTAAAAGCAACAGATGCGGGATCAATGTCTTAACTAATTTCACATCAAAAAATGATTTAACAGCTGCCCACTCTTTACAGATCTCCATCTCTACTGGATAAACACAAAAAATCCCACAAAGGCTTTCAAGCAATCAAATCATAGTACTTACAAAAAAGTTGACCTGGGAGCAAGTAATGACAGAATATAATTCCGAATCTCTATCCCAAACGAATCTTCTTAATCCCACATAGATGATGAAAGAGTATTAGTGAAAATGGCAGCTGAACGAAAGCAAATGATTTTCATAAGAAACATGAATGACTTCCAGGCAGATACACTCGGCGTTGCATTATCATTCAATGCGGATTCCGCACTATACATCCCGATTATGAATTTCAAACACCAAGTGTTAGTCGTCATGGAACTGTACCGATTAGATGGAAATCGAATGACCCAGGAAAGATGCAGCTGGAATTGGAATTTATTTTATTTTATCTTTCTTTTCACCTTTAGAATGTCTTTGTGTACATTCAAGAGTTCGCCATGTGGTTTGCAGCTTGGTTATCACAGCGTTGCGAATGCAATGAGGAGGCACGAAGAGCGAACTTTCACGACATTCTTGTGTCCTATTTCCTGGAATTTTCTAATAAAAGCACTTCGTTTGAACAATTCCTCAATCGATTTCTTGTAGGTTCGAGTTCATCCAATCTGTAAAATTTGTCTCATCTATATTTCAATCTAGAAAAGTGCAAGGGATCACTTGCAAGCAGACAAGTATTACTTATACGACTACAACATAGACACAAACTTTTCGGACTTCTACGAAGAAATTGATGGTAAAGTCACTAAAACGGCCACGCGACTTAAGTGAGTCCTTCTTGCGGTTGAAAAGATATGACTACAAGTTTCCTTTTTTAGATATTTCAAGCGTGGTTCGTTTTGTGAGCAAGTTCGTGAGGAAGGAAAGGCAATTATTGCAGATATCGACGATGGTTTTGAGCGGTTGGAAAAAGAAATCAAACAGAACTCAGAATTTCCTTTGCGGTACATCATCTTCTCCCCACTTACATTTGGAGATAGGTACTTGGGCATAGTCGCTTTTGGAAAATTGAAAGGGGATACTGTTTGCGAATTCTCCGAAGACGAGGTCCTCGATGTGTTTCGGATTTCTTCACTTTTGGCCAATGCTCTTGCAAATCGATTTATAGTGCAGGAAAAAGACAGACAAGTAAATATCAATAATACAAATGTTCCAAACATATTTCAAACTACAAGTTGAATTCAGTGGTTAGGTGGTTGTTAGGTGATCGACACGTTAGAGAGGGTGTATAGTTTGATACATAAGATAAGAGAGAAAGAAAATTGAACAAATTCATCTGCAATACTACTGTTTACTCCTGAGTTATGCCTTTATCCTAGAAGTGTAAGTCAATTTACTTGTTTTTGCATTTATGTGGCGGTTCACCTGAGACTATAAACGGGAACGGTATTTCATTTCTAAATAAATAAGGTCCGATGATTCCTTTTTACTATAAACCGCATTGTGGAAATAGACTGACTTTATTCATTTTATTTGTTGCCGTTGTAAAAGTCATGCGATAAATATAAAGCTGCAAGTATCCTCATCAGAAAACTGAACTTTTCAAGTCCCTTGCAGTAGCATTCGGATGGTTTCCAGTATCTTTTAGCTACTTAATCTATAATATCACCATGTAATGTTGCCACGGAGGAGGATTGCGTTCCTACTGCAGTCCCTTTCACTCAAAAATTTATCACATTTTCACCATCACCGAACGCTCGCATTTTTCGTCACCGCCACACGAACCTGAAAATGTTTAGCAAACATCAATTTAAGTTTCAAAAGTGAAAAGGATAAAACAAAATCAGTTTAATTATGCCAGTGACTGAGTGTTAGTGTCTTGTATTATAAACCATACCTAACACACAACTTTCCATAACCATGACCAAGCTATTTTACATTCATGATCTGTATATCCGAGTTTCCATTCGCCTTTCTTTTTTAACATGCAGCCTAGAACTTAAACACTCTTTTCAATTGTTTTCCTTGAGCTCGCACTACATTTATGTACATTACCCCTTTTATGCAGGCTTTGATGTTTGTGGTTGCGTACTTTCGTTTTCGAAGACACCAAGAATCCGCTTTATAGCTCTGCTTATACTCCAACATTCAGGTCCTTAGAACAATTACGGAGATCGAGTCAGGATTATAGGTTCAGCTTTTAGGAGAAGCAAAACGAAGCCTGGGTATATGGGCGGTTCAAGTCAGATGTCTGCTTAGCTTTCACTTTTCACAAAGAATGAGCTTGGTTAATTTTTGTCCAGGCTATCTTTGAGAAACCTCGCATTCTCTTTTCTTTTCTCCTTATCCTTTAAAGCATAGTTTTAAAGCACTTTATATTTTACGTGGGCCTGGAAAGCTGAGCGATTTAAGACGCAAGATCATCAATCGCAAATCGTTGCTCTTCTTCACGGCGTGATGGCATGTTTTGTATTTTGCTCAGTACAGTACACACAACCGTCAGTACACACCAGAAGAAATATTCTTTCACCATCTCGTCTGCATAGATTTTTACTGTACAAAGGTCATGCTGGCTATTCAGAAGACGGCGCTAGAAAAGTGCATTTTAAGTTGTGGTATACATTTACAAGGATCATTGCCTGTTTCCAAATAGATTGAGAGCAATAACGCATTTATGTCTGTAAATAAACTCTTGATTCAAGTATGGTGCAGCATTAAACTTTAACCGTTAGAATGCTACGCGGCGTTAAACTGGTCCGATAGTTAACTATATCGAAAATGGCGGCACGGCCCACAACTGTCTGTGTTTTTTTGTATGCTCGGCGGGAGTAAACGTATTCTAACCTCGCGCATAATTTGTTACTTAAGTGCATTCTTATATTTTTAAAAATAATTTTCATACATACTTACAAATTTCAAACACATTTACAAAAATTGCTTAGCAGTAAAAGCTTTCAGAAAAGTGCATTCCCCTAATTCCCCATGATACTGGTGGTATTCGCTTTTTAAAGGTCGCCTGCATTTCCCAGAAGATATCACATCTTCTAAAAATCATAATGTGGCAGGATAAACTACACTTTTCAATTTTCAACATCCTTCGGTTCTCGCAATCAGTTGTTTGTCTTCAATCTTCATATTTCAGACAGCGCAAACGCAAATGCTTCGTCAAACGCTAGTCAATCTTCTCCATGCAAGAATGAGGGATCAATTCACCCTCCACAACAGTATTGCTCTGCCGTCTAAAATAATTGAGTAAGCATCATCATTGAGAATCCCTAATCCCTCAAAGATGTCTTAATTCCCACTAGGATAACATGGGAGTTGGAAAACAAAAACGATCCTCATCAGTTGACTTACATGTGCAAAATGCTGAATGCAGTTTACAGTTTCGACGCAGAGCGAATCAAACAGTTTCTGCTTTGCGTCCAAATTGCGCATAATGACGCCCCTTACCACAACATCAGAACTACGTTCCACATTGTCCGCACAATTTATTGCATCACTTCGAAGTTGGACCGTTTGAAGCCATTCGAGAGAGCATCATTGTTGATTGCTGCTCTCGGCTATTGCTGTAGCCACAATGGCCTGGACAATCGGACAATGCTGAAGATTGGACACCCTCTCGCTCTGCTCTACAGAAACTACATGAAGGAAAACCACAGAGTGTGGACCTTAGGTCTGTTAATGGATCAAGCTCGACTCTTGGACGGCATCGCAGAAGCAGAGCAGATTGTCTCAACGATTAACTCATTGCTGCTGAATCAACGAAAATACACCTCTAAGATGTTCTGTTCGAAAATACAGAACATGTTAGAAACGGAAACGTTCAACCTCGAACTACGAACGCATTTAAGCTACGCACTCTCAATTATCTTCCGCATGGGCGTTCTTGGACGTCACATGCAGGTCTTTAGTGTTGCAACTGAATTAAGGGATAATTTTTACAAGCAAGCTATGGTCCTGGGAGATATCGGAAGGTCACATGGGATTAACGTACCCGACTATCAGGACTCAAACCAGAAGAACCAAATATGCAAATTCGAAGTAAGACATCTGGAGGCTACGGTCATACCAACCCTGAAAATAATGATAATGATGTTCCCTGAGGCTGGTTTCCTGGAACCAATGCCCAGGTAACTTTCTAATTGATACAGGTATGTATATAAGTTCAGTGTCGTGGTCTTATTGCAGAGACACTCTGAAAGCTTATGAGATCTTGGTTAACACTGGCGACAAGAGGTTGTGGGATCCGAAAACTTGCCAGAAAAAAAACCGACTTCAATACAAACATCTGTAAATTTTGGAAATTGATGAGTTGGAGTTAAATGAGCAGTATGTTTGAATAAGAACTAGTTGTGGTGATTTCATTAAAAGAGCCTTTGCCTGCTATTTTCGGAATTAGATGTTTTTTTCTGACTTCTGATCTGAATTTAATTTACAAAACGATTTCACTTTCACTTGTCCTTTAAATCATTATTGCAACTGCACAATTTCACGGAACGCCTTTTGACCGTTGCTCGTTCTAACAACTTTCACAGGAGGCCGTTTTACCCAAATTTCTCTGTGTTGTCTTCTCTTCCTTCTTACCCTCTACTTGAGTCGATTACATTTGAAAGAATACTTTTTTTATACTATGTGCGTCGGGCTTGTTTTTGACATCAATACCGAGGGTCGTGTATTGACCCTATATTGAAAAGTTAAACTTAGCGTTGACTGGAGGGTGCAATTTCTGCCTATAGAAAAGGGGGGCTTGAACTGGATTCAGGTTTTATTACTTATTTTATTTTATTCTGTGGACATGATGCGCCAATTAGTTCATCAATATGTTTACCTACATACTCGTATGTATGTAAATATGTGAACACGAAAATAGGAGTGCCTTTATAAACACTATAAAAAGTGTTCTCCTCCTGAACTCAAACAGTAAGAATGAATACATAAATACATTCAGTGTAAGCTAACACTGAAAAGAAAACAAGACCAGTTAGGGAAGATGTCATGATCGTAGAATAACGGTTGATGTTCTATAGAAGATCTCATTTGAAGCTAACAGCAGTGCAGTGCTCTCTTATTTTGAAATATTAAAAACAAGTGTTCTTGAAGAACTCTCTTTTTATTCTTAAAAAAAGAAATCACGCTCGTAGACATAATACAATACATTTATTTAAATTTAAGTTTAAGGACGAATATTTGTTTCTATGTTTGTTTTATGTCAAAGTGGGTGGTGCTAAGCACTGCAAATTAAAAAGCAAAAACAAAAGAAAAAACAAAAAAAATATTTCAGAGCTAAGGAACATTTCATGGACAGATGAATCTAAAATTCTCTTATATGGTGGTATTGGCTCACGTCAATTTGTGAGTACCGTCCCCTTAACATTAAACACCAGCTCCAGTATACCACTAAAACCGTTAAACACGAAGGATCGAAAGTAATGATGTGGGGAAGTTTCTCATATTATGGTGATGGTCCCTTGCATAAGAATGATGGCGTAACATAGACATTTTACAAAATGTTATGTTACCATATTACCAAACAATAACAATGACCAAAACGCACTAGTCGAAAAATAAAAGAGTGGTTTTGGGCAAATCAGATTGATGTTATGGACGGGCCAGTTCAGTCTCCAAATTTAAATCCAATTAAAAACATTGGGGGGAATATTAAAAGAGCCTTCCATAGTACTAAGCCCAAAAAATAATACCGAACTTGGACTCTATCCCTCAACGTTATCACGTCGTCATGAAAAATGCAGGATTTTCCACAAAATATTAGTATAATTAATGTCTTTTATGTAAATAATTTTCCACATTTAGGCTATTGTTTTCGTTAAGCATAAATTTTAAAACAACACTGCTATTTTCATGTTGACTAAATTATTTGTTTTTGCTATGTAACTTCATTAAAAAATGTTACAAAATTTGATAAAATACATTTTAATTTGACTCATGAATTACTTATTCGAAAACTAGTTTGCTTCCCCATTTTGGGCAATAGTTTACAAACAATTGCATTATTTCATTTATCGTGGACCCACTGCTATTTTGATATTCGCAACTATATGTATGTACGTATCTGTAGATTTATTTTAAATTTAAAATATGCAGAATTTCAAACAAATAAATGAAAAATTAAACATACAAAAATTGGTTGAATTTCGTTTAATAATAAAGATTTTATGGATAGATAAGTTTGAAAACAGTAAAGATTCGAACATTTATGGTCGCCACTGTATTTCCAGGTGGTGTGAAGTCTTTGTGGGTGGCTGCGCGATCATTGGACTAGGATCTTCGACGTGATCATTCGTGGCTGTGAACTTGGTAGTGTTCCCTTATGTGGTAGTGTAACCCGCATACAGATAATTTGGGTGGTATACAGCGTATATGGGACCAAGGCCTGTTTTTTTTCACCTCCTCGTCTTGTACGTTTTTATTGGTTTTTATTGCAGCCTCCGAAGGGCGACTGGTTGTTGTCAGCAACTTGAAAGAGGTTCCGAGATGTTCAGTCCCAGAATTAATATTGAAAGATGTATAAAAATCATTTATTGTGCGGACTATAAAAAATATGGAATGCCATGTAAAAATTCACTTGTTTACTTACTGAAGGTTTGATTATTACGGTGATTATTTTTTGTAATACAATAGTGGCGCTAGCTTAAAATTAATTCCTACCCTGGAATAAGCATTTGATCCGAATGGGAATAGCTGGTTCAACAGAAGGCTGGGTATTTCCAAGTGAGTGTAAATAGCTGGTTTGGCAGAAGGAATATCAAACACACGATTATGGTTTCCGATGCCGAATCCAAGATATCCGAGTTTTTGTAATTTTCTTGAAAAAAGAACAAGCAGATGTATATAGGCTTAAGCACTAATTTAATAATAAAAGAGTTCGAAGGCCATAACGAAAACCCTAGATTAGCTAGGAGTACTCGTGAAGAGTCAGTAAGTTGGAATTAAGATCTGGTATGATGATGATAAGCTAGTTTTCTTACTTTTGTCTAGCATGTAAGAAAAATGAATTAGAAACACTGAAATCGTACAATCCGATGTCAAATCGGTCGAGGTGTTGTTGTACCTAATTTCACCACCGTGTTCGTTACGTTAGCGTTCAATTAGTCATCCATCTTCAAAGTAAGAAACCATCATACAACTTAATGAACGACATTAGGTTGACTGGACTAAAGCCGGTGTATGAGGACTAAGTTTGCTTATAACCTTAAGGACAGTATCTTTAAGGTGATTGCAGTAAATGAAGATTGTACACATTTTTCTCCAATCAATACTTCCTGTGTTCAATTCGAGACAGTTGGCGAGCAAACAAAGGCTGAGGCTCACCCCAAACAGCAGCGTTTAAGTAGAATCATCAATAATCGAAAATGAAAAGGCATTTATATTTTTTTATATATATTTTATTTTAAAAATCCATCATTATAAATGACATGACAATATAATATGAGAATAAGATACAAGTGTTATACAAATATGAATACCCCACAAAAATCGATCTCGTACACAATAGTTTCTAATTGCTTATGTTGGCTGTGAGACGTTACAGTTTTGTTTGTTACAGTTCGTCGAAATACAAATTCATTCAAAAATTAATCAAATTCAATTTTTTATCAAGCAGTTTCATTCATTGCTTACTCTTGTGTTGTTCTGTAAAAATTATATTTCTAGTTTATCGATTTGTGTTCTTTGTGTGTATCCTATTTCGGAGTAACTCCGCATTCACGATAAACAAAAATAATTAAATTGTTGTTTTGTTTAAAGGCGTTGTTCGGTGCGAATTCAAGTGAGCACCCTTTTGTTTGTGTTCAAATTTACAAAATTTGTTCTCGACATAAGGCATACGTTAAACTACAAACTAACACTGAATTTATATTCTAATGTGATTCGGATTTGAAGAAAAATAATTCATTTCGGACAGTTAACAACTGGTTGCACGAACGAAGGAGGCGCTTGCACCACACTTCATTTTAAAATTCAAGTTTTAGGTGGGTACAGCTATGCCGACATCGCATCCTCCTACATGTCCATGTCAAACATAAGGGTGTTCTTCGAGTCGACATCAGACGATTCGGACTCGATGCGCGATCGCGTTTGTGAGCAGTTTCCATTTTTGTCCTGTGTGGAGAGATCTAAACCGCTATCGTGCTTGGATGATTTCCTTTCACCTGCGCTGCGTTGTTTCAGGTATTGATCATGGTTGTTTGGTGACTGAAATGAGAAGTATGACAGGTTGTTAATAAGATAAATTAAATAAATGAAAGTTAAGTAAATAAAGAATTTTGCAGTAAGAGAATTTGCAAGTTTGTAGTGTCATTGATATTTTTTCTATTTAAGCAGTCCGTTATCGGAAGCATGTGATTGCGAACCAGTTCCGTGGATTGAGAACACGTATTGTTTGAATATAATTTATATAATATATTGTTTTTTGGGATTTTCAAGGTATGAACATGAGTTTTATAAATATAACTTGAGATATTTCTCAGGAGCTTCGAACTAGAGAAAGTGCAGACATATATTTTTTTGGGATATTTTTATAAGATGCCAACCCAGCGACAACATACATATGCTTGGGGGAGAATGTTAAAGTACCACCAGTTTCAGCTGTGACCCAGTAAGTAGGGTTGCTTTACCGGAGGCTCTATTCTGTTTTTTCGCGGAACGAATAGTAGGACGTAGTGATCAGTAGGACTTAGTTTCAGGGTGACTGCGAGGTTGTCTTCTAGTTTAAAAATCGCAGTTGTCTGCATCGTATGATCTAATCCGGCTCAAACTACTTTATTTAATTTCAATATGTAGATTTAATCTTCCAACTTAGGAGTTAATTGTTATTGTTTGTCCTTTGAGAACACTTGAAAGTGGAGAAGGAGAGGGAGGCCGCGAAGTATAAAAAATTGCCAGTTAATAAAGAATATCTAAAATTTATAGTCGATACATTAAACGGTGTAGAAAACGGTTTAGAAAACGGTTTACAGTAATGCCTACGCTTAAACCACTATTCAATTGGATCAACAAGACTCTTCGATGAACTGATAATTGATTCAAAGAATCAATGAACGGATCAATTGGTATCAGCGCGAGATTTTACAAATTCATGTCTGTGGGCTTATGTGATTTGCATACTGAGACTAACTGGATTAATGTCATTAATTTTGCTGCTTACTAATGTATATTTCGAAGGAGGAAATGTGTAGATGAAAGTAAAGTGTTGAATTGTGATTTGACAGGGTTCCTGGAGGAACTTCTGTGAATTGGCCGATGTTTTCAAATTATTTAAACGAAGATAGAGCATTTGTATACTCCACTCAGTTCTCGATATGAGGAAGAAAGACAAAATAATAATTTGTTGTTCGCAAAGAACAGCGGTTTTTCCAGGAGAAAAGTTTGTTATTTTTTGTGAGATGGTACAATCCAGAGTATACCTTAACTCATTAAACTACCCAGGATAGACGACTTCTGGACAATAACGCATAATGTCATTTTCTTTAAGAAACGTCTATGGACACAAGAATTTAAGCGCCTAATAATGCGAGTATGAAATCGAAAGTATCAATTGTTTCCCTAACACTGCGTCGTATCCGTAACACGACAAGCAGAGTCCAACTATTTTTGTACATGTTAAACTAGGCATTCACACATATTCTTGTGAAATTTAAAGACCTCATTATTTCCCATCCGTGTGACGATAATACTCAAGGAAACAGATTACAGCCCTCAAAAAATATGGCACTATCACGACTATTCGGTTTGTTATCATTTCAAATCAGGCCTTGATTTTGATCTAATCTAATTAGCAACAGCCCAATTTAATGGAACTCTTGCTACATTCTAATTTTCAACGGAACCATGTTGATTATGCCCGAAGTCGAACATGTAGTTTGTTTGTATTCCCAGACTACAATTTCAGTATTTATAGAATTTGGCTGCAAATAACTTCATGCGCACTTCTTCGCATCTTTCTCTCTTTCTCTGTATGTCGTCACCGACCATCAATTAGGAGGTGCTGCCGCTTACCTTATTATCTTCATAATCAGCAGAATCGCCCTCACTGTGACGGCGTTGAAGAGCACGTTTCTTGTTCTTTTTCTTCTGATTCTTCTTCCGTTGACCCAAGATGCTCGAGTCTAAGCTACAAATAGAATTGAAAATTTGTTAAATTTATTTAATTTATCACTCGCACAACGGAATTGTTTTTGCCGCTCTAATTTGTTTTATGATTTCACAAATTCAAAAGCACGCTGTGATGCTGTACATTCAGTTAACAGGCGGTTTGGGGGACTTTTATTATGTCTCTGGCAGACTGTATGAGGTATTTGAGTGAAATGCAAATTTGTCGTTGTACATGAGCCAAATTGCGGCATGCCCTTGCATCACCCAAACCGCGGGCAAATCAACTAAATTGATTGTGATATCTCGAGAGCGACAAGTGGTTGTTATCAGGAGATGTACTTACCGGAATACTTGTTTTTTTATGACCTCATTAAATCTAACAGTCTTCTTGCAGCTCTCCGAGAGACCTTGATCGGGAGAATTTTCCTCCGGAATATCACTAAATGATTGAGCAAAGCGCAATCCTCCATCGATTGAACACGAGTACGAACTGGGCTCGTCAATTGATGAGCAGCTATCGGATATAGTGCGGGCATACCTGCTGTAGTGTTTTAGGATGCCCTTGAATAGGGGAGCACTATGCTCTCGTGATTCCGAGTAGCTCCTCTGTTTTCTGGCGACTGGTATCTGAATGTTGTTACCGCCAGCTCCTTCGAAGTTCTCACGTTCTGGCGATGAATCCGACGAGTTTTTCGTGCCGGCATCGTTACTGACGTTCGCTTTGTTGTTGTCCTTGTTTTTGTTTGCCTCAGTTTTATTAATTTGTACATTTTTCTTAGAAGCAGCCGCTTCAGCCTTTTGATGTTGTTTTATATCATCACAGGCGGACTCGGAGAGTGATCGTCGCTTCTTGTTTTTCTTTTTATGCTTCTTGCTCGCGCTCATAGAGACATGTTTCTTGGTGTCTTCCTCGTCGCCCTCCTCATCGTATGCGTAGTTGTTAGGAACTTTCGGCTTTATTTCAATCTCAACTGATTTCTCATCTTCTGAGCGCTCAACCGAAACCTCCAACTGTGAGTGATCTTCTTGAGATTTCACATGTTTCTTGGTTACGAACTTCTCGTGGATCTTATATTCCTTAATGTCAGACTTCTCCAAGCCGGCAGCGTACGTGTCGATCGACTCAAAGTCCTTAAGGTTTAAGCTGAGAACGACGTTATTGTCCCAGGCTTCTGCTTCGATGGAATCTATCTTTACTTCGCTTTCTTCTGGGAACTCAAAATAGAAGGCATAGTGAACGGGATAGTAGCCCGCTCCGATTGAGATGAATTTGACGTGGAAAAACTTGTCGTCTTTTATGAGCTCAATCGATTCCTTTTCGACGTTACGCACATGCAGGACAAGGGCAATCACTTCATCGAGCACATTACAGTCAAAGTGCTGGGGAAAGGTGTATTGAATGGAATTTTTAAGAAAAATTGTTGGATGCTTGATCTCGGCAGTAGATGCTGGTGGTTTAGAATCTGCGAGGGAATTACACAATATATTTCCTAGAAAGAGGTAAGTCTAAGAATATCTTTATGCAACTCACCTTCTGACAATGTGACTTTCGTTTCGATTTTCTGAACTAGTTCAGTAACTGGAGAATCCCCCCCATTTGAATGCATTTCCTCCCGAACGTCGCTCTCAACGCCGCTATCCTCCCGATAGAAGTCTTTCATGCTTCGTTCCTTGCCGGCGGCTAGCACTGGCAGTTTGATAACAAGTTTCCGCTTGTCCGCTTCGAATTTCGCTGAGCCCTCCTTATCGTTTACAGTGTAAGGGAGTTCAATGTTTAATTTGTACTTAGCAGGTTTCTCGCTTATCAGGTAGACCATCCGCTCGGTGACGTCCAGCGTGCAGTCTGCAGTTGATTTCAACAGTGGCAGTTCCACTTCAATGACCAGCTCCTTGGGAATGGTTACGTTCATCTTGGCATCCAACTCATATGTCATCTCGGCCAAGTCAACGGGGCGGCTATGCTTAATCACATACTTCGGCTTGCAGTACTCGTCTCGAACATGTAGTTTGGATTGGACGTCCTTCGGCTTTGTGTTCGCATCCGGCATTGGCGGGTACATGCCCTCCAATGGATTTGGCTCGGCATCTTTTGGAGGAGGATTTTCCGACAGCTTTCTCAGCACAGACGCCCGCTGGAGGCCCTTAAACTTAAGTTTCGGAAATTTCAAGTTCGTTCGATCAAGCTGAACTTTGTACTCCCTCTCGACACCGTCACATGCTGTGTCGATGAGACACCGCCTAAACTTTGCATTTTTCTGTGCCAAATGCAACGCATCTGGATGGAAAATTACATCGAATACCTTGCAGCGTGCTCCCTTGTTGTCAAAATCATCTCGTGACGGTGGTATGCAATGTGGTATGCTCCAATTCAGGCCTCGCTCCCCGTTCGCTGGATTCACTGACTTAACACTAGTTGGAGCGCAAACCTTTTCACACTTGGCTATATTCAGGAAACACTTGAATTCCCCGTTCCCAGAGGTCTTAACAACGAAACCCGGTTCAGGGTTAAGGAAGGTCACATCAACACCACGTTCTGCTTCTAGTTGAGTGATTTCTTCCTCGAATTTTTTACGATTTTCCGGGTCCTGAATCTCGTCACAGTACTCGAAAAAAAGCTTACGGAACTCTTCTTTCTTAAACGCGGACTTTATTCTTTCGAACTCCTCATGGGTAATGTCTGGATTTTCGAAATGTTTATTAGCGGACATGTCACACTATTCGCACTGGCTTCACAAAGAATTTCTCTATCGTTTCGCTCGTCCAAAACCGCACAGCACAAAATTTACAAAAAAAGTAAACAACAGTAAAAGCTAAGATTAGGAACAATAATAAAAACAAATAGTATCTCAGATATATGTAAGAACGGGTGGTTCTTATTTTCGTCGTCGCCCCTATCAATAATTGCGCAACGACTTGGGTTTAGATTGTGGTTGTCGCAGTCGACGGAAACTCAAGATTTCCTCAAGGTGGAAAATTTTCACAACTATTTGTGGAAAGATTCTTTTTTTCTTTTTCTTCTTCTTCTATCGGGGCGTGATTACAGGGATATAGAAATGTTGGGTATGTACATAAAACTAATTTTTTCTTCTCACAAACCGGTTAGAATGTTTTTCTTTTACAGTATTTGTTGGTTCGATTCGAAAAAACGGAAAATGCCGTTTTGGAGTGTCTGATGCAATATTGATCAAACTTTTGTTTGAGAATCAACGACGAATGACTTTAATGTGACTGCCCGACGTTGTTTTCGGCAGAAAGTTTTTTTTTTCTCTTGCGTGGAGTAGTTTTTTCTAGAACTCACGTTGGCTTCAACCTGATGAAGTCCACAAACGAGATATCTGATGTACCCTACGTGATTACGTTTGCCTCGAGTATGGAGTGGAGATGGACACACAGCACGCAGCAGTTGTTTTTGTTTCTCTCTGACACAGGCGGTTTTTTTGTTGCTTTGGATTTTCGTTTCCACTTTGCCGGCTATTGGAGAGATTCTTTCTTGAATTTCTTCTGCGATGATGACCTACTGAAGGGTGGAGGTGTATCAGGTAATGTATTACGACTTCCTTCGATTAGATTATTGATGAGTTCAAACGTATTGTTCATAAAGGGGATTAGTTTTATCAACTAACTCTACACATGTGTGGATATACAAATAGAAACTATCAGTTGGATTGGTACACGCAATGAAAATACGCTGTCAGCTGTTTTATTACTTTCACATCTGTATAGCGGTCTCTTTTTCGCTGCAGCAAGCACTGGTGAGGGTATTTTTGATAAAGATAAAAATATGTCAAAACCAGATGGGGAACAGTGTTGCCTAGGCCACAAATGAATACCATTTAGGAACGTCTGCGATACATCGCAAAACGTAACCAAATTTTGTAAATGAGCCACTTTAGGGCTTTTAGAGGGCTTGGTTATATGTGGTGGGAACTATCCTACACACAGCATACTACGTGAAACAGGCTGTAGACATGGCTTACTTTAATTTCTTAAGGAATTCCTTTCAAACAACAATATTTCCGTCTGTTTATGAAAAAGGAAGGTGAATTTTGAAGCAAGTGCACAAGGATCTTTTCTAAGTTCAAAGTTTCAGCGAAACAAGCATCATTTCCAAGTGGAAAATTCGCAAAAATGCACTATTTTACATAATTATGTTGCTAAGAATCACACAAAGTCCATCAGCTTATCAATCTCTCACATAGATGTCGCATCAAACACTTAGAGCTGAACCGATTCCCAAGCTGAAAATTAGCCGCAAGCGAGTGTGAAAAGAAAATAAACCCACGTGCCATCTCCAATGACATTTGGTTGTTTTGACATTTCAATCCCAACTAAAACACACTTTCGTGCATCCAACAAACAATAAAATAAACACAAGTGCTTATTAAATGGACACAGATTCAGATTCCAGCGGAAGTGATTACGAAGTTGAGCAATTCGTCCGTCCAGACAAAGTGCGGAAACCAATAAACGATGATAGTGCAGATCTCCTTGGAAATTTTGACGACGTTAAAAGGAAGGAAATCTTTGAGGGAACCTATGTGGAGGTGGAAAAGAACGCAAATCCCAGCGATGATGAGGAAGAAGAAGTAAGAGACTTCAGTGGCCCCTCTGATATAGAGTCAACAAATAATGAAGATGATGCAGAGGATATGGAAACAAAGACTGATGTTCCAACAACAGAACTCTCAGCAGAGCAACTAGCTTCTTTAATGCGCGGTGCTAGCAAAGCAAATCGCTTCGTTTTGTATGTGACAAATTTAAATTTCGAAACGACAAAAGATGACTTAGAGAACTACTTTTGCCAAGCGGGTGAAGTGAAAAGTGTGCGAATTCCAAAGAAGCGTCGAGGGGGTTTTGCTTTCGTTGAGATGGCAGAAGTGGGTGGCTTTCAGAGGGGCTTTCAGCTGCACAATACCGAGTTGCAGGGACGAAAAATCAAAGTGCAAATATCTGAAGGCGGAAAGAAGAAGTCAGCTAACAAAAAAAACATCTTGAAGCAGAAGAATCGAAAGTTGGCAGAAATGAGAAACGAGCAGAAAACCTTTACGAAAAGCGGAAAGTTCTACGACAAGGATTTGAAAAAGGAAAAGGCGAAGGAACTTCTTGCCAGGAAAAAGTGGCGGAAGAGACCTGCACCGAGACCAGCCTGATTTTTGTTAATTTCCCTTTTCATTCGCAAATATATCAGTTTTTATTTATGAAAAGTTGTTTGTTGTTTTTTTTTATCTTCTTCTGAACGCTCTTGAAGTTTCAAGAGTTAAGAACTTAAAGAGGTGTTTATTATATTTCATAATGTCGCATGTAAGTATTGGACAATAAAAATCGTCTCAAATGTGTACATCTAAAATTCACCGATTAGAACGCAGTGTACCGTCTTCGTTTCATTTCGCCGTTCAGTGGGATGAAGATACTTTTTAGTCTTCTCTCGCCATTCCTTACACATTCTTCGGGCACACTCGGCATACATTCACAAGCAGAAAAAGGTGTTACAACACTCTCTTCACAAAAGCAATCGCAAGCAATTACGGTGTGAACTCGGCTGGATTAGCAGCACTCGTGGGAGCGGTGAGACATGTCAGTACATTCGAGAACGCCATGCTCCATATCCACTCGTTTCGTTCAGCCCAAGAATAGAGAGTTCAATAAACCCGCGGGTACACTAACGCTAAAACGCCACCAAATTCACATCGGAGAGAGCGAATCTCCAAATAAACGCGCATTGAACATGACCAGACCAACTTAAAAACCCCGCCACTGCCTCCCAGCACTACATATTTCTGAAGTCCGATTTGTGACTTTCCTCTCCGTCTGAATAGGAGCCAAGGCACAATGTTACGGGAGGGTGTACATTTTAAGGGGATGGTGAATTCATATCGTGTCACAAACTGCTTCATAGTCCGTGTAACAGAATTGTTATTGGGGGCTCTTTCACTCGCTCTCAATTTAAAGTTCTTCTCTGATATAACCGAATTCAGATTCTCTTATACACGGTTGGGTGCGCTCTCTTGTCCGTCTCCGACAACGCCAGCAGCACAGCCACAGACGCAGAGGGTGTTGTCAATGTGTGCCATGTAAGTCCAAAACCCATTCAAATCACACATTAATCTGAGAAAGACAAAAAATTCTTATCCTCGCGATTATGGCCAGCCAGGAGCGAACAAATGAAGGAAGAGATACTCTTCGTTTGCTCAGTTCTTTTGGCGTTCCTTTAGCATTTTTTTTGTTTTCTTTAGATTTGTTCATTTTGTTTAGTCTCTGCGCGCTTCAAGAGACACTAGATTCAATGAAACGCATCGCGCTTTGACTCTGAAATTCGCGCTCTTTAGGGCGATAAATCGAAAAAGGTGCCTTGCGGCGTTGATTTGTGTAACCTTTTTCTTCCTTCTTCCTTTGTGTTCTGATTCTAGTGTTCGTTGGCTTTTTTTTTTCTTTCCTAAAGGTGTTTCGTTTTTTTTTTTTGGATGTTGTTGTTGGATGTTCCCCTTTTTGGTTGGAGTTTGTGTCGCTTTTTATTATTCATGTTCTTTCATTCCACTTGACCGCATCGGCGGTGGTTCCTTTTTTGTGATGTGGAATTGCAGTGCGGAGTGGATGGAGATGGCACACTGGTTTAAGTGATTGTAGGGGCGCTGTGAGTTGGTATACATATGTATTTTATTATTTTATTTTTTCCTTCTCTGATAAATACATGGAACGGAACAAGGTAAAGGGATGTGGTAGTTATGCGTTTAAATGTTATTTTAGTTTTAATTTCTTCCGGAACATGAATTTGCATCTCTTTTGAGGGTGGACAGCTTCCTTTTTTCAAATTCTTACATTCTGTCGGTGGTATGTAATGAGATTTTGAACAAAATCGGCATTGCTGTGGGACGATATGTTTGATGAATTCTTGCGGAAAATCCTGTTGGAAATACTCTTCAAATAAGTCTAAGAGTGTAGGTACGTATCTCGTTTGCAAAAAAATGATCCAAATAACATCAGTCTGAAACTTTAACAACAAAGCCGTCGCGCTAAAAGATCGATAAGTCCTCCTGGATAGTAGATATGAGAAGCTAATATTTCTCCTTCTATGTTCCCGAATTTATGTAAAGGATTGAAAAGGGCTACAGAAGCGCATTCAGTTCACGAAAGGAACCTTTATGAAGCCACGTGACTGGAGATTTGAGGTTTTAGTATCAAATAAAATCCTCCTGGCTTAGTCTTTGTTTATTTAGTTTAGTTAGATTCTTGATCTTCCCTACTCTGACATCAGTAAGCCAGTCTAGGCTGTTGCATAACATACATATTAGTAACTGTCGCAAAAGGCGTGTAGGTTTCTAGGTAAGTAAGAACTGTCTCTTCCCCGTCTTTATCTCGGCAGCCCGTCATTAAATGGGATGCTTCATAAGGCATGGTTACCCATGACACAATGTTCAGCAATTACTCCCGTAACTGTTTACTTCCGTACGCGCTTGATTGGACAATATTTCTGGAACAGTCACAAAAAATTCCTGGCCCTGTTGGATTGTGTTTGTTTCACCGATGTGCGTTTTCATCCACCACTCTGCAAGCCATTCCGTTCTGTGACACTAATCCCTTCATTAAGAAAATAAAGTTGTTTGGTTATAGAGACCAGTTCGCGAATGTATGTATGTAAAGAGGTATCTATATTTCAAAAAATTCCCTTGAATAGCTTTGTCATCTTGGTTCTGTAACGCTTCTATTGGCACGCTTATTTTAGAAAAGTGATTAGAATGTTGGCTTCTTTACACTTTCCTGCTATATATAATATGGTATGTCTTTCTTTTTTGTCAATGAGCCTAGCACATAGTTGGCCTGTATCGTCTGCTTTAGGAGACATCCTAAAAGTGATTTAATTGCTTCGCTCGATAACGCCGTGCGGCCGAGTTTAGACCGACAGTCTATTAATTTACGTAGTGCCATTGTGCCATGTTCGCGCCATGTTCGCGCCATTCTTCAAACATTGCTTCTCGTTTTTGAACAAATACATCGCATAGTAGCCTGGGCCTGGGCGGTAAAAATCCCATGACAGTAGTAAGTCCATCATTCTTCTCCAAATCTAGAAATTCTGCGTTGTTCCGCTGAAAAATCCCTTTTAATTAAATGAGAGTGGTCGCCGTGGCGTAGTGGTAAGTGCGGACGGGATACCTCGCATTTTTTTTACAGCACCACCTCTTTCGAGTCGCTGACAACACTCAGAAAGTACAAATTGTCTATGAAAAGCTTCTCAAATCTCGCCGTTCGGAGTCGGCAAAAAAATTGTAGGTCCCTTTTACTCGTGAGAGAACAGTAGCACGGACAACCCGAGTAGTTTCTTGTACGAGCTAGGCCATGGTCCCATGTAGTGCAACTCAATTATAATTATTATTAATGAAATAAGACATTTTTGTGGAAGTCACACTCTGTAACAAAACCTGACTATTGTGTTCATTCCATAAACGTCCACTATTCCTCGACCGTTGTAGGTCCAACCTCAGATTTGCATAATTTTTCAAAGGAAATGCTTTCCTAGCACATAATTTCATAACACATCGCAATCATAATCGCCGCCAGGAGGGAAAGAGACGACTCATCAGTCTCGCAATCTGTATGCAAATGTCCCCAAGCCATCGCATTCCTTCCGCATGCCATCGAAGAGCATCACATTTCCATCTTTTTCGAGTGCAAACCTTGTTAGCGCGCATCGTGCTCCACCGAAGGCATCTTCAAATGCCTCTAATCGATTGAAATCTCGAGCGTGTGTTGGTATTTAAATTCATCGGTGTGCATTTTTTATCACATTCACATCTTCCGAAATAATATCTATCGCGCTGGCAGTTTCTGGCTGGCGAATATCAAAATCAAAAGCCATGAGGTGCGTCTCGCGCTTATAATGCACACAAGCGTATCTACATTTTTGCTTTGCTGAAGGGCATCACTGTACTGACCAGACGACAACATCGGATTCAGCTCTTCGACGGGGCATTTTGCGTCAGTTGCAATGACTCAAAAGCAATGGTGGCGCGGCGGCGGTGTTGGCGGTGGCAAGCGACGACATCCTATGCGAAACCGCGAACCAGTTCTTCGTAATTTGAACGTGCATCTATGTACATATGCACGTTGGTCGTTATGTACGCATACATATATTGAAGGAATGCATATGTGGGGAGAATCTTAGCTTTGACTTTTCTTGCTCTCCGTCACTTTAAGATAAATGACCTGTCTTATGTCTTGTGGAAATTGTGTACAGACAGAGAATGACGACGCTGGATGCTGTTGCTAGAGGAAGTTCTTTTTTCGCTTTTTTTTTTCTCATCTCTTGGTTTTATGGAGATTGGGAGTAGGTTCTTTTTTATTCTTTGTCGTGTTCTTGTTTTCCTAATGAGCGAACTAAAATCGAAAGTGTCTACTGTTGAGTGGGTATATGTGTGTTTAGAAAATGATCAGGAAGAGTAAATATTGAAGTTTGAATTGATTCACGTTAAACGATTATTTTTTTCTTAAAGTATATGGATTTTTCTGACACGATTTTAAGGATTCGTTTCTAAGTCTTCAGATAAAACTGATAAGCTGTGATTGCTTTTCATTCAGGAAGTTATTGATTCTTCCACTTTTTTGTGCTAAGTTCATCTGTAGCCGGTTGTGTTGGAAGGCTTACTAGGATCTCACGAACTCAGATTCTCGAACTCAGATCTGAGCTATTAGGCTTAATGCATCCAAAACTCAATGATGTCTGCTATCCCTCAAGCATTTTCAAAATAATCAGCAATTATCCATTGATGTCGCTTGCGTCGCTTAAACCAAAATACTTTCCTTGCTTTGTATGTGTTAGTACACAGACTTAGTTGGAACCATCACATTTTTGAAGTCGCCCAAAATTCTGCATACGGTCTTGGTTTCTTAAAACAATGCTTTAAATATTTCATCCTCTATGATTTGATTAAAATGTATTCTTTCTATATATCCTAGCCCTAAGCTTGAGTATAACATTCCTTTCTAGTCTGGTGCCCCAAGGACCTCTCTTCACCTACCTGATAAGATCCAAACGGGGCAATAAAACTCATTGGAGACAATAATACTCCTAATACGATCGAATCTTTACAACAGCGACGAAATGCTCGAGCCCTCTTTGATTGCTTTTTTAACAAAAGATGCTCAAAAAAAATAGACAGTTTTAGTACACGTTTCGCTGCAAATGCCCACGAGTTCATCGTTAAGTCCGCTTTCGGATATACAGTCAAACTTAGAGACTCTCTTTAGCCGCACTTTCAAAGCATCCTCCTCCGCATTTCAATCCACAGGCATTTAAGATCAATGTCTTCTTTTTCTCTCTTCCTCTTTACCTTCGGCCAGTGTTTTGACTTGATTCCAATCACTTTAGGGCACTCAAAATCCCTTTAGCACGCGTGAGAATCATAAGGAAAACACCTACCAAAGCTCGAATTTGATTATTTTCATTCAAGAAGATCTTCTTCGTAAGAGACTGCTGACCACAAGCTTCCTCTGCGACTTCGACGGAACTTGCACAACTTCTCTCCTTCTCAACACTCACCAGAAAGCCCTAAAGATGAGATCACTGCCTTCGACACAGCGCTGCCAATTCCTTCACCAAATACAAAACTGTTGAGTAGGTTATCAACAACACCGTACTTTTCCAATCATCAGGAATCGATTAAATTTTACATGCGAATTAAAAAAAAATAAGCAAGCCAACAACGCAAGAGAAGGACCTAAACCAACTTGGAGTGCGCAACTGGTGAAAGATGGTGCTGGCTGGAAAGGTATGTTGGTTGATTCCTAGGTTCACTCTGGACTGTAGCTCCACAAGAAGCAGAAGAGATCTCATGTGAAGCCGAATAACTTTATACCACTCTAAAGTTTCAAGAAAAAACTCTTGAGAAGGTCTTAGAGAATATGCCTATAATTAATTTAAATCTATGCACTCCCTTATTCATAGGTGTTGGTCAAGATTTTAACAACAAGGTAAATACAGCAAATGTTCTTTAAATTGACCTAAGATCGAGTCGAATGTTTATAGTAGCTTTTATTCGGAAGCTAGCAGATTAATTTAGCCTAAGTTGGTTAAATTCAGGATTTAAGGATTGCTCTTTAAAGAACATGCAGTCTGATCAGTTCTCTGGAACGTTGCGGTCATTAAACTGTTTTTACTGCTAGAAAATGCTGATCAAAAACTTAATGCTTATGTGAACGATGTCACTATGGTTTTTCACATTTTTTTTTTCATTCCTTTTGAAAAAATTACGACGTGAAGTCTGGTGTGGGATAAGAATAAACGGAACAAATTGTACCTTCCTTCTCATAATGGTCTCGTGAACTAAGTGTGCTAAGCAGCCACCTCAACCTAATCTTCCCTCCACCTTTATGTCTAGTATAACGCTCCAGCCCAAATTTTTTTCATGTTATCATTGACGGCAAACAGCTGGAAGATCAACATGAAGGAGGGGTTCCAGAATTCACTAAAAGCCATCGAATATAAATAAACTCTTTAACTGGACAACGTGCAGTTGGTGCACTGGATGTATGTATATACGTGTACGTTAATTGTAAGGCATGTTCTTATCCACAGAGTTCATGCATGTTGGATAACTTTCTACATTGCTGTTAACTGTAACATTACAGACCAAGGATCGATCCCCAGCAGATGGGTTTGATGTACTTCTGCTTTTTCTAGGGCCAGTAGGCAGGCTGCTAGTGGTTTGCACTCCGCATGACCTTAAGTAATGCCCCCTGGAGACAAGTCAGCAAATTTGACAGCAATTTCCTTTTCAGCTAATTTTCTTCTTATTCATACGGAACACTTAAGCTGAGGTTATGTTTGAGGAGAAGTTTGTCAAACTCGCAATCGGGAGTAGACATTAAACTATGAAACACCCCTGCTCCTTGCCCAGGAAAGTGAATAGAGGTGAATAAAAAAATAAAAGGGTGACTGGAAGCCTTGGCACAAACACTGAACTGTCCGCTGTCTATCCTTACATGTGAATCGAAAACAAAGCTGTTCAAAAATATTTTCGACAGTTTTTTATCATAGAGAGTTAATTTTCTGGAAAACTTAATCAGAATAAGTGGCATCAGCATGTCCTTAGGGATCTTATGTGATTTATAAAGTAAGTCGACCGGCGATCAAGAAAGTTTCCGACTGTTTGTTTGAAAGTATTTTATAATTTTTCTTATGAGAATTCCTGCTTAACCTTAATGGGCTCGGTGAAAAAAATACATGTATAAAAGCAATAAAATGGGTATGTCCGTGTCTAAGAAAGGGACAGCGGAACTATTCATATACGATGAATCACTCCGTGAAAACCATGTCCTGAAAGAGGAGAGGAAACTGGAAGAAATATGCTCTGAAGAAGCGTGGATTAAATCGTATGGCATAAGGCCATGAAGTTTAAGGATTAAATCATGATGGGCGAACACAATCTTCGTATCTACAAGGCTTTCTAACAGAACACTGGGCACCTAGGGATCTCTTAGAACCAAGCACCAACCACCTAGAGGATCTCTCTTCAGAAATCCCAGATTGTGTTGTGGGATATTGGCAGGCAACAGCTCGCAAGAGACTACGCGGTCAGTCTGATGAATATTAAGTCTACAAAAGAAAAAAAAAAGAAGAAAAACGAACATTTTAAAAAAGTTACGATTTATTTTCCCTTAAACTCAATACACGTGAATTGGGTTGGTTGAATTGGATGACCAGCGACAGTCTGCTTTCACTGGTCTAAGAAAATACGTTTTTTGAACGCCTTTTTTTGCGAAGTTAGTCTTCATGGCTTGCGAAAACCCCTTCATTCGCCCTGGCGACTGATTTTCCTTAATCATCCTAGTCCTATTTTACGGCACAGAAACTTGGAAGTTTATAGGAGCGGGTGTATTGTCGAGAGAATAGTTCTGCGTGCGTTGACGGCAACTGGAGGAGAAGATTCAAAGACGAACTTCATAAGCCGTAGGGTGGCATGTTTCTGGCCAAGCGTTTTCGGATATAACGTTTAAGATGGCCCGAAAAGCTTTCGAATTCGAGCCATTGGGGCAACGAAATAGAGGACGGCCTATGTTGCGATTACGCGCACAATTAGAGAAGTGCGCAATTGGTGGCAGCCAGCGAGAGATCGTGCCAGCTGAGGAGGCGTTTCGGTTGAGGCCCAGTTCCACCTAAAAAAATTTAGCCTTGGCGTTAGAGGAGGTGTGAGCATGTGCGTTGTCAAAGTGGAAGAACACTCCTATCTTGGTACTATTTTCCACAATTCGTCTTCCAATCCGCACAATAACTTGGCTTAGTTCTGTAATCGTTCGCTCTTTTCCGGGTAGTTGATGTACATCATATCTTGTCAATCCGTCAGTCGACAGCTTCAAGACAACAGTTGCGGCCTAAGAGATTGTACTACACAGTTGTATACCGCCATTGAGAGCTGAAGTTAAGTGTGCAACACCCCAATGCAGGTTATGTTAGTGATCAAACAACAACTTGCCGTCGAGTCTAGTGTTTAGTCAGTAATGCTCCATGTAAAAGCGCTTCTATTCTGTAGAGGACTGTCTATCAGCTCGGTAAACATACGCCATTGATGTTAGTTGTGACACTTTTATTCTGTAAAGGACAGCACAGTACTATAATCATGTTCCCTACGTTAGTCTTAGGATTCCCAAATCTCCAAACCTCCCAAATCGCACGAAGTTAAAATAGAGTTCATCAACGAGAGAGTGCTGTATTGTGTTGGCGAAAATGTAAATCTTTAAGGCTACTTAATAGGTTGGGGTCTAAAAAACGGAAAGCAATTTAGAAGGAGGCGATTAAGATACCTCTTCTCCCTACATTTGGCATCAGAATGAGTCTTGAGCACGTAAGTGATATGGGGTTTAACGGAGTTCAATCTCCAAATAGCAATAAAGTCTATTGTTGGCGACTACGTTCGGCTGCTAATTGTTGTGAACAAAGTTCGACGTGGCCAAACAAACCTGAGAATGTAAGAAGGATAATCATCAGTTTTGCACGGCTTTTAAACTCGAATGCCCAATGTTGCCCATACTCTCAATGAGCTCAATTCCCTTCTAATAAGGAGAAGCACCAGAGAATGATGGTCAAGTCATATCCTCCTCATTCAAATCCATTCTGCAAAAGATTCGTCTGCCTAATTGAATTCAATTGATATAAATGGCTTTATCCGCCTTAAAATCCAAAATGTATGCCAAAACGCTTCGTCTCTCCCTACAACCGGCCGGCCATAGGCACGCACCGAGCACAGAAAGGGGCTAAATTATTTCTTAAGCCAATGCATCCATAAACCCCAGTCATTGGTTGTCTTTAAAGCGTTCTTCGTAAGCTCACAGCACACCTGCATGTTGGGTATCATGTCTCTTAATGCCGAGAGACACGCTGCCCCATCGATTAAAGCTCACAAATCCTGCCGAATATCGTTTCCAAATCCCATCCTCATTTCGTAATCCATTTGCGAAATATTACATTTTATGGAATAGCCAATATGTGGAATCTTCCAAGCCCTCCGAGTCAATGTGAGGATTTATACAAGCATACATATGTACATGCGTTCCTATGTAACACGAGATGGAAACTCATACCGAAATTAACACGTCAATTCAAAGCGGTGACGAGGATTACTTTTCTGACACAAAATATCTACCAGGCAGGCGCTCAAAAGCGTTCGCATTCGCACTCGCATTCAGGGGTTGAATTCAAAACAGGAGGACCCCTCTATCCTTCAATGGAACTTCAATTCCGAATCAATTCCACACCAAAAGTGCTTCCACCTCCGGATAAATGTGAAAAATCAATACACAAACCGAAACGTTTTCAAATATCCTCTTCCTCTTTCTTTTTACTCCTTGCTAACTTCGTCCTCCAACACCACCTCCACCACCACCACCACCTTCACAAGTAGCACCACCTTTGGTTCGGTCTCATCCCATCCCATCTCTCTCATCCCATGCCACACCGAATCACCCTTCCACCCAATTCACGTCCTCATTCTCGTTTATGTCCTCGTCCTCGCGCCCTGCACATACATACATACATACATAAATGAGAAGGAGTAACAAAAAAGAAACCGTGGAAGCAGCTCGGCAACGGTGCGACAGAAATGCCAGCAGGACGGTTACGGTGACGGTGACGGTGACGGTGGCAATAGCGATGGCGATGGAATTAGGATGTATGTGAAGAGAGAAAAAAGGCGAAATGGAAAACAACAAAAGGACAAATCACAATGTGGACCAACCCAAATTTAAATACGATTCCCAGAGCATAGAGTGCGCAGGAGGTAGTTAGACTTGTATTCGGTACATCCAAAGAGAAAACACACTCCCGCGACACTACACTACGTGCTTTGTCGGGTGGAATTAGCGCGCAGCGCTCCAAACACAGGTCGCTTCGACCCCCTCGCCGTCTCGTATCGGTTCGGCTCGGTGTTAGGTCGGTCTTTCCTGCAACACTCACTCGTGCACTCACTCATTTTCAGCATTTTCCGAATTTATGGAGTAGTCTCTCGCGACAGCGACACACGAAATGGAGACACCATCACCATTGCCATCGCCAGCCATCACAGCCGCCGCCGCCGCCGCCAGCAGTAGTCGTCCTCCTCCTGCTGATGGCGTGCGGTTATAGCTTTGGTGGAGCTGAAGATACACCTTCTACATGAAGAGTGATTGCTCTTCAGTTTAGCAGCATGCGATGGTGAAGGCACCAAGGGATTGGTGGTGGTGATTGGCTATGGATTTCAGGAGAACACCACGATGTCGACTGCTCCCCACCTCCACCTGGCCGGAGTCATGGATGAGCGGCTTGCGCTCGTATGTGTGTTTTCAATAAATTTTCTGTCTGTCCGGTGGAATTGATAATTGGGAATACAATCACAAGTCGCTGGAATGTGCGTGGAATGAGGTGGCTGGCTTGTGGTGTTTGGACGGACGGTGTACTGTGTGCCGTGCGCGCACACACACACACAACCGGTTTTCAACGAGAAAAGTAATTACCGGACTGAAGTGCATCTGAAGGGCGATTAAATTATTGTTTATTGCTGCGCTTTTTGTTAGAGCGTGGCGGGGCCTTTATATTTATTTTCTTTTTTTTTTCAAATCACAAGAAAAGCTGACCCCAATTGGGCAACATCTGTAAGAAAGTCCATCAAATAAACGACGGACAGCTGCACGGAGTTAGAATGATTGCGATCTGTTAGGGATGTACCGAGTCACAGACAGTTTTCTTTTATGTGAGAACGGGTATGTACACGTTGAAGGGATGATGTAAGTCCTCCAAATGTCACCCCTTTCTGTTATAATGCATTTAGTCATGCACGATGGACTAATCAAATCAAAATCGCTTGATTACATGCGTAGTGGTGCCTGTGGGTACAAATGCGTAGCAACGTGTTATGCTGACGGTTGCATCAGATCCGTTCAATGATGGAGCAGCGCGAAGTTTCGGGGTTACACCTACAGACTAGGCGCTTCTTAGCTTTCCTGTGGGTCCTTTAAAAAAAAAACGATTTGTAATAACCTCTGTAGACTAGAATATTTTCCCTCCTCCGTATCCAACAAGAATGTTACTGAAAGCCAAACTGTTGTTTCTTTTTCAAAATTTACCATCATCAGCTGCCATATTTTTCACTACGTGCTAGATGTGGTCTAACCGGTCGAGTATCATGCACTACTGCAATCTGGGACTCAAATTTGCGAATGATATTGGCAATAGTGGTTTTAGTAAGTCTATTATGGGTCGCAAAATATTTCTCTCAGAATGCTGATTTTCGTTGTGGCATGAGTCTTTTCATAATGCTTTGCCAAACTATACTGAACAAAAATGAGAAAGCAGTTTGATCACGTGTGATCTGTTTTCGGGCCGGAACAGTGGTGTCCATACGTCTGTACATGGCCTGGCCATCTTAAGCCTTGTATCCGAAGACGCTTGACTAGGCGCATGTCGCTGTACAGCCCATAGAGTTCGTCGTTAAATCTTCTTCTCCAGATGCCTTCAACGCAAACAGGACCAAAAATCGCACGCAAAACTTTTTTCTCGAAAAGACTGAGGGCTTAACCATCCGCTTTTAGTAGCGTCCAGGTTTCCGCGCCATAGAGTAGGACTGGGATGATCAAGGTGTTATATAAAGCAAGCCTAGTCCTTCGAGAGAGGGCTTTATTACTCAATTGCCTGTAGTAGATGTCGCAGTTTTTCATCTTCTTTTTGCCCTGCCCATCCCACCGCACTTCCTGGATGGCGGTGATATCTGCTTGGTAGCACTCAAGGGCCTCCGCAAGTTGTTCGGCTGCACGTGGTCTGTTAAGAGACCTCACATTCCACCTTCAGAACCGAAAATCGTTGTCCTTTATTCGTTTGCTGGGATCGTCAACATTAGATCCGTCCAGCAGCTCGCCATATTAAGTGCGATCAACGACGTTGCCTCGTGTGCACAGCTCACTCGGGCTATAATCTTAGACATGTGAAAAATAACTTCACTAAGCAGGTCGCTGGACGTAGTGGGTTAGTGCGTCGACCTATACACCGAAGGTCTTGGTTCGATTAACGGACGGGACACCTCGCATTTTTTCAGGGCACCACCTCTTTCGAATTGCTGACAACACTCAAAGAGTACCACTTGTCCTTGAAAAGCTTCTTAAATCTCGCCGTACGGAGTCGGCAAAAAACTGTAGGTCTCTTCTACTTGTGAGAGAACAGCGACATGCACAATACGAGTAGTTGTTGTAGAATCCATGCCCTGGTCCCTAGTGGGCTGCAGTGCCACTCAATTATCATTATTATTAAGCCGGAAGGATGCATAAAGGTTCCATTTAGTGTAATGAACATAATATGGTCTACAAGTTTTTGTACCAAAGGTAAGGTTAATTAATTTTGCAATAACATTTTATTTTAATACTTATTCGAATAACATGGCATGACGCTACTGAATTCAAGTCGTATACTGGTGTAATCAGGTTTGACACATCACGGGCCAACATATTGTTGTGATTTCTGCCAACATCATTTCTTCCTTATTCTTCCCTGCTTACGAGTCTTTTATGCTTCTTACTTATTCATTTGATTCTGTTCACTACCAGAATCATGTCATGAGAAATCCTTGAATATAAAAAAACACTCACATTTTCCTAACTTAACTTTGTTCTTACTTAGCATAATGCAGTTAGAATTCTGTATTGTCATCAAACGCAATCTGTCAGTTTGATAAAAATTCGAAAACTGGCAACAAAACGCAACACCGACGATGCCATCAGCAATAGAGTAGCAGAATCGAATAAAATGTCAGTGCTACAGCCCCATCCATGCATCCACCCAGGCTCGAGAGACATTCGAAGGATATGTAACTGTATGCTTCAAGTCGATTAAAAGGTCGTGTAATTCAGTTTGTCTATTGTAGTTGCAGCCTTGTGTGAAAATTTAGTCTATTATGTACCCCCCCATTTTGTAGGAGGTTTGTTTGCACTGGAGCGCTCAGACTCAAAAACTGGTCCATTGTACTACCAGGCAGTAACCTTCGTTTACTGCAGGCGCTTATGTGATATAGACCTTAAGTTTTCAGCTCCCACCACATCGGCGCCAAACAGCCGTCACCTGGTACGAGCAAAGGCGGGACATTGACAGAGAAAGTGCTCTGAAGTGTCTTAACATTCGCCACAGGCGTCGCAGAGGGTGTCTTCGCTAAGCCCAAGTAGACTTAGGTGCCTAGCGAAGGAAAAGTGTCCCGTTTGTACGCCGAAAAGTTTTCAGCACTCTTTTCTGTCTAGAGAAAACAGAAAAACCGCGGATTTCTTGCTGACGTTCGGGAGTATGCACTTGGTCAGCCTGCATCCTGGAGAGTCATGCCATCTCTGGTTGTGCTGTTGGAAGACCCAACCGATGACGGAAGCCCCAACCAAGGAAGCGGGTAGTCCCAAGGTGGGTTCGGGCCCAACGAATGCCTCCTTAGAAACCACATACTCTGAAACGGCGCTGTTAAGAATCTAGTTTACCTACGATCTATTTCATGCATTAAATTTAAGCATAAACTGCAGAAAGAATCATGTAAGCTTTAAAAGTTTAGTGTACGGATCTAGGGAATAATCGCCATTTCTTGATACAAAAATAAAAATATGATATGAGTGACACTACAGGTCACAGGGGACCAGGGCTTAACTTCCACGTTAACTCTATGTACAGCCACCATACAACTTGTATATCATACAATAGTTCGTGGTTGAGCCCTTTCTCCAGATGGCATCAATGCAAACAGAAACAACATCGCACGCTTCTGCGCCATCCAGCAGGACTGGGATGATCACAGTGTCATCCTTCTGAATGGTCTATTGTGGACTTCCCTGGCCTGAAACCACACTGATAAGGACCTATAAGAGTGTTCAGGAATAGTTTGATAGTTGACAATTGTAGGTTTCGGCCATACGACTAAAGAAACCAGGGAACGGAGTTCTTGCCCATCTTCCTCCGAATTGAGTGGAACATAAATGCTGCCTCTCAGCTGCATTTGGTCGTCATGGCGATTAAACAGTCTGTTAAAACGATTTCTCTTAAGGCTCAGCATCGACTACGGTATGTTCATCTTCGTCCCAGCAGCCTTCGGTCATGAATTTCGCAGGAGTTGGTTATTATTCCTTTCTTTTTGTACTCGAGAACAGGATTTCTTTTAGATTAGAATTTCAAACCATGGGGTTCTCCTTGGTTACTTCGTAAAAGCCAGGATTCCTGTGGCAGCTTCTTCAATGGATTCTTGATAACGCTTTCATTCTTCTGCTATTGTTAGTATAGGCGTCGTCGAACATTTAGGGAGTGCCGATTGATCTTTCCGACGATTGATCTTTCCGGCGTCAGATTGTGGTCAACTTTCTGGTGTCCTGGCGGCAATTTAATTTTTACCTTGGCTACGATTACGATTCGACGTTGCCACATCGGAATTCATATATCCGGAATGGTGAAGGAGTATCTGACAATCAAGCGTCAATCGACATGGTTAGCGGTTGATTAATTAGGAGATCACCAGATACCTTTATGAAAGTTGGGATGCGGCAACCGCTTGCGTGCTCAGTACAGAGATGTTCCGCCCCAAGACGAAGTACACCTGAGTCCTATTCCAGGTGCGTTATTATGTAGGCAGTGCTTTCCGATGACTCAAGAAAGGAATTCTTCTAGAATTAGTTTGGTATCGTAGTTTAAACATCAGTATCTAAGAGATCATTAAGGCCCTCCATTTTATTGTCTTCCTGATCCTTCGGGAAGTGTGGCTGATGTTCTCGATTGTCATTAGGCTTTCGCGGCTTTTAATACTGACTGCTAAAGCGCTTGTCATAAAAGTTCAAGCGGGGTGTCAAGTCTTGCTTCAAGTCAATCCGTTTGAGCGACCTTGACATTTGAAGAAGTCGAACATTTTTCGTTTTCGAAATTCCGAATTCACGTCAATCTTAGTGCAGAGCAAGCAAAATATAGTAAATCGCAAATCGTGTTTCACACTTTACACTTTAAAGACATCGCCTCTCATGGCCAACATAACTTTCGCTTTTCATGCTTAATCTAGTGCTTTTTTTCTAAACTCTAAAACATGTGATTCCACAGATTGTCTGAGTAAAATCAACCGTCGGTTTTCTTTTTGCAACCCTCAAGGTCATCATTAAATACTCAAACGTCTGAATGTACGTGTGCGACCTTAAAGCATCAAATTTCACTCCTTTCAACACCTAAATGCTGAAACTCTTTAAATGCACGCTCTTTGTATTTTTGTTTCCCACACTCGAAGAGCTGGGAAGTGTGGGGACAACAGCTGCTTTACGCCACAATTTGCCTTTAAATTCTTTTACGCACATCGCCTTTAAAGTCGATAGACTCACATACATACGTACATACGATTGAACTTAAAGAGCCTCAGGTATGGCTGCACCGGCCGACTTTACCGAGAAGAGCCACAATGTTGCCTCACCAAATGGCTCAGAAGCAGCCTAAGCACGCTGCACCTCCCCAGTTGTGCAACACAACACCTATAGATGGCCAAACCATGGACTCAGTGCATTCACCGAGTGGATGATCTGTGCCTGGCAGGTTTTATTGTTTGTTTCCCTGGAAAACTCAATCACCGGCAAGGAATTTCACATCCAGCAAGCGGCCGGAGGTGAGCGATAGAATTCCAAATGTGGAGCCTAGAGAATTAACGCCTGACTAAATTCGGTTGGGCCCCCGCCCCCGCCCCCCAATCCCCAGAATGCCAACAATTGAAGTCAATTGGAATGCAGGCCAGCAGAGGGAAATTCATCGGAAGGGCCGGTGAAAAAAATCTTCGGAGAACTAACAGGGGGCGTGGGTCGGATGAACTATCTCCGCCATAACGGTCACAGTTGTCACCTTCGGTAGAGCTGTGGCAAACGGGAGACACCTCGGCGGTGTGCTATGGTGCTCAGCTTACGCTCCTTGCAAGCCGACAGCACATAGAGAGGGCACAAAACGACGACGACGCCATCGGCAACAGAGCAGCAGAACAGCAGAACGGTAGAAAAGCAGCGCAACAGCCCCGGTATCGGCCCCATCCATGCATCCATCCAGGCTGGAGATACACACTCTTACACATTCGAAGTCACACAGCGACACCGACAGCTTACTTCGGGTGTTTCTCTTGGATTCGACCGGCTATGTGCGTGTCGCCCGACAACGACGTCGTCGACGATGACGGAAAGAGAGGCAGCCGTGCACACAGCACACAGCGCACAGCGCGCCAAGTGTGGGTCTGGGTCTCTTATTTCGACTTTTGTAATTGTTTGATTCGAACCGTGTGCGGGTTTTCTTCGTTTCATTTATCTTTTTCCTTTTTATTATTATTTTATTATTATTTGCTGTGTGTGCGCTCGCTCTTTAGCTCGTCGAGACTACTGCTCCTCCCCTCTTGTCCGCGCCGTTGTCGTGGCTGTTGTTGGCGTTGTCGTCGTTTTGGTCTCCATTCCAGCAATCTTCGGTCTGCGTACGTACGGTCTCCCTCTGCTGCATTGCTTTGAGTGTTGTACCCAGCAGTTGTAGCGGGCAGAGGAAGTCAGTCTCGTTGAAGTCGAAAACTGGATATAGTATGTGCCCAAGAAGAGAGGCACGAACACAAAGACGCCCGAGGAGCAGATCAGGCCCAGGCGGAGAAGGACTTTTGGACGTTTGAACGTTTATTTTATCTGCTGATAACGCAAAACATCGAACAGTTTAATTGTTTTCGCCGCGTATTGACCGCCGAGACACTCTCCAATTCGGTGGTTGAATTTCATCAATCCGACAGATACTCTGTGTGCAGTGAAGTCTCGAGGATTCGAGTGAAGACGAAGTCTCGCCGTGGTTGCGGCAGCGGTGGCGGTGCGGTGGCTGAGTGGGAAAAATCGATACACTAGTGCTTCGCCCCATTTTCGGTACACATTTCCATTTCGCCTTAAATTTTTCGTTTGCCGTTTGCTGTTTGCCATTGCCGCTCGCTCGAATGTGCGCCTCTTGGTGTACTCGTAGTGGGATAGTTCCGGTTGTTGAGTGTATCTATATTTCAACGATTCCAGTTCTCCGGTTTTCAGTTTTGTCTTTGTGTCGCTCGCGCGAATCGTGGCTGGTGGCGGCTGATGGTGGCGGTGGCGGTGGCGGTAGCGGTGGCAGTGGCGTTTCTGTTTCACCAATTACTGAGTCAAGTGGTGGTACTGGTGCTGGCGATGATGGTTGAGCGGCCGGAGGGAACAGTTAGATAGAGTTCGGCTGCGACAACGCAAAAAAAAAAAAAAAAAGAATGAAAAACATGAAATAAAAGTGAAAAAGTTGATTTTCAACTATTTTTTTATTAGTTGTTGGTGGGCCTTTTTCTTGTTGTTATTGCCTCCGTTGCTGAAATTCATTGGATTATGTCTACTTGTAGTGGCCAGTGTCGCTGAAAGGTGTCGGTGTGACTTTTAAGTGATAAATGAAAAACGATACAACGCTGCAACACTCAACGCAGAAGGAGGGGGCGAACTGAGTGTATTGTGAAAAAATACAAAAGCACATGAAATCGAGTAAAGCAATTCGAGCCATGCATCTGCGAGGGGGCTATTGAAAAAGGTAAGCAAACCTGCACGATAAACTTTGTAGATTAAGTGGATTATCATGGGGGGAGGGGGGATTAAATGAAATTGCAATTGCCTTCGGATTGATAGCATCGCGACTAGAAACTGTCTGAGGAGTGAGTCGCAGATCTCTATTGACCGTTCCATCGTGGGAACGAAGTTAAAAGCCTACAAGGGCTTTCAATTGCCCAACCAAGCTGAAGGTGTCAAAATTCAGTCTATGACATACATGTGTCAGATTTTTGTGTTGAAGCACAGTGCCGAACTTCAGAAGATAAACATATGAATATTTTATTAGCCGGCCGCATATAAACCTCGCCGGCCACAAAATTTGCATAAAAAAGGGTTTTTACGTTTGACTGTGCGTTTCAAACTGCTTTCATTATCTAGAGTTGTGTCTGTGAGGGAATTTTGACGGGAACATTTTCCATGCGGTTGGAAAACAAAGTGTTGTGTGAAATTCGGATATTTAGACAATAAAACAATCACAATATCATTAAATTAACAAATAACAACACAATGAAAAAAAAAAGGGTGCTGTTCAAACAGCTAATCCATCTCGATAAAAACCACATGCATAATATTTACAGTATGATTGTGAGGTTATAAACTCAAACGGCCTTCAACGCGGCATCGAAAGAGGTTCGTCTTAGCAACGTCTACACGTCTTCCCATATACATATGTATGTATGTGGGTACATGAAGGTACTGCCAAATTTGAGCTGGATCCAGATTGTTAGATCTAAAGTCGGTTACAGCAGGTAAGTATGTTTCGTTTGAACTGAGGATATACAGAACAGTCAACAGAAATGAAGTGGTGTGCTTCCTCTTTCATAATGGTCAATGAACTGCTGATAGAAAAGCACTGGTGACAAGGTTATTGTTTATGCAAAGGATATTACCATTGCGTCAAAAACATTTCCGGGATGGTTCAGGTCCAGGCGAAAACACAAGCAGACGAAAGTTTGTATTAATTCTCACGTTTGAAGTCCTACATGGCATGGCACTTCATCTGAACACCATTGTCAAACTTCTGAGTCTTATTCTAGATACAGAATAAGTTGTGAGATTGGCAGCGATCTGCAGTATGCAATTCGTTCCACTCTGTGCGAGTGGATACGCTCCTACATCTGCTATAAACCGATATTTACGAAAAGTTAATAGCCAGCCAGTCAATTCTACACTTTGGACATAGGGCCATCCAGGATAGGCTAACAAGGCATACCGCTGGGGGAACTTTGAAACTAGCTTCCCTGATTTCTGACAAAAAAATATTTGATCCGGATTTAGTTAGAAACCCTGCGGTTCTTGGAATACACACAGATGGCTCGAAAATCGAGATAGGAACGGGCTCAGAAGTTTAATCAAACGCATTTAATATATCCTTAGCACTCCGCCTTCTCCCCTTAACACTGCGCCTTCTGTCTTTCTTTTTATGAGACTACTCGTTTCCTCGATAGATGGAATATTTATCGTGCTGTGCAGACACAACTTGATATGTGCAACTAGAAACGTTCAGTATATCAAGGTGGTATTGCTCAAAAATCAGTCATTCGCTCGCAAAAGACATCCGATTTTGCAAAATTTACGTGTGTACAACTGATTGCAGACGTGCTTACATATGCAAGAAGTTTAGGTGCCTCATACAATGAATTCTATATGGCTTGCCTTGACAAGGAGGAGGGAAAAACCCTTCTTTACTACTTAGTAACCTGCTGATATCTTGCAACAGTAAGAAAGACTAGATTCGGAAACTGCTTCTAAAACTGCCTTGATAGCTTAGCTAATGTCAGCATAGGGAAGATTAAGAAATTCCTTTGGAAAATAAAGTGGCTTAGCCAGTAGAAGTGATGAGGATGAAGTTAAGGACGCGGACTACGTGTACTTAAGCAATTCTGTTCAAACAGTCACATCAACACAACCTTACCCGTTCTATAAAACAAAATCAGCTCTTAACCTAACATCTAAGTACAATCAAGACTCTGACTGTCATTAGACGGAAATGGAGAGTCCTTGGATTACCACTTCAAAACCTATCCTACTCTGTGGTGGCACCACATTACACATGACTGTTTCCCGAGATAATATGAATTGTTTGCAAAAATCGACCTCCTTTACATCCACACTTTACGTACTTATTTATCTGCAAGATATGAAAAGCAGGTTGCGACCAATAAACAACTCGACTCAATTCAATTAATCCGCGGATGATTCCATGGACACCGATTTTAACCTTTTCGACCTCATCTTTGAGGAGAATTGGTCAACCATCATCTTCCCCAGGAATAACTGCGTCTGGTTCATAGTCGCTGGATGGTCCGCAGCATTTTTTAAGATATGAAGGTCGTTTGGACTATATAACAAGATTTCCAAGTACTGCAATACTCACACAAAGTAAGTACGCGGGTATGGTGAAACTACAAAAAATTGTTAAGCCTGTGAACTTGTCAAGGGCCCTGAACAAATTAATACCATACTCCACCATCAACTAGACACGATAAGTAACAAGAATCGTACATGAAACACAAATTTAATTTTGGGCGCTGGTTGAACTTAACCAGATTGGGGAGTTAGAGCGATTAGAGCAATCATTGGTGCTATCAGTGGGCGCTCAGTGCACATCGGCACACATGGCAGAAGATAATGTCTTCCGCATAACAACTTCTGTTGCGAGGAGACAGTGAAAAGCGTCTCTTTTTTTTCTCTGCTCAGAAAGAGAAGGCATTTCGGTGGAAACTTATACAGTAATATGAACGAACTTAGTCCCACCAACTTACAACGAAATTCACATCAATCAGGCAAGCGCTTTAATAAGAACGTTAAACTAAGCTGGATCTAATGTACCAGCTTTCAAAGCACACAAGTCATAGTACGAAACATGTCTTCTCTTGAAAAACTGATTAGCGACGTTATAAAGACATTTCTTTCTAATGTACTCTATGTCACATCTTGATTTCTATATTTGTTTAATGACAGCTAACACTGTCCTATCGCTGATCCATGTTAAGCGTAAGTAAGCGTGTGTTAACCACAATAAGCTCAATAAAAGTCTACATTCCTTGGACTTTATAACCGTTAAAGAGAACTTCAAGCTGTAATAACGACAATGACAAGGACAATATCCAGAGTTCCTGGAAAGATAGGTCTTCTCTCATAACAGCTAATGAGTGAAAAAATCTCCAAACGTCTCAATAAACTTTGAAACTCTTGTTGATTGCTGCAGATCCCTTTTATTATCAGCAAACTTCGCCTACATTTGGTCCCAGATTACAGAGATCGTCATCTTAGTTGCAATATTGTTGTCTATGCAACCTATACGGTGGCGGGAAGTCTGGCTTCAACAAACATCCACACCTCTTGATGCACTCGAACCTGTGCTGTGACTATCTTTCTTGTTTGACTCTCGTCACTTCACTTTCAGTTATCTAAACCGAGTCTCTATGTCTGCGATCACCTTATCTTAACACCGGCAGTTCGGTATTTTTGTGAGTCAATGATTCTTTCAAATGATGCATTGTTGTCGCTCAGTGTAGGCGATACACGTTTGCTTTCCAGACTACTGCAACCACACCTTTATACAAATCGTTTTAAATTTCCTTTCAGGCATGATCATAAAACCAATGTTCAGCATTACTTTCGAAAATACTAAACTTCCACTCCTCAATCAATTAATGTTCGGCTTCGCGTAATAATTCTGGTAGGATAGGTGTCTTGTAGGGCATTCATTTAGGACAAAAGCTCAAGCATCAGTTATCAAGAACAATTTGATGATGGGCCCACAAGAATGACATTCAAGAGTTGACGTCGATCGAAAAACTTCCTATCTACTTTGACTTGATAACTTAACGAAATGCAGTCGAGAATTTAAAAAATTAACAAATTGAGATTTTGAGGCAATAGAAAATTGAGGAAAAATTTGTAGACTTGTTGAACTACCGCCTCCTTTGGAAATCACTTGACAAATCCGTCAAATGCTAAAAATCAAAGTCTGTCATTCTCACATAAGGCAAATATTCCCCTTATACTTCCTTGCTAATGCATCTATTCGCGAAAATGCCCAGCACATTCATTATCGCATGTCAGCGATCGACGGCAAAGATCAGATCGCAACGCTTCCAGTTCCAATCCATAACATGTAAATTACGAACGCTTCTTATCCGAGCTTTGTTTCGCAGAAACACCACTTGAAAGGTATCTAATCTGAAAATTCCCATTTGGTATTGCTGGCCTATCTGCTGCGGTGGCGTCGAAGCAAATAACTGATAAACTCGGCTTGTGCGTGTTCTAATTTTATAATAATTTGAACATCGTTCCGCTGGATAAGAGGGTCTTTACGCCGTCAGCTGGGTAAGTAGCCCACGTTAGATATACATTTCTCTTATCTACACCAATCTTAGAGTGATTACAGAGGTCTTATTTTAAGTCACTTAAGCGGTCAGTGTTACCAGATATTGTTGCGGGTGATTATCTCTTCTATCGGTGGGCTTTTCAATTCAATTTCTATTTTGGTTAGTGAAAAAGTGACTGAAGTTTTTTTTTCGAGCAAATTGATATGATAATATTGTATTTGAAGGGAACGTTGGACAAATGATTAAATGTTGAAAAGTTAACTATCTACATTGTCGAAAAATGAAGTATCGTTGATCAAACTCCTCGACAGCCAGCAAAAAAACAAGCCTTTGGAATTAGTCACATATTACTTAACGGCTCATATAGTCATAATAGGTAAATTGTCAAGGAATGTATTGTTTTATTGTGGTTTCTGTGCACTGCCAACAATCCCAAGTACATACACTCACATTCAGGAGTAAGGGGCTTCTCCCTGAAGCCCTACAAGCGTTATTTGCATATCCCATAAACCAGTTACTAAAAACGAAAATAATGAGCATGCCCTTTTAGGCATTTACTTTATTGGAAGAATAATCATCTGACATTATAATTTAAATAAGATTTCTGGCAGATGACCTAACATTTGTGACCTTATATCGGCAATGACGCGGCGAATATTTTTCTCGAAATCGTCAATCGTGTCGGATTGCTTATCGGCTTAAACTAGCGACTTCACATGTCCGCAAAGAAAATAGTCAAGCAGCGTTAGAAGCCAATTCACGGATCCGTAACATAAAACTGTGCGGTTACCAAACGTTTTCTTGAACAAATCGATTGCGGCACGCGCTGTGTGACATCCGGCGTCGTCTAGTTGAAACCACAGCTCCGGCATACCATAGTTGTTTAACTGATGAACGAAATAGTCAATAACAATGGCTCTATAGCGGTCACCATTGAGAGTTACGTTCTGGCCAGCATCGCTTCTAATGAACTAGGGACCAATTTTTCCACCAACTCATGAAGCATACCAAACAGTCGGTTTTTGTGGATGTCTCAAACTACACTTAAGGAACCTTGATTTTAAAATAAATTTGCAAATTTTTGAAGCGTTGTACAGGAGTGAATCTATTCCAGTTGAAATGTTAAACCAACCTAAAAATAAATCACTTAACAGCTGACACTTAAAATAGTGCTGCCAACTTAAAGTTCTATACTTTTACAGGAACTCCTTTGAATTCCCACCACAAAGTACTTTCTGGCAAAATGTGTGAAATTTCAAAATTATCTTAAAGCACACTTATCGACTTTGATGCAGTTTCCAGGCCAGCAGAATGCTTTCCCCATTGTGTGTACCTCTTCGCTTTATTGCTTAAAATAAGTACAACTACTAAAATACACAGATAACATCAACAACGTCGCTCGTTCTCAACCATGCGTTATAAAAGGTGCTACGACGATTGTGTTATAAGCAGAGCGAGGTATCTTAAAAATTTATGAAATTAAACCATATGTTGTATATCCAAGAACCCATCAGTGGCCAATATATACTCCAATGTATACTCCATCACCCAATTCACGCTTATCCAAACAGCTGGGCCCATAACTTACAACGCGAATGACTAAAATCATTTTCAGTCTAATCCTTACTGGTCTGTTCTACAAAGCCGAAAAGAATAAAAAATTTTGCGATTAATTTTCGGTAATGCATGCAAAGCAGCTCATTGGAGAAGTAGATAAAAACGCAAGATCTTCGTGCTGTTCCTAAGTTATGACGACAATGCTGAGCAGAAGGCAACATTCCCCACCATGAGGGACGTATATGTAGCTACTTCGTCGATTTTGCTTCTCTTGAGAACCTGGCTGAAGCTCAGGTCTATTCCGGACTGTAGTGTCACTTTAAGTAGAAGAAGAGAACGAAATCCCACTCACTAGTCTTACTTTATACGAGAACCAAAGTCTTAATGGATTTAGTTCTCTGAGACTTCCCCTATAATAACCATGAGCGTTTCCTTAAGTTATACTTAAACGCAACGGAACTTGCAAAATGTGCCACAAACGATCCCAGACTATAGTTTAGGCAACGGCAATGCGTAACAACAAATAGATTACTCATTGAGTGCTAATTGATCTATTTGCGTTTGAAGTGAAGACTTCAATTGGATTTGTAAATACCACGGCTACGTGAAGCTGTCAATATTTACAATTGTGACGCTTTAAAGTGGATATTGACCTCAACTAGCGGGAACAAAAATGAGGTGGTATAAGAAAATGAGCAAAGTAAAATATCGTTTTTTAATAAAATAACTTATCTAAGTTGACGGTAATTTTTTGCACAGAAAGTTAAAAGAGTATTAGGTGTAGAAAGGGTTCTTATGTTACTAATTATCAAACTCGGTGTTTGAAGTCGGCAATAAACTGAAGGCCCCTCTCTACTTGTGAGAGACAAATAATATACGCAACACGAGAAGTTACTGAAGAAGTGAGGCCCTGGTCCCATGTGGGCTGCAGTGCCACTAATTTTTTTTTTATTTTTATAAAGAACTTTTCTTATAAATATTTGAAAATTAAGGTCTGTATGGATAGCAAACTCTCCTTACCACTTATCTAAGGTCTTCTAACAAAATTTCAAATCCCTAAGAATCGCACGAGTTTTTATATACAATAGTACAATTAGTTGGCGTCACCACGGGACACAGTAGTGCCATGCCATTAAATTAGGCCAGGCACGAATAACTGAAACTGTAGAACACATACTCTGCGAATATTTAGTTCTAGGCAGGAGAACAAACTTAATATTTGATAGACAATTTTTCAGCTCCTTAACAGACGTGACGGGTGTACAACTTCGACTACTCCTTAAATTTGCGTAAGCGTTTAGATCGTTTTGCCTCAGTAACAGATTATGCGCCACTTCTGAGGTTAAATCAGTATTTCACGGTATTTTACTACCGTAGTCTATATGATGGTGAGCAACCTACCTCTAACCTCATATTAGTTGGATATGTCAAGAATTCAGCACCGCTGCGTTAGTTGGAAAATTTTACCCTTAACTGTGGTATGATACACCCATAATCGCAACGTCTTCGTAAGGGAACTGAATTTTGAAGGTTATGGTTGTGCTCCCTTCGTAAAAAGTTTTTTGTGAACTCTTTCTCTCCTGGAGAGAGCTTTGTAAATGACAACTCGTAATTATTGATTTGGTGTTAGTGGGTTACGAGTTAACGATTAAGACCGAAAAATGTTCGTGATGATTGATGGTGCTGCACACAGAAATTCCTGTGAAAAATCATTGACATCAAGAGATTGGTCGTAATCCAGAGAAACCTGTTGGTGATAAACAAAGAGGACGAAATCTAGCAACAGATGGCACAAGTCATGTAGACACCGGCAAGAAAATACGCTAGAATTCCGGAATTTTACTGGACAAACGTGTTTCATACTTACATATGTTATGCTACTGTTTGGTGGAAATTTTCCTCGATTATCACCTGTGGAGACCAAATTAGGGAACCTCATACTGATTCCGAATTTAAAGTTAAGATGAGTTTTTTTCTTTTGTTTTGTCTATTACTTAAGAGAGCTTACGCTGTCAAATTTACGAGATTGCTTTCGCAGAATTTCATAGGAACTGACGTGCTAACTACGAGCGTCCCCTTCACACCCACACAACAAATTGCTTTTGCCAATAAGATTGTATCGTTTGGAGAACCATTGAATTAAAACGAATTCATTAAATTGTGCTCTATTAAATTTGTTCTCTATTAAATTGTTCAAATGAATGTAACAACTCTAACTAGACAATTCACACTGCAACCTGATCTCGAACATCTCGAAATACCGTTGGTTGCAATCGTCGTTGAATGGGACGACTGATTGCATTTCAGGAAGAGTACAGATCCTTTCCACCTCGTGTGCAAAATCAAACAGTAATTACCTACACAAGACGAATTCCCTTCATTTGAATTTCCTCTAAAGTTTTTGTTACAGAATGTGAACCGAATGTAACTCGTGCCCAAGGTTAATCAAGTTGTGGATCACACAGCGTGCCATCTTCAGTCAATTGGTGTTGGGTGATCTCAATACACCTAAAAAGCTACTTGTGGCAGCGGTGAAGAGCACTCGCTCGTCGAGACTCTCATAAGTGTCACAAGGTTAAGCCTCGTGCACTTCATTTGACACCGAAAGAGGCTGAAGATGGACACGGCTATGAGAGGGAGAATGGGACACCGAACACGAGAAGCATGAATAATTGAAATCTGCAGGACACGTGAGTTAGACTCCCGAAATGATTTCACTGGAAGTTCTCCGTCTTTCTTCAATGAAGACTTCGAACTAACGATAGACGTCTTCGTTCGGTGCACCTGTCACCTCGGAACCTCAGAGACAATTTCAGTATTTAATTACGGCTGGATGTACACACACGCTCGCACCTATGCATGTACTCGCAGGTCAGAATATTACTTCTGCTGGAACAAAACCATACAACAACACGTCGGATTGATATCTTTAGACTGCGAGTCGAGTAATGTATTGACGTTGAGTGAGTACAATACCCCAAGCACTACAAGCCATCCAGAGTAGGTAGAGATCGAATGGGGTGGACGAACAGCGCTCAGCTCACCCGAAACAGGACGCAACCTATAAACGAACCATGTATCTGACACATTCACCGTTCGTTTGCCGCACCGCATATTTTTCTCTCTAAAGAGAGCGATTGTGTATTTCTTTTGTTTGAAATGCAAAAAAAAAAAAGAAATTAAATAAAACCCGACGAGTATCTGTGTAAATTGATGTGTGCGCTTGTGTACGTAAGTTACGACGACAACGAGTACGAAGCGATGAGTCCGAGTCCGAGTCGGAGTACAAGTACGATTCTCTCCAATATTATATTTGTCGTGTATTCGGTTCGTTTGTTCACTCGCTTGTGTCGGTCGTCTGTCGGATCGTCGTCATCATCATCTCGCCATCGGCGTAGTGTCGTGTAGCCATCGTCATCGTTATATGATTGTATTTAAACTCTCTCTCTCTCTGTCCCTCTGTCTCTGTCTCTCACTTGCACTCGGTTGTTCCTCCACCGCGGCCGCGTACATACATGTGTGTATAGAGGAGTTTTGCCGCAGAGAAGAGCACCTCGACCTCTCAGTTGAAATTTTATCTCGTAATGGTGAGGAGTGAACTTTTGGATTACGGTCAGGTGTTTAGTTCTGTTTCCTTTCATTTTTTGGGGGTTTTGTTTGACTGTTTTGTTAGTTCTAATTAATCCGTGAGATATGTAAATGCATCAAACAAGCAAGGCACAGTCGATTGAGTGAGTTCAACTGAAAAAGAGTGCATGAAGGGGAAACTTAACCAGGCAGCAGTATCAATCATCGAGTTGAAGTGATTTCAATTTGAAGAAAAACCAATAAACCTAATCGAATCCATTATATCTTTACGAAACACAGTTATAGATACAATTCGTGTGTTTTTTTTTTTGTTTTTCTTCGTGAGTGGTGCGCGTTCTGTGCCGTTTTTTTGTTTCATTGCTGTGGCTCGGACACTGGTGCTCTCATAACGCCGCGCGACAAAATTACAGGCATTCGATGTTCATTTGTCGTCGTCGTCGTTTTGTCGTTTGATCAGTGTGACGCCGGATAAAATACACCAACAACAACATTAGTCGCCGCCGCAGCAGAACACAAGAAGAAATTGTTGTTATTGTTTTAATTTTAATACTCAATTGTGAGTAATAACAACCAAAAACAAAACGCCGAACAGTACAGTGGGAATATTTTGTGTAAAACGTCGTTTTTCGTATCTCATTGTATCGGTTTTGGATTGAAAGATACAAAGCCAGAAGAAAAAAAAAGTGGTGGTGGACTACTGGTGAAAAGTAGCGCTCTAGTGCTGTAGATATATATATATATCATATACAATAAAAGAAAAAAAGAAGGTTCCATAAATTGTCTGCGGCAACGGCGGCGGCGGGGTGTTTTGTTCGCCCATACGCGATTGCCTATAAGTGTGTGTGTGTGTTTGTGCGTCTGTCCGTCATCGTCATCGTCGTGGTTGTTTGTCGGTTGAATTAGTTTTTTTTTTGTAGAATTGATTCGCCTTCGCCGCGTTTCTTGTCACGGATGCGTTGTGGTGTTGCCCGTCGTTACTGCCGTGTCGTCGCGTTCGTCTTAGCGATCATTCGCCACAGCTACAACTAGTGCTACTCTCATTTCATTTAGCGTTAGTTAGACCAGCAATCCAAATCTTGTTGCGAGACACGCAATTCACGTTTGCTTCAGTGTTTTGGATTCGGTGTGGATTAATGTATTCAAATTTCAAACGATGGTGTTTATGATGATTATGCCGTTGTGATGGGATTACCTGTGCAGTTCGTCATTCCTAATTAAGAAGAACGAACAAAGATCAAAAATGCGGTAAGTCTTAAACGAAGGGAAATGCCTTGGTTTTCCTTGGAAAATTTTCATTGAATTCTTTTAAAATTGTCACTCAACTCAGCTCCCTGGTCGGGGTTATATGTGTGAGGTGTAGAGGTAGACGACGACAGCGGCGATGATGTATCCCATGGTGGTGGGTAGTTACTCCACACATAGAAATAAAGAAATGGATTACATATACGATTCGATGGGATTGTCAACTGAATTACCTACATATTTTGTGTTTGTTCTTGTTGCTTGTGCTCTGGGCCCTCGTCGTCTCCTTGTTGGTCTGCCTTCTCGTCTGCCGGGCATTGTGTTGTACACCTTTTATGCGCTGTGGGGTAATGAGATTTTTTCAAACTCATTTTAGTATGCACAATCATATAAAATCAACTTTAGGGAACGTAAGATGGGAGAATGTACATTTTCATAATAAAGAGAGGCACATGTCGATCAACAACTGCCCGTAAAGTTCTACTCGGCATAATTCAAATTTTCCAGATGACAGTCTCACCTCAAACTCACCTTTCAAAAGATACTTATCTTGTGGGGATATCCGTGGAGATTGCAGCACCGCTGAATTAGTTGGAAAATTTTACCCTAAACTGTGGTATGATACATCCAGCATCGCGATGTCGTAAGGGAAATAAATCTTGGAGGTTATGGACACATCTCGAAGGCAAGCACATAGCGCGCGCAACACTAAGTTAAACACAAGCCCCGCACATACACACACACACACGATCCCATCTCAAAAGCGGTGAGAAAAAGAGAGGCCGCAGCTGTGTGAAAGAGTAAGACAGCAAGACAAAGAGAGTGAGTGAGTGTACAGAGGAAATAAATTAAAGAAGAAGAAAAAAAAAAACGTAAGAATAAAATACATTCAGTTTGTTCGCCCCCTTCTCCGCATGCTCCTCATCAATCTGATTCGCCATCATCGTCGTCGTTGTCATGTCCTGCTGCTACTTCTGCTGGTGGCATCTACTCTTCGGTTTTATGCCTTTCCTCCCTGTTGTTCCATTCTGGCGTTCCCTGTGTCATGGAAGATAAAATTGAAAATGACGACAACAATACTAAGCGGCGGCGGCGACGACAAGAAGAAGTTGAAGTCAAACTCGAAGACGATGAAACCGTCCCGGTGATGGGAATTTCGAAGACGGATTGAGGAATGCGCGCTGTTGGTGTGCTCGTCGCTCTCCGACTTGAGGTGTGTAATGGTCGATGAGTCGTTTAGTACGTTCCACCACTGCTGGCTGCCCCGGGTATGCCCCACACTACTACTGACTGAATGATGGTGACTCTTCATAAGCGACTGTCGCGCCCCCTACACCATCTGGCTTGGGGTCACCACTACACATAGGCAAACAACAGCTAAAAGAAATAAAACAGTTGAACTCATCAACTTGATATTGCGAGCAAAGGGGAGCACTGTCCGTTGTGTACTGCAAATCGATAGATGGCGCTATTCCATGCCCCACGCTGATGTGTGAAATGTAAAGTCTATCAAATGAGATATGTAGTCGCCCGTCCATGTGCACATACATACATGCATAAGCGAATGGCATGCATCCATGAGCATATCCTCGTATCTCTTGGTTGATTGCAGATGCGAAGCCGTTGTCTGTGGCGTGTATTACTTACCAATCCAATGGATTGTGCCCACCTATTCACTGTACTACTGGTGCACTGGAGAGCTGTGTGTGCCTGTGGACACAGTGAGTCGAGAATGCGCTGGGCATCTGCGAGTGCAACGTCACATCTTTCGGTAGGCTCTGATGGATTTTGCATGTTAATGGGCCAATAAACTGACTCTACAGCAGCAGCAGAGACAGCACCTTATCTAAACATGCACGCGTACTCGGCTTGGCTTTGTGGTTGGAGTTCTATTTTAAATTTTTGTATAGAAATATACCCAAATCGAAGTCCACTTTCAAGTGCGGAGTGCTTAAAGATATTGTATACAAATTGGAGTCGGTCAAGCGAAGTTGTTTGCGGGTGATTTGTACGATTTGATTGTTGTTTTAGATTTGTACCTGCTGGGTAAATTGCATGGCTTGTAGTCTATTGGAGGCACATTTTTGGAGCTAAGCTATATTTTTTTTATTTAAAATGCTACCATACTACATTTTACATTAAATGGAGTTATTAATTCATGAATGAATTTTTTGCCGTGGACTAGAAGTGAACTCAGTTGCATGAATGATTGCAAAATTTCTATGCATCGCGCAGTTTTCTGGCGTTGTCATTAATTAAAAGGAGGGGCATAGGTATGTGCTTAATCCGTAGGGACTTTTAAAAGTGTGGAGAATACTTTAACTTGCTTATCCTCCTGATGAGGCTCCACAGCACTGAGTTTCAGCCCCCTTTATCCAGAACAGCATTTCATCTGTTTTCTTCAATGGCACACATCGTGTAGGTCGCTCTCTAAATGTGTAAAATAATGGTCCGTTAACTGCCTTTTCAGTTTTTCTATTTTATTAAGGAACACTTAAACTTAATATTACTTTATAAAGTTCTGTTTATGACAGAAGAACTTTTAGTACGCCAAACTGTTTAAAATTTCAGTAAAAAATCGTTTAAACCCGACTTGTGTGTGATAAAGTTCTCTTACAAGTGGAGGTGACTTGCTTTTCATTGAGGAGTTATTATTTTTAACTATTATCGGCAAGTAGGCTGTGAAAAATGGAAGATGAATAAAAGTTCGGATGGGTACTTGAATCCGAAAAATCTCTAGAAGTTGACGTATGTACTTACCCACTCCGCTACGTTTGCCTTATGATAAATGTAAAGAGTGATGGGCAAAATCCCAAAATACAAAATTCCGCAACACGAAAAGTCCTTAAAGGCGAAAACATAAAAATTATACAACTTGGCAAGTTAAGTGTGTGCATATGTAGAAAGTTTGCATTAGGTGAATTTCGCACTTTGTTCAAATTCTAAAGAGAACCAATCAGGGGATGCAATAGATAAAAAAAAACACCTTTTCTCCCCAGGGTCCACCATAGCAGGCATGGTAATAAGTGGTTACTAAAGAAAATGACTTATAACCCATTTTATAGCTCGGTATCTTTTTAGCCCAATCCACAAGAAATAAAGCCAACGACTTCGAACATTTTTGGCGGAATCAGTAACCTTAACATCGCAAGATCCCCTCTTCTGTAGATCCTCGAAAAGACAATATGAACTCGCCGCCTGACGTTTTTAAGTCCGCATTCGACAGCGTACATAGGGACGTTCTATACAATACAATGTCTAATTTCTACCGGCTCTTCCACCAAATTTGTCAGATTGTGTTTAGGATGACACTGGAGATCCCATACCCATTGCAAGATGGGTCACAAACTCATCAAAACTTTAAATGTCAAAATAGTTTAAGTCAAGGTGAAGCATTGACATGTGACGCTTTGAATATTCATGTTTAGAAGATCGTGCGAAACTCGCGGGTTAACACTAGAGGTATGGTCTTCCAATAGTCTGTTCAGCTACTCCGTTGCGCAGAGGATATTAACATTTTGTATACCATACCTCCGCAGAAAATAACTCCATCAGCACGGAAATCATAAGTAGAATCACTTCCAACCGCGGTTTTTTTGGGCTCAAGAGGCAATTGAGTAGCAAAGCCATATCCTTCTCTATGGCGTAGAAACTTGAACGTATTTTTGAGAATAAAAGTTTTATTTGCAATATTGGTGCTGTTGGCCTTGATAAAATATGCAGGAGAAGACAGACTCTACCGGGTTAATGGCAGCACTCACCTAGTAAACGCTTAAGACGACAAGGTCATACAGAGCGGATGGATAAACCTACTTCGGACCGGAGAGTCCTTGAATTTGAGCTGAGATAATGTAAAAAAGAACGACCACGTCTCAAATGGCGCACATAAGTGGGGAGGCAATTTGCTAGAGACCATTTTCCCCGTTTAGTCTGGGTCACCCAGCACTGTGATGTCACTTGAAGAGGAAAATAGATAATTTGCTGTTTATTCTCAGTTTGCCAAAAAATTATCTTAATCGCAAAGGAAAGAACACTTTCACAACACAATGTATGTCTGTTAGGCTCAAGTATGTCAATGTACTTGTTACAATTTTCTTGTTTGATTTACATCATTCAACGTCCCTTTCCAGAAAACCCACAGCGACACACGCGCCAAATTATATGACAAGAAATTGTCAAGTCAGATGAATAAATTAAGTTTTTTTGAAGATCAAGTGTCTCGGGCCAAGAGGATGATGTCACACTTTGACGCCGTGGAATTGTGGGCGGATCAATCAGTTATGAGATCTCTTTCTCCAGTGACTCACTTAATGTGTTGGCCCTGAGTGGTTGTGCTTCTGAGAAATTTATATCCGCACCGTTGACTTTGGAGGTGGACTATGAAAACCAAAAAAAAAATAGACTTCCAATCTCGTAAGGGGCGCAACATTTTTGGGCCTGACAGAAATTCGACTAATGGGTTGGTTGGGTTCACAACAAAACACATTTTTCCGTTCGTGTAATGCAATTTTGTTCAGACGTCTAGACCGTAGGCATTACTTTGTCTGTGTTCGATATCAATCAACTCAATTGTTTCGATTTGCTGCTTGAATGGTTTGTCCTTTTGTGTTGCTTGAGCAGTTATTCAATGTTATCAGTATCGTGGTTTATTGGAGACATAACATAAGAATTACAACCTCCCACAAGTGTGTAGGATGGTGGTGAAATTAGACGCAACAAATTTTGTTGACATTTTGTGTAAGTTTGAAACATATTCCCTCAAAAAATGTTATGTTCGAAAAACTGACATCTATTTTTCCCAGTAGATTCTGCTGCGTCCACACATTTATTTTAAGCCTTATGTCGTCAGAAATTCAAAATCACGGAAAAATAGGAACATTTAAGAAGGTCTGAAATTTTTTCTTATTTTGCTCAACGACAAAGAGTTTTATGTCAATTTGCTTATTAAAAATTGAGTATCTTATACAAGAAATTGGTTTTATTTCCTCTTTACCACATAAATAAAAAAAAATTGTATTTGGTCTACAAATATGAAATAGCTATTTTAAAGAATGCAAACATATTTAAGTTAATTAAAATGCGATATAATAACGAAAATTCAATAAATTGCGAAAAGTCACCTACATAAAGCTGTTTATGTAGTAGAGGTTAAAAGACAGGCTTTGAGCACTTATAAAGTTCAGCGAGTTAAGTTAAAATAAATATCTTTAAATGGAATAAATTAGAGTGGAGGAGGAATAAAATTGAGTTATAGCATTTATTAACCATTCAACAACCAAAATACTATTTTTTTGAACATTTATCTCTATTGGCGATTCCCCTGGAAAACGTATCTTCCGTGAATTTATTTTATCCCTGGAGTCGATTACTCGGATCGACACTCACCCGGGAATTGAATTCCCCTCAAATAAATAAGTTTAAATCAGTATCGAAATACTTTGAGGGGGATATTGTTTGAATATGAACGATTATTGGTTATTACAATTCTGTGAAAACTCAACTTTTAACTTCAAAACGACCACTTGTGATTGCAGAGAGAGAACAGAGATTTATTCGCAGATAAATTTATTGTTGTAGGTACAATCACCAAAGAAAGAATAAGGAATATCAACTATAATAAGACTTAGTACGTGCTTGTAATTTTTTGTAAAAAGTGGCTATCAGATGGGTTTTGTAAGGGACAGTTGAAGTTTGATTTGTTTAATCAAGCTTCAGTGATGTTTACTCCCAACTATTTGCAAGAGTGAAATTTTTCCCAAATGAATAAATACCTGAAAAAATATCCCAATCTAAAATCATTGCGGGACCTAATCCATTTTAGCGAAGAGGCGCCATGCACCCAAACAATAAATGTCCATACGCAACTAGATGACTGAATGAATAAACTTTTGTTTTGTGTGCTATTCCTCTCTCAAAGTAGCAGCTGTTCTGAATAGATGAAATTTGAGAAACTTTCTCAGAAACAATTTATCCTTTGAACGCTATCAACAATTGGAGAGAGGTCGAGGCGTGAAGAAAAGATAGTGAATGAAAATACAGATATGGATTTGAAACGAGACTTCCTCTGTGCAGGTCGCGGAAACTCTACTCAAATGTCCTTTCGACATCAACTTATTTGAAGTTATGCCGTAGCGTAACTAGGACAGTTTTTAGAGTTCGTCTAGTTATCTTGTCCCCATTTGCCATGTGGTCGCTAATCTGAAATCGCATCAAACACCGAACAGTCCAGTCTAGGCTTGATGCCCGAACCTTTTGAAGAGGATGTTAAGGGCGCAACAAAGTCGAAGAAATGTAATATTAGAATATAGAGAGTATGTTTAATAGCGCCAATCTCTGGAATATGCGAATTTATAGGTTACCTCTGTCTGTCCTAAAAATCGAAAAGGAATGAAAACCTTGTCGGGAAAACAATAAAGATATTCCTACTGTGATGTTAAATTTTACGACAGCAGCGAGGAAGGGTTTATGATTATACGCCGAGTACTACTAGGTGCAAGGTATGCCAATTAACGAAATCTTGTCGCGGTGTGATGGAACAAACAAAAACAGAGAAAATATCAAGAAAGAGAAAGGAAATATGACAGATGTCCAACTGGCGGGCGAATGTACGACATATTACTAGTCAGAACAATTCATTTAATAAGTCATTGGTATAATGAAAACAAGGATGGCAACAAACCGAGTGCGAGCCACTAGCGAAGGACTGTGCTTGTTAGAAGGGCGTGTTTGTAGTTCTGAACTGTAGGCTCACCAAATTTCGGGACCTCTGCAGTATGTTTCACTTCATTATGAAGAATCTTACAATTATTGGTGAAGTTTGGTTAATTTTACATTTAACGAAGAAGAGAGATAGAGATATGGTTTTATAGAAACCTTACTGCTGAAAATACAATTGTTTTACAAGTAAGATATGGAGTTCGGTAAGTAAAATCTATCTTGGAGGAAAAAGTATGGAAAAAAACCTCCATTTACGCATTTAAGGAATAACCCTTTTGGACAAATCCATATGTGCAAAGAATTCCGAATTGACGTTTTCAATTATTTTAACCGAGAGCAATTTGCAATTGACAACGAATTGTAAACCGATCATTTTGTGGTAGACTGTTGGCTATTAGGATAGATCTTACGCGGCCTGACACACATATCGGTAAGAAAAACCTGCGAAATGTAAAAAAAAGTTCATTTGAAAACCTATTAGAAGGAGGATAAACAATGCGTTTGAATACAACAGTCATTATTAAAAAATTGGAAAACAGGTTCTTCGTCAAGCTTCATTCTTCAAACGCGATAGCCAAACAGAATGTTTCATTCAATTGATATTGTACGGGAACAAATGAATTGAATTCAAAGAGAGCAAAATGACTCCCTGCACCTTTGTATCATTTCGTTGAACGCACCAACTTCCATCCAATTTCCAATCTCAATATTGGCCGCAAAGAACGGCAACCTGTTGAAGTATCCGTATACTCAGTCTTCTTAACTTCTTAACAGATTACCCTTTGTGTCCAATCGTTGAACCGCCTATGACATTTGGTTACTTTAAGTGTGCAATGAAACATTTTTCACTGAATTGCCTTGTCAGTGGTAAAACCCATTTGATAAGTTCCGTCAAATGCAGCCACCTCCGTTGATAAACAAAAAGAATTTAAACAACTTTTCTCCTTTAAAAATGAGGGTCTAATTGAAAGTGAATGACCTAAAGTTTCGATTTCATTTTTGACAGAATGTATGCTAAAATTGAAATATTACAGCGGCTTCTTCGGTTGCATCGCGAAACACAATCACATGAACTCTAAAAGCAGTAGACAGGCTGGCGTAAATCTTAACATGATAAGCAGACGATTTCATTGAGTTTTAATTGAATATTAGCATTTCATTCCAACAAAATTGCCATTTTGAAAATCGTTTGATATCCTGAACAATTTGGACAGCTTATGTAGCTCATCGCTCGAAGTCGAAGTCCACAAATTGATCAACTTTGAAATCATGCCGAATTCATTGCACACAAGTAGGTCTACGGCATACAACAGCGCTGCCAGTTGTTGGGCCAGACTCCGTCCAAATTGACCAATTAATCGAGTGTAAGGTCGTTTCAAGCCATCGACCAAGAGCTCCCTCCCTCGAACAACTGTCGTACTCCGGAGTGAAATCGCTGTTGCCGGATCGATGCTGCGCTTCCTGGAATTCAGTGTGCACATGCAATTAATGCAAAGTGGAAGGATTCCACTAGATTCCTTCTATCGTCCTTTGGCTGTGTGTATCTCGCATGAATCGTGAATGTGAGCGAGAAACCAAACTATTCGCCCGAACGAAAAGAGACGAAACGAATGAACATTAAAAATAAAGAAAGCCAAAGACAACAAAGTCTTAAGAGCATAAATACCTACAACTTGCACTCTGTGCACACTCGTGGTGCTCAGCCGAAGCTCGCCCGCACGTCCGGCCGTTGAGCGCGCGTTAGCCCTCCTTCGAGCATAAATTACACATGAAGTAGCATAGGTGGTGCTGCTGCTGGTGCTAGTGATGGTGGAGGGTAGCTTTGCGCTGTGCATGCATCACCAAGAGATCGCAGCCCGCAGTGGCGGCGGCAGCAGTACAAACGGCAGCGCTCTACATAGCGAGCGAACCGAACTGTTGGATGGATGGATGGTTGGTTCGTTGGAAGGGCGGGGAGTGGACACCGAGCGGCGGGCACATACAGGGGAGCGAGAGCACATCACCACCGCACTCGGTGCATGGTCTATGAAGGGAAACCAAATGATGATGAGGATGATTCGTCGCTGGATAGGGTGAGTGCAGGCAGGCACATGTACATTCATACGTCGGATTCGGGGTGCTGCTCGCGTTCGTTTGGTTGGTTGGTATGTGCCCTGTTTTTGTACCTTTTGTGAGTTTTGTATCCGTGAAGTCGTCGTCGTGGTCGTGTCATTGTCGTCATTCTGTGCCCTCTCGTGTGCACAGCAGAGAGTCACCACCATCGAATTGGAATCGGAACAATAACACAGAGGAACACAAAAACAAAATTAAAAAAGGGAAAAACACAAAATTATGATGATAATATAAAAGTGGTTTGCTTAGGCCAGGAGTGCGCGCGTGGGAAAGAGAGAGTCCCAGTCAGGATAGCAGCCACCACCGGTAATAGTAGTGGCACTGCTTCGTCGTCAGCGTTGTCAACGTCGTCGCGGTAGTCAAAGCTAGTGTCTCTGTGTATTCGGCGGGTTGATGGCTGAACGCGGGCTCTGTCATCTCGCTCTCGTTGTTGGGTTGGTTCAATCGAATATTCCCGACAAGCGTGTGAGAAATTTGTGTAAAACAGCGAGAGAGGCTTCCCAAGTCCCCTCGTCATCAATCACACGCCGTTAGCGGGGGTGTTCGACGAGTGTGTGTGCAGTTGACCTCAAGAGGAAGGGGAATACCCCAAGAGTGAACGAAAACCAAACAGAAAACTACCAGAAAAAGCGAAAAGAAAGACGCACTGAAAACAATTTCCGGTTAAAGACACCCGACGGATTGTCTTTGTACTTTCTCGAATCGATAATTAAAAGAAGCAAAAGAAAGGAGAAGGAGGAGGAGGAGAAAAAAAGAATTCAGTTTTGTATATATTGTCTCGTAATCGTCGTGTGTGAGAGTGCAAAAGAAAACCGAATAAATTAAAGAGAAGCAATAAAGCGCAGGGGAACGAACAACAAGCAGCAGAAGACGTCGACCGCGAGCTAGAGAGAGACCAAGGGATTACAACCACCCGGCCATGGTCGGTGTGTGTCACATACTCTCCTCGTCGTTGTCGTCGACGCTTACTCTGGAAGCCCACCACAAAGACGGGGGCTTGGGGGAGCAAATGGTGTGCTGCACAACAGAAATCTTTAGAACTTTGTACTTCTAAGACGCGCAATCCGAGTGAGATATTCAGCACACTAGTGGCCTTTCATCTCCCCATGGACCTAGTGTCGGTTTGCCTGCCTGTACACTTGAAATCTGTATCTCGAACTATTCCGCTGGACGCGTTCGGTCGCCCCAAAGTGGATAAATATTAAAACTCTTCCATACATATGGGCGCGAGTATTCCTCCCCTTGCTAAACCAATCAAAAGTGTATCCGCCGCAAGATGTGCGTCTGTTTCTTCGTTTTCCTCAATTGAAGCGTTTTCCCTAAAAGTTTGTGTCAGTGCATATTTGTGACGGAGCGGAGTGTGTGAACGATCGCGAGATAGGAGCCGGGGAGGTGTGTTATTGCGAAATTTATTTTCCGCGCCGATAGCAGATCACTGGGAGTGCTGAGTGCGCTGAATGCTAAGTGCCGCTTTAGCGGAATGCTTTTCTTTGCTCTGCGCGCCGATATTTGAAGTGAAGTGTGACAACCTTAAGTTGCAGTTTGAGGCGGCTTACATATTGGATACCCACCATTCAGCTATGCCGCAAGTATGTTTTTCTGTGTGTATGCGTGTGTGTGTGTTAGCATGAAGTGTTGTGCGTGAGGAGGGTCTATGAATCATTTGCGAGTATATTTTGGGGCATAAATTTTATGATTTTCTACATTTATCCTCCCCTTTCGTCGGCCCCAACCACAGAGCAACATTTGATTTCGATTAGATTCAGCGAATTGTTTGTGTTTTTTTGTTTCTTTTCGGTACAAACTGTGGTGGGAATGTTACTCATATGCTCTTGTTATTCTTTTTTAGAAGTTATTAGACTCGTGTGCGGGTGTATGTTGATGGTGAATTTGCTTTGATTGTGGGCCAGCTGGTATGGACGGGCACTTTGAAGGCATGAGTCAGACACTTACATTTGTAGAGTGGTTTTATCTGATACATGGCGTGGAATTTTGAACTTTAATCAAAGCTGCATTGACACATCAGCTATGAATTTTTCATCAATCTCTGAAAGAGTGCAAAGTCACCGTTACACAAGACCAGTGTTCCGATCAAGTCACTTTTAGCTCGAGGCTATCCATCGTTTTCTTGCTGTCAAGGATGATCAAACAATTAAGTGTACATTTTCACAAACATATCATATTTACTTTGCATTCGGCAAAAATGCGCCATTCTTTCTTTATTAATTTAGTAGAGACATGTTTCGTGTCATGGTGGCTAAGTGCGTCAAACTCACACGTTGAAGGTCCAATAAAATTCCGGGACTTAGCATCGCATATTTTTTTTCACCGCGCCACATCTCTCGAGTTGTTGACAATACTGAAAGAGTATTAATTCCTTTTAAAAAAGGTTGTCCACAATTAAGCTTTAGGTTCCTTCTACTTGTGATAGAACAGTAGCGCGCACTGCACTCCATATGTACGTATGTACATACATAAGTAATGGCTGCAGAAGTTAGGTCACCCAATTTATTTTATGTTCGATGTCCTATGTTCGATTTTTGTTTTTCTTTTTTTTATATTTAATTTTTATAATTAAATTCCAGTCCCAGCAAATTGCTAAGAAATGACTTTCATATTCTGTGCTGTGTTTTTTGTCTATACCGAACATTAATACCACTTATCTCACTGGGAATATTTTACTCATCATTGATAGTCTATTCAGAGCAACAGGTTGTGCGCCTTTAGCACCAGACTATTTGTCGGACATAGAGGAGCACGTGGAATATATTCGAATATCCTCATTAAAAGGAAGTCAGTCAGATGTTAAAAAATGTATTATAGACTCTGTACCGAATAAGTCAACCAGTTGAAAGCTAAACCTCACCCTTACATTAGAGGTTAACCCAAAACACGAGATCTGGATTTTTTTTCCACCCCGGGAAGGAGAAAGGTAAATCTAAAGAATATCTCTATCCTGGCGCACTTCTGTAAATTGTAATACATCATAAGTCTCTGTACAAAGCGTGGTAAAATAAAAATTGTGAGATTTTATTATTCTGATCCAAAATCTTATAAACACTAACCCTTATGAAAAGGTGCGTTAAGTAAAATTAAAGAAGAAATAAATGACAAATAGTAAGAAAGTTTTTTTTGGATTTCTTTGCATAAATAAAATATAGTGTATAACAACTTAATTAAATTAAATGAATAATAATAATTGAGTGGCACTACAGCCCACAAAAGACCAGAGCCTAGCTTCTACAACAACTACTCGTGTTGTGCGTGCTCCTGTTCTCTAACGGGTAGAAGGAACATATAGTTTGTGAAGCTTTTTCATAGACAATTGATACTCTTTGAATGTTGTCAGCAATTCGAAAGAGTTGGTGCCGTGAAAAAAAAATGCGAGATGCCCCTTGGGGAATCGAATCTACCCCTCCTGCGTGGCGGTTGACGCACTTACCACGCCACGGCGACCAATTAATTGTTTCTTTATCATGCCTGCAACCTATAAAGGGTCTGAGTCTGAGCTATAGTTTCCTTCCATTCTTGACGGTCCCGGGCATGCTGCTTCCAGTTCTCTAGCGTCCGCTATCACTTGGTCTCTACACCGGAAGTTCGGCCTTCCTTTCCTTCTTGAACCCAGAGGCTGGGATTCGAAAACGTTCTTAGCTGAAGCGTTGGTATCCATTCGACGGATTTCTGCCTTCGAACTACATCCTTAATTACCTTCAACAAATGCCTGTTTTTACTTAACAACAGTGTGAACTAAACGACTTAAGGCGTTTAAGTCTTCCGAAAAAATGCGTCAGACATTTTTAAGACCAGTTGGAGAAGTCCGGATTTGAATTTAAGAAAAAAATCGCTGATTCTGGGAGGTCCTCTGAAATTTAACTTAAGTGGTTGTAATATATTTATGGATTTAGTTGCTAATGTTTATTAATAAATGTATGTCCCTTAGAAACAGTAACCTTCTTCAGCAAATTCCGAAATTATTGCACTATTTAATCCTGCCCTTCACAAGAAAATTTATTTTGACAAAACAAATTCACCACACCGTGGTAATTACGTTTGTGAATTTACAATAGGTGAAAGAATCTTGCAAAAGTACCGAAAACAAAGCTTCTTAAGGAACCTCCCAAAGCAGACGTCACATTTTAGGGTTCAATGTTGTTGGAAAAAAGTGGAAACAATATAGAGGGAATAAACGCGCTTTCGGAAAAGTGTGCAACCACAATCTAGCCTAATTTAAACTTGATGCAAGAAAAAGAAGCATAAAATAAAATAAATAAATCAAATTGTTCCCAAATATCTTCCTCATTATTTTGTGTTCTGTTTTCAAAACTGTACGTGTGTACTGTGTACGATCGGCCAGACACCCTTTTAAATATTCGGGCGAACGCTGTAGCGCAATTGTCGACAACACCCATGACAAACGCAATATATCCTCGTCCACACACGAATATGTTCCAAGATTTGACTGTTAATTGGAATTGTTAGAATTTAAATAGTGCGGGTGTGTTCACAAATATAATTTCAGAAGTAAAATGGTCGTTGGAACATTTTCTGATGCAGAAGTTCGTTGAGCACCTCAACACAACAACACTCTTACCTGGAACGCAAACTTGAGTCGTATTTACTTGATCTTTCAATGAAAATATTGATGGCGGAGATTTATTGTTTAATTTATGGTTCACATGGACACACATTTGTGCCGCCGCGTTTCCGGAATATGGTTGACGGAATATATTTGGCATTCTGACTTGCTGCAGGAACCTTTTGTCTGGCAGTCAAAAGTCAGTCTTATTCGAAAGCTAGAGCTCCAAAACGACGTGTTATATTTAATTGGAAATGATTTTGTTTTCAGGTTTCTGTCTGTTCTTTTATGCCATACGAATTTTTATTAGATTCTCGTAATCATCAACCTCCGACTGCTCCAGGAAATATTTTTCTTAGGTTAGTTACAAATCTCGTACCAAAAAAGATTCGTTTTAGAGACACTTTTCACCACCACCAAACAAATATTTTCTCTGAAAATTATGTCCTTCTCGTTCTTAGCTGCCGTTCTTGACTGATAGCTTTTTACCGCAGTTACTCAAAGGACAAGACAAACAAGCAGTCAATCAATTTGACTAGCCGCACCTCATTTTCTGGTTTCCCCAACGATTTTGTGTAGTCTTCGACTGTTTGAAATGAAATTTTGTAAAACGATTCGCAAAATCAGACAAAGAAAATAGTGCCCTAATCCCCTCAAAAAACAACCCGACCCCGAGTCTATATCAGAAAAAAAATCAATCGCAATAATCTTCAGCACTTCTCCACTCCAACACACCCAATCGCGCAGACAGTTTTCGGATCACGATGACCTTGGTTCATGTCGAGCATTAATTCCAATCAACAAAACTGAGTCTTTGTTCGGCAAAAATCTTCACTCAGTGTCAGAAATGATTAGTGACTCATCGCCACCACATCGTATGTTCGTTTATGCCCACTTGAGGCGCAATATCGCACTCAAAATGCGACACACTTGCCTCTTTGTCTAAATTTAATTTGAGATAACAACACCGTGATATAAGCCAACTGAAGCAAAACCCCAATTGGGACTTGCACTAATTTACATGTATCTACTTGTCGTTTTCCTTAATAACATGCGGAGCACCCTTATCGCCTCAGACTGACGACAGCGATGACGACGGTGACGAAGACTACAACAAGAAATAACACAATTATCGCTGATTTCGATAAATAAACAGTCGGCCGGTGGATAGGTGTGGCACTTGTGAACTAGTCGTTCTTGGAAGAGATAACAGACTGCCAGTCAGCACATGAAAACGAACTGAACCAAGTATCGTCGAGTTTTTTCATACACTGTCCATAAATAATGACAGTTTACAATTAATGAGGCATTCATTGCAGGACAGAGGATGTAGGGTTCTTCATCAAAAGTCTATGCGAGGAATTGTTTGTGTAAACCTTATCTTCTGTTTGTGTCTCTCCTGCGTGTCCTACAGGAATAGTTTGGAAATGATGGAGTTGCCAGGAGTATGTCAATTTAAAAAGTAACAAATGTAAATAAGTATCGTAGGTTTTTAAAGAAAGTGGCTTGGGTTTTGACATTGATTTTCCCAAATGTAAACTGCAGTTTGTACGATATCGTTGATAATTGTTTTTAAATCAGCTTTCAAAACCTTGCTTTTGAGGACCTCTTCGCTTTTAAGTAGACAAATAAGGAACATTCTTTTCGTTGTTTGACTCTGTCGAATGTCACATTTGGCTACGCTTTGGTTAAGTCAATCTCTGTGGCTATACATACTGATGTCTTATTCAACACTTGCTGATTGTTTGTGCCGGCTACAAGGCTAGAATCGTCTACTGATGTCTTCTTCTTCTTCTAAGCGTTGCCTTACAGGCTTCGAACGAAACTCATTTCTATTTCAAAGAAAATGTTTTATTGTATAGTTTTCCTAACGTGTGGCGAATGTACTTAATGGAAACCTAAACTTCGGGCCTTTAATGTCTGGGGTCTGAATTTTAAGGACGTGGGGTTGCTATAAAAACAAAACAGAAATTCTACCACGAAATAGGTTATTCTTTCGTGGTCTAATAAAACTCACCAAGAATAAATTGCGTTTCTCTGCTACCGTCATACCGTTTAACAGATTTCCTACATTTCTCCTTTTTTGCTGGCGTCACAGTCCGGGGTTGACCTGGGCCTTAACGAACATGCCTCTCCAGCTACCACGATCTCTCGCCAGCTGCAATTGCTCACTCCAAGTTGGTTGAGGTCCTTCTCCACTTGTGTGCGCCATCCCAGCCTAGGCCGTCCTCTGTTGCGTTGTCTCAATAGCCCGCATTCGAAGATATTTCGGACCGGATCAGTGGTGTCCATATGCTCTACACGGCCTAGCCATCTTAAGCGTTGTATCCGAAGGGGATTGACAAGGAGCATGTCGCTGCACAGTCCATAGAGTTCGTCGTTGAATCTTCTCCTCCAGACGCAAATAGGACTAAATATCGCACGCAGAACTTTTCTCTCAAAAAGACTAAGGGCTTCCTCATCCGTTTTTAGTAGCGTCCAAGTAAGGACTGGGATGATCAACCTGTTGTGCAAAGTCAGTTTACTCCTTCCAGAAAGGGCTCTATTACTCAATTGCCTCTTTAGTCCAAAAAAGCAGCGATTGGCAAGAGCGATTCTGCGTTTGATTTCGGTACTGATGTTATTGTACCTATTTTTACCGCCCGCGGAGCCGAGGCAGACAAAGTCCTTGATTACCTCGAAGTCCGAGACGTCGTTTCTTACATAGCACAACAGATATCATTTTATAGAGGTCATGTACTCTCACAACCATTCAAAACGTCTTGCAACGTCCAACAAGGCCAATGCCTTCCAGAATTAGATGTCTTTTCAAAGTGCCCATCTCCAAAATTAGTAAACGAAAAAAAAATTGTTAATTTCCATAAAGCCCGGCCAGTTTTTCCATCCTGTGGCCGCATAAAAAGAAGCTGAAATCAAAGCTCTCCCAAAACCAGTTTACGGTCATCTGCCCGTGACCACTCGTGTTGCAGAACCCACTCGGCACACTACGGGGCAAAGTCCATTTTAGCGTGTTATCAATGAAATTTGCCATGATCCGAACTAATCCATCTGGCATACACAATATTGAACGGACACCACAGCCCACATGGATTCCACATGGCCGACTCCCCGCACACACAGCCACAGCGTGTGACAGGAAGGACACACTTTATTTCGCGTTTTCTTCCGTTTTTGTTTTTCCGAGTTTGTTTTTTTTTTTGTGCAGCGCACAAGCCCGTTGCATTGGTGTGCAGTAATATTTCATGGAATCACTTCGCTCCTGGTGGTGGTGCTCCTGCTGTTGTAGCTGCCCCTCATCCTCCTTTCGCCTGCCGGTGGCTTGTGCTGTGCTGCCATTTCATTGCTTTTGTGGAACGTGTCCAAGTTCGAGCAGCAGATGTACACTTGAATCTCTATATTTTCGATATTGGTGTCGTTTCTGTGCCGGGTTATTGTTGTTGGCACTGCTGCATGGTCTCCTGTTTATCTGCTCTCCTGGCACCCCATTCCCGGTTCAGCCCTGAGCACAGCCGTCATATCGTTGTGTGCACTCATGAGATGTGAGTCGGAATGGGAATAGGATTACCCACCTTGTCCTGCCCTGCCGTCCCCGGATCGCACCCTAAGCCCGGTGCCAAGGACTGCTGTGTGCGGCTGTTTTCCCCTGCGGTTGTGTAGTTTTCGTTTGTGTTTGTGCAGATTGTACACCAAGAGCGAGAGAACGTTCGGAAAATGTGAGACATCGAAAACACCGAACAGAAAGGAGTGATACCGAAAAAAAGATCCGCATTTGGAATGAATTCGGATTCGTGTGTCGTGTCCCCGTGTTCCTGGTGCCTTTTTATTGTAGTAACACAGAGCGGCACCCGAATAATAGTGTATGCGGCGAATTCCTCTGGAATCGGTGTGTGGTGCAGGGCGAGAGGACAGGGTCGTCCCCGCCTGCCACGCCACGATGTGTATGGGTGCCTCTGCGTTTTCACGAATTTATTAAATTCTGTATCGCAGGCACAATACTTAGATACTTAAACGTGTGTGCGGCGCTGCAGGCCCATCGGGACTTATCTGTGAGGTGCTGCGCTAAAGATGGTGAATAATTTTGATTGGCACAGCGCGGGGTGTTGGTGGGATTTTAATTAATAAACGCATTTCAAATATTTCTGTTGCACTTTCGGTGGGGAAAGTGATGGCTTGAGTTGTGAAGTGCGCGCACCCCATTTGCTGATGCGGTTTGGTTTTTTGGCAACGCACCCGCATCCGCCTGTTACAAAATGTCCGAAGCTAAACTTGTAAATGGATTACTGTGATTTTCTGTGAAAATTTTTCCATCAATTCCATGCTCTGGTGCTGGTTTAGGGCGCATACACTCGCCCTGCCCGTTCCAAAGTCCTGTGTAACTCGGACCGGCTGGGTTGGGTTGGGGTTGCCCTGTCCATCGGGCATATGCGAAATCAACTTTTGATAAATGCAATTCAGTGTGATTTCCATTTAAATTTGTTTTATTCATCAGCAGCAGAGCTTCGGGTGGAAGTTGATAAAACCGCAGCAGGAGAGTGACGGGACATGCGTTTGTACAGTGGAATGTCAGGTACCTACTGCAGTCATATATTCCCACTATGTTTCTGGATTTCTGTTTGCTTCAAAGAATGCCTGGCTGCCGTCCAGGAGGGATGGGGTGTTTTTATTTTCGAAATGAAAACGACAGGTATGCATTTGTCTCGAGTAGGAATGGAATCGTCGGACATTTTTCTGCTTGAAGCGCTATCCTCTGGTGACTCGCTTTTGCGAAATTCTGCACTCGATGCGTGCCGATGACAATGTGACGCCAATCTACGGTTATGGAAACCAAACCATCCGTTGACGAGTTTCGGGTAATAGTTCTGAAGTATACTCCCAGTAACTATGCTCACTCTAGGGTAATATTTCTTCAGTTACCTCTTTGCTCATTAAGGTTTTGCTTGTAAAAAATGAAGGAAGTTGCATTGCTTCTACTATTTCATTTCTCTCTCTCGATTTCCCGCTTCTGCCTGTTATAGCCACAACACTTGATTTTGGAATGAGGTAAATTACAATTAAAAATTGCCAAAAATCTTACATTATTAATTGTTAAAAAAAAGATCCAGTAAATCATGGCGAAAACCAAAGAGCTTCCAAACTAAAGGGGATGGTTAGAATTTCAGGTAGTGCAGGGACATTACTAGCGGATTAAGAAAAATTAAGAATTCTAAAAGATTGTCTTCAGGTTGACAAAAATTAGCAATCTTTCTCAAAGTAAAAAAGTAAATAAACTTCACGCAAAATTATTGTCTTTGTGGGCGGCGATTTTTCGTCATTGCAAGTAGACGGCAATTTTTCTCGTTACTTAACGGCTCTCATTAAAATTTCTCAATGCATGGATAAAATTATTTTATTATTGCTCTAAGTAATTTGCAAAGTTGGGTTATATATTTGATTTTGCGGAACTTTATAGGCTTAACGGCGGTACGCGCCTAATAAAGCGTCTTCTGATGCAACGCTTAAGATGGCTAGGCCATGTAGAGCGAATGGACACCACTGCTCTGGCCTGAAAAGCCTTCCAATCCGAGGCATAACCACAACACAACAAAGGACGGCGTAGGTTGAGGCGGCGAACACAAGTGGAGAAGGAGCTAAACTAATTTAGAGTGCACAACTGGAGGAAGCTAGGGAGAGATCGTGCTAGCTGGAGAGGCATATTAGTTGAGACTCAGCTCCAATCCATACTGCAGCGCCAGCAAAAAAAAAAATAAGTGTTTATGTCGTTATCTTTTATTTTTTATTTTTTTATTTTTATTTTTTTATTTTATCTTCGCCATGATTGATTTCTGTTCAGAATTTTAGCAATAGGTCTGTTCGATAACTCTAACGCTCCACTTTTTTCGGACAACAGCACACCCATATTATAACCCTACATGAAAGTTATAGAACATTTTATCCAACAAATCCCGGATTGCCTGGAGAAATTTATGACTTCTATGGGCGCTCACAAACTACAATGTTTTAATGCACATGAACAAGACTTGGTTATATTCAAGAATAATTATTGAGTAGCATTAAAGACGGCAAGGAACCAGAGTCTAGCGTCTGCAAGAACTACTCATTTTTGTTCTCTCACGAGCATAGCCACGAATGGCTACATTTGAGAAGCTTTCAGTATCAAGTACTCTTTGAGTGTTGTCAACAACAGGAAAGAGGTGATGCGGTGAAAAATTGCATTCAGTCCGGGAATTGAACCAGAACCTTCGGCGTGTGGGTTGACGCCCTCCCCCACTACGTCACGGCGACCACACTAGGTTATATTTGTTCGTATTAGCTTTTAAGAAAATCTTGTTACATTTGAAACATTTTCAAATTGCCCCTTTTTCTAAATTTTTCCAACTTGCCGTGCTACATTTGATGGAAATCGAGCTGCCTACAACATTCAAAGTTAAAACGGCCTATGAACATCTTCACACGTCTCACCGTTTTGAGTCGGTATAAACCTGTAGTTCCTCTTTACACGAGAAAGTACAAGAGTAGGCTCTGTTGTAGCGCTAGCCAATTTATATTACGAAAGCAGTAGTATTGCAAGCAACAATAGATGGCGGTATTCAAGTGCTTCGAATTTATTAAAATATGAGGATTGTTTATCTGCTTTTTGTTAGATTTCGAAAGGTAAAAACATTGTCGAACATACATTATGATTGGATCTTTAGTTGCGGTTTCATTTCCATTTCACTGGGTTTTTTTCTTCTCTTCATGTAAGCCTCCTAGAAACCACTTCTCAAAACCTGCAATAAATATACTTCAAAGCATATAAAAATGTATGCCTAACTGACTTGTTAGCCTATTTCCGCTGTTGACGGAATTTGATTGAAAGTCAATTTAGCCTCTTCGAAAATTAGAGTGTTAAGCATTCTTTTATAGATAGGCGTTCGGTAGGATAAGGTAGTACACTTTGCAAGTGTTTTTCACTCTTTATATCTGTTGAAAATTTTATACTCGGAAACGGGATATAGAAAGTGACAAAATAAAATCCCAAGATACTACTAACTTAAAAAGCGTATAAAAAGATGTACCACTAACGTGAGACCATTGCGAATGTATTATTGCAGAACTTCACATCAGCGCTTTTTGTAAAAGTTTCGTTAACAATATTTAAAAAGGGTTATAAAGAATTATTTTTATTGATTCAAAAATGGGTTTCAGAAAAAACTTTGACAGCAACAGAAAGAGGTTTTTTACTTGTAGACGGAGAAACTGTAAGAAAAGATGCAAGGAAAGACAGTTGTAAATAATTATCTTGCGGATTCACAGCACTATGGAATTATAAAGAAGGATGCACGGTAGAAACAACAAAATTGCGAGAAAAACGTTTAATTTTACTAATTTCGACCAAAATAATGAAAAAGGTGAAAGTTAATGCATATCAACGGTAAAGAATAATAGAATAATACAAAATGTGCTCCTATTATATATAGAGTAAAACCACTTGAAAAATAAATCACAACAATAGAACAAGCGAACATGTCACTTAGAAATGTGAATGGAAATGCGTTGTCTTTTCGTAAAGAAGTCTAACTTTAACGCCCCCGATGGATACTACGCTAATTTCAATGCTCTTAGAAAGAAGGAGTTTATAGTGACCAGATCTCACAGTCGTACTCATTTTCGGACACATGCCTTGAATAATCCACAAAGACAATGCCCACCTCAGCACTTGCAGCATTGATCAGAAAACGTGAAACTTTGTCCAATGTACGCCCTACAGAAAATGTTTTGACATCGTTACTTTGTATGAGTATGAAGGCCGCATACAGTTGGAAGACAAGTACAGTTTAGTATTGTAGTAAAAGTTTCTGGTTACAAAAGACAAAGCTAATTACCACATGTGAACTTTCTTTTAAAAGTCTACTCCTCTACTTGGGCTACGTCCTAACAACGCTTAGTTGCAAAACATTGATTGAAGATGGCTTAGTCATTGTCATACATCTACATAAATATGTCGATAGCTAAACGTTTCTTCTACTAGGTGGAATGTCACGTCAAACTGTCCGGACTGAAGGCACGATCAAAGAGCCCCATCAAAATCCCGCGCATCCGATTTCCATTTTTAACTTGGCAGCCATATGTTTGCAGTTGGCAAAGTCAGAGTATCACAAATGTCCGAGCGATGACTGGCATAAATCGTAAATCAATTTTGTGTGCTATGGACACTTGCACAAGCTTATGTTAGTCATACAATCCGAAATTTCTGGCAAAACTGTATGCTCCCCCCTCTCCCTCCTTCGTGAGTTGTAATTGTCTGAGCACACCCGCATATTTCAAAGATCTCAATTTGATTAGGGACAAACACTATGAGTGTTCTTGATTAATCATAGCAAATTCGAGCGCAGAAATAAAACCCCTCCAGAGACAACATGTCAAACATGTCGGGGGGGCAATTCATTTTGTTCCCTAAACATACGCAGCACACTCGCAGCATGATTTGCTGCCCAGTTAATGCCGCCAATATTTTTACACACGCTTCTATGAAAGCTGAGCGTTACATACAATGATATTCAAAAGATTCATAGCCAGTTGGATTTTTTGTCTTTCATTTGCATAATCTGTCAACGGATTCATTTGTTTTCCCTCCCTCGGTGCGTTTTGATTATTCCATGAAACAGCCGCTTAGAAATACGTATCTCGTTGCTTTTGTCTTCCATCTTTCTTTTCATTATTTTCTCCTTAAACACAATTGATCGACAAACGAAGCCAAGCATTTCTTTGTGACGGACCTGCACACAAGCTCGCCCTGTCAGTCTCGATAGTTTACTACTTTGTGGCGTTGTTCGGCTCTGCTCCACTCGACTCTGTCCACCCGACCTTTCGTAATCATAATTTAGTGAAGCAATCAAATAATTTCACACTCTACTTCGCGTCTTCTTTAACGCAGTTGTTTTCTTTTTTTCATCTACAATTGCTGCCTGCTGCTTTCCTTACTTCGGTTTCATGAGACGAGCTGGGTCGTTGACCCCCGCGGTGGAGAAAGAAGTGCGCTCATGTCTGTATGATCGGGGTGTGCTGCTTGCGCGTATGTAAATAGACTCACGTCGTCGTCGGCAAGCATCTGTTATAGCCGCCCGTGTACTTCATAATTATTTAGATGGGGTATCTTTTTTGGAACACTGTCAGATATTGTACACCAAATTTGATTAATTGTTGTATGGTGATGAGTTTTCTGGGGTTTGCCTTGTTCCAATCGCTGTGATGAATTGTAAAGGGATAGATTTTAACTGAGTACCTTACACGTAACCGTTAAATTACAATTCTTTGCATTTATTTCATTGGATTTTTTATACCACATAAAAATTGGATACTTATTTTATTTACCACACTACAATATTCCATTAACATTTCTTACCTACTAATATAACGGTTAATACGCTCTATTTTGACAATTAATAAAGGTTAGTTCATTTCTAACGTATTTCAGAAATTAAGTCTGTATAAGTTGCTGAATAAAACTGGTTGGTGAAATGGCAAATGTCGATTGATACTAATTTAAGTCTCTTTACAATTTTGAACATTAAAAAAATTCATATTAACCGTTACATTAGTAGGTAAGAAATGTTCCCGAAATACTGTACATTTATAGTGAGATGAATAAGATTTAACTTATTCTTCTTAAATGAAAACATGTACATATTTCACACATTGTAATTTGTACGAAATTTTACAATTTTTTCCCATATCCTTTCTGTTAAATTATGGCACTAAATAAGAGGAACCTTATTTAAAGACTAGAATGTGTGGAATTTATTAAATAGATGACATGGAAATCAATTGAGGGTTATTGACTTCATTTCACCGAAAGGCTTCATAGAGAATGACCTTAAAGCTATTACGTAGCACACGTTATGCAAATACTGTCTGGGTGCCGGGGGCATCCTTGGATCCGTTTTGACTTGTAATTTGCTGACTATGATGAATAAATTATTTTGGTAAGATTCGCAGTTGACAGTGTAAAGAAAAAAAGTTTTTGATAGTCTCATTTCTCAACATTTTGTAAAGCACCTATAGTTAAAATATTCTACAATAAATACAGTGTTAAAAATTAAAAATAAATGGATCACTCCAAATGGATGCATTTGAAAACAACATGCAGTGCACAAAAAGATTGCACAAAGTGAAATAAGAGCAATCAATTTAAGAATAAATTCCTTACCTTTAAAACATACAATACCGTTCTTAATAATTCAAATTCAATGACCACTCAAAATTTTGAAACACACATTTCTTACAGAAAGATCAGCCATGTTCACTTTGTAAACTAGAAATCGTTATAAATAATAGAGATGTGTATATTTTCGTGTGATCTAACTTAAATTTCGTTTTACATTATGTCCTGAGATAAGACCACACCTTTTTCTAAATTTAACTAATTATTACAATGTGGGATAAAAATAGTATAACCATCCGTGATAATGACCGAAAAAAATCACAAAACAGAAAAAAATTAAAAATATGCAGGGAAATAAGTTTCCGAGAAATAAGTCCACTGGATACTAAGTTAAAACTTTAGTCATGTAGACTGAGATCTCATGCAAGGTAGTAACAAAGCCTTTTTTACAACAACCAAGGGTGGTAATAATTTTCTTCAAGTGTGAACAAAATCCCACTTTCACCAATAAAAAACAAAATAGGAAGCAGGTTGCATGTAAATAAGGTTCCTTACATATGTACATCAGAAATAAATTGTAAAACACACGTTAGCAGTATGTTAGTAGGCTACCCCTCTGCAACTTCGCTACTTTGTAGAATGTAGAATTTGGGGTAGGTTCAAGTTTGATGTTTTGAAGTTTCCACAAAAAAGTAGTGGACCTACCTGCCTTGCTTTGGTAACTATATTAACTCAAGTTTGCTAAAAACTGATTAGATTCCCTCTCAAATGAAAGTCTAGCACTTAGCAATCTATGCACCTTTCGGCATTGAAACTTGATTTCGGTAAAATGTAACACAAAGAGTAAAAAATTGTAGCAAAAGTGTCAAATTCGAAAATGTATTTATAATCAATTGACTTAACTTGCAAATATTGAAGCAACGTGGCAAAGCTGGTTGTCAGCAACTGGAAAGAGTCAAATATCTTTGCTGCAGCATAATGCATCGCGTTGAGTCTTTAAACGTCACATGAACTCGAATTTTGAAGGATTCAAAGATTATCGTGATGTAGTGAAATCTGAAGAAACACCAATCCAAATTCGAAAATAAATCGCTGAATTTTTGGCGCACAGCCATGTCACTAAAAAAAGAGTATGTACTTTATTTGTTGTATGTCATAATTTGCCACCTGCTATATGATGCACAAATCTATTGATATAAGGGTTGAGTCAAGAGCAAATATCGCCCAAAAACCCCAGAAATTAAATACAATGATCGGATGAGAAAATCATCAATCGGGAATGCTAAATGTCTCGATAGGTGGTGGTAGATATTGTTTCGGATCCCTTCCACTGTCAAATTTCACAGAAATCAGCTGTTGATTGACGAAATTGACGATACTTTATGATGGACATATGAACATAAAGTTGTTCATCTGTTTTTAAAATCCTTGTTTGTCATACACGAATTCTTAGTTTTCGTTTCTGGACAGTTTATACAAAAAAGCTGTAAAATACTCTAAAGTGAAAAGAGACAAGGAAGACGACTGTCTTCTTCTGAGTGGTTAGTGGTCAAAGGCACATTTGCCGGTTATTGTTGACTATGGTTCGAGGAATAAAATACGGTGTGCTGAATTCTCACCACCTTCAGGTTAAAACTCTTTTAAAACTCACTTAAACGAATTCAAATTTCCTTTGGTGTGACCAACTTAGAACTTCATCCCCTTATAAAACCACCTCCCAATGCACTTTAAATTTAATCAACTCTTGCGACTACATACACCTATGGGTGATTTTATCTTATATTGATTGTTCACACGCAGTGTCATATTGAATATTTATAATGAATAACCGACCAGAAGAGTTTTCTCCCTAAAAATAAAGCAACACTAGGTGTAGGTGCTGTTTAATTGCCTCCATATTTCACATGCGAAAAAAATCGAACGAACTACGGTTTTAACGTCCCCTGATTGAATGTTAAAGTGCTTCTATAATAAATGAGGAGGACGCACTCTCCCCAGCTGACCATTTCCGCTCTCCCGCTTTTCTGGTTTCTATCCATAATTCATAATGCTTAAAAAAATGATTCAAATATTTGCATTGCATTCACTTACGTGTCAAATGAAACACCAGTGCTTGAAGTAGACCTCCATTCTCGTGTTCGGTTTTTGGGGCTTGGCCACGTCTGTTCAGAAATGTGTATGTGAGATTTGTGAGGAAATACCTATCTGGTTGCATTTTTGCCATTCTCTGACAATTTGAAAATTGACCGAAACTGAATCCTTCCATAGCATATTATACAATGAAAGCCATATGTCACATTGATTGGGTTCAGTGAGAAAAATAAAATAAATCCACCAGATACATGCAACTTATTTTCTCGTTCTGTGGCAGCTATATGTGTAGCACCTTTACTCTAGGGCTTCCTTTAGTTTCCGCTCCCTTATCTCCAAGAACTACTATCCGTGTGTATATGGTGGGGACTGTCTAACCACCGCAACAATTGAAATCCCGACGAGTGCTGCTACTGCTCCGCAAGAGATAGATACACACAATTTTGATTCCCTCTCCGAAGGAGATTCTGCTGCTGCTGTATTTTTTATTCGACTTTGTGTCCTTTTTACCTCTGCCATCATAATGACATCCATTCCGGCCGCCCCGTTCGTGGTGTTTCTCTGAATTTTACTTGAGTGAGCAAACAGCAGCAGCAGAAGTTTGTGTGGTGGTGTTCGCTCTCGTCGTCGTGCCGTTGGTGTGTTTTTCGATTTTCCAATTTTATATCATGTCCCAAGCGTCTCTTGCTGGCTCTGGAAGTCTCCGCGTTTACGCCATTAATGGTATAATTCGAAAGTATGTTTAGTGGGTTGAAGTTATTTCCATTTTAATTTATTCAATAGGAACGCTCAATAAGGGAAGAAATTATAAATGATTGTCGCGCTTTGATGTGAAATAAAGTGACAGTCGGGGCTATAAATGTCATTTAAAACCAATCAAATGTCTGTCGAGTTAAGTTTAATGGGAACTTTGCACTTGGGAAATATGATGAATATTTTTGCCGGTCTACATAAACATTGAGACAGCTATTAAACAATATGCCCTGATAAAATGTAAGCCTTCGACTAATAAAACGAGAGAATACGACGAAAAAAAAATGAAGTAAAAATAATAAAAACTCCTCTGTGACGAGATTCCCTTTAAAACCAACCAACCACCATCATCACCACCACCACCGCGTCGTCAACCAATACCACCTTCGTGCACTCTCGCCATCAACAACAACGGATGAACGAACGACACATAACCAAGAAAACGACCAACTCAACTGAACTGAAAAAAAAAGCAAAAACAGAAAAAAAGGAAGGAAAACGACAACGACGACGACGACGAGAAACCATCACACAGAGCAGCAGCAGCAGAGAGGAGAAGAAAAATAAAACAATTCTGTGCGAAAACGAAAACTACAAATCCACCACCACTCTCGCGCTGCTGCTGCTCGCCAGCGAGCCAGCAACTTCGTCGCCATCTTGAAAGACGATGGTCTGCAAATCAATTCCGCGGCCAGAAAATTATTAAATTGCTGGTAAATAATAGCAAATAAGATTGAAAAACATAAAAAACCCATTCACCAGGTGCTCCCGCCATCGGATACTGAATAATATCAACGAAAGCGCGTTGAAAAACATCATAAAGCAATCAAATACCCAATTTGAATCCGCGACTCAGCACGCACCATCGGCGTGATGAATTCGAAAAATTTGTGAAAAGCGTTTGTGCAGTTCCTCACCGAGATGAATTATTTATTTTTTTCACAGAAAAGTCCGAACAAAAAACCAGCAGTAGTGTTTAGTGCGGTTGTGAATAAAACAACACATTCAATAAAAACGAAAGGATAAACGTACAAAAAATGCGTTCAGTGTTGGGAAAAATGAAAAAAAGTGCTGCAACAAAATTCTATGAAAATTAATAAAGGAGGGAATGGGAGGAAGAAAAAGTGACATACGTTAGAGTGTGAGTGAGCAAAGTGCTGTGTGTGTGTGTGTGCGTGGAGACAAAACTCAGAAATATGCGTGAGTGAATGTATGAGTGTCAGTTTTGTTTTCTTTTGTGTTTCGGTTGGAGGTGCAAAGCCGAAAATGTAAAACTAATATTTCTCTTTATCTGTTGTTTCTCTTAAACGATTGTGTTCTCTTTGGGGAGCGTCTCTCTTTGCGTTGCGGTGGAAAAAGGGGGAGAAATAAAACAAATCAAGGAAGAAAAAAAACAAACAAAAAACAAGAAGAATAAAAGAAAATGTCAAACATAAATTGATTTTTGCTACCCCATTCTTCGTGCTGCTGCGGGCAAGAGTGGGACGGATGCGAAACGAGCGAGTGGGATAGGATAAGTGGAATAAGTTGGTTGACACTTGCATTGTTTTGTTGTTGTTTTCGATTTCGAATGACCTTCTATGGGGGTTTTCCATGAAAAGCGAACGACATTGTTAGTAATAGTTGTTAAACGAATTTTAACTGTTTGTGTTGCTGTGTTGTATTGGCGTTTGTTAAGCCGTGTTCATTGATGGATGCAATTAAAATTAATCGCTAGCCAGTAATACGCGAAATAAACTGAATATTTGTTTACATTAAAGTGGGGCTTACACTAATGATTGAGTGTGTAAATCGTGAATATCGACAATGTTATAGACTTACAGAACAGGATTTTTTTGTGACTTTGAGTTTATTTTTTATTGCTGCATTTTTGCAATGGTAACTAATTGAATCACTGGAATTTTGAAGCTGTTTGCACTTGTTGACTTGAACTGTATGAAGACTAAAAGTTTCTTTGGGATAGAAAATTCTAAAATTGATCTCTGTAATTAAAGATTTTCCTTTAAACAATATTAAGTATTTGTAGAGCGCGTAGTGTCACTTTCTGTGATCATATATTTTGTTTATACTTATTGTTGGAACGTGAACTCACGAATGATATCGATGGCTATAGTTGAATAAACACTTAACTAACAATTATTTTGTTATGCTAATCAAGCGGCATCTCTCAGCAGAGCAATGATAAGCAAAAGTACTCTGAACAACTAGTATTTTTTTCGTAGTTACCGGAAGTTATTTTTCTAGGCCTCAACCAACATGCCTCTCCTACTCGCACGGTCACTCGTCAACTGTTTCCGCTACAAATGGATTTAATTGAATTGAATTATGCAGAAATCATTTGTGTGATCAAGTGACTGAATGACGAACAATTATAAATAGTGGCATGAACTGCGGTTTTTTCTTTGTGTGACGGTTATGGTGAAATTTTGTAGTTGCACCTTTAGTAAAGTTTGTTTTGAAAATTTTCTTAAGACGCCGTCTGTCAGTTAAAACGTTCGTTACAACATGATATCGAGGAATACGACTTGAATCTGTCGAATCAAAACCTGTAAAAACTTAAAAACTGATTATAGGTATAAAGGTTTGTTCTCAAAAACAAATGTAATGCAAGCAATTATTTGCCTTAACTTTAACCATGCCTTAACAAATGTTATAAGATACGCTACCCTCAATACCTCTACAGAGCTCTTTGAAGAGTTAGGTTTTTTTATGAAAGAAATAGTCCGCTTATACAATATTCAAAAGCATTGAGAGCGCACGTCAATCTTGGCGGCTTCTTGACGATTGAAAGCCAGTCGTTCACATGAAACGGCTCTTTAATTTTCCTCAACGGTGTGTTGGCGATGGCATGGAAAATGTGTTCATGTACCGGGAAACTGCTACCATGATTGAAAAATTACTTAAAGCTTTAAATGTGTGTTTATCAGAAGTACTCGTGATGACTGAAATTAGTGTCCACCTATGGGTCTTCAGCTATTTTATAATTTGCAAAAGAGGATCATGAGTTTGAAACGACGGCAGAAGAGGATCCTGTGTCCGAAACGATAAATAGACAATAATTTGAAGAAAGGTAGGGCTGTGGTGTTGCCGCAGCAGCTAAATGCAACCAAACATAATTAAACTGTCTCATCTTATTAAGAAGCCCAAAAACGGATGCCTTCCTTGAAAGTTTCATGCCATGTCTATTACAAGTTAGGGTTTTTTTTTGAGTCGAAGAAGCAGACACCTTTGTGGAAGAGTTAGGATTTCATACATATTGTGGAATGAAAGTTACAGAAAGAAAATGCGTGAGATTTTGTCGTGGCCGTGTCTTAATAAAGACCTTCATTAAAACGGTCGATGTTATGCTACCTCCATATTCTACAAGACATTCAGATCTCGCTAGCAGTCATTAATGACATAAAGTGCTTTCTATAAGCCTGCTCCAAGGTGTATATGTAATAATACAAGTTATGATATATAAAAATTGTTCTCTGGTGCTTAAGCGTAGACTTTGATAAAAGCGAACGAAAGGTTTTTTTCGGGATAAAAATTTTGCGTGGGTTATTTGACACAATTTGTCATAAAGTGTGTGAGTTGTACGGACGCATTGAATGGATAAAGCATGAACGTAGTATGAACTCTTACGAGGCATTTGCGGATGACAAAACTGCGACATAGAATGTATGTCAATCTGATTCAAAAAGAGAATCCAAAAAAAAAAATGTTTTCCGATTGAGTTGGCATTGAAATAAGAACATCTTACAACTTCGTGTGCATAATTGCATGAGGTCACACTGAAGTTTGTCTTATGTTACTCCGTCGTGCAACAATAAGCAAATAATATCCAAATATAACACGGTGACCTACGACTGTTGCCATCACTTGCAAAAAGGTTGATGATTGTGTTGAAGGCAATCGTTTTAACGAAATTAGAGTTTGTGGATTCCTAAGAAACAAGCCATTTATAAGTAATGCGAGTACATGTCCAAAATATCTCAAGAATTCTTTCAGTCTGCACAAGAACGAAAACCTTTTAATTCAAAATAAGTACAAAACAGGTGCTCAACTGGCGTCAGAACAGAATTTCCGTTTTTACGTTTTAAAATATACTACCCCTGCTTAGATATTTGGGATATTTGGGTCTACCCAATACAATTTCTTGTTCACGTAAATACGGCCGTCGATTAGTCATGCATAAGCAGCGTGAGATAATCATGTGGGAGAAAGGCGAAAGAAAAACAAAAAAATAATCAAAGAAAATGAAATCAATCGTTCGTGTAGTTCATAATAAATTCCCATCTATTGGAATATTTCCCATTTATCAGCAGTTGCTTCAAGCCAACAACGAGTGAGTCATTATTGTTCGGCATGAGTAACGTCGCGTTCTGAATTGATTTTCATCATCAGTGTCTTCATAAGACGTGTGTATTCGCGATGGCCAAGTGACGGTCAGTCATTTGGTTCTCACACCTATTTGAAATGTGCCAACTTTAAACTATTGTGTACACTCCAGATGCACACACATGTGTTTGTTATTCGAAATGAGGGATAGCGTGTCTTACATGTCAGATTTGCATAACGACTAGCCAACTGTAGTCGATGGATCGTTGATGGTTTTTTGTCAGTTGATTTGTCTCGTGTTAATTCAAGGTCACCTTGATTTTCTGAATTTTACAGTCGCTGTCAATCGATATTTAAATAACCATCAAACATCACACACGTACGTTACCACATGTGGAGATGGCTACTTTCCGGTGGAGAATAAACACACGGTTTTAAATACGTAAAAGACCTACCGACAGTTTGACAGTTTTTTGACCTCCATGAGCAGTTTCTGTGGGCAACAATCATGGTGATTTGATGACTGAGTGGGTTAGTGGTCTCTGGGGATAGATTTTATTTAACATTTGACAGACATCGAAGAATATTTACAAAACTTCATACATATATCGGAAGTCGCAATTCGCACAAATATACTGTGTTGGTGTAGTCATTCTGTTTTCGACTTTTAGTTCGGGAATACAAGTTTTAAGAACGTGGATAAATACGAAACACCTTTGATTCCTGTGAATAAAACAAGACCTGACCAGTGCACACTTATTTGTTTGCATGTCGATAACTCCAAAAGTGGCACCTATGTTCTTTACATCACCTCTTTACTGATGCATATTTATCGCAATGAATGACCCTGTTGACAACAAGGAAATAAGGTTGCGTGTGTGGGCTTTTTTCATGAGCATTTATAATTTGTCTCTACGGAATCGATTTACAAACTAGATACGCACGATGTACCTGTACACTTAACAGATCCTAAAATGAGTCCCATCAGCACAATATGAGTACAGACAAGTGCGGGCTATTTTTTTTTTTACAAATATGTATACTGGTGTTTCAGGAATTTCATAAATATGCTTTAAATTAACACCCATGAAATTCCTCAATACTACTGCATACTTTACACTGAATAATGAAGGACCTTTTCTGTGCGTGGGACATTCACAGGAATCCTCCGCAAAAGCATTCACAGTATTGCGTTGAATACAGGTGGTGTAACCTTGTTGCAGAATTGACACAAAATTCTGCTTAATTCTGGAGTACTCATACAATTCTCTGTAAATTGTTTGACGAAGATGTATCTACTTAAACTGGTTCGTAGTCCAATACAGGAAATCTGAGTAGGCATATATTTAGGTAACCGAAGCACAATTTTCCCTCTTTACAGAATAATCCAACAGATTATCGAAACAACAAGCTTGCATTTTCTTGCGACAAGGAATGTCTGATCGATTAACCCAAATACTGAAAATTCTCACATAATTTATTTTATTTCATTTCAATTGTTCGCTTATCTCATATTTAACTTTATGTCGCTACATAAATTACGAATCAATAATTATGCGTGGTTTCATCTGAAAATATTTCTTGGTCAGGAAACCACAGCAGAGCAGCGTGACAAAATATTTATGCTCTCGTATATCATAACAATTTCCGATTCAAATAAAATACTATCAACTTGTTGACTTAAATTAACACCGTCTCGCCCCCAAACACAACCCCATCAACTCATAAAAAAACAACAATTTGTAAGTGTAAAAACCAACCACGCTTAATAACAACAATAAAAATAAACACAACCGTGTTATACGTTCTTTTCGTGTTTTTTTGCTCAGTCATTGGTCTCTTCTCATTTTACATAATAAAAAAAAAAGTGAGTCGCAACGCTCTCTCCCCTAGCAATCGATGTACACATGTGTGTGGCGATTGTGCAAAAAGTATGAATGAAAAATGTGTAGCGAAACGTGGGGAAACATCTCGTAGTGATTAGAGAAAGAGAAGAACAACTAGAAATGCGCAAAGAGAAACCACTCTCACTTTCCTTAGAGTATTCCTCTGAAGAGCAGAGAAAACGGAAAACGACACAGAGAACAGGACCGAATTGAAATTTGAAACAGAAGAGAGAAACCACCTAACTCAATCAAAATAAAGTAAAATAGGCGCCAAACATGCTCCGTCATTCGTTCTCTTTGTACATTTTGAACGGGAGCCGGCTTATACAGTTATTTCACTCACTCACACGCGGCGCATCTCGAAAGCAAAGTGAGTGATTTAATAGCGACTTTGGGCTTGCTGCCTGTCGTGCCGTGCCGTGCGAGTGCTACGCGAAAGAGAATATAAAAGAAAAGAATAGCGTTTGTGATTACTTAATTTATGTTTATTTAATATTTATAGCAAACATAACAATAATCTACTTTATTTGACAAAACCGATTATTTTATGCTTTATTTTTGTTGTTCTTCTTTTTTCCGTTTCTGAACAGATGATTAAGGCGCATCCCAGCTGATCACACTAAAGAAGTCAATGTCACCATGTAAACCAAATACCCATTATGGAGACGAATATACGAAAATAACTTTTTGTAGTGAAAAATCGCACAAACATTTGAGAGTTTTTGTAAACGCACATCTGTGCAAATTGATTAATATCGAGCATAAAGCAGAAACAAAAATACACAACACATTTTAAATGAAGAATATGGATAAGAGCAATGATGGCGGGGATGGTAAATCCGGCGGTGGCAAATCCGGTTCATCGGGTGGTGGCGGTGCTGGTCATGATCAGTCTCTTCTAGACGCAGCCTCATTATTTGGTTAGTATCTAACACACTTTTCGATATGAAAATATTGATGTTGTCATTGATAATTTTTTGTTTCTTAAATTTTAGCTTACTGGGGTCGAGATCCAACCGCCGCTGCTGCAGCAGCATCAAATCCACTTTTTAGCTCACAATTTAATGCGGCTGCAGCCGCTGGTCTTGGCTTACTACCAAGTCCGAGCTCATCAAATGATCGGTACTCAATGGCGGCGGCAGCTGCGGCTGCTGCCGGACATCATCATCAAAACACAATGGCTGTTGCTGCATCACAAGCTGCAAGTTTAGCAGGTCTGCATCCAGCAAGTGAGTTATGATGAATGGAAAATAAGGCATTTTGGGAGTGTGTCAGATTGACAATTGCATGCTTGGCATACTTTTGCACATAACTGATGCACTCTTCAAAAGGTCCCTGAAAAGAATAAAAGCAAAAGTTTTACAAATTCATTTTCAAAATTCATCTAATTACTGCAACGTGTGTTCTCATTTACTTCAGGTTGGTGGTCGGTAGCACAGCTTGCAGCACAAGATTACTTTAGTCGTCTACAAGCGTCCGGTCTATCACCATTTCCCCATCCAGACCTAGCGTCTGCATTTCCATCTGCCCTGGGCCTTGCCGGTGCCGGTGGAAGTGGGAGCAGTAATTCTGGCAATGTATCCGGTGGTGGTTCATCATCATCAAACAATAAATCAAGCTCGAGCAAAAGTCGCAAGGAGAAACGTCAGCAACAGCAGCAGCAACAGCAACAACAACAGCAGCAGCAACAACAAAACATGTCAAACAATATGAACAGTGGTGGTGGCGGTAATTCTGGTTCCGGTATGCATGGCCTTGGAGCCGGAACAACCATTACTCCAACATCAGTGTCTGGTTCGTCGGGTGGTGGCTCGTACAAGGTAAGTAATTTTAGTTGTTAACATTTTGCCGCCTAGTCGTGTGCATTTAATGGGCAGGCAAAGCAAACAAATGGATTCTGAATTCATGCGATTGCGGTTTCTAGGTCATTGGAATTGCTTGTAAAATTTTCTGACGAGATTTTATGCACTTTTTTGCAAAATAGTTCATAGTTGTGTGGTTAACATGCTCTTTTTTTTCTACCCACATAATTGCAATTCATAGAATTTGAACAAACGCTTACAGACTTGCGGACTTCTTTTTTGGATAAGAAGAATTCTTACTTGCAGGTTTTATTACCTGTGCGCCTGCATGGCTGGAAGTATTCATCTTAAATGCTTTCTCACTATTGTCTTATTAATGGCGTCCAATGGTTTACATGAAGGCAGTGTTAGGTGAGAGAAAAAACTCTTTGACAAAGCTAAGCCATTGGATCGATTGACCAATGAACCTTGGAGCTATCATGTTTGAAGACTTGTAGGAGCCGCATTCTAAAGGTTTATGACCTCTTCGCGTTTAGTTAGAATGGACAGTTAGCAAACACATGAATAATCATTTATATCTGAAGTCTTTCGTTATTCATTTGTACAACGAAACTTCTCTTTGCATTCGTACATGCAGCAGCATTTGAGGAATTAGTTAAAGAAAAAAATTCACCCAATATCCCAGTTTCTAACTGCCATGGCGTAGGCATTGCCATGGCACATTGAAACGTACTCGGCAGGTGTCTGCAGTCGGATGTTGAATGAAATCGCCTAGCTGCCTTACCAACTTCCCGTTTTGTGCGTGAAATTACTTTTCCACGAGTCTGGCGGTCTGGAGTTTACCGACTGCTAGCGTGAATTTGAGAAGTTTTTTTTTTTTTTTATAAACAAATAGTATTTCTAAAGTGTTGTAACCAACTCGAAAGTGTTTCGGTTTCGTTCATTTTGTTTATGATTGAAAGAACCGGAACGAAAGGAACGAAAGAAACAATTGTATTGAAATCAAACGGAACTAGAAAAAAAAAAAGCAAAGAGAAACATGAAAGATTGACACAGTAGTACAGGCTGCACCCTTGGATCAAGTGACATGAATATCTCTATCTTCCTCTTTCTTTGGAAAGTTTTCAAGGCCATAATAACTCCATGCTGCTGCTTTCGGACTTAATCTATCCACAATTTCTTCTGAGTTTTAAACAGATTCAACCTTGCTAATGTTTTCTCTTACACTAAACCAAGTTTAGTTTCTTTAAAATTCGTCTTTGCATCCACAGCATGTGATGTTAGACGTTTCCATGAATTTTGACTCGAAAATCATGAATTCAATGATGGGCCTACTTCCCTCTCAGACTACTGCTCCATACAGAGACGAAAAGATAAAAACTTAAGCTCAATCCGGTGTGCTCGCCACACTTTATAATCATCATCCTTATCATTTTTTGTTTTTACTAAAATTTTGCTATCATATACCAAAAGGAGAACGAGAACAAAAAAAATCCAAACGGCCAATAATGTTCCTTTATTTGTCAACTCAGCAGGCATTCACATTCGTTCAGTGCATTGCTGTTGAATTTAAACAAACTGTCCTCGCATTTAGTGTACCTGCACACTCCTAACATTTTGTTGAACACCAAATACGTCATTGTAAAAGTTTTTTCCTCTGCGGAGCTTTTGCTACGATACGTCCTCTTTTCCTCTTAAGAGTAAAGTACTGAACTCTGACAAACAACTTCATTTACATGAAACTCAATTGGCAATGAACTTCCGTCGAAAAAAAAGTGGAGTAATGTTTCAGTTTACCCAATCTAACGAAACGTACACAACAGCTCTTCAAAAATCTCTATGGGAAAAAAAAAGAAGAGTTTCCACAGTGGAAATTGAAACTTGACTATCCTTTTTGTTGCGCAAGTACCTTGCCTCTCATGCACATGTGTGTTTATTTGGCAACATTTGTACGCACACTTAACAGTTAACAGTTTTACTTAATGGGCAGTGCAAATTCAAAAACGATTCATCATTCTTTAGTGTACACAAACACTTAATGCCCTCTCTCTCTGCCTCCCTTCAATTTTTTTTCTGCGTTGGGTGGACTGTGTGCAACACGCATATGGAATATCTCCCATGCTGATGTTTCACGGTGAATTTCTTGCCTAATAGAATGTAATCAATCCTTTACTACAGATATTGAATTAACGAATTTTCTCTGAAATATTTTTGGCAACAACTCCTCCAGTCCTGTCCTCGTGAGTGTTGCCAAAAGTGGTACGCAGCGATCGAAGTTGATTTGTTGAAGAGGAAGGACATAATTTAAGAAATACTTCAAGCAATTTGTGCATCCACTTAATGCAGCAATTTCAAATAAGTTGATTGCACTTCATTGCAACGAAAAAATTATAGGAACGACGCCATTTCGAAACGATTCTGAATTCAAGACTAATCTTCGGATCAAAATCATGCACATTCACCCCGAGCGTATTTGCCCGAGTCCCTCTGCATGAATCACACACAATCAGAAAGCCGCCATCAGTAGAAGAGGCGAATATTGCTGCAACAAGGGTTGATATTTCCTCGTTGTTTTCCACTTCTCCAACTCCCTCCTCCAACACAGCTCACACCACAATTCAATCGAAATTATTAAATGCAACCATTTACGCATATGCTTGTCGAATTTATAATACACGTGTGTCTGGCAATTTTTGAACGTGTGATGAAGCGAAACGTTACATGTTTGCGCTCTCAAACCGCCCTCGCCGATGTCGCACACTCCAAATGTTTCATTAAAATTGTGCGTTGCTTTCTTTTTAGAATGTGCAATAATTAAACAAGCTCCCCCACCCCCTCCCGCCTGCGCTGATGTGTCCAGCTACAAATAATTTGCTACGGTTGGCATGAGAATGTGTCATGTGAACGTGGGGTTGTCGAGAGGGGATCGGTGTATGAAGGGGATCTGTTCTCCTCATATTTTCATTTAATTTGGCACGTTTCATTCGGCACGAAATCTCCAATTATTTTATTATTTGCGGTGCAATATTTTGCATTTGTTTAGTTGACGCAGGGGTGCTGTACGCTACCCAAAGTCGGTGGCCCAAAAGTATCGTTGCGCATTTTGGATAGTTAGCGGGGTTCATGCTTAATTACTCGATTATTGCATTTGTATTGATTTAGTTGAAATATTTGCACATACATAGATTATAGCCAGAATGTGAAATTGTGTTTGGGTTGAGGATCTGCTGCAGTTGAGCCGTTCAAAGCACACATCGATTCTCCATGTACTCGTTTACAATAAAAAATCAAATATATCTAGACATGTATGTTCGTGTAGAAATTAATTTGTGCACAACACACATGTTCAATGATGAAGGAAAGTTTTTATTTTTCGCTGTGTGGAGTTGCTAATTTTTCTTGGAGCGTATGACATCCTTTGTTTGCGGGGGAAATACAAATGAACGCCATGTCCCTACTTTATGAGAATATTTTCTTTAGTCCATTTTGATACGTTGGGTCATTCTATAGGAATGCAGATAGATCCAATCAGCTGAAGAGTGCTAGGCTCACTGGACAAACAATTCTAGTCTTAGGGGAAGAATTAACTTCTGCTTGAGATATGGTTGTTTTTAGCGAAATCTTGCGTTGTTCTTCTTCTTTATCTTCTGCCGGAGATATGGAAAAATTCGTATTATGTATATTCGTATGTTCGTATTTTCAAGTTTTGTAGCCGACGAAGAAAGTCTCCCAGTCAGCTGGTTAGCTATACACTTTTTATACATCTTAAACGTTTGCTTGATGTTTCATCTTTATTTATTTATATATTTATAAAAAAGCTATAGAAATGCCGGAGCAACACAAGGCCTTAGGCAATAGCTGTTTCATCTTATTTCACTGTTTTTGGGTTGAAAAAATCTCCGATTTCTTTGAAGAATTTCAATGACGTTCATGCAACAGTGAATTGATCTTAGGTAGATCCCCTTTTGATCCAAACGAATTGAGAGTTGAACCTATCCCCCTTGACCATTCCCAACTTACCTTATGTTCGCTCTTTGTTGAACATGATAATTCAACAATATACAATGGGCTTGGTTTAACGTGATCTCTGGCCTCTATATTCTCCGTACTTAATTGTTAGGAATGACTCAACCTCCTCAGGTGCCCAAGTATCAAATGAAATGTTGCTTTCAGGAACAATCAGTCCATCTTGGTAGACTGCAATTCCTTTCTGACCTTAAATTCCACCAGAATATAGGCATTACTCCGACTGCCACTATCAGACATGTTCCTTAACGCGTCAAATGGTAGAGTGTTCCATCAGTGATTCCGCTAACGATGGTTACTACAGTAGATTGAATAATAAGAAACATAAATCCAGTATCATCATCTGGAGTTATAACCACAATGAAGCTTAATTGAACGATTTCGAGGAACAAACCATGTACACTTTTTTCTCAGTTTTCTGATGACGAAATGGAAACCATTTCGCCACCGCTCATCCAACAATTACTTCTTCAATCCTTGAATTACATTTTTTGCACAGTAGAACCAGTAAATTGATGTTTCTGTCACCTTTCTGCACACGACTTAGTCTTAGCCATCCTTCATCTTCCCTTAATCTCATTGAATTTTTTTTTTCTCTATGCAGTCTGCTTATGGAAAGTCATCATTACCCTCCAATATGCAACCAGCATCCTCGTCAGCCTACGATCCAGTTACATTGCACAAAGAACTTTTGGCTATGCAAGCGGTCGCCGCTTCAGCAGCGGCCTCATCACAAGCAGCTTCGTCGTCATCGAAAAAATCATCGTCTTCGTCACATCACTCATCTCAGTCGCATCAATTGCTATCCGGTAATAAATCATCGCCATCCAGTGGATCTTTGTCCCACCATCATATGGGTGGAAACGCAACCAACACCGGCTCGGGTGGCGGTGGTCATCACAGTTCCATGATGTCATCGCATTCGAGTGGCGGCGGCGGTGGTGGTGGCGGAAGCAGTGGTGGCGGCGGTAGTCTTGGTGGGGGTGGTAATTCAACCAAGGATCGTGATAAGAACAACTCGCTCAATGCACTGAATTCGCTGTCGCAACTGGGCAACCTCGGCCTGAATCCCCAGCAGAGTGTGCAAGCTGCAATGAACGCCTGCTTGGCCGCCAATACCGGCAAAGTGAAGGACTACATGCCAACCGGGATTTTAAGGTGAGTTGTCAGCAAGTAATGTTTTGTTCGATATGGATATACCGGCGAAGTATGAATCTTACATTCTTACATTTGTTGCATTCCTTGTTCATTATGTGATTTTTTTGTATACTTTTCTTTGCCGTTTGTTGAAATAAACAAAGTGCTGCACTGGAAGGAAAGTAAGCTTCCTTTGATGTTCACATTGATGTTGATTTATGTACTATGTCTCTGTATCTGTCTGTGTCTCTCGTTCTCTTGTCTGTTTGTGTCCTTTTCCGTATACGAACTGTATATCGATTTGGGAGTTCTGTTGTTTCACAAAACTGTATTTCTCTCTTTTCTTTTTCACGTCTCATCTCCAGCGAACATCCATCCTTGCTGGGAGTCCGATTGCCACCCGACACAGAAATCATCAAATACACTTCATCTATAGTTGGCCCGAAAATTCCTGGTACAACAAATCGTGGTCGCAAAAAGACAATATCTCTCGATCCATCAAATCCTCTCCTTGCATTTCCAGGCTTAAGTCCAGCAAAGCGGGCACGGCTCGAGATGGAGTATGCGGCCATGGCTGCCGCCGCTAATGCGGCTCAGCAGCAGCAGCAGCAATCATCTGGCAGTGGGGGAACCGGTGGAGCAGGAATGCTTTCTCTTGGTGGTTCGGGTCAGTCGCTATCGAATTCCGGTTCGTCTGCGACATCACTAGGTGGTCATCTAAGCATTCCGTCGGCGACGTCAAATCCCGGCATAGGAGGTGGCGGAGGAAGCTCATCTCTGTCGACATCTTCTCTGTCATCCGGTCGTGGTAACAGTGGAATGGCCACTGACCTGTCCGGAAATGCCGACCGTGTGGAAGTGATTAAGCTCCCACCGACCATAACATCAAATGGAGCCTACAACTTGTCCAGCAAAAATAAAGACCCACACGACACAGATCACTTGGTAATGGCCGGCGCCGGAGTGAATCTCAGTATGAAGACTGCCCCATCGATTCCACTTGTGGAGGACTTCGACGCACCACTGAATCTGTCCATGAAGCCAGACAATAAGGCATCAAACAATGATTACAACAGCTCAAGTGGAATGGGTTCGGGATCTGGATCCGGAGGTTTAAATCTAACTACAAGCAGTAGTGGCGGAGGGGGTAGTGGCAGCGGTGGCAGTGGTGGTGGCACCGGTAATGGCGGTGGCAGCGCAACTGGAAATGGAGGATCCGCAGCAGCCGGCGCGTCAAACAGCTTGCAAAGTTTGAGCTCCATCACGGCAGCTTTGGGTTCAGGTAGCTCAAGCGGTAGCGGGGGAAGTGATCGCTCACAGCCTCAGTACAAGGAAGGACGCCCGAGGAATTTGGGACGCGGTGTATCAAAGCCGAAAAAGAACACAGTTGCGTCATTGTTGGCCCAGAGTCGAGCTGTCGGCATCAAACCAATGCTCTCCACGCAACAGTTAATGCAACAGGGCGCTGATTTTGTGAGTAATGGGGGCGGAGCGACGTAGGAGCGCGTATTTATCAAATTGATTTTTTCGATTTGCAGGAGAAAATACGCCAAGCACTTACAGAAGCTAATGCCCAACTGGACGTATCCACTGACTCCGAGAGCGTAGCCGCCGAGAGCGGCCTCTCCGAGTCCGAAGGTGAGGACACCCAAATCATAAACATAACTGAGTTGCGAGCACCACTGGAGTTGGGTTGGAAGCGGGAGACAGTCATCAAGGGGCTGACCAAGGCTGGACAAATCCGTGGCGACGTCTGCTACTATGCACCAGGAAGTACAACTAAATTGAAGACAATTGGACAAATCTTTGCCGTAAGTATGAGCATCGCAAGCTCTGAAGCCCTATTTAAACATCTTCCCCCGCAGTACTTGGAAAAGAACCCATCCAAGTTAATTCGGGACAACTTTAGTTTCTCATCGCGCGCAATTGTCGGATCATTCCTGCAGCCAGCTCCTCCGCCATACGCAAATGATGGCGAATACATCCGTATGTCGGACGCCGATGTCGCAAAGCGTTTGGAGGACCTGAAAATGTTCACACGTCAAACTCTAAACGTGGAGCAGCGTATCGAGATAGCGAAGCAACAGCAGGCAATGCGTGAAGCAAAGAAGCTGGCCAAAGAAGAGATGGCAAGGAACAAGGAGAAGGCTCGTCAAGAAAAGAATGAGAAACTAGAGCAGCAAAGAAAAGAGAAAGAGCTGAAGAATCAGCAGGCGATTGAGGTGAGCGGTGTGGCTCTTTTTCTAACTACTTCCTAAATCTCATCCACTTGAATCTCTTCACTCATGCTTCCCATTTCTTGCAGGCTCGTAAAAAACGACAAGAGGAGCTCGAACGCATCAAGCAAGAGGAAATTCTAAAGAAACAACAGGTGAGTTCATTCGTTGTGGCAATCCCTGCCAGCGATCTATGTTTCATTCAGTTTTGAAAACAATTCTAATGCTCTTCCGTTTGTTATTGTTTTATAGGAAAAAGAAAAGAAAAGGCAAGAAGCTATTTTAGCTAAAGAACAGGTAAAGTCCTTAGACTTTGTTTCAATGTAACATGTTGAACTTATCTGTAATGATAGTCGGTGGTTGGTGGCAATTTGTTTGATTGCAACTGACCACTCGTATCAGTATGTGAGTCCAATTGCCTAGAACTTAGAAAAAACCCTTCATAGACCTTTGCATTCATTCAGTGTATGTATTTGAAGAGGATCACCTTCGTAGAGTAGTTGCATACTGTGTGCCGTAGAATTCTTAGTGCGCCAACAAGAGAAGTTATTTGTAATTTGTGATTTTAATGCTCAAGGTTGTTCCTGTTGTTGTGTTCAACGTGAAACACATGTTATTGATCCTTGTCTCTATGTTCTCACACCATTGCATCTGAAAAGCGTAGACGTTTGTTTGCAGATGCATCGCTCCCTTCTGAATCATCAGTATTCAGTCTAATCTCGATATTTCAAACAAGCGGGATACGGGTGAGGCCAAATGGACTACTTCATTCCGTTCATTTCTACTAATTGAAGCAATGTTGGCGTGAAGAAGAATTAAACAAACATCGACAGATTTGATTGGGGGGGAGAACACTATGTCCCTTGATAGAGTAGATACAGCTGCTAGACGTCGGAATGAATTTCAAATCGTGGTCTACTTTTGAGTGAGTTTGAAAAACAAATTGTTAATGTGTCTCAACTATGAAATCAATGTTTTTGGCCACATCAATTTTTATTTTCTTAACTTGCGCGGGAGAATATCTGTGCCGTTTAAACGGCGTTGACTATTTCGCGTACCGATCAGGCATTCAGATGGATCATGTTTATATGGTAGCTAGTTGTGAAGTAATTGCTACTTAAAAGCGATTGAGCTGTAACGAATACCATTTTTTTGAGTCACAGTGTCGACTTCTACGCTAAAGTTTCGAAACCATGACATGAATGACATTTTCTTTTATTCACAGGCTGAAAATTCTTGTCAAACCCATCGGTTTCCTCCACTCTTGAGAGGAGCAATAGGTCGCAAAAGTAGTTGGTGAAGATACATGCCTTAGTCTCAATCTAGACTACAGTCTCTTCACTTCCACCAGCATCAGAGAATCCCACTCGTTGGTCGCTATAAAGTCGGTGAAATGAGCATTATTTAGAGCTAAAAACATAATCACTGTTTCCTCCAACAAAATCTGTTACGGCTCAACAAAAGCACTGTTTCCTTATATCACCGTTTAAAGACTGGCCTCGGCCCGCAACATAGTCTCCGTAAAAAGGGTCAGGTTTCACAACAATATCTACGCGATAAACATAGCTAGACGTAGCAACAATAATACATAGCGCATAACCTAAATGGTTACACTAGTGGCCGTTACACAATTTTCACTGTAATGTATTTGTATTTTTACGGTCAGCCAGACAGCTCTGATCTTACTGACATGACAGCGGGACTCCCGAGCAGTCTAAAATACGTCTTTGATGGGTGCTATGTCATACAGACACTAAATAAAACTGCAGAGCCAATAAGCTCGGCAAACCTGCCGAAAGAAAATCGGAAAATGAAGTGTGATGTAAAATAAGAATTGTCAAGTAAAAGCTTGTGACTATTAATCTTCCAGGTGGATAACAGCCATTACACGACTCGATGTACATAGAACTGGGCCCTGATTGAATATCTAAAATAAGTGCTGTACGAGTAGTTGGAGTATTTTTTGGGCACTTTATCATAGATTTTCATTGGCCAAAAAAATTGTTTGTGTGAGCTGTCTTACTGGGGAATAGGATGAAAACCCTCAACGCCTGTTCTGTACGTCCCTTGTGCTCGTCCTTACAGGGTGGAAGCCGTGTGTTAGTTGTATTGAATCTACATTGGTCTCAGTACATTTAAGTCACTTTTCCCTGCACAATTTGTTCCTTTTTCCTTGTGGACTGTAATTAATATCATTTCTCAACTTGAATTTGTAAACAATAGATTCGAGGTCAGTTTATGTCTCCTTTTTCGAGTCGCATTACAATCCGACGTAGAACTGGGTCTCAGACAACATGTTTCCCCAGTAAGCACGGTCTCTTGTCACTGACTTCGCGCTGCTTTCGCCACCCCAAGTTGGTTGAAGGCCTTTTCCACTTGTGTGTGTCATTTCAGAAGCGGTGGTCGTCTGTTGTGTTGTGCCAATCGCTTTTTGGGTCGGAATTGTGTTATCCATGCGCTCTACATGACTTTAAGAGTTGTACTCGTAATCGCTTAACTAAGCTCATACCGCTGTACATCCTATGGAGTTGGTTGCTGAAAGTTCTCCAGAGGAAATCAACGCGAACAGAACAAATGATTGCAAGTAGAATAATTCTTTCAAAAAGTTTTATTGATTCGCTTTCCATAACGTCCAAGCAGGGCAGGTATGAGCAAGCTGGTTTACAAAGCCAGTTTCGTTCATCTATTTACTTCAACATTGATGATGAGTATACCCAACGATCAAAATCGTCCTCATAAATAATGTTTAAGAACGATGATCAAACTTGTGCTAAGAAATAATCGTAGGTTCAATTGTCTCCAGTGCGTGCACTCTTTTGTTGCAAGTTAAGTGAATGTTGTCGACAATTCGACGAAGAAGCGTCCTTATGATATCTACATATCATTGAAACACAGAAGGGCGCCACACGAAAGTTAGGAAAAACATAGTTTACAATTTATTGCATTTCATCACAATAAAATTCAAATGTGGCAGGTATATTAGACAGCGTTTATAACGGTTTAACCTCTTCAGTACTTTGTATTAAACGGACTCAATGAAAGAAATTGTTTCCCTTATACATTTCTCTTGCTTTTCCTGAATTTTTTTAATCAAAACAAAAAGAAACCCTTAACTGACACGTCGATTTATCTGTAGGAACTCAACAAGCAGAAGGAGTTGCTCTACGCCGTCGAACTGGTATGGAAAATAAATCAATAATTCAAAGATAACGTTTTCTAACACATCTCTCTTATAAATTGCTTTGTTTTCCCCTATGATCAAACTAATCAACACAACGCATGAGAGGAACTACACTTAAACATTGAAATACACTTCTCTCTCGCTCTCTCTTTTGTTTTTTTTTTCACTTCATAATAGAATTCTTCTCTTTTTTTTTTAAATTCAAACCCTTTTAGTGCATGCTTTTAAAGTTGATTCTTTACACACACACACAAACTCATACATATACAAATTTAATCATTTAACAACCATTTTGCATGAAATTGGGAATATAATGAGAAATAAAGAATGAATCTTTTCGGGTCATATAGGAACGAGAACGTCGACGACAGCATATGACACTCATTCGGCAGTTGGAAATAAGGCGAAAGTTTGAGGAGCGAGAAAAGAAGAAGCATCAACTCGTGCTGGATAGACTGATCTTGCGTGAGAAGCGCGTGGCTGCACGCAAGCGGGACGCTGAAATCTTAAATCAAATCAGGTACGCACTCTTCAACGTTCTCCATTTGTGGATGGTTTCCTCTAATTCCCTAACATTCTCTATACTTTTCCAGAAAACCACAAGAAGACTCTGAGATCTCAGATCAATCAGAATTGCCAGAGCTAAAGAGAATAGCTGGCTGTCGCCTGCCGGGACAGGCAATGGCCGATCTTTTGATGGTGTTTGAATTTCTGCACAATTTCGGTGAAACACTTGGTTTCGGTGAGTTCGCTCAATTAAAACACCCTCCAATCGACGTAAACCCGTTTTTCATATTCACTTGCAGATATGGAATCCCTGCCTACACTTCAGAATCTCCACGACGCCTTAGTTGCGGACAGTAATGTTGAAGCGGAGGAGGAACTTCTCTCAGTTATGACGCATTTGCTAGTGTGTGCCATTGAAGATCCGGGCATACCGAATCCAGGTCGTCACACCACTCTCCTCGGGCAGTCGTTGCGCAATGCGGACATAACCAACTCGAATGTGTCGGAAATCTTGCGAATATACCTTTACGCAACGGCAACGGGTGAAATCCGTCAGATGTTTGGAATAACGCTCGATAGGGAGAAGGAGAAGCGTATTCCAGACCACCATCAAGTCGACATCGATTGTCTGACGACGACGACCGGCAAGAACCAGCAATACTATGAGCTGCTGCACGAAAACGAGACATGGAGGCTATCGGTGTGCCTGAAAGACCGCCCGTTCGTAGCTCTGAATCCAACAAAGAAAGCCCAGATTCTAGCTCATCTCTGCAACGATTTGCTGATGAACAAGGCAGTGCTCAAGCAAATTGAAGGCAGTCTAGAATCGTGCGCACAAATCAAGAAGGAAAAGTACATGACTGACATGAAGATCCGCAAGTATAAATCCTTGCATATAAGGAAGACACGCTTGGAGGCGTATGAGAAGGCGCAAATCGAACGAGAAGCTGCAATGGCTGCTTTAGCAGCCCAACAGCAGCAGCAACAGATCCAGATGCAACAGCAGCTGGAAGAGCAGCAGCAGCAGGCTGAATTGGCACGAAAGCAGGAGGAAACCGCAGCCGCAGAAGAAGTTGCCAATGTGGTTGCTGACGGTGAAGCGAATAACAACAGCAGCAAAGAGGAGTCGGACAAAATGGAAGTCGACGAGAGCCAAGCTGTAGCACCAGTGGAATCAAACGCAATTAAAGAGCCAGAGTCCGAAGCGGTAACCGATGGAGTGGAAGCTATCAAACCGGACCTCCTTGTACCACCATCAACTCCAGGAGAGAAAATATCATACGACAGTCCATCCAAGAGCAGTGTAGACACGCCAATCAAATCCAAGCTAGATGAATGTGTGACGTATCAGAACGGAGCCACAGTTCCGTCAGATTTGAGCCAATTAATCAACAAGAAGAACAACTCGCGGTGCGATGATGCATCGACTGACGTCGGCATGGACGATGACCTGAGTGATGTGGAGAGCGAGATAACAAACATCGAGGAGGACGAAGATAACCGCATGTCTGCCGATGAAGTCCTGAAAAAGCTGGAGAAAATGATCAAGGCCTCGATGAACTGCAAGGAAGCCCTGGAGAAGAGCACAAACCAACTTAGGGCGTCCTGCTTTGGCCAGGATCGTTTCTGGCGCAGATATTGGAAGCTGCCCAAGGCCGGTGGCATATTTATCGAGGCACTGGAGTCCGCGCAGAATGACATATTCCAGTACAATGAAATTTTAGAGCAAGAGGCAAAACAGCAGAAGCTGGAGGATGTGAAAGAGGAGGAGGAAACAGCGAAGGAGGAAGATGTGTATGGAAACGCCGAGAAAATGGACGAAGATGAAGTAGTTAAATCCACGTCAGACAACAGCGAAGTCGCGAATCAGGATGCCGAACAAAGCATCGAAAACGAATCAATGCAAGTCGACGAGAGTCAAAACGAAACGATGGCCGAGACATTCCCATCGAACCCACCAAACACAACGAGTTGTCCCAAAAACGATTCTGAATTGCTTCCACCACCACCACCTCCACCACTCCCGCAGAACGCGAGTAGCGAATCTAACGACGTAGTCGCCATGGACACGATTGAGTCGACCAAAGTCGAGGAAAATGAAGAGAATGCCTGTGATATAAGCGCTCACGGAGTCAAGGTTGAGTCTGATGCTAGCGTAAAGAAGGAGGACGACGCCAACGCCACACTTACGGGTCAGACCAGCAGCGAGGAGGCGAAATCGTCCGCTTCAGACAGATGGTTCTCAATTGTAAATCGAGAGATGCCACTGACGACAAACGAGCTGCAGGGAGAAAATCAAGCTTTCCAGACAGTTTACTCGAATATCCACTGTGGTAGTGCCATTCAAATCCAGGGCCACCGGTGGGATATTGCGAATAATGCACAATACTTCACAGTGCCTGTAGATAACGGTAAAGTTGACTTGCACTTCGACAATGACAGCATTCTCACGCTTTCTGGATTGGACGACCACATGCTGGAGTCGAAGATGAGGGCGCACGCCATGAAAGACGCCGAGGAGGACGCCGGCCCTTCTCACGAAGACAGCTACGACTTAAAAGAGCAGAAGTTTTTTCCATTTCTTGACGATACCTGCGGAGGTGGGGGAGGAGGAGGCATTAATGGAAGCGGAGCAGGTATCGACTTGAAGTCCGGCCGCATTGAGCTGAAACTGGACGAAGCTACTGGGATATCGTTTCAAAATTTAGCCAACATGTCATTGGGTAACATAAGCTCATATATCACATGTGACATTCCGACCCCTCTCTCAATGACACCGGACGAGCACCGTCAGCTAGAGCAGATAAAAAACGAGGGGTTTCCCAAGAAGTTGAAGAACAACTTCGTGCCGCGAAAATACCGCCACGGCTGGTGGAAAGTGGACACACTGGACATGATCCAGAACGTTATAGACAATCTCAATCAGAAAGGCGTTCGTGAGCGCGAGCTCAAACAGAACTTGAGCCGCATTCTGTCCGAAGACGTTGAACTTCAGACACCGTTTCCACTGACGGCAAACGCAATCGACCTTGAGGCGGAGGAGGAGAAAATATTCCCCCCGGACGGGCCGACCGATTGGAATCCCAAAGTCGCGAAGCGCGTTGAGATGGCCTTGCTTGAACAACTCGAAGCCCTGGAGGACAAGATCGCAAGCGCATCGATGCAGGTCAAGAATTGGGTGCTACCACCGAGAATCGAAAGCGAGATCTCTCTCGACCAGGAAGACATAACCGAAGAGGACTTCGTAACAATCATTCCCATGATTCGGGAGCGCATCGCTAGCCTAGAGGCTGCAATCGAAAGGCGATACTTGAAGCCACCGCTCGGCAGTCAGACCGGCGACGCGCACCTAGCAGTGATCGCGCAGAATCAACAAAACCAAAAATCTTCATCATCAACGTCTTCGTCCTCCGACAACAACAGCACATCCATGCTACAGCAGCAGCAAACGCAGAACAGTACATCTGCTTCGAATGCCATTGCAAACAGCAGTGACAACGGCAACGGTCAACAAGTGTGCTCCGGCGGTGACATCAACTCAGCAGCCGCTTCCCCGGCCAGTTTGTGCGACAGCGAACGAGACATGCCACAGGAGAACATCCCGAAGGGTCTGATGTCGTGGCGCGAAGCAGTTGCACGCTCACACACCACCTCTCAGCTGGCGATGGCCCTGTACGTGCTGGAATCATGCGTAGCATGGGACAAGAGCATCATGAAAGCGGTAAGTAACGAGCTCTTCTCATCTTTCCACATCCCCGATCGAACAGATTGCCGCTTAGAAAGTATTATTTGTTCATCAATGTTTTGTGCCGGGTGCTGCAATGCTTTTTCTTGTGATAATCACGCTTTAATGCTTTTTGTGTAGTAGTTGCTTCTTTCTTTTTAATTTTTAAATCATTCCTTTTAAACACGAAAAAAAATGTAAGCTTTGTGGGTTCTATATAGATGTTCGAATCAATGCCAACTGATTGGAGTATTTTATGTTTTTTTTCCGTATTTCACCTCGTAAACATGTTTTCAAGATGGTTGTGCCAATAGAAAGTGAGCCTTTGGAGGCTGTTCTCTTGATTCTCTTTCTGTCTGACTCTGACGTTTAGATGATGTGTTTTTGGAAGCTTGTAGTGTTCATCCGTTTCATTCCGCATTGCGCACTCATTTTATTGGTTTCTTTTCTTTCTCATTTTGTGTATTCCATTTAATAGCACCTTAAGTACGCAAGGGAAATTTTATTCCGATTTTTAACTGTGTGTTTGTTTTGCACTTTGTTTGCACATTTGCATAGGATTTGTCCGGCAATTCTTTAGCGTTTTTTTCAGTGTCAACATGTAGACTTTTCTCGGTTGTACTAAAATGGTTTGTAGCTCCAGTTGTAGAGGACGCAAGACAGGTGACATTTTGGTTTTTCAGCGCGAATTACCCCTTCACTGTGAGATAAGCCTTATAATGCTCGGTATTTCCAGACCTCGAGTACAGATTTGTTTTCTTCTGACTGCACATATCTTTCTTGGTTCAGGCTCCCATCCTCATTTAGGTCATTCGTTGTTATCTAACAACTTCTAGAGGAGGCTTCCCAAAAAAGAGAACACCATAGGTGGTGTTCTTTTCCCCCAATTAGTGGGAGAAAAAACGCACAAAATACAGTAAGGTGGCGTCTACGATAGAGAATCTATCATGTCTCTCGCTCATTGTTCAGTTATCTAAATTATCTAATTCAACGTCTAAATTATAAAATTGCCACAACGGACGTTCGTTAGAACAAACGCTGCTGCTTTCATAGCAGCCAACGTTTAGTTGCCAAACTGAGGTTTCGTATAGGGAAGAATACAAGATTGCCAGAGTCACATTCCGCGAGTGTTCAGGGGAACTTTCTTCCTTCAAAAGTATGGAAATGGGAAACGAGGAAATCGCTAAGAAGTTGGTCGCTCGCATGCTTTGTATCATGTCACCTGGACTTACATTTACACAAAATCCAGGAGCTCCTCTTAGGTAATGAGAATGTTCCACGCCTGTAGTGAGTCGACCTTTCGAGTATTTGGAAGAGCACTTGAACCGAAATATTAATTCAATCGAATGGTTCCGCTGAACTAAATTTTAATACACAAAACGACTACTATCTGCAGCAAGTTTTTCAGATAGAAACACAAACTTCCGACCACCCAAAACAGCTTCGGTCCAAAGTCAACAGTGTTTAATCATTACTAATGCAATTAAATGCATAATGTTAGCGGCATTTGGTTTCAGTAGGGTCCACACGTTGTATGTTTCGGTTGACATTGAAACGATATTTGCAGTCCGCACAAAAATGGATATTCTACTGATCTTCGTTTGCTTAAGAGAGTAGAGCGCTCTTAGAAAAAAACTTCTTGAAATGTCTCTGCTCAAAGTTAGCTTTGTCCTTGGGTCAATTTGAATCTTTTTTTTTTCATTGATTCTGTTTCTAATCAATGTCCAGAATTCCAGTCTGTTGGGTGAGTTAGGTAAAAGAGGTTGAATATTGTCCTGGTTTGTTTCGAAATATGATTCGGAATTCCATTAGACCTCCTGCCTTTTTAAAGTTTACATTTTGAATTTGACCCTTGATGGAGTACATGTCAAAACTTACTGAGTCAATTCGGCAAAGTCAGATAATGTCTAGAGATTCCTTTCTCACCCCCTTGCTCTTAGCCACAGTATCGAACATGAATCGGCAACCTATGTGAATGCTTGATGAATGATGTACGGATTTGATGGCAGTTCTTTTCCAATCAATGGCTTTAGCTCAAGTCCATTCCGCGTAAAAAAGTCTAGGTCTTAATAAACACACGTAGCAAATGGTGTACAGGGTGGAAAATGAGGACAACGTTCAACAATGTTCAGTATGAACGTACGTGTAGAAGGAAATTAACTTTTGTAATCAAGAGGGCACACATGTGGTTCGAATGTTCTTCGTCTATGACTACCCATTCCTTGTGACAATAGATACCCAATAATAAACTAAACTCTTGAATATTGTTTGCACCCTTTCATGTGTGTCCCACTACATAAACAAGTCTAAGCACCTTTTCTTCTTGCATGTTTTTAGTTTTGTGCGTTTCTATATTATCTCGCTTGCTTCCGCTTGGTCTTCCTCTCCAGGGAATTCAAACCCTTTCGAAGGCGTTTTTAGCTACGGCTATAATTACTACATATTTTAAAGTGTAAGGGAATATGTTTATCGAGATTTGTTCTTCAATATTTTTTTTTTGATAAATTTTACAATTCGTTACCACCCAGCCACCTTTATAACGAGTAAATTTACTTGAAAGCACAATCTATATAGTATTCACATTTGCTGTTGTTATGAACTCCTTTATTTTTCATTGATGTACTGCTGCTGCCTACCTTGCACCTGTAGATCTATTTGTTTTATACGTATTTTACTTTAATTTAATTGATACTGATTCCTATGTTTTAACTAATTACATTTTTTCTTTTTTATTTTCTTTCTTTTCCGCATTTAATGTAAATTTATTTGGAAATAAAAATTATAAATGTTAACGTGGCTATAAAATACATATGATATATTAATTGCCTGCCTGCTGATATCCTTAAACGAAATACGTATTAAATGAAAAAAAAAAAAATACATACATAATTTATACATTTGTGTATTTCCTGAACGCTATATAAAAATACAAAACCAAAAAAAAAAAAACATGAACAAAAACAACTTAAAACACGCAAAACACACAAACAAAATCCAAAAATCTATTAATTCGAACAAAAAAAAAAAAAACAAAATTTTGTTCTATATTACTTACATAAATGGTGTTTTAATTTTTTTCTATATCTTTGGTGTATGTGGTACTTCTTTTCTGTTTCTGTTAACGCTTCTTGTGGCTTTTGAATAACAAAATAAAAACCAAACAAACACATTTTACTGTCTGAAATCGAAAAAAAAATCAAAAAAATAAAAAAAAAACCAAAAACAAAATGTTAGCCTAATAAAAGTAAAAAGAAAAAATCAAAATCCAAATCCAAATCGAATAAAAATGGTGACAGTTGTAAGCCCACTAGCACTAGCACCCCTAACAATAAGGAGAGTAGTACGACAACAACACCAATAGCCGATAAAAAAGCCTCATCATCGTCATCGTCGAAGAAATCGAAAAAATCGTCGAAAAGTAGTAAATCGAAATCGTCATCGTCAAAATCATCATCCAACACATCATCATCCACCACACCGAAGTCGGCGGCGAACAAGGCGGGCAATCACATTGAAGCGATGATGAACAGCTCGATGACGACTGGTAGTCTGGAAGACGAGTCATCATTTGGAATGATGTTGTGTACTACTACTACTCCTACCTCTGCTACTAACCACCATAATAACATGACGATGTTATTCACTGAAACTAGCACACCAACTACTACTTCAAATTCAACAACCACTACACCAACCTCGAAACGTACTACAATTTCCCAAAACAATTACTTACAGAATTGCCAGTTCTGCACATCTGGCGAGAATGAGGATAAACTGTTGTTATGTGATGGTTGCGATAAGGGCTATCATACATATTGCTTTAAGCCGAAAATGGAAAATATCCCAGAAGGAGATTGGTAAGTTTCTTTGCTCATCTTTGCTTTGCAGCAGTATGCTCACACGCTTTCAACGGAAACGCTGTGAATTTCTTTCTTACAGGTATTGCTATGAGTGCGTGAATAAGGCGACAAATGAGCGGAAGTGCATCGTTTGTGGCGGTCATCGGCCACCTCCCGTGGGTAAAATGATATTCTGCGAGCTGTGTCCACGTGCATATCATCATGACTGCTATATACCGCCGTTGCTGAAGGTACCAAGAGGCAAATGGTACTGCCACGGGTGTATATCCAAGGCACCGCCGCCCAAGAAGCGGCCCAGCAAGAAGCCTTCCAGCAAAGAATTGAAGCAGCATAATTCATCACAGTCGTTGAACTCATCTCACGATGAATCAATGAACTCAATCGCTGCGCCTTTAAGGTGAGTACTGATATTCGTTTTGACTTGTTTGTGAATCGGCCATTTACTCAAAGGATGTCTTGAAAGCCTTAAACGCCTTTACTTGTTTTTCTTGGTTCATGAATCGCATTCCATGTTAATTGTCTTCTTGGCAAGAAATCAGAACTAAAGAGCTTAAAAACTCCTGCATTCCAATTGTTTTTTGTTCTCAAACTTCAATTACAAGTTATTTAAAGTAAAAACTTCAATTTTTTCAGTCCTGCACATTCAGTAGCATCCACCTCATTCGATGAACATCACAACAACTCCGTGGATGCTACACGTTTCCAAACACAAATGACACGACCATCAACACCGATGGCAATGAACAACGATTACGTTGACATAAGCATGGATGCCACCCAACTAGGAGGCGGTGGAGGCGTATGCAATCAATCAAATCCAGTACCAAATATGTCGCCGATGCAACAGCAAATGGTACACGCGATGTCACCGCAGCATATGGGTATTCAGAGCAATCAGCTATCTCTGGTTATTCCGCAACAAGCTGTGATGTTGCAACAGCAACAACAACCGCAGCAGCAGCAGCAACAATCACAGCAACAGCAGCAATCAATAGCACAGCCAACACAACAAATGATGTCATCCCCATCCCAACAACAATCGCAAACCACACAATTGATAACACAGCAGCAGCAACAAACGAATCAACAACAAGTCATGAATGAGGCTAAGGAGAAATTGAAGCAAGAGAAGAAGGAGAAGCACGCCACCAAGAAGCTGATGAAGGATTTAGCCGTTTGCAAAACTGTGTTGGGTGAGATGGAGGTAAGTCTACTGTGATGAGATCATTCGAAGTGGATGAGACTATAAAGATGTGTGCTTTTCTTAATTCCAGTTGCACGAAGACTCATGGCCATTTCTATTACCTGTGAATACAAAACAATTCCCAACGTATCGTAAGATCATTAAGAACCCAATGGATTTATCAACAATCAAAAAACGTCTTCAGGATTTGAGGTGAGTTTGGAAATCAATAAAAAAAAGTTTTTGAGGTTTTCTTCGGCTTCAATTGTGCCTTGATGTATATCCAGCTGGGAAGGTTTAAACTGCGACGTTACCTTTTTACAGTCTTTTCGGAGCTAATTCTTGCATCTTGTTGGTGGCGTTCATGACTTTTGAGTAGGACGGTAGCCCCTAGTTTTACTAAGTCTTACAAGAATTCAGAACCATTGTGTCCCAGTAACATCTTAGCTGTACAGATGTACAAGTCCTTTTCGTGTATTAAATATATAAAATGTTTAGGCTTAGTTGTAGTGCCCGGCGGATTCTCGGTCTCTCAATCCTTATACAGTTTAAAATAATCGATCAACTACGTCTATAGCACATTGCACAGTTAGCGCTCCTTTTACAGCTCTTTTATAGAACGTTTTTCTTTGCTTTTCCATTATTGTTGTTGTTATGTGTATGGTAAGGATGTTGATACTGTCTTTATGGACACCAACGTGACAAGAATATTTGCGCTTACTGTGTTTACCGAGGGAACGTCGTCTACGTTACTAGATCAGTTTCAGAAATGTAGCGCAACCTATTTTTGTCACTTTCTTTTCTATTTGACTGTGTTTCAGGATACGCTCGGATACTATCGTGTACGTCAAGCTACGCTTCTGCTATGGAGACTGCTACTTCATTTATTAATTTAATCTTAATTAAACACTAGGCGGAACTCTCCGAATTTACTTAAAGAGGAAAAGGACGCACAGATCACGGCCTTTTTATCAAATTTCAACATTCTGAGCCTAAGTAGGTCTCGATAAGAATCGTACGAGTCCACGCGACACAAGTAGTTTCTGAAAATGTTAGAACCTAATCCCCTCCGTTTGGAAGTCACTCTATTCGTTCTTATTTAACAGAGATTATTCAAAAAGGTCGCTAAGGATCCCCTTTTTACCGATAGCAGCATTTGAAATAAAAGGGACGGCTTCTTGCTACATTCGACTGCTTCCTATCTAGTCGGCTGTATTGGTATTTGTTCATGGAAAAGTTCCCATGTAAGGTTCTGATTAAAAGTTTAATTAAAGGGACTAGGTTTAACAGCAATTACTCGAGCTATGTGTAGTTTTGTACTCTCATGAGTAGAGTGGGAATCAGTACAGATTTCAAAAGTCTTTCATTGACAATTAATAGACTTTAAGTGTTGTCGGCAACTCAGAAGAGCTGATACCGTGAAAAACTACGAGTTTCGTTATCTGGACTGTGAAGTCGATGCAGTTACCCGCGCACCCACCCGCACTCCACCGTTCTCTCTGTGACCTACGTTTACAAATGTGTTGTCTGTAAAATTATTATTTCTAATATTTATCAAACTCTTTGTTAGCAATTTTTATTCATTTTTACCATTCTCCTTTTACATTTTCATTTTCAGTTACAAAACCCGCGAGGATTTCTGCGTGGATGTACGACAAATCTTTGACAATTGCGAAATGTTTAACGAAGATGACTCACCGGTCGGCAAAGCAGGACACGGCATGAGGAAATTTTTCGAAGTCCGATGGGCTGAACTGACTGATAATAAACATTCATGATATCAAATGCATCACCTAAAGTATTCGAATGATTAGAAAGCTTAAATAGTATTTATAAACAGAACAAAAACTTAACAAAAAAAAAAAATCACACAAAAATACATTACAAAAGAAAAAAATGCAAAAAAAGATCAACATTGATTTAGAAATAGAAATTATAAACTAAACTTAGTACTAACAAACAAGAAAAACAAAAAAACAATTATAACATGTAAAGCAAAGCAAACAAAAAAGATACACCGTATTTCCAAGTCGTATGGAACAGATTTAGTCTTGAATATATATATATATAAATACATGAGTATATAGTTATAATTAATTTCCCTTGACACAATTCTCGTTTTGTAAATAGATTTACGTTTTCCATTTTTAGTTCTAACCCACGTAGTCTTAGTTCAGTTTAAACCGTTTTTTGTTTTTTGATAATTTTTAAGCTAAACTGCTACACAACAACACAAAAGAAATGTTTTCCTAATAATTTTAGTTCACTCAAATCCAGACGTGTGGCGACAGAGAGTAAAAACCGAAAAGAAGAGAACGCGTTTCAACAAATTCTTGTACAAAACTTTTATGAGATTTTACTTGACAGTATTTTGTTTTTATTTTTTTTTTCTACATTTTCGATTACTAATTCTAATTCCGTTTCTACATCTTCAATGTGTGTCCTTTTTTTTTTTTGTTCGTCCAACTTGAGAACAATAATCTACACAACGGCTAGCGGCAACTAAAGCTAATATCATTGAAAGGGGAGTCTCCTTTTGAATGCTTTGTTTAGTCGATTCGAAAATTCTTTACACGGAACATGACATCATATTTATCATCATTGCGCGCTTTTTCTTTCTTCTATCTGATTATTTTGATTATCAATTCTAGAACAGAACACAGAACAGCAAACTCGTACTTATTTTAAGAGGTGTCCTGCCGCAGCCGGCAGGCGGTCAGTCTCTTGCTGCGTTTCGACCTTCAGTCGAAGCGGCGGCTGTTGATGATTTTAGGCGCGATGCGGTTTGTGTATTAAAATATTTATAAATATATTTTATATGTAATAACTGGTATATTAAGAGTAAATAACTGTCTATCGTGACGTAAGATTGTATAATTCTTTTCGTGTATTTGTTCATTACCATTTTTTTATATTTTTTTTTTATAATTTTCCTAATTTATTTTCCACGCATTGTTCTAGTTTAAGTTTTAATTTTTTTTTGAAAATAAACAAACAAAAATAAATATATATATATACAAATATTATATACACTCTGAAAAAGAAAACAGATGAAAACAAACTCATATGTTAGGAAAACAAAACGATGTTCGATATGCAAAAATATATTCGTAAATACAATAATGAAACTATGAAAAATTACATTGATTCAAATCATGTTTTATTTGTGTGCGTGAATGCATTTGCTTACGTTCAATTCAATCATACGATACTGAAACTCCGAGAATTGGGCTTCTCACAGAACTATTCAAATTGGAAATAATGTGTGGTTGGGCGCCCGCGACAGCTCATCTGAAAGTTCTGGTCGGGGGATCTCATGTGCAGTGCAATCTCAGTGTCGCTTCGTTTCCGGTCCAGAAGAAAGAAGAACCCTTTTAGTGCACAAACTAACAGGTGATCAGTCTGCTTCACATCGTGCATGAGACCCTCTGCTGTTTTTTTGTGAACTCTTGTAGGTTTGTATCAGTTATCAGTGTGGTTAAGGCCACTGAAATTCATGATAAGTCAAATCTTCACACTGGCATCCAAGCAGTAGAAATCGGCAGTAACAACCTACTTGTAGATTTTAAGGCACATAGACATAGAGAGATCATCCGAAACGATCTTCTAAAAGTTCGTTGAGTTGCTGGCTTATCCGCCTGCTGGGATTAAAATGAAAGCGCCCAAAGTTGACGTGGAGGTTAGAACATAGTGTGTGCTGTCGTAATAAAGAAAGTCATAACATTAGCATCTCGGACACAGTGCGTAGTTTCCCTCGTCACTGCAACAAGTGGCGACTGTACTGAAAACAAATCTCTCGCCACTCACTGATTCTTTGGGCTTAAAAGGCAATTAAATATCAAATTTTCATTTCAAAAGACCAAGCTGGCTTTGTATAACACATTAACATCCTGCTTTATGAGGCTGAAGCTTTGAGGTAATGCAAAAGCTTATGGCGAAGTACTTCGAAGAGAAAAGTATTACGCGTAATTTTTAGTCATGTTTGTGTTTTGTAATTCCACAATCAGCTTTTGAACTGCACGCCGGCATACGCCTAGTCAAGCCTCTACCAATAAAACTTTTAGAATGGCTAATAAAGAATGGTTGAATAACTCTGCTCCGGCTCCAAGGGTATTGGTATTTTCCACACAGGTGGAGAAGCTCTAACTAGCTGTTAGGAATAGGTTGCAGCTAGCGAGAGAACATGCTAGCTGGAGAGGCCTAGTTCCACCTTGGACTGTAATAACATCCGAAAAAGAAGAATTTAACAATTTCCAATGACTGACTGTAGAGATTATCTTTGTGTTGTTCGTAGACAAATGCACTTTTAGCTGATTTTCAGTATCCTCGAACTCTTTTTGAAATTTCGGAATTTCATGAGTTGTTGCGATTCGAATTTGAACTGCACTTAGGATGCAACCCGGTGTTTGTAGAAAGTAGTATTTAAAGAAAGGAATATCGTAATCATGTCAGATTATCTTGTACACAAACCAGTATTTAATTGAAGCACAGACAATGTCCAGCGATTAGGGTCTCTTTTCTTATATCATTGTCTGTGGTTGGAGTTTGTCTATGAACTGACTCGTGGTGAATTGAAGCGAAATAACTGTTGAATATGAATGATTTGTGTCTTGGGTGCGGAGCTGTACACTGTTATACGAACTGTGTTAATTTTTTAGCGCAGACAATTATATACAGATGGCATATCGTCGTAGAAGAGTGACAAGTTCAAGTTACTTCTACATTGTTAAAGTTCGCCCCAGTTGCTAATAAACTGTAGTCTGTATGTCCCCTCTGTTCGTGAAAGCGCAATAGAACGCACGACTGGAGTAGTTGCTAAAGAAACTAGGTCCCCTGTGTCAGTCAATTTATTTGTGAGTATGCGATTGTATCCACCAAGCTATCTTACTTAAGGTGGCTTAATTACACACTAAGTCCAATAAGGACTTTTGTCCTGCAACATTAGTCCCTTTTAAACGCACACACTCTTACCTGGACATAAAATGACGGCCTTTTGAATGAGCAATTAGTTGTGAGTTCACTGTAACGCAAGACCCCGTTCTGGTATAAAATTCCTTCGGACCGATTTAGTTAAAGACAGGCCCGAAATCTATCTGAAAAGAGACAGCTTAAGTCCTGTTTAAAATTAAGTATATGAAAAATTATGAAAATGGCGCACAGCTTTAGTGTTTGTCTACACGCGTCTGCCCACTCCTTATATGACATTCAATACCTTGTGTGTTGAATGCTCTGAATTGTGCCATTTGATTCACAACTTTGCCAAGTGAATAAGTCTCGTTTTGAGCTTTCGCTGAATTGTTGTTGTTGTTTTTCTCTTTTGCAGAACACGTATGTAAGGAGTTGGCTGGTATGTGACGCTTAAATAGGCACACGCACAGTAAAGGCTTACGTACCTTTCATCAGACCCTACATATGTACATATGTATGTCATGTATGTCATGATAGACTGCTGCTCTTGTAACCTAGCAAATTCGATGTTTTAGTTTCAGGTGAGTAGATTTTAGAAACGAGACTTTTACACTTTTGGTAGCTGATTTTTAACGTTGTCGAAACAGCGCTGCATTTTATCGAAGATGGGCGATTGTTTGTTAATTAAGTGAATGACGAGCAAACTACCTTCCCCTGAAGTCTATTTCTTGTGCTTCCTATTATCGCCTCTTCATACTTATTTACCATTCTCGAAAACTCAATTAAAACATAAATTGAATGACACAATAGTTAACATGGGACCAGAACCTAGTTTTCTTAGGATATTTTTGCTGTGCGGGTCCATGAGTGGAAAGGACCTACAGTTTATTGCCCACTCTGAACGGCGGGACTTAAGGTGCTTCTGATTAACAAGTTGTCCTCTTTGAGTGTTGACAGCGGCTCAAAAGATGTGGTGTCATGAAAAAATGCGAGATGAACAGTCCTGGAGTCGAACGTTGGACTTTCAGCGTGTGAGTCGACGCCATTACGCCATGGCGTCCACAAGCTATTTCACATAACATCAGTGAACCTTTAAAATAAACACAAAGTGAACCTAATATCTTGAAGCATTGAAGTTTGGTTTAAATTTTTGTTTTCTATCATTTTTATCTGATCACACAGGTCTTCGAACTCCAGTCCATCCAACGCAGTGCTCATCTGTGATCTACAAGTGGGACAAATACGGACTCGGAAAATGGACTAAATACTCAAATTTGTTATTTCAGAACAATTCCTTGTCTATCAATCAATCAAATCTTTATTATTTTCTCTACCACAAAACAAGTCCAGTCCATCACCATCCTAATCACAATTCACCACAATTCCCACGCAGCGCCAATTCCACCGAATCCCACCCAAAACCAAATTCCGTATGCAATAAAATGATCAATCGATTAACTCATCGTCGCGCAAGCTTCCAGGCGTTAAGTTGTAAAACAACAAACCTCACCAACAGCAACCGACGGAGTTGGATTTCGATTCCGAGTGTCAAAATATTTTCTATTCATGCCACAAGACCGTTAAATTGAACCCAAAAAAAAAATCAATTAACGCTTTTTATAAATTTGTCGGTCGGACCGCGATACCATCGAGATTTATGAGCAATCAGTCATCTGACATCTTGATGGAGGCCCTCTATAAACCGCCAAGCTGATGATCGTGCCGCGACTGGATGGGAGAAGGACTCGTAAATCATCGACTGCGCTGAGTGATTGAATCTGTGCGGGCGCGCATACGATGTCAGAACTTCTCACAAAAGACCAATCCAACACACTGACTGTTTTCTCGGTAAATGAGTCTTAACGATGCTCGATGCTTCGTGGTTTCAAAGATGAACCATAAAATTTGGTATTCTCACCAAATTGGTAAACAATGGCTGTTGGCTGTTGGCGGGGTGAGAGGAGGCGGCACACCTTGGTAGCATAACAGTCTGCGAAAATCGGAGTTTCTAATGAAGAGTTCCCATGAAATGGACAGTAGCTCCGAGAAAGCGAATCAAGTTTTGACAGTTCACGTTTGTCGACTGACGTTTGGTTGTCACAACAAAAGTTGTGTTTGACTGATGATTTCTGTGCCCTCTCAGATTGTTCTCTTGTGCTTTTGCTTGTAATTCAATGAGGATTTCGTTTTTAATTGAGAAGACGAGTTGGTTGAAAGGATAACATATGAAGTGGTTATTGTTAGTAAGTTTATCATTTCTTTTTGTTTACGAGCAGGCAGATAACAATGTTTGAAAAGTTTTCCATACAAGTAGTCCTTATGTTAGACTAAGTTTCCTCTTTCTCTTGCACCAAATCCCGAAGACAATATTTATTACTATATAGGTTTCAGTTCTTTACGTTAGTCTACGGCATATCATCATCTTAAATTTTTCACGCGACAACTTTTCTAGTTGACAACACTCGAAAAACAACCTTCTAAAGTTCGTCGCTTGAGACAGCATTTAACTGCAGATCTCTTCCACTCAAAAGGGATCAATATCAGTTCAAAACGAGAGGTTGTTAAAAGAACTAGGACCTTATTATTCATTTTCGTAGTAAAGACCAGATAAGTTGATTAAGCATACTATGTCTTTAGCATACTAGGGCTAAAAATCAATTTTTATTTTAAGCCGTCCAAATTTGGAACTTTTTCAAAAGAGGGAAGAAGGACCCAAGATGTGCAAATCGACACTCACGTCGATTTCAAGGCTGCATATGACGCAGAATCACTTTTGCCAATCGCTGTTTTTTTGGGCTCAAGAGGCAATTGAGTAATAAAGCCCTCTCTCGAATGACTAAGCTTGCTTTATATAATACCTTGATCATCCCAGTCCTACTCCACGACGCGGAAACCTGGACGGTACTAAAAGCGGATGAGGAAGCCCTTAATCTTTTCGAGAGAAAAGTTTTGCGTGCGATTTTTGGTCCTGTTTGCGTTGATGGCATCTGGAGGAGAAGATTTAACGACGAACTCTTAGGGCTGTATAGCGACATGCGCCTAGTCAAGCGCCTTAGGATACAACGCTTAACATGGCTAGGCAATGTAGAGCGCATGCACACCACTGTTTCGGCCTGAAAAGTCTTCGAATTAGAGCCATTGGGACAACGCAAAAGAGGACGGCCTAGGCTAAGGTGGCGCACACAAGAAGAGAAGGACCAACCTGGAGAGCGCAACTGGAGGCAGCTGGCGAAAGATCGTACTGGCTGGAGAGGCATGTTGGTTCAAGCCCAGGTCCACCCCGGACTGTAGTGCCATAAGAACAAGAAGAATTCGGTATCTCCTCAATCGTCGCAAAAAGGTGTCCTTTCATGGGTCTCTTCAATCTTGGGAACAGGAAAAAATCGCAGCGGACCAAATCTGGTGCATACAAAAACATTTTTAAGTGAATAGATGCATTATCGTGATGTACACGCTTCATACCCTAATTTTCCGAAAAAATTGCCTGCCATAAGCCAATTAGCCAACCGATATGCCGCCATCTTCAGAAACTTCTCTAAAAGTGATTCGATGATACGGTCTTAATTGTTATGTGGTTCAAACACAACCTTCCTAATAATGATTTTTCTGGTTTCCTGGTCGCGTAATTTTATGTTTTGGACATTAGACAAAGTTTACCGTATCCTATGGGACACGTTTCCAATGGGACGTAAAAAGTTGTGTTGCCTCGAATTATCCTCGAGCTCTTCACGCAATATTACTCAAGCTGTGGCTGATATACAGCCTGCGTGAAAAAGGGCTTAAAAATCACCTCATAAGACTCGAATACTGCGAATCTTCCCGAGTTGTCCATTTCAATGATATTGACCATCGCACTTAAGGCTGACTCCCAGGTTTACCCAGGACTGTAGCGGCACAAGAAGAAGAAGAAGAAGATTTAAGCCAAACTTCAGACCTTTTAAAAAATTTTAGCTTCATGAAAAGAATATTGCTGAAGATATTTATAAAGCTTAGCTTTAGCACCGAAACCACGATCGTTTTGGGGAACTTTTCAATGGATTTACATTTCTCCGGTGTCTGACATAGGAAGTAGTAACAATTTTAATTATAGCTTTGTTGTCATTGCTTGATGTCGGACCGGGATCAGGGTTACGGATTGAAGATTGATTTCTGGGGGATCTTTACCCTGGTCTGACTTAATTTTAAAATATTGGGAGATCTTGATCGGTCGATTACAGAAGCCATTGGAATTATCAGGGCTCTGAATCTCTTGCTAAGGTCTCATTTAACGTCTTTCTTAACCTTTAGCCTCTGGCTTGGAAACAACAAAGTTCTTGATATTTAAATCTGCGCCTTTTCACCTAGGTGGTACCTACGGCATTTGATTCTTAATTAGATTCCTAAGCAAAACAAAGCACGCGCATTATTCAAGAACCGCTGATGAAATTAAGTCAATACTAGCAGTAAGTTAAGGCAGTTAACTTAACAAACTTACTACTGGCATTGTAACCGAATTTTATCCGATAGATACAAGAGGGCTATTTGTACCGGACATCTATATTTTCGTAGGAGGGATGGTGAGAGAAAAAACACTTCCTCTTCTTTACAGGCACTGCCTATTTTCATATACCGGTCGAAAGGAAACGATTGAGGACTTCTGCGATATACTATATGAAGTAACGAATTTCGGCGAAGGGTGGTCAAATCTGGCTTTCTTGCGCAGTGAGAACGATTAAAGCTTATGACTGAAGGCGAACAAGGGAGACAAAAAAGTCGGATCAATAAGTTCGTAATGGTGTCAAGCTAAGCTAAACCATTAGAACCTTTTTTTTCAGGCTTTCTTAAGTCTTTTCAGTCATCTGAAGTAATCAAAATGTTCGCTTTTCTCTTTCTAAGCAGAAAGTCTTTGTTTCACAATGATCATGCATTCCAGTCACCATTAGATTCAAATAGTCTCCTATTGACTGAACGAGTTAACGCCATTCATCTTCATAAATCTCGCACAACCACACAAATGGCCGAGAAAAATTTGTAATCATTCTAAACCTGATCAATTGCACTTCAAATCTCCACCGTTTGCCGTTGGTGATGATCAGCCACTTTAGCCATCTACGGCTTGGCCAGCATTCCCACTGCAATTGTCTAACACGCGCACAGAAGTCCAGCAGCTCTAGTTTTACCAAAATGGCATCGGATCACTTGCCTCCTGCGTTCATCGGCTGCAGCAGATGTTTTTGTTGCTGTTGTTGAAGTCGTTGTCGCACTGGTTGTTGTTGTCGTTGTTGTCGTCATGATCATGATTATGTTACTGAGACTTGTCTGGATTCCGTGGGCTACACACGGACACCGAGACGAACATCTCGCTGCAACAAATGAGGCACTCGTTGAGGATGGACTACGGCGGCGGGGGCGAGGAGGCCGGAGGGTGGATCTGATTTCATGAGCATTACGTGGTTATTACTGTTAGCCACCACCGATGCCAGCACTATGTTTGCTGTCGCGCGAACGACTGCTGCATAGACGACGACGTGTCAACGATGATCGGTGAGTGATGGAATTGCGTATCGCCGCCGGAGTTGGCTACCAATGGTGGAGATGGTGTGGAATTGGACTGCATTGAACGTTGCATGGACGAGGTGGACGGGTTAATTGATTGTCACCTGGTTAGCTTCAGTTGGGCATGGCACAGTGTGATGAAGCATCTCGCCACCGTCACTGGGCCGGTTAGCTGGAAACGATAACCGCAGCTGAACTGGAATCGCTTGCCGTCGATGGAAGTACTTAATCGGAAGTGGTGTGGAAGTCGTTGGAGTGCTCTTTAGGAACGGTGGTCCGGTGAGAAGGAGAACGTTTTTTTAGGGATGTTTGGCGATATATTGTTTTCAGGAAAGAAGAAACACAGAGTGAGGGATGGGCTGGAGTTTCATACGGGCCTTGTTGTCCAGAGGAAGACAAAAAGCAAAACTCTTAAGGAGCCACAGGGGTGTGAACCAATAGCTCTAGAATTTTGAAAAGGCAAGACTAGTGACTCATTGATTCAGGACCAGAAAGGCTAAAAACGTCAACAACTTAATTTATCCTCATCACGCTCATTGTCCAGGTTCAGGGTGTCTTATTTGAACAATGCTCCCTCGAACAACTGCTTACAAAGTTGCAGACACCCAATTATCCACCGCAAAGTGAAAGCCCTTAAGTGCGGCACAGTGATTAGCGACTTTCTACCGTAGGACACCAGCCAGACTCCAGATAATTCACATTCTCTTTTCCCGAAACACCTGTTGAACATGAGGAACCAACAAAAGAAAAACATCGCTCTACCTCCAGTAGCACCCGAGCTGACCACGCAACTGCACAACTCCATTACCAGCACGAACTCAAATATTAGAGGCTAATTCCGCAGTTAGCCTTCGACCGCATGATTGCGCCGCAGTAGCCCACATCTTCCAGTGATCATCATAATCATGGAACCGATCGGAACAGTGCACTTGCAAATTACTACCAGAGCCCACCCACCCACCGTGTCCACGAGTGAATATGTTGCCATGTGGAGTCGGCGACGGCGGCGCACTGTGCAATCGGGCGCGCGTATCATTAGGTCTCGATCTCGGCAATGTGGGATCGTGCGATGAGTAGTTTCCGATGCGCTTCCACGGGCCGCAATGCAAACCAGCGGTTGCCGTGGGCTGAATGAGCTCTGCCCAATCATCATTCCATCATCAGTCGGCAATTATCGATTGCAAATTGATACCAATTGTGGGCTCTCTCCGAACTGATCGGCGGCGGTGATCGTGTGATTGCACTTATCCACAGATAGAGTGATCGATTGATCTGGATTGTGGACACTGCTTTGATGGGGAGACGCGCTTGTGCGTGGCTTATGCACCTTGGGGATTGATTGTTGCATGAAATGGATTGGTGTTGACGTGTGCTATAACGGAAGATGCCCGATCAAATGTCTGATTACTGATCAGGGGGAGAAAGAGAGAAAAAAAGGGAAAGAGCGGTTGCTTGCGAAGGGTGGCAGTCATGACACTGGCAAATTATTCACAAGGCGACTGGGTGGCCTTTTTGGGAGACGAGATAATTGTTGACACACTTTTGTATTGCAACGAGTTCAAGATTGGTTTGCTGATCTGATGGATGAATGAGGAGTTTTCGAGAAGAATGGATTTGGGGATAAATTGTTTTTGTCTTAGGGTTTCAAGAATCTTGCAGACTCCTGATATACCTTTGATGAGGGATAGGTTTTAGGTTAAGTATGGAGGGGTGTTGCGTGCTGATATAGATAAGAGTGCGGATTTTTTATTAGAAAAGAGTGGGGCTTAACGGTTGGGTTTTGATTGCACTGCATTATCTTAATCACTTTAGACTTAATCCAGAACTTGCACTATAGATTGAAAAGGGCCAGAACTTGGACAAGAAATTGAATAATAACTCGGACTGGGACTTGTATAAGAAGGTAGAAATGAACGTGAACAAGGACGTCGATAAGATAAGGATTTGAACAAGAACTTTGATACAGAAGTGGACGAGGACTTTGACAAGAATGCTGAAAGTTATCACTTGTATAAGGATTTCTACAAAAGAGTGGATTGGTTCTTGGACAAACACATAAACAAGGTCTTTGACGAGGAATTGAAAATGACTTGAACAAGGACTTGGGAGAACGCTGGGCAAGGATTTAGGTAAAGAACTTTGCGATTTTGAGATTTAAAATTCGGGACTCTGTCCGTATATTTAGTTTAGTTGTGACCTTCGATTGCTTTAACTTTTGATTTCTCGTCCATCCGACAAGTGATCCAAAACTCAAATCTCAAAAATCTGACAATTTATCATATAAAACCAACATTTCACCAAGTAGTCAATTTAGACACACAAACGCACACTGCAACAAAGTATTCGGTTAGTCCCCAGAGCACTGACACCAGCTCTGTCACATTATCACCAGCGACGACTTCCTCAATTACTCCTAACTCACATCTCCAATTAAGCCCGCCAGCAAACATACACATATCGGCCATATTTGGCCGGCCATCGATGACAGTTTAGCAATTCCGATGAGTTTCTCAACAGAAATCATAGAAAGCAGCGGCAAAAAATGTGTATCTCCTAATAAATCTCAAACGACCGTTCATTCGATTAGAGATTTAACCAATCACGACTGCAACTCGACGACGCACTCAATCAAAAAGCGCACTGCAGCGGTGGCGGACGGGGGAGAATGCGCACAGCGACAAACAGCCACTGTGCACTGACTTCATAATGGCACTTCTGTCAAAATGTGACATTGCTAAATGACCGCTATACATGGCCGGGCTGTGCACGAATGAAGTTGTTCCTAATTAGAGTCGAGGAATTCTTTTGATTAATAAAAATTATTTATTTGTTGCTGATGAAATGTTGCCCGTCCATCATGCTGTCATGGGCGAGGAGGGGATGCTGCCGCATATGGCGGTTGTCATTTGCGATCGGTGTTATGAGATAAGTCTAATTAACTCTGCAAATGGATGAAATGGTTTTGTGTGTTCTTAAGAATTCGCGGGAGGTGAGTGTCCCTTGTGTGCACCGTTCAATGACTTGTGGTAACACAGTCGATTTATGACTTGATGTTGTCTTTTGAATCAGGTTTTGACAGCTCTGCTAAAGGCGGAACCTGTACAGTGGCTGTAATTGACAAAGTAATGACTTAAGTTATTCTAAGAACGAATGAGAGTGGAGTTGAATGTCAGGAGAAGGGGTCTAGCATCTAGCTGTCAATGTGATCTGGTAAGAATGTCAGCCTTTAAATGGTAGTGACAATTTGCAGAATGCTGACTTTTGTGTGTGATTAATGATCTTTCAGAGATTTTCCACAGTGACACGACCATGATAGGCATAATTTGAGAACTTTAAGACACACTCAGTTTCTTATGTGATAATAACTTAAACCTTGAACACAGTTCTGAGGTCTTTCTTCTGTAAAAAAGGGTACAAAATATACACTATTTTCTAAAACTGCCCACTGCTTTAGTTGTGCGATTTATTTCATTACTCCATTGTCTTGATAAGAAATAAATTTCAAGCTTTATATTTTTTTCAAAAATTAAATCCCATGCGCATTGGCAGCACTGTGAAAAAAAAAACTCTGAAATGATCAATCCAACGATGACTCCGAAGGACAGTTCTTTTTGTTAATCCTTCACTGTCCCCTTGGAAAATAACGAAAATCCTCACACTCATGCTTATTAGGTTGACACTTGCAAGACAAAACCAATGTGCTGCCACAACAAAATGTCTTTAATCAAAAGTTATCCCCCCAACAGACGTTCAATATGTACCAGCGTTCATCCCTTGCGCCAATGAAACTTTTTCAATTTGTGGGGACATCTTTCCCCGTATTTGTTGGAAGCAGATGTTTTTTATGACAGCTATTTCTCACGGTGTGAGAAAAAAAAAACTTGCAGTGTCAAGTTAGTCGGCGGGGGGTGGCGGTGAATAATCTTGATTGGTTAACTTTTCGTGACTAAAGACAAATATGTGTGCGAAAATGTTTACATTAAATGCTTAAATGACAGTCTCTGCATAAAGTTTGACATGTGGGGAGATGTGTCCGTCGAGGTACGGTGTCACATCACGCAACGAGATGATATTGAAGTTTGACATTTGCACTGGTACGAGAGAACATTGGCGTGTTTGTTTGTTAAATGGCGAGAAAGCGATTGATTTCTGGGAATTCGTTGAGAGACTAAAGAGTGTTTCTTTTGGATATATAAAACTCTTATGGAACGAAAGAAAGATGTTTTATTTACTTAATTTGAAAGATAATCTTCCGCCATTATAATTTAAAGTGGTCGTAGTGGGTAAATGCATCGACTCACACGCCGAAAGTCGAGGTTTGATTCCCGAATGGAACACCTACCATTTTTTAGTGGCGCCACCTCTTTATAGTTGCTGACATCACTCAGCTTCTCAAATCTCGCCGTTCGAGTCAGCAAAAAATTTTAGGTCGTCCCTTCTACTCATGAGAGAACAGTAGCACGTACAACACGAGTAGTTATTTTAAAAGCTAGGCCCTGGTCCCTTGAAGCCACTCAAATATTATTACAATTTAAACATTATTTCTGGCATATGGTCGCCACGGCAGGATCGAAAGTAGTCTTATTTGGAGGTCCAATTTCGGATATTTTTTTTCCAACATTTGTGGCTCTGTACTGGCAATTACGCGACGAATGTTGTTCTGCAACTGCTAATGGGCTTATGGACGTAGACTAGCGACTTCACATGTCCCTACAAAAAATTGTCAAGTGTCGTTAAATCGCATGATCTTGGAGGCCAAGTCACATCTCCGTAACGTAAAACTATGCGGTTACCAGAGGTTTCTTTCAATAAATCAGTTGTGCTACTAGCTGTGTGACATGTTGCACCGTCTTATTGAAACCACAACTCCTAGACATCGTGATTGTTCAATTGATGAACGGAATGGTGAGTAATAAATGGTAGTCACCATTGACTGTAATGTTGTGGCCAGTATCGTTTTTGAAAAACTACGAACCAATTCCTCCAACAACCCACAAAGTACTCTAAACAGTCAGTTTATGTGAAGTAACGGTACATACAGTTGACCAATGTCATCACTCCAAATACGTTTTATTTATTTAAACAAAAGTGAGCTTGATTCGTGTATAAAAATTGCGATAATTAAAATTTGGACAATTCGAAATCATTGTTCAAGCTTCAACTTATTCATGTTAAAACGCTAAAAGAAATTAAAAATAAATCTGTTGACAGTTGGCAAAATAGCCAACAGTTTAAATAGTGTTGCCAACCAAGGACCAGGCCCTAGCTAACTCGTGTTGTACGTGTTGTTTTCTCACGAGTAGAGGGGACCTACAGTTTATTGCCGACTCCGAACGGCGAAATTTGAGAAGCTTTTGTAGACTATTAGTACATTTTGAGTGATCGATCCTGCGACGTTGGCGGTCGAATAGACGCACTTACCAACTACGCCACAGCAAAATAAAAGAAAGACGTACGCACGTGCTAAAACTGCGTGTGGGAATATGCATAGGGTTACAGCGTGTAGGAATTTGTTTTGAGCGTCAAACGATGTCTTTTCTTTTTTGTCTTCATTTAAAGTCGGTTTCCTCTGTCCTTCTTCTTTTGAACTTTTAAAACGATTTTCAGTAATTTCGGATAAGTGATTATTGCTTACATTTGAAAATACGATTTCGGGACATTATTTGGCAGCCAACTTGAAAATTGAACCCTAACCCAGAATACGATACATCAATCGGCAGATCTTCTGAAGAAATAAAATTGAGGTTAGGTAAGAAACTTTTTATTTCAAAATACCCTTACAGGAGAAAATGACGACAAGATTGGACAGTTTCTTTTTTCATTTATTTCAATTACATTTTTTCCTTTAGCTTTAACTTTTGTCCAAAGAAATGCTTACGACTAGATGTGGTTTCCCCTGATCTTAAATTCAAAATTGAATTTGGAAGCACTACTGCCCACAAAGGGACCAGCGCGCTGCTTTTTCAGATATACATAAGTTACTCGAGCTGTGCGTTCTAAAGTTCTATCCGAGGTAGATGGGACCTCAAATTTTTTGTTATCTGTAGCTCTTTACTCCAGCTACAAGATCTCAACGGTTAACGATAACATCCACAATACCATATGGCCCTGTATGAGGCTCAGCCGCTAGCCCTTACCTAACCTTTCCGTACGCCCAGGATACTCGTGTTATGATTTTTAACAGAAATTGTGATCCGTTTGAAATTGTCTCCGTTACAAAATTACACCTTTTTCGAGTTGCTAACAACACTCAAAGAATGTCATTTGTCCATGAAAAGCTTATCAAATCTCACCGTTTGGAGTCGGCAAAAAACTGTTCACCTGACTCTCTGAAATTATTGTTGCACAGTTGCATCCAAATGCTAATCGCGAACACAAATCACAAACTTCTTCTGGGGAAAAGAGTCTTGTTTCCACATCCCATTTAGTCGATAGAATATTCATGCCGCAGTGTTCTCACAGACATTTCTGATGAACAAGTTCCTAAGAAAAGTGATCATTCGAATTCTCCATCAACAAGATCCAAACATCTGACACCGACATGTTTTAAGGGAACAGCCGGTGAAAGCTCTCCGCCTCCAATCCAGTTCAGTGTAAATATTTCAGGCACCACTTCCACGAAGCCCCTTGGGCTAACTCACTTTGACAGATCTCGTTCCCAAGATCAACGAAACAACAGATCACCAGTAAATTACGAACAAAATAATTTCGGGCCATAATTGATGGCACCCCAATCGTATGCTAATAAAGATTTTCAGTCGTTCCGCCACTTTTTCGAGGCCTATCCAAAGTCCCATCAGCGTGGCGGTGAGTGTATTCGAATGGGATTTCGCTTAATCAAAAGTACCCGCGATGACATCTGGAATATGATCTGTTCTTGGTGCTTCGCGCTCACTCTCTCTGTCTCTGCATGAAATACATATTCAGCGGGGTTGGGAAGGAACGGCCGCAGCTAAATGTGGAAAATCTACGGAAACAAAATTTACGACTTAATGTTTCCGAGAGTGGATGGAGACGGCAACGACGGACGACGAACGATGGACAACGCGAGAACGATTCCGAATCCAAATCACATCTCGGCACAGGATCTTAATAGCATTTTAAATGCTGGCCTTCTTCGGGATGTGACTGGAATCCAAACGGCATCCCGGACGACAGCAACAGCACAACACGACGCTCCGGACGGATGCGACGCGTACATTAGCCGAGAGCGATGAAGGAAGAAATTTCATGTTTCACCAGAGACTTACGATTATAATAAGCTTACCTGCGGCCCTTCTCCCTCCACCGTGGGTGCTTTTGGCCCCTCGGACGGGTTGATCGTTTTTCGGATGCATTCCGAAAATGGAACCCATTGCGCGTTGAGTGGGTTTTTCTCTTGTTCTCTTTTCGATTTGACTGCTCCCCGCCCCGCGTCCCAGCTCCAATGACGGCGGATGCGCACAGAGGCTGCGACTGGTTTTCCAATTGATTGTGTGGTTTTATTGTGTCCCTATCGGGCGTCCCGGGTCGCCGGTCCCATTGGACAGTCGTATAAATTTATTATCTCTAAGACGGCACAGATTTAGTGGCGTGCATTATAGGAGCGCATCGCTAGACGCATCTGCATACGCCCGACCGGTGTGCGATTGAAGACAGCGTCGCGCCGTGGATTGGTTTCAAGTTTCTAAGACTCCTCGGAATGTCTGATTCGATTTCTCTCCGTTTTCCATGCTTTTTTTGTGGGAACCAGAAGGGTTCTTGAAATACCTGCCTCGTGCAGGAAGCCGAGTCCACTTCAGCCGAGGTGATTGGGCATCTTGTACATAGCGCTGGGCCGGTCATTTCGGGTCGTCTATACCTGGTCAATTTAGATGTTGCGCATCCATGTGACCGGTTGGATAAAATGGAGTCTCGCTGCCGTGGGCTGGATGCAGACCCTACGGAATGGGAGAGGAAAGGGATAATCGATTCAGCTGGCAATCGTATAGTCGTGAGAAAGTGTATCATTGGTTCGCTGGACGCAGAACGGCAGGTACACACGTCTCTCGGGGGAAACTGATTCTGAAATATGATGTAATTTTCCGGGGTGCGACGGGACGGGACGGCCGTTGCATAACGACCATTAGGAGCACCGGCAACAGGTATCTGATTAAGAGGAGTTTAATGGATGCCAATCGCCGGGACGGTCGTTAATATTCTCCGAACAAGTTGTAGTCGAATCCAATTAACTTTTTCCGGAGGGAACGAGCATACATACATACATGTGTTCTGTTCTGATGAAACACTGAGGGTATCGGCTTGTATCTTAATGTCTCCAGCATTTCGACTGACAGCAACTTATCTGTGTGTGCCTGACCAACAGCCAAAATGGAAAAATACATTTCTGATGGCACAAGTTACGAAAGTTTGTACAGTTTGCAGCTTCAGAACTTAAGTGAATTGAAATTCGAAACTGGGCCTAAGTCCTGTCCAATAAAAGGAGTACTCTGCATTGGCCATAGAGTGCTTGAATTAGGTGGAGTTTAAGGAAAGATCCTTTAGACTAAGGATAAAATCTTAGACCAAAAGTCCTTCAAGTCCACTTAAAATAGAAGTAAATTTGGAAAACAGACAGATCCCCAAGGAGGTTGAAAGCAAGATTTTTGGAAATATTTTTTTATTGGTGTCATAGCGCATTCTTCTGCAAGTACAGGATATCGTCCAAATTCAAGTCTTCAATTTTAGTAAAAATAAAGTAGATTTTAACGACTCTGTAACGTTGAAATGGTCCGTCACCATCGTAGTTTGTTCTTTCATTGCGTTTTCCATTTTTGCAAGACAAATGCGTCCTGTCATGTGTTACCCATTTTTCAAAAGTCGCACATGACGTCTTGTTTGACAGAATACATTACGAATTTGGTAACCGCAACTGATAAAAATCGGGGTTGTGGCAGTGGTCGTTGTTGAGGTCGTTGCACTTACCGAGGAAAAATTAAACATGCAGAAATATCGTACGTAGAGCACATGTGGCAAGACTTGAAACAAAAACGAAATATTTTCTTCTTCTTCCATACTCAAACTTTTTACAATAGCTGATGTAGATGGTGGTCGCCACGACCGGCATGCAAAAAGTCTAGGTTCGATTCCTGGACGGGACACCTCGCATTTTTCACGGCACCACGTCTTTCGAGCTGCTGACAACACGCGTATCAGTTGTCTATGAAAAGCTTCTCAAATCTCGCCGTTCGGAGTAGGCAAGAAACTGTAGGTCCCTTCTACTCGTGAACAGTTGCACGCACAACACGAGTAGTTGTTGTAGAAGCTAGGACCTGGTCCCTTGTGGGCTGTAGTGCCACTCAATTATTAGATGCAGATGCAGAATGCCCTTTACGGCAATACCGTTCTCTTCAGCCCGCTAAATGCATGAGTTAAATTATTGCTATTGATGCTTTTACTTTTAGGACGTGGAGCAAGTTTAGCATCGAATTTATCTATAGGTTCATTTTCTTGGGTATTTGCGGGCATTTTGTTAAAGTCCTTAAAGGCTTCAGTGCTTTACCAATCACTAGGAGCTTCACTTTGTGTCAACCAGGTGCATTTGAACAGTCAACGAATGTTATTCGCTTCTTGGAAATTTTGCCACCAGGAGAAAGTGATGATTAATGATGTTTTGTCTGTGTTGCCCTAAGGCACGGTAATCACTTCCAATTAATAAACATTGATCAGCCAAAATTGAAATGGATAAAAAACACAAGTTTCCAAATTCAACATCCGCATCAATTTTATTTCCTACAAAAGAAATTGATAACCAACAAATTTATAAACAACTTTTAGGAACTCTTACATATTGGTGCAATGCTTCAACTAATTGCCTTGAACAACTATTAAATTTTTAGTGAAAGGGCATTAACAAATTAAGACTTCCTGCCGGCGCCACATAACCTCGTGAACTTTTACAAAATGGCTTCGTTGAAACGATTGACTAAATATGTAGTGTCTGAGGACTTGATGACACTGCTGTTTTTTGAGGACTCGATGACAGTCTGGTATCTTTCTAAAGAATAACCCGGATTGATGAGCATTATAAGTTCGCAGATCTATCCGGCTTAATTTTGTTTCTGAACTGAATTAAAAATGAGTCGAAAGAGCCAGCCTTATTGAAAAGCTTTTGTCCACAAATGTTTAGTTGACGGAGACCATATCGCCTTTTGAAATTGGAGTAATTACTTGCTTTGAAAGATCTCTCCTTTCTTGTATTTTCATATGCAACTTAAAAGCTTTTGCTTTGAAATGGACACGTCTTGATTTTGTTTAAAGAAGCAATTGTGGAGAGCCTTTTTTATTTTCGGATATTCAGAAGATTTTTGAATTTGTCTGGCCCGGGCCCAGCTTTTCTATTTAAGGCATATATGAGAATTACTTTTTTTTTCTTAATTGCATTTTATTAATTTTTACGAGAGCTCCTCAATACTAGATACAAATTCTTAAAACTACCTTACACTACTTTTTTACGCAGGCTGTTTAAACTAAACCTTATTTTTAAAATATGTTCTTCAACAACAGCAAAATTGTTATATAAAAACATTTGTTCACTAATTACAGCTCATTTATTAAAAAAATCGTTGTTTAATTCTTGTTATTGTCGACTTCCCAAACGATTTTTGTGTGCGAGAAACAGAAATTTCAACTAAACTTCAAACGGACAGCGTTAACAACCCATCTGTTAATAATGTACTGGATCACGAAGATGCAAACAACCACAAGTGTTTCTTATCTCTTTAAGCCCGAGTGATCTTCCTCCATATTCCCCAATAAGGTACCTTTTCATTTTGTAGTTGTTAAGACTTCAGAGCAATTGCTTTGTATTGTGCATTTTCAGTCAAGAATATTTGGCTTGAATCGTTTAAGCCCCGATTCAATTTTACAACAGAACTTACAGCCTTTGCACTCTTTTCAGAATCGAACGGAAAATAAGCGACTTCTGGAAAAGGGCAACTTGAGGTCGCACTTTTTTGGCAGAATGGAAAAAGCATGAAGCACAAAAAGTGTGAAACACAAAAGATGTGAAAGGTCACAATTTCTTACAGAATCGAAAATGCCACTCAGCAATAAAATTAATGTTTTGAAGATTTTGTAAGCAAATACTTCTGCGTGCGACGTTGGTTTGGAAAGATCCACTCGGAAGATTTCAATCTCTAAAATGAACTAAGCGGAAGGCCGTTGATTTTAGTTGATGACAGTGTCTTGCAACAGCTTGATCATCCCAGTCATCCTTTACGGCGCAGAAACTTGGACGCTACTAAAAGCGGATGAGAAAGCCCTCAGTTATTTTGAGAGAAATGTTCTGCGTGCGATTTTTAGTCCTGTTTAAGTTGATGGCATCTGGAGGAGAGGATTCAAAGACGAACTCTATGGGCTGCACAGCGACAAGCGTCTTTGGATACAACAATTAAGATGGATAGGCCATGTAGAGCGTATGGACACCAATGCTCCGGCCAGAAAAGTCGTTGAATTCGAACCATTAGGATAACGCAACAGAGGACGGCCTAGGCTGAGGTGGCGCATACAAGTGGAGAAGGACCTCAGCTAACTGGAAGTGTGCAATTAAAGGCAGCTGGCGAGAGATCGTGCTAGCCGGAGAGACATGTTGGTTGACGCTCAGATCCATCCCGGACTGTAGCGTCGGTCTAAGGAGGAACGGCTAACTCGAACCCAACGAAATCGGTGCCAGGTATTGCACAAAGTATGGTAGTATTGCCAGTGACAGTTAGTTGGTATCCTTTCTTTTCTCAGAGGAAAATTGTAACCACATTAAATAGGCGCCAGTTATCGGTATAAGATTAAGAAAAATCTAGTTTAACGATCGAAGCTAGACCTTGCTTAATCTTTCCTTAATTTACCCCCACCATGCATTCAACCGTAGTAAGAATATTGCCATCGACTGAAAAGATGTACATGTTTTTCAATGTTAATGATAATTCAATGAATATTGACATTCAATGTTGTGAAAAACCAGATGAGGACACTGAAACGATCTGCAGCCGACAAGTTAACAACAGCCGACAGTTAATGACAACTGAAGGACCACTTCATCCTTGAAAGAAATTCTGAAACTGATAAAATCAAAAAACAAAGCTTCCAGTGTTTCGCATAGCAAGCTCCTCCCTAATTTGCAGCAAACAACGGACTCCATCTTACACTTCCATAGCTCAACAGCACTGCCCCCGGATGACCCCTTCCAGAGAAAGAAACTTACAAGCGATATGTCCCTGCCTGCACCAATTCCAAGCGCGTCTTCCTCACAATTCCACTGACAACACGACCGATTCCCTATCACTTTGTTCAGATCTCGGTCCACAGCCGAGTCGAATGTATTTCAAAACTGGTCGAGATAGCGTACCAGAACACAACGACAACAGTAACAATGGCGGCCATGTAATTAAGCGATTTCCCAGCCTTCCCCTCTGAAGGCGGCAGCGGCTGCAATCGCAGCGGATTCGAATTCGAGAAGATCGATGCTGATTGCAGATACAATGGCGACCCGGTGTTATTGAAGCCAAAATGCGCGCTCCGCTCCGTAGTCCCATAGCGCGCGCCAACGAGAGGGTTTTATGATCCAAATATTTGAATACATGCGCGCCCCAAGGCGGCTGCTATACATCACCGCAACAAACGCTGATTGCCTCTTGACACGATTTCCACTTCGATAGAGGGTGCTGCTGCCGCTCGACGTGGCAGCTCTCATTCGCTGCTGCCAACAACACTCGTACTGCGGCGCACACTAAATAGACCGACCTACCGCCCGACCCCACGACCGCCCCGCACTCCTGCATCTATCGCGCAAGAGGCAGTGACAAATGAGCACAATTTACATTATAACATGGGAATTAAGCAGACATTTGCGCCGCGAGTACTAAAGCACCAAAGTACCAGAGCTCCGCAGCACCACCAACACCATGGACCCTGGGACCGGAGAGCGGCTGGCGCGGATGGCGGTCGGCGGTCGGTGGATTGCGGATGGCGGATATTCGTTGCCGCGGCAAGACAATTTTCGGGCCATGAATCGTGTATTTCATGTCGCAGCAGTTCCCTGGAAGAGTGCCGTGTATCCCCCATCCAAGCGCTATGCTATTTCCAATTGAGCTATGTTCGATTAATCTTTTTGATTTATGTCCACGTGCGAGAAAGTAGCATGAACAAATGTCTCGATGGCATTTAATTGGGAATTGGGAATCGGGACTGCATGGGGGGTGAGCGTAGCGTAGCGTGGCGTGGCTGTGGCACGGCTCTGCAATGTCTGTGTGCGAATGATGGCGATGTGGTGTGGCGGGAGGGGGGCGGGAGGCATTCCTAATTCTGGGGAACAGCGAACAGCGGTAAATTATGTTTGACTAGCTGTGTGTTGTCAACAAGATTGCGGATCATACATAAATATTATGACAGAGACAAAAAATAATTGGAGGTCAATTATACGCTATTCGTCGTCGGTTCTGCGCTGTGGTGTACGGTGCGGTGTCCTGTCGTAAATTATCCTTTGGCATCGCCTGGCAGACGGACGGTGTTAATGTGAATTCAAAATGAGAGATGGAAGATTGCAGGGAAGCGCTCCGTGCCGGGGGACAGAGGCAGTCTGAGTGTCTGGGACTGAAGTGGAAGTGTTGGAATGTGTTGGGCGACATGTTGTACGTGGAGTGGATTTGGCGAAGATGGCCTCTGGAATGCCAGATGGCAATGGCGATGGGGATGTACACCTGGAAAAACTGATTTAGAGTTTCGTACGTGTGGAGCAGATATCAGGCAGATTACGGACTTCAAGGAATGGGGAATGAGTATTCTCTATGAGCCTTGATTTGTATGTACCCATTTGCTGGCATACGGTATAGGGAAAGAGCATCGGTTCATACTGATCACTCATACATCGCTAATCACTGAATTGGACTTTCATTAAACTCTAATACCTTTTATGGGATTTTTTTTTTAGAGTTGGCAACAGTGCTCTGAGGGTATTTTCAATATGCCGTTCAATGTCGGCATTAAACTGTGGGTCCTCTCTCCTAGTAGGCTTTCCTATGCTTTCAAATAAGTTTATGTCCTTAAATAAAATAATTTCTTAAACTTCAAAAATTTTCACTTAGTATAGAAACTCAAATAAATATAAGGAGACATGGAGAACACAATTCGATGGAGGAACAAAACGAAGACAAGATCTAAGTCTTAAACGTCATAACTTACATGTAGTATAAGAAGGGACGTGTTCAGAACACCTAGACAAATTGTAATTTAACAGCGAAATTGCGTAACTCGGAAATCAAGTTATTTGAATATACGAAAGAATCTGACACAGACGAAAAATGGCAAATATTCGATTCTCGCATCACTGACCACCTTCAGTGGGGCGGCTATATATTGAAATCGCCAAAAGGATTTTAAACTCACCTCTTTCCAGATAAATTTTCACCAGAAAAACTTCAAGTCGTGGGTAGTCATGGATGGTAAGCACTTGCTGTTAGATAGAGTCCATTTGTGGATGCAAAAGGACCTCCTAAACGAGCTCCTAGAACTTCTAGAGTCGGTAAGCATGACTTGGGCTTGTTGGAAAACAATTCCGCTTCTCCTGGCAAAACCCTGACTGTTTCTGAGCGATTGCTGGCAACCGTAGGTTCTGACATAACAGATCAGAATTAAAGTTTTGACTTAGAAGAGCATGCGCATAGAGTTTTGATGTGGAAAAGCATGTGAGTATTTTGGAACATGGTGGTCTTCTGTGTTTAAGGCTTAATACCATGGAGTCCATACACTCAGAGTCAGTTAAGCGCTGACTGTTGTTGAGTGTGATCTCAAGACGCAGTTAAGATTTTGTATTAAGAGCCACAGCCAATTCTGTTTGGTGAGGAGCGAAGCACTGTACCTCTACTGTTCTGTAAGTTACAGCAACTCCGTATCAAATTGGAACCCAGTCCTAATCTATGGTGCGGAAACCTGAACGTTACTTAAAGTGGATGAGGAAGCCCTAAGTCTTTTCGAGAGAAAAGTTTTCCGTGCTATTTGTGGTCCTGTTTGCGTTGATGGCATCTGGAGAAGAAGATTCAACGACGAACTCTATGGGCTGTACAGCGGCATGAGCCTAGTCAAGCGCCTACGGATACAACGCTTAAGATGGCTAGGCCATGTAGAGCGTATGGATACCACTGCTCCGGCCCGAAAAGTCTTTGAATCTGAGCCATTGGGGCAACGCAACAGAGGACGGCTTAGGTTAAGGTGGCGCACACAAGTGGAGAAGGACCTTAACCAACTTGGAGTGCGCAACTGAAGGCAGCTGGCGAAAGATCCTGCTGTCTGGAGAGGGATGTTGGTTGAGGCCCAGGTCCACCCCGAACTTGAGCGCCACTAGAAGAAGAAGTAGAAGATATCAAATTGGAAGCTATTTCTCCATCATCACGTGTCCTGTGACAGCCTAGATGACTACACTTAATCAGGTAAAATGATTCTCTCTCCGATTTGGTTTTAACCACAGCCACTACGATGTTCTCAAAAGGGAGGTAACCATGTTACAGAGGCCCCTGGCTTAACCGCGGTAGACTCCGATCGAGTTGAAGAACTAAGCTACTGTCAGTTGTAGCCCAGAATAGGTCGTTCTAAAAGTGAAAATCTTAGGAGACACGGGGACACAGAGCGTGGTAAACCATGGTGTCAGAATACACCTTGAAATGTTCCTTGAAGATATGGAAAGTTTAATTCATTTTTACTTCTCCCTCCAGTTATGATGTTCGCCAACTTGAAACGAGTTTGTATCCCATTTTCCAAACTTCCAAAGTTTAATCAGCATCCAAAGGACATTTCTAATCGCTTGAATGCGTGCGCGTAGATCATACAGTCAACCTACAACGATCCAACGGAGATGGATCTCACGATGGTTATAAGCCAGTTAAAAAATGTTTTCCACCCCAATGACGCTGCCAACTTAAAGTTCTTCCAGGAATCACTGAAAACAGCTTAAGAGTGAATTTGACTGCTAGGCAGTATAAGCCCCTCAGGGCACCTCTCATCATCGGCCAATTACTCAACACACATTTCCCAGCGCCTTCGGCGGCCGGTTCTACGAGTGCACGACTTTCAAATTAATTTCAATTGAATCCGGCAAGAGAGTCCATTTTCCAGACATTAAACTTCCTATTCCACGGCAGTTCATTTCCTCTTCATCTGCAGACGCTTTTACGATCGAAAACCGCTCTCGCTTCCATCACCAGCACCGGCACCCGTCCCAGGCGTCGTTCATTTGTGGAATTTACAGCGCCCGCGCCCACTAAAATTATTTTTAATTGCTTTATGAACCTGAATCGTGTCTGCCCAGTCTCCGCTTCCCGAGAAAGACATAAACCGCTCCGTCATCATCACGATTTGCGCCATTGTTGACGGCCAGTAGCCAGTAGCCGGTAGCCAGCGATAAAGAGGCCATTTTTGTTTTCGGTACAATTCCACACACAATAACTCTTCCGCTACCGTTCTGAGGTGTGTGCAGCCATGACTTTAACGAGGGTGAGCCAGCAAAAGAACGAGAGGGAAAAAAACGCACTTATTCGGCGGCTAATGAGTCCACCGGGTCCAATGGATTGGGCTCTGGAAATTATGCTTTAATGAGAAAATGCGCGCCCCGTGGAAATGGTTGCCATTGCGGGCGAATGCCTCTGGTCGGGTGTCGGTGCCGTGGCTTCGGGGTCGTCCATCTTCGGCAGAGGGCAATGAGAACCCCCTCCACGGTCGGAAATTAAATGCCATTCAATTCGGCGTTTTCAAAGGCACTCGTCCCGGTCGTAGGACCACCTCTTGATGTAATTTAAATTTTTTTACTCCTCGCCCCGCGTGGTCAGATGTAAACCCATTTGGGACGCGCCATTAAACTCATTTCGATTTAATTAGCTTCGCTGGCGGAGCAGGGTCTGCGACTTGGTTTGGAGTCTATTGGCCGCGGATGGCGGGACGAGTTTCGTTCGGGAATGCATTTCTGTTTTGGTTGATTTGACGTGCAATGAGTGGCGAAGTTGTTGAAGTCGCAGTTTGAGCGGATGGATGAGAAGGGGTGTTGGAAGAATTTCGAGGCGATTAAGTGGTTGGCAATGTTTTTGGCTGACATTTATCTGGTTCGAAGTGGAAGTAGAGTGAGAGTTGTTATGTAGTAACCCTTTGGACCAGTTAAAGGCAAACAACGCAAAGGGTACTGCATTTGATAATTTTCAGTTGAGACTGCTCGGATCAACTTGAAGGACTTTCATGTGGTTTGCGTGGATGATCCAGCTGACAGCAATTTTGGACATTTTGAATCGTTGCAATCAAGAATCAATCAATCGGAATTTTCGACTATACATTTTTCAAATTCTTCTAAGAACTAACGTTCCTCGGTTCGAAAAAATTTGAGTTTTATATTTTTTCAGCTTCAAATCGTTGCATTCTCTCATCCATCATGCAAGGGCAAACATTTCTAAAAAAACAGCAGAGATGATCGGTTCTCAAGTTTGTTGATGCGTTTCTCTCTTGTGACCTATAATCCACCAAGTCAATCACATTCGCCGCCTCTGGCTGTCATCTCACACACCAGTCATCACACTTTCACCCCGGGAAGAGTGCGCGTTAAGCGGCCATCACTTCCAATTGCTGTGTACTTTTCGCGGCAGCAGCATCGTCATTTCGCCATCCCATCGCAATGGCACTCCACACTCAGTCGCCGTGCGCTCCTCCGGTTTCCATCCCGGGCATCTCTATTACGGGCCGCGGCCAACACTCGCATAAATAAACGTTTCCATTTAAGAAAATCACTTGATTATGCACTCGGCATATAACTGATAAATTATACGCCACACCGAGGTGGGAACGTCCGACTAGCGCTCTGGTGTGCAGCTCCACCTAATTATACACCCGGTCGTCGTTTGACTTGAGTCGAGTTCAATGGGATCGTACGCATCCGCGCACACACACACTAACACACACCACAACTCGGTGGAGGGCAGCCATGATAGCCTGCGCTCTCGCATGTGTTTATCGAATAAACCTCTCGCCGAGGAACGCTGAGGTCCTCCAATCAGAGCACCCAGCCGGCAACCATTGCACCAGCATCAGCATCAGCATGAGCACCAACAACAGCACCAGCACTGGCACAGTGCATCCTCGCCCAGGGTTCAACTGCAGGCAACCGCTTGGCCATCAAAACTGATAATTTTGATTTACAACACGCCAGTTATTATTTATAACTTACTTATGCGCGCCCCAGAGACCGATGTGCACGCCGCACGTAGGAACCGGCCGGCGCTGGAGCGGCCACGCTAACCACCCCCGGCAGTGGTCGGTGGTCGGTGGAGTGATGTACGGAACATCGTGCAGCACCACATCCTTGCCGGCTAGCCAGCCAGAGCGAGCGTAAGGGCAACGCGAAAGATGGGCAATTCGCAACCGCCCATCCTTGAATTGGAGTCTCCTCGCCTCGGCCGGGCTCTTACTTTGGCCACTAATTTATGTGTTTGCGATGAAATCAATATATTCGCGTTATTACGTTATTACCGGGGCGGCGGATGCGGGTGGTGGGCAGAGAGCAGGGCGCGAGAACCATTCCTGTGCAGTCGCCCGAAGGGCTCTTTGGTACGATGCTGTGGTGCGATCCCAAGAGTCGGGATCTCAAATGGTGGAGCACTCGGTTCGGTTTGGGGCTTAATGTCTTCTTGCGGACGAATGGCCGGGTGTGTGAGGTTCGTTAAACGCAATCGCATGCAGTTTCAACTTTGGCCCCTCGCGGGCATATGTGTGTGTGGGTGAAACTTAATCGAAAACATGGCGTGGGTTGGGGTTGCAATTAATTCTTCACGATTGGCCCGCTCAGCTCCGGGAAGCGGGATCGGTTGGTTGAGCCGCGGCTGGAGATGATTGGGTGGATATGGTTGGCAGGTGTTGGGTTGGATAGAATGTCGCAGGACGTTCACATCTCACAGGTGAGGAACGTTAGCAGGTTCTTTGGGTGCGATCGGTTGCGAGATTTGGGATCTGTTGATCAAGAGGTGTGTTTTTTTTGGCAGAGACTGATGGCAGAGGGCAGCACTGGAAATCGCTTACGGAATTCCATTATCTGGTGTAACCTCTGTCGGTAGTGTAGTGCGAGCAGAAAACTTCTTTTGGGGGAAATCAGACAAATTAATTGGAGAGTCGTTACAGAAGTTGAATGTGAACAGAGAGCTGGCCGTAACCTGAGCTCATCAGCACTTGTATAATTCCTGAAACCTTCCACTGCATTTTCGAAGTTCCTTTCGTTCGTACACTAGCGATTTTTGACAATGCAATCGGCGCAGGAGTTTCGCAAGCTGCCAATAACCGTCGCCCGAATGCCTACGTCAACCGACATATCATCCTTTCAACCTTTCAGTTCTCAATCGAATTTAAGAACATCCTTGTCAATATTGCATCAATCTTCACTTGTTCAAATTGCGGGACTTCGTCGCGATGTCCATCCCGATCGCGAACCCCTCCTCCTTCCTGCCAAAGCGCGCTCTCGTCTCCTCGATTGGGATATTCTTGCATTAATTACCTCCAGTCTTGCCGTGCCATCACGAAAGCGCTGAGCTGTGTCGACGCTGCTACTGCTGAGGAGCAGCAGCTGGTGGTGGCGTGGTCTGCACCCAAGTCCTGTGCAAATAAGTTATCTCCCGGCCGATTGACGGCCGACATCGACATCTTCTCTCGATTGATCTTTCGTTACTCCATCGCCATCCACTGCTAGGTCGCTATCTGGTGTTGCGGTGGTGTGGTGCAGTGGCGCTGTTTCGTTCGGCCAGTGAAACATCGTCCGTCCCAATGTCTAAGTGGCAAAATAATTGCCCGTCGACCGCAGAGCCTTCCTCGGAGCAGCAGGAGCAGGAGCAGCTCGCCACAAAAGACATCACACCGGGCAGTGGCGGCAGCCCTCCTCCGTGCGCGCTCGCTCACTCGTCAATTAAGCTTTAAAGTGGTGGTCACTCACACGGCGTGTCCGTCGGACTGTGGCTGCGAGCCCGAGTCGGGGTGCCTCTCCGATTGCGTGATAATTAAAATCGCCCGCCGTATGCATATGCGGTGTCCAATGGACAGCCAGGCCGGCCGATAGTAATTACGATCATCATCAGGCGAGGATGCGCTGCGGGCTTCGTCTGCCATCATGAGCGCACCGGGGATCGTGACTCCTAATGATATAATGGCCGCCCGGGCTCATTATGCATTTCGGGCCAATTGCAGCATTCCGAGCCCCCATGTGGCATGGCCCTGGGCCTGCGGTCGACAAACTGGCTGACAAGCCACCAAATGATGATTCCATCATGCAACGCCGCGCGCTGGCCCGATCGGGATCGGCCGATAGGGCAGGGGGACAGTGATGATGCCATCACGAAGACACAACTAGGCATCGGCCGCCTAGAAGGGCCTAGCAGGCCGAAGGACAACTTAACTAATAAGATCTGCTTGTTGTCCCGCGGCCCTGGTGCTTGCGCCCTCGTCCCAAGCCCCATCGCATGTCGGGGCATTTTATTTCCATTTAATTTCGTCTCCTCCGCTTTTTGCCAGTGCTTCGTGATCCGGAGGAGGCTGCCAAAGTAAGTGGTTAAGGGTACGACTCGCCGGAATCATGTACGATGTGATGTTCGCGCGTCAACATGCCACGAAATGGCAGACTGAGGAGGTCCACCACGGCTCACAGTTCCAGAGGTGCTTCGTGCCCATCTCTAATTTACAGCATCTCCGGGAGTATTCTCTGGTCCTTCGCGCAAAGCGATAAAACATGTAAGGGCTTCGTCAGCCATTCGGTGAGTGTGCGAGTGTCCGCTCCATCCTCGTATCCGTCCATTTTTTTTTCCCGACATGTCCCCGGGAGGAGTGAATTTCTACATTTCGAGCTGTTGCCCTGCTCCCAATTCGCCGTCTGGCCGGGAGTGGAATTCATTAAAATCACATTTGTATGGACGGGATGCATCGGCAGATGCGACTGCGAATCGATGGCCCTGATCGACGATGCTAAGGCTAGCTGGCTGGTTGGCTAGCTGGCTGGTCTGGTCGCTCCGATGGCGAACATGGCACATGAAATAAAATTGTTGGATGTGATTATCCATTGTCCTTAGCACGACAAAGGAGGGTCGCCGTTTGGTTTTTGTTTGCTGCGGCGGTTACTGTTGAGAGTGCTGTTGTTTGGACGGTTGTTTGATGGTTTGTTTTTTTTTGTTTTGCTGACAGAGGAGAGCAAGCGGAGGGTCTGTACTTTGTACGGTTGTCGTCTGCTGGTACAAACTTGGAGATGGAAGACTATATTACTGTAGCGGTGGCGGTGAAGGCTTGAAACGGTCTGTGATGCGGCGTGGATGTAATTCCGGCGACAACTTGTTGGAATTGGATTGAGGCTTGGGAACTAGGATGTCCTGTCACCTAGTTTCTTGTTTTTTCTCTGTCGACTTTGAAGGATGCATTTGAGGAGAGAGCGGAATGGTATGCCACAAGGGTGAAGTACTGGTGGGTGCTTCTTGATACGACTCATTGGAGCATTAAGTTCAGTGCAAAGGTATAAGTTGACTTCAGAGACTGTTTGTTTTGAAACATTTGCATACAAATTCAAGGAATGCCGGGATGCTACAGAGGACACAAAGAGATGCACGATTACAACAGAAGTTATTGCTTACCATACGAGTGGATTTTCTAGCAATGAAGTAAGTTCTGTCATGAGGTTTTAATTGTGATGTAAAAGAGAAGACATAAATTGAAAGGTTAACAAAAAAGTGTTATTGTGGGTGATAAGAACAATTTTTGGCTACAATTCTTCTATTCTTCTATAGCTATATCGAGTATGTGGCTGATTCATTCCAAAGGTCAGATTTTAAGAGACTGCTGTCTCACCAATAAGACAGATAATGTTAGCTTCCAAATCGTCAAACGTACTTGGCTTATTTCTGAAGACCAAAATTTGATATCGCAAAATCTAGTCGGCTAACGCCGTAGTAAAACTTGAAATGGGCTTCATTACTGAACAAAATTTCACAACAAGACTCCGAACATTCATTGTATTTTTCCAGAGCTTGAATTTTGTACGCTTTAAGGCCGTGATCCTCACGTAAATAACGTCAAGCTAAGCTGCTGAGAAAGTCGACGAATCGATCTGTTACGATCTTCGCTTTTTTTCCATCTATATTTGCTCACTATTTCCTTGCTGACTTGTCAAACCATACTGAACAAAAATGACAAAGTAGTTTTGAAGGAATGAAACGTGATCTGTCACAAAAAGTCCATTGAAATGAAACCTCACGGTGAATCACTCGTTATTATGTAGCTTGTGCTATTTAACATTAGCTTCGGTCGTAAATGTATGAAACATTCGCTGATCTGTTTACTTCAGGAGTATGTTAAACTTCTCGTTTCAGCTGCTATTTGCGCATTAGGACCAATTGATAAATTGAAGCTATTATTCTGGTTATCTGTTTCTCTTTCATTGCCATAATTTATAAAACATAATCCAAATGGAGGTCACCATGGCGTAGTGGTAACTGCGTCGACCGCCACACAGAAAGTTTAGATTCGATTCCCAAACGGGACATCTCCCATTTTTTCAGGGCACCACCTCTTTCGAGTTGCTGAAAACACTCGAAGAGTATCAATTGTCTATGAAAAGCTTCTTCAACCTCGCCGTTCGGAGTCGGTAAAAAGTTGATGGTCCTTTCTACTCTGGAGAGAAAAGTAGCACGCTCAACATGAGTAGTTTTTGTGGAAGCTAGGCCCTGGTCCCTTGAGGGCTGTAGTGCCACTTAATTATTATTATTAATCCAAATGGAGCTTAAAAGTTTTCAAGAAAGGGACACTTTACCAGTCTCTAAATGGAGCACAGAGTTGTTTGATGAACAATTCTGTAGTTATGACGACGATTGACTTGTTCAACTCTTTGTAGAGATAATATTAGCAGAGTTATGTAAAATGCAGAATAATGGATGAGCCCCTGATCTTCTTCGCGTTGTCAGATAGGCTTCTGTTGCAACTTTCCCTACCTGAGACAACCGCTCACTTGTCTTTAGATAATTTGCTCATAAGTGCTTCTTTTTGTTAATGTTTCATGTAATTGGATGCAAGAGTTACTCGCCGGATTAGGCTAAGAAACAAGCGGTGCGGGGGGAACTCAATGTTGAGCAGCTATTTCTTCGGATTGATAGGGCTTTATATCGTTGGTTTGGCTACGTGGTAGGGATTGTCCCTTCATCACGAGTTCCGCGGCGTGCCAGGACGTGGTGGTTGGTTCAAATCCATACACTCGTCTGGCGCTTGGAAATAGCTCCTGATGTGTTAGAGTCGTCACTTTCTGTATCAAAAACCGCACAAAAATTTTTTGTTTCATTACATTTTTGCCAATGAAAATATCAATTATTGAATACTTCCTTCTTAAGCCTGCTTGCAGTTCTTATAGTTTCGCTACGTCTTCTGTTTCTGTTGTCTGGTGGTACAGTAATAGTGAACCAGGGTCTCAGCAAACAAGCCTCTCCAGCTTCGCACTCCAAGTTGATTGAGGTCCTTTTCCTCATGTTTGCGGTATCGGCTCCGTTGCCGTCCTCTATTATGTTGTCCCACTGCTGTGGATTCGAAAATTTTTCAGGCTGAAGCTGTGTGGTCTCTATCTCATTCTGCATTACACACCCATTCTTAGCATTGTTTCCATAGAAGTTTGATTAGGAACTTGACGCCGTACAGCCTATAGAGTTCGTCGTTGAATCTTCTCCTGCAGAAGTCGTCAACACAAACTGGCCCAAGGATTGAATGCAGAACGTATCTCTTGAATCCAGTACTTCCTCATCTGCTCTTGATATTTCTATGTTTCTGTACACTAGGGCAGAACAGGGGTAATCAAGGTGTTATATAGTGTAATTTTGGTCAATTACCTTGCAAGCCGAAGGACCTCAGTCCTTCTCTAACTTAACACTTTAGCACCTAGAAGCGGTCTACGGTGACATCTTTGTGCGTCTTTTCTCGATGACAGTATAAACTTCGTTTTGTTCTCGTTCAACGTTAGACCCAATTTGGCCATCTCTGCCTTTGTACCAATAAACGCTTCATAAACGGTAAAATGTCGTTCGTTCGTTCAAAAAGGACAGTTTTCCAATAGGTTCTGAACCATATGCAGGTGAAATTTGCCTTGAAGAGTGGCAATATCTACAATCGGCTAGAAGTCTCAATTTATCAATTGAACCTAACGAGCAAACAGCTTTTGTACAGATTTCCTCTCCTCCGGAGGGAAACAGGTTATCCTTCAAATTGAAGAAAACTAAACACTCGCGGAGCTAGATGCGGTCAAAAATATATATATGATAAACAACACCCACTCTCAACGTGCGCAGAAGTAAATTTGCTCACCCTGTTCAAGGACTTACGTGACATTGCGCAACAGGTACAACAACAACAGGTAAACACGCCACGAGACTAGGACCTGGGAAATGAACCAACAAATTGAACTATGTTCACAAACAGTTTTAAACAAAAATTAGCAATTTCTCAACTGAAGCCTATAAAACGCTGCTGCCATAATGGCAAATGCCCACAAATCCACTCGACTTGGCTGGAGTCCCTATCAAGTGTCTTCCGATTATTTCTATGCACAGGTCAATGTAACACACCGTCAAACGGCGGAAAGTGTAAAATGTTGATGTCCCACCTTCATGTCGTCGAAACAAACTTAACTTCCTTTCAGTACCCAGTTAACAGCAGCAACTCACAAGCCTCTGATTAGCCCAGTTAATTGCCGGAGACCGAAGAAGAATTCCATAATCCCCTCGTCGGTAATCACAACCCCATCTTGTGCACTCAAACGACGCAGAAGCACAGCCGGCCTCCTCTCACCCATCCGCACGGCAGGCAGCTAGGATCAATTATAATTGCAGCCATCACCGGGGCGGCTAGCGGCAGGGCATCAGCAAAAACGTATTAAATTGAGAAATATACACATGCGACGGTGTGGCGGTGGGGCCAGGGGCGAGAAGAATATAATTTAATCTTGTTAATGCTGGAAAATCAAGTTGTCGACTCGAAACAGGCTCTGGCATTCGCCCGGAGTCAGTCTGGGGTATCCTTGGCTTGGCTGCATCGCAACCGAAAGCACTTAAGTCCCACTCTCACTGCCTCTCTCTCTCTCTCGCTCTCGCTGGGGGAATGGAACCTATTAGACCTGGCCAGAGGTTCTTATGACTTCATAATCTTAATTAACGTTGGACCTCGTCATGCGAGCGAGCGCAGCACACGGCCGTGGAATTAACCAGCGCTGCGCTGTAAAGATCCAATCAAGGCCCTCGCCGCTGGACGCAGATCACAACTTGCCAACAGGATTCTTGCCAATTCGATGGGTTCATCCGCTCCTCGCGCCGATTGTCAGTGCCGTTGTCGTCTGTGCGGCGATGGCGGTGCTCCTGCCGTCTGCGCTGCAGAGGCCCTTCTCGGCGGCAGTCAATGGAATTCAGCATGGCGGTCCTTAATGCGCCCGCCGCCGCCGATCCCTGCACTCGCCGGAGCAGAGACACGAATGGGCATGGCTATTTCCCTTCATCATTGCCTTTAATGAGTTTATACCTGGCCGGGGCATCCGCATATCGGTGAAATGCTCGCATGCCCGAGTACCGCGTTCTCCCTCGCTCCCGCTACCTTCTGGGGGATTTTGATTAGTTTGTCGGCTTTTTTGGTCGTTTCTCCCTTTTTTCGGCTTCGAGACCCCCTCCGCCGTCCGGGAGAGATTGTGCATAGGGCATATTTCTTGCTCGTGACAGCCGCGGTCCGGCTGACCGGGAGGAAGAGAGCAACTCCGAAAGATCCACCCTTGATTGGATGCGAGGAGAGCGCGTTAACGCTAATTTATTCCAGCAGAACCCGTCTTCGTGAGTGAGTGCGTCGGGAGAAGCTTATGAGATGCTCCTTCCATTTGGTAGGTTCTCCGCTTTTCGTTTTGGTGCCCCTTTGTGATGACTTTCGTCCAAAATGGATGAAGACCACGACTACAACGACGACGACGCTGCTGATACTGATGATGATGATGATGATGCTCGGCATGGAGCTTCACAGGTTCCTCCATGTTTGTGGTACGCAGCCGGAGAGGGCCTTTAATCGGATGTCAATGGCGTAATAAATATGCGATGAGATAGATGTTTGCATTAGGGCTTCGTTTCGTGCGGAGAATGGGCGGCGTTCTGGCAGTGGTTGTGACGCCGCCGTGGAGGAGACTTTTAATCGTGGCTTTAATCAAAAATTCAAATGAGATCATATTTTAGGGTGATTTGGTCTTGGGTTCGTAACACTTGAGGTGTTATGCTACACTCGCCCCCCTCGAGGACAACAAATGATTGGCAATCAGTCTTGCTGAATGGGCAACAAGGTGTTTTCAATGGCAGGTGACACGATAAATTAGAGGATATACACCAAGAGACGCGTAATTAGCGGTGAGTGATGGAACTATGAAAGGCGGGAGTTTCAAGTTGGGGCCGATATACATTTAAAATAGAATCTTGTTTAGGACAGATTCATTTCGGACATGTTCGTAAGAACCTTCGTTCCGGGAGATTTTCAACATGACATGGAGCGGTAAGATGCTTGGTGGGGGAGGTGTGTGAGCCCCGCCTCTTGCTGTCCAAAACTGAATTCAACTTTAAGAACGTCATGCATTCTGGGTATTGAACTTTTTGCTCAACAAATAATCATAGGACTGTTAAATGAGGACATGTTTAGACACACCTGGAGACTGTGTGCTTATTTAGCATGATTTTAAGATGACTAGGCCATGACGAGCGTATCGATACCACTGCTCCGGCCGCAAAAGTCGTCGAATCCGAGCCATTGGGAAACGCAACTGAGGACGACCTAAGTTAAGATGGCGCACACAAGCGCCATTGGAGGCAGCTGGCAGCTGATCGTGCTAGTTGGAGAGGCATGTTGGTTAAGGCCCAGGTCTGCCCAGGCTGTAGCGCCAGTAAAAGCAGGAGGGATAGCCACAGTAGCAAGATCGAGAAGGAGAAAGAAGAGAAGGTGTCTATATTTTCAGTTTGTCCTGCGGTCTGATTCCAACCATTTCCAATCATATTCTGGTTGTGCCATTTGAATATGTTTCCAATGACATTTTACTGTCGTGAAAGTTTTTGTAACTTATCGGGCAGCAAAAGATGAGAGAATGATTTAAAGTTGTTGTCTACCTTTCTTAGTTTCAGGCTCACTGACTTGAGTCAGAATGAAGCTCCCCGATAACACAATCTTTATGTTGGACCTTACTTTCAAATCTGTCTGCTTAGTGGAGTACTATGGCCAATTTAAGGTGATCGAGCCGGTGAAGTCTGCGGATCTTTGCCATTTCGACTACATCCAGTCTTTTGACAACAGTTCTCAGTGATGTTTTCTCTTCTTCAGAACCGATGATAGAAGTTGTGTATTCACAATAGTCAGGCAGCTGTCAAAAGTGTGGCTAGAAATTCTTTGAGGCCTTCATTCTCCACTAATGTATAGCTTTACGTACTGCACGAGAATCTTTTTGAATGTAAAACAAGGCACGCTTTACCGGGTTAAAATAACGAAAATGTAAAAAGTGTCTGTGTCTAACGTTTGTTATTTAGTTCACTTCTTTGCCTATTCTGTCAGTTTCGGTATTATGTTCAAAGAGATGTTCGAATTGCTGGCAGAACATGTTCGAACTTCGAAACTTGATTTTTTTAATTCGACATGAAGAGTCTCGTCAAGGAGATGTGGATATTTGCACAAAAAGTGTTTTTTTGCTCATGGCTTTCATCCCACACTACATTACCGACAGTAGTGTGACCTCTTCAGAATGGAGTTTAAAAACAAAGTCAGTGTGCATTTGTCTGCAAGTAAAATTTTACCAAAACATGTAAGTAAAATCCTTGCATACAGTTTCCCTTTGAAAGATGCAAAAAATTATAAACCGTCTCTACGAACACATCCCCAATGACGTAAAGTAAATTCACAAAGTCAATCTCAATTGCCTTTTCTGTTTCAAAAACAATCAGACAAAAATCCACTTGAATGTTGTTGAATAACATTTCAGGTTCAAAAATCAGCCAGAAAGTAGCATTTTGACATGCATGCCGTCATTTCCCTGCGAACACACCCCTCAGTGCCGTCAATAGAGCTCAACAATGAAACTCATTTAATTTTGACTAATGCCTGTAGCGCCTATTCGAGTTGGGATGGCGTTACATTGTTAATATGAACATCGCATGATATCTCTCACTTAGGAGTTTCGCACGATTATCGACTAAATGACCGTTAAAATGGCGTTCACTTAATGGCTGACAATTAAAAGATAAAACCGAACGCGAATGGGAAACCATGAATACAACAAACAGACGCAAAACGCACAGCGGAAAATGTGAATGCGAACGCGCGTATTCGCTCGCTGTATGGTGTGCGGTGGCTCGTTAACAAGTGTTAAGTTCACAGCGGTTGCGTCTGCAAGAAGCGTTAAACGGATAAAAATTCCATCTTAACTGCGCACACAAAGCCAATCCATCTGCACTCGAATCCAATCCAGCAATCATCAGTGCAACGACGACTGTCTGAAGGGGTGGAGGGGGGGGGAAGAGAAGGCAATTCATTGGAAAAATCCCACCACCAGAACGAGAGTCAGTGGCGGCGTAATGAGGATTGAAAATGCAATGCCACTCGGTCCGATTGCATCGGCGGTCGGAGAGGCGATTGAGGCAGCAACGCGTACGCAACGCCGAGCAACGGCGTTGAGTGAGCTAATGCGTGAAAATCCGCAACTCACACACAAGGGGCACTCTCTGTGATTGTTTAAATTGTTAATTTAATTCAGTTATTCAATTTGTTATATTGTAGATGAAAGCGGCGAAGCCGACAAGCAGCACCAGCGGCAGATGGGATGTGTTCGCGCAGTAGTCGGTGTGTTTTTGCTTTGTTTTCACCAGCAATCAGTGGTTATGAGATAATTACCGCCGAGGGTATGTTCGAATTTACGTGAACAGTCATTCGAGACGGAGATAAATAAGGGAAAACGGAAAAATAAATAATCACACGAGTGTCGTGGATTTGAACCGGGAAATGGGGGGCACCGCATTTAGCGGTAATGAGCTGATTGTTGTATTTCGTGGAAATTTACGCTTTACGTTGATGGAGCTTCTTTTCTTTGTTGCAGTGTGATCGCTCACTAATGAGGGAGAAACCATAAGAAATCGAGGAAAAATGTATGATTGGTAAGAGCAGGTGTAAGCACGTCATTGTGGCTGTTTCAGGGGTTCTTGAGAAGGTTGATGACAAAGAAGTAGTAAGATAAAAGTTTAAAGTTGTTACTTGGGGCTTCTGGACAGTGCTACTGTTTGATACAAATATGAACGAACTGGCTAAGACTTGGACAAAATTGTGGAATTTTTGTAATTAAGAGTAAGTTCTTCTAAGCCAACTGACTTTTCAATAAGAGTGTACAATTGATATACAAAACTAAATTTTGAAACGTATAGTTTCTAAACTCTAGGGGCTTATTTGAGGAAATAGCGGTGGGTCTTGCGTTTTTCCATATTTTTACTTAACAGCTTTAGAGATCTCAAGGAAAAGATAGGGAATTGGCCGGACAGTGTCCAAATTCAGGTTATCTTCAACAACAACAACAAAATTTGGTCGGTTGCGTCGTAGTAAAAATTAGTGACAAACTTGATAGCACTTCAACTTTTCGCGGGACTGGGTTTACTTTCATGCGTTCAATGAACTGGTTCCAGTTACTTCCTTCCATTAGAGGAAAGGATGACAAGAAGTTAACAAGAAGATGAAAATTATTCTCTGTATACGTTTTTGTGAATTGCCGGACTTTTTCCGGTTGATGCTTAAGTTTCTCAAAATGATTGCCCAACATTATTCCCATCAGCTTTTAGCACTCTGTTGTTTCTATCACAGTTTGAATGCATTTCTACTTAACCATCGTTTACTTTAACGGTACAAGAAACACAGCAGTATACAAACACCCGGCAGAATGAAAGATAAGACAAGCAACTAACGCATTCTTTAAAAAAAACTGCTTTCCCTTCCTTTTAAAGGGAAAATAAAAAAAAGGGACTAGCGAATAGAACTACACCAGAACCAACTCGTAGACTATGAAATTGCTAAAAAACATCTAACCCCCAAAAACTGCATACAATACTAGTCCAATAAGCACTTAGCATTACAGCCCGATGGTGCCACTATCGCAGGTCGTGCCTCTTTTAAAGGTTTTCTATCAAAATTTGAGCCGAATCGGCGATGTTTTTATCGCAATGGGAAATGGCAGAATGGGGCGGATGAGCTCGATAAAACGTTTCTCGTTTTTGGAAATTAAATTGATGAGGTATGTGTATGTTGTATTCCCTCCTCTGAAAGCGACTGTCACAGATTGGTTTACGGAGTTTTAACATGGTCGCACCGGTACCACGGATGATAACGTAATAAAAAGCCGTGAACTCGTATTCGCCTGTCTGAAAAGTAATGACCAATATTTTCTCTCTCTCTCTCTTTGGTGAAGAAAATAGAACTCAATGCAACCGCTTACACCTCCGTCGTCACCATGCCCAAATTGGTGGAACAGGGCTACAGACTGATGCCCCTTCAACCACATTCTCCCGATCTAGTTCGATGTATCTTCCTTTTGTTTTGAAACTTCAAAGCGTTACTCGACGGTTAGAAATTTGGAGGTCACCTTGCTGACCATTGATCACCAAAATGATTTGGAAGTACAAGGCCTTTCTTAGCCCTTAAACCAATTCCAAGATAGTCCAAGAATGCAAGTGTTCCCTTTATTTGGTCGGCACTCTGAATTCACTAAGACTTGTCTGGGTCCCGGGACATCACGGGATCATGAGAAACGAGATTGTCGATGAACTAGCTAGGCAAGGTTCAAATGAGTCATTTGTAGGGCCCGAACCCACCTTGGGACAACCCGCTCCCTTGGTTAGCGCGTCGACCGTTGGGTCTCCCAACAGCACAACCAGAGATGTACTTTCCAGGATGCAGGCTGACTAAGTGCATGCTCCTGAATGTCAGCAAGAAATCCGCGGTTTTTCTGTTATCTCTAGACAGAAACAAGTGCAGAAAACATGTCAGTATACAAACGTGACACTTCACCTTCGTTAAGCACCTAAGTCTGTTTGGGCTTAATGATGGCCCCCTTTGCGACGCCTGTGGAGAAGGTAAAGACACTTCAGGACACTTTCTCTGTCAATGTCCCGCATTTGCTCGTATCAGGTGGCGGTTGTTTGGCTGGTGGCTGATGTGGTGGAAGCGGAAAACTTAGGCTCTTTACCACAGAAGTGCCGGCTGGTTATTCTTCGGAAAACCAAGAAACTACAGTAAATTAAGGTCACTGCCTGGTAGTACAATGGACCAGCTTTTGAGTCTGAGCGCTCCAGGGCATTTTTATTTTATTTTTTTTTTATTACCTTAAAACCTAACTCTAATCTAAAACCTAATGCTAAGGATATGTAAGTCAGCCATAGATTGCAGCTGGTATTTGGTCCGTTGCAAAACAGTAGCCGACTGCCCCGCGTTGGTTTCCCTGCCAGTGGGGCAATTCTTGATTTCAGGCGGTGTATGCGGGTATTGCCTTATTTTTGAAACCAACGTTTACTTAGACCATGTGCTTCAATTTCAGGAAGAACTTATGTACAAGTCCAACATGTATTAGTACCATATTCACGGACTGTCTTATTTCACTCCTGATTTGACTCATCCTTAGTGAAAAAACTAGGTATTTCATACTGTTTTTGAAATTGATATTTTCAGAAAAGGGACGTTTATTAATGTAAAAAGTAACCACGTTAATTTTTCAGTTCCTAGCTTTGATCTTCAAATCAATTTCAACTTTTTGGTCTATCTCCCATACTGTCCAATGAGGGTCTTTCGGTTAAGTGGGGTCGACTAACTTTTAGCCAAAGGCAGATAACTTGTAATGAATAGACTCTGTTCAAAAAGAATATTTATTACAAATGGTCCAAAGAACAGAACTTGGGTTCCAAAGTGTACTTCCAGCCCCTTCACCACACATCTGCTATAAAAAGTGAGCTCCAAGACTTACAAGCAACAGTAAGTGATGGTTAACTATCATAACCATCATAACCATGGCAGTAAATTAGTTTTTCAGAAGCATCTTTGATTCCAAGTTTAATGAGAACTTTCTAGCAAAGTCTTCTAACCACACTTTTATTTTTTCAAGTTCGTAGCTTTCCACTTATGCCAGGCGCATCTTCTTATACAAATCCTGTCCCAGCCTCAAACTCTGCCAACAAAGTCAATTTGTCTTCCTTAAGCCGCACCAAAAACCACCACAATTGATTCCTAAGACCCCGTCTCAGTGTCCTTTCCTCTCGCAATCCACTCAAATCATTAACTTCCTCATCGTCCAACAAAAGCGACAAATCCCTATCTCTCGTTGAAAAAAAAAGGATCCATCGCGGCTTGCATCAAAGCCACAGTTGAACAAAACCCGCTCGCCCATTATCCGGCATCCATTCAGGCGAGACCATAAGTCACTTGCATCCACCCAAGTGTGCACGCACACAATGCCTCTGTGCCCGATAAGAACGACTTCGTCGGTGACTCCATCCCCGACTGACCGCATCATTGCCACACACCGCCGGGTATCATACGCAGCCAAAAAGTCATTACATCCAATAAAAGAGGACGCATATCCCCTCCAGGCCAGGGAGCTCAACGATACCGACGACAGTGTTTATCCTGCCAAATGAATTTGTGCAACAGATAACAACACACAACGACAAGGACAATCGCACAACAGAAGACAACAGGAGAAAAAGATCTCTTACAAAAAAAGGACAATCGCCCAGGTAAGGAAGGGACGGCGAACCTTGAAAGGATACCCAAAGCGATAAAGTTTGTCAACAATAACAACGAGATTCATAAACAAACTACAAACGCACCCATATCGGTGAATAGCCGGTGATCCTCGGTTGACAAAAAGGATGTCCTTGACAAAGGCACAGAGAATCCCTCAAAGCCACCGCGCATCTCTAAATGGACGAGTGCGAGTCGCTGTACCTGGCAGCGACAACAGGGGATGGTCGTGGGAAAGGATGCTTCCTGGTACTAATGGCGCTACTTGCTTACGTGTGCAGTCCCTCCGATCGGGCTCTCGAATTTGAATTTTTATGGTTTATTGCCATTGACGGGATGGGGACCACCCGAAAGTCGCAGACGACTTTATAGTGCGGACCGTCGGTTGCGGTTTTAATCGGATTTTTATTGCATCGCTGGGGCGGTCCATTAGCGTGTGTGCTAATGCATCTCGGATCGAGATAATTAGATCAGTGCGTGCGTGGGGGAGATCTCTAAATGGGGTTATCCACACCATCGCCAGGATCCCACGAAGATGACGAAGCAAAAAACACTCTATATGCCAGATCGCGTGCGAGTGGATGCTGAAGTGGAGTGGGTGTCGATTTGTGGGAAAACGGATTGTTGAAGGATTGTTTTTTTGTGTGCGTTAGACGGAAGTGCCCTTAAACATAAGCCTGTCACTCAAGAAAGACAAAGATCATGACAAATGCAAGAAGTGAAACTGCACTCTACGGACCAGAGCACAAAGAAGAGATAAACGGTAAGGAAATTATTTTCAGGGCTAGAAGTCGGTTTTTCGGAGGCGATCCGACCTACCGGCGGATCACAGTCAGTATATGAATTTCTGTAAGTTCTTGCGCCTATGTATGTAAGTCTGCACACTGACTGAGAGCCACATCAACTTCACAACAACATAAAATTTCCAAATTTTCACTTAGTCCTTTATTTTGTCTTACAAGATGAAATGGTATGTCTACATGCTGTGTGCGATCATTTAGAATCCTTTGAACGTCAACTAATTCTTATTCTAGAAATTTTGTATCACGCTGTCGACGGTTCAAATCTATACTCCCATCCCTGACGAGTTCAAACTATGACATAAATTGTATCTGGCTTAAGAAGCTCATGCAATGCTGAGTCAACGGAAGCGATACATATAATGCAAAGTTGATTTTGTAGGAAAACGTTGAAGATCATACGAAGAAGTTCGAAGCAGACAAAGGCCCAAAGCACGCCCCAAACTTGGCCTTCCCCTTTTAAGGTTATAGTGCCATTCATATGGACATCGACTTTTATTCCTTCAAGCATGGGAAGTATAGTGATGTAATCGACACGAACAAAATTGTCTGAGCGCGGCGTGAATTAGCAAAATGGCTTGGTCTTATTCTGTAGACCCCATAGCTGCTAAAATGGGGATTCGAAATTTTTCGGCATCCACTGAGCTCTCCTGCTCCAGATGATATGTCCGGAATCACTTGATTCAAAATAGCATCCGCAACACCATAAAAAGTGTCAACGGAATCACTGATGGAGCCAAAGTCCATTTTGTGGTGAAATGGCGGCTACCAGACCCAAGTATTGAGAGAACCTGACCGGTAGTGACAGCTTGAACGGAGGCTAAATTCCGGTGCCACAGGAGATCAGGAGTCCTTGCAACTTCGGTTTCAGCCTCACAATGCGGGAGGCCCCTTTGTGGGAGTATCGTGGTGGCTGTGATTTAAAACCCATATCGCGGGCAGAGCCGAAGTTAGTGTACTGTGCTGACTAACTCTGAATCAGGTTCTTCACCCTACTGACGTCGGTTGGTGGACTTTACCGGCTCAGCGTGGAGTTGCATTCTCAACCGGTCGCTGCAACCCAGAGAGCGGCATAGATTTAAGAAAGGCTTCTCTCTTAGCCACATTGTGGTGATTGTCCCTCAAACATGATCTCATTTGGTACTTGGGTAGCTAAGGCGTCTTGTCTTGCATTATCTAAGAATTTTGGGAAAATGGACTCCGTGATATAAGCCGTAATGGCAGGTGATCACATAAAACCAAATCCCATATCTGTACTCAAGTGATATTTCTCCCATTGATTGTCGCATTCTGGCGTCACTTTGTCATAGAAGCTTTTGAAAACTGTTTAGCGTTAAAAAAATCAAGTCTTCTATAAAAACAGAATAATGAACTTTGAAAGACGGTGGAAGGTGGTTATAGATGTCAATTGTTCTTATTTTGACTTAACAACATTCTATAACATAACGCATGAGTCTCAGTCCTGCGGTATGGCGCGGAAGCATGAACACCTAACTTAAGCCAACGAGGAGATTCTAGTCTGCTACAATGGGAACGGAGAACTGTACGGCTTTGTATTGAAATCAGTCTCTCGTCTTCGATGTCTAGGTTATGTAGAGCGAACGGACACTATCGCTTTGGCCCGGAAAATCCTCGACCCCGCCCTCGGGCGACAATGCGGCAAACGAAGATCACACCTCTGGTGGCGCACGCTGCTGAAAGCAAACTAAATCTGTTAAACATAAAGTGTGATTTCTTAAAAGGTATAGGAAAGGTAAAAAGAAACACATAAAATTCAGAAAACGGTCCATATAATTTAATGTTTGAAGATGTTGATTGCGTCTAAAATAGTCCATTCGCTTAGTCCAATTTTGGCATACTCTTTCCAACATTTCGGCCGGTATCTCACGAATAAATGCTTCAATGTTGTCTTTCAATGCGTCAATTGAAGCGAGCTTATCTGTATAGACACGAGCTTTAACATATCCCCACAAAAAATAGTCTAAAGGTGTTAAATCGCTCGATCTAGGCGGCTGATTGACCGGTCCCGAACGTGATATAAAATGTTCACCGAACTCGCCTCTCAATAAGTACATTGTTGCGCGTGCTTTGTGGCATGTGGCACCGTCTTGTTGAAACCACATGTCATGCAAGTCAAGCTCTTGCATTTTGGGCAAAAAAAAGTTGGATATCTCACTGTAGCGCTCATCATTCACAGTTACGTTACGATTCGCATCATCTTTGAAGAAGTACGGTCCAATGATGTCACCGGCCCATAAACCGCACCAAACTGTGACTTTTTCTGGATGCATTTTTAGCTCTTGCAATGCTTCTAGCTGATATTCACTCCAAAATCGACAATTCTGCTTATTTAAGTACCCATTGAGCCAAAAATGAACTGACCATAAAATGGAAGAAGCGCGCGAAGAACTTTCTTAACAGAGCACGCATTTTGATAATAAAATTCAATAATTTGCAAGCGTTGCTCGTTTGTAAGACGATTCATGATTAAATTAAAGACCAAACTGAAGATGTTTGACAGTGAAACAAAACACGAAATGTGCGCCAGCTATTTAAACCAGTGTTGCCAAAAAGATAAAAGCTAAAAAATCACTCTTTACTTGACTGGAAGAAGGGCCGAACTAGATGAAGAAGCATGTTGGCTGCCGCCTAGGTTCACAGAAGAACAATTTATAAAATAGAAATATTGACTTTTCATGCTGTATAACTCAACTCTACACTTTACTCCACACCGACAAGGTATATACTCATATTCCCATCTGGTGCCAGATTAGGGTCTCCTCGTTCTCAGGTTCCTCAGCTATATTTAAGTGTGTGAATCGAATCGAGAATTAAAAGAGGCGGTAATCCTTATTGCTTTTGAAGGTGTTCTTAAGGAAGCAGACTTAAAATTCGCCTTGTAGCCCTTCCCTCTGCCCTGGATATGCAAACATGATGTGAGACTTGTACTTGATTAGAGTCATTCAGTTCGTCGTTTCAAGTTAACGTAACGCTGGTATTTGAAATCTGCCAAAATTTGCAGTCATTTGAAATGTTACAATGAAAGCTTAATGTTTGCTATTTGTTTAACAATCCAAAAAGGCGTTAAAATTATTACAACCTTCTACAAAAGTGTTGCTTCAAGAGTATTTACGGATCTGGTTCTGTGGCAAAACGCTAACTCATACGCGATGCACCATGCTCGGCTCAAGAACTGAATCGGAAGTTTCCACCAGATTTCGGCAAGGAGACATGCTGTCGTGTGATTTCTTCAATCTGGTGCTAGAGGCGATAGTGAGGCGGGATGTTGTTAACACTATTTATTATTAAATTAAATTAACTTCATCTCGCGTTGCCAACGTTGGAAGCTTTCACGGCGATTGAAGAGCAAGCGAAACTATGTGGTCTTAAGGTTAAGAAACGATCAGACCCCCGCTACCTGTGATGATATCACTATCGACAGCTATAATTTTGAGGTTATAAAGAAGTGTGCCAAAATCGGGGAATCGCGTACTCCAAAAATGACACCCTTGTGGACATCTGCTCCCAAAACTCTTGCCTCGAGGGACCATAATTATGCTCTACAAAACACTTAATTTAGCTACAGGCAGAGCTTATCAGATATATGATGCTGATGAGAACCCCAAACTCGACGTTCGGAAGGCACTGGATCTGTCAGTTTATGAACATCAGTGCTGCAGCTAAGAGAGAGAGAGAGAGAGAGTTTTTGACTCCGAAATTTCTGGTACGCGAAAGAGAGGAACAAAACCAAATCTTCGGCATGAAAAGCAATTCATCGCGGACATAACGGTTTGGACAGGAAGCAGTGTGTCTAGGACCGTAAGCGATGTAAAGTATCGATAGTATAGGCTCAGAGTCTTAATTGAACGTCGCCTTGATAAATAATTAAAAATATAGGCGATCGAATGTACAACAAATTGACCTGATCCCACAAAAACGCATCCCAAGACGAGCATATTTCTTTCACCGAATTTCACTTTTGAGATGCAAAATTTGGGATCTACATTGTATACCTACAAAGTTTTGGCTGTCTATCTTTAGTGAATTTGTATTTTTGTTCTAACATGTACATATGTACATACACATTTATATCTGCTTTGGTGCTCATTATTTTTACTAAGCTCTGCAATTGGCTATAAGAAAAATGTTCAACTTAAAGTCACTTTTTTCAAATATATGAATTTTGATCGCAATTTTCACGTCGACACACACATTTGAGAACAGCTTTATCTTAATCAAAACGCCAGCAAGAGTCCGCCCTCGCCCATCCATCACTCTCCAAATGAAATGAATTCAGTATGCCCGCCCGCCGCCCTGCGCCAGAGCTCGTAAAATAAATTATCCACGTCCCATAGAACACGAGCACTGCCGCTCCAACAATAAAATTAATACAATCTATGAAGTGATTTTAATTAACTGAGAAGAGAATATCAATTTCAAGAATACACCCGAGAGGGTGGCTGGGTGGCTGGGTGGCGGTGCGGTTCACCCTCGAACAACTGTATTTATCCTTGCGAAGGGCAAACTGCACCCTCGCCCCAGTTGCTGTGTGAAGTGGTTGTGCCATCAAAACAACCACACTTCCACCGCGCCGAACACCACATGGATTTGTTGAGATAATTCAGTTTGCTTAGCTAAAACATGTTGAAACACGGGATAATAAATTTTCTCATCCCCTGCCAGCCCGTCCGCCCCCGGTCGACAGCTGATCCCTTTTGCCGTGGCAGATTAAGTGCATGAAGCGAAGGGAGAATAAAAAGGAAAATAAAACGGTTTCCGCAATTCATGATTCCACTTAAGGGTAAAGTACATAAAATCCCAGAGAAGGGAAATTATTATTCCATCAGATAACGGCGAGAGCGAGAGGCAGCAACTACACTCCCTCTATCGCCGAATGGGTAATTTCATGCGGGAACGAGAGAGTGCGCCTGCGAGCGCGAACGAGTGAGTGAGTTCATCCCCAATCAGGGCACAATGGCTGCCACCGGAAGATAATATCATGGCTGCACAGGCGAGTCCTTTGCACACATTGCCGTCGCGGCGCGGCGCGGTGTGGATACGCCAGCAGTATCGTCGTTCCGGGAATAAGCGATAATTGAATGAGGGTTGTTTCGATGTTGTCTTAACCACCCCCTCTTGCAGCCCACGGCCGGCACTCATTGCTGAAGTGGAAAAATGGGTGAGCTCTCAACAAGGATAATAAAAGTAGCGAACACAAATTGAAAGTTTACTACAAGCGTTTAAGGGTCGTGTTGTTGGCTGTACTGTGGGTGGCCGGGGGATTGAATGAAAATGAAAACACACACGCATACAAGCGGCCGCCGGAGGGTGGAATAACAAACGTGCTGTGTTCACTGGTAATTGGAGTATTATTTGGTGTTAAGCAAGGAGAACAACATTTCGTCTGTTCGTTCGCGTTTCACCACCACCGTCACCATCCCCCCGAAAGTCGCCGGCCGTGAGGGTTAATAATTTAAAATGGTTCCACATGGCGGTGGCTGTGGCGTTTGTGCTTGTGGGGTTGATTGGAATTCTATTAAAAGTTATTCATGAGGTGAATTTGATTTAATGAGTCTCTTTAGTTATGGTTTACTTACAATTATGTGTGTGTCTTCGTTGGAGGGGGCATGTGTTGGTGTGGGAGACGTCCCTGAAGTGGGGTGATAAATATTCAGTGGATTTCAATGCAGTGATGGAAGGACGAAGGGCCGAGGGGTGGGGTGTGGGATGTCTTGAAAGTGAGAATGATTTTGGATGCAATTTGAGATTTGATTGATTTAAACGTTATTTTACTTGATGCGAAGTACAAGAGATATTTTCGAAATTACCGATGTCTTCGGATGCTATTACTGAGAGGCTGAGTTTGAGAGAACTGAGGGTGTTGAGGGGAGAGGAGAATACTTTGCATCACCTCTTTTCGGGTACCTAGTTGCTGGAGGAGCAAGATTTCGATTTCTTGTGAGCTGTTTATTTTGATTCACCAGTTTTTTTTTCAATTGCCGTTGCGTGGGTATTTGCGTCCACTCGATTTTTTGCGTTTTCTCGATTGTTCATTTCAAATTTTTCTCGGAACCACCTCCTTTGAGTTACTGACTACTTTGAACTGATGAATGAATTTGGGAGGTGTTTTGAAAAGCCACTTCCACTGCAATTACCACCATAGACCTACACTTTTTTTATGTAGAATAAAGGTGTCGACATCAGTATCATCTTCTATAACCTGCAAGGCAATGCACGACCGAGAGACCTCCACGCCGTTCAACCTTCGGCCATCGACTCAAGCACAACCGGGCGTGTTTATGGTTTTGATTCAACCCCTTCGTCCTGAGCCAACCAAGAAAACACCAATTTGATGGAATGGAATTTGATGGAATTGCATCTAAGGCACGCCTTGGAAGAAGTGCCAAAGAAGTAACTGCTTAACATTGAGTTCCTCCTGCATCGTCGCATTTCTCAGCCTATCTCGACAAGAAACTCCCGCAACGGCACGGAGAAATGTCATTCAAGAATAAAATTCTACTGGAGATCTGACATACATAGAACCGCCCCTGGCGACCGGCGTTACTTCTGTTTGTTCAATCAACTGGGCTCAAAACTCCTTCTTCGTAGTATCAAAATTATGCTCTACAGAACACTTATTCTAGATACATGCAGAGCTGATTCTTTAAGCCTTTGAAAGAGAAATGCTACTTCGGAAAAATGGTCCTGTCCCGCAACGGCAATAATCTCATCTCAGGAGCTTGTCTTTCGTTCATTACGCAAATTTCATGAAACAGACAGAGTTGAAAAAACGATTACTTAAGCTCGTCCCTCCTTATTACTGATCAACCAAGCTGCTTCAAAAGTGATCCAGCCTGGCTAATCCTACAGGAAGGTTCAGTGTTCCCCCTCCCATCACTCAATAAAAGTTTGATCTTTAAAAAACTGCCCAACACTCTAGATAGGGAATCTTTTAAATTTATCCTTGTCATTTGTATTTTTGTGAGTTTTTGAAGTCTTTTCCTCGCAATGCTTGCGAAATCGATTGCGAACGTGTTGCACAATGAGAACAAGACATAAAACACATTTTACATTAAAAATGGCGACAAATAGTTGCATTATTCATAATATCATATTAGACATCCATTTTGTGAAATGAAAGGTTTTAACCAACTTGGAACTGGTTTGATAGAGTTTTTGTACAATCTGGACTAATGTTGTGTCATTCTCCAACTGAACTAATTTTAAATTATTTTTGTTTGCTTTTTTTTTTGTTTCCTCATTCGATAATTTTTGCCACAAATTTCGATGATGTTTGAATCTGGTGATGGTGTGACGGCCCTCAGTAATAATATTCAAGGGCTATTCCGGTACCAATTTCAGGGTTTTGGGTCATCATCTTAATAAAAGTGGAATGTCTCCTCAATACCTAATTTTATAGTTATTTTTCAACAAAATTCAAGGAACCCACACTAAAAACAGAGTAAAGCCCAAGGTCATCACGGTTTTCCTTTTTGTTGCATTGTATTAATATTCACGACAACTATTAAACACTAAGCATAGATGCTTAAGAATATTTACAGAACTTTACCAAGTCTATCAGGCGACCACCGCCGTGTTTGGTGGCGTGTGGAGCATGTTGGATTTAGTGCTTGGTTTGGTTTTCTCTACTCGACAGTCCTTTCATCTGACTCAAATCTGTTACAAATATTGAACAGAATAGGAGTCACGTGTGATCCCTCACAAAAAGCGTTTTCAAAATCAAACCTCACAATGAATAACCCGATAGATCAGGATTACGATGAGCTTGCGAAGCCTTATAAGGGGTGTCTTCATCAAAAACGCACGATGATAATTATGAATAAAACGAAAAGTTTTTTTTAGAATTATTACAATTTTTATTTCGATTGAAGGATTTGTGACATTTTGCCTGGAACAAAATATTGACCAAATTTTCAACGCGGTTTCGTTGGTATACTTCCATACGATGGGCCATTTTTGATGAAAATGATTCTCAAACCTAGTTAAGGTTGAATATCGTTAATGTGTCCAATTATTTCATCCTTTACCACTTGAATTGTTCTTGGTTTATTAACGTACATTTTTTCTTCTAAACATCCCTAAAGTAAGGAGGCCAACGGTGTGAAGTCAAATGCTCGTGACGGCCAACTGACATCGCCACGACGTGAGGTACCACGACCATCGAATTTCTCGCTCGAAAGAGTCATTGTTTAATTGGCTGTGTGGAATCTTCCTGTTGAAATCATATATCGGTCAGGTTCATATTCCCAATTTCTGGCCACTGAATGTCCGTTATCATCACCATTCACGATAACTGTTGGACGACTTCATTTTCAAAGTACTTCCCAATGAGGACGTCACCAAATCATACATCTTTGTGGAGGCATCGGCTTTTCAACAATCACTCATGGATTCTTATTTAAAATTTAACTTCTTAACTAATCCATTTGGCTGATTAATCTGGACAAACGAAGCTTCAACAATCTATACGCGCTTCTAGTTGGGTATTTCTCCATAGTTGAAATTGTCAAACACTGAAACAACGATATGCCAAATTAATCTGGCCAAAAAGACTTGATGGAAAGTTATAACTCCTAATTAGCATTTCTTATTATGGTAAGAATAAACTTTAGAAATGTTCGTGGCGTTGGTGTTTTAGATTGGCGCCGTTTTATTATTTGGTTCCGTTTTATTTTACTCCATTGAATTTTTATATTAGTTGGAAGTTAGTTTATTATTTTTTATTAATTATCATGAATTGTAATATTGAATACGAACTATTGTCTTAGTGACGCGATTTGAAAGATGGTAGATCGGACGGAGCGGCAAATCGCGCGCCCATTTCTAGAGAAAAATGGGTACCCCAACCTCCTTTACAGCTGGTAAGCCATTCTTCAATTCGAGGTCGTGCTCGGAGGTGAGCTTCTGCTTCTTGACAGTTTTCTATAATCCCTGTGATTTTGTGCAGGCAAATTGAAGTTGAAGCCATTTTCATAGGCAAATTGATATTTATCTAGAGGTCAATCATCGATATTGATCTTATGACCAGTTTCCCGTTCCCGTCTATCAGCTTTTCCGTCATTTGTACCAACAATGAGAACAGACTGATTAGTTGGTACGGTTTCAAACTTTCAGGTGGTTTATTTCCCTCTTCGGGAATAAAGGCCTTACCCTTACAGCTCTCCATTTGTGAGGGGGTTATTGGTTATTGGGGCATTCCTAATGATTTTAGCTGCATTTTGATTTGGGTTGGGTACGATTAACGGCTTTTCAAAAGGCCGATTACAAAAAATTGATTACCAAAATGTCGACTTCTAAAAATGTCGTCATTCTTGAAAGTCGATAAAATAAACTATCGATTAAAAAAATGTCGAAAATAGAGAATGTCAATTCCACAAAGCCGACAGTTGCTTTTAACATATGATAATGTTAACAGGCCGGCCTGTTAACATTAACAACTGTCGTTTTCTTTGATTTTGTTCTCAGTAAAACTTATTTCTTATTTTTTTAAAAATCTAACGGGATGTATAAAATTTTTCAAAACGGAGAACAAAAGGAGCCTAAAAGGGATATCATTAAGAGAGAAAACCAATTAAAGTCAATTCTTAATGCGACATCCAATTATTCGAAACTGGAATTTCTATCGAATATTGCGACTCATTTGCGAATATATTAAAAAATATTGAGGTTGTGGATAATGTTTTTTTTTTTGTATAATACAATTTTTAATACATACTAATAAATTTTCTTTTTAAACACCTTTTGCTTATATCTTTCATTTTATTAAGTAGCTCATATTTCCAAAAACAAACAAGTTGTCGACATCTTGACCGACATTCAATTTTTCAAATCGACATTTCAGCAAACGACTTATTTGAAAGTCGACATTTTAGTTTGGCTGTAAAATTTTTTGGGACGTTTTTCAATTCTGTCTTGCACAGTAAAATCGACATTTATGAAAATCAAAATTTTTTTTTTCAACTTATCGACGTCCTCCCATTTGATTTATTTGTGGAGTGCATTGAAAGTGCCGGAATTATCGACCCGGTTCACAGGCTTTGAAGCTGTAAAACTCTAATAACCCAGTCAACCTAATGCATCTGGCTTTGCTAGAGTTCATTTAAAGAGGTGTTGACAACACTCTCATTGCTAACGAAAAGCTTCTCAAACGAAAAGCTGCAGTTCAATCTTCGATATTTAATCAACATCGATATTGTCGAAAATACTATCAATGGTTAACGTTAAGCCGTTGATCGCAATTCTTCTACGTTTTAAGAAGCAAAGTTGCAAGTCTCAATTTCAACCCCGAACTCAAACATGTTTATTGTCATGCAACTAGTTGGTGTTAGAGGCTAAGTGGAGAGGCTTGATAAGTAAACGATCGATGTCGTTATCAAAGGAACAGCTTGATGTTGCGGCAACCGGGTGTACTCTGAGTGATGTCATTCGAGCGATACCCAGCAGTTGTAGCATATTTCTATACATCAATTGTGTATACGAGTATTTTATCTTCAAGCCATCGGGCGCAGATTTCCTTTCATTTGAATTCAGGCAACGAGATGGCTGGGTCATATGAAGCGGATGGACAACAATGCTCCGTCCCGGAAAGTTTTTGAATTTACCCAAAGGCAGACTGTGACTCAGGAATACACAAATGGAAAGGAACTCAAGATCGATACGAATGCGAAAGCAAAATCAGCAAACATAAGAAAAGTCTAGATGGAGATGCTCGTTGGTTGATACTCATGTCCACTGCGTACTGTAGCATCAGCCTAAGAATGTAAAGTAAGTCGTCATCAAAGCACTAAACACCACTCCCAAAATCAGCGCTAACTCGCATCATCTTCCACCGTAAATCCCAACAGTTGACAGCACTAAAATGCAAATGTCACTTAAGCTTTTCAAAACAAACTAAGTTCGACTAGCTTCAGAGACAGCAATTCCACTGATATCATTTTCATTTCCATTTTCCGCGTCCATTGTGTCAGTTGGCTGCCTCTGAGTCCCCGTTGGAGGCATCGCAACGACAACGCGCACAGAATCGCTGACAAAACGCAGTGCATAACCTCCTTTAGTCGGGCATCAATCCCCACCGTGCCTGATCTAATGCCCCGATAAAATCCTTTACAAATTATTTAGGACCGCCGAACGAGCCAGCAAAACAAATCCGAACGCGGCCATTCGGAACAACGTATTACACACAGCGACCGTAACATAAACCTCCAGACGTGGGGGTACACCGGTCGGGTGGCGACGGCAGGGACGGTGGCAGATGAAGCCGCGGCCAGCCCCATCATCAATATGGGAGCCAATGGAGCCGGATTGCGAACCGAAAAACTCGAACCTCATCATCCGATTCCCCATCGAGTTGTTCGCCGTTCCATTTATAGACTTGAACCGATGCAGCGGCATCGTCGTCGGCAACAGCATCCGCTGCCGCGGCAGCAGCAACAGCAGCCATCGATTAAGAGGCCACATTAAGGCATTCGCGATATCATTTAATAAGTTCCTCCACCACTACCATCGCGGAGGCGAGCAACTCTGGCATCGGCATCGCCATCGCGATGCAATATGCGCGCACGCGCACACACAGCTGCGCTCCTCGGCAATCGATGGCGATGGTCCGCCGCGCCGCCACCGCCGTCGCTGCTGCTGCTCCGAACTGCATCCGTCGAGGCAATAAATGTCTGACAAGCAATAAACAACCAAAGAGGATGCCCATGTTCGGAGGTGCATCAGCAACGGCTAAGGACTGCGGAGTAGTACTCAGCGACTGCACATTACTCCCTCTGGAGTCGCGGCGGCGGCTGCGGCAGCGGAGGGCGGTGGTGGCGGCCAAGAGGCGATACAGCGCACAAGAGGCCTGCGCTCGCAGATAGATTCCATCGGGCGCGCTTTGCCAAAGCTATCTGCGATCTGGAATCGGCGATGCTGCGCGAGATCGCCGCTGATCTGGTTTCCCCATGCGCCTCCCGGCCCATGTCGCTGTCGCTGGTCTTGTTGCTCCGTTTGTTGCATTAAATGCGCTTCGCATGTAATTTGACAGCAAATGTATTACTCTATCACGTCCTTATTATTATGCTCTCCAGCTGGTCGGGAGATGTCCATTGTTGGTGGTAATACATTAGCCATTACTCCGACAATAGATGTTTAGATGTTTTCTCTGGTCGCTGCAGTGGCGGCGGCGGCAGTGGTGGTGGTGGTGGTGGTAGAGGCTTTGTGTCTGTGAAGCTGCAGAGGCGATGCGGCTGTTCCAGGCAGTGCCGCAGCAACCGGTGGCAGTGCGCGAGTTGCAGTTGGCATTGGATTGGGTCTGTGCAATTCCGAGTTTGGAATGTAATTTAGCGCGCAGAGCCGCAGAGATGGGAAGGCTTCGATAGTTTGGTGGAGGAATGGAAATCCGAGGTCGCCAAGTTAATTGGGTTTGGGGTGGAGGGTTAGTGAATTCTGTTGAAATGTCAGCTGCTGAGCGGAAAATGTTGTGTGGATCTTAAGAGATCGAATGTCAAATTATGAGCAAGCCGGAAAGGGGGTATTTGGGAGCAGAGGGAGATTCTCTGAAATTTTGAATCTCAAGAAGCTTGTAGTTAGCTCCTGAGATCCTGAGTTGAAGGGCAGTTGTAAGTCACTTTATGTGTACCATGTTCATAAAGATAATCATTCGCCGTTTTATGCCCTTCGATGTTGCAGCATAAAACTCAAGAATTTTGATTCAGACTCCGTTAGGCTACTAGAAGAGACTGAAGTTGGGTTGGTCTTGAGGTGAGCATGGATTTCAATTAACACACCACCGCCACGGTCTACTTTAGGTTTCCTTTAAGTCCCTCATCGCTTCTATGCGCCATTTTATATGCGGACGTCCCCTTTGTGCCAATGGAATCAAGGGCTCTTCGGTTCAGAGATGTGTTGTCCATACGCTCTAGATGGTTAAGATATCTCAAGACATATATGTACCCTCAGGCGAATGTTGCCGTACTACTTATAGAGTTCGTCGTTGAATCTTCTCATCCAGGCGCCGTCAACGCAAACAGGACTAAAAATCGCACTTTCAAAAAGATCAAGACCACTTTAGGTAACGGCCATATGTTCGCGCTGTAGGACTGGGAGGATCAAGTTGTTGTACGAGTCAGTTTAGTCGTGAGAGGGCTCTATTACTCAATTGCCTCTAGAGCCCAAAAAACGCAGCGTTTGCAGGAGTGGTTCTGCTTTTGATTTCGTTACTGATGTTATTGCCTCTATTCACCGCGGAATCGAGTTAGACGAAGTCCTTGGATGCCTCGTAGTAAGCTCTGTCCGAGATGTCGATGTTGTGTGTCCTTTCGTTAAGACAGCATATACTTCACCTTGCCCTCATTTATCGCTAGACCCATTTTAGCCGATTCTGCTTTAATGCCAACAAACGCCTCAATAACGGCTGCTGTGGTCGTCCAATCACGTCAATGTCGTCGGCGTAAGCTAGCAGTTGAACGGACTTTCGGAAAATCGAGCCTCTGGTGTTGACATGTGAGTTACGCACGATCTTCTCAAGAGTAATGTTAAAGAAATCACATGACAGTGCGTCGCCTGTCTAAAGCCTTTTTTGACATTGAAGGTCTCGGTGGGCTCGCTAAAGACCTTAACGAGCAGTGAGAGTTCTCCATCGTCAGTCTACATAATCGAGTTCGGCAGGAATGCCCAAATAGGACATGGCACTGTAGTAGCTCCAATCTATGCACGCTCTCATATGTGGCCTTAAATCGACGCATAGGTGGTGCGTGTCGATTTGCACTTCTTCGCACTTTTCCAATATCCGCCATAATGTGAAGTTCTGGTCTATTATGAACTTCGTTGGCCTGAAACCACACTGATGAGGACCTATCAGGTTGTTACCGAACTGCTTCAGGCGTTCACACAAAATGGCAGAGAGGATCATGTACGCGATGTTGAGGAGACTGATCCCTCAATAGTTGGCCCAGTTGAAGGAGTTTCTTTTCTTGTGCTTTAGTAGTGATATTATTTTCCTGCTGATATAAGTCCTTCAGCACAATTCAAAAAATTATGCTGCCTGCACTGACAATATAAAAAGAATGGAAATGTTTTGTTCAGAACACCACCTCTAACTGATTTTTGGTCACAGGAAAAGAAACGGACATCACCGGAAAATTGGCAGGACAAACAGTCTAACTTGGTCCAAGTGGGGTGGTGTCAGTGACAGCCTGCTACTATTACCTACCTACATACAACACCATGAAGGTGTTGTGTCATACAACATCTAGAAGTGAAGGGAAAGTATTTGATGTGCACCCTTCAAGAGGTGTTTTTTTGCAGGAAAGAGATTGTTAAGTTCAACCAAAGTTGAAACAGCTATCGGGTGGAGATGAACTTCGGAACACACACAACTTGTAGTAGAGTTGACTCCAATGCTGTGTGCATGAAGGGAAACATTTCTTCACTTGTATTAAATAGTGAAGACGACAAAACTACCTCTCTTAGGCAAAATATTCAATAGACGACACGACTTGGATGCAGTCAAGACACCAATCTCTAAAGCTGATAAAGCTAACGAATACGCAAAACTCCAAAAGGCAGTTGGAGCTGACTTATTTGGGCACATATACCAACTCATCTGTGTGACATGGAAAGAGGCAAACATTCCCGATGAGTGTTCTTTTTTCGGTCCCTAACAAAGGAGACACTTAAAACTGCACCCGCTTCCCACGGTTTAGTTTGATTAACATTAGGTACAATATCTTCTTTCTGTTTTGTGTGGAAATTCTAAAACATTTTGGAAACAATCAGTTTGATTCTTCTCAGTGTGATGTTAGGTCAGTGAAGTCCACAAGAGTTCAAATTTTCACACTGCGGCAGATTCTGGTAAAGAACCAAGAAATGAGAACCAATACACACCATCTAGTTGTCGATTTTAAGGCCGCATATGTCAGCGTTCATAGAGACGAGTTATACAGTGCCATGTCTAGTTTTGGCATTCCTACCCATCTCCTCAGATTGTGACGACGGAGAACTCTTGCTGCTCGATCAAGGTCTTTAACGAGGCCCCCGAGACCTTCAATGTCAAAAAAGGTTTTAGACAGGCGACGTACTGTCATGTGACTTCTTCAAAACTCTCCTTGAGAAGATTTTGCGTAACTCACATGTCAACACCAGGGGCACGATCTTCCTAAAATCAGTTGAATTACTAGCTTACGTCGACGACATTGACGTGATCGGACGAATACAGCGAGCGAGCGTTTGTTGGCATTGAAGCGGATGCGGCTAAAATGGGTCTGGCGATAAATGAGGGCTAGGTGAAGTATATGCTGTCATCAAGGAAGGACATACAACATCAACGTCTCAGAAAGAGCGTACTACAAGGCAGCAGAAATTTCGAAGCATCCAAGGACTTCGTTTACCTCGGCTCCGCGGTGAATAGAGACAAAAACATCAGTTACGAAATCAAAAGCAGAACCACTCCTGCAAACGCTGCGTTTTTTGGGCTCAAGAGGCAAAGCAGAGTCCACTCGCGACTACACTGGCTTTGTACAACGGCTTGGTCATACCAGTCCTCTTTTACAGCGCGAACATTTGGCCGTTACCTAAAGTGGTTTTGGTCTTTTTGAAAGTGTAATTTTTGGTGCTGTTTGCGTTGATGGCGTCTGGATTAAAAGATCAACGACGAACTTTATAGACTGTACAACCACATGCGCCTGGCCAAACGTCTTTAAATACAAAGCTGAAGCAAATGGACACCACTGCTCTGTCCCGAAAAATCTTCAAGTCCGAGCCGTTGGGACAACGCAAGAAATAACGGCTTAGGGTTAAATGGCACCTCAGCCACCTTGGAGTGCGAAATTGGAGGCAGCTGGCGAGAGATCTAGCTAGCTGGAGAGGCGTGTTGGTTGAGACCCATGTCCATCCCGGTCTGTAGCGCCATGAAAAGAAGAAGAAAAGAAGACTTAAGCTCAAACGAACATCACTTCCTTATGGTTTTGCTTCTTACCATCAATCGACAGGGACTACGTCGACGACAGGGACTATGTTCAACGCTAAGAAGCTACGAAATGCTGGGAGAAAGTTTCTCACACTTTGGTCAACACAACAAGAAGAAATCCTTTTCTGGACTGGATCGAATTGCCATGTCCAGGAAGACTGCCGGAAATTCTCAGATCCAGCAAAGCTTGAACACAATTATTATACTAGCCCCGTGGCAGTTTGAACACAACTGGTGCTCGCATTATCTGCCCATCCCCCACAATCATTTGACTGCGCTACCAACGCCCTTTAGCAAATGTCACTTTTCCAAACAGAATCTACTCCAAGGATGAGTGCGTCGCGGCTGCCGTCGTTTGACTTTAAATTATGGATTGCTTCAGTCGAAAGGGCTGCAACTGTCATTAAACTTCACACATGCCCCTTCACAGGATGCCCGCAATTAAATCGCGTGTAATTGCCGCTTTCGCGACTCAGGCACATCAACCCATTCAGTGTCCTCTTTGATATGTTGAACAACGTGACCACACCGCCGGCCACTTTGCACTCCTGTTCTCGGACACCATCAACAGCGGCCCGACTGTTGAAGGCTAATTAATATCCACGCCGAAGCGAGGATCAATTAATTTTCGATTAACATCTCTCACTTCGGTCATTAGCATGCACACACACACACACACAGAGACACATGCTGACGCACATCGCGGCACTCAGGGTCCTTGTGACACGTTTAATTGCACACAAGACCACTTGATTGATAATTAATTGTCAAGAGAAACCAATTTTTTTTGTTTTGTTGGGTGAGAGTTCCCATGTCTGTAGGGATGGTGGTGCACCACACCCCCTTACGTTGGGACGTTGGGCGTTGGAATTTTCTTTTCGATCAAAAACTCGTCTAATTACAGCCTTTCGAGAATAATTATCAAATCTCACCCCATTCCCCATTCCCCACACCCACCGTCCAGCCGACGACCCACTGAGCGACTGACTGCGGCCACCCTTAAAATAGGGCTTCTCGGCAACGACAGCGGTGGCTAATTAAATAAACGCCACTCGACGTTGGCTCGACAATGAAATGAAATTATAAAAGCCTAATGAATTATTCACAGGTATTAATACTGCACCCCTGCGGTGCTGGCATCCAACCCCCTCTTGGGGTGAGGGTGGTGGTGGTGCTGTTGGCGAGCTTGTGCGGAGTAATTGGTGTACTTCTGCGAAGAGAACTTCGGGAAAATGGCCTAGAAAGTGAATTGGAATACTTTCCACTGTCTTCTGATGCGGTGGAGACGGGGGTAGTTGCTGAAGAATTTCCTCCCCACCCCCTCACAGCGCCGAACATGTAATGAACTTATTTAATGGGCTAACTAGCGAAATGGGAAACAATGGATTTCCGTGCGTCACGCTAGGTGACTTCGAACTCCTTGGCGGGGCTGAGAGCGAGAGAGACAGAGATAGGGTGGGGGAGGAATGGAATTCATAAATTATGTTATAGACTCAAACAACTCGTGTTGTTGCGGCCGGGCTTACATAAACCGGAACCGAGTTGGTGACGCTGATTGGCAGGGGGTCTCGGCAACGAAACTACAGTGAAACGGAAAATGAAAACGAATGAAGTCCCAAATTTCAGGAACTAGACCAGATCGCAGATAGACCGATGGCCAGGGGTGTGGTGAATGGAAATATTACCCGAAAATGGTAATTTGGTAATTTTTTCGATGTCATAATACGAGACCAAGGAATTAATCGAATTAATTGCGGCCAATGGCTACATTTGGGACATTCGAGGGGGGAAAGTGAATTTTAATGGCGGTTGTGCTTATCGGAGATTGAAAAGGCTAATTCATATGTGAGGAGGAGAGGCTTTGGAAGTGCTGAAAAGAGATACATTTTTAAACACCCCAGCTTTTTGACTCATTAGTGTGTTTAGACTCTTTCAGTTCATCGGAGCTGGAATCGACTTCTCACCTCCGTAGTTGAGCCTGACTCGGAGAGAGAAGTGCATGAAACTTTGAATTCATTCCCTTTGTATTTTAAGAATTTTTTAAATCTCTAAAGACGGTTACTGATGAACGTACTACTCATAAAGGGTCAACCAACGAACGTGCAGGACGATTGTTGTGAATAAAAAAATAGTTTCCAACGACTTTCCTAATACCTATGACAATAATGTGTGAGACGAAATATCGTCCAAATGCTCACGACGACTTCGGGGGCATACCCCTATCCGATGTTTCATATTATCAATGAGTCTGAGACATAATAGAGGTGCAATGTCTTTAATGTGCCGAATCATCTCATCCTGAAGCTCTTGAATTGATGTTGACGCACCTCTTTTCTTTCAAATATTTCCATTGAAAGAAGTCCAACGGTGTCACATGATCAATAAGCTCGCTTTATATAATAGCTTGATCACCCCAGTCTTACTCTATGGCGCGGAAGCCTGAACGCTACTAAAAGCGGTAGCTCTCTTGTCGAGAGAAAAGTTCTCCGTGCTCTTTTTGATCCAGTTTGCGTTGATGGCATCTGGAGGAGAAGATTTAACGACGAACTCTATGGGCTGTACAGCGACATGCACCTAGTCAAGCGTCTTCGGATATAACGCTTAAGATGGCTAGGCCATGTAGTGCGTATGGAGACAACTGCTCCAGCCCGAAAAATCTTCGATACAACGCAACAGATGACGGCCTAGGCTAAGGTGGCGCAGACAAGTGTAGAAGGACATCAACCAACTTGGAGTGCGCAACTGGCAGCAGCTGGCCAAAGATCGTGCTGGCTGGAGAGGCATGCTGATTGAGGCCCAGGTCCACCGCGGATTGAAGCGCCACAAGAGGAAGAAGGTGTCACATGATCGTAACGACCAATTGACATCGCCACTGAATTTCTCGCGCAAAAATGTTATTGTTTTGTTGTCTCTGTTGCAAGTGATGCAATCCTGTTGGAAGCATATATAATCCTAAATGTACTGTCTCTCACTGTTTTACAACAGCCAACTCGATGGGAAGGTGAAGGTGATCTATAACTGTCCCGTATGGTTCAACGTGAGTGCAAGCTTGATGGAAAAGATACGGGTGTCCCAGTACATAAAATTCATACAACAGGGCGAACCTGATACGAGTTGACAATTTCTTGGTGAAGTTGATTCGGGGACATATTGCGAGAGCGACGAACTCGACCAACAACCTGATCTATAGGCCTTACTACCCCAATCCCCAATACCACTAAAGGTTGCGTCACAATGGCTTCGTCCCCCCAGAAGCTTTTCTCTATTTAGACCAAAACGGACTGATACAGGACATAAATGCGGCACCGCTCATCTTCCACATCACCAGATCAACTGATCCGTCGCACAACGAGCTGAGTAGGGTCTCCTCCGGTTCAGTACGGTGGTATCCAGTCGAGACGTTCGGGATGTTAAAATGCAACATCGAAAATTCTGGTGGTTGGTGATAGAGGGAACTCCATCTTCCAATCCTTTAGACCCGGGATAGAAAGGGCAGAGCGTATTCCCTTATGGGGCGCAGTCGGTCTCTGTCGTGCAGCGGAATAACTGCGGCAACCTATGACCGACTTACATACCTTAGGCTAGTTTTAAGTTTAATTTTATTATATATACATGTGTATATGTACGTGTGTAAATTTAGCTTTAGGTAGCTTAAGTTATTTTAAGGTAGTACTTAAGTAAGTTAAAAAGTCTTAATAAAACAGTTAAGTCATTAAGTTTTTCTCAAATTTGTTTTTCTTAATTTCATTAAATTCAATATTCATGTTTAGTGCGAATGTTTTTTAATTTACATACGTCGAAAGACATTGTATAAGTTCAGGTTTAGCTTAGAGTGCCCGCCAAGGGTCATTATGTTTCATTTATCATTTCGGTTCGTTTAACTAGTTTTAAGCATTTTTGTATCTACGCATCGAAAAAAAAGGTACGGTCCCTCGCCAGCTGCCTTCACTTTCGTAACCGAAGACGATGAGATTTTTCTCCACTTGTGTGCCCCATCTCAGGCAAACTCGCCGTCTGTTGCATTGCTTCGATGGATCCAATTTAAGGACTCTTCGGACCGGAGCACTATTATCCATCCGCTCTACACGATCTAGCCCTCTGACTTCCCTGGCTAGAATCTACATTGAAAAGGACCTCTTGAATTATTTAAGGCAACCACACAATCTGCAGGCATGTACACAATGTAAAGGAGTCTTATTCCTTGGTACTTGGCACAGTCGTGTCCAGATTCTTTTTTGTGAACTAGAAAGACGACACTGAGGAGGCATAGGTCTGAACACATAGGGGGACGTCGCTGATTGCACTCAACCTGGCGAGATTCTCTCACTATCATTACCAGTTGACAATGTGGGCTGACATATAGTCTTCTCATGGTCTTCTCATTCTTAGGAGTGCCTAGGTTACGATTTCGTCCAACCGAATCATTTTTATCAGAAACTTTTCAAAATTACATCGCGCTCGAATATTTTCTTCTTCAATCCATCCCCCAATGACAATTCCTTTAACCTCCGCTCCTTTCAGAAACAATGACCGTAAGTATCCTTTCGATTTGTCGCAAACTTCTGGAAGGACACTCAACTAAATGCAGCCATGTCTTGCGTTGCCCTTGTGTGCTGTCTTTGATTTAGCGCGTCATTAGGGTCTGTGAGAAAAAACCAATAACGACGACCCCAACTCTTCGACTTTCCCAATCAACCCACATTCTCTGACAGTTCCTTCTCCCATTCCACGTCATCGTGACACAAATCTCCTTCCACCCAAAAAAAACCTCCTTCGCATGGAAAAAAAGACACATTTCGTGAAACATTTTCCCATCACGACCATCACAATGGCGGCTAATCTGCCTCGCCTCAATTGTCGTCGACGACTGCGTGTGTAATCACTTCGGAAACAACAATTTCAACAAGCTGTCACAAAGGACGAACAAAAAGACAACGAATTTCATCCGCACGTACTTCATAACTTTATAGGAGCACCACGCATCAGCGTTCGGCGTTACATCACGCCTAGACGCTTTCGTCCTCATGTGATGTGTGAAATAAAACATTTCACACATCTGCCACCGCAGCCGCAGCGACGGCAGCGAATCAGCCGAATCAGGATAACAAGCTGATGAATGGGCGCACATTCGAGCACGCAATCATAACCACATGATCCCACCGCACCATGACAGCGGCTAATAAATGTTTCCCTAACAAGGACTCCGCTTCTCGGTTTTGTGCCGTTATTGATCTCATCCATCACCGTTTTGGGTCCTAATCCGAGAGGCAAGGAGCGGACTCTAATTCCAGGTGATTATCGCCAAGTGTTGCATCCAACCATTGGTCGTCCAGCGATGCCAGTAATCCTCTGGAGAAGCATCATCAACACCCATCGCCCGGATGCTGTGGTGGTGGCTGGCTGTTTTGTGTGTGTTCCTCTCCACAAAATGGCTGTCAACATGGAGTAACATATGCGATGTGCTGTTAATGGCCTTGTGTGTGAATTCTTCGTCCTGGCACAGGGGTGGGAACCAACGAGCCGCAATGATATATGACAAGCGATGGTGATGGTGACGGTGGTGGTGGTGGTTGCCGTGGTGGAAAACCTTCCCTTCCCTTAGCTCTGTGAGAGGGTCCCCGCAACAACCGAATGGCGCGGCTGTTGTATGCTGCTGCTGCAACCCGGAGGCGGAGAAACTCTGCCTCTTGTACGCGGCCAAGCATGGCGAGGAGATGATGATGATGACGACGAGGAAGGACGACGACGATGATGAGTGTACTCTGTGGTTCGTCCATGAGATTATTAGCACTTGGGAACATCTGCCGCTAACGATAAAATTCCTGCTGCATCGTCATCCCTCTGTGTATCAGATTCTCTTTTGAAATTTATTGCAAGGACCTTTCGCCGGGCGCCATTTTGGTGGAATCTTCAAATTTTTCTTCGTTTCTGCTGGCGAACATTCGAGGTTAAGTGTTCGTCTCGTCATCAGCAAGAATCCACGATTCCATGGCGCGGCTCGGTGCCCCGACGAGCGAGGTCAGAATGGGAAATTAAATTTAGAGCGTAACCAGGCTGGGGAACGAGCGGGTGTGGGAATTGATGGGCGATTGATTGAAATTGCCTCTTAATGGGTGAACTTTAAAGTTATGGCTTTCTAATGAGCTGCTGCGTCTGCTGGTAGCCGAATTGGCTGCGCATCTAGCCGGGCCGGGGTCAATGAAGCGTGAGCTTGGTGACCACGCATGACTAAAGTGAAGACTTTTGATTGAGTTTAACGGCTGATTCATGAAGTGAATGCGTCTGCGGTCAATTGGATGTCAGATTTGTCACCCGAGACGTCCCCGCCTCTCAGGCGAGTTTTGAATTGCATTCCAGGCCCCCTCCGCCCCATCCCTTCTCAAACGATGTTCCCTCATTAGAAGCCTAAATCTTCAGCCGATTAACAATTCCGAAGCAAATGGACACGACGAATCGATTGTGAGCTCATAAAAAACGAATAAACTGTCCCATGTCCGCATTGTCCAGCCGTGTAAACTGGATTTTGTAACCCTTTGTCCAAGCGTCGACGTCGTTCATATGCTAAGCAGTCTGACATGCGCCCCCTCAAAAAACAAACACACAACAGATAACACATCGCCGACAAATTTCCTCTCCCACATGTCACACACAATCGTCGGGTAAATTATTGCGGCCCTGTCCCCTGAGCGGAAACACCGTGTTGGCGTGTCTCCTTGCACAACAGGTTCCAATCGTCTCCGGATCGTCAACCGATCTCCAACTGCTGTGTCGCCCATCGACTCAGCAGGCCCATTAAACGTCGAATGCTCACCCTAAATTACCTATTAACATCCATCGCTGTCACCATGGAGCTCGGGACGATAAATTCGATTTTATTACGCAACCGATATGCCGCCGATAAGGATCTAAGGGCGCGATGCACCTGCGATCGGCTGTATGACCGGTGATCGAGAGAGAGAGACGCCATCTTGCGGTGGAGGCTTCAACCCTAGCTCAGATGTGCGAATCAGATTTTGTTGCGGACAGATATCGCAAGCGAATCGTTTTGCCAAAGCACATTGTTTGTCGTTTGCACCACCCGTGGTGTCGCATTCCATTCGGTGTCGGTGACGTTGGTGGTCCCGGAGCGGGCGGCCATCCTCAAAGGATGCACCCCGGCCGCAAACAATCTATTAGATACACCAATGGACCTGTCGCATCATTGTCCGAGATACAAATCATCCGGTAAAGTGCCATCACCAAGATACACATCACACCAGACCGCCACTTGGCTCCCTCATCCTCTCTCTCACATCTCACACAAACACACACACGGAGCACCGGGAACCCGACACACACTCGACACTCTCCAGTCCTATTTATAATCTGTCGGGCCATTGTTCGGTCCCGTCCAGTGTTGGGCGCTGCATTGTGTCCATTGTTTGTTGCAGTTAAACGTCAAAATATTTTGTGGGTATGATTGGAGGATTAGCAGTCGGCGGTCGGCAGAGCGCTTAGATGGTCAGCCGGCCGTTGGTGGACGAGGGCGAGATCACGGAACAAGTGTGGGCATGTTTGTTGCGTCGTAATCCCCTAATCGGCTATTAGGGGATTTCTGTTTGTAATGTGACGACCGTAATGATGGTCGGTGTTTCTTGGAAGACGGGGGATGATGTCGGTGCGATGCGACGGAGGAGTCGATGGTGGTGACTCCTCTTGTGCACGGTAAATGAGATTACCGCGTGAAATGCGATCCATGTTTCCCATCGTTGATTTTCACGGATTATGACATGTGCACCCAAGCCAATTATCGGTTTAAGGGTGGTAAACGATTTTTTGGGATCCTGGCGTGTGAGAAGGATGGGCTTTGTATCAAGCTTGGAACGACGGGAAGCAGTTGTCAGGAAGAAGTTGTAAACAGGCATTCGATTCTCGCAAGTTCAGAATCCCCCCAATCTTCTGAAGAGGCAAACAGTCATGCATCCACCTCTCTAAAGCGAACCACGTCCTTGAACGCAGCAATTCTAGACATACCATTACCGAAGCCACACCCAGCAACATCCAACCGATATCAATCTCTCTCTCACCCATTCCATTCCCGACTCATCCCACAGGTGCACACGATCACCTAAAACTCGAAAACAAAATCATTTATTCTCGAGCGTCATTATTCAATTCTCACTCCCAGACGCATCCTTGGCCCAGGTAAACTGCTACAGTGCTCCTATTCGCAACAGCAGCGCCTTTGATCCCAGGCTATTGCGCCGCGCCTTGTTTGTGTGTCATCCCCTGCAAACAAAGTCGAGAAATTATCGCAGCAATATTGTGACAGCAATACATGCCGGAGGCGAAACCCACCCCAGGCACAGAGCGCATCCCCTAGAGTCCGGTTGCATTGATCAGACGAGCAAATCGTCCAGAGCGAACAATTAACCGATATCGGATCTATGATTGCTGCGGCCAGGTCCTTTGGGTGGTCCACAGTACTCTCGCACAGCGGGACGCCACCTCTGATCCAGACCGCCGCCGCCGCCGCCGCCGTCGACCAGGATGAATGAGTGCTCTGCTGCTGAACATGTGTCATGTGATGTCATCCGCTACGTCAGCGTGTCGTTGTCGTTCGTTGCGTGTGTATGTACGTGTCGCAATTTGGAATTTCAATTTAGACATCGCCTCCATCGCCGGACCGCCTGAGAGTGGCCGCTTAAGAACCGGGGGCGACATGAAACCGTGCTCCAGCAGATGCAATTTGCGAAAATGATACGATACCGGTCCATCAGTCGGGGAGATTGCGGTGATTTGAGTATCGGATGGAGGGAAGGAGGGGGCTGGGGACGAGGGAAGCCACCTGGGGGCGGTGGTAGGTGAGTTTGGAGAAAATTGCCCATTATGCAGTCACGATCGTTAGGGTGGCGGCGATGGTTGGCAAATGGTGCAATAAACTTAAGCGAAATGTAAACAGTTTTTCCGCGCGGCGGAGGTGCAGGAAATCCAATTAACTTGGCAATTTACTGGCGGCCTTTGAGGTGGTCTCCGAGGCCAACAATTCGAACACTAGTGGTTGGGCATGGTTTGGTTATTGAGAGGCAAGCAATTTGAAGGCGGATCGATGTGAAATGAGGTGCTTTACTATTCAGTCATTGTGCTGTGTGAACGGACATTCTGCTGAGATTCAGTTGATGTATGTTGAGGTGCAGAGACGAGAGGTTGATAAAGTCTTGGGGGCAGAGGTATGTCATTTGGGGTTTCTATTGGAGCATGAAATGAACGTTGTTTTCATTTTTGGGAAGAAGAATATTTCTTGATTTGAGCTTAACTCCTTGCTGTCTGTAAAGTACTTACAACGAGTCCTGGAAAGATACAAAAGCTTGGCTGTTTTCGAATCCAGTGAGGGTGGGGACTGCCGATCGTCTTAGACCTGTTGAAATTTCATGTTTGAGAAATTTAAATCTCAGATTAGAGGGGTTTAAGCAATTCAGTCTAATTGTCTAATTCGTGTTATACTTTTAAGCAGTCTCCTAGCTCATATTTTTCTCACTTTTGCGGTCTTTTTAAAAATGATCGAGTTAGTTAACATGGGGAGCAGGAAGATATGCGTCCTAATGTGTCTGCCACCACACTTCGTTTCAGTTAATGTGGCTAACTATGTAGAGGTTGAAAGTCTTTGCTGGTCAATACATGATTCAGGGAGTAAGTATTGCTAGGATTTGATATAATCAGTCGCAACAGCGCACCCTGGTTAAGGGTAAATGCGTCGACTTCGCGGTAGGAGGTGCTTGATGTGCTTTCTGACAACAGGAGGTCTAATAATGTCATCCATGTTTTAAAAGAGAGTTCTTACCATAGGCCAACAAATTCAAAAAATAACTTGGATGTCGCTACAGTTGACAGTGGACCAGGGTCTAGCGTTACTAAACGAATTCAATTTGAGAAGCTTTTTCAAAACTCTTCGAGCGTTGCCAGCTTTTAAAAAACTCCAGAACTTTGGTAGTCGATCGCAGAAGAAGGAGAAAACGATGAGGCAATTACCTTCATTCCGAGGCGTCGATTCAAAGTTATATTCGAAGAATTTTTAAGATGGCGGCTTTGGTTTGCTTTGCCCGAAATCCGTCTGCTCAGCATTAACACCAGCAACTCGAGATAAGTGGAATGATCAAAACTGAGAAATGAAAAGAAGTCTAATTCAGGGATTGAACTAGGATCAATGGCATTGGAGACGATTCACCTACCGACTACGCCACGGTGGCAGCAGATTATTAAGAATTGCAAGGGGCCCCGTCAACGAAATGCTGACTCTTATCTTTGTTGTGAGAGCACAAGTCTCACATACATCATCATCTTCTCCATCTATCGAGGTAACGTCGTTTAGTGAATCACCTGAACCTCTCTTAACTAATTGGCTTGGGCAACCAGTTGTGGGCTTGGCCAGAGGTAAACTTATCACATGAAAAAAAGAGATGACCACATATGTACTTCGGATACGTTTTCTGTACATTAGCCGATACTGATTAACTGACTGATAGCGGATCAAGCAAAAAGATGATAAACTGCGACATAAATCACATAAATCAACAGATACGTATAAGGTTGTCCTTCCTTTCGCTTATTTGCTCTTCATTCAATGCTCTCATAAAAATTGTTACAGTGATCAGATTTAGTTCAAATGTGCACCGGTTTGTTCGATAATCTGTTTCCATCTAGACGGCAACTTCATAATACCCCCTCGTAGAAGCCCCCCTCCTTATTTGCTAGGAACTTGGGCAGCTACTTTTCACAAGCCTCTTTTGAGTTTAACTTTACACTAACATGTGATCAGTCACCACCCCCTTTAAAAATGGTCGAGTTTGTTCCATTTCAGCAGCATATCACAGGCGTTAATTCGGTCCAGAAGGTTTTTTGCGTCAAATCATGCGGCACCCAAACATCAAGCTGTTTTTTGTATCCAGCTTTCTGCAGATGGTTTAAAATGGTTTGGTGACTAACTCCCATCTCCTGGGCCATGTCACGAGATGCCACATGCCGGTCTAACCCGATGATTTCCATGATTCGATCGGTATTCGTCGTCACAGGTCTTCCTGTTTTTACCGGCTCTGAATCGTCGAAACCATTCCTCCGCGGTTCGAAGGGAAATATTACCACCCCCCAAAACACCATTAATCTCACGGAATGATTCTCTAGCGCCTTTAACAAAGGAAAACTTTAAAATAGCACGAATTTCGGCGTTAGTGAACTCCATGTTCACACGTCTATAGCTGTTGAACGCAATATCCAAAGTAATCATGTATAGCGGGTAGGGTATGTCAAGACCTTTCAAATAATGTATAGTATTGCCAGATACGAGCTCTGCAGCACTTTGTACCTAGCCGGAAAATTCAATAGACAATAAGGCGAAGGGGATATATTTGACAAACTTATTTATGCAGTAGCTACAGAGATGAAATCAGAGATTATTCAAATTTTTGTACTCTTAGGCAAAAAGTCTTATGACGGAGTTCCGTGAGTTAAATTCGGGAACTTCAGCCTGATTTGCGCCCTGGCTCCGTCGGGGGAGAAGGATGAAAATAGCAAATAGAAAGAAGGCAACACGGCTCTTCTGTAAAGACCATATGATCAATGCCCCAGCACCGACAAGAAGATCCCTCTAGAAGACTTCAACGCAAAGCTGGATAAAGAAGAATTTTTTCCTAAGATCATCGAAAACACACTGAAATTAAATATGAATGTCTGTGTTCGAAGCCTTATAAATCGGCTACAATTTTTATTTGCAATTTTCTCAAGGGACGAAAGATGGTAAAGCGTGCCGGGGATAGATATTTCTTCTACTTGTCCGTCATTTGCATCTATAGTGGGCCTTCTGGTGTTTATATTTTAAGACAAAAGTTACATTTACGCCGAAATGGCTCGAAATGTTACGAGAAAAAAAAAACAGTTTTTTAAGGTTGAATAACATAGAAAAATATTAAAAACTTATTTCCGCTGTGTCTTAGCGATGTCAATTCGCCGCTTGCGATGCGATTCCTTTTGACTTTTGATTTGACTATTCTAGCACTTAAGAACAGTTTGATCTAGGCGTGAATTAATCAGCAATGCCTTTGAAGGTGAAAGAATGCGCTGTTAAGAAGCCAGCAATCGAACGACGTTGTATTTTATAAGAGTGCTTGTTCATTCTTACAAATCCTGTAACATGGAAAAAATTATAATTTTGCTTACGTTATTTTTATTTTAAGAAAGTAACTTTAAAAAAGAGAACTGGTATTTGGAACTCATCCTTTGGATTGAATTTTAGTAACCCAACATTAACGTCCACTTGAATATTGTTCCATCCAGGCTTGTGTTGAAATCTTAAATGACATGAACTTGAATTAAACGCACTTATAAAGCAAATTCATTTCAGCTAAGCTTCAGCCAAACTCTAGCAACCTATTTTCACAAGCCTTTCTTGAAGCGAATTTTTCGCCAGCAAATCGTTCGCCATAAATGGAAACATGCAATAATCACTTGGTTCTAAGTGCGTATAATATGCGCTTCCCAACCGTACTCCTGAATCTTCTGACAAGACAATGTGTGAAACTTTCCTGATGAAAGACAACTTTTTCCCTATCCCTACACGATCGAATTTGGAGTTTGGCCGTAGGGGAGTTTTCTCAGTTCTGAATTCATTACCTTGTATTTTAACAAATCTAAGAAGCTAGACAAAGATGCTAGATTTTAACACAATTGCTTATAAATATGACTTACTGACCCTAAACGAGCTCTCTAAGAAAAAAGAAACTCCCTTGAGAATCTCTTAGCTGGTGATTACTTTATAATAATAATAATAATAATTGAGTGGCACTACAGCCCACAAGGAACCAGAGCCTAGCTTCTACAACACCTACTCGTGTTGTGTGTGCTACTGTTCTCTCACGAGTAGAACTGGCCTACAGTTTTTTACCGACTCCGAACCGCGAGATTTCAGAAGCTTTTCAAGACAATTGATACTCTTTGAGTGTTGTCAGCAGCTCGAAAGAGGTGGTGCCTCCAAAAAATGCGAGGTGTTCCGTCCGGGCATCGAATCTAGACTTTCTGCGTGTCGGTCGACGCACTAACCACTACGCCACGGCGACCATCTGAGTGGTTACTTACCAAACCCACTAAACATCATCCTAGCAATCAATCCTGGATTGGACACCCTTTGCGCCGGCTGATTATAGGCGACTGCTTGATATAAGTGTAAGTGTAAGTGATTTATTTCTCGTCACTAGTTATTTTAAAAACGCTTCAAAAAACAATCGAATTTGGTTCGATTCACAAGCAATTCGAAGGTAAAAAATTCGGTTCATACGATTTTTCTGTGTTTACCCATGGCGCCCATACGTTGACTTTATTCAAATGGTTCAAAACGATTTTTTTAAAAGTTCAGCTCCTGTGCAATTGAAACAGTGCTTACATGACGCTCGACCTCAACGATTTGAATAATTTCATAAAAATTCTGTGCAATTGGCCTTCTGGGGCGTGGTTCATCGTTAATTTCAAAATCGCCGCAACGGAGTCGGTGAAACCAAAATTGGGCATCGTAAGCTGCCCACTATTCATGTTATGTCAAACCGCCCGATTTGCATTTTCGCCTCTATCAAAGAAAAATTCTAAAATTTGGGGCCTTTTTTTCTAAACCTTCACTTTTGACACACAAAACGCAAAACTCTCAAGTTTTTTGAAGTGCTGTCATCTTTAAAACGACCTTGGTTGTAAATCTGTGAAACAGAATCCAAGCCAGATACAGTACAGTACAGTACTAAAGCCATCTGTTGATGGATTACCTTACTCATTCTACATAAACAACAAGTAGCTCAAAATTCTTCTGAGACAATGGACACAAAAGATGTGGGTCTCCTTTGGGTTGTTTTCATAACATCAAAGAGGCTTTCAAACCTCGTACATAGGTCTAAGGCAAGCTCGAACATTTTTTATAAGGTTTAGAAAGTAGCCTATTCACAGCGTTAATGCCTCTCTTTTCCACCGTTAGCCTTCGCTTTACATTTTGTAATATAACTCCAAGGCTTATGAGATTGAAACAGACTCTTTTTTATTTCGATAATCGTGCTAATCATTAACCTAAATTTTTGTCTAATCTTTTGTACTCTTCGGTCGGTTCTTTCGAAAGTTATCCTATAGAAAAGGCACTGACTACACATCAGTGGTGAGCTACGAACATTTAAAGCTTTGGATGTTTGCAATTAAGATCTACAAGAATATCCTTCTCAATCTAAACGCTTCAAAAATGAAGCAAATTATTGTGTTTCCTGCTCTCGGGCATTCCTTTTATGAGCCTAAAGGACTTGAGTTCTCTTTAAAAAAAAAACTGTACTGGCAAAATTCTTAGTGCTTTCTCTCGGATAATTGATTTCCAAACGCTGCGATAAGAAAGTTGATTCAAAACAGCTTCCGATGCACTCGCCCATCATCGTTTTTTATCATCTACCTAAAACTTGAAAGTTCACAAGTGAGTTCCCTTAACAAGAACATTCATGACCCACATACGTACATGTACCCTCCTTCCTCTCCCCATCCATACATCAATCAAAACTTGTTTAGTAACTTTCAACAGTAAGTCGCGCTGAATTAAAACATAAATCACCCGCGAAATCATCGAACAGTATAAACATTTAGTGAACCGTGAGAAATCGCTAAAACATGACACGACTCCTGTAAGGCCCACAATAAATTACCGCCAATCAAAGCTTAATCAAAACACTTCATCGCTTGTGTGCCAACAACCGCATTAAATCGGAACACAACGCACTCACACAGCGGCGCGACGCAGCGCGCATACCGCCGACCAAAAATTAAGTGGCAAAACTTATTTAGTTGTTTTACCGAATGTATCTATAAGCAGAGCTTACAATCCAATTTCTGAGCAAAAAAAAAAAACGAAAAAAAGAATAACCAACGCAAACAAACAGACAGAGAGGGAGACAGAGAAATGGTTGCGGCTTCGGCCATTGAATGCTACACGGCCGCCGCGAACCCGTCCAATCAACGACTTTTTTTCGGCCAAGAAGCCCAAAGAAAAAAACCCCAACCAGAAATGAACGAAATGCGCGGACGAACGAAAACAAGAATCTCGATCAATTTTCAATATGTCTGCGCGGCGCGGGAGGCGCGCACACAAAGCCCAGGCAGGGCCGGCGAACAAACGCAAAACAAATTCTGGTTTGGTAATTTTTTGTCGGAATTTCGTTTTTTTTTTGGTTCGAAATGAAAACTTCCCCAGGGCCCAACGACGACTTGGACGGTGCGGTACATGCGTTGAAGCTGCGAAGCTGCGCTGGTTGATTGTTTTTTTCGATCCACGCTGCGCACACTAGGGAATACGAGGCGCATTTGGACGTGAATTTATTGTTTTGGGTCTGTTCGGTGTGCGGTTGTTTTATTTAATCGAATTCGGGGGCTGGAGGCAGTCTGTCCTGAGCGCAAGATGATCCTTATGCTGGGGCGGGTGTCCATCTTGTTGAAATTCTGCGAAGCGGTGGACTTTGCTTAGAATGTCATCGATCGAAGGACGTTGGTAATGGCGGGCTAGAAATGGAGACGAATTGTCTAATCGACTAAAGCTAAAGTGCTGAATTCATGTCCTTGGATGTTAGCTGGGGTGAATGTGGGTATGAATCTTAGTCTGGCTTACCGCCTCTGGATATGATTGCATTTTCGGTCCAGGCAGAGTATCAAAATTTTGCTCCAGCGTTTACCTTGCTTCCGACTTTTAATACGATTCTGGATGTAGTTCTGTTTAGAACTCTGACTTCGGCTCAAACACTGGATCTGGCCGTAACTTTTCAGTTGCTTCTCAAGTTTTCCTCAAGCACAGGCTCTAAGTCTGTCATTGGTGATGGTTCTTTATACGAATGTGACTCTGATTCAACATTAAGCTCTGATTCAAGCTATAAGTTCGATCTAAGGCTCAATTTTGGCAATGGCATTTGTTTTACATAGGCTGCGGCTTTTACACTGGCTTTGGCTGTGTCTCTCTTTCTATTTCTGGCTCTGTTTCTGAGTGCGTCTTTAGTTTCTTAAGTTCTGGGTCTAAATAACGCTTAGCACCAGGTTGAAATTCTAGGTTGATTGCTTTGTACTCTACATGCAGCTTAAGCTCTGGTAGCTTGAAGCATCTCGAGTCAAGTTACAGTTTTGACTTAAATTTGCCTCTAGTTCTGTCTCTCCTTTTCGGTCTGTCACCGCGCAGTCTTTCCGTGGCTCCAGATCTACTTTAAATCACAACTCTAGTCATGGAAGTGCTTCAAAGTCTTTCTTGGGTTCAAAATCTAGATTCGGCTTTAGGTTTGACAAAATGTGAAGACTTGGCGTAGCTTCTTCAGATGGCCTTCACTCATAAGCCTTGTCCTCCATCAAAACTTTAACTTCGTCTGGGACTTTGTCTTCCTCTGGCTCGGGTCGTCTAGGCTGTGAACCTTGACTTAAACAAAGCTGTTACTCTGAAACCGGCTTAAACAGTGGGTTTGGCTTCAATTCGGAATCTCTCTTGAGGCACTCGTAATAGATTCTGCCTCTGTCTCTGGACTTAAATCTTGGTACTCGGTACAAGCTTGAGTTTTGGCTCGAATTTATCGTCAGGTTTTGCTTTTGCCTTCAATCAGTTCTAACTGCTACTTTACTTAAAGTCTAACTCCAATGTAAGTCTTACTGTGGCTTCAGTTAATTTCCTGGCAGCATGTACATCAATATCGGCGTCAAACTTCCCGTCTCTCTGTCAACAATTGTTGCCTCCTAGCATCCCTCAGAACCTTGCCCTGACCAGTTTCCCAAATCCACCTATCATTTGTCTTCGACGCCCAGGCCATATTCCCCTCACCAAAGCAACAAGTGACACCAGCAACAATAAACCGTCGAGATAAGAGACTCCTGTCCGGTTCTCTGTCCATCTGTCAACCAGTTATCCACGATCGTGCCCCCATCGATCCATCAGCCATTACCATCTCCCACAATCTCCGACTTTCCCCTAATAGGAACGTCCCTAACGACCCCGAAATTACACACCTAAGTCCCAGTAACACCGCGTGTCACAGACTGTCGCACCGACGCACTAAGCCCATTAAGTGGCACTTTCGGTGCCACCAGCAACCGATCCATCAGCATCTCGCGCAGTGTCCAAACGAAAGTGACAATAAAATCCCATAAACCCCCCACAAGCCAGTACAAAACCACAAGAAACAGGAGGAATCCCGGCTGGAACAAGAATGCCTATCCCGTCCCCAATAAATTAGGCATCAGTGGAAGCCTAGGCGATGCCGGATGGCACTCGGCGATGGTATCACCGCGCGTAGCCTTTTAACCCAGCCATCCATCTATCTTAACTACTACTTAGCGGCAGTCGTCATAAATAGCCGGGATGACGGCTTAAATGTTCCGATAACGCAGACGCAGCCCCAGCCCGGTCATCTCGGTGTCACCACCAAATCGTGGCTGCATTGTGTTCGGCTCACCGATAGCGCAGCCGTTTAATGCGTCCCCCGCCAGCCCAACAACGCACAAACACGGAACACCTATTAATCGCCGAGTCCAGGCGGCTCGGGTCCAGTCCCCGGATGACAAGGATGCCGCCGCACACCGAAGTGCCCGGTGAGTACAATATAAATCCAAATGTTTTGACAGCTAACTGACCGCATTTGAAGTCAACACCGTAGTCAGGGGCTTGATCGCCGGGCCACACACGTTACCTGGGCGGCGGTGGCGGCGGCGGCGTGGTCACAGCCCCGAAACGAATCGATGTTGGACCAACAGTTTGTCCTGCCTTATCTCGGCTCCTACCTGAGCGGCGGTTCGGCTGCGGGACGCACGCTGGGAGCCTGTACCTGTGCTGCTGTCCTGAGTGCCTTCTGCGTCTCCTGTGTGTGCGCAGTGTGTCCTGCGGCAAATTGGATTTGCAACGAGTACAGGGTTGTTTTGGCAACATACACAGTCGGGATGCGGGGTACAGGTGTGCCCGGATTGGTTCCGGGACAGGCAAGGATTATGAATTTTGCGGTCGGCGTGCACTTGTCAATGCCAGGGGTTGTCTAATTTGATTTGCGGACTGCGCCCTGCGGCGTTTGAGGTTAATTCGACCGGACACAGGCATTCGCCTCACAGCGAGAGGAGGTGACAGGTTTGCGGTTTAATTAGGCAGACCTTCGGGTGTGAAGCGATTTGCGATGCGCATCGGTGTCACCTGCAGCCGCATGGTGAATATTCAATTAGCTCGGCATCCGCAGTGGGGTTCAGTGAGGCTCTGTTGCAATTAGGCAGCTTAATTGGAAAGCACCCGATTGCAATCAGCGTTAAAGAAGCGGACAGGTTTCACTCATCGCGTGTCAGTGCAGTTAAGGCGGCGCGCAGGTGCGAAAGTGACGCAGACGTGCCACGCCTGCTTAGTTATTGATGGTGCGCTTGAGAGAGCCGCAGCGCGGCGTGGCTAAAAACTGTTCTGGAAAGGGTACAGTGAAGGCCGACTTGGAAGTAAGAGTCAAAAGGGGTGCCAGTGTCAGTCAGCCAAAGTCTAAATTGAGCTTAAGTGAGAATGATAGGCAGGCTTAGGATAAACTTGGGGTAGCGTTCAAAGCCATGGATTGAAGGAGGTTAAAGGCAAGACAGTCAGAACCAGGGGTTCAGTTCAGCCTAAACCAGATCAAAGTCACAGTCTACGCGCAAGCTAGAGCCAAGCTCAGAAAAACTTAAGCAACATTAGATGCAGAAATTGGGTCAGTATCAAGGCTTATACAAGAGCCAGTGTTAGGCAAAGGAATCCGAATAAGACTCTGTTATGGCAAAGTTTAAGCCAGAGGCGCAATAAGGACAAGAATAAAATCAACTGAGAGATATAAATACTATCCAAGGTCTAAGTTTAAGTTGGGAGAAAAAATTCCAATTCAAAGCCAGAATTGAGTCAAGCTTAGACCTAAGGACAGGTTCACAGAGATGGAGCCAAAGTCAAGTCTGAGTGAAAGCAAACCACGCGATGGTTCCATGACTTAGACTTGCAACTAAAACCAGATTCTAAGCCAAGTTGGGAGCGTAGAACAGATCCGTTCTCATGGACGGAGCTTCACTAGCAGTGAGAGGCATATTCAGACATAAAGGCAACATTTGAAAATCACTCTTTCAGCGCAATTCAAAGCCAAGCTTTGACTAAGGACAAAGCTGGAGCAAAAGATCGGCATTGATTCTACAAAGTTTCGAGAATTTTAGCCAGGTTCATTGACTAGGCTTACGTCACATCTCAAGGGCAAAAAATAAGAAGATATGCTTAGAGTCAAGTCAGAGACACAGCTTAAACTCATAACGTCACAGTTTCAGTCTATGACTACGTGACAAGCGTCATAACACCAATGTAGTGCACGCATGGATCTAGTGTGTAGTATTTTCAAGCTCAATCCTCAAGTGTGGCTTTTACCAATCTTAACACATTCAGTCACAAGACACTTAGACTCCAAGAAAAGATTAGAGACGCAAAAAAATCGCTTCGCTTTTCCCAAGAAACCCCCAAATTCTGTCCCACCGAAGCACCCCACACGCCACACATCGGTTATCGTCGTAACGCAGCCAAGCCATGAAAACTCTCCGCAAACAAATGGCAGCGTCATGAATTGCTGATGGAAGCCGTTTGACCACGCTGCACCCTCCCCGTCACAGCGCCAGAGAGAGTCATCTGGGTGCGGACGACGCAACCACCCCTCTCAGTCGTTAAGTACCTTGTTTGTCTTAGCGTAATCCATTCAATGTGGCTGATACACTCCAGTCAGGCCACACCCCTCCCCGAATGCGCCCGTTACGCAGCCCTTAATTCAATTTGTTCATGAGATCGCCTTGACAGTTGATTATTTCCCTTTCAACTGCTCGTTCACCCCGATGGAGAGAGATTGTTTTATTCACTCCCGGGGGTTGGTTGTGACAGTCAACCCTTATGCGAGCGTGATTATGTTATTGTTCGCAGTCCTCGCATTGAATGGCGTCGAACGAGATGCACTCCCGTCCGTCGAGCACGAATCAATTCCCAGACAAGCTCCCCACGGCCGCGCTGCGCTCTGATTTATAACGAAACGCTCGATCCACATGGGAAAAGGGTTTACCCGACTCGGCGACTGGTTCTTCGGTGATTACGTTATTAGCTAGGCTTTGTGGTGTGTCCTCTTTGTCCCCTTTGTTACCGGGTTGTTTGTGTGTCGCGCATAGATTGCCTGTCACGGGTCATAAATTCGCTTCTCGAATTGGCGTTGTTTTTCGTTTAAGGAGAGCATAAATAAATTGCTTCCCGCCTTTGCGAGCGGTCGTTGCCGCTGGCGAAACCCTTCGCCATTATGGTGTGTCACGTATTTGTTCAGGGATCATCACGCGCAATTCTCTCCGTGGATGAGATAACGAATTCATTACGACTCCTCCGGGTGTCGGCTGCAGCTTCAGGACATGCAATCATCTTTCGTGGCTGCGAAACGATGGCATAAAACTCTATTATCTGCGTCTGCCATGCCGGCTAAAGGGGTTGCATATTATGTGGTGTTGATAATGAGATTCAAGACATTTTCTGGAAGCATGTACTTGGCAATTGAAATCGTTTATGAGGTAAATGGACGGAGAGATGACCCGTTTTTTTGGAAGGTCTTTGATATTTCTGGAGGAAGCAATGAGTTGGTAGCTTGCTAGGTTTTTGATTTCAGTTATATTTCAGTGAACACGTAGAGTACAAGACACAGAGCGTAGCCTGGACGTAAATTTGAAGAACAGGAAAGGAGGAGGTTGGTAAAAAGAAAGGGACTAGGAATTTCAAAGGTATGTATAATCCAAAAGATGGGTTTTTTCAATTATTTTGCTCCAGTTATCTGCTTTATTTCTCTAGTAAGAGTTCCATAACCTAGTAGATTAACCGAGACGTATGTACTTGCACAGGCATACTGACGCAGTCATTACAAGGCTGCAAGTACGGGAGGATTAAATTGAATATTTCCTACAAGAAGGATGGTAGGTACAAGCTTGTGGATAAATAAAAGTTTTCCTTGCACACGCCTTGCATGCCACCGGATATGCTGAGACAAACGTATGGCACATTGAACTGGCGATTTCTGTCTTAAAGAGGTGTGTGCTAACTAGAAAATTTGTTGTTAACCAATTCTTCGTTGTTTGAAAAATGATCTTTCAAAACGAATCCTTTCATCATGCAACGACTGATTTTTGAAAAACCCCCTGAATTAAACCCAAGTACAATCCGTTAGCCTTTTCGAGACAAAAGTTTTGTGCTTGTGATTTTTGGCCCTGTTTGCGTTGCTGGCATCTGGAGGAAAAGATTTATCAACGAACTCTATGGGCCGTACAGCGACATGCGCCTAGTCAAGCGTCTTCGGATACAACACTTAAGATGGCTAGCCCATGTAGAGCGTATGGACACCACTGCCCCGGCCCGAAAAGTCTTCGAATGTGAGTGATTGGGACAACGCAACAGAGGACGGCCTAGGCTGAGGTGGCGCACACAAGTGGAGAAGGGCCTCATCCAACTTGGAGTACGCAACTGGAGGCAGCTAGCTAAAGATCGTGCTGACTGGAGAGGAATGTTGGTTGAAGACTATGTTCACCCCTGACTGTAGCGCCAAAAGAAGAAAAGGAAGAAGACAAGACCTAGGATCAGTTCTCCCGGGATCCCCAATTCGGCAATCGCGCAAAAAGTTCTTTGCGATGAATGTTGTCGTATGTGGCTTTTAAATTGATAAAAAGGAGATGTGTACGGATTGGAAACTCACTCGGTCAGAATGTGACAATTGACAGTGACAAGTTTGAGGCAGTTAAGGAGTTTGTCTACCTCGGGGCAGATTTGAACTCCACCAACGACACCTTAGTGGAGATTTGGCGCAGACTCACTCTTGGCAACCGGTGTTATTTCGATTTGTCAAAACAGCTAGAGTCGAAACTCCTGACTCGAAAGGCTTATATAATGCTCTACAAGATGCTAATCCCACTCGAACTCTTATACGGAGCCGATTGCTGGACGATAGTGCAAGACGAAGACAGTGCAGATTTTTGATTCCTTTGAAAGAAAAGTTCTGCGACGAATATAATTTTTTTTTGAATTTTCGAACTTGGTGCTATTATTTTCTACAATCCGAAATTCGGTGTCATTCCGGATAGCGGCCTTTTCTAAGTTCAGAATGCACTTTTTTCTTATCTTGTTTATGAGTTTTAATTATGATGGAATAAGGGTGTTGTGCAGTAAATATGATGTGTCTGTATGACGGTTGGAAAAAGTTATTAGCATTATAGTGACAAAGTCAAACATGGCGTTATTATTTTGCACAGAGCACTGTATGCTCCTATCTGCGTTGAGGCGAATGGAGGAGAAGACACAACCGCGAACTCCATGTGCTGTACAAAGATGGGATGTAGTGCGAAAAGCAAAAATACGCCGACTACAATGGCTCGGCCATAATAAGAGTAATATATGTGTAGTGTATATTGCATTATACACACATATATAGTTGTATATAGACGCACATGTGCATGTATGCAGGAACATATATTCATGAATTATGATGGTATACATGCACATGTACGTACGTAGCTTAAGTTAGTAGTAGTGTAGTCTAAGTTTTAGTTCTAGTTTTTTAGTTTAGTTTAGTTTAGTTTTTAGCTATAGTCTTAGATATAAGTTATTTTTAGTAAAAATGTTAAGTTGTTAAGTTTTTTCTTATATGTTTTCTTAATAAGGTAGTCGTTAAGCAAGGAATTTTCCTATATAAAAAATAATGGCGCTGAAAAGCAAATTTAAATTCAGTTTATCTTAGAGAGCCTGCGAAGGGCCAGTAAGATTATTTTTAAGTCAATGAAATGAAGTCTTGAAAACTAGTTTTAAGCATATTTTGTCTAGAATTTAAGTGTTATGTTAGGTAAATAAAATGCATAAAAAAAAAAAAAAATGGCTCGGCCATATCGAGCGAATGAACAACAACGCTCCAGCTAAGAGGGTCTTCGAATCCCAGCCTCCGGGTTCGAGAAGGAGAGGAAGGCCGAACCTCCAGTATAGTGAGCAATGATTGCGGACATTAGAGAGCTTGGTCTAGACAACTGGAAGCAGCGTGCCCGGGACCGTTAGGAACCAGCTTTAGTTCAGGCTCAGACTCTTCATGGGTCGCAAACCTGATACATGTATGGGCCAGACATGTTTTGACTTTGATGTTTTCCTATTTGGTGATGGTAGTTCAAAATGAAAAGTTGTCAAATGAACCTCAATTTCATTTTAAAGCATCTTTCGAGCGATATATCATTCAATGCAATTTACAATTTTGGTCCGTATTGACAACTAAATAATTTTTACTATTCAAAGAGTTTTGCAAAGATCGAAATAAAAAGTAATCAAATGGAGCAAGGTCGGGACTATATGGTGGACGGGGCAAGACATCAAAACCAAGCTCCAATAATTTTTGATCAAAGATGTGTGGAACCTTGCATTGTCATGATGGAATACAACACCTTTTCGAATTGTCAATTCTGCTTACTTTTAAACATCTGTAATCCCACCAAACTGATAACAAAACTCTCTTTTGATTAATATCCACTTTTGATGTTTTTTGATCTGGTTAACCTGCTGCTGCGCCATCTTTTCCGATTGATATTATTGTAAACAACCCACTCGGCAGCACCAGTTATCAATCGTTTTAAAATAGTTCATTTTCATTGACATTTCTTTAACAAATCGCAGATGTTAATGCGTTGTGTTTGATGATTTCCCTTATATCGTACTTAGCAAACTTGTTTCAATCGATTTTCAATGTATGCCTGTGATACATGGAGCTTCTCTGTAATCTTAAGTGTTGCACTGTGACGATCCGAATCGATAACTGTTTTGATTTGTTTGTCATCAACTTCAACTGGACGACCAGAGCGTATTTTATTTTTGAGTGAAAAACCTCCAGAAAGAAATTTGGCAGACAAATTTTGACACTGCCGTTCTTTTAAAGCTCCGTCACCATAAAGAGCAAATAACTTGTTGTAAGCTTTTGATGGGTTTTTTTCGGAAATAAAAAAGCGTTTTGACTTTCCATTTTTCAACAGACGCCAAACAAAAACTACGCAACCGATCAAACAAAATTGTTACTGATTGACAGCTGAGGTACCAACTATCATATAACAAAGTGTGGTTGACATTTCGGTTAAGTCAGCAAACTTAAAAATCCAACTAAAGGCATCTATGAGTGATTTGGCAATTACTAAGTTGATCGCCGTGGCGTAGTGGCTAAGTGCGTCGGCCCACACGCAGAAGTCTTGGTTCTTTTCCCGGACGGTACACCTAGTATTATTTTTTTACGGCACCACCTCTTTCGAGTTGCTGACAACACTCAAAGAGTATCAATTGTCTATGAAAAGCTTCTGAAAACTCGCCGTTCGGAGTCGGCAAAAAACTGTAGGCACCTTCTACTCGAGAGAGAACATTAGCACGCACAACACGAGTAGTTGTTGTAGAAGCTAAGCCCTGGCTTCTTGTGGGACCTATTAAGTTGCCAACCCAATAAGTTGGAACTTCCCCCAATGATGAACCAAATTTAAATTTTTATCATTCACCGGTATCCCAAGTTCGATGAAAGTTCAGGGGACGAAAAGACAAATGGATGTATCGAAACTGTATAGGGTGACCTTTGGAAACAAAACTTGAACAAGATACCTTTCTAAATATCAAAGGACGAAAGTTCAACGAGATTTTTCGAAAGTTTTCCGAACAAAAAATCCATTTGAAATCACTGGTTTTATGTAATTTTAAAACAGCTTTAATCATAAAGATCCCTATTTCATTTAAGATTCAGCTTGAACTTCCGAGTATTGCTGATGCAAGGCGATTAATTATAATCTTCTGAAACGAGTTTGTCATTTTTATGCAAAAATTAACCCGAAAAACTGATCTGATAGTCCCACGCGTTAAATGAACGCGGCCATGAAACATGATATTGTGCATTTGGAATCGCTCTACAGATATTAAAACGTAGTTTAAGCCATACTTGATCACCGAAAATGAAGCGTCGTTATTTATTCGTCTTAAATACAGAGTTTTTCAGCGAACACCATTTAAAATCGAACTTAAAGGTTCATTCAACTTAGATCATGGGGTATGAGCGTATCGTCAGTAGGTGTCATGTTTTTGAAGTCATTTTTTGTTTATTCTTCGACAGGTCTCAGTCTTTTTTGACAATGACGAGTGTTGATGCTGATTGCACTTGTTTAAGGTTTGGTGAAATTGACTATCAACGACAGAAAGGCAGGCATAAAATTCTGAAAAATCCAAACTTTCAGAAAATAAAAATGCCAATAATCCGAAAAGCGTGTGTGTCGGAGAGCCGGAACAACAACGGGTGCTGCTACGCTTTCCCTATCCAAGCTTGCTGCCAGCACCATCCAGTCCGAACGTATGCAGTGTTTAACTACTTCCACCCGCTCCACACTCTAATTGGAGTTTACAAATATATGCACTTCGAAGGTTAGTCTTTTCAGCACTTGGAATTTCGAGATTTTGAGCCCACCCATTTTTCAACTTCTTTCAATCCTATTCCAACCATGTTTTCATCTAGATTAAGAAAATATAATTTGATTCCATTACCCTACACTTCTTTAAGCGCATTAGCAAAGTAAGCGATATTCCCCCTCTTTCTTATCTCACCAAAGTGGCACCTTGCACGTCCTTTAACACATCAAGATAACGAGAGACAGAGAGAGAGAGAGAGAGAGAGAGAAAGATTGTGATAATTTGCAAACGAGCAGCACTTGCACCACGCGTTCTGCGCAATTCATCAGAGCGTGCGATCCGCTCCAACGTGCCACCGCGCCGCTGTTGCTGCCATTTGCCACAATTCCACACGTTCTCCACAAATCCACGGCAGGCCTCAGCCATAGCCACTCTCCACGCGGGAATTGCACGTCTTCGCCGATTATTTATGATTTTCCGAGGCCACTCGCGTATTCTAATGCCGTTGCTATCGCGCTTTCAGATTCGGCGCGGCATGTTTTCATAGCCGCGCAGCGGAACAATGCTCTGTCACTCACCGCGCGGGAGCGCACGCAGACCGCAATGATAATTTATTTGTTTGCCAGCGCCACTGATGATCAGATGACGTGGTTGCGGCCATGTCTTGCATGCCCCGCCAATTGGCAAGTCGTGCCGATGGGGGTTGCAGTGGGCTGCCGCTGATGGAGCAGGGGGAGCAGGTCATGCGTGGCTGCTCCGCGTGTTTGTTTGCTTAGAGCTTAACGAGTGTCATTGTTGCCTAAGCGAGTGCTTATGGATTCATTAAAAATTCATTAATTTCATCACGAGCTCGGCGCACCGCTGTGTGGCGATGGGAGCGCTATCAGCTGTCGCATCTGTGATTTGGGTGTTGGCCTCGTTAATTACAAGCGTCTTTTGGGGCGCTTGGCGAAGGCGCCCAGTCGGTGGGTGGTCTGTGGGGGGTGAGGGTTCGTTGGAAAGTGCTGCACATGTCATTATCATCGCGGCGATGCGCTTGTTCCACTCGACGTACCCCAGCTGCCGCGCAAATCAAAACATTTACAAATTGCTCAGCCACCTCGCATCTGTGTCCACAGACAATCGACAGTCGAAGACACGTCAATTCAATCGGGAAATCCAATAAAAACCGAAATTGCTTCCTCCATAAATCCTCAGCCGCAGCAGATGTCCTGGCAGTTGTAATGAACCGAATTACACAACATTAGCCACACACACACACAAACAATGCAGCCGAGCGATGGGCAGGGCTCAGTGACTTTTGTCACCGCAATCTGATTCCGAAATCGATTGTCCCGCAAACAAACAATCCTCATGCCTATTGAACAAGGACTTCCTTGTTTGCACCACACACACGGGCACCCGTGGCATTGTGCGTCCTGTTGCAGCTTCTCCTGCAGTCCGTGGCATTGTGAGAGCGATGTGGGCCCCTACTGTTGGCTAAACAAAGTGCGCAACATGAAAAGGCCGATTAGTGTACGCACCACAGGACACGTGTGTCCTCGTATGGTTACGGTGGTTATGGTTTTCCGCAGATAAAAGACGCACGGAGACAACGTCTTCTGCCCGGCTGGAGAAAGGCTTCTAGCAAACGATTAAATGCACGCAGGATGTTATTTTGTCGGAGTAGCGGGACCCGAGGCGAGGGGTGAATGGCATTGTTTTGGCAAAACGCTGCCAAATGACAGTCTAATATTTTAGCAGGCAATCATGCTGCCAAGGTGGAGTTTATTTGAGTAAATACTGCTTGTCACGCAAGGGCAGAGCGAAAGGCACAAACAAGGGGCCACGATGTTGCATAAGAGGATCCAAGGCGTACTCTGTCTTAGAGGTGATTATCGTTGGGGTTTTGCGGTAATAGAACTTCATTCACTTTCTCTCACTCCACCGGCTGTTGTCTAACGTGATGCGGTGACCGGGGTGCTGGAGGCCTTGTTGAGTGGTGTTCTTTTGTTTGCCACTAATACAAGGTGTCCTTAGGAGCATATGTTTCTTGGGAATTATGGTTTGCTGCTGAACTTTCACTTGCAGTTCGCTTTGTAGCCACTTTGAGTGCTGGGTGGTTGATGAAATTGCTTATGAAGCTGACAAGGACTTCTGCCAATTTGTAAAAGTTGGCCAAATGACGGGAATTTAGGGGCATCGTTGGCACAATGGGTTACAATTAGACGTGCTTGTTAAGGGTGACGATTTAAAGAAAAAACTTCCCTCGAGGTTCGATGCTATACTCTCACCACCGTAGGTGTAGTGTGCGTGAATATGACATTACAGGCGCACTACATGCAACGCTGAATCAAACGATACAAGACGTCGAAATCGAATGAGCCCCGGAAACTGTCAGTCATTCTGCAAAACACGGAGTTTACGACTCAAACCGCTGTATAATCATTTAGCCGTAAAGTTAACTCATTCCACTTGACAAACTCATAAACCACAAGATGTGACATTAAAACCAATCAAAATCAAATTTCGAATTTTAGTTGCCGCGCATCAGTGTCAAAAACACCGTCAAACTCGATGCGGCAGATAAAATCAAAGATCGCTCAATCAGATCTTGATCATTTCGATGTCAAACAACTCATTACCGGCAGCCAACGCGATCCATCAGATTCCGATCGACATGAGACTTGCTTAACACGCAATCCAGTCGGCGGCCATTAATCGGCGATAAGAAAGTGACGACTGGCATAATGATCGGTCCGTCCTTGGCATTGACAGCTGATCGCAACGAAAATAGATTTTCAAACCCGTTCGCTGGCCGAAGCTTTATTCAGCCTCCGGGCGCGGCTATCTAATCGATTTCCCCGCCAAAAGTCGACTCCGGTGATGGCGGTTATCGCTCTATTATCGATGCCGACCGGCTTTGTTCGGCTCGCCAACAACGCGTCGATTTCCTGTTTCTTCGAAACGGCAGAAGAATTAACGATAAATTACCTCTAACACCCGCAAAAGGCCATAATCACGGACTAATTTGGATGAAAATTGAAACAAACAAAGGCGCAGGGGGGAGGCAGGCTTTATTGGCCGAGAGTCCATAATTAATTTCGCCAGCGACATCGCAGCGAATTTCAGTCACAAATTAAGAGCTTAACATGGACTGGGCTTTGCATCGAGGGGGGAGGGTCAGCCAAGGGGCGCGGACATTAAGGCAAGAAGACAAAGGCGACCAGCCGAAGCAGAAGAATATGGCCGGGGATCAGCAGTATAATGATGTTATTGGCCGCTGTCCGGCGGCAAGCAGTGGGTACCTGAATACCTCTTCACCACCGTCGCCGTTCGCCCGGTGGGGGCTGGGAACAGCTTGAAACATCCAAAATAAAATCGTTAAATTATGGCCTCATGCATTCGACGCGCGCGAATGTGTGTACGTCGCGTCCGGAGGCAAGGCTTCTTTGTCTCATCCAGAGGCTGCCCAAAACAGATTTTTAATTCACCGCCACCGCAGAGTCTCACCGTCATCATCATCATCATCGTCGACGTCGTCGTCAGCGTTTCGAGGGAATTTTAAATTGGAAGCCAAATCTCACGGCAAGAAGCAGGCACCGATGGATACCTGTTTCGGGGCGATTCTTAAACGAAATCAAAGAGGCGGCCAGAGAGAGACAGGAATCGACTGCCCCTCAACTAATCAGTGTAAAGCGGATTTTAATGATGGCCGAGCCCTCCACACGCCGCCGCCGTAGCCGCCGTCGTCGAGAGGAAGAACCTTATTTACAGATGCACGGCGCAGCGCAGACCCATCCCCGCTCGGCGCAGTTGAATTTATATTTTTCGTTGCTCGTTGATTACCTAAAAAGGCCACAAGACGGCCCAGCTCTCTCGGAATGTGTTCCCTTTCCTGTTGGACTACCTATCGTGCCGACCGACCGGTGTGTGCATCGTACCTCCATTGATACGTTAGGAATCCAATCCGGGAGAGGCTAATAGGTTTTTTTGTGTGTTCCTCCCCTTCGGCTGCTTCGCGCATAGAGCGAGAACGAGAATCTCCCCCAACGGAGGGCGAATTTAATATTCAAAAGATCGTTTTAATTTTTTCGGTTTTTGTTTCCCGACCATGCAGTTGGACGCGCAATCGTAAATTAAAATGTTAGCCATGTGTGCGAGAGCCAGAGAGAGAGAGAGAGAGAGAGTGAGCCGCTGTCTCCCAGGGGGTAGCCAGAATTAATGGATCGGGATATTTCATTTATATTTTCGTTTAATTAGGGTCTTCACTTTTATTTATCGAGGCTTCATTAATATCTTTGTTTCCCGAAACGAGACCATTTCATTTTTTGTCTCTTTCCCTCTCTCTGTCTCTCTATCACACCGTCTTGTGGCCCGGAGGGCAGGGGGCACGCTGAAATTCCGGGAAAAGTTAATCTTCAGCCGTGTGGTGGATGCACATTTGTGGACTCTGACAGGTAATGGAGTTTTAATGGTGTGCTACGCGCCATTTTTGTTTTGTTTTCTGAATTCATATCCCGCATCAACTGGTTGAGGTATGAGTTAAAGGTTTTCTGTGTTTTAGTTTTTTTTCTTGGGCGTGAATTTTGATGTTTCTCAAAGTTGGGCGAGCGGTTAAACTGATGAAGACCCGGCGCAATATGCTTTGAGTTGACTAACATTTTATTGGCTTCAAAACGGGCAAGTTTTTGGAAGGAATAACCTTCGTATGATACAATGTGCTTTAACATCGACTGAAGGTGTTCTAGTGCACGGAAAAATAGTTGAACCAAGTTTATCTCATATTGGGTGTTCGAAAAATAATCGATATCGATAACAAAGTTACGGCTGTCCTAGTAATATGTTATAAGTTCAATTTGACAATACTTCAGATTCTGTCTTAATCTTTCATTTGTTAGAAGGCTTTACTAAAATTGAATTCTTCCAGTTATTTCTGTATTAAAAATGAGTAAAAATTCGGAACAACTTTTTTGTGGGCTTGTTAACATGTGCATATTTTATAATCTGTTAAATGATTTATTTTTAGTTTGGCTTGTCATTCTAATATAAAGGGTGATTCTTTAAAAGCTATAGGAAAGTTTTCCAAAAACAAAAAAAATATAAAATTCAGAAAAATGCATGAAATCTTTATTTGAATCGGTTGTACGGTCCACATAATTTAATGTTTGAACATTATTACATGCAAATGTTGACCTTGACTGCCCCTCAAATATCTATCAGCTTAGTCCAATTTTGGCATACTCTTTCCAACATTTCGGCCGGTATCTCACGAATAAATGCTTCAATGTTGTCTTCAATGCGTCAATTGAAGCGGACTTGTCTGTATAGACATGAGCCTTAACATAGCTCCACAAAAAATAGTCTAAAGGCGTTAAATCACACGATCTAGACGGCCAATTGACCAGTCCCGAACGTGAAATAAAATGTTCACCGAACTCGCCTCTCAGTAAGTTCATTGTTGCGCGTGCTGTGTGGCATGTGGCACCGTCTTGTTGAAACCACATATCATGCAAGTGAAGCTCTTGCATTTTGGGCAAAAAAGAGTTGGATATCATCTCACGGTAGCGCTCACCATTCACAACTACGTTCCGATTCGCATCATCTTTGAAGAAGTACGGTTCAATGATGCCACCAGTCCATAAACCGCACCAAACTGTGAGTTTTTCTGGATGCACTGGTAGCTCTTGATATTCACTCTAAAATCGACAATTCTGCTTATTTACGTACCCACTGAGCCAAAAATGAACTGACTCTGACTGACTGAACAGAGGACGCATTTTGATAATAAAATTCAATAATTTGCAAGCGTTGTTCGTTCCTAAGACGATTCATGTTTAAATTATAGACCAAACTGGAGATGTTTCACAGTGAAACAAGACACGAAACGTGCGTACGCTGTTTAAACCAGTGTTGACAAAAAGATAATAGCTGAAAAATCACCCTTTAAATGAACACAGGATCATGTACTAAGGCGTATATTCGTTGAATTGGCTCTGTTAAGCGATGAAGCTCACTTTTAGTTAAATAATAATAATAATTGAGTGGCACTACAGCCCACAACGGGCCAGGGCCTAGCTTCTACAACAACTACTCGTGTTGTGCATGCTACTGTTCTTCACGAGTTGGAATGGAAACGTCAATAAACAAAACTGTCATTTGATGACTGATGATAATCCTCAAGGGACACCCTTTCATCCACAAAAACTGACGGCTTGGTACGCTTTATAGATTGAAGGAATAAGTGGTCTGCGCACTTCCTTAAAAAAACGATGCTAACCAGAAGGTTACAGTTCCGGTTTAAGGCTGTGATTATTGACTTTTTCGTTCATCAATTGAACAGCCATGATGTGCAGGAGCTGTGGTTCCAACAACACGGTACAAAATGACACACAGCTCGTGACACAATTCTTGAAGGGAACGTTGACTTCAAATTTTTAACCTGTGAATAGGCCTCCATTTTCGGGCAATTTAACGCCGCTTGACTATTTTCTGTGGAGACATGTGAAGTCGCTAGTCTACGATTGACCGCTGGTCGAACAGCGTCTTCGCGTTATTGTCGATATACGGTTACAACTGTTGTCAAAGGTCATCGAAGATTTTGCCTTCAAATTATACTACATTCCAGCCACTCGTGGCAGTCATATGCCTGAAATAATTTTTAACTTATAATGACAGAAAACTATCTTTCGAATGGAGTTAATTTTATGACAATTTAAAAATCATATTTTTACATTTCATATCAAAGTTCAAGGCATAGTTTGGCCCAAGGCCATTTGCCAGATTTACAAATTGGTCAAATCAATCTTGCTTTCGTAATAAGATACATATGTTTATTGAGAAGCCTCCATCCATCTATTTTTTGTAATCCAGTGCGATTTAAGTGCATTTAGACCCACCTAACCAGTTTTCCCTTTTTATAAGGAGAATAAACCAAAGTAAGTCAAAAGAAGCTTGCTTAAAACAAAAAAAAAATCGTACCTAAGCTAGCCAAAGGACGATACAAGGAAAGACGAAGAAAAGGTTGTTAAGAAAAATATCTAAATAGACCATCGACAGACATCTGCGAAAGGAAAAGAAAAGGGGCGGACAAAAAAAGGAAGGTGTTCAATGCCTATGCCCTTACCACCAAATAAGACCAGAAGGTTACTCGAGGAGCTAAGCAAAATACCCTTAACCTAAAATAATCTACTCAATGTAAAACTAAGCCTACTCTGATTTGATTTAATACTTCCTTGCTTCATCCCACTACGAAACAACGCCCTTTCAGCGTCGCTCTAGTGATAAAAGTTCGTTAAGAACTCGAGACTGCCTGATGTTGTTGGCAGAAGTCGTTATCTCATCCCTTATGTCATAATTGACATCACCTTGATTATGTTTGCGAATCTGTGAGAGATAGCCTCTAGCTCGCTAGCTAGTTGTGAGGATACTTCTTTCGTCCTATGTTGGTCGTTCAAATTGGGGGTGAACCTAGACCTCAGTCGCGTGGGTCGACGCACTTTCCCACTACACCACGACGACCACCAAAGTGGTGCTAGCTCTCTCCAAAAGTTGCATAAACATCTTTCTTAAATCAGCTTATGCTAATGTCAGTGACAATGTGCACAAATTCACCGGTCGATCTCCAGCTATTTTTATGAGATTCTCACACTTTTCGACGCTCAAGGCTTTATCTTGTATTACGCAAGTGCATTTCCTGTATTTCGAAAATCATTTGACAGTCCGCGAGACACTCCCCCTCGCTCTCGCTGTCATTTCATTCTCTCGCGTAAGAGAATATCAGTCATCATAGTATCATAGCAAAAAGACAAATAAAAATAATCCTCCAACCCCATTAGTTTTCTCTGCAAAAGAAAATCCGATCCAATTATTTCGAACTCCTCGCATTGATAAGCGGCATTAACCCGCAGTGAGACCTCCCTTCATTCGTTCCAACCGTGGAACATCCTGTGACCCTCGGTGACCCTCATTAGCGCAACGTTTACTTGTCCTAAATTAACTTTTACACTTCCAAATATGGTCACAGCTCTAACTAACACCACAGCCACCGCCGCGCCACGCCGTGCAGTTCACATGCGCTCTCAGAGAGCTCACCGCAAAAACGCCATTCCTTCCGCTCAGACGTGACATTATCGGTGAATGTCAATGTATTCATCGATTGAATCAGCAGGCCAAGTGAATATTTCAGCCGAACCAGTCACCATCATCCCGGTTGCCCATTCGCCCATTCGACCCAGCCACCCATTCGCCTGGCCCCCTCCGGGCCAGTGTCAAGTTACAACAAATTAGAAATATTTTAAACGTTCCACTCTAAAGTGTCTCTTACACGATTCCAATTGATTTGCCTATCGCGGCGCAATGATCTTAGCCGGGGCAGAGGCCCCATAATGAAGGCGGTCTCGATGTTGCTGCCGTCGCGTCGGTGCTGCCTGTTCTGTTGCTTGGTTGTGTGCTTGTTGCTGCTTGGGCATGAAGAGGTACTCCTGCATGCCCATGGCGACGGCGGCTGTGTGTGACAGTCGGAATCAGTTCGAAAATCTTAATAGAGTTCCAATGTCCTATTCAATTTCATTGCACGACTCTCCGCGGCACTAAAGCTGAAGCAACCGAGGTTGCTCACTGAACTGGCTCTTGATCTGGGACGCGGGCGATGGGGAGGGGCCCCTGTATGTGGCCATGCATCAAGTGGTGTTGAAGGAATTAGAATCTGGCGGATCACTGTGATGTCGCACTTTGGGATTTAATGTGAAAGGAAGCGGGAAAGGGAACGGCATCAGTGAAAGTAGACAGCGAGCGTGAGTGATGGATATGTGTGCTGCTGGACACTCTTCAGGTCCACGAACCCTCCAACCATCGGTCGTCCTGAATTAGTGTCATCAGTTTGAACAACCGCTGGCCACTAATCACTTCCCGCCCGAGAAGAAAAATCCATTTTCCGTTAAGACCACCGTCCTCTCACAATGTTGCCAACCCGTCAAGTGGTCGTCGCGCCTCCAACGCACACACAACCAACGAACGACAACGTCAGGCCCATCCTCCACCATCGTCGTTCATAATTTCCACACGATGATGGTCGTTATTGGAGAATTTTCTTAAGCGACCAGCAATAACAATTTTCACATAATCTCCCGCAACATAATCGGGGAAAACCTCCCGATGGCACACCTCGGCTCCGCATGCCCTCGCGAGAGGCCATCATGTCCACGTTCGCAGCCCTGGCTGGCCGCGTAATTTTCCGTTCTTGCGCTTGCCCATCCCGCTCCGCACTCGCACCGTGCACACAGCGCTGTGCATGTGGTGTAATCTGTAATTTCCTCTTAACCAACAAATTGCTGCAAAGCATTTTAGCACTGCAATTTCGCGAAACGATCGCGCGTTTTTATCGCTTAATTCTTCTTTTTCGCATGTCCGAGGCGATGCAGCGCGCCCGGAATGCGTTCTCGCTGCGCCGTCCCGCCGGTGAGCGGTCTGCGGCCGCATTAACATTTCATAATGGCAAATTAAAACATAAATCGTGCGCGCCATGATGCTTTATAATGGCCATTATGTACTTAAGTCGTCGTTTTGTGGAGCAGGAGCAGGAGCAGGAGCAGGAGCAGGAGTCGGAGCCGCAGACGGAGCGATGGGGCCGGGGCTCGATGGTGTTGGTGGCTGATGTCTGATGGCTGATAGCTGATGGCTGATGGCTGCGATGGCACTGATGGCCGTGATCGGCTGATGTACTCGCAGTACGGCGCACCGCGTTGTGTGCGATTACGCGGTGCAATGATTTAATAATCATCTCCCGTGCGCCGGAATGGGCAACGGGGCGGTATCCTTTGTGCGGCTGGACGACGATGCTTATTAAATAATTTACTTAAGTACGTTATTAAGTGTGATGGAGAGACGCGAGAGCCGAGTGCGTTGGCGCTGGAGGGGGACAGCTCATTTCGGCACTTGCAGGTGTCCGAAGGTGATGTTTTGATGGAATTCGTGTAATCATGGGGGACAAGGCGTTATTACAAGGTGACGCGGGATGCCCCGAGGTGCTGGTCAAACGTGACCCAAAAAGATGAAGGACCTCACATCATCCCCATCTCCATCCTCATCCTCATCCTCATCCTCATCCTCATCCTCATCCTCATCCTCATCCTCATCCTCATCCTCATCCTCATCCTCATCCTCATCCTCATCCTCATCCTCATCCTCATCCTCATCCTCATCCTCATCCTCATCCTCATCCTCATCCTCATCCTCATTTTCATCCTCATCCTCAACCTCATCCTCATCCTCAACCTCATCCTCATCCTCATCCTCATCCTCATCCTCATCCTCATCCTCATCCTCATCCTCATCCTCATCCTCATCCTCATCCTCATCCTCAACCTCATCCTCATCCTCATCCTCATCCTCATCCTCATCCTCATCCTCATCCTCATCCTCATCCTCATCCTCATCCTCATCCTCTTTTTGGAAATTCAATACCACTTCGCATGACGTTCATACATCTTCACCGTCCGTCTCTGTCGTCTTCTTCTCCTTCAACTGCACGCCCTGTCGTCGTTGTCACTGCCGGGAGCAGGGGACAAATATTAAATTAACGGCAGCTACGGCCGGACACCTTGATAGATCACTACCACTGATACTCATCGCTGCAATTATGTCGCGATAAACGTCCACGTATGTTTTAATTTTCGCGTTTGCCGGCGGGACGCGGCCGTGCTGGTATCGTCGCTGCACATCGGGGGGATGAGAGTTGCGTCGTGTTTTCCGTTTTTTCTCGCCTGTCCCATGCGCGTACAGGAAACCGCTGGATTCCGGCCAGCCGCATCTTGGAACTTCTGCAGTTGGACTCGGCCGGACTTTCGCGAATAAATTAAATTGTTAAGAGCGTCGTTCGTCGCGCATGGAACGGGTTTGCGGCACAGCCGCCCAAATGGGCCGCTCGTTTATTCATTTACCTCGCCTCTGGATTTATTCCCGCTCTGAGTGTGATATGTCTCTGTTGGGTCGCGGACGCGAGGCCGGTCAGTCTCATGCGCGATGATTCAGCCGTGATGGATGAGGATGGATGGCTAAATAGTAACTCGAGGTCCATCGCCACCTTCTCGGCGACTCGTGACAGAGTTGCCGGGAGTTTAACGAAATTATTTAGCCAATGTCACCGCCCTTGTCTTTGCGACAGCAGCAGCGGCAGTGGCGGTGGCGACGGCAACGATATCCGTTCGACTTGTGTGTGTGTGATGCGTTGTGGTCCATCGGCGGCTGATTAAGTTTTGGCCGGGAATCTGAGAATTCATTGAATTTATGACGGCTTCGCGGACATAAATTTCAAGAGACTCATCTTTCGGTTCTTGGAAGTGGCAGTTAGTTCTGGTTGTGGAGATGTTGTCCGGGAGGGGGTGAGGAGTGCGGGCATGGTGCTCAGGAAATGCCAAATGAATGTCATTAAGTGGAGACGTTTCGGCTGCGCAGCAATTAGCCGCGGAAGGGTTCTCGTAAATAATTGCGAATAGAGACGTCGCAGGGGTTGAGTGCATTGCGATGACTGATGGGGTATGTGGGATGGGTGTGGTCACAGATAGCTGGACAAATGATTTGTAAGTGAGTTGAAGTTTTTTTTTTGTTATTTAAATGGCATATAGTATGAAACTAAGGTTTGGGTCTGAATCTGGTGGATTATGAGAGGCGCTGCTATTGTTTGGAATTGCTTTCACATGTTATTCAAATGTCCTTACGCATCCTTAGGTAGTAAATTTAAAAAAAAATCTTGTCTCTTGTGATTGTCACTAGCTCAGACTCCGAAATACAAATTCACTCAATTGCATACTGCGGATTGGAAGACATTATCGCAGCTGGTGCCGTCAGTAAGAGTGGTGTTCTTAGAAGCCAAAAGTGTCTTGCCTCGAAGGACTTTCAGTGCGTCTTGGGATAAAATTTGCTACAACTTGCCAGGCATGGGCTTTCGTTTTTGTCAGGTTCAGGCATAAGCTTCTAACTATTGTGCAGCCTGCTTGATGTCTGTCTAAGATTCTTTGTAATTGGTAATTTGAGTTTGGAATATCGATTTTATTTTTAGTACGCCTTCGTAATCGTCAGCAAATCTGATACAGAGAAGGTTTCGTTTCTAGAAGAGATACAAACTGGAGCTCTTAATACCCGGGTACCCGGGCTCCCGCATTTTGGGGTATTTAACAGGAACTATAATATTGGGTACCCATAAGTAATTGGGTACCAACTTTACCTTGAGTACCCGGTAAACAAAAACAACACCTGAGCTGTATAAAATATCAGCAAAGATGATTCGTTATTTCGGTTAAGAAGTCTCATCAGCTGAGTAATATGGGAGGACTACTATTTTACAATTAGTGATGGGGTCTTTGAGCTACGGCTGATATGGAGGGGGAATATAATTGTTGTTGTTATCCTATCTTAAATTTGACATCCGTTGTTGTCTCCTGCTACTGAGATTGGAGTTTTGGGGGATGGTGCTCTGTCATCACTTCGAACTTCGACACCATGGATAAGCCAGCCGGCGGAAGACCTGTGACGACGAATACCGATCGAATCATGGAAATCATCGGGTTAGACCGGCATGTGGCATCTCGTGACATGGCTCAGGAGATGGGAGTTAGTCACCAAATCTTTTTAAACCAACGGCAGGAGGCCGGATACAACAAAAGATGGATGTTTGAGTGCCGCATGAGCTGAGGTAAAAAAAACTTCTGGACCGAATCAACGCCTGCGATATGCTGCTGAAACGGAACGAACACGACCAATTTTTAAAGCGGATGGTGACTGGCGACGAAAAATGGATCGCATACGACAATATCAAGCCAAAACGGTAGTGGTTGAAGGCCGGTGAATCGTCCCAAACAGAGGCCAATAGTGGGATTGACGGCCAGGAAAGTTTTGCTGTGTGTTTGGTGGGATTGGAGCTGCTCCCATATGGCCAGACGCTTAATTCTACCATCTACTCCGAACAACTGGACCACTTGAAGCAGGCGATCAACCAGAAGCGTCCAGAATCGGCCAACAGGAAGGGTGTTCCACCAAGACAACGCCAGGCCACACACTTCGTTGATGACTCGTCAGAAGCTGCGGGAGCTCGGATGGGAGGTTTTATCGCATCCACTATATAGCCCGGACTTAGCGCCAAGTGATTACCACCTGTTCCTGTCCATGGCAAGCGCCCTTGGTGGTGTGAAGTTGAACTCAAAAGAGGCTTGTGAAAAGTAGCTGTCCAAGTTCTTAGCAAATAAGGAGGGGTGCTTCTACGAGGGGGGTATGATGAAGTTGCCGTCTAGACGGAAACAGATTATCGAACAAAACGGCGCATATTTGAACTAAATCTGATCACTGTTAAACTTTTTATGAAAGCATTGAATAAAGAGCTAAGAAGAGTGAGGGAGATATTTGACAACCTTATATCAAGTATTTATTCATTGAGGATGGTAAATTATTGTACGAAACTGTTGCACCACAGATATTGCACACAATCTGTTGTTTGTCTTCACTTATCTTTTTCTTATCGCACTCATTTTTGTTTTTAACACTTGGACCTTTTTTAAAAAGAAAACACAGATGATGTAGAGAATAATGGGAGCTACACTTTTACAAAAAAAATTGATAGGCCCCTACAGTTGTGTTGTCGGTATTGTTTTGTTTTGATTAGGTCCCAGAATCAAGTTATTCTGATACGATAACCTTAGAAATATCCTCAGTTCAATTTATCATTTTTGTGCTACTTGAATAATACATCTGTCGTTTATTTTTCGTCATCCGTCCTCAATGCTTTAAGTTGTGACTTGGGTACCCGCTATCAAATATGACGGATACCCATTGGCTTACATGACCCGTGAACTTGTGTATTACCCTAAAATCCCGGTTATGGGGAAATTGATAAAAAGGCTGTTACTTGTCTTTATTTAAGAGCCCTAAAACTAGCAGCTATTGACGTTGGTAAGTTTAAGAAAGTACTTGTCACTATTGGCATGAGGTTCCAATAGCCGTAACCGAATGCGGAATGAGTGTGTCCCTCTGTTCCCAGTACAGGGTTATTCATTTTCCGATTTTGAAAGTAAAACTTGGTATCTTGACCATAAATTGAGTAATGCTCGTATTGAGTCCACAGTATGGTATTTTTCCGTGTAAACGGAGTCCTTCACGAAAATCCACAGAAAACATTCTTACGGTGAGAATTCGCATGATCTTGCTGGTAAATTGACGTTTTCAAAATGTGGAATTAAGCGACCAGAAAATATCGCAAGCAATTGCACGATTGTTGCACCATCTTGTTGGAGCATAGGCATGAGAAGGAACTCGGTTACCAATCGACCATATCATTTTGAAATTACTACAACCGTCCGCCCATTGGCATCTATAAAGAAAAGCGAACAAACGATATTTTTTGACCATGGAGCACACCAAACAGTCACTTTCTTTGGATGCATTGGCTTGTCTTCGAACTTTTTAGAGTTTTCTAAGCTTCCTATGCGGCAAACAAGTATATTAAGAATTGTAAGACATATGCACTTAGAACAGCAATTTTTTTGACTGACCATGACGCACGAGCCTAGCTTCAACAACAACTACAGGGGTTTTGCGTGCTACTATTCTCTCACAATTTTTTGCCGACTCCGAATGGCTTGAGAAACTTTTCATAGAAAATTTGTTCTCTTTGAGTGTCATCAGCAACTCGATAGACATGGTGCCGTGAAAAAAAATTCGATATGATGTCCGGGAATCGAAACTGCGATCTTGGCGTGTGAGTCGTTTGTAGAAGCTAGACCTTGCTCCCTTTTGGAATGTAGTGTCGTTATTACTTATGACGCACATGTCTTAGGAAATTACTAACGCTTCCCATCACTTCAAATTTCTTTACAATTTAAAATTTTCCTTACGTCGGTAGATTATGATGACATCACTTATGGTATAATGCGCGAAAAGTGCTTACATTGGCATCACCATTTTCTAGTAAATTTTAAAAATGTTAACACAATATTCGATTTACTCGATTCATTATCATAAATGGTAAACATTTCACTAATATTGTCACTCTTCAAATTACAGCGGACCTCGACAGGTGTCAAATGCCAGAGCTCCTAACATGAAACCAAGAAATAAATGAAAAAATGATCCTTGGCCTGTTATGTAAAGATTGCTATGAGTGAAGCCGAATTACAAGAGATGCAATAAGCTGACTGCCTCGTAGCATGCTTTGCAAGATCTTCAGCTCCGCAGTTCCCTATTATGGCTTTATGTCCTGCCATCCATCACAGGCGTATTTCAAACTGTTCGAAGATCTTATCCAAAACTGCTCAGATATGCGGATCTAAAGAGATTCACTACAAAAGACTGTCCTTCTTTAGAGCAGTACTATGGAAAGCTTCTGAAATAAATTTTGAGTAGATGGGATAGAAAATCATTCTTAGAACTTCTCAATCATTGTCCTACTTAACCACAACTAGAAGAACTAAGTGCCGCTGGCAGCGGATGACATTTTCACAGAAATTTTTTGATTACTTAGCCGAGGAACCCTTTCTAAATGGCCCACAAACATTGAATAATCAGTGCTAAACATCCATTGCCTTAGGGAAAAACTGTCCACAACGTGGTAACTTTCAACCGCTTATAGACTGGGCAAACATTTGGTCTAATGCAAGACAAAATCAATCCGTCTTGGTTGTACCCCGCCAAACCAACATCCATTCCGGCAAAAAAGAGGAAACAAACAAAAAATCCAACCATTGTTGTCTTCTACGCCGTCGTTGCCCACGTCATCATCCAAATGACAAACGTTCCCATTCAGCCAGATCTCCAGCGAACCGTGTTCGCCCACAAAATGTCTGTATTTGTGGGGGTAACACACGCAGGGAATCCAATCGACAAACCACAAATTGAGAGCACCGCACAGCCGAGAGCCCAAAAAGGGGCCGTGCCAGCCCTAAACACCGCAACAGCCGAGCCCAACGACGCCGTACAAAATCGATTCTGCGCTAAAAATAAATAATTTATGTCCCAATACGACAAAACAACCCGAATCCGACACACCGGCAGAAACCGAACGCACCCTCCCCCACCACCACTCCTCTTCCGTTGAGGGGCAGCCATGAAAATAAAATGTATCTGTCCCGGGCTGGGCTGAAATCTTGATTAAGGAACCGCCACCATCGCGGGCCGTAGAGCGCGGAGCCAAGATCCGACTCCCGCGCCATATAAAGGTGAGACCATGAAATCGGGCCGAGGTGCAAAAACAACAACCGCGACCGCAACAACAGCAAGAACCAGGGAAAAAAATCGCCAAACAGCGCGTCGACAACACACCACCACGGCAACTCTGCTGGGCTCGTCGTCGTTGCAGTCTCTGGGCAGAGACACCCCTCCGAAGGGACACAAGCCCTTCGCGCTCCAACATGGAACCTAAATCAAGCAATCAGCAAGGTATTCGTGGCCGGCCGTGTGTGGATTGGGAACGCGCAAAACGCAAAACGGAGACGCGTAGCGTATCCCTTCTGATTGTGCGCTGCCTGATGAATCCATTCCGGGCAAAGTGAATTCGCAGAACCGCCGGCCGTCGCCGGCCCGATCCCCAGCTGTGGACGACGCGCAGTCCTACGTCGATTGTGTGCGCGCATGTGCTGTTTGCATTGCACAGCCACCCTCACGCCCCCAACGCGCCCCGCAATCGTCCGCAACGGTTTCCAATTCGATTTATCGAGAATCACGATCGGACATTGATTTAGGTGCCTGAATTTGGGCATACAAGGATCGCTGCATGCCGGGCCCCGGTCGCCCCTCCGCCACGTATGAGCGCGTTTTGCTCTCGCTCCTTCGGCCTGCCCGGGCGGGCAATAATGAAGTAATTCGCTGCGTTGATTCCGCAGATTTGGGGGGATTATGTGGAACTGCGGCCCAAGATTAATGGGTCGGCCATGTTGTGTGAATCATGGGTATGCAGCGGCCAAAGGGATATTGAGAGGATAATTGGAGGCCAATGTTTGCTAATATTTGCTGTAGGGTTAGGTCGCTCGGTGGAGACGAGCTGCGCGGATGCGTGGATACGCCTTGTAAAGGGATGCGGTCGAGGGGGGAGTTTCCAGGAAAACGAGTTGAGAATGGTTGTGGGGAGAGGATGGTCATGAAGTGGTCGTCGACGCAGGGGGTTCGATGGAGAAATTGAACAATGGCCACAATACAAGGTCACGAGGAGACTTTCTTCTGAAAAAATGTTGCTAATGGTGGTCCTTGTTTACGTTGTTTAAGTGTTGACCGAAAGGGAGAAGAAAGGAAATGGAATACATTCCCTAAAATTTGCAGTTTTTTGAGATCCAAAGATTGCCTAAGGACACCGCTAATCAATGGAAAGTACGTTAAGATGCAGCTGGACACGTGTCAGGCCCAAAAGCGAAATAATTAATGGAGGCCTAGGTGACAAAGTGGCGTCTTATCGACCGTTCTTCGGAACATGTCCATCAACGAAGTTTTAACATTTCTCAAAAACAAGGGTTTTGACGTTGTTGTCTATTCAGGTCTCAGGCAAATTTGTATCCACTAGCAGTGATTTGAAGCGGCCTCTTGTTTTGGGCTTAAAAGTGTAATCTCACGGCCAAGAAACGGAGCTAATGTAATTCACGAGGAAAAAGAAGACCGAACTGGAAAGGGTCAAAAATAAGAAACATACCCCACACCCTCTCCTAATTCCTCTCAAAACTGATATAGAAAAGGTACACGGAGGAAAGACTAAAAGAGTGGTCTCAACACCCTCTATAAGATTGGTCCTCCAACACGCATCGTCGTGGAGCTTTGATGATCTCGCGCACCGCACCTCCTATGACACAATTCTGATGCGGGATCACCAACGATCCAGCTGCGGTCGCTTACACAAAGTCGACTTTCCCTGTGTCCAAGACTGGCACTGGCCAGAAACTGAACCGGGGAGGGAATGTAGTCGAATTTTCACGGACGGCTCTAAGACGACAGAGGGATCTGGGGCTGGGGCTGTCGTGGAAGACGACAATTTTAGACTGCATACCTCTTGCGGTAATTTCGCATCGGTCTTCCTCGCGGAAACCCTTTGCGATCCTAATGGCCCCTATACGAATATTGTGAAGAATAGGTGGAAGGGGCAAAGTATCTGCGTCTGCTGTGCTTAAGGTCTTTCTCGACCCTTTAACCACTTTTAATATAGTCCAGGAATGCAAGTTAGTCTTCCCTTAATTTGGTCGGCAGGCTGAATTTTCTAAGACTTGTCTGGGTTCCGGGACATCATGGAATCACGGGAAACAGAATTTTCGATGAACTAGCTCGGCAAGGTTCTAAAGAGCCATTCGTAGGGCCTGAACCCATCTTGGAACTACCCACTTCCTTGGTTTGGGCACCTGTCGACGGTTGTGTCTCCCAACAGCACAACCAGAGATGTCATAACTCTCCAGGATGCAGGCTGACCAAGTGCATGCTTCCGAACATCAGCAAAAAAATCCTCGGCTTCTTCTGTTATCTCTAGATAGAAAAGAGGGCAGAAAACTTGTCGGCGTACAAACGGAATTTTACCTTTGCGAAGCACCTAAGGCTGCTTGAGCTGTGTGATGACGCTGTGAGAAGCGCTTGTTGGTCTTTCTTCGGAAAACCAGGGAACTGCAGTAAATGAAAATCTGGTAGTACAATTGACCAGCTTTTAAGTCTGAGCGCTTCAGTGCAGTGTGTCCCAACCTCCAGAAAAAAAAACATAGTCCTCCCGCTGTGCACGGCCATCATGAAGCCCAACTTTCTTTCTTCTTGTTCGGATGGCGCTACAGTCCGGGGTGGACCTGGGCCTTAACCAACATGCCGCTCCAGCTAACACGATCTTTTGCCAGCTGCTTCCAATTGTGCACTCCAAGTTGGTTGAGGTCCTTTTCCACTTGTGTGCTCCATCTCAGTCTAGGACGTCCTCTGTTGCGTTGTCCCTGTGGTTCGGATTCGAAGACTCTTCGGGCCGGAGCAGTGTTGTCCATCCGCTCTACATGGCCTAGCCACCTTAAGCGTTGTATCCGTAGACGCTTGACTAGGTTCATGCCGCCGTACAGCCCATACAGTTCGTGGTTGAATCTTCTCCTCCAGATGCCATCAACGCAAACAGGACCAAAAATCGCACGCAGAACTATTCTCTCGAACAGACTTCCTCATCCGCTTTTAGTAGCGTCCAGGTTTCTGCGCCTGTAAAGCAGGACTGGGATGATCAAGGTATTTTACAATATCACTTTGGTCGTTCGGGAGACGGCTTTATTACTCAATTGCCTCTTAAATCCAAAGAAACAGCGATTGGCAAGAGTGATTCTGCCCAACCTAACTTGCGTTAATTCAAAGTCTTTTCTTAGTAGTTTGATTAAAGTAGAAAGGTTAACCTAGAGATATGAGAGACTTGGAAGGATGCTTAACCTTTCCAACTTACTATCAAGCAATACCACTGATGGCAATCAGTCCTTAGCTTGGATCTTTAAGTCGCAAGAGCCTGACTATAGATGACCCGAGTATGGCTTCGACAAAAACTTCACGATCTTTATAGGTAGGATTGCTAAAAGCTGGATTTCATCAAAAAGCGCCTTCGAAGACAGAGGAAGGTGCAAGAACGATCATCTTCTGCGAGACATTAAGAATAACAAATTCATGTTGGCAGACTCTTCGAGTTTCACATCTCATTGTCATCCTATGTCATTGACCCCAAGTCGGGTAAAGATTTCATAATGCACCTTAGATCTAGTCGATCAAAGACGACATAAGGGACACTGGACATTCCGTCATCAATGCAAATAAAGAGGCAGATGAACTGGCACGGACTGGTTGAAGCACAGAATTGACTGAAAACCCTTCCATTAGCTCGGGTAAGGATTCTTTGAGCTAGTATCCATATCAGTACCAATTGAACATCTGTTCTGCTCACTCATCACTTTTATCCCATTGCGTATCCCAAGGTGCTCTTCCTGCTCACTGCATAATTGGTTGAATGTCCAATTCATTCAATTCGGGCAGTCCTTCTAAAGAAGCACGAACGATTGGTAAGAGTGGCAATTTATTCCTCAACTAAATCTGACGCAGCGATGCTCCAACTCCTCCAACCTCTCCGAAAAATCAATTTTTTGGCAAAGTAGGTCCACCTGGCGGCAATTTGGCAGTCACACGCTTTACTTGCAACTGGGTGCTTTCGCCTTGAGTTCCTCAGAATTCCCAGGAATTCGAGCAATCTCGAAAACATAAAATTGCATATCAACCAAAATCCCCTAGCAATCAGCCTTGGCCGCTACATCATCAACGCCTTTGGCGGTTCCTTAAGACCTATTGTCAGTCATGTTAAGGATACTCGTACACTGCAAGTGCCCATCACACACATGTAGTAACTGAACTAAAGCCATTCAGCCGAAATAAAGCGATAAATGTTGACAATATTTGCGTAAAAAGGAGTTCGAGGATTCAGTGCTCACTCGTCGGACATCCGCTGGCAAGTTACAGCGCAGCGAGATCGGAGTGGGGCACGGGGAAGTTCATTTAATTAAACTCCAATGACACGACAATGCTTGCCATGTAAACAACTAATTATGCCGAAAGCAGCTCCGCGAGGGGTCCCTAATTAAATAGCATCATTTGGGCATCCAATTTTCCCCGAAGGAAACAACATGTTGCCGCGCTCCTCACGTCTTGTGCCATTATCGCGGACGGGAATTGCAAATATGGTGATAAAAGCCTCGCGTTCCCCACTCCTCTCCCCACGGGGGAGTCAAATCGATTTCTCTGCCGATGCAAAGGACATGCTCGGCGCATACCAGGCGAGCGTCTCCTGTAATTGGGTAATCTTCGCCCTTGTGCTCTTCTTATGTGCTGAACCTTCGCCAAGCAGACTCCGCCCCACATGGACCTTTGCTGCGTGACGTGTTGTAGTGTTGGTGGTTGCGCATTGCCAAGCAGATGTTCTCTGCTCATCAGGCATCTGGGCCAAAAGGGATGTCCTCCCAGTCGCTCCGGCCGTATGTGTGTGTGCGAGTGGAACCAGTTTTTGGGCATTGTTTGGCCCCCACTCGGTTGCGACTCAAACCTGATTAGGCCTTAATGGCACAGTGAACGACTTCCAGGGATGCCCAGTCGTTAGTGCGGGCTGGCTGAGAGTTGAGGAATGTGTCCGTTGTCGTCGCCGTCGCTTGGGCAAGACCATTTCGCTGGGGTTTCACTTTTTAATTTTCCGTCTTACATACAGTTGCTGGTGCCGAGCTTATTGCGCTCTAATGACGAAGCTCGACGCAATTTGTCACCGATTGCCACTGGAATTCCATGGCATCACGTTTCGTGTGAAGTTTGAATCGGATTGGATTCACAGTTGGCATGGCCTACTGCGTTTGACGAGCGTTCAAAGCGAACCGTGGATACCTTCGATGGTGTAATTAGATGCCTGCCTCGGAACGACAAACTGGATTTGGAGTAATTCCCTCATTAGAGGAGCGGAATTAGATGGCGAGGAATTGCGAAAGCGCTTAAGCGGTGCGGCGGCTGCGGTTGTGAAGTCGCTTAAAGTCTAGGAATGACAATCTGACACCGCTGATGGCGGTGCGGCAGTTAGGTCTATCGCTGCTGGCATCGTTCGGCGGAGGGCTTGGCGAGAATCGTATCAAGTGTTGGAAAGAATTTTGTCTAGATGCCATCGTCAGGAGGTGGTCGCCTGAATCATTTGTCTCTTCTTTGAGACCGAAGCCGACGAAGGTGTGAATTGGTCGGCCACTGAGTGGATTATGAAACGGGTTTTCATCGGATTGAGGTTCATCGTATAGTGGCATTTATTTGCTGCGTGTAGCCTTATGAGCCGCGTCAGTGAGAGGAGAAAGTCGGGAAATTAAAAACTGAGTGACAGAGTCGAGGTATTTGCAATTATCAATTGTGGGATCACACCGAGGCCGCACTTGCGCGCAACAATGTTTGATGCAGGTGGCGATAGTTGGATTGTCATTAACGCAGACAGTAGTACGTTAACGTCTGAGAGGACGGAGGACAGATGCGCAAACTGGAAGACAAAAAGAATTTGATCGTGCCTTTGAGTTTTGTTTTTCAACAGTTGGTTCTTTTTAAGTTGCACATATTTTTGGATTGAAACACTTCTGAAGCTTCTGAATTTTAGGCAGGTTTACGTTTTTAGGGTTGATTTAAAATTTATTGGAATTGACTGGAAAAAAGGCTCGAATACCCCAAAATAATGGGTACAGCGATTTTCTTGCATTTTATTCTTGAGAACAGCAGTTGGCAAGATGGACCCCTTTATTGAAATTAGGGACAGGACTTTTAAATATGATCTAAGAAGTAAAAATAAGATAAATTGTTCAGGAGGTACCCCTGTTGTGCGTGTCACTGTTCTCACTCAAGTGGAGTGGACTGACAGTTTACTGCCGACTCTGAATCATCAACAGATGATCTTCTGTACTCACGTCAAAGCACTGCCACTTGAAGGTTTATTCCGAACGCTGATTAATTTCTTACACACCCACAAAATGCGAGCATACATATTTCTGTCGTGGCCACAGTTCAGATACAGGGATTTTTAAGCTTGGTTACACTTGCAATTTCTACTTTATTTGGCCACAAATATTCACAATTTTTTAGCTTGAAGTTTTAAGTAACAAAGTAACAAATTGTTTTTAAAAAATTAAAAATATAATGCGGCAGATGTTTTAGTACCCTGTCAGACCGGGGAAGTCTGTCATTGCCTTAATCTTAACCCTACAGCAGATCCTGGAAAAACCAAGGAGGGTCAAAACTCATCATTTATTCGCGAATTTCAAGGTCGCATATGACAGCCTGCATAGAGACAAACTATACAGTGCCATGTCTAGTTTCGGCATTTCTATCTAACTCCTCAGATTGTGTAGGATGACGGTGGAGAATTCTCGCTGCTCCGTCAAGGTTGATAACGAGCTCACCGAGACTTTCAATGTCAAAGACAGGTTTTAGACATGGTGACGCGCTATCTTGTGACTTCTTCAACAACATTCTTGAGAAGATCGTGCGTTATTTACAAGTCAACACCAGAGGCACGATCTTCCAAAATTCCGTTCAAATGCTTTTTTACTCCGCCGACATTGACGTGATTGGACGAATACACCGAGCCGTCAATGAGGCGTTTGCTGGCATTAAAGCGGAAGAGGCTGAAATAGGTTTGGCGATAAATGAGGGCAAAACGAAGTTCATGCTGTCATCCATGAAGAATACACAACATCGGCGTTTCAGACAGAGCGTTACACTAGGCAGCAGAAACTTTGAGGTAGTCAAGGACTACGTCTACCTCGGCTCCGGTCAGAAATCAAATGCATAATCATTCTTTCCAATCGCTGCTTCTTTGGGCTCAAGAGGCAATTGAGCAATACAGATCTCTCTCTCGAAAGACTAAGCTAGATTTGTATAACAGCTTCATCATCCCAGTTCTGCTTATCTCCGCGGAAACATGAGAGTTAATAAAAGCGGACGAAAAAGCCTTAGTCTTTTCGAGAGGAATGTTCTATTGGCGATTTTCGGTCATGTTTGCGTTGATGACATCTGGAAGAGAAAATTCAATAGGCTGAACGGCGGCATGAACCTGGCCAAGTGGCTTCGAATACAATGCTTAAGATGACTATGCCATGTAGAGCGTGTGAACACCCCTGTTCTGCCCCGAAAAGTTTTCGATTCCGAGTCATTGAGACAACGCAACAGAGGACGGTTTAGGCTAAGGTGGTGCACACAAGTGGAGAAGGACCTCAACCACCTTGCAGTGCGCAACTGAAGGAAGCTGGTGACGGTCTTGTTAGCTGGTGATGCATTTTGGTCGAGTCCCAGTTTCACACCGGATTGTAGTGCTATTAAAGGGAGAAGAATTATTGAAATAGCACTTTCTTAAAAAGGCTTTCTCCCTGGATTCACCTTCAAAGGTATGATGTAACTTATTTTTATTTCACTTTCGCATGGGCATAGAAGTTCGCATATAGTCCCATACTGGCGAAAGGCTTGTATAATTTTGTCATTAGGGGGAGATGGGCAGACTCTGCAAAATTCAGAAAAGAACACTTCTGGAAATTGCCTAAATTTCGAAATGACACAGAATCGTGAAATCATCAATTTTGAAAATTTGTGAGGTGTATGTTTCTTTGTGAATATCGTTGCCGGGAGTATATCTGTGAGGATTTTATATATTTTGAGAAATTTTGTCCCAAACACGTACTCTGGGATTGGGGTGTTATGCATTCTTCTGACTGCAGTTAGCATTTTTTTGTATTGAACTAGAATTTGTTTTGGAAAGTCAGTTAAGAGAGTGATGCCTTTTCGCGACCATGGAGTTAAGCCGTTGATTAAACAGTGGACAAACACTGCCCATTGCGAACTTTTTAAAAGTTTTATTAGGTCTCATTCGGCTCGCGCACTCTGATCTGGGTTTGGTCTTAAAATTAAAAGGTTCGTGGTTTCTGAAACTTTTGTTGCAGCAGCCAGTGTGTCAGTTCCAGTTCGCAATATGAAGCCTCTGCCTACCTCATAGCTTTCATCGAGATGAGATGCACCGTACGCCGGTTTTTATATCTTTATATCAACAGAGTTCTGTTCGATGATGCATGCGCCTTTCTATCCATCATCGTAGATTATGAACACACTGAAATCTGAATGTTTTCAGGCAAATCAGTACCTGTCTCGTAATTTTTGAAAAAGCAAACGTTTCTTCGTAAATTAAATAACATTGCTCCAAGCACATGAATGAGATAAGTCACATAGTCAAATTGGTGGCATTGAGCCAAAGATGGCTTAAGTGAGCCTAAATGTAAATCTATGCGAAAAAGTGTGTAGTGTCAAAAATGATGAATATATACATTGTCTCCAGGGTACCACAATGTCCAGGTAGCCCTGAAGAACAATGTGTTACCCATTAAAAGCAGAGTAATGAGAGCTTAAAATTGAAACCGTTTGAAACAACAATAAAACTAAGCCTCTAGTGTAATAATAATAATAATAATAATAATAATTGAGTGGCACTACAGCCCACAACGGGCCAGGGCCTAGCTTCTACAACAACTACTCGTGTTGTGCATGCTATTGTTCTTCACGAGTAGAAGGGACCTACAGTTTTTTGCCGACTCCGAACGGCGAGATTTGAGAAGCTTTCCATAGACAATTAATACTCTTTGAGTGTTGTCAGCAACTCGAAAGAGGTGGTGCCGTGAAAAAATGCTAGGTGTCCCGCCGGGAATCGAACCCAGACTTTTCTGCGCCGCGGTCGATGCACTTACCACTGCGCCACGGCGACCACTCTCTAGTGTAATAGCCCCCTATTTATGATTGAAAGAAAACTTACTATTACAAGACTGAGAAAAACGTTGTCTACATTAAACGACCCTTAAAATTGAAATCGACTATTCAACTTTATTGGAAAATCAAACATTCTTTATTCATTCTTCTCAATTCATTTCTTCCCCCTTATTGCAGCCCTCGCAATAATAAAAACTTGAGTCACTTTTTAATTTTTGAAAGCTTGCTGCAAGACCCTTTTTCGAGGATAGCCTTCAATCCCTTCAATTCCTACTTCGTCATCAGAGTCTGATGGTCTAGTCGTTTTTTGTCCTTTACGCTTTCTCGGCCTATTTGCACAATTTGAAGAACTTATGAACGCATGTTTAGATCTTGCTTACCTAAGGACTTCTGCACAAATTTGAATTTTCAAGGTCTTATAAAAAATTGACTTTTAGCCCACTTATATTTTCACATAAAACTTTGCACAAAAGTTAGTAACAGTTGAGCCAACTTAAGAATGTTTAAACTTGCATCTATTAGAATTCTCAAAACATATTTTCCGCAGTTATGTTATGTGGACTGCCGATAAAAAGAAGAACTCAATGAAAGCGAAGAAAACGACAGAAAGGAGGATAGCGGAAAGGTGTTCCACGCCTGCTGCAATAGGTCGTAATTAAACCTTCCGGCTAATGATTCCTATTGGAACTGTAGGACCTGGAAAAATAAATAGAATCAGTGAATCATTTCCTTTGGTACTGCCCAGCTCATGAGCAATGACTCCTCATTTATTTGAAACCTCCTAATCTAGGCTATACCTTACTGGTGCTACAAGCCAAGCAGTTAGCCTTTTACTAGACCTACACTAGCTAGCTTTAGATCACGAAGCAGCGGCTTTTTAGCATTGTTTCTCAATGAAGGTTATTCTACTTTCCTTTCCCTCTCCTTTGTCACGAGTTACTCTTCGTGGAATTAAGTGATATTTGAGTGCCACCTTCATACTCCTCAGAGTCAAAATTGCCCCTATAGCTCTGGAAAAATGGAGCATACCATACACTGAAAGTTACACGCTGTATTAAAAAGATAAGCAAACACTCTCCATTTTCACACAACTAGGAACTGCCTTTGACTGATCAGCGCACACAATGAAATGATCACTAATCTGTTCAAAAACTTCCCATCAAGCAAACTCCTTGCCCGTCCCCATCTTACTGATGATCCAAAGATCCATCTTCCACTTGTCTACTTCAAAGGCATTACAGCGCTTGACTATCGATTGTCCACAGCGTTGAATGGTCGTTGTTCCTCACCGACACCCCACCAAGTAAACTTTTGAAATTTTTCATTATCTCCAAAGGGAGCACCGAACTGACAATCGGTTCCATTTCATGTTGCATTCGCTCCGTTTCCAACAAAGCCAATGCCCTCGCAGTCGATAGCGAAGCGCACCTCCCCTCGACCCACGGTGACCCACAAGAAAGCAACCGCAAACCGATTGCAATTCATTTGAACGAATCGCACACGATAGCATGGCCCCCCACCAATACCGGGCCGACACCGCCACTCGACCATTCGCGTCTAATTGCCTTGAAATGTCGATTTACCCCGAGCGCACACAAAAACAAACACGGCGCGGTCCCGGCAAAAGCCTCACAAGGGTCAGCCAATCATCGATTTATCTATGCAAATTGAAAACCGGGAAATTGGATGAAAATGCCGTTTTCCACGGCTCCCCTTCGCCACGGTGGCCGCGGGGCCAGCGCTCATCGCGTGCCACCGCAATTATCCTTTTTCTGAATTATTAACTCGCTGTTTGGTCAGCAAATTGGATCTAACAGACACACACACACAGCAACACCCGGTGTCGGGGAGCTCCGCTCCGCTTCTGTCCGTGGGAACATTCCGCCGTGTAGCCGCTGGCCACTCACTTCGGTGTAATCAAATAAACGCTCCAGAACGCTACTTCGCACCGAACGTGACATTTGCGCGAATGGAGTGCACGTGTATGTCCGCAAGTGTCGTTTGCAAGCACGCCCACCCCCAGCAGGCCTCCTCCTGCCAGCGGATGTGTCATGGTTTCAGAAGAAGGAACTGCACAGAGGTGCCGTGTAAATTTTAAAATTCAATTTTCGGTTTGCTCAAGACGACGACGCACGACGGCTGCGGGAGGGGCTCGGTGGGCCAACCGCGTGTGTGCGGCGCGATGATGTGTGCCCACGATGTGTACGCTGCCCGAATGGTGGCAAAGTACACGCCGTGGAACATGCTACCAGGTTAGTTAGGTTGCAACCGGGGGCCATGTACGCCATTACCGCTGCACATTTTCATTTGCATGCCGACGCACGGCGGGCGGGAGGACGTTCACTCCTGCTGGCAGGCTCCCGGTAATCCGATTGCGCCCGCGGTACGCTGCCTGTCCTCACTTAATTAAATGAACATGGCAAGCTCCGCTGGGTGACAGGCTGGGCCGCATGAGGCGCTCTGAGTGTTTCTTGCTAATGTTTGCCGTGATGACTGGGCGGGCGGCGGGCAATGGGAGGTGGGATTGTTTGTAATTAGGGCTCTCTATGAGCGGGATCGGCTATAGTCGGTTGACTTCGGCCTATGTTCCGATCAATTAATGGACGCGTGCGTGTTCATTGGAGCGCCCACTTCACCTTGGCGAGCAGATCCAAACTGGGCTTGTGACCTTATAGGCAGAGCAGAGAGCCAGGAGTTTTATGGCCTGCTGTGCCCGGTATGTGGAGTTGGAATTATGAACCGACAGCTTGCAGTCATTGACTTGGATTAGGAGGACGTGCCTGGTTTTATGCGCTGACGAGGTGCATAAAAACACTCCCATCAGCTGAACAGCTTGCAACTGGTTTCACATGAAACCCCTTGGGTATGAGATGGCGTTCGAGTTGGATCGTTACTCTTGCTTCATTGGTTACATATAAAAATTATTTCTATCAAGACGCCGCCGCCGTGACAAAATTTGAATTTCACGGTTTGTGCCAACGCTGAAGGTCCTTTCTACTCGGTTGCCGGTGTGGTTCAAGTATTCTTCGACTGCGAATGCGGAAGTTGCATATTTTTACTGAAGGGAGCAAAGGTCTTGAATCTTGCATCCATCCTGCGATCTCGAAAACCGTACAAGGTAAGCGTCGTTTCGAATTTTGTACACAAGATTGACGAGTGTTCGTCAAAGTTGCACGCTGCTTTCCTGGAAAACCCCAACTGTTCCTCAGAAAGGATTTGCGATGAGTTTCATATTTCAGATCAGTTTTCAAGATTTTGTAAAACATGGCTTTTTCATGTGCCTCTGGTTTTGATAACCACGCCTCAATGAAACCCGTGAGCAAGGTCATCAAATTTCTCTAAGGAGCCGCCTGTGATAACTGAATATGGGGGACAGTGACAGAGGAAGTGCTCTGCAGTGTATTCACTTGCATTACAGCCATAAGCCCAAGCAGACTCAAATACTTAGCGAAGGTAAAGTGTCTCGTTAGTATGTAAACCAGTCTCTGTCTAGTGCTAACCGAAATGTCGCAGATTCTTTGCTTATATTTAGGAGGATGCGCTTGGTCAGCCTGCATCCTGAAGAGTTATGACATTCCTGGTTGTGCTGATGAGAGAGCCAACTTTGGACAGAAGCTCCGACCAATTACGCGAGGAATTCCAAAGCGCGTTCAGGCCCTAAGAGTGTCGTCTTTGATCCTTGCCTAGCAAGTTTATCGACAAACTCCTTTCCCATGATCCTGTGGTGACCCGGAACCTAGTAAATTAAGTCTGTCGACCAAATTAAGGGAAGACTCACAACCATGAACTATCTTGGAAGTGGATAAATTAATGGGTAAGGCCTAAAGCACAGCTTGACTGTCACCGCAGACGCAAATAATTCGCTTCCTCCACCTGTTCTTCACAATATAGTTCGTGGACATTAGAATCGGAAGGGTTTCCGCTTAGAACACAGACGAAGTTATTTAAAGAGCTCTGAAGTCTAATATTGCCATTTTCTACGAAGGCCCTAACTCCCTCCATCGTCATGCAGCCGGCGGTGGTTCCCTAATTTGAGTGGCAAGAGTGTCCTTTCAACGCCGCCATCTCAGATCAGAATCAGATCAATCGAAAGATCGATGATTTCCAGCCTTCCTACTGTATGTCATCGAATCCATTTAAGTTACAAATGTTGAAAATCCTTGAATTCTATATTCTTAGCTCAATTAAGATCAGATCATTCAACTCCTTGACAGTGATGGCTAATGACAGTAATTTCTCTTCGTCCCTATAACTTCTGATGCAATCGCTGTGACTGAGTTTGCCATATTTGCCAAGTATGGGGTGTTCTGTTAGCAGCAGATTTACTGATGTAACCCACACATGCTTTGGGCCGATCAGGTAACGAACATTGCTGCAACGTTACCAGTTTCATTTGTGGAGTGCGAGCAGAGAACAGGAGCCTTGATTCCTTCATTTTTGCCATTTCCTAAAAATGTCGTCGGCTCTCTCATAACACAGGACCTCGGTGTGATTCAGTGTCCACCAGATTGTCATCGTGCTTACCGAGGATATATCACACTCACGTTTAAGTGCAAGGATATGGCAGAGTTCGGAAAAGAGCGTTGCCCAGAGAAATGTTTCAGTTATACTGGTAACTGCAACAAGCAAATTATGTCTTATGTTTATGTTTAATTGCAGCCAACAAATCAAACCAAAGAGGCTCTGATTGCTTTTACTGCAGGAAAGCAAGTTTTCATCCAAGCGTAAATTGCATATGGACGTCTTTATCCATCAAAAGGGCGTGATGCTCTTGGTCTAGGATGATTGTTTGAATGAACTACTTGCAACTCGAGGTAGAGAATATAACAATGTATGCGGCCATTGGATGGTCCCAAATCACTGCAATCAGCTACTTTTGCACAGTAGGTTTGACATTAGCTTTGATTCTGTAATATGGTGAGAACGGGAATAAATTTGGTGCTTGCTTTAATGCCTTTCTTGTCCACATGATGAAACCGTCAAACACCCTTATTTCAACTGTACGGCACCAATGATTCTAAGAAAGGAAAATCCAGAAAGGTGGCTCTTTAATATTTTTCCAGCTGACTGTGAAAAACTTTCGACCTCCAAATGGTTCCCCTCATCATTGGTTATAGTTTGTCTCGAATAACTTGGAGAAGCACTACGGAAAACAGCACAGGAAGTCACACAAGGACTCGCCCATAGGAAATTTGTTGCAAATACTTGAAGAAAGACACTTGTATGAGTTTCTAAGACAGTTCTTGGCTTCGACGACTATGTGTGTAAGGCACCGTCTTGGTGTTCCACTAGAAAGAAGTCTTCTAAAAGCAACTTCGCTGGACTCTAGTTTTCTTATACAATTTGTAAAGCTAAATGTTAACTCTTGGCCTGATCCTGGATATGGCCTGGTAGTGACAACGTCAGTGGGGTTGCCTTTTCTTCGCTGATGCTTTTGTGGCAAGATGCTGGACTGATTGATCTGATTCCGGTCTCCCGCTGTATTCAGATATAAGAATAGTCAAAGAAAATTAAAAATATATGACCGCAGTAACTATGTAGTAAGTAGGTGCGTCGTCTCTCACAGGATGTCCCACAATAAATTCCTGGGCTCGTTATAAGTTCTTCTTCTTCTTGTGGTGCTACAGTCCAGTGTGGACCTGGTTCTCAAGCAACATGCCTCCCAGCACGATCTTTTGCTAGCTGCCTCCAGTTGCGCACTCTAAGTTGGTTGAGGTGCTTCTTCTTTTGTGTCCGCCACCTTAGCCTTGACCTTTGTTGCGTTGTCCCAATGGCACAGATTTTAACACTTTTCGGACCGAAGCAGTGGTGTCCATACGCTCTACATAGCCTAGCCACACATCATAAGTTATGCGAGAGGTAATAGCAAGCAAAATACAAGTTGTTGTTGGAAAGGCTTGGTTCTTCTTTAGACATTTGGCCATTTGGCCGACTTAAGTTCCAATTTTTATCCGATTGTATCTTGTTTCCCGAGACTGAATCCCGTCGCAACCTAACTTTTGACAACTTCTGTGTCCTTGTGCCTTGACTTAGAAAACAACGCTTCCCTTAAAAAGCCAAACTAGGCAGGTAGAGGGTAACCTCTCTTCTTCTAGGCAAGAAACAGTTTGATGGGGACCTCAAAGAACTGGATGCATTAACCTGAAGGCGCCTTCTCAAAGCCCTTGAGGCATTTTGTCGGAAGTTCATATCCACACCAAGCTAAAGAAGAACTGAAACCCAGGTTGTGTGTTTTGGTGACGGCACAAATTTGACCACAATCACATCTACACAGGATCGGAGCACTGCAAGATGTCAAAGTAAATTGCTATCCATGTACTTAAAAGTGCGCCTATCCCCTCCCACATTTTACCTACAATCACGCCCAACATACCCTACACAACCGCACACAGTCAACCCACCAAATAGACGAATCGATTTTTTTTCCTTACGGCAGCCTCAGCAAACTCCTCTTTCCACTTTCTCACTTAATATCCGTGGGCCTACCCACCTCAGTCACCCCTTCCTAATTACCACCACACTCTTGCAGCTGTCCACTGCACCTATACGCTGCAATCAAAATCCCATCGTACACCACCGATAATCCCTTTGAAGACGGATTGCGTTACACAGCGGCGAGTGCATCCTTCACTTGAGCCGCAGTTCGCAAGGCGATATCGCCAAATGACTACCCAGCAACAAAGGCGACCCCCAAAGATACTCCCCGAGATACTCGCACCGCTGCTCGGCTATACACCAGGCCCGCCAGATCCCAGGCTCAGACTGCATTTCCACGCACCGTGCGTCATTAATCATGTGCGCAAAGACCGACCGTCGCTCCCGCCCGGGCAGCCGAAGTCTGCGCTGCCCAAATGGACTTGTGATTAATTTCAATAAATCGCTACAAGAAGTGCATCTATTCGCCGGCCAGCCAGACAATGCGACGGGCCGATTGTTTACCCGGTGTACCGATTCACCTTGAGTGCGGGAGAGCGGGCCGCGGCTGGATGACATGTACACGGCCGGCGAACTGGCCAGAACTGTATTACGCACCGGAGTGACGCTCCATTCCGCGGCCGCTATCGCGGAACCATCATCTCAGATTGCTCCCAGATCGGGATCCCTAAACGACGATGATGACGATGACGATGATGACGATGACGATGACGACGACAACGACGTTAAACAATCCCCTCCCGTCTTCGCCTCCGTCTCTGTGCATGCAAAGCGAAGATGTTTGGCGAACTGTACGCCCTTCACTCCATCCGTCGCGCCATCGCCATCGCCTGCGCTACATCCCTTTGGCTGTGCTGATTTGATTTCGTGATGGCCCGAGCTCTTTTGAACATTTGCCGAACGTGCTGGACCACCCAAGAAGACGGAGCTCCAGCAGCCTGCATGGCTGGGCCGTGCGGAGCTCCGCGTATGCCCATGTACCCGGTTGTGGGGCTCAGCGGCGCAGGAGCCGCCAGCGGGGCGGCCATAATAAATGGGAATACAGTCACAATTAGGAGGTGGAAGCCGAGATCCGTGTGCCCGTCCGCCGGTGTGTCTGTGCAGCGAACTCCTGCCACCGCGCAGTCCATTTAACGTTCGCACAAATGGAAATGAGTGTCTTGAGGGATTCTCCGCGCACTCACTCACGGTGAATGATGTCCGAATTTATGATGCGTACACTGCACCAGGATTGCGCATTTCTTCGACTCTGGAATTTATTTTAATTAGGTTGTGTGCTGTTTGAGCAGAAGGTCGTCCTGCCTCGCCTTCGTCTCGGGCACTGCTCGTCTCCACTGCCGTTCTCGTTCTCGTTCTCATTCTCGTTCTCGATCGCGTTGTCGTTGTCGTTGTCGATGGACGATGTTGTCCTCCTCGACGACGACGACGGCATCCTCGTCGCCGTCGTGAGGGAATCTGTGCGCATTCTCGGTATTTGCCGATCGATGTCGTTCTGGAAAAGCTGCAGCTGTAGGTCTCATTGGATGCCTGGGATTCTGCTGAAATTGGAGTTAATTAAAATACACGGGAGGTGGGAAATTCTGCTGTCGATGGTATCCGTAGGGGTTGTTGCGCGTGTGCGCGTGTGCTGGTGTGCGAGTGTGCGAGGATCTGTGTGTGCTGAGAGCGTCGATTTGGTTAGTGTTACCATTCCTGAAGGGCATTATGAATATTCATCGCATGCCTCAGTGGCAGATTGGGTTGTGATCTTAATTGAGTTCCTAGAATGCTAGACATGCCTGCAGAGAATGCGTGCACAACGACGCAACGATGTACCTACAATGTAAACGGATGTGACTGAATCGCGATGGAGATGATTTCCTTACTCGTCACACGGCATTCTGTTCACTTTCTCCTTCGAATGTTTGTGCGCAACTTCATGTCCTTTGAAATGTGAGAGTTTCTCAAAAGAGTTAGCTTTTTCTAAAAGACTTGAACACTTTAAAGGAAGGAAAAAAAAGTCCTTTGCAGTCTTGGACTAGATTCGTTCACCAATTTCGCCAACAGAAAATTTAGTCCTTGCCGATTTGGTGTGAAAATTCAATCAAAATGAGATCATTTTGTGATGACAGTTGTGTTGAACGCCTTGGAAGCATTTGACTCTTACGACTTATTGATGGCCGTTTGCGTCGTAGGGTTTACATCGGATTCTGGGAGAAAAGTGAAAACAAAAACGTTTTTAAAGACGACCCCTAGGCGCGTTTTTGAGATTTCGATTTTCAAAGTATCCCCTGTATCCGTCAAATTTTTTTTAGAAACCTCGTCGAGAAGCATTCTTTGAACGCGATTTGGTACACCATATGATTCCGAAGCTAAAGTAATGATCTTCTAAAGAGTGCTTCACCAAGTGTCATAGTTATCGATTGGTGCGATTTGGGCTATTCACAATTTTTGCCTGAAGCTGCATCGAACTTGTGATTTTTGTCGTATGAATGTTGAAATTGAAGCAAATTCGTTGTTACGTAAATAAACGATCCCATTAAATTCTGTTGAGTTGTGTGTTCTTTTTACGACTGACACGTTCGTCAAATATTGCATATGTGCACCAAGCCTTAAACAAATATCATCGACATTTGTAAATGAGTGAAACTTACAAATGTTGCACAAGGTTCCATTGTTAGGCATCATTCTTTTCAAAGCTTGTCTTGTGAGATTTGTCCTGTGAAACTGTATTGCATTTTTACAGCGACTGGAAAACAATAAGTTCCACAAAAGTTGTCCAATTTTTGTATCATCAATTTTTAAAAAATGTCTGAAAATTGGAACAATGCTTGCAATTCCTTCTTCTTCTTTTTCTTGTGGCGCTACAGTCCGGGGTGGACTTGGGCCTCAACCAACATGCCCCTCCAGTCAGCATGATCTTTCGCCAGCTGCCACCAGTTGTACACTCCAAGTTGGTTGAGGTCCTTCTCCACGTCTGTGCGCCACCTTAGCCTATGCCGTCCTCTGGTGTGTTGTATCAATGGCTTAGATTCGAAGACATTTTCGGGCCATCACTTTAAACAGCTGAAACCATTATCCACATGTGTCCTGTGATGGCACTTCATTACGGTCTGTTGTACATAGCAGTACATCCAGTTTCTCGAAATGTTGTCAACGATTGCTGTTTCTTTGGTATACAAGGGGTGGTCCATTTCTCCAATGTCTCGCTCCAAAGAGTCATTGTTTCGTTGGCTGTGCGGCAAGTGGCATCATCCCGTTGAAAGCACATATCGTCCAAGCCCATATTTTTTCACTTTCTGGTCACAAGAGCTTCGTTATCATTTCGCGTTAGCGAACACCATTCACAGTATCAGCTTGGCCGACCGGCTTTTTCGAAGAAAAACGACCCGATGACGACGCCGCCAGCTCATAAACCCCACTAAACATTTACTCCATGAGGATGCATAGACTTTTCAACTTTCACCTGTGAATTCTTATTTGCCCCAATTTGACACTTTTGCTAGTTAACGACTCCACTGGGGAGAAAATGTGCCTGGTCAAAATCAAGAGAGGAGGTGAATTTACATTCTCTTCTTCTTATTCGGATGGCGCTACGGTCCGGGGTGGACCTGGGCCTCAACCAACATGCCTCTCCAGCCAGCACGATCTTTCGCTAGCTGCCGTCAGTTGCGCACTCCAAATTGGTTGATGTCTTTTTCCACTTGTGTGCGCCATCTCAGTCTAGGACGTCCTCTGTTGCGTTGTCACTGTGGTTCAGATTCGAAGACTCTTCGGGCCGGAGCAGCGTTGTCCATCCGCTCTACATTGCCTAGCCACCTTAAGCGTTGTAACCGTAGACGCTTGACTAGGTTCATGCCGCCATACAGCCCATACAGTTCGTTGTTGAATCTTCTCCTCCAGATGCCATCAACGCAAACAGGACCAAAAATCGCACGCAGAACTTTTCTCTCGAACAGACTAAGGGCTTCCTCATCCGCTTTTAGTCTGCGCCGTAAAGCAGGACTGGGATGATCAAGGTGTTGTACAAAGTCACTTTGGTCGTTCGGTAGAGGGCTTTATTACTCAATTGCCTCTTAAGCCCAAAGAAACAGCGATTGGCAAGAGTGATTCTGCGCTTGAATTCGGTACTGATGTTGTTGTCCCGAATTTAGATTTTCCTCAAAAAATATTTACTTATTCATCAATTTCTATTTTGTCCCTCTCAAAGTAGTCGCACTCGGATATACTTGAGTCAGCATTATTTCCAATCCTCGAAGCAGTTCTCATGTACACTGGTATACCCTTGAGCTCTCTCAGCGATTCGGTTTGAATCTCTTCAATCGACGCAAAACGCCCTTCTTTCTTGAGTCTCTTTTCTTACAGTGGCTAAGGCGGTGTTGTTTTTGGTCAGAAAATTACGTCGAAATGCACTAATTTTGGAATGAAATTCGCTGCCACACGCTTTATGGCCGATATTTTCGAAAAAATTGCACGACACGAGCCATGTTCGAGACGAGTGTACCAACTTAACAAAATATAAAAAGATCGATAATCGAATGAACGCAGCCCGCGAAATTTAAAAATTCACGTTTTTTTGGAAACCATGTATTTTTTGAAATGTGCCAAATGCACAGCTATCATTCTGAAGTAGCTAAGTATTGGCGACTGCCAGCAGCATGCGGAGGAATTGCAAAAATGGAGGGCAAACATAGCTCAGGCCTAGATCACTGAACACCGAAATGGACTAATAATTGAGTGCCACTACAGCTCTCAAGGGAACAGGGCCGAGCTTCTACACCAACTACCCGTGTTGTGGGTGCTGCTGTTCTCTTACGAGTAGAAGGGACCTACAGTTTTTTACCGACTCCGAACGACGGAATTTGGAAGCTTTTCATGGGTAATTGATACTCTTTGAACTCGAAAGAGGTGGTGCTATGAAAATATGTGACTGTTCCGTCCAGGACTTTCGGCGTGTGGGTCGACGCACTTACCCATTACGCCACGGCGACCACTGTGGCTGTTTATTGTTCGCATTTATTTGAGTCCTTCGAGCGAGGTGACTTATTTTCTGTATACAGTGATGGGGTAATTTGATTTGGATTGAATCGAGATGGACCAAGTTTCCTTGAGTCTACTGTCATTTTCTATCATTCGTTCCTAGGCATAGTTGTATATGTTGTACCTGAACTTGCGGTTTTCATTGAGCTGTCCTCTGTGTAGTTCGCCATATTCAGTTGAAGTACGCACACTCCAATCCAGTGTATAACTTGGTCACTTATTTAAGGAGATAAAGTTTGTATTTTTTCAATTCTCGCGAAAATGATTGAATACTTTCTGTCATTGCGGAATATGGGGAGAAACACCTCGGCACCGTACTCAATGTCGACTTCAGATGGCTTGGTCATAGGCATGAATGTTTCAATAGTCATGATCTCATATTAAAACCAAGGTGAGATGGTGGCGGGAAGAACACAACTTAAGACGACCGTGCTTGGGCTTACTTCAAATGCATCAAATCCTCTATGGCAGATAAGAAAAGAAGGATTCAAACACCAATGATCCTTTTTTCAGTGCACCGCCAAAATTTAAAGTCGAAAAACTTTGAGAGTGCTCTTCTATAGCCTTCTCAGTTGAAACATCTCCCACATGTCGAGTGATTCAAACATGGATTGAGATGAAAAGCCCAGCATTTTCCCTGAAAGAAAATCAATGAACTAAACAGAAACTAGAAGAACTAAAAGTTGACCAATGAATGACGTTCCCCTGACAACAGACCTTAGCAGCTTTCTCCTCGTCGATGACAGAGTGAAAAGTTCACACAGACGCTTGGCAAACACCGCTATACCCACAATCACAATGAAACCACTTTTTTCCACGTTTGCAATCCCATTCAAATGCTAGGCAATCATCTCCGCTAATAACGGTGCTTAACTCAATTAACTGCCACCAGCATTCAGCAATCAGCATTCAATTGGCCGTCATCAAGTGATTCGATAATTTCGATAACACCGCTGCTAATAGTGTGAAATGCACGCGCAATTATCGAGTTATGTCAAAGTATCTCACGTCAATCATCTGTTTTCACATCCAATTCACGCGCGCAATTACCCGAGTCAACGAGGTGCCAACTCCGGTAGCTCAGCTGAATAGAACAACGAGTGGCAGGCAGCCTTCCGGCTGTAGCTCGGGGAAAGTGCGTTTGCGATCGTCTGCCCATCTAAGGTCATTCGGTGCTGCTCAAGGTTAACGCTGAATGTGGGACACGACACCATCACTTGTCCTTGACTCCCCGTCCGAGGTCATCGCAGATACGTTCGCACACAACAAGGAAGCGCTTTGTTGTGTCCCCGGCACACGCATCCCGGTGGGCAGTGCAGTCATCTTTGTGACAATTCCTTGAGACAATGCGTCGGTTGTCGGCGGCGACGCGGTGGTGCTTTAAGGGGACAATTAGCAGGTTGCCGGAGGTTACTGCCGGGCGCGTGCCTGCATTTATGACAGCAGGCGGCCGGTGTGTACGCGTGGCACGTACTTCTCGAGAAGAGCGACTGAGATTCTTTTCTGGCTGCCGCTGCTGCCATTAGTGTGTTGTCTGTCGCTCTGCTGGCGATGGTTGTTAGAGGCGTCCTTAAAAGGAGTAACCTTGTGCGGCTGCCCGGGCAGTGAATGAATTTCTGTGCGCCCCGTAATTTGATGTTCAATGTCAGAAATAATTGCATTCTGCTGTGCACTTGGAGATATTAACGACACGGACGGGTACCTTAATCGATCTTAATGTCGTCTGCCGTTGTGCTTCGGATCCATGAACCTCCCACTTGGCATGTCGGAGTAGATTATTGCTGACTACCCTTGACCTTGAGTCAATGGAATGTGGGACAATTTCGAGAATGGGATGAACGCACAAGGAGACATTCAACAAGGATTGAACATTTGATATGTCTGCATTCTTCAGTCTCGGCTGAAACTCACCTTGCAGCCAGAAGAAGGTGCCTCCACCACTGATCCAAACTCTGGCTCCATGCAGTTGTCTTCCACTCACTTAACGACGACGCGGCAGACTACTTTCAAATGCATTAAAGAAAAACCCACTTGCTCTGCAATCTCACGCTAAAGTCTCTCCGCTTCGCCTTATCGCAAACTGGGCAAACGAGTCCGTCTGCTGATGACGCCGGCCATCCTCTTGGCCGTCATAAGTTTTCCACTCACCAGCGGGCCTATCATCGCACGGACACCCCGGCAAGTAGCCTTAATCAACTTGTTTGTCTTGCGCCGTCTTAATGAAAACCCATTCCTCCGCCGGCGACCGACGACGACGACAACGACGGCATTGCGCAAAACCGGCGGCAACGACGCGATGGCGGCGGCGTTGCTGGTCGCCAATTTGATTTCATGCAAAGTCACTTGGCGTCCCGTTCACGCCTTGTTAATTGAACTAAGCCAAGCTGCATACAGGCGCGACGACGCGTTCATCGGTAGCGAAAATTCAATTTTCCCCAACAACGAGGCGACCGTCAACCGATCGGAAGCAACTATGCATTACCTTCCGCCTCTGCGCAGATCGAGCCACTCAGATATGGACGAGTTATTTATGACGTGAGCGCATCGTTCGGTCGCGTGATGGCCATGGTGACGTAATTGAATTACAAATTATTCACAGGCGACTTTTGGGCCACGCAGTAGGGGAGCGGACGGATGTGCGTGGTCTACTTTGACGGAGAATGTTGTTGGGAAGGAAGAGTATTTGACAGAGACGCTTAATCATGGCGTCACGTAGGATGTTGAAAATTCCATTGGAGACATTAAATCAGAAATGGAAAGGTATTCAGGGTTTCGGAAGCGCCGATGAATCTTTGGAAGATCAAAAACAAGGGTTATTAAGTGCTACCATGGTTCAGAGCTTTTATTGGGCTGACGTCAAAAGGGGTCAACGTATTTGTTTTTATAATTTTGAAAGGACTATCCCAAATGTTTTCAATTTTGGGATTAGAACTTAATCTTTTTATTGCCAAAAATGAGTTGAAAGTCATCAATAGTAAACGCGTCCAGTGAACGAGTTGGTAAGTACGTTGACTTCAGGTTCGATTCCCGGACTGAACACTTCTAAATTTTCACAGCGCCACATGCTGACAACACTCAACGATTGTCTGTGAAAAGCTTCCAAAATCTCACTTTTCGGAGCCAAAAAAAATGTAATTTCCTTCTACTCGTGGTTCAATAGTAGCACGCACAACACGAGTAGCTGCTGAAGAAGCTAGGCCCCAGATCCTTGTTGGCTGCGATGCCTCTCCATAATCTTTACACAGCTACCGTCGCATGCTGCAAAAATGTGTGGACTGACATGCCGAAGGTTTCAAAAATGCGAATTTTTTCATGGCACCACTCTAGCCGAGTACTGACAAACCACAAGGACTAGTTGTCAATAAAAATCTTCTCAAATCTGGAAGTCGACAATAATCTGTAGGTCTCCTTAACTCGTGAGAGAGGGACAATAGCTATAGATAGACAATAGCTCTGTGCACTGGATTCCCTCACAATTTACTTTTTAATAAGCAACTTAAGACCTTAGGAAGGCCTGATCTGAACAAATCAGACAGTAGTCTTGCTTATTAAACTGATTCGGAAGAGACGTTCTTTTCGGAAGAAGAAGGGTATAACACGGCCTTCAGGTAAAATATCTTCAAATGCTTAGACGTTGGGCTTGCTAAATTTGCTCCTTCCAACTCTTCATCTCGTTCGTTAAATCCAAGCCCACTTAAGAACAGAGAGTGCAATGGACAATCGTTTTGGAAAACATCATAATCGCGAACTTGTGTACGTCAACTAAAAATAATTACAACTTAAAATTTTGTTATCAGCAGTTTTTTATAGAAACCATATTTTTCCTTTTTTTCCAACTTATGAATCATACTTATAGATTTTTGAAATTTATGTCCAATTCGTTGAGAATCGCTTCTATAGACGCGATGGAATATGGCGCCTCTATTTCCTGCTGTATAGATCACTCTGCTACTGCGGAAAATGAAAATGTGTAAGGCAGAGCAGTGTTGGATGAGTTAAGAGGGGGAGTGCAACAAGGCGCCAAAAGTATAATCGAATATTTATGTTGAAGAGGGAGCAAGACATGTGTGAGGATTATATGCCAGATGTACAATTCTGAAAGTTGGAATTCTAACAAGAGATGACACGGAAAAGTTTTGGTACTGGAGCTTATTTGAGTAAGCGTCTGCGATACAGAATTGAGTTGCTGTTTCCAACACGTCGAAATTGTAAAGAGTGGTCCAACCATAATGCAAGATGTCTCAAATAGAAATACATACAATTGAGCAACGTATTAAGATTGTTGAAGACTTTTTCAAAAATTAGTGTTCAGATAGGAATATTCTAGGCCTGAGGTATGTCGGCCTTAAATTTTTGACCATCCCCTCATGCTGATAGCAGTCTTCGATACCTAGCTTCCTCATTGGCACGAGGTCTCTTCAAAACCAAACAAGGGACCAGGGCCTAGCTTCTACAAAAACTACTCGTGTGGTGCGTAGTACTGTTCTCTCACGAGTAGAAGGGACCTACAGTTTTTTGCCGACTTCGAACGGCGTGTTTTGAAAAGCTTTTCATAGACAATTGATACTCTTTGAGTATTGTTAGCAACTCGAAAGAGGTGGTGCCGTGAAAAAAATGCGAGGTGCCCCTTCCGGGAATCGAACCTAGACTTTCTGCGTGGCGGTCGACGCACTTACCACAACGCCACGGCGACCACGGTTTCTTCAAAAACAGAGGTGAATTTCTATATTTCGCGAGTTACGTACATTCGATAATCGCTTTTTGTTTTTTTTGTTTTGTTGGAAAACTCGTCTCAAACATATGTTTACAGTTACAGTTATATAGCACATTTATTTGGTTTGTGAGAGGCATAAAAGTTGGACGCGCTTTGCGTGTTCGCCAATTTTCTGCTGTCGAAAAATTGGATCAATAATGGAATTTTGTGTGAAAAGTGGAATTAAGTACTCGAAACACACTTATATGTTGACAGTGGCATATGGTTAGTGTGCTCTGTGTCAAAAAAAAAATGTTTACATGTGGTACAAGCTTTTCAGAAGAAGGTGGAAAGATATGAACGACGACGCTCACTCTTGACGCCTCTGAATCAACAAACGATGAAAATGTTGAGAAAGTGAAGACAATTTTTATGTAAAGTTATCGAATCACTTTTAGAGAAGTTGCAGAAGAAGTTGGCATATCGATTGGCTCATGCCATGCACCTTTTTTGGAAATTTTGGTCATGAAGCATGTGGCAGCGAAGTTCGTTCCAAAATTGTTGGATTTCGACGTTATTGTTATCCCAAATCATACTTAGCCACCGTATTCTTCAGACTTGTCCCCCCTGTGACTTTTTCTTGTTCCCAAGATTGAAGAGACCCATGAAAGGACGGCGTTTTACGGCGATTACGGAGATACAAACTGAATCGTTGAAAAAGCTCAAGGGCATACCAAAACGTGTATTTGAGGGGGACTTCTTTGGAGGGACAAAATAAAGATTAATGAATAAATAATATTTTTTTGAAAAATTAGAAATGAGAAAATTAAAATTAACCTTATTTTTGAACGGACCTCTTACGTCATGAATAGGACTTTTGCCAACGGCAAAAATTTCGTTTGCCTGCTGAAAATCCGCCACAAACGAGTGAAATGTTCACTACCTTCATATCCGCAATGAACATCGACATTCTGTTAAAGGATAGGCTGTAGACCACTTTAATAGCAATGAATGGGGCAATGCAATGAGCAACAGCCTTGAGCATGAGCATAAGTTAACCACAACACGCATCACTTACATCAAACTGTTCACAGTTCAGATGCCATTACGATCCAGCTTAGGACTGCGAACAGTATGAGCGTTCATTCATTTTGAGGGAGTCGTAGTAGCCTGACATAAACTGCTAGTTTTGCAATTATTTTGACTAACTAAGCAATTACCCGCTATAAACACTTTCATAACCTGATCGTGAAACGGTTAACATGGCACTACAGACTACAAGAGACCAGGGCCTAGCTTCTACAACAACTTATTATGCGATCATAAATGAAGTGATCTACCGATCGTGCCAACCACGATCCCCCGTGCAGAGATCCTTTTCATCTGGGTACAGAAATCTCTTTTCCAAATCCTTCTAATAAGTGATCATGCCACCTTTCAATGAACTTAGCGAATTGTGGACAAAATCCCGAAACACTTAAAATACCCACGAACCGAGAATCCGATAAACAAATAACACCGAAAATGAAATGCAAAGAAAACACCTCAAAGGAGTATGAAACCCTCCTGGATGGGTGAGGATCAAGCTAAGAACAGACCCAACATTCAGTGAATGCACTTCCCCTGATATCGTTTTTCGTGGAATAGGCTCATTTCTCGATCTTAGGATTATTGAATTCCCGCTTGTTTTATATCGCCATTGGGACTCCGTTCTTCTCCAGCACTCATCCTTCGAAGCACCGCTTAGGTGATCAATGTTCATGCCAGCCACATGATTCGACACTCATCCCCCGTAACACCCACACGATATCCTACGGAATGCATTGCACCACCATCATTGCCCAACCAAGGTGAACGCCAATCTCTGGGCAACAAAACAAATCTCCGCTCACATCACATCTCACGAAGAGCCTTGCACTCGCCCCAATTAGAACCACGGCTGCCTCCAAATTCCAGCTGCACTCATGTGAACCCCCATTTGTCTCGATTTGCTGTGACCTTTTCCGCGAGCAGTCCATAAACACGATAAACGTCCTCATCCAGATGTGTTTCGCGATACCGCTTGAATTTATTGCCAGCATCCAGTCCGCCCGCCACTCGCTTCACCCCACACTGACACCCGGTGACTTGTGATTTGCGACTTCGCAGCCAGCCTTCGGAACTCGCTCGGGCTGCCACACCTTAAGCAAATCGCTGATTGTTCCCCATCTAGGAGCGTCCAATCAACACATCAGCTGCGCAGATCACATGCAAGCCTGTGCAGTCTGGGCGCATCTGCGGAGTGCCTGGTGACGTTTGACAATTTCATCGTGGCCTGGCGCGCGGGCGATAACTCATCCCTCCAACTATCAGCTCTGCCGTTTGATTGACGTGAGTTCACGTGAGACGTCGTCGTCAGCGGGGCTGCGCTGCGTGCAGGTCGCATATGCCAGCGATTGCAATCGATAACGTTACCGATGTAGGTGAGGCGGGTGTTAGCACGGAACTATGTATCGAGCCCTCGGCCAGATGCATGCCCCAGTCTCACGTGTCTGTCGGGGCTCCGGCCGGGCGAATGGTATGGCGCTGTAATTGAGTTGTTTGCGGGGTCGCTCGGCGGCTATCGATTGGGTGGGCTGCCGCGCGGTCTGACGTCCGGAATTATCGAAAAATTGGCTTGTAATTCAATTTCATTTTTGATATTCAAATGGGCTGGATTGATTTGGGGGCGTAATTGATTGGTAAATTGAAATCCCGAGGAGAGCACTTACGAGCGATTAAATTGCCCATTTGGCGGTATAGCGTAGTTGGCCAACAATGGCACGCATAGACAGATGGAGCATGTGGATGACAAGTCACTTGTGTGCTCCATAGGCTTGGTGGTGTGCAGGTGACTTTGAGAAACCTCATTATTCTGCCTGCACAGGATTCACAAGAAACCCCTTTAAAAGCAGCTTGCTCATAGGACAAACTTCAAATCGCAGATGAACCTCCTGCCAGGCAATTCATCAGATTTCCATCATCGAGTCCCATCACCGGAAATCATCGCGACCAGCTGGACGACAGGGACGATCACCTTATCCTCGGCAATCATCTCACGGTTAATAACGTCATTTTGCTTCCTCCCAAAACACGCAACACAACAACATGACAGCGCGCAATCAAAACACGATCAAGTCCATGGCCCCTGTCGTGTTGCCGACCGAACAAGTGCGTGACGTTTCTTCTCAGTGAGATGACGAATGGCCACCGAAAACCGCAACTAATCACTGGCCCAGCTCTCTAGCGAGCGATCCAAATCACTGGTTGGTCAGGGGCACATCGCAACAAATTGTGTGTCCCCCGTGTGGACCGCAAACCGCACCGCCTGCCCACAAACCATTTAACAGTCCCAACGACGGTGATGACGGAGCAATGGCGATGCGGTAATTACGCCGAATCTAGAGTCGACACAGACGCACCCAACTACCTGTGCACCGAAGCTACCCACACCCATGATGGGCCGCAATCCCATTTCGACAAACAACGCGAATGCATTAAATCACCCGCCACTTCCCGGGAGTCGTTGCCGCCGTTTGTCGGCCCGAAGAAGTGCGCACTTAAAACGACAAACGAATGGCCATCGCAGCCCGGAATTTACGATAATTCTCGCAGTCGCTGCAGAGCCGAGTCGTCCCCACTGCCGCGCGGATTAGTGATCTGTTTGTTCTCACACCTTCGGGTGTCACCTGCGTGCGTGGTGTCGGTTCCACGGCGGCTACCACAGATGGAAGTGCCTTGTAATGACTGTCAATCGACAAAGTGGCCGCGGACGGATGGCCTTTGTTGCGATGCCACTGCTTCTGGAGGTGAAGGACTTGCTAACTGTTCGTTTCTCTTCGAAAATTCCACCTCGGAGATCGCACTATTCCCCCCTCCGCCGCACAAACCCGCCGCTGACGCGCACAATCGGTGGCCAAAAATGCACTCGAGACGACAGCGGCCGCGCGGCGGCGTTGTGTTTTCCTGCGAAACCGTGAGAGCCGCTTGCGCACAGGGATCCAAAAGGACGGTGCGCCAGAGCGTCGTGTGTGGTCTCCACCGAGAGCGATGGAAAGAGAGAAGCCGCGCCGCAAGTGGAGTCGAGTGGAGATGCCATAACAGTCATCGAACGGCGAGGGCTGCTTCTGCGCAGAAATTCATATCTAGAGTACGCGTCCATTTAGCCGGAGAACATTTAAATTGTGCGCGATGCGATATCCTTAATACCATGTTGCATGCCGCATGATCGATTGCGATGGCAACGGGGGACAGCACGGGGCGGGTGCGGTGCTGGCCGGATGAATGGCCAGCAATTGAGCCACCAAATCGGGTATGATTACCTCGAGGGGACATGTGGAGCTGTGCGTGGACTTTGGATATTGAGTGTCACGTTGAGGAACGTTGCAGCTTCAAAAAGGGATGTGGGCAGGAGTCACACATCATTGAGGTGGAGTTGGACAGATCATCGACAGATCAATTTTTGATCTCATTTGGAGTGGATCCTGGTCTGAAACAGTAGCTGAAAATAGGTGATCTTGTAAATTTATTTTGATCCATTGAGTGTAGAAGAGTGTCTTCAGAGATAGATATTTGTGGCTTTGAAATGGGTGATCGGTAATCATGTCCAATTTTTTAAGGAAGCATTGATTTGGCGCAGCTGATCGATGACCTTAAAGACATTTTGCGGAACAGCGGAACTGTTGATTTTGATCACAAGGCACGGACAACGTTCTTGGATGATTTACTTTGTCGCTCTTAGCCTCTTTGATGACTCACTGAAAAACTGAATTTATAAAGACACAGCCTTTTTGAATGGGACAAAGTACAGAACCGAAATGATCGAGTATCGCAAAAATGAAGAATTGATTAGGAGAGTGTTGAATAAGTCAAATAGAACTGGTGACCAATGCCCACCCACAGACGACTGAAAAGTTGAGCAATTACAGATCAGGAAAATTAGGATGGGTTAAAAGAGCAACAGAAGAGATCACCGACGGTCGGCAGACTCAACTCAAATGTACGGTCTTGGGGAGCACAAGGCTGAAAGAAAGATCTACTTAGATAATGGATGGGTTTGTCCAAAGTTTGTGTGCATACAAGACTTTAGAATAAGTACTCTCTAACAGCGACGGGTAACGATCGTGACTCAAAATTTTACAGGGTGTTTGTGTTGTTTGGTCAAGTGCAGAAAAAATTTAATTTGTCAGCCATCACTTCGAACTTTCGTTTACCTCTCTAGTTTCATACATTTTCGAGATCTACGGAAACCAAAACAATCTTAGGAGTAGGACAACTTACACACACCCTTATTCGAAATCCGTTTGCGAGTGATGCTCCTGCTGGTAGCTCTCATATGTCCATGAGTGTCATATGGACCTTAATATTGCTCTGGTTTTCTTTGACTATTGTAAGTGGGAAATAACAGAACTTTTCAGTATATACGATGGCTGTATCGAAATGTTTTTTTTTTCCTTGAAAAATTCGAATATTTGGACAAACTCTAACAAGAAGAAGGAGAAATGAGGAACCCTGGCATTTTCTTGTACAAGATGTTAATGATTGACGCTGAGATATGTATCTCGAGTCACTACCCCAAGTTTGACCAAACTGATTCTAACATTGGAAACATTGAAGTCATAAGGATCTTTCTGATTTTCAGCAGAGGTCAGTAATCACGCCTGAATCTAAGGGAGTGAAGAACGAGAGACGTTGACTCCCAAACTATGACTGAGGATTGTGATACAGAGATAAGCTTAATCTCCTTCTTAAAATGAAGAGGAACGATCATGTTTGTGGTCCTGAAAAATTCAAAATTTGTTCTTAGAATGATAATTTGTTTCATTACCAGAATGATCAGTGTTTATTTCAGAAGGGATAGTGTGCTCAGTGCGTCGACCCACACGCAGAAGGTCTAGGTTCGATTCCCGGACGGGACATCTCGCATTTTTAATTGTCTATGAAAATCTACTCAATTCCCGCCGTTCGGAGTCAACAAAAAACTGCAGGTGCCTTCTACTCGTGACATAACAGTAGCACGCACCACACGAGTAGTTGTTGTAGAGGCTAGGCCCTGGTTCCTTGTGGGCTGTTGTGTATCATCATTATTATTATTAGTGTGCTCAGCTATCAGCTAGGTATGTCATTGTAAGAACGTCCCTAATATACATGTTGTTAGGTGTTAATCTTATCATCTGATCCTTGTTGTTGCTTCAAGCCGAATGTCCAAATATTTTGACATCAGCCGGTTAATAGCTATGTATGGCTGTGGTTGTGATAGGCAGTTGCAACTTCGGTAAGCTCTGGTTAACTTTCAGCAAATGATCAAAAGGCAGTTTCAAGTGATTGGTGTATCAATTTCAACTTCACCACCAGCTACTACCGTGGACACCAAGGAATCTTGGTAATCTTGTTTAGACTCATGTCCGGAAGTTCGAATAATATACCTTGGACAAAAACCGACTGGATAGTCTCAGAGGCATCAGGGAACATGGGAAACAACGATCAAAGTTTATTCTGAGGTCCAGGAGGACTCCTATTGATGTCGGACGTGTGAATAAAGTTCCAAAGACAAACAGTCCACATCCATCGCAGACATTGTCTCAAAAATTTACAACTCATAAGCTTACATAATATAAAGTGAAACTGCAAGTCCAGTCCACTAGCACATATTGATGAAGTTTTGATATTTGATAATCCTGCATGGTATGGAAAACTGAATTGAAGCTGTGTGTGGATCGATTGTTAGCGTTTCTAATTTTTTCTCATTACGATGCTAGAACTTATACTAACTCAATATATATACAAACTTTGTTCCATTGGGCCTGCTCATTCATACGGACACTACACATTTTTTTGAACTTAAATGCAAACTACGAAGAGGATCTGTGTGCATCTGCTACTTAACAAACTTAAGACAGCAGCCGCAGTTTTCTTAAACAATGAACAATAAATATGTTTGCTCTAAGATTTGCAAGCATTCAGGACCGTAACAATTCGTTTTTTATTTTGTTGGAGGTTCAGAAACACTGCACTGGAGCACTCAAACTCGAAAACTGGTCCATTGTCGGTGAACCACATTTGATGTAATTTCTTCCTTCCGGCGGAAAACCAGCAGACGCTTCTGTGATAAAGAGTCTAGGTTTTCACCCACCACCTGATTAGAGCAAGCACCGGATATTGACAAAAAAGTGCTCTGCGGTGTGATCACTTTGTGGCATGTTGGTTGAAGCCCAGGTTCACCCCGGATTGTAGCGCCACAATAAGAAGAAGAAAAAGAAGAAGAAGGTGAAGTGTGTCGTTTGTACTCCAACAAGTCGTTTGCAGTCTTTTCAAATTTCGTGTTGAGGTTTGATCAGCCTGCTTCGTGGAGAGCCATGCCATCTCTGGTTGTGCTGTCGGAAGACCCAACTATCGATGGAAGCTCTAACTAATAAGCTGGTAGTCGCAAGGTGAGTTCGGGCCCTACAAATGCCTCTTTAGAGCCTTGTCTAGTGCTTAAGTAATTAAATTAAGAGGCATCTCAGCGCACAAGGGGCTGAGGTCACCTTAAGTTCATGTTGGCAAGAAGCTTAAACCTTTCGCTGAACGATGTCTGCCTGTGTTGAGTTAAATTTAAGAAGAAAAATTAATCAGTTCATTTGACAGCAATCAGCCATAGGTCCCTGCCCAAAAGAAATATATGCTCGGGGTTGGTGTTGGTAATTGTACGCGGTCTCGTTGGCATTCGCTGTTGATCAAGCATCCTTATAGAGCATAGCCAATGGACCTCCACCGCCACCGGATGAATTGTCTCGTTTAGGCATAAGACCCTTTGAAACTATCTCAAGATGAGATAGTTTAGCATACAGCGGAATTCTAACTAGGGGCGACCAACAATTATTATATTTTTATTATAAGGCTCAAAATGTTGTCTGACCGCTGATAGACCAGTGGACTCAAGATGCTTTTTTTTCAAATTTGAAGTTCACAAGTGTCATTTGGATAAACATTCGTGATCAAAATCGCCTCGGTTATCGATATAACTTCAATCTCTCAAAACGAGGTGGACATAAGTGAGCAGAACACCCATGTAGCTTGCATTAACGAAGGAGAACCGACTCGGAAAGTTCTTTGTACACCAGGTTAGCGTATAACCCATAAACTGGGTCTTTACGCAGACTTATGTGGTCGAATGTAGTCCTCTTTGTGGTAGGCCATATAGTGGTAAATATTCCTTAGGACCAGAAAGCCCGAAACCTTGAGGTGCGATGCCGGATTTCGAGGGCTCTCAATTTCGGTTGTTGAAACCTGGTACAAGTTTCTAAAATTTGGTATCGTTCTCTGGCTTACCACACCCGTACCATGCCACGCCTAGACCTAATTCCTGATTTTCTATAAGGACACTGTCAGACGTTCTCTTCGTTTCTCTATCTTTGAAATTAGTAAAAAGTTTTGAATCTCGCTCCGACTTCAATCTCACTCTTTCCCATCACTCTACCCCACTCTCTCTCCTCTTCAGTCTCCCCTCTCTTCCTTTCTCTCCTTTTCGACATACAAACGAGATTCATACAAAATTATGTTTGCCCACTTTTGGACTACGACCAGCCCCGGCCTAAGGAACATTAAAAAACTTAAAGAAAAAATTTCAAAACAAGACCGTTCTAATCTCAACTTAAGGCGGGTCAGAATCAGTGTCAATAATTGTCGGCAGTCACAAAATGTTGCCATATCTTGAAAAGGTTGCGTCTTAAGCGCTCTACAGCACCGTTCTCCGCCAATGTCTTTCTCCTTACAATGACTCAAATCTCTGCTTTCTGCAACAACCAACTTCTTGATATTCAAATCTCCCATCAATCCACCCAACAAGTACCAGAATTCCATTACAGCCAATTTCTGCAACAAAACGCAACAAAGCACGCACACGTTACGCGTTTCTCGCGCAAGTGATTCATCATCGCGCACCAAGCGGCCGGCCGCTGCCAGTTGCCACCGCACCGTAAGCACTTGGCCAGATTTAGATTCAGATGCATCTGCGTCACTCACAACAACGTCGCATGTTAACACACTTGGCGATTTGCAACGGCCATCGGGGCGACGACGGCAAGTGGATGCGCGTGACGACTGCACAAATGTGGCATTCAATTAGGTTTGGCAGGGATGCGCGCACCACCGGCTAATGGTGCGGCGAAAAGTGCGATCGTAGCGTGGCCGCAATTGGACCATTAATCGCGCGTGTGCGTGTTGACATCGGTAATTGAGATTCCTAGACGGTGCCAATCAATCTCCCGGCCAGATCGACTGCGCGGAGCATTCATGCTTGATAAACGGGCCCGAGGTGCTAATAGCCTTGTACCCACAACGACAACACATCGCGACGATCTCTGTATGGTCTCGAGAGTGCACGACGATGACGACGCGGACGCTGCTCGTTCCCACGGCAAGCAGAACAAAGGTGTCAACGACAGCAACGAAAAATGCAAAGTGCTCAGGATAAGCCAATTCCAGAAGTTACCTCTCGTTTGCTTTGTTCTCTGATGGGGTGGGTAGGGGAAGGCAGCGGAAGCGCAACTGCTTCGAGCGCTGTTGCTGTTGATTAACACCAGCCGTGGGGATGCAATGCAAATCTTGCTGCAGAGCGAGGGACGCGACAGGACAGAGGACAGGACACACCAAATGCGGAGAGCGACCAGCAGTCCTCCGCCAGGTATATGAATAATAACGAGCTGCAGCTCCACTGGAAGGGCCGCCGCAATTTTCCTTGGTGCATAAAGCGCGTGAAAAACGACTTTCGGGCCGAGGATCCTCCGATTCGCGATTCCAGGGAACAGCCGAACTTATCGAAGGCTGCGCTGGTTGGCAGCTCCTGGCGGCCGTGCTGGCTGGCAGTTATAAGATAGCAGCAGCAGCAGGAGCGGGCATACGAAATGATGCTCGTTAGCAGCTCGCACCCGAGAGCCACCACAGTCCACCAAAAGCGCGCTTATCAGTTCGACGGTTGGTTGGTTCGCTGACTGGCTGCTGCTGTGGCTGGTGATGCTGGTGCTGCTCATTGCCTCCTCTTTTGTGGATTCCAAAGAAATTTATGTGCAGCACGGCGGAAAGGTTACGTCCACGCTTCCACACCACCACAACCAGCAGCCGCTGCTGCGGCAGCGGAGGCAGCTCGCTGCGCGATAAGGATTGAAATATTAACACGAATCGGCTGTGAAATGAATATGGCTGCCAGAGAACTGGACCTGACCAGTGCTGGTGATGGTGGTGCCGATGCTGGAGTTGCGGTTGTGTCGGTAAGGAGGGCCGTTTCCTTTTGGGTGAGATGTTGTGCTACGCCGCCGTTGCTGGTGGTGCTCGCTGATGGTGCAGCAGATGTGAAATGGACTCTGCTCTAGAATGGGTGTGTGAGTATCGATAAATGGCGCAGTTTGTTGGAACAGCGCATGAGTTTAGTTTTAATTAAATGCTTGGCCCGATAAGCCAGGACAGACCATCTGCGAGGCAAGCACATTGGTGCACCGAGGATGGCGGCAGTTTTAAAGAATTCTTCATCTGCGTCGCTCCCTCTTAAGAGTTTACTGCTCTTACTGGACCTGTTCCCACGTCCTTGACACTTAAGTCGTCGTTTAGCTACCGAAATCATCTCTCCACCTCCATTAGCCACCCAATACGACTTTCAAGGCCAACCTTTCGATGCAAAACCAAGGCCAACTAAATCGCATCCAATCACCTCTGTCGCTGCTGCAGATGTCCAAGGACAACTCATGAGAACGACTAGAAGCCGAAGATCATAAATTTTGAATTATCTTCGCCTCAATTGTTGAGGTGACCACAAGAATTAAGCAACTCCTCCTGCCGTCCGGCTGGTGTGCTGCACAAAAACGTACACACGGCCTCATTCAAATGGTGTCCTGTGGTGTAGCTCGTTATCCTAAAAGAAATCCGAAAGGATGATGTTTTCTGGGATTTTTCTCTCATTTACCGGAGACAGATTCTCGACGCTCCTTCCGTTGTCCTTGGTTGGGTAATATTTGTATGCGCAACGACTGCTTGATTGTCGTTGTCCTTCGTTCTTTTGCACGCTTTAATCGATTCGCCCCGAAGGAACGGACGAGAAGGACTCCCAGGCTGGCGATGGACTCTAATTTTGTTGTGCGACAGTAAACAATTTGGGATTTGTTTGCAAACGTCTTTTCGAGCTGGAGGAGGGTCGGGAGAGGTTTGTGTAGGAGGTGGCAGTGCAGCCAGCTTATCCGGCTAATCTTTGAGGATGTTTTGGTTGTTTTGTTTTTTTTTCGATTTTTTCCGCTCGCTGCGGTCTGCCGTGGCGGCAATTATTCATGCGGCCGCTGTGTGGCGGTGAAGTATGATAAGGCACGGTCGCGGTAATAACCCCCCCTCCCGTACTGGAGGCTGGGAGCGTTGCTTCCGGTGTAGACATTTGAACTGGGTGAGAATTTCCGTGCACTCTGGCAGAGAATGAAAGGCGTGAACGGCATTCAAATTACAAATGGCTGGGGGAGAGTGCAGACCCTTTAGAGCCTGAGTGGCGGACGCTGGTTTGACGGCGAAAGAATGACGATTGGTGTTGAAAAGGATAATCGTGGCGCATAGAGAAGCCATTTTTGCAGCGGATAGTTTACGGAGTCCTGAAAGTGACTATCTGTAGGGGTCGACACTTTGAAGAACTGCTTAGGAGCTGTACGAAGTCCAACGCTTGTGTAGCTTTAGTCAAAGTTGCGAGAAGAACAGATTTTGCCATCAATTGGGACTTTACGCTTGAAACAACGAGCTAAGCGACTACAAGGCGAACAAGGCGAAGACGACGTCTCTTTTCAATTGTCTACAAAATTCTTTCATTTTCTTAAATCACCTACAAGAAGGGACAATTTTCAAACATTTCGCCTCTATTTCCAAACTTAAGTGCTAACGAAGTTGAAGCTCACAAACCCGCGCTACTTCCCCAAAATCACCCGAATCCTGGCCTTGAACCATCTACTGGGGAAGTTTCTCTCCAAATCATTGACGTTGTGTGTGGTCCACAGCTTGCACCCCAGTGTCCGCACCTTCGGCTCACAGGAGGCAGTACGTCTGCTCAGACTCGGTTTGGGCAGTTATAATTGTTAATTGAATAGAGTTGAGTCGAGTCGAGTCGAGAGGATTCCCCGCTGTGGTCCCTAATTAAGTTTCGTTACTTTTGGTCGGCTCTTGCTGCTCCACCTAATGGATTCATTACAACCACGATGACGATGCTGCTGCTGTGGCCGCCTCATCGCGACCAGTGAGACGAGACGAGGATGAGGCACACACGTTTTAATGAGCTTTCGTCGCGCGCAAATGTACATGCATGCATACACTCATTGGCGGCGGCGACCGTCATTTCGGGTCAGGCGCCTTGAGGAGATTTCTTTTCCTCTTGTTTCATTCGCTGACTGCCAGTTCGTGATGGTTATCTAGATTGAGGCGAGTATCGCTTTACATGCGCACACATTCGCGTCAAACTGTGGATAGAAGCAAGAGCGTGTGTATCGATTGCCGCACCCTATGAAATGGTTTCCACGATCGAAATTGATATTTTTTTGTTTTCTGGTTTGGCTTTGTTTTGTTTGTGCTTTATTTAATGGCAGAACAGATGTGAGCTCTTGAACTCAGATCTGATGGGATTTGTCGTTGATTTTACTGTTTATTCGTGGAGGGGAAATGTTTGGTTCCGACAAATGCTGCCAATGATCAGGAATTCTCGCAAACTCTCTCATAAATCGAGTCAAGAGCAGTGTAAAATAAAGCTGTCTCAACTTTATTTGAGGCGGCTGTGTCATGGATTGCCTTCTTCGCCGTCTTCCGTCCATTAAGCAAGTCGCCTTCATTGCTCTCAGCAGATTGGATGAAGTTTCTCCGTACTTACGAGGATGGCTCGACAAGAACTTGGCCTAGAAGACGAAAAATTTTGAATTTTGGAAAAGTGAAAATTCAGTTTACTTCCTTTTGCCCAAAACACTCAACCCTGCGATGCTCCAACTTCTTCAACGTTTACAGAGGGTCTGTCAAGTGGGCCTTCATAGCAAATATATATCCCTTAGTCGGCTTTAGGCAAAATCTTGAAAATTTGGTTAATGAGGCAGCAGTTTGTAGCCTTATTCGATCATTATGAGAGTGACGATGGGGTATGTGTAAGTTGGTACATCATGGCTGTTTTCATCACCAAATGGTAGGATTTTCTTCGGCATAGAATCGATCAGATTCGCCCAGTGACTCTTTCGATATTTTATGAATCTCAGAAAACAGAAACCATTACCGGCCGGTGCGGCAATCGTCACGTAGTACGGAGTGAAATCGACGGGTGAAATCAATTGCTTCGAATTGCTTAATCTTTGGTGTGTAGCAGTGGATCCATTTTGTAGTGCTAAAACAGCACTGAATGCTCAGAATAAGTCTCACGGTTACGCTTTTTATCCGGAGTGTGTAAGCGCTGCACGCATTGTGCAAACGGCTTTCTCATGCATAATATTTCATGTGGAATATAAGCCTGGGGGTGTTTTGAGATGCTAAATGTCTCAATCGGTGGTTGGCAATCGGTGGTCAGCAATCGTCCGTTGTAACCGTATTCAGGGCACCGAACGTGGCTTTTCAGGACTTGGCTTATTAGGATGGCGCCTCACTTAATAAAACAATTTTCAATAAAAAGAGCCAAAATACATAGCTTCCAAGCGTTCCTTGATTTTATTGAGCAACTTTTATTTAAAAAACACGATGGAAACCGGATGTATGTATGTATATAGGTCCTTATTCATTTATATAAAACCCGTGGACACGTCTCCGGCGCGATCAAAACAAAATTCGGGTCCAAATCGGCAGAAATTTTTACAGTCGCCGTCTATGAAAATGTACTTCACGACAGTTGTACTTCTAGGTGAAGTCAGTGAGGCTACTGCACAAGGACCGTATATATCGGACAGCCTGAATTTTGTACTGTAATTGGTCTAGCTGTCTAAGGCTCTGAATGCAAAGACAAAAGAGCTCTGTAGCCACAAACAAGTCACAAACTTCTTTTGTGTTAGGTTTTTGAAACGTTGGAAAATCTCAGCTGTGTTTTTTTGAAATCCAACTACTACTACGGTCATAACATAACTCAATTTTTTAATAAATAAAAAATAAAAAATACTGAAATATTATTCTTGCCTGCGACCTAAGCTCTGAACTATCAGTCAACCTGAGAATCTGAAGAAAACAATAGTCAATCCTAAAATTCAAGACCCCTTGTAGCTCTTGTACCTTCTTTTTAATAATTACAGACTTAGAGATACTTCATTTTTGTATACATATTGCTCTCTACGCTCTGGAGAGCTAATGTAAGTATAAACATTGATTTGCTTTCCACTACAATGTTTATTTTGGGATAAAGATATTTGTAATATAGAAGAATTGATCAAACTTCTAATTGTCTGGCCATCTTCTCCAAGCAAACATGTACATGTCAATGTCTAGAAAAACACTGGAAGTAAAGGCTGTGTAATGGGTCTTAACTGGAGTCACTCCGGCTTATTATTCACTTTGTGGCCTTAATTTCGTAGTGCTGGGCATTGTTTCCAAAAACTCAGCTGTCATTCATAATAGTTGAGTTTCCGCCATTTTCGACTTTGGGTCGTTTCCAAATCGAACAACGCTTTAAAATTATTAAAACTTACAACAAAAGTGATAATTCAAAACTAGCCAATATATAGTCTATAGTCGTCATAATCAACCAACAATTCGGGCAATCGGTAAAATTGTGAAGAAATGTGAAGAGAGTGGAAGCGTTGCTTATGTCTTTAGGCCCATGCATCATCATAATTCACGGTCAGTTAAAAACATTGTTACCGTAAGTGCAAGTATTGCCTATAATCCGAATTTATCGATTTCCCGACATTGTCAGCAATTGAACGTGACGATTACAATCAATTCAATGGTCGACTGAAAGCCGATAGTTGGGGATTGAAGGATATGATTTAAACGTTGCGTGGTTCCAACAAGACGGAGCTACAAGCTACATGAATGCTTTATTGAATAAGAACCTTCCTGGTGGTCCTTATTGCGACCTCAATTTGCCAACAATGTCATGCGATTTAACAGCATTTAGTGTTTTTGTGCGAGGTTTCGGAAATGACAGTGCTTACGCGCATGAAATCCAAGCTTTATGTGTGTGTCTTCCTGAGACAGCCTTTGAGTTATTTTGTTTCCACACAAAATTGAAAAGTCCGAACGTTATGAAAAATTAAAATTTTCATCAAAAATACCTTGCTGTGGGTGTTTTATTTATATTTGCTTTTGAATTAAAAAAATGAAAGGTCGCCGTAGTTTTTGCGTCATTTGTTATTAATTGAGGAGAGTGTCAAGAGGATAAAATCCACCTCATCTAAACTACAACTATAGGACTTGTTGAAAAGGCGGAAAGCCCAAATACATTATTTCCAGCTTAAGATTTTGGCACTTCCTGGCTCACCACTTATAAGATTGAGTCTATTAAGAAATGCTTCAGTTCCTCGAAAAAAAACTTTTTTACAAAGTTTTAAGAGTGTAAGTCAAAACGGGAGCAGTTTAATGTCAGATTTAGTTCTAACTCCAGTCAAGAAAATCCCTGTGATCCATATGTTAGAGCTATGGACTCGGGCACTATCGCACTATGGATCGAATTGGAAAATTATTTTGTTTCATAGTTGATGAGGCACTGACAACGAGTACTCGGATTTTATCACTAATGTGCTTCAGTTTGAGTCACAAAATCATATTTGTGGGAAATTTGAGTTTTGGTTTTTTATTCCACTGGTAGCGGAACGTGCCTAATCAAGTGTCTACGGACACAATGTTTAAAATGGCGATGTCCGTGTGGAGTGCATGTACAGTACGACTCCGGCCAGAAGGTTCTTTGTGTAGAAGCAGAAGAATGACAGAGTAACAAAAGAAGTCCTAGATTGTTTGAAATGATCCCAATTCAATCTTGTGCTCGAAATTGGGAACAGCTAATAAATGATGGCCAGGTTTATTTTGAACTATAATGGCTCACAAACAGAGATAGGAAGATAAACTGGCAAATTTAAAAAAAAATCAAAAGCTCAATAACTAGCCACAACTCGCGGTGATCTCTTTTGGTGCACACTCTGTGCAGAAGTACATTTTGAATGCCAATACGAACTCGCTTTACACCCTTCTTAACGTTGTATTTTTGAGAGTGTTGAGTCTCCATTTTTTTGCTGTCAACATTTTCGATGTTTCCCATTATCATTGCTTCTCAGAGACTGCCTTCTTCAACTGAATTTGATAAAGCGCATGAGCAACAAAACAAAGTACAGAACTATGGCGCTCTGATAGGACCCTTCATCTGAGCCAAGTGGTGGAACAAACTACAAAATTTAGAAGGAGCCCACTAACGGTTTCAATTCATTCCTTGCGCGTTCTAAATTACATTACAGACAACTACACGCACTGCACCTTCTCTCAACTTGTTCCTGTATTGTCTCGCTTCTGTTCGAATCTCCGTCGGACAAAACCTTGCCGTCGGTAGTTTCTTCACTCAAATCCTTTTTTTTTTTTTTTTTTTTTATTTTTTTTTTTAATTCATTTTTATTTGTGACTTCATGCAATTCTTAGGTACTAGACAAAAAATGCTTAAAACTAGTTAATCGAACCAATGATACAAGAAACTTAATGACCCTTGGCGGGCACTCTAAGCTAAACCTAAACTTATAATATGTCTTTCGACGAATGTAAATTAAAAAGTATTTGCACTAATCATGCATATTGAATTTAATGAAATTAAGAAAAACAAAATCGAGAAAAACTTAATTACTGGACTGTTTTATTAAAAACTTATAAACTAACTTAAATACTACCTTAAAATAACTTAAACTACCTAAAGCTAAATTTACCCACGTACATATACACATGTATATACAATCAAATAGACATGTATATCTATATGTGTGTGCTTAGTATGTACAATGTATACACATAGGTGCACGGTGGTGCATGTATGTGTATACCGATTTTTTTTTTTTTTTTTTTTTTTTTTTTTTTTTTTTTTTTTTTTTTTTTTTTTTTTTTTTTTTAAATATGTCTTACAACTTACAACTAACTTAAAACTAGCCTAAGGTATGTAAGCCGGTCATAGGTTGACGCAGTTAGACCTAAGCCTATTCCGCTGCATAACAGCGACCGACTGTGCCCCATAAGGGGGTACGCACTGCCCTTTCTAACCCGGGTCTAAAGGATTGGAAGATGGAGTTCCCTCTATCCCCAACCACCAGAATTTTCGATGTTGCATTTTAACATCCCGCACGTCCCGACTGGATACCGCCGTACTGAACCGGAGGAGACCCTCCTCAGCTCGTTGTGCGACGGAACGGTCGTGGTTGAGTCGCCCATCCACAGTTGATCTGGCGATGTGGTAGATGAGCGGTACCGCATTTATATTCTGTATCAGTCCGTTTTGGTCAAAATAGAGAAAAGCTTCTGGGGGGACGAAGCCATTGTGACGTACCCTTTCGTGGTATTGGGGATTGGGGTAGTAAGCCCCATAAATCAGGTTGTTGGTCGAGTTCGTCGCTCTCGCAATATGTCCTCGAATCAACTTCACCAGGAAATTGTCCACTCGTATCAGGTTCGCCCTGTTGTATAAAACCTCATTAGAATAGAATTTTCTGTACTGGGACTCAGGTGTTCTGTAAATGCGAAGGCAAGCCCTAAGACAACCCCTCTCAAACACCCGTATCTTTTCCATCAAGCTTGCACTCACATTGAACCATACGGGACAGCCATAGGTGAGCATTGGCCGGATGAGGGCCATGTAGCAGATCACCTTTACCCTCCCATCGAGTTGGCTGTTGTAAAACAGTCTCTTGGTAAGGCCAAAAGCGCCTCGGGCCCTGGCCAGAGCAGCATCTACATGTTTGTTAAAATATAGATATTGATCTAGCCAGATCCCCAGGTATCTGACTACTGTCCTTTGCGCCAGTGGTTGCCCGTCTCGTCCAACAATTGAGAACTTTCGCCAATTCTTTTTCGTATCCGCCGAAGCCTTATACAACGGCGTCCTGAACAAAATGGTTTCGGACTTGTTGAAGTTGATTTTCAACTTCCAGTCGTCGCAACCTCTCATGAATGAATCGAAGTCACCCTGCGAGAGAGTAGTGATTTCCTCGATTCTTTTACCTGATCTGTACACGATCAAGTCGTCGGCGTACGCAATTACGTACGGGAGAGAACTAATAAGATCGCTCAAGTAAATGTTGAACAGGATCGGCGAATTAACGGCACCTTGTTGGAGACCATTTTTTACTTCGAAAATACCTGTAGAGGTCACGTTGCCATTCTTGACGACGAACTTTCTACCGGTGAGCATGTTACACAGCAGGTACAGCAGTGGTTTACTGATGCCTAGCCGATTGAGCTTGTAAAAAAGTCCTTCTAACCATACGGTGTCGAAGGCCTTCTCCAGGTCAATCAAGCAGGCACCCGTACATTGTTTCTGGCTCTTGTTCCATTGGATATCCGACACCAGTTTCGACGCGGCATGAATAGTGTCATGCCCCGCTTTGAAACCGAATTGGTTATCCGGAATTATATTTTTGTCCTGAGTCCAGGTGATCAGCGCTCTATTTATCACCTTTTCGAATACTTTGCTGATATTCGGAAGGAGACTAATTGACCGGAGGTTGCATGGGTTAGACGAGTCTTTTCCTCGTTTGGATATGGGTTGCACAATCGCGGTTTTCCAATGCTCCGGATAATGTGCATTATTCAGGGCATTGTTGAACAGGATTGCGTACATAGTAACCACGTCTCGAGGGAGATGCCTTAGCACAATGTTTGAGATCCCGTCGATCCCCACTGACTTCTTTTTCTTAAGTGATTCGAAGACCGCTTGGAGATCTGTCTTCGAAATGAATGGGGGATGAACCCCTTCGTCGGCGACGGCATTGTCTGCCATGTTATCATCATTGAACACGACAAAGCCAGTGTTCTCAGATCGCCATTGTTGCAGATCTTCACGAAGAAGAGTGTTATCAATAAGTACGCGATATTCCAAGTCGTGGTTGGGGCGAACACTCTCATTCACCTTGTATACTTCCTGGAAAACCGCGCCAAGTACCTCTATTTTCTCTTGCGGGTCTTCGACCACAAAAAAGTTATCGTCGAGTACAACGTTGTCTGGATCAATGCCTGCTGCAGTCAGTATTTGTTCATTGTCTGTCGTCCTGGGGAGCTTAAGACACGGAAGATCGCTGTTTTTTCTTCGAAAGAATTTATTAATCTGCGGGAACATGCTTGGATTGTTAGATCTAACCGCCCGAATCTTTTCGTTCCAATACATATTAGCAGCAACTCTGTAGTTCTGGACAATTAATGTTTGAACGTTCTTGATAAGCGATTTCAGTGTCCTAATTTCCTCATCTCGTCTGTCAGTAAGCTGCCTGTACAAGGTTTTCAGTCTTGACAGGAGTCTACTTTTCTGTTGGTGAAGTGCGTCTATTGTCGCATTGCGGTACACGTTTTCGTTGTTTGTGCGTGTATACCGAGGTATAGTACTGTCCATCGTTAGTTTTATTGTCTCATCCAATTGGATTAGATACATGTCAATCTCTTCGTTTGACAAGTTTCTGTTGGACGGTATGTGGAGCCCATTCGAAGAGATTGCTCTCGTTATTTGTCTGGAGAAGCGTGTCCAGCGTGCCCTACGATAGTTGTAGGGGTACGTTTGAACAAACTCTCCTAATTCCGCAATATCGTTAGGGATCTTGATTTCGGCACTGAGTCCGCAATGGTCACTGAGATACACGAAAGTGTTTAAGCAGTTTACTGTTTGTGAGTTTGTGTCTGTCAGCTGCAGTCTTGCGTCAAGCAACAGGAGATCCAGATAAGAGCCGCTTCTAGGAAACGACGAAATCTCTGTTGCTTTCAAATCTACTCGGTATTCGACACTGTGCAAGCAGAACCAGTTATACAACTGGTTCCCTCTGTCATTGGAAGCTATGTTTCCCCAGTATCCGTGTCGGGCATTTAAGTCCCCGGCCAAAATGAAATAGTTCTCCTCCGAGTCCAGCCTAAGACAGCGAAAGAGTGAATCGAGCTCTGATATAGTCGTTCTGGAACTAGGGATGCCAGAGGAGTAGACCGACACCGCATACAACCTCCTTCCACTGCGAAGCGAGATGCACGCGATACAGGCCTCCAACTCTTGAAACCTTCGCACTTCACTACTATACACTACTTTATGTTTAATGTTATTTTTTATGCAGATCGCAACACCGCCTCCACCACTGGAGTTGGGCCGGTCTCTCCTAATAACATTGTAATTACTGTGCTCCAGTGTGCCACTCCGAGTTAGCTTTGTTTCGCTAATCAGAACTAGGTCTGGGCTTTGGTCATCTAACATTTTATAAAGCTCGTTTTTTCGAGGGATCCCTATCAATGAATTTGCATTCACTGCAAGGATCTTATAGGTTGTCTCCGTCTGCGCAGCCATTAAAACTGATGACGTGCTTGGCTCTGCAGTAGCGCCAGGATTTGGTCTACCCGCTCTTCTAACCGCTCCATACGCCTTTCAATGGAGGATTTCCATTCCGGCGTTGGATCGTGTGCTCTTGGCACTGAGGGCTGCGTCACTACCTTCGGTAGTTGCAGCTTATCTGTACCCCTATGGCCAGACGCCATTTGGGCGTAGGTCATTTGGGGGGTGACGGGTATGGCCGTCCCGAGTGGATTTTTCACTGTCAGCGTCTGCTGCTGCTTCTGCAGAACCACTTTTGCTTTGCGCTCTTGGAATTTAGGGCAACCCCGATAATTAGCGGTGTGCCCCGCATTCCCGCAGAGAACGCACTTAAGCTGACTTTTATCAGCTGCTCCCTCTTGCCCCAGAGAGCAGTTCTCCGCGCTGTGGTCCTCGCCGCACTTCACGCATCGAGGCTGCATTTGGCAGTTCGACGCTGAGTGCCCGAACCTTTGGCAACGGAAGCATTGTGCAATGCCGTCACGCCGCCGTATAATATCCCATTTGCAATGCCAGCCATCTAAGCAAATGGTTTTCTTCAGATTACCCACATTGCTATTGGGTGAGAACTGTACGATATAAAGGGGTAATTTGCGCCCCTCTCTCCTTGCCCTGACTGTGGAGAAGGGCTTAACCCCGACGAACTCAATTCCATCGCACACTTGCTTCTTGAGCATTTGGAAGACCTTCTCCGCTTCGAACGGAACAGCGGTCCTCAATAGACGGAACTGGCGTTTTTCAATTTTCGGGGTGAAAGAGAAGAACTCCAACTTAGAGATCTTTAAAAACCCTTTCAAAATGTTGTGGTCGGCCACTGTCTTGCAGTGAATAGCATACCTATCAGAACCTTTGCTTTTGCTTATATAATAATTGCCTTCACCTATGGCCTCTTTACATACCTTAGCAGTTCTTTCGATGTGTGCCGTGTACACATTGATGGGTGGCACCTTTTCTTTTTTCTGTTTCTGCTGATGTTGGTTTGCTGTCTTCTGTCGCTGTTGTGTTGCTGGCCGCTGTGTTGCCGGTGTTTGTTGCGAATCGGCGTCTGGCGTCGGCTGTGTTGCTGGTTGCTGATTTTTTTGCGTAGCTGGTTGCTGTTGTTGTTGTTGCTGGCTGGCAGGCCGCTGCTGTGTTGCCGTCTGCTGTTGACTAGCTGCGTGGAGTTTTTGTTGCTGTGTTGTTGGTTGCAGCTTCTCTCTTTGTTGCCTCTTCTTAGACATTGGTTGTTGCTGCTTCTTCTGTAACTGTTGACCCTTCCCTTGTTGGTCCAACTTTCGCTTCTCGAGCGTACTAGCTTTCAGCTCTCTGATTTCAAGCAGGAGACGCTGAATTTTCTCCTGCATGTCGTCCACAAGGGTTTCCTTGAGGCGAAGAACACGTTCTATTTCATCCTCGGTGTCGGTCTCAAGCGAGTCATAGCTGTTGCTACTGACGGCGAACAGGCCTTCCCCTCCATCCGACACATATTGGACCGTGTCTTCCTCAGACTCGGCTGCTGTTGTGCAGGCGGACCCCGCCTCGCTTTGCTCTCCCCCCTGCATGCCTTCGGGTGAAGCATTTACATTGCGGCGTTTTCCGCTGATGGGAGACGTTTTTTTCCTCCTGCGCTTGGCTCTTCCTTCGTTGGGCACTGTTAAATCGGATGACTCTGCCCTTGGTGAGAGCAGGTCATTGTCCGCTCTTGAGAGCGCGGACCGCCCGTTGGCTTCCATCAACTAACACTCAAATTCTTATATATTTTTTGAGTTTTCCGTAAAAAAAGAAAAATTGGCTGCTGTCCCCGGCGGGGATCGAACCGGGCACCCCAGGTGTTGTGAGCAGTAACTCTACCCAGTCGACCACTTGCTTGTTGTGAAACTTGTGGCACTGAACTATTTAAGGACTGTGGTATAAAGTTTTTTTTATTGAAAATTAGTCGAAGCACTCGCGAACTGCACTACTCAGAGGTCTGTGAACGACTGATCACTCAAATCCTCAACAGATTTGCATGCAATGCGTAAACAATCCCCAAAATCATGGTTGATAATGTAAAATCAAAATAAGACGTTTTTCTTTGAAAATAAATTCACGCTCGGAAAAAGATTGTTCACTTTGAATTCCCAAATCAAATGGAAGGCGTTTCAAATTAATCAGAGTTCAGTGCAAAACATCCAATGGAACCGTCCCTTAACCCAAAGAAGACCTTAAAGCAGGCATACGTTGATTTTTGGTGGATATCTTCTGCGCTCAGCCATGGATGCACTCCATTCGTCTTGCACACCCAGTGCAGCTGTGAACACAATTCCCATCAAGACCAGAGAGAGCGAAAAACCCTCAAACTCCCGTCAGAGTGAAACCAAAATCATTTGAAAGCAAAGCTAAAGGCACATCATGTTTTGGCCAAATCTACGCAACACGAACAAGCGATTATGGCAAATTGGAGACGTCAAGAAGCTCAGCGATTATGATGGTAAATGTTTACAGAGGGACCCATCCACCCCCCCATCCACCACTCAGCACACAAGCGAAACGAGCGAGCACTCTAATCGGTTCCGGCGTTTCGTCGTTCGGACGGATGCAATGTTGAACGAGCGAAACAGAGCAAACAAGATAATGTAGGAATGAATTCAATGACGCGTCAACGCTTAAACAAATTAACGATCTCTCCCTTCTCCCGTGTGTGGGCACAACACACACACACACGCACACACAGACGCCAGCTGCGGAGTCGTCAAATGAGTGAGAGGAGGAAGTTAGATGAACGCTGGAGAGGGATGGCGGCAACCACAAGTCTTTGCGGTCGTCGGGCAGCTCTGCACACGATTCGAGCACGCAACAGCCATTGCTGCGCATATTTCGGGCGCTGTTGAAGCGAGATGGGCTACAATTCAACTGGTGGGTCTGTTCGCACTCGAACGGATTGGCAGAGTGGGGCTTCGTTCATTGTGTCTGAAGAGGGGAAGCCGATGAATTGCGGTTCGATGAGATTAATGGCCGACAGAGATGAATTCCATGCGGGAATGACGAGAGTCAGAGAGAGATAAGTAGATATAGGTATTCGTTTCGCCGTGCAGGTGAATGGAGTGGGCATGGGGGTTCATCGAGTTAACAGTTTGCGGCGAAATGGTAATCGCCGGAGGGGAGATGGAGACGTCATAAGGCTGATGGAATTTTTAAAAAAAACTGCGAAAGGAATGCGAGGAACTGTGACTGTTGGCGAGGCAGCAGTCACATGCACTTTTAAGCTCTAGATGAAGTCCTGAGCGGTTATAGTTGACAATTTCCAAAATAGAGGAATATATGAAGCTTGAAATGACCGCGGATTCGGCAGAGATGGAAGGACATGTAGATAGCTGTCGAGTAAAGCTGTTTAAAGGGATTATCTTCGGGTATGATAGGGTGTTTTGGACATAAAATGAACTAGTCAGTTTGATGAGTGCATCTCTCTGAAGGAATGTATGCAGCCTGCTCCATTTTGACCCAAAAACAATATTTTTTATTCTTATGAAACTAATTCACTGAGAAATAAGAACGAGTATGTGCCGGCACTGTCACTCTTAGTTGGGTAGAGCAGCACAATGAGAAAGGAAAACTACGCTACTAGTTTAGCAACGTAGCAGCCCATTTTGACATAAACAGCCTTTTGCTGCTCGAACACTTGCCAGAAAGTCAGAATCAGACCTCCGCAGAATGTAATAAGTCTTCTGCTTAAAAGCCCGTAAGAACATGTTGAAAACTTATTTCTATAGGAAACTGTGTGATTCGGCGAAGTCAATTGGCGCCTATGAAGTACAATTTGTTTCCATATTTGTGGCGAGCCATAAAAGACTGATTTATTGCCGACAATCTGAAAACGATTCAAGCACCTAAACCGAATATTATTCAAGACATGTGTGAGCTACAGCCAGAAACCCTCAACTAGGTCTTTCAAAGTTGGGGTTGACTGAATAAAAGCCGAGGCGGCCATTTGAACGATGTTCTACTTTATAATCAATGGAAACGTTTTAATCTGAAGAGCAGATGAAGAAGTCTTTTCGAGAACAAATTCTTCTCTCAATCTTTGGCCCTGTTTGCGTTGATGGTTTCAGGAGAAGAAGACATAACCACGAACTATACATGAGCCTAGCCAAGCTTCTATGGAGTGCAGGTGCTACACAGTTTCAGCCCAAAGGCTCCTTTATTTAGAATCAGTGGCGGAAGCACAAGGAACTGATGGGGCGTTGGAAGCTGAACAAGAATCTAAAAAAATGGCTACTACGGATTGTTTCAAAAATATTGGAAAAAGCTTGCTTCACCGTATCGAATTCCCCTAAAATTGGAACTCCTAAAACTGAATTTGCAAATGTACTGCGTAGCAGAGCTGCTCGATAAGTCTATGCCAGAAAGCATTATTATCACAATTCATGTCGATACTACGGGACTACCACCAACTTATCAAAACTTATATAGAAAATCATCAATTCTGTGGGAACTACAGTCCACAAGGGACCAAGGTCTGCTTGTTCAGCCATTGCTCACATTGAGCGTACTTTTGTTCTATCACAAGTCGAAGGGACCCTCAGTTTCTCGCTGAAACGAAAGAATTTGAAAAACATTTAAAAGACAATTACTATTCTTGAGAGTTGTCGAAAGAGGTGGTGATGTGAAAAAATTAAACGCGAGTCTCGGAATCGAACCTAGAAACTTTAGTGTGTGAGTCAATGCACTTACCAAATAAGCCAGGTCTTCCCAATGGAAAATTCTACGTACAATGCGGAATACTGAACATTCGAACTTACATGAAATCGAAGCATGGGTACCGCAGGGTAGTGTACTAGGTCACATCCCCTATTTTTTTTTGTTAATTCGCTAAAAGTGAGTAAACAAAATTTTTGCTCAAGTTCATCGCCTTCTTCATATCTACTCAAATCAGTTACAGCAAATGATCTTAGATCAAATTAAAGTCCTCATATAGTAAATCATAGTGTAAAGTGGACTATTGAGATTTGTTAATTTTTTTAAAACGCACACGAAAAGACACACCAAAAGTGTATAAGACAAAATTAAAAAATAAAAAAAACAATACTCTTTGTGTTCAGTTTTCGGCTTAAATACATGGCTACAGGCTTTTGTGTCATATCTAGGACCACTTTTCAGTCAAAACCGCTTTTAGGTCTTCCTTGATTTTTGTATTCCTTTCTCGAATGTGGCTGTCCAAGTGATCCCATGTCATCGCACGACGAGTCCACATAACTCCCCACAATCGCAATGCTTTAAGGTCTGCAATTTGGCCCACTTGCGATGCGATTGTCTCAAAATAAAATTAAACATAGGCACTGCCAAGAGTTAGCAAATACTTACGATTAAAATTGCTGCGACTAAAAAATCTTTGTCGATGTGGGTACGCATGCACTTGCGATTTCCATGGGATCATAATTTAGTCGCTCGAAATGTAGAGATGGTTTTATACACGAATGCACACATGTGTATGTGACTTTTTAATAGCAGCGATTAATAATTTTTTTTAATCAAAGCGCACTTCAGATAGGAGGCTTGCGGTAATTAAGTCGTTTATGCGTATCTTGACATTAAAAGCTGTGGAATTTATATTTTGTATCTGAATAATCCTGCGACAGAAAACAATAACAGCGTGGATGGTGATATTTTTTGGAATGACGATTTATCTATTCCTGCGATAAAAAAAACGAATATGCGTCCCTTACCTTAAATCGATTAACCGATATCCTATAAAGAAGTCTTTTCTTTAGAAGCGATAAAGTATGTTTAAGATTTATTCTCGGTTGCAAATTTGTATTGAAAATGGTTACCTAATCATGGCCCAGACACCAACACCCAACCTCTGCCGCTCTGTGCTTCTTATGTAGGGCTGACTGGACTCCTTGCTCGTTTTGAATTGAACTTGTTTTCATCTGTTAGCAATGCATTTTTTCAAGAGAGAGAAGTCGTAGTTTTCAACTTTGTTATAGTGCTTTTAGCTCGACTTTATTAATTTTTGAAAAGAAAAAAATTTTTTTCCTACCTATTTCGTCATGCAACCCTGATTTACGCAGTGTTCTTTGCACTAGCCCTTGCTTTCTTTTTTATTGAGGGAAAATTCTTTCAGCAGTTTTAATTGCACATCAATCGGGATTAGTTTAGAAGATTATTAGAAAGAAATTTCGATTCAATTCTTTACAATCCGCCTTTCCTTTCTTTAATCAAACTCAATTGGTCTACTTTAGCGTCAAAAATGTCCAATGTTTCTAAAATGATCGTATTTATTAATATTTATTTGTTTTATAGAAAGATATGGTTTCTCTTAGCAATTTCAATAATCTCACGATTTTCCTCTTTTTCGGTCGGAGTTTTTGATTTTCCTCCTTTCCAACGAAATCCCACGTCTCAATTTCAAACTCAATAAAGTACAGAGGAATAAGCGCCCTTAATGCAACCAGAGTACAGATTGCGCTAAATTTGACAACAGCTTTTAAAATTCATAAACAACTCTTTGAGTTATTCCAATCGTAAGACATGGTAAGACTGATGCTGTTTATACTATTATACAACTGAATAGAGTTTCCTTTGCAGTATGATTTGAAGGTCTTAATTTGATCATATCAATATCAGTCCTCGCTGTAACTCAGTCGACAACAATCCTTAACAAAATAACTGCTTTCTCACTTTTGAGGCTTACTGTACGTAAACCACTCACACAAGACTTCAAATGCCTATAACTTACGCAGAAGATGGATAAACTTACGATGTGCATGTGTGTATCAGACGTGCTGAGGTTGAGCCCTAGCTGCGTTCCATTTATTCGTCACAGAATTTTTCTTTCAACTTAGGATGCGTTGATTACAAGAGGAAAATCACTTTATGCACAGACTGTCAGGTGGCCTTAAAATCCCACTGTTTTAATTCCGAATCTGTTGAATTGCAGAATGTCAGAAAATTGTCCAAAATTGACCCCTGAACAACCCGGCATTATGAAATAAAGAAAAAATCCGATAGGACTATTCATAGTGTGGATAAATTTAAGTCCATTGGCTCAGTGATCAATCGACCACGACTATGGGTCAACGAAACGCCAGATCTGCTGAAAACATTGCTCTGTCTTTGAGCAATGATTCGAAAAATTTCAGTTCAGCATTGAAAAAGAGTGCGGTCGCCCGGCGTAGTGGTAAGTGCGTCGACCGCCACGTAGAAGGTCTAGGTTCGATTCCCGGACGGGACACCTCGCATTTTATCACGCCACCACCTCTTTCGAGTTGCTGACAACACTCAAAGAGTATCAATCGTCTACGAAAAGCTTCTCAAATATCGCCGTTCGGAGTCGGCAAAAAACTGAAGGTCCCTTCTACTCGTGTGAGAACAGTAGCACGCACAACACGAGTTGTAGAAACTAGGCCCTGGTCCCCTGTGGGCTGAAGTACCACTAAATTATTACAATTATTATTGAAAAAGAGTAAAACAAGCTTCGCATAAGACCATCCTTCATTGGAAGATTCATGTATGTTTCCATGAAACGTAGAGTAATGCCTTCCTGGCAGTTAATCCTTTCATGATTGCCATCCGACAACGACCGGCCATCCGACCGTAAGTGAACCTTCAGAGTTCTTTAAGAATGGGTCGATCTCGTTGCGATTTACATATAGAAACTAGGTCCATTGGATTTTTCTGTGACTACGTGCATGGCACTCATATATCCGGTCTTATTCAAATGGCTTCAAAGTCACAGAGTGGCACCTTTTGACAGCCACTGCACCCGTTCTATGCCTCCAAATACGTTTTAAATGGTTTTTCACATGTTTTCAGATGTCTTAAAACACATCCAGTCACTTTTTTCCGACGAAATTTATAGTTCTCAGGCAACGTTGTGCCAATTTCCGGCCGTGATCTGAAGCCACAGACTGGTACCTTTTAACAACTACTGCGCCCGTGTGCAATCTTCAGGCCTGGTTAATCGAAAAAGTACTTACAAGATGGTAATCTTAAACGATTTCCACCATTTTATCAACATTTCCCACAAATGACCTTTCAGAGCGTGGTTCATCTTTAGCCTCAAAATTTCCGGAACGGAATCGATGAAGCCGAAATTGCGCATAGCTGACTGTTACAGTATCAGGATCATAAACACTATTCACATCCTCAGCCAACTGACTTGCATTTTTGCATTTGTCGTAGAAAATCTGTAAAATGTGGCGTATTTTCTCTTTGCAATGATTCATGTTTGACACGTCAATGAATTGCAAAACTGTCAAGGAAGTTTTTTCAGTCATCTGAAGAACGACATCGGTCGTAAATCAATAAAACAAAATCCAAGCAGATACACAATACTAAAGCCATCTATTGAGAAAATGCAATTTCATCACCATCTCCAGATTGAGTTTCAGCCAGATCATTATTTTGCCGGCGTAGGTCTTTTCCTCGGCTCCTCAAACGTTTCTTAAAACATCTATTTTGTTGAAAAAATTTGATTCTTCGATGGAGAGTCACAACTTGCTTAAAATCATTCCCTTCAGATCTACAGCACAATTTTGCAAAATTCAAGTCTACCCTTTCAGGTCCTTTTCCTCTATCAAACCCCATCTTAAAGGGAAACCAAACTTCCAAGCCCCCCAACCTTGGAATGGAGTGATTTAAGTCTGTATTCAAAGGCGGCACGTAAGAGAAATCATCCGTTGAACGCCCCTCAGCTATGGCCACCTCCGCAGAGAGGAGTGGTTCACTCGTACCTCAACACTGACGTCAAACCGCCAATCGAGTAGCAGGCCACAATCTGCACCGCTGCTGGTGCCAACTGAAGAACTCCATCGACAAGTGTCCCGCATCGCATGGAGGTGTCAGAAAACACGCGCGATCTACTTACCAAGATCACCCCAAGTGCCATTCCCAGATCATTCTAAGCGGCCATATGGATTCTCGGTGACCTCAGCTTCAGATAGTTGCTTCCCAGAAATGGCATGGTCTCTTCAATTATCCCACTTAGCCCAGATATTCGTCTCCTTTCAACCCCCCCTTGCCCCCGCCCCGACAACCACTTCATTCTCAATGAACTCTCGATTGGCGTTGATCGACTCTTCAGTTTCGTCATATTCCACGAACAATTCACGTTCCCCATACATGGCCAGTTCGGCTCGTCTCGGCTCTTGTGGTCAATCTCTGAAGACTCGCATACTTATCACCTACTTCCTAAAACCCCAATAAAAGTCATAGAAAATCGTTCGAAAATCGATGGGCAAACATACACTCGCCCGACGATAATTGGAGTGGCCCGGTATCGTCTGCTCTCGTCGATGTAACCGCCGACAGGCGGCGGGTAGTTCACGGATTGCTTAATTCCCCCAGCGGACACACAAAATTCCCTCGAATGAGAAAGCCAAACATCGGCCGGAATGAGTTTTCGAAGAGTCACGACACGCACCGACCGAACCCACTAGAGTGCGGCTGCGGCGGCGGCGGCGGCGCGGCGAACCTCCGTGTCGATCGTGTGTATGTCGAGGCATATCGCAAACAAGACAAACATTTACCATTCGAGGTGATTTTGTAGGCCGAGCGATCTCGGCGAGCTTCCACTTAATTGCGCTTCAATTAGAGCCTGGCTCCGCAATTGAGTTTTGAGATTCTCGGGGCGAAATTAATGAAGCGATCGATGGAGCTGGTAGCGCGTTTCACATCCACCGGGGTGGGGCGGCGGTGGAGGCGGCGGGGGGCTGCAGCATCTAATTAGTGTGCGCCGTTGTTGGTGTCGGGGCCATTATAAGTCGATTTCCGTGTCTATCGATGGCCGATGTGGCGATAGGACGCGGTGACGTGCCGGTGATGAAATGGCGTTCGTTTAAATATTCATTAGGCTCGGCGCGGATTTGTGGTGTGTTTGATTTGTGGGGTCTCCCACGATCGTGGTGCCATGCTCTTAATTGCCGTCGAATGGCCTTAATTGCGCACGGTCTCACTCATCCAGGTCAATTTCGCTTCGCTGCTGGCTGATGAGTTGGGCTTTTCGTTGGGCAATTCACCGTGACTTATGCCTGGTGGTGAGGAGACGCGTCGGTGGAGCCTTGTTCGTTGAAGGAGTGTCGTTCTGAGTTGGAGCTGTGGCATCTTTTTTGGATGCAAGAAAACTACTGAACGGGAGAAGATAGAGCTGATTGGATGATGGCTCAGGAACGCCTTTAATATGTGAAACAGTGTGGGGGACAATAGGGGAAAGTTTTGGAATCAGCGCGGCGTTCGGCAAACAAACTAATTGCGGAGAAAAGTTTTGAAAGTCAGCAGAAGTTTTTTCAGAAAGGAATAAGTTGTGTTTGCGTTCTTCTTAATAGGGGGTTAGCGTCATTTTCAAGTTTTTTTTTTTTCTCAGATATAGTTCCCGTGGTGGACGTAACCCGTCCCTCATGTCTGTCACACTCTCCCGATCTCCTAAGCGTATGAAGTGTCTTCCACGACACCTCTTATTTGGGCAATTTGACGAAATGATCATTGTCTACATAGGGTGTGTCAAAAATAAGGTTTTTCTTAAGTTTCGTGTTGAAAATCCAATAAAATGAACAAAATTAAATTTGTCCATGTTGTGCGTGTTCCATTTATTACATTTGAGATTTCTCTTGAGTCAGACGCCTTAGACCGCTCGGCCATCCTGACACTTCCCATTTATTACAAAATTCAATCTCATTCAAGTTGCTGCCTCAGAAGAATTCGTCGTCATTTCAGTTTTTCAAAACCGTATTGATGGTTTCGGAGGCTGGTGCTTTCGCCTTAAGTGCTTGAAGAATTTTGCGTATGAATGACCCTTCATGGTTTCTTCTCACAAATCGCAGCTCTCAGGCAACATTGCCAAGACAGCTTGCACGACTGGGAAATTTTATGTGCCAAAGATCGATCTCCGCATGGGGTCTGCAGCATTGGTTGCCATAATGCGTGAACAAAAACGCGTCCAAATCTATGTCAATTTCTATTAAAAAAAAGTCGGCTTGAAACGTCCACCATTAACCGAAACTTTGTTCCCAGGCTCAAAGAAATCTGGTCCAATGGTCTCAACATTTCAAAATCTGTGACTCTCTATGGATACACTGGCTTCTCAACTATAACGTGTGTGCTTTGGAGCCGGGTCATATTGCGCTTCCGCAGAAATGATTATTATTCGCTTAAATTCATTGACTAATACAAGCTCTAGGGCAAAATTGTGGAGGGTTAACAAAGCGGCTGGTAGGAGTCCTTCCATTGCTAACCCAACTGAATCTTTTATGTGAATAATCTGAGAAGTTAGCGCAATATTCTCTTCAGACTAGTGCGTGAAATGTCAATCCTTTGAGATCGATGGTGAGTTGATGTTTGTGGATTGGGGCTCACACTCTCGCCTAAAGCATTCATAATGTCATTTGTGGCCACCATACGACGACGGGGATGTGTTCAGTCTTATCCACTAGCATTCCACTTTCAAGTACTTTTTGCACAAATTTGTGTACAGAAGTCGGGGTAGGGACATCAGTTCGGCTACAATTTCTTAAGAAATTACACTATTTGGGATACAGAGTACTTGCTTGGGAAATAAGTTTTCAATATGTCCCGTCGTTGTTCAAGCATAAAGCGACACACTTGGTCTCTGTTAAGACTTCTAACAGGAAACATGTAGCAGTGTCAAAATTGTTCAAGCAATACTAGATGATCCAGATGATACAGACGATACAGAACAGATTTTTGTCTTAAAAATATACAACTGTGGTCCTCCTCCGATACAGGGCCACTTCTTCATTCTTCAGTCATACTCTTATGCATAACATGAACATGAATACTGTTTGAGTTTAAAATGTGACAGACTTTGATGCCATGGGAAGTTTAACAAACAACTCTACGCACTGCAATCATAAGTGAAGATGCGATGTTCTATGACAGTGAACAAACCTGCCGATAGTTAAACTCCATGCGAAATCGGTGCTACATCCCCTTATAACTTACTGTTTAATATTTTTGATAATTTTTCTTAATTTAACGATCGCCTATGGAAACGATATAAACTTTTCAGCCGTATATTGGCGGTTTTTTTTTCCTCTCTCTCCCTGCACATATGTATGTCCTAAGCTTACAAATAGCTATTGCCAGTACATTTGAATAAGTCCTTGGCACTTCTGTCTATCAGTCAGTTTGATGGATGTGATCAGTCTAAGTTTGTCTTTTTAGATTTTCCGTCAAAATTTAACCGAGTGGCACTACAGCCCACCAAGGTACCAAGGCCCATCTTCTTCAGCAACTCCTAGTGTAGAAAGGACCTATAATTTTTTGCGGACTCCGAAGGACGAGAATTGAGAAGCCTTTCATAGACAATTAGTACTCTTTGTCAACAAAGAGTTGATGCCTTAAAAAATTGAGTACGGGAATCAAACCTGCACCTTTTGGCGTGGTGGTCGATGCACTTACCGACTATGCCACCGCATTTGATAGAGAATTTCATTCTTTGTTTGATCTAGGCTTTGCCATTGATGGTCAAAAGCATATTTCATATTTCAAGTGACCGACCGATTTGGAAGATCGCTGGATATGATTGTTTTGACTTTACATTTTCGACGATATTTCGGCCATAACTTCATGAATGTTGACTTTAAATGCGTTAAGAGTTGGGTGATTATTCGGGTAAGCAAAGTATTTTTCGAAGTCCAATGAAAAAAATCAATGGTGTCAAATGCCATTATTTTGGTGATCAATTAACACCAAAGCGTAAAATTGAGCGACCAAGGAACTTTCCAAGCGATAAAGCCCTAATTGGACATTTTGTGTTCTTTTGCCTTTTCTTAACCACATATTCCGTATTCAACCGCTGGCGAAATACAAAAAAAAAGTTGCAGGTGGTAAGCCATATCGCTCCGAATTGACGGTAAGTGTCTGCCCATTTCGACCATAGAGCACAACAAACATACATTTTGTATGGATGCAACAGCACCCCTTCGGTCACCTTTGGGTTTCTTCAGCCAATGTTTACATACCCACCGAGTGAGAAATGTGCGTTATCACTGAAGGAAATGTTGCTTCAAAAGTCGATGTTGTCCCAACACTTAACAGCCTTGTTGTGAATTCCCAGGAGGCTTCAATTACTGTTAAGCTGCAAATGCAAATTGCACCATAGTGAGTTGTACGACACGTCCAATTGTTGCGAACGCCGGGAAAGCAATAAATTCGGATCATCAGCAACACTTGCATTTTTAGAGGCAATATTTTAAAGTGATCTTGCATTATGATGAGCCCTCAGAAATCAGTATTATGTAATTCCACTCTTTTCAATTTTTTTTTAAATTTTACACAATTTTTGCTTGTGTTCTTTTTTCTTCTTCTTCTTTTTAATGCATTTTATTTATGTAAATATCAGTGAATTATAATCTTAAAACTAGATAAAATGCTTAACCTAGTGATGTATTTACATTATTTTATTTCTAACTTACTGGCTCTGAGCGAGCACTCTAAGCTAAACTTAATCTTAATCTATGTCTTTCGACCTAATCTAACGAGTATAGCAGAACTATGTTTATACAAATTTATTAGTAAGAAAATTTAAAAAAAACTGAATGACGGAACGTATTTTTTTTTTCTTAAAAAGCTTACATACTAACTTAAATCTACTCTAAATAACCTTAACTAAGCTTAACCTAACTTACAATCTAGTCAACAATCAGGTGCATACACACTGGTATGTATGAGTACATACTCGCGTATATGCACCTGAGTGTTAATATATACAATGCATACTTGCGTACATATATACATAATAATATATATGTGTATGCGTTTTTGTTTTTTTGCTTGTGTAGAAGTTCGATTATGACGACTATAGTCATCGTGTAATCCGCAAAAAGTCTCGACTTTAGGATCATCTCTTTTTGTAGCAATTTTCAATAATTTTATCGCAGCGTTCGATAGTTAAGCGGTTATGTATCGAAAACAACAAATATTATATGATAGCTGACTTTAGCACATGCCAAAAGTCAGAGCTACCATTTTGACTGACTGATTGACTGAATGACTTTTTATTAACAAAATGTTTGTTTAGTGGTTCGAAGGGATTGACACAAAATTGAGTTGCTATACGTTGAATAATAGGTTGTGGGATTGAGATTTGTCACAAAGGGCTTTTCATTGGATTGAGGTTACGGTGGATGCCATGAGAGATAGATTTTCCAATGGACTGAACAGTGAGGTGGTGTCGTTGCTTGCAGAATCATGGGCTTTGCGATTTTTTAGAATATCACAGTGTCCCCATAGCTACATGTGGTAAATATTGTAGTCTTTAACCACCTCGTTACGAGAAACGTGGAGGACAATGTACTGCTACTGATTAATTACCCAACCTGTTGCCAATGCTATTTTGTCCCGATAAAAGCTGATCAAAGCATTTTCGACACAGTTTGCCATATTTTGCTCTGTGTCCTAAGATCGATTCGTCCATCTCGTATTTTTGTTTTTGCATTACCGAGCTACTACCAACACCTAAAAAGTAGGAATTGTTTATCTATCTACATATGTATGAAAACGTTTTAAGGTTTTTCGTCTGAAGTGGCCTCCAATTCATTTTTAGGAATTGGGAAAATCATCCTAAAATGTCTACAAACCAGAAAAGCCAAGTTCCAAGAATAGGATAAAATGCGAAGAAGTTGAAAGATCAAAATCGTAATAAGTCCAAAATATAAAAAATCTAGAAAAGCCTTGAGTCCTAGACAGGCCAAAATGTGTGTTCCAAATCACGACATACTCAAAATCCCAAAATTTCTAAGATCCCAACGTGAAGAAAATCCAAAAATGCCTAAATTCCCGTTTTGCTCAAACACCGAAAAGATAAAAGATCCCGACGTGGCCAGTGTCAAAATATGGCAAAAACCCAAATTTCCAAAAATCGCTAGAATAAAGCAAAAAGCGGAGATAAATGTACGCACAGCCTAAAATTCTAACAAGACCCAAATCACGATATGTCAAAATCGCAAAATGTAAAAATCCCGAAATGCAAGAAATCCAAAAGTGCCCAAAATTGCGATATGCCCAGAATTCCGAAAATAAAAACAAAATCTTGACATGCCCAAAATTAAACAAATTACCAAAAATCCCCATATGCCATTAATTCAAAAATTAAGCTAAAATATGTACCCAAGACCTGAATCCCGAGATGTATCTGAAAGTGCACAAAACAAAATGTTGAAAGAAATATTTCAGTGGGGTATGTATGAACGAGGTGAGGGTCTATTTGGCCCCTTAAACCATTCTATTTCTGGTCGTTGTAACGTTTTGGATATTGGTGATGTATGATTTGAAGTATGGATCACAAGTCCGGTTTCGGGATATTGTTTTTTTTAGAATTTTTTAAATTTCGGGACTTTGTTTTTCTCCCTTCTTTATGTCTAAGAAAGCCACAAATAGTGGCTGAAGAATTTAGGCCCTCCTCTCCTACGTAGACAGAAGAACCATTGATTTTTCTTTATTTATGTAATCAACAAATTACCCCATAATTGAGTTTTTCGTCTCGCACTTGTAAAGTAGACCACAGTCGTCAATGTCTCCTACCCCGCCTTATCCCTCTACCAAATTTGTTCGACGACAACAGAAGGAGGAAAGGACTAAAAGAATAAAAAACCCAAATCCAAGCTTTACTTTCCAATCCCCTGCATAGAGACGTTTCAGCGCGAACTCCTGCAACAAAACTGGGATACCAACCTGTTTCCAAGTGCGATGCCAACTCATCGCCCCTGCTCCACTCACTTAGCCTCTCAGACATCCTTCAAATTCGAAACCCCAATTGTCGCTCCATTTTCGACAACACTTTACAATGCGACAAACAGACAGTCGCAAGTTCCCAATCGATTTCATTGTCCATCTGTCGTTTCTCAGTCACTCAGCACCAGGCTGCGACAACCGTTCCGAAAGGCGTTACTTCTCAAGACCGCTCCGGTAAATGTTTCCTTTAGCTTTCAATTATCAAATGAATAACTAACGACGTGGCAACTTCCCCTCCCAACCCCCTCCCGAATAGACGCAAATAAACTCGTACGACACGCATAGATCCCTGCATATGGACGCGTCGTCTCGTATCCAAGCGATGCACGGCCGAGAACCGATTGTGAAGTTATTAACAATCCTCCACGCTCACACACAGTCACACTCGTCCGGAGCACTGCTGTGGGCACTTATGCTCTCGCAATAAAGTTGTCGGCTCTGATTGATACGCACACACTCGCGCGCATCCATGGCCCTGTATCTAAAACAATCATCCCAGGCATGCACCCCGCGCACCGGGGACGGAAAATACAACAAGGAAAGTGTATCTAAAAGATTCACTTATTCAATTACGGTTTGTTTACTTTGAATGATGAAAATGAAGCGTTTGCCTTTTGACGCGCCCACGTAGATACATAGCAGATACATAGAAGCGGCCAGGGATGCGAGCGTGCGAGCAGGACAGCGACTGGGGCGCACACACACGTACTGCCGCCACCGCTCGCTCATAACTTAATTGAGTTGTGCGAGGAACTGTGTTCATTTGCCGATGCGTCTGGCCATTCGGCGAGAGCGAGCGAGACGGCTGGCGCATCGCAGGCGGGACCACACAAGAGTACGCCCCGTTCGCGGCTCACTCACACCAGCACACGGCCGCTGTACGGATTCGTCAATCCACCGACCACTACGCATGTGTGGGTTCGGTGCGCCCTAATAGAGATATAGTCGCCGTCACCGCACCACCACACCGGCAGAACGAACGCCTGCGCTGGTGTGCGACTGGTCGATTGGGTCTTTTTGCTCGCTCCGGCAGTAGTTTTGTCTTTTTTCTTTTCCGTCCGCATCCAGTCGTCCTCGTCGAGTTCTCACTCAATCGACTGTCAGATTACAGGTGACAACTGACTGTGTCACACACGTCAAGCAGCAAAAATTCGGGTTTCGGCGCGGCTTCGCTTTGCTTTCCTTCGATTTTTTCTTCGAGTTCTTGTTGGTTTTTCATTTGCGTTCAGTGTGTAGCGCGACGCCTGTGTGTGTGTGTGTGCGTAGAGAGCGTATGTGTGCGCGCGCCAATTACCGCTGGGTAACAGTTCTATTAGTTGCGACCGAGAGGAGCACTTACTGCTGCCGATAAGGAGTTGTGATTAGTTAATTTAGCTTACGAGCTCGCAGTGAACAGACGTCTGTCCGAATTGATCGCTCTGTGCGCGTCACCCTCAGCTCAGATACACAGCGTTTGATAGATACATGTGCACTGCACACCTGGTCAAGTGAACAAGTGCTTTGTTGTTGTGAACAGTGACAAGTGAGTGACAATACAAAACAAGATACAACATTCTAAGGTGCATTTCCGCGCAGTGAAAGGGATAAGCGAACAAAAATAAGTGAAGTGCAAGTGTTGCGACAGAAAGCAATGGCCCTAGAGGATCGTTGCAGTCCACAGAGTGCCCCAAGTCCGCCCGGTGTCCCACATTCGCCGCACAGTACCTCGTCGCCGCTGCACGTCCTCGACATGAGCATGCCGCACAACAGCATGACCCTAGCGGCGATGCATCACACGAATATGATTCAGTTGCGGTATCCTCCCGTGAGTCCGTGCGGAAGTCTGAACGACTCCAGCACAAACGATCAGTCGCCGCCACCATCGTCGCATCTTCTGCATCATCACGCACTTTCGCATCCGCACATTAAGGAGGAGGAGAGCGATTCGATAATGGGCGACAATGAGCAGGACATCAGCGTAACCGACGACGATGACGACACTCATCCGCAGCAGCAGCCGCAGCATCACCACTCCCGCCTGCCACCGCCAGCCCCAGCACTGGCCTTCTCCATTAGCAACATCCTTAGCGACCGCTTCGGGAACCCGCAGAAGCTGTCGCCAACGCCGACGCCCGTGTCGAAGCAGAAGCAGACCTCCATTAGCGCGAACAGCATTTTCCGACCTTTCGAGGTAGCTCGCGTCCCAGAGCGCTCCGCTTTCACTCGTCTGACCCCACCCGCCGATGTGTTGGACTTCAGCCGCCAGCAGCAACAGCAACACCAGCAGCAGCACGCCGCAGCCGCGGCCGCAGCCATGATGCTGGAACGGGCGAACTTCCTTAACTACTTCAACCCGGCGGCATATCCACGCATCCATGAGGAGATTATGCGGCGGAGTGCGAAACAGGCAATCCCCGAGAAGATGCCCCCGCTGGGCAGCCTCTGCAAAACCGTCTCACAGATCGGCCAGCCTCAGCCGCAACAAATGCAGCCACAGCCCCAGCCGTCGGTGTCTCAAGCCTGTATGTCTAGCCCGCCCCCAGCATCGAATGCATCCTGCACCTCCTCTGCCTCGTCATCGTCGTCGTCCTCCTCATCATCATCATCCTCAGGGACGGGATCCATGCCGCGAAAGTGCAACAGTCCGCAGCCCATCCCGCCGCCATCGATCAGCCGCGACTCCGGCATGGAGTCCTCCGACGACACCCGCTCCGAATCTGGCTCCACCAAGGACGAGAACGGCCAGACCATGTGGCCCGCCTGGGTCTACTGCACGCGATACAGCGATCGTCCCAGCTCAGGTTAGTACTCAATTCCCATCCCGCCAATCTCACCCTCCACCCCGCCCGGTTCAAGTGTCAACTGTTTTAATGTGAAAACCGCTAAGGCCGCGGCAATAAATCCCAATTTTACTGGATTTTTATCACTCCCGTCCCGCCCTGCGAGAACGGCCGATTGCGGCCAATTAAAATTAATTTATTTAAGAAGCCACTGTAGTCGATTAATAAACCATCATTTGTATCTCTCGGAAACCATCGCTGCCATCGATTAATCGACTTCGAAGCGCTGGCGAGGGGCGCGTCAAAGCCGCAGCGATTAGAAAGTGTAACTTAAGTCGTTTATTTGTGACACAAAACTTTTAATTCGCATGCAAATGAGTGCGCACAGCACTAGACTTTATCTCGAGTGTATCTCATTTCGGTGTGTGTTACAGAATCCATTTGTAGCTTTTATGACGTGTCAGAATGTCGAAGAACCCCACCAGACTGTGAACCAGTAGTTCGGTGAATGGGTGGTCTGGAAATGTTTTTTCATGTTTTATTGCTTGATGGAGGGATTCTGTTTTTCGAGAAATTTTTGATCAAATTCTCTGCCATTATCTCTCTAATAACAAATTTTAAGCTGATGTCAATCAGAATAAGGATATTTTGTCAAATTTGGTCAAATTTCGTCATTTTTGACAGGTTTTGCTTAAATTGAAGATTTCTATGTCATCTCTGAGAAGTTTTTAAACGTTGGTCAGAACATCTCCAAATGTAGATAAATATTTAAAGATCCATGAAGGGGATCAGAATTATGCAATTTCGGAGCACAAGGTGATCGAAAATTGTTCACAGCAGATTCCTCTTCTTGTCCACTAACTTTTTCGACAAGGAACAGTAATCAGTCAGAAAAAAGAAAAAAATCGAATGCAGCATTGGTTTAGGATCCTCCTCAACGAATTACCTTAAATATTGTACAGTTTTTTTAGGTCATAATTTTGGTAAGACGTAATTCGCGGTCCAATATAAGTAGTGATCCAAAATCGTCACCTTCTGTTGTTTTCATATTTCTTGAAATTTTAAAATTCTAGAAGGGCTCCATTTCTGTTCCTTGTTGTCTAAGTATTCCAGAGGAACACTAAAGTTGTGCCAAAATTAAATGCTAATCACATGACCATAGTGTGACCAGAAAATATGACCAAAAATTACAAAATTCTTGATCATCTACTTCTTGCAGTTTTCCTGCAGTCTTCGAAGGTGAATCGACATTTATCCTACAGTTTCTTAAAATGAATAAAGTTCCACAGTTAAGAGCAGTTTCGAATTCGTTCCGATTTTTGTTGTACGACAATTCAGATGTCAAAAGTGGAACACTTCTACTTACACAAGATTCGCGTCTGCGAACATACCCTGACTGTTGACTATTGTACTTAATTGGTGTGTGAGTCACAATTTTGACCAAAAATTCAGAAATTCAAAATTTATATAACTCATAGGCAGACGTTCAAAGTTCAAAGAACGATTATCACTTTTGACTTACCAATATGTTCAGAATTTCCTCTATGTTTTGTAATATTTTTCCAAGTGAAAACTATGAACTCTGACATATTTTACTAAATGTAGACATCAGTATCTGAAGTTGATGCACCACTTTTCGGGGCTCAGATCTTTCCGAGGCTCTCAAGTCCTGTCCGTGATTTTTCTCCGAATTTCGAAATTGTTACAAAATATTCAGAATGGAGAATCCTAGAATTGTTAAGTATGTGTGCTTTAATTGATTTTTCATCTTCCCTTTATTTTGAGGAATTATTGTGATTTGTTTAGAATTGTTTAGATTTGTTCCGAATTGTTTAGAAACATTTTGCAAATTGTATAAAATATTAATTGTTACGATAAAAATAAAATTTCAACTTGATTTGTCAGCTCCCTCGCAACTCCGTCAGTCTCACCGCAATTTAAGGTCACTCACCCAGTGGAAGTTCACCGAATTATGCTGACAATTCCTCTCATTCCTTAAATTCATAGTACATTCCCAGGACAATCAAAAAACTTCCATTCTCAAGAATGCATTCGAACTCCTCTCAGAAACACAACTGTTACAGCAATAATTGCTTATTCCCGGAGTTACATACAATCTCAACGCAACGCAAACAATTAAAAGTTCCACTCATCAATGGCGAATGCGCAATCATTGGCCGCAGCCAAAACCGTCACCAATCATCACTCAACGCATCAGTCATCTGTCATTTGTCATCATCTCGCGCCGGATGAATGTCACTTCGATATCTAACTCCTGACCGCAATCCATAATCTGTATCTGCGGTCTCACGTGAAAACAATTTTCTCCCCGACAGACGTCGACGATGTCGAGTCCGCTATCATTACGCGACGGACTGGTTAACGTATTCGGTGTGTAAATAACTTAATAAGACTCATTACGAATCTTTGTTGTTTGCTCAGCAGCAGCAGATACGAGACATTAACTCGACGGCTAGCCGTTTGTCACAAGCCCTACCCCCCCCCAACAGCATAAGTGGCGGTCTGTGATTAAGTGTTATTTTCCAATAAATTTTCCCCACTTAGCGCACGCGGAAAAGTCAATTATATACACAAATACAAAAGGTAAACTGCTTTATAATTGAATGATGAACACTCAGAGGGGGGCTGAGCGACTGAGCGAGTGAACAACTCCCTCCGGGCGGCAACAACAGCTGGAAGGGATACCACACAGCGTGGCGCTCAAAATTGTCAGCCATTGTGTCAGTGCGGCGAGGGGGGGGGGGGTGGAGAGGAAAATTACACTTAATTGAGAATTTCATTTGTTTGCAAACTTTAAATTGTGTGAAAACTGCACGTTACCGCCACCGGGTGCGCTGTGTGTCTCTTCTCGTTGCCCCAGCCGACTGGGTGGTCTCCCACCCCACCGCCAAACACACAGCACATTAACAGATACTCAATCATATTCGAATTGGATACAAATTTCTTTTTATCTGGCATCTAAATCCACTTAAAATATCAATTAGCGAGCACTTTCCTACCGTAAAGCGGGCAACCCTTGGCCCGTTTGTGACTGAAATGCTGAAATACGATACGGGTTGTGTGCGGTGGCGGTGGCGGCGCACAGGGGCGTGTGTGCCCGATTACGCGTGTATCTTTCACCTAAATCTCTCAACAGATTCGATCAATGCGATCGAAGTGATCGTGGCTGCTGTTGATGCGTTTTCCCCCACTGTTTGTGAGTTTTTTGTGTGTTCCCCGGGATCTGTGTGTCACCAGGGCGATGAATTTTGTATGCACCGCGTGTGTGGGTTCGCTGCATGTGATGCGAGATGAAAGGAGACCATCTAAGTGGCCTGAAATTGTCCTTCTCGTGTTTGGGTTTGCCTTTGTGTTGTGTGTGCGTATCGGAAGTGTTAGGCCATTGCATGGAGGCAATTTTATTGCTTTTTAAATGGGTCTGCATCCTGAGGTGGTCTTCTGGCAGTTTGTCTGTTTTGACAGACCGATGAGATTGGGATGAAGGTTGCGGCGGATGGACACGGAGATATTTGCCGGCGGCAGCCTTTTGTGACAGTGAAAGTGGACGTTGACACTGCACAGGATTGGCCATATTTGCATCAAAAGGAACCGACTAGATTGCGACCGAAGTCTGCAGACGGAAGCCTGAAGGAGACTAGACAGAGTTCCAAATCCAGATAAGTCACAAAAAATCTACATTGAAATCAAAAATATTCACTCCAGATACAAATTACTCAAGAATCCTCTTCGAATGATCACCAAAATTTGAAGATGATTCCCGAGAAGAGGGCGAGGTCATCTCATAAATCCAGAGATACACCATTTCGACCAGCCATCAATAGATACGAAATCTCTGCAAGACATGAGAAGAGTTTCGTATCCAGAAAAACCAGTCCAATTATAACCCATAGGATGAGACACTCATTAACAACCCTGCAATCGTGTAGAGATGAGATATAAATCATCGTGAAGTATCTACTTATGTTAAACGTCAGGGATATGTAAATCCAACTAGTCTCCATTCCCTCATTCGCTCTCTCTCTCTCTCTCTCCCTCTCTCACTCACTTTGCTCGGTCATGCAGACAGTGGTGTGAGGTAAAATCTATCTGCTTACACCTGTCGGTTCTCATTAAATACAATTCGATGGACAAATATACACAGTCGACCGACCCACCAACATCGACAGACTCGAACACATAATATTTTCACACATTTTGCTTTAATTAGAGTATCTTTTCGTCTCTTTCCCTCGCATGGGCGATCGTCTCTGTCATTTATATGCACATGTAAGTGTAAGGAAATATTAATTAATTTGTGTATCTTTGAGATGCATATGCACATGTATCTAGATACAAAATATGACAGGATTTAATTAAAATTCACAACGAAAGGATTCGTTAGCGTCTCCATTTTGTTTGTTGACAGTTGACAAATGTGATTAGATAGATACATACATTTTGTGGCGTTTTTTCTTGTTTTGTTTTTGTCTGTTATCAGGATTTTTGTATCTGTTAGTACGTTTCGCCGCCTTTCAGAAACGACCACATGATGGACGTTAATTAATTCATGTGCTGTTGTTCTTCTCCACCTTTCGGGCCACTGTGCGCGCGTTCTGCATGCATGCATGCAGTTACGGCCGCAACAGTCACTCATAATGTATCTATTAGCTGTTGTTGGTGTGTTGTGCGAGGCAATGAATATGTTCTAGGGAAATAAAATAATTACTGAATTCGTCGTCATCGTCAAAAGGTAATGGTCTTGTCTTGAGCGGCGGCGGCGACGCGCGGGCCACTCGCATCTGATTAGCATACAATGGAGTATCTCAATCGGATATGCAATGACAATCTTGTCCCCATCCCCCGGCCTGTCCACTCCAACCCACCGATTGGAATGCGATTTAATGATTCGCAAGCAGTCGTGTTTATGTGTTTTTGTTTTCTTTCTGTCGGCGCTCTGTCAGGAATTAGATACATTAGCATGTAAAAAGATACGTACGCGTTGCGCTGATGAGAGAGTGATGGAGAGAACAAATAACAAAAAAAAAAAAAACCGCACAAGGACACCGCTCAGAGCGAATGGCGTGACATGTGGTGACATTTATAATTTGAGTTGACCTTACTAGCGACACTGTGGCGTGTTAGATACTTAATCTCCCGCTCAGCGGCGATTGATTGACAGTTTATCAGAGCGTCTGATGAATTGCTGACAGGTTTTGCCACTGATTGAGTGAGGCTCAGCGGATGTCTTGAGTGTGATGTTTGCCAATGAATGTATCCACGTATCTGCAACATTTTTTAATTGATTTCTTTTCTTTGAATTTGCTTACAGGTCCACGCTATCGTCGTCCCAAGAAGCCAAAAGACAAGAGCCAAGTCGACGAGAAACGACCACGAACTGCCTTCTCTGGAGAACAGCTAGCCAGACTCAAGGTGAGTAAATGTGTGTTTTGACAATCGTAACGAATTGAGAAACCAAAAGCAAAAAAAAAAAAAAGACACAAACCCACCCGCAGCGGGTTGAAACGGTTAGCTGCGCCCTCTCGCAACTGCAACGTGTGTGTGTGGTTGCTTGTTTATTTGTTTCACCGATTCGAATTGATTGCCACCGCCCTTGAAACACGTATCTAATGAATTTTCCTTCCTCTCTTCTTCTATTTGCAGCGTGAGTTCAACGAGAATCGCTACCTGACCGAACGCAGACGACAACAGTTGAGTTCTGAGTTGGGCCTCAATGAGGCACAGATCAAAATTTGGTTTCAAAACAAACGGGCGAAAATCAAGAAGTCGACCGGTTCGAAGAATCCTCTGGCGCTGCAGTTAATGGCGCAGGGACTGTACAATCACACGACAGTGCCCCTCACCAAGGAGGAGGAGGAGCTGGAGATGCGTATGAATGGGCAATTGTAAAGGAGTGAATCCCGATCGTGTTTTTGAATCCTGACCCTAGTGCAATATTTTTAAGAATCTATTTGAAATGCGTTTCTTTTCATGTTCAAGCTGTAAATACGAGACTATCTATCGAGAGACTATTACATTTTATTTATTTTGAGCAAAAGCATACACTCACACATTCACATCAAACCCTCCTTCTCCCCCCCACACACACACGCCTGCCCATCTATGAATAGAGTTAGATACTTTGTGATATAACGATAACTCAACCGGAAGGGGGCGAAATACTCAAACACAAGCAGTTGTCACTGTTTCTGTTGCTTTCCTTCCACCCCCAGCACCGCCCTGGCAGCCCCGCACTCACGAGAATTGTAATTAGTTTCATTCTATTAGAGATACAAGTTGATCATAGGAGGGCATTGCGCTCTCGAATTTCTGTAAACTAAGCTCGCTTAAGTATTATTTAGTTTTAGTGTGTCCCCCGGGTGGAGGGTTGGCATCGCCATCCTCAGCCGCGGCTTACCCCCTAGAGTTCCCCTGTAAAGTAAATTGTGAACGAACTGCTTATGTGCAGGAAATATAGATGAAAATATGAAATAAATTATATTCAATTTACAAACATTAAGTTTCGTTGTTTTATTTGAACAAGAAAAACCTGAGACAAAACCTTACTGTCGTGGTCTTGGAATTTGGACAACTCTTTGAAAGGATATATGAAAGTATGTATTTAGCAGTTCGAAGAAGTCCCATACGATTTTTTTTAAAAATGTAACGCTTTCATTCTGAAACAAAGGAGCGGAAATTCCGTCCTCTTTTAAAAAAGTCTGTGATTTTTCCAATTCATAAAAAGAACCCCTCGACATAGCAAACAATTTCAGAGGAATTTCCTTCACGAATCTTCTTCTTTTTGTGGCGCTACAGTCCGGGGTGGACCTAAGCACTCCAAGTTGGTTGAGGTCCTTCTCCACTTGTGTGCGCTACCTTAGCCTAGGCATCTGGTGCGTTGTCCCAATGACTTAGATTCGAAGACTTTTCGGGCCGGAGCAGTGGTGTCCATACACTCTACATAGCCTAGCCATCTTAAGCGTTGTATCCGAAGACGCTTGACTAGGCGCATGTCGCTGCACAGCCCATAGAGTTCGTCGTTGAGTCTTCTAGATTAAAATGCATTTTTATTAATTCATTCAAGTTTACTTACATGCTAGACAAAAATACTTAATACTAGCTTACACATACAATCTGTTGATCTTAATTCTAACTTACTGACTCTTTACGAGTACTCTAAGCTAATCTAGGAACAGTTGAGTCTTCTTCTCCAGATGCTATGAACGCAAACAGGACCAAAAATCGCACTCAGAACTTCAGGTTTCCGCGCCATAAAGTAGGACTGGGATGATCAAGGGGTTATATAAAGCAAGCTTGGGACTTCGAGAGGGGGCTTTATTACTCAATTGCCTCTTGAGCCCAAAAAAACAGCGTACTGGTGTTGTTGTCCGTATTTACCGCGGAGCCGAGGTAGACGGAGTCCTTGACTCCCTCGAAGTTTCTGCTGCCTAGTGTGACGCTCTGCCCGAGACGCCTATGTTGTGTGTCCTTCGTTGATGACAGCATGTACTTCGTTTTCCCCTTTTTAACCACCAGACCCATTTTAGCCGCTTCCTCTTCAATGCCAGCAAACGCGTCATTGACGGCTCGCTGTGTTCGTCCAATCACGTCAATGTCGTCGGCGTAAGCTGGCAATTGAACTGACTTTTGGAAGATCGTGGTGTTGACTTGTGAGTTACGCAAGAAATTTTCAAGGATGATGTTAAAAAAGTCACATGACAGCGCCTTGCCTTGTCTAAAACTTTTTTTGACATTGAAGGTCTCGGTAAGTTAGTTGCCGACCTCGACGGAGTAGCGAGAGTTCTCCATTGTCATCCTACACAATCTGACGAGTTTGGTATGGAATGTCATATGCGGCCTTGAAATCGACGAATAGGTGGTGAGTGTCGATTTGCATTTCTTGGGTCTTTCCAGGATCTGCCGTAGTGTGAAGATTTGGTCGATGGTGGACTTCCCTGGCCTGAAACCACACTGATAAGAACCTTCCAGGTTGTTGACGAACAGCTTCAGGCGTTCACACAATATGGCAGAGATGATCTTGCACGCGGTGTTTAGGAGACTTATCCATCGATAGTCGGTCGCCTTCCTTGTGAACCGAATAGACGACACTGAGATTCCACTCATCGGGCATGCTTTCTTCCAACCAAATCTTACAGATCAGCTGGTGCCTGTGCCCAACCAGGTCAGTCAGGCATTAATCAGTTCTGCAGACTCAAGCAGCTTTGTTCGACTTCAGTCTCGATATTGCTATCTTGACCTCGTCTAAGTCGGGGGGAATGGAATTCGTGTCTATTATCGTCAAAATTGAGAGGAACATTCTGCCTAACAGCAAAATTTGGGCCGTCATCGCCGTCTAAAAGTCTGCAGAAATGATCTTTCCAGATTCTCAGAATCGATTGCGACTCTACTACTAAGTTTTCGTTGTTGTCCCGGCAGGCTTCGATCCGAACCCTATATCCACCGGATAGCTGTTTCACCTTTCGGTAAAATTTTCGGACTTCATTCCTGACATAACACCTCCCCAAGTGTGTTGACGGCCACGCAGAAAGTCTAGGTTCGATTCCCGGATGGGACACGTTGCTCACTCACTTTTTCGAGCTGCTGACAACACTCAAGGAGTATCAATTATCTATGAAAAGCGTCTCAAATATCGCCGTTCGGAGTCGCCAAAAAATTGCAGGTCCCTTCTACTCGTGAGAGAACAGTAGCACGCACAACACGAGTAGTTGTGGATGGATGCAGCTTCAACCAGTCACCAATCAACGCATCAGTTATTTGTCTGATAGAGGAGTCAAAAATAGTAATGAATCTAAAGAGCAAACGTAAAAATTAGGCAGACCACTTTAGGCCATGCCTTTCGTTTAAATAAAAGATCGTCCAAACATAATGCACGATATTAATAGATACTCACACCTTAACGTCAAGTTTTCCTGTCCAATTTAATAATTAATTTTTTTGATTCAGTGTCAACCATGCAGAGATACACAATTGAGCAGCTCCTTAAGGTTGTTGACGCCTTTTACGAAAATATGCGTTCAAATCAAAATGCACTTCTCAAGTTTTTTCAACAAACAGAACTGCCGCATAGGGCTAATGAGAATCCACGAGTAATTATTGAAAAGCCAAGGCATCCACAAAGGGTGACCGTTTGGTGCAGTTTGTGGGCTGGCCGCTTCATCGGGCCGTATTTCTTCGAAAATGAGGTCGGCAAAGTTGCTACAGTGTTCACTATCGCGAGACGATAGCGGATTGTGGTCAAAAAATGAACGATATGTGCTTCCAGCAGGATAGTGCCACTTGACACAGAGTTAACGAAATAATAACTCTCACGGCGATGTTAATTGGCCTCTACGATCATACGTCTCGAAACAGTTGAACTTCATTCTATGTGGATATTTAGAAGAAAAAGTGTACGTCAATAAGCGAAGAAAAAGAATCCAAAGAGCTAAAGGATAAACTAATTCAGTTCATTAATCCGCGTCTTAAGCTTTAGGGGTCGCGAGAGAAATGCTCGCACGAGAGGCCTCTAGGCCCGCCGATCCTCTGCCATCGACTTTAACTAACCCTTCCAAAGTCTTGATTTACTCACCTTGCTCTGGTTCTTGCTAGCGGTCACCTTACTGATGAAATCGCATCTTCGTGATGAAGAGAACGTCCGTACCAAGTGGCCAAATCATAGAAAGAAAGACTCTTCCGCTCGAAGAGGTATCTGTTCAATTTTAGCACTGTCGGGTTTTACACCCTATCCCCAAATTCAAGCAAACTTCGAAGTAGTTGCCGACGGATGGTAACGGATTGGTTGGGGGGTCACCGGTTCGAGTCTTTTGATGAAATCAGAATGGATCGATGACAGAGAAGACATTTTTAGAGCCGGTATTCAAAAACTGCCAGAAAGAGTGGAAAAAGTGGTCGCTTACAATGGACAATACTCTGATGGAAGAAACTTCGACGTTTTAAAAAAAAAAAAAAAATTGACCAAAAAACGGAATTTTGACAAATTTGTACACACAATGAATGAATCCTCCAAGTGTGATGTTGAGCTACCATTCCTAGATATTTGGTGAAACAAACCTTGTTTCTGTCCACAGAATCCCGAAGGGAAACAGCATCCCTTACAACAATTTTTCTTCTGGGGTGGTTTTTCTAGATTAAAACGTTTTTAGTGCTTTGGACCCTAAGCTGTTCCATATTTTGGCGACGTTGAGATTTTGGAAATTTCGGTATTTTTTGCTTTTCGAATTCCATTCCCACCCTACTTCTGGAGACATCTCGCGGAAAATGTCCGCAAATCGCTTCTGAGCCCAACACTTATTGCCGCTAAGTGCCACAGAGTGTTTCACCCGTGTTCTGAGTCAAGCATATAGAATTCGCCAAATCGTCGTTTTCCATTTATTTTCCAATAACCTGGAATGATTTCCATACTCCTTGTCTCTGATGGACCTCCATTTCCCGCTACCGTATTCCGCTACACAAAAGCTACCTCAAATGTCCAAAACATGAATTTATCCTCGAAACCTGTGTAAGTCCAACCATAACTCGTCTCGGCTCACATCTCGCAGTCCGTCACAAGGCATCACGAAGCTCCAAATGTGACAATAAACCATATCGCCGGCATAACAAACGACACGACCCGAGCACTTATCGTGTCGCAGTTCCATTCATTTGAATCGAAATGAGTTTCCACCGCTCCAAGGGGCACCACATCAATAAATCGCTCATCACCGGACTGTATTCGGCGGCGTAGCGGGGCCAGCCAAAGAGCTCACCGCCACCGCCGCCGCCACAGCCACAACCGCTCGCACAGTTTCGCAGTTTTGCACCAAAATCCCCTCAGAGTCGTCGTTGTCGTCGCAGTCGTCGACGCATTCGTCAGCGAGCCTGACTGCTGCTGAGTGGAGCTGTCGTCATTCTGCCCAGGCTGCGAACTGCTGCGGTATCTGATGCTTAGACCATCCGGACATCTTCGCATAATTCACGCAGTGCTTATAAATTAATTGTCGGCTCAAATGAAATGCGTTGCCAAGCCAAGAGTCGTCGTTGCCGTCGCCGTCGTCATCGTCATCGCTCTCGTCCTGGTTGTGCGTCGTAATCGTCAACGTCGTGGTCGTTATTACAGAGCGGTGGGCTGCCGTAGTAAGGCATGTTAAGCGGTTGCATAATGCGAACTCCAACATCATTGGCGTTGTGGAGCCGCCTCCTCTCCACCGTGCCACCATCACCGAAAGGGTCTATTATGCAAATTAATTGCGAAGCGCGCACTATGGACTCCTTCATCACTTTCTCCTCCCACACCGCCTGCGCACCGCAGCGTCCTCAAGCTCAAGCGGCGGCGGCGGTGGCTCCTGCTGCGGCTGGATGTCTTTGATGGGGGGAAAAGTTGCCTGCGCTCGGCCTGTCCCGGGCTGAAGCTGCTGCTCGGATGGCGGATGGTGGATGGAAAACCTAATGAATTGCATTTAGCGGTGCGTGGAAATCATCAACCGTCCGTGGACATGCACGCATCCATCCATCCACTCACACACGGCCGTCCGGGCCGCCCTGTCAGGAGGTGTCAGGCGGCCTTAGTTGCCATGGTGCACGCGTTAATTTCATTATTATTCGCTTTGCGGAGATGATGTGGTGCGCTGGTGAAAGTCGTGTGGCCGCGCCGCCGTGTGGCTCGCATGAAGGTGTCGAGGAGGTGTGGTCAGCTTCGGGTAAGAGGCTTGGGGTTGGTGTCAAGAAAATTGCTTTGCGTGTACAGCCGCCTAGACCACTGGCACTGGCAGTCTTAAACCAGAAGACTGACTGAGTCGGGCCTAACCCTTTCTCACGTGACCTCCTCATATCGTCACTTTTGCTTACCATCCCACGTCGCCGTTGCCGTTATCGCTTCCATCAGTCGTCCACGTCACCGCTGAGCAGTGATTCCACTTTGTACCCAAATGCCATGTCAACGATCAGCAAATGAGCATTTAAGATTCGAGATGTATCTGCATCCATTAACAGTCGCCATCTGTCAGCTGAATCATTTGGAGCCGTGCACGCCGCGCGCCGCACGCACACGCAGGGGTGGCCGATCCGGGAAGGGCAGATCCACCAGATGCCCACAGTTAATGGCGTCGGATCTATTCGATTTAAATCGAGCATCCAGCGATCTCATAAATCAATTGAAGTACGCATATCTCGAGGCAGTCGGGGCGACCCCCTCTCCCCCCCAACACGGATGCGGTGGTGCCGCAACCGCGCGCAGCAATTAATTTATTTTGATGCGCGCTGCAATTGAATGATGTATATGCCGTGGGGTGGTGCGTCCTGTTCGCAGCGTTCTTCGGCGCATAGAATTCTGTGCACCGCAGCAACGGGCATCGTAATTAATTTTTTTTAATTGAAGCTCAAGAGCTTCTGTTCGACTGAAGCTTGGGAGTTTGACGTGCAACGCTGCACACCGATACGTGGGGCCGTAGTGGAGCCCTTCTGCCGTGACGAAGCATGTGCACCAGTTAGAGAGAACACGGCAAAGGTGTGCATAACATGGAGGGATCAACTGTTGTGTGGCAGACTTGACCGTTTGCAAGAATGTTTTAAGTGGCGGTGAGTCTTTTTGAAATTCACTTGCCTCCTGCGCGTATTCTTCTATTTACATCTTAGCTTCACCATCTAATTGGTGGTCTGCAAGGATGTCGATCTACTTGATGTAAAATTTTGGTCTATCATTTTTGGGAACGTTGACGTTTGGAGTCGACAATGAACAATGGGTTCCCTCCACTCGTGAGAACAATTGCACGCACAATACCAGTAGCTGTCGAGGAAGCTTCGTGCTGCTCGCTTGTGGGCTGTGCTGATAATCAATGTCCTGGTACTTGTCGCCGGTATTTTAAGTCTTATGATCGGTGCCTGTTTTGTAACGCCGTCGCATGAGAAAGAGAAAAGAGCGGTGCGAGAAATGCTGTCATTTGTTGCAGTTACGCATATTACGATTGAACGAGGCTTATTCCCGCACTCTCCAAGTGTCAGACTGCAAACGTAACGTCATCACGAGCTTAGAATAGTTTCTTAATTTTTTGAAACTCATACCATTTGGCTTCGTTCTTTTCGCTTTCTAGTCAGAATGTAAAGCACGCCTCAGATATTATGGATATTTGAACTAGTTGACATTTGGGAAACTTTACCACTTCGCGTTCTCCTAATTTTGGGACTCTATTTGTCTCTCTGGGGGTAGGGGCGCCATCGAGGAATAGTTGTTGTGTCGTCTTTATACGAGACCCTTAGAGTCCCAGTTCTGTATAGGCCAGAAGCATGAAAAATATCAAATGCCGACTAAAAGATTCTTGATCGCTTCTAGAGGAAAATCCTTCAAATATTCGGCCCCTTTACTAAGAAGTAGATTGGTGGAGAAAGAGTAGTGATTAGCCCACAACGGTGTTGTTGGAGGTTGGGAAACACTGCCCTGGAGCGCTCAGACTCAAATACTGGTCCATTGTACTACCAGGCAGTAACCTTCCTTTACTGTAGTTTTGTAGTTTTCCGAAGAAAGACCAGCAGGCGCTTCTGTGATAAAGAGCTTTAGTTTTCAGCACTCACCACAGCAGCGCCGAACAGCCGCCACCTGATACGAGCAAGGGCGGGACAGAGAAAGTGCTCTGAAGTGTCTTCACCTTCTCCACAGACATCGCAAAGGGTGTCTTCACTAAGCCCAATTAGACTTATGTGCTTAGCGAAGGTGAAGTCTCCCTTTTGTACGCCGATAAATTTTCTGCACTCTTTTCTGTTTACAGATAACAGAAAAGCCACGGATTTCTCGCTGACGTTAGGGAGCATGCACTTGATCAGCCTGCATCCTGGAAAGTCATGCCGTGCTAGTTGGGGCGATATGTTGACTGAAGTTCCACACCGGACCAATGCTCCAGCCAAGCTTACAGTACCTCCCTCTCTCTCTCTCTCCCTCTCTTCCTCTATACCTTCGGCCCGTGCTGTGACTTAAATCCGGTCACTTAAGGGTAGTCGTAACCCCTTTAGCGCGCGCCGACTATAAAAAAAAACCTATAGCAGGTTTTAGGCAATTTTAGGCCTTTGCTCTTGAAATCCGTCTTATCCCTTCTTAATTTGAAACCTATTTGCATTAAATTTTGGTTTTTCTACGTCATCATAATTTTCTGACCATCATATTTTGGGCCGGAACACAAATATTTTGGGTCGAAATTTTTTATAGTTGTTTCGAGAATTCTGAATTTTTTGATCAAAAACGATTTGTTTTCGATCTCTTTACAACATTAAGGACATTTAGATCAAAATCTTCATTTTTCACCCAAATACAACAAAGGTTTGGTTATTTTCTTCTCATCCCTTTCAATTTAAGCACCGATCCTGTTCGGCCTTCACCTTCTGAACTTCTTGGTTTTAGAATAATCCAACATTTTTTGACAAATTTACAACTAAAATTCGTCTAAAATAGTTGCAGCTCGCAGTTTTCAAATTTTTGGAATCAAAATGTTCGAAATTTTTTCAAGGCCTAATTTCCATTTGTCAACTTTCCTCTCATTTCATCCATATAAAACACGTTAACGGTCTTTGGATTTCTTGGCTTTCGGCCAAGTCCATACATAGGGAGTTGCAGCCGATCTTATAAGCGGTCCCACGATTGCCAATGTGTCTGCACCTCGCACCCAATTAATTAGAGTCCAACCGTATTCCAATAGACCCGCCACAGTCGTTGCCAGCGAATGCATGTGTGCGTCTAGTTGACACCATGCCATGCAATTAGCGCCTCAATCACGCCAAGAGCGGCCGAGAGCACCGCGCATCTCCTCGCTTTCAAGCCAGAGCCTGAAGTAATTGCTAATTGGATCATTTGAACCGCTCGACCGCCGCCGCCGCGAGATGTGCGCGCATTGAGTGATTTATTCGCCTGCGCTGCACTCCACCACAAGGGGTGCAACTGTGTACGGCGGCGTCAATAGCCGAACTTGTGCCACTACCCCCGACGATATGATGGTTCCGAATGTGCGCGCGGGCAATCATCTTCGGATGCAAATGAAATAAATCTCTGGCGGCGCGTTTAATGTGCGCCGCCGACTGATGGCGGTGGCATCTCTGGAATTTCAACAGCGCGCACCATCTGGGAGAGACGATCGTGCAGCGGGTTGAGAATGATCACCGAATCGGTCTAGAGTGCCAAATGAGGGTGATTAATTGGAATTGGCGGCGTTGGCCACACACAGACGGGAGATCACCCACCAATTGAGCAAATTGAAGGCATTCCTGTGTTAAGCGTCCTTCGGGCAGCGTGCGCTGCGCGGAAGGGGAAAGAAATCAGAGACACTGATAATTACTGTTAATTGGCTGAGGTCTGGTCGATGAGTTGAAGGTAGTTCCGCTAGAAACGCTAATTGGTTGAGCATTGCAGTTGCCGCAGTGGCAGCGGTGGTTGCAGTGTGGAATTGTAGGTGACTCAACGGGAATGGCAGCATGCGCTGCTCATTCGTCGGTCTGAAGGGAGTGTGACCTGGTCACATCCAAGAGGAACGTCTTCTTCAAATCCTGTTGCCTACGTCTATCAGGTTGCGATTGTCGATCTGCAAAACCTGGAGTCGGCATTTTGTGCAGAAGAGTTAACTTCCTTCTTTCAAGTTCGAGGTGGGACAGGAATTATGTAAACTCTCCCATAGTCCTCCACCCTCATCCACGCACTATCTTCCAACATCAAATGAATGCAAAGCAGAGCCCACACATCACATCCGCGAGCCAGATGAAGCAGCAGTTGCAATGGCAGTCACATAAAAGTCCCTCGATCTCGAACAAATGCTAATCAAGGACACTTCCGACGGAACAGGAAGGACTGTCAACCGCCCTCGCCCCAACAATTGGTTATCCAATCGACAGCTCACATCCGAAAATTGAAAATCAATCCGAAGAAGAGAGACGAGTACCCCCACCACCGCGATGAGGGCCCCGAAACAATTCAATTGATCGCCCAAACATGACATGAATCCACTACGCATGCGCGCGCTCCGTGTGTGGGCCGTGATTTCGGTTCCATTTGATCGCTCGATGATCGAAACCAAAATCCACGTCAGGAATATCAATCAACGATCGTAGCTGGTGGCATTTCGTTGCCCTCTCGCTCGCTCAACCCCGGCCGCCCGGCCTGGGCAATCAAAGTCAAGTCAGCCTTGCGACTGACATGAGATACTCGAACAATAGAAAGCCGAGGAGTGCGAGGGCCCAGGCCACTCATCTCCGTTTATGAGTGGTTTTGGAAAAATATTAAATTTTATTACTTAATCTGTCTCCGGTGCTGTCGTTGGCGTGATGGTGGTGTTGGTGGTGATGGTGGTGGTGGCGGTTGATGGTAACATGCGCTCACGGGCGAGGGTGACGTTTATTGTTGTGTGGCGCCGCTGCAAGAGATCGGTACGGAGATTTCTATGACTCACAGATCGATGACTTGTTTTGTCGTCTCATGTCCCGTCTCCGAATGGAATGACCATCAAGGATGTGGTTTGAGGAATGACTCAATCGGAACTAGTTCGGGGGGTGACTGTGGCAGAGTGGCTAAAGGGTCCACAACAATGAGTGAGGTTGGTTGTGTGCGAAAAGGGCCTGAACCAACGACATTTTCCAAGGACACAAATTAAGTTTGTTGCACACTCTGAGTGAATTCAAAACGACGATCATCAGTTAACACAATTCATCATCAAACTTCTAGAGATCACCGTGTCACCAGCAGCAATCTCCCGCCAGATCAAGACATCGTCTCCGCGCCAACGCGTCAAGCAACGCAAAATTTGTCTGTGGTCCGCTGATGCACACGACCTCCCTGGCAATTCAACGAAAATTTAGTCACACTCCCTGTCGTCGTTCCAGCGCCCATGTCGTGCTCCGCCTTATCGCCATCCAATGTAACGCGAAATTGATTTATAATCTAGAACCGCCCAGCATTCCATTGCCTGTAAGGATCCGACGATAGTGGGGAGACATCGCACTAATGAGCGTGCAATGATAAATTATGCAACGACCGCTCACTTGACACTTTGTGCGAACAATATTGGCAAATGCGGGAACAGCCATATTCCCGTCACTGCAGCTGCACCAGGACCTGTCCCCGGCTCTCAGAACGGTTCATCAATGAACTTTCGTGCGCTGGCCTTGAGGCGAAACTTCCACCACCGGACGCAATTCATTTATCATCGGCCACCGGGCGATAGTCGCGAGGCTCCAACGACTCCGGGGTTTCCTGTCCGGCTAGCCGCCAGGGAGGTGAGTGTTATGAGGGATTATCTCACCTAATGACTTTTGTGCTGACAACTGTCATACATCATGACAATTTGGCAGATGTTGACGGTGCCGTCGACAGGGGAGTGGAGGTGGTGTGACAACCGGGATGTCGGTGAATCACCTGTTGGTTCTGGAAATTGCTTGACGCTGTGGTGAACGTTTAAACAAAGTGCGAGGACGGATGGATAGGATGCGGCTGATGGAGTTCATCAATTGCAAGGTGCAATAAAAAAAATCTCTTCTCAGACCACACTGCATACCACCAAGCAGTCAAAGCACTCAAGACAAACCCTTATAGCCAGGAGCGAGGCGCCTAAACCTCAGAGACAGAGAGAGAGAGAGGAAGTCGTAAGCCACCAGCAGCAAGCACCAACATCGACAACGACGACGACGACGTCGACAACGTATCAACGTTAAACAAGCGATTACGACCACAATCAGTGCTACCCATCACACAGGCCCTTCCAGGTGGTCCAATTAATCCTTGCGATTCCCTCGATCGCACACCAACACACAGAGACAGGGACACCCATGCAAAGTGGCAAACAGGTCGAATGAGGGCTCCGCTTAAGGGTGGACCCCTTTCGATCTCGATGAGATCACTTGGAGGACGACGGAGGAGAGAAACGACGAAAAAGTCACGATCCTTGACACTTGCCATTGTCGTCGATCACGAACGAGTCTTCCGCTGCCTTCCCGCTTGCAGTGACCCGCAGTGAACTTGTGAAGTGGAAAACTCGAAGAGGCAGAGAGGCAACCTGCGGCACGCATGACATTCCCACCGATGTCTCAATTACCGACGCATCTCCTCCCGAGTGCGCACTAAGAGGATGACTGTGCAGCGACGACGGTTCGAGTGGCCATATCTAGTGCATTCGTGTCCCGTCCTCCACCTAATCCTCCGTCTGGACGCGGAAGCAAGTCGAAAGCGCAGACGAAAACCTATCCGACGACGCGACGATGTGGGTGTTCCACGGACGCGATTTGTGGCAGACAAGGCGCAGAGAGGGAAGCATTTGTCAAACGCTCTGCCCACCATTTTGTGCAATCTGCGTGCCACCTCCACTCTCTCCCATCTGGACGTCCCGCTGCCATCCATATGAGAGCTCCTCTCCGATTGATCACACCCAAGGGTAATCAGATGCGGATAAGAGCGATCGCGCAGGCTTTTAAGATTTCGGATATCGGATTTTCGTCCGCTCTGTCTCCCTCTCGCTCGCTTGTCCCACGGGCACGCCGTCCGATAGGGAGCCGTCGGTAGCGCTGCCAGTGTCTCATTGTGTTCGGCATCGGTGTTCATTAGTGTGTCGAGCAGTTGTGTTGCGGTGGGCCCTCGCACTGGCATCCTTTGCATCCCGGACGATGTCAATCGATCATGTGACGTCTCCGCACGAAACCCCAATAGACCGTGCCGGGGTTTTGTGACGAAGGGTTGAATGGCATTCGAGGGAATATGACGGGTGAGCGCTTTGTGTGCTTCGTGTCAAATTGATTTGTGTTTGGTAAACATGGATGGCGCAGACAATGGCGGGCTGTTCGAGGAACCTGCCTCATCCTGTGAGGGCGGCAGTGATCTTTGGGAATGTTGAGATGAATTGATTGGCGATTCGATGCGGTGAGAGTTTGAGAAGTGAATTTAATGCAGACGAGGATGAAGTTGAAAATCCGATGGCCAGCTAGTGCGCGAAGGTGATATGTCACCAGGATTGCGTTATAGACATCAAAATGACACGGCAACTCAAACCCGATGAGCACTGTTTAGCTCCCAATAGAAGACTTGGCGAAAGGTTGTTTCAAAGCGAGAGACCAAGCTGTCTTAAGGAGTGTTTAGCCACCTTAACCCTAAACTCCCAGTCGTGGCATTTACTTCGAAGGGCTTTCCTCCAGACCTCCAAAGCACAGCGACTTAGCAGCATTCCAAGCTAAAGTAATGGCTATTCGAGCAGCACATCATCGTCACGGATAGTGAAGCAGCATATTAGGCCTTTGAATCTGTCACAGATGATCGACAACTTAATTTTACATCATATTAGACATATCGCATCAGTGCTACGATTGAACGTGACCGGAAGGGACTTTCTCGCTGAGACTCCCTTCAACCCTTTGAATACTCGGTAGTGTCTGCAAGAAGCCGACAAAGCTGCTATTGAAACGTTGAGATAAACGACACCATCTAGAAGAAACTCATAGTTTGACGACGAGTGAGGGCAGTCGTATGCAGCCAAACAGAAGGCCATCAAGGCAACGCTGCATCGAAAGACAAGGGCCTTCTGTGAGCTCTACAAACAGGGAAAAAAGAAGGGCGCAAGCTTCTCAAAGGGAAGAAGAGAATATATATGAAAAAAAATGGAGTCCCGATAGGTTTAAGAAAACATAAATCGATTAGTTGAACTGCAGTCCATTAGGTCAAACACGAACAACTTGTGCTACAGTTGCAAACGGTGATGTGAATTTGGAAAAAATCACTTTTACAGACTGTTTAACGGCGATGACAATATAAAAGCTCCGGTCAAGTTGAGTGTTCTACTCAATCTTGTGGACAAGAATTCCGTCTAGCCGGCGACACGAGATCAACGAGGCAATATCAAGACTGAAGTCGAACAAGGCTGCTTGATCTGATAGACAATCCACAGTTTTAAATAATTTGGTTGGGCACATACCTAACCTTATTTCAATGCGTGCCCAATGAGTGAAATCTTAATATTGTTTGCCCATTCCATCCTACGACTATGCCAGATACCGTGGAATCAGTTGCCTTAACATAACGTATAAGATCCTCTCTACCGTTTTGTGTGAACGACTTAAAAGTTCGTCCGAAGTTGTAGACGCTTCGGTTAACTATGTTTTTGTTTGAAGGATAACTACTCCACCTTATAGGTCTTAAATGTAGGTGACAGCAACCGATTGCAATGCAACTTCACACTTAGCCAGAGGAAAGTCCCCCTGGTGCGTCAACATAACTGCTTCAGACTAGTCTGCACGGAATACTTACTTTAGCTCTTCCCGCTGTTTTCGATTAATATCGCAGCGCCCATGACATTTCCAGTAGCAGGAAGTTGACATTTTCCTGCAAAAGTCTAATACGAAAATTTAAAAAACACAGAAACTGTGTTAACTGCGAAATTACTAGGAACCTCTCGATGACCATTCTAACACTATCACATCATTTCGCTAATTTTAAAGCTAAGATTTCTTTAAGAATGGACTCCATCCCTAAGACTTATTCTCTTCTTCTTCTTCGGATAGGCCTGTAGACCGAAATGGGATTGGACTGACATTCGCAGCATCTACATACATTCCATATACAACCATACATTCAAATCGCATACAAATAGGTGACCAAAAGGAAAAAAATACACAGTTGAGCACAAAGGCTAGCCAGCGAGGAACCCTGAAGAGAACTCCCTCTGCGGGACAAGATATAACGTCTCTTATCATACAGTACATCTTTTTGGAAAAAAATCTAAGCCCGTGCAGCACAAATAGATATGGTCGGAACAAGAATATGGTTATTCCTGAAACAGTTGAACGGAATACCAATCTCCCGATCCTTCAGATCATCTTTGAGAAAGAACTAACAACCAGCAAATTGAAAAGTTCTGTACTGTATATTTACAACTGGGTAAAAGATGACCTTAGCCTTTTAGCTTTAGTCTTGTAGCGTCTTTTAGGCTGAAATTATGGAAATCAAAGATAAACTGCAATGACTGAAGCTCACACCTTTATCCAAAAGGAACACAATCATCTGTTCAGACAGCCAAATTGCAACGAAATCCCTTGAAGGCCACTGCTTTTATTCAAGCACTTCCCTCAAGTCCTCTTCTTCTTGTTCTTGTGGCGCTACAGTCCGCGGTGAACCTGGGCATCAACCAACATGCCTCTCCAGGCAGCACGATCTTTCGGCAGCCGCCGCCAGTTGCACACTCCAAGTTGGTTGAGCTCCATCTCCACTTGTGTGCGCCACCTTAGCCTAGGCCGTTCTGTTACGTTGTCTTCATGGCTCAGATTAGAAGACTTTTCGGCCCGGAGCAGTGGTTTTCATACGCTCTACATGACCTAGCCATCTTAAATGTTGTAATCGAAGACGCTTCACTTGGCGCATGTCACTGTACAGCCCATAGAGTTTGTCGTTAAATCTTTCCCTCCAGATGCCATCAACGCAAACAGGACCAAAACTCGCACGCAAAACTTTTCTCTCGAAAAGACTAAGGGCTTCCTCATCCGCTTTTAGTAGGTGTTATACAAAGCAAGCTTAGTCCTTCGAGATGGGGCTTTATTATTCAATTGCCTCTTGGGCCCAAAGAAACAGCGATTGGTAAGAGTGATTCTGCGTTTGATTTCGGTACTGGTGTTGTTGTCCCTATTTACCGCGGAGCCGAGGTAGACGGAGTCCTTGACTCCCTCGAAGTTTCTGCTGCCTAGTGTGACGCTCTGTCCGAGACGTCGATGTTGTGTGTCCTTCCTTGATGACAGCATGTACTTCGTTTTGCCCCCGTTTACCACCAGACCCATTTTAGCCGCTTCCGCTTCAATACCAGCAAACGCGTCATTGACGGTTCGCTGTTATCGTCCATCACTTCAATGTCGTCGGCGTAAGCTAGCAATTGAACTGACTTTTGGAGAAGATCGTACCTCTGGTGTTTACTTGTGATTTACGCACGATCTTCTCAAGAACGATGTTAAAGAAGTCACATGACAGCGCCTTGCCTTGTCTAAAACCTTTTTTGACATTGAAGGTCTCGGTGAGTTTGCTACCGACCTTGACGGAGCAGCGAGAGTTCTCCATTGTCATCCTACACAATCTGACGAGTTTGGTAGGAATGCCAATACTAGACATGGCACTGTATAGCTCGTCTCTATGCACACTCTCATATGCGGCCTTGGAATCGACGAATAGGTGGTGAGTGTCGATTTGCACTTCTTCGGTCTTTTCCAGGATCTGCCGTAGTGTGAAGATTTGGTCGATGGTGGACTTCCCTGGCCTGAAACCTGACAAACGGTTTCAGGCTTTCACACAATACGGCAGAGGGGATCTTGTACGCGATGCTAAGGAAACTAATCCCTCGATAGTTGGCGCAGTCGAAGGTGTTTCCTTTCTTGTGGACCGGACGACGCTGAGATTCCACTCATCGGACACGCTTTCCACTGACCATATCTTACAGATGAGCTGGTGCATGTGCCCAACCAAGTCATCTCCAGCTGCTTTAAACAGTTCCCTCAAGGATACTTACTGCAACATCCTTCTGGAATACGTGACGGGACAGAGCTAAAAGGAGGATTGCGTGGTCGATAAGATGGCCATACATATCCTTATCACCTTCGTTCCCTACAGTTAAATACCTGCTAAAAACGCACATTTCGCAAAAAATAAAAAAAAAAACAAAAAATGCCATGAGAGCCCCGCTTGTCCTATAACCAAAACAATTCTGCCACCGTTCAACTTTAAGCTCTCTTCCCGTCTTGTTTGCTTAGATAAAGCGCATCTGAGAACCATTATATATGAGAACATGGCTTCAGGTCAGGCATAACTCAAAATGACGTATGTAGGAGCTTGAGAGACGAGAAAGGAGTAGCTACTATTTTTCACCTCTTTTGCCACTGCCAAGCTCTCGCAAAAGAAGAAAGAAATCTCGGAAACCTGGGTGAAGTCAGCGATTTGAGTGTAGGACAGTCAAGTGTGTAGGACACTCAAGTCGCTCAATCAGGACATTTATGTAGCTGCATATGTAGGTTTAAATGATACTTAGAGAAACTATCCATCATCACAATATGCCCAAGTCGGCTTTAGTACGCTTGAAAATTGATAGCCAGCCGCTCTAATCTTAATCTCCACATTATTGTAGAAAAGGGTTTTGTCCTATATTGCCCACTCTTGAGCCCGAATTCTTCTCAAGTTACACCGAATCCATTAGAAGAACTTCAGAGAGAAAACAAATAGTCCAAGTCCAAGTCCAAATATTTCAATCAATCAGAACTCCAACGGAAACAGACACAAACATGTCATGACCACTATCCAACCAATTAACCCCGACAACTCCTCATAATCGGTTGCGATAACGTCGACACCCATAAGCCGTCCCGACCAGCACCGCCACCCATTGTTCCGTCCACGTCAGAGCACCTGATTACCGCCAGCTCAACAATTAAATTATCTCGGTCTCCCTAGCTCCGGTCACACCTGCGTCCAGTGTCACTCAAGCTGCACCTTGCCGCATGCATGAGCCACTGGCTGCCCACCGGAGACACTTGGTCTGCTCGATGGAATGCAGCAGCAGCCATTAGCATACCTCCGAGGCAACAATCGAAACAGTTTCCCAGTGTGCTGCTGTGCACCTAGAATCCACCGGCGGCGGGACATCATCTAACCTCCGCGCTTCCGACCGGGACGAAGGACCAGGACGAGCGGAATAAAAAATCGAACAACATCACACACGAAGCCAAGCACCCATGGGATACACCACCAACACAGTCCCCTGACATTCGGATCACTCCACGATCAAGATCAAGATCGAGACGACCAATCCTCCGCGGTGAACCGCAGTGCAGTGGACGCGGACGCGAACAGTAGCTGCCTCTAGCTAGGTGGTCCAATTAGACATAATCTTGTTAATTAGGCTAACTTCCATCTTCCTCTATCCCGGTGGGGTTCTCGATTCTCGATTCTATTTGAATTTGTTTTCGTCGTCCCTCCCCGCGCGCCGCCTTCGGCAACGGTTCCGTGGAATTCTGAACTCGGCCGCGTGTGTGTGCACCGGACCCTTAATGCTAATGCGCTGCCCGTGGGCCCAGCCTGGAGGCCCAGCTAATGAGTAATACGCAAAACATTTGGACATAGCCGGACTGGATTTCTGGAATTTCTTCACATTTTTTGTGCCGACCCGTCGACGTGGTATGGAAATTCATGTGCAGTCGGGCACAGCGCTGCTGCTCGCGGTGATTAGTCAGATGGCCGACGGTGCGCTGCCTTTTTGAGTGGAGTGGACCTTATGAGGCCTCCATCAATGGCGGGGCTTGTTCTACCAATCGCCTGGGGACTGTGACCCGAGGGAGCTTGCCTGGATAAGGGATGTTTGTTTGTGTTTGGTGAAAGTACGAATTGAATCGAGTTAGAGTTAAAGGCGAAATTTGCGAAGAGCTGCCTGAGTGGAAGGATGTAGTTTTTGCAATTAAAGTAGCGGTTAGGAAGAAACTGAGAGGGTTGAGATGACAGAGAGCCACAAAGACTGTCGGATAAGGACTTTATATTCAAACTGCAGGAATAGCCTTCGAGACTGAAGTTGAACAAAGCTGCTGGCGCGGACGGACTATCCGCAGAGCTGTTCAAAGCGGCTGGGGATGAGCTGGTTGGGTGCATTCACCAGCTCATCTGTAAGATATGGTCGGAGGAAAGCATGCCCGACGAGTGGAGTCTCAGAATCATATGTCCGGTCCACAAGAAAGGAGACCCAACTACCGAGGGATCAGTCTTCTTAACATCGCGTATAAGATTCTCTCGGCCGTATTGTGTGAGCGCCTGAAACCGTTCGTCAACAACCTGATTAGTCCTTATCAGTGTGGTTTCAGGCCAGGGAAGTCCACAATCGACCAGATCTTCACACTGCGACAAGTCCTGGAGAAGTCCCAAGAAGTACAAATCGACACCCGCCATTTATTCGACGATTTCAAGGCTGCGTATGACAGCGCGCATAGAGACGAGCTATACAGTGCCATGTCTAGTTTTGCCATCCCTACCAAACTCGTCAGATTGTGTAGGATGACGATGGAGAACTCTCGCTGCTCCGTCAAGGTCGACAACTAACTCACCGAGACCTTCGATGTCAAAGAAGGTTTTAGACAGGCGACGCACTGTCATGCGACTTCTTCAACATCATTCTTGAGGCGATCGTGCGTAACTCACACGTCAACACCAGAGGCACGATCTTCCACAAGTCCGTTCAACTGCTAGCTTATGCGGATGACATTGATGTGATCGGCCGAACTCAGCGAACCGTCAATGAGGCGTTTGCTAGCATCGAAGCGGAAGCGGCTAAAGTGGGACTTGTGGTAAACGGGGGCAAAACGAAGTACATGCTGTCATCAAGGAAGGACGCACAACATCCACGTTTCGGACATAGCGTCACACTAGGCAGCAAAAACTTCGAGGTAGTCAAGGACTCCGTCTACCTCGGCTCCGCGGTAAATAGGGGCAACAACACCAGTACCAAAATCAAACGCAGAATCACTCTTGCCAATCGCTGTTTCTTTGGGCCCAAGAGGCAATTGAGTAATAAAGCCGTCTCTCGAAGGACTAAGCTTTTTTTATATAACACCTTGATCATCCCAGTCCTACTTTATGGCGCGGAAACCTGGACGTTACTAAAAGCGGATGAGGAAGCGCTAAGTCTTTGCGAGAGAAAAGTTTTGCGTGCGATTTTTTGTCCTGTTTGCGTTGATGGCTTCTGGAGAAGAAGATTCAACTACGAACTCTATGGGCTGAAAGCGTCATGCGCCTAGTCAAGTGTCTTCGGATACAAGGCTTTAGATGGCTAGGCCATGTAGAGCGGATGGACACCACTGCTCCGGCCCGAAAAGTCTTCGAATCCGAACCACAGGGACAACGCAACAGAGGACGTCCTAGACTGAGATGGCGCACACAAGTGGAAAAGGACCTCAACCAACTTGGAGTGCGCAATTGGAAGCAGTTGGCAAGAGATCGTGCTAGCTGGAGAGGCATGTTGGTTCAGGCCCAGGTTCATCCCGGACTGTAGCGCCATCCGAAGAAGAAGAAGAAGAAGAAGAGGAAGAAGAAAGAGCGTTAGTCTTCATTGCAATGGAGTCCTCAAGGCTCCTCAGGTATTTTGTGACTCTCGAAATCCCTCTATGTGATGTGATGCGATATTTAAAAGATCCACTTAAAGAGAATGTCAGTCAGTCAGCATAGAGACAAATGCTTGGTGTTCAAAGAGAGCGAAGAAAGAATCCAAGTCTCTGAACTGATATATGGCGCAGTCCAGTTCCATCCCAGGAAAAACTGTTCTACATGCGATTTTTAACCTCGTTTGCACAGTTTGCACATGTGAAGCAGAAGATTTTGCAGCGAACTGTCTGGTTCATCGGCCAGAGCCTACAGATGCAACGCTTGGGATCAGTGATGGAAAGGAAGCTCTAGACCGAAAAATTGTTGCAATGTTGGATGTCCCTGAATACAAGTGGAGAAGGATCTGAAACAACTTTGTGTTAACATTTGGAGGCGATTGGGGTGAAATTTTACTAGTTGGAGGAGGCTTGCTGATTGGGTTACAGATGTCTCCCGATTTTAAGCGCCAGACGAAGATGAAAGCAATAAACGGCCGACAATAAAATTCCTTCAAGTCTGCCCCGAAAATCCTTAAAGTCCAACTTCTGCTCATCATGGGAAATGCTTTTAATGCCGAAGGTACAGCGTTAGACTTGACAAGTCTCGAAAAAATGAATATAGTCGAAGTTTGCATTCTCCGAAGCCAACACGTACTCTAAAGCCTTCAACGACGCTAAGCATCCAGTCCAAATGATCTTCAATCAGTTGAGTAAGCAACTATATCAGGCTGTTCCCTATCCTTCCCGAATAATATTCTAGACAATGCATTTGAAAAAAATCCTGTTGATGGATACTCTGTTGAGCTTGCCTAATCCCACGTGAAGGATAATTCCGCTATTTACAAAGCGCTACAGAGCTCGTATCTGGCAATACTATACATCATTTGAAAGGTCTTGACATCACCTACAAAATGACTTTGCATGATTAGTTTGGATATTGCGTTCAACAGTTATAGACATGTAAACATGGAGTTCAATAAACCCGAAATTCGCGCTATTTTAAAGTTTTCTTCGTTAAAGGCAAATCCACTACAGAAACTTTCCGTGCGATTAATGGTGTCTTGGGGGATGGTACTCTACCACTTTGAACCGTGGAGGAATGGTTTCGACGATTAAGAGCCGGTGAAAACGACACCATGGATAAGCCAGGCGGCGGAAGACCTGTGACGACGAACACCGATCGAATTATGGGAATCATCGTGTTAGACCGGCATGTGACATCTCGTGACATCGCCCAGGAGATGAGAGTTAGTCACCAGAGTATTTTAAGCCATCTGCAGGAGGCTGGATACACAAAAAAGCTTGATGTTTGGGTGCCGCTTGATTTGACGCAAAAAAAACCCTCTGTACCGAATCAACGCCTGCGATATGCTGCTGAAACGGAACGAACTCGACTCATTTTTGAAGCGGATGGTGACTGGCAACGAAAAATGGATCACATACGACGATATCAAGCGAAAACGGTCGTTGTTGAAGGCCGGTGAATGTTCCCAAACAGTGGCCAAGCCAGGAAGGATTGGAAGGGAATCATCTACTATGAGCCAGGCTCTTAATTCTACCATCTACTGCGAAAATCTGGACCATTTGAAGCAGGCGATCGACCAGAAGCGTCCAGAATTGGCCAACAGGAAGGGTGTAGTAGACGCCAGACCACACACTTCGTTGATGACTCGTCATAAGCTACGGGAGCTCGGATGGGAGGCTTTATCGCATCCACCATATAGTCCGGACAAAGCGCCAAGTGATTATCACTTATTTCGTCCATGGCGAACGCCTTTGGTGGTGTGAAGTTGAACTTAAAAGAGGCTTGTGAAAAGGGGCTGTCCAAGCTCTTAGAAAAAAGGCAAATAAGACATTACGAAAATAATTGACCTTCTGAAGCCACTATTGGCAATATAAATCCCAAATTTATGTCTCAGCTTACAGTAGTGAATGGTTCTCTGTGAGAGTAGGATTGTGTGCAGTAGGATCCCATCAAAACGGTATCGAGGAAAGTGTCTTTGTTCGGAAATATAGCCAATATGCCATTTCTTATTCCTAACTAACTAACTAGTTAAGTACCACAGTCAGAGGTAGAGGTTTATTCTTTCTTAAAAATGTTCACGTTCAGGTTTAGAATGTTTTAAAGGTTTCACGCAGTGACGGCTGCTATCAGTCACCACTCAAGACCATCCCAGACAGACGCATCTCGTCAATCTTCCCCTCCCGGAAGCTGTGAGGTCACATTCCTTAAATCACTGTCACACAGTCCCATCTCCAGTTAACGTCTCAGACGGGCAGGGACGAATTAAACCTCCCAAAGATAAGTGTATAATTGCGCTGATTAAACACTTTCCTCAAAAAAAAAACTCTCGTCTCCATTTACGGGGATGATCCATCCGTCTGACAGGTCAATCGAATGCATTTCAAGTGACCCAGCGACAATGACGTCCAGACTAGTTAATTGCCACGAATTAATCAAAACTACACGCTACCACCGCGTTGACGCACAACTGACGGATTGCGTCAAATCGACCGCTGCCCTCAAAATCTGACAGAAGGACCAGAATAAAGAAGAACAAGACTAATGCCCGTCATGACTCAAAACGTCAATCACTTTTGTTTTCCTTTTTTCCCTCTCCACTCTCGTCGACTGCCACTGCCACCGCCGCCGGTATAAGTAAATAATTATCCTGCCCACGGAGGCAGAGGCAGCACATCCCCAGGAACGGATAGCGCCTCATTACAAGGCGAAGGGTTGCACTGTACGGGTGTGGGCTCGGCATAGAGCAGAGTCCACATTTCTTTATTTGACACTGGACGCAATTAAAGCGGAATTTATTTATGCGCAGCGTAGGGTGGACTAATTCGCCAACCGCACCGCACAGAGCAAGGGAGACAGCGCGACGAAGTCCTTCGAAGTGTAACGCAGATAATGGGGGAATAAGAAATGGCGGCGGACTGAAAAAAAAACACAAACGGAAAAAAATAGAAAGATGGACGGAGGAAATGGAGAATTTCAGCGAGTTACGCACGCAACGTGTCGGAGACAAATTCCGATATCCCGGTAGAGACGGTGTCCTTGCCTTGGGGAAAGGCACGTTTTTAATTTAGAATTTAGCTTCGCGATGTTTATTTTATGGCGCTTTGTTGTTATTTTCATCCTCATGTAAGGGGGGATTGGGTTCTTTGTGTGTCCGAGCTGGTGTGTAATGGGCTGAGCGGGGGCTTACCCTTTTCAGTTTAAGTTTGGTTGAAGTCAGGAGGCGCCCCTGTGAAGGGGTTCAGCTTGGTTTTGACGCGACGAGGGGTCGACTAGAGGATTTGAAGGTTGTTTAATTTTTTTAAGACGTGATTGTTCTACTCTTGGGGTGTGCCTCGGAGATTGTTTTTCTTGCAAGATGATGGTGGCTCTTGTGGTGTCTCATTCTGCATCCTTTGCAAATGTTCTCCTTCAGAATTTCTCAAGATATCTGAGTGTCTACACATGTAGGATGTATTTGGGTGTTCGCAGAAGACGGATAGAATCCCGAGTCCTTTGCCTGGTTTGGAGCACTTTCGCTGGGTGACGTTCCCTGTTTGGTTGGGTCGCGATCTGTTGCTTGTATTAGAAGATCCATGTTTACGAAACGAAGCAGAAATTTCTACAGAATTTACTTAAATACTCCCAACCCCTGCTCTGATGTGATGTCACGGTTGGGACTGTCATGCGGAGTGAGAAAAGGCGACACCGACCCCGCAGGCAGCGCCGCGACAGGATCGTCAACCCACGCGATCTTTTGAGATGCCCATCTCACTCACCGTCTGTCGGCGGTCTTCCAGTTGTCCTCTGTGGTAGACGTTTTCCAAATGTTGCAGAAGTTAACATTCACGAAGCTCTCTCTCTCTCTTCCTCTCCCTCTTCCTCTATCTCTCTCTCTTCCCTACCACAAAATTCCCCTACACACTCCTTCACTGAAACGTCCCGAATTCAATAGTACTGTCCACTCCTATCGGCGTTCTCGCATTAAATTTCCATCTGACCGGAGTCCAGATAAATTTGTCATCATTACGTGTGGGCACTGGACATATCGCCTCCAAAAAAAAAAAAACTGTTCACCTTCCAAGAGCCAAATTAATCATAGACACCGAGGCCCCGGAGCCCCGAAGCCACAGAGACACAAAGTCACAGGAAGAGAGAAGGGGTCGAGGAGAAGAAAAACTCCATCAACATGCGCCAGAAGCGGAATCAATTATTCCAAGCCATCGATACCGATCAATTTGTGCGCACAGTCGTAACCTCCGCGCAGCCGCAACCCCTGGCCCCGTCGAAAACCCAAGCCCGGCCCGAAACAAATAATTGCCGAGAAGTTATTCGCTTCTCTTTTCGGATAATGGATGATGAAGACTAATTGCGTCCCGTCCGAGGTACAAAAGTCTCGCACAGTGGACACTCCACCGTCGCCACCGCGCCACCGACCGGGCCACGGTCCCGCTGATGATGATCCGTCCAGCCACCCAAGTGCAAAGTCATGTAATCATTAGAGGGCACTGTCGGATTATTACGTATTATGGACGTCATCGGGCGGATGACAATGCCTGCGCGGCTGCGGCTGCGGCTGCAGCTGGGCGTGTTGTGTTGCTGCGTCTCCTGCGCCTGTGTGCCGGGCGCTGTGTGTGCGCGTCCATTTAAGACGAGATCCGGCGGAGCCTTATCGGATGCCGTGGTGATGAATTGAGAGGAAGCCTTGCGGCTTGTGTTTCGTGCGCCACGGAGTGGGGGGCGGGATCGACACTCGGACACGATTGGGTCTAATCAAACTGCTTTGACACATAATAAATAAGATTTGACGGCCGACGGCTCTGGCTATCGGGGGGTAATTGCCTCGTGGGCAGGCAGATAGCTCAACTTCGATGTTTGATTGTTGTTAGATGGGCTTGGGAATGGTTTCGAGTGGAAATTAAAGTGGGGGGATGTTTGGCTTGTGTTTAAGATGTCACCGTGGGGGCGGGATGGAGGTAACAAAGTTTCTCTTTCGACTAATGGAAATGTTAAGTCGCTCTTAGGTATAGGATCGCTATTAATGATTTTTTTCGATCATCAAAAAAAGTGCGTCTTCTTGGGTAGAGAAACCGTCACCACAGAAACTAAATGCTACAAATGGCCGAGAGATTTCTTTCGTTGCTGCTAACTAGGTGCTAACTAGGTGCAAATTGGCTACCAACTGGTGTCCACCGACCGAAACTTGTTTCTGTTAAGTGGCTTAGACTCCAGAGAGAAGTCCATGGCTGGTAATTGGGCTAATTTTTTGGATATTGAGTGCCGATTTGTTCCTAAATTGCTGTAATTCGCCGCTAACTAAAGCTTGCAAGCAATTAATTGGTTGTTTTTTGCCGGTTCTTGCTGCGTATTGACGGCTAACGTGTGGTTTTCTTAATACAGGATAGCAATGACTGGCATTTGATTGCTTTTTTTAATTGAGAATTCTGGGTAGAGGGATGCTAACATCTTGCGAAAGTTTCGAAACGGATGCGAACGAATGAAGTTACTTTCGGGTGGAAAATATCTCGAAATTCATTCCGAATCGTCAAAGTTGTGTCTTAACATCGTAATGGGATGATGTTTTGGAGTTCCGGCTGTTCAGTGTGAAGGATGTTCAAGGGAACTTGTGACCTTTGCCTCCTTATGGATCTGGTCCATCGCTGAAAACTTAAAACTTTATGGTGCACATCGAAACTACCGACTGAATGATTACTTGTTTTTTATTTTAATGACTAGGAAATATCTGCAACAGCACGGACATCTGCTTCACCGCCCTCTTAGGGTTGCACTTCACACTTGCACACCTCATTCGTCCGTACAGCCTTTAGCTTTGACCGTTGAATCTTTTCCTCCAAGTGCCATCAACGTCAAAAATCGCTTTCCTTTCGGGCTAAGAATTTTGGACGCTTTCATTGTCCAAGTTTGTGCACCATGGAGGAGGATAGGAACGCTCAAGGTGCTGTATGAAGCCAGTTTGTTTCTTCGAGAGAGGACTTTCAATTGGCTTTTAAGTTCAAAAAGTCCAATTGGCAAGAATTACTTTACATTTGATTTCGGAACCAATGTTGTTCTTCCTGCGTTTTTACTGTGTATTTGAGGTAAACGGTTTTTGCTACTTTTTGCGACTTTGTGCGTTGTTCTTTGATGTAAACATATACTTGATCTTACCCTCGCTTATCACTAGAGCCATCTTAGCTGCTGCTTGAATACGCCTCACTAATCCCTCGCTGCGTTTGTTCAATCACATCAATGTCATCCGCCAAAGGTACCAAAATCGTCCCTCTGGTGTTAAATTGTGAGGTTCCCAAAATCGTCTCAAGAAAGATGCTGACATGACAGCACATTACCTTGTTATAAGTCTTTTCTGGCATTTAAAGTCTGTGGGAGTTTGTTTCGGATCTCAAGGGAATATCGACAATTCTTCATCGTGCTCCTACACAATCTAATGTGTTCGGTAGGAATGTCAAATTCAAACTTGGCATTGCATAGCTCTTACAGCTTGTCTCTATGCACGATTGCGGCTTTGATATCGATTGAAAAGTCTATGCTGTTTCTTGGTACATTTAAAAAAAAAATTGATTTATTTAGAATCAATTTCAATCGTGATGTAGATTTTGGCCCGTTTTGAAAATTTTGCCAATTTCCGGATATCTTTCTACGGCGTGCTTTCTATCAGCGGCTCATCAGTTTTAACATCGAGAGAGTCTTACAGAGACAGTAACAAATGGTAATCAGAGAATGCAAGGTCCGGTACATACGGTGGATGCATCAAACCTTCCCATCCAAGTGCTGTGAATTAACTTGTCGCGTCAATAAAGATGTGTGTGGCTTGACATTTTCATGATGGAACACAACTCCTTTTTTCGTCCTAGTCGCTCTTTCCTGATTACTCCATTCACAAATGCACGAATTGAGTTGATAATTTCTCCACGTATTACAATAGCAGCTGATAATAGGCAATTCCAATCTCACCACAGACTCAGCACAAGCTTGATTCCCATCAGCCCAGTCACTGGCCCTTGGTTGCTGGATTTTCGCGTATTTGAGCCTCTTTACAACGCCCGTAACAAATCGCATGGAAAAATCGTTCCATTTTGGTGCTTTTCAGCAGATGATGGTACTGATGGTTATTCAGTCAAATTTAGAATTTTTCTACTTTAACTGATGGGACATAGTAACATCAAGCCATTTCGAGTAACCTCCTTACAATCTAGGACCGTATTCTCGGAGATATTTCAATACCCCCCATGTGCAATTTTTGGGTCTTTTCAGGTTCTGGCACAGTCTGCTGTCGTGTACTTTTTCTAGCTTCAATCGACTCTGAAAAGGATTGTTTAAAGAGGTGCTATAAGCCGGCAGAGAGGAAATTGTACTTGATGTTAAGGAAACTGATTTGTCTGTAGATGGCGCAGTCCAGTAGAGTCTCCATCCCCGTGGACCGAGCAGATGGCACTAGGATTTTGATCCACTCAAGAATGTCCCTCAACAGATGATGCGTGTGTCCAACCAGATCATCTCATGTTTCCTTAAAGGGTACCGCTCACCCCATCTGTTAAAGAGCAAGGAAGCGTCATTTCTCCTTCGAAAGGCAGTCAAAGAAAGAAATCTAATAAGCCGCCGCCTAGCCGGATAGGACACTGAGCGCTGTGTTTCATTTGCTGTCCTCTGCCGTACGGAGTCCTATGGCCTAACAGTTGGCTGGGAGAAGATTTCAATAAAATAAAGCTTTGACATAATTTGCAGTCATTGCGGACAGATTCTTAGGCAGAATGACAACCAAATACGTTTGGACTGGGTGGGTGTGTTTGGAGCAACATTGAATGACGCAACAAAATGAAGAGCGATACTTTTGTGCTAAGGAGTTCTGTGTGCCGAGTGAGAAGTAAGTCAACAAATACTGATTGAATGGTTCTTCTGGTTGACCATTCTTCACATAATTTGGGCAACTAAAGCAATAGAATATGATACGTACATGGGGAAGGGAATCAGGAAACTTTTTTCATAGTCTGTCAAAATAGGATAGTTGTCATCTGAAAAATTACGAAGACTGGTTTGGACCATTCACGTTTGCTGTTGGCACTGCAGGCCTAATTGCAATTTGGGTATTCTTCCGTGGCAGGAGACGATGACACGACTTTTTGAAGAATTCCCATACTTTTTACATGGTCTTTTAACTTTTTGAATCCATTTTCCGTGTATCCTTGTCGCGACTACACATTCAACAAAATTTATACATATATTCCATTCTTGCACCGATAACTCAGAAGGCTGAGTTACGAGGCCAGACGATCCTAAAATTGATGCTTGCTTAGATTAGACAAATGTGTGTTAGATGCAAACGCATGGAAGCACAGTCTCTTGCCGCTTTTCGTCACGTTTCTGTGTCGCATTGTGTAGTAACGTCTTTTGGTAACGTCAGTACCCTTGCACCGGCTAACGGACAAAGTCCCTAGATCAACAAAATGCCCAAGTGTCCGCTGTTAGCTACAGATTCACTTGATGGTCTTCGATCGACACTTTCTCATACAGTTCATATTTTTTTTCACATCTTATTCAGGTTTAAGGTGTGCTAGCGTGTTGTGATGATGAAACTTTGGACCACTGTTGAGGACATTTGACTTCTGTGCACTTTGCCCTGTTTCCCAAACGTTAATTGCTTTCTAAATAGACTCCCAAACGAAAACTTCAGCTTGGCATTTCTGGTTAAGGGCCCAGATGTTACTGAGGCATTCGTCACGTAACCGAGATATTTTATTTCTTTTCTGCCTCAACTGACCTTGTGACTTCAATTTGAAGAATAACTTCGCAGAACTGAGCCTCCAATTCTCAATTTCCGCTGCTAACTAGTGAAATTGATTAAATCTAGCCGCTAATTGGCATCAATCACTGAAATCTGCTAATCACTGGTGAAAACTGGACGCTATCCATTGGCTAACAGCTAACAGCTCACTCTTATGCAAAATGGTAGAACTTCAGTTGGATGTCTGGTGATATTCCGTGCTGCGTCACAACTTGTCCAGTAGCGACGCACAGACTCTAACATAACCTTACCTCTTGAAATTCACTAGTAACTCGTGACTTCTGTTGCCATCAACTTCTAACGGGTATGGCATTACTCCAAATGTACCATTTCCAGCACTAAGCTTCTGTCTCGTTTGCGACAGAGTCCGCACTCTCTTACGTCAAATCTGATTTAGTTGTGACGCCTCGCACATCACCCACATCCATCGTGCACGACCTTCCGGTGAACTGTTTATCAGTCCCCGGCCTGGGTTTGACAAGCAATTAGCATGTCAAAGAGGCTATTAGCATCGATCGCAATTAACACGTCGCCCCTGCGATTAAGTAAGCCATTCTCGGTGGCAAATATTTACCGGCGTCCTAACGCCAGCGCCAGTGCACCCAAACACACCTAGATCCGTCACAATTCGTTTGCCTATCCCAATTTGCATGTCCGAGCAAGGCATACGTCCCCGTCGTCCACCCCTAATTGATGTTTGCTTAGGGCTGCTTCAAGTGAAGCCCGAGCTCGATGATCGATTTGAAGAAACAACCAAAGTGTGGCGGCACACTGTGCGTTCTCGTTTTCTTCGCCATCGTCATCTCCATGGCAGTCGACAGCGTTTTCCAGGTACTGACTGCGGAACTGTGTGGCGCTAGACGCAACAATGGCTGATCGAGAGAGAATTTCTCCTGAACCCGTCCCCACTTTGGTCGTATGTGAGATATTTTCGGGCGCCTTTTTTCCACAGAAAAAGGTGTTCTTGTGGCAGCTTGAAGGGTCCTCGATGCGTCGTCGGTTTCGTCATCTGACGCTGCTGTGACTGAAGTGATATGATCTCTTGGGCAAACATGCATTGCTCGTTCATTAACCGCTGCGGTGCTTGGCGATGAGAACTTATGCGGAAAGTAAAAATTGATTTCGTAGTTATGCGTCAGGGTGAGCGTTGGGAAAGTGTATTCGTTCATAGGACGTACTGATTGGATGATGTGGAAAGATCGGTTATTGAAGAGGTGAAGTGATTGGGCGGTTGAAAAGGGGGGAGCAGTGCTACCAGATGTTCGTAAGTGGGAATCACCTTCACGACCAATCTTAAGCATCAACTTTGATTCTGATTCTGATACATACACTATCTATTGCTAGCCAGCCAAACACTAGTTAGTAGCCAAAAAGCCAACAGGCAACTGTTTGTTGCTATCAATCATCAATCAGTAGTAATTAGTCACTAGCCTAAATTGCAAGTTGAAAAAATCTTATCAAATCACAAACTTCTGCTGAGTGTTGGTAGATGGCGTTGGTTGCTAAATGAGTACTAATTACATACTAACTGGGTATAAATTATTGTCCATCCGCTGACATATCTAGAATCTGGACGCTGCGCTTGGTAATTGGCACAATTGTGCGCAATTCGGGACTAATGGCAACAAACATCCGCTCATTGTTTGGCTTGCTTTCCCAATGCTAGGTGCTCACAACTATATTTTGATTGGCTCATTTTGCTGCTACCTCAGCAGAGGCAAGATAACACTCTTTACCTCACGATTTCTTACTCTGGTCGAGTGTTGATTCACTGGTTCACTCATACCTTTGGTGAACAATTTCTGAAACTGTCACTGCTAAATGTAAGCGTAGTTTTAAATTTTTGACTACCAGCTAGGAACATCGACTCATATCTGATGCAGAAGGTAGTTTTTGACTACTAACTTGGAGCATCGACAGCTAACTGTGGATTGCTGGCAATTTCTTGAAGCATTTCGTCAACTATTGCTTACTAACGTATGGCTATTCCAATGCTGATGGATCAGAACATTTAGATCTTTTCAGTGCGAACTCTGGGTAATGTCATGCTAAGGTGTAGCGGCGGAATCGTAGTAAATGCTTGCAAATGATTTGTGACAATTTTTGAGTGCTCAGGAACAAAGTCGCAACCAGTAAATACAAACTCTCAGCCAATGAGCAAGTCAGTGGCAGAAGAAGTCAAAAGACACAGAAGTGAAAAGATCAATTGTAGCACCCTCTTACTGGTTGTGGTCGCCGTGGCGTAGTAGGTAAGTGCGTCGACCCACACGCAGAAGACCTAGGTTCGATTCCTGGACGGGACACCTCGAATTTTTCACGGCACCACCTCTTTCGAGTTGCTGACAACACTCAAAGAGCATCAATTGTCTATGAAAAGCTTCTCAAAACTCGCCGTTCGCAGTCGGCAAAAAAACTGCAGGTCCTTTCTACTCGTGAGAGAACAGTAGCACGCACAACACGAGTAGTTGTTGAGAAGCATGGTCCTGGTCCTTTATGGGTTATAGTGCCGTTCAACAACAACACTACTAAAAGCGGATGAGGATGCCCTTGTATGGGCTGTACAGCGGCATGAGCCTAGTCAAGCGTCTACGGATACAACGCTTAAGATGGCTAGACCATGTAGAGCGTATGGACACCACTGCTCCGGCCCGAAAAGTCTTCGAATCTGAGCCATTGGGACAACGCAACAGAGGACGGCCCAGGATAAGGTGGCGCACACAAGTGGAGAAGGACCTCAACCAACTTGGAGTGCGCAACTGGCGGCAGTTGGCGAAAGATCGTGCTGGCTGGAGAGGCATGTTGGTTGATGCCTAGGTCCACCTCGAATTGTAGCGCCACAAGAAGAAGAAGTGCCGTTCAATTATTAACTGGTTGTGGTTGGTTGCATGCTAGACACAAGTAAACTACGTCTTACTTGGTTCCTATAGACGAATTGCAATGTATTATATTGAATTCTAGATCACTTTCAACTTGCACAGGCTCCGATGCCCCACGAACAGTGAATGCTTCGAATATGGAGATGTCAGTTCAGCCTCAAGGTATTCACTTCCAGTTATCCTGTTACTCTTATGGAACTAAGGCCGTATATGCAATTTCATAGACTTTAGAAAAACATAGTTCTCTCGAAATTCTTCATCTCATTAGACCTAGATTGGGAGAGTGACAAATGTAGTTCGGAATGTACTCCAGGCCCTCTTCTTCACAACAGCCCCTTTATATGCAATCGTTTAAGATACCCATTCCCAATTTATGATCCCTTAAATGATTATAGCCGGGCAGCACCCTAAACAGCACTAAGAGCATCTTTCAGTCGAACTGGATGATAGCGTCCGTTGCTGTGCTGTAGAACTTGGGCCATAACATCTGAGTGGTGGGACATTTAGGGGGCGCCACTAACAAAAATAAGTCCCGGAACTTATTGAGTGATGTGTTAGATTGGTCCCTGAGCCTTCCAGAGTTCGGTTTATAAAAGCGCTCACTTCTGCCAAAAAAATAAAAAAATTAGCATGTAGGACAGAGGCATTCCTCCGTGCTTAGAGTGATCAGGTGCTATAAGCATTGAGATCTTCACGGCAACTAACTTTGCTTTGGCTTGGTTTCTATACAAGTGGTTGGCTCTGAGGTCATCTGACAGTCAATAAAAGTTGATAATATCACCAGGTGGCTTCTCTGACCACCCGGAACTTTGCCTTTATCTTGAACCCATTTGCAAGAACCGGGCGACCAAAATTATCTCATTGCCCTCTGGGTTGTTAAAGACATTCAAAAGTCTATTAAATTCAAGGAGTGCAAGCAGGAAATTACTTTCAAGTTGAGTGTGATTAAGCTATGATCTCAGATCTCACAGTCGCCAGAGGAAATGAATTTAATGGCATACTTTGCATCTGATGCCGGCACGGAAAGCATCAGTGGCAGAGAGTTGAAGGAGACTCCGACGGCAGCTGTGGGTGTCGAGTTAATTGCTCAGGGTATTCCTGGACAATAGCCTTAAGGTGTATAAGCGTAGCTTTCCACCAAACAATTCGTCCATAAGTAAGAATGGGTCTAAGAGTTCCCGTGTAGAGCCACCGAATGTTTTTGGGGCCGAGCGATCACATCCAGCCGAAGAATCAATTTTAAAGAAAGATTCCTTTTAACTCTTTCACTGACATTGATCTTCAAGTGGACTTCTTGTCTAAGATAACCGCTGCATTTAACGCGGGAATGATACCTTCAGTGCCCTTGGCCTAAATTTGGCTATAGTCCTCTGTTGGTAGGAAAGACCAACACAATCTCTTTATGGAACACTCCTAGTCCATTGCCCTTTAGGCTTCTTATAACAGAGTCTGGGTAAACATCTTTCACACCAGAGTATCAAAGTTCTTATAGTGCATCAACAATCAAAAGGATCCAAAGCAGCGAGGAGAACACACCTCCTTGCAGAAGAAAAAGCTCTACTTGAGCTTCTATTCAATGAGGCCTTAATTAGGTGGTTGTTGAGCAAGTTGGCGACATTTCTACCCAAGAAGTTCTGAACAGTGAGCTTTCCAGGGCCCCGTTCAAAGCCTTCTCAACGGACGCCGCAAGATCAAATAAAACTTACTACAATGTGCAAGTCATTTTCCACTCTCCTTCCTCTGATAAAGGCATGCTGTGCCAAAGAAATGACAAGCAACGCAGAGCAAAGTTTTCTCATCCGTCATCCCTTCAATTGATTGTCCTTGGGCATCTTTACACTTCCAACTGTTGTCACACAGAGTCCCGCCACACATCGAGCAGCCACTGCGCATGTGGGTTGCCATCTCTCAGGCGTACGCGCATGGCGCTGATTTATTAGGATTTGCTTTGACTGCACGTCTATTGAGATAAATCGTCATTACCTCCAGATACACCAATACTCTGCGCGAGTACAACCAGTGCGCGTACGACGACGCCACGTCTCGCGCCCCGATAAATCATCGGACTTATCCGACGAACCAATTTTTGCGTCGCTCGACTGGCTGCTGGTGTGCGCGCGCATTCCAAGCGGGCTCGACCATAAATCACGTCCCCCGGTGGTGGTGGTGGTGGTGGGCTCATTGAATGGCGGAATTTTAATTATGATCGATGGCAGTTGGATTAATTGAAATGTGTTCGATCGGATATTGTGTCAAGTGGGTGGCTGGTGGTAGCTGAGTTGTGGGCTGAGTCCCGTTGGGCGTCTTTCCATTCTCAGACGATTCGCACACAGCTCCCCAATCACCTTCCTCTCCATTCAACTTCTTGTTCAACCCCCGTTCACAACGTCGTTGTTCCCATCGACGACGACGTCTCTTCGACTTCTCACACCTCTTATCCCAATCTGCGCGCGCACACACACTCGCTTATCTCCGCAATCACATCCACGTCCGCTGTCCACCCACAAGCGGATCAGTGTCAACGCTGCGTGCGCCTCTGTCGTCAGTGGTCGACCACCGAGAATCGTGATCTGTTAAGAGAGCTGTCAGAAATTGTCAAAACAGTCCTTAATCGTCCGTGATGTCGACGGTTCGCACAGTTGCAGCCCTCGCCGTGGGTAATTAGGCGAATTTAATTCTGGACGCTTCTCGGAAGTCATCGGGTCGCCGCGAATGCGAAATCACCCGAAAGCCTCATTCATCCGCACCCAGACCGAGCATAGGATGCAGAATGGGGCGAGACTGAGGAGAAGGAGGAGGATTTTTCGGCGGAGGTCGTGCCTCGAAATTTAAACGACCCGACGAAGCTAACATTCAAATTCCCATCATAATTCGATTTTGGACACAAAGCTGTAGTCCCCACTGCACCCAGCCTTCCGTTCATCCGCCCGTGTGTTCGTGTGTGTGCGAGGGAATCCTTATGCGCCTCGATGCAAGCCTGCTGGGATCCCAAACGATGGGCACGAACACTGCAAAATGCCCTGAATGAACGGGGACCACACACGTCGCGCTGGTCAGCCGTTGGTGGGGCTGCTGGTGCTGGTGGCAGTGATTCTCTTCATTTCAGCCGAATGGAGATCATGACGTCGCCAGCGAGCGTACACGCATGTACAGGCTCAACTCCAGATGTGGATGCGCTCTGAAGGAGAGGCATGACTGTGTGTCTACTGGCAACTACGGCTGGTTGCATGCAGGCGGCGCGGTGTGGAGCTGTGGGCTACGAAGGTTAAGTGCTGGCCTTTCAACTGAAGTGACGGGCAAACAATTCCGAGCCGCTCTTGAAGCACCCTCAAAAGGATCTGCGCCGCCGCGTGGTGGAATGATACGCGAACGGCACTGGAAGTGGAAAATTCGGTCTAATAATGATTTTCCGAAGTGAACGACTCAATTGAAGCGTCGAAGTCGTCGGAGTGTCGGACAGCCGCGCATGAGAAATTGATCTTGTCAAGGAGTTTTCGGAGGAAGAGAGCAGAAGAAGCAAGTCCGATTCTAAGACAGGCAGTCATCGGTAAGGATCGGTGGGGAGTTGACGCAAGATCTAGAGATTTAGTGGGAAAAATTTTAGCGATTGTTTCCTACGTCTAAATGAAGCCAAGGATGCCTTTGATTGATTGTCGGACATTGCCTTGGTCTCTACATGGAGAAGCTGTCATCGAAGTTTGAAACAGTATCATAGTACAGTATCAGTCTTCAGTCTTCAGTCTTCAGTCTTCAGTCTTCAGTCTTCAGTCTTCAGTCTTCAGTCTTCAGTCTTCAGTCTTCAGTCTTCAGTCTTCAGTCTTCAGTCTTCAGTCTTCAGTCTTCAGTCTTCAGTCTTCAGTCTTCAGTCTTCAGTCTTCAGTCTTCAGTCTTCAGTCTTCAGTCTTCAGTCTTCAGTCTTCAGTCTTCAGTCTTCAGTCTTCAGTCTTCAGTCTTCAGTCTTCAGTCTTCAGTCTTCAGTCTTCAGTCTTCAGTCTTCAGTCTTCAGTCTTCAGTCTTCAGTCTTCAGTCTTCAGTCTTCAGTCTTCAGTCTTCAGTCTTCAGTCTTCAGTCTTCAGTCTTCAGTCTTCAGTCTTCAGTCTTCAGTCTTCAGTCTTCAGTCTTCAGTCTTCAGTCTTCAGTCTTCAGTCTTCAGTCTTCAGTCTTCAGTCTTCAGTCTTCAGTCTTCAGTCTTCAGTCTTTAGTCTTCAGTCTTCAGTCTTCAGTCTTCAGTCTTCAGTCTTCAGTCTTCAGTCTTCAGTCTTCAGTCTTCAGTCTTCAGTCTTCAGTCTTCAGTCTTCAGTCTTCAGTCTTCAGTCTTCAGTCTTCAGTCTTCAGTCTTCAGTCTTCAGTCTTCAGTCTTCAGTCTTCAGTCTTCAGTCTTCAGTCTTCAGTCTTCAGTCTTCAGTCTTCAGTCTTCAGTCTTCAGTCTTCAGTCTTCAGTCTTCAGTCTTCAGTCTTCAGTCTTCAGTCTTCAGTCTTCAGTCTTCAGTCTTCAGTCTTCAGTCTTCAGTCTTCAGTCTTCAGTCTTCAGTCTTCAGTCTTCAGTCTTCAGTCTTCAGTCTTCAGTCTTCAGTCTTCAGTCTTCAGTTTTCAGTCTTCAATCTTCAATCGTCAGTTGTCAATTTCCTGCCTTCAGTCCTCCGCTTTCATTCAGTCCTCAATCATACGTCGAGCCACACCCAACTGCAACTGCATTTCAATCAAACATTTTCGTTTTATTTCCCCACACCTTCTCGACCTGTCAACACGGAATCACCCAATAATTCAACCCTTTACCAGATGACACAATACTCGACCCGCCACCCCCCGAATGGCCTCATCGTGCCGCCGGCCCTTCCGCTTCCTCTCCGAATAAATGAAATATTTGTCAAATAAACTCTAATGAGATTTGTCACGCATGTCCAGTTAGTGCAGGGGTGGGTGTGCAACACAGCCCTCGGGGCTGGTGAAAAATAAAAAAATCAACAAAAGGACCTGCCCGCCCGCACCCTCTTTCACGCTCATCACAACCATCGGCGGCGGCGGCCGCTTGCGTCTCTATCCCGAGAAGGGGTTGCTGGCGCGCTGCCATGGGGACCTCTCTCAATCTGCGATTCGATCCGCATTTCCAAGTGTCGTCGTTCACTCGCATGACACCGAACACTTGCGAGCGATCAAAAAGTTTAATTGCTTCAATCGCTTGTGGACGTGGTGAGTTTTTTTTCGTTGTCGTTGCCCTTTTGCAACCACTGTCTCGCTTTGGATGTATCTTGACAGAGACTACACCTGGGAGAGGGTCGCTGGTCGTCGACGACAGCCGGAAGTAAGCGGTTACGGTGATAAAAGGATACTCGACGCTGCTGTCTGCAGCGAAACGCTCTACTTTTTTGGGAGGGGGTGGCGCGTGGAATGACGTGCGAAGTTTAATTAAAAATGTGTCCAGCGCTGATACTTAATTGATTCTTGGGTGTGGACTGTGGGATGGGGGGTTGCAGCGCAGCGAGACAATGGACCTCGAAATAAGCTGTCATGTGTCACTCAAGTTGCAGAAGCGACCTAAGAGTCTCTTCCCACCAGTCCAATAGATGCAGGATCTGATACCCCTCCCCCCACCTTTTCCGGGTCACCAGCGCAGCGCCAACGTTGCACTCTCACCTCACCAATTGCTCTTCCATCGTCAGCCAACCCTTCGCTGCATTAAACCGAAAACTAATTAAAAAGAAGATGTTTCGCGCATCTCACGAGGAGGCAAGCCACCACAGCTCCTCCGCCACGCAAGCGAGCCTCATTTGAATCGTAGACCAGCAGCGAGCGCCATCAGCCATCAGCCGCATCCACCTAGTCGTACAACCGCCACTTTGCCAAAGTGAATCAAAGGCGACCACATAGACATTACAATTAACCAGCAGCACAGCCGCGCCGGCCGGCCGACCATCTGCGGAGGAATTCTCCGCCGCCACTACCACCCCCTGCCGACACACTGATTTGGCGCACCGCTGGAGGAGGATGTTGTGAAGTAAAAATCGGGTAAGTGGATGTGTACTCGTTTAAGTATCTCTCGGAGAGAAAGAGAGATGTTTTCGTAATAAAGTGATGCCCGCGGACCACCCAAGACGCTGGGCTGGATGGAGGAAACTTCTCGATGACTTGTTCCATGATTTGTACCGTCGTCGTTTCCATCGTCTTCGTCGTCGCAGCCGCCTCTGTCGTCGTCGTCATCGTCGTCTTTATCGACCTCGTAGTCGTTGTCTGAGGCGATGTCGGCCACTGGCGCACAGAGGGAATGACGCCGAGGAAGCCCACTCTTCTGTGGCTTAGCAGTGTTGTCGTCGTCGTCGTCGTCATCGTTCGCTTTGCATATGGACTCACAGATCCACGTGAGAGCGTACTTGCGCGACTCACAATAGAGACACACCGATGAGATGTGATTTCGTTGTCATTCGAATTTGTTGTTGTTGTTGTGTACTTTGCCTTTGGTCGGGTGTGCTGGTGTTTTTGTTGGTTTGCATGACGCCTCTGGATTGGCATGAAGTTGATGTTAAGAGAGGATTCAAGAGAATCAGCGATGAAGATGTTTCCGAGGAGCGCACGGAAAGGTAACGTGTGCGCGCGGTATGCGTGTGTATGTTAGACAGCGCGGCTCTAGGGTGGATTAAAATTTTGCCTCAGGGCAAGAAGGTAATCTCGTCCCTAGGTGGTAGGTGGCAATGAGCCTGTTGAATGTGTTTGTTTGAGTTGTGGACCGAAAAATCTTTCCGTTGCAGAAGGTATGTCTGAAGACTGAAGACTGAAGACTGAAGACTGAAGACTGAAGACTGAAGACTGAAGACTGAAGACTGAAGACTGAAGACTGAAGACTGAAGACTGAAGACTGAAGACTGAAGACTGAAGACTGAAGACTGAAGACTGAAGACTGAAGACTGAAGACTGAAGACTGAAGACTGAAGACTGAAGACTGAAGACTGAAGACTGAAGACTGAAGACTGAAGACTGAAGACTGAAGACTGAAGACTGAAGACTGAAGACTGAAGACTGAAGACTGAAGACTGAAGACTGAAGACTGAAGACTGAAGACTGAAGACTGAAGACTGAAGACTGAAGACTGAAGACTGAAGACTGAAGACTGAAGACTGAAGACTGAAGACTGAAGACTGAAGACTGAAGACTGAAGACTGAAGACTGAAGACTGAAGACTGAAGACTGAAGACTGAAGACTGAAGACTGAAGACTGAAGACTGAAGACTGAAGACTGAAGACTGAAGACTGAAGACTGAAGACTGAAGACTGAAGACTGAAGACTGAAGACTGAAGACTGAAGACTGAAGACTGAAGACTGAAGACTGAAGACTGTAGACTGAGACAGTCTTAAGACTGAAGACTGAAGACTGAAGACTGAAGACTGAAGGCTGATTGAACATTGAAAACGTAGAATTGACCGAGGATCTCTCACAATAACGGAAGTACATTCGTGTCACCTCCACATACTCCATCAACCCCTTTGCTCTATTCTTCACGCAACACGAACTCGCAGTAACCACTAGAACGAAATTTAATTAAGGAACGACTCCCGTATCCTCGACTTCGATCTCGATTCATTGACTTTATTACCTTCGCCGCCGTTTCCGATTCCGTCCACGGCCGCGCCGCCGACGACGGACAGTTTAGAATCCTGCCACCATTTTCATCCTCGCGTATGAATGACTGGGTGCGACACCATAAAAGTCGAAACGAACAACAACAGCATTCCTATCAAAAAAGAGTTATTTTAATGACAACGACGCCATATTGGCAGGGCAGCCGCGACTCCCTGCACCCCATCGTTGTGTGACAAAAGGACATCATTCTCTTTGATTATGTCGTTGGATTCGAGCGGGCGACATGTTCGGCAGGCCGTTGTGTTCGTGGATTCAGGTAATTATATTTCGACACAAAAAAAGGGCAGCCGCTTGGCAGGGGCAGCGGGCTGGCTATTAGAAGCTGCCCTTAATGTCCTGACAAAGGTGCTCGCCACTGGGCGGATGCGACTGCGTGTGTGTTCGCCGCGCGGGGTCTCCTCGGTCAGGCGCTAATTGAATATAGTCCAGCAGCAGGTGAGGTAGGGATCCTGGGTCATCATAAATTCATTCCGCAGGAGCGCACAGTGCTTCCTTGATGTTAATTATGTAATAAATTGCGTTAGTCGTCGTGCACTGAAGTGCTAGAGTGTGCGAGAGTGAGGGCGAGCGCCGAGTTCATTTTGTGAGTCCTGGAGGCGGGCAGTAGTCACTTCCGCGGATAGTCGTTAACTTGTGTTTAACTCGGCCGAGGAATGTTTATTTCATTTTCGTGGCTGCCGGCGGTGGCGGCATGGTCCGCTTCGTCAAGCGAGCCTATAAGTGGGTGTTTTGTCATCATTCTCAATTATCCTGTTAACATGGGAGCCATTATGGAAATGAGGTGGTTTCCATTCAAAACTAATGACTGCTGAGTCGTCTGATGTGGAGACGGTGCCGGTTGTGGGTGGGGATTGAGTCTAAAAATAAAGGAGGGAGAAAGAGAGAAAGAGAGATACTTTTGTTCTGTCAAATGTGCAATGTGGTGAGCTTGGCAAAGAATTGGCGTTCGCAAATATAAAGGCTTTTGCGTCTTCGGGAGTCCTAGACAAGGTTTTTTTTACTCAAGAAAACTACATGGAATGTCTACCACTGGATGGTGGCGTCCTGAAAATGTCATTAAACAATTTTTTCACAACGACACGACATGAAGGCGATAATACTTGAAAGGAGGTACCTGTGGTGGTTCAAAGTTGGTTTGTGGTGAAAAGGCAGGACATAGGTCTTATTCGAAATATTGTTATACCCGGAGGTTGAGGCGAAAGAAATTCTTTTCCACCTAAGAATAATACAGCCACCTTGTCTCTAGGTGAAGAATGGCTCATAAGACGGCACACACTGTTCACGCCGCTGAAACAAAATTACTTGTGGCAGTCCGAATTGTAAGCTTTGTCTGATTGAAACAAAAATGTCTTGTCCTTTTGCAGGACTGGTGCTAAGTCAATATATTTGGAGCGGAAATCGCTAAATTTTGGAGGACTAGTTGGGTGGCCTGACCGACGAGTCCCTTTAATAAGGGACAATTTTTCAGCGAGTACCAGACCATGTCTGTTATCGTACCTGAATGCCTCAAGAAATTTGTGAACAAATGGAAGTACGTGGGCTGTCCAAAAAGTACCGCATCTCCCGATGACGACACTGTCTTATACCTTGTTACTCATTTTTGTTGACACCCACTGTCGAAATTTGAGCCAAATCGGACTCCTAGTTTTGTTTTGACTCCATGTTGAAGCATTATGGAAAAAGAGCAAATGTGGTTGATGACTCAATTTTTGTTTTTGGAGTGGAACTCGCACAGCGATATCAGAGAGCTTTGCGTTGTAACTAATTTCCTTCAGTAGCGATAGCCTAAAAGTCTTTCGAACCGTTTCAACTTCGTTGTACGAGCCACACCCAATGCTCCAAAAACGAATACAACAGAGGATAAAAAAATCCAGTTTCTCGATTAGCGAAACGCGCCAATTGAAGATAACAGTTGAGGCATATCCTGCATGAAATACTGAGCATGGATGAGCAGTGCCCGTTTGCTCAATGCGGATAACAAGCGTAAGATGTGAGAAAAATGCTTAACGCTGCTTAAGCAAGAGTTTTGGCATCGTTTCGTGAACGTTGATAAAAAATTTAATCATTGCTACACATCAGAGGGCAGAAAATAGTCGAAACGATGGACTTTGCCCAGTGAACGTGTTCCGAAAACGGCAAAAACTTTCCAATCGACTGGAGAGGTGACTGCTAAGATGTTCTGCTCATCGTAAGGTGTGTTCTACATCGAAAGGGTGACAGGAAATTACTTTGCCCAAATGCTGAAAAAAAACGATCCCGTTTGGCAAAGGAAAGAGTTACAATGCTTATTCACGAAAAAAGTCGAATTAAGCTACCAACTGCAAACCCATTCACTGTATTCTCTTGATGCCGTGCACTTTTTGTTGTTTCCAAAAAAACCCTTGTCAGGCAGAAATTTAAGTCGTAAGGGGGTATTATCGCCGGTCTGGAACTTTACAAAAGTTTGGAAAGCGTAAATTTCTTCGTCCACTTTAAGCCGCTTCCCATAATCTAAGTCTTTCTTATCGTCCAATGCATTCTAGGTGAATCCAATGGTCTTTTCTTCTTTCTTTTTAATGCATTTTATTTTTGTAAAATTAAGGTGAATGTGAATCCAATTGTTGTTTAAGAACAATTCCATTGCGGTCCGAAAGTGTATCTCGATTTTACGAATATGGAGACATAGGAAGTCTACATTTCGTTGACTTCTAGTTTTCAATTTCTTTGTACGATTAGTTTACATTGAAGGCTTTGAAATTAAGAAGAACTGATGTATTTTTTAGGCAAATTCGATGTTAATTTTATTTTTTAAATTACATTATCTTGAAACTGAATTTGGGTATGTTTCAAAGGACAGTCCTTAAAGTCCAACAAAAGTTATGTTATTGTCTCCTTTAACGTTTTAGACCAGGAAATCTTTTGAGAGGCCTTTATATGTTGCTTCCGGATTCCAATAAAAATGCCCTGATAGGCTTCAGAAGGAGGCAGACCTCGAGCTACGAACATACTAAAGATGTACGTGAATGCGACCAAAATATGGCAGTCACACATCTTACCGTATTTCAAGAGAATATTACTCCCTTGACTAGAAATTCTTTAAGCATCTTCTAAAGCGCAGCAGATCAAACATAAAGCCTGATGGTAGGGTCCTTAAAAAATTAAGATGTCATAATTACAGGCATCCTCTATAACGATCTTTGGAGGAGGTTCTGGGATAAACAAATACAAAATTAAGGAAACAGTATTTTACAACATTTTAGACACGTCCTGCACGGTCTTAAAAAACACTCAGTCTTCAGTTGCTTCTTAGTTTTCTCATCCGGTCTGCTGGTTTCAGATATTACACAGCTTATCCCACCGCATCAAGAGTGGCAGCACGATAGTTTTCACTGGAAGTAAAGGAATTCTAATGGCATCTTAGTCTAACCTAATCTAGGCTACAACAGAGGTCTAAGTTAATCTTTTACGTCTTTCACTACTTAATCCTCTCTATGTTTGGTGGAGGTACTCCATTAAAAAAACTTTCGGGAGCATATATGAAACTGAAGGAAGACGTCTGAGACTGTAGGTCAACACCCACAACACGAATGACTATGGGGCTTCGTTTCTTGAGAACTTTAACGACGGCCAATAATGTCTAGTTCTGTGAGGGGGACAACTATTAGAAGTCGGAATTCCACCAGAACGTCACAAAAACGTCGCTTAACGTGTCTAAAATGTTAAATACAATCAAGACTGAAGATCTAGGTCCAAAATTAAATGTTGTACTAAAAGTGATGTAGCACTGAAATTGAGTAATGCCCATGCTTCTGATGCACACATTAATATGTAGTGTGAAGAGAACTTTCCCGGCTTTGGTCGTATATAAAGTTATCGGAAGCATTACTTGTGGTTCTTCTGATCTTGTAATCCTGGGGAAAACTACAATGCATCGTGTGAAGGAACCAGTTTTCATCATTAATCCTTCAACCTCACTTACGCATTTTTTTCACGTGCACTTAAGAATCATTCGTCTAGTGACATGCAATATCAAAGAAATGCTTTCTTCCATCGACTAGAAACTAGTTCCTTCAGAAACTACGGGTTTTTTTGCCCTTTAAGGCCCCTCAGAAATTGGGAGGAGGATTGCCGACTTTGAAAGGTGAACTTTAAGAGCACCCTTTTAGAGTTTTCAGCAACTTGAAAGAAGTGGTGCCTTGTTAGATGAAAATTTACTTCATGAGTCGAACCTAGGACCTAAGGCGGTCACACCCTTAACCCATACACAAAACAGTGCTTGAAGTTTTTCTGTTTTTCTCTCAACAAACAAATTATCTCTGTGCCTCTTAGAGTACCAGATAACTGCTATGCGATGTGGAGCGTTGGACAGCAGGTTGTACCTTTAAGCGAGTGCCTTCTCCAAAGAGAAAGAGGATCTAGAGTTGATGGAATCCCAAGATTGGGATGAAAAGAAGCTGTACCACAAGCACTGATTTTATCGCACAATGAACCCGATTTATTGATCAAATTGCTAACAAACAAATTACTTACCCTAAAACTGAGATTAAACGAAAGAAAGCTATCGTTGTGCTTCCATTCTTCTCCGATGAGCTGTAGCCCAATCAACATGAATTCTCTACCTTCCAACATCCTCCACGTTAACAATTCTACCAACTTCACCAGAGACCACTTATCTGCTGTCGATGGAGAGGCACAGAATCGGTAATCTTCTGCGACTTGCGACGAAAAATTTAAAAAGTACTGCATTCAAAGAAGCACACTCGTAGCTAAACCTGGCAAACACTAGGCACTACACCCGGCCAGTGGCAATCAGGCCTACTTTATTGCAAGTTTATAGCTCCAAGTGGGTCATGCTAGGCAGACACAAGTCCCTTGTTACTCAATTCGTCTTTGGGGAATGTGCAATGGGATCAGGAGTTTAGAAACCACTTATCCCACCGTGGGCGCAATTGGCCGCAATTTGAATCAGAGGACAACTGACCTCAGTCATACAGAGAATAAAAACTCGACAACCTAAGATATGACCGTACATTAGCAAACACCCCTTGTCTAGGATCGCAAATCTTTTATTGCAAGTCTAGACCGCCACTTGTGCCCAAGAGAAGCTGAGCAGCATTAGTCAGTCTTGTGCGAATCCGGCTCCCCAAAAGCCAAATGTCATGAGTCATTCTGCGTTCCTCAATTAAAGCCCTCATAAAAGTCGGAATTTTAAGTGAGCTGCCCCGTGTTGCGGCAACACTTTCATTCGCCTCTATGGATGACCAAGCACTTTCTCTCTGGATGTCACCAGTGTGGTTCCAGTCCACAAGGAGACCATCATCGTGAACGAGCCAACAAATTTGTCCGCATCACCCGACACCCAGATTTATGCCCCCAATCGTGTTTATAGCCCCCGCCGAGGTCGTTGTGCCCCGAGCAGATAAACTCCCAAATCCGGCCGAAGATAATCTCGCCTCGAATGGGGGCCTGGAATGAGTTATCGGCAACACGATTATTTACAGACGAGCTGTCGAATAAAACGTTCAGAATTTATCGCTAGGTGTTGGCCGGACATTTGTCCCGCGGACCCCGAAATTAAGTCATAACCATCGTCGGACGGCATTGATAACCAAATTTCTGTCGCATCGCCCACGTCCGTCACCCGAAAAATTTGCAAGTTTATGGCGGCGGCTGCGCAGCCAGTGGGTGGGGGTGCTCAAATTAAAACGTCAAAACTTTCCGACTCATAAATCCAGCTTTCGGTTAATTGCATTCTGAGGGGAAGACCTGTGTCTTTTGCGCGGACCCGTCGCTCGACGCATCCGTATCTGGACGCGCTTGTTGCAACTTAATCTGCGGCGAAAAAGCGCCAGATGGTGAGTGGGTAAGAATGATTTCGATTATTACGAGCGTTTCCGCGGTGCGCACAATAAAAGGCGCACCCACAACCGCCGACACACACACACACCGTCGTTCGCTCGAAGCCATAGAATGAGTCTTGCGAACCAACCGCGCCTCTGGGAAGAGGGGTTGCCATCGGCGGCGGCGGCGGTGTGATTCTTGTGCATGGCGTGGGCGTAGATGTCGACCCCACTTAATCGTCATGTCTCCCGGCCCGATGAGGGAGTTGTTTCCAGTTTTTATTTGAGTCGCCAGAGATAAAGCTAAACGTTTGACTGTTCTCTGTTTTTTTGCACAACGCGGCGACAATATATTTGCGGGCGTGTGTCGCGGTATGAAGTTGTCGCGCAAGTAATGAGCTGGACTACGGCACGGACACGTATGGACCCCCTCTAACGGGCTCGTAATGTGGCATTGATTTAGGGACGAATTTAACTGCTGTCCAGTTGAGTGGATGCACTTAAGATACTTCCGTGCGCGAGACAGCCGCCAGCGCGGCTTGGGTGCGTCAAGGCTGTCGGTAATGGATTCGATTTGAATGTCGCGAAAGATTCAAGAGTGATGGAGATTAGGGGCATAGGTGACAGATGCGATAAGAATTTGTTTGGTGCGTTGAATGTATTTCTTATCGTTGATTGGACTTGAAGTGGTCAGACAAAGCGACATTTGCACTTGCTAAGCCGTGAATGTCAGGTGCAGTCAGAGAAGTGACGCTATGGTGCACTTGTTGAAGTTTGTAGCATTATTGCAATGGACTTTTAGAAATGTAAATTGTAGATATAAATTTGTAAGCGATATCTCCTTACCGTCAATTTCAAATAATAGCAACATAACTCCTGACAGATAAGTTTTCTAGGCTTTACCCACTCGGTCATCTTTAATGTATTTTATTTTTTGAAGGCTTACTGCCCTACAGGCTTCCTTTGAATGGATCATGTTCCCCCTTACGTTATGAAGTCGTTTTTCAATTCGGTGGATATGTTCATATTTCATTTAGGAACAACAATTTAACTTCAGACAACTAACTAGCACTCAAACTGGCGCTAGAAATAATAATCTTCTTCTTCCAAATTTAGTCGAACACAAAATTGGCTCCTCTCACTCTGAGACATCCAGAAGCCTGTTATGCGATTAAATACCTCTGGCCGTGGTCAGTCAGTTACAACTTTAAGTAGAGGAGGAGGAGGAGGAGGATTCAAGGAAACAGTAAGCTTAACGGAGACCTATGATTGGGATGGTCGTAATTATAGTCTGCATCTAGAACAGAAGCCCTATAACAACCCAATTTTCGCGGTCTATTTGTCTTAGTGAAGGCGTGGGGACACTCTGAGTTGAAAAAAATGGACTGCAATCTCATCAGCATGGATTTCTTCATCTTCAAACGGGCATTGGTTTATGTGTCTACATTTTGTTATGATATGGTTTAGAATTTGTACAATCTTTCTGATCAAATGCATATCTAGATGAAAGCTACATTGCAAGAAGTTTCAGCTTCGATCCTTCACTTGCGACGTTATGCATCTAAAGGGTGATTTTGTAGCTATTATCTTTTTGGCAACAATTCTTTAAACAGCTGACGCACGTTTCGTATTCTGTTTCACTGTCAAACATCTTCACTTTGGTCTCTAATTTAACCATGAATTATCTTACAAACGAAGAACGCTTGCAAATTATTGAATTTTATTTTCGTGCTCTGTTAAGAAAGTTCATCGCGCGCTTCTTCAATTTTATGGTCAGTTAATTTTTGGCTAAATGGGTACGATTTTGGAGTGAATATCAGGCAGAAGCATTGCAAGAGCTACCAATGCATCCAGAAAAAGTCGCAGTTTGGTGCGGTTTATGGGCTGGTGGGATCATTGGACCGTACTTCTTCAAAGATACTGCGAATCGTAACGTAACTGTGAATGGTGAGCGCTACCGTGAGATGATATCCAACTTATTTTTGCCCAAAATGCAAGAGCTTCACTTGCGTGATATGTGGTTTCAACAAGACGGTGCCGCATGCGACACAGCACGCGCAACAATGGAATTACTGAGAGGCGAGTTCGCTGAACATTTTATTTCACGTTCGGGACTGGTCAATTGGCCGCCTAGATTGTGCGATTTAACGCCTTTAGACTATTTTTTGTGGGGTTAAAGCACATGTCTATATAGACAAGCCCGCTTCAATTGACGCATTGGAAGACAACATAGAAGCATTTATTTGTGAGATACCGGCTCAAAAGAAAGAGTATGCCAAAATTGGACTAAGCGGATGGACCATTTGAGGCGCAGTCAAGGTCAACATTTGCATGAAATAATCTCCAAACATTAAATTATATGGACCGTACTATCGATTCAAATAAAGATTTCATGCATTTTTCTGAATTTTATGTGTTTTTTCTTTTGAAAAACTAATATATAGCTTTTAAAAAATCACCCTTTAGAAATAATAAAATATATATAAAATACATATAAATATATATATATAGAAATATAAAATATAATAATAGCAAGTCTGTCTTCATTCTTTTCAGTGTCCCCTTGCATAGGATACCTAATCTCGTTGATCCTTTGTTAATCGCTGCAACGGACCAACTGAGCCATTCAAACTGAATCGTAGAGTTCTATGTTAGGCACATGTCATCCCTCTTTTTGAACCACATTCAAGTCTACAGTGTTATTAATTTGTACTTTTAAAATCAAATAATGAATGATCCTATAACTCTAGGATACCAGCCTGCGAAACAAGATTAATTATGCCGATAATTTTCGGACTTATGATTTATTGACGTAAATAACTTGTCACGGAAAAATGCTATAGTCTTCAAATGGCGTATCTTGAGAGTTTGTATACGATAACCTCCGAAGCGCTTCAACTTGCATAAAGGAAATTTTATAGACAGATGTGGTGGAGTGGAGTATAAAATTTTTTGGTAGGTGGCACTAGTGACGGGATTAATTTATTGTTTTTTATTTGTATCTAAAGATGTCGCTCCTTAATAAGGATGTTAAAATTTCCTATCACAGAAAAAGTGCTCATCCCACCCAATACCACAATCTTGTCAAATTGCGTTTTTGAAATCACTCCTTGGACTTAAGGCCAAAACTGGCTTGGTTTTCTGGAGCCTTTTCATTGATCCGATGAAAACTTTATTCTTGATCTAATTTTATTTCAGTCAAATTGCTTAACGTTCTGTCAGTTGAAAACAGTCGAACAGACTATCGTAATAATAATAATTGAGTGGCAGTACAGTCCACAATCCACCAGGGCCTAACTTCAACATCAAAAATTTGTGTTGTGCGTGCTGTTGTTCTTTCACTAGTAGAAGGGACTTACAGTTCACTGCCGACTCCAAACGGCGAGACTTAAGAAGCTTTTCCTAGACAATTGGTACTCTTTGAGTGTTGTCAGCAACTCGAAGGAGGTGGTGCCGTGAAAAATTCGAAGTGTTCAGTGACGGAATCGAACCTGGACATTCGGCGTGTGAGTCGGCGCACTAACCCACCAGACCAGGGGCTATCGCAGGCTTTCTTAAATTTAAAAAAAAAACTGGACATGAAATTTGGAAGTATTTCTTACAATATGACAGGATTAAGATAGAATCGAGATGTCGTAAAAGGTAAAGAGCCTACCAAAGTGACAAGCAGATGAAAGAGTACGGACACGATGGCACTGCTTCTACTTCAACTTGGGTTGGCGCTATACTCCGGGTGGATCTGCCATCAATCAATCTGCCCCTCTAACTGGCTCACCAGGTGATTCCAATTTCACAGATTAAAGTGGTTGAAGTCCTTCTCCTTATGTGTGCACCATCTTTGATGAGCTCGGATTTGAAGAATTTTCGCGTTGTCTTGTCCATAGATTCGATATGACCTAGACATCCTAAGTGTTGCGTGATTAGACGCTTGACAAGTTGCATGTCGTCATGCAGCCTGAAGGAATGATCGTTAAATCTTCTCCACCAGAAACCCTCAACCTCTGTCTTTGCCTAAATTGTGTCCAAGTCATAAGTCAGAATACGAGAGATGACGCTGTAATACAAATCCATCATGGTCTTTCGAGGAAGGGGTCTATTTCTTAATTTCTACTTGAATTCAAGAGCAAAAGTAACTCTACGCTTGATTTTGGTACTGGTGTTGTTGACTGATGTTGTAGACCACATTGCTGACTTCCTTAAAGTCGTTTTCTGTCTATTGTGACACGTTTATACTGCTATATACAAAGTTCTCCCTTATGTAGTAAAAGACTAAAATTAGAGTCTCTCACAGATATTTTGTTGTTAGTTCAACTAAAGTATGGTTAGCATAATGCCTCTGACAAAGACGCTTGTCTCACTTTTAACAGGACAAATCCAACGACACCTCTGCAATACATTTTCTTCAGTTCCTTAGCATAAAGAAAAAAAAAATTAAATGGATGGCGCTAAGGTTCAAAACAGGAATAACCACTTCAATAAATAAGCATGTCGCCGTTCTTTTGAGAAAGGAACAGCATTTCCTATACACTTGTATTTCTTTAAGTGTCAGGAATCGCAACTAGAACCTTCAACGTATGCGTTGACGCACTTACCCACGACGCCACGGCGGCCGCAGCTTGCCCAGTAAAGCTAGTATAACCATCAAACGATACCCGATACGATCATTTCATAACTTACCTACATGCAGATTAAAATCCAAATTTGGCACCACTCTCCCGCACTTTGTGCTGAGTGTGAATAAATCCATAAACTCCCAAAAACCACGAATAAATTCATAAATCAGTCGGCGACGTGACCAAACCCACGCCTGCTTTAAAATTCAAAGAATAACAAAATCTGGTTTTCATTAATTTAAATAGTTTTTTATTTAATTCTTTTCTTTACCGTTAAATATGGCTAACAGCTCAATAATAATTCTCTTCCCCAGGGGGCTCTGGTTTCATTTTATTTTACAAAAACAAAAAAGCAGCGTGACAGACGTCGTTCAAATAAATACACAACTGTGCCGCCTTAGACTTATCCTAAACGGGTCGCTTATGCACTAGCGGGGACAGCCCTTAAAACTATACCTACGGCCTTAAATATAAATATGTTTGCTTTTAATTTGCTTTCAACGACTAGAAACTTATTTTAGTCTTTTCTTCAAAAAGAAACGTTTGGCCAAAACAAGTGAATTATTTACAAGAGACAAAACAAAAAAAAAACAGTTCGGGACTGAAGTCGGTCCCGTGTGTGGGGCTTACGTCTAGATATTGCTTTATTTATGAGGGGCGGGGGGGGCGAGGGATCTACGCCTGGCTTACATGCGCTTTTCTACAAGTAGGTTGTTTGTTTGTACAAGAGTAGGTGGCTAGAATATACAAGTGTATAGGTCTGCGTCGGTTAGCGGTAATACTTTCGTTGTAAAGATGAAGAAGTTGATTACGGCGGTTGAGTGGTGCTGCTCAGCTCAGGCCGTGGTGGCAGCTTTCGCCTGGAGCTCTTGCAGTTCTTCCTCTTCCTTTGTGAGCGGAATCGTTGAGTGATTGTAGAGACCCTGAGCCATTAATTGTAGGGCCAACGGGTTCTTGGTGCCGCTGGCCTTCTTGATCTTGGCACGTTTGTTTTGAAACCAGATTTTGATTTGGGCTTCGTTGAGACCAAGTTCGGCACTGAGTTGTTGGCGGCGTTTTTCCGTCAGGTAACGGTTTTCTGTAAATTCATGCTGAAACAAAATGAAGGACGAACAGAGAGAGATGAGATTTAGGGATGAGTTTTGGGCGGTGAATAACTTACCTTTAGTCTGGCTAACTGAGATCCACTAAAGGCTGTTCGCGGGCGCTTGTCCTCGCTGGGAGGGGCTGGTCCCTTTTCACCGGGGGGCTTCTTCGGCTTGCGGGTGCGGGGACCTAGGAAATGATTAAAGAGGATTTTGTTATGGAAAGTGGCAAAAAACTGAAGAAAAATTACATTCTTGAAAAACGACGACTGCATGGATGCCCAGATATGAGTGTCAATCGAAAACTGGACCTTGACCTAACTCCGACTGTAGGAGTCCATTTTGTGGAAGAAACCCCCCCCTCGAAAAAGAGCAAACTCATTCAACTTTCGAAAAAGTTTCCGCCTTCAATTTATTTACGAGCCAACGATCCCATTTGCAAGCACATTCCAGAGTCAGCAAACACTTAATTCAAGATTTATCCAACTCACTCCACTCCCCCACTCAAACGAGTTTCTGTAGGAAACAATTAAACAAAAAACAAACGCGCTCCCTCAAAATTTCGCTTATCATCACCATTTCATCATGACTAAGTGTAGCTAATGCCACCCCTGGCATCGAGCACCCTTCAGAGAGGCGGCACAGGTCCGGGATGAAGTTTCAAAATCACTGAAGACGCCCGAGAATCGCCTTTAGAAAAAGATGTTTCGAAGTAATTAACATTGAAAGTGTTGCGAATCGTTAACGCTCAGGGGCCGGTGGCGACGACGACGCAGCCACCATCGACGCCACCGCTCCGGCGGAACGGAATGTAGCCCAAAGTAAGCAATAAAATTTGCAATAACTGTCCCGTTTTAAAATATTACTTCATTTTGTGTGTTCGCGCAACATTTCCCGTTCGAAAACCCACAGAGCTACTGAACGTCGGACAGGACACTTTGGGTGGGTGGGCTGACATCTCATCCCTTTGTGCCGGCAAGGATTAAGCAGTTATTGGTTTCTCTAATGAGAAGTTCTCGGTTTTGACGGAAATATTCGAAGAAGTTGAACTCGTTGTGCGTCAGCTCGTTGCGGTCGAGGTTAGTGTCTTGGAATGTCCAAAAGCGGACATCGGAAGCACTGCAGTTTTATGACACCGAAGGGTTATGGAATGCGATTTGTTATGGTTTTGACACTGGTCCTGTGTGTGGATGGTGGGCCCAACACGGCGCTGTCCGTGGAGATGTAATTAAGAAGATGTATGTGGCAGCACCATCGGACGGAAGGTGATTTACTGATGCGCTGAGGTCGTTTGTGGCAAGGACTAAGTGGATGTTGTTCGCAGTGGAAGAGTTAAATAAATTTAAAAATAATTCATATTTTACGGCGATCACGATTGATATGGCGATACAACTACGGTAGACAACATACGAATTTTGAAGACCGTCCTCGTCTTGACCCAATTTGGTTAGAGCAGGCACTATATCAAGGTGTATCAGGGCGCTCAAGTACTAGGTTGTTTGACAAGGACCAACTTTGTCTATCAGTTACTTGACAAATAGTGTTGGAAGTACAATTAAAACCAAAAAAATGGGTGCAATGCTTTAATAAGACTGATTCCGTCGAATTTAGGAAGGACTTTCCATCTTCGACGGGCTTTAAAAAGTCTAGAAATGTCAGGAATGTGGTTAAAAAAATAGAACAATGAAAAGTCAGGCACAAAGGTGCCAGCCAACCTGGAATTTCGGTACTTTACAAAAAACCGCATGTCCATCATCACAACCAATTTGCTCCGACTGGTAATTCCCAATTTTTTCACGGCACCAACATTTTTGAATTGACACATTACTCAAAGAGCACCTCCATAAAAGCATCTCAGATCTTCGATGACGGTAATAAATTAAAGGTCCTCTTTATCGTGAAAGAAGGAGAGCATGCACAACACAAGTAGTTGCTGAAAATGTATGTCCTTTGAAGGCTGTATACCCTTAGCCTCAGGCGTAAAAATCAATACACTTACACACTAAGCCACGGCATTCATACACCCAAGAGGTACAAAGGAGATTGTGCAGAACTGACCAGCAGATTGGCCATCTTAAGGGAGCTCATCCGACAAAAAAAACATGAACTGCAGAACATTCTGAGTTTTACAACGAGAAAAATCTCAATAACAAGCATGGTCCAGTTAAAGACGTCTCTACACATTTCTCTTATCCTTAGAGTCATGGCAAGTTTGTGGGCACTTAGTCATAAGGGCACACAGTTTGTCCACATACTTGGCGTCACCCTGAAGATAAGAGAAATGTGTCTTGAAGCGCATTCATTCTTGCCAGATGGACTACAATTCTATCAGCATGAATTAACTACCTTCCAACATCTTCCACTTTTGCAATGTCCTACAGATCCCACATCCCAACAAAAGACTATCAATGAATGAAGATAAAGATAGACAAAGAAGCGGGGATCTTTGCGGCCTCTATTGGAAGCCCTTGGTATTAAAGAATGACAGCCGCAGAAGCAACCTCCTTCTCTCCAATATGGCAAACACTATGTACTAAGACCGTGAAGAGACAATCAGGTTACCACCACCAGAAGTTTACTGCTCCAAACTGGTCAAACACATCTTGATAAGGTTGGCTTCGGCTCTAGGGAACGTGCCAAGAGAATCGAATTTAAGAAACTATTAGTCATTCCATATGCGCACTATTACGAAGGTTGCCTTTTATATTTCCGGAGTGGGCAAACCTACTGTTGCAATCTGGCAATTGCCAGCTCTATCGTTAAGTTTGACATCTTTGAGGTTATACGTACTCAAAACGTTTTGACATACGAGTGCTATTTGTGTTGTTTACAGTAACCTTAAAAGAAGTGCATCGATGAGCTTAATTCAATTTTTGACGATGAAGCTCCATCAAAAACCAGTGTTTATCGATGGTATCGTGAATTCAAGACGAATTTCGTTAAGATCGGCCAAAATCAGTTGTTGTTCCGGAAACCATTGATGCTGTGCGCTAACTGATATTGCAAGATCGTCATGTGATCCATCGTGAGATTGAGACAACCTTAGGCATTAGTGGGACCAGCATACATTCAATATTGCACAAACATTTGACCGTCAAAAAAATTTGTTCGCGTTGGATCCCACACAATTTGTCAATAGCTCGCGAAAGAAATGCTCCAAAAATACGATCTCGGTGCTTCGAAACACGTCTATGACATCCTGACAGGTGATGAATCGTGGATTTAGGCGCATGAGCCCGAAAGTAAACAGCAGTCGACTGTATGGGTGTTTCAAAATGAGCCAAATCCAACAAAAGATGCTCGCGCCCGAAGCACTTCCAAGCAAATGGTCGTAAAACAGGACAAGCCGCAACCGTACCACTAGAACAACGCAGAACAGTCAATTCTGAGTGGTATACAACCATTTGTTTGCCAGTTGTCTTCCAAGAAATTAGGAAAACCAACCGCCGAAGACTTCTTCTTTAAATCTTCTTTAATCTTCTTTAAAGGTTAGTCGTAAGTATATTTAAGTTAGAATAGGATATATTAAGGTAGATTAAGATTTTTTTTTGTAGAAAATTCCATAGATAGCTAAGTTTTTAAAAAAAAAACGTTTTCTTAGTTTTAAAAAAATAAATAATAGTTTTTATTAATTTTAAAAAAATAACTAGCATTGATGCCGAAAGGCAAAAACAAATATATTAATAGTTTAGCTTAGAGCGCCCGCATAGAGCCAGTAAGTAGTTATAAGATTTCGATTCTGTCGTGCCTAGGTTAAGCGTTTTATACCTAGTTTTAAGATACTATTAGATAAACAATAAAAAAAATGCCTTTAAAAAAAAAAAAAAAAAAAAAAAAAACGGATCAATCTTCACCAAGACAATTCGAGCTCTCACACATCGGCTCAAACAAGTGCATTTTTCAGCACTCAAAACATCGATTTGATGAGTCATCCGCCGTATAGTCCTGACTTGGGACCGAATGACTTATTTTTATTCCTGTACGGAAAAAATTTAATGAGAGGTCAACGTTTATCGCCTCCTGAAGAAGCGGTTGATGCGTTCAGAATGCATGTTTTGGAGATACCTCAATCAGAATGGCAAAAGTGCTTCGACAATTGGTTCAAACGCATACAAAAGTGTATAGATCTTAATGGGGAATATTTTGAAAAACAATAAAGCTATTTTCGATGATTTGTTCTCTAATCCCGAAATATAAGAGACAACCTCAAAAGAAATTGCCACAATTCGAATTCGAGGACATGGTTAGAGCAAAAGAATTGATAATCAATTTCATACGGAGACAAATCTTAGAATTTGGCACAATTCATATGGCCGTTAACTTCGAATAACCTCTATCTCACACCGCACATTTCTTATTGCAAGTACAGACTGCCATTTGTGTTTAAGGGAGACAGAATGCCATTTAGACAGCCAAATGAAGACACAGGGTAAGGTACCATGGACTCACCACAACGGCGTCTCGAAATTGTTTAGCTGTACTACCAGAATCAGCTTTCTGTGAAAAAATGTTTTTCGTGCGATTAGAGGTATCTACTGAAACTACTATTGTCAATAATTTAATAATTGGTTGGCACTACAAGTCCACAAAACCTCAAAACGTAAAATTTTCAATGTGGGAAAAAAGTAATTGGATGTCCATATTTGAAGAACTTCGAAGGATCACTTACGAAACATCAACCGAAACGGATGGCAATCAGGCTAGGCTTTGCCCTACGTTTCATAGAAACATGCATGAATCTTCCAATGAAGGATGGTCTTATGCGAAGCGTGTTATACTCTTTTTCAATAATAATTGTAATAATTTAGTGGCACTACAGCCCACAAGGGACCAAGACCTAGCTTCTACAACAACTACTCGTGTTGTACGTGCTACTGTTCTTTCGCGAGTAGAAGGGACCTACATTTTTTGTCGACTCTGAACGGCGAGATTTGAGAAGCCTTAAAGACAATTAGTACTCTTTGAGTGTTATCAGCAACTCGAAAGAGGTGCTGCCGTGAAAAAATCGAGGTGTACCGTCCGGGAATCGAATCTAGACCTTCTGCGTGTGGGCCGACGCACTCACCCACTACGCCACGACACCACTATTGTCAATACCATTCGTAAATTGAAGCTCGAGATTACATAAATGAATGATACTCGACCGGTTACACCACATCCAGCACGTAGGGAAGAAACTGCAGCAGCTGTAACAGAGTGTATGTGTCGATTTGTCGTCGTACTCAGAAGCTTGGCTTGGAAAAACTCGGTGCTACCATTACATTCAAGCAAGGCGCTACCATCTATTAAAGACAACTGTATGGTGTGGCTTATGAGCTGGTGGAATCATTGGTCAATATTTCTTCAAAAATGAGGAACATCAGAATGTTGCCCTTAATGGTAACCGTTATCGTGCGCATGTAAGCGGCCTATGTGCCTTTTTGAAATTCAAGCAAATGGTCTTGGTTAGCTCTGATTTCAACAGGACGTTGCTATAAATCATATAGCGCATGAAACAGTGGATTTGTTGAGAACTCATTTTGGTAAGCATCAATTCCCCACCCTTTTGCTACGGTCAATTGGCCGTCTGGATCGCGTGGCATCACTGCTTTGGACACTTCCTCTTGGGGTATGTAAGGCCCCCGGTATTTAGGAATAAGACAGTTTTTGAAAGCTGACATTACTCGAGCTATTCGCGAGAGACCAAATTCGAGTGGCTCAAAATTAAACCTTCTAGTTTCCGACGTAGTCGTGACCAACATTTACAGTTTTCCAAGTGTAAATGCCATGAATTGTTCTTTTAACAGATAATTCAAATTTTAAGTTCACTTTTCAAATGTATGTACTTCATCTTACGGTAGAGATCAAACCTCACGATGAGTCACAAACTTCACCTAATGTGGGTGCTGTGAATTTTCGGGGAATTGCGAAGTCGGGAGCAGTGGATACGCTTCACTTACGCTTCACTTACGCTTCACCTACGCTTCACCTCAGTATCTTGTTCAGCTGGACATCAATCATAAGTGACTCCGAATGATATGTCGTATCATCATGCTTATTCTGCCCTAACCATGCTCTCGTTATACTTAAACAGATTAGGCAGATTAGCGATCAGATCACACGATGGTGTCAACAGTGGCCATCACAATCAAACAAGCTTAGTTGCAGAGATTGCGTCCTTCTCTCATGTTAGGCCATATACAGACATTGAAAGCCTCGTCCTTCTTCTACGGGCTGGTTCAAGGAAAGTAGATGTTCGATTCTCAAGGGGCCTTAATTGGTCTAAGTGGGGCTATAGCATGGGCAGGCAATGCGAATTTTAACATTTCATTTGTTTTTGAGCAAAGAGCGCCCAGACTGGCAGTTTGGATTTTGAGTTTGACCTACTTGACTTTGATATTTGCTTAATATGCGCCGTGGCGTAGTGGTAAGTGCGTCGACCGCCACGCAGAAAGTCTAGGTTCGATTTCCGGACGGGACACCTAGCATTTTTCACGGCACCACCTCTTTCGAGTTGCTGACAACACTCAAAGAGTATCAATTGTCTATGAAAAGCTTCTCAAATCTCACCGTTCGGAGTCGGCAAAAAACTGAAGGTCCCTTCTACACGTAAGAGAACAGTAGCACGTACAACACGAGTAGTTGTTGTAGAAGCTCGGCCCTGGTCTCTTTGCTTATAATGAAGGAGGAATCTCCTCTGATCACTATAGTGTTGTATGAAACAGCCTTTTTGTCATTTGATGCGTCCCACATTTCGACATTGGTTGTTGCTTGTTCAGAGGATCCACATATTTCGAGCGGAATTTACTAAACGTGTAACAAAATTGTTTAACGCTGCTGTCCTTTAGCATATTCCTTAAAATTTGTCTGCAAAAATGTATCGTCTCATTTTATCGTATGACTTATCAGATAAGTCTTGACTTCTGCAATTGAATGTTCCGGAATGTCAAACAATAATATTTCATTGCTAAAACTGGTTTTTGATCCAGTTTAAACAAGAAACAACCACTTCCACATATTTGCCCAAAGCAGACTTATATTTCTTAATACCATTCGAAGTCAAAACCTGTACGTTTCATCCCTTAAATTCAATTTAAATGTGCAACCTCCAACTGAATCCCAATAAAATTCCACTTTTTTATTTTCACCTCAGTCCCAATAATCCGCTTCCTCTTTGAAGGCCATCCAAATTCCAGCACTGCACTGCTGAATTCCACTACAGAAAAACTCAAAGCACAGAGAACACTTACCACAGCTCCTCGTTTGGATACAAGTAACAAAACCAAGATAAACTTACTTCTTCCTGCAAAGAAACGTAAACAGAAAAAAAATTGCAATTAGTACGTGAATAGAAAATCAATAAAAAATAGGTGGATGGGGGGTGGTGAGAGGATGTAAGAGAGAGAGAGAGAAAAAAATAAAACACGCAAACAAAATTAATTGATGAAATTCTTTTGCGTTTCTGCAATAAAACTCCAAAGGACGAGATCCGGGACGAGAACGGGAGAGATTTTATTTCCTCCAATCATGAATTTAGTCCTTTTTGGGGTACGTGAAGGAATTCTTTCTTTTTTTCTCAGCACCCTCTGCCGCGATGGGAGGGGAGGGAAGCGGCAACGGAAACACAAACATTCTGTTTTAAAGTCACCCGAGAAAAAAGAGAAGCAAACAACCAGGGGGTTGGCCGAGCAGCAGTGAAAGCGAAACACGCCAAGTTTCCGTAGCAAATGGTGTGCAACGAATTTTCCGCGAGAACAGAGTTTAATCGTTGGAAAAATTGAACGAATCAATTTTGCAACGATAAAACTGGCATTAGTCCTTCGGGCTCTGGGAGGATGGTCGTCAGTCAGTCAGTGAGGGTTGAGTTTTCATCAGTCTGTTGGTGGTGTTGAATTTCTATATCGGCACTGAACACGTGTTTTATTATTTCTTGCCTTGCCACCACATCCGACCGACGCGGGAGGAAGGATAAAAAAAAAACGGGCATGAGTGTGGAAGGGGTGCGGCGGGTACGGCGATAAGAGTAACGAGCTTCATCAAACGATTGATGATGGGGTTTGTGGGCTTTTGATTGTTACTCCTCATATTTGGGCTGTAGCTTGTTGAAGAGATTATGTTTTTATTCTTAAGGTCAGTCTAGTTGCTTAATGATCTCTTGTTAAGATTGAATGGGGCAGGGACGTTTGATGTCCTCCAGATACAATTGCCTGGGTGACAAACGAATGCACCGACTGCAGAAAATCAGGTTGATCAACAAACTCCTTTGCATCAAACATCCAATGGAGACATTTCCACTTTTCCGAGGCTCAATGGAAGCTCAGCTTTGTCCTCAAGCTGCTACTTCACACCCCTATTTCAACCCCATCTGAAATCCTTTCGCAATGAAGACAAACAAAAAATGACAAATTATCCGCCCCCTCTACCCCGGCGTTGGATTGAGTATAACACCATGACATGACACCGCTCTCCAGCGCACGTCACATGATTTCTCATTCGAAATGCGTACAAAATGCAGAAATTGCATTGCACTTGTCGCAATCAAAAGCATCCTCGCTTGACGTGTGTGTCATCCATTTGCTCGGAGGTCCGGGCCGATGAAATGTTTCCCTCAACATCTCTCGAACTTCAGCTCAAATTAAATAAAAAGCACACAGACACAGATACAGAATCAAAACTGAAAACACCCACTCAACGGTGGTGCTGCTGGTGCACACATCATTCCGTCGCATAGTTTGAACACAACCCCTGTCGGGACAGATGAACAGTATCCATCTCTGTAGCGTTTTTCATTGCGGGCGTCTCTCTCAGTAACAGACATGCCGACATGAAGGATTTAATTAAATTCAACTTTTGCTGACACCGAGATCACGTACATCCCTCTCCCACCCCACACCCATCGGCTCCGCTCCGCTGTATGTGTGAGTTTTTCAATTCGAATCGTCTCCTTTTTTATTCCCTTTCTGCTCTTCTCTCATTCGCACCCCCCTGCCCCATCCCCTCCCACACCCACACAACTAATTTTCAACAAAAACGAAAATGTTAGATTCAATGACAAGCTCAAAGTTCGAATTCACAATCATCCCCCCCGGCGGAGGGTGGAGGATGATTGCGCAATAAGTTTCGAGATTGATTGGAAAATACTTTGTCATCGAGGAGGGGGTGGGTTGTTGAATTGAAAATCGTCTGCCACGGGTGCCTCACGGTAGTTGTCAGATGCGAGGCGCAGCGAATTGGATGCCGAAGATGTGTATTGTGTACCCCGAGAGCGGGCATGACTCAAATTTTAATTAATTGAAGCGCGCAAGTAAAGTGCGCAACGGTCGGGGGTGCGACGGTGGAAAATTAATTTACCAGCAGATATCTTCGTTTGGCGAACAAATTGTTTGCAATTAGCAAATTAACTGAACGATCTAAGGGATGTGCTCGACGAACGTTTGACGATTGAACATTTGTCGGGTTGTCATTTGGCGCACGCGGAGGAGGGGGATCAGGAATTTGGGCAAATGAATTAAGCAACAATGATGCGTGGTTTTGAAAATGCGATGAATGACGATGCGTGAATGTACAGCGTTTAGTGTGAGAGTGGAGTGGAGTGGTTTTGGCAATGGATTCGTGAAAATTTAAAATATATATTTGTGGTCCGGTGAGCACGTCATTTGGGGCAAATTCAGTTCTCAGCGTACAGAAAGCAGCGATGACATTGCGAGATGTTTAGGTGATCTCTTTGTTTTGAGTTTCCCCAAAGTGTGTGTGTTTTGATGCTGCAGAGAGAGACAAGGGCATGGTGTCCTTTGAAATGTGTAACATTCGTATGTTGCTGTTGGGTGTCCGAAACTCGTGTTTCTTCAAAATATTATGATAAGCTGGCGCTGTTTGTCTAAAAATGTAAGTCTGTTTAGGGACCCCGGAACTTCTTGTCGGCTTTTGCTGCGCCGAATGTGCAATTTGTTCTGAAAATAGGCACAACTGCACAAATTTCCTACAACCCCGAGTCGCGAGGAAAAGAGTGAACATTCAGTTGTTAGTTAATTCAGTTAAGATTTTGAAATCCAAGTCCCGAATGGTTTTTTTATGTTGGGGAGTTAGAATCAATTGCTTCTAAGAGGGAGAAGGTAACAAAAATTGTGAGGAACGAGGCAAGAGACAGATGGCAGAATTTTCAAAATTTTTCAAAACCAAACCCTGAAGAATTGTATGACTCCCTCACGATCGCTTTCAGTGTATTTTTTGCAGTGTACGCGAACAAGATTTGAACGAATTCGTTATGATGATGAATTGTTTTTTGAGAGTACGCAAAAAAACTTAAATCCGTTCTTTAACTCTTCCATCCTTCTTTTTTTTCGTCTTCTTTTTTGACACAGTCCGAGATGAACCTGAATTCATTCTTCATCCAAGTATCTTCTTGCACATGTGTGAATTCGAAGGCCCGAACGAAGCCATCCGTACTGAAGCCAAGGCGAATGCCGCTATATAACCTACGTTAGTAATTTTCATAGAGATATCATTACAGCGAAGGAGGAAACAATTCAAAGGCAGAGCTTTCCTTGGTTATAATCCCTCGTCACTTATGTACATACATATATGCGCCTTCTTTGACGACTACGTTCTCTTTTCCGTTGACCCAATGGCTAGGATTCGAAGACTGTTCTGACTGGACCTTTGCTGTACTAAGTGTTGTTTCCATTGACACTTAACTAGGTGCATGCCGCTGTATAGACTATAGAGTTCGTCGTTCGCACGCAAGGTTTTGCTCTTGAAAACCACAAAGAGCTTCTTTATCCACTTTCAGTATCATTCAAGTTTTTACGGCAGAGAGCAACGATCATCAAGGTTTTATACAAAGACAGCTGGGTTTTCCGAGAGAGGCTCATATTTCTCAATAGCGCCATGTGCCTAAAAGAAAAAAATAGCAATTGGAAACATTCTACGCTTGATTCCGGTTCTAATGTTGCTGCCCATGCTCGTCTACAGTAAATAGAGATAGGTAAAGACCTTGACCTTGACAACGCAACAGGGGACGGCCTAGACTGAGATGGCGCACACAAGTGGAGAAGGACCTCAACCAACTTGGAGTGCGCAATTGGAGGCAGCTGGCGAGAGATCGTGCTAGTTGGAGAGGCATGTTGGCCCAGGTGCACTCCGGACTGTAAAAGAAGAAAAGGGACCTTGAATACATCGATTGTTTTTGTCCCCATTGTTTAATCTCTCTGTCACGTCGATATTGTGCTTTCTTGGCGGTAGAAGCTAGTTCCAGCTGTAATCTTCAGCATGAGGCTAATCTTCGCCTCTTTCTACTCCACCGCTTCATGAATAGCTCCCTGTGCTCGCTAAATCAGGTTTATGTCATTTCAATAAGCTAGAAGTTTGGCGTTAGAAGTGACTGCTTCAGATTCGGGGTAGGAGATTCGGAGTCTGTCTACATTAAGGTAATCACGCAAGTGCCAAATTCCTTAAGGTACAGTGCAGTATTCTCCTTGACAATCGGTGCTATATCAGCAAATAGAGGCTATGCGTTAAAGGCTACGAGTACAATTATACCCTGCAAAGCCAGGTTTGCTAACACATGTGCAGGCGAATGCTAAACAAAATATTGGATGGCGCTAAATAAATAAAATACCTTCTTCAGCAAGTGCCCGTGTTTTGCACTCTCTCGTGTGTAGAGCAGCTTACACCACAACTTGAAACGTCGACAATTTTTGCATAGACATTTGAATTCTGTGAGTCTTATCTGCGTGCTATTTTTGGTCCTGTTTGCGTTGATGGCATCTGGAGGAGAAGATTTAACGACGAACTCTATGGGCTGTACAGAGACATGCGCCTAGTCAAGCGCTTAAGATGGCTAGGCCATGTAGAGCTTATGGACACCACTGCTCCGGGCCGAAAAGTCTTCGAGCCTAAGCCATTGGGACAACACAACAGAGGGCGGTGCAGGCTAAGGTGGCTCACACAAGTGGAGAAGGACCTCAACCAACTTGGAGTGCACAACTGGCGGTAGCTGGCGAAAAACCGTGCTGGCTGGAGAGGCATGTAGGTTGAGGCCCAGGTGCACCCCGCACTGTAGCACCACAAGAAGAAGAAGAAGAAGAAGAAGAAGAGTTTTATCTGCACTAGATAAAGATGGAGCAGTAGCAAAAGCGAGATGAGCTTTCAGTCTCATTTATGAGTCAACGCACTTGCCCACTACACTACAGCTGCAGCCACGCATAATATGAGTAGTTATTGAAGAAGCTTGACCCTGGTCACTTGAGGCCTGTGGTTTTGTTCGATTTTTTATATAAATTCCAGTTTCTGGGCCTTAACATTTTTATTAAAGAAACTTAGGAAGTTCCGGTAAGCTTCCCATTGTATTATACATACGTTCAGAATCCTTTTGATAAATTTCAATATCCAACACGTACTTTTACTTCCTTGCCCTATACAAGCGTTCTTTTTGGAGACATTTGAAGTTCATGTTCAAACAGTGTTAGGAATCTTGAAACATCCCATTTAAAAACTAGCTTTGGGAGAGAGCTCCAAAAACACTCAAATATCAGACAAGCTAACCAGGACAAAACGAAAAATATTCAATGCTGGAGGAATTAGTGCTTAGATACACGATTTAATCCAACCTCTTCGTCGGTTCCACAAAGATAGAAATAAGTGAATAGAACTTCATCTCACTTTATGATCTGAGTTAGAAGGATCTAAGGCCTTGTCCATTGGCATATTGACCCTTAAGACAAGACTGCAGAGACAAAAGCTTTCAGCATTCTATTACTGAACTACATCCTTCTACGAAGCAAACGAGCTTAAGAAGTGTTTATGCCGAACAAATGGCCTACAGACTCAAGCAAATAAACACAAATGAAAGTAACCTACTCAATTCCCTAAGAAATTAAACGTCAGTTGACGATTCAAGTACTTGCTTCGCATTAAACGTCAAGTTTCTATGCTGGATATTTAAATTCAGGAAATCGCTCCTTTGGTCGTGGTCGCCGTGGCCTAGTGGGTAAATGCGTCGACCCACACGCAGAAAGTCTTGGTTCGATTTCCGGACGGAACTGTTTTTTCACGGCACCATCTCTTTCGAGTTGCTGACAACACTCAAAGAGCTCATTGTTTATGAAAAAAGCTTCTCAAATCTCGCCATTCGGATTCGGCAAAAAACTGTACTCGCGAGGAGGGCTTCTGGATTGTCCTAAACGCGCTACATGTGAACCAAACCAATTCAACATCGTCTAAACAAAACATTTCCTTTCTAGAGCATTTCCCAAGTGTTTTTTAATTCCCTCTGATCTTAAAACATCTTGTCTCCAAAGCCTATCTAATTTTACTCCACAGACCACCCTTAACTTGAAATCTAGTAAAAAATCGCTCCCCAGGCTTCAATTCCCACCCCAATCATCCATATCACTCATCATTCCATAAATCCCTTAAACACCATTTAATCCTAAATAATTCCCAAAACAATGAAGCGCCACCCTCACGACACCACCCCTTTATTACAAATTAATAAACGATAACTGTTTCCACATTGCACCCCATCATTCACACCACATCCTCAAGTCGACGCCACTTTCCGGAGGCCGACTGCAATGTATAGCCTTCCAGCGACGGCGGCGTGTCGAAATGAATCTTAATCTGCGGTAAATATTCTCACCCCTGTTGACATCCCCAAAATCACACCCACTCAAGTGACAACATTGTGGGCAGTCATAAAATAATTTTTACCACTTTGTTATCACCCGCCCCACACTGAGCAGCCGCAGCACCGCCCTCAAGAGAGTGTTCGACGCCGATAAGCCCCATAACCGGTAGTCATCGTCATCGTCATCATCATCATCTACACTATTGCCCTCAGTCATACGGGGGTTGGTTGGATTTGATGGTTCCACCCTCTCAATGTGCATGCAAGTGACTCCTTGTGCCATCTCGTCCCGGAGAGTTTATTGAATCTGAAGGATGTTAATGCCCGCCACACCCCAAGGATACGCGAACGTGTCGAGCAAACAATGTACATTGTTGCTGCTGCGGGGAGATTACACTGAGGGGAGGCATATGCCGCACGTCTTCATAAAATATATCATCCCGGCCTAACATGAGACGAGCGTTGGGTAATGACTGGCGGGCGGCAGGCGGCGGGTGGCTGCTGCGCAATTAATTTGTTGCATGATGCAAAGGGCCCACAAGCCAAGTGTGAACACAGTAAATCGATACGCTCCCGTCGTCGTCACCGAGAGGTGTTGTCTGCAACAAACTGACAATTCTATTAAACCGACACCTCCGGCAAGGGGGCAGGTGGATGGTGCGAGGCAGAGAAGATGACACCTCTAGGCCACTGCGCAGATGATGCTTGACGAGGTGTTGGGCCAGACTTGAGGTGTGAAGCGTGGTTAAGCCGGCGGCGGTTCACACCACCTGCGAGGAGCGCTGTGAAAACCGACACCGCCAAAAGGTGTCAGATGGCTGATTATGTTTCTGAACTCATTGCTAGTGCGGTGATAAAGAATAATTGTCGAAAGAGAGCTCATAGAACTTTGCCTCTTCCTCTCCCAAGCCACCAACGAGCCCCAAGCCACCAACGAGCTCCAAGCCGCCCCATTTTCAACAGGAAGTGAGATAATCCAGTCCGGACAGCAGATGTCAGCAGAGAGACCATGTCCGAGCAGCAGAACGATTCCACAGAGCGGGAAATTATGCGAAGACATGACAACGGCAACGATCCACAGCTGCCATAAAACCGACCGTGTCCCCAAAGTGCTTCAAATTACACGAACACGACTCAGCAATGCAGACAAATCTATTGCACTTGTAATTTCCCCCTGATTACCGTTGCATCTCAATGAGCCACTGCACAGCCCATTCGCAGTATCTCACCCAACAACGTCGAGCAAAAACTTGTCAACATCACCACCACATTCCGGTGCGCCCAAGACGAGACGTCTTCTTCACAATCCACTTCCATTGCAGCCAAGGTCCGGTCCGAAGGAGAGTCCTTTTTGGCCACCGATACCCATAGCGGCCTGATTTCCCCCCGGGGGCAGAGCAATATAATTAAAATGCCATCGAAATACAAATGAACGCCTGTCATAAATCCTCTTACGGGCTGCCTCGTCCGCAGCGCTGTGGTCCACCACCGACGGATATCCCTACAGCGTCCGTGACATACCATGGCTGCGGCACACACTCACACACGCTCGGCTGCACGATCGCGCTCAAAGCCAGCGACAGCGACTGCCAGAGAAGTCAAGCCATGTCCGGAGACCTCCCAAAAATGGATCACATCGCCTGTCTTCCAGCAGCCGGTCCTCTGGGGGAGGCGAGTGTGCGTTCCTGAAAGGGAATCCCAGTCCAGGCCGGCCACCAAACTTTACATACATGCCCTGCCACACCGCGCGCCGCCACCAGACCTAGCCGACTTCTTCCATTGGTATGATTGATGGCATAATCCGTCCGAACAGGTTCACTCTCGCGGATAATCGGAGTACAATGTTGAGACCCATAATAGAGCGACAGACACGCTCTGTGAGAAGATGTCTTCATCATTTGGTCCAGCAGTGGCCGCGCGGCGAACCACTGCCGCAGCTTGGTGTTATTTATGTGCGGCGCACAGGTAGGCTCGAGTCCGACTCTGTCGCCGACGACGACCGAGCCTGGATTCGGTGGGCTCCCGGATGGAGAGGTGCGCCGCACCGAATATGAGATATTAATTTGCTTATGCGGCAGTAGCCGGTGGCATGGATTAAAAGCGGAGGACGGATGCCATCGGCGCCAGTGTGTTTAGATGCGCCAGATATCAGATTTATGCGCAGCGTCGACGCAGAAGCGAAGAACGGATCTTTGCGCCCCAGCCGGTGGATGCTCCGGCGACGACCGGTATATGTGTGTGTGCCTTGGCAAATTTGCCGGTGAATTACTCAGGCCAATGTCGGGACGACTGGGAGTGGACGATGGCTTGATGACCCACCATTAGGGTGGTCGTCCTAATAGCGGGCCATTATCGGTTTCCGAAATTGTCCTAATTTTTGGTGGGCTCCGCAGCGCCGCCGCCGCAGGAGGAATGCGGGCAAAGTTCTTTGGGGAAGACCTCTCAATGGAAATTGTGGAACGGTGAAGGCGGTCTGTTGGTGGATGACTAAGAGCTTTGCGAGACGATGACTCAGACGTTTGATGAGATGAAGTGCTATGCCACGGGAGTGCAGATAAGGGTCTGGATAAATTTTGAAGCTCTGCGAATGGACTGCCACATGGGTGTCGACTAGAACCTATATTATACACAAATTATGCAGAAGTTTGAAAAATTGACAATGAGGCCTTTCTTTGAGTTTTAAGCTAATCTTGGGATAAGAGACTGATTTCTTTGAAATTTTTCTAGTGAGCTTCAAGCTGAGAATTTGATCGGTATTTCCCTTTCTTCCGAGTTCATAAGCTAGTGGAAGGCATTGACGACATCTAGTTACATTATTATTTTAATTAAGGATAACTTGACACTCGACGTTGAACACGTTCAAGAATCGTATGCTGTTCAGTGCGGTGATCGAGTGCCTCACGGACACGAACTAGGACCTGCTTTCATTTTCGAATTTGTCATAAGGATCTTGGAAACACCAATGAATGCGGTTGGGCATGGAAATTTAGATTATAGCAGAAATTCAGACAGAGCGGTAGAATATTTTGATTGTAATCTTGACACTAGAAAATGATTCAAAGTTGTCCCTGTCTAAAAGACAGAGGACTTCATAGGGCCCGGTACTGTCTCTAAAAACATGACTTCACTTGCCATGCGATTTTACTTTTTATTTTGATTTTCAGATTAAATTCTCTTACAGTTAGAGTGGCAACCTTAATCTTATCTACGACAGGTTTAAGCCAAACTGGCATCACGTAAATATCGTCGAAGCAAAATTAAATTAGTACTTTGATTGCCAACATTTGAATTGTTTTCCATGGTGTTCTGAAAAATACGAGATGCCCGGTTCAGAAATAAACCCTACGACCTTCGGATTGTAAGTCGGCACAAATCAACTTTAGTGAATTTTTGCACTTTCCCGGGTAGCTTTGCAAACCTATAGGCGTAGAACTTCTGTGGTTTATCAGGGAACGACTCTTCGGTCGTCTCATGTTTTGCCACCAAAAACGGTTTACAGATCCCGATATAAATACCAATCAGAGAGTTCAAGACCCGGGCTATACAATCCATGTATCAGAACTTCTCAACCAAGGGTCCTGAAGTTATGCGGCATTATCAAAAATGTGTGTGGCCAAACAGTGTTATGATGGAAGATAACTCCCTTTTGTTGGTTAATTCTAGTAAATCTTGATTGCTACATTCATACGCACGATATGTGTACCTGTTAGGATTGAAGTGACGTTTTCGCTTCGTTCTAGCAGCTCCTTAGAGACAATTTATTTCCAATCACACCAAAAGCTCAACAGAACCCTCTTTGCCGTCGATCAAGGCTTTGAGGTCTTTTGTGGTCATTCACCGGCCTTTAACCATTATGACTTTCCTTCTTTTTTTCTAGTTCAATGCTTTAAGAGATACAAACCGGTGACATGTTTCATTGTTCGCAATTTCGATGATGTAGGTACGCTTTTTACAAATTTCAACTAGAGTGTCATAATCAACAAGCACAACAGCGCCACTTAAGTTTATAAGCGCGACATGGGCAAAAGTTGGTGAAGAGCTACAGGGGCAGTAGTGGCCGTGTAAAAATTATTTCTTGCATATGAGTGACACGGGTGACTCTTTCAACATTAGTGGCCGTATATCGGCAATAACGCGGTAAATGTTGTCCTCCAAGTGATCAATCGTTTCGGGCTAAGCGGCGTAAGCTAGCGGCAGAATACAGACATATTCCCACAGAATAAAGTCACACAAACTTGGAAATTAAATTACGGTTCCTTAACGTGAAACTATATGGTTACCAAACATTTCAACAAATTAATTATGACACGAGCTGCGTGACCTGCTGAGTCGTCTCGTAAAAATCACAGCTCCTGCACGTCATGGTTGTTCTATTAGTGAATGAAAACATCAGTAATCATGGTTTTCTAGCAGTCACTGAAATATTCTGGCCAGCATCGTTTAGAAAGGAGCATGGACAAAGTATTCCACCAACCCACAAGGCACACCAAAGAGTCAGCTTTTGTGGATATAATGTTGTCTTAACCACATTTACTGAATCAATGACTGGCTAGGTGATACTGGAACTTGAAAATGTGAAAAACCCTACCAAACCAAAAATAAATCACTTGAAAGGCTGTCAAAATGGCCGCCATAACTTCTTAAATATGCCTCTAAAAAAACACCCTTCAAAAGGAGAGGCAAACTTCAGTTGACTTTTAACAAAGACAAGCATGCAAAGTTTTTTATTTAATTTTAAGCGTGTTTAAAGTCTTAACTTGAAAATCATCACATGTTTACGAATTGAGATCAGCACGGTTCTGGAATGGGCGACAAATTGCAAGCTGCTGTGCACCGAAATATGACTTTATCGAAAGCTATGCGATACGAAGACGTCCACTTAAAACCCTTAGTCAGAAGAATACCGCGCGGATATCCAGTGGAGTCCACGTTCCTCAAGAATAAGTCAAATGACAGTTAGAACAAATTTGTAGAATGTAATACTGGACAATTAAAAACTAATAACTGACGTCTTTAAGTGTACTGCTTAGAGCCACAATTTTTATAAATTTTTTGTAAGAGCATCAGACGTTATTTATTATGCTGAATTGTAACTCTCAAATCTTCAAACGAAAGAATTCTCTGACAAACAAAAATTAAATGGCCATACAGTCCACAAGGAACCAGATTTTGACTCTGTCCGCCACCGCTCGTAGTATGTGTTGCGTCACCTCTGAAGGAACCTACAGTTTAATCCCAACTTCAAACTTCTAAATTTGAAAAGCTTTTCATAGCAACGCAACAGAAATAAAACAATGACCTTCAGCGTATGAATTGCATCACTTACTCACTACGCCATCACGTCAACGTTTAAATAAAGTGACTCGTAATTGAAAACCCAATCGCGGCTGAGTCGAAAGAAATACCTTTTCCACTTTGAAACCGAAACAGATCACCAAGAAAATCTTGATTTCTTTTGCTAGCGGTCACTGCCACCACAAAATTCCTGGCACCCCTCAAGCCATCCATTAAGATCTCTTAACCACCAGCATGTTTACACAACACTCTGACAGCTGCACAAACTTCACTGTGATGGCCACAACTTTTACGACTGTCACAACTTCAACCGATGGCGACTACAGTGTCGGCGACTGCCTTTCGCCCCAAACGGCAGCATTCAGCGAACAAAACATGTGTCAGTAATTTGCCAATCGATCGGAACGATTCACCGCAATTTTCACACCACACTCTCTGAACTGGACGCTACATCTTCGTGCCAGAAATTAATGTCTTCCCCAGCGTTTGACAACAAAATAAACTCATTTCTCTCCGAAACCAGCCAACCAGTCAGCCAGTGGGCAACAACAACGAGCGGGAAAAAATACAAGAAGTCCATAATAACTCATTTATGGTTCGCCCCTCGGGCAAAATAACTCAATCAAACGTTCGCAGCCGCACCGACCGCCATCACCGGGACAGGACAACTGGGGCGGGGGCAATGCCTGCCGATTATGTGTAGTGCACTCGTGTGTCCGTCTTTGTCTCCCCCTTCCCGGCGACAGCAGTGACGATGAGGACACAACGAACACCGAGCGCACCGAGTCTGACCGGAGTGCGAGTTGGCTATCGCAAGAGATTAAATCGCTTTGGGTGATAGTTTGATAGTTGAAGCGCGCCCAGTCAGGCAACAGCACCAGCAGTCCGTCACCACGGCAAGGCATAATTAGTTATGCACAGAGACACAGAGTCACATTCAGAGAGAGAGAGAGAGAGAGCGAAAGGGACTCCATGCGATGTTTGGTCAGATTCACGTAATTATCAACATCGCGCGCCAGTCAGTCGAATCCCCATCAATTGCAATCCGTCGGTGCACCGGAGCACGTAGCTGCAGCAGGAGTCGCGGAGGTTCCGAGAAGGCTCTCTGAATTAGAATTGTGGCTTATGGCATTTTATTGAGAAGCCCCTACGTGTTAACGAGCACGCGTATGCGATGCAAGACTGCATTTGCGGTCTAAATTGAGTTGACTGTGGCGGCCATTAAGCCGCGCTGACATTTATCGGCGAGTCTTGATATATTTAAGGGTCGCAGGCGAAGATTTATTAGGACCCTCCAAGGGGGCAAAATGGGCAATCCGAGGCGAAGATTAACACGCACTCGACATGTGTTGACTTTGATTGGGTTTTTTAGTTCGAAAATCACAAAAAAAAAAAGAACGGTCGGTAACGTGACTCGGAAACTGACTTCCCACGACGATTGGTTCTCACGGTGTGGAACGAGGATAGATGATATGAGACGTGGTAATTTAAGGCAAGTTTTAGGGCGAGAGAGTTCAGATCTATCGAATTCTAGAAATTTCTTCTTCGAAAGTGGTTTCGGCGAATGAAGCATAGACTTTGTTTAAGAAATATCGAACGCGTAAATGAAGTCTTGAGATGTCTTTAATAAACAGCAATCTATCCACTTGGGAAAGGAGAAATTTGTCCTTTTGTTTACCTTCCGCCACTAGTCCGGTTGCTTATTCATAATCACCATTTGCAGTGATCCGTATGTTCCACTTAGGAGAGTGGCAAGCAGAAGAGACCACCAGGCCGCTCGATTATCCGCCCTCGACTTTGATTTATCAGGTGTTATTCCAAAGCGCAACCACGCTAGTTACGGACTTGGTGCAACGACCTCGCCCTGGGTCGAGCGGCTGCTTACTTCTTGAAATCGCATCTAAGATACGCCTCGGAAGTTATTATGAAGGTGACATCTGCACCACGTGGCCAAACCATTGAAGAATTTTTCCGTCCGAAGAAGCAGCTGTTCAATTTAGAGTTCCCCCAGCACTATCGCGCTCTCACAAACCATGCTGGGGACAAAATCCTAAAATATTAACTCTCATAATCCCAAAATCGGAAGTTGCCTAAAATCTCAAAAAGGATGAAATTCCGAAATGCCCAAGACCCAAAAAAATAAAATTTCAAAAAGAAAGTCCCGAAAGAATGGAGGCACATACTGCGCTCGGCTGTAGGAATTGGAGAAGGTGCTACATTCGGACAACACGAACTTCAGCCATGTTAGTTAAATTTGAAGACTTCGAGATTTAGGGCTTTTCGAACTTTTAAATTCTTGAATTTCAGGGTCATGTCCGTCTCTCCAACAAGCCTTGTGTCAAATATGAAAACTTAGTGAAACTAACAGCACACACGACGACGCAAAAGTAGTTCCTGAGCTCTACGAACTAAAAAAGGGAAAGAGCGTAAGAAGCGCGCGTTGGGTATAAGCTTTAAACAGAATTCTGGCGGGGCAAAGAGCAGCCATTAAAACTGATAATTTGAAAAAATCAATTTTGCAGACTTTTGAACTGCGATGAGGACACAAATACCGCTGTCAAGCAGATGCTGTGACTCGATTTGTGAACCACTTGATTCAAAATCACTTCCGTAGCACAGTTATGGAGCCAAAGTTCATTTGGGGCGGAAAGGCGGCTGCCAAACCCAGGTTTTGAGGGAGCCTGACTGGTAGACTGGTGCCACGGGTGGTCAGAAGCCCCTGGAACTTCGGTTTCAGCCTGACCGTGTGGTAGGCCCCCTTGTGGGCGTATAGTGATGGCTGTAGTTTAATACCTATATTGCGGGCAGAGCAGAGCCATGCTGACTGATCTGAATCAGGATGTTCACCCTACTGATTCAGGCCAGGCGGTAACGGAACTCCCAGCTCAGTGTGGAGTTTCGTTCTTAACCGGGTGCTGCGACCCATAGAGCGGCAGAGGTTTAAGAAAGGCCTCGCTCCATACCAAAGTGGGGTGATCGTCCCTCAAGCATGATCTCATTTGGTACTTGGGTAACTAAGGCGTCTAGTCTTGCGTTATCTACGACTCTTGCGAAAATTGACCCCGTGATATAAGCCAAAAGGCAGGTGATCACGTAAAACCAAATCCCACATCTGACGGAAGAAAATTAGTTTAGGTCCTCCCGACCTAAACAAAGTGAAAGAGCGATACCGAGACTAAAGTCGAATAAAGCTGCTAGTGCAGACGGGCTGTCTGCAGAGGTTTCAAAGGCGTCTAGAGGTGAACGCATGAACCATTCATTTTTTGTAAGATATGAAGAAAGTATGCTCGACAAGTGTCATCTTTGGATTATATAGCCCATCGACAAAAAAGAAGACCCCCTTAACAGTGCCAACTACAGAGGAATAAGTCTCCTACACATCGCATAACAATCTTTTCTGCTGTTTTAACACAGCTCCTGAAACGATTCATCCATAACTTGATAGGTCTATATCGGTGGGGTTACAGACCGGGAAACTCTACCATAGACCGAGTCTTCTCACTACGGAGATCCTGACCTAAGGGATATAAATCAACACTTACTACTTATATGTACGTCGGTTTCAAGGCCAAATTTTACAGGGTGTATACAATGCCATGTATTGAGCATGCACGTCACTGGTCCAGCCCGAAGAGTCTTTCACTCCGAACCAATGGGACAATGCTGTAGGGGACGGACATAGCGCATACAATAGCCCATACAATTGCGCATACAGGTGGAGAAGGGACTTAACCAACTTGGTGTGCGCAACTGAAGGTAACAAGCGAAAGACTGTGCTGTCTGGACGGGTTTGTTTTTTGAAAACCAAGTCCACCTAAGTCATATGAAGAAGAAGGACAGAAATGACTGAAAGGTTCTGGATAATGGAGTGAAGTATCACAGGGATTACAAGAAGATCCTTTAGTACTTAAGTTCCATATGTGAAAATAGTCCACAGCTGGAGGAATACATTTACATATGTGAATTACTTTCCACCCCAATTGACTATTTGGACATTGCGTAGAACGCCGCAGGTGTACCGACTAGTCCCGGCGCTGTTTACGTTTCTGTGTTAAGATGAATCTTGAGAATTTTAAGAGGGAAAGTATGGCTTAATGGCTTAATTTTGAGTCATAGACTTGAACATCTGTGCGCGTCGAACCAGACCAGCCGACTTGGATCCACATGAGTTAAATTTCGTCCAAGAAAATGAGTAATGACAAAACTATTTATCGGAATCCTGTAGTTCCCTCTTAGTAAAGTCTTATCTGTTTGGAACAAATTTTAATGAGTTTCCATTAACAATATTAGAATCTAGGCCTTCCGCTTTCAAGCCACCTCCTTTTCCACATGTGTCTTCCCAAACTAGGCAATATTTCCGCCCCGAATCAGATTAATGAACCCGCTCTCCAAACTCTCAGAAGCTCAAAAATCACAGGAAAAGTCCTAAGTGCCGTTTATCTATCGTAAATGACTCGTAAAATTCTCACGAGTTTCCGATTCCAGTTGATTTATCCCCTGCCACAGTCCAATCACACAAAGGGACCCCACCAAAGTCACCGCCCATCGTATCATGTCCATCTAACAGACTCATCATGTCCGAATGCAACAATTCCCCCGCCCCTTATCGGCGGCGGCGCAGAGATTCCAGGCCACCCACATCCGCATGACAAATGCAAACCATGTTCCTGCTCGTATCCGACGACGCATTAAGGCCATCTCCTCGTCCACTGATGCGACGACGACGATCGACGACCAATCGACCTACCGCAGTCTGGGAAAATTGATATGCTTCCGAGCGGCTAATAGAGGCGTTTTGATGTAAATGCGACTCCAACAAATCATTATAAATGCAAATCGACATGTCAGCCATCCATTTCGGTTCGTTCGGATTTTCTCCTGCGCGCACAGTCATCCAAAATGTATCGGGGAGGCCGTGCGTCTCGCGGAGATTAGGAACGACACGTCTTGGTTTGTGCTCTGCATCGTGGTCATCGTTGACCATCTGCTCAATCATCGACCATCGGGGTCCCGACTGGCCGATGGTCGACCCATCATCGACCACTCCACGCCGTCATCACGTCGATTTAATTAACTTATCAACGAATTTTACGGTGGAGGCGGCGGCGAACACCGGGGGGACATGCATTTCTGGAATTCTCGTCTACTATTCGATGTCTGGCGTTCGACCTACTTTTAGACGCGGGACGAGTGCGCCAACTGATCGGGATAGTGCTGGCACCCTCCTTTGGCTTGGAATTTCTGCAAACATCTGGAAGAGCCCAGACGGTGGATTTTGGGAATTTCCAGACGCATACAGTTCTGGATGGGCGCTGAAGCGAAGTGGTTATGGCAGTGCTTTGATTGAGTTGTTTACGAGGTTTTCACGTTCCCGTCAGTTTGATGCTAGCGTGGATGGACGATCGATGATCAGTGATCGGTGATCGACGCTTTCGAGTTCCGTTGCACCCATTTGTACGTGATCTGCATGACGACTATGTCTGTCTGTGACTAAGGACCAGAAAGGGAAAAAGGTGAAAACCCTTTTTCGTAGATGATGACATCAATCAGTCTCGGTCTGGAATTGACGGTTATTTGAATCGAAAATGGTAAAGCTGTCAATATTAGGCAGGCATTTCTAATTGACCGTAAAGTTATTGATTCATTGCGTGGGAAAACAAAAAATTTGGGCTCGGCTTTAAGTGGTGAAAAGTTATTGAAGAGAAAGCTTGTCATTTATGAAGGCCTATAATTCATAAGAACTGATTTATTTCCTTAAGAAATAGTCCTGCCCTTAATTGCTTAAGGGCTTAGCCTTGACCTATCCTCAAACTTGAAATGTGGCCAAAATTTTGCAGAAATCGCCAAGAAAACGTCCCCAGTTTCCGAAGTCGATTTTGGACCAATCAATATCCTGTCCCGTTTGTCTAAGATCTTTGTAGCAAAACAGATCTTCACACACTTAACCGTCAACAACCTACAGTATGATTACCAATCGTGTTTTAGAAGTAGCAACAGTTGTTCCCCAGCTATGGTAGATCTAGTCTTAGAGACACAGTGATCCACAAAAGTTTGCATACGGTTTGCAAAATGCGCAAAAAATGAAAAAAATATGCGAATTATAATTTAATATTTGATCAGTGAAAGTTGCTCCCTACACATCATCTTTTCAATCATTGTGTCGAATGTGTCCCTCCCTTACTCTATAGGGTTCATATCTCGACTCTTTGCTCCAGTTTTAAGCCTGTGACCTGTGCCATATAGCAACGCGAAGTACAATATACGCGAGATGCTTGGAGTCCTTATCTTACTGGAAATAAGTTTCCGACCGATTACGCTTATGTACATTTCTTCTTTCTAAGGTCATAGGAATGGTGATGAACCCTCGGATTGTGGAGTATCTTGAATCGCGGATGGTACTTCATGATTAGGGGTACGGTTGCCGCAGCAATAGGTTCACTAGTGATCTTGTGGCATATCTCATCGAAAAGTGAAAGCAGTTCTTGCGCTCGACATTTCAAAGACAATAAGCAGCATCCGCCATCAGACTCTCTTGTGGAAAATGGGTGCTTATGAGTCTTTTCTTTTATAGATTAGAATGTACCCTTCAAACCGTTTAATCCGGTTATTTTGGATGGGTACAAGAGGGATAATGCTGGTGTTCCCCAATGCTCCATTTTGTTTTCGACACCATTTCTCAATTTTTATAAATGATTTCCTGTCTGTTATTCTGTCCAATTCACTCCTTCGCTGATGTTGGTATGCCCAGCATTTCATCTTTGTTTCTTCCCTGCTTATGTTTAGCAGACTACGATCAGACATTGACTGCATAATCAAATGGGGTAAGAAACAAATGAGGTAAAAAAGCAATTGCATCAAAAACTCAATGCTGCCTTCTATCACTTAATTATTTTAATTGAGTGATACTACAGACCACAAAAAACCAGAGCCTAGCTTCTTCTGCATCTACTTGCCTTGTGCTTTCTTTTGTTCTCTCACGGGCAGTGGAAACTTAGAGGTCATTGCCGATTCTCTTAGTTATTTAGTACGCTTTGTGTTGTTAGCAGCTCGATGTCGTGAAAATGCGAAGATTTTAGTCCAGAAATCGAACCTGGGTGACTCACTTACGTCACTACTCTTATTTGCATGTAAAGTGCGTTGTTAAGACTGAAAAACTGTCCATTCTTGGCATCTATTTCAGCCTAACACTAAGTTAGAACGATCACATATTCAAGTTGCCTAAAAAGGTGGCGAAATGTGCAGGTTTCTTAAAAAGATGAAAGAAATGTTTCACCCCCTTTGATTTACTACAATATGTAAGATGTGTATACCTTCCAAGTTTGAATGCAACTCTTCTATCTGACATCTTTCTCCAAAGACCTCCTACCATCACTTACTAGTTTATAGCCATAAATCCTATTGGAGACACCTAAGTCAATAGTCTCTTTAGAACACCGACGCAATTTCTCGTCGTTCGTTGTCACTCTTCCTTAAGGAATGCGGGTGCATTACACGCTTCTCAAGAATGCTCATTAGTCCATCCTTATGCCCACTTTCTAACGTACATTTAACTTTAAGGACTTGTTCTTTAGCTGCACCGTACGAGTAGAGCATGCTCTTGGCAACTCTTTTTCCACGTACAAACAGCATCAAGTGATGTATAGCCGTTGGAGTATTCTTCAATTCATAAGCCAGCAACCAAACAAACTGCCGCCTGCGTTCCTGATCCACTTAATTCCATTTACAATATAACCAATAAAACACCTAGTCTACACAAGTAACTTTCATCAGCATCAACAAATTAAGCCACAAAACTGAATTTATCTGTTCCCAGAAGCACTCTCATTTCAGAACCTACCCATGGTGAACGGAATCGCATCGAAATCAATGTAAAACATTTACTCGCTCACTGTTAGTGCTTTGAAACAAACTCTCAACTTCGTGAAACGGTATACTACCTTCCCACAGACCCGCACCCATTCCAATCGACCGTAAATCTTGCCCCAAATCACTCTCATTCGTGGCCATTGTCCAGCTTGTCGCTCAATCTATTCGGAAACCCTCACACAATCGATATACAATTCGACCAGTTGCACGCAAACAATTGTAATCCACCACACAATAGATCCACAGACCCGATCACCGATCACCGATCGCCGATCGCTGCGGCGATCACCTCGGCATTCCCCCAGTCATCTCACTAATTATCCGAAAACCCATCTCGTAAATAGATAAGACCTCGTATTATGACTCAATTGGGGACCGCCGACGACGACGGGGACGCCGCCCCGCGTCCCTGCATCCCTGCACGTCCACGTACTCGCATCTCTACCTGCCGATATCACGCTTATCCAAATTAAATGATCGTAAAACCCATTCCGTTGACTCTAATGAACACATCAAACCGTTTTATTCTTCTCCTGCTCTCGAATCAATTCGACAAAAAACTGGGACTGCCGCACTGCGCGCCGCCAAGCCGTTGCCCCGAGCCGGAGACCACCCAGCGCCCTGGTGTACGGTATGCCTCGTGAGGAATGGAGCTCGAGGATGATTTGTGTGAGCGACGGAGTGAACCTAGGGGCCAGGCAATATTTCCGAATCCCTACACCGGAGAACGTCGCACTGCCGCGCCGCCGCTGGTCCAGTTCGAGACAATATGCAAAAAAAGCACGAAACAAGAGACAAGCGAAAAACCAATCCATCTGGGGATTGAATCTTCTCAAGGCGACTCGGGCAACCTTTTACCCCACGGGAGGGGACGGGGACTGCGGCGCGTCGTGTGTGGCTCGCTTTTGTTGAATAAATGAACGTTCACACTATGCCTCCAAATATTTGAAATCAATTCTCTACACTGTGGCCGCTTGGATTGGGGCTCGGTGGGGTTTGGTGGGTTTAAGTGGGGTATGGTGCCGCTTGGCGGAGCGCGCTCGGCGCAATCAACAAGCGGATGTATTGGCAAAGTTAATTAATTTATGGCTGGGGGTTAATTAACCCGTAATATGATGCGAGAGGAGGGGGTTCTCTGCCCGCTGGACCACCACCTGTGATCTGCGGGTCGTTTTAGGGGATTACCGTGTGGCATTATGATTATGACAGGCCAACAAACAAACAAGCAAACAAACAAACGGCCGAACGCACAGACGAACAGACGCGCAACACGAGTCGAGTGAGTGACGTTGAAGGACAGCACTGTCAAGTGTACGCTGCCGCTGACGGATGGACCTGTTAGCTGGCTGCCGGTAATGGTGGTGAATTTGTTTACAATCCACTGACGGATTGTTTTCATTTTCGATCGATGTGTTGAGGAGGTAAAGGGTGGGGGTTGTCTTTAGGGAGGGGATCACGAAGCTTGATTTTGACCAGCGGGGAGGGTTGGCATTGGTTGGAGAATGACTGAAAGTTTTCGAAAATTATTGAGAACTTCCGAATATGTCTCAAAATGTTTGAAAACTGTTGATAAAGTGAGGAAAACACAAAGTTCTGAAGACTTCTAAAAATGGGGGAGGTAGCGACTGAAAACGAGCTGCAAAAAAAGCTGAAAACTACTGAAATATGTCGAAAACGGAGAAGGAGAGGAGAGAAATATGTCGGAAAATGCTGAAAACGGCTAAAAATTGGTTAAAAACTACTGACAACAGGGTATAAGCGATTGATCAAGCAAAAACCGAACAGCGATCACTAAACGATTTCCGCAAGCTTTAAAAAACGGAAGAAACTACTTAAAACAGTAGGGAATGCAAGAAAACAATTGCGAAAAACGATAAAAAACTGAAAAGGAATATTTTGAAAAGTCAATAAAAATTGAAAACAAATTAAACAGAAAACAACAGAAAATATGGAAACATAAAATAAAACAATTAAGAAATAATATAAAAAATTCATAAAATTTAAAAATTGTACAGAAATGATGGCAGCAAGTGATTAAGAATGTTTCAAAATATCTTAATCTTACTAAAACTAACCAATGGGAATTAAAATTAATATGAAAACGTGGTCTAAACGTAACCATAAACGAATGGAAGGTGCGAAAAACCCTTGAAAAGGTTTGAAATTGATTTAAAACAACGACGACAACGACTCAAAATGTTGAAAAACTTTCAAAAAATTCGAGAAACTTACAAAAACATGCGTAAACGACAATAGAAAGTGTTAAAAAAACTGAAAATGATTGAAAATCCTTCTGAAAACAGATGAAATTCACAAATAACAATGAGAACATCAGAAACTCAAAAAAAAATCCCAAAGTGGCTCCAAACTGATGTAAAGTCTTTTTATGTCTTGTTTTCTGAAGCATCCTTCGCCTCCCTAGCTCTTGGTCGATGACTCAATAACTCAACGACCCCACGCACACATCCGTCCTCCGCAAATCATTACCACCTACAACTGAAATTCCAATTTACAACGGCCTGGCTGACCCTTTATGGCGCTCTATTCCACGTCTAAAGTCTGCACGCATCAGCGAGTCCACAAAAGTAATTGAAACGTCTGCTCAAGGATCAGTCACCACAATCTTTCCTTCTCACAGAGATAAAACCGATCCTCAGGCTGGGTCACAATTATAACGTCATTCCCCCCGCCCACCGTAACGAAGACCAGAGAGCCGCACACACAAAGAGTCCCCGGAATAGAGTCATCGTGGACTAGACGACCGACCGCGCTCCGCATCCCAAAACCCTTCTCTCACACCGAGCCACATTCGCATGCCAACTCAATCTCGGGACCGCACACATTTAAATGCAACGCGGGGGGCCCAATTAAGCGCATTTCCCCCTCACACACCCAGTCGCGCTGGGAGCTGGTCTGGTAATAAACCCGAAGCCGCCAACACATATGTACTTTCAGCCATCCGTCCATTCGTTCATCGCCGCCGCCGCTCCGCCACCGTCGTCCTCGTCCACCGAAACAAACAGCATCAGCATCACCAGCAGCAGTCGCAGTGAACCCATCTATCTGTCACTCGCGGGCCCTCTCAACTCTCAGATGCACGCTAGACGCAGATGCACGCACGCACAGAAATCATCTCATTACCAATCAATCACCCACATTTCATCGGTGCGCAAATGACTGCGTGAGGTGGGGCCGGGAACGCGCCCACTACAGTCATCGAACTGAGGCCGCACGATCACCGATCGCAGTCACTCAAAAATATGATGCCTCACATGTCGTTTACATCAGCGACTCATTTGCGTATGTCACGGCGAACAAAACGCAGACAGGCGCGCGTTCATTCGAATCGCTGATGACGGTAGCGGAGGCCCCACCTGATCACAGATCGTTTGATCGTCGTAACAACGCTGCAGAGACGAATGTGTAAGCGTCTGCACCGCGCCGCTGTGTGAATCGATCAATTGAATTGTTCGAGGCTTTTCGCAGAGGACAACCAGACGCGCTCGCGTCTGTGGATGTGTGGATGTGCGTCTTGTTGCTCCTCTTCCTGATGTGCGTTGTCAAGTCGAGGTTGTCAGCTGGTGATAGATCTTGGCGTGGCACATGGATCACGGGTCGCGATTCGCTGAAGAATGTGTGGAACTAGGAAGGCCAGCGATAGCATGAGTGAATGAAAGTGACACACGCCCGTGGACACAGACAGGTCCTGGAATTGGGTGAACGCTCGTGTATTCGGGTGAAGATCACGGTCAGCTGGTTAGTTGGGGAATTCAATGATTTTTGACCTGATTGCCCTGATCTCCTGATCTAGGAGAGATAAGACATTTCTGATGCACACACTGGTCCTGGAACACCCAAAGCATTGCTCCTGCACAGCGAGCGGCAGATGGCCGCTCTAACATCATGTAATGAGGCAGCGGCGCACAAAAACTAACGAAACTCCGAGCACGGCCGCTTTGGTGACACAACAAGAAACAAGAGACCGATCCCAACCACAACAACAAACAACATCAACTTCGACCGACACGATACGTCTGCGACGTACAACTTCTTTAGACGCGGGAACCAAATGTTAATGAGTTAATTAGCGGCTAAGGGAGAGACGCGCCGAGGTTGGTCCCGATGCCAAGTGGCATAATGCGCGCGTAAATCCAGCGAGCAAAGCGGCGACACAGCTACTGGTTCCGACCGGCAGCGGCAGTGGCCTTGGTCTTGTCTCTGCTCTTCGCGATTGTGCAGTGAGTGGGGATTTGCTTGCTGTTCGTTTGTTTTTTGGGGAGACGGCTTGTGACAATGCACGTCGGTTGGCGGTTGATAGATTTTGTTCGCACAAGTTGTATTGATCGATGTCTGGCTGGTTGTTTCCCGGCTAGAGAAGGAGCAACGAGATATGTGATTTTTTTTGAGAGAGAGAGAGAGACAATAAAATGTCAAAGGTGACAGATAGTTGTTGGAAGACTGTGGAATGCGTCACTTTTTGTGGAATGTTTTTGAAAATACAAAATGTCGTTTTGTTCTCAAGGTTAATAGCAACTGATGCTTAGACATCTGAGTTTAATGTCAGACATGTTCAACTAACAAGGATATCTTGCTGATGCCAAGATGCTAGTGAGCTGGTAGCAAGTTGCAACCACACTCGTACGTTGCACAACTGGGACCGTGTTTATACCACAAAGATTACGTCCGCTGTTCATAGAACCAACGGAGACTTTCACGATCTTCTAAAAATCCGTTTGACTGCTATCTTTGACGTGATTGGATGACCACAGCGAGCCGTTAATGAGGTGTTTGTTGTCATTGAACCGGAAGCGTCTAAAATGGGTTTGGCGATAAATGAGAATGAGAGCACGCTTGGTCATCCCAATCCTCCTTTACTGCGGAGAAACTTGAATGCTACTAAAAGCGGATGAGGAGGCCCTTAGCCTTTGTGACAGAAAAGTTCTGCGTGCGATTTTTGGTCCTGATTGCGTTGATGGTGTCTGGAGGAGAAGATTCAACGATTTTATACGGCCACATGCACCTGGTAACGTGTCTTTGGATTCAACGCTTAAGATGGCTAGACCATGTAGAGCGTATAGACACCACTGCTTCGGCCCGAAAAGACTTCGAATCCAAGCCACTGGGACAAGGAAACAGAGGACGACCTAAGCTGAGATGGCGCCTACAAGTGGAGAAGGACCGCAACCATGGCGCGAGATCGGGATAGCTGGAGAGGCATGTTGCTTGAGGTCCAGGTCTACCCCGGACTTTAGCGCCAGTAAAAGAAGAAGAAGATTAGAAGAAGTCCGGAGTGGACCTGGGCCACAACTTACGTGCTTCTCCAGCTGGCAAAATCTCTTTCTAGCTGTTTTCAATTTCACAGTCAAAGTTCGTTAAGTTTTCCTAAACTTTTGTCCTCCATTTCAGATGAGGTCATCCTCTGTTGCGTTTACCAAATCGCTTAATTTCGAAGACACTTTGAGCTGGATCAGTGTCATCCATTCGCACTGTTTGACCTAGCCATCTTAATCGTATTATCCATAGAAGCTTTACGATTCACACCACAGTTCAGTACCCAAAAGTTAGCCTATGTGGAGACGTGATATCGATACCAATAGAAGCGCCAGAGGTTATGTTGTTTTTAGCATCCATGGGCATCTTCTAACATACAGTAGCAGGGCGGTCATAATGGCTCTGAAATTTTGGTCAGTGAAGAGGTACGGTAGCGAGAACCTTTAATGTTTCAGAGCTAGGGAACTATGTATTCCGACAGCCAAGGAGCCATTAAATCCATCGCGTAAAGAGGAGTTTGAAACTGGCATCCCTTAAAAAAAATTCTTTAAATAAAATTGAAAACCTTACCCAACCCGACCGTGTCAAAATATTAAATTATGTTCTATCAAAGCACTTGTGAGGGACGTTCCGTCCTCCTGAGTACACTCTTACCACCCAAACACCAACACACACACCAACTCCCTCAATTGCAGGCAGATAGTGTCTCAAAGAACTTCATTGCGTACAAGTACGCCTCCTTCTCTTCATCAACATCATTGTACACGTCATCGGCGGCCTTCAATCAAACTTACGGAAACTTGACACACACACTGAGGACTCAATCACAAGGCGGACACCATCACAGCTCCACCACCGCCACCGCTGCCGTTGTCGTCGGCCAGGGGCAGCGAACCAAAACCCGCCACAGAGAGGAGGCCGCAAAAATAAGCAAACACAGAAAAAAAAACAGTTTAAGCTCAAACATCTTGCGCGACGACAGAGTAGGCAACTAAGCACTGGCATGCGACATGACTCACCGCAATCGGCGTCTTTTGCTGACGAAAATGCTAAAAAACGAAAAGAGCCAACCGCCACAAGAACACCGGCAAACAAGTTTCACAGGCGGGGAACCCACTGCCCCAATCCCCCTCCCGCCGAAAGGCAAAACGTTGTTGATGAGTTCATTAGTGAACTAATTAAGGTTAAAATTAAACAAACAGAATCGAAAAAATTAAGGGAGACCGAGGAGGCGATGCCGGTGCGCCTGCACGGACCAGACGCAGGCTAATGTCTTTATGAGGGGCCATCACAGGCGCCCGCATGCTTAGAGGACGAGAGAGACGCTGTGCTAATGTGGGCCCGCAACGAGAGAGAGATACGGATGCTTTGATTGATTCTGAGTGAGCGCCGAGGCGCTCCCCAGTGCGGGGATGGATGGCCGCGAATGGACCAAGAGTCGCAAGTCTCTCTCTCTCTCGACGTGCGTGCGTGTGTGTGTTTTGTTTTCTCTTTTATTAATAAAGACCACACATTCGAAACGCGAGGACCACCCAACGCGCCAAACTTCAGGGCGAGTGCGAGTGAGCGCCCGCCAAGAAACAGATTTTCTCCGCAGATACTCGAACTCTTACCCGTGTACGTCGTTTCGGTTGGCGGTGTCAGGGCCGCCGTCGTCAGGGTGCCCCCCTTTCTGACTAGGGCCGAATGACATTTGCCTAACATGACATTATCATAATGACCGTTTAATTAATCGATCTCGGTGATCGTGTAAAGACGACCGAACCCTTGTGCGCGCGGACCCAATGGCCGGTTGATAGTCGACGTCGATGCACCGCAATTGCCGTCTGACTTATGGTCGGTCCTCTGCTCCTGTCGTCGCCACTTCACCCCGCCATACGTCGCCGCCACCGACGCTACCGCCACTGCTGCTGCGGCTGCCGCTGATGATGATGATGATGATGGCGATGGTCGGCGGCGGTGATGTGGAACCCGATGATCGGGGCACACAGAATCACCAATTAGCCCTGTCCTAGTTGATGACTTAATTAAGCCGTCGTGGCGCCTCTATACGTACGGGAATGCCGAGCAGGTATCGGTGGCCTTGTTTTTTGCTCGCTGCTCGTCCAGGAAACGCTCGGGCATATTCATGGCCACGCTTTGTCGTTGGGCGCGCGGATTCGGCCTGGAATATGTCGAAGATCGCTGCGAATCGCTGCAAGAAGTCACTTTGGCGTACTTCCTTTCAAATGACAATGTGCGACTGCGACGGCGGTCCACAGCGTTCCCGCGGATGATTTATGGGTTTTTGGAAGTGCCGGCATGATCGCTTGGTCGAGGATGTACGCTAGAGGGTGGCCTGTATAAGACTTCGGGTGCAGTGAAGTGTAGTGCGAGCGCTGGTTTATGAGCCAAGCGATGTGGGTGGCAAATGATGTCTTAGCTGTGTGAGCGGTTAATATGTCAGATGGCCTGCAATGAAGACTGAGAGTTTACGGAGTTCTACGTGTAGTGTGTGACGTCAGTCGCGACCAGATGCTTGTATGCAACACACACTCGAATTGGAACTGTTGGAAACCACCAGACGGCAAAATCATGTTTACGGATCTAAAGTCAACTTAGTTGTCTCGAAACGCCTGGTATAACAGTTCCTGGCTTCCCCAGCAGATTTCCATAGACTGTGGAAATATTCTGGTGGTTTCTTGACGTACAGTACGTACAGTAACGTTGATGGGACGAGATTGACGATTACATAATAATTTATTGGTTTTTCGAAGTTCTTGCTTTCCGAAATTTGAGTTTCCTAAAAAACTAGATTTTTGAGATTTTGAATTACTTGCAAACTTTAATAAATTTGTCCTCGGACAAAATTTGGACCAGAAAATTCTTACATTTTTAAGATTTTAATTTAAGATCATTGGCCTAACTTCAAGGATTTTAATTTTTTGAACTCTTGGACTGAGAGATTTCAGATTTTTTGTATTCTATTTCTGCCCTTCAGGATTTAGGCTTTTTGGGTTATGCAATTTAAGAGATTTTGTGTAAGAAATGATTGAATTTCGAATATTTTGAATTTTCAAGAGTTTAGGCTTTTTCAAGATTTTGAACTATTCTGAATTTTTTAACTTTTTTGAATTTCTGGGGTTTTTGAAGATAATCATACTAGATTCTGGAATTATTCAGATTCTGAGGCATAATTTTATCGGAACAGTCGAAAGTTAGAATTGAATTGAATTCTGTTTCTGTCACTTTTCTAATTATTCATTTTCCTGATGTTCAGAATTTTTGAACTTTGTTTCTTTCCAATATTTTTACTTTTTTGGATAGTAAACTTTTGCATGACTTTTCATAACTTTTTCTATTTTAACACTTTTGACTTTTTGGATAATCCTTATTTCGGCATTTCAAATGTTAAAAGTCATTTCGAACTTGGGAAGTTCAGCCTTAGCAACTTCCGACTTTCGACGATACTCTCGTCTTTGGACTTTTGAAAGTTCGAGTTCGGAACTTTTGTAATTGTGTTTTGTGTTTGTTTCCTCTTGGGATTTTCAATAAGCGATCTTAGACTGCAATTTGCCATGATCTAGGAACTTTGGAACATTCCAAATCTGGTGTTCAGAAATGGCTTCAATTTTTTAACTCTAAGGATTTGCAAGGCGGTTTAAGTCAAATAAATAAAACTTGAGCAACTCGTAATGTACACAGACTGTGAAATATAGATGAGCATAAGTTCTGATACCCATTCTCTCAGATAGTCTTACAGGTTTGAAAAATTGCAATGTCAAACAAAACACTTCAACACCCCTCAACGAACCCTGAAAGAGAAAGCCTCTATCGCCCAACACCACCGATTTGGATCGATTTCAATATCTTCCGCGCAGACAAACGTCAAAACGTGCACACAGCTGTCAGATCGATTTGTTCGCGTATGTCGTCTTTCGTCAGGCCCAAGTCTCGGGGGTAAGTGATATCTTCATAGGAAGCAATCAATCCCTCGGAATGCAGCAACCTCACTAATGACAGTAAGTCTCTGCTGTGCTTTTGGAATGGTTCGCAACCTTGCCTCGTTCCACTCGTTTGCCCAGGATACTCCTGCTGATTGACTTGGCCTGGCCCGTAGAAAACTGAAACTGCGGTTGCAATGGCTCAACCGCAAAGCATCTCACAATCCCAGATCGCAGACGATGTTGGCTGAAAGGAAGAGCAGCAACGAGCATCGCCAGCTTCTCTCCCGGTGTGATATGATACCGCTGCTGGCTTCTGATCGCGTACATTCGACCCCTCAGCGTTGCCCAAGGCGTACCGGCGAACCCATTCCAAAGTCTGTCGCATTTGTGAATGCTCCGGGGTGAGATTGATTGACAAAATGTTGGTTTCGCCGCTTATACACGCGCATGTACGTCGCTCTATCAGCGAACGCTCTGCTCTACGGGTTTATTACTACCCAGCGACTGGTGCGGTTATTCGATACTGCTTCGCGCACGTCATCGCCATCTCGATCCCCATCGCTGTGTCGGTCGCGTCTTTCGCTTCTCACTCGCCTCTGGATCGTGCGTATATTTATTTGCTCTTGTGGTCGGTTTACGTCATATTACAAGAGACGTGTGACTTACACGGTATACAATGTTGCAAATTGCTTGAACTCTCCGGGCCCGCTGAAGTGTTATTAAACCCTCGTTGGTCGGTGGTTTGCTGGTTGGTTAGTTGCACATTTCCAAGTCCGCTGAACACCGCCACCACCAACTGATTCAGTACGGTCTCAGCGACGCTGATTGAGTGCGAATGTTATCTGTCACATTGGATTGATGTTTTGAGGAGATATTGTGTTCCCGTTGCGACTTGTTGCGGTGGCGCGTTCGCCCGGTGCTGAGGAACAGTGAAAGATCGCCTCGTGGAAGCGCGAGAGGTCCGACAACTGGATGCAGATGATACCACAACGGGTGAGAATGTCGGTGTAAGTCGGTGTATGCCGGGGCAGGAGATAGAGTTGTTTCATATAGATTCTACGGCAAGGGGTAGATGGTGGTGCTTGAAAGGGGTAACAGTGTTATGCAGCTACGGTAGAGAAGTCATCTTCAAGGTTGCATTTGATGTGAGTGAAAAGAGATCGAGTTGAGTTGATGACGACTGACGTTGACGTTTTTCAATTATTAACTGAACATTTACAATCTTTATCAAAATCTTGAAAACACAATAGGTACTAAAAATTGAAAATATCGAAAAACCCCAAGAAACCTATAATTCTCAGTAGACCGAAATTCGGCAAAGTTTAAGTTCAAAGTTCCAAAAAATCCAAGTCACCAAATTCTTTTCCAAAAATCGCTAAAAAGCCCTGAAATCAAGATGTTCAATACCACGAAAACGAGAAACACTTCGAAAAACCAAACGTCGTAAGGTGACCAAAAATCCAAAACTGCCTTAAAAGCCAAAAGTTCTAAAAGGCCAAATACTTTGAAAATCTGATATAGTCCAGTTCCCAAAAACTTAAGTTCCCGAAACATAAAAAAATTCAAATTTCAGCTGCTTCGACACTAGAAAATGGTAAAAAAATCGTAGGTTCCAAATTTTAGACAACAATTTACAAAATCTCAAAAAGTCGAATACGAGTATGCCGAAAAGGAAGAATTTTCGAACATTTAAGAGTTTATTTGAAAGCGCCGGACTTGCAAACTCTGTCTTATCATGCAATGAATACCAGCCATTAATCGAAGAAGCCCCAAGTTCATGCCTTTGAGGCACACTAGACTTACACTTTGCACAGTGAGCACCCAAGCCTCATTGCACTCTCTTTTAACGATCATTTCCCAGCAGGATATTGTTTTCTCCTTTCGAACTAGCACTTGGCCTCCTCCACCTCCTCCTCCTCCTGCACCACCTCAGAATCGACGATGCCATTCTCCATCACCATTGCTCCCAGAATCGTTCCCACCGCCGACGTTACTGCTGTGATGCGTCTCATTCTCTGCCTCTGATTCATTAGTCAACATGATTGCGTAAACAGACACACGATCGGTTAGCTAGCACTGGGAGCGTGCTTCAAAGAGAATTTTCCATTAGTTGATGAAATGTTTGTGAAAAGTTAATTGGTTCACATTGGCCATTCGCTCTGATGGCTGTTGGCCGGGAGCTGCAACTCAGTGCGGTATGACTTTCTGAAATGTTTGAACATCAAAACGTTGACAGATTGTGATGATGGCAACAACAAACTCGGCCGTCGTTTGACTGTTTTGATTTTGATTAAATGAATGAATGAAAGAGGACTTCATGGAGGGTGGTCGTAGAAAGATTTTCAATATTGAGGAGACTTTTGGGTGATTTTTCGGAAGAACGATGTCATTCTCTTGAAGACGTTCGTTCGTACAAAGAGTTCGTACAAAGAGGAAATATGTAGCTTTGGATACACAAAATGATGTGGTCATAATTGCAAGATTCTGATTGGGTGTCAAGGCACCAGAGCCTAGCTTCTTCAACAACTACTCGTATCAGGCTTCTTATTCTTCTTTAACGAGTAGAGAAGACTTTCAGTTGATTGGCGACTTCGAACGACAAAATTTGAGGAACTGTTTGCAATTAGTAATCCTTAAGTGTCTTAAGATTTCACAAAAGAAACCCGCATAATTGCGGTATGTCAAACTGTCATTCAGTCTCCTACATTTAAGAAGCGATTTGCTCAAAATATTAGACTCAGATCTCATCTCATCTTAAGTATAAAAGATGTGACAGATTGTGTAGCTGAGATAGACAGACAGACAGTGTAGAAACTCTGCAAATTCTTTTGGGCTGTTTGACCAAAATAGCCTTATCGGTCGCAAGAACTATTTGTCAAGAACTCAAAGAGGAAATCAAGATATGATAAGCTTCAATAAAAAGAATGATTCATCGTGAGGTTAAAATTTAAAAAAGACATATTTTGACAGATCGCTCTTAACTCCTATCAAAATGACTTATCATTTTTATTCAGTATCGTTTGGCAAGTCATCATAGGAAGACTCATTAAGTTTCCTTTCATTTTTGAGCTTTTTGAGCTGAAAGACGAAATCAGGATACTATGAAAAATATTCTTTCCATGCGATTTGATTAACTTTCGGTGTATCATTTGCAAATTTGAGTCCCAGTTTACATTAGTGCATGATACTTGACGGGTTAAACCACATCGAGCATGTTGTAAAAGAGTATAGACGCGAGGAGCGTTTTCAGCAGCTTGGCCGTGTTCCTAAAATTCAAGTTACAAGCCGAACAACAATGAGAAATCACATTGAGCTACGCGAAATTCACCACATTGATTGCGCGATACCACATCTTTGGGCTATCTTTTCTTTGGATATGTAGAGTATAGGATCTACAAAAATAAGCAAGTTACGATTTCCCCTTAAAATATCATTCGCTATGCACGAACGAGTCGCCCAAAATTGGACCTTCTAAAAGGACCAACCTTAGAAATGGCTCACATCTATATAGCAACATTTTCAAAATGTAAACACCGTAAATTGTTTCTTTAACCGATAATAAAAAGTTTATATATTATAAAGGGTGACCCAACAAGAACGCAAGATTTAAATTTTAATTAAAACGCAGATATTTAAAAAAAATCAGGAATTATTTATTTCATCGTAAAGTAGACAGGATGAGGTTATATGTGGAATAACACATCGGCCAGATGGCCGCCGCGGATTTGCTGGCTCATACGGGATCTTTTAATGAAATTTTCAATGACCGTTTTGCATAAATGCTGCGGTATTTCATTAATGCAGCGTCCAATTTCCTTTTTTAAGGCATGAGTCGTCGTCGGCTTCTTCGCATAAACCATCGACTTTATAAAAACCCCAAAGAAAAGAGTCCAATTCTGGTCTCCAAAACGCGAAATAACACAACCGGGAAATGACTGATGCAGCAATTTAATTGTTTCTCTGTCTGTATGAGATGTGATGCCGTCTTGTTGAAACCACATCCCCTCCACATTCATTTCTTCAATTCTAGGCACGAAAAATTGGTTATAATAAAAAGGTCCAATGATTCCTTCAGCCCAAAATCCACACCACACAGTGACACGTTAAGGATGCATTTGCTTCTCGTGAATCACTCGAGTATTTTCCTCGCCCCAAATGCGACAATTCTGCCTAATGACGAAGCCATCAAGATGGAAATGGGCCTCATCACTAAAGATGATTTTATCGGCAAAATCAGCAACCTGAGTCAATTGAACTTTGTGTGCATGAAGATGCAAATCTTTCGCCAAAATTTGCTGCATAGTGGATTTGGAAACACCAATTTCCTGAGCTCGGTGTCGAATTGAGCGACATCACGTACTGTTGCGATATTTTCGGTCGATCAACCTGGTCGGAGGCGCGTTGTTATCTTTACATCAGTTATAGACCCAGTTTCAGAAAATCGCTTTACAGTTGACTCTTTGGAGCATTATTGCAACCCCAAATTGATCGCAATTTGGGAACTGTAGCTCCTAAACTTTTACCATTTTGGTAAAACAATTTCACAATGAGAATGTGTTGTTCATTCGTATAGCGCTCCATTTTTATTAACCTTATACCCTCTACTAACAAACAATGATAATTATTCAAATGTCAAACAATGACAATTCGAATGGTGACGAATTTAAATCTCGCGTTCTTGTTGGGACACCCTTAATATAGAACCTCACGATGATTCACTAATCATTAATTTCATTGTCAACCCCTAAGCAAAGTATCTACTCACACTGGTTTAAAAAGAAAAGCGATCGTGCTTGATGGGTGTATGTACACGCAAGGGTATGTATGAAGGCTTGCAATAAATACTAAGAATTTTGACGGAAAATCCGATTTGATTGAAAGGGGCATGCTACTCCCTGAGAATTAACACAAATTGTAATATTCTGAATTTGGTTTTGTTGGGGGACTTTGAGCAATCGGGGATTTTGATTTTCGTTTTCTAAACAGTTCCAGAAGTAGTAGTAACAATCTTGTGTCAACGCTGTTGTTTTTTTTCAAATTTTCAAAACAAGATGCAATGCCCCGGAAGCCCATAAATGAGTTTTGGAATAATTTCAGACGTTAAAAATCGTCAAATTCACTCTTACCTGTTTGGAAGAGTACGTGTATCTTAAAAATATGGACTTAAAATCCGTAGAAATGTCAATGACAATCTTATTAAATTAAAAACTGAGCGATTTCTCCCTTCTCACAGAAGTTTTAAATGGAAATATGACATTGGGGAGGAAGTATAGAAAGAATGGCAGCCAGCAACCATCGTCATTGATGTTGTTGTAGGATTTGGACGATGGCAACTTTAACCATTTCAATTTTAGCGCCAAGACAATTTTTTTTCAATTTCGAGAACTGAGGCAATTCCAGCTTTTAGCCTTTCAAGTTAAATCCGTTTCTCCAACCAGTGTATGCTGGGTAAATAAATGTCCTCCATCAAAACATTTTTTTTTTAATACTACACGCCTGTGTAAATGGAAAGTACTAATTTTCAAAAATGTAATTATTCGCTGCACATGTGCATGTATTGATTTTAGCCAGAATTGGTAATTTTTATGATTTCGAAATATTGTCATTTTCGGGACTTTGGAGAATTCGGGATTCCGGTATTCTAGCTGTCAAACTGTCAATATATATGTGCTCTAAAGAAAATTAAACAACCTGAAAAATTACCATAAGACAATCTTGTTTCTGGCATTTTTTTTCACCACACTATTTGAAGCTTACGGTAATTCTTTCAATTGTTGAGAAAGTTATTCGGCACAGCTCTTCTAGTCACATACCTGGAAAAAAAAGAAATGAAATCATTGTTAAATAAATCAGACGTCTGAAGTGAGTGAATGTGCTTAAATGTTGAGTAAAATCAAGTGACTTCTCTAAAATTATTGCACTGACTGGCATTGTTCAAGAATTTTGTAGCAGTTCGCTTGTATTATAAAGGATGGTCCAACAATAATGCACTTTGTTGAATGTGATACACACCTCAAGGTCAAACTTTTATGCCCCACTTCATGTGACAATACTTTGTCTAATACTTTGTCTCAGTGTTTGACATTGAGAAGGACGATAAAATTGCTGAAACCTTCTACAAAAAAAGGCGCAAATCAAGATACATTTCTTATACTTCGTGATTTCTTAGTTCAGCATAATCAACCAAATGTGTCCGGTAGAATTGTGCGCAAATTTTAACAAACCGGGTCTATAGGAAATCGGAAAACACCCGTGCATGCTCGTCTCACGACATTGCTGTCGGTCGCAGTAGAGTGTCAGAAGCGCCGCCAACCGCTCCGTCTACTACGCCGTAATGCCCAATAATTGGAAATTTCAAAAACAGCGCTGATGTGAATTTCGAATAAAGGTTTGAATTTTCACGCTCAGAAGGTTTCATTCACCCAAGAGCTGAAGCCTACTGACCATTTCTAGCGTCGTACATACGCCGAATGATTTGTTCATCAGACAGAAGTGAATGGTGACTTCATTGGACTTCTGTCCGGGATAAGCTAAAAACATTTTAAAAGCTAAAGAATGAGATAATTTGGCACATTACTGACATTGAACCCCAATTATGTCTCAGAGTCATTGAAAATATGGTCCCTCGGATAGAGGTATGTCCCTTAATCCGTGGCGAGCGTTTGGCCTATATTTTATTTCAGACATGATTGTCATCGATCCTTCTGTGCTAAAAAAGAATTTTATCATCGTTAGTTTTCATTTTACCACTCTTGTGTACATTCACATTTGACATTTTCGAGTTGGCTAATTTAAGGTATGGTCTTCCTTTACTTAAGATCGTAACAAAGTTGTGGCGAAAATAACAAGCCCCCCTGCATTGCGGCTCTTTCTTCCCAATTTCATTACCAGACCCCTTTGACGTCCTGCACATGCTTTCAAGCCACCACCAGCGAGGTGCGAGAACTGAAAAAATCGCTTTCAATAGCTCCACCTCATAGCAAGTGTCTGACATCATCAGCAAGAAACCCATCAACTCACCTCGGATACCCCTCGCCTGACCGACCTGTCGAACTGCTGTCACTGCATCTGTTCGACGCCGAAGTTCAACCGCAGGCTCATCGACTTTTCGAACTGTCAAAAGGCTGCGCACCCCGACATCTCTTAGCCGCCGCCGACGTCGACCTCCTGGCTTCAGAAACAGCACAAACAGAGCAAACCTAAGACAAATCTGAAATGCAAATCGAACCGAAGGTTGGGGGCCGCTGCTGATGCTTCAATTAAATTTGCTCCAGGAACGTACATAGCACTGAGCGGAAGACGAGACAAAAACATGTCATCCCCGGACGCACCGGCAGACTCGGCGAACATCTGGCGAAGTAATCATATTTTGATGTGATTACCTGAAGCGATTGCTGGCCGGTCGAGCTCCCTCGGCCCGCCATCAATCATGGCCGGCCCCGCCGCCGCACCCTGCGCTCAGGACATTTGAATATAAGCAAATGCGCGACTGTGTTACCCACTTGTGTCACTGGCCACGGACCGGGGGAGCAACCCAATTGCGCGACTGCCCTGCCCGTTCCGTTTGACGCAAGATTTATACATCACGAGGATTATTATTTTATTGCGATAAATTTATTTGCAAGGATCGACGAGATTGCTGCCAGCGGCGAGGGGCTCCGGGTTTAATTGAGTTTGCGTGTGTGCGCTGGACAAGGCCGGCCGGGAAGGAGTCAAATGGCTCTGTGCAGATGGCTGAGGATCAGGAGTCGTGTTACCCGTCCCCCCGGCAGCCGGGCTGCCAGCTTTCTGACGATGATGATGGATCAACTACACGATAATTTATTGCATGATATTCGTTTGCATTCCTTGGATTGAAATTGACCTCATGACCGGTTTCAATGAGTTCTGTGGTCAGGATGTTTCGATGTTTTGTCAGTTGTCGATCCTTGTCCTGTCCTGGCCTGTCCTTGTTGTCTGTTCCTTCACTGCTGCTTCAGTCGGTTCGTCGTGGGACATGAAGTTGAGAAGCAACCCCTTGGCAGCGGGGTGAAGTACAAATATTTGCGGTTGATTTCCGTTGGATGAGTACCCATATTTATGAGCTATTAATCGAATATTTGGGTTATTATGCAGCTTCGCCTTGGAATCGTCGTGTAGCGTGGGAATTTTGCGGCATGGTAATGGGCATGTGATGCGATGATCCAATTGAAGCAGGTGGTTGAGGTTTCAAAACAGACTGAACTTGGTATTGACAAGCTTGCGCAAGAGTGTTGTGCCTCGTAAAGTTCATAGTGTTGTAATGTGGGTGGAAATCGTAGAAAAAATTCCGGAAAACATGTTCTTAGGGAAGAAAATTCATATGTAATGAATGAATCAAATCCAATCAAGCGAAACGACTTATGTATGAACACCAACGCGCCATCTTCATATTCAGCCACAAAGGACAATATTGTAGAGGAATATTTTGACACCAATAGCGTTGTAAGATAATTGTATTAAGTTGGAAGGTTGAGAGAGGAGAAAATGATATGGTACAAAGCCATGATTCACCAGATTAGAATCACCATTACACAAAATAACTCTGCAAGTCAGTTGACTTAATTATCACACCACTCAGCTGTATAATTAAGGGAGAGTAACATTTCTTCCAAAGCCAAGCAAGGCTAGTCATATTGACGGCAAAGGTTGCAGGTCGCCCTTGATCCACTACTTTGGTGCCAGCTTCTTGCCAACTCCTGTATTGAAATCGGCGGGTTGATGCACCAAGAGAAATTGACGTTGGTCGCATTTAACAAAGTGTCTAAGAGAATCTATCCATGGACATTACGTATAAGCGACTACAAGTGTTTTGAGGAAGCAGGCAAAAAAAAATGCAGCGTGTAAGGATTACTTGAGATTCGTGAAAAATTCGTTTAGTGAGTATCCTAGCAGTGGACCAATGCTGATCAAGAGCTGGGCGAGAATTCATGGCCTTTACATAAGCCTAATCAAAAGAACTTCACCAAGCGTTGCTATTCACTACGCAGAGATCTAGCCTTGAGTTCAAATACCCGGAAACACGCGGCAATTCTCGAGTAGAGCAAAATATTTGTCTACATGAGCAGGGGACTACAACTCTAACCGACAATGATAGCAATGTAAAGTGCTTAAGGAAGGATTATGTCTAATTCTAGAATATATGGGTGAGCGCACTTTGGTAGTTGAAGTCTTAAGTCAAGGCCCACTGGCATACTATATAGCGATAACAAAGCAAACACTAACTATCTGGTCCGGTGGTAAATGAGTAATAGAGCTTTGCATCGAAAGACTAAGCTGGATTTGTATATCTGGTAGCAAACTTTGCAAAAGAATTTTTTTTGTCCAGCTTGATGAGCGTTCAAATATCAATCTGCCGTAGTAACTCAGTCTTTAAGATAAACGCTAACATCACAACCGCTGTTGGTGTGAAGTTGTTTTTTTACCACCTTGGGTATCTTTTGCAGCAGCAGAGAACTTACCGGAGCGTTGGACGTTGTGTTACGTTACAATCCTGATAAAATAGACTGCATCCAACATATGGGATCATTTTTTTCATTTTTAATTTTTTTTTAATTTCTTCCTTCAAATGCACCAAAAAGGTCATGCATAATTCGCTGTTAATCCTTTTGTCTTTTTCGATCAATCAATCGATGAATAAAATTCCGTGTGCAACCCAATATACGGAAGCCATTACCTTGCCACCTTTGTGTTTTTGGACGCATTGCACGTGGTTCAATGGCTGCTGTCCACTCTGCTGAGTGTCGATTTGACAATGGAGTGTGGTGGTGGATCCATGTTTCATCCACTGTGACATATTAATAATAATAATTTAGTGGCACTACAGCCCACAAGGGACCAGGGCCGAGCTTCTACAACAACTACTCGTGTTGTGCGTGCTACTGTTCTCTCACGAGTAGAAGGGACCTACAGTTTTTTGCCGACTCCGAATAACGAGATATGAGAAGCTTTTCATATACAATAATACTCCTTGAGTGTTGTCAGCAACTCGAAAGAGGTAGTGCCGTGGGGAATCGAACCTAGACTTTCTGTGCGGCGGTCGACGCACTTACCACTACGCCCGATGTGACATACCGATGCAAAAAGTCCTGTTCATTCTGACGAATCCAGCCCCAGGCAATTCTCAGAATCATTATCATAAGTTGTTGCTTTTGGTCCATTGTGAGCAAACGCGGCACCTATTTCGAAAACAGCTTTCTCATGGACTACAGCCCATAGCTTTTGTACACACTGCCTTCTGATGGCTTTAAGGTGTCACCTATCTCAAGAAATTTAACTTTGCGGTTTTCCCAATTGATTTTGTGTACTTTTTTGACGTTTTCAGGTGGAACCCAATTAATTGGCCTTCCAGAGCGTTCAGCATCGTTGATACCGCCACGTTTAAAGTCAGCATATCACCGACAAATAGTTGCGTTCAATGGAGCAGAGTCTCTGTGACACTTTTCAAGCCATTGCTGAGCTTGCATTTTTTTTCATTGTTTTAAGAATCGCAATAGCGTCACTGGAAACACTGTAGCTTGTAACCTAATAATCAAATTGTCATGAAAATTTGACAGGTATCATTCTAATGTTTGTATAATATGGATTTTTTGTTAGTGGCACCTCCTTTATGTCAGTCCCGGGACTTATTGTGTGATGTGTTATGGCAGAAATGTAAAAAAAAAACTTCCTTTGCACAAAACGATGATTGTTGTGGCTTGGTAGCGAAGATGTCGAAAATAAAGGTAGTTCATGTTAACACAGTTAATGAACATCTGAAGGGAACCAAAGCCAACACGTCCTTGTTTAGACGGAACACAAACAACACTTATTTGAGCAAGATGCTATGCTCACTCTGCTGAGTATCCAGTCCGACTGAGATTATTTTTCGTCTTAGGATAACAGTTCGGACATGAATCTCAACTAACAAAGCACCTGCAGATGGCGTGGCCTCTCAGGAGCTACCTCAAATTCTCTCACCAAATTGATTAAGTTCCTTCTCTGGTTGTGTGCGCCATCTCAGACATGGACATCCTCCGTTGCAATAGAATCAGCTTGGTATCTGCTTTGAACCTTCAACTCATATCTTCTTCGTGAAGAACTGAAGAATCTGATCAAAATTGAGCTGAGTAAATTGATGTGCAATATGGAAACCGTGACTTAGTGGGTGAGTGCTCACACGCTGCTTTAATTTGTAGACCCGGTTTTTGACAATCAAACAATCAAAGAGTGGACACTATTTATAGCAAATTTTTCAATTTGCGCCACCCGAGTAGTCCTGGTCCCTGGTGGGCTGTGACTGCCGCCAAATCGATATTGATAATGACTTACACAACGCTTAAGACTTAATAATTCAGGATCTTGTACAGACTTTAAAAACTCATCGTGAACGCAATTTTTTGGAGCTCTTCTTCTTCTTCTTTTGGTACCACTGTCCGCGATGGACCTGGTCCTAAACCAACATGCCTCTCCGTCGTCCTTCCTTGGTGACAGCAAGTACTTCGTTTTGCCCTCATTAACTACCTGACCTATTCTGGCCGCTTCAGTGCCAACAAACGCCTTACTGACGGCTGGTTGTGTTCGTCCAATCACATCAATGTCCTCGGCGTAAGCTAGCTGGTGAATAGACTTTTGAAAGATCGTGCCTCTGGTGTTGACGATCTTCTCAAGAATGATGTTGCAAAGTCAAAGGACAGAGCGCCGCCTTGTCTTAAACCTGTTTTGACATTTAAGGGCTCGTTGACTTCGTTACAGACCTTGACGGAGCAGCAAGAATTTTCCATTGTCATCCTACACAATCTGACGAGTTTGATGGTAATGCCAAAACTAGACATGGCACTGTAGAGCTCGACTTTATGAAAGCTGTCATATGCGGTCACTCGCTCCGGCCAAAAAAAACATTCTGCCCGTCTATCAGAGTCTATTGCCTGACAGGACTCTGGGAAAAAGCAAAACTCAGTGATTCATTTAGAGGTATTAAATATATTAATACTGGCATTGAATGAAAACGAACGTCAAGAACGGAATAAATGGCATTCTTCCGTTTAAGACTTATCCGTGAAATTTGAAATACAATCGTTTTGTAACCAGAGGTCTGACACATCCATCTCGTTACGATCAACAAGCCAATCAAATCGAATTCGTTTTAGAAACGTTGAGCTTTTTCATGACTGTAAGGAGACAAGTCACGTGGAATCGACAATGAGTGACAGCGTTAATGGCAATCAATCAAACTACATTCGTCATCAGCAATCAAACCTATTTACCAGATAATTCCCTAACAATAATTGCTCACAATTGACGGACAAAGCGTGTGATTCAATCTAAACGGTAACTGTCCCAGCAACGACCTCAGAAACTGCACATAAATTCTCCAACAACCACCATTGACCATCGCTTAAATTTACGTCTTCTACATAAATTGTGAAGAAATTGTGCCTAGGTTGATGATTTTTCTGGTCATATCCTGCAAGTTTGAGCGTTTTAGGAAACCGAACACAAACGAAACTCAAATTGGCAGCGTTTCTCAAAGAAAGAAAGTTTCTAAAGAAATATTCAGAACTTGCGTTTCATTGCCATAAAAAATTCGGGACAATCGGGTTCAAAAATTTCGCACAATTTCAAACTAAAATTGAAACCTCCAACTGAATCCCGCACCCATTTTTGATTTCAATCAACAACTGCACGACACCATTTTTGAGACAGACAAAAGGACGCTTCAAAAACCAAACCCACATCTTCAGTGAAGATGATTCCCCATCCGGCCGACCGACGCCCACCTCCCCACCGCCAATTCCATTCTCATTCCATGGCGAACACTCCACTTCCTGTTTACAGCAGAACTTGACATCTCCGATGCCATTTGTTATTCCTGCGGTTGCAGCGCACGTCAGACAGCGCGCGCAAAAGAGCAAAATCAACACGCCTAAGAGCAGAGCGAGGAACACTTGAAAAACAAATAGCGATTGATCGTATTGTTAATCACTTAATGAAACAGAATACTTGACGTGTAGGGCGGCCGCAAACCCGACTCAAGACTTGCGGCTTCTTCGGCGATGGCGGGCAATTGCTGAACGTACATTGTAGATGGGACCCAGTCCTGTCAGTCTGTGCGCCCGTACAGCTTCTGTCAGGCGCAATCAATCTCTTGAGGTGTGTAACCGAAGACGCCGTCCACAATCTTGTGAACCGTCAGCGTTCGAGACATCGAATGCATCTGTAATTGATTGATCATAACCTGTTGCCATGTCAACATTTCAATTTTCACCACAAATACCAGCGCACGGGGTGGGGTGTTAGAGAGCCGATGCATCAGTGTGCAGGGGCTGGAGTGGGAATTTCTTGGAATCTCCGTATCTGTTTGCACAAGTGCTTAAGGGAGACCTTGGGCAAAGTTTTCACTTCTTTTCATCTAACGTCTGCTGGCTGGCTCTCTTGACGTTGGATGATCCACTTTGAGCGGATCAGCGCTGAGCTAACGTCGCGTTCATGTCCGCGTCCGCGTCCAGAGACAACGAGACAAGACAACAAGTCAACAATCACTGGTCAGGCTGTGGGGAATCGGAATCGATGGCACTTGTGGGGCATGGGCACACACTTAAGTAGTTGTAATTCCGATGAAACGGACACGAGGTGCTGGACTGCGATAGCGGAGGTGCGGGCTGAGGAATGCGAGTGAGTGAGAGGTGACCATGTGTACGGCGGTTTTGGGATATGGCACCAGTTGGCTGTGGTGCCGACGACGTTTAAGGGGCGCACACTTGACTTTGCTCTGCACAAGTGCAAGAGTCAACAAAATGGAAACAAAGTGAACTGAAGGGAGAGGGAACGTGTTACGCAAGCGCCATAAAAATCAAGTCGGGCTTCGGGGAACTTTTGATGCAGTTCAATTGTGAGAAAGATGAGGAGAACCTCTGGGATGGTCGTTGAAGCAGATACTAGGAAAGCACTCCCCGGCTGAAGAGCAGCAGATGGACGAAATGTCACCCCGTAAGATTGCAGTGGAAAAAAAAAACAGGGCCTGGTGGTAATGCAGAGTCTGGTGGTGAAGCAGAGTCTGATGGTGAAGCAGAGTCTGCTGGTGAAGCAAAGTCTGCTGGTGAAGCAGAGTCTGCTGGTGAAGCAAAGTCTGCTGGTGAAGCAGAGTCTGCTGGTGAAGCAAAGTCTGCTGGTGAAGCAGAGTCTGGTGGTGAAGCAGAGTCTGGTGGTGAAGCAGAGTCTGGTGGTGAAGCAGAGTCTGATGGTGAAGCAGAGTCTGATGGTGAAGCAGAGTCTGCTGTTGAAGCAGAGTCTGTTGGTGAAGCTGACAAGTTTCCTAAACCCGCGATAGGCGAATGGGCGAAAATTTGTAGCAACCTGGAGAGAATCGAAAACGAAGACCTAATCCTGTTTGTAACCACTCATTTCAGTGCACAATTACTGCAAAGACCAGGCTTTCTCACTGCAATGAAATTGAGTCCAACGCCAGGCCCAATATTTCCAGCTTATCTTTTCGAATGAACGAATTTCATCTGACTACGTCTGCCGCAAAACGCACGCTCGCCAACCTCCATCCATTCATGCCGAATTCTGGCCCGAACCATGTATGGGAAGCGGCGAACAAGTCTCAAATTCGTTACCACTTTTCGCGAAACCATCAAAACACTTTGCACGTTTTCTCACCTCCGACTGAACACGTCCGACACGCCGAATTGATGAATGAAGTTATTTCGGTGATCTGACAGAGCTTAAGCGCTTTCATAAGCGCACTCAGAACCGGTTGCCCGTGGCGCGGTGTGGTCCGCTCGTCGCTGTACAAAATATTGCAAAGGCCCAACTCAGTGGTTATTGAATATGCAAAGCACCTCACAAAATTAGCACGAATCGGACAAAGTGCAGTCTCCTGGACTGAACGCGAAATCTAAGATCTGCCCGGACGTGTGTGCAGCGCGAGAGAGGGTGGGACTGGATATAGACATTAATTTCGAGCGATAAACACCTCACGGAGGGTGGGGGCACTTTAATCACGTTTAACTGCGAGCTAATGCCCATTAGATACATTTATCGCTAATGACCACTTAAGCCGGTTAAACATAGTTGGCTGACCTCAGTTTTGTTAATCGCGCGGTGGTGACTCGGGAGAGGAGAGTAGATCGCACCGCTACGATATGTGGCTTGAGTAACGATTTTCTTAATTGCCGCGGCAATAGCGTTTAACATTGTAGCCCCCGTAAGCTGCATGACATGAGCGACTGAACTGCGCTGAACCGGGAACGTAGCCGGCTGTGAGATAAGCCGCCCTGGCGGCTGACGGATGCAAATTGCAGCGAGCGCACATACTTCCGATGGAGCCGGACAACTATGATGTGAGTGACTGTCATTGAGGGTGTGGCCCCAGGGGTTTCTTAATCTCTCACGGTCGACTGGGGATGAATGATTTATGCTAATGAAGTGGACGAAATCTCCGAGAGCTGATGGGAATCACCGGTCGAGAGGCGGTGACGCATTTCCAGACCACAGTTGAGAAGTGAAGAATTTAGTGTGTCCGTGGAAATAGTTTTTAATGTGATCTTGAGCTGGTATAGTTAGGGCTTAACTGCTTAGAGGAGTGGCAACTTATTTCCTTGATTCCGGCTTATGAAGGAGCGAGGTTGAATAGATGTTGAAATTTTGCTTAAATAAGGCACTAACATTGTGCTACCTTTAGTCTTAAAATCTTACAAGAAACTTCAAGTACAATTCCCCATTTTACTCAAGAAGCAATGGTGAGTCAACAACTTTAGAGAGAGAAGGAAACATTCATCAATTTTAGGAGATGTACTGTATCTCGAAATCTCTATCCTTTCGTCGTCTGAAAAACCTCGAAAGACCGAAATCTCGGAAATTTGAGTGTACTCCACCATTATCGGGCTCACAAAACATATAGCTTAACCGACTAAGAAAGGCGACTTTGAAAATTTTCGATTTTTGTTACCAAAACGAGAAATGTGAAATAAACAAGCTTTAGATTAAGGTTTTGTGCGCACATGCGATTTTGGTCGCTTGACTATACAGTCGTAAAAATATAAAACATGTAGGATGTAAATGGTGGCTAAGTGTTCTACTTCTGGCGTCTAAGTAGTCGTTGCATGCAAGTCTTAGAGGTTAGGAGCCAACAACAGTAAAGGGCTTACCTTGCCTTACCATCATATGGAGAACTGCAAACAGTTTTGTGCAAAACGTTTATTTAAAGTGAATACTTCCAGAATAGCCATTTCATTGTTTAGTTGGACTTAATTTTAGGTTTTTGTCAAAAACACAGACAAAAAAAGATGTAGTTGACGTATTCAGAAAAAGAAAAGAAATACCAGAAATGTGAGCGAATACTTTTTCGAAACTTTAATAAAAGCTTGTTGTTTAGAATAAACCCTATACTCAGATATGCTTTTTTGTAGTGAATACAATGGCTATAAGCTTATTAGCAAACAAAAGAAGAAGAATCAAGGAGGCTTTTCAATCGTACAAAAAATATTAATTTACAGACGAAAGTAAATTCATTATTCTTGGATCTGATCGCAGATGGAACTGCAGAGAATTACGTACCTAATGTAGAGCATGGTGGTGGGACATCGATAGTGTGGGGATCATTTTTCCTTCGCGCCCAATTAACTTTATCTAATGAAAATAAATCAACACATTTATTTTAAGATTTTGAAACAAACTCTACTATTATCTGTGAGTAAACATGATTGGAAGCATTGGAATTTTTAACAAAATAATGACTTCAAATACAAAGCTTATTGAGTACGATCCTGGCTTCAATATAATTGTCAGCATGCAATGGAAACTCCGCCACAAAGTCCACATATAAATTCTATCTAATATCAATTGTAGTGGCATTTGGACCAGAAAATCAGAAAACATACCATGTTTTACATGACGGAGTTAAAAATGTAAATGGACCACAATTGAACCCAACTTTTGTGCAAACTAAGTCCAATCACTTCCACTAAGGTTGAAAATGGATTTAAGGAAAAAAGGAGTTCACACAACTAGTCCGGCTGCCCGAGTTTGGCTTGCTTACTATTATTTTAAGTTCCCTTAAAAATTCAATATAAATTAATTTCCAACGTACATAAATAGTGGCAAAGTTAATGAACAGTAGTTTTCGGCATGAATTTTTCGAATTCTTTTTTATGCATTTTTCGTGTTCCTTTTTCTTTTGGGGAAATAGAAGAAGTCGTAGAAAACGAAGTGAGTTGACTATTGGGATATTGTTGCCATGCCACCTTGATTTTGGCTAGCAGACATCCACTTCAATTCCTAATCCTTATCCTAAAGAATTCCCTGAATTGAACTCCAATTAACTCACAAGGTCTGTTGATTTTAAAGCCCGCTCGGTCTGTGAACAGATATTTAAACCTTATTTTGAAACAAGAAATCCACTTAAGCCGTTGAGATTTGCACTAGCATAATCCTTGTAGATTGTTAGCAAAATTTAAAGAGATTCTTCTCATGAAGCAAGACGAAGAACATTACGGCCATTACAAGACGTTTACTTGGAAATGCAGGAATAAATGGAACGAACCTTCTGAAGCGACAACGTTTGTCTTACTGACTAGTGAATGTTGGGTCTATATGCCTACTGGTGGCATATACGAGACAACTCGGTCCACCACAACCTCAATTCGGTTCCTTATGGATACCCACTTGCGAAGAACAGCAATGTCTTATATTTATGGCCTACGCAATGATACTCCCTCCCATCACCTCCGATGATGACGGCAAATATGGTGGCGAATGGTGTCTTTCTTTTTTGTCTTCTGCATTTTAACAAAATGGACAGAAAGGGAAATTTTCAACACTACTGGCTTCACTTATGTATATTGGTTAGAGAGACGAGCTCCAAATTCAAAATCTAAGCATAAACTAATACCACTTCGAGAAGCATGTCCCTGTAACCAACACCTCACAGAAGTTTTTGTTGTCTTAAGGGATTTTTGTGGTATTGAGTGTTTTCAACTTCACAGCGGATAAGTACTTTATATTTAACAATTTTTATTTTCAAACCTTGATTAGCAATAAGCTATCGTTCAAAAAGATCCCACCATAGTGTGGCTCACTCACTCCTTGACTAAATTTTTCACAACACAACCTCAACAAGTATTTATTCTTAAAGGAAAGTTAAACAAAATTAGTTCTTCGTTTTAGAACAGGCATTAACTTCATCAAATTGTAAAAGAGCAATACCACGTGGTTGACTGGTTGTTGATAAAGCTGGGTCCTTGTGACTTTATGGCAGTAGTGATAGCCAATTATTTTCTTATTTAAGTCTCAGACCTGCAGACTACAGACAGAGTTAAAACCGTCTATTAGGCATAAGCGTGGAGAAGTGCAGGAGACTTCTTCATCACTTGCGCCTCAATATCAACTGACAGCGTTTTATCTACACCCATGCCAATTGAAATGAGTGAATTGTTGTGTTAACTTCTCCACCCTAACAAAGGCACATGTAGTCGAGAAATTTGTAAAAGTTTAGGCAAGCTGGAAGTGATTTCGCTTAACATCATACATTCCGCAGATTTCTCATTGTGTATATGAGGTGCAAAAACTGATCAAAGATGAAAACCTATCCAGATCTGGACAATGCATCAATTCATGTACATACATTGATACTTGAAACAAAATTTTGTTCTAAGCCATCTCTACGGGTGAGAGAAGAGTAGCAAGCAAGACACGAGCAATAAACTTTTAAACTAGGCACTAGTTCCTTGCAAGCTGTTGAGGCACATTAATCGTTTTCAATTGTACTCTACAAATTTTGTCTTTAATATTACTTTCCTTCTGCGACTAAATCATAAGAATTCTCATAGCTACAAGATGTCCCTAAATTGTCAGGACTACAATCAAAGCGAATCTTTTGAACCGAAACTAAAAGTCTCTCGGCCTAAAATAAGTAAATTTGAAAGAACTATAACCTGGACTTATAAACATTTTCCCAAAAATATTGGCTGTTCTTTAGGTTCTTAAATCTAGTTTCCGCATTTTGACAAAAGGATAACAAAAAACAAAAGGACAACTTCTTACAATTCACTCAGAAAATGTTAATCAAATGAAGAGTTAGTGCATTCGGAAATTGTACGATCATGATCTTACACTTTAAGGCCTTCATTCAATTATTTTCGGAGTCCTTTTGATGTCGACACAATGAATCAGCGCAAGATCTCAAGGCCTAATTGTTCCTTCACCAAGACAAGAATTGATGCAGAGGTCATTTTCCCCACCAGGATCAAAGAAAAAGTTCAAAATAATGTCAAAACATTCCTCATTCTCCCCAGATTGAACGAAGTTCCCAATCCCAATCCAACTTGCTCCCAATTTACACACAAAGAGAAACCCCTCCGCAAACTGATTTCATCCAAAACGATGAAAGAGAGAAATTCAGTGCCCACTCGCTACGACACTGGTTAAGTTCGTTAACTTGCCACGGAGCTGCAATTTCCCCGCTCACCGTAAAAATTACGCTATAAACAAACTGATTACAAGCAGCGGCTATTTGGCAGCATTAAGCAATCATCTATCGTCCGTAAACGCTCCCTGATAACAGGCCCCTCCTTCGTGCTCCCAGTCTCTGTAGTCTTCTACCCTCCAGCTGAAGATCACCTCGGGCACCGGTTTGATCCGATCCGTACGGCGACGGAAGCGGAGCAGACGAACACTATTTCGGGACCGTAATTGATGCGAATAGAGTTGTTAGCTTTCGTACTACCAACGAACGCGACCGCGGAATGATTCCGCAGCCAGATTAAGCCGCTGCTGACGACGGACGCCAACAGTACCGCAAAACAACGATCGACGTCGCAACGTCGTTAGGCCACTGTGAGGAGGCACCACAGCAAAACCATGTCGGAGTATGTCATGTGAGAGACTTCAGCTGCTTATGGAAAGCATCGCTTGTCGTAGTCCCCGGCTCCGCAACGCGATCTTTATGGTCTAACAACAGTTGTACCAAACGGCCAATGAAGCCAAATTAAGTTGGACAGCAAGTTGCTGGCGCAAGATCGAGTGCAACTCGGCGAGTGGATTTCTCCTCTGGGTCCACCAAATCAATTCGCCCCAGAGAGTCACAGCCACGGAAAGTGATAGTCTCCGAGCCTGAGAGTCTTGTAGACTCCACGAACGATAGTGCACCTGAGACCTGCAACTGGTTGCGGCTAGGAGCCGTGGAATGCCTCGAAATAAGCACTTATTACCTCAGCGGTACAGATGGTGAAATTAATTTTTTGTCACTTGCGATAACGGTTTGACGTTCATTTGGCGGTCTATTTGCTCTCTCTCACTCAAGATCAGGCGCAGATTGGAGTGAAAGTGATGATCTGCCTGGAGGGGAAGGCAGACTAATTACACAGCGATCTGATTGAATCATGGACATTCCCAGCCGCTTAATTATCGGATAGTCACTGCATTAATCTGCGAGTCGAGCGCTGGAGTCGAGAAAACTGGTTGATGGATGAGGGGCTTCATTGTTGGCGCCGTTTTGGTGTGTTGACAGTTGCGGATTGATCCAAATACCAGGCCGAGTTAAGACATCGGTACTCCGTCGGCATGGAATGTCAAGTATTCTGCGAAGCTGAAGGTTGATTGGCGTCAGGATGGGAATTGGTGACAATGTGTGCCTCTGTTTTGGAGTAACGAGGCTGTTCACTTGGAAGTTTGGAATAAATCAGGTGTGCAACAGCTTGGGACGCAGAAGTTCCCTGGAAATTGCACCTAATTATGCGTTCGTCAAATATTTCATTCAATTAACTGACATCGATGAGGTTTGTGTGGCATGTCCTGTTGAAGAGTGCACTCTTTTTTCCAAGTGAATGGAATTTAAATGGAGAATATGCATGGTATGAAGGATCATCCGGTGCATTTGTTGAAGTTGCTTCAGAGTTTGTTTAGGCAGCAAAAGACCGAAGTGAGCATAAATTATTTGTAAGTTCACAAAAGACAGTGCTGCCAACTTTAAAGTAATTGATACGGCCAGATGATGGATAGAGATAGTTTCTTAATAACCCCTGAAGCTATTTCGTTAAGTAACAAAATGTGTTCCGTAATGAGTCCCCCTTTGTCGCAACAATTAACTCGTTTTTTTATCATTTTTCTGCTCTCTGACAACGCCCTTAAATACTCCCAAACTATCTCTAAGCCACTTTCAAAATGCCTCCCCCATCAAAACTAAATTGTCGTCAAAAATTTAAAGAACTCTTAAAAAACACATAAAACCCCATAAAATCATGACACACGTCATTACCACAATCCTTTCGGGGGCACAGAAGCAAAAAAAACAAGATCACCCACCTAATTCCTAAAGCTTAACTCAACCTCCAACAAAAACCCCACACAAAAGTGTTGCGGTTGTTTGGGGAAAAACTCTTCCCTTCCGTTGATTCCCATAATGACTGGGGGAGTCGCCCTACCCATCCCGATGACTTCCTGTCCCAATGGCAAAGTTTAGCAAACTGTCAACCAACCCCCCACACATGAGGCTTCTCATCCCAGGCTGCCTTTTGTGTGCTTGTTCGCGACACTCTGCTGGCGTATGGAAAGCTATTAGGCACTTAATTTACCGACTCTCGCTGACAAAGTCCGAGTATGCTCGGAATGTATGTTAAATAGACAAGCCCTCGGGGCGGATGTGTAGTCCATACATTCTGCAGACACTTACGCGGTTTTCGGGACACTCTTGCAGTGGAACCCTCGTTATGGTTGCCCTGTGGTTGAGATTTATGGCCGGTTTTGGTGAAGTCTTACGTTTGTTTGAGTTTTTTCCGGGTAGTTCAGGACACTGATGAGGAGTGGGATGGGCAGCAGTTTGTCGTGACTTGAAGGTGTTAATGTTTTCATTTGTTTGACGCTTTGAGACTGATTGTTGCAAAGTTCTTTGACAAGAAGTTTAGGATGTGTTATCGCTACAGGGATGAGTCCTTTTTATATAGTTTCTAATTCTGCTTTTGAGGAAGTATCTGAAATCCACTACACGGATGGTCAAAGTCATAACCAATGAAAGTTCGACTAACACGCTGTGAGAACTGTGGGTTATCGTTATGAAAAAATGAAAATTAGAAAAGAACAAACCTGTAAATAAAATCCTACGGTTGACAGTTCCGATATTTTTGGAACGTTGATTAAAGGTTTGTTTATTTAAGGAACACACTATTTAATTCCAAATTATGCTTAATAAAACAAATTCACTGTGGCACTACAGCCCGCAAGGGACTAGGGCCGAGCTTCTACAACAACTACTCGTGCTGTGCGTGCTATTGTTCTCTTACGAGAAGAAAGGACCTACGATTTGAAAAGCTTTTCATAGACAATTGATACTCTCTGAGTTTTGTCAGCAACTCGACAGAGGTGGTGCCGTGAAAAAATGCGAGGTGTCCCGACCGGGAATCGAACCTAGATTTTCTGCATGTGTGGCGACCACCCAAAATATGCTTAACATCTTATTTATTAGGAGTCATTTAGGATGGTTAAACCCACCAACTTAATATTTCGCGAACTTTCGATTTTCTTCAAGGAACTTAACAAAAACTAGAATTTATTAAAGTCTTTTTTTTTGGGTAAAAAAAATCTAAATGACTTAAATAAATAACTAAAGCTTGAAAATCAAAACTTAGCTCGAGTAACACCGCCACTTCAACAACTGAGTAGAAGATTTACTAAAATATGAACTAACTTTTTATTTGACAGCTTCATAAAGTAAGGCTTTAATTGTATTTAAGGATACTTAAAATTTATTTTACTACCGTTTAAGTTTTTGAATAATTGATATAGATAGCAAATCAAACATAGACTGCTTATGTTACTGTGTATTTCTTGTCGTTTTGACATTCAGAAAACGTTCAACATGATCTTCCTAAGCCAAGATATAGATTAAAGTTTTCCTTAGATTGGGTCTATTTTTTATGGCTTTGTTTCAGTCTCTTTGCTAATTTATAGAATATGAACTTTTTGAAAAAATAGTCGATGAGAGATTATAATTTTTCGGTTCAGGTTTGCTCCTACTACCGACAATTTACTTATGAATCAGTATTTTTATTCATTCTTTTAAATTGATCTTACCCTCCTAAAGCAGCCCCAAAGTAATAGCAATATGCTTGTGTAGATTTTAATTCATTCGTCATTACTAAGGTAGAATTTTTATTTTATTTTGTGCAATTTTGTTCCCATTTTTGGCTTTAATATGACGGTATCTGATGAATTTGATGTAACGACTGAAAATAAAACTATCGACTTTTATCATGCTCACGGAAAGGTGTGGTCAACATTTTATTGAAATCGATTTTTTTACAAATTGTAGAATTATATTGTGACCTATCTGAATATTCTTATTAAATGAAGTAAGTGACTGAAACTGAATAAAAATATATGCACTGCGAAAAAAAGATCAAGAAGGGGCTATATTTTAAATATTGGGTGTATAGCTCTCGTGTGGTTTGCCAAGAGATGGCGTAACTTGACAGAAGATTTCCAACGCATGTTAAAATGAAAATATAACAATGAAATGTTATTATTCCATTTTAACATGCGTTGAAAAGCTCCTGTCTGCAGTATATGTCAGTCATTTGAAGCGTAAACAACAATATATTTTTTTTTTTCATTCAAATATGTCGAACTTGAACGTGCCTGAAAAAATATTTTTGCGAGGAGTTCTCCTTTATTACTTTAATATGAAGAAATCTGCTGCCGAAAGTCATCGTATTTTGGTGGAATTTATGGTGAACATGCCAAAATGGAACGTTCTGGGGAGCCAACAAATATGAAGAACTGGAAGCATTGCTCTATGAAGATTGTCGCTAAACACAAAAAGACCTCGTAGAATCTTTGGGTGTCACACAAGCAGGAATTTGCAAATATTTAAAAACAGCTGGATATATTCAAAGCAAAGAAATTGGGCACCACATAAACACAAGCCGAGAATATTGCATCCATAGGTATTAAACTCCTTTCCTTTTTCACTTAAGAATATTTTCTACCAAGAGATATGAAATAAGTTCTCCATTTCTTTCCCACACCCTGAACATATTGAACAAATGTGAACTGCACCCTTAATATGATAAAAAAGAAGCCCATTTCGCATGTACTAAAGATGTGGAAAAAGCCAATCAATGCTATAATTATTTATTGTTCAGGCTGTTGAAAATAAACCAGGAGTCTACGAGGTCAGAATAAGGAAAGAAATACCGAAATTGGACAACGTGCCCTTCAACCCAGATGCCATTACTGAGAAACCCCGCAAGGAGCTGCAAGGTGCGGCGGTGCATCTCAGGAACAAACGACAATGAATAAAAACACAGTTTACAGAAAGTCTAATTGTAATATAAATTTTTTTAAAAGAATGTTTATGTTTCTAGCCATTTTTTGTCTTTCTAGTTCCTATGTACGCCTTCATTGATATTTAATACTAACAGAATGTTCTACATGAAAGCATTTCGCGAATTAGCCTAACAAGGTTAATGCGAAATTGTCAAGCAAAACGTATAAACCAAATAAATGCCAAAAATGGACAACGAAACAAAATCAACGTCAGGGCGAATTGATTTACGACATATGAGTAACAATTCCGATTATTAGATGAAATTTTCAACTAATTTCTGCTTTTTGAGTGTCATTAATTTGTTTTGTTCGAGTTTTTTCTTTCGGGTTATGAAAATGACATTATTCCATAAGAATTTTCATAAAAGTACATAAAAATGAGAAGCAACAAAATGCAAAAATTCATTACTTGTAAAAAAGCACTGAGGGAAATGAGGAATATGTTTCTCTAGTGGTGGTATTTTATTTATTTATAAAAAAACATACAATACAATGTAAAATTATAATGTAGCTAAAGAAATGCCGGAGCAACACAAGGCCTTAGGCAATCTAGTGGTGATATCTTTTCTAAGACAGTTTCTTTAGGTTTCTGATTGGGATTCTTCAACCTGCTTGAATGAGTGAGTACGAGAGGTTTCCTTAAAGTTAGCAAATAGTTGTTATTTTTAAACGTCAATTCGCTAGATTGGCTCAAATACTTGTTTAGCGTGTTTTTCTTTCAATTATTTAAACAGAAAATGTTTTCAAGTAGAGGTCTTTAGGGAGTAAATAATAAGGTTTAATTTTAAAGTTTTCTTTTCTTTATTCTCATTAATAATGTTCTTATATAAAATAAATAAAGCAGTTGAAGAACATATTGAATCAAGTTTAGTTTAGAGAGCCTGCAAAGGGCCAGTAAGATTTTATTAAAACAATCAAAGAGTCCTGAAAACTAGATTTAAGCAGTTTTGTTTAGAATTTAAGCGTTACTTTGTTAATTAGTAAAATGCAAGAAAAGGAGTAAATATTTAGAAAGACCTTAACATTTTGAAAAAGTTGTTTAATTATCTTCCATTTTGTCTCCAAATGCTTTTAATTAAACTTGTTCAACATATGCAGCAGTCAATCACTTTTCTTATGTACATAGATGGGGAAATTTCGTAAATAAATTCGAAAACCGCTAAAGTAACATGTTTCAACTTTCAAATGTATTCAAAATATAACCACTTTGTACTTCAGGCTCAACATATTACAACGCATCTAGAGTTCTGTGTGGAGTGAGATACCAAATTGACTTTGAAATTTAGTATCCGCCGTTTGATTTATTGCATCTGACAGTACTATAGCCATTGCAACCATGCTGTAGGATTTGGAGTAGGTCCTGTTTTCAGAGAGTTCAAACTTATTCCGCATTGATTTGTTTGCAGTAATTGTGTTCTGCGATGACATCCAGCTTCCTTTTTTTTAAGAGTTGTGAGCAGATAGGAATTTTAGCTATTCTAGGACTCATCGCGTCTCCCGTTTAACAACTAAAACATTTTATCGAAACTATTTAAAATGTCTACTTAGCCAATGCTTAGAATGTGACAGAACATAACAAGCTGTAATAAAGTTCCAGGATTCCTGATATCTTCATGTTCATGTGTCTGAAAATCTTTTAGTTGAAATTTGCAGATTTTATTGTGCTTCCAAGATTCAAAGTGTTTTTTTTAGGAAACTATTGGTTTTCCATTTTGCTACTAAATCGATCAATATGCAACGACGCAAATGACAACAGCAATTTTCTTAAGGCTCAGAGGTAATTTTGTTTTCTCTTTTACAATTTTTTTTATTCAGTTTTCTTCTTCGTTCTTCTTCAAAAGAAATATGTTATTTCTATCAGTGTAAGTTTAATTTGTCAGTGAAATTTTAAAGTTATAGTTTTGTTCTTGATTTTGAACATAATACCATATTTTTGGAATTGGTAAATTAAATGTACAAGGATTTGATAGCATCGCGAGCATTGTCGATGTTCTATATGATATTCTTAACCGTTGTATGTCTGTATATATATTTCCTGACCGTCTTAAATGTGATGATATTGTTAGCCCATCTCACTTTCAGCAGCCTGGAGTAAAGTATTTTAAAGGAAATATGTATTTAAATAAAACTAATTGCTTAATCCCGTAAAATTTTGCTTCCAAAAAGGAAAATCTGAACATCGGAAATTATATGAAATCTGGACGAGAAAAATGTACAGCCAGCCTTGGTTGACACTACCAAAGCTTACGTAATTACAAATGTTTGTCAAGTAAGAATATCCTCGCTTCTGTGGATTTATGATTGATTAATTGAAGAGTGAAGCTAAATAAAATTACAAGCGAAAAAAAAAACCTTCAATTTAGTCGTGGTCTAGTTATGTTTTTAGCGTTTATTACCTCACGATGTTCTCTTTATTTGAAGGCCTCCACGGATTTTGCCGGTGACTAGGGCTACTCATATGGTTCGGTCAGTCCTCTAGACTTAGGTTTACCCATAAATTGGGATCTCTTTACTTTGATTAATAATTCTATACTGAACAGTAACTTATAATTATAACATATTTTGCACCTCGAAGTTATATAAAATTTAAATTTATTTGCCTTATCTGTTGAGTTGAGGGTCTTACACGACGAAACAGAGCCTTAACCAAAAGACCAGAAATACGCTTTTTGCCAAGGAGCTGCATCTCACGTTCCCTTTATTTGTAAATTTTCTTTACTTTCACAAATGCCCCATATGCATACATAAGTAACAATTTCAAGAATTTTAAATCTTGTTTAGAAATACATTAAAAAACAAACATTCAGATCATGGCGACACCATAGTTCCATGAACTGGGTTTTCAGTACTCATACAAACTATCAAATCTGACAAACTTAAGATGCGAATCGACTTCAATTTAAACCAAACCCGAAAGGACGTCACTCCACTCCAGCCCTGAACGCAAGTCCTACAAATTGCACATAAATTCCTCCATATTTACAAAATTTACACCTTTGCCTCTTAACTCTCTACGATGCGCGCTTAGCTTGTATTTCACGCTTGCCTGCCCTGTAATGAATCTTCTTTCCTTCTTGAGAACTTCAAAAATATGAAATGCTGCACATACCCTAAACCAAACCTAACCTTCCAGAACACAGCGCCCACTAATAATTTAATCACCCACAGAGCACACACACACACACACATACATACGCAACAAACTTCACTCTCTAAACAAAGCTCCTGCGAAACGCACTTAATTTACCACGACCAGTCTGGCAAGTAACATAAAATAAATCACAATTCATCTGCATATCAAGTCAACTCCGCCCAACTCCAGTTGATTTCAAACAAATCATCTGTCAAATCTGACAGCCATCAATGTCGCTCGTGATTGAACGCCTTGTAGCCATTCCCCTCCAGAGGCACGAAATAGGGGAAAAGCGAAAACCTGTCAGATTACGGGAGCAATTATGCCGCGAAACCTAGTCAAATCCGAAGTGACACATCTCCGCACGATTTCGCGGGACAAAGTCTCATGTTTCAGACGTTAAAGCCACCAGAACACGATGTATATCGAAATTAAGTTGTTAGCTGAATTTATTCGCGCACAGCACGGGAGGATGAGGTCAACCACTTCTCATAACAATTCAAAATTACCAAATGACGGTAGCGGGTGCAGTGATTCACAGTGACGCCGAGACTGGCCGCGGCTACGACTGGGAGCAGATGTCACAGAGACAATTGCATTTGGCGGGCGCAGGGCGCTTGCAACTTCAGCAAACATACTGTCAGCCGTTGCTGCTGGACAGGCATCGCGTCAAAGCGAGTCGGCGAAAACGAAAACACAACGAGTTAGAAACGATTTTTATTGCGAACCACTGTACGGGCGCTGCCGCCACTTTGAATGAATGGCTCGCTGCCACGCAACTTGGAAATTAAATATTAAGTCAAACCGAAGCCATTGACACACACAAATACGAGCGCATAGCCCTGGCTGTCAGTTGATTTGTAACGATCCTAATTAGCAAGAATTAACATTTCAGACCGCCGCGACTGGCCACACAGGCGGTCGCGTCGATTCTAATTTTCTTATTGCGGGAATAATTTTGCATAGCAAGTCACACACGAATCAGGTGTTAGTTTGACACTAGCTTTGACGGCGCGGCGTTAGAAAGATGAACTAGGACTAACCTGAACTGGGGCGATCGCTGTAGCGGGTGCAGTAGACCCACGCTGGCCAGACAATGGGGCCGTTGGAGCCGCCGCTGCTGCCGCTGCTGCCGCTGCTGGAACTCGTGCTGGGATTCCCACTTCCTGCTTCCGTAGAGCTCTCCGCCGCAGCCGCTTCCGCCGCCGACGGAGACGCTGCATTCGTTGTTGCACTCGACGCGCTGGGCGGCGATTTCACTGGCGTGCTGTAGTTGCTACTGAACACCGTGCTAGTTGAGTCGTTGCTGTTGGAGCAGTGGACACTGGGCAGATTGGCCGTTGTCGTCGTCGGAGCTGCACCCGTGGCGCAAATGCTCGTCAAATCGATTGGAGCTCCAGTTGTCCCCGATCCACTACCGCCGCCAATCACTTTAGCACTGCTTGCTGCACTCTTCTCGCCTCGCTTACTGTTTCTCACGCGAGTGCTGCTGCCCGCGCCCGTGTTGTCGCCGCCAGCACCGAGCTTTATCAGTGGGTCAGTTATCCGCCGCCCGAAGTCGGCCTTTAGGATGTTGTCTATGCTGAACTTCAGACTCGGCTCGTGGATATTGTTGTTGATGAAGGGCAGGTGAGCCTGCATCTGCTGCTGCAGTTGATTGAGGCCCGATACCGAGGAGTTGGCGGCGCCCTGGGCTACCAGGCCGAAAGCAGTCAGCTTGCTGAGTGCTGATTCGCCACTATTCTGCGTCATCTGGGTCATCTGTGACATCTGAGTCATTTTGCTGATCGCCGACAGATGAGAGTGGATGCCCGAGAAGTTGTGCATGCTCTCGACTGCCTGTTCGGCGGTGCTGTGCCGCAGCGAGAACGCACTCGCCCTTGCGGCGGCCATAAACTGCATTTGCTGCTTCATCAGCTCCTCGGCATAGATGTGGGACTTTCGTAGAAATTCCTCCTGAAAGCGCGTTGGGCTGGGACGCACTATAGGCACAGCGGGTATTCGAAGGGACGCCATCGAGAAGGGATCCACCAGCTCCTCGGCCACGGGTGTCGCCCCGGGCGCATTTTCACTAGCCGATGTCGGCCGGGACACCGCGCCAACACTTTCACTGTCAGCGGACGCTATCAGATTATTATTGCTTCTATCACAGTCCTCCTGTCCGACGGACAGCTCGCTATCTTCACTGTCACATACACTGGCCACTTCGTCGTTCATGTCGCCCACCGTCAGGTCGTCGTCGTCGGCGGCCGTCAAACTGCCAGCAGACGATGGCTCGGCCTTGACCAACTGCCCCGTGGGGCACAATCTGGGACTTGTCACTCCGTGCGCGTGCATCAACAGCTTATCCGGATGCATTTTGTGTGTCAGTGTGTCCGACGACGTCGTCGCCGCCGCCGACAAAATGGGCAGCAGTTGTGGTGGCGGTGGCAGCAGTAGACGTGACGTCGCTAACGTTGTCATTTAACAATCGCGCTCAACCACATTGGACCACGGTTAACAACAAACAGAACTAACTTGCCGACGGCACTCAAATGTCATTCTCGGCTACTCGGCGGACGGCTGCGCTCCGGATGCGTTTGCGGTCACACAAATCACCGTTTTGATTTTGAAATTTGACACTCTTTCGTTTGCTTGTTTTGATTAATGATTTTTTATAATTTTTTGCCGCATCCGCCGACGTCACTCACATTCGCTTCGTTGAGAGGAGGCCTGTATTCGCCGCGTCATTCACTGTCAAACCGCGTCGTTTAACTGAAACGGTCTCGTCGAACGCAAACAAACGAAGGTAGGCGGCGCATGTTGCGCTGGGTAAACATATTCGCTCGATACTCGTCTGGCAACTTCCCCGCTTGGAGCGCCCTGGTAACTGGTTGTGTATGGCAGCTGCGGGGGCGTGGCTACGTCCGGCAATCAGGGATGGACTTGACATTCTCGCTATGTACACAAGGAACGAGTTTGGCTGGGGTGTGTGTGTGTGCGTGTTGGTAAGCATGTCCCCAATTGGATTCTGTGGCATCGTGTCGTCCCTTTCGTCCGTCGCGTCGTGTCACTCGTTTGCTCCGCTGCCGGTTAATTAGAGGAACTCTTCCAGTTGCCTTATCCTTTGTGTGAAATGTCCGGACCGCTGCCGGGGCACATAAGCTGCGGATTTATATGGAATAAGGGGAGGGGTCTGGTAAATTTGTGTCTGACGTGCTGCGGCATGTGTGTGAGGAGCAGGGACGCACACTCGAGCGCAGGGCCTGCTTGCAACTATGGCCCTGTGCGTTGTGTGTAGAGATATTGAATTGTTAAGTCGGCCTGCACGCTCTCTGTCGACAACTTATTGGTAATATTTTTGAATTCTCTGTTTGATTTGAGTTGAAAATTGAGAACAGGTTAATTAAGTGGGGAATGAAATGGCATTTCGGCCAGCGGAGCAAATAAAGCGTTTCTGGCATTTTAGAAGGGTCGATCTACGACGGCTACGACGACAACCGCGCTCACTGACTTCTTGCCAAGGTTCGCGGGTGGGGCAGAGGAGTGCAGTGTGTGCTTTCGCTTTGACAGTACCTACAAATGTCCATGCACGCTCCCCTGAACCTATGGGCCCGTTCGTGTCTGCTCGAGAAATGCATCTAGTCGCAAGAAGAATATATGGGCATTGCTGGGCCGAAAGATGGAAAGAGGCGCACACATCCACTGGGTAGGTACCTGCCTGCCTACAGATTTGTAAAGCAATCGAATAACGAGCTTTGACTCTGGTTGCGTACAAGTCCAAGTCGATTGTGATTCAGTGGAATTCTTTATCGATTGGTGTGATTTGCTTGGTCTTCTCGCTCGCTGTTGTTGTCTCCTCTCGCTGTCGTGTCGGTCTGCTTGTGGCTGTTCGCCTTATTTAACTTTGATTTCTTTTGCTGTTGTTGTTGGGTTTTTTTTCCGTGGAGGTAAATGATGATTGAGTGCGTGTAATGTTAGAACTGACGTTGGTACTTGTGTCAAGTTGTGTTTTGACGGGGATAGGTTTGTGGGCAATTTGATGGATTCCCTGAAGGCATTACTCAATTAAGTGATGATTTTTGAATTTTGTTCTTCTATTTTGAATTGATTTCGTGTGTTTGGGAGTGGGGGTGTCAAATGTTGGCACGTGCGTTAAAAATTACTTGAAAGAATTGGCTGATACAGCTGCAGTTTATGCAATGATTTGAGATACAAATTTTTTCGCTTAATCTAATTTTTAAAGAATGAGGAAAGCGCTTTGTCTTAATCTTCCAAATGTTGATGAAGTTGCATAAATACTGTAATACTGTCTAGTTTCTCTTTGCCTTTTGTGATCTGATATTATCCCAGACGTTTCTGCAAGAGTTCAGCGACTCTGTAAGACAATAATAAATATTATCTACAAGAATGTGTGTTGTTGCCATTTTTTGTTGGCTTGGCGTTATGGGAAGGCCTTTAAGTAAATCCTGGAAGATTTCTTAATTGATTTAAGTGTGCAGAATTGACCGACCAGTTCATGCCTTGAATTCCGTTTAACCAGAACTACTCTTAAGCTTTTTGACTTGTGTGTTTCGGGTTGTTGGAACATCTATCTAAGCGGTATTTTCTCTTTGCAATCTGGTAGTATTTTGTATTTATTTTGGTCTTTAATTTCTCTAATCATATGGAACAAACCAACGCCTAGTATGTACAAAGTTTACACACCATAACGTTTGACCTTCCAATATCGTTGGTGATAAACTGGGGTTGGTATTCCATGTTGGTAGGACTTGCATATTGGCGTCCACCATTTCAATAAAATGTTGTCCTTTCTTTTTTGACTTTCTTCTGGGACTTCTTAATCCTTTTCTTGCTTCAAGGAGATTTCTGTGGGCAGACATATAAGTTGTTCTCTTCTAAATTATAAACCTTACATCTGAATAAAAGGAGTACGTTAATTTGAAATTTCTTACAGTATATAAATTGTAATAGTAAACGCAGCCGACAGTCATGCAAGCGCTGTTTCCTTGGCACAGGAGCTGGGCATTATAGAAAAAAACCAAAACATTTGAATTGGGACGAAAAAAAAATCATGAGTCTCGAAAAAATCTCATGAACCATCTGTGCATGGCTTCTGAATGGCAACAAAATCAATACATTTTTGAAGGGAATAGATGTTAGTAATAAAAAATTAGTTACTTACGACAGCATCAAGCCAAAACGCTTATTGTTGAAAGGCAAAGAGCCAGCGATTGACTACCAGGAAAGTTTTGCTCTGTACTTGGTAGGATTGGTAGAAGTATTCGTTTAGATTACTTTAGCCCAGCTCTGCCCAAAAGAAGAGGAGTTATAGTAGTTACGCGTAAGAAGCTGCAGAAGTTCGGTTGGGTGGTTTTTATGTAGCAACCATATAATTCGCACTTAGAACCAAGTGAGTACTACCTGTTCCTGTCTAAGACGGACGATTCCGGTGGTGAAAAATTCGGTTTAAGAGAGTCTTGTGAAAATCTTTTGCTGCAATATTTTTAACCACAAGGACCAAGGTTTCTTTGAGAAAGGTATAATTAAGTACCCTTCACAATTGCAGACAGTCATTGCAACAAAATGGCGCATATTTGACAAAGATGGGACATTCAATAAACCTCGAACAACAGATTTCATTTAAGTATGATTTGATTTGATGATATGATTTTGAGGGAAAAAACTTCAATGCAGGAAAGAAAATATAACGGCTGTATTTTACAAGTTGAAAAACGTAGTAATTTTAGTGAAGTTTATCTAAGAGAGCCTGTGAAGGGCCAGTAAGATTATCGTAAGACCAAAAAGCTCTGGAAACTAGTTTTAAGCATTTTTGTCTAGAATTTAAGTGTATAAATGAATAAAATGCAAGAAAAAAAGGGTTTATTTTAGAGATATAGAACCTTAAGTTAACTGTCTGCTATTGACTGCTATGGCTATATGAGAGCAGAGTTTGTTTTGAGGATTAGGTAGCATGTGGTTAATCCTAATATTTATAAGCGAATTTTACTAAGCATCAATTATTCGAAACAAAACTGCCGTATTTGAAGTGATGATAATCCTCAAGTGTATGTTGAGACACCATGATTTATGTTTTGATGAAATAATTGATCCGTACGTCTTTGAAAACGATGCTGGCCAATACGTTACAGTCAATGGTGACCGCTTCAGAGCCATGAATACTGACATTTTCGTCCATCAATTGAACAACCAAGATTTGCAGGAGCTGTGGTTTCAACAAGACAGCGTAACATGTCACACAGCTCGTGCCACAATTGATTTATTAAAGGAAACGTTTGGTAATCTAATTTCAAGTTATGGACTGACGTCCAAGATCTTTCGATTTAACGCCGCTCTACTATTTTCTGTGGTGATATGTTAAATCCCTAGTCTATGATTGATCACTTGGAGGTCAATTTTCGCCGCTTTAATTCAGATATGCGGCCACAAATGTTAGAAAAAAATAAATTCATCGAAAATTGGATCTCCAGATTAAACTAAGCCAAAACTAGGCGTGGCCATCGTAGCACTACGGTCAATAACAACTAGAGCTTGATTCTTCTGGTACTACTTGTGCTGTAGATATTATTTCTTCTTTTTATTATTTTCTCCTTGGTAGAGAGGTGAGGTGTTCGAAGACAATTGCTACTCTCCCTACTCTCCCTACTACTGTAGGGATGTCTCCTTGAAAAACCAAATATCATGAATCCGTCTTCGAGAAGTTAAAGGTTAGAACCTTTGTAAATAGAAAAAAGTGGAGGAAAAATACCTTCCACCTAGAGGAAGTTTAACTTAAAAGGAGGTGAACAATATGTCGAGCAGCAAAAGAACTCAAAAAACACTTCTTATGAAACATGATTCTGGCACTAAGAAAATGTTTGGAAACAGTTTTTTCGAATAAACTGTTTGTGACAGAATCTAACAAGACCTCAGTTATTGCTAAAATTCAGTGCTTTTAATGATAGTTTCCAGTATTTTAATTCGATGGCGCTACAAACCACAAGGGATTAGGGTCTAAAATTTTCAGCAACTATTCGCGTCGTACGGTTCTTAACTTACGAGTAGATAAAGGAGACCTATAGTTTACTGCGGACTCCGAACATAGAAAATTTGATACATAAGCCTTGATTTGTGCCACTTTGTTATGAAACATTAAGTGTTGTTCCCAACCGTCTTCCATCTCTATAACTATCTACGCCCCCTCCCGGGACATTACGGGATCACGGGAAACGAGATTGCTGATGAACTAGCTGGGCAAGGTTCTAAAGGGGCATTCGTTGCACGCGAACCCACCTTGGGACTAACAGCTTCCTTGGCTAGGGCTTTCGTAGGCTGTTGGGTCTCACAACAGCACAACGAGAGATGGCATGACTCTCCTGGATGCAGGCTGACCAAGTGCATGCTCCCGAACGTCAGTAAGAGTTCCGCGGCTTTTCTGTTATCTCTAGACAAAAGAGTGCAGACAACTTGTTGGCGTACAAACGGGACACTTCAACTTTGCTAAGCTCCTAAGTCTACTTGGGCTTAGTGAAGACACCCTTTGCGACGCCTGTGGATAAGGTGAAGACACTTCAGAGCAGTCAGTGGCGTCAAGTGGCGGCTGTTTGGCGCTGATGTGGTGGGAGCTGAAATCTTAAGCTCTTTATCAGAGAAGGGCCTGCTGGTCTTTCTTCAGAAAACCACAGTTACCGAAGGTTACTGCCTTGTAGTACAATGGACCAGTTTTTGAGTCTGAGCGCCCCAGTGCAGTGTTTCCCAACCTCCAAAAAAAAAAAAAAACGCCTTCTTAAATTGTGCATGTTTTAATAGACATCGCAATCGGTTCGCCCTTACGTTCATTTCCGCCGAGTCTTAAGTTGCGTACGATTAAATTAAATTTCCACGAAACTTCTTGTTCATTCAACAAGAACCTGCAGCTTCTCCTCTAAGTCACTTTATCAATTTTCTCCTATCGCAACAAATTGACACTCCCAATGTAAACTGAGTGACCACTCAGTAGGCGTCTTCCCCTGGCCTGCCTTCACTAAGCCCGCCAGACTCCAATAACAACTCTAAGCCGTGCCCTATGTTTTCTACTCACCTCGGGGGCAATTAAAAAAAGCTTAGCCCCCACCTCGGGCGACCCACTGATCAATGTCAGCTGGGTGCGAACAGCCGCGACAAAATGCGACATAATCTCGGTTCGTAACCATTGAGCCTATTGAAAGCTGAAATATGAATCGAGATATGCTTTCGATGACCAAAATTCCACCAGCTCCCATAAATTTGAAATAAATTAGATATCGCATCGCATTTGCATAATCCACTCGAGCAGATCTCGATTGCAATTAATCACCGGATTATGAATGAATCAATCGAAATTTATACCCCTATTCAATTTGCCGCATAATCGTGGAGCGCATTCCAGCAGCGCTGCTTTGTTGCCCATCCACCACACATTCAGCACGCTTTGTGGTGTGCTTTGTTTTTCAGGAATTAAGTCAACCAGGAGATGTCCACACGGTTTGTTTCTTGCTGCGAAGCGCCCAAGTGCATCCGATAACTGCACGCAAAATGGCCAATTAAGCGTTTCCAGCCGCAGCAGCAACTGCGCTTGTACGTAGATGCATTATTTAATTTAGTCATACCATAAATTATGTACATCCCATTGGCGATAGCGATGGCGATGGGTTTCGGCTGGAGCTGGTCCCCCGCGGAATGGGAGCGCACCGATTCATAACCATAACCGCAGCGCAGCTTGTTTTTGCCTTGTCTTGTTTGGCTCGCATAAATCCGAAGGAGCCATCACTTGGGCTTCCTATCTGTATCTGTATCTGAGGCGCGCGGCACGAGTGTTTGTGCTGCGGACACCGATCCAATGGAATCTGACTCATAAATGCCCGTGAGATACTTATGTACACGTTCGGCTGTGAACGATGAATGTGCTTCCAGATGAGAACGAGAAATCTCCACGGCACTCATTGCAACTGGAATTCCTCGCAAAAAACATCGGCAAAGTGGAAGGGGGAAATGTACTTGGATCTCAGCCTTCGGTTCTTAATTGCCGGTCATAAACCCAAATTGAATTGATGGTTTGGTCAAGTCCGGTTTGGCTTGGAGAATGAAGTCGTTACGCAGTGCGAGGCAATTTGCTACAGTGACAGGCTGTGTAACCTTCTCTGGGATTTCTTAGAGTTGTCACGCCAATGATATTCGCATTCCGGCTAGAATTCAATTTCACAACGTAACCGTGGAAACTTGGTTCTCCGTGTGCTGATAAACATTATAAAATGGACCATTTAGAGCGTTCCTAGAGTGTATATGAATTCCTTTTCTGAGGTGGGATATGTTTTCAAAAACCTGACGAAGCTATGTTTAATTTATACGTTGCCGCCATGGAGTGATTAATATGTCCGCTGACTTCTTCGAGGGAGGTCTAAGCTCGAGTTCAAAACTGAAATTTTATAACTCTTTTATTTTAGGTAGCTTTCCAGAAATGCTAATTGTCTTTTAAAGCTTATAATATGTCCTTTTGGAGCCGCCATTAAAATGTATGCCTCTTCTATTTGGGATAACACTTTTGGTCACATGTGATTACTCGTTTGGAAGAAAGTTAGGTCCTAGTTTCTTGTGAACTTAAAAATCTTTAATTTTAAAATTGAACCGAAGAACACAAAAATTCTAAAACCGAAAAAAACTTTACTACCAAAACATCATAATTCCGATGATTTTAAATTCTTCGTAGATCTTCATCCCAAACCAACGAACAATTTTTGAGAGTTCTAAGTTTTGCAAGCCAAGACTCACACTATTAGACGGATTGTGTGTTTAAGGTTTTTTTAATATTTTTAGAATTCTTAGAATTTTGAGTTTTTAAATGCAGGTTCTGGATCTTTCGGAAGTATAACCTTAAGCCGTCTTCACGTTAATTGACTTTCAAAGATCCTTGCGACTCTTAGATAATGTACCTACTCCTCTAGGAAATGCCGTCTTGAGCTAAATTCCTACTTGCAGGAAAGATGTACCACCCAGTTCGACAAAGTATGATGTATGGGAAAATGAAATTTCTTCATAAGTTAACTTTAAAACTTAAAAGTTTACAGTGTTCATTATTCAAAAGTCACTGGAAACCTTTTTTTGAATTAAGACATTTGTGTTCTGTCTACTGTTCGCTGCCAAGCCAAATTTGCGCGGTTGACAATTCTCAGGGAGTATTAATTTATTTGGAAAAGACCCAAGAAATGCAAATCGACACTCACCACCTATTCGTCGATTTCAAGGCCGCATATGACAGTGTGCATAGAGACGAGCTATACAGTGCCATGTCTAGTTTTGGCATTCCTACCAAACTCGTCAGATTGTGTAGGATGACGATGGAGAACTCTCGCTGCTCCGTCAAGGTCGAGAACGAACTCACCGAGACCTTCAATGTCAAAAAATGTTTTAGACAAGGCGACGCACTGTCATGTGACTTTTTTAACATCATCCTTGAGAAGATCGTGCGTAACTCACAGGTCAACACCAGAGGCACGATCTTCCAAAAGTCAGCTCAATTGCTAGCTTACGCCGACGACATTGACGGGATTGGTTGAACACAGCGAGCCGTCAATGATGCGTTTGCTGGCATTGAAGTAGAAGCGGCTACAATGGGTCTGGTGGTAAATGAGGGCAAAACGAAGTACATGCTCTCATCAAGGAAGGACACACAACATCGGCGTCTCGGACAGATCGTCACACTAGGCAGCAGAAACTTCGAGGTAGTCAAGGACTTCGTCTACCTCGGCTCCGCAGTAAACAAGGACAATAACACCAGTACTGAAATCAAACGCAGAATCACTCTTGCCAATCGCTGTTTCTTTGGGCTCAAGAGGCAATTGAGTAATAAAGCCCTCTCTCGAAAGACTAAGCTTGCTTTATAAAGCACCTTGATCATCCCAGTCTACTTTATGGCGCGGAAACCTGGACGTTACTAAAAGCGGATGAGGATGCCCTTGGTCTGTTCGAGAGAAAAGTTCTGCGTGCGATTTTTGGTCCTGTTTGCGTTGATGGCATCTGGAGGAGAAGATTCAACCACGAACTGTATGGGCTGTACAGCGGCATGAGCCTAGTCAAGCGTCTACGGATACAACGCTTAAGATGGCTAGGCCGTGTAGAGCGTATGGAGACCACTACTCCGGCCCGAAAAGTCTTCGAATCTGAGCTATTGGGACAACGCAATAGAGGACGGCCTGGGCTAAGGTGGCGCACACAAGTGGAGAAGGACCTCAACCAACTTGGAGTGCGCAACTGGCGGCAGCTGTCGAAAGACCGTGCTGGCTGGAGAGGCATGTTGGTTGAGGCCCAGGTCCACCCCGAACTGTAGCGTCACAAGAAGAAGAAAAAGAAGACAAAATTCTTAGTAACGCCCCTTTAAAGAATTTCCATAAATTATGAGTTCTTTAGATTCTAACCTTTGGAAACGTGGTTTGGGGGTTTTCCGAAGTTTAACCTCCGTCAGTTGGTCAAACTGCAACTCAAAACATTAATTTACATCCGAATCATTATTTGAAAACAGAGTGCTTAAAAAAATGATTTATAAAACTTTAATATATTTTATTATGTTCCTAAAGGAAACGAGGAGATCTTGTGTTTTAAAGGACTACTTATGGGAAGAAGAAACTATATACATATATTTTCTGCAAGGTAATGAAATAACTAAACTGTACGTATAAGTATAAAATTGCTCTAAAAAATAGAAAACCATTTTTTATGAGTTAATACTCAATCTGGCTGATGGTTAAGTCATGCTGATATCAATTTTAAATATGATATTTTTGGCAAACAAAGAAATTTTAAAAATATACATATTAAATCTAATCTAGTTGTTTTGCGCGAAATTTTGAATCATGAGACAATAAAACTTAAACTAACTAATTTCCGATTTGCATTAAAATGAAAATGTGGTTTGGCATCACAGAGATTTTAGATCTCGTGGATAAATTGCAGGGTTCCAATCGAACCAAGTTGTTTATGTAAATAACAACGGATAATGTTTATCTCCAATTAAAGCGTATGTATATCAGGACTTAGGCACTTTACAGCGCACATCATTAGTTTCAGTAAAAATGGTACAAGTTATGTTTGACTGTGCGAAAAAATGACCTATGAGATCAATTGGCTTTAGAGGCGCCAAAGCGAAATTTCTCTCTCTCTCTCTCTCTCTCTCTCTCTCTCTCTGTCTCTCTTCTCTTTTTTGATTATATTAAAGTTATTTTTACTTTCACTGATTTTGGCGTATACCGAGCGTTGTGATCAATCAAAAAGGAACAAATGACATCACGTGGACATAGTGATGTCCCTTGAACTAGAAATTACTACTTTTTAGTGAATCCAGAATACCGTATTCTATAAGTTATATAATACAAATTCGAATATTTTAATCTATTTTATATTTAAAGCGCAACAGACAAACAGATAGAGACACTGAATTATAATAGATTATAATAGTTTCGTTTTTGAAATTAACCCATAAAAGTTGTACACAGTTCGTTGGTTTATGAATATTCATTCATATGAAAATGGGAATTGAAGTCTGATTTAATTTCAATCGGAACTTCGAACACGACTTATTTGAATACATTAAATCTTTAATAATTTTATGATTCAGCATTCACCTCTTTCCAGTTTCTGACAATGGTGGAAAGACAAAGTGAGTCAACAGTAAACTGCAGGTCCCTTTAGGCACAACACGAGGCCCTGCTCAAACTATAAAGCTTCCCATATTTGAAAACTAAATGCGGTCTTTAATCACGCACCATTCCATTCCATTCGTATTTCCATCTTCAAATATTCTCCACCTCATGCACTTTCATACCAGTAGCCCAAAGTAAGTTCTTTATTTCACTTAAGTGAAACCGATATTTCAAACAAAGCGTTGATACAAACAAAGAACTAAGTATCCAAGCTCCAAATCCTGCGGACACACTAGAGGATGCATCACGCAAACACAGCCCCCCTTACACAAACTTCAAACATCCCCTCCCCTCCACAGCCAATCGCATGCATTGCCATCAACTGACTTTTCACATAATTACATAGCTCCTGTCGAACTGTAGCATTCAATTTGACGATGCACATCCATTAGTACGATAATACCGTGTCCTCCATCGACTGCATTGAACATCCGTCCGTCTGTCCGTTCATCCATGCTGACCGGCCGTAAAGCCAGCCAGCCAACCAGCCATCCATCGGTGACACAGAGAATTGTGGTCAATTGCCCACTTGGCCGGTGCTTCTTGACGACTTGTTCCCTTTCTGCGGCCATTCTTCAGTCGCTCCTCAACTCCGTGCCATTTGTATTGTAATTGATGTCAACTTAACCCGTGTATACCTTCTAATTACACGCTAAACTCGTACCTGTAATCTGCCTATTGATTTGAATGTTCGGCCGAGACTCGCATTGTGTCATGTCAAAATGTCAGCTAATGTCATACCACCTTTTGAAGTGGCATCGTCAGCACATGCATGTGCGCTCCTGTGCACTGACTGCTGTTACTGCGCTGCAATGGCGACACACAATGAATCGCTGCCGCAGCCGCGTCTCGCTCGCTGCCAGACTGCCTTGCATTTGGAAATAATCGAACGCTAGTTGAATTGACACGACGATAGGTGATGTCAACTGGATTGCAACGTTTATTCAATTAATGCATGAGTAGTTGGTTGTTTGCTGGTTGTTGGTTGTGCTTGGCCCGACCGCTGGAAGATGTGAACACATTTCACGGTAGTCGCTGTGGATTTCTAAATTTTCGTGTGAGCGCTTCAATGTGACAGTCCTTGGAATGTGACCTTTTTCATTTCAGTTTTGTAATTAATTTTTGACAAGAGCGTTTTTCTTTTGACGTTTCTGTCAGACGATGGTGTGAGTGAGACCTTGAAACTGAAAGACCGTGCGGTACGACGGAACGGTGGTTTTGGAGAAGTTAAAGAATTTGAGGCAAAGTTTGAAATGTCAATTGGGAAAGTTTTCGGGAGTTGGCAGCAGTTGAAATTCTACAGCCTTGTATATTGGATTGGGGTACATTTTTCCATGGGCGCACTCCAGATGAACACACTCTTTTCAGAACAGAAGGAGAATGATTCTTTCACTGTCTAAGCGGATGCTCTTGAAAAATGAACAACGACACGTGGTTTCACTGTGTGCAAAGCTGCGCCCAAGCGCCAGCTCTTTAGTTATTCTATAAGAGTTTTTGCTACCGCATTTAGCTGTTGCTTTTTTTTTGTATTTGCAGCCACACGCTATGCTAGCATCTCTATTCGAAAGAGATGCTGTATATCGTTTCTTCTGCTGCTGTTGGAATTGCTACAAGCCGTGCTTCGAACTGATTTCGTTAATTTGTGTTTTTTAAGCTCCTGATATAAATACATTTTACTTGCATTTCATTGGCCCTGTATGCACCGCTGATTGTTTTATGGCTCTAAGACCATGGCGGACATTTCCATTAATGTACTGAGCCGCTCCATGTCTGTTTCAGACTGACGCATTTAACTCCCCTCCGTGTTAGCTGATTTTATGACAAGCTTTATGGTTAAACACAGGGCACAGACCATAACAATAAATGGCAAGAGCAATCTCGTACGCTAATTTCAAACGATCTTGTATCTGCAATGGAATAGAGGCACCGGTGAATGGCCCATGGAAGCAGTGAGTTTATGTAGCGAGGTTGAGTCTTAGGGACACAAAAACATTTTATGTCTACAAACATTGGAAAATAATAATAACTGAGTGGCACTACAGCCCACAAGGAACCAGGGCCTAGCTTCGTACTTGCTGCTCAGGTAAAAATTGATACAGATGGAGGAGCAATTAAAAAGCAAAATACGTCTTTTTAGCTGAACGAACTGGTAGTAAAGAAATCAGTAACAATTTCACTCCCTTGAAATTTTATCACAATTCTACCTATTGTTTTCTTAGTCAGTCAATTATTACGACTATAGTTATCGCGTACTCTTCTTGGCTACGTTTGAATTACCAATTTTGTAGAAAGCTTTAATAATTTTAACTTGTCATAAATTGCATCATCATTTAGTATTGTGACACTTTAAATGACAGTTGAGTTTGGCAGGTGTCAAATGCCAGCACTACCAACTTGATAACATGAAATGAATGACCCTGCAAGTATTTTATAGATTGATTACCAACCCAAATTACCAAACGTCCGCATCGATTAGACCGTAAAACCGTTACGTAACTTGCTCTACAATGACAAAAAAGTTTGTGGATATGACATATGCGAGTAAGTGATTTAAACTAGTTAAATCAAAATTCTTTAATGCAACGGACGAGAAGTTCAAATTTGGCATCCCTCTCGACAAGTGTCTTTATATCTCAAAGTTAGGGGGATTTCCAAAAGACGCAACTCAGTTAGTTAACGACTTTTTATCAAATGCATGTCAGTATCAAATAAACTGTTGATTGTGGTTTAGGTTAAACTGAGCCACCAGATTGAAAATGTATTTACACTATTAAAGTGGCTTACTTTGAGTTTTGCACTCAAAAATTGTCTTCTAAAATATTGGTTAGCGTATGGCAGTTATAGCAGAGCTGAATAAAACTGAAGCCACTCTTGACTACCGTTCAATATGTTTCTGACCCCATTTAACTTCAGAAAGGTTACTCTGAAATACGAGGGCTGTCTGATAAATAACCGACCTCAACGTGAAGCTAGCGGCACAAGTGAAAAAAAAGTTTCTACTTCAAATTGTGCATATTATAATAGCTACTCGCCAAAATTTCAGAAATTTATCTTGCACCATTATCTGTTGACAGTCGTTTTTGTGAGTGTATTTCGGTGATTCCCCCAAAATGAAAAAAATTGAATATCGAGCTGTAATTAAATCTTTATTTTTGAAAGGCAATACGCCTTCACAAATCAAAGATGAGTTGGACTCTGTGTATGGTGACTCTGCACCATCGTTTACCACCGTAAAATTTTGGGCAGCTGAATTTAAACGTGGTCGCAGGAGCTTGGAAGATGATGAACGTCCTGGGCGTCCAAAAACTGTAACCACTGACGATAACATCGCTAAAGTTCATCAATTGGTACTAGACGACCGCCGGATTAAAGTTAGAGAAATAGCTGAGATTATGAAGATGTCAAAAGAACGTGTTTGCACATATATTAAACCAAGATTTGGGCATGAGAAAGCTGTCCGCGCGTTGGGTGCCGCGTTTGCCTACGCTAGACCACAAACGTGCGCGCATGAACATTTCCAGCGCTCTGTTGGCTCAGTTTAGAGGCAATAAGACCGAGTTTTGGCGCCGATTGATAACTGTAGACGAAAACAAAAAAAAAAAATTGAAAAAGTCGCGTGCATCATGGTTAGGTCGGTTATTTATCAGACAGCCCTCGTACTTCACAAGGAATTATTTTAAAATCGAGCATCTTCCGATGAAATGATACACATTGTCCCTCTCATTAAGGTCAAACAGATCGCATAGAATTGAAACATCAGGTTCATGAGGAATATTTTTAAATTAAATACTGCACTTGTAAAATGAAGTTTACAGTGGTTAAAGAAATACATAGAAGCGCTCTTCGTAGAGTCGAATTTCAGACCATCCTGCGCTGTAATTAATGAGCTTCACCTAAAAATCTGTAATATATATATGCTATAACTTACTTTGGTGTAGATTAGATTAGATTTAAATGCATTTTTATTACTTCATTTCAAATTACTTACATGCTAGACAAAAATACTTAATACTAGCTTACACATACGATCTGTTGATCTTAATTCTAACTTACTGACTCTTTACGAGTACTCTAAGCTAATCTAGGATTTTTTTTTTATTATGCCTTTCGGCCTCTTTTATATTTTTAACTTAAAATTTATCTAACTACATTTTTTTTGTTTAATATTCCTCCAAGAAAATTTGAAAAAACTTGGAATTCCAGATTTTTGTTTCTTCTTAACCTAACTTAAAAATAAATTTAAAAACTACCTACCACCTAAAACTTATAACTATATACAATTAAATTAACCTAAAACTTAATTCTACTTAACTATTTACATTATGCTTAACTATGTCCGTAAAAATATACGGACGCGTGCACCAGGGCGTATGTGTTATTTATATGCGTTACATATATATCTAATACGCCGTGATGCCTCTTTTTTTTTTTTTTTATTTTTTTTTTTTTTTTTTTTTTTTATTTTTTTTATAATAACAGCTTAAGACTACCTTAACCTATGTGAGTTGGCCCTGTAGACTCAACTATCCCGTCTATTTGTCTGTGAAGTTAGCGGCATCGAACGCTGGTTCTGGTGTAACCACCAGTAGAAATACCGCTCTTTGGCAGATACTGCTCTGTCGCGGGCAGAAATCGCCCTGCTGAACCGTAGGAGCTCCTCATGGCTGCGAGCGACGTCCGGCTCGTATTGAAGTTGCCTCTCGACTGTTCGACGTGCGACATGGAAGATGATAGGGCAGCCTTCCCTATCTTGTATCAGGCCTTTAGCGTCTAAATAGACGAAAGCTTCAGGTGGAATGAAGCCGTTAAGACGTACCCGTTCATGGTACATTTCATTTGGGTAGTAAGCCCCAAAGATCAGACTGTTGGTTGAAGCCATGCCTCGCGCAGTGTGACTTCGTATCAACTTGATAATAAAATTATCTATCCTTATAAGGTTTGCCTCGTTGTACAGAACCTCGTTGGGGTAGAATTTCTTGTACTGGGATTCTGGTGTTCGATATAAACGGAGGCAGGCCCGAAGACACTGCCTCTCGAACACCCTCATCTTTTCCATCTGGGAAGGACTCACGTTGAACCACACAGGACAACCATACACCATAATTGGCCGGATGAGGGCCATGTAGCAGGTGACCTTCACTCTGGTGTCAAGTTGACTGCTGTAAAACAGTCCTCTTGCCATAGCGAAGGCCTTCTTAGCCCTGGTCAGAGCTGTATCTATGTGGATACCACCATACAGATACTGGTCCAACCAGATGCCTAGGTATCTGACTACACTTTTTACAAATAATGGTCGTCCTTGTGGGTCAACTATGCCGAACTTGCGCCAGTTCATTTTCGTGTCCCTTGAGGCCCTGGACAGCGGGGTTCTGAAAAGGATAGTTTCACACTTCTGGTAGTTGATTTTCAACTTCCAGTCGTCGCAAAATCGTTGAATTGTATCGAAGTCGCGTTGCAACAAGACATTTATTACCTCTACCTTCGGACCTGATCTGTACGCGATTAGATCATCGGCAAACGCTATGATGTTAGGCATAGAACCTATGAGATCGCTAGTGAATATACTGAACAAGATCGGCGAACCAACAGCTCCTTGTTGCAGCCCATTTTTTATATGGAACACTGTAGTTGAAATTTCGTTGCCATTTTTCACAACAAACTTCCTACCTGTGACCATGTCGTAGATCATATATAGCAATGTTTTATTGATGCCGAGCCTGACCAACTTAAGGAAGAGACCTTCTAACCATACGGTGTCGAACGCCTTCTCCATGTCGATCAGGCAGGCGCCTGTACACTGGGTCTTGTTTCTATTCCACTGTATGTCGGAAACCAATTTAGACGCGGCATGAATGGTGTCATGCCCCGCCCTGAAGCCAAATTGATTTTCCGGTATTATTTGTTTTACCTTAACCCATTCTTTGAGAGCTCTAATGACTATCTTCTCGAATACCTTGCTTATGCACGGAAGAAGACTTATAGACCGAAGATTTGTCGGGATGGAAGTATCTTTGTCCCGTTTTGGAATTGGCTGTACCACAGCTGTTTTCCAATGCTTCGGGTAATATGCATTACTCAACGCATTGTTAAACAGGGTTGTGTATACATCCACCGCCTCAGAGGGTAGATGGCGCAGAACAATATTTGGTATCCCATCAATTCCCACTGACTTCTTATTCTTCAGTGAGTTGAAGATACCCTGGAGTTCATCTTTCGGAATAAGGATAGAGTTGTTTCCATCGTCGGCGACGGCATTATTTGCCAGAAGATCGTCACTGAATCTGGTAAAACCAGTATTCTCGGATCGCCATTGACTTATTTCGTTCCTAAGATAGAAATGGTTCAGCAAGGCTCTGTTCTCCAGATCGTGGTTCGGACTACGAGTCTCGTTGACCGTGTACACTTTCTGGAAAACAGCACCAATTGCATTAACCTTCTCCTGGGGATCTTCCACTACGAAGAAGTCGTTATCAAGCACTGCCCCATCTGGATCGATGCCAACTGACGTAAGTAAGTCCGCGTTGTCTGTTGTTCTGTCAAGTCGAACGCACTGAATGTCATTATGATCTCTTCTCCGGAAGATTTGATTTACTTGCGGGAACATGCTCGGGTTGTTGGATCTTACAGCCCGAATCTTGTTGCCCCAATGCAAGCTTACAGCTAGGCTGTAATTTTGTTTTATTAACTGTTGGAGTACTTTGATCTGTGACTTCAGAGAGCGAATCTCTGTACTCTGTGGATCTGTAAACCGCCTGTACAAGAGTTTTAGCCTTGACAGGAGTCTACTTTCTTACTTTGGTGTAGTAGGTAAGTGCGTGGACGCACACGCCGAAGTTCCAAGTTCGATTCTCGGACTGAACAGCTCGCATTTTTTCACGGCACCACCTCTTTTGAGTTGCTGACAACACACAATGAGTACTAAGTGTCTATGAATGTCTTAAATCTCGCCGTTCGGAGTCGGTAAAAAATTGTTGTTGAAACAAACATTCGGCAAGTTCAATTTTGCCTTAGAAAACGTCTGAGGAACTTCTCAATTATGTACGTAACTACTGTGGATGCATATTTCCTTTCGCTTTAGTTAGCTGACGAAGTGTTTTCTCATACTTGGGTTATTTTTTTTTTTTTTTTTGTGGCACTACAGCCCACAAAGGACCAAGAACTAGCTTCTTCAGCAACTACGCTTTTCTTGCAGCCTCCGAACGGTAAACTTTGGGAAGCTTTTAATAGATAATTGATAATCCTTGAGTGTTGTCAGGAACACAACGCAAGATGTCTCAAGGTGGTGCCGTGAAACAATTATGAACTGAACATGTCAGTCTCGATATCGAGTTCAGTTAAGACCTTCAGAGTTTGAGTCGATGAAATACCCACCACACCGCGGTATCTTGATGTGAAACGTTTCACAATGATCTTTTACCGCTATTTGTAATAATCATCAACTTTGATTTCAATAACTTCACCGATATGTTCCATTGGTTGCAATACAACCATCGGAAACCTTGTCGTTGGAGTTCTTACATCACCAATCTTCGTCCTTTTTTCAATCCCTCTACAATAACGCTTAAAAATAAAATAAAAATAAATATGATGTCTAATACGCATCCTTGCCTAACTCCCATTTGTGTATTTAATTCTTCCGATACAAACTCTCCGTTCAACACATACATGCTTTGCTTTCAGTAAACTTTTAAACGAAATTGTAAGCCTGTTAAAAACGGTTATAGTTTTGGCGGTGTACTAAAATAACGATGCCGCGGTGTTGTCAATTTCTCTTTTGCAACGCACCGCATATATCATTCTTTTTCATTTTTTGAATGATTGACACATTAATCCAACCAAAAGAATTTCTTATACGTTGTAAACGTAGAACACTGATTTGCTTTTATTACAAAAGTTTCGCTCCACAGAGCTCCAGCGGCGTGTACAGCAAGGAATGCTCCTTTGGTATGAAAAAGAAGTAATTTTATTTTCTTCTTGTTGCCGTTGGTGCCATCTAGGATTGGAAGCTAGCATTTCACTTGTGGAAAACTGCAGCAATAAAATAAGGTATCACAAGGTAGATACTAGATGTCGCAGCAGGTGACAAAAAGACAATTATAAAGCTGGATACGAATTCCAATTGGAAAAAAACGGTTGGTTGGCCCCTTTCCCTACTTCCCAATGACTAAATCTAGGAATAGGCTTGGCGACAACATAAAAAATGGGAAACAGTGTTTGGCGGGTCAGCCCAACATCCCATCCAACTTTCTACAGCCAATGGGCCCTCCTGAACGCTAGAATGCATCTTAAGCGCAATTTCCAGATGCCTTAAAAAACAACAATTCACACTTTACCGACCTTCAAAATTTCTGTGTTTCTTGACGATGTTGCCTCATTCTGACCTGTTGCGGATGTTGGTTTAGCTTACGCTATACTGGTGACCTCTAGAGTGTGTTCTGATGGGACTTATGTTCTCAAACAAAAAGAAATGTGCTCCACAGTGATGATGATCTCCAACACCATGGTCCGATAGGCGCGTTTAAATCGAAGAATCTTCTTCTTCTTCTCCAACCCAACTAGTGATAGCCTTCCCCAGTGACTCCCTCCAGCTAAAGAAAATGAAGTACTCCCGCGATACACATTCAATTCATTCGAACTAAGTACAACACTTTATTGCAAATTATAGTAAAATAGTATTTGTTTAAAACAAAATTAAGTCAATAAAGCATTTCGGTTTCAAAAACTCAACTATGTTGCCGTCAGTGAATAACATAAATAAATCAAATAAAACTGAAGAGCTAAACGAATATCCTTCGTCGCAGACTGAACGAAAAGCAAACCATGTCAGCGTGCGCATGCGCTCTCTTTAAGAATCTGTATGTGTGATTTTTTTATTTTTATTTTGGCAATTCGGATGCATAGTCGTTTGATTTACTCTTTTTTTTACAATCGCATAAGGTACACATTGCTTCTACGGCTAACAACTGAATGCAAGTTAAACTTGTGTCTAGCTCCAATCATCTTAAAACGTATGTATCTGTTATACAAAGTCACATGGAAAGTATATTGAGATGTACAGACTAAATGTATACAAAACGGAATGTGATAAATGTGGTTGGTAGGTTCATTTGCCGCTCCAGTAGCAGACCTTTCCATTTTCAAATGCTAGATTAATTCGTGGGTGTGGCAGGAGTTTTCCGATTTTAATCAGTTCAACATTTTCGTCATCGAAATACTGCAAAGAGATACAAGGATTGGAATAGATTGTGAGGACTGAAGAGGGTTCGGTGTCTTACCAAGCATTGCTTGACGAACTTTAAGAATTTCTCATTCATCGCCGCGTTGACAGTAGGAAGTCGTTGTAGGCTGGAAGCAAAGAATACAATGCATGGATACCCAGGGACAGCATGCATCTATCTTTACTTACCTCTCGTCATTGCATAGATTCCTCACGATGTATTCGCAAATTCTGGTGTTGCAGTCCACGTCGAAGAGCGGAACGCCGAAATTCACATCTAGAACAGTCCACGGTTCGCCGTAGTCATCCTCAGACTGCGAGTCGACTGGAGAGAGTCCCTCTCTCGATTGCATTGGGATCTCTACCGAACCCTGTGACACCAGTTCCCTGGTAGGTTCACACTTGGCCAGCTCTGAGGCGAGGAGTTCATTGCAGTCCTCGGACATGTACACATTCGATGGGGAACCGTGCTGAGGGGTCACTGAGAAGTAATCTTCATCGGGACTCTTCAAGTCCGATCGGCTCGGAGGGGTGAGGCGATTGAAACTCGTCACTTCGGAGGGATCTACGGGCGATGTCACCTCAGGCACCTCCACTTTGATTGGGGCTTCCGGGGCTTGCTTTGGTGGTGCCTCAGCCGCCTGCTTTAGTTCAACAATTCCGCCGGGCAGACTTTTCTTCTTCACACGGGGTCGCTCTAGGTGCACATTGATGTCGTAATTTTCGCAGCCGATATCGGGAACGCCAGTGTTCACGAAGGTTATGAAGCCGCACGTGTTCTCAAGATCGAGGTGCTCTCGCAGTTTCTGAACGGCCTTGTGCTCACACCATTTCGTCTGCCGATGATCCTTCTCGTTGAATGGGAACGCTTCGTAGCGCAGCTCGCCCGGCGACCGTATACCATAGCCCTGTAGCAGGATGCACCCGTTCTTCAGCTGATCGTTTAAGTTGCGAAAACTCTCTGAATTGATGACATACGAATCGCTGTGCAGGATGTTGACCAGAAGCTTTCCGTACCCGAGGAATAGTCGGGGCAATGCTTTCAGGTTTGTGCCCTTGCAGAGGAATAGACTTGGTGGGCCATAGCCGGATATGTGGTAGTAGAATAGCTTCGTCCAGAGGTGAGAGTTCTCGGAGCTTCTGTAGAATTGCCCGAAGAAGGGTATGTTGAACATGTGGGTTATGCAGCCCGTTAGCGGAGACGCTGATATGATAAACCTTAAAGGCCAAACATTTCAGGTTAGGGGGAATACTTGCAAAGCAATTCCAGTACTTACTTGTATTTCTTCTCTAAGAGACGGTCCCTTGTCTTGTGGTCCAAACTCTCCAGACACTCTAGCCGCAGCAGGTCTAGGCCGCCGGCAAGGACGTTCCGTAGAGCGATTATCGTCGACCTCAAGATTATCTAGAGAAAATCACAGTTCAGTCACATAAGTTTGCTGCTGCCATTTAGAGTCTTACTGCATGAGCAAAGTAGCGGCTAACATCACCTTCTCCCTCGGCATCGAGCAGTGAAACCTTCTCGAGCTCGGTCAAAAATGTATCCATGCTCTCATCGCACAGCTTGCCGACTTCAAACATCGTCACAGCGTGGTTCTTCAGCCCAGGCGATAGGTTGCCCATCATCAAAAACGCTGTCAGGGTGGAATCGAACAGGAAACCCACACGCTTTCCACTCTTCGGGCTTGGACTCTCCTTCACTGACTTCGTAGCCTCGCTAACATCTTCCAGCTCAGAGCTGAAATCAATTTCGGAGCTTTCGTTTTTCTCCGTTCGTTTTGCCTCCTGCACTGGCGAAGGCGTGGGAACGTTGGTAAACGAGAAGTCGCTATTGTTCTCATCAGAGACGTATTCGATGGAGTTATTGTCTTTCTCCTTCGGTCGCTTTGGGCTATTTTCCTGTGTGATCAAGCCGGTGCCCTCCTCGTTAATCAGCAACGAGTGGTAGTTTAGCGGCGTGATCTGTGGACGATCCACATTGCTCTCGTCCTGATTGCGCTTTTCCCAACTGGCGTGGTAGACGGCGGTGATTGTGTCTTCCAAGGGGGCTTTTCTTTTTGCAAATCCAAGCCGGCAAAACAGAGAAACCGCCTGCTTGACAGTATCCAGGTTTATTTGCAGCATGTGCGCCAGCTCTGACATGGTCATGTGCTCGTCGGTGCTGACAAACACCTTGTAAAGCAGATTCTCAAAGTAGTCTCCGCTCACACGATTCATCACGAAGTTCTTCAGTGGAGGAATGCATATTCGGTCCTCGCCACTGATTGGGACATCCAAATAAATGAGACCCTTCCTGAGAATAACGACACATAAGTAATTCATGAAGAGAGTGATTTTTTGGAATACAAACCGATACAAGCTATGAACCACGTTATAATCACATTTGCCAGCTGTCTGCGAGCCGAAATCTATCAAGTCGTCAATGAGACTCCTTTCGGCATCGTTTACATACTGAAAATCGAGAGACACCTTATGGCTGACTGTCTGAGGGGCGGTTTCAAAATGAGCTTACTCTAATATCACTTTCCAAGACATAACCAACTTCGACCTTCCACCACGGTTCGATGTTGATTCTCACTGGGAATTTGGGCAAAAATGCCATTGGATTTGGCTTGCTGAAGAGCAGCTTGGACGTGTTCGTCTTCAGGTCACTTATCAGGGCCAGGTACTCATTTCGTCCAATTCCAAGCACTCTCAGACCTGCAATTGAGCATCGAATCAAAATCATGAATGCATAGATTTAGCAAAAATGGTGGACTCACAATCGGCAGCAGTGAAATTTGGCAACGTATCATAGCTCTTGTCGTTCTTCACAAGATTACTAATCACATCTAGATAGTAGTTGAACGGGGTCACTCGCAATCCTTTCGTAACGATGTCGGCCAGGTGATATGGGAACAGGCACAAGCAATTGACACTCTTCTGCACTAGCAGCTCATAGTAGCGCTGTTCGTTTCGAAAGACTTTTCTTGCTGTAGGTCGGGAAAAGAGAAAACTTTAATTGATCTCGATGATGTGGTGTGGTGTTGTGTATGGTTACCTAGATTTCCCCGGTGACGCAGTTGATTCTTTAGACTATAATTGAAGACGTAGCGATCGTAATCCTTTTGATTGTTGTGCAAAATCTTAAAAAAGTGAGATTAGTAAGTAAAGGGATATTCGATGCTTTTCAGCGTAAAAATTCATCCAAACTTCTCATCGAGTTTATTATAACGTCCTTCAATCAAATAATGGCATCAAGGATACGAGACTAACAAAATTCACTTTTCCATGTGTCCCACATAACCTATCTAAAAACGCATTGAACGTACAGCTTTACAGACAAGAACGAACAGAAACTGTTCGCGTTATCTGATTCAAAATTAATTGGGAATTGATGTAGGTCTAGAAGTGCTGCCCTTGAATGAGTCTTTCTCAAGAACACAAAACTTGTGAAATCAGAGACCAAAGGAACACTCTCCTGGACATATGATGAATGCACGAACATTTTTATATGCACATCCGCTGGTCAAGCTCAGCCTTGCCATCAACTAAGCTTGCTATTGAAAGAATGCTGCAATCGACGATATTTAATATAGCGCGATTTCCAAGCTAGTGTTTACACAGATCGTACACTCACTCAAGGCCTCAGATACATCCAAACAAGTTTATTTATCGCAACTGCTACGAATTATTTCAACTACATGCATGTAATCACACATTCCCACCTATCTGACTGACAGAAAGCTGATAAGATATCAGGGAACCAACTGGGAGTGGAAAGCATTTAAAATCACTTCTTTCAACTAGACGGTATGATCACAAAACTTCAACGTATGTCAATTCACACGGCAACTAATCACCTAAACGAATCATATGTCAGAGAACTCTTTGCTTTGCCTGCTCTTGTTTTCTTCGGCAAATGAAGTCTTTCGAAAACTTTCGCTTGAATTGACTATCCACTCGAGCGACAACTTTCAGCGACCTGTCACATGTGTATCACATGAGTGGAAATAAGAAGAAATTCACTATCATCACCCATCAAATCAACGGTGAATGTAAACAAATCTTGATTTGAGCTGAAGGTAGCGAAACATAATCTCGGCACATAGATCTTGAGTTTCAGCCACGTACGAGGGTGATTGTGGGAAAGTGTCATGCTTCTAAGTACAAGGAATTCACACCAACTCCCACTTAACATCGTAGAACGAAATGCATCAACACTCACACCACACACCAACGCAAAAGAATCTCCAGAAGAAGAACAACAAATTCTATCTCCTTATCCAACACATTTCCTAATCATAGCGATGAAAACATATTTGTTATCTTCTCCATAGAAGTATAGATTGCAAGGTTTCCTATAGTTTCGTGGGAGTTTTTTTTTTTACCTGTTTTAAGTGCACTGGCAAATTTTGCCAGTTGATGTTGTTCCGAACACAATTTTCAATTTCAGCATTTATTTTTCCACTCATTTTGTTTGTTTTGTTGCTTTCCTCGATTGTATCTGACGAATTAATTTTATTCTTTAACCGCGAAACATTGTTTTTCTTTTGTTTATGTTTGAAAAATATTCCTACATTGTATTTTGAAGAAAATTTTGCAATTGAATTACAGTCAGAACCTCTCGCTGAGTAGACGAATGAAAATATTTTGACAGCCAATTGGAACCAGTGAAGAATTGTGACACAGATGGAATTGCTTGAAATGAAACTTGTGTGTAGACAGCGTTGCCATAATGTTGCAATAGTTCCAAGAGTGATGCATTCTTGTTTTCAAATGTTTTACTTTGTTTCTTATTTTCTGATAAGTCCACTTATTTTAGAAGACTCATTGATTCCGGCTTAAAATATCTGTAAAAAGTATATTCAAGTGCGCTTGCTTACCACTGTTCGTACTACGAATGCATCGCGGTATTGTTTTCTGTAATATGTAAAAACTCAAACTCATCAGGTGATGAAATTGATGACCCTTTGAAGGCCACTCTCTTATGTGAGAATTTTCTTGTGTTCATGAACAAGACTTGGGGTTATTTTTTTCTATATTTGTTTCATTTTCAAAATTGTTTGTACGTCATTCATTTACTTCACTCTCGCAACCTGCGGTGGAAGATTTTATCAAAATCAAGTGGCAGCACTGTTGTGCAGAGAGATAAATCAGAGAATTCGGTTGAAGTTCAAAATTTTATTTACACGTTAAAAGTTAAAATGACTGTTACGTTTATGTTTATGTCTGATAAATAACCGACCTCAACGTGAAGCTAGCGGCACAAGTGAAAAAAAAGTTTCTACTTCAAATTGTGCATATTATAATAGCTACTCGCCAAAATTTCAGAAATTTATCTTGCACCATTATCTGTTGACAGTCGTTTTTGTGAGTGTATTTCGGTGATTCCCCCAAAATGGAAAAAATTGAATATCGAGCTGTAATTAAATTTTTATTTTTGAAAGGCAATACGCCTTCACAAATCAAAGATGAGTTGGACTCTGTGTATGGTGACTCCGCACCATCGTTTACCACCGTAAAATTTTGGGCAGCTGAATTTAAACGTGGTCGCAGGAGCTTGGAAGATGATGAACGTCCTGGGCGTCCAAAAACTGTAACCACTAACGATAACATCGCTAAAGTTCATCAATTGGTACTAGACGACCGCCGGATTAAAGTTAGAGAAATAGCTGAGATTGTGAAGATGTCAAAAGAACGTGTTTGCCATATATTAAACCAAGATTTGGGCATGAGAAAGCGTGCCGCGTTTGCTTACGCTAGACCACAAACGTGCGCGCATGAACATTTCCAGCGCTCTGTTGGCTCAGTTTAGAGGCAATAAGACCGAGTTTTGGCGCCGATTGATATTATTATTATTGATTATCATTATACGTCCGAAACATGAATCCAATCTAAACAGTGGATTGAAAAGGGGGAACCGGCCCCAAAAAAAACCTAAAGCTGTGTATTCGGCTGGGAAAGTGATGGCGACTGTTTTTTGGGACAGCCATGGAATTATTTTTATAGACTATCTTGAAAAAGGAAAAACTATAACAGGAGCATACTACGCATCATTATTGGACAAGCTAAAGGAAGAAATTTCGAAAAATCGGCCACATTTGCAAAAAAAAAAGTCTTGTTCCACCAAGACAACGCAACATCTCACACCTCAACAATCGCCATGGCGAAAATCCACGAATTGCGGTTCGAACTGCTTGACCATCCACTTTATTCACCGGATCTAGCACCAAGCGACTTTTTTTTGTTTCCTCAACTTAAAACTGCGCTCGGCGGCCAGAGATTTTCGTCAAATGAGGAGGCGATCTCTTTCGTGAACTCGTATTTTGCAGACAAAGATGCCAAGTACTATTTGGAAGGGTTGCAGAGATGGGAGCATCGCTGGGAGAAGTGTATGGAGTTACAAGGAGACTATGTAGAAAAATAAATAAAAAAATTTTGAAAAAGTCGCGTGCATCATGGTTATGTCGGTTATTTATCAGACAGCCCTCGTATGCCTTAATTTAAAAGATAATAATGGACTTTCACCTTCAACACGGTGTTGTGTGACTAAAGATCAGATACAGATTTTTATTTTCATAGTTTAAGTTAAATAAACAAAAATTAAAATCATTTCGCGACATTGAAACTATTATCTGATCTATGGGACCTTCCATAAAATTAATTTTTCTCCCTTAGCTATCTTTGTAGCGGCATACGAACTTGCAAGCTGTAACTATTGATACATGCAACTCCTTAATTTCTGCGACACTGTAAACCATAGCATTATGACCTTTATGTGTTTCTACATTGCCTCCTTAATTTTTTTAAATTTCTCTTCGTGTGGCATTATGACAAATTCGCAAATAACCGTTTTTATAAGTGTGTCAATTATCTCCCTGCGGTTTTTTTGCTCGTCATTCAATGCTTCATAAAAAGTGTTACAGTGATCGGATTTAGTTCAAATATGCGCCGTTTTGCTCGATTATCCGTTTCCATCGAATAACGAAGTGTGTGGTCTGGCGTTGTCCTAGTGGAGCACTACACCCTTCCTATTGGCCAATTCTAGACGCTTCTGGTCTATCGCCTGCTTCAAGCGGTCCAGTTGTTCGCAGTAGATGGTAGAATTAAGCGCTTGGCTCATAGTAGATGATTCCCTACCAATCCTTCCTGGCCCTCAATCCCGGCTTGGCCACTGTTTGGGAATATTCACCGGCCTTCAACCACGACCGTTTTCGCTTGATATTGTCGTTTGTGATCCATTTTTCGTCGCCAGTCACCATTCGCTTCAAAAATGAGTCGAGTTCGTTCCGTTTCAGCAGCATATCGCAGGCGTTAATTTGGTCCAGAAGGTTTTTTTGCGTCAAATCATGCCGCACCCAAACATCCAGCTTTTTTTTTGTATGCAGCCTTCTGCAGATGGTTTAAAATGGTTTGGTGACTAACTCCCATTTTCTGGGCGTTGTCCCGAGTCTCGGTCTAACTCGATGATTTCTATGATTCAATCGGTATTCGTCGTCAAAGGTCTTCCGCCGGCTGGCTTATCCATGGTGTCGTTTTAACCGGCTCTGAATCGTCGAAACCATTCCTCCGCGGTTTGAAGTGATAGAGTACCATCCCCCAAAACACCATTAATCTCACGGAACTCTCTAGCCGATTTGCTTCAAAATAACGCGAATTTCGGCGTTAGTGAACTCCATATTTACACGTCTATAACTGTTGCACGCAATATCCATAGACAGAAAATTCAAAAGACAAAAAGGAAGGGAAATATTTGACATCCTTATATATCGCTATTTTACGTGTTTCTTAGTTTCCTTTAGCCTTTGTGTTACAAGCAGTTGTCAACGGATTATTTTTCAAGAGCACGTTGAGTTTTCGACAGAGTGTTTTGATTCTGAAACCAGATATCCAAATCAAACCAGTATTAAACAAAAAAGTTAAATTATTTGTTATTTTCGACCTAAATAGCATAAAACTAATTATTTGGCATACGGGAACAGACTGTAGTTGAATTGCGTTGTCTTGTACTGTTTTGTGTTGTTTACTTCGGGTACAGAAGCACACCTTTAGGAAGGTTTTTCCCAAAAAACCCATTAAAATTTCGAAAAATGCATGAAATCTTTATTTGAATCGATAGCACGGTCCATATAATTTAATGTTTGAAGATTATTTCATGCAAACGTTGACCTTGACTGCTCCTCATATGGTCCATCGGCTTAGTCCAATTTTGGCATACTCTTTCCAACATATCGGCCGGTATCTCACGAATAAATGCTTCAATGTTGTCTTCCAATGCGTCAATTGAAGCAGGCTTGTTTGTTTAGACATGAGCTTTAACATAGCCCCACAAAAAATTGTCTAAAGGCGTTAAATCGCACGATCTAGGGGGCAAATTGACCAGTCCCGAACGTGAAATAAAATGTTAACCGAACACGCCTCTCAGTAAGTCCATTGTTGCGCGTGCTTTGTGGCATGTGGCAACGTCTTGTTGAAACCACATGTCATGCAAGCTCTTACATTTTGGGCAAAAAAAAAAATTGGATATCATCTCACGGTAGCGCTCACCATTCACAGTTACGTTACGATTCGCATCATCTTTGAAGAAGTACTGTCCAATGATACCACCAGCCCATAAACCGCACCAAACTGCAACTTTTTCTGGATGCATTGGTAGCTCTTGCAATGCAATGCAATTGCTGATATTCACTCCAAAATCGACAATTCTGCTTATTAACTTACTTACTAACATCTGTTTGAACCAGTGTTGCCAAAAAGATAATAGCTAAAAAATCACCCTTTATATGACATTTTAGATTTGATATTTCATAAATGACATAATTTACACAATTGAATTAGCTGAGTTTCCTTACACACGAAATCATAATACAAGGAAATGTTTTATTTTGCTTCAACAGGATCCTTAATTTAATCCAGGAGATTTGGTCTATGAGGACACAGTACGTTTAGAGTTTTCTAAGAGCCCTGCCTACAATAATGGTAAATAAATACAATTAAAATAGTTTCACTCGCGGCACTGAGAAACTCAGTTCAGTAACATCGGCGCAAGACATTAGTTTCGTCAATAGTCATACATGCTGTAGAGCTTTACTGAAAATCCAAGAGAATTCCTTAATTTTACATTGGCCTGGCAAAACTCAGAGATCTCGATGAATATTGTCGTTTCTGTAGTCAAAGTGCATTGCGACAGCTGAAATTACTTTGTCTTGAAAAGTTTGTAAGAAGTATATATACATTGTTTGTTTTAGTACAACCTCAAAGTTGTATGAACTTCAAACAGTATTAAACAATTTCTTGTAAATAAGCAGGTTACGAAAAATTAAGTTTTGAGTTAAGAGTCATTCCGAATGGTATTTGGATATGGTTTAGAAAAACAGGCAAATTATTATCGTGTCTGTAAGTAAAATTAATATAGATTGATTTGTTTTTGTTATTGTTAATTCGCCAGATTTGACATTGATTGCGTGTCCTTATTTCAAGCTTCAAACCGCAAAAATGATGCAAATCAAACTAACTTCAAAGGCGTCGCAAAATCAAACATTTTTGAGGTCTCACTAATTGACAACAGCTAAATAAAAACATTTCATACACAAACGATTACACAATAATGTTTATTCTCCGTCTCATCACTAACAAACCGCGTTGCAAGTGTTATTCTTATTAACAATACAAAAATAAAGGACTACAGTAAATCATCTTATCGAAGATCTAAAGCTATGTTCAGTGATTAAAGTAATAATTAGAAACTTTCAGAATACAATCTACTCACACTATTAAAAGAACAAATTTACAAATAATCATTTTCGAACTCTAAATTATGACTCTTTTTTTTCTGATCCTTGTGGTGGGCACAGGATTTCCGCATCCGGAAATCCAAAGCACTACAAAAATCATTCGCGTTAAAGTAAAATGTCGCCTTGTGTCACCGAGTACAGGATGTAGCCGTGTTCGCCTCCACTCAAAGGATGCCACATTTCTTCAGCACAAGTTTCTTCTTTGATGACTTCTTAGCCGGTCTGAGGATAATGGTTCCGTTGGACTTCGTGAATGTTGGACTTAGAGCACCTACAAGGAAAGTTTTTTGTTGAAAGGTTGAAAGTTTTTTTTTTTTTATTTGACTTTACTTATTGTCGGCTGTCCAACGGGCACAACTGTATTGTAGGATTGCGTCATTTGCTGGTGACACTTCGTAGCTAAATACCGGAACACTGATGCGACGTTGACGTCTTCTTTGACAGAGGTTCTGATCAATCGACAGCCGAGATTTCTTGCCAAATTTTCCACTTCATCGCTGGAAATAAAGGTTGTTGTGGTGAAAAATGTCGAATATTTTATTTAGGCACACTTACGCAGTGACTACAGCTTGATCCATTAAATCAATTTTATTTTGGACTATTACTGTTGGTATTTCATTGCATTCGTTTTCCACCTGAAAAGGAATTATCGAGGTGAGAAATCTTATTCATTGATTCAAGGATATTTTTGGACGGCTAGTTTACATGATAGGTTTTAATTAGATGAGACTTGGACCGATTGGGGTTTCTGTGAATACAACAGTTTTCAGCTGGTTTTATTTTAAGCAATTACTACACAATTAAAATATTTCTCAGCAATACAACAAATATGGTGAATGAGAAAAATCATCGTTATAACTTAAGCATCGCGGCGAAACGCCAAAATCAATAAATACAATTGTGAAAATTTTTAGAGTGGAAGTGTAACTAATCTCATAAGGCCGTTACATCGTCATAATGCATAGTCAGTCTATAGATAAAGTGTTGCTGATGATCCGGTCTCCCAGCGTTTGAAGCATAACTGTGGCATATTTTGCATTTTTATTCAAACCTCCATTCTTTAAAAATAGACCTATGCAACAATTGAAACCTGCTGAATCTTCACAACGCCGTAGATTGGCTTCTTGGGTGTTCGAAACAACAGACAGATTTTGCGAACATCATTTTCTTCAACGGTGAGATACATTCCTCATTCGGTGCATATGTTAATAAACTAAATTGCCATACATGGGACTCAGAAAACTAGGAAAGAATTGGGATTAAGAAAAGCAACAAGTGATCGAAGAGGTGTCATTGCATTCAAACAAAGTGACTGTTTAGTGTGCTCTATAGTCGAAAATATAATTTGTCTATATTTCTTTTAAGTAGCCATTGGTTGGAAAGGCTAAAGGCAATTATAGACGATATAAATAAATGAGAATTGTTTGGGCGGCGATTATAGATAAATGATAACCAATTGCTTGGGCGATGATTGAAGGTTATAACTTGGACGGAATGTGGTTCCAACAAGACGGGGCAACAAGCCCAACAACACAACCAATTATGCATTTACTTCGTAAAACGTTTCCTTGTAATTTCACGTTCTGGTGTCATCATTGGACCATCAAAATCATGCAATTGCACATCGCTACATTCTTTCTGTCGAGCTAGGCAAAACACCGAGCTTACACGAACTGTAGACGCATTGAAAACAAACATTATTGAAGTTATAGCCGATATACCGTTTGAACTGTGGATAAAGCTGTTAAAAATTACCTCAAAAGAATTGCACAATTAGTGCAAACCTTAGACTTCTTAAGTTAATAAAATTTCCATCGCTATGTGTGTTTTAACTTTCGAAGCTGATAAATGAATTGCTGTGATGATCAATACCTTGGAGTTCAATTTTTATCACTAATATTTATTTACTTAAGCTAATTGATCGTTTCTTCCGTACAAAACATGCACTTTCTTCGAAATGATATTTACAACACAAACGACGTCTGAAACAGGAGTGCATGCACTGAAATATAAGAATGCGTCGAGCAATGTTCGTTAATTTTAGACGAACTGCCAAAGATGGCCGCTTTTAAAAATTATGCAAAAAATTATCTCTCCTCTTTCTACTTCTCGATTTGTATGTCATAGACAACTGCATGAGTCATTAGAAATTGCAAAATGAAAATGTTTCCATGTGGCAGCAGTTCCTAAAACGGTGTCAGTTCGCTTTCTCATTCTCGAAAAAGCAAAGATGTCAAAATGTGTAAATGTACATTCATCATCATCATGTGCATCAAAATTTGCAAGAAAAGAATGTCTTTACGTGTACTGGGTTGCAACTGATTTAAAGTTGAGTTCCCGCATTATTGAGAAAGAAAGAAGGGGACTCAGTATTAAATGCTCTTAAAGGTACACAAAGAGTCTCTTAACCTTCAAGTTTACAATAAATCGTGGGAAACACTTTAAAAATCCCCCATTCTTCGCATGTGGGTCAATTCTAATTAAATGAATCTAGGTACTTAGCAAATGTCTCATTCAGGTAGCTTTTATAAGACAATGAGATGGCAATTGTATGAATTTAGGAAATAAATCTGGGCCTTTGGGTGATGCACTGGGGAAACGAATTGTAGTTTGAGCAATTTAAAAAATTGGAGAGGAAGTACTAGTATTATAATGGGATTGAGGCACGCAGTGAAATTTTTTTGTAACAATTTGTAAACATATTCTCAGCAACAATTAACTAATGAAAATCTCAAATCTGAACCACACAAAATAGCAAGGAAATCGAGCAAAGGAAAACGGATACCTCTGTTACTATTCTCACTAAAAATGAATCTTCGTTAAAATCAGCGACACTATCATAGATAGCTTTTCGAAAATGTGAAACAGAGCTCTCCTTATCCTTGATTTCGTATTCATTTGATTGAGCATAATCCGTCTTAAAAATATATCCCACGTGGGCTACTGAAAGCCGAATGTCTGAGTTATCTTACGCACCATCAGTTGACAGTCTACCAATGAAAGATCGTCGATTTCTTGTCACATTATTCTCCACCGCAGCCGTTTCCGGCACACTGGGAGGGGCTTATTAAGAACCGGCGTGTGACCACGCTACATTTTTCTAACCATCGCCATCGAAGAAGAAGTTTCATTCGATTTTGCTCCATGATGTCCCTGACAAAAATAAAAATCGAATGACTGGCTGATAGTCCACTTTTCTATACTACTAAATCGACAGACACACCCGCTTCCACACGCGCTCAAAATAAAACCAAATTGTGATTGTGGATCAATCAAGTGGTGACGCTCTGTATCGCCATTCTAATAAATAAACGAACGTTCTTTCCCTCTGTTGGCTGACTCGTTCATGCCCTCTGTTCCTTCATCTTTCTGATCAAAAGATACTCAATAAGGCAATCATCTCTATTTATCAGCAGGTTCGATCGTTCACGTTTGATGAACTCTTAAAGTTATTTCTGTCTTGTGGCATAGGTTGAATTCTTATAATATTTTACACAACGATTTTCCTTTTAAGAACTTATTTATGAGTTATGAATGACTGTTTAGAAAGTAATTTAAAAAATGTAAAGTGGGACAAGACAGAAAATAGGGGCTTACGTGCGGTTTTCAGAAGAAATGGACAAGTACGAACTAGCCTTGCACATAGAAGGTTTCGTTCTATTTTCAAAGAGTGTTCATCGAGATTCGACTCCACCATTTTTTCGTTCGTTTACATGGTCACGTCTCACTTCCAGTGACTTTGGTGCATGCTTTAAGAAGAAATTATTTTCTCCGTATCTTAAAATCAATCCTGAAATATGAGTCTCTGTTGTCTGTCAGTTCTCCATAATTACTATAAATCCACGGCAGTGCACCTGGTAACTAAACTGCCAGCCCCATCCATATTTGTTTGGCTTTATCGCTCTTAAACGTTCCCTAAAAGCTTCCTTCTAGAATACTGTGTACACACCGTTGTCGACATCCCATTCTCGAAGTGATTGAGGATAATATAAAACAAAACCCATCAGTCAACTGACAACCCAGTTGTTAGTAGTTGTGCTTAGAAGAAAATAATAATTTCGAAGTTATAATGAAGAAGTGGTAACTATACTGACTTTAAAAACCTGAGCATGACATTAAGTTGCTTCTTCAATAAGATAAGACAACGATGATTGGAATTTTAAACCTCGGAACTAGTTAAATCCCGAACAAAGTCATCACTTAATCGGATTGTAAATCAACACCTCTCTGTCATTATCTGTCATCTCAAAGGCAGTTGCGAATAGTTTCATCACTAAACCAGTCTGTGATGTGAGATGGATACGCAGCTACTGCAGGACCGTGAAAACGAATTAAATTCCATCACCATTTTCACAGAACCCACACACTTGCACTGTGACTGTGCCGTAGCGGCGGCTGCGTTTAATGCAAATTACCTTCAATTTCCAATCCTTTATAGCCTCAAACGACGTCCGATCCGTTGTGCTAAATGTCAGCACACACGCCTGGGCACCACGGTAATACGCTTTGGTTATAGCATCGAATTCCTCCTGCCCGGCTGTGTCCCACAGCATTATTCTGACGTCTTCGCCATCAATTCTACACGTAAATGGAATTAGGCGAATGGAATGCGTTTTAAATGTGCGGAAAACCGAAACAGATTCCTTCTCTCTTTGATATGTACTCACTCGATCTGTCTCTCCAGGAAATCAACACCGATTGTCTTCTTGTAGTCCTTTGTGTAGATGCCCTTGCAGTAACGCTGTATCATTGAACTCTTGCCGACGCCACCGTTCCCCACAATTACTACCTGCAATGAAAATCGGATATATTGGCAATTTATAGTAGATCAGTTCAGATTGAATTGGTTCTTAACAGTTTAAGTCGTTGCATTGTGCGGAAATGAGTGGATTGTTGGCTAAACCTGGGGCCCTTGACGTAAACAAAGGACTGCCACGTGAAATGTGGCTACAGACAATTCCGAATTATGTATAGTTTCTATTTACCGAGAAGGTAATCATTTTCTTAATTGAGGGCAATACTGACTTCCTGGCTTTCATCATCAAGTTTCATACTTCGGGAACCAGTAATCATTGGCGATTGCACTTCTCCAAAACTGCAATCATACTTTATCCCCTTCACTTGGCATTTGAAAAAGTACTGAACACATCCGTTCATTGTTTGAATGAAAACAAAGCTCAGAGACGCCAGCACTTACCAAACAAACATCAAATGTCAAATCGTCTTACGACGAGACCGTGATATACCAGTCTTCAGCGTTCCATTCAACTCGTCTGTAGTGTGCGCAAAATGTTATCGACAGGCCTAATAGAAACATTTCTAAGACTCACTCTCGAACTACTCAACGATGACGCAACGTTGGATGCACCTCGACGAGGAGATCTAATTAAATTTTGCACAGAATTTCTTAATTGCGCTCACGGCAGCGACTATAAGACGCAACCACACCTACATAAGTGCACGTCGCACTTGCAAGAGATAATCTCTCATGGAGTTGGCGGCTCTGAGACGCGCACAGACTCGACAACAATTAAGATTCCCAACGGCCAGCAGCAGCAGTGAACTCACCTTGATTGCGATTTCAATATCCTCCTCTCGCATGCTGCTCGTCCCACTGGCGCTGCTGCTGCAGTAACCTCTGTCGTAAACTGGTTGAAGTCTCATTCAAATTCTTGGTCCTTAACTGCTTGTCCGCGAGGTGTGTTCAGGAGTTCCTGGATGAATTTCTCCGCGAAGACTGCACTTCTTCACAATGGGCCTCTGGTCGTTTTTCAGTTGTTAAATCTGCAAGAGAAGATATATTTGACATGAGTTCGAGCATAAACGAATTTTCACTGGCACACCGCCCATGAAGGCGGTTGCGACACGTTTTAATATCTAGGAAGTGTTGGCGAGTAATTAGCGAGACAGTGAACATCTTTAATGGGTAGCCTACACGACATCGCATTCCGATGGCAGCGTTGCATGTTCGACCCGACGGGCTTGTATCACGCTTGCGTTGATTTGATGTTTCCTTTGACAGGAACGACGACGCTGGTGGAGTTCGTTAGAGAAATTCAATCGAGAAATGCGCAGAAATATTCAAGCAGCGTCAAAAGAATGAAATTCTTAACGAGGCTTGGGAGAAGCCGGTGTAATGATGTCACACATCTTTCAAAACTGGCAGCGTGTAATTAGAGCTGAGTTTTAGGAAACATACGTATCGTGTCAAAGAGATGTGAAGTCGCTCGGAACGTGAGAGTGCGAAGGAGTTCGAGCAGAAAGGAAATTTAACCCATTACGTACCTAGAAGTTACCAACTCTAAGCAATGAGACAATTTGAAAATAAAAAAATTAAAATGGCCGATTGATGTGGCAAGTATTTTGAAGGCGGAATAAGCTTTATGGGGTTGAAGTTGCCCAAAAGAGTGTAGAGTTCTCAATTTTCTACACTTGAGAAATAATTTTCTTCAAGGATTTGACAAATTGGTATACCCTTATAAAGTGCAGAGAACCTAATACTCATTGATCTTATGGCTGGATGTGTCAACATTTATAAAAATGACTCATGTAACGCATTGTCAACAAGACATGAGTTATGGACATGAGTCTATAAGTTTTAATGGGCCTTGACGTTGTCCATTATAAGTTAAACGTCGAATCTAGGTGCATGACCTTCCGTAATTTTGTACCACTGTTTGCATGTGCCAATGAAAGATGGAGATATCCCGTTGAGCTGTCAGTGTAAGTTTTGTGATCATCGAGAAAGAAGTGCCTGAAATGTTTGTTGCGTTGGAAGACATTAAACTGAAGTACAACACCGACATCGTTAGTAAGGAAATTGGCATTTAAAAAAGTTTTAAGAAAACACTCAATCGTGATATAACGCCGCCTTAAGGCAATTCCTTTAACTACTATAGTACCTACCGGTGTGAACTATGCATTAAATTAGTGTCAGTGGTGCATTCTTAATGCACCACTGACATTCGTATCCCAAATAAATCCCATACTGGCAACAGCAGACTCTAAATTTATGAAAACATTCAGCGATTCCGGAACCCAAAAAAGAAAAAAATGTCAAATACCATACAATGTCAGCTTCCCTCTCCTTGGTTACTTTAGACAAGATTTTTTTTTTTCAAATCTTCTATTCGTTTGCAGTTCAATGATGTAAACATTCGCAAGTGGAAAGCAAAACAAGACCGCCCGACACACGAATATGCAAAATTTGTTCCACATCCGATGCTCTTCTCTCTGCCCAATGTCAATGAACACACATAAGACATGCACACGCTCACGCGTCTGAATTCTCAACACGAAACTAAATAAGCTTCCATTTGCTTGTTCGTTCAAGCTCATATATTTCTGAGTTGTGAGTTACTGCTTTGGACTGGAATCCCAACATGACTGATATGACATTCGTTTCCGTCACACCTGTGCCGCCTGACCGCAGCGACACCTTTCACAATTCGCAATGCAAACTTCTAAATTTGAATGGAACACTCAAAGTTTTATTACCAGTAATTGCATGGTTCAGGGGGTTAAAGGGGAGACTTTTCAACGTCTGTTTGATCAGGATGATGAGGAACATTCACTTTATGTTCAATTCCAAAGGGAAATGCACAGCGACTCAAGTGCGCCAGCGCGAACCCATTACATGCCTTTCATTCGGAGAGTTCACTGAACCGCGCACAGTTGGTATGTATTAATTTTTTTTTATTGTTGTGTACCGCTAAGTCGCACACTCAGACCTGAGTGCAAAGCGCATGGTAGAGGATCGAGCAAATGACGCTTTAATAGAAATATATTTCGCGTTTGTAACTCAATAACGAGCTAGAACAGAACAAGAAACATGGAACAGAACGAGATGCTGGAAGTCAAGTTGTCATGTTCGGGGGGGAGCGTGCCGATGGATTTTATTTATTGCGCAATCGTGAACCGTCTTTGAGTGCATCGTCGTTATTCATTTTTAAGCAGCGTTGCACCGCAAAGAAATTGAAACCGACCCGACTTCGATTTCATTGCAATTTGAGTTTGGGGAATGAGAATGAATGGCACAAGGTCGCGGAGGGGCGGGCTCTTGTGGTAACGCGTGCCTTGTGGTTTGTGTAATTTATAGATGATCTTGGGCTGATACGGTTTCTTGTTTGAATGTGCTATCAGCATAAAGATTTATAATCGAAAGAAAACTAAAGTGTGGTCTTGTCATTTTCGGAAAAAAGGAATGCTACAAGTATAACTTAAGTAATTCGAATAGGAGACTTAAGGTTCTTCTTCTTCTTTTTGTGACGCTACGGTCCGGGGTGAACCTGGGCCTCAACCAACATGCCCTTCTAGCCAGCACGATCTTTCCCTAGCTGCCTTCAGCTGCGCACTCCAAGTTGTTCAAGGTCCTTCTCCACTTAGCCAAGGCCGTCGTCTGTTGCGTTGTCCCAATGGCTCATATTCGAAGACTTTTCGGGCCGGAGCAATGGTATACGCTCTACATGGCCTAGCCATCTTAAGCCATAGAGTTCGTGGTTAAATCTTCTCTTTCAGATGCCATCAACGCAAAGAGGACCAAAAAATCGCTTGCAAAAAAAAAAAGACTTAAGGTTACCACTGTCAAAATTCTGCTGCGCATCCATTTTGCAATACATTTATTTAAGTTCAAATTCATACTGTCACCATTGGAACATGGAAAGAAAAAAGGTCAACAAACCTACTTTTAAACAACATTTTGCTAAGCCATTGCTGCAAAAAAAGTGACACATTGAAGTGCATTAAGGATTTGACATCAGCAAATTGGCTGCGTTCAAGAAACAAATAGAACTCGTTTATAACCAATTGTCAGAGCGCATGTAATGTCAAAGCTGTAAGCTTATTTCCCACAATCAACAGCCTTGTCGCTGTTGGCCGTTTCCTTCTCCAACTGTCGGACAAATGCCTTAATCCGTTTGTAATGACAACAAAATAATACTGCTGTACATTTTTTCAACAAACCGCATATCCACGTCTTTTTGTCCACTCGATGCGAAACGAATGTATACGGCTGTCGTCGCAGCCGCCATGACATTAATAATCACAATAAACGCAAAAATATTCAACAGCTCTGGCCAATGAGCACAATGACTGCTAAGCCGCTCCAGCTACAGGCACAATGTCAGATACGTAGATGCAATGTCAATTTATTGCATAACATGTGTCATTTGTTAATCACAATCATGTCTCCCACACAGCGGATAATTCACTTTCGTTCTGTCAATTCTGCGGCACTGCAAACTCGCAGGAGGGTGGTCAGTCCAGCAGTGGGCGACGAAGAGGAGACGCAGAGAAATACGCATAAATACCTGGCATACATTGAACCGACTACAATGCCGACAACGACATGAACGACGACGTCAAACTGGCAATACGGCAACAAAAAAATAAAAGACAGGCCGACGTCATCGTCTATAAATACATGGAGAAGTTGCATGTGGAATTGCTTGTATGGAGAATTTGGCGGAGATGCTTCAACGCCTTCGATAGCTCAGTTGGTAGAGCGGTGGACTGTAGATGCAAATTGTGAACCGATGTGCTCGAAGAGTGTAAAAAGCAATTCGAACATGCTCGCCTCATGAAATAACTTGATATCCATAGGTCGCTGGTTCAAATCCGGCTCGAAGGAGAGTACGTTTTTTTTTTTGTTTTCATTTTCTATTTTTTTTTTGTTTTGTTGTTTTTTTTTTATTTTAAAATGTCATTAGAGTGACAGATGAGTTGTTAGCTTTCTGCAGCGGGGATTGATTGAAGTTTAATTGAGGTTTTTGCGGGAGTTGCAGAATTTCACCCTTTAAGTTGAGAAAAGAAGAAAATCGGTGGAAAGTGAAAGTGGATGTTACTGCAGGAGGGTGAAATTAAATCGTTTCACCTGGGCATATCGCTAATGAGCACTGCTTAGGAAAATTGAGAGCATTCGCAATCGTTTTGATGAACTAAGCGCAACACAACTGTGCTAGTAACTTTTAGTAAATCTTACATTTAAATTTGTTGATTTTGTATATTGCATATTTTTATATAAGAAATAAGAAAATTATGTAAAATAAGAAAGAAACATTAAATTTAACATTTTAACATGAGAAATGAGTCACTAATCGTTTTCTAGTGAAACTACAAATAAACTGTTATGGCTTGTATTGGGAAACTTGCTAGAACGATATGAGTGGCGATATATACAGCGTCTTAACTTAAGCATGCTGTTAAATTATTACTTTGTGTTGATTGATAAAAGGGGTATAGCTTATAGTTGCCTCCAGTTGCGCACTCTAAGTTGGTTGAGGTCCTTGTCCACTTGTGTGCACCATCTTTGTCTAGGCCGTCCTCTGTTGCGCTTTCCCAATGGCTCAGATTCGAAGACTTTTCGGACCGGAGCAGTGGTGTCCATACGTCTACATGGTCTAGCCATGTTAAGCCATATTGTTCAAAAATATGAAATCGCAAACTACTCTTGCCATTAGGGAATCCCCTTAAATTCATCTTGGTTTAATTCAATATCCCCTTCTCACTCCCCACCTACAACAGCGGTTAACTAATTTCATTTAAGTTAAGCAAACAAAAATGTGAAAGCAGACCTTCCAGCACCGACGTTAATTATTCCGCCCAAGTCTTCTTTGCCGGGTCATAGTGCTCTCTTTTTATAGCCATGACAATCTTAGATCATAACGCACTAAGAAGCCAAGCTCCGAAGATACATCCGAACATAGCTGAACACTCACCTCCAGATAATATTCGGCTCAGTTAAGCAGTTCGTTGATCTGCTCTGCAGATGAACCGTTGTGAGCGCTTGCCATTATTAGGATGATTCCATTCAACTCTTCAGTTTATGCTAATGGTCCTCGTGTCAGTCGCCGGGCTAACATTACATTCGAACACAAGACGATTTGATACTTTCAAAGAGCCAGACTTGATTCTTTCTATACGCGGGTTTTTGCAATCGCTTTTCTGGTCACATCACCGGGAAGTTCATCTTGACGGAAGGCCATGTGTGGACCTCGCAGCGTGTTGCACGAATCAATAACGACGGACAGAATGAATAATTTATACATGGCCACATTTCGAGTAGCAGAAAACTGCGAAAAAAGAGCAGCTCAAGCCAATAAATCATCTGTTTTATGCCCGGTCTGTTCGCGGCGCAGAAGCAGCATCTGTCCGGAGCGCGGTCGTTTGAATGTGCTATGAGCTCCCAATTGATATTGATGGCCAGCTGGGTTGATGAATGGCTGGATTGTGGTGAAAGGTTATGTTCCTGCTGTGGTGATAGTTTATAGATTTGTTAAATAAAATTGCATCAAATGTTTAGAGGTCTGCGCTGCGATATGAGATATCATACTAAAACGGCCAACTTGTAGACTTAATTCTATAGGAGTGTAATTTATGAGGATCTTAGATAGATGAATAATGTCGTTGTTAAGCTGCAAGATGTCCACTTGGGGAATATTGAATTGTGTACCTACATACTAGAAGTTGACGTACATCGCTTCGCATATCATACAAGTAACGAACATACATATATGTATGTAAGTATCTTATTGGCATATGTCAATGTAGAGATAGTGTGGCAGACATGTCTAAGTGCTATCGGCCAGAAATTGAGGATATTGGCCTCATATTGATATGTACGATATGTGCTTTCAGCAGGATGCCATTGGTGCCACTTGCCACACAGCCAACGAAACAATAACTCTTTTGAGCGAGAAATAAGAGGCCTTGTTAGCTCACGTCTTGGGGTTGTTAGCCCCCACGATTTTGACACCGTTGGACTTCTTATTTTTGGGGATGTTTCAAAGAAAAAGTACATGTCAATAAACCAAGAACAATTCAAGACCCGAAGGTTGAGATAATTCGGCACATTAACCTCAATTATATCTCGGAATCTTTTAAAATGTGGACCATCGAATAGAGGCCACCAAGTCTGTGGCGAGTATTTTGTTGATAAATCTCTGACGACATTCTGTTTTTTTACAATTACCATCGTGCGTTATCGTTGGGCCACCCTTCCGCCACATCATAGATATACACACATCATACTCTTGACCGCACGATAACTCCTCTTTCTATTGTTCTTGTGTTCGAAATTTTTTAAGTCGTTGTCGACTCATTCTCACAAAACAATAGGCGCGAACTTCCAAAACTCCATTCAGATGGTAGGATGCGTATGTGACAGTGACGTAATTGGTCGTACACGGCGAGACGTCAGTGAAGTATTTGCTAGTATTGGAACAAAGACCGCCAAAGCAGTTTTACTGTGAACGAGGGAAAGACGTAGCCAGTCAGGTAGCTAAGGACTTTTGCCTTCGTTCCGAAGCAAATAATACGAACAACATTAGTAGCGACATTGAAGGCAAAACAAGTCTTGTTAACCACTGTCTGTGTTGGGCTTAAGAGGAAATGGAATAGTAGAACCCTCTTACGATGAAACAAACTTACATCATATAACACCTTATCATTCCTGTTCTGCTCTATAGCGCGAATGCATGAACAATCTGAAAAGCTGATGAGGAAGCCTTTAATCTTTTCAGGAGAAAAGTTCTGTGTTTAATCATTGATCCGGTTTGCGTTGATGACTTCTGAAGCAGAAGATGCAATGACAAACCCTTGTGGTTGTATGGCCGCATGCGCCAAGTCACACCCAGATGGCTAGGTCATGTCGAACAGACACCTCAAATCCGAACCAGTGGGTCAACGCAAAATAGAGCGCCCAGAGATCGAAGGCGGATAAAAGTGGTGAAAGATCTCAAACAACTTGGCTGCAAAATAAGAGGCTGCTGGCTAAAGGTCGTGTCAGCAAAAGAGAGTCGGTGGTTGAGATCCAGGTACAAAACGAACTATTGCGCCACAGGAGTAAGAGTGAAGCGGAAGTACTCAATGGTTTATCTCTTCTTCGTTCTCTCCTGTGTCTGTCATAAGGACGTCATTACTGGTGTATCGTTTACTAGAGCGTACAATTTCCTTGTCGACTTGAGATGGATCAACGTTTTTAATCTGTTGTTTTTTCTTTATAAGCCGTCTATGAAGAAGCAGTTGTGTATGGATGGATGCGATTCTGTTCTGTTTTTTATGTTATATACAAATGTACAGGTAGGTCAAATCAAATCTTATCTTCCTTCATTTCCCAGACTTTCCTTCTTTTTTCTGTGCTTTTTACTCTTCTGTTCTCACTGCACGACAAGAATTTTATGACAGACGCAAACTGTTTTGTATTAGACGACTGCCGACTTAGATTTCAGAACTTGGAATAGGACACACCACAACCCGAGAAATGTACCTGATACCGGTGTGGAGGGGAAAAAGATAATTTTTCTAATATTTCGCTCTATTTTTCGTTGCACAAACTGATCTTTACAATACAAATACCGATACAAAATAACCAGTCGAGCTACTTTAACGCATAATTTGGCGTGCCCTGTTTGGTTGTGTGGTTGCACTCATTGGTATGAATTTGTACATGCGATTACTCCTCAGTCTTTCTTTACCAAAACTTTTTCAAATGTCACATTCAGAATCCGCCCTAAAATTCTTTTTCGCTATTCTCTGCATTGATCTCGTTTTTTTCAGTGTCTTACAATCCAAACAAACTGTACATGTCTAGTGGGAAGTCTCCATTACTCAATTGCTACTTGAGCTTCGAGCACAGCTTTCGAAGTATCATTCGTAGAAATGCAATCCAAAATTTTATAGCACTCCATACCTACAAAAAATGTGATACCGTTCCAATTTCAATCACATCCCGCTCTTCAATCACGACTTCACACATTTAGAGATGTCAATAGAAAATGGAAACGTAAACAGAAAAGTTTCCTAAATAAAAGCTCAAACAGTGGGCATCTGCCATAACAGAAGCACAGGCGTCACTCATCGCTTATTAATTCTTCATCACTATCACTTGACACAGTCGAACTGAAGCGTACTCGATTTCATTTGATGACGTAATGCCGATAGATGAACTTGATACTTTCGCATGTTTGCAGCAATTCGTCCCACACCAACGCCATCATAAGTGAGAACACATTTTCAGCTGCGAAACGTCAAATGATCGACCCTACGTAAACAAAACCCAGCCGGAGGTAGCAACAGATAAAGTTCCAACACTGAGGAATGTCTCGCATACATATATGTGAACGAGGCAATGTGTAGTGCTGATACGCATACACATACAAACACACACACGCCCATCCACACTCGTGCGCAACAACTCACTTCATCGCTCAATCGCCAGCGATGGAGTGATGTGTCGATTTAGTCAGCGTCGCATGGTAATTTCACAGTGACGTGTACCGGTTTTTGTTGCTGAGTTCTATGGTGTTTCCTGTCAGAAGCGGAGATGACAGATAAAATGTTTATAATATGCCTAATAGAGAGTGTTAAGAAGCATCCGTGTTTGTGGGATCCCACCTCACTGACGTACGGCAAACGTGACAAATTGGAAAAGGCTTGGCAAGAGATCGCCCAAGAATGCGGCCATCCAGGTAACTACGCACTTAAATTTGACACTTCATCCAAACGCACACACACCATCGAGCGCTTGTTTTCTTTCTGTTTCAGTAAGTTTCTGCAGAGACAAATGGAAGAACGTTCGCACGGGGTTTCTGAGAAGTCTCCGCGAGTATCCGGAAAACTCAGCGGCGGCGGTGACGGTGAAGCGAAAGCCATTTTATCTCCACGAGAATATGCAGTTCCTACTGCCATCGCTAATGCGCAGTGACACATCGTCCCAACTGAGCTTCGGTCAGCTGCCGTATATGAAGGCGGAGAGCGTCAGCAATGAGAACGAATTTGTCAAGGTGGAGGAGGGTTCGCACTCCGATTTGCTGGAGGAGTACGAGGAGTTGGACAATTTCGAAAATTTCGAATTTTCCCAGAAGGAGGGATACTTCACGCATTTCGGGCCGTGCCGGTCGAATTCGCCACGACGAACTGAGTCACATGATGCGGCGCGAAAGAAGTATCGAGTTGCAGGCGATGACGAAACGATGAAGTTCGATAGCAAAGCGGAATTGGCGTTGATGTCATTTTTCAGAGGCATTGCGTCAGATGTATTATCGCTGCCAGTGCGAAAGCAGCGATTTTTTAAGCGAAAGATTGTGGAACTTGTGGATGAGCTGCACAAGGAAAATGATGATACGTAAAGGGGGATGTCAGTGTGCTGTGTTGTTAGTCGAAAAGTTCTTTAATGTTTAATAAATGATAAGTCAAATGTGATCTTGTGCTGAATGTTAGTTTTACAGCGCAAACGATGTACAAATCAACGAGTGAACGATCTGCTTAACCCATTTCATCATCATGCCTCCACCGCGACGCTGATTCGTATGCAAAAACCACCATCTCAAGTCCCGGTTCACATATAAATCTTCATCAAGAAACTCCCTCAGTTGTCGCATTATTTTTTCGAAAGGGCATCCACAGCAGTATACGCCAGGCACACAGATCGCACTAACTGATGATCCTTCTGCTCGTTCCATCCATCTCAGGTTGGTTGCAGCAGCGATTGCAGGTAAAGTAGGTCGGATGATTGTCCCCTGGAGCAGTATGCAAGCGCATCACCCAGAGAAGGGGATGAGAGCTAACGACAAGAAAACGGAACCCGTCAGGTGCAATTGAATTGCAGCATTCACAGTGTTTAGCTGAGACTTCGCGAAGCGACAACATCAACCGGCAAGTGATCTTCACACCGAAGTGGAAAAAGCTGATGATCGTCTAACAGTGAATGAAAAACAATCGCGGTACTACAGTCGTACATATCAACGCCATCATCGCCAGCACCATCAGCCGCGTCGTCGTCTGGTGGCTTGAGTTTGTCTCTGTGCATCATTGAGAAACATTGCCGCAAAACGGAGCACCCTCAGCAGATAATTACACCCACACTGCCGTTGAGCGCTTCGTCTGCGAGATGGAACCGATTCCATATCACGTTCGTGTAATTAATTAACTGAGCGACACAGTGCATCCTCGAGGCCGATAGCCCCAACTATTCGCTGAGTTGTAGTCATTTGTCGTCATGGCAACCGACTCAATGGCTATTGTGACAAAAATCCATTGTCTCAGGCCGGGCTAATGACAGATCCTCGGTCGGGTTCGTGCTCTGGATTTGCATACTTAACAATAGAGCAACGACAGAATTGCATGGTCGCGGCGATTATGCTCGCGAATATCGCGAGCATCGTGTGAGTTTCGGTTTGAGTTTCATTGCACTCCGCCGGCGGGGAGTTAATTGAACTTCTGCCTAAGTGGGGCTTGTATCTTTATACCATCGAGCACGACTGAAAATTCGCAATGGGCTGTGGCGGTAGCAACGGAGACGACTGTGAATCGTGCGCAGCTCGATGAGACGTGTGCGTGCGCGTGAGCGTGAGGACATATCTCTGTGCATGAAGATGTCAATTTGTACGTGGCCCGGAGTTGATTTATGAACGATCGTCAGGCTAGGTGACCTGAATCCTAAATTCCCTGCAAAGTCGGCATCGGCTCCGTCGATCGGGTATGCAAGGTCATAAAATGATGGGCGAACTGAGTATTTCTGATGGGCACCGGGAAACCGGTTTCTGTTGGAGTCAAACACTTTTGTTTAATTACTTGATGTTGCCGGGCAGATAAAAGTGCAAAGCGCGCAAAACAGGATTAGGAGATAAGCCGCTAGTTGAGTTGCATTTGCTGAGGGAGGTACTACAGCGAGTTTCCGGATTGGAAAGTTGCTGGCGAAATTGTGACTGGAGGCTAGGAAAATTATTGAAAAAGGCGATCTGAGCGATAAGTGCAATGCTCTTTCGAATGATCTGGTTGTGAGTTTATTCAACGTGCATATCGTTGAAGAACTCTAACAACTTTACTCGTCTCCTGGTATCACGATATGAATCTTGCAACGCTTCTGGAAAATGCGTGAAAGAAGAAGACGCGTTGTATGTACATAATTTTAGCGTTTTGCAACTTTAGGCTGATTTCAGGAATAGTTGTTTGTTTAGTTTTTGTTACGTTTCGGGTAGTGAAGAAGTGCTTCTTGTCATATGTTGTACTTACATTGCAGAACAATTTCCTCGTACGATAAAAAATATAATTCCACAAATTCATTGACAAAATCTAAGAAAAGAAATGAAGTTATCGATAAATATTTTAGAAGATGATGTCTGTCTTAACGTCCTAAAAGTCACTAAAACGTATGGGAAACAAGTTCCTTTAACCACTAGTTGCGAAGTGCGAGGGACATGCTCGCAACCTACATCACCAGTACAAGTTCTACCGGAACTTTTGTTGTGTAAATATTTTGCTTCAAGTAGGTACAACTGCTGGGCTGTTGATGATATCGGTGACATCTTGTTAACGATGATTAAAGACTGTGCTAATCTCAAGAGAAAAAAAAACAAGCATATGCTTGTGAGTAAAAACCCAGCAGCCAAAGCCATCAGACACCATCTCGAACAAAACGTCACTATCGACAGCTACAACACTGAGGTTGTTAAAGCGTTTCGGAGAGAACGTGAAATATGCAAACAACAGCAGAGAACTGTTGTCGTAGAATTTCCAGCCGTAGCTATTACGACAAATTTAATGGGTTAACAGTCCACAAGAGACTAGGAGGGAGACTCTTTAGCAAATGCTCGTATTGTGAGTGCTTTCGTTCTCCTACGAGGAGAAATCACCTTCAGCTTATTGCCACCTTCGAACTAATTAGTACTCTTTAAGTAGTCAGCAAATCAAAAGAGATGACGCGGAACCGAGCCTTAGACTTTCAGGCTGTGATTCAATGTACTAACGCCATGGAGGCTACGGCTTATCTAAACAGTTATAGTCAAATTCTTAACGCGAAGGACCAAGCTCATGCTTTACAGGACATTCTTCTGTTGTTGTTATGGAGTCTGGACGGCCAGCGAAGGAGTCATTTTTTTTCACTCTCACCCTCTTTTCCACTCTCACATAAATAAATAAATTAAATGGCGCTACAGGCCATAACGACCCAATGCCTACTCATGTTATACATGCTTTTGCCGACGCTGAACGTTAAAATTATAGAAAGCTATTTGTCGAGTGTTTAAGTTTTGTCAGCGAATCTAAAGATGTGGTGTGGTAAAAAAAGAAAAGAAGGTTCAGTCAAGGAATTAAAAATTGAAAGTCGACACACTATGACATGTCTACCAGCCAGTTCTAAAATGTGATGCACCGACTTGGTCACATCCGTCACATGGGAAAATAAGCTAGCACCGTTGAATGACGTTTCTCCTTCCAACTAAAGAAATAAAAAACAGACTTCTGTTTTTCTTCTTCTTCTTCTTGTGGCGCTACAGTCCGGGGCGGACCTGGGCCTCAACCAACATGCCTCTCCAGCCAGCACGATCTTTCGCTAGCTGCCGCCAGTTGCGCACTCCAAGTTGGTTGAGGTCCTTGTCCACTTGTGTGCGCCACCTTATCCTGGGTCGTCCTCTGTTGCGTTGTCCCAATGGCTCAGATTCGAAGACTTTTCGGGCCGGAGCAGTGGTGTCCATACGCTCTACATGTCCTAGCCATCTTAAGCGTTGTATCCGTAGACGCTTGACTAGGCTCATGCCGCTGTACAGCCCATATAGTTCGTGGTTGAATCTTCTCCTCCAGATGCCATCAACGCAAACAGGACCAAAAATCGCGCGCAGAACTTTTCCCTCGAAGAGACCAAGGGCATCCTCATCCGCTTTTAGTAGTGTCCAAGTTTCCGCGCCATAAAGTAGGACTGGGATGATCAAGGTGTTATATAAAGCAAGCTTAGTCTTTCGAGAGAGGGCTTTATTACTCAATTGCCTCTTGAGCCCAAAGAAACAGCGATTGACAAGAGTGATTCTGCGTTTGATTTCGGTACTGGTGTTATTGTCCCTGTTTACTGCGGGCCGAGGTAGACGAAGTATTTGACTACCTCGAAGACTTCTGTTTTTACGCTCCTTAAATTCACATATTGATGTCCTTACATATCAAAAGCTTTTGTAAAATCAAATCCCATTATTAACATATACGAGTACCTCATAATAACCCTTCTTTCCTTTTGTAATCAGTGTCCACCTTGCTTATGAAATGGTTTACACTGAATCATACATGTGTACATATGTAATTTTTTGGTAAACAATATCAAAGACACTTGTAGTATGTTCTTCACTCGTTGTACTTAAACTTTTCAAATTTCATGAGACATCAAGTCGAATTCAATCATACGATCAGCATAAAAGTTATTTGTCAGATTTCTCCTCTGCAATTTTTGCAACAACCGTGCTAAACGGAAAAAGATTAATAGTTGCTTAAAGACTGAAGAAAACCGAAAAAGAAATTTCACGCCGTCAATGTCTGCAGATACGTTTCGATTTCATTTTGTGAAAGGATTGTCTATCTGCATCTAGATTCCGTGAAGCGATGAACATTAGTGAAATCTCTTATTAGCATTTCTGAAACTTTTGCATGATGATACTGCCGCCAAAGAACAACAACGGCTGCTTTATTTCATTGTTAATAATCAAAAGGAAAGGTGGTCTCAGTTTAGTAGAGCACAACACTCAAGAAGATGCGGTCAGGTGTATTTAAATTTCAGATTTGTTTGATTGCTAAATTGTTTTAGCAAAACGACTGCAAAGCGAGATATACGATTATTGTTTTATATTTCTCCTTATGCGCTGAAATGGAAAATTTCAAGTAAATTTATGGCAAGGAATTTAATTTTATTGGCCTTTGATGCAGTTTGACCTAGTGAATATTTCTGATTATAGTCGGGAATTATTTTTTTTATTGTCCCTCGAGTGAGCATTGCTTGCAGCAGTAATAGTTAGGCCGAATGAGCCATGAAATGACTTCGATGCACGCAGCACTTAAGAAGCCATAAAAGTGGCAGCCGTTAATGCAGCAATCAATGACTACACTTTGGTTGCGACTTTGTGCGTTTAATCGGAAAGCTGAAAATATGTTTTACGACTAACAGCTTAATCTACGAATCGGTTTGATGTTAATGCAAACTTGAGTGCCATGGAGAAGAGAAAGCTTGATGGGCCAATGGGACAAATAAAAACTATGTTTTAACATATTATTCACCGAAAACCAAGCCAGAGAGCGCCGAGATATGCAATTGGTTTTTTTAAGCAGTTGTCTAGAAAATTGTATCGAAAACTATGTCGTTCTGGACGGTTTTAAAGAAATATAAATTATTAAACTTTAACCAATTAGTCCTTCATTACACTTACACCCTTAACCCACGAGTGATTTGCGATAGCTAGAATCTTGCCATGTGTAGAAAAGAGACGGCCAGTGTACAACGAAAATCCAAGTGCAATGTCGGAGTTAATGAAAACGAGTGAGTTATATTCAAAAAGCGACCTTGCACCTAATTGCATCTTCAAATGTCATCTGTCAGTTTGTTAACCAAGAATTTGCCATTGTGATGGAGTAACTGACATTTGCTGCCAACTGTTCACTCTAGATTGTGTGTATTCAAAATAGAAAATAATTTAGGTAAAATGATAACGGCGATCTCTAGGGTCCAGTTTGTGACAGGTTTTGGTACGCATTTTATCGATTTTAAGAAAATATTTTGTCAACGAGAGTCAACTTCTTCAGATTTTCTAGAAATTGAGGTGAAATCTGCGCATTCAAATATTGTCATTTCCCGAAGCACATTTTAAAAGAAAATAATAATTTATCTTTCCCGAAATCTACATAAAAAATTAATAGCCCCGCCAACAGTCGGGACAAAAAACAATAATCGTAACAAAAAATTATAACCCATTTGTAAATAATATAAAGAAATATTCTTCAACCTTCAGAATACTCTACTGTGAAGAGACTTACTCTACATATAACTTTTAGCTCGCGTTAACGATATTACGGTCTATTAAATGTCAACGCACAAGCGTTGACTGTGATTTATGTACATAGTTTCGCAAGAAAAAAAAGATACTATATTAAAAAAGACCTTATTTTTAACAATCTTCTCAGTTAAAAGAATGGGCACAATTTCACAATCTCAGCAATTTTATTTTCTTCTTTAGGTGACATCAAAAACAATACATACAAAAATGACCAACTCCATTTGAGTAGGCTTTTACATAATGTGGAATTTTTTGAATGTCATAGCCAATAACTTTAGGGTCAATCGATGTTCATTCAGTTTTGCGCCCTACTGAGGCTCTTTTTTCTCTCCTCCTCTTTATCACACGACACTATTAATTATGCGCAGATATTTGGAAAGAATTATGGAACCTTATTTGAATAGAAATTCAGAAAAGAGAAACCAACTACAGAAGACTGGTTCTGAAGGCAACTTCAGACACCATTTCAGCTTTAAACACTCACAAAGAGACCGTCTTTTATAAATTTTCATTTATTATATTTTGTTCACTCTCCGAACAGACTCCAAGTTGTTGTCACATTTTATAATATCTCCAGCACAAACTTCGGCAATCCGGTTCAGAAGAAAAAAAATTATTCATTCGCCTTAACCTGATTAGCACCTAGAAAGAGGGAAAACACACGAATTTCCCAAACCAAGAAAAAGTGAGAAAACAAGTCTGACCACTGAATCGATGGCACTTTCCATCAGTTCGTAGAAGAACAAATGAAAATATTTTCTTACCACCCGTCAGCTGTCACTTGGTAGATTTTCTCTCTCTCACATTGCGTCAAAAGTTCACCGAGTTCATCCATCAATCACAAATGTGCACGGTGAAGCAAGTTTACTGTCATAGGGAGTCGCACCATTGATCGTAGTCTAAACGCCTTGTGTCCCCGTAAATAATCACTTGAGTCAACAAGTGATTTCTCATTCCGTCTTCATGGAGGGGAAACTGACCTCTGAACTGCAGGCGGACGTGTGCTTTTCAGCAGTGATAGCGATCTAAATGAAGGCAATAAACAAGATTACAACTATTTTAATCTTGTTCTTTTATGGTCGTCGTGGTGGAGCGGGTCAAATTACAGCCCAGAGGTGTGATTTTAACTCGGTTACCTTTTTAGTTCTTTCTCTGTCTGAGTTATGACTGTTTGTCGGACTAAGTGTCAAAAAGAAAGCCGGTAGCTTTTGACCATGCTGGTGTGGAGAGTGGTTAGAGCGGCTAAGTGAGAGTTCGCGGTTTTCGGTCACCAAGTGCGCCAACAAAACATAATTCTTCACTTTATAGCTTTTTAAAAACGAAATCGAAAAGACGAAACCTGTTGCGTTGCGTTGAAGAAAACAAGAAAGAAATCTAATTTCAACTAGTGCGTCCAGAGCCTAAAAGTCTCTAATGAGTTAGATATTACTGGCTGCAAGGTATGAAAGGCACGCGTGCTTGATCATCTAGGCTAAGTAATTCGCTGCCATCAGACACTGAGGTCGATTCACGCCCATAGTCCACCTGCATGCGGCGACGCATCTCGCTTGTAATTAACTTCGTTTGCGTGCTGCTGTGCTGCACGCCGCTTCACAGCATAAACAACAATTGTAGAAACTCTGCGCAAAGCAGTGGCTCTGTGGCGGTCGGGGGGCGTCTGCCGAACTAGTTGCTTAACTGGATACAGCTTTGTTCATGACTGAGTTGCTTTCCGTTCTGTATTGGGTCACTTGGAGTCGATTAGACATTCTTTTCACTCGGATCGGCTCGCGGAAGAGGCTATTGAGGTTATGATTGATGATGTGATGATGTGGGTAAAAATTGAGGTTTGATGAGGGAGTTCTGGCCGTTAAAACGGGGCTTACTTGCGCAAACGAACAAATGGATGATGTCTACTTAAGGAAATGAACATGCTTTTGTGCAAGCACAGGAGATGGTAGTTCTTTAAAATAATGGACGATAAGGTCAGGTTTCCTGTGGCCTAACTGATGTCTACTCAATTGGAGATGTAGTTAATGTTATTTTGTAGCGATTTGAACTTATGACTACAAGTGAGGAGAACTCAAGTATGACCAAGATTTATTTGTCTCATACAAACTTTGAGACTGGGAATGGGTGATATTTGCAGATTATTATCATTATCTGGACACTTCAAGACTATCTGTTTTTTAAGCGACAAGGTAGCCACTTTGCCGCGCAAGGCAAGTGTTGACCGTTTTTTCTATAGTTGTTCTTTTAAACTTCTGTCGAGTTGTTCTGTAATTCGTTTAAACATTTTATTTTATATATTTTTACTGAAACAATAAATCCGAATAATATTTTGAGGTATTCTTATCTCCGAAATGATGATAACGGCAAATTAAAAATGTTTTTCTTCCACAAAACACTACAAATTAAATTAAAACGAAAACGAAACGACTCATCAAACAGGAAGTCATTAAATACACCGCTAGAAGCATGGCTACCAATCCTTACATCAATTTAAAAATGTCAGCAATTAAATACTCAACGTTGACAAGTAGGTGACAAATGTATTACTGAAATCTGTATATCAACTTGTTGTCCAATAATCGATGGAAATGCACATAAAATTCTCGGAGTGGTGTGACGTCGCAAGAATAGAAATTAAGTTCTTGACGCAATGAAAGCAGCCCGACTGCGTCGAAGATTCAATATTTATTTTATTTGTCATGTTCAAATTGTTCTCTATTTAATGTAAGTTTAGGTAAAGCAATCAATTTCTTTTGAATCACATTCTATACTTAAAAAAGGTGACATTGACAATTTTTAATGTGTATGTTTGACTTTATGACATGGTTGGGCAAAACGTTGTAAATGGTGATGGGTTTTAGAGATTCAGTGGTTTTTTCACGTATTTTGAGAAATATTAAAAGAAAATAATTTTTTTCTAAGAATTGCCTTATAATCTTTTCCGACACAAACGTGTCTCTTTAATAAGTTATTCTTTAAATGCATTTTAAGTATCATGGTGAGTATGAGTTTGGGGGAATTATAAGCAGAATAATATCTTACGGTATTTTTTTTATGTAGATTGTGAACTGTTGTCACTTTCTCAAATTTGTTTCTTTAGTCGAATACCGATCCTAAGATTTTCTAATAATATTTAGATGACAAGTTCGCAATCATCAAGCAGTCAATCATAATATTCAAAGTCCAAAATCATCCTTACTTTATGCAATGTGCTCACACTCGTAAATGTGGTTTGACCAATACGGAAATATAAAACTAATTTGATATTATGATTCGGTTTGTCACCGTGTTCAAATCCTCGATTGTCACACATGCAGGACCGTCACATTTGTTTGAATGGCCGTTTTAATACATAGATTATTCAAGAATGCAGTGTTTTACTTACATTTTGTATTTTTGGGCAATTGCTATTTGAATATTCACGTAGATTAACAATCGGCATCACGGCCCTGGCAGACGTTCTTGGTACAACAATTAGCCTAACTTGTTTTCCCAATTTATTCCCGGGAGTAGTTTTTGTTTTTACAAAATATAGTTTTTGCTTGGAGATAAGCACCATTGCAACGTCCTTATTTGTTGTTGTTGTATATAATTCTGATTGCTTTTCCCAGTTTCCTACTTTTCATTTAGTGTAGCGATTATCGCTTTTTGAGAAAATTGCCCCATCGGGTACGGAGCAATTCAATTTTTTTTCATTTTGTCAACCGAAAAGTTTTATGAAATAACAGCGAATGCGTATTTTCACCACTAAGATATACTCCCGTTGATCGCTTTTCAAGGTCTTCAAAGTTAAAATACTTACTCTCAGACAAGGAGACGCGCTATTATGTGATTTTTTCAACTTGCTTGAGACTTCCAAAAACTCATTCAACTTTTGTTTTACGTCAACGACATCAAGTCATTCGACGAATACAGCAGGTCGTCAAGGAGACTTTTGCAGGCAACGAAGCCAAGACGGTCAAATTGTGTCTACAACGCTCAGGTAAGACTATAGACACATTTTGCCCTAATTCGCTTCTTCGAAAAATAAAAGTTCGAAATCTTAGGCAAAGCATTACATTGACCAACACACAGTTTGGGGTTATCAAGGACTTCGTCTAGCCCAGTTCCGCGTAAATAGAATCAACAATATTATTCCCAAACTCAACAGTAGACTCACAGTTGCCAATCGCTGTTTTCCTCGCTCCAGGGGGAAATTGAGTAATAGAGCCATCTCCCTTGGGCTTTTCGGGAGGTAACTTCTGCATCTGGATTAGAAGATTCAAAGGCACACAAACACAGTTACAACTCTTCAAAATCGTGGCATTAAATCAACTTAACGATCCGATCTTAACGTCCTCGATCGACATGGGGCACACAATTGAAAGAGAAGCTTAACCAACAGCTGGCAAGACATTGTGCCAATTGGGGAGATGTATTGCTTATGGTCTAAGTCCACCCTGCACTACAGCACCAATTCAAGAAGAAGAAGAAGGTCACTGACACATTACCAAATAAAATACTGCAATTTATAACTTTCAATATTCACACACAGAATTCTTCTGTCCAAAAGCCTTTTAGCTGAAGGCTGATGTCACATTTCCTATTTCAAAAAAGCCGACAGCAATAAATTGCATTATATTTATATTTTTGACTTTCTTCTTACCACAAAGGGGTACTCTGCCCTGGCAAAATAAACTCTCGATGATATATTAGCTCAATCAATGAGGAGTGAATCTACGGCCTAAACTCAATGTGATGTAACGAAGCCTTTACTAAATGAATTCAGTTTTAATTATGCCACTTAGAGCAGCGAAATGTCCAAATTTGTTGCAACCTTAAAATTTAAACAATTTTGTGAAATTTTTCTGACACCCACGCCTATCAAATTGTTTGTCACAGTCCACCGATCAATTCTTTCCACGGTTTAATCGTGTAGGCTAACCCCAGCTCTTTGTTCGTCTTTGGAATTCACGGAAATCGATTATGTTCTTTATAGATCTGGTTAAGGCAACAAGTTTTATAGCCCTACATCAATCAGTAGAGAAAACAAAGCAACCGACCGACTTTATACGAGGATTTTGGTTTTCTTTTGTTTTTGAAATCATATTTCTGGGGAATACTGTGAAATTTGATGCCTGGCGGTGGAAATTTAGGCCTAGTCAGTGGTTTTATTTTTATTATCTATACAAACTTAGTAAAATAAATAAATTTGGAGACACTACGACCCACAACCGACCAAGACTTAATAACTCGTGTTCATCGTGTATCAGCTGAGAGTCTGAATTAATTTCATCCCGCGCAAAGCAGTCCAAAAGCATGTTGTAACAATACGTTTTTCTCAAAAGGGAATTAAGTGCATCCCATAAGACATCTCTACCGACCTACCTACCTTAGCAAGTGGTGTTTTAGCCTGATATTGAACGTCTGTCTTTAGTACAGTACGTTAATACACGGGCTCCAAAGGACGAAGTCTTGGAAGCATTTTCTATGCAATCCTCTAGTAGAGTTTTTTAAGCTTTGAAACATGTTTGTGAAACCTGAGATTCGAACTTGATTCACTATACATGTACATACTATAGTGCGCTCTTTGAAGAAAGCGCTCGTAATAATTCCCCCTCCTCACTCGCCTATAAAGCTTGTGTCGTTTGTGTTATCTGCATCGATACGCAAAAAGATTATTCAAATTAGAGTTGGCAGCAGCGACTATATTTCTTAAGTCCCTAATAGATTGGCTGACTACTGTGAAACCCTAATTTGGCCGGTGAATGCAAATACATCAGCTGAATAACCATTAACCCCCTTAAAAAATTATAACCACAAAATTAAGTCGCAACGAGGATGAACACACCCATAAAATCGACACATAAGAACACACATACAACATAACCTCATTAAGCCATCGAAGTGAAACAGTTCTGTGGAATCATCGCAGAAATGAACATATGTTGAAATTTCGAATAAATCTGCCCGAATCGGTCTCGCAGAAAGCAAACTGAAAAAGAAACAAAAGAACCGACAGAATTTTATATTTGTGGATATATTGGGAGCCCATGCTGTGTATCTGTTCTGGGACAAGCGCCCCGAAATCAGCAGGGAATGGCAGGCTAATTTAAATTAAGCGAACACCAATTTACATTCGTTAAGTTTCGTCTCTTCTCTGTGCAATATTTCGGGGGGAAAAATACTTCAGAAGGTCAGTAACCACAAAAATATTTCAAATCCTAATTTGAAGGGGTTCTTTGTTTCTTATATGCGCAAAGAAAATCGTCACTAAGTCCCTATTTATACTTGCCTGCTTGTTCCGAATGGGATTTTAAAATGACATGACTTTTTGTTAAGCAGAGAGGGTGAAAAATTACCAAGATCCATTTAAATTTCAAATTGCAAACCCCAGCTTTTTCCTATTGTTCCTCTTTTCCTCATTTCCTACCGATCGTTGTAGTTGTACAAGTAATTTGTAAAAATTTTTGTCCGAAAAAGCATTCACTGTCTTGCTATATTTAAAAAAAAATTCGTCAAATAAAGTGAGTGCGTACCGACAATCTGCATTTGGTGGAATTATCGGAACATCAAAAATCACACGTAGTGAAAGCATTCTAGTGTAAAAAAAGGCTTGATATATGTTCGAATTTGGATGATAGTCTGATATACAAAAATGTTAGCAGTCATTATTATGAGTAGAGGAGTACACATAGACAATCATTTCCGTCTCTATGTAGGCTGTGTTATAGGATATATACTTTACGTATGTTCGGGATAAGTAACCAGAGTAAAAAAAGCTAATAAGCCTGGTGGTTACACTCGGGTATAGCTAAGAATAAGTTGAGCCCCATAGCCGAGGATCGCGTGGTCTGAAGATTTCGTGTATGTGCATTGCCTCTTGGCACATGTGAGCCACAAACAATGGCAAATGAATGATGGTGGATGTAAGAGCCGGCGGACATATCATTCACTCTTCCTTGTCATCAATATGATCCCACACTACATTGATACTCCTAACGTGAAATTTAATTTCAAATTAGGGTCATTTGCTTAAAAGATCAGAAGGAGCAAGAACTTATAAGTTATCTGTGTCTTTTTAACGATATGACTTCATTGATAAATGATAAAAATGATATTGTTTTACATTTCTAACTTTGGACCAATAACTTCATTCCATTATGATTCAAATGGTTTACGTCTCCTTATCTCTGAGGCAAAACAAAATAAACAAAAGTCGATAACTCTCGGATTTTAAGATTCTCAAAATCTCAGAAAAATATTTTCCACATGTCGACAGCCTAACCAAAACCGTTTGTTCTCGTACACATCACTGAATTCCAAAATATTCTTTGATCTAACGGTGTTCGTGCTCGATAAGCCATTAGCCGCAGCAGATCCGATTAATTCCGGAGCACAAGAAAAAAAAAAACCCGATCTGGTCAAAGATGTATTCTATAGAATCAAATTCCTCGCAGTCTCATTCTACTCGAAGGAAATATTCAAATCACTCGATCATCGAGCAACGAGTCAAAGACCAGACCGGGCCAAACCAGACGTGGTGTTGGATATCGCACTTCACGTTGGTCGCATATGTTATTATGCATTCATTTCTAAGATTTATGTTCAGAAGATGCGCTTATCTTGCATCCATCTTCAGCTTGAAATGGATTAAATTGTCGTTATGCAATTGTTCGCGTTGCAAAACGTGTTCTCATCGATTCTGAGAGATGCGTTGCGCTGCCGAAGATTATGGAGCAAACTTGTTTCCACTGATTTACGGTAAAACGGAGTAAAAGTCAACAAATTCTAACGATTCTACAGGGTGTGCGTGACTTGGAGAGGAGCGTTATGAGGATGCTTTGAAGCCGCCAGCTAAGCAGCGAGTTTTGTTGCAGCAGCCATAATGTATGTGTGGATTAACATGTGATGGCTATGCAGTGTTCTACACTTGTTCTTGTCGCACGATTCTCTATTGGGCTGGTTTGAGACAGAGAATTCCTTTTCTTTGCGAAGTCATTTGCACTCGAGCAGATTGCCCACATTTTGGTCGGTGTTTGCTGTGGTTATTAGTACCTCAGCATCTTCGACGTGTACCTTTATTCGATCGAATCTTGTTCATTTGATTGCTCTTGCGGGGATTGTTACGACAGCGACACAGGCAATTTGTCTTTAAACCAACTTAATCTTCATTGCAAAGGATGATGAGTAGGCAGATAATGATTACAAAGCGAATTCATTGGATGTCAAGAAATTACAATCGTTGCGTGGTTGGAAAACACCGATTCAGAGCGTTAACAAGTCTTGTTTAAGAGAAACACCTTACTGACTTTCACATGTGTTGCACATGATTAAATGACCGTTGTCCGAAGAGCACATTCAGGTTCCAATATTCAGACACTTTTTGCTCTATGTTTGACCATCTTTACAGAGCTTCAAGCAAGCTCCTTCCGTTTCGGTAGACATGAGTACTTCTATCCACGCACAAGGCCAACGTAGCAATGCATAATAACTGCGTGTAAACAACTTGGAAAATGTGAAGAAAGTGCTGTCTTGTTCGCATCGACATAACTTCCCATGAATGGTCAACAAGCCTGAAAGAAACATCACATTTATTGCCTTCTGTAGGTGCATGCTATCTGGGGAGAAATGCTACGCAATTGCTTATGGGTGTGCAACATAAAAGAGATGCGTGTTGCACTCAGTGCTTGGAGCATGCTCAAGTATTGTGTTTACTAGGTGACTTGATTTTTGTTCTTTAAGAAAGCGATTAAGGAAATTACATAGCTCTTCTTTCTGTGAGTCATATTTTGGGACAATCACAGTGAGTGGAGCTCAATCACCATCGAATGAATTTTCCTACGTGACACTTCCTTTGTGTATTTTTAAAGAAATGAATGAAAAGGCGATTCATGTGCCAAAGAAACAAGTTTTTTATGTTGCTGATACTTAAAAATTGAATTGGTGAGGCCTCGGTTCCAGCCGAAGCAACCATCAACAGCAGCAGGTATTACTGAAGCGTTTGTAGAAAATGAAAGTACTGCGTCACGATACTAAAACAATGGATTGAAAAGATATAACTTCGCTCTAAACAATCAACAAATAAATTAAAATTTTTCAAAATTAAGGTTATTTATTATAACGATATGAACTGCGTCATTCGAGTCAGTTGTTGAGTCAAAAATATTTTGGCTACAAAAACATTTCATTGCTTCGAACCAGTCTATCAGTGTGTTTAGACCGAAGCTCTCCTTAGAATGCAATTTTCGCACCTAGTCGATTGAGTCCCTAATGTATGAATGATGCCGCTAATGATGGCATATAAATGGTTCTTGAACGGAAGATAAAGTAGGCCTACACACCGCCAGAAACCAACAAATTAAATCGTATACATATGTGTATGTATGTAGGTGCCAAGACATAAAAATTGTCACCAAACTGGAAGAACTAAGTTCAAAGTCGCTTGTTCTTACACATGCAATTTGAAACACATTCGAGTAGGAAACCGAATATTTTCTTGGCTAGCGCTACAGTCCGGGGTGAACCTGGGCCTTAGCCCCCATATCTCTCTCTCTCTATTCACTCCGGTCTTGTCCTAGTTGCTTCAAGCCACGCTGATGTGTGTTGCCCGTCCCAGATGTGTGTACCACCGGAGGCGTGACCTTTCCTCACCGCATTGTTCCTCGGGGTTGGGCTTGAAGGCCTTTCCGGCGGGAGCATTGGTTTCCATTCGTTCTACATGACTTATCCACTTGAGACAAGAGGTTCGAACTCGTCGTTGCTGGAAAGCCTGTCAGTACTACCTGCCATACTTACATTTTAATTCGGCTTTAAATGCAATCTTAGCCACACACCCTGTAAAACAAAGATGACCACAACAGCTTTATACTGCCATTACTGGCCTTTGTGTCACAGGAAATAATGATAGTTACTGTAGCCTTGAGAAGGAAAGCGTGACTCATCTCATTTCGAAGAGCAGAAAAGAAGGTGTCTTAACATGAATGAAACCACGTCTGAATGAAATTCGTTTGGAACAACTTTAGAATATTCAGAACAACTTCATTGGTGCCATCGTTGCGTTGAAACGTCAATAAATGCTTTGAAACACACACCTGCCGAGTTTGAGTTCGATACCTGAACTAAACTTTCGTTCACCTCGTCTTTTTATGTCACATTTTCAGTGTTCACTCTTCTAACATTTCCAATTTTACTGCAATTCATTAGTGGTTTACAAAAAAAAAATTCCATCCATAAGTTTTCTTCTGCACATAATCGAATTGAATTTTAAAAAGCTGTACATTTCCACTTGGAATGAAAACCGCTGCTTTACATTCGGTATTTACAAAGCCTTAAGTTAGATTTCCCAAATGCATTGTTTTTCTCAGGAAATGAATTCTTGGTAACCTCTTGGCCCTGAATTGAACATGGTTAACGGGGTCAAAAACGAACGCACTCCAAGCCTTCGCTTTCGGCATCTCATTCTTGATCAATGTCAACTATCAGCTGTTTTCCTCTGACAAGTGCACCTGTCACATCGTGACATGTGTGGTGTGGACTCAAGAAAGGTTCTTCCTCTCCATAAGACCACACAAACTAAAAAGATACTCACTTGCACTCGAAGTTTAAGAGCTCTGATTAGAACCGCCTGCAGGTGCATCTTGCAATGAGCACGCCGAATGTCGATCAATAAAATCTATATCGAAGAAAAGCACTCAGATGTGAACACACTTTCCAATCAGAAGAACACATCTGTAAGTGTCTGGAAAGAGAACGCACTCACCTGTTGTGGCAGTTAACCTAACCCAAGGGGAAATGTATTCCAATTCTAGACTCTGCAACGATGCTCCCTTTAGTTGCGTATGTATGAGTGCACCACTACCACTCGATGATGGGCAGTGTGTGCAGGGTAATCCAGACTTAGAATCCAACAAAAAAGAAAAATTGTTAAGCACTTTGACTTCGACTTCAGCCACTACTGCTTCTCCGACTGTGGACTTTTCTTTATATATTTCTTTTTTTCTATTTCTAGCTTCTTCTTTAACTACACCACGTTCACAGCACGGCACAACAACAACACTAGAACAGATGGAAACTCGATATATAAATTATCTTATTTTTATTTAGAGATTCGCTTAGTCGATTGACTCGGGCGAGTGTGGTGGTCACAGAAATTCCTTGATTTTCAAATTCGAATTCTCACTGATATCCCATAAGGAAATGGGTTTTCATTTGTGTGTTCCGCAGCAGCAGCCTTTTGGTCAGGCGATTTTCACTTTTCACCGATAGATACACGCCAAATGAAGAAGAAAACAATTTCAGTGGAACATTTATTGGACAACAAGCGCAACTTTGAATATCTGAACATCGAATACCGAATGCCAGACCTCAAGAACCGACGAACGTAGAGCCAAGACTGAGCCCAGATCGGACAGATATTGTTGGTGAGAGCCGAAGATTGGCCGGACTGGGGCCACGACGCTCGACGAGGAGCGTGTAATGGAAATACACACGTATTCGTATGTATCTCCCATCTATGGCTATTTTATTGTGTTTTTTTCGTAACTCTGCTCAGGTGTATCTTGTACATAGGGTAACCGATCTACCTGTTGTTGATTCTCTTTTGGCGTTTCTTTTCGCCCTTCAGCTCTTCGAGCTCGTACTCGTGTGCATCATTTAGACCTGTGGTTGGAGTAGAGGTTGTGTCTTGTAGCTCTGCAGCAACAACATATGCCACAAGCAACAAGCAACAATGCTTTTCTACCACTGGTACTTGTGGGAATGAAATCAACAAACTGTGACCATTGAGGACATGAGCATACATTTATGCTTCCGCGGGTTTCTGTCACAGAGGGAATTTCTTAGGGAGCAGATATATGACTCTTGAGGGGGGGTGGATGGGCGAACACATGTTTGAAATCCCATCCTGACATGGGAGATTCTATTTCCTTTAGTGTTGCCTTCTGCAACAAAAGCACCACAGTGGAGTGCGTTTTCATCATATGGACGTAATGAAGGCTTTGCGGCAAATACAATGATAAGATTGTATGAAAAGCGTTACATGCACTCGTCTGTCTTGTCAGACAATAAAAAAGTTGATTCTTTAACAATTATGACTAGCGCCATGATAAATTCGTGGCAACACCCAATGTCCCCTTTTTCAAATCTGACACCTTTTTATGAATAAATTGACACAAATTGCATATCTATTTCAGTACTTAATTATTTCTCTATCAGTTTGCGGATATAATGAAAAGGTTTATCGATACATTTTCCAAGGCTATCTAACATTGCAGATGACCATCGAGGATGATGCACAGGGAAAAGTAGAAAAATGTGATACCATGAGGGGGTAGGACTTCCCATTTCAAAGTGTCAATGTTTGATTTGGCCAGCTGTGCAATATATATATAAAATTAATTTGTTTTATCTTACGAAAATTAATGTTGACGACGCCAGCAAACGAACAAAAGACAATAAAATTCGGTTCTGCAAGCGATATATGAGGTCTCCTAACATATTCCTTGCATCCGATGAACTTGACAAAACCTCTATCCACTACCGCCATACAGAAAGTCCGGTGCAATGGGCCGTAAATAAGGAAGATAAGCGGAAGGACTCATTTAAAATCACCTAGACGGATCTGGGTATTAGAGCTAGATCAGTTCATCGAATTGTATTGTGCAGAAGCCATCATAGCTATTGCTATCCATCTTCTCGGTTGGATCTACGTCGCAGATCAGACTGATATCTCGGATGACAGAATTCCTTAGTTGCAGTAGTTTTAAATTTGTAACAATTCACGGTCTCCAGAATTTCACGTGTAAAACCTTTTGTTCGTTAGCTGGGTTCGTCAACAGTAGATCCATTCGTATCCTCGATTTATGTCGTCGGTTCACAACATAACTTTTTTTTATGTACAGTTAAATTACGCACAACCTACGACTTGCAGCCTAGGCGGATTATTTTAACTCTGAAGATAGGGGAATATCCACATATGTACATTGGGTCAACATACAACGGGTGTTCTGGTGGCAATCCAGGTGACAACATGGGGAGTACGAATATCACTTTCCTCAAAATCTGTATTATAACCAAAGAGAATATTTTATCTACTTCAAAAAACAATCCAATACCTTATCAGAGTGAAGTTTTTTTCCACATAAACCCTTAAGGGATTTTTTTCTCTCGTATTGGGACCCCTAAGTAGTTCAAGATTCATATCACATGGTTGTCATGCCACAATAACAGACCTGAGACAGACAGACTGATAGAGCCTCTCTGCTTTAGCCCTGTAGCCTCTAATGGTTACATTCAGCTTGAAATTGCTTAACCGATCGTTTAACTCCACCTTTAATAGTTGTCCAGATGTGGCCAAAAGATAAGCGATCAAACTTAACTGCTCACATATCAGGGTTTGACGGCATCCTTGTATGACAAATATGACAGAGCTGCGAACTACTCGTACATTAAAAGAGCATGTAAGCTACGAACACCATAGAGGCGGGTGCCGGGTAATAGTAGACCAAAATAACAGCTTTGATACACAACTACCAAAGGTCAGCAATTCATAGCGTTCTGCTTGGAATGGATTTTAATTGAAATAATAAATTAAAATAAACTGTTGATCACTACTCAATGCTGTATACGTTTTTTGGAACAATAAATTGTGAGGCTCCTTGCTCTCAAGATACTGTTAAATACCACCTAGATTGTGGCTTAATCCTCCCTTAGTGCGGCACTCAACAAAGGAATCTATTGTCTCGGTTAGCTCAACGAGAAGTAAACTGTCAAAGAAGATTCAGAAACCTAACCATTACGCTTGATATCATGTAATCATTGCACACAAAAGCTTCCACATCATGCCCAGATCAAAGTGAATTGCAGTCTGAGAGAATTCCCAGGCGAGGAGAGAATGCATACAATTTGCATACGATACCCTTTCGCACACCTCAGTCTCACATGAGCATTTGCGATGCCAAATTAAAAAATGGCTGGCAAGAAAGGAAAGATCAGTGGTGTGAACAAAACAAAAATTCGCTCGAGGAGTCGCCCACGAAGACGGAAGTGAATTCTTGCAAAAAGAGAACTCTTAATTACAACAGTCTCGTCGGCTAATTGCGAGACTTTCAAAATTGAAACCTTAATTGCGGATGCTGAATAACTCGGAATTAGTGTCACATTACGGATTTGAATTTGATTAAGATCACAATAGCCTTCGGAGTTTGCATACATCAGAGAGGCCGGTTGCTGTTGCATTTGTTTAGTCCAATTATTGCAAACAAATTGATTTTAATTCTGTGGGATTGCCATTATTATGCGAGTGGGAAGACCGACGTGCGGAAGAGAATGCGGGGCTTGGGGGTTACAGAGTGGAATAGCTGTTACAATAAGTTTTAATACATTTGCAGGTACCTGGGACTGAAACGAAATCGCCTCGACATGCAAAAAACAAACAGTCACCAGGAATGTGGCGAGACATTCGGCGATTGGCAGTCTGGGGTGATTGTTCCTTTTTGCAAAAGAGAGAAATGAGAGAGTGCTCCGATGGGTATATCACATTTAAGTTTCCCGGTTAAGATCTGTGCTAAGGTGTTGAAGCCTCGTTCTAGAGCTAAAGCTATGGTTGAGGCCAGCTTGAGAGATGAACAGTTCGGCTTTCGTCCCAGAAAAAGGACACCCGACCAGCTATTCACTCTAAGAATTGTAGTATGATAGAGATTTGAAAAAGGCATACGGCCGAGAGTCTCGATGTAAACTCTGGACGGAGTAGGAGTATGAGATTGATGGTCACCGTCATTCAATCTCATTACACCAACTGAGCAGATGTATCCTGGCAAACGGTAGTAAATCAATTCTTTTCACCGTGGTGCGTCTTGTCACCTCTCATTTTCATTATAAATATGGACTGGGTATTGCAGAGCAGCTGAGGTGAGGAATGTTCAAATTAAGAGATTTGAGGGTAAGTCACCTTCTTTTCGCAGATGGCTTTGTTGTCCTTACTCCAGTGCGCGTTTCATAGGTTTGTAGCCGTGTTGATGGCGAAATTAATAAAACGTGGACAAGTTCGAAGTTATGGTAATTTCAAAACGCCTGCCTACATCTTATTGGAGTCCCATTGAAACAAGGGGAGAAGTGTAAGTATCTCCAGGTCTTTTTCACGAGTGATGGTCGGAGCAACTGAACTTTCTTATAGGATTGACTAGGTTGAATCAATTTTAAAGCAGCTTAATAGATCGATAATGAGGAAGGCCGAGCTTGGTGTCAAAAGCAAGTTATCCTTTCTTAACTCAGTGATTGTTTCAACTTTCACCTATGATCATGAAATTTGGGTAATGACCGAAAGAAGAATAAGATCGCGAATACGAGCTGCCAATATGATATGAGATTTCTTCGTGCCGTTGCGGAAGTTACTCATCAGGGCAAGCTGAGAAACGCGACGGCGTGGGAGGAATTCAGTGTTGAGCAGTTACTTCTGCGTACGTAAAGGGGTGTGTTTCAAAAGTATATACATATTGTATTCCTTCCTTTTTACTAAACGAACGAAGACAAAATATAGAGTTCAGCTAGGAATACATTATTCTACTTTAATCAAACAATATCTAGATTCAAATTGATTTATAATTAAAGAAAAAATGTCATCTTTGTATTCTTCTGTTCAATGTTTATTCAAAAAAATTCCATTAAACAATTTACAAAATAAAAAAAGAATATTGTTCTTAAATTTATATTCGTAAATTTATTCTCTGTATATGTATAATTTTTGTAAACAATTTATTATTACAATTATCAAGTCTCTTTGATACACGACCTACAAATAGATTCTTTTTTTTAATTTCCTAGATAAATTTCGCAATTCAATCAGAATGATTCTCCTAATTTTCACAGAATCAACAATAAAAGCTGCACAACATCATAATCAATAGTTTTTGCGAGTAGTAAGCGTTAAATTGACATTTGTCTATTTTGTATTTGTGTATATTTTTTTTAATTTGCAATACACTTGTATTTTTTTGTTTCAATTATCATTCAAAGCATTTAATTTTTAATTAATTTCACATTTTGATATTATTTACCGCTTGATAAGCAATCAACCACTGTTTTTATTTTATAATTTTTAAAGCATTTTTTTTTAAATTGTATTATTAATCTATATCGTAAATTGGCGGCATATTCTTTAAAAGCTATTTATCTAATTTTAAACACAGTTTGTTAGCAATACTACATGTTTGACTTAAAAAGCTGGATGATATGATTTTTTTTAAAGTGAATATGATAGTTTTTTTGTGATTTTTTTAGCAAATGCAATTTTTTAAACTTTAATCTGTTTCAAAAATATTAATATTCGTAAACTTGTATAGTCATATATTTGTTTGTACGTTTATCAATCACAGATTTTCAATATTTTCTATATGTTTATGTAGTAATTAATAATTTTTTCGGTGAGCGATATATGAAGTACTTATAGAATATTCAATTACTTTAATAAATTGACATTTTAGTTCATATTTTTTCGATGTCATGTAACTATACTCTAGGTAACTTACGTAAGTTATTTTTTCATGCTGAACAATGAAAATAATTTCCTTTTAACAGTACAAAAATTATTACATAACTCCTTTTGTAATTATTTATGATATATAATCAGGTTAACGATTATAAACACAAGGAAACTCCTCAAATAAGCACCGTTTTAAACATTGATGTGAAAACCACATCCGTTCGTAGCTGTTATTAATTTAGAACGCATAATGAAAGTTATCATACAAAGTATTATCTAACACTCGAGCTTTGGAATGTGAGAATTGAGACCATGTTTCGTCTGTATTACTGCAAGTTTTTGTTTTTAAATAGCTAACTCCAGACGGATACCTGGCTAAACGAGAATGGACAACTTGTACTAGAATCAAAGTCGATGTTGAGAATTTGGAAAATCATCTTTGCAATGCTCCATCACTGTTAACAACTGTGGAGATTAAGAAACGAATATTAAGCCAAACTAAACTGCTATAGAGAGCATCAGTCTTATCTCATCTATACCATATGATTTGTGATTTTTTTTTTGGCCGATTCACAAAAAAATTAAACCCAATATTTATATTCTTAACATAGCTAACAAGATTTTCATGGCGGTTTTGTGTTTTGATATTCTGATATCCTGACCAAATTCATGATGTGAATTTCAAGGGACGAACGAAGATACCCATCAATGAAATGTATGTTGGTACAGAAGCTACGGTAGAAAATGGGTCCGGTGTTAAGCGAGATAAAAACAATATTTTAAGTTGTCATCCAAAAAGGACGTCAAACGTCAACGCCCAGGCAGACCTTTACAACTCGCAGGGAAACCCTGGGGGTGCAATCTTTCTCTGCTTCGTAGCAAAGGTGCACAAAAACGTGAGAACCAACCAATCAAACGCAGAATTACTTTTACAAGCCGCTGTTTCTAGGACACAAGATGCACCTTCCAATGCGTCCAAGTTTTGTTTGTGTACTTATCGCACTTTACTCGGTCCACTACTTTCGCCCGGGTGTTTTCATTCTACCATTTTGTACCGACTAGTACTAGTACTTTAGACCTGGTGTAAGAACACCAAAAAGGTCATTGTATCGATCGCATTTTAAAAATTATAATACTATTTTAAATTATTGCAACAACTGTACAGAATAAAGTCAAACTGATCTTAAAGTTGACATTACCATTCTAATTTGTTCACAGTTACTAATGATCAGTGTGAACGTCAATGTTACGAAGTCAAAATCTGCATCTATTCATGAAATCAAAATTTGCAAAGATTGAAAAAGAAAAAACGTTTCGTTTTTCTTTCTACTTCTTCATTTGACCGTTAGGCGCAAATAAAAATGCTAATTCTTTAAGAACATAAAACAGAGATGTCATTAACTTGTTAATGCTTCACGGCTGTCCCAACTCCAAAGATGCTGGACATTTTCTTCTCATATGATCGGTGGGATATTTTTTATCTGTAGACAGTCGTCTACAATTACTGATTTCTGTGACCATGGAACATTATTATATATAATGAGTTTTCTTGAATGCTAGAGTGATAAACAAATATACAAAAAACCAATGACACATGGGCGAATAAAACAAACGATGTTGCATTATTAACGATGTAGCATTTCTTAACAGTTGATGAAGTCACTTTTTCCTTGTTCATGAGTACCTTGAAACCATATTCAACCAAACCATGTATACAGTCGTGCCTGTTGCTTAGCACAGACAAATTTACTTTTGTTCGCCAACTTCAACCATATGTGTTTCACTTTAATTCGAGATAGTTAAAAACCTGTGCTTAACCTAATTCCATTAAAATATAATCAATATGTAAGAAATGCTAAAAAAATTAAACAACGTTTTTATTGCGACTATAAAACAATTTCAATTAAATTTTATCACACAATCACCATTGAAAATAAAAAAACGAAACAAATAGCGTAAAATTAAATAAACCGAAATATACAAGAACGAAATGCAAATCAAAGCGCACAAGCAAATAAGAGAACATCATGCTATGAACGCAATGAACTTTGTGCTAAGCATAGATTTCAAACACTACTTTAAATCTTAACTTTTCTTCAGCAGTCTGAGTGAACGAATTGAGCAGATGTATGAATATGTACACTGATGGCACTAGCTATGATATGTTACAAAGGAAAATCGACTATCTACCTCATCAATCGCAAGATGGAAAGCAATAAATTCAAATCTTAAACCTCATTGTTGTGATGGCGCTGCAACACATTATTGATCTTCAACTTCAAGGGTGAGAAATCGATTTTCTTGAATCTAGGTAGCGAGGTGAACTTCTTCACATTGCCCAGATCATTTGTAGCATTCGTCTTGGTCTTAGAACACTTATCAATGTACTTGTTGTTCGGAGTTATTCTCGCCAGTGTAGCGTACTTCTGATAAATTCTCGTGGCACTGTCTGTACTCTGCATGCAGTTGCCCTTTAAGTCGGACTCGTTCTTCGTGTCATCGAACTTAAAGTCTATATTTTGTAGTGCGGCCAGATTGATAAGTCTCTGCGATTGACTGTGTACAAGTTCACTGACACCGTCAGCATGACGAGTCACTGTGTACACATTTTCAGAGATCTTTCTAGCAATCAAGGGGGACGAGTTTTTCGTTGTGCCCTTTTGGTTTTCACAGTCCGGCGATGCAGTATTTGGACGTAGGCGCTGCTCAATAATCTTCTGAGGCGAGGATATGTAGAAGTTTTCTCTTCGTGTTACCTTTAGGCTTGCCAAGTGACGGAGGTTCTGCGTGTTGCTAGTTTTCTCGGCGTTCGATGGGCTGCGCCGACGTATTTTCGTTGTGTCGCAACTATTTGGATAGTAAGACGGAATTTTCTCATCGATACTGATTATTGATTTTCTTGGGGTTTGATAGTAGTTTTCATCGGTTTCTTGGTTTGCCGCGACAAGACCCATACCAATGTTCTCATACAGATTTGATTCACTAACGGCGGATGCCATATTTTCATATACGACACTTTCATTTTTCGAAGAGAGATTCTGCGGAAGAGGAGATTCTATATTTTCTCTGAGAGTAGTCTTTCGTTCGTCATTCTCCTTATCACTATCATTGCCTGGGGAAGTGCTTTTCTTGAGTATCGGCGCCATAGCACAGTAGCCAGAAGGGTCATCAATGAGGACTTGAGAAATATTTTTCGTATTGAGATTTGATCCGACCAAGTTAACGGTTGATGAATTGCATGAGAAATTGAAATTTGGTTGTATCTGTTCGGAAATATTCAGGCTTCCACCGGATGCGGAACTGTTGCGAGATCCATCATCAATTCTGACAACAGGCGAAATATCCAGACTTTCATTTGGTATGAGTTCTGATGAGAGGAAGCTGACCTCGTCAAAAGTTGCAAAATCGTCAAACACGTTGATTTTAGAGAGATCTGGACTTGAAAAACTGTTGCGTTTGCTAGCCATCGCTTTTTTATTTGTTAGCGGTGTATACTGTCGTCGGCGCAGCGATTCGTTCGGGGAATTCACGTAAAAATGCTCCACGCTGTGTTCTTCGGTTGGACTTACACTGACCAAGTCATCTGCGCTACTCACCTGGCCTTCACTAACACTCTCCGAGCGCTTTGATCTTCCGAAGATGTTCTCCAACACATTCTTGTATTTTTTCTTCTTGGCCAATTCTGTTTCGGGGTTTGTGTTGGAACGGAGTATACCACCGTCTTGTTCGAATGTATTAATGCGCTTGCGAGGTGGAAGCGGTGGTGCTGGATCAAGAACATTTTCACAGCTGAAAAAATAAATTAAAAAGTTACTGCGCAAACAAAATAAACTTCTACAAACCTTATAGCATTTTCATCTTGCTCTGTTGGTTTCATTTCTTCATAAATTCCAGATGCCACGGAACCACGGGGTTGTTGCTGTGTATCAATGCCATCAGGTATCTCTTCATAGATGCCGGACACGCCGGAAACTCTTCTCGACCAATTTATGCTGCAAGGTAATCAAAAATCAAGTCAAATCAAATCATGTAGAATTTCATAGCTTCTCATTACCTGTCACAATCGGGAATCTTAGGAAGCGGACCAAGAATGTCTTGCAAGTTTTGCTTCACAACTTTATGACTGGCATTACCTTCAAGTCGACCTCTACTCGAACGTCTTGTCTCAAGAAATACTAAAATTTGGAGTCATGGTTTTTGTTTTGTTTGCAGTCATCGCTTGAGTACTTACTCTGACGATGCAATTCCAAATTTTTGATCGATTTCTTCATCCATTTCATGTGACGACGACAGCTGGGTTCCGAGTCGACAGCAAAGTATATGAAACACCTCTTTCGATTTTGCATCCAAAAAATTCCATATGAGTACTGCTTAGTGCGTGAAGAAGCTAAACTTATTGTGATTCCGGGGATATTTATTGACACGCTTAGATTAGCGGCCTCGTCTTCAACGTTTCGTATAAATGTGATGCGTAAGAAGCATGGAAGGCATTTTATTGCTTCAATTTTCACAAGACATTTGACCCAGGTCTGAAAGAAAAACAAGCGAAGATATCTTTATGTAAGTTGGAGTCAATAAAAATGTGGGTTAAACAAAAGTACTAATTTCAATTAAAGAGAAAATAAAGCTCGTCATATTTCAAAATTTTTAAGACAAATCGGTACAAAATCTGTCGAACGCCGGCCTATCACGAAAAAGATTGAATGCTGGCGATATTTATAAAAGCATCATATAAGCTCAACCCCACTGTGAAAAGAACATCCAAATAAAATTAAACAACTCAAGCATCTCCTTCAGCATCATAACACTGTTGCTTTCAACTTCAAGAACCGACGACTTACTTTCGCATATATCCAAAACTCGAAACTTTCTGAAACGTAATCTACGCACAAGCTCCGCAAATGGTCATACAAAAAATTAACGCTGAACGTGCCTTGAATTGGTAAGTAGTTACCGTACAAAGAACGTCTGCATATACTGACGAGATACGCAGAATGCAATTAATTACTCACCTTAAATTTAAGTGCCTCTGCCCTCTTATCATGAATGTCCAGCTTCACATCCATAAACATAGAAATTTCGTTGCTCTCCATATCGTTGGAAGATTGCCGGGATGGTTACACAAAATTGGTTACTATTTCTGCTTGATGAAGGCTAACTTCCCCCGAAATGGATGCTGGAAGGGATGACGATCTCTGCCTCTTTGTTATGAGATAAATTTCATTCTACACTTTACATTTATTATCACTGCATAACGCGTCTTTCAATTAATCGGGAGATGGTTTAACGACAAATTATATTGGAAAGGGAATATGTGAAAAAATATTAACTAAAACTACCACACCCCCGAGATTTGCTGCGAGATGGAAAACTCTTATTTTTTTTACTTCACGGGATTTTGACATGCTCAGTGCAACAACAAAAAAATCCTTTTCAAGGACTTAAAGGGATATTTCCTTTGATCTAAGTTGGCTACCATGATTAATGAAACTGAATGAAGTTTAATTTTTGGAATAACTTTAATAAGAAAGAAATTGACTTGCACTGTAAATATTAAAAGTTGTAACCAAATAATTTAAATGAATGTTTTTTTATTTTGAATTTAAGTTCTCTCTACTTGCTTCCATCAGACTTACCAACAACAGCATAAAATTTGTTTGCAAACAGAGCAATCTGTTGAATGCGGCACTGCCAGGTGCAAGGTAGTTAAGAGCATAAAATGTATTTTTTTAATTCTTCATGTCTAAACATTAATATTGGGTAGTTTTTCACTATTACGTCTTAGTAACGGTAGTCTCAAATAATTACTTTAGTTTTATATGAAACCTCTAATTATTAACAACATAAAAAGCATTTTTTTTCTCAGATTATGAATGGTCATTGCAACCGGGAATTAAAATATGCGTTTATGACAAAATAATAAAAATGACGTTTCGTAAAATCTTGACATATTCCGATACTGTGCATGCTTGCATTGGCGTACCAAGGCGATCACGTCGACTCAATTACGTACAAAATTCACTCATATTTATTCTTTGGATAACAAGCTTACATGAATTATGAAACTCTTAATATCGCAAGTAAAACTATGTCGAAGTAAGCACACATTGCAACAATTTCAGGACCGAATATTGGGCGTTTTGTATTATGAACCTGATCAGATCTTTGGCTAATCCACAACAAGACTATGAATAGTTTTAGTTTTATATTTCGTCACGAGTTCGACATTATTCCTCTGTGTCTGTAAAATAGTAAGACCTAAAACATTTCAAAAGAAATAAATTATTATACCTCAGAAAATATTTTGTTTCGCTGAACGCGTACAATTCAATTAAATATTCCCGTCAAAACTGGTTGCCAGCCGGTTTTGTCATTGAAAATTCATCTGTCATTTTGATTGTGTCATAAAGTTTGTTTTATATTTTCTCCACATTAAAAAAAAAACTAAACAAAACGATGGCCCTTATATCCTACGTTCCAAATGAATTCGCCCCGATTTTCACTGTTATTCCTGTCGTGTTCATCTTTCTTTGGGTCCTAATCGTTGGAGATTTCAAGGTAAACATTTAATTGTGGCTCCACCTGTGATAAAAACTTCCGATTTGATTTCAGAACTTCAAGGGCAGCAAACTTGTCTGCACGAATTATACGGCGGAGGATCCTATAAACTGCTATCAAAATTTCAGGCCACAACCAAATGGAAAAGAACATTCGCATTAATATAAAATTTAATGCACTTAAATAACAGCTGTATTTGATTTATTTCTTAACTTTTCGAGCCTGAATCATGAGTCACTTATTAACTATATGACTACTCTCACGTTCGCAGTTTTTCTAGTTTCTTATGATTATCAGGAACGTCTTTTTTAATTCACATAAGTACCAAGAAAATGCATTAAAATATAAAGTGTGGGTATCACCTGTTATGATCACTTTTAATCAAGTAGAACTAGATACCAGGCCAAGCAGTTTTTGGTAGAAACTTAATAGGCAGTAAATACCCGCACCATACTCCTGAAGAAGGATGGTAACCTTCGAAATTGTTGAATACTTGTAGGCGCAATTTTCTTCCCTCGCTTTGACACTTCAGACTAGCTAAGCTGAAATGTCAAAAACCGGTCATTGATAACGAAAAATTCAAAAGCTCAATGATGATTCATCTTGTTGATGACAATTCTTAGTCCCCAATAAACACTTTCCACAAGATTACTTTCATTGCAGTTGTTCACTGTGTTGGAGTAGTTAAAGCAACTCCTGTTTCTTAATATTTTAAGAAGTACAAAGCGAAGGCCTTCATGATGTCATCAAAACTATCTCCAACAATTCAACTGAGCAACGGACAAGCTATGCCAGTACTTGGCCTTGGTACATGGCGCTCCTACGAATCCGAAGCTGAGAAAGCTGTGAAAATGGCAATTGATTGCGGTTACCGTCACATCGATACAGCATTTGTGTACGAAAATGAAGCAGAAGTTGGAGCAGCAGTGAAAGCTAAAATTGTTGAAGGCGTCATCAAAAGGGAGGACATGTTTATAGTAACCAAACTGGGTGGCATTCACCATGAACCAAAATTGGTGGAGCATGCTTGCCGACTGAGTTTACGAAATCTAGATCTCGGTTATATTGACTTGTATCTTATGCATTTTCCAGTTGGCCAAGTTTACACTGGAGACAGGAACGTTCATGGAAGTGGTGCTTGCACAGATGTAGACTATTTGGACACATGGAAGGAGATGGAAAATCTTGTTGAAATGGGATTGGTTCGTGGCATCGGATTGTCTAACTTTAACAGTGAACAAGTTGATCGTGTGCTACAGAATTGCCGAATCAAGCCGTTGGTGAACCAAGTTGAATGTCATCCAGCGTTCAATCAAAAGAAACTGATTGAATTCTGTCGGCAAAGGGGAATCGTCGTCACTGCATACTGTCCCTTGGGGAGGCCAAACCCCGAATACAGGTCTCCTAACTTCATATATGACGCAACTGCTCAAGCTTTGGCCAGGAAATATAACAAAACACCAGCTCAGGTGTGCTTGAGGTACTTAATCGACATAGGAACGGTGCCAATTCCCAAATCTGTCAGCAAGCATAGAATTGAAGAAAATTTCAACGTTTTCGACTTTAAACTCAGTGAAGAGGACCTTAAAGTGATAAATGGATACAATACGAATCGCCGAATGATTCCATTTTCTGGAATGAGATCACACAAATATTTTCCATTCAACATAGAATTTTAAAGTGTACCTGAATAAAAGTAATCATTTATATGAAAAGAAATTGTTTAATGATTTTTCATGTACTTGACGGTTAGTGTTTATGACTAAAAGTACGACACACTTTTCTACAATTATCATTTCGATGAGAGTTCCAGCTAATATATAGGAGAATCTCCATTCTAATATATTTACTCCAAATGTATCGTTCTAGTAATATTGTACCTAAACAATTTTAAGTAGTCAAGTAATGAGTAGTTTTCTTATCTTTTACTTGTTACAGATTTCTATTACATATCAGTTGATGCACATTTTTTCAAAAATCCTGCAGCAGCCATATATATATATATATATATATATATATATATATATATATATATATATAAACTATAGTTTTCTCTAAAATATTTTTTAACACAAAGTTGAAAAGCCACTGCATAAGTTGTTCTTGCTATTCATGACAGATAGAAGAACTAAATACAGTTTAAGATGCAGTGTTGGTGTGATACTTTTACGAAATAATCTAGTTTTGGAAAATATATCAAAACTGCAAGGTTTGTAAGAAATACTTTTAAAAACTACCATTTGAATAGAATCAATCTCCAGAAAATAGAATTCGTTGATTGCCTATAATTAATAAAAATCAACGATCCACCAACTGTTCCATCAATTCTATACAGCGGCTTTCAACGAACCAAGTAGTAGCGTCAATTTTCAACTGACTGACATATGTCACATATATGGCCGCGAATAAAGTACCCACGGTGGTGTATATCTGTTTATTGTTTTGTTTTAATTTTTCTTTAGTTTTTTGAAAAGAATTATCAAAAGGACTATCGCATGTGCTCTGTGAAAAAATGTTCTATGGATTTGTCTAGTTATTGGTAGAACAAGTTTTTGTTAAACAAAATTCCAGTGAATTTAAAACACACAGACGCATCCCATCACAAACGCCATTCACCGCCAGAATGTCTACTAATGATTTCATTGATGATTTTATCGAGGAATATAAGAATCAACCATGTTTATGGAAAGCAAACTCTGCTAATTATAAGAATCGCACAAAGCGCCAGGAGGCTTATATGAAATTAATTGAAGTTGCGGCAAAACACGGCGAGCATTATAATATCGAAAGAACCAAGCAAAAAATCAACAATTTACGCTGTGCGTTTAGACACCAGTTGAAAAAATATACAGAGTGTAAAAACAACAAATCTGGTAAAGAAGAGCCTTATTGTCCCAAGCGAAGGTATTTTGAGAGCCTTATGTTCTTAATGGAGGAGGAGAAGCCGGCGAATCGAATAAAATTAGCGGAAAAATTAAAGGAAATTAAACTGACGCGGGTCATAACTAGGAAAGATAACCAGCCGATAATAAAAAAAGAAATAATCCAACAGAAGAATGAACCAATGAAGATAGCTATAGAGACAATTGAAAATTCAAATGGTGGAGATCATCAAGAGGAAGTCATTGAACTGGATCACGAGGAGGCTGAACACCATCAATTAGAGTCTGGTGAAATGCAAGAGGAGAGTGAAAACTGTACGGTGCATTCTGAAGACATATCCGTAGCAGGTGAGTCTGTAAAAGATGCAAGTGGCGTTGTGTATCACGCCGACGTTCAACAGAGCGACGACGAAGAGGAAGGTTATAAAATTCTGTGGCCCGTCAATCAATCAAATTCGATCGATGGCATTCAAGCAAATTACATTCGAATGGCACAGCAATCTCCGACAACCCAGCAACCTGCGCAGTCACAGACTTCGACGACGTCGGCCACTATCAGCGCCCCACTCACAACGACAATAATACATCACGATCTCACAAATTCTGGTCACTCATCTGCTGCCACTCAGATCGCTTTACCGACGTCCATCACGATTCAACCTGTTTCCAAGCAAAGTGACACAGTCATATCGCCCGAGGGCTTGCAACACTCGAACATCAGACGAAGAACAATCTCCATGTGCTCCAATAAATCTCAATCAGTTGGTACAGCAGAGAACTACGAAAGTACCCAGGAACCCTCAGCAAAAAAGGTGAAAATAGACTGCGCCTCAAGTGACTTTGAGAAGCTCCTCACCCTGGCTTGCAGTAAAATGAATGCCCCGGATGCGCAGCCCGAAGATAACTTCTCAATGTTTGGCAAAATTGTGGCGCATAAGATGCGCACCATGGATCCGCAACAGGCGATGTTCGCAGAGAAAATAATTTTCGATATCCTCTTCGAAGGCCAAATGAAGGTGCTCAAATATCCATGTTCAGTCTCGACGCAGTACGGCACTGCAATACCAGTCTCGCGCTCCACAATCTTTCCGATGCGACATTCTGGCTCTAGCACAGCTCCTGGATCGATAGTGGCGACAAGCACCCAACAGCAACCACAGACATTTGTTATATCTTCTGTGGACTGTCACGGCACCCCGACTGAGATCCATGCGACAAGTTCGGCCCACCAAACACACTACACCCCTCAGAATGCTCACTACACTACCACCACCACTGGGGACTCAAAAGTTGAAGAGTAATTGTAATCTAATTCCCCCCGAAGTAGTTTTTCGATGTTGTGAAACGTGCTAGTAGACATTGGCCCCCTCCCCAAAACAAAACAAACTCTTTTTTTTTTTAAATTTATAAACAAAAATTGTTTCCATATACCATTTCTGTAGCTCCCCTTTATTTTTTAATTATATTGTTACTGTCAAATCATATAGCAAATAAAATAAAAATATAAACTTTTTTAAATTGTCGTATAAGACATAAATATTATAATATTAAGGACTGTAGGATCAAAGAGAAAATAAAAATCCGCTTGAAAAAGTGTTTAGTGTTTAACGGAAAAGTAAAACAATTATTTTTCATTCAATGATTAAAAATTGCATTGTGCATCTTAAAGACATTACAATAAATCTCTTAAGCTGTAAAATTGTGTAGGTTATTTATTCTTTCTGTCCGCTTAACGAATTTAATTGCCTTCTGGGAGACTGCGAAAATCGTTTGAAACCTGTTTGAAACGTTATAAAACGAATGTTAATATAAATGAATGTTGCTTAAATCGTACATCGATGGTATTATAAAACTTTCGATAAGTGGTAATTTTTTAACGAATCACCACAAAAACAGTGTTGGTAAGAGTGCTAGTACATTAAGACTTCTTTTCCAGTATCCGTAACATGTACTTGCACTTTTCAAATTCAAATTTTTCAGTGGCGTAGCGTGGGAAATTTTAAATGGTAAGTCGGTAAAAATATACATACATCTGCAAAAGCTTTCTGAATTGTGATTGCTTTTTGCAATTCACGTATAAGTAAAGCAAATCAAGCCAATTCTTCAGCAAATAATTCGAAGAAAACCGGTTTGTTTTTTCATGAGACATATTTTGCAGACAAGGGTCAAGGACAGCGAACGATAAATGGAATACAAGGAAAGAAAACTAATTTGTTCTAGCCCGCTAGTTATAAAATTACCTGATATTTTCTGGGTTACTTTGATTTGTTACTATTTCTTATCCTTTATTAGTCTTTGTTTGCGGCTTTGCGGTTGTCTCTCTTATGATGATTGAGTATATGATGCTGGAGAGGGATGAAGCTACGTATTATTAAAGTTATTGAGTACCTTACAAATTTTAGTACTTTTTAAATACTCTCTAAAGGCACATACATACATATCATATTTACAGAAGTGTCACATCCATCGTTTGCTTAGGAGTGGGTCTAATGAGTAAGAAATCCTGGTCCGCGTGACATGATATAAAAATGTACTTTCAAAAGTACTTGTATAGGGTGGTCAAACCATAGTGCAAAATGTTAATTGTGAATCACACCTTAACTTCAAGTTATTTCCGGTAGGAAATTTGAAAACACCTGTTGGTTTCTTCTGCGGAAATTATTGCTGTTGTTCGCTATAGTTTGGCAGTAGTGCCGTCAACCTCTACTCGTCGTCGTGCCCGACAATTGAACATCTTAAGAACATAAGAAAATTGAGAATATGAACCTAGGCGATATGTACTTTAAAGAGGATGGTGCCACTTGCCACTCAGCCAACGAAACAACTTTCATGCGAGAAATTCTATAGTTGTGTTATCTCACGTTGGGGCGATATTGATTGGCGGTCACATTCAAGCGATTTGAAACCGTTGAACTTCTTTGGGTTATATTTAAAAAAAAAGGGTACATATTATTGAGCTACGAAAAATTCAGAAGCTGTAGGTAGAAAATTCGTTTATTTTTGAAGTAAAATATTTGACAATTTGGAACTTGTAAAATGGGTAAACTTGTTCACAGAAGGAAAATATAAATACCCTCAGAACAATTTTCTAATACTGAACTGCATATACTTAGAATAATAACAGCCGGAATATATTTACCGTTGATATGATAGCAGACATATCAACCTAATCAAATGTGAAAAGTATGTAAACTAAATTTCAATTCGAATCAAACTCTTAGCAAATCGTTTAACCAAAATAAAGCGACGATGGTCGCCGAGGATAAGTGGATTACGACACCCTAGCCAAAGGTCCCAGGTTTAATTCTTAGACTGTTCATCACGCATTTTTGTACGGGATCACCTCTTTCGACTTGTTTGTCTGTGAAAAACTTTCCAAATTAAATGTCCCCTCTACTCGTGAGGAACAACAGCATACACAACAACTTGCTGAAGAAGTTAGGCTCTGATCTTTGTGGGCTGCAGTTTCAACTTATGCCAATTACAGATGCGGAAACACATTAAGAACGCCATGTCACAGTAAATGATGATATGGGCTACGCAGAACAGAAGAAAGGACAACTTCATTCATTGAATCCAACATAGCCTGTCCTTGTATGGCACTCTCTATGAGTGTTGGAAAATATTTTATTCGTATCTCTTACTCATGACACAATTTTTGAAAATCTTCCGTATTAGTGAATATCATGTCAATTGTGCGTGTACAGTGGACCAGTCAATAATTCAAATGCCAGTTAAAAGGGGACTCAATAAAAGGGTTATAAAAGATTAAAGACTTCTTAATATATTATTGAAAAGCACTTTTGTTTTCTAACAGCTACCAATTAACTATTTTTCTGCAGAAGGAAGACTATCCGATTCCATTCAGCTATTAAGACTTGTTTGAAGTCGTTCCTATTGCTTATGTACAATTTCTCTTTGTCAATTTCTCACATAAAACTGAAATCATTCATTTATTTTACAATCTCTTCTAAGTTTAGTTATTAATTGACAATCGAAGGGATCGGTTACACAAGAAAAAACAAAGGTTGTATTTTTGTTCTGAACGACTCGTGTTTTTACATTTGTATATCCGGGTGAACAGATTTTGTTAGAAAGGGAGATACCAAAATAGCTAGCATTTGTCATATTAGTGTTTATTTGGAATTTACTCACCTACTCAAATATCCCCATTCAATTCCACCGTATTAGGTGAATTTTAATGAACTAATACTCACTTAAGATCTTTATGTCGTAGCTTACGAAATCTGTGCTTTGCTTGCTAAAGTTGACATACTTTCTCATTCAGAGAAATCGGTTAAAGCCCACTTCTGGGACAATTACCATCTTCGCTCCAACTTGATTCCATACTTCATTCGATGTTCTTCATAAAAAGGCTTATCAAAATAAAAGTGAGCAGCAGGAGATTTACAAGCACATTGAAAAATTGAGCGGAAAGCACTTTATAAGCAAAGCAACGCGTGTTTGATAGTTTCTCAAAACCGCCATCTTTTTAATTTGTGATATTATATGACTCCGTGATCGTTTTTAGATATATTTTAAAGCTTCAATTGCAATTTGAACTTATGCATAAAAGGGTGAAGTGAGTTAACTACTGCAAATGAATGAGAATATCAGGAGTAGACGACAAAATTAAATATTGGAATACAGTGAATAATTTAATAATAAAAAATGTTATTTCATTTGTCATTTGTCCTTTAATAATTCAAACTGAGGTAATGACGTCACGCATGACCAGTCAAAACTATCAAACACACCTTGTTCTCCTAACAACATTAGCTGAAAGGATCCTTTACTGAAGTGAGAGTGTGTTAGGGTAGCCGCTAAAAACAATGAGCCAAATTACGAAATCGATCCCGATGCAAGGAAAGGAAGGCGGCTCTAATCTTCTACAGCGCTGTAACACTAGAGCATGAATGTACTTTCGTTAGCGGCGTCTCATCGTAGGTCCCCATTCACTCTGAGAATTATATCAAATACAAAGCTGGAAGAAAATGAAAAATAGGAAAAGAAAACGCCAAGAGCTTTCGTTCTGAAATCGTATTTGTATAATTGTAGGGATTTAAATAATTTGTCTTGTTAAAATTTTATACACACTTATATTGTTTTGAAAATTTGATAATTTATATATTTGCTTTTATTTCATTGGCGGTTAACACAATACTGTAACTTTTTAAATGTTGGCCGATAATATATATGCTCAAATTGTGTTTGAATTGTATTTAATTTGCATAAATATTAGCAAGAATATAAGTCTTTAACAACTGTCAATAAACCATGAATATATAATTTTCATCTGCAAACAAACTCAACAGAATATAAAAGAAAACAAACAATAAAACGTTTAATCTAAACACTTGCCTTAGAAGTATCAAAAACTATTTTCTGACAAGAAAATTGGAAAATTTGTTCTCGTCTGTTAATCTGTTTTCATTGTGTTTCATTTCACTTTTCGTTTTAAATGAGCATAGTATCATATGTTGGGGGGTGAGGGTGTTTTGTACAAGAATATCGTTCTGTTATTTATTGTGTGTTCTTTTTTTGTACTGTTTATACATATGTATATAACTTGGATGTGTACATATTTTATTATATAATTTGCATTGAATTTACAAACATGATTCATAACATAGATTGGTACAATTATGTACATATATATATATATATGTGTTTGAATTTGCTTTATTGATTAATACTTAATGTCTTGTGTATTAAGATGTATTTCTGTTTTTGCTTTGCTTTTATACATAACTACAACGACAGATATATGTTTAATAAAAATAATTTTATCTAGAATTTGTTATTTTTCTTTATATATAATTTATTTAAATATTTATAATTTAATAGTAATACATTGCAACAGTTCTTCAAATAATATGAATATTTAAATATATTTCTATTTTTTAATTTTGTTTAAGTTACATTTCTGGATTTAATCGTTAATTATTGCCAACTCTTATGGTTATTCAATTTTAGTCGTTTAGCTTTGTTTTAGAAAAAAATGTTTTGTTGCGGCGGAAGTGCGATTCAATTCAATATAAGGATATTGTTTTAAATTTACATATGTACCTCATCTTCAACTAAATCACCTTTTTTCAAATAATTTAAACCAATGGAACCATAATTGCATTGAATTACTTAGTTATGGACTTATACCAGCAACATTGTGGATATGTTAACGCACTACGAAATTAAACAAGTGGAATACATTCAGGGGTTCACTCGGGCTATTTCAAACATAAACATTATATTACATATTTAAAACGAAGACTGGTTTGTTTGCATCACAAATGCGACACGATTGTTATGAACTTTTGGTTTGTCTTTTTTGTTCAAGGCGTAGTTGTCAACGCTTAACTACAAACACACACAGAGAAAAATTAAGTTTGAAATTTTTTCCATTCAAGAATGGATTTTTTATTATTTTGTCTTTTTCCTACATCTTTCTTTTCCACCGACTTAAAATCCTTTTGAAGAATTGTATTTTCTAAAATCTGACCAAAAACCTACTTAACATCTGAAAAGTGAAAAAAAAAACCTGCGTTCAAGAACAATTTGAAAAGAGTCCCTAAGACCGCAGGTAATGTGGTTTCTACGTATTAAAACAAAGCCGTGAATGTTGTAAAAGAAATGTATCGAATTAAAGTGTTAGGGAAAACCAATGAAAAAATTATTATCTTACTAGAAAGCTATGAACATCCGAGAAAAGTAAAACGGAACTGTGATTACACCCCAGATAAATGACGGCGACAAAAGACTAACTGAGACCGTTAAAGTCTGCCCCCTTAAAGGAGAGATGAACATTAAGTTTGTTTTCGTACCTGACACAAACAGCATACAACGATGTGAAACAGTGAAAGTTAATATATATATAAATTTCGTAATGTGTCATTGTGTGTATGTTACGTAGGGAATCTATTTTGGCTAATCTACATACATAGATGTCTGAAAATTTTTTAACAGTTCAACTTCGCATTATGAAATTTTCTCAAACAACTTTAGATTAAGGAACAACAATAATACCATACTACCGAACGAATCCAAATAAAAAACACATCATGTAACCGGTATTCTTCTAACTGTTTTTATCATTATCTTCACACACCTACACCTCAGTGAGATCAATAAAATCTATTAGAAAATCAACAATCAAGCATTTTTCGGAAAAAGGAACATTTTAAAGGAAAACAATGAAACAGAAAAATCGCACCTCCTTAACCTTGGTTTAACATAAATACGTATATATGAACTTTAACAACTTACCAAATACAAAGTTTAAAAAGTGGAAGATATCTTATGAGTCCTCTCTCTTTTGCTTTAAGAAACAAACTAAATCCGAAGATTACTACCATGATACACTCGTCGAAACCGTTGTCCTACTTGTCTCGCCTTTTTACAATTGACTACTCTGCACCTGGTCAGCGATTGCGCTTATAACCGGCAGAGTCGGTCTCTGTTTGGACAAATCTATACTATTCCCGGAGTGCAAGGAGTCACTAGCATCACAGTTGACATCCGTGGAATCACTAGTCAGGTCGCTGTCATTAAAGTTCCCATTGGTTAGAATAGTTTGCATGGGAACCATTTCAGCCGTGGTGGTTGTAGCCGATGATGCAGTCATATTGCTCAGGCTACTGTTAGAGTCGAAATGTTTACCAGTTTTGATGTTCGGACCCGGACTCTTCTCAAAGTCCCCCATGGTGTCCTGTGACACTTGAATGACTGAGCTTCGATTTATATGTTTGTCCTTGCGGATCGGTGGCTTAGGCACTTCCTTTGGTTCAGCGTTAATCGTGCCGTTCTTGTGTGTTGCTGTCTTTCCTTCTTTGTCTTTGTCCTTGTCTTTTTCCCTATCTTTGTCTTTTGATTTTTTAAAGCCCGCAATTAACGCCTTATGTGCTTGAGCTTTAATTCCCTCCTTGCTGGAGCGAATTATCGAATTCCTGCTGCTTATCGCCTGCTGTGGCTGCTGTTGATCGCTCTCCTCCGTTATACTCATCAAAGCTTGTGGCTGATGCTGAGTTTGTGACTGCAATAGATGTGGATCATCGCCTTGGATCGGTATGTCGTCTGCAATTATTTATTTTTAGTTTACAAAATAAACAGAAAGGAATTAAAAATTTATCGAGAAGTTTATTCGGTTTTTGCTTTTCTTTTAGATTCTTATTTTTATTCTGAAATGTTGACGTTGATTGAGTAAAAGCACGCACAGAGCAACTTTGCATTAAACAAATTGTATCTAGTCGAAAGCTTTTGAAAAACACCTTAAAGTTGTTTTCAAAGGATGAGTCGCCTTAAAGGAAAAAAAATCTCTGGACGTACGTTTCCCCTTCTCTACACCATGCCTTATGTTGATTTGTTATACAAATAATTAAAATAACTTGACTTTAATAAGCTACTTAAATAATGAATTGAATTGAAGTTAATTCAGGATTTAAACTTGCAATTAACAAAGGTTAAACTAACTTTATTAATGCAGCAGTTAACATTTACCAACAAAAGTCATACAAAAAATAATTAAGCCAAAGATATGTTTTAATCGAATCCAGTGCAGACGACACAGTCTAATGTAAACGATTCTCGAAACAAATATAGAATATTTCCTTAAATTGCTTCGTACTTTACCTTATTCAACTTTATTTATTGTAAAAAAATTACAAAGAATCACAAAGTAGTATTAATTGTCACTTGTTTTGATGCCCACCTTTCACCTAGGATTTTTTGCGCGTTTTGATAGAAGACCGTTATCGCAAAAGATTAATATTGTACATGTTACTACTACACCCTTCACCTATCGAAAGAAAAACGTTCAAACTTAAATTATTACAAAAAGAAAATTGTGAAGTAGGAGGAAGTTTGTCAGAGTGTTACTTATAGTTAAGACCTTACAACAGATTAAACTGGGACAATTTTCTGGCTGGTGGCTGCCATAGCATAGTGGATAAGTGAGCCAAATTCTACACGGGAGGTGTAATATAATTTTCAATTCTGAGCTCAATTCTTACCGTTGCCAATTTTTTACGACTCGCTCTCTCTTAAGTTGCTGCCAATGCTTAGAAGACTTTTATCAATGTTAGGGTTCTTCAAATTTCTTCGTTCGTAAAAGAACAATAGAATTGCATGGGCGTTGTTCCCTTGTGTACCACCCAATTTATCTTTTTATGTGTGTCTTCTTAAAATCAATACCACCTTTTCGATGCACGAAAGGCAAATTATCTGACTTTCGAATTTAATTTAATTTATTTGGTGTACACGACACACGTGTATTGTACATACATGCTCACAAACTAAACTTTAAAGTCGAAACTAAAAATTTCGAAATTAGGCCATGTTGCAAATGTTATCTTTAGTACAAGACTTAATGGATATGAATCTAGGAACTCCTCATGAGGAATCAATTTGCGCGGAAGGAAAAAAATGTATGTCAAGGGCCTAAGCAAACTTAATAAATTTCATTTCGACGGTAAAAAGCGTGTGTTACCAAAGTTTGTCAAAATAATTAGTATTAATGAACTATATGTATGAAACGGTGGAAAACGGCAACGTTTATGATCATTTTGAGAATATAGGATTTAAATAGAGTGTTTTTTTTTACTTTATTGCTCTAGTGAAAAGTAAATAAATTGTAACTATTTTTGTAATAATCACGATTAGTTGGAGTAATTCCATTAATTTTTTTATTACAGTTTTGTCGACGGGAGACTTTTAACGGTTTCAAAACGTTGTAAACACATAGAACAGCAACTTTTACTTTACTTACTTTACACTATTATATGTTTATAAAGAGCACACAAAAATGTCGTTGCATCCTGGTTGAAAATCACTGGATTATGTAGTCGTAAATATGCGGGACCCACTATATATTGTATCAATAGAAACCTATTCAAAATTTTGGCATTAAACCATAATAGGCGCCTGGCGAAAGAAATTACGAATATTTGTTTATCTCTGGAAGCAGCTCTATCAATCTTGCACATATGTGGGTAAGAGCGGTTCGTGTGTGTTATTCTCTCACGAGTAGAGTTTCGTTCTTCGGTTTATCGCCGATTTGGACCGTCAAAATTAAAGAAGCTTTGTCAGCACCTCTAAAAAATGCAATGTGTTCAATCCAGGAATGGAACCTGGGATCTTTGGCGTGTGAGTCGACACATCCACTATGCCACGACACACTGCGGCCGCCCCACAATTTAACCGCACTTACTTTTCAGATTATTAAAAACATTCAAAAAATCATGTTTTTGAAACTAATAAATGGTCTGCTTGCCATTACAAGAATAAGTCATGTGAACCATTCTAAGAACACAATTATAAATGGCTGTGGTACGTACATATAGGATAAGAGACAGCAAAACACGGAAAAATTCGAATGAGAAGAAGCGACTATAGAAGAAAACATAGACGAATATTCAAATAAGAGAAGTATTAATGTTGGTAAACTTTTGTACTTCTATTACGATTGCTTCTGGAGACTATAACACTACAAACACTTTCGTTTGCACATTAGAAGGTCTTTTTAAAGTTGTATCATAAGTTGTTTTAATTTGCCGGCTACTTCAGTCAAAAGCTAACAAGTTATTGAAACAATTTTCAATAAGTTAAATGAATTAACCCCATTAAGCATATGGCTTTAAACTAAGAAGCTAGCATTTTAAAACAATGTTTGAATATTATCCACCAGTATACGAGAATATTATATTTACATGAGTAAGCGGTTAAAGTGAAAACAGCCCTTAAGCGGTCTACTTAAAAACAACACAGAACTTTAGAACTTCATCTCAAAGCTAATCGCCTAGCAGATGTTGAGCAGATGTTAACAATGAGATAATGATGATGTGTAGGCAAATAAACTACCAAATAAATCAAATCATAATTTTGAATTGTTTCATCCCCAATTCCAAATGTTAATGTTATTCGTCCAATACGTGTGATAACCCAAATCCATCAGTGATATCTTAATGTGAATATTTACCCATCCAGTTTTAGTTTGTGCCAAGGAGTTAACCACTTTGCCCGATGTATTCAGTTCAATTGTATAATGATTTTGTTTGTATACTTGTGTGGAAGAATTTTAGGTTATCAAAAGAAAATATATATTTAAAAAAAAATTATATCATTTTCATATATGTAGTAAATTCGTTTGTTTGTTAAACAAGACTCATGCAACTTACAAAATTAAACTAAGAAGAAAAAAGTGTAAGTTTGATAGTAACAAACAAGTTTTAAAACGATTGGTCAATTGTATTGGGATGGGACAACCTCGATAACATGTTTCTTTGTCTGCCCGAATTCCCAACTGCTTTAAGGAACACTGCCCGCGTCACTGGCCGTTGTCGGTCGCGGGTTTAGTGTGGTGTGTAGCTTGTTAAAATATATGTTAATACAGTTTTTTTTGGTTTGTTTACTTTGTTAATAATTTTTTATTGCTAGTTTTCTATTTATGCTTTGGGTGTGATAACAACAATTGTAACAGTAGGAATAAATAATTATAGAATTAATTAGCATTTGTAATACATCTTAAAAATAATTTTATTTGCTTTCCTTATTGATTTGTACGATTTGTCTTCATTAGATGTGTGTGAATCAATTTATTAGATAAAAAGTTATGTCTAGAGATTCAATTTGGAATGTTAACTTCTTCCTTTGTTATACCTAAGCCGGCATATGAGGCAGAATCTAAAAATCAATTAAAATGAATTTAGAGGCAAAAACAGAATTTGCGCAAATAATGATCTAATTAAGGAATGGTATGAAAATGAAAGACGTCTATGTTTGTCGAAATGTAAGCGAAATGAAACTCTCGAATTTAAGCCTGCGATGTGAATGTCATTGAAGCCCTTAGTTTGCAGACAGTTGGAACTAAACGATGCCCGGTTTTTGGTTAAATATACAAAACCTCGAAGTTTGTGGAAAATGTAGTTTTCGATATCCATTTTGAATGGATTGCAGGTATGATATATCTCTTACTCTAACAAAGGTTATTGACTTTATAAGTAAGCAAAAAAGCAGGCCAATGTAATTCTAATGCAGCAGAACTGTACGAAGACAAAAGCTGTCTCAGATGTTTAGTATTCGCGAAAGGTTAATATACAATAACTTGGAATTTTAACTTGACACCTGGCACCCATTCAATACGTCATGGTGGCGGCTGAAATCTCCAACTCTTGCTATTTAAGCTCAAATTGTGAATTCCCTCGAATACGTGTCTACGTACTCATGACAAAAAGGAAAATTTAAACAGGATTTATGTTGTTGACTTCGAAATTTTAGTTTGACTGTGAGGTACTTTATTTTCAAGATACTATTCAGAATACAAAAATGACTGATCATTTTAAGTGAAATTCGAGGATTGAAATCGGGCTCCAATTGTCAATTTCAAGAACAGCAGCAAGTATTTTTGCTTTTTTTCCGTCTTTCAGTGCTAGTCATCTCGAACTTGGAATTCGGCCACTAAATAGCGAAGGTACTCGTAATATACATAGAATACATATTTATATAATCGTATCATTTATTGTCTATTTCGTTTTGTCTTAAATTTTACATGAGGCCCTAGTGCTCAAAATGAAAGAATTTCCGATTCTAAATAAATTAAACAAAAATACAGGTAAATTCTTAGGTAATAATAAGAACAGATCTAGAAAAGTAATAAAGCCGGCTTTGGTAAAACTCTGGTGTTTGATTAAAATTTAGGTATGTCCTGATGCTACACTAATTTTTGACGTTTTCTGTGATTTTTAAATAACTATGTCAAATGCTAATAAAAGTTTTGTGAAAAATGTCATTAAAAGCTCGCATTAATATTCAATTCCTTAGGCACGCGGCAAAAAGCAATATCATTAGTATGGGTAGTGAGACCAAAAACAAAATTCAAAACAACTATTCACAATCAAAAAACAAATCGAAGGAATTAACGTTTTAAAAACGAATTGTAATCTCAGCAGCAAAGAGAACAATGAGGAAACAAATAAGTTCACCTTAAATTGTTAAAATACTATTGGCGTATTCATATTGGTATTCTGATATATTAATCTATGCATGTGAATGTGTTTCATTTAAAAAAAATTTTTTGTTTTTTATACTAGCTACTATTTATTGATGATTGTGTAACCAGATGCCGTCTGTATTATATGTATGCTCGCAGGTCGACCATTAGCCAATAAAGCATCCTTCTCATCGCCAGATTCGCACGAGTCTTCCAGATTGTTTATCAACCGTGCACCCGCACTAGATCTAAGTTCGGGAGATTTCTTTGCGGGTGATGATGATTTTTTTCGGCGTATAGCCGCCACCATTGATGAATTGGTTAAACTGTTTAATATCTCTTCGGCCGGTTTCATCGGTTGCTGGGGCTTTCGTATCTTTGGAGATGCGTTTGGCGATGAGTTCTTCGATGACGATAATGATTTCTTTGGTGAGTCGGGCTCCTCTTCTATGCTGGACGTCTTACTACCAGGACTATATTTCCATCCCCAGGTTTTCCAACGCAACGGATTTATTATGCTACTATCGACGATCTTTTTACTTCCATCTTTATGCTGTTGCTGTTGCATGGTGGGATCGTTGTTACTGTCGAATTGAACCAATGCCTCTGGGTTGTTGTTATCGATTATGCGATACTGTTCGACATTTGGTTGATGCGGTAGGCTAGCCAGAAATTCCATGTCCAAATCGTCTAACAAAATTTTTACATACAACATAATATATATATACATGGAAAGTTTTCTTTTTTTTTTGTTAAAATAATAAGAGATAGTGTGTTGGTTTTTTTTTACTTTTATGCTTTTGTTAAATAAATAGAAAAATCATAATAATCATATAAAACCATATACATACATACATACATATATAAGTTTATGTAATACCAAACAAATTGGAAAAAGGGGGGTTTGTGGTGGTGGTGGTAGTGGTGGGAAGAAGTGAAAGAAATCAAAGAACAAAATTTCGGCAGAAAAACGTGGTGTTTTTTATTTTTTAGAAAATGTCACAAAATCAAATCCGCATAATGAAAGTCGAACTATGTACATTTTATTTCTATACAATCTTTGATTGTCGATCATCGTTTTCCTTCTTACGCACTATAACGTATAATTTGATTTCTGTTCCTATGTTCTCGAAAACTTGATAATTAGTTACGTGAAAGCAGTTAGGATATTTTTACGGTTTGTTTGTCAAATAACTCAAAGAAAAAAAACATAATTTATTTTCGTCACAATCTGTGCGCTTGATTGAAATGAGTTTAAGGAATTACATGCAACTCATGAATTAATGGAAAAAAGCGTACCACATGCACTCTTCACTAAATGTATACACACTCAATTACATACTACTTTTACACTGTATGGGCTCAGGAACATGAAAAGTAAATAAATTAAAATGCATAACTAGACAAATTTGAAATGAATCAAAGAATACGAATGTGTTTAAGCTGGTGGAGACTAAAATTAATCTCAATGCTGTCTGATATTTATGGCAACAGGAGGAGAAACAAAACGATATAACGAAATAATAGCTAGTGCTCTGAACCTATTTTATTTTTTTTTTATTTTTTTTGTAAGAATTTATTAAATTTGTATTTAATTATAAGGAAAAACATTTTAGAACAACAAACGAAAGGTATACATTAGGCAATGGTTGTGGTCGGGTGACTTACCTGGCAATTTTTTCGTACGAAATGATGCATTTGTAATCATTGATTTTGACACAGTTGGTGCTGTATTTGTCGCTGGTGTCAAGGCTACGCTTAGTCCCATGGGACCGTCACTAGGTTGTCCTACAAAAAAAAACATATATTTTTGTTCATGCTTTATTCTTCAAGATTTTTTTTTAAACGATAGATGAATGTATAAATACTATAAATTTGAGTGCTTCTACAGCGCAGTTTTTATTTGAGAAGTTACTCCATAGATATATCGTTAATACTTTTTGACGGTTGTGAACAACTAGAAGGAGCCAACACCTTGCAAAAATGCGAGACGTTCCAAACCAAGACTTGAATTTCGAACATTCAGCGTGTGAGTCGACGCACTTATGTACCCGCCACGACAGGGTAAGTAAATAAGTTATTATGCCTCAATGTCTTTATGTGCAATAACACGGCAAGTAAAATACTACCAACCAGACTGAAAATAATTCGAAGAAATCTCTGTTAGCGAAAATTTACTATCCAAGCATCTGCATAGTACAGTAGACTAGGTCTACAAAGACCTTATAAGCAAAAGCTGTGCTATGACTTTCTTTTAAATCCCATTTAGGCCCTCAAACACTGCGGTTGGCGAGGGTTATCATTTGCACTGTCTATTAGTGCGTGCCATTTTTGAAGAGTAATGCGAAGCAGTTCGTTACTACTTTTGAAATTATTAACATTCTGCTCAAGACATCCATGATGACCGGCTTTTTTTGATATATGTAGATACATACTTCCTCTTACTCCCATTCACCGAAAGGAACGTCCTTTTCGAGTCTCAATGGGAAGATTGCGCTTCTAGTCAAGTGCTCGGGTCTGAATTTTATACAACCTTGATAGAGCTAAGTCCAGAAGAGATCAGGGCGACTTTTTCATTTGATGGTCTGTGCAGTCCTTAGTTAGATATTCTCTCGTGTGCAATACATTCACCCTTATTACGAGCGGCTTTGAACGCCTTGTCGTCAAGCGACTGAACAAAAACGGAATATATATAATATAAATAAATATAAAATACATAATAAGGGTGATTATGTAAACAGTTTTATATCTTGGCTTATAAATGTATTTGTATATCTTCTTTATGTTCATAATATATGACCAATGAATTGCGGTAAACGCAAATGATAAGTACCACTACAAATTAAGAATTGTTACCGTTTAGTTTGAATTAGGATTGAGTTATGGTAGACGGGTTCATGTGTAGTAAACAGCTGTTTGCAACGCGATTTCTTTTAAAAAGCGTGTCTTTTGATTTTTTAATCTACGATCACGATTTTCGGTGTAATAAAAATTTAATTAAATCAAATTTGAAATACATTACATTGATACACTTTTTCGTTTAAGAAATTATCGCCGACTATTAGTTCCCTCAATAACTAACAATTTCCCTCCTCTGTGTTTACAAATTACAAAACACTATTGCACATACATACATTCATCGTAAACGTAGAAGCACAAAACATTTTTGAGCAAAGAGCAAATATAAAAAATATAACTTACCCGAAGGATTCGCATGAAGTGAGTTCTTAACTGCACTTGTCACCAAAATGACATCAGAAAACATTTCATAGCACCCCCTTGTGTGAATATCTTCTAAGGTCTGTATGGCTATTGTTCCAAATCCATTAAACATAGCAAAGTAAATGGCGTGCACCAGTTCAACTAGAAAGTGTGAGGACAAAGCTATTCGTGGCGGTGGTCTCGGTACAAGAACACTTGTCGGATCTGAACCATAAGATGTACGATGGGCATGGCCAGCTTTTGAAAATCCCTGATTGACAATTTGCGATGCCATGCGACACAAATGAAGTAACGCGTTCTTTTGCACTAAACTCAACTGGTGATTGTAACAGAACAACAGGGCGGTCATGACTTTCATTCGGCTCTGAGCATTGATTGTTTCTATCTGTGAGTATGGACCCCATTTGATTTCACGATTCGAATTTTCCTCCCACCGTCTGAGATCAGTTATGGGAAGACTTTTTTCCTAAAAGTGAAAATAAAGAGAAGCAACAAATTAATTCTACACATTTAAATGTAATAAATAGATTAAATTACTTCGTGATAAATTGATGCTTGCGCCAGTACAGGTAAGCGGAATGAGACAACTTTTGGGTTCCCATCTTCAGCTGTTATCTCAGCATTGTAAATGCATATAAGAAGTGTTTCAACGCTACGACAACTTTTCTTATCCCCCATTGCTACCGAGTTAAGATATACATAAATGAGAACAGGAATAAATTGCATTGGAAATTTTTTCAGTCCATCTTCATTTGATCGATAAAAACTTAGGAGTTGGTTGCAAATTCCATGAATTAACTACAATTGAACGTAATAATTAGTTAAGTCTTTTTGATGAGTGTGGAAGCTTACTTCTGGATACTTCAGCCTTTCATTAAATATTGTGTATATTGCTTCAGCGATATCCTGGTTGTTTTGATGCAAACTAGCAAATGATTGCATCTCCGATGGTTGCAGGCTTTCATATTCCGCCAGCCAATCTTGCACTATTGCCTCGGCCATGTTATCCTCGTCTTTACAACCTACTTGAAGAGACAAGAAAATAGATGACAACCATTAAATTATTTGAACACGTCCGTGATTTAAATTAAATCGCTCTAGACGAAGACTATGAATAAGCATTTAAGGGTGAGGTAATCATTACCCATGTGGCGATTTTTATAATTCTATGAAGATATACGCTGACTTAACATCCCAATTGGTAATTGGGGGTGGTGAACAAATACACTTCGGCTTCCTATTAAATAATTTTGCTTTTTTCACTTTTTAATTGAATTGAAGACTTTTTTTTTCTTTTCTTGGCCTTGAACAGAGTCTATTCGCACTTCGAAACTGTCATCACTATTTTCTTTGCACTTTTTTTTCTTGTTTTGACCGATGCGGTATTTCGAAGTATTTATTTTTATTTGTTCCTTACACTTTTTCTAACCATAGGAAAGTTATCTGAACATGTTTTAAGGTCTTAAAATTGCATAATTATGGAGTTTTATCGAATTCGTATACATACCATGTAAAATAGTGAATGTTGATGTTTTGACGTAACTTCTTTGACTGGAGAGTAAAATAACTCACACCAGAGTTCAAGAATACGATTTGGGGGTCATGTTCAATACTACCGCTGTTGACTACATGTATCGATATGGAAGTCAATTTCTTTAACAAGTAGACTGTAAATCTATGCCAAAACCTGTGGTTTATACTAAAAACCTGAGTACAAGTTAAATATTCTCTCACCAACGTATGTGGTTTTAGGTCGAATCCATTTTTTATTTGCAATCTTTATTTTAAGCCCATCACGTATTTTGTAATTTTTTTTCATAAAATGCCAAGAAATGAGCAATTACCCCGAAAAAAATTTTAAACACTGCCTTCATGAAACACACCCACCTAAGATTAATTTCGGAACACCTCCAATGTCAACATGACTTTCTGGTTGTCATCACATTTGTGACAATTCTGAATTAGTTCCGTCAAAGTCGCAGAAAGATTTTTCTTTTCGGGTTTTCTTTAGGACTTTTCAAAAATGTCGGCCCTTATCCGATTGAATAATCGTGCACTCTTGCGAAGTCTTATTTCGCAAACTCGATCAATCAAAACCTCGCCAAAGAATCGTGAGACAGCTACAGTCGCTCCACCTTTAAGCAAAGCGGAGGAACAATTCTCCGAGAAAAATAAGAACTGGGTAAGCTGGGGTTTTGATCACCACGATGAAACAAACGACCGAAATTCCACAAGAGCATCATTCTTCGTATCCGTAACCCTTTGCATTGTCTGGGGTACATTCTTTTGGGCATACACCCCAGATACTAGGTTACGTGATTGGGCACAACGTGAAGGCTACCTGGAGCTGCGTCGTCGTGAAAAGGCTGGCGTGGACTTAGTGAACCCCAACTACATTGATCCTAGCAAAATCACTCTGCCCGATGATGAGGAACTGGGAGATACTGAGATAATCATCTAAATCTGCTGCATAAACTGCCAGTATACAACCCAATGCTGTCGATTTGTTTTCATCAACTAGGTGGATTGTGTTATGTAATTGAATTATAATTTAACAGTAAAAAACGAATTCAATATTCGAACATAGAATACTTGAATAAAAAGTGAGATGAAAGTATTCAATGTGATTAAAGGCAGTTGAATTTAATGTGTAGTAAATACATGATTTTTTCGAAGCGAAAGATAAATTGATTGTTTGGAAGCACATCTCACATGCATCTCGCAGGTTTATGTTTCTCACGCTATTGGAATTTTTAGAAATCAGTTCACGGGTGTACGGTGGAGCTATAAACGAAAAAACAACTAAATAAAGTAAATCCATCGGTTTTTACTTCTAACTGCGTTGAAGAGGAGTTTTACCGCAATACTTACTACAGTAAACTATGTTCATCATTTTAACTACCCCGAATCAAGGTTGGTCTGCAAAAGATTATGTTAACTTGAGTTGGTTTAGGAGAAGGTCCATTGCGGATTGTACATAGGATGACAAGTTTGAATCCTATCAGCACTAGCTTCTAGTATCGAATATTTCATTCGCTCAAAACATCATATTCCTTGGTCACGCACCGGAGAATGGCTTTTTACAGACAAAACGGTTTTGGATAATATTGAGTAATTTCCTGTCTCCCCCAAATTTTCGGACTCAATGGTAAGTAATATAGATGGACTTTCAGATAGTCGAATTCGATCTGCGTTAGACATCCCAATCTCAACAACAAAGCAAAGGATCTATTTTATTAGCATAACAAAGTTTATTTATGTATATTGCATCAATCTGTCGATTGTTGTTTAGTTATCGGCGCTTTTATTTATTTAATCTTTAATCTAAAATTCATATAATACATCTTCAGTTTAATTTGATTTGTTTATTATACTTTACTATGAATCGAAGAATAATGGTGTTGCGTCAAATAGGCCAAGCTGGATGCAGCTCGCATTTACAGGTATTATTATGCCTGTCGTGTTTTACTGATTTGATTTGAAAGTCGTTTTAACTTAAATGAAATGTGTTCTGCATCGCACAGATGCTGCTGATAGGCGAATGCTGCTGCAGACACCACTCAATTAGACACTGGTGGATAAGCGATTGGTGGCTGCACGTTCAATCCCTTCAAAGTTTGTGTAGGTATTGTCGTGTTAACAGTTAGCGGTGGCATACCCGGGAGAGATATTGGTGTCACGACAGATGTTTGCTGTACCTGAGGGTATGATGCAAATGTTTGCATATACGGTAGACTAACATTTGATGTAGGTGGTTGGTAATTTGCTGGTGGTTGATTTGGAACAGGAAAATTGTTCGGATTGTAAAATTGCGGTTGCTGAAAGGTATGAGAAAATGAAGTGTTAAATTTAGAAAGGAAGAGAGGAATAATTTCATTTTGGTACTTGTTGAGAAGCAATAAACTGATTGGATGCAACGGCTGCTGTTGAATCATATCCTGTGGTCATGTTGTCAATTGAAGCTGGTGGTGGTAGATTCGTATATGCCGATTGCTGTGCAAATAATGGTATTTGAGTTGGTGGCGGTAAAGGTGTTGGAACTGAAAATAAAGAAATTACTGTTGATATAGAAATATGAGTTGAATCTAAAAATAACACGCCGTCACATCTTATTAACATATTTTTATGAGACGCTGAAGTTATGCTATATGCTGTTGCGCGTGCATCGTGCATGAAAAAAAAGCTTTTTTCAGACATACTCTAAACCGACGCATTACTTGTTTGACCAGCCGGTTGGGCTTGTAAACCCAAGTGTCTCGGTACACTCAAATTTGAATTTTTCATGGTGCAGCGTAATGTAATTTTACATTCAAGATGTTTACATTTCCTAATAAGAAAAAAGTGTCGTACTTACCACTATTAGAAATCGGCCCTTGTGTTTGCTCGTTTGGTTGTTGCTGTTGGGTCGGGTTCTGTGGCGACGGCAACTGTAGGTTGAGTTCGGGTGCATTCGAAAAGAATGAACTGGGATTCGTCGATGTCGCTTGTCCACCAACCGTTTCCGGCATTGGCACCAGTGGATTGGCTTGTTGTTGTTGCTCTTGTTCTTGTTTGGAATTAGATACCGAAACGGGTGTCATATTTGGTTGTGCAGTAGGTACTAATGGCAATTGTGTTGGTACGGGTAAACTCGCTTGATTACTCACATCACCAGTCGCAGCCGTAACCAAAGGCGAAGTCCCACTTGCTGCGGCCATGGAGAAAGTATTCGTCAAGGGTGGAACATATGGGAAACTCGGATTCACTGAAGTAACTTGTGAGACCGGAACAGGTTCCACCGGTGCCTGCTGTGGCACATTAGATACGGTGCCACTATCAGGTACGGGCATTTTAAATTTAGGCTCACTGGGCACTGCCTGAATAGGAATACGATGTAAATATCCAAATCCAATGCCACAGCCGAGGCTGCCTTCTCCACCCCATTTCGAATTCGGCTTAAGTGAAACTTCACGACACGCATCATCTTCAACATTGTACACATATATTTTAAGAGTTTGATTCTCATGAGTTGCAATGATTGTAAATAGGTCATCGGATTCGTGTCTTATAGCATCGGCGCCAATTATGTAGTCAGTAAAAGCTCGTAGCCCAGCGGCTTCTGCTGGAGATGATGGATGCACCTCGAGAACATGCCAAACGTTTTCATTCGCCCCTTCGAATGAACAAAATCGAATGCTGACACCTAGTAATCCCTGTCCACCCCAGAATGTACTAGGTGTTATAGAAATATATCGAACTGTTTGTGTTTTGCTGCTGTACACAGTCATCTTAATCACTTTGTCAACATTTTGCCTCAGCAGTTCTTTTAGAGTATCGTTATCTTGATCTAAGCGTGTGTTTCCAATTGCCACAATGAAGTCAAAGAAGGCTTCGAGGCCGGCTTTTTGGCCGGGTGAATTGTCTTGAACCTGAAAACAAAAAATAGATAAGATCATTTTGAGATATTATTTGTTTATTGAGACTGATGCGATATTCTTCGATTTTTACCCTTAGTACATGGTAACCTTCAGTACCACCACCAGGAACTTCGATACTATGACCAGCACCCATTATTAAAATATATTTTTGTGAAGTTCCTTTAAATTAATCGTACAATAAAAAATACGTGGCACTGCTTAAAAAAATCTGAATTGAAAATTTCGTTCTTTGACATTTTAATGACAACTTATGACAATCCAAATGAGGATGACGTTGAAGCGTTGTTGAATGTAACCATTGTGCAAGTACACTAAGGGCAGAAGTGGGGGACATACTACCAAGCAAAGTTGGAATGTACTGTCTGATAGTGTAGAGAAGTCTAAAGTAATTCAACATATAATGAAAATGGAGAATGTTTTGTCATTTAAAAATGTTATCGAATACGAATTTTTGGTAGGACGAAAATCACGTCTCCTACTGTACATTTCTTATCGGACAAAACAAACGAAACGTAACACAAAAATACTTGCGTTAATAAACAGAGAACACTATGCGTGTGTGCATTTACTAATGTGCGTATTTAGATTCTCCTCCACCAAGAACTAATAAGATTGCACTCTTTTCTCCAATGGAAAAAACCCTGTATTACAGCTCATCCTACTCTATCGTCGCCACACCAACACCACACATTCACCGCCATCAACGTTGTAGCCATCGTAATCTTCTGTCAAAAAATTATTATGTGATTTTTTTCTTTCATTTATTTTTGTCGTCGTTTCGTCGTGCGTGTTATTTGTTACGAATTTTATTAGAAAAGTATATCGAAAAAATTATTTTATCTCAGGATAACACTGTTCAGTGACATTTGCTGGCGGCATTCAGCATGCGATCTTAAAACATAAACCGACTTGTTCGGGATAATTCTAGAAATCTAAAAGTTTGTTAGTAAGAAAAAAAGTATCGTCCTTTCGCCACAGAATGGCTGAGCAAAACGAGAAGTTGCTTCAAGAACTATTACGCCTAAATGGGAATAGTAGGTGTGCTGACTGTGGCAGCAAGTGTAAGTGAATTTGGAAAATGTTTGAAAATAAAAACAAAAAAAAATAATAATAGAGAAAAAACAAATTGCGCCTTAAAGCTCTTACTCGAATACAAGTGTGTTTTGTTTGGTTTTCCTTTTTCCTCAGTTCCCTTGTTTTATTCTCGTGATTTTTCTTTTTTACTTTATTTTTCCTCCAAACCAAGCCTTGGGGGCGGGTTCCGTGTGGAAAAAAAAAATGATGTCGTAAATATTATTGTCGGTGTGTGTATATGTTTATAAGTGTGCATACATGAATAGCTTTGCATAGTCGTGTTTTCGGACGTGTTTACCACGAAAAAAACCTTTCTCTGTTTGTCGGCTAATAAGAATTTAATATTCCTTGACACATTCTTGGCAGGGGACCTTGATACACCAGACACATTATTCACCCTGGTCCATCCGCACCCGATAAATCAGGCGAAGTCTCGAATACCACGTTCTTATTTTTGCTGAGCATAATCTGGTTGGCTTTTGAATTTTACAAATGTTCATTCATGAATTTTCGTTAGTGGCAGGGGAAAAGGCAAAGGCGGTAGAATAAAGAGCTTTAATCAATCATCTGCTAAAACGAGACCGCTCTATGCAGTGTGAGAGTTTGTAAAAAAGAGCAAAGGAACATCCGTGGCTACTACGCGCAAAGCTCAGAATGGGATATGTGTAACATAAAAGCTTTATGATTGTGAAGTATATTTGGGCCGCTTTTTACACGGATGCAATTCATTGTGCAGTAAGCACAATACTTATAGGAATCTGCTTTGAACTTCTACTACTATTACGACAAGTTGATTTTAAGGGTTAATGCACTCTTATTCGCATTGGTGAACTGAAATGTTATTGTCGTCCGTATCGTTATGTTTGTGCTTTCATAGTACATGTACATATATAGATACCTTGATAATTATAAAAATTCCACGTTTTTGATGGAAACAAAAAGAAACAAAGTGTGACTACTTTGCATAATTGCCTATATAATTCATTCCCACGATATTTGCAACAATAAAGTGGGTAGTGGGTAATGAAGAATCAAAAACTCGCCCGTCCTGCACAAAATAATAGATACCATTGGGTCACTTTATTTGAAGACCTAACTGACCTTGATCTGTTTATTTTACAGATGTGGAATGGGCATCATATAATGTTGGAATATTCCTATGCACACGATGCGCCGGAGTTCATCGGGCCATGGGGGCTCACATTTCCAAAGTGAAGCATTTGAAACTAGACAAATGGGAAGACAGTCAGTTGGAGCGAATGAAGGAGGTAGGCAATCAGAGGGCAAAAATGAAATACGAATATCGCGTTCCTCCATGCTATCGGCGTCCTTGTGAAAATGATCCACAGTGAGTTGAATTAACTATTTCAATTAACATGGACAAAAATGTGTGTTCATTTACTTTCAGAGTACTCATAGAGCAATGGATAAGAGCAAAGTATGAGCGTCTGGAGTTCTCTCAGAATGGTCGACCAAGTTATATATCCGGGCATATGGAAGGTTTTCTTATGAAGCGCGGTAAAGAGGATAGTCGCTATCAACCTCGAAAATTCATTTTATCGGAGGCTGACGATACCCTGAAGTATCACGTCAAGGAAAGCAAAGATCCAAAAGCGATATTACGAATATCTGAATTAAATGTTGCATTTGCTCCGCGAAAAATAGGCCATCAAAACTCCCTGCAGCTAACATACATGAAAGATGGTTCCACAAGACATATTTTTGTATACCACGATGACCCGGAGGTTATCAACAACTGGTATATGGCAGTGCGATGTGCTAAGCTTCATCGTCTGCAAGTTGCTTTTCCTAGTGCTACTGAAACCGAACTGATGCACCTACTTACAAAAGACTTTGCAAAAGAAGGATGGTTGCTAAAAACCGGCCCTAGACCGTCGGATGGGTACAAAAGACGATGGTTCACTTTAGATAACCGCAAACTGATGTACCACGATGATCCAATGGATGCCTATCCAAAGGGTGAAATATTTTTGGGACACAATTTGGATGGCTATAGCGTTCGAGTCGGTGTACCCCCAGGTGCCAAAGATCAACGTTATAGCTTCACTTTGTTTACACCAGAAAGGACTTATAATCTTTCGGCGCATAGTGACAAGGATCGAGAGGACTGGATAAATGTAATCCAAAAGGTCCTAGAGCGACCCCTTACACCACAAGATAGTTCAAGTAAGAAAATATCTACAAATAATTGTTGTAAACTTGTTTGGAATAAATTTGCACTTTCAGTGTCAGCTCGCCTAATACGCAAACGGACTGGCACCAATGCAATGAATATATTCTCTGGAAGATAAAAGTTAACCTAGCAAGCGAAGTCTTACCCCACGGCAGCCACCACAACACTGAGCTAAAACGAACGCGCTTTTTAATTAAATTAAATTTAGAAAAATAACAGTTAAAGTTAATGCCCAAAGGTGTAAAATATATAAAAAGCCAAACTCCTACAAATAATAGCATGTCACACACCCATTTACGAATTGGTTATATTGTTTAATGTGCTTGTTACAAATCTATGCAGATAGCAATACATCAACGCATTAATTAACGTACGACCATGTAGGTCTAGCATACAACTGGTACCTACAAGATATTGAAGATGAAACAAAATGATATTCACAAAAGGAAAAACAATTTCAATTGCTTGATTATAGACTCCTGCATCGTACTCAAAATAATGAGTTTGTTTTTTTATTCGTATGTACATATATATTTCTAGAAGGCATATCACTCCCCCTTTCAAAGAAAACATTTTAGAAAAATCGAGGAACATAAACTTAATAATAATACAGGAATATTTATAAAGAAAATAGTTAATTTTTTTTCAGAATATTCGATATTACCGTTAGTATACATATACATGATTTCAGTGTTTTGACTATTTCAATACAACGTGTACGTTTTCAATTTATACGCGAAGTGATTGAAAACATTTTGCTGTGTTGTTTTAAAAAATTGTAACACATACATATATGTATAAATACCCATAAAATAATATAGTGCAATTTTGTTTAAAAAAAACTATAATTGGTATTTTTTTGCTCAACTTTCAACCCAATAATGATTGTCGTTGTAGTAGTCGGTTGATTTTATAAAACAGCATCCGTCGACTAAACTCATGTGTATTTCTTGCAGATAAGAGTCACTTAAGGGTCGTAATACCATTACTAAAACCGTATCGACTTTGAAATGCTTCGCTTCCTTTTAATAAAACAACTTTAATACTTAAGGTAGTTGTGACTTAAAGGGAACGATACAAATTTTGCCGATAGAACAACAAATATGTGTGTATGGTGTATGTGGTGTTGCAGCCATACGCATTGTCTATACAGCATTTTTCCATTAATTTGGATTTGCTTATTTGACGGTCTCGGGCACTGGGTCGGCAAGACCAAGTTCTCCAGTAGTAGCAGTTTGACGTTAAAGATCATCTGTGAATTGTCTTCCGTTTCTTCGATGTCTCCTTCCGAGCTACATATACACACAAACTCTATGAGGCAACATATTATTGTTTTAACGTAATTTTTCTTTAGATATACATTTCTACAATGACACGCAAAACAACATCGGTAAACGAGGTTGTGAATCCAAAAGGTTCCTTGCGAGGAAAGCCGTCATATGGATAAAAATGTGATACCTATAAACCATACAAATTAATTATCCAGAGGCTATTTGATTACGGTGGGAGTCACTTGCGTTATTAATAGCAAACGAAAGGGAAAAAACTCAATCAAATATCCAAAATTATGGGCTTATTACCTAAGATAGGCTAGCGCATAAAATAAAAATATATTTCCATTATATTTATTACAGTAATAAGTCTTCTAAGTATTTTTCAAATTCTTCCTCTCGCTCTACTGTTTCGACTTCCATTTCCTGTTTTTTCCATATATCCGAAACATCATCTTCTTTTGATTTCTCACTCAATGTCTCACTGTTATCTTTCGTAGTTAAGTTTTGTTCCGCTTCAGTATCGTCGCGTAAAGTTTGCAAACTGTCGTAGGTTTTCTTACTACTGCTTTCCTTATTCAATTTATTTTTTAATTTTTTGCTCGATTTGGGTTTATCTAACTTCTTTATTTCTCGTCTTTGATGAGTGTAATTGAGGAGCTTGGAGCAATCTGGGCATAGACCTAATTCACAAGAGAAACCCGTGAAAATTGTAAAACAGTATGTAAAATAAACTTACGCAATTTAATAAGTGCATTCTTTTTTTCTCCTCTTTCCATGTAGCCGAAATTTACCTCCCAACTTCGCAGCATATCCTTTGAGAAACATTTTCTGTTTCCGCACATGAACTGCCCCTTTCCGGTAACAACCTCTTGCTCAGTTCTCCATCTGAGAGCAATCTTAGATATTTTCACAACAGAAGTAATCCAATTTTATGATTTTATTGTAGAACTTTACCTTGTTCTCCTTGTATCTGGTTAAGTCAGCAATGCAATACTCCTTGAACAGTTTGTCGTAGTATTTTTTTGCCAATTTGGTCTCCCAGGAATCTGGTTCATCGTCATCATCCCAAAGAAATTTGTGATTTTCTCTTATAACATCAATGTCACGTTTATGTTTACTGCTGGCTCCCGCGGCTTTATTTAAAATAAATGTTTGCAAAATGTAATTGTGACGCTCTTGCGGATTTAAAGATTTAATTGGAAACATTTGAAAATTTTACTTTCAATATCTGTGTTTACTTAATTTATTTTGTTGACATTTGTGTCAAAAAAAAGTTAAGTGAATCAAATCTTAAGTGCTGCCAAGCTGTTTGTCATGATGAAAAAAGAATCAATTTGCAAAGTCTGATTCGCACGAAGAAAAGAATCAGATTGTTTATTGTGTTAGCGCTAGCAGTATTTAGATTTTCTAATTAGTTCGGAAAGCTTAAAAATATAAATGAAAATATATTTGTATAATTTATAAATGCTTTCCCTGCTGTAATAGCATTGTGCGCAGTTGAATTTAAGGAAGTTTATGTATATTTCAGAAACCAATATGGTCTTATTGGTCTCTAGTATATTTTATGTTTAATGACGCCTCCAAAAATTTAAACATATGTTAAATCTTTTAAAGTCGTCTTAAGAAAATATGTATTTTCATCCACACGTTAAAAGAATTTTAAATAAGTAGAAGAACGAGAAGAGGGACATACATATTCTATTTTGAAGGAAACTCACAGTTTTCAAAGGCTGTCGGAAAATGGTTAGGAAAAATATTGAAGGAAGCCCTGAATGAATTGTAAATTGTATTCAAATTAAATTTTGACGTTTTGAGTGGTAGTGCACTGTTTTTTGAGAAAATAATCTTTAGTTTACATAAGTAAAACCAAATTTAATTTTGTTTATATCCTCAGCAAAGAACAGCAAATTATTTTATATAAAGACTCAGCCGCAGTAAATAAAAAAACAACAAGTAATGGAGGCGTTTGAAATTCTGCAGATCAATAATAAAGATGAGAGTTTTTTGAACAAATCTATTATCGACTGTATTCTTCTCTGTGTAATGTGATCGAAAAAATGGGGCTTGGCATTACATTTAATTCGACGTAACCTTGCAAGCTTGCAAGCATTGTTATATGGTTTGGTTTGCGCATTTGCTATTATAAACGAGGTGTCAACATTTCTTGCAATGACAAGTTGCAAAAATGAAGTTAAATGAGTTAACAAAAATTGTTGGAAATAAGGTAATACTGGTGCCTTATGAACCAAAACATGTAAAAAAGTGAGCTGGACAATATTTTGATTTTCACTTCTTTCACATTATATTTTCTTTATTTTAATAAGATATCACAGATGGATGCAAAATGCGGAGCTCCAAAAGTTGACAGCCTCCGAGCCGTTGACACTGGATGAAGAATACGAAATGCAAGCGTCTTGGCGTAACGACGAAGACAGTAATTTAAAAACAAATAAGAAATAAGGATAACAATATCTAGAAATGATGTTGAATATTATTTGATAGAGTTAACATTCCTTATCGTGTCTCGGGAACTCTTTCGGGAAACCCAAGACGAGATAGAATCCCTTGTTGGTGATACGAATCTATTTCTTCGAATGGATGATAGTGATGATGAAAGCAATTCAAAGGTCTGCATTGCTGAAGCAGAGATTATGATTGCAGAACCTGCAGCAAGATGTCAAGGTCTGGGATGGGAGGCGATGCTGTTGATGATGAAGTATGCTCTAACAATATTAACGATACAAAAATTTGAAGCAAAAATTGGAGAGGACAATACAAAAAGTATCAGCATGTTTAAAAAGATGAAGTTTGTAGAAATATCAAAGTCTTCGGTTTTCAAAGAATTGACGATGGAACGTGTTGTAACGGCCGATTGGTTAAGTTGGTTGGATGAACAAGTTCAAATGAAAATTGAAGAGTATAAATGAGATGTACTCTTTTTAAGTTATATACATAGGCCTGTTGTTAATTTTTTTCTAAATCAAAAATAAGGAACAATAAAAAACAAACTCTACCCTAAAAATAATATTTAATATAATTCTACGTTACGGAGGTATTTTATTTAAACGGAGGCATGAGCGTGCTACCAAGGGCACAGTAATTAAGTGGCAAGGTTTAATAAAATAGAATTTTAAAAAACTTACGTGATGCCTATTTACAAACCTGAACAAATATAACTAAAACTAAGAACATCCTCAAATGACCTAATGATATAAGTATTTATTGTTTATAAGCGAAGGTTAAAAATTGTTTTGTTCGATATGCTTCTTTTAGGTAACAATCCCTAAGTAGTTCTCATGCGTACAAAATTGGAGTCATGGAATCTTATAGATTAGGAGACCGTTCGTATAGGAGCTGAAATAAATAACTTCTAGTAGTGGGTAAGTGCGTTAACCCGGCGAAGGTTCAGGTTAGATTCCCAAACTGAGCACCTCACATTTTTCACGGCACCCCCTCTTTCGAGTTGCTTCTATAAAAAAAACTTCTCAAATCTTTGTTCGGAATCGGCAAGGTCCCTTATACTCTCGAGAAAACAATAACATGAATAGTTGATGCAGTAGCTAGGCCCTGATCCCTTATGGACTATGGAGCCACTCAATTATAATTACAATTGCGTTAGTAACAATTAAGTCGCCTTTTTCCGAAGAATGTTAAGCAATTTAAAATATGTAAGTTCGGTCTATCCTAGTCTCAAATGTGTCGATTCTTTTTGAAAGTTATTGTCAAAGTTGTTTATGACTGTCAGAGAACACAAAACTACGAAAGTCTGGTACAAATGTATGTTTTGCTTGTTCTGGGACAGACTTTTTGTATGCCAATGTTCCATCGGCTGTCGTTGAGGGATAATTTTTCATTTTAATTAAATCAAGCAAATGATAAGGCAACAACGACGTGGACCATTCATTTGTAAGTGACCCAATGTTAATTTGTTAATCAAGAGAGACATGTGATTGACATTATCTTTCTATTTAGATTATAAATCTTTAATTTTTTGTCAACAATTGGCGAGAGATTTAACCATTTTTTTTGGAAATGATTTAAATTTGTTCTCGCAAAATCCATTAAAATACAAACTGTACCTATTAAAATACTTTAATTACTCATAAGACAAATTCAATTAAAATTTTCTTGTTACGCGTACTGCATCTATCACACCAAGCTTTACACATTTGCAAAAAATTACATACATATACCAAAAATTGAAAGACACTTGAGCACTTGTTTTTACGTTTCATTTCCATTTCCAGTGCCCCATAAACCTACGATTACATGTTTTGTATGTAATAATATATAATACTTGCACTGTTCCTATCTTATCAGGCCTCTTACCTAGTATTAAATTGAGTTTCAAAACAAACAAAATACGTGCAATGTATATAGGTACATATAATGCTTTTTCCAAACTTGATTTGTATTTTTCAGAGAGTTTGTAATCTCATCCAGCGATTGGGTAAGTTATCTGTCACAAATACCGCAAACGTCCTCATCATTTTGTATTAGATCGTTGCCCAGTGTGGTCACGACGAAGTGAATAAATTGTTAAAAAACTTTTAACACTTTGACTTTTTGAAAATGGATACTTACATGAAAAAGGAAAAAATCGGCATTGTCGGCAGGTATGCATGTCTGTAAAATTTAATTGGATTTACCATTTTAATTCTTTTTTATGTTCGTATTTATTTGTCGATATCAGCGGACTGATTGGCCGTTCATGGTCGATGTTGTTTGCATCTGTTGGTTACCAAGTTATGCTGTATGACATTCTCCAAGATCAAATCGATTCTGCGCTACAGGAGACAAAGAGAGAGCTGTCTCTATTGGAGGCGAAAGGCTTGCTTCGGGGCAAACTCAATGCTGAACAACAATTTAAGTGTATTTCGGCCACGACCGATCTTAAGAAACTCGTCAAAGGTGCTATGTTCATTCAGGAATGTATACCTGAGAGGCTTGACATGAAGAAGAATTTATATAATGAACTAGACAAAGTTGTCGAGTCAAAAACAATTCTTTCAAGTTCAACAAGTACATTCCTTCCGTCATTATTCAGCAAAGATTTGGTCCACAAAGAGAATGTGAGTATATTCGTGCTTAATATAATATTTATTTGAGTAAAGAAATTCATACAAAGTAAGAATTGTTTATTACAAAACCGGTTTAAGGTTCATATTTTGTCTGAATTGTTAATGTATTTTAAATCAGTTAACTTAAACTTAAATGTCATATAAAAAGTCTGCGCGGTATTTTGTTTCTAGGTGATGTTGGTGTCCATATATTTACAAAGAGTAATGTGATTGTTAAACGAACACGGCCTTTTTTTTGTAAATTGCACAGATATTGCATCTGCACCGGTGATTATATTAAAGTTTTCTGTTATCTCCCTAATCAACTTGTTAGCTGATAACAGTAGTCTCTATGTAATGATGCTATGAACGCAAAATGAAGTGAGGGACGATTTTATTTCGCTTACTTTGAGATTTAATTTCAATTCTTCAACGAAGAAACACGGAATATACGTAACACGTAATGTCTCCCCCACACCCCACATTGCTGAAAGAGTCAATCCAAATCAAAGAAGTGTCTTTAATTTCTTGCTTTTTCCTTATAGATCGTCGTTTCGCATCCAGTCAATCCACCCTACTATGTACCTTTGGTCGAAATTGTTCCTGCTCCATGGACACTACCAGAGGTTGTGCAAAAAACTCGCTCGCTGATGGCTGAAATCGGACAAAAACCCGTCACACTGAGTCGTGAAATTGAAGGGTTTGCCTTAAATCGCATTCAATATGCAATTCTCAACGAAACCTGGCGCCTCGTCCAAGATGGCATACTCAACGTCCGTGACATTGACAGTGTTATGTCTGATGGACTTGGAATGAGGTACGCATTTTTAGGACCTTTGGAAACGGCCCACCTCAACGCAGAGGGAATGACAAACTATTTCGAGCGTTACTCCCCAACAATCTACGCGGTCAGTGAAACGATGGGCCCAACTCCCAAGATGGAAGGACCAACAGCCACCGAGATTGCCAAGCAGCTGGAAGAAATGGTGCCATTAGATAAGCTGGCCGAAAGGCGAGCCTATCGAGATAAGTGTCTCACCAAGTTAAGTATTCTGAAAAATGAAATCAACAAGCAGAATTAATAAAGGAAACGTTTTCATTCGTATTTTATTTACAAGCTTATATATGTGTAAAACTGCAGTACGTAACGTATACATATCCATGAACTGGATAATGTTCTTAACTTAATGTTTTATTCCAACTTAACATACGAGAATTATTCTGTCTAACTTAATCGTAGGGAAGATGTGAAAAGACTTTTGGAAGCAGTCCTTACGGGAGGTGTTCGAAGGTTTGTTAAATGTATACATAAGTCTGCGGGTCTGCTGTGCCTCCTTATAATCAGTCTAGGGTTTGGAGCAGCTAAATCGCGACACCACTTGGCTCCGAAGATGCAAAATGTGTGAAAATATCTTAACGGCGGGACCGAGTTTAATTTTTAAGATATCAGTGAGATCTGTTTGGTGCATGTTGAGGAGGGCCAAACCGTCAATATCTTCCCGATGGAATATATGTCCTATCGGGTGACACTTTGTCGTGATATATTCACCTACTTCCTTTGTTGTCCATTCCAGAGGATTCTTTTGAATATTCTCCGGATTAAAGTTCCCGTTTTCACGCCATATGAAGTAGTTTTGCTTTAAGCGGGGACCGTAGTCGCAAAGATATTCACGAGCAAGTCTTATCTCTTCGTTTATTAAGTGAGCGCCGGGAGGAGGCGCTTGGTGGGTTTCCACTTGCTTTATAGGCACTTGATGCTTGCAATCTTGCTCAATATGATGTTTCTGGTCTTCTGATGAAACGTCTATAACATTTTGTTCACTAGTAGACCGACGTTTCTTCTCAGGGACTTCACCAGTGTACACAAACCTGTCGATTGAAAAAAACCGAGCTTAATAAAGAAAATCAAATTTGGACTGCGCGCTTGCACTCACCTTCCTATTTCATCTAGACGGGATGGTTTTTCTATTTCATTGTTCCAGTTTTTGATTGCATAAGGGCACGTGTCTTCGTTTGCGTGGAAGTTGAGGTCTAAACGCTTTGCGTTTCCAATCCCACGACATCCCTTGATGGGACAAGGCATATCGGGTTTATCTGACACTTCCGCTGGCGGACGGTCGTACCCTATATAATTACTTTATTGTCTTAAATTCTTACAATCAAGGAAATCCTCAACTTACCTGGCGGAGGTTCCAAGGTGTGGTCAGTTTCGTTGGACCATCCGATGGGATGTATATCTGGGCTATCGTCATGCATCCAGAATGTATGTTCACTGGGCCACCCATCTAAATGGATTAGGATCTTGTATTCGTTTCGGCTCATCACTGTACCGGGTCGTATCAGACAAGGGTTCTTTATATCCACCACTTCTAGTTTCATTCCTGTGGTGAACTCAATCGGATACCGACGGGAGAACATTCTTGATTGAACCGGCTGGCTTCGAGTGAATTCCAAATATTCACTCCACGAGAATCCTTTTTCCCAGTCAGGTGGTGGAACTAGTTCTAAAGAATGCGCCTTGTGCCATCCGATGGGGTGAATGTACGGGGAGTTAATATCAATCCAGTAGTCGTAGCTTTCATCCCAACCGTCAAAGTGGATTAGCACACGGTTGTCAAGAACATCTGCTATGGTGGCAACGCAAACTTTGCCAGTGTTCTTCAAATCGTCTGCTTCTAGTCGCATTCCAACTTTGAACGGATTCGTCGACGACTGCAAAAAGAAATACTAATGATCTTTTCTGATGATTTATCTATCATGGCGTATTAGACTTACCGATGAGTTTAAATGCGTAAAGAGACCCCTAGGAGCAGGCGTACTTTTAGTTTTATTCAAATACGTCGGCCAATTGAAGGTCAATAGATTCATTCCTTTTGGAGGTTGCAAAACGCGATTGGTCTTGGCACACCAACCTGGGGGAAATATGTCCATGGAATCAGCATTCACCCAGAAGTTGTGTATCTTGGAGTATCCATCGAATTTCAGCTTCAGCCGGTACCCCTTTTTTTCAACAACCGTGCAGACGCAGAAGAGCGAGTTGTGTTCAGGATCGATTGCCTCTAATTTCATTCCAATCTCGAAAAGGTTTAACCCACATGGGAAAGGATTCAAGAACAAATCTATCGGAGCCGGCTCCGAATGGGTTATCGATAGATATGAGTCCCAGGAAAATATTCGCTTTGGGGCCAAACGACCCAGTGCTGAATCCATGCCTGAACGACTGCCATAAATACTGTTGACTCCATCTCCGATCGAGGACTTCTTGACTTTCTTAATACGATCCCTTCCGAATTTTTCCGTATTACCGTCGCTTAGCCGTGGTCTCTTTCTCGATTCGTGGCGGAAACATTCATATGAGCAAAATTCTGGGGCTAAAAAGTCAATAGCCGCTCCACGACAATTGCATCGCCGACAAAGGTACAAAGGATCTGAGTAGTCTGATGTGTTGGTCGATGATTCACGCTCATAAATAGGCTTCTCATAAGCGGTGTGAATACGATCTCGTGGTGGGCATTTCTCTGCGATTTGTAATATATTAAACTCGTTAAGCTGGAATTGAATACTGCTGTCTTTCGAAGAGCCCACGCGGTCTTTCCAACTGAGCATGTTAAAGACTGATAGCATACCCAGAACAGTATTAAGTTGAAAGGAATTTATGTCAGTGGTGGCTGGTTCCTTCTTAGGCGTACCTTCGAAGCTGCTATTACTATTCGACGATGGCAGCGTTTCAATTTGCTCGTCGCATAGCAAGGATTCCTTTGACTTTGGTTGCAAAACTGAAACCTCTGCATTCTCTTGTTTTATTTCGAGGGGATCTGCAGTGGACCTTTTTAAACTGTTTGCTGGAGACACTTCTCCGTCTGATGCAATCGATGATCGTCTATTCTTTAAGGACATCCTTCTCGGTTTTTTCACTGATGTTCCAATAGCTGTGAGTGATTTAGATCGCTTGGTTCGCGGGCTGGTGTGCAGCAGACGAGCTAAACTATTTACTTTCAGCAGAGACTGTTGTTTTGGTTTCAACTGTGAAAGTTTTGGGGGCGTCTTTTCCCTGTTTGGTGGTGAAGACTGCTTTATTAGGAGACTCTTTTGTGGAGACTCCGGAATTTTAGCGTCCTTATCATTTCCAAGGGAGATCATTTTGCTCCCCCCAATTGTGTTTACTACAATGTCCATTGATTCCGTACTGTTGGGTAAGTGAATCTTTCCTTGTTTTGAACAATTAAACAAACTTGCATTGGTTCCTTTCTTTTCAATTGTAACCAATGGCGATGGCAGTGTTTTTGCCTGCTTATTTGACGAAATTGGAGCTTTTGTTAGTGTAACAGTTGAGGATATTAAAGTAACTTCTGCTGCGGATGTATCAACACCATATGTACGTCGGTGAAAATTATTCAATGGCTTCGCTTCAAGGCGACTTGTTTTGGGTTTATTAATATCTTTCAAAGTAGGCAGTTTCCTAACCGGTTGCTCTGATTTTCTTGCCAACAAAGACGTTGACATAATTTCGGGATGACTTGCACCTGAGTGACCGTTTTTGCACTTGTATAAAATATGGCCATGGCTGCGAGATTGCATTGGTTTTGCATGCATTTGTTGTTGTTTGATTTGTGTGGATAAGGATCTTTTTATAATGCTGTTGTGGGACACTTGTTTTTCCTGAAAATATAAAACAAAGGAAGGTATAAGTATAATATACATATAAATATCTTAGTGAGGGTTTTTCTTAACAAAACAGGTGAATCACTCATATAGGATTGCAGAACAAAATATTTGCAGACAAATACTGTACAATCTTGTTATCGTTAAGAGAAGGAGGCAAAAACGTCATGAGTTGGTGACTGACTGGTGAATATACGTTTTTTTAAGTACGTAATACGATACAAGCAATTATCAAAACCTAAAAGTAACCGTAAAATTAAAAAGGATTCTATTTAAACAAGAAGCTCCCGATAACGTCACAAGTAAGATTTATAATTGGAGCTATTATATATTTTTTTAAATTTATTATAAATAAACACACGAGAAAGGTTAAAAAGCTGGCCCTAAAGGTGGGATTAAATTCAAGAACCATTAAGAAATAAAGATGGAAAACTAACCACAATGCAAAACTTTATGTAGAAATGAGCACGGACCTGAAAGTTTGGCGAATTACCAAACAACTCTGACACTACTAAAACAAATTCAGTCCGATGCGCATAAGAGCGTAGAAGTTATATCCTAAGCCGAATGTTTTCCATTCAATGGTCAGATCGCAATATAAAACATGTATTTATGAACAAGTAATGAATGTACCGCTTTGATTCACTGTGTATCAGAGTCTATCACTACATTAAAGAAATAGAAATCCGCCCACACACAAAAATGCACAAAAACGTCACCAAATTTAGTTAAACATCATATAAGGTTTACTTCAAAACGCACAAATAAAAAACAACAACATCTCTGTACGATTAAAATTTAGTTATTTGGGTAAACGCTTTTGCTATTTTTTTATGCCATTCAATATTATTGGTCCAAAGTCAAGAAAGTGACTTAATGAAAAACAACATTTATTGGAACAGAGCATTATACAATTAAAAGTTTTTCATTTAAAGTACAAGTTTATCTTTCTTCAGAAAGCCTTATACTTCATACATCCATGGCTATGCAATTCACAACAATTTTATCACATTACTTCTGTCTATATTCGTCCTATTTTCACTTATTTAATAGATAATTAGTTTTTAAAAATGAAGCACATAGTAGCTTGTGAAGACACATTCAATTGATTTGAAATATTTCTAGTCTGACGTCTACAATTCTGCAAATTGGGAAACACATTTTTCCAAAAATGAAAATCAAATAGGACACACGTGCGTGATTTTGCCAGTGATATCTATGATTACTATGAAACAAATCGTCAAATTCACATTTCTGGGGCAGCAATACCTTAGTATAATCTGTTAGCTACATACCTGTATAACATATTTAATTGTGTTAACAAACCTAAAACGTCAAATTGCGTCATTTGTCTTCTGAATCGCTAACACTAGGTTGATGTGAAGTAAAACACTAGATAAGATGCACCGCAAGTTATATACATTATATAACTACAATAGTTAATATATTTCTGTTCAAATTTTCATTTCATCTCATCCTGATGATGATTGGCTGAATTCCTTCCAGTTTTTGTCAGATTCAATTAATTTAAGACAGAAAGAAAAGGGCGACAGCACATTCAATTCAAAAACAATGCTAATTATGTGATCATCAAATGTCTCTTGACTTAAAACAAACTCAAAACTTATAAATAGAAACATATAAATATATTGCACTTATCCAGTCACAATTTATATCTGATGTGGTTTAATTCAACAAATTGCAATCGCTTGCAATTGGTCGTTATGTAAGGAGCTCACCAGCATAAAGTGGTTTCACTTGCACGAAAATTCAACACCGATAATCTATGATTACTCGCTATGATATTACACATGCTAAGTATATGTAAAAATATGTATTTTGAAATATACGTACCGATAATTTCTGCAAACTCTTAATTGTTGGCAATTTTATAAGGCTCTGACCGGTAATGGCAGAGGAGTTTATGCTAGTATTCACCTTGGGTTCGCTCTGAGTTAAAACTTTCGATGGTTGCTGTGTTTCAACAGCAGGAGTCGCACCTTTAATGATATTACTTGATATTATTGTTTGGGTTGAATTTGTTGGTGAATGATTTGTTAATGATTTCTTTAATATCGATTGTTGTTCGTTATTGTTTGTTGCTCCTATGACGTATTTTATCATCGCACTGTCTCCATAAACGGACGAGGTGACTATTTGATCGCGAAGTGGCACTGTTGAATTACAAATTTGCGAGCCACCAGACGGTACACAGTGAATTTCGAGTTTTCTTTTTGAAGTTTCTGTTGTTGTCTCAATCGGATTCATGTTAATATTTACTGTATGAAACTACGAAGTAAGAATTCTGTTGAGACTTAGTCAAGTAACATTAAATTACCAAAAGATATCCAGTTTCTTAACTCAACTTGTATACACAAATTAACTTATATTCTCTTTTTTTAATCAGCTAAAACCGACGATTTTTTCACAAACAGTGGCATCTAGCGGCGAGATGTCAGCTTAAGTTATACCAATTCAATGAATTTTTGATATGAAATGAATTCTTGAGTTTAATTTTGTTGTTGTGTTTATCATTTTTAAATGTTCACTGCAAAAAAAATGAACTTGTTGCAATTTCGAATTGTTTTTTCGTTTTTAACTTTTTAAGGAATTATTTAAAGTCAAACTTTTACGTGGTTGTTTAACAGTGGCATTGATAATTTCCTATTTACATCCTTCATCCACCAGGATGTAAATGTAATACTTATGTTTTAAAGATACGTTGTGGATTCAAAAACAAATATCATTTAGCTTATCGACTGCGATTAATTTTATGGCATCTCTCCCATTAGTAAGATATTCTTTGCAAACATTTAACAGTTTCAATAAATTCAATCCTTTTGAATCTTTCGTATAATAATTAACATTTACACCACCCGAGTATATAAATCTATGCTTTCGGCGAAAGCAACACAAATCGAGATAGTGACGACCTTGCAAATTCCTTTGATTGTTAGCACTTACAAGTTTATGCATGTGGGTATAGTTTTTCACTTAAGTAAAGCACTATATATATTTCTAGTAACAACAATATATTAAATTATAAAAAAAATAAACAGTTTGTCCGGGAGAAAGAAAAATGCACACCGTCCTGGTACAGCAGTCGATTTTTTTTAACTTTTTGCGATGGCTTTGACAGATCAGAATTGTAAGAGAACAGATGAACCGGAAAAGGTAATAGATTACGCCAATGGCGCACAATGTATTTTTTTTTTTTCGTTCGACGAATATCGCGTTTCGTAACGGAAATAAGTGGTTTAAAAAATGAAGTTTAAAAATGTAAAAACTTTCAGGAGTAAATTGACATAGTCTCTATGATAGTATTAATAAAAATTGTCAGTTATGAAGAATTGTATTGGTTTGTATTATTATATTTATTTTTAGTGAACAGTGAACTATTTTGTTATTCGGTGCGAAATTATTGTTTCAAAATGTGTTCATTATGTAATGTACTTGTTCATCTTGTGCTTTTAAAACGCTTGGAGTGAATGACGTTTTAACTTAAATACTTGATCAAAAAGAGGGTAATTATCGCACTGCGTATGTTAATAGATAATTAATTCTTGTGGATAATTGCCTTTACAATTTTGTGAAATTTTATTACCTGCCTTATAAACCATCAATGTCGTGTATGTGTTTTTAAATAGCAGCTAAGAACCGTAGTAAATTAAGGCAGCACGCCTTTGTTCTACTTTTTATATTATTTGAAACTTATGGCGAACAATAAAAATGTTTAGGCTGTGCCTACATAAATGTTATTAGGATTGTTCTAAAAAGGATTTTGTCTTTATCAGTTAATCACTTGTCCAGTAGAAATGTACGGGGCCTTCTGCCTCTTATTTTGCTTTGAACAATTCTGGGCCCTCACCGTATTACCGGGAGCTCAGCTGTTTATAAGTTCATAGTATTTAATCATTTTAGCCTTCTTGCTTACTTAGGCTTCTGCTTACTTACCTTTGACAGCGGTTCTTCATATACTTTAGTAGTTCTTCATATTTTTATTTAAATTTTTTTTTTTATTTTTACGGTGTGGTATAACAAATTTGATAAGGCTACGTATTTAGAAAGTAACATAAATGCATTCAACTGCTTGTGTATACACGAACGAAGATCACAGTTTCAGAACTTGCTTAGCATCGTTCCAACAATACAGCAATACCTTGTCCACCACCAATGCAAGCAGAGCCAACGGCATATTTCAAATTCTTGCGCCTGCAAAAGAGTTTTTAGTTAAAAACGGAAGGCAGGAAAATAAGTCCATTCTTACTGTAATTCGTAAGCCAAGTGTCCGGTGATACGAGCGCCACTAGCTGCTAATGGATGACCGAGTGCAATTGCGCCACCGTTTAAGTTAAGTTTGTTGATGTCCATCTTGAGTGCATCAACACACGCAAGTGTCTGAGCACTGAATGCCTCATTGATCTAAAATTAAAATAAATAATTTTCGTTGTATTTTATAGAAAAGCACTTCAGAGTACTTACTTCAAACAGGTCAATGTCATCCATTTTCAAACCGGCAACTTTAAGTACATTTTGGATTGCTGGCACTGGTCCGATACCCATAATCTCTGGAGGAACTCCTACATATGAGTATCCGACTAAACGAGCCAATGGCTTCAAGTTGTACTCTTTAACGGCTTCTTCTGATGCTAGGACAACAGCGGCAGCCCCATCACATATTCCCTTAATATTTTAAAATAAAAATCGTCAATTAAAAGTAAAGTGTGAAGAAAAACTGATAACTTACAGAAGCTGTTCCAGCTGTGACAACACCATCCTTTTTAAACAGAGAAGGCAACTTCGCTAAACCCTCAGCGGTTGTTTGAGGTCTAAAATCATAAAATTGAAGGCAAAAAAATACATTTAAGCTGAAAAAGCTAACCTCGGGTGTTCGTCAACTACGAAGTCGACTTCCTTTCCCTTAACCTTGATTTTGAAGGGGGTAATTTCTGACTTAAACACACCCGCATCTTGGGCTTTCTTCCAATTCAATTGGGATCTCAACGCGAACTCATTGACACGTTCCTTGCTTATTTTGTATTGATCAGCGAGGTTTTCAGCAGTCAATGCCATTGGCAACTTGCAATATGTGTCAGTCAGTCCTACCCAGAGACCATCCTCTAGAGTGTAGTTACCTCCCAATGTGGTGCCAAAACGAATATTTCTTGCAACAAATGGTGCTTGTGACATACTGTCTACGCCACCAGTCAGAGCGACCTTAGCTGAACCCAGGAGTATATCCTGGGCACCATTTACAATTGACTGAAAGCCTGAGCCGCATAAACGATTGATACCCAAGGCGGGCTTATCGATTGACACACCACAGTTTAGGGCAGTGTGACGGGGAATGAAAATACCGTCTGACGATGAGATCTGTTTTTGGTATGAAATAAAAACATTGATTATGTTCATGATAATTTGTATTCTGTTCAACTTACGGAAAGCACATTGCCGACCACAGTTGTGTCAACCTGTTCACCCTTTAAACCGGCTGCTTCAAGAGCAGCTTTCGCGGCCACTGTTTGCAATTGTGTTTGATGGACGTTTTTCAAGGTTCCACCAAAGGTGCCGAAGGCTGTACGCTTAGCGCCAACAATGAAAATTCCTGAAATTATATTGTTGTTACGTATATTGTGTTGTCACAACAAGGTTGTATCAGTACTATTATTTCTGCAGATCTAACTATGAAAATTTAAAAAAATATATTATTAAAGGTACATATTTCTCCTTTGCGCAAGTTATTAAATGTCTGATATCAATGAAAATTCATGTGTCGTGTTTGTTTTTATAAAGACCAGTAGTCGTTTCCTCTTCCAATTTCACTTAGAGGGCATACACCTTCAAATGTTTTTTTTTTACTTTTACGCTAACCTACATAGATACAATATCTACACTAAAGCACATTATAACCTCAGAGGCGAGGTTTTCTTATATCAAATTCATAACTAAGTTCAATTTCAGTTATATCACAATTTAGTTAAAACACATCTTGGTTTTAAGTTTACCTTTGTTTTATTCAATACAAAAGACATAAAAATGGGGCGGAGAGAACTCAAGCGTTTATTATTTTAATGCAATTTGTATCCCAATCATTTCACTCCTCATTTCTTCGAATTCTCATCGACGGAATATGATGGAAACACGGCAGTATTGGCGAAACTCAATATTAAGCAGAGTTTTCTACAATAAGAGGAAAAAAAACTTTGAGGGGTTTGGTTTGGTGGATGAATGTTTTTGCCATCACGACTTTCGATTCTACCCCGAAGGTAACTATTTGCCTAACACAAACAGATCTTGGGCATACTGCATATAAGTTAGAAACAAGAGGAACATGCGAGTTACCGAAAATAATAAACTACTATAAACTTCTGTACATCGTGAGCGATCATATTTATATTTATAAAACAAACTTATATTTTTACGTGCCTCCAAACTTTTATGTCGCTTGAAAGTTCTCCAAATTGTATTTTACTGCAAGCCACTCTGGAATGTGTAAGTTAATCTGTATCTAAATACGCAATAGACCATCAATAACCTCAAGTCATTCTCCTATTTGCTAAAGTAGTCACTTACGGGGTGGCAATTCATAAATAAAAGTAAAGTATTAACTGCAAGTTATAAAACAAATCAAACACATTCCAGACTGGCCTTTGCACCAAGTATCATGATGAACATACGTTATCAAAGAGATAACATTGTTTTCACTGTTTTTGGATTTACCTATAATTTGCCAGGAAACATTTAACCTGAGCCTGAAATCTGTAGATTTGATAAAGTAACTGTTTTCTACATATATGTATATCACACAAAGTTCACTTCATTGTCATTCAGCCCATAATGTAATGTAGAACACAATTTATATAAAAAAAAAATACTGCTTTAATTAATTTCCAATATGATGATGAACTGAAGGACGATTGAGATGTGGAGTAAATACATAATTGAATCAAAGTTCATTACAAAAATGCATCTGCTTTCAGACGTGTGATAAGAATGGATATAGTGTCCAAAAATAATTTGTTCAATAAGTCATTTCTGTAGCTAAAGGAAGAATGATTTCTGCTGAAATACAAGCCTCCAGAGAATTCTGTTTGACTTAAGTTAACGAAAACATTGTTTTTAACTGACTAAAACATGCTGCAATTATATAAAACAAAATAAAGATCAACAACACACGAGTAATAAAATTGTTCGCCCACCATTGGACTTTGCCCGATAGTAAGCAAAGATGATTCTCAAAATGAACTGTATGTATGTATGTATTTTTTTTTTTTTTTGGTTGAACTGTATTCTGATACAAAGTCTGTCTGTTGCCTCAGAGTAAAGGTCTATTGACCTTAGCCAAACCCCATAAATTCATCTTTTGAACTCGTAAAGTATTACATTTTCCTAAGTTGAACAGTTAAGAACAAAAAAGTCATCATGCTTTACTTAATAAAATCTATAAATAAACAGATATCTCAATTTTTTTGTACAGTGTCAACAAGTAGTAAGCAATAAGAATGAAAGTCCAAAGTGCATACACGCACAGCCTAGATTAAGCAATAAATCTGATGGGTACAATAGGTGGAAAAATATGTTCATGGTGTTCTTACCTTTGGTGGCTGCAGACATTTTGTGTAGTATCACTGGCAGAAATAAATTTCACTAGAAATTGGAGAAATTTGATTAAACCGAGTTATTCCAAAACAGACACGTCCTATCGCTTACCTCTAGAGAAACTGACTGACGGAGCAGTCAGACATTCGATTTCGCTTCACAGTCAATGTAGTACATGATAAGACATTTAATATGTATTCTTTCGAATGTATGCACGTATGTTGTGAGGGGGCCGGTTTCAAATTGATTATGTGTAGTTTAGCAGGTCTGGAATGGGACGAGTCAAGAAAAAATCTCAGGAATAGGGAATTTCTGAATGTAATCATTTTGTGAGGTTTGTGTATTTGATATGATCAGCTTGCAGGGTGGATACAATTCTAGTATACATTTAGAAATCAACTACGCGATCTTTTTCTTTTTTGTAACTAATTCCTTTAACTAATCTTTGCAAGTCATCCCGATGGCTTATTTTATGTATGTTGCTTCTTTAATCTTTATATAATAATGATGCATTGTAGGGGCAGAATACCACTTAAAACCTTTACACAATGATCCCATCACTAATAGATCACCATGTAATCTCTCCGAAGAATCAACGTAAGTTAATTGGATTCAGTTGGGTGATTGAGAATATAAACTAGGCTCTTTTTCCTCGTGGACTGCAGGGCTCTAAACCTATTAATTTCATTTAAAATGTATTTATACGCACAATTTAAAAAAAAAACACATAGTGCGATCATAGGGAAATCGAATGGGATTTATTAGATAGTGAATGGGAGAAATAGACAGTTCTCAGTCCTGGAATATTTTTAAACATAATCTTCGCTTGTTTTGTAGAGGTATAACGATTCTGGTTTTGACTGTTTGTGAAAGCTTCCATAATTAAAACTTATAAACAAAATAATTAAGCAAATAAAAATATGCAATTCATTATTTTTGATGAACAATAAGAGTTGTATTTTGCAGCTTGCTTTTATTTTGTATGGGCAATTCAATCAAATATATCAAGACCTATCAATTCATCAAATAAATCAAGTCCTACGTGTCTCTCTTGTTTCTTGAATGAAAAAAGACGAATCACTTCTTCCGTTAGCACTAGCAGATTTTATTTGCGTATTGAAAATATGCGTTTTATCTCTTAAACATATACAACAGTAACAAAGTATTTAGAAGTACGCCCATCACACCTTAAAAAATAGAAACGACATTTACTCAACCCCCGCACCCATACACAGTTTAAAAAAAAAACTATTCAAATGCCTATCACTATGGCGAATCCTTAAAGGCTTCGTTCAAAGCATTCAAATTCCTGTCATTCACGTATTCGTGCAAATCATTACGTCCCATAAGTGAAATTATCATCTTGAATGTACTCCAAATTGTCTCCGACATCTGATTTGATGAAGTGTTTACAGTTGCTGTTTCAGATAGACCTGATCTAAGAGACGAGTTGGCCTGTAAATTTAGCGCGGTCAGAAGATGCTCGGCTGCCTGTTTGTAAGCTTTTAAGTTCATACAACAAACGCCTACGTTGTATCGCACGCGAATAAAACCGGGTTCTATTTGCAGAGCTCTTTGATAAGCTTCTACAGCTTCCACCGACCTATTTCCGTTGGCCAAGCTGGCGCCAAGACGATTCCAAATTTTTGCATTTTCCGGTCGCACGTGCAACGCTGCTTGAAAACAATCGACAGCTTTGTCAAACTCTGATGAGAGATTAAAGAGAACTCCCAGTGCTTCTTGAACATCGGCATCAACTTCGTGTGAATTTTGTTTAACAGCTTCCAGAAAGAGGTTTTGGATTTCTTTTAACTCAGGGCCACGAACTAAGGAACTCGTTAAACTGCCATCGCTTGATGAAGGCAGATATGCTTCCGTCACAAGATGTTTATACTTTGGGTGACTTTGCAACCATGTTACCAAGGATTTTAGTGCCTGACTTTGCAAACTTTCGTTGGTATATGAAACGGCAAGGGCCATAAGTACGCGCATATTATTAGGTTTAATTGCCAACGATTGTCTTAGGGCTGCAATACTCTGTGGATCCTAGAAATATAATACGAATAAAACTGTTTTCCGGAATTTACGGATGGTTTGTTTACCATTTCATTTTCGGCTTGAGTTAGGCCGAGCAATTCCCATACTTCAGCGTTCTCGGGGTCTTTCTTTGCTGCGGCTTCGAAACATAGAACAGCACTCGGGATGTCGCCATTGGCTAGAAATTCTTTTCCCTTCTCAAAGACGTTATCCACAGTTGCCATTGGATTTTCCTCTGAAAAATTGTACTCCTTGTAAGGATCATATAATTCCGTGTAGTCGGTTAACCAAGGATGGTCCATGTTTCCATCTTCAGAGAGCTTCTGCCACTCATCCTGAAGTCTCTGCCAAAATTTTGCATTATAATCTGCTGTGGCATTTTCTGAAATAAACGATTTTTAATAGGATGCATCAGAGAGTGTAATGCTAAAGAGTTTACCTTGTTCTTCCTTTGAAGTTTGAAAATCATTTAACCAGTCTTCCGTTGAAGCAGTTGATTGACCACCAACTGCACCGAGTTCATTTTCAGCATGCTAAAACATTTCAAGAGAGCGAATGAGAACAAATTAAATACTCCATAAAATAAAATAATGTATCTAGTAAGTCTCTTATCATCTTATCAGGTAAGATTAACACCTACCGTTGACGGTGGAATGTACGGCGGGCATATGGCTAAGTAAGGAGTGCGAGGTAAAGATTGCATTTGAGGTTCATCGTTCATATCAAAGAATTCACGTACATAGGTAACGTTTTCCCGAACAGGTTGGACATTGACCACGTTCTGTTGTTGCCAAAACTGAACAGAAATGGAGATGGATATTGATATGAAAAGCAGCTACGCACATTTTTAATGAGCTTACTTCATTAAATTTGGGGATCACTTCTGTAAACTGGGCCTCCTGGGTAAATTCCTGAGCCCATTCATTTCCATTACGTGTCACTTCGTCAATGACCCTTGGAGCATTCACAACTTGTGGGTGAAACCGTTGTGCCTCAATTTCTCGCATTTCCTGCAGAAGAGCATCCATTTGGAATGTCTAGAAAAAAGAAAAGAAAAAAAAAACATTTGTCACTTTCATAAACAGAAGCTGCGTCATCACAAAGAATCTTACCTGTGGAGGCCCTGAGATCTGGCCAAGGAACTCTTTAACCAATTGATCTTCCGGCATAACTGCCCGTGCCTCGAACGGAGCATGATTACCAGAGAAACCTTCTTCTTTGTGGGCATTATCTCTTGTGAATTGTCCGCCAAGCTGCATAAGTGGATTGACTCCACCACAATCGCCCTCAACTAATTGCCGGAAAGACATTTTGCGTTAATTCGTACAATTTGCTATCTCTGCAGATATTGTGTACAGATAAGAAAAATAGGTAACTAAGGAAAATTTGTATGTTTTTGTTGGGCACTAGCAGAATTTTATCGAAGTCCTCACCCGAGGAGATTTGCTGTTGATCGACAAAATGTCATCTGTTATCATGATTGGTTTTCTGTCAAACAAAACCAATTGTAGTAGACGGCTAATGATGAATTTCAGGGTGAACTCTTTGATGAATTTACCCGCCAATGACGAAAATTTATCGCAAATCAGCTGTTGAAAAAATTCGAATATCAAAAGAGATTTGATTGTAAAGTGATTTGTTTACGTTTGCATTTATGTTATATTCTTAAATATTTGTTAGTTGTTTATTTTGTACGTGTTTGTAAATTGTTTATTTTTAAAATATATCTTTTGGTGGAAAACGCTGGCTAAAAGGTAAAATGTTTATCTTCTTAAAGTTTGCGTGAAATTTAATTATTTTTATAGTTTTCAGAAAGCGGCCAGAATATACAATTATGCGATGAATGGTTCGACATTATGAATATCTATCTTAGCTATAACTGCTAACCTAGGTGAAAAAGCATATTGATTTACAGAAACGATAAAAAAATGGATTTTGATTTATTCGAATGTGAGGATGATGACATTCTATCATCCCTTTGCATTGCCCCTACACGTATAGTTGTTGAAAATTTGTTGGCATTCTGTTTATTAATGATGTGAACTTACAGAAGAGCCTGAGATCATTAGCAATCCAATTCCAGAATTCAACTGTGGCGGCGAAGATGCCTCTAACGCACAATTTTCAAATGATTCTTTTATTAAGAATTTATCCTGGCTGAATGAGAATAATTCCGTAGTAGATGAGGTCTGTCTAGCTCCTCTCAATTTTCAGTTCGGTTCTCTTCATGTATCCTTAGTATTAAACTATGTCATAGGTGATGTGAGGCAAGTTACCAAAAATGTTCTGTGTATTCCTCTTGTTAAACATACACACTTTTAGAATGTCTATCCAACAGTTAGTCGCAAGCCTAAAGACACCAGTTGAAGCTGTTGATGGTCTCACTTACTATCAGAGACGACATCAGGTGACGTTATTCTATCATGCTGTTCTGTCTAAGGGCAGTGAGCTCTCTTGGGAAAAATTGGAATCGTCATTGAGCATTATCAGACATTTGCTGAATCGACTGACCAACAAAGACATTCTGAAGCTTGTCTATAATGCCAACAACTGCAAGGGAAATGAGGTAAGAGATTAAAAGCATATTGTATTTTTATTCTATCGAGGGTCTTTAAAAGGTAAACTTACCGGCGTATCATTTTCTGCACGGATTGCTCGAATGGAAGCTTTTGGATCTTTTTATCCTACAGCGGTACGAATGGAATAGCACTGACAAACGGGATGATGTAAGACATTGTGGTTAAAGTGGTTTTTGGAATCGTATTAAAATTTCCTTATTTAATAGCAAGGATTTGAATCGTTATTTGAAAATCAGTTGCAAAGGGTTCTTGACGATTTAACAATACTGTCCATATATTTATTCAGAAAGGTACACATGAACAAATTATGCTTATATTACAAATCATGCTTAATCAAACGTTGTCTTAACAACATTACAGAAGAAAACCACGGATCTCTTGTTTACTTCACCTTTTCCATGCACCTGCATAAAGGAATTTTGGTTAGTGCTTCAAGTTTCATTGGAGAAGTGGCATTATGAAGGTTTTTGGAAACACTTCAACCGAACAATGGAGAAATGTAAAAACAATCTGGGTAAGTTACAGCATGTGTCATTAAATCTTCATTAAAGTTTAATAATAAACAAAAAACAGATGAACTAGGGTTCAGTCCTCAAACATTTTCCGAATTTACAATTTGGATCCTAAAAGCCCTCATGAGATTACAGGGCTACAGATCGAATGGCACCTTTGAAGGTTCGCATTACCCTAGGGTCACGGACAACTACGAGGCACTGGAGAGTACCGTGCAGTTATTTTTCAATTCCAATCCAAACGAGGAGAAGATTCGTGTTTTTGTTTGCATTTTAATGCCCATTGTTTTGGAGTGGTAAGCATGTTATACATAATCTCGGGACGGCAACGTTTGCAAATATATCTTCGTTGAAGGTGGAAACCAAAGACGACTGTTGTCATGGTTCTTTGGGAGCATTTTCACAAAAAGTTGAATTCGTCATTTTTTATCGCTGGATCCGCTCCATCGAATCTGGCTGTAGCAAGGTAGGCATGTGTCCCTTAAAATCCACGTCTCATTCTCTCTTCCAAACATTTAGCATATCAGGAAAGGGATATCTTGATAGATCCCGTTCGCTACTGAGCCAATGTATTCCTGATGCGAATCTATCCAGTTTCTCCCTTTTCACGATCATAATCGGCAAGACAATCGAACGATTCAATCAATCCGATCAATCCAATCAAACACAAAAGCTGCTGGGTAGGATTTATTCTAAGTTTAGTTTGGCGAAATTTTTGGCCCTGAATGAAACCGGAATTCACCATTTAAACGAGTTATTTTTGGCGCTGGCCTTGAGCGGAGATTTCAACGATATTGTGAGTTGGGGACACATTTCTTTCATTGAAGCAAATAAATCTTAGCGAATTTAATTTGAAGGCACCGAAGCTTCGTGATAAACTGCTTTCTATCTCATTGGATAAAGTCGCTGTGAACAGACAAATTGCTGTTGTCAAAGGACATGTTGCATTGCTGATTTTATTTTCTGAGAAACACCATAACATTTCGGATTATGTGACAAAACTCCTACAGCAGCTAGCGAGTATACGTCACGACGCCACTGTTTCAAAGATAATTGCGGATGGACTGCTGGATATATTTGAAAATGCAGACGGCTTTGATCGAGGGGAACGTTTACTTATTGGTGAGTTGGACGTCCTTATTTTATGATCACACTGAAGCAATTTCGGGTTTACTTAGACTCTTGGATTCCGAACTTCTTGAACTCATGTACGCCTTCAGAACAGGAGCGTTCCCTTGAAGCTTTGCATTTGATCTTTGATAAAATTAAGAAAAACCGACAAATCACTTTTGGAAAAGACCAATCTGGGCATATATCGGACTTATTTAAGGCTTTAAACACCCACATTTTGCCATACGTTCGTCAGAACTTTGTTACAAGTTTCTCGCCATGGATTTCTCAGTTAGCAGCAGATTTTTGCATCCTTACTACAGCCAACGAACAAGGAGGATTTCAAAGATTCTATCGCTTCTTTGTCGACGCCGTAAGCAACAACAGACAGTAAGTGCAGAAGTGAAATGATTAAGCCACTTATTATATAATTTTCTCCCTAAAGAGCTGCACCCAAATTCCTTTTGACTATTTTGCGTTCAGAAAAAGCCAAGTTGGTGGATACTCCAACAATAATTCAAGTCTGGCTTAGAAGCCTGATACAATTATCCGCCAATAATGAAGTGAGACTTACAGGTGGAACTTTGTGGATGGTAATCTGATTAATGTTGATTTTAGGATGTTTCAAGTTTGACGGCAATTGTTTCTGGAGTCGATGAGTTCATCTTCATAACGGGCACAATTGAAGGAGATGCCATGAAATCCAAGGAACCCTTGTGTGTGTTCGTTTCCGCTGTGGGAAAGTGCTATGACTCTTGTGAGGATCCATCGAAAAAGAGGTCAATAAGCGACAAATTTAACTCATACCTGACTTCCTTCGATAAGTGGGTGCCAGATAAAAACGAAAAATCGGAGGTATTGTTCCGTTTTTACAGCTTCATAGCCATAGTTGTTTACAATTGTGCAGATATTGTTTATGCAAGGGTAAGTCAAACTGTCCTCTTTCTACTTGTGCTCTAACTTTAAAAATTTCAGTCCAAAATCACATGTTTCTTCCACGTGGCATTCACAAGATTCATTCTCCCCACAACTATTCAAATGGGTAAACAACCCGAACCCAAACTGGCGCAATTAATACACAAGGTGTGGCCAGTTCTTGTGCAGGGCATCGGTCGATTGAATTTCCGTGGCGATCCCTACATAACAAAGACATTAAGCGATTTGGTAGCGAAGTGGACCCCCCACTTCAAAATTGTATGTAGAAACGTTTACTCAGGAAACATTTGATGGCATTTATTTTTTTCCAGTCGCCCAATTCCAAAGTAGTCGCTCGTCCATTTATCACTTGTTTAAACGGCAACAACGAAGATCTATCTCTGTTCATCTTTGAAAAGCTGACCTCATTGTTTTTAGCCACTCAACGAAGACTAGCGGATCCAAACGCCTGCTTAGTGGTCACGATTTTTCAAGAAGTAATTCAAACTGTTGAAGACGACGAAGTGAGGATGCTCATTATCTTAAAAGCAAGTAGCTTAACAATACTGGAGCACATAATGATGGTGGATGAGATCGTACCTAGTCGGGGATTGCTCCTAGATATGTTGAAATTTGTTGTCAATAGCGCTGCATTTAACCGGTCATCTGAGATAAGGTAAGCTTCAAGTTGCTCATGGATAAATATTCATTTGCTTTCTGTATTTTTACAGACATCTAATTGCTGAACACCTTCGGATAATTTGCAAGCGTCACCTAGCATACTACACATTTTTCTATTTCGAATTGCTTTTGAAAATTACTAGAATTTGCCATTCTCTTGTAGAGGATATTATGCAATTTCTCGTAGAAGAAATTCGTATAGTCGAAACAAAGAGAGGGGGTGGTGAAGATAATCGAATAAGGTTTGTAACTTACTTTCATTTTTTCCAGTTTGCTGAGTATTTTTTGAATTTGAAATTGTATCCAGGTCTTGTGTTGAAAAGCTGAATGGTGCGATTCTAGCAGCGAAAACCAGGAAATAACAAAATCATTTTCGTGTCCTCAGCTTTAGAAATAAAATAAGTTTTTTTTACGGAATCAGCTTGTGTTATATTTTCTGTAGAGAAAGTCTTCACATAATCTTTATTCGTAAAGACAAGGTATGCTCGCTTTAGTGGACACTTTTTTCATGACCACGTTACATACATTCATACCTCATGTTAATATCTGTGGGGTCACCAAGAATGTCCGTTATTAAGGAAAGCTGTCCATCAACAAGGCATATTTGCTGTCAACAAGGTTTAATTTTTTTTACTTTAGCGCAAAATTAGAAAAAAATAAAGTCACAACACGAAGACATTACAGTTGAGAGGATCGTTATGGAAAGATAATTTCATATACTCCTAAACTAATAAAACCATTAGACTTCTCCATATACATACCAAACGCTTAGTATAAACAAAGTGTGCAAATCATTTTAGCTTTCATTTAAAAGAATGTGAAGCTATCTTTCTCCAGTCAAAGTACAAAAAGATGCTCCGATATCAGATTTATGCAGCCACCATCTTATTTCTGTATTCTAGTACATTTTTACATCCCGAAAAATAAAGCATCTGGCAGTGCCGCATTGACATGCGGCGATTTAACTCACGAATTCGCTCCATTTGACACGATGATTGTCAAAACAAAAGTCGGCGTTCTTTTCATAGCTTCGTGAAAATTGATTGTGCGCTTGAATTTCAATAAGATTTCTGCCTTATGTTTACTTTTATCGACTTGAAAATTTCAAGAAAATTATGTCAACGACAGAATTAATACAAACAGCGATACCCCTACCCGCCCAGACCGATGAGAATTCGTCCAGTAATTGTAAAGTAACGACAATAAAAAGACCCTCACGCGTTGAATCGGAGCAAGACCGCGAAGCGTTCTTTCGCGCTTTGCAAAGTTTCCATGAATCCAGAAAGTAAGTGCAACTTATGTTCACCAATTGCAGTGTAAAATTGTGTTTGTTTCAGTACTCCAATTACAAGAATTCCGAAAATCAATGGCAAAGAAGTTGATTTGTATCTTTTGTATAACGAGGTCATTAGCCGTGGCGGCTGGCTAAAGGTTAACATTCGCAATGAATGGGATGAATTGGTCGGCTCGGTGGGATTTCAACAGAGGTGTGTTAATGCTGCTGTTGCAATTAAAAATATCTATTCACGTTTTTTGGACAAATATGAGAGATTACACTTCTTGGGTGAAGATCCTGACAAAAATGACGATTTGGATGATGACGGCCGTCCCAAGAAGTGGTCGTCCAAAACGTATAATTCAATTCCGATGATATACAACTACAAGCAACATGAGTTGACTGAAGAGCAGAGAATTGCGAATCGTATGTCTACCGACTTGTACACACCCTCCGAGTATGACAGATTACTATTGTCGTTGATATCACCGCTCCCCAATGAACAGGATTTCGCCATCAATGTCTGTACACTGATGTCCAATGAAAGTAAGCACACACTAAAACTGGACCACTGCCCAAAGTTACTAGACGCCTTGCTGGCTCATGCTGGAGTTTTCTGCCACTGTAAGGGCCTTCTTTTTTATAAAATGAAATAAAATAAGTTAATGCTTTACTACTGTCTGCAGATACCATGCGAGACTTATTCCAGGAGCTCTACACAAATGTTCGCAGACACTCCTTGCAATCATTCTGGAAGGATCTGTTATATGAAAAACCAGAAATTCTCGAGATCTCGTACGACGATTACTACGACACTCCCGATGCCAAATACGACGGGGATAGTCCGACTAGAACATCAATACACTTAAATAAAAGACAAAATACTGAGGATGAATCGAACTTAAAGACCGACGACATTGACATGAACAATTTAAGTTTCTTATCCTTGGGTCGTGGACTTGGCACGCAGGAATATATAGGCCAGCGAGTACATCAAATCACTTCGATCCTGCGAAATCTCAGCTTCTACGATGAAAATGTTCCGGTTTTAGCAAAAAATCGGACATTCATCCGATTTCTGGTAATGGGAGCGAACATTCGATGGGGCAACCTCCATCATATGGCATTGGACGTGTTTGGAAATATTGCCACTGAGCTACTACTGCACGATCCGACGGTAGATGATTTGACAAGGTGCCTCATGTCGACGGTGTGTGAAGGAATCGAGAGCATGGACAGGGGAGTCATCATAAGTTGCCTTGAAATTCTATACAAAGTGTGTCAACAAGATAGCAACGAAGATCACGTACACAGGTGTCTCAATCAGAGATTGTACAACACGCTTTGTCTTTACCTGTCATTGAATGACATTATGCTCCTATTGTACACCCTGGAAGCAATATATGCGCTGAGTTCCCTGGGACACAAGGCCTGCAATTCATTGGTGCAGGTTAGAGGAGTCGTCAACTCACTCATGTCCCTTATAACTGTGGAGGTAAATTTTTGACATTTCAGTGACAAATGGAATGTCGCAATTTCCAATTTGACTCTCTGCAGGCACAATCTTACGGGCCTGACGGATGCATTCTTATGAGGGTGGTTGAAACAGTACCCGGAAACATGCTGCCAATGGTGGCTCAAAACATCGCAAATATAGCGAACCTCCAGAATGCAATTCACACCCAACAGCCGCCCCATCTGCAGGACCAATCGCAGACTGTTCAAGGTTAACCAGCACAGCTCTATCAGTCGACATCAAATTCTAAGTCACGGTTTCTTTTGCAGGTGGACAAGCGTCGTCGCGGAACGCGCAAGATATATCGCAACATGGAACAAAATCTCCAAATCCGTCTCAGGTAAGCGGAGTACGAAAAATATTCAAAAAACAGTCAGAAAGCTTTTATTGCTTTCCAGCAAGAACATGAGCAGTTCGCTTTGTCTTGGCTAAGCGCAACATTTGAACTCACTGCAACGCCGGATAGTCGTGTGGAACAACAAGAATTGTACCGAATGTATTTGTCTGCGACCCAAAAGTGTGGTCGTCGCGGAATCGTATCACACATGCAGTTTCCCCGAATGGTGCGAACGATTTTCGGTACTAATGTTGGTCCGACAAGTGTGAAGAAGGTCGACGGCAGCATAGACAACAAGACGTACTACGTCTGCATGCGTGTACGGGCCAACCCACTTCCAATTCAAATGAAAGTGTCCTCACCGCAGAAGGGCCTCAAGGAGGGGAAACAAAAGGGAGAATTGGGCTCTGTTAAGAAGACCAAAAAGAGACTCAAGTTGCAGGAGCAAATGAAGCAGGAACAACAATTAAAAATGGCAACAGGGGTCAACAATGGCTCTGGCAGTCAAACTCAAGTTTCAGTTAAAACGGAAGAACCTATGCACCAACAGACATCAGTTGTCCAGCCGCAACAGCTTCAAGTTGTCCAGCCAACCCTGCCAACTGCGGTGATAAAATGTGAAACCCTTGGCGTTCCGAACTCGAAAGGATCCTTATCTGCTCAAGCTTCAAAAATTGTAAGTTCCACATGCACACTTCTGTTTTTGGATATATATAGTATAACATCACTTCTACAGGCAAACACATCTCAGCCGCAACTAATTGGAAGTGTTGTAGTTACGCACACTACCCAGACACAACAGACCCCAGTTTTGCAGCAGCCTGTGCATGCTGTCAAAGTGACTACAGCTTCTGAACAGACACCATCATCTGTACAGCAACAAGTTCTAAATCCAACCGTAAATCCATCGTCGCAACCACAGCAAGTTATGGCAACGCCTCAGCAAATCGTCAGCATAACTCCATCGACATCTGGGAATGGTGGTAATGGTGGTGCACAACCATCTTCGTCATTAATTAAAAGCCTATTGGCAAATAAGGTAACATCTTCCTCCACAGCTACAGCTCATACTACTACCAATTCTTCTGCTACTACCAATGCCAATACCTCTGCTGCTGTTGTAATCGATACCAATGCGAGTGCACCTCCAAATACTCCTCAAAGTTGTTTGATTACCCAAAATGTTAATTTGCATCAGGTAACACAATTTGTTGTTGTTGTTGTTGTTATAATTGTAAATGTATGTGCATGATAGAATTAACTCATTAACATTTTAATGTAGTTTTTAAGAATGTGTAGTAGTTTATAATCAACTAACAGTATACATGTTGTATTTAAGTGATAGTTGGGAAGTGAAAAGGCAAAAGCTATAAGATGCGGCTTATTATTTGTTAGCATCATTCGCAGGCACAAAGACCTGTACATATTGTTTTTTTTAAATACTTTTCCTATGTCTCTTTTGCTGCAATGTTCCCATATTAGGTGAGTTATGTGTAATGGCCAAAACCGATCAATTTACCGGAAGTGGAACCATCTCACTCCTGGAGTACTTCACTGTACAGGATTATGACATGAAACGTAGATGGTCGGAAAACGGCATTGTTGTATTATAGGCATATTTAGGTGCGATTAAACTAAACCTATGAACCTTTTCACACAGAACACTCCCTGGTTGCATCACTGTGAACTGGAACATTGGCATACATGCCATCAGAATAGATCTGCCCCACAATGACGTCTGTCATAGTTCCTCTCAATTCCTGTGATAATCATCTATTGACTAAAAAAGACACAATTCCTTGTTCCTATTAGTAGTAGATCCAAAAGGAATTGAATACAAAAGGCCTTTGGCCTAAGTAGTATTGACAATTATAAGCATGTCGCTTTCATCTAGTTGCCTACTTATTACCTGTTTAATGTCTTTTTTATAAAGCCTGCAACGAGATAAAGTTTAACAAAAATTTAATTCCTTTTGAAAAAGTACACTGCGCAGGTTTTCAATTTAATGTGAATCAGAAGGGTCCCGTTTTTGTACTATTCTAACTATAAAGTGTGACATCTCCGAAATTTCAAGAAATTTTCCCGAACAAAGATGACATAAAAATGGTGGATAATATGAGTACTCAACTAATCTAGTTTGTAGACACAAGTACAATGACTTAGATATACTTGTTTTCATTAAACGGGTGTCATAGACTCTTTCATATTTCTATTTCTCTTTCTTAGGCTTACATAGAAAGCATAGCCTGATTGATTTTTTTCTTCCATAAGTCGAGGGGATTCCTTTTTTATTAATTTGAGATTGACAAGTTCTTGTCGTCCGCATATATTCACCAATTTTACATAATAACGTTATATCTCAAGTCATACAATTTTCCAAAGCTGAATTAGTAATTAGTGCTTATGGTGCTTAAAATTAGCTGTAAGCATTGGAGCACTTGATTAAGTCCACACACATATGTATAACTCAGACCGTTTTCATACAAGCGCAAATTTTAGAACTTTTCTAAAGACAAAGGATGGACTTAGAAATAATGTTAATTCATGTAGCATTTGCAGCTAATTAACCGTTGATACTTGTTGATTCGTAGATGGTCGATATTTTTTGTTGACTAACATTTACTACAGCCCAGAAACTACTAAAATTGTATCTCTGAAATGCTTAGAAATTATCGCCAACTAAAACTTTCCTACTTCTTTTTCGTTTATATAAGCACAGAAGAAGACTACATTTGCTTTCATATAAGATTTTAACGTTAGCTGTGTCAGCTCTTCCTAAAAAGGCATAAAAAGAACTAACTCTGTATTGGTCGCGTCGATGAACTGCATCGTAACAATGTTTGTAAAAATAATTTTTTTTTCAACTAACCAGAGCGAATAACCATTGTTGTCATGGCTATTCTTTAATACCCTCTGAAATACGTAATTTAACACAATGATCCCAGTAATCTAACTAAAAACTAATCACTTGAGGTGCTGGGTTGCACTATTAAGCAGAATGGAAAGGTGAATCATGCAAATATACAGTCAGGATATCATAATCAAGAACAATACACATTTTTATTCATAAGTCTGTGGTTTATAAGGTGAAGGGCAAGATTTAATTTTAAAAATGCGCGCCTGCCTCCAATTTTAATAAACTTCTAATTTTCCTTTGCATTGCTCTTCAAAAAAGGTCGCGCAACGTCAGCAAAAGCAAAAAGAGCTCGCCGCTCAACAGCAACTGCATCAGAATACGCCAATCAAATTGTCAAGTACTTCCATCAGTGCACTGGTCAATAATCCACTGATACAGACCACTCCAATGAAAGTTGGTCAAACTACAATAAAGCCAATTAGCAGCAACGTCAACAACCAGGAGAAGAAAACAATCGTCATTAGCAGTGAAAATTCAGATAATTCTAATTGGGACCCTATACCGCCACTGGCTCCACTTAGCTCTGGTACATTGGTGCGTTCAAATGTGATTCTTCAGCAGCAGGTTCTTTCAGCCAACGACGATTCCAGCTCGGCGTCCGTTGCTTCTAGTATAATAAGTTCCTCGCAAATCGAAGGTGATGGTTCTTTTGCGAGTTTTGAAGGACTACTCATGTCGAAGACGAACAAATCGGTCAGCACATTCGTCATTGAAGATGACAGCTCGAAGGACTCGTTGAGTCGCGGCTCCAAAGACAGCGGTCGGCAGGTCATCATAGCAAACCAAATGCTTGTGGATTTGTTGGACAAAAAGTCTCCTGATCCCCCGATCACAGGCAAACGTAAACATGACGATGACTCTGACGAGTCAGACGGAAAGAAAATCCTCTTGGAGGTTGAGCCTAAGGTAACAGCTTCGAAGAATGCGGCAAATCTGTATGCCGAGATGGCAGCGTCTATTCTCGAGGATGAAGATTTGGAAGAAGAACCACCTGCAACCATTATTCAACAAACGAAGTTGTCAGTTCAAGCCGCACCCATACAGCAGGAGACCCAAAGTCAAGTAATATCGGTACCAGTTAACATGCAACGTCAGCTTATTGTCAATCCGAATAATCCGCATCAAGTGATACTGTCACAAGGTGCACCGCAAACCAACATTCCCACTGCAACAGCGACGATAAAAACTGACCAAGGACTGCAAACACTGCCGGTAATTCTTCAAAAGAACGCAATGGGCCAGCAGATTCTTCAGCCAGTTATTCAGCAACAACAACCGCCTCCTCAGCAAACGCAATACGTGCTCGCGACAAACCCACAGGGGCAAACGTATCTCGTCGCACAACAGACGCAGCCACAGCAGCAGCCCCAGCGTTTGTTGGTTACGCAAACGCCCCAGCAACAGGTCGCTGGGACGAAAACTATTATCATTCTTCAGCAACAAGGGGGACCACCGCAAGCTGTGGCCCAGCCGCAGATGATCACCACATCACAGCCACAGAAGGTAATCATGACGACACCACAGGGACAGCAGATGATAGTGACTCAGATGCCGCGTCCTGTGCAACACCAGATCTATATGAATACAGCTGGATCCAATGTTATCCAAACGGGCCCAATACAGTCGCACATTCAGATGCCCGCCCAACAGCAGATCATTCAGAAGCAAATTCAATCTCAGCAACAAAGCTCAAACTTGCTCTCTCAGCTTTCCCACATACCAGCGACCATCAAAATTCATCAATCACCTGGCACAATAATTACAGCCTCGAGCGCACAGTTAACTACTACTACGGCCACGACCACATCTCTTCCCCGTCTGGGAAAGTCCGTCTCAATTGTCCAGCAGCAAGGCGTGCCACCGCCGCAGGCACAAATCACTCCAACTGTAATGCAAGCACAAATTGTCCAGCACACAGGTACCCCTGGATGTTCAGAAAAGCGCCAAGTATTCATCACTGGAGGACGAACAATCGATTTATCTGAATCCCCTAGTCAGGGGCAAATCGTGCGAATGGTGCAACAGCCGCAGCAAAAGCAACAGAAACAAACGCTGCCCGTGCAGAAACCAGTAATTCGCCAAACTCAGATCACGGCTTCACCCCAACAGGTGCAGACCTCCACCACAGCCTCTAATTCGGTGCAGCTTTCAACTCAAGTCTCAGCATCAAATCTTAATCAAGTTCCAGCTTGCCCTCCAGCGCATGCATCTATCAAAACTCCCACTCCCCCACCACAGCCGCCTGCAGTCGCTCCACCAGGTGCAACCCCAGCTCCAGTACAAATGGCGACAAAGCCTGCGCTGAAAACCAAGCCCGAGATCAAACCAGAAATAAAACCGGAAGTAAAACCTGAAATCAAAGTTGAGCCGAAAATTGAGAAGGTCGAAGAGGAACCTCCATTTGACTTGAATTGGCTTTTTGTGTGTGACTGGCGCAATTGTCCGCGAAAGAAATTCAAGTCCATAGCTGATCTGCATCATCATAGTTGTCTTGTCCATTGCCCAGATCACTTGGACGCAGGCGCCGAGATCTTCTGCCAGTGGGGTCCTGGACCCGGACTCTGCGATGGTATACCGCGAAAACGCTTTTCACTTATGACTCACATATTGGATCGTCACTTAACTATCGAGGTAGACAGGCATTAACTGAAATCGAATGGTTTGTTTTGACCCCTCCCATTTACTTTTAGAGTCTCAAAACCGCCGTACAACGACGTTTATCTGGGCCCCTGCCGCCGTGCAATGGTCAACCTGTAACTATTATTAAGAATGCAGCCGCAGTTGCTGCTCAACAGCAGGCTGCAGAGAGCGCACGTGGTACTGCATCGCCGGCATTATCAACCTCATCCAACGGCTCAATGCCATCGACAGGAAGTGCTGCAATGCATGCAATCAAAAGGCATTCTTCGGATTTTGTCAATCCCAAGGAATTGATGGTGAGTGAGAATGGGGTAGCTTGGAGTTTGTTGCGTTTTTGAGCACGTTTTTGTGTGCACTATTTTGTAGAGTATTTGTATGTGAATTACTATTATGAGTTGTCTCGTAATTGATTCTTTTCTTTTAGTTTTTTTTTTGTTTTTCACCAGCATTAGGTTTTTTTTGTTCTTTGCTAAATAGAGTGACTAACTTTTCGTGCTTTCACTCTAATGAGCAAGACACAGTTACTGCACTCGTTAACGTTTCGATTCCACTTTTGATTGGTGGTTGCGTCTTGGTTTTAACAAGTCACTCTATTCGATTTTCTCCTTTTTGTTATTAGAACTTAACTTAAATTTCACCGTGTCCTGTGCAGATGCTTTCGCTTTAAAGTTCACTCGACGCATGTTTTTTCCTTTTTCCTTGAAGTTTTGAAAAGAGTTTAAGAAAATGATAAAAATAAGTAATATAACAAACAACAATTATTTAATTACTTTCGAGTAGTATCCCGATTTTGAAAATTTACATAGCATAGAATCCACCGCAAATATCGCTTCGTCTAACACAAATCCTGCTTCTAAAACTACCCGTACTACTACCACCACTCCTGGTATGGATGCTTACACAAAAGCAATGCAAAATAATTCTATTTTAACGGTGACCGAAGGTGTAAGTAATCGCTTTTGCAATTGTAAATAAATTAAAAATTCCATCAAAACATAGCAAATATCTTGTGCTTTTAACATATTGTATATATGGTAAGCTTGGGAATTTAGACTAGAAAAATCAAAAATCTGCATTTGTATGATTAAGCACGTCTTTACCGCATTGCTAACTGCCTTTCCTTTCTTTTTGAATATAGGACGAAAATGAAGGTCCAGTGACGAAGAGTATTCGCTTAACCGCAGCTTTGATCTTGAGGAACTTGGTTACGTACACACCAGCTGCTAAAAGGTAGAGCAGACTTCTTAATTATTCACTGAGAATATCTGAATGAAGTTTGTTTTCTGTTTCAGGATTCTGCGTCAATATGAACCACATTTGGCGAGTGTCGCTTTGAGCAATGTAGAGTCCAGTGGAACTATATCTCAAATCTTATTCGAATTGAACAATTGATTGAAGGTTACAAGAAGCGTTGAAATAACGAACATATTTTAAGAAGAAAAGTTATATGAAACCGATAAGACGCGTATTTTTTATCGTATTTTTGTGTTAAAACAAAATAAATTTATTAGGTCATATTTGGAGAAATACAAACTATCAAAATTATTTTATGGAATGTAATTTTTTTTCAACCAAATTCCCCCAAACTCTTACTGTTGCGGAACACGCAAGAAATGGCTGGTGTGAATGATCAATTGCTTTTTTGTTGCCCGACTGCAACGATCGATTTCTTTGGTCAAACTCAAGTTGTAAGACACTTAGGAGGACGCTTGTATGGATAAATTCCAACGACGCAGTGGACTTTATAAATATTTTAGGAACCACGAAACTAAGAAAACGAAAATGTGTTAAATTACTAATTCATAATGCCTTCCTCTGTTTCTTATAGAAAAGAAAATTTAAAAATCTTCTCTTCAAAACAAATGCACACATTTCTGAATATTCTCCTTTATTTATAATCACCAATGAGATATCAAAATAATATTTGATTCTATTTTTAAATAAATTATTTAAATGTTTAAAATTAAGTAACAAATAGATCTATTTAAGGTGTCATCAATTTTGTAGTCCACTGTTGAATCTGAAAAAGCTCCAAAGCCGATGTACACCCTAGGTAACTTCAAAATTCGTAAAACGTCACAAGAAAAAAAAAAAAAAGAATATCTGTCAAAAGTGACGGTAATGGCGGGGCCAAGTATATTTCGACCGGTGTTGTCACACGTGCTGCATTCTGGCAATATTCATTCTGCGAATCTTGTGAAAGGTGTACGCGTTCGTGCTCTAGTTCCAAAGTTTCTGCTCTGTACGTCTGCATTCAAGATGTCTGGTCAATATACAACTATTGAGAAGGGCCCAGCCAACTCCACCAACTATAGCATTTACTTCAGTGAGTTAAGATAAGCCATTTATTATGTAATTTAAGCACCTTTTTTTTTTGTTGTCCGGGTTTGTCAGACAAAGGTCATTGCCTGCGTTATCTCTGGGCTTTTAATTGTCTATAATTTGATGAAATGTGCATAGTGCTGTAGTTGGGTCATCTTCCGGGTAAAATTCCAAGTTGTGTTTAGTAACCAGATATTAGACAAACAATCAGTTCTAATGCAGTCACTGCAGTTGTTATGTTTGTGGAAATTTAATGCAGCCTAGTGTGATTAAGAGGCACGTCATCAAATTTGTATTCATGGCGCATAACTAAAGCGAAGAACAAAAGTTGTGAGATCTGTTATGGACTCTTAAGTGGATGTTCAAAATGTAAGGGGGAAGGTACAGGTACAGTGATAAGAGTTATTCAAGGTCAGGAAGAAGACCAATTGATTGTTGTGTGATGAAAGTACCGATAATATCACATCTGTTTTCTTTTGTTCACAAGAGGATTTACAACTTTCACAAGGACGTATGAATTTATGTACATACATGCAGGGGTAGTTATAACTCGATTTCTTTTTATTTTATGTCCCACTGTCAAACGGTTTTTTATAAATTCACCGAGTCAATGACGTGATTTTGATCCTGTTTTTCTCTTCAGAATAAGAATCAACCTTTGACATTTCTGTCTTGCTGCTCCGAACTATTTCTATAGAAAATCTCAATTCCAAAAGCCTGATGCATACATATTTCCATTTTCTACATCCGAAATAGGAGCAATAACTCACTGAAAAATTAATGCAAAATTGCAAAAATTAATGCAGGAAATGTTTAACAGTGTGTTCTAAGAAAGAATTGTCATAGTTGTGCTCTGTTTGTGTCTGTAGTATGATCAGGGTAATTTGCGGAGGCGTACAACGTCTAATTGAAAGTTTTTTTCTGAATATATCATTTAAGAAATCGGAGATTCCATTAAGGAAATTACTTATTGGATTGAGTCAATTAATATGGATAGTCAAATATGAACACTACTACCTAGAAGTTATACAAAACTCCTAGGGAGAAGGCAATGAATAATCTGAATCTAAAAGTTGATACCCTCAAAACTGCAAAAGAGAATCAACAATAGACACTTTTACAATCCCCCCGAAGCATTTAAAAGACGTTTCGCCCCGGGTGGACATTCAACTTAAGGACACTTGATTCAGTTTCCCCAGGCAAATGACCACATGTCACGCAATAACGGCAGTCATTAAATTAATTTGTTTGTTGTGTGAACAATAAACAAATACCCTGTCCATAAAAGTTCAATTAAAATGTATATTTTGTCTATTTTTATAGAAAATGCAGGTGGAAAATTCATTTCGCCGCTTCACGACATTCCACTGTTCGCTAATGAGTCCAAAACCACGTACAACATGGTCGTTGAGGTCCCACGATGGACAAATGCCAAAATGGAGGTAAATAGTCTTCGGAAAACCAATTAATATAAAATTAAACTGACCATTTGCGTGTTATCGGTTGGTTTATGTGTATATCAATCCGCACAAAAGACAAAGTGGATTTTGCCGCGAAGTGTACTTGAAGAAGATTAGATTAAGTTCACACACAGCCGATATGCCTGTCAATTTTCTGACTCACGCTATGAAACTATTCGCAGATCAGTCTTAAAACACCACTAAATCCAATCAAGCAAGACGTGAAGAAGGGTAAACTTCGATTTGTCGCAAATTGCTTCCCTCATCATGGATACATCTGGAATTATGGAGCACTCCCACAAACCTGGGAGAACCCCGACCACATTGAACCATCTACCAGTTGCAAAGGAGATAATGATCCAATTGATGTCATTGAAATCGGTTCACGAGTTGCCAAGCGTGGAGAAGTTCTACAAGTCAAAGTTCTTGGAACGGTGGCACTTATTGATGAAGGAGAGACCGACTGGAAAATCATTGCCATTGATGTGAACGATCCGTTGAGTGATCAAATGAGCGATGTTGGGGATGTTGATAAGTTCTTCCCAGGGCTGCTGCGTGCCACCGTGGAGTGGTTCAAAATCTACAAAATTCCCGATGGTAAGCCAGAAAATCAGTTTGCATTTAATGGAGAGGCCAAGAATGCCAGCTTCGCCACGAACATAATCGGTGAAACTCACAAATTTTGGAAAGGTTTAATTAAGAAGGATTTGGATGGCGGATCTATTTCATGGTAAAACATGGTAATCCCGATGTTGGGTGGCTTATAAAATTGTTTTTGATTGTAGCTCGAATGCGACAGTAAATGATTCTCCATTCCTTATCTCGGAAGAGGATACTGAGAAGTTGGTCGAGCAGGCGCCAACTGATGGAGAAGTTGAAATTATTGGGGATATAGGTAAGCTTACACAGTTCTTAAAGCAAACTCGTACTCAATGGAACACATCTTCCCTTTCAGTGGATAAGTGGCACTATGTCCATTTGCAATAAGCAGAAGTGAACATCATTTGTAATTTGTAATAATCGATGTGGTTGCTATTACGGCTTAATAAGTGTATCTTTGACAGTGACGGAAAATAAATTGTGAAAGCTTCTTTATGGGAGTGTGTTGTTTGTGTTAATGGCATCTGAAAGAGGATGCAAACCTGTAAACCTAATTTAGCCTCTTTAGCCACAATATTTAAGGTACACAGCAAGTACACAGCCTATAGGGCGTATTAAATTGAAAAAAGGAGGATGAAATAATTTTAAAAAAGATAAGTACTGCAGTCATCAAATTTTATTTCATGTCCTTTAGAAGAAGAGTTGTTGGGGAAAATGACTCAAATTATAAAAAACATTTATATTATGCAACAATAGAAAGTATAGGGTAAAACCTTCCTAACGCAAAACAACTTTGCTCTACGTGTATGCACTCAGGGATAATCGATTGAATGATTAATTATTTGATGAACACGGTTCAAAAACAATGTTTTTACACGATTTTATTCAATATAGCAAGATTCAAAATCTTTTAGGCCTAAATTCTTTTGTCAAATTTAATTTTTGAAAAATATGTTGATGTTACAAATGTAGGGTAATTCCCTTTTTGTGCATACAAGCAATTGTATAGCAGTTGTAAATAGAATAAATTTAGGTGATATCCCTATTTTCTTTTTCTAAACGTTTTTTTCTGGAACCAATCTACCTCGTACAAACAGATGTAGGTGTATATATACAAACTAGTACTAGTATAGTTACTAGCTACTATCTGATAGGTAACCACACAAAAATTGTATGTACTCTTTACCATAATTGTTTTCTTCATGAACGTTCCTCGTTTAATAGAAAGTAAAAATACGATGGCGAGCTACATACACAATAGGAAAATTCATATTTTAAATAGCAATACGTTACGGGTTTTTACTACTTTCACTCAGACATTTAAGAAATAGGTGAACTCAACTTGACGTAGCTGAAATGTTTAACCATTCTCTAAAATAAGAAAACCTATCACGACTTGTAAGCGAACAGCCCTATTCTATAAAGCAACCGCTGTATAGCAAACTGTCAGCTGTCAAACAAACAGCCAGCTTATCAGCTTGTTACATTCAACAAAGATTTCGGTGAAAAGTCGAATCTTCTTAAATTTAATTCTTTTGTTTTTGGACCAGAAAATGGATCCAAAAGAAATAAAATCAGCTCTCAAAGAAGTTCGGGAAGCAATTAAAAATGAAAAGTACTCGGTGGCTATCGAAAAATGCCAGGTATTCCTATTTGCCGACTGCAATACAAAACGAAATCATCACAGACTTGGTCTCAATTTCAGGATGTTCTTCAAGCTGATACAAAGAACTATATGGCTTTAGTTCTTCTTGGAGCCGCTTATCAAAATTCTGATAAAGCTAAAGTAAGTAATGTAAAGACGAAATAACTTATAAGTTGGCTATTAAACTTGTTTGTAGGCTGCTGTTCATTTACGAAAAGCTGTCAGTTGCTCTCCCACTCCAACTCTAGCACTTCAGGGCTTAGCCAACTGTGCTCCAGCGATCGAACTCCCAGAAATCTACGAACAACTTCTGATGCTTGTTCCGTGAGGTTCTTGATAAATCGTCATAAATTTTGCTAATAAATATAATTTTAGCGAGAAGTCGAATGAATACCATGAGAAGATTTCAGCAATCGGATCTTCTCATTCGGACGCTCTTTTAAAATGTATTGAAGTTCTTAAGAATGAAGTGCTGGCTGAGAAAACATCTAGTCGAAAGCAATCGGCTCAAGTTAATTTGGGAAAACTCTGGGTTCTGAAGGACAACATTGACGACGCTGATCTCCAAATGGTTTGTTTTCTACTATAAAATTTATGTGCAACAAATAAAACTAAGTAACACGCTTTTAGTTTAAGGTTTGCATGGAGATTGCTATTGCTGACAACACGAATCCGGAATGCCAACTGAAATGTTTTAAGCGCTATTTAAAGCTACTGTACAATACGGGGGACATTGAGAATCTGCTAAAGAATGCAGATCACATGTATAACCTATTTCCAGATGAGGTCTATTCGTTGGAATGGATTTGCAAGGCATACTGTGAGAATCATAAAACTAAGACTGATGTTTTCACTATTCTGCCTATGCCGATCGATTTTTACGCGGAAAAACTACAAGAATTGAATCCTAATTCGGGCTTAGCTCTCCTTATAAAAGCCATTCAGGCGTTTGCCGATGGACAAATTCCTGCTGCTAGGGAACTGCTGTATAAGGTCCAGGAGATTCAATCGAATTATAGTGTGGCCTTAGACTTATTGGCACGTTCTGAGTTTGCAATTGGGGCATACAGCATGGCATTGCAAATAATGCGTTTACTGAGTTGGAGTAATGAAGAGTATGGTGTGTGCTTGGCACATTCCACAAATGTGAATGACTTGAAAGAAGCTGTTGATGTGCTGGAGAAACTTCCGCGAAATGATGCTGTATTGGATGCATTAGCTAGGTAAATGCTCTTTTAGTGGGGAATTTTAATTTGATGAACATGTTTTTTAGATGCTACCAGGGATTAGGTGATCAGGAAAAGTTTAATGATTTGCCTCTGTCAAAACTTCTCCAAATTAAATATAAGCAGTAAGTAAATATGCAAAGCATTGAGCTTACAAGACTCACGTCGTTCTTTATCAATAGTGATCCAAAAAATGGCTTAGATCTACTGAACTCTTATGACGATCAAGAGTCCTATGAAGCACTTGTGTTAAAAGGCAACCTAAACATTTCTGTTGGAAACTTTAATGCTGCACTTATGTGCATGCTTAAGGCAACGCGTCTCAAGCCCTACAGAGCAGAATGCTTCCTACATTTGGGTGAGATTTACATGGCTTTGGAGGATTACACTAGGGCGAGAAAGTGCTTTGAAAAATGTTTGCACTTAGATCCAGTTTGTGAAAAGTCTGTCAGTTTACTGAGTGCGATTTATCAGAGAACCGGTGAAGATGTAAAATTCTTGTTCACTTAAAATGTCCTCTTTTTGTAGTAACCTACTTTTTAGGAACTAAATGAGGCCCTCTTATTGAAGGTTTTAGAAAAAACCTCAGTAGCTGCATCTAAATCGATCCACTTTAAGCTTGGATTACATTATCTGAATGTGAAAAAGTATGACGAAGCAATTCAGTCGTTTAGAGTGTCTCTGAAAATGGACGTCAGTTGCATTGTTTCATGGGAGTGCCTTGGAGATGCATACAGCGAACGCGGGTCGTACAATTCAGCAGTGAGGGTGTTTCAAAAAATACTTGAACTAGATCCATCAAACATCTATGCGAAGCTGCAAGTTGCAACCATCAAAATGGTAAACAACACAATTCCTAAGACGATCCATAATGTAAGTGAGTGATTGTTTTCAGACGGTGCGCATGCACCGGGAAGCAATTGAGTGTTTCGAAGAGTTACTCGCCGAACACCCGGACTACTTGCCAGGACTGAAAGGTGCTGCTGAAGCTCATATTGGGTTAGCAAATAGTTTAAAAGTTGAAAGGCGCTTGGGTCGTTGTAAACACCATCTTCAGAAAGCTGTTACCTATCTAGAAAGGTAGGTGTGAGTGCATTAATAGATTTCGGAGTAATTTTTTTTCTGATCAGGGCGTTTTTGACTGGAAAGGAAGACATGGTCTGGCTTTGGCGACTGACAGGAAGCGTTTTTGTTCAAGTTGCTCTGCTGCCCAAGTCCAAGGCTCAATTAGAAGTTTGTGCAAAGCTGGCAAAACAAGGGGATGAAGAAGTGATTCTTTTGGATAGAAAACAATTGCTAAATTTAGCCGCGAGGTATGTATGTCCGTCTCACATTTAAAAAACGGAAATAATAAGTAATTCCGTCGGTAGATTTTACACTTGTGCCCTGAAACTAACGCAAAACACATTTCTGTGGTATGAGCTGGCTCTGTGTGCGTACTACAACGCGAAGCTCGTTCTGGAGGAGGAAGAAAAATGCCTAGATCTAGCAGTGAATGCGTGTAAGAAAGCACTTAAAGAGAAAAGTGATCGATGGCAGAATTGGAACTTGCTCGGCGTCCTCAATGCTCACCCGTCCATAAACAACCTGCCACTGGCTCAACACTGCTTTATTCAAGGTCTGATGCTGGAACGCAAATCCTATGTCACGTGGACGAATTTAGGTGTTCTCTACTTCAAGCTAAATCAAATCAAATTAGCCAATCAAGCATTTCAGCGAGCACAGCAATCCAGCCCGATCTATCCAAACGCCTGGATTGGTCAAGCCATGATAGCTGAACACATTGCTGATGAGGAAGAGGCATTAGATCTCTTTAGGCATTGTCAGCAATTCGAGTATCATCTGGAGTCCGCTATTGGTTATGCACATTGGGTGTGTGACATTCTAAGCGATGAGAACAAGTGCAAAGAGCAACGCTTCAGACGGACAATTAAGTTAATGTTTGCTGATATTGTTGCCTTAGACGCGGTAAATTGGTATGTAGCTGTCGAGGAGGATGATTGCTGTGCAGAAGCTTTGAGCTTTCAAAGTTTTTTAAATGCCCGAAATGGGCTATGGCGTCCAGCCATCAGCGGCTGTCTCCAAGCGTTGAAAAGCGTCAGCGTCAGTAAAAAGGACAAGATATTCACTAACCTGGGCTATTTGCTACTTAAGAATGGACAACCAAAGGAGGCAATCGATGCATTCAACTCAGTGACCCAAGCAGCTTTTAAGCCAATCATTGGTCTAGCGCTCGCTTACTTCCGAGTGGGGCACCACCAAGAAGCATATTCCGTGTACAACTCTGTCTTGAAAAGCGTGGCGGGCAACGATGATGCCAAGGCTGCCCTTATTCTCGTCGCAATGGCTTCAATGGTCTATGCATCGCAGGGGGAGAACGATACAAAGACCATTCTTTATCAGTGGTAAGCACGCATACAGCAATGATAATGAATCCATTTATAGGTCGATTGTTTCAGTATTTTATTGAAGGATTCTCCTATTGAAGCTCTGTACTCGGCGTGTGCGTTGGGAATTCTCCACCATGATCAGCAACTCACAGAGACAATTCTAGAAGAGCTTAAAAAGTACGAAAGATCGCCGGAACATTGTGCACACATTGCCTTCCTCACGTCTCAATATTACCTTGCAAATGTGAGTATCGATTTAATTATTCAAGTATCTCCTTCTAAGCTCCTTTTTTCAGCAACAATTAAGAAAAGGTTTGACGTATCTGCTGTCTCGGGTCCACATCTTTCCGCAGTGCGGTGAACTGCGTGACATTCTTGCCAACTATTTGCTCAAGAACTACGGTCAGGTGAAGAAATACTTTCTGCCTATTAGTCAAATCGCATTGAGTGCAGTTAACCTGGGGCACAGCAGCAACAAAAAGTATGATTTCCCGTTTTTATAGTTCTAATGTAATTAATGTGATTGAATGATTGCAGAAATTCCTGCATCAAGGACGCTGAATCTCTTATGACTGCTAGCAAGGCACTGAGGACAATCAACGAGAAGCGGTCTGTGAAACTCATTCAGAAAGCTGTTCATCTGTATCCACCGAGTAGAGATGCTTGGACTGCATTGGCTGTGAGTGTGGGAGGGGTGTAAAGCAACCTTATCAGATTTCCGTAGTTTATTTTACCATTGTATTTGTTTAATATGAGCTTAATAAACTTTTGTGTAAACTTGGAATTATTTTTATTGGTTAAGCAGATGTAGGTAGTTGGCTTTCCATTTTGATGTAAGGGGCGCATGAAGGGGGTTGTAAGACCATTGATTAATATATACATTAAAAAATATATTACCAAATGCATGTAGTCGCAACTATAGCGAATTTTATTAAGCAGAAGTGTGGGGAGGCTGTGCCTCATTAATTCTTTACATTCTTGCAAAATGTGTGGTACCTTCAAATTGGAACATAAATGTAGAAAGTGATAACAACATATTTGATTGTAATCAATAACAAATTAATCACGAACGAAAAAAAAAAACATTTCTCGATCCTTCGAGCCGGATTTGAACCAGCGACCTATGGATTTCTACTCGCAATTTCACTCTACAGTCCACCGCTCTACCAACTGAGCTATCGAAGGCTGTTGCGATTCTCAAGTCAATTTACATACATGAAGCTAGCAGAATTTAGGAACTACTATTGAAAATATTCAGGAATTCAGAAATTGGTCCAATTTCTGCAATATGTGTGCGCGTGTTGCTTTTGCGCCGAGTGACCCTTTTTTATTCAAAAAAGTGTTGTTTGATAATTTTATAAATTCGAACAAATTTTCCAAGCAAACCTGGGCTGCATGGGCAAATTTATGATTCTCTCAAGAACGCTCTCTGTTGCAAGAAATTATAAGTTTTTAGTGGAAACGAACTTGATGTATAATAGTGATCACCGACAGGTTTTTGAGTACGTGAACAAAGCTTATGTATGGATATAAGATCGCGAAGAAATCAAGCCTGTGGAAAGCCGCTCCATTAAATTTTCGGTGGACACACAAGGAAGCGCATCAATATTAGGTGTTGTGCAGGGAAAACGAATGGGACCAATTCTTATAACATCTACAACTACCGAATATAAAAAGATATATTCACATTAAGTCTTAAGTTTTAAAAACTTCCAGATTTTTTTTTGTTTGAATAAATAAAAATAATTGAATGGCAGTACAGCTTACAGGGGGCCAGGCCCTAGCTTCTACAATAACTACTCGTGTTGTGCGTGTTACTGTTCTCCCCCCGAGTAGAAGTGACCTACAGTTTTTTGTCGATTTCGAACGGTGAGATTTGAGAAGCTTTTCAAAGACAATTGATATTGATTGTTCGAATAAAGTAAAAACTAAAAATTTTCTATTAAAATGCAAGAAATTTACATGCCTGCCAATGACAGCAAACAATGGAAACGCTTCCAGCCTAATGTCTTTCCTAAATCATGCTAATGACTAGTAATTAATACACGAAGTGTTCAAATTATAAATCTTGAAATAAAAGAAAGTTCGATAAGGAATTAATTAAATTAATTGAAAGGCTAATTTGTTTTTACACAATTCAATTCAACAATAGTAAACTATAGATAACTTTTACATAAACGTATATATCTAATTGTAAATTATCTGAAATAAGATTTTTTAACCAAAATTATTTCCATATAGAAGTTAAGAATTAAATACCAAACCGATTATTTTCGGCTACATACGTCCTATATTTCACGGATTATTTAAACAAATTTTTGTTTGAAGTGGGGAAACACTGCAGTGGAGTGCTCAGACTCGAAAATTGGTCCATTGTACCACCAGGCAGTAACCTATATTTGATGTAATTTCTTGGTCTTCCGACTGAAAACCAGTAAGCACTTCTGTGACAGTTTAGGTTTTCAGCTCATATCACGACAGCGCCGAGCATCTGCCACCTGATTCAAGGAAAGGCGGGACATTGACAGAGAAAGTTGTTTGAAGTGTCTTCACTTTCTCCACAGGCATCGCATAGGGTACTCATTCACTAAGCCAAGGCATACTTAAGTGCTTAGCGAAAGTGAAGTGTCCTGTTTCTACATCAAGTCATTTGCAGTCTTTTCTATCTAGAGATAACATTGGAAGCATTCACTTGGTCAGCCTGCTTCCTAAAGAGTCATTCAATGTCTGATTGTGCTATCGGGACAACTGTCGATGGAAGCCCTAACCAAGGACGCGAGAGACCCAACCGTCGACGGAAGTCCTAAGCATGGATGCGGGTTCGGGGCCTTTGAATGTTTTCTTTGATCCTTGCCTAGAAAGTTCATCGGCAATCTCGTTTCCGGTGATCCCGTGTGTCCCGGGACCCAGACATGGTAGAACACTCGACAGATTGTTCAATGCCAAAAAAATGTATTGTGATTTCACATAATTAGTGAATTAAGTTTCAGGACTAAGGGCTTTACATGAATTAATGAATGATTTGTGCAACAATATTCATATTTAAATAGCTAAAGTTATAAAGCTTAAGACTTCGAAAGCCATGCTTAAGCGGGTATTGCAGGTAGTAAATCTTATCCTTTGAAACAATTGCAGAAGTTTTGTAGCAATCTTAATTTCCCATCAAAACACAAACCTTAGGGATCACTTAACGATGCAGTACATTACACAATGCCAAAAAACAACTTTTTTATGCATAAAATTGTCTGTAACATTGTCTGTAACCTCATACCATGCCGTTGTAACTATCTCAATTTTGTCATTTATTCTATATTAAATAATTATAATTTTAAAAGTGTAATCCTCCATCAAACTATTGGAAGTTTTTAATTACGAAATATTGTGAATATTATGCTTGGTTTGCCACTCTAAATTTGACAAAAAAAAAATCAGCTCGAAAATCGCTGACAATTTCGCCTCTGCAGAGATCAGCGGAAGAATTTAGGTCAAGAAAAAATAGACACATTGAATTCATGGGCAAAAATCGAATTATTATTCTGGCGAACTACAAGCAATAAATATAAGACGATCTGCAACCACATCATGTATCTAGCCAACCTTCAAATTGCTTTACTGACAAGTTCAGTGTGAATCTATGCTGGTTCCTTGCAAATACTCAATGGGCTTGAAATTCGACCAGATGAGATCAGATGATGGAACTAATAGAAGAAAAAAAACAGAAGTCTTTGGTGAGCTTTGTATATATTGAGTGGTTTATTTGAGGCATTAGGTAATGCCTTGGTCAAAATAAAGTACTCGTTATGAGTAATTCATATTAGAGACTTTAAGGAAGACTTTGAAGATATTTTAGAGGTGATGTCAATTGTTGGAATTGCTGACAGTCACAGTCACCATTGTAACTAATTGACATGCAACATGAAGGTTCGAGGCAATATAAGAGTAAAGTATCGAAATAAAATTAGATGAGACATAATTTCGCTCGCTTTCCTACGACCATATCTTGGAGATGAGCTGGTGCATGTGCCCAACCAGGTCATCTCCAGCTGCTTTAAACAGTTCCGCGGACAGTCCATCAGCTGCTCGAGTGGATGGAGCTGGAGACTCAATAGACTTAAATACTATGAGCTGCCAGTTCACAACAGGGTTGTATAGTTACGAACGCAACTATACATATAAGTAACATTACAGATGTTTAATAATTTAAATCTGTAATAGTTTGGATTATATAAACTAGAGATCTAAAAGCAAAGCTTTGGTAAAAGCATCTTAAAGTATATTGTTGGTTTCTTCAACTAATTCTTATGTACAGATTTCTCTTGAAGAAAATATACACATAAATTTTATGTATTCTTGTGGCCGATGCTTTTAATACTCCACAAAAGTTTCTTTATTGTATTGTAGCAATGCACGATTTTTAAAGCCAGTTTAGTAATCGCTTTTAATCGCTTTAAACAATTAATCGATTGATTATAATTTATGTCCGTCTTTTATATCTTCTTCTTCTTCGGATGGCGCTACAGTCCGGGGTGGACCTGGGCTTCAACCAACATGCCTCTCCATCTAGCACGATCTCTTGCCAGCTGCTTCCAATTGCGCACTCCAAGTTGGTTGAGGTCCTTTTCCACTGGTGTGCAATTGCGCACTCCAAGTTGGTTGAGGTCCTTTTCCACTGGTGTGCGCCATCTCAGTCTAGGACGTCCTCTGTTGCGTTGTCCCTGTGGTTCGGATTCGAAGACTCTCTTTTATATACTGTATGCAATTTTAATCAACCAGCAACCAAGGGGGATTCTGCGTCATATATTCACAAGTATTCGTGCAGTTCGCCTTTCCGAAGTATAATTTTCTTAAAATAATAGCTGTCGATAGTTATATCCTGTTCGACATTGTGTTTGATGGATTGACTTTTCGTTGTGGAATATATGCAGTTCCTTCCGTGTTCACACCTCCTTCCAAACTACAGAATTGAAGACATCACACGCCGGGTGAAGGTTTCAAATAGTGGGTTCTTGAATTAATTACCTCGTTTGTGTTGTCTATCACTTTACCATATATGTTCTTCTTACCTATCTTCGCAATTATGTCCCCCAGTACGATTTTAACATAATAATCCGGACAGGTTGCGTATGTTCTGTCTGAGTCAGCAATGACGTCGGTAGGGATTAGCCCACATATGAAGCTGATGTTGTAGAATTTGCCTTGGATGAGGATCACAACCTTCTTAGCTTGAAATTGATCATCGTCGACCATGGGCGTTTTCAAGCAATGAAACCACATTCCAATTAGTGCCACTTTCGTGATAAATGTTGTGCCACTCTCCCTCACGATATCATGAGAAGGTACAATGTTTTTGACATGGTCATCTCACAAAAGGTATATAGGCCAAATTAAGTACATGAAAGCATTTAGTGGGGCATACATAGACTCCGATTATTTCTTTTTCCAGGACGATTCAAAGCTCGATTATCGGATGCCAGAATGCTGTACCAGTCAACAGAATCATACATTTTTTGTATTGTTACACTAATGTCCGCCGAATATCTTCAGTTGATGTATATCAAGTTCCAGGAGTACATTTCCAAATCATGTACAATCTTCTCATCCGTTACTCTTGCTACTTTACAACAATTATTTCTTTCTGGGGGCGGGTTGCTAGCCCACAACATTCAGTCCAGCTCTTTATAAAATGTTGGCCATCTTGCATAGGGCAATCGCTGCATACATTACGTCGTTACATACGGCTGTTGTGATGAGTATTCAGGGGGCACCGCGAGGAGACTTTTATCAACTTGACTTATATATTATTATGTTATTGGCTTCGGCAGGCTGGGATTGATCTAAACGTTGTCCTGGGTCCACAAGCTTGTTTGAAGTAGAATATGTTTGAGTTAGCGACAAAGTCCCAATCTCCCACCTACTCAAATTTATGTTTGCGGCTTAGCTTTACACTAATTCAATCCTTCCCAGCTTCTGCCGTAGTTTAAAGATTTGATCCATCGAATACTTTTCTGATCTGAAATCACACTAGTAAAGACAATATTGTTCATTAACTTTTTCAGGTCTTCACTCAAACTGGCGGAGAGGATCATGTGAGTGATGTTAAGGGTACTTATAACCCGGTAGTTGATGCAGTCGAAGGGGTCATGCTTTAAAGGATCGGAAAATCGAGCATACTTCCCTCCGAATATATCTTACAGTTGACCAAGTACCGGCCATAGGTAAATGGTCATATATTGCTCTTTACATGTATGAGCGGCATTTAGTCACAAGCGCTTGGAAGTTATTCATTCCTATTAACCTATATAAACCGTGAACAGATTTTCTTTATCAAGCCGTCTTACAATATTCTTAACGTTTTTCGTAGATCCACTCAGACATTGGATTGAAACACCATCAGAAATTTTCAATTATCTGGCTCTAACTATGCTAACTCTTTCCAGAACTAAGCGGAGGTTCAAACCACACGTCCGTCTCTGTAATAAGATATTTTCTAGCAGCCGTCAAACTTGCTGAATAGTCTCCGATTCCACTTAGAGAGCTCACAATATTGGCAATGAATTAACTGCGTCTTCTCTACGAAACCACGTTTACAACTCGCTTCGTGACTTAAGTGCGACTTCACCTAAAAGATAGATGCAAAACAAAACTCCCGATAAAGACAAGCACAAGGGAAACCGAAAAAACTCTGGCTGGCCACCAGTCGGACTCAGTCACCACTTGAAACTAAGCTTAAGTCAGTTTCAGTCGATTGCTTGACGCCTGTACAGGAGGTTCGTGTTCAGATATTAAATAGCCAGTTTATGTTTTCAGAATTTTGTACCAATCGCGGTCGCAGTCAGGACAACACACGACGAAGCACACGAATGTGTTAGTTTTTGATAGGAAAAAAAAAATTGTGTTTAGGTGCTGTGATTGAATGGAAGTGATTAATTGCATTCCTTGAATGGATACAGATAGTGTTTGGGAAAATTTTCATTTGATATGAGTGCATCAACAAAGTGAAGTGAAGACAGAATTGAAGAGAGTGTCAAAACAGGAGAGAAAGAGAGAAAGAGAAAAATTGTGCGAGTGAGTGGCAGGTAATATCGTATTACGTGATCACCTACGCCCGGCTTTGGAACTGGAATACCTATCGGCAACAACAACAAACCCAACCAACGAACCGACCATCAGGGTATCTGTTTCTCTAATTCAATTCACCTGGGTGTAGATATTCCGACGATTTCAGCAACAGACCATCAGTACCCCACCGTTGCGATCAGTCGTCCGGACGACCACCGTACATACCGCAAATATTTTCGATTTTCTATTGCTTCGGCGTTCGTGCGATCAGTTCAGTTGCTGCTTCGATCTTGGGATATAATTTCACATTCATTGGATTAAGCAGATTTACATTGTGGGTGAGGGACAGACAGTGCGGGGGCGCAGCAGTTGAAACAGAGAGCCAGTGGAGGATTACTTGTTTTGGTCGCTGGCGGTCATAAGGTGTCATAATTATTTCTGACCTTAAGCTCACGTCTTATGTAAGTGTATGTCTTGTCGTTCTATTGAATGTAAACACAATTTACAGGGAAAAGTGTGTTTGGGTGGCGGGTACTATAAACGATGCGCGCTCTTTTAGCTATTGTTTACACGATTAGTTTTCTTTATCAAGACTTATTCAATTCGCCAATTTTGGTAATTTCCAAAATGTGAGAAGCTGAATGACCAAAAAACTAAGCCGACGCTCGACATGGGCGACGGCGGCGGTGTGGTGAATGTCAATGAACGCGGTTTTAATAGGATTTTTAAGAAAATTCGACATCCGTCAGCGGTTTATTTTCAAGGCATTCCCTCGCGGAACTTTGTGGCAGTAATCTGATTAGACATGGGTAGAAGACTCTAACGACGCAGATTTGATTTTGCGCGGGATAGATTGACGTGTCAGATGTGATATCATTCGAATAGGTAGTTAGGTTCGTTTGCAGATGCACTTGAGCTCGGCGCGATCTACCGTGATCGTCTTTTATTCGAGTTGCGAATCACAAATTTACGACAAACCGTGTCGCGGGATATAAAATAAAATTCTTGGCATCAAGAAAATACCATAAAGCACCTGGGCTATTAATGATTCGATCGATGTGTGTCTGCTCAAGGTCTAAAAGTGCTTAACTTGTTGAATTCGTTAAATGCAGCTTAGATTTTTTATTAGATCCGGAAATATGTAGAAGATTGATTTTTATATATCGTAGTTTCCATCCCCTTGAATTGTAGATCTGACATTTGAGTTTAAAGAAGAATATTAAGTTTTTTAAATGCGCTGTGAATTTATGCTTTAGTTTGTTTTTTTATTCATAGTTAAAAAAGAGGTCTACATGTTTCGTCATTTAAATTAAATTTATTAAAAAATCTGCCTGAAAATGGGACACGTATTGATGGTGTGTCATTTGCAAATCCAGTTTTGTTTTTTTAAGGGTCAATTCAGTTCATTTAATTGACTTCATACAATTGTGCACCTGAATCACCTTTTGTTTTTGGATAAATTTGCTACTTTATTGTGAAAAAACTGGTTACAAATAAATCGTTGAAAGTATTACTCATCGCTAGGAAGAACGTTTAAACATCTGTCTGGCAGAACTCAGATTCTGATACAGTACAAATGTTCTAGTGGCTACCGACGAATAAAATCATTTTAAAAGTTTTTCCTGATCAGTGAAGCCTTTTGATATGATTGACACAAGTAATAATTGGAGCTCGCGTTATTTGGTGAGTGTGGCAGATGAGTTGGGAGTTCTGGATAGGTCTCTTGTATATTCATTCAGTAGCAGAATTCAAATATTCGGCCTCAAATTTCGTTGTCATAAATTTATTTTCAATTACTTTATTTCAACCTAGCTCCTTAAAATAAAATATTGGTCTCAATTTTTAATCCTGCGGGCAAATATTTCTAGTTTAAAACTTATTTTTACTGTTCCATGTTGCTTCAGATGCTTCATATGTATTAATCGTTTCACAATGATGTTGATGATGGCATAGCATTCGAATTCCTCGGAAGGTTGAGTGAGATGATGTAACCTAATATTCTTGCGAAAGAAGGGGACAAAATCCCCCCAAAATTGGAAATACGGTGACTGAAACCACCTATATCTGATTGTTTAAGTACATTGTTTAATAATAAAATAAAAGAAAATACGTTGAAAGGCACGAAAATAAAATATTAAGATTATCTTAGAGAGCCCGCATAGGGCCAGTAAGGTAGTTTTTATAATCACATCGAAATTTATAGCTAGTTTAAGTATTTTTATATCTAGATATAAGAAGTCAGAAGATCTGTTGAGGAAGGTTGACATGAGGACCCGATAATCATGTCGCTCCGCACGGATCATGTGGCTATGCCTGACGCTATCATCAAATTCGATAAAAATTCTTCTCCGATGGTAGTTGCAATACTAAGGGATCTCAATTATCTTAAAAATCAAACGGAATTAAAACAGTTGTTATCGATGGCAGCATATGCAGGATGTTTGGGGGTTATGCTCCCCACTACCTCTGCCAATGCCTAAACGTAAGTCACATGAAACTAAGAACCTTGAAAGAGTTTTATTTGCAGTTCAAGATATTTATTTCGAATTGGCTTGATTAATCTTTGTTCAACGAACTAGGCGCAAAGGAAACTTCTTCAACCCTTCACTTCTTCACATCATGACATTGGACAAAAATGTGTATGTACTATGTATCAAAAACCAATATGGAATAAGCTCTCTGATATGTATAACGAGGGACGTTACATTTCGAAATTGACAAGACCGTTGTTATGATTAATCGGTTTAGATGCAATATTTGCTGGCATTTGATACTTGAATCATCTCCTTTACTGACATTGTTGTTTACTATTTGTACTTTAAATTTACAAAATCAGGTTTTGTGCAGTACGTAGCGAACACATACAAATATCTCATGAGGGGAATGAATAAAACCCTTACGATATACAACCAGGAATATTTAAATACTTTTTCAGCAATTAAAATTCCTGTTGACTTGATTGACTTATTCGTTTAAATAAACTCAGAAATTCTGACCTTAGAGGACATGCAATACATTCTTACGACTAACTTGTAATCAGAATAATTTTAATTTACTCAGAATATGGTATTACACATTTCATTCATGCACTAGACACTTTGCAAATATCGCACAAGAATATGTAGCTTCAAATTTATTTCACATGATTGGATTCTTCGGATACAGAATGTAAATCTCGTTTTATATGTGAATTTAATTGAATAAGTCTCTGTGCCAGTGCAAGTTAGCAAAATCAATTTTATCCCCACCTTGTATGCAGAATTAGTTCAAGAATGAAAATTAAGCGCCGAAGTGTATAATAAAATACTGAACAAATGGAGCTTTGGCATCACTGAAATGGAAAATCAAAAACAGCTACACTGTGCCGTAAATTATTGCAAGCTACTCAGTCAGTGCAACATTCTGCACAAATTATTCGAATTTAATGGATAATCATGTTTACCTCCGCAGAACTTTCGTGCGTTGGTTTGTCTGACCCACAATAGACTAAACGCTCTATTTACCTGCGTTATGGAATATTTTTAGTAGAAACTGTTGAGTACGAGTCAACGTCTACTGAAAATCAATGTCCGATTTATTTCGATTTTTTGTTGATTTCTTGTGGAATATTCTACAGCATACTCCATAGTTGTGGTCAAAGACAGTAGCCTTGTACGAGTAGAATATTTAAATTTAATATTGTTGCGGACTTTGTCATAAATAACATGTCTTTCTATTAGTGATTGGCGAAAGGTTTTTTTTAATTTTGACAGATAATGCAAAATCCACCGGTTGCCAGCGTTATTTATTATCTTTACTTTAATTTTTTTAAACTGTGTTCATTTTATTTTATTTCTCCGTTTAACAAGGACTCTAAAATTAATTTACATGCAGATGTCCCTGGGATTTTAAATTAGACTGAAGTTGTATTTATAATTTTAGGAGAAAATTGTTATAATAAGATTTTATAGAAAACTTACATCTAAATATTTCTTGGCTGAACTTTTAGACAAATTTAAGATATACTTGTTTAGAAAGGCTGACAGTGCTATCTACCCGCTCATTAGTTTCCCCAAATGAGCAATTGCTTGCCCTTTCAACCTAATATGTGTATATCCAGCTATTCAGTTTATTCTCACTTTTGACCACAGAGTTCAACCTAAGGAAAAAAAGGGTTTGAAATACTGAACGTACCTTATTATATATTTAGACACACGAGCGAAATAAACTTCAAAAAAAGAGAAGATATAACGAAAGCCCCAATGTTTTGAACAAATTGACACTTGCGAGGTTGCTTGCTTTTAGTCATCAAATCGAACTAATGGCGTCTAGAAGTGGCAGACACATAAACAAAAGGCGCATATTTCTCACCAAAAGTCCGTTGATAGTTGTGAGCAGCATGCTTACGGACTACTGGTCTTAAATAAACAATTTTCAAAACCTATTCTTTCGGTTGGATAATCACAAATGATGCTAATTGATTCGGGAGCAGAGAATGTGAAGAGTCAATTTAGCGCGCAACTGTTCTTCATTAGACCACCTTGATTTGTTTAAATCATACGGCATAATAAATCCCCAGCCTAATTAGCATAAAAATGCTGTTGAGTTGGTTTTTCAGTTAATGTGTGTTACCTTAGCTTGGCCAAGATAAAGATCTTCCGAGTGTATGGGACGATGGATTCTCTGCAAACGTACTTACACAAGAACTGTGTGCATAACCTCAAATAATAATTATATTTATCGTGCTTCTCCTTACCATCCAGGCAGCTGCCACAATGATCAATTATGCTGAGTTCTTCCTCTTCTTTGTACACTTCTATTCATCTTGAAATTTGCATTTAATTGCAATATCTCTCGCTCTTGCCGCTGCGTTTGGTTCAGTGCGGAGTTGCATACAAAATTACCGTGTTACACATGAAGCACCTTTTTTCTTCTTTGGTTTTATGTTTTTTTTGCTCCATCTGGTGTTGGAGGTGCTGTGTGGGGTTAGTTGCGGTGCTGTGCGACTCATGCCGTGTGACGTAAGAGTGCATGGAATTTTTCGCTATTATTTTGTGCAATTTGCAATAAATTTTGAAATGGAATTCATAGCGTCAGGCGGCTGCGGCGAACGAGAGCAAGGGATGAGGAAAAAATAAACAAAGAATGAAATCACTAGCAGACGATGTCCGTGGAGTGAGTGAATGAGATCCGTGTGCACGCAAACAGACGTTAAAACGTGTGTTATTCGCTACACGGCTAGAGTGCACTTTTAGGTGAAGGGGCGATATGTTCGGTAGACCGCAAATGGTAATGCAGCAACTGCATATGTTGCTTAAAGTGGAGGCGAAAAAAGGAAGTTCGAGAATTAGAACCGAGTGCCCTTGGAACTTGACAGCTATTAGTGTTGATCTGTAGCTATGACAGTTATAGAGGCTTGTCTGAAGATTCAGATTCTTGTAAATCTTTTGTCTGTGATTTGGTGGGCATATATGGTATTTCTTGACTGTCCTTTAAGTTTTGGAAATTTGTATGTACTTCACCGAGCCATCTTATTGATCGATTGCCTTGCAGTGGAAAATATGTAGAAATTTTAAGTTTTTTTCCATCTCCTGTTTCCTATTTTAAAAAGAAGAATGTTAAAAGTAATTATTTATCGTAAGGTTTGGTAAGGTTAGGTGGAAGTGCTTAATGCATCAAGAAGCAATTAGGTCAATTTCATGCACCAGTAAGGATGCATGATGAAGAGTGGATGTCACTGAGGCAGCATACTCCTACCAAAGAAAATTCTCCTTGGAGTCGTTGATTTTTACCTTCCACAGTTTGCTAAGCTCATAAACGAGTCTTGTTTTCACATAGTTGAGCTATAGTTCTTGACGCGTTAGCAATAGGAGACATTCCATTTCTTCTTCATCCCTTAATCTCTTTGGCCATGCACCAGGCGTACAGTGGCCAGTGAATACAGAATGCATATGCTTTTCTTGTAGTTGGTTTTATTTAGACCGTATTTTGGCTATAAGCAATGGGATATGACGCAGGCAGATTGGCGTTACCCCTTTTCACTTGTTATTGATGGATCTTTTAACTCCATCCCCAAGTGAATGACAATGCCCGTTAAAATGCGTTGAGATTGAAACTGTCTGTGACGTTTTATCTTCCTTTTCATTTTCAGCAGGGACCTTGCAAAGGATCCACTTACGAACCAGACAAGAGTATCACCTAACAGTTTCTGCTTGTAAATCAGATTGAAAAAGGTAGGGGAAATGTTGTAAGATGCTTTTCTTCTACTTAAAAAATGAAACATATGGTTATACAATAGGTGCCTCCAAATCTGATCAGAAAATGATTTGCCTTAACTTTTCACGATGCGCTGAAATCATGAAAAATGTCACGCACGAAATCAAATAAAACTTTATTTCGAGAGAGCTAGATAGAAATAATAACAAATCAGGAATTCGCTTAGCCTCTGTTCTGATAAGTTGATTTGCTCCGCGGCAATAACAATTTCAAGACATGATCATTACTCCTTATTTTGTTAAACATTAAATTGTCACACTTGTATTTTGAATGAATTGGAGTTAGGTATGTAATTCCGGCAAAATTATCTATGTCATTCTACAATGAAGCCTAAGCCAAAATTTAAAAAGGAACATATGCATCTCGTGCATTGTTTGACGCATGTCTTTCACTTTTTGTTTTCTGAATTCTCAATTTCCGTTGCTTAACTCGGCAGCCCAGAATTTATCTCTTGTTTCTTTGAGAAATCGAAAAGGCATTTGTCTTCTCTTTTTTGCATATTGTCTGAGGTAATGTCATCTAAAAATTCGAACTTTTCAGACTGACAGTCACAACAATCAGGGTAAAATTTACCTTGCAGTATAGCAGCAGCTGCCCCAAAAAGAAAAAGTGTTTCAGGAAACACATTTCGTATATCCAAACTTCAGTTTTCGTCCGTCGCTCACTAATTTGCATGAGAGACTCTAAATAAAACGAATCTCCAATATATATCGTTACTAATTCCCCTATTAAATCAATGAATACATTCACGCCTCATAAGTATGTGTGTGCTGCCAGACCCCGAAAACTTGAACCCATACTTATGCTCCAAAGACACTTCGAGCGAAAAACGATTAAAATATGAATTAACATTCACCTGTATTCACGTAAACGCACACTCTTCCCAAGCCATCACTGCACCTCTCCGCCGGCGACCATCACTCCTCCTACGTGGTCCACCTGATCGAGTTGGCCGGGTCGGAAAGTGAAGGCAGCCGCAGCAAAACCCCATTGAAACGTGCGAACTGCTTAGAATTGTTTATTTATATTTGACATAGAAAAAGCGCTGGCCCACGGACACACGGGCAGCCGAGTGTTCATCGACGCGTGTGTTCGATCGCCAGTCCGTGTGTGGGTTTAATTTGTATGTGAAATTATTATTATTTGTATCTTTATTTGTTCGCTGAAAAGAATGCAGATAAACTGGTTTGAAGTAGTGTTTTGTGCTGGGACTGAAATGACATGAATGAGGTTTTTCTAAGCACGCCTAGCATGCCAGGCTATGCTGAAGAATTCTCAACACACGAATCGCGGATGCATGTGTACAGGTGTCTATGGTTCTTGGGCAATTGAGTTTCATTTCGTAATTCGAGCAAATTAGCGAAACGAATTCTTGTTCTTGTTGACTATGGCAAAGAAAAAAAAGTTACGTGTCAAGTCTTACTTTTGTTTGACGAGTGCCAGTCTCAGACTAAAGTGGCAGCTGGATGACTCGACTTGGTACATGCCGTGAAACTGAGTCAGTGAGTGAGTGGATAGAACTGAAGGAAATAAAGATCTGAATGAAGCAGTGGCAAGAAGTGAGAGTCACCTAGACACCTATTGCGTATATGGCTCTAATCGGGGTCTTAGTCATTCTACTCGCGTGTCACTGTTGCCGTTGCGAGTGCTTGCTTAATTGGGTGGCATGAATATGATTTACGTCTTGAAATGAGACTTTCCTTGTTAAGCGATTGAGTAGTGAGTTTGTATAAAACGTTAAGTGAAAACTTTTGCTGTACCTTCGAAATTATTGCGTAAGAGACGCCGTGGAAAATGACCTACTTCGAATTAATGTGATATTTATCCGCTTGTCTACACATCTTTTGTTTGTATTATATTTATGATTTCGAGACCAGGTCCAGTCTGTAGCGACAGTTATAAATGAAATTGTTCCTGACACTGGTTTTTAATGGTCACTTACGCTTATTTTTAATGAAAAACGTATCCAATCCGAAAAGTGTTTGAAAATCTCGAATCAGTCCCTTCTACAATTATCTTTTCATCTATCCTCTTTCTTGACGTTGTTAATACTCAAATTTCAAATTCAAAATTTTACAGTAGCCCCATAAATATTGAAAGTCAATTCCAAAACACTTCATTTATCATCAACCATCTTGTTCATATAGAAAAAGCCAAATTCTTCAATACATCCGAAGACAAATTTGAATAATTATGAGTAAGCCTTGAACATTACTTGTTTTGAATGAAAAAGGTTAACAACATTAAATCCGTGTTGGAGTCAAATCGGCCTGCACTACAAATTCAATTCAAGTTTGAGAGGCATACTAGCAATCATCGAATAATCGGCCCCCATCGAGTATGTCGCACATGAGATCATCTTCCTAACCAATCCAAAAATCAGTGACTCAAGCTCATCGACCACCGATGGTGGTTGTGGCTTCGTTTGATGGATTTGTTTTGCAGCGCCGCATGGAATTTATTCAAAATCACATCAATGAGTGGACAGCACGAATCAATGCAAGGAGGAGCGCTGCTCAAGAGGTATGTCACGTCGTGGCAATTTGTAGGTAAATTGAGCGATGGAACGTCAATATTGCGTAAGTTTTGCAAAGTTATAAGTTTGTTGTAAACAAAGAAGTTTAGTTGGAAGGTGTGTTTTCGTTGCACGTCGGGCTGTTGTACTCCTTTGGTTTTCAGGGGACAGTTTGTTAGAGAAGGGTTATAAATCTTTCAAAGAGTGACTTCAGGCGGTTTGTGGCACCGTGAATTATCGAACACCGTTAACAGAGCATTTTTCTAGGTCATACTAATCTTCATAAATCCTCGTTTAGGATAAGTTAAATCTTTTTTTTTCTATCAGAAAACTTCAGTTGTCGTACAGTTTAAAAAGGACAACATTAGTTGTCAACTGTTCGCACAGTTAAATAAGAAAAGGCAACATCAGTTCTTTGTTTCCAGGATGAACTTAAGCACATCCTGGAAACAAAGAATCAATTTTCGCGTCGACGTATAATTATCGGTGTGCTAAAGATCTGTAGAGATACATGTCATTCACTTCAGACAGAGTGATTCAACCAAACGTTCGTGATATTCCATGTCAAGCGTGCAATCTTCAGATCCGGATTCGAAGTCCACAAGTGTGTCAGTACTGTGCGCTCATCCAAATGAAACCGCGACAAGTTTAAGTACTTCAGCTTAAATTTATTTTATAGTAACTCATTACACGCTGTCCTTGACCAAGAGTGTGTGCTCTTCGACTGACGAATCTCCAAGCACACCGGCGGCCGACGCAGATCTGATGAAACTTTAAATGGATCTTTCACGAGAAATAAAATTCTTTTAATATTATTCCCGAGAGTCGAAATATGGTTTTGGCACCATTCGGCTATAATCGCAGAAATACCACGAAAAGAGCTTCTATTAGTTTGATCAATCAATTGTTTCAATTTGCATTACATTAGGCCGCCGCCATTAAGCATTCGATTAACCTCCTTTCCAGTGAAAGAAAGCACATTTCGAGATGAGAGTTTAGAGAGCGAAAAGTGCTAATTGTGACTGAATACAGATTACGATTTCCGGGTGTTCGCTAAACTTCGGCTGAGTGGTCTTGTAGTGAGTCAATTGGAAATAAGACTTGGTACCATTGCTTTCCTTCAACCATTTCAAAAAAAGAGGAAAGAAAACTTTTAAAAACGAATTTTCTGCTCTTGTCGGTCTGTTAAGTTATAAACATTATCGAATTCAAACTAAAAGTAATCCTCGGAACGTAACTACAACTCACAATTGTCGCCATTTTTTAAGGTCCCGTTTCCATTATTGTTTCGGTGTGTCCCTATATCCATCCATCTTGTCTGTCACACTCTCTATACCTCCTTTAGAAATGAAATGATTTCCATAAAATTTCAGGTATAGATAGATACATTTGATATAGCGATCATGATCTATGCATGAACACTTAATCTTGGGAAATAGATAAGGTGACTTCCCAAGAAGTTATATTCATATCCATATTTGATTGATGTGCTGTGACAGATAATTGAGTGGCAGTACAGCCCACAAGGGACCAGGGCCTAGCTTCGACAACAACTGCTCGTGTTGTGCGTGCTACTGTTATCTCAAAAGCAGAAGGGACCTACATTTTTTTGCCGACTCCGGACGGCGAGATTTTGAGAGGCTTTTCATAGACAAATGACACTCTTGGAGTGTTGTCAGCAACTCGAAAGAGGTGGCGCCGTGAAAAATGTGACGTGTCCCGTCCGGGAATCGATACTTTTTGAGATATTGCAAATATATATTCAATCAATATATCATCACGAACCGCGTTTACATCGCCCACATAAATGTCATTTCAATTCTAAAATGAAGTTCACAATCACACATGATTTGAGCGTTTGATGGATTGACGGATTGAAAAAAAAATAAAAAACGATACCTTATATGTGTGAATGTGATTCAGGCTTGCACTGTTTACTTAAAACTTAAAGCCAATAAATGAACAAACACCGTGGAGGCGGGGTTAGCAACACTACACACATTATATCCTCTCTTCTATTATATTGTATTTGCATTCCATGCAATTCTTCATATTTTGAGATTTAAGTTTAAAATTGGCAAAAAAAACGACTTTACTAATCTCCTCTGGCGTATACGCTCTTAAATCATGCCTAATTGTTTGAAACGAATGAGCTCATCCATCATTCAGACATCAATCGGCACTTCAAAGCCGTAAGCTAGTCACAGTTGCAATTCGGACCAATTTACCAATGGCCTAAGCCACTTAAATGGTCGCAAAGTCCACATTCTTTAGGACAAGGTCTTAATACGGTGTCAAAGTAAGTCGGCAATCTCATCAAACATTCATTTTAAACCGCACCGCAAGCCACACCTCTCTACACGCAGTGACAAGCCGACTCGTTTTAGGCCTGAAATATGCACTATCAGCAAAGAGAAAATGGGACAATCGTGACGTAGCCACACAAGTGGTTGTCGGCGGAGGCATCTGCCGGATCATAAGTGGATCAGGTTGCATATTCCATTGATTTTATGTCTTTCTGCTGAAAGATGCTTCATTTGCATACAACTAGATGGATGTAGAAAGTCGATACGCAGTGTGTTCCATCTAAACGGTACGCTTAGAGGCACTTATCACACCTAGTCGGTGACACTGCGGTTCGGCTGCTGCTTATGACATCCAAAAGTCAAAGACCAAATGCGGCACTCGTGGATGCGGCGTGTGTGGATGTGGCGCAATCGGTTGATGCAAGAGAAGGAGTGAGGAGCGATCTCTCGACAAATGAAAAGAAAAGAGATTGGAAAGTTGTTAATAAGAAATATAGGTGCGTCCAATTCGGATTGAAAGAAAAATTGCGTTAGCGGTGCGCTGCTGTTGCTTCTGTTGCTGCGGTGCGGCTTGGAATCCAGGCGCTTGGCCGGCTAACTGACTGGTTGCCGAGTTGGCTAACTGGCCGGCTGGTCGGTTGGCTTATCCATTAGTGAAAGTTCGTATGGGGCCGATGCGTACGCGCGTGTGTAGATTAGTTGGCTAGGCCACTCCACAATCAAAAGGGATAACAACACCAGCACTTGAGAAATTTTGGAATTTCTGCTTATGATGCACACACATGCGTAGACTGCGCGTCCACCTGTACGGTTGACAATGCTAGCGGAGGAGCTGCCGCTGTGAAGCGATCGATCATGGGCTTTGATTGAAGTGGCTTTGGTAAATACAAGCGTGAAATGATCAAGGTATTCATGGGGCTGTTTGGTTTGGTCAAGTGTGATAATGATACGGTGCGACCACACCTGTGTTTTGTTATGATGTTTCATCACGGCCGCGATACAAAGTGCATAAGTGCGTTGGTAAAGCTCATGCAGGAAGTTGATGTTATTTTGCGTTCGCATTGCCTTGAGGAATGCTAATCAGTTTAAAATGATAAAATCGGTTGAATTTTACTGTTTACACAAGTATTTCCACACATTACCATGTCTTATTGCGGCAGATGAAAACTAGTTCGTCTGCTGGTGATCTTCAGAAATTCATTGAGGAAATCTTATCGAGATCGAATTACAGCTAAACTATTTTTTTTCTAAGGAAGTGGAGTAGAAGGGTGAAAACGATTTGAGTTTCGAGGTCATGCATTCTTCGAGACGATAGTCTGTCTACCAAATCAACTGTTTTGAAACAAGTAGTTCAAATTTTATCGAGAATCAGATTTTTTTAAGAATCTCAAAAAATCTCTTCCTTAATTTCAACTTTATGATAACTTTAGTGTGTTCTGGTTTTGTGTGTATACACTGTACAATGAATTATGGAGGGGATGTTAAGAGGAAGAATTTATTCTTTAGTACCTGGACAACACCCTGCATTATGTTCCTTCAGCACCGATGCCTTACCTAATCTAATTGTTAACACTGACAGTTTGAAGTGTGCTTTTCGATTTTGTTTGTTTTACAATATTCTTCTATCTGAAAAAACCTTTAATTTGAGGTTAGGTTTAGAGCTTACACAGAAATTGTTTAAAAGCCAAACGCATACTGTAGTAGATAATATGCTTAACGCTGCAATCAATGCTTGTTATGAGTGCAGTTTATGAAAATAATGATGCAGAGAAATTTTAACAAATAAGCCGACGACGAAAAAAATGTTCTTTCGTATCATGGTATTTAATTTGGTCAATTTTAACAAACCGCCGTTTATGAAAATAACTTCAATTTAACAGTGTGATCCTTTCGCTCAAATCGAACAGAGCTCCAGTAAAAATGTTCTACTTCTTAGAGGTCCCAAACATTGTTAGAGTTGTGTTAATTACTAGCCAAAATGACTTGTAGTAACCACATTACAATGTCTTCAGTGGTGTACAACAGCGTTTCCGTATAAAATGAAAATATAAGCTGAACCAGATACAAGTTTGTTTTCAAAATTTCATTTGAAAAATGCAATAAAATGAACTAGCATTTACAGCTTTGTTGTTAGTAATTTAAAATCAAGTGGCTATCTCGCCTAGCTTCATAAAAGTGCATTACGTCACCTCCAACACCTCTAGTCATTACCTGAATTATTTGCTGTCTTTTCGAACATAAAAAATTAAATCGTAGCTTTATTTGACATCGCCAAAACACATCACCCCCCCTTGGAAATAAGCTTGATTCTCGTATCGTCCTCACTATTTATATAAGGACTTCAAGCGACAGTCAGTCTCAAAATATGACTTAAGACTTGATTGAAGAAAAATACTAGATGACCCATCCTCTAATTATACCGACGAGCTTTATAGTAAACATTCCGTGCTAAGCTTAGTGGAGAGTTGAACTTAACCTCAATTGAATTACCAGTTAATCTTTATTTTGAAGTTTATCTCTCGGACTTAGTTCAGTTAAACGGATCTCAGCGCGTAATGGCATCACTATCAAACAGAAATGAACTGTCGTTAAATATCTCGTAGTCGGCACGGAATGAAGCACATAGAAGCGGGCGGGCGATCGGTGATTCAATTTTTGTTTTGGGAATAAAATCGACCACTGAAATCTAACAGAACTTGTAAACACTCTTCGTTTGATGACGACTGACAAAAATTTATTTACGAAGTATCTTCGTGGCCAGAAATGTATTTGTATAGCGGGATTCAAGTACGTATATTGAACTAAAAGGCAATAAAGTGCAGCTCTTTCCAATTTGTCCAATTTTTTTGTTGGCTAAGTACTTTTGAATTGCCCTTGTCCAATTTGACCCCCACTCATTTGGTGCGATTATTATACAGGAAACACGTGCAACAGTAAAAAAAACAACTGATGCCACAAACAGTCGTATTAAACTAATTTATCCATATGAACCGTGTTCTCTGAAATGTGTTGCGCTTGCTATTATATAAGGGACCCATAGTTAATTGCCAACTCTGAACGGCAAGATTTAAAAAACTTTTAGAGTCAAACTTCAAAGTGTCGTCGTGAATAAATGTGGCATAAGAACTCTAAGAAACTTGATTTTATTTTGATTTATGTGAAAAAACGTAGGAGTGGAACATATCTCTTTTTCTAATTAAAACTAAATACAAAAAAAAATATGCACAATTTCAGCCTTTACACTAAACAGGAAAAATGTAACCTCTTTCTCTTAAGAGACCTATCAAGTGCATGTTAAATTCTTACATAACACTCCAGTAGGTATCAAATGAATTTAGTTCTAGTTTAAGGCACTATCTCATGATGAAGAAAATCTTTGAAAATATCCTCAAACACTTCCACCTCCATTATAAGGTATTTTCATCCGACCAGTTTTATAAACAGAACAGAAACAGAACAAATTAACACAAACGTAGTCACGAAGGAGAAAAAAACCGCATTCGAAAGACAAAAGAATCTCCCGTCGATAGAACGTGTCAAACTTTATCGACACGGTAGCGTCACACTCGCCTACACATTAATACTCAAGAGTGGCGTCGCGACGCCACTCTCAAATCCAGTTTGAACCTTTAAATTCCATTGTGTTCCCTTATTTGGTTTAAATTGAAAAAAAAAAAAAAAACAAATCCGGTTCTCGATTTTTCATTAACTTTATTCATTTCTGATAATTCTGTATCTCTCTCGCTCTCTGGGTAATTTGAATAAATAAATGTAAAACGAATTAACGACGGTCGTCATCGGATGTTAGAGGCTTGGATTTTGAAAAAAAATTTCAAGTCTCGTCATCGCGATTCATTGAAATTCTGAAGGCGCTCTTAGAATTGTCGGCATCTTCTCATAGACACGTTCTCCTCCTTAACGCTCTCACGCACACAGATGCGCGCAAATCTGGATGTAGGCGAAAGCGAACGTTTGCCATTTAGTTTTAAAATTCCACTTGGAATTATTTGAATTACCTTCAGCGCTTATCGCTGCCGCCGCCTTGTAGAGTGACAGCAGCTTCGCGAAAAAGATCCGATTTGTCGTTAATTTTATAATTTTTACGAAGAATATGATAGAAACAAAAAGGAGAAAGAAGCCGAAATTCAGAACGACAGAAATATATTAAAAGCACACGAGTGTGAAGTGACTTTGGGAACGGGGTGTAGGTGAGGTTCGCGATGATACTAAAGTCGGAATAAATCGTGGTTGAGTCAAATTTTGACGTATGACATCTGATCCTAATCAAGACTTACGAGTTTTCTGTTTTCGCAGACGTTTGCACACTCGTCGTCTGTCAAGGTTTTTGCTTTGAATTCAATGCTTTGAACTTTCATTTTCAGACATAACTGTGCGACGGTTTCGTGACGAGTTGAAAACGAACACTTTGCTTAATGACAAAGTTGCCGCCTGGGCGAATCACGTTTGGAAGGGTGCTGCTTGAATTGCACTTGTCTCCGCTCAAGGTTATTTGTGAGACGTTTTTTGATGTTTCATTCGAAACGTTTTAGGTTTAGATTGATGTGGCATTAAGAGAGCGCCTGATTTATTGGATGAATTTGTTGGAACTTTGTCATCGGAAGGCGGTTTTAATGAGATCCTTGCAAGCACGTAGCTTTTGTTTTCGGTTAACAAGGTTATGTTTGGAATATAAGATTAGAATCAGAAGGTGTATTGTATACCTTTAACATTGTTTCGCGTCTTTTTTCTGTATTTCAAGGTTCAGTCTGCAACTACAAGGCTAGAGTATAATCAAAAACCTCACTGCAAGAATCGGTGGCAATGATAATCCATCGTTGGAATATGGGGCAAGTAAAATATCAAGTATTGGAATGTTACTACTGTGAGTCTTATGTGAGAGAATAAAATGTTTGGATGGGTCTACAGTCTATAAGCGTAGCTTTAATAGCTTACAGTTATTGCCGACTCTGTCCTTTACCTAGTAGTTTCGTGCTTCTAAGACCAATACTGTTCATTGGTGTGATAAAAATCTTCCGCATCTACCGAACTAGTAAAAAAACGTAGAAACAAGTAAATCAGAGTTGTTCCAAATCGAATAGGAAAGGAATACTCAAGTATGTAAAGAATAGTAAGGATTGGGAATTATAACCTCAACCGTAAAAAATCCTGAGATTAAAAATCCAAAATCAAATCTGAATATAAACCTAAAATAGTTTATGCGTCGCGAATAGAAACTAAGGCTAAAATTGCAAGGTTAACATTTCAGCGCATTATTCCAAGAATCTAAGCTTTAAATGTCATTTCCATCATCCTCAGAAGTCATAAAAGAAGAAATCAGGAATGTTGGCATTACTTTTCTCCGTTATTCAAACCTGAGGCTGTAAGCAATCAAGCCGACTATCAAAATACAACATATATATGGGGTTTTGAATACATTAAAGTGAAATTAAATACAATCCAGCTAATTAATGCAAAAATCCATCAGTATTTTTGTGACTCACTGTAGTCAACTTCAAATGCGAAGGAAAACAATCCACCCTCACAGTCAGTCACTCGAAAAAAATGCGTCTAAAAGGTGAACGAAAAATTTGCACATTCCAACGGCAAGCACTCACGTCGAGGGCACGCTTCCAAAATGGACCTTCTCCTCAGACCACCTCCAAATGGCGCGGTGGCGACCCCTCATGCGACACTCATCGCCTACAAATGACTGCATTTTCTCCATTAGAGCGAAATTAAACTGTCATTAAGCAGAGGTACTTAACGGTCTGCCAAAAGCGCTGCATTCCTCTGCAACAAGGTGACACACGTTCACAGTTGACCATCCTTGCTTTCTACCAAGGTGCACGCGTCTTTCTCTTCATTAATAGGCCTCTTCAGTGGGTGACAACAACGATGCATCATGAGATAGGTACGTTCATGGAAATTTGATACGTTGCGTAGACCTGCCGTTTAGGTTTGGTTTTCTCGCACATACAAAAAATTTGCTTTCTGTTTGACATTGAACCTAATTTCTGTTTTCTTTTGTTGAAAGCGCCATGTGCCCGTGTGTGCCTAAGCATAAGTTGGGGAAAAGAGATGTTGTGTGGCGGTGTTCGCAAATCAACCGCAGAGGCGGTTATGATGTGCACTCGCTTAACGACTGGTAACGGTGTAATGTTACTTTGATATGTTCAGCATTGCTTTGTCAAATTCCTACCAATGACGGTCAAAACGGAGAGACACGGTTGCAAGGCACTGTACGCACGCAGGTAGTTAGTATTCTCCTGAGAGATGGGGTGGGGAGCGCGCCGCCGTTTGCCACTGTTTGTTGCGGGATACGTGTTTGATTTGGCGGCAATCCGGTTTCGGGTTACACGAACGGATGATCGTGGTGTTTCTTGTCGTGTGGTAATCATAAAATTAATTGACGAGGTAAATGCTTATTGCAACGTTGTACGCATTCAAATTCTGTTTTCTTTTCGTTGTGCCTCTCTTTTTTTTGCTCCACTTGTGTGTGTACCTACAAGATCTTTTTGCGTAAGAGATTTACATTTTTGAGGTTAGTTTTGCGGAGTAATGCGATATGAAACAATTATATGAAGCGATTGATATGTCATCGTTAGCATGACATGCATAAGATGCTTGTGGTGGATTGTGATACACGTCTTGATACCAATTTGCCTGAATGTTTGCAATTTTGTTTATTTAATTCTGTTTAGGGGCTAATTAAGTATCATCAAAAGGTCAGCAATAATTGGAGAAAAATTAGAGCGGTAACGGTGACCGGTGGCATTGGTGTGCATTTATGGAGTTATGTTTAACACTTGTCAAGGACAATTTTGCAATCATAAGCCCTTTTGCATTAATAGGCAACAATTTATGGCGTAGCGTCGTGACATTTTTTACAAACTCTTGAAAAGTACCCGTTTACAGACTTGCATTCCAATTTTAACCCAATTTTACCTTAAGGCCTGCTAAGATAAGTTACACTTTCGTTTATTTTCCTGAAATTTGAATGCGAATAGAGTCTTTAACATAAATTAGTAAACAGAGTGAAAGTTTGAAACTCTCAGAGCATATGGAAAGCAATTCGACAATTGATACCGTGACCAAAAAATTGTTAGCCTCTAGGCACCGATGACTCTTGTAAATTAAGCAAAAATTATGCTTTAGAAAGATTTAGTCAGAAAATGGAGGCATTTCTTTCAAAGTCGCTAGCGTGAAATAATATCTGGTCCGGACGAAATAGATCAATTTACCTGACACAAAGCAACAAGAAACAATGAAAATCAATATAAATCTGCCTTAAGCAGAATAATAATATTTACACAAGAGAACAGACTTTCTGAGCTTTTCATTTTTTTCTGTCGCAAATATTAGGTGCGGGAAGGGATCAGCATTTATAGATTAATTTTCTGTTGGATATCCAAATCGTAATGAAACTTGTAGTAGAAGACCCGAGTAGTTTCCTTGTGATGTTTTTTGTTTGTGCGACACGATTGGTACGCTACAAAAAAAAGAAAATTTATTTTGTTTAAAATAGGAAAGAAAACGCGTATGTCAAACTCTAATGAATGTTGGGGCAGATATTCTGCCTTGGCGTTGGTAATACATACCCCAATTGATCGTTTAATCCACACTTTTCTTTTCCAATCTACCAAATATAAACAGACTATATTTAAAATACATATTGAAATCAACCAATTCGGATACTGCTTTATTTCAAGACTTCCATACTTTGTCAATTTTTGTTTCCTATGTTAAACCTTGCGCCACAGCAAAACTGTGCAGTTTTCTTCTGAAAAATCACATCGAATATAAAATTTCGTGCATTTTCCCTCACAACTGCAAAGGAAACCCTTAATCATGTTGGATTATGGTAATTTCATTAAGAGTTGAAATTGTCAAAGGGAAATGGCAAACAGGTTTAGCTTTCAAAACCTCAAGCCAAACTTCTCCCCACGGGATCTTCACACAGAAATACTTGTACTTTACATAATCCATGTGGGAAATTGTCTTATTTCCGTGGCTTAAAAATCTCTTGCGGTAAAAGCCGACTCGTAATGTGAGCATTGTGCACCAACTTGGTCTAATGAGGGGGCGTCCAGCACAATGGAGGCATAATTTTGACACTCTTCAAGCGACGCTCAAGCACTCTCAACGTGCCTCCACCATCTCCTCACCATTCTTCTCCGGCACATTTGCTAGCTCGACGCTCACAAGACAATTTGTTGTTCGTGCCTAAGAGGAGGAAGCCAAGTGGATGACTTTAAATGTAATAACAACCCGGGGGTCAGGTGACCTCTCTCACCACAAACGCCGCGTGCGACGCCGCGGTGGCCTTCACTGCCAGTCACTTTCTATATTTGTACTCAAATCACAGAGTGATTAATTGTAGCTTTGATTTGATGATTCTACCGAACTCGTCAAGGTGAGCTATAGACTGTGCGTGGAAGCAAAGTTCCAAAGTGTGGGATAGGAGCACTGAAAGTGGAGCTCCACTTCCATTTGACTGCGGATGCACTGCACACTACCATTATGGCATCTTCTGTTCCCTTCGGGTGTCTTTCACTTTCTCATAGATCCATGAAGAGGGCGACAAAACAAATAGAAAGCCAGCCATAATTATATTAAGTCGTCTGCTTCCGATTTGGCCACATTGCTAGCGGTGCTGACCATTCGGTGAGCTCCGGAAGTTTGGGCGACAATTAGTACGTTCGCGGTACTTTGACAGTTTGACGTGAAGCGTGCGCTACACTTTCTACAGCGGGCGACCGATGGGAGAGGAGCGTGAAAGTTAATTAGTCCAGTGATGGGAAGAAGATGTGGCCAACTGACAGGCGACAAGACCACCATGTCAAATGTAATAAAGGTGATCGTCAGTGCGGCAGCGGTTAATGATGAGACAATGACAGCGTGATGTTGTTGGAAATGAAATTAAGAATAAAATAGAAATTCTGAAAACATTTTTTCCATTTTTTTGAAATTTTTATGAGAATAACAATGGATGATTAAAGTTAAAAAATTTAAAAGACAAAATAAAAAAAACGAATATTATTGTAATGGAACCTTATAACAAATTGTAGCAAACTATACAAAGTGCTGTTTAAACTTTCCACTATAGTCTGATTGACAATGATTAAATTATTTACGACATTTCATCATATTAGATATTTGCATTCGTTTTCTAGATCTTAAGTTAAGTTTAGACTTCTAAGAAACAGGCTCAAACCAAGCGATTTTGGACTCAATTGAATATAATATGTAACATTTCCTGTTACATATACGTTTTAAACGTTTTGAAATGGTTGCTTGAATGACACCCAAAGATTCTGCGAGCTCGTCTTGTGGTTGGCAAAAATTTTCATACAGTAATATTTCCAGTTCTTTATCATCAAACTCCTTTTGGCACGGTCGCTTAGCTAGCGCATGTTCACAAGAAACTTCCACCAAAATACGAGTTTCGTCAATGAAGAAGAACTCCCGCAATAACACTTTTTCTGGCACAAAGTTCGACATATTTCAGTGAAAAAAAAAATCGTTGTTGTTTACGCTTCAGATGAATGATAAACACCGAAATGACGTACACTGACAGTAGATTTCTAACGAATGTTCCAACGAAATAATAACAATGGGATAGTTACGCCATCTCTTAGCAAAGCGCACGAATTTAGCTATAATAATAATAATAATAATTGAGTGGCACTACAGCCCACAACGGACCAGGGCCTAGCTTCTAGAATAACTACTCGTGTTGTGCATGTTACTGTTCTCTCACGAGTAGAAGGGACCTACAGTTTTTTGCCGATTCCGAACGGCGAGATTTGAGAAGTTTTCCATAGACAATTAATACTCTTTGAGTGTTGAGCAGCAACTCGAAAGAGGTGGTGCCGTGAAAAAATGCTAGGTGTTCCGTCCGGGAATCGAACCCAGACTTTCTGCGCCGCGGTCGATGCACTTCGCACTACGCCACGGCGGCCACGGAATTTACCTATAGACCCAATATAAAAAGAGGCAAAACCAGGAAAACCAGGTTGATTATATTATTCATAAAGACCAACATACATACATATATACATTGTTACAAAGTCAAATTTCATATTTCCCAAATAAACGGCCGAATCTTCGACAATGATGTGTGAAACAAAATGCTCGCCACGGCTTCGGTGGCATAGCTTTACCCGATAATCCATATTTTCAATCCGTCTAAGACATAATTGAGGTTCAATGTCGTTAATATACCGAACTATCTCATCCTTAAGCTCTATAATTATTCTTAGCTTATTGACGTTCATTTTTTTTTCTTATTAATATCCCCGTGGAAAGAAGTCTAACGGTGTCAAATCACATGATCGTTGCACCAAATTAACATCGCTACGACACGTGAGATAACACAGCCGTTGAGTTTTTCATGCATAAGAGTCATAGTTTCATTGGTTGTGTGACAAGTGGCAACATCCATATTGTCCAGGCCCATATCCACAAAAAAGTCCGTTATCATCTCGCGATTTCCTTTTGATTATGCGTTTCTCCCCATAATAACGTTTTTCCTTTTTTTCAATTTCAGATCACCACTTCTATCCGAAAGTGCCATCAAGTCCATCAACCACCACGTGCATCGCTAAAAGTGTTAACCATCATAAAACCAACGAATCATGTTGTTTGTGTGTCCTTCGTAGTCGAAATGCTAACACAACGCGCGGCCAATTCGTCCATCCATTTTGTGCGCAAGTTGCAAACCGAAGTGACCATTGTTTTCCCTCAATAGTCTGTTTAAATTTTCACCATAGTGCGTGTCTCGCTGAATGTCAATTGTCTTGTGCGAATAATCAAGTGAGTCGCGGTGCGTGTTTCGATTTGTCAACGAATCAGATACAGAAATAGATATTCATAAGGACAGCAGCTACAAGCATCGATCATGCATAGGCAAGTGGTAAAATTCCTGGCCATAGTCGTTTTGTGCGCGACGCACTTGGCTTTCGCGCATGTCGCCTTAACTTATCCACCTGCACGCAAATATGACTTGGATTTTCTGGATAACTCACGGACGAAGGGACCATGCGGCATGCCAAAGGGTGAGTTCTTTAACAACAACAATAAATAATGAAACAAGTCTTGTCTTGGAAATAATCTTTGGGTGTGCCACTGAAAAATGGTCGGTCCATAGCTAGCCGTTGTCGGCAGCGCTGTGGAGAATGCAGTGCACTGCACTGCAATTTGGGAAACAAAGTAATTGAACTAGATTTGAATGGAGCGGTACGGCAGCTATGCGCGGCGCGCGATATCTCCGTCCGTGGGAATGTGTATCGACAGCAAGTGGACTGGATTTTTGCAGTTATCCAATGGAATGGCTCGCCAGCCAGCCTTCTCCAGTGGCCGTCATAATAGCGTCCGTGTGAACAATCGTACGGTGCACGCTCTGTGTGGGATTTTCTTAGTGAGGCTTGCAGGTTGACCTGCATTTCGAATGCAGATAAGGTTCGCTCAATGAATGAAGCATAAAGCAGGCGAAGTGTGGTGCCCTAGCTTTAGGTGATGATGTTAGTTGCTTGAGGAGTATGTTACTTCGTGATGTTTTCACTTTTGAAAGACGATCAGGGGAGTGGGAGGTGTTTATTAAATAAAGCAATTATTGCAAATGACTGGGAGTTGATTGAATGTGCACGAGTATACCCCGCTGTTAGCCAAGTTGTTTATGTGACATGTTACTTTAACTATGTTTGCCGTATATTTATTTTCATTGGCTGAGAGTGAAATTCCAGTGAATCTTTTTATCAAACACAAAAAGCGACTGGGTCTTACGAAATGTAACGTCTGCGTTTCGGTTGCTGAGGTTACGGGTTCCTCACGTGCAAAGTGTCCTCTAATCGTCACTAATAAGTCAAACACACCTCTCTTGGGTTGGATTATTTTGCATTGTTATCTTGCCAAATCAAGGAGAAATTTAATGTTGACTTGATATGAAATCTTTTCGAAACTTATTGCCCAATATTTGTGCTACGGTATGTTTGGTTTCACAGGCGATATCGGTTTTGTGGTCATCACATATTGCACCAACGACTAGTCTTTGATGTTAGCGTTTACATAAATCGTGGCTAATTTTGTATTTTGTGCATATGTGTGCCTTACCACATTCAGTTATTACTGCAGTGTTGACCACAGAGTTACGTCAATAATTGCATTCCTTGCGATTGTGCGGAAAACATTACATTTGTGGTATTGCCTGAACCACTCTAAGGTACAATGGTGACTGTCGTTTGTTGATGCTACTACAGACCAAATTGTATTCAGAAAAATAAGCTCCTCCAGATATTCATATTTTTTGAAAGAGCGTAAGAAAATGTCCAATTTTACTACTTTGGTATGATATAAATTTTGATGAATTTATTTTTCAAAGTATTGTCTATGACCCACCGTTATTTTCGTCTGCCAGAAATTTTCGAAAATTATCACCAACAAATAATGACATCAAGCTGATACTTCAGGACAAGTGTCAGTAATGAAAAAATGGTAGTCGGAATACCCTTTATTTTACCATTTCGGTATATAGTTTGACTGAAGTCTTCACTTGCGCGTAGAGACTTATCAAATTGTTATACGTGTCACTGTGTCCTTTTTAGCAAAGTACTCTGCTCGCTAATCAACTGAATTTGGTTGTTTTTCAGCTAGATTTAGTTGTGCTTTGTTCAAATCCAGATACCTGAGAAAATAAGCCTTGAGCAGCTGCGCTTAAGTGAGAGAGAGTCTTTTATCGTTGTCTCTCAATTCCTTTACTTTAAATCAATATACGAATGTGGCTCGCTGTGTCATTTTCAATGTTTTGCTCACTCTTTTTCCGTTCGACGCTAGTATTCCTACAATATACATTTTCTTCTTCTAGTGGCGATACAGATCAGGGTGAACCTGGTACTCAACCAAAATGCCAAAATGCTGCCGCCAGTTGCGCGCTTCATGTTAATTGAGGTTCTTCTCCACTTGTGTAGGCCACATTAGCCTAGACCGTTCTCTGTTTCGTTGTCCCAATGGTTCAGATTCGAAGACTTTTCATACGCTCTAGCCATCTTAGGCGTTGTATCCGAAAACGCTTGACCAGGCGCATGTCGCTGTAAAGCCCCTAGAGTAAAAAATTAAATCTTCTCCTCCAGATGCCATCAACGCAAACAGGACCAAAACTCGCACGGAAAACTTTTCTCTCGAAAAAACTGAAGGCTTCCTCATCCGCTTTTAGTAACGTCCAAGTTTCCGCGCCAAAAAGTAGGACTGGGACTATCAAGCTGTTATACAATATACATCCGGCTTTGTTTTAATGCATAGTTGCACTTACAACTTATAAAACGTTGTCATCATCACTTTCATTCGCCCGTATGTTCCTCTAAAAGATACCTCCAGGCATCTCGCTTCTACGCCATCGATTCTAATACATTAGGCGATATTCCCGTGAGCTACTAGGCGTGTTTACGGACTTTGTCTTGGCCTGGCGATCGGCTTTGTAATGGAGACGCATCTAAAGCAGGCTTTGGCTTCGCGATGAGGATGACATCCAAAAATTTGGAACAGAAACTCAATTAAAAACTAAAAAATAAAAAAAAACAACAAGCTGGGCCTTCCAAGAAAAATGACACTGTATTTCTGAACACAAGTCCACTGAATAAATGCTCAAAATATACTGGCATAATTACTCGCAAAAGTGGCCAACAATCAAATAAAACAGAACTAGAATTTCAAAGCTAAATAGGTCTAGAAACTGCCCTGATTTCGCACAAATACCACTTCGACTAGGGAACAAACAGCAAGAGAATCACTCCAAAGTGCACTTACAATTTCCTGACATAAAAACAACGCACATTACATAACCTAACCTCAAACTCACATTCACCGCCAATCATAACCGCTTCATATTTCTTATTTCTCACCCTGCATTCGTAATTCACACACAAATACACTCTCACTTTCAATCATTATCACATGTTTCATTATGGACATCGTTACAAAAACAGCCAGCGGACGGATGTACTTTCGAGTGCCCATGATGTAAACAACGTGTCGCTCCGGTCTTGTTGAAGGAGTTATGTTCGTTCGATAGTGCCCCTTGTTAGGATTTATTTTTTAATTAATTGCTACCAAAACAGGACTGCTTATATTGAAGATGGGGACAGACTTTCCTTCGAACGCAAAAAAATATTTCAAACGCATTGCACTGGCATTGGATTAAGGCCATCCTGGTCATAACCAAAGGTCAGGTGAGTGGTGGTGGAGCGCTGCCTGTGATGTTAATCTATGAATCCAACCTTTACGCCAACATGGTCAGCATTATCTGTAATTGTCTATCGTCTATGAGAGATATGCTAATGATGTTTCATGCCTTGAACTGGAATAATTTTGTGTCGTCATCAGGTGGATACAGTGGGGCTGAAAGGAATGCGGCAGATAACCGTTGAAAGTGGCTCTTGTTATTTGGTGACAGCTGTCAATTGTTACAGCTTGTTTTTGCAGCACAATTCACATCACTTTTACAGCGCTAGTCGCTTGTCGTCATTTGACGGCTACACGTTTGACAATTCGGTAATTAAAAATGCGTTCTTAGTCATTTGTCAGAAGAAAACCTTTGGAGATTGTGTTCAACTTTGTCAATTTTACATTAAAATTTAGTAAAGGGCTATATATATGTAGGTTATCATGTTATCAGAATATTGTTTCTTAAATCTGTCACTTAAAAGTTTGAAGGTCAATAATAACATTGTAGGTGTCCAAAACGGTCAATACAAAAATCCCATTTGCAATCTAAAAATTTATGAAAAGCACATGACTGTCGAGCAGTCAATCAAAAGAAGATGCTTGTGCAACTTAATAAATATCATTTCTAGTTTTTGTTTCCCTGTCCAAAAACATATGTCACTTTATTGATTTTGTCAACTTTACAAACTTCAACAAAAACCTCACAAGACGGGCAAACATATTTTGGTTCCCAATCGACATTTCATCATTTGATATCGACGACGACGGCGGCGCTACGTCGCGCTACTCGTCGTTGGCAGAGTCCGAAGTAGCCCACGGCTACATGGCTGGTCGCTACATGTGGAAAAAAGAGAAAAAACAAAAAAAAAATGTATCTTATGACGTAACGTGCACACCTGACGGCCGTTAACGTTGCCTACGAAAGCCAACTATCCAGCCAAACGGCATTCCTTTGCATCAATATTTATGAATTTAACAAACAGAAACCTAGTAAAGCTCACGGTGCGCACAAGAGATGTCGATGATGGCGTGTGAGGCTTTTGAAAGACTAACTCATTGCCTGCGATGATTTTGGTTAATATCCGTGCAGTTTGAGGGATGAGATGTGTTCGGAGGGTGTGAAGCGGCTGGCGACTGAGTGGAATTTAAACGCAAGGCGGTGTAAAGCTGTCAGACGATTACTTTAAAGTGTTGAGCAAGGCTTGAAGATAATGCGAAGAGTAGATAAAGCCTATTGGAAACGCATAACCAAACGTTGATTGATTTCAAGGGCTTGACACAAATTGTCGGCGGCGAAGCTCGCTGTTTGTTTAACATGAAATTTTAAGAATGATACAATTGAAGACTGTGGGCTAAAGTTAAGTGGTGTGAGACTTAAATTCAAAACTTGAAAGGTATTTAGGTTGAATTGACATAAAATCCAAACTATATACATATATTTGGAAGACTGGTTGAGAAGACAGATATCTCAAAAAAAAGAGAGAACACACTTTGGAATGACGCAGAATTCAGCAAAGGACATTTAGGAAAATTATTCAAAACAAAAAAACTTTAGCTAACTGCAAATAAATAAATAATTTCCATGGCAAACTTTCTGAAATTAAACTAACACCGTCTTGTTTTTCTTCTCTACTTAACATATGTACACTATGTTCTTTGCGCCAGAGTTTTGTTCTCTATACGCTCTAAATGACCTACTGATCATATGTGCTGTATTCGTGACTGCTTCTAAAGTGCATGGCATCGTAGTTCTTCTGCTGCGCATATAATCAATGCACATAGGGCTGAAGATCATATGCAGAAGTATTTCCCCCAAAAAAGGCATCTTCCATTAAGCAATTAAAGAACGAATCATGGGACTTTCCAATGAGAGAATTATTGGCAAATTCCAAACCATGGTGTGTCCTTCAATTTTGAAAGGTGATATTTTAATTTGTTTTCAAAAGACCAGATCAAAGATTAAAGTCTGTTAAGAGGGGGCAAGTTATTCAATAAGAATAATTTAATTCCGTTTCTTAAAAGTGCTTTGAAATAGATCTGATTTCCTCAATCGATGGCGCTGATTAATCGCAAGAATATCTTCAAGGTGAAGACCAGTAATACTTTTGAATTATTAATTATTATACGTTTTTTTTCACGATCTTGTCTTTCCTCTGATTCATTCGAATCCGTATAGACTCACAACAGAAATACTAACTCAAGAGCCCCAGCCGGACCAACATCACCGATTCTTTTTATAGAAAAGCAACACATGAATTGAAGAATTTTCGTGTGTACTCTTAGAGCCACTAATTGCCCACTCATCGACGATTGCTTCATTCTCCGTGACGAGGGCCCGAATAGCAGTAGCCATCCGTGGACAAAAGACGACCCGAAATAAAGGGAACAAAAGTCCATACACAATCGTAATAATTAAGCGTTGCATGGAGTTTCCATCACAACGTCGGCGTCGCTTCGAAAGTGAAATGACAGCACTCGGCATTAATTGTGTTTAAGCGTTCAGCGATTACTATCATCGAGTCTAATTGGTTGTCATTTAGCTGTAGTGTGCGAATAATTGTCAAGTGTTTCGCTTTGGACGATTCTTCTGCGGTTGAGAACCGTCATCGTGTTCACATCACCTGGCGTTGAGTGTGGAAAACCTTGAAGTTCATCTTCACACTTGCGGGGGTTCTTAACAAAACTTATCAACATTTTCTGATTGACACTTGCTTGGTGTGCTTGATTTGTTTTTAGGTTTCTTCCTTGGGTTTTTTTCTAAAAAAATTTGTTTAGTTGAAACTTCAATAAACGAACTAAAATGATTCATTGATAATTCAGTGTTCAACTGACATATAATTATAATTTATCTCTTTCTCAAGGGATCTATTTGTTTCAAGCCAACCCCACAATTTAAAGCTGCCGAAGAGATAGAAGGAAAATATTGCATGGATCAAAATTACCCTTTGATCTGGCAACATCATAATACCCTTAACAGAGATCTGTCAAAAAGTCCACTTCAACTCCCTGATGAATCAGCGAAATAGTGTCACTCTGTGGCAAATTTATTTACGCTTCGCTTGGATTAACGATTTCGTCTACGCCATCGGTCCGTTAATAGGCCCCCAAAAGACCGGTAGTGTATGCGAGTGAACCCGCAGTCGCACAAATGCTGCTGCAATGCATCGCTTCAATAAGAATTGCATAATAAAAAACAGAAACAATAATCAGCAAAAAAACCGAAAGATATTAACACGGAAAAAAGAGGTAATGAAGAAGAGATAGAGAAGAGGAAATGAGGAAAATCCGATGGGGAAATAAGACCTCAGAAGAAAGTGTTGAAATTCAGTTCAACATTTCAGGTCAATGCAGCGAACTCTGTACGGCACTGGGTCGCTGCCGCGCGGCCGCCTCTGGTGCACGATGATGGATAGGTTCAGCTACGTACATCCCGTAAGATCGTCAATAATTAAATTTCCATTTCTTTCTTTTCAATTTGAACTGAATTTGGTTGTTTTTTTTTTTTACGACAGTCGGCATGTATGTGTGTCAGTTTTTTTTCTCTTCTTTTAATTAACTTCCTTCCGTGGGTTGATTTTGTTTTTGGTTTTCTGTAATATGGCTCTTGAATGGGATCAGAGGTTCAATTCAAGGGTGAGCTAATTTATTTCACTTTCTTTGTACGAGCGATGTTTGGTGCGTCCAACGATGTGTGGATCATCAAGAGATTTGTGTTTTTCCTGAACTTGCTGTCATTTGTAAGTGATAAAGAAATTAATGGAATATGAAATGGAAACTGTTAGGAGGCTGCTGAACCGTTAATGAAGCGCAGGTGCAGTTCTGCGTTCAAATGTGAAGGACGGAAGTGCATTTTGGAATCATTTGATTGTTAATCTCTGAAAAAATTTATGAGAATGAAGGTTGTGTTGTCTTTTGCATTCATTACTTTCTAACGATAAAAATAAACTTCGTTGAGCATTGAGAAATACGATTTGAGATTTGAGCGATAAGATTTTTTAAGAATTTAAGAATTTATTCATTGTTCAGTCACTGTTCGCAGTGTACGGGGAAAGCTGAAGTCATATGATGAATCTTATCCGGTTTGTCTACGCAGTATTCAGTTAATTGTCTATCTTATTTGACAAGTTTTCAGGAATTATAGATATACAGGAAAGACAACGTCTTAATTTTTAATGTTTTCCAGATGTGAATTTTCTTCTACAGATTTGATTCTTTGGGCTCAAGAAACAATTGAGAAACGTGTGAGCGTTCTTTTTTATATAATGATTTTGTCTGCAGTTTTTGCGTTTATAGCGTTTGAAGGAACTTGTAAAAATAAAAATATATAATAGATATATTTTAAAGGGTAATGATCAATTGATTGACGTTTGCCCAAAAAAGGAGTTTACTTAGAAAGTAGAAAATTATCGATGCTGACTATTAAACGCATTTTCGAATTCCTTAAAATCAATAAAAAAATTATTGTTAGAAAAGAGTTATGTGCGCTTTTGCAAAAATGCAGACGTATTAGCACAGTTATCTCTCTTCTCTTAGCACAGTCAAGTCAAGTTAATTGCGAACATGTGGAACATACATACGTTTCTAAACGCGCTTAAAGTTTAAAAAGCCAAAACTTTTTTTAAACATTGAAGCGATAAGTAGTGTCATTGAGAAAAATCAAGGTTAAATGTTGAGTTTGGTATCAGCTTCCAATGCAGGTTCAAATATATAGTTAAAAGTCGAAACTGATAAAATTTTTCTCAATTTCAGGGCTTAATCTAACCCAGACACTTCAAGGCTAAAATCAAGTCAAGGATCTTATGTCAGGAAGCTGGCGTAGTATTGAACAAAACAGCTTCGACACTGGGTTTAGTAATTTTAAATGGTCGAATTAAAAGTTGAAAGTAATAAGTTTTCATCTAGAAACTAAACATGTTTCAATTAAGACTGACAATTGAAGTATGATTTTATAGGGTTACTAAGTTACTTGCTTAAACAAATTAATTGGGTGTCGTTACACTCAACAAGGATCCATTGCCATGTTGCTGGAGAACTTTTCATGTTGTGCGTGCTTTCACAAGTAAAATGGACTTACACCTTATTTCCTCCTTCCATCTGTAAAGTTTTTAAAGTTTTGTATAACCAATTTGTACTCTTCGTATATTCTCAGCAACTCGAATGAGGGGTTGGAATGAAAATATGCGACATGAAATTGCAATTGAGGAATCGTCCTTATCCACTACGCCACAGTGGCCACTCAATATCCAAGCAATCTTTTATGATTTTTGGGAGTAGGGACGTACATTTATGTGAAACGCATTTATTTAGTTTTTCCTGTTAGGAAAATAAATTTCCTTTATATCTATTTATTTACTTATCTTAATTTCAGTACTAATTTCTGCATTTTTATTTGCATTTTAATTTTTAACATAAATCTAACCAAAAAACCTTGAAGTCTGTCATAAAGTCATGCTTCGTGAATTAATGACCCTCGCCCATAAAAGCTGACCAATAAATCACACTTTCTTAAGGTTTTCAACAAAACTGGAAATTCAAAGGCTAGTGAACGCGGAGATGACAGCATTGCAAGAGTCTCTTTGACGTTTGAATTATTACATTCAGAAAAAACAAATGGTCATGAAAAGGAAATAATTTGTTGGTTCATAACAATTGTATTGAGTGATTAAAAAACATGTTTAACATTTTTTAATATTGTCAAGGAAACAAAATTTGCAAAAAGGCCACTTTTCTGAATTTCAATTGGCAGGCTTAGTTTTTATACTTCTAGAGCCGCAGAAACGTGTATTTTTAATATTGTCAAGGAAACAAAATTTGCAAAAAGGCCACTTTTCTGAATTTCAATTGGCAGGCTTAGTTTTTATACTTCTAGAGCCGCAGAAACGTGTAAGTTCTTTTGATCAGCCGTTAATTTTTTCCTTTGAATTAAAGCTGGATCTACGGGTCTTATATAAGTGTGGGTGAGTGGCCAGGGACTTCTTATTACGTCACTTAATCCACATATTGGCCATAATACGGATGGGAAATAAAAAATTAATATCTCAGCCATTCCTAAAAAATTCAATAAAATAAAATTAGTGCGCCATTTCGTCAGTTCACTTGAAGTCTTTTTTTCATTAAAACTTAACTTATGGTCTTATGATATTCTTCTCTTTTCTCATTTGCCAACTGCACCAACATTAACTTAACAAAAGTGGAGCACCATCAACCACGATAGTTACAGAGCTTTGTAATTATGCACAGTCAGAAAATATGGTGAAAAAAACCTAACAATCATTTACAAAAGCATAAAGTCATAAAAACAATTGAAGCAATAGCTCAGAGGGGAGCAGGTAAGACCTCATGTCGGTGACTACACCTTCAGTCGCTAGATTCTTTGTGAGAAATTTGTCGAAAGTGGATTCCACAGTGACGTGGTACATGTACACATGAAGAAATGCAATTCTTTAAACTACGTAATCACTAAACGCTAGCCTCTTTTGAGATTTCGTTTTGTTTTCTATTTTTCATCTTATTCATTAAATAGCTTGAATATGTGCTGCGGAGCCTTGATGCTTCACGCAAGACCGAGCTTGTACCCTTGTTACATGTTTTGCATTGAAGCCGACCACCCATGTACGAGTACTTGTTGGTGCATATTTGCATTTATGCAGACAATGTTTTTTACGGGAAGCAAGAAGATTTGATTTTGTTTTTCGGTTGGTGGGAGATTCGAAAATATGTTTCAGTCTGTGGATTACTAGAGGGAAATGTGTCTTAAGTAAATAAATTCTGAAAAATGAATTATCTTAGAAAGGAAAAATTAAATGTAGTAAGATTTGAATTTTAAACATGATTTGTAGTTGTAGTTGATTGTAGATTGTACTGCAGTTTATGGTGCTTACATATAGCCTGAAAAATATAAGACACATTTACATAATTTACACAGGAACTTACATTACATAACAGTGATGGTGGTGACGGTTAGCAAAACCGAATCGGTCAAGTGCCTCCAGTGAACTCAAATCTTCATTCAACTGATAAATACTGGTTTTCTTTTATCGCCGAAACACTTTTATAAGTAAGTCGGCTCTTAATTAATTTCTTCACTGATATTCTTTAAATTTTTGCGCCAGCAGGCTTGAAACATTAGTTTATCCAATTTTAACCTAGGTATCGCCGTGTCCAAATGGGTATGTGCGTTGACTAAGACGCCGGAACAAGAACAGTTAAAAGTTAAGTTTTATACTGAAGGCCTCTTTTGGTTGCCTAAACACAGACATAAAATATGATTATAAAAGGGTGTTCTTTCGGTTAACCAATGAATCTTAGATCCAGATCCAGATCTTGGAGTAGTCCAGGTTTTTTTTCGATATTCCATTTTTGGGTGTTTTTTTTTTCTTTACGAGTATTGTAATTTTCAGAAGCTGCATCTTCAAAGGACTTATTTGTTTCCACTTTACACTTAGAAGTTTGGTAAGGTTGGTTGATGCACATTGTTTCGTTTCAAAATCGATCGTCTTATGTTTTCACTTTTCTTCTAATTGTATTTATTCATGCCTTGAATGGTCTGAGTAAATAATGTTTAAGCATTGGACTTCGAAACTCATCTGAAATTTTCGTATAGGTTTTAATCATGTGTATATGTAAAGCTAGGATTATCATCCACGACTAACATTTTACAGCATCAAACTTTATTTTAATGGCTCATGAAAATATTCTAAGTACAACAAAAGTATTCTTTTGTACTAAAAGTATTATTAGTATGATTGAAAAACTGCGTAGAAATCATTTTCACAATTAAATATAAAATCGGCGGTAAAGTTTTTGCAAAATCAAATTAAAAAAATCAATTATCCTTGAATGGTTTATGCATTGTTAGAGCACGAGCCCCTTACTTCATCTCAACACTTGAGTGAATATTTTACGGCTCAAAAATTTCTGGGAAATTTCAATGTTATATGATTATATCGCCTTTAATTTGTCTTTAACACGAAAGACACATTTTTTATTCAAGCTTGTGTGTAATGCATGTGTCTTGTTTGGCCCTTGCAAACCTTTCTGCAAATATTGAAAAGAATTAAAAAGCAATTGATTCAACTCCAAGGATACAATACTTTTGCGATTGGTAAGATTAAACACCGATATAGTGTGTTCCCTCTGTAAAACAAAGTTAAAACGAGATTGTCAATAGTATTCTTCTCCTTTAAGAACAATAACACTTTATGCTTTCTTTGTGGAGTTATTTGAGTTCAGAAACTTTACCCGCATCACTTTCCTATGGACTTGGGTGGTCTATGTGAAAAGAACCATGCATCCGAAAAGTAGAATCATCACTCGGAAATAGAACTATGTTCCTTATTTAATAGACAGACACTGTGTCAATATTTTCTTTAACTTCACATGTTCGTCCCGTACTGTGTCTTTAATTCAGACACTTCAGGGTTCTAACAACCACAAAAAAATCAAGTCGATGCAATGCACAGCTACAAAGCAGCACCATCGATTGCACAAGAATTCTATAGATTCACGAAACAACAGATCTTCGCCGGCCTTGATTAATTGTCTCCACTTTCCGCACATAAATTATTGCCTGCTTTTAATTATAACTGAAAAAAAAGAAAACAATCTTTTTAATTCAATCTTTTTAATTTCCTCAACAAGCCGAAGAGCGTGCGCACTGGTTGCAAAGTATGGTCTTAACGAGACGTTTTCACTTATGTTTTGCTTAAAGTGACTGGCTATGGCCGATGGCTACTCTCTAGCCATAATTACACCTCTGTCTGATTGCTATAATTAGTGACGATGTGTTTTTTCCCTCAAAGTTCCGCATTCCAATGTGCAAGCTGAGCCTCCTTGCTTTTTCTAACAAAACCTACGCGGGTTGGAGCTCCTTGACGCTATTCTTTGTTTATTCTTCATCGGGCGCATGTATTCAAACAGCGGTCATCGTCGTTGACGACGAAGTGGTGGTGATAAAACCGAATTCGATCAATCAATCAATCTCTGAGATGATCCGATGGACTTCCACTTGCTGCAGTGCGGATGAGGCTTCATTGAAGTGGGACGCGTTGTTGTTCTGTTCGAATGCGGTTGCCCTATTATGTTATAACAACGGGGCGGTACACGCTTCGGTTACCTTCCCATTCCACCTTTGGCTGACCGGCTACGATGGTAATGATGGCGATGATGGTGCCTTGGCTTGCTATCAATTCGTTGGCCAATTGATTGGAAATGTTGATTAACCAACGCTGATGGGTCAAACGATTCGAAGGCTTGTCGTTTATGGATCCACGTGTGCCTTACTAGATGTAGCCAACTTAAAATTCAGTTTGAAGGTTGTTTTTAATTTACGAACTTGTTATGTTTATTGGCTTGAATGGTAAGATTGAGTGAAGATTGAGGAGAGAAACGTGTTAATGACGTCCGAGATTTCGGTGACGATTCAGTTCGATGGGCTGATGACATCGTTTGTCGTTTTTATTACAAATCATTATTTTCAACACTTTAAACATTGCGTTCAATTTCTAGTTGTTCCGTTTGCTTTAAAAGTTACAAATGATTGAAGTCTGATTGTATCTTTGTTGATAGAAACCACATGCAGAATTATTTCTTAATCTCCATCGCTTCCTCTGAGATTCTCGAGAAACTGACTCATAAAACTTCAGTCAATGAAATAAATTACCCCCCCCCACACTCACGAATTGGCCTTCGAAATCCCATAGAAGATCGCGTGGCTTTGTCTAGGCGAAGCGCATTCCTGCACACCAAAGATATAGATTACATCCTCAAGTCGACAATTACCCAACTAGTGATCTGTCTACATCGCCGACGATTACCATAACGGCGCGATGGGTATAATGACAGCACAATTTAAATTCAAAACAAAAGCATTGTACTTATGAAATATGTATCTACCCGTGCACGGATTGCCCACGTAACTTCACAGTCACAGGCAATGGCTCTCCACTCGATTAAATTCAGCAAGACCGCCACAGAAGACGCGACAATTATGACAAGAAAACCACAACGCAGCGCAAAATAACAAGTGGGCATATAGCAAGCCCCTGACCGCACCTTTTATGCAAATCAGGTTCCATTCATGTAGCGGGCGGTGGTTCTCCTGCACCGATGTGGAGCCAAATGGATTTTTGACGTTTTTGTGTCATCATCAAGGCTGCAATTGCGCTTCTGACCTCCAGTTCGAAAAACCCCGCAATTGCACTCCTCACACAGTTTGTCGAGCAGCGGTTATGAGATCGGTTACGCATGACAAACACTTCGTCGTGGACGTGCTGATATCGAAAGTGAAAATGACATTTCTGTAGGTTTTGAGTTAAACCCCGAGTCGACCGACATCGGTAAACCGGGAGGGGGGACTTTCTTTTTTTTTCTTTGCGCGAGCCGTCATCGCACGTTTTTGCCGCGCTGATTATCTCACGGGCCAGTGGATGAATTCGCCATTTATTCGAAGCCGCTATCCGTGAGATTTCTATTCATACACGACAGTTCAGGCGATGACAATTGTGACAGCCGCGATGCGGTTGTGGAATGTGGAATGTATTGAATGTACGCAGCAACATACATAAGATTGAGAAGTGCACCACGGATAAGCGACGGTTGTGTAAGAGCCGGTCAATACTCTGACATGTTTTGACGAGGTTTACTTGTGGATTAAGTCAGGTTTGTAGTTCATTAGCTGTCACTTGGGAAATGCTGCTGACTGATACTAAAGTGATGTATGACCCAATGGAAGCGTTACTCGTTCTTTTCGGACTATGTGGCCTCCCTAGGTGCCACGTGAGTTATTTGACACGGGATACTTTGGGCTGGGGATAAATGAAATCATGTCTTAGGGATTAATGGTATGTCAAAAAGTGTACAACACAACGGCGGATGACTCAAAGCACAGTCATTTTTATTGAATGCGGTTTTTCTTGATTGTCGCGGTTGAATTTTGCTCTGTCTGGGCGGTTAAGTTTTCGCTACAGACGCAGAAGTTGCCTTCATTGAGGTTTCTGTTGGCAAATTTAGTTGCATCTTAGGTCAGAAAGATTTAATGTTCTGATTGTCGTTTTAGTCAGTTGGATACGCCCATATTTCTGCATTTTAGTCGCTTTAGTGTTTAAATGAATTTTCTCAGTAGATCTCTACTGCTTACATTTTTATGTTTTTGCGTGATTTTGGAAATCAAGGTCCGGCTTTCCTCTCACAACTCTAAATAATTGATTCCAACTTCTAATTCCACTTCGTTGCACAATCGAAATGTTTTTAGCAGTTTCTCAAAAGTTTCCGTGTTTCCAATCTACTCAAGCCGCTGCAACAACGACTTTATGTTATCCGCTTAAAAATCTCATGTTTACGACCTAAATTAAAAGAAAATTTCTCAATCAGTGATGCGGCGCGGAGCACAAAGAAACCGCTGAAGAAATATCAAAATATGCAATGGCCAGCGCACATTTCCTGTCCGCATACAAATGGCAATTTGCTAAGGTTAATGATATGAGTCTCTGTAGCCGCAGTGCTGCACTTCGTCCACTTCCTACGCGTTTTGCCATTACGTACACGTACACCGTACCAGCATGCAGTTCCGTAACCCATGCCATCGTCATCCTCACACAAAGTCGTGGCTTCAAACTCACTGGACGGGTGCCTTCACTTTTGGTTTCACACTCCAGCTAGCCGGTCTTCCGATTGCAAATGCAATGACAATGATAGACGCTCAATACCACCAATGACCGTGTTGGGGTGATTCTACTATTTGGGAGTTTGGCTTTATCGTCACGTCGGGGTCGTCGGGACTTGTGTGCCTCATGTTGACTTCCGTAATCCGTCGGGGAAGTGTCGTGAACGCCAAATGTGTTCAGCGCTGTGACTAATATCTGTTGGTGGTGAAGTGCTGCCACTTGGTGGGAGCGACGCAGACACATTCATGGACAGGTGTGTATATTCTATGCAGTCACCGCCAATGGATGTTTGTGTTCTTTTCAATTTGCATAACAGGTGGTCGAGGCCTCGCAGCCCGATGACTTTCGGATGAGGCTAATTGTAATTTTGTAATCGATAAAAGTTTTTTTTTTTTTTCAATTTGAAGGGTTTATACTTCTTGTGAGTTTTATTCTGCGAGTAAGTCAAGTGGACTTCGACTGACAACGGCGCCATGAGACGCAGAGCTGTGGCAATGATTTTGGAACGTCTTTTGTTATATGGTTTCCTAAATTGTAAATGCATTACGGTGTAAAGTAGAAAGTATTTGTTAGGCTTTTATCCTTTTTGGCTTATGAAAAACCAATTTGTTGCATTTCCAATAACACTGGGGTGTACGTACGGAACATTTCAAGCGAACAACACAATGAACTTCGTAGAATTTCTGTTGTTCTGTATTAAATATAGTATGAGAACTAAACGAAAATGAAAACAACCCATCGTCCAGCTAACTAGGACGCCATGCGATACTAGACTCATTCAAACAAAAATATGGAAGAATGGAAGAAATTTTAGGACTAGCAATAAACATAAATATCGGATCACCAATAGGGATCTGACTGATTTTTAGCTATTTGCCATACAGTGAGCGTCAAAAAAGTCAACACATTTTAGTCTTAAATCTAATTGTTCAGTTCAATAAAATGGAAAGCTTAATAGGGGAAAAGAATTAACAAATAAAATAAAGGGTGGTCCAACCAATAAGCCAAGATGGTAATTGTAATAAGGAATTGTCTTAATATTTTTTATTATCTACGACAAAATAACGGCCAAATGCTCGCCACGCCTTCGTTGACATATCTCTATCCGATGGTTCATATTGTCAATTACTTAAAAATCGTTAACGTGTCGAATTATCTCCGCTCTTGATTTGTTCTTAACTTATTGTCGTCCACTTTTTTTTTAAATATCATCAAATAAACAAGTACAGCGGTGTCAAATCACATGATCGTGGCGGCCAATTAACATCGCCATTGCCAAAAGAGTCACTGTGCCTTTGACTGTTTGGCAAGTGGCATCATATTGTTGCACATATTGTCCAGCTCCACATCCTCAATTACTGGCCATAAGAAGTCCGTTTTCATATAGCAGGAGAGAGCACTATTCACAGTAATTGCTTCTGCTTCAATATCGCAAATAACATCAATGTTTCCCGCAAAACGAACTAGACGAGGATGCACAGGTGTTTTCACATTTCTACAGATTCGGTTTGCTGAAATTTGCGCACAATTCTACGGATACACATTTGATCCATTATGCCTACAAAAAAAATCACGAAGTGCTTATCGAGCTGCTCAATTGCGTACCTCTCCATGTATGAACTCGTCAAATACTGAAACAAACAATGTCGAATTAAGTTGGCCAAAAAACTATGATATGATGGGTTTTATAAGAGCTTCGTCTTCTAACTCAGTCCGTTTTCCCGACTCCTTAAGTCTCTGTGAAGGTTTGCAAAACCTTACCAATAATGTATTAGATATGAATGTTTGATTCGCAAATAAAAGGGTGTTTTAATTAGGGTCGGAAGATCTAAGATTAATGGAATGAAAACACGTATAAGGGCGCCGTGGCTTAGTTGGTTAAAGCGCCTGTCTAGTAAACAGGAGATCGTGAGTTCGAATCTCGCCGGGGCCTTCGTAAAGGGAAATTTCAAGAAATTACTTTACAACACTTTTTTAAAAAATGACGCCTAAAGTAAGCGTTTGTTTCTTATCACAGATGTTTCGGAGCCTTCAAAAATATTGTCAGAAAATTCCATCATTCGGATACTATTTCTTATAGGGGCGTTCATATACCTTTTAAGTATTTAAGAAGGCTTCCCAAAGTTTCAAAGCAGTTAAAGTTTGTAGCATTGATGTACAGATATTTTTCACACTCCCTCAGTTCGTGGTTATTTGCGTATAGACGAGAGATGTTGCAAAATTATTTGCAATATTCTTACTACAAATCGTCAGAATTCGTTCTGATAGGGATATAGGATACGAGTAAGCTTTGATGCTTCAGTCACTTTAGAGGAAGACAAAATTCTAAAAATTTTTAACAAGACATATATCTATAATGTCGTAAATAATTTATTTATGTTCTGTCTTGTCCATGGTCATAAAGTTGGCTCTTAATTGAAGTTCCTATCCTTCATATATGCCGACATGTGGTGGGTGTCGTGAACAGACTGCAATCCAATATTGTCCTTGCAGGCGAAAGAATACAAATGAGAAGCAATAAAAACCATATTCATTCAGACCACTCACTCATTGCGTTCTACATCAGTATTGACGTTGGCAAAGTTTTCTCTGTTATTATCTTTGCTAATTTACTCATCTTCCGCCGTTCTATGACTCGTTGTTTTGAACACCATTTGAATAGATAACTTAGACTTAAATAGACAGAAGCAAAGTAGAACGTAGACGAAGCATTTTTTATATCACAATCCGCTGCTATCTACGATCGCCCACCCATGCGTTGTCCAGCTTTTGCATTAAATTTTTTTTGAATTAAAATGATCAATACTAATAATTGATTTCTAATAATACAGTCAAGTCCCTTTATGGGTGTGCGGTGTGGGTAACTCGTACCAATCATAGAGGTTCCACCCCGATGCAAAATCTACCTGCCTGATTCTGCACATGTGACGTACAGTGTGTGATGTCTGATGACTCAGTTGCACTTTGAAATACCCTTCTCTGCAGCAATCGCCATAGTAGATCTGGTAGTTTTCTATCTTCTGGTAGTTTTTCCCCGGTCCATTCCATTGTACTTCCTTGATGATGGTAATGTTTGCTTGTAGTAATTTTGACGGTTTTCTGGACTGAAAACCGACGTGATTTGTTGGATTGCTGGCGTTTGGGGAACAAATAGATCAGAACCCATTATTTCTACCAGGGGCGTTATATTATTCGATTGTGGTAACGGCTATCCAGCAAACTATGAGGAAGCTGCATGTTAATATAACTTCTGTAATAAGAGGGATGAACATAAAAGTCGTCAGGCATTTTTCCCCAATCTATTCCCAGCAAAACCAATTCTTATCTTTATCGACGTATCATAAACTAACGCCACCCAAAATTTAAAACAATTTGCAGCTCGAACTAACTAAGAAGCTTAGCAGGTTACAGGATAAGGAACGCTTAAACGCTTTATATTGGTAAAGAGTTATTAATTTCGATCCAAAATATACGATATAAAGCTAATTTTTATCGATTAAATAAAAATATGAAAGAAACATTTATTCATGTCTTTCTGAAAGGCCCCGGCGAGATTCGAACTCACGATCTCCTGTTTACTAGACAGGCGCTTTAACCAACTAAGCCACGGCGCCGTTATGCCTTATTGTGCCAATTTTTACCTGGATTGGACCTATAGTATCTGCCTTATTTAATAAGGTAGAATTTAGACAAATAGTGATCGCTTAAGCAAAAATTTGTCAGACACAAAAGAAAGTGCTAGAGAAATGCTCAACGATTATCTCAGGTTGTATAGTTTTCTTTGTTCGATTTAATTTACTATAGTTTTTCTTTCTTTCCATACGTAAATGTTGTGTGTGCTTGAACTGAATTATTGTATCTAAATATTACCTAATATCATAAAAATCCATTTAAGCTACCCATGGAAATGTAGACATATAGGAAATTGAATCAGAATCAGAATCAGAGAACAAAAATCCAGGTTGGCAGACTAAGGACTCAAGTGTTGCAATTAAAGCTGACAATCTTATCGTTTCGTAAATCTGACTATGATTCATTTAATCTCCAGGTGCATCGCGATTAAATTTTTTTTAATTCCGTTTATCAATTTTCGTACGCAGTGTGCGATTAGTAGGGAAAACAATAAATCCGCCTGATATGAGTCACACAGGTTTTTTTTAAGGGAGAGTGGGAAAAAACTTTGAAGTCCGAAGTTTAATATTCGATAACGACGTTTATGACAAAGATTGTTGACCATCGGGACGTGACTCAATCGAATTCACAATTGATAGGAAAATGTTTTTCCCTGCTTTTATATCATTGGGATTACATTTGTAATTTAGTGAATCAAGAAAGAATGCTTTTCAGCCGCTTATAAATACTAAATTTCTAAAGAGAAAATGTTTCATTTGCCTTGCAAAAAATTCGAAATGCGTTAAATAAAGTCATCCCCGTAGGTGGTCATTACTCCATTACACTAGATATTATCAAAACTTTCGACCAGTCCCTACACTCATTCAAACCTGCAGTTACCTGAAATTCAGCCCCAGGCATCCAGTCACAATTTCACAATGAGCTGCCTTCCTCAAAGTCAAATTTCCACTTCCAATCTCCACGAGAAATATTAACTCCATTGCAACTTTCATTTTCTCCAAATCTGCCAAAATTGGTAAGCGCAACAAGAAGTTTTCATCAAAAACACAAGCCAATATCGCATAATTGCAGTTGTAATCTCGCGCAAAAAAAAGACGAAACGCAAAGCCGAAGTCAAAACTTTAATTGGGAAGATGATCATCGGATCACAATTGCCTCCGAGTCAATTTGCAGACGGAAAATCCGCCCCACCGCACACACGAATTTTGTATTTTTATTAATTGCACAGTTACGCTGTCATGCAAAAGTGCAAACGTGTTCTGGGTTCATACATACCACAGAAGAGTAGGTGCCGCGATGCGTGTCTTGCAATCCCAGCGGCTCTCTTTCTGAGTTATTTGCCAGCCATATTTGTCCGGCAACAACGCGGCGTTTAGTGGACGTACATGGCCTGATCAAGTCAAGTGAAAAGCTTTCACTTTTCGGTGCATTTTCAGCTCAAGCATTACACATCTCATAAACTAGTTGCCAATTTTTTGTTTCTACCCGCAAATTCCGATACGTTGCGGCGGCGAATACAACCGGATGGGAGATTCCGTAACAATTTTCGCAGGGTCCGATGAAAGTAGGTGGAAATGTCACTTGAACAATTGACAGGTGACAGATGTCATCATCTAATCAAAAATGTGTGGAACTCTCTTGCCCCCTTGGAATCCCACTTGCTCAACAGTTAAGTGTAGTGAACTCTTCTTCGATATCGAATGACCAGCCCGATCCGTTGTAAAGTGACGCACGACAGAGCACACACCCAGGCACCGTTGTTTTGCGTTTAGACGATAGCTGGTTCTAGCTGCAATGTGTGACCGACTTAAGGCAAAACTTTGACTGGATTTCAAGATCAATGATCAACTTACCAGATCTTGAATTACACCCAATGGGAATCCGGTTTTCGTATATCTGTTTCAGCAGAAGTAGGCTCTGGCAGCGACTGGCACTTAGAATATGGTCTAACACACAACACGTGCATCTTGTTGGGGCCGATATTAAAATAAGATAAATCGGATCTCGGGAAATTAGAGGTAGAGCTGTCAGATCCACTTGCTGTGAGTCGTTTCAATTATGTGTGATCTAGTTTTGGGTCGAGTAACGGTAGCGGAAGAGAATGTTTTTAACAGAAATTTGCTTCATTTGATGATGGTTTAATTTCCTTTCCTTTTTTTTGCATTCCAGGCTCTGTGCGGACGTCAATTCCAGCTGGAGCGAAGTTCAATGTAACCTGGCATCTGGCATATGCCCATCGGGTAAGTTCATTTGTTCATTTGATGTATGGAAAATGCACGTATGCAATGCAATTGTGCATTTATGGGTTGCTATTGATCTAGATCTATGCAGTTAAGCTAGTTATTAACTATTTTCAATGTCGCATGGTGAGTTGCTCTTGAGCGCACCGGTTTTTTCTTCGCCTTACAACTGTGCCTGCAGCAATTGATGTGATTGTCTTGTCAGTGACTCACATCTGTGACAGAAGAGAGTTTTAATTGCGGTTGGAAAAAAAATGTGTGTATGACGAATCCTTAAATTTATGGATTAATTTTTTTTTTTGGAGCAAACATTGTTGAAATGTCGGTGTAGAAGTTTATGTATAAAAGTAAATCGATTCTCTTTCAGTCATTGAGTCATAAAAAATTATGATGTCTAGAATTTTGGTTGCTAAATGTATATTTTCTCTGTGGACGAGATAATGCAGTTGGTTTGAAATATGTTAGTACACTTTGCACATGAGATGTATTGAACACATCCATATGACTCTGATATGATATGATTGGAATGTCAAACATTGGCATTCCACCTTAGTTGCAACTATCAAATGAGTAATAACTTCAAAAAGTTGTTGGCCTTCACAAACGTAATACAACCTAATGTAGTTCTAACTGGACAGGCAAATTGTTGATTACTTCCGATTTTTGCGAAGTCATAAGTGTGAGATTACTAGAAATTGCTTAATTCCATGCGGTTGTGTCATGTAGGTTGTGCCGTACATAAGGAGGTCATTAAAATACTTTTCATTTCAATATTTCACCCTACTGAATACCTGAGATGTTTGTCTCAATCACTTTTAAGATCCGATGTGTTTCTCAAAATGTTTTAATACGTTTTAATTTTTCTAGCATGTGTGCCAGCTAAGAGCATTTATACCTTAACCTCTAAGGTGGCTTCCAGTTTAATTGAAAAATAAATCTTTACATATTTTAGGTACAAACTTACGACAAATTCTTAAAGATTTGCACAACCACGCACAAAGATTTTATTTTAAGTTTGAGCTTATGAAGACCTTTTCAAAGTAGCGCCAGAAAAATCAACCGATCTTGGCTCTTTATTGATGTTAGACTGATTTTGAAACAAATTCTCTTCGCTAATGACAGACTTGATAAAGAGTGTGCCCAATCTCACTTGTTTTGTGGGTTCCTTACGACCAACTTACATATAGGCTTCGATTTAGGGATAAGATTAGGATTATGAAATATAAAAAGTAATGTAAGCATAAATATTTGGAAAGGTTAGATTAGTAGTTAGTAAGACAAAAATAATTTTAGTTAAGTTTTGTTTAAATAGTTTCTTAATTAAATTATTAGAAATATTAAACTTATTACTAATTTAATTACGAAAAATGAAACGGAAAGGAGAGATTATTTATAAATATACAAATTAACCCTTAAAGGGGTTTTTATAGGTACGATTATAAGATAGTTACAATATTCGCACCTTATTTTTGAATGCTAAAACTAAGCAAATGCATCTGTTTTCTTCGAAAATAATGGCTTGCTTCATGCAATTTTGTATTATTTACTTATTTATTATTTATACTCAACCAACAAGCGACTCCAGCTAGTCTGATCTTTCGTTAGGTGCCTTTATAGATGGTTGCGGTGCTTATCCACTTGCGTGCGCCACCTGACTCGCGGTATTTATATACTGCGCTATCCCTCGGGGTGGATTCGAAGACTTTTCGGCCCGGAACATTGCTACCAATTCGCTCAATCATCTAAATCGTTAGATCTCTAGCTTTCTGACTATGTCAATATCGCTGGACAGCTCGTACAGTTAATTATGAAGTCTTCTCCTACACTCAGACGCAGACGGGACGGAAGATCACTTGAAGGATTATCCTCTGAAAGCACACAAAAGAACTCGCTTGCTTTTGTCAAAATCCATGAATCTGCAGAATTTTATAAGATTTGGACGATTAATGCGTAATACGAGTAGTTGGTTACTTTGATTCTTCAAAAAAGTTCTTTATTAGCCAATTGCTTCCTTAGCCCAAAGAAGCTTCAGTTAGCTAGAGTTATCGCTCGTTTTATTTTAATGCTGAAGCCTTTGTGTAAATTTATACCAGAGCCTTTGCCGACAAAGTCTTTGACTACCTCAAAGCTACATACATGCCTCTATTGTGATGTCGGTGTTGCGTGCCCTTCTTCGTTGAAAGCATATACTTGCCATCATTTACCATTGAAACAATCTTCGTGGTGTCGCAATGCTTACTAAAGTGTGTGTACTACCGCTGCCTGTTATTAAAAACAGCACTTTATTTACAATTTTGTGTTTTAAAGGTATTTATATTTCTTCGGCAACTCTTCGATTTTCAATTCTTTTCTCACAATAAAATGCAAGGAATTTGCACGTTTTATGTCCCGAGGAAACAATTGCTGACAGGGAATAAAAGACGTTTTCGATTTCTTCCGTTTTAAGTTTTTACGGTTCTCTGATTGTTATCCAATCATTGGAATCAATTCCACTGCCTTTCAGTGATGGGATGTGTCTTCATTCGTTGGGCCCGAGATTAGCTGAACGTCCTTTTCGAACTTTGTCATCGGTATATAAAATGCCACGTAATAAAAAAAAAACTCATAATTCCAGCGGGAAACCGACGTTTTGCAACAGATCGGAAAGCTGTTGCCTATATGAAAACGTTTTAGCGATCATGGTATAGCATACGGTGGGTGGGCAAGAAGCACATTTCACATGAATACGAATATGTGCGTCGTACGCTTACTTATAGTGATCATCTTACACAATGCATACCAATATTCGACTTACGTGTTCCCCTTAAGTCTCCTGCAAGCTACTGTTGTCCTCAACTGCACTCGTCGTCAAATATAAAATTTCCCACTACTGGGTGCTGCTGAAGCAAATTGCGATCAAATTGGAGTTGGTAACAACAACTGCTTATACTTTTATTTTATACTGCTGCGCTGCTTTTTGTAAGTCCTTCCATCTACCAATGGGCAAAACAACTCCCCACTTTTAAGTCAAATTTGAGAGAGAGAACCAGCCACGTTTGCGATAAAGAAAAAAAAACATCTTCTAAATAAATCATTACTAAACTTCGTGTTCGTTTTATTAAATAGTACATTTTAGTCTTGCCTACATTACTTATGATTTCGATTAACACTAGAGCTATTACACGTATTGTATGATAATATACAATGATTGCCACACCCAGACCAGTCAGATAGTAGGATCAATTGCCGCGCAGACCCATCAGACTGATGACTGCCACAAGCAGTGCCAATAGGTATTTGTTGGCAATCAATGCAAGTGCGCCGCCGGTGTTGCACCCATCCTCGTCACACACTATGCAGTTCTTAGTGTCGCTGACATCACATGATAGGTCGGACAAGCAGCCGCGCTCCACGCGGGAGTTCTCCAATTTGACAACGCACTTATCATTCACGTGATATGTGGGACAAACGGATGTTATAAGTGATTTCGGGTCGGTCTTACATTTTTCGAAGTTGTCCGACGTGCAGATGATACAGCGGCGTCTGTCGCCTGGGTATATCTGAAAATGTAAAGAAATTGTCAAAAAGTGTTTGAAATTCGTTGTGCAGCGTTCGGCTTACGTTTGAGTTGCACTTTTCGCCGAAGCAGGACTCGCACATGGTGGGATCGTCAGCGCCGCAGGCGTCCTGTTGGTCGAAAGACAGGGACTGCATGCAGCCACGATGCGTGACTCCGTTGGTCACATTTGTGAAGCACGTGTTGATGGGAGGAGGACACTCGGCCACGACTGTGGCGTACGTTGGGTCAGCTGCACAGTCCTTGTTCCTACTCGAATCACACGAGCGACAGCTTTGTGCTTTGGGTAAACTTGAGGGGCTATTGCAGACATTTCCTGAGCAGGAGAAGATCTTTCTTTGCTTCAGCCAATCATCCATGGTCGTGCTATCGACTGAGCTGGTGCATCCCGTAAAGTCGACCTTTCCGTCCTCGAACTTGGCGAAACAGGTGTCTCCAGCAACGTAGGCGGGACAGTATGCGGGCATCAACGTCGTGCCACAATAATGTCCCTCGCAGGTGTGACAGTAGCGTCGGTCTCTGGGGAAGTTGAAGAAATTGCAGTTGTTTTCCGTGCACTTGGTACATTCTAATTCGTCTTCGCAAAGGTTTTGAACTTGTTTCTCCTTGTCGTCAATACAGGATCGGACGAGCTGTGTTGTGCCGTTGGTGGCTTGGTAGGTGGCGGCCATGCAGGCTTTCTGGCATAATCGCGTTGCGAAACCACCGGCGTCTGGGTAGGCTGCGCATCTCGGGTCACTCTCTGAGTCACAGGCAATGCATTCAATAAAATCGCTCAAGTCCCAAGCGTCGTTGCACTCGTTTGACTTGCAAGGAATGCATTTGTCGGGGTTGGCTCTGCAGTAGAGGTCAAGTTCATCTTCGACGTCGTATTGGCATCCCCTGCGAATGACCAGACCGGTCTCGTTGAAGACAGTCACGCAGTCTTGCTTTTCGCCGCCTGTGCACAAGAGTGCGGAGCCAAGAGAATTCTCACACTGCTCTCCGGAGCAGCTGTGACATCTTAGTGGGAGGTCCTGCCACAAACCGTGATTCTTATCGTTAAGGCGGTTAACTAGGTCTACGGTGTTACAGCCATGAGCGTCACAGCGCCGGCACGTGCTCCTGTCGTTGGCATCGCAAAGCAGTTGGGAGCTGCAGCCACGCACTGTGTAGTTTCCTTCTATGGCAGTCACACACTTTTCGTTGGTTTTCACATGTGGACAAATCTCCAAAGACGTTGGGAAGGATTCACATTCGGGTTCGGAGTCGGAGCTGCACGTCTGACAACGCAAGCGGTTCTCTGGGAAGACCTGTGGGTCGGAATGGGTTTAAAAACGGCTACCTGGTGGAGGAAGGATGCGGTGCTTACCTCTCTGTTGCAGCCATCACCTGTACACGGGGAGCAATCCTCGCCTCCTGACAACATGCATTTGATAAATTCATTACCCTCCAAGTCCGCCAAGCAGCCTCTGTGCGTTGTGCCAGCTGAAAGAGGGAGAGATTTTGAATAGGTTAGAATTTAGCAAGATGCCCCAAGAAGGTCCTGAACACACCTGAAGCTATCTTCGTATAGCAATCTGTGTAAGGCATCGCCGAGCAGCTGCTCACAGTGCCAACCAGCGATGGGTTGATGGCGCAATTCACGTCAGTACTTGAGTCGCATACGGCACAACGGTTGGGCGAGGGCAGGATGTCCATGGTGTTGCAGTTCACGCCGTCGCAGGTGAGCACGCGCTTTGTCTTGAGAATATCCTCGATCGTCTGGCTGCGGAACTCGCTTACGCAACCCATCTCCACGATGCTGTTGGTTTCGTCGAATCTTATAAAGCACTGGTCCTCGTTCTTGTGGAGGGGACACAGGGTGGGCACAGGACTTTCACAATCCTCGCCGGAACATGTGTAGCAACTGAAGCGGTCATCGGGCAGGTTGTCAGTGTTGCATCCGGCTTCGGTACAAGCCTTGCAGTAGGAGTCTCCACCTGCAGCGCAAGTATTTTGATCGGCCACTTCCTTGTCATTGAGACATGTCCTTATCAGGTCGTACGAGGGGCTTGAGCCGGGCACGGATTCGTACAGCGCCACCATGCAGCCGCCCTGGCACTGGCGGCTCTTGAAGGTGGACGTCGTCGGGTTAGTAACACAATTCTTATCCTTGTTTGAGTCACAATAGTGACACTGAATGAACTCCGTGGTGGCAGTCGCTGTGTTACATTCATTGGACTTACAGCTGAAGCACAGCGAAGGGTTTGTGGTGCAGTGGTCTTCGTATTGCTCATCGATCTGGTCGCTGCAACCACGAGCCACGACAGCTCCGTCGGCGCTAAAAACTGTTGAGCAGTCCTGCTCGTTGTTAAGAGCGCACGTCACGGCTTCTCCAAGACCACTCTGGCAAGCGGGGCCTTCGCACTCGTAGCAGGATAATGGCAGGTCTTGCCACTTGCCAAAGTTGTCGTCATATAGGCTGGCTAAGTCAATAGTGTTGCAGTTGGACGACGAGCAAGATCTGCAGGCCCGTTTGTTGGACGCGTCGCACTCGGTGGTGGTTGCGCAGCCGCGAGACGTCTTTCCGCTGATATACGCCGTGACACACTTGTCGTCGGCGTCGTACACTGGACATATGCCTGCGCTGTCCGGGTTCGATTCGCACTCGGCGTCGTCACCGGAGTCGCAGATGTGACACGAGAGGCGGTTCTCGGGGTAGACTTGTTTGTTGCAGTAGTTGCCGATGCAAGGCTCGCACGATTCGGATCCGGTAAGGCACTCGTAGAACTCATCGCTGTCCAAGCTTGACAAGCATCCCCTTTCGGTGGCTCCATCTAAAGCGTGGAGGTAGAAAGTTAGATTGATGTAAACCTAAGCAAAGGGTCACTTACCGCTGAGGACTCTAGAGTAGCAGTGCGTGTAGGGGGTCTGCCTACAGGTCGTGTTCGAGATGACGTCAGTCGGGTTGACGGCACAGCCTATGTCTGTCCTGGAGTTGCACAGAGCGCAGGACTGTGACTTTGGAATTGCTTCGAAGTAATTGCAGTTATCTCCGTCACAGAGGAAAAGTTTCTTGGACTTGATCAAGCTGATAGCTTGGGCGTTGGAGAAGTCGCTCTTGCAGCCCATCTCGATCACGGAGAAGGTGTCGTCGAACAACATGAAGCACTGGTCATTGGGCCTATAACTCGTACAGGTCAGTGGTTTCGGAAGCTCACATCCCGGTCCGGAGCAATGATAGCAGCTGCGCCGATCCGCTGGAATTTTGTCGATGTTGCAGTTATCAGTGGTGCAGGCGCTGCACAGCTCGTCCTCTCCAGATTCACAGGATTCGCGGTCCACGAGTTCCTTGTCGTCCAAGCAAGTTCTGGTCGTAGCATAAGATGGATCGTCTTCAACAGTGCGTGGGTAGAGTGCAGTCATGCACGACTTGTGGCACTTCCTTGTGATTTGTTGCAATTCGGGATCCCTGACGCACGAACCGTCGAGCGTTGTATCGCAAGTCACGCAGTCCACGTAATCGTCTAGGCTCTGCGCCGTATTGCACTTATTTGAATTGCAGCGGACGCATTTGTCAAGATTTTGTTCGCACCACGTCTCTTGGTCCTCTGTGACAGCATCGCTACAGCCGCGCTGGATCACTACGCCTTCGGCATCAAAGACAGTCATACAGTTCTGAGCGTTGTTGTTGGTGCAAGTTTCCACTGAGTCGAGAGGAGTTAAGCACGCCGACCCCTGGCAGGTGTAGCAGTCGATTGGAAGATCCTGCCACTTGCCTGGTTCGCCATCCTTAGCGACGTGATGCAAATTCTGACTGTTGCAACCGGCGCCCGTGCAGACGCGGCAGAGTTTCTTGTTCGACTCGTCGCAGCCTAACTCGTAGGAGCATCCTCGGAAGGTTACGCCGTCCCGGTAGGATACAACACACGCCTCGTCCTCCATGAATATTGGGCAGATCATGTTGCTAGCGGGGGTCTCTGTGCAGCCAGCGTCCGCAGTGGAGTTACAGCGGTGGCACTTGAGGCGGTTGGCTGGGTAAATGTCACCATTGCACTTGCTGCCGGAGCATGTATCACACTTCGGGTCGGAGGAAGTGAAACATTGGTAGAATTTTTCATCCGGTAACTCGGCTTGGCAGCCGCGCTCGGTGTGTCCATCTGTGGAAGAGTGAGCTGTTAGAAGGAAACTCCAATGGAGGTGCTCGAGGCTTGACTTACCCTCGTTGATTCTGGTGTAGCAGCCGGTGTAGGGGATCTGAGAGCAGGTTTGCATAGTGGATATCAAGTTCGGGTTGGTAGCGCAGCGAAGGTCGCTTGCTGAGTGACAGACCACACACGACTGCGCCTGAGGGATGCTGTCGTATGAGTTGCAGGTCTTGCCGTCGCACAGAAGTAGGCTCTTGCTCTGGATAAGGCTCGTCACGGCTGTCGGCTCCAGTTCGCTGCGGCAACCCATCGCCACAATGGTTGTGGTGTTGTCGAACAGGACATAGCACTGGTCCTCAGGGTGATACGCCAGACAGTCTTGAACCTTTGCATCCTCACACTCGCTGCCTCTGCAAGTCCAGCATTGGTGGCGTTCTGCAGGGAACGCGAAGTTGTTACAGCTGGCTCCAGTGCATGACTGACAGGAGGCATCATCGCCGGCAGCACACGAGTCCCTGTCCTTAACCTCCTTATCATCCAAACACGAGCGCGAGAGTTCGAAAGCGGGGTTGTCGCCACTCGTTTTCGGATAGAGAGCCACCATGCAGCTTTGCTTACATTTGCGCGTTCTGGCCTCCTCAGCTGGATTCAGGACGCAGTCTGCACTCGAAGCACTGTCGCAGAATACGCAGTCGACATACTCATTGAGGCTCTGGACGTCGTTGCAACCTGACGACTTGCACTGTTGACACTTATTCGGATTGGCATCACACCAGTCACCGTACTCCTTGTTGGTCTCGTCACTACAGCCGCGCCGAATCACTGCGCCAGCCTCATCGAACACCGTTGCGCAGTTTTGGAGATTGTTGTCTGCGCAAACAGCCTGGGGTTGCGCGCTTAGAGGGGCTTGACAATCGGTGCCCTTGCACCAATAACAGGCCAATGGGAGATCCTGCCATAGGCCTGGCTTGCCTACATATACAGAAAGAAGATCTATGACATTGCAGTTATCATTAGGGCAGACGCGACAGGTGCCGTGGTCAGAGGCGTCGCAAGTGAAGTCGGATGTGCACCCACGCTGAGTTATCAGGCCGGTCAACTGGACAACACACTCATCATCCTCCTGGTAGATTGGGCATATGCTCGGTTCGATTGGGTTGCCTTTGCAATTGGCATCGTCGGCAGAAGAGCAGCGATGACACGAGCGCCGTTCTGTTGGGTAGACCTATGAGTTGGAGATTTGGGATTTGAGTTTCGTGGAGAAATTGTACGCGCGTGTACTTACCGCGTTGTTGCAGTGCTCGGCGTCGCAGACTCTGCACTTGGCACTGTCGCCCTGCTCGAGGCAGGTGTCGATGGCTTCGATTGTGTTTTCCGACAAGCAGCCGCGCTTCGTATGTCCACCTGTGGGAGAGGGGAGAAGTGTTAAGCTATGTTGGAGTTCCTGTAGATCTCGATTTACCCTCGATTTTGGTGTAGCACCTTGTGTGTGGGAAGTCCGTGCAGGAGACGAAGGTGTTCAGTGCCCTGGGTTGGGTAGCGCAAAGGGGATCGACTGCGGAGTCGCACACCAGACACTGTCTGGTGGAGGGAACCTTGTCGTAAGAGTTACAGAGATGTCCCTCACAGAGGATCATCTTTTTGCGGACAGCTTCCAAGCCGGAAGAGCTGAACTCACTCGCGCAGCCCATCTGTATGACGGAGTTATCAGATCCGCTGCCGAACAGGAGGTAACAGCGGTCATTTTCCTTGTAGATCGGACATTGGGACTGCGTCGGCGTTTCGCAGTTCACACCGACGCAGTGGTAGCACGTCAGGCGAACATCCGGGATGAGGTCCGTGTTGCAGTTGTTGCCCTCGCATATCTTGCAGTTGTCGTCATTACCGTTCTCGCACTCGATGCGATCGTCAGCCTCCTTATCGTCGGCGCACGACCTGGACATGAGGTATCGCGGGTCATCGCCCTTTTCTGCAGGATACAAGCCTGTCATACACTTCTGGCACTTCCTGGTCTTGGTCACAGCCGAGGGATCCAGGGCGCAATTGGGGTCCTTGGCCGAGTCGCAGAACAGGCAATCGACAAAGTCGGCATAATCGCCTATGCTCTCGAGATCGTTGCAACCAGACGACTTACAGAATTTGCACCACTCGGGATGGTTGTCACAGTGGTGGTCGAAGAAGCCCATGTACACGTCGTCGCTGCAGCCGCGCTGCACCACCCTGCCCATCGGGTTGAACACGGTTACGCAGTTCTGCAAGTCGTTGCCAGTGCACTGTTTCATCTCCACGGTGGTCTCGTTCCAGCAGTCAGAGCGGAGGCACGAGTGGCAGGAGATGGGGAGGTCTTGCCACGCGCCAGGATATCCAATCTGGTGCAGATATAGATTGGCCTTGTTGCAGTTCGAGGTGTTGCAAAGCTTGCACTTCTGCTTATCAGTGTCGTCGCAGATAAAGTCATCGCCGCAGCCGCGATATGTGACGTCGTTAACGATCTTGGAAGCACATATTTCGCTGGCGGTATAAATCGGGCAGACATACGGGGCATTGGGGGCATCCTGGCAGCTGGGGTCCTCCAGGGAATTGCACTTGTGACAGGTCAAGCGGTCCGCTGGAAAGATCTAAGAGGAGCGGTCAGTGGTGGTGGGGCACAGAAGATTCTGGCAATTACCTCCATGTTGCATCCATCGCCAAGGCAGAGCGAGCAATTGGCGCTTCCGGTTAGACACGACATCTGGTCGGCAAGCTTCAGGTCTGAAAGACAGCCCCTTGCGGTTCGTCCATCTAGAGGAAAAGAGCAGGTTTATGACATGACCTGGGAGCCGATGAAATGAACTCACTAGTCTTAACGAGAGAGTAGCAATCGACTCTGGGCAGGTTGGAGCAGGTTTGGAAGGTTGGGTTAGCTTTGGGATCGGTCGCGCAACGAACATCCGTTGTGGAGTCACACATAGCGCACGACTGCGCCTGGGGGATGATTGAGAAGTCGTTGCAGTTCTCGCCAGTGCAGGAGATGAGTTTGGGCAAGTTGCTGAGCAACTCCGCATCGGTTAAGTCCGTTAGGCAGCCCATGCGACTGACGGTGTTAGACGCGTCGAAGAGAATGAAACAGTTGGCGGTTTCTGAGTGGGAACCGCAAGTCGCCGGAAGTGGATTCTCGCAGGCATCTCCTAAGCAGGAAAGGCACTGGTGGCGAACCTCGATGAGCTCCCCTGTATTACACTTATCGGAAGAGCAGCGGACGCAGTTGGAGCCTTCGGTGCCACAGAGGTCGCGATCGTCGAGATCTTTGTCGTCTAGACATGAGCGCACCAGTTCGAGAACGTTGGTTTCGTTGGCGCTACGCGGACGCAGAGCTACCATGCACTCTTTACGGCATTTGCGGGTCCGTCGGACAGCTGAAACATCCAAGGCACAGTTCTTGTCCACACTGGTGTCACAGGTGATGCAATCGATAAATTCGTCCTTGCTGAAGGCATTGTTGCAGCCGTTTGAGTTACAGTTGAAACAGTTCTCGCTGGAATCGTCGCAGTAGTCACCATACTCCTTCTCCACGGTGTCGCTGCAACCTTTGCGAACGACGGCGCCGTCTTCACCGAAAACCGTCATACAGTACTGAGCGGCGTTACCGTCACAGTAGTTGATCAAACCTAGGGAGTTAGCACAGTTGTCGCCGGCACACCAGTAGCAATTTAGCGGGAGATCCTGCCAGATGCCTGGGTTGCCATCTTTCTTCCGCAACAGATCATGCTTGTTGCAGTTGGTTGTGTTGCATGTTCGGCAGCTTTCACCGCACGTGAGTTGCTCGCTGCAGCCGCGGTAGGTGATGTCGTCCTTCAGGGTGGTGACACACTGCTGAGAGGTAGAGTGCTTGACGCAAATGCCGCTCTCCTGGGGATTTGAATCGCAGGCGGAGTCGACGGAAGAATCGCAAATATGGCAGGAGAGTCGGTTCTCTGGGAAAATCTACAGAAGCAAAACATAAGTGCTATTGAAAGGTTCTGCCAGATGATAGCTACTTACCTCTTGGTTGCAAAGTCCAGAAGAGCAACTGGCGCACTTGCCACTCGTTCCGTTGTAGCAGTCCAAAAGGTCATCCCCCTCAAGGCTGGACAAACAGCCACGCTCCGTGTGACCATCTGCAAAGCACAGTGCCCGTGAAACTTGGGCTATTTAAGGGCTCTCAGAGGACTTACCGCTTAGTATTCTCGTGTAACAGTTGGTCATCGGCAGTCGTCTGCAGGTGGTGGCTGAAAGGACAGCTGTGGGACTCGTGGCGCACTGGCTATCCGTACGAGAGCTGCAGAGACGGCAAGTGTTTCCCTGGGGTAGCTTGGCGATGTCGTTGCAGTTGTCGCCCGTACAGAGGTATATCCTCTTCAACAGCAACAGGGCTTCTATATCTTGCGGGTCGTAGTCGCTGCGGCAGCCCATCTCGATAAAGCTGTTTGTCTCATCGTATATCGCATAGCACTGTTCGTCGCTAGCATAAGACTGACAGGTGCTGACAGTCGGCAACTGGCAATCGTCCCCGGAGCACTTGTAGCAGGTCGGACGGGTTTCTGGGACTAGGTCGGTGTTGCAACCGCTCTCCGAGCAGCTCTTGCATAGGGTGTCGGGGCCGCAGTTCTCGCGATCGTCCAGGTCCTTGTCGTCCAGGCAGGTTCTTATCAGGTCGTATGGGGAATTGGCGTCTGAAGTGCGTGGATATAGAGCTGTCATGCAGGCTTTGTGGCACTTCCGAGTACGACTCACTTCAACCACGTCGAACGTGCAGTTGGGGTTCGTCCTTGCGTCACAGAAGATGCAGTCGATGTAGTCGGACGTGCTGACGGCTGTATTGCAAAGAGGCGACTTACACTCGAAACAGTGGTTGGGATTGGCTTCGCAATGGTTCGCGTAGGAAGCTTCCAGGAGGTCGGCGCATCCGCGAGCCACAACCTTTCCATCTTGGCCGAAAACCGTGGCACAGTTCTGTTCTAGGTTGCCTTCGCAGATCTTTTGCACGCCATTAGAGGTTGCGCAGGCCTCGCCGTCGCATGTAAAGCAGGTTAGTGGCAATGCCTGCCAAAGTCCTGGAACACCAACGTCTTCGGCTACGAGATCGACGCTATTGCAACCAAATCCAGAGCACTCCCGGCAGTTCTTCCTGCTGAGCGCGTCGCAACTGAGTTCTGATCCACATCCACGGCTGGTGATGCCGTTTACTGTCTTAGTCACGCAAGTGTCACCTTCTACATAGAGGGGACAGGCACTGGCGGAGTCTGGGAGGGATTCACATTCGTCGCTTTCCAGTGAGCTGCAACGATGACAGATGGCACGGTCAGATGGAAACACCTAGAAGTTGGAATCTTGAGCTATGTCCAGCTATGAAAGGACCGAAGACAACGTACCACCTTGTTGCAGCTTGCTCCTGTGCAAACCTCGCAGGAAGTTCCCTCTAAGCACTCTAGAAAATCATCCTCTGGCAGCTGTTGTAAGCACCCCCTAGAAGTTGATCCATCTAATGAGGAGATTGTGGTGACTGAGCTGGGAAAATGGAATCTAGAGTTCAGGTTACTTACCCGCGGTAACCCTTGAGTAGCACTGTGTATTAGGTGGATCCCTGCATGAGATCAGCGCCAGATTGGTTTCAGGATTTGTGGCGCAAGCAGGATCGCTTGTGGAATCGCACACCGCACAGATGTTAGGCTTCGGGAGGCTGCCATACGTATTGCAGTTGTCGCCGTCGCAGACGTGAAGCTGCTTCACGTTCTCCCTCAGCTCAGTGACGGTGAGCTCGCTCTTGCAGCCCATTCGCACAACGGTCAAGGTTTCGTCGAAGAGCATGAAGCACTGGTCAGAGTCGGCGTAGGTAGGGCATTCCTTCGGCGTTTCATTTTCGCAGTCTTCTCCCTCGCAGGAGTTGCACGACAAACGCGACTCTGGGAGCGCCAATGTGTTACATCTCTGTCCTGAGCATTTCTCGCAGTTCGCGTCGGTACCACAGGCGTCTACGTCGTCAGCTTCTATGTCTTCTACACAGGTGCGTACCAACTCCTTGACACTTGGATTGTCGCTCCGAGGATATAGTGCAGTCAGGCAACCTTTCTGACACTTCCTGCTAGTGGGGATCTTGCTCAGGTCCCGCACGCAGTCAGGATCGTTCGCAGTGTCGCAGTAAACGCACTCGACGAAGTCCGACGAATCAGATATGGTGTTACACATGTTCGACTTGCAGTTGAAGCAGAGCTCTGGGTTGGCAGTGCAGATAGAGGAATAGATGGTAGCTAGGGAATCTTCACATCCACGGCTGACCACTTGGCCGTCGCTGTTAAAGATTGTCATGCAGTCCTGATAGACGTTGCCTTCACATGCTTTCACTTCTCCGGCACTTTGCGAACACTCCGCGCCGCTGCATGTGTAGCAGCTGAGAGGAAGCGTCTGAAAGATTCCGTACGACTCCTCAGAAGACTTCTTTACGTTGGCCGTGTTGCAGCCTGTCGACGAACAGATGCTGCAGCTCTTTGGGTTGCTTTGGTCGCACGTGAGTTCTGAGCCACAGCCTCTAGTTGTAATGCCCTTCTTGTAGGTTGAAACGCATGTTTCGCTCTCTGAATAAAGAGGGCAAAGGCTGATTGCGGATGGGTTTGTATGGCAGCTGATATCAGTCTCTGAACTACAACGCTGACACGAAATGCGGTCAGATGGGACTACCTATGAATGGGAAACGGGGTCAATTGGAGATTGGGGGAATACGATCGGTCAACTTACTTGCTGATTGCACTGGGCACCACTACAAGACTGACAATTTTTGTTGCCATTCATTAAGCACTCGTAGAACTCAGGCCCAGACAGATCGCTAAGACAGCCCCGAACAGTCACTCCAGCTAGAGGTTAAAGAAAGAAACAGAATGTTAATCTGCTTAACACGATCTGTCTGAACAGTGCTTACAATTTGTGTCGGAAACTTTTGAGTAGCATTGGGAGTAGGGGAAATTGCACGTTACAGTCTTCTGCAAGTCGGAAGGATCATCAAGGCAGCTCGGGTCATTCTCAGAATCGCACTTGTTGCACTTCGTTGGCAATGGCATATTTTCAAAATGATTACACCCGTCTCCTTCGCAAAGCAGCAGCTTCTGCTCGGAGATAAGTCCTACAACTTCTGCATTATCAAAATCACTGCGACAGCCCATGCGAATGATGTTCTTATCTTCGTTGAAGAGAGAGAAGCACTGCTCTGCTGGCGAGAAACTGACGCATATGTCAAATACCTCGTCCTGGCAATCAATGTTTTCGTCACATTGGTAGCACATGGGCCGGTTCTCAGGTAGGTTTGCAGTGTTGCACTTCGCTCCCTCGCATGCCTTACAGTAAGCGTTCCTGTCTTCTGAGCACTCTTCGCGGGCGTCCAGGTCCATGTCATCAAGGCAGGATCGGGACATATCGTACTGTGTACTTAAATCGGATGCATTTCTGGGATACAGTGCAACCATGCAGGCCTTGTAGCACGTCTTCGTTGTCACAATGGAACTCGGGTTTCGTACGCAGTTGCTATCAGTCCTTGAGTCACATGACAGACAGTCGACATATTCGCTAAGGGCGACTGCCCGATTGCAACCGTTCGATGCGCAGCTAGGACACTTGTCGCTATTGGCCGCACAGTAATCTGCGTGGGTGGCCTCCACGTCCTTCTTGCATCCCCGTCTGATGACTGTGCTATCAGAGGTGGCACTGAATACGGTGACACATGTCTGAGATTGGCTGTCGCTTCCTGCGCAGACCTTGTATCCTCCTAACGAGGTGGAGCAAGCATCTCCTTCGCAAGTGTGGCAAGAGATTGGGTAGTCAACCCATTGACTAGAGGCTGTAAAAAACAAAACAAAAACGCTGTTACCAATAGCTGAAGATGTGCGGGAGATCTAAAGTATTTTTCTGGCCTCGAGCGGTCATTGCGCGTCGCCAACTTTATTGAACCAAATTTATTTACTGGAAAGAAAAAACCCATAATCTTATCATCTTAACTGTTTGTTATATAAGTCACCTGCGTGGCCGGTCGCCGATAGGGATCTGAGCGATAACATTGAAATTGTCGTCGAATTGATTCATTTCTGAGAGTATTTTTAGATTGCTTACACATGCGTCGGAATCTGATGTAATTCCGTTTGACATGATATCTATGCGTTATCGATTCTGTCAAACGGTGAATTCATAAATTGCAAAGCCAAAGGAGGTTGTAAATTACAATTTCTGCTAAACGGAAGATTATGTTTGCTAATGGAGGACGACTAAGGGCGCTTAGATCGTGAAGTTATCAAAGTTGTCCACATTTTCTCGTAAATTATTGACAGTGCAACGATCATTGTCTAAAACTGTAAAGATAATTATGACATTGGCGCCGATAATTTGAAAACTTTTCGGGAAACACTAGACTGAAGTTATCACCGTTGTCATCGAAGGTGATCAGAACCTAACATCAATCGGTTTCGGTTTCGAATTTCGGTTAAAAACTAAATTGTGTCTGCCAATTTTAATTTACACTAAATTCAGACAAATAAATAAATCTAGAGAAAATGAGAGAAAATAAAAGAAGAGGAAATGAAGAGAATCCACAGTATGGTTTCTGTTTTTCTTTGTTTTTTCCTTAATAAATTGATTTAATTCCTAACAGATTGGCGCCCAACAAAAAAACGATAATTTTTTTTGAAAAGGGGAAGGAAGGCTGCATTGCTCGTTATCCTACGAGCGGTACGAACCTATAGTTGCCAACTTATACAGCGAAGTTTGAGCAGGTTTTTTTCCAAAATTTATTTTATGCCAGAAACGTAAAATGGAGCCATGAAAAATTTTAGAGCAAATTGTACGTATGTATCAGCCCTCCGACCTATGAAGAGTCTGAGCCTGAGCTATAGCTGCTTTCCGTTCTTGACGGGCACATTGCTTTCAGTTTTCAACACCAAGCTTTCTTACGTCCACAACCACTTGGTCTCTATACCGGATGTTCGACCTTCTTCTCCTCCTCGAACCCGGAGGCTGGTATTTGAGATGTGTTTAGTTCAATTCGAAAATCTAACGTCCATTAAGTTACGTCACGCGTAGAAGTCGTAGTGTTTGGCCTTCTTCAACAGGCAGTAAACATGTCCTGCACCCAAGGCCTCCCTACAAGGCTTATAAAAAATAATGTTAAGGCATATTTTGTATAAAACTGCCAAAGTCCCTCAGCTGGATTTCGTATACAATCCTTAAACTAGAAGACTGACTCATAGACGACAATACAGCTAAGTAAAACTAAGCACAAATTATTAATTTAGTTAAAGCAGTTTGACTCATCACTATCTCAAGTCTGATCTAGATGGAAGCAGACAACAGAAAATAATTTCTGTGCCACGGCAATAAAACGTTAACAATCTTTATTGCATCTGAGCTAACAGGTTGTAAATAGGTTGATAGTAAAATTTATTGTTTATGGCCAAATAAGTACATAAATAAATGTTTTATTGCATGACTGTAAATATGGTATACATATGCACTTGATAACCGCTAGTCTATCTCAAGCAATTTAAGTTCAATTGAAGTGCCATTATGTTTGGAAAAGTTTCGAAAGTTTCAGACTGTGTTTATAACAGGAAGCAATGAGTTATTGTCACTTAAGTTTTCTCAAGTTTTTACATGCAGAGTTTTGTTGTTTTCTCTTAAGCAGTGTGAAGTTAAATAAGATCATGCTCCTGATCATAGAAATGTCGTTTATGATCACTCAAAAAACAAGGATCTTATTGTTCTTACTCTCAGCATTTTGTAGGGTATTTTTATTGACATCTTATATTGACAAACCGAAATAAAAGATGATGCATTCTCTACTAAAAACCTATCTGTCCTCCTCTCTATTTGCCAAAATATTTGATACATCTTTTATTTTCTGTAGGCCGAAGCTTTCAGGGTGCCTACGATACATTTCGGACAGTTAAGTGCAAAATTTCTCTTGGCAACCATTTTCTCTTTGGAGAAAATGTCAGTGAGAATCACTATTTAAAATAGATAGCGTTTAAGGATATAAAAAATTGTTTCCCTAGAGGATATTATTCCTTGAAAAAATGAAATCGCCCAATATAAAAAAAATTTGCTTTGCATTTTTTGCATTATCAAATTCAAAGGATACATGGCAAAACAAATGTTGTCAATTTTAATACACGTTGCAGTGTTAAAAATGTATCTATTAAACAACGGTTAAACCACAACTTTCTTTTCCAGTAGATTCTTATTTTTAGTTTTAACATATCATAACAAATGAAACAAGTTAATTAACCAGCTTAAAGCATAGACATATTTCTGCGATTCTTCTAACCGTTAGAAAAATCGAAAAAAAACAGTTAGGAGCACAATAATAGAAGCCTTTAAATTTTCAAAGTTGGATGTACATATATTTCTGTATAGGTTAAAGGGAAAAATATAAAAGCAGTGAACTTCGTGCTATTTTGACATCCTATGAATACTGGACATTTTTAAACTAATTTTTTAACGATGTGAGAAAATGTTGTCAAATTCCAGAATATTGGATATATATATTGAGTATATATATTCACTCTTTGAACACAACACATTAGCAGATAATAAACTGCACTCTTAGCCCAATTAACGCTGATTTAAAATCCAGCTTAAAATCAAAGGCAAAACTTATACAGGCCCTGCGCAGCAACAATTGTAAATCAGCAATATATTTTTTTGTAAATTTTTGGACCCGAGGCTGAAATTCTTTTTTCTTCTTCTTGGATGATTTCAAAAATCCAAGTGTTGAATTTTGAATGGGCATTTTGCTGTGATAAGGAATGGTAAAGGACTAAGGGTTTCGCAAAAACGTCAGAAGGCAACTACAAAATACATTTTTAGAAAATCCGTTAAAGATTTTTTAAAGATTTAAGTACACGAAGCTGATATTAAGTACATATAAACACTTAAGTAATCAAATAACTAAAATGTCAACTATTATATTTCTTGAAAATTTCGAAATTCCAAAGAAAAATGAAAAATGATGATACCATTATATCGCTCGCTGCTGTAAAATATTTCGTAGAATTAAACGTTGATTGAATTGAGTCATCTATGCAAACTTTTCACTCGAAATTCTTGAAAAAATTGATTCAGATAATCGTCACATTTGAAATTGATAATCCCCGATCGGTGAAATACATTTTTACACAATAGCTTATCTAAATGATTTTTATAGTTTTTTCTTGTACTTAAACAACTGACGTTCACAGAAATCAACGTGTCGAGTGTCGAGGCGATATCGAAATCTTGATATAACATAGAGTTTGGACTTTTATCATGTGTCCATAAGGCCTGGTTCTCACATAATCTATATTAAATGGAAATATACCCTCAGTTTGAATTCATGGTATTAATTGCTTTTTTTCCTTTGTTTTAATTTGAACGCGATTTAAATATCCATTTAAAAAAATGCTTGATTTGCTGTTTTTTTTAAATGTAATAGGGACCTTGCCAGGATTTGTACAGCTATTTTAATGTGGTAATCCATTTTGTTGGTTTAATTTGGTTCACGTTGTGGCGAAGTCCGTTCTTAAACAGTACGAACGACCAGACTACGAATATCCATATATGCTTTAACCCACTTGCACATCACTTATTTTTTAGTTCACTTTAATTTATTCCGAAGGAATAACGGTCACAAAGTTCAAATTGAATATATTCCACTTTACAAAAAGGCACAAGCAATTTTTCGTAACCATTCGATCCCTCACATTTTGAAATCAATTGAAAAAAAAAATCATGAAGGCAACAAAAATTACACCTACCAAAATTTAAACTAACTAATAAAATCCCAAAGAGAAGTCCAAATTTATATTTTGTGGACGTCATAGCGCGTCCGCGTACAAGCAATACGGCTTAACTTTAAGGACTAATTCTATTCATCCGCAAAAATCAATTTATATAGGTTACCTATTGTTATCGCCTCGATAAGATGAAATATATAAAAAATAAATAAAAAAAAATATCTTAATCTTTATGAGAAATACCCGTTGTACATTGTTTGCGATTAGATTTCGCGGTGATAATCTCAACTTCAATTGATATATGGTTCAACAATTGGAATGTATTATATGCCTAAATAATGTCCTCTTAATAGTGATAGAACGACTGTTTTCTGTTGGAGTGGAAGCAGACGTAAGTGCGCGTGTATTGTTTAGAAAAATCGATTACCGCTGTAAATCTATATTAAAGGCTTTTAGATATGGTTCGCTGTCGTTAATCCACTTTCATATCGCATGGCATTCTGGACTTTAATCTAAATCAATCTCTTGATTGGATGAGATTCTGTTGCTGTGGGCGTACTAGAAGTTTGGAAAATTTCACGCCGAGAAATCACGGTTATCTGGCTTTGTTGGGGTTTTGTGTCTCATTCGCGTAAGCGAGTGGTCAGTGAGCTGATTTTGCGTTGGTTAATTGGAGACGGATATCTTTATGTCAGTGTTCTAAATTTGTTGATTGCTATGGGGAATGACTTTGGACAATTGTTTTCGATAATATTTGTGGGCGAATTTAAAGAATAAATTTGTGAATAGATGTGTAATCTGTCAAATTTTTTTTATTTACTGAAAAAATTGAAAAATTCCTTAATAACATTTCCACCAGATGGTTTCAATTGAATTTAGATAAATGTTTCGTATAAGCATTTGAAAACAATTCCGATGAAAGCAGCCAAGCTTAATGTCATTGTAGCCGCACCTCCTCCTCCTCCAGAACCATCTCCTGATCCACTTCCTGATCCGCTACCAGAACCTTCTCCTGATCCGCTTCCTGATCCACTTCCTGAACCGCTTCCTGATCCACTCCCTGATCCACTGCCTGAACCGTCTCCCGACCCACTTCCTGAACCGTCTCCCGACCCACTTCCTGACCCACTTCCTGATCCGCTACCAGAACCGTCTCCCGATCCGCTACCTGATCCGCTACCTGATCCACTTCCTGATCCACTTCCTGATCCACTGCCTTCTCCGCTGCCTGATCCACTGCCTGATCCACCACCAGAGCTTTCATCACTTTTTGGAATACTTCTACGATTGCAGGCCTTTAGTTCGCCCACTAGACAGAGGGCACAGTTTGCGTCATCCAGGCAAGTTGTCTGATCGCTGATCGTTGTCGAACAACCCCGAATAATGCGCTGATTAATGCGTCTCGCAAAACAGTACGCATTTCCTGCCCTGGAAATAGGGCATCGCGTTGCATTAATCGCCTCTGGATTCGAGGCACAATTCGCATTCTACAAAAAGAATGCAGACTTTTAGAGAAATTCACTTGGTGAATGTGAGTACTTTACATTGCTTGAGTCGCACTGAATGCACTGGTAACTTAGAGGACCCTCGCTGTTACATTCATCTGTAAAGCACTTGTTGCATTCCACATTTTCATCGTTGTCGCACCGATTTCGTGTTGCAGATGGTATTCCAAGCCAGCAGCCTTGAGCAATGATTTTCTCTAAAGAAAATGTTGAAATTAACGATTCCTCCATCTGGGCACGTCTCTGACTTACCTTTGTCAAAGATGCTGACGCATACATCGATGTCATCCTGGCAAGTCTCGATGTTATGATACTGTGTTCGCAGACAATTGACTCCGGTGCATTTAAGGCAGCTTCTCTTTGCATCTGTGGAGAGGACTGCAATGGCCAGAAGCAGTCCTAGCGCAATACACAACGAATTTGACCAGCTCTTCATCATGACTAGATTGAAATTAAAGGAAATATACTCGAGAAGAGTTCTATAAAAGCCTTTTCAGCCGTGTGCCCTTATCTTAGTGCGCAAAGAAAAAAGTCTTTCCAAAGAGGTACGTCAATTTAAAGTGTTTACCGTTGACATGATTCGAGTGCATGACAAATTGGCTTAGTCCATAAGTTGTTTACTTCTACGTATTCTTACGTACAACAGCTGCTTTAAACTCTTTTCATCACTCTTAGCTTTATGGCCAATTCATGGTACGGAATTTTTTGAATGTGATATTTCTCAGTTTCACTCTTAATCTCAGCTTCCGTTTCAGTCTGAGATTTATTTCCACTTTGACGTTCAATTTCAATCGAGAAATTCCTTTTCTGCATCATTCTTCAAAATTTTAAGAGAAATTTGATCAAAAATTTGTCTGAAAATATTGAATATAGTTCCCAAATTTGGGAAAGATTTGTTTTGAAGAAGCCTCATCGAGAACCAAAATTTAAAGGAACAGGCAAAAAAGTCTGATAAAATCCAGGTCTTGACCTGACCAGAAATCAGTGCGGAAATTTTGACGGAAGCTGACAATAAAATTATTTTCAATGTCATTAGCTCGTTGTACCTAATCAAGAACAATAACACTGCTTACACAACTGTAATAAAGAGTGATTTTGGTATCTTATCGAATCACACACAATCGATTTTTCCGATAACCGTGTTTGACTACATAGAACAGTACTGCTGCCACTTAACGCAAAACTTCTTAAAGCACGAAATCTATGAGCCACACTGAATTGAAGGCAAACACTTGAGATGTGACTCAGGGTCGCCGCAGCAGAGCTATCTCAAGCACTTAACTGCGAATCAATAAAAGGTGCTGTCAAGCGGCGTTAGCCATACTACTTCCCCATATTAACGTCGCACAAGATGTCAACCTTAGAATACAAAATCTCGTCCTTAATTGCTCTCCTATTAGGATTTGCGTCCTTGGCAAGCGCAAATATACCACTGTCGTGTTACACATGCGAGGGAATCAATTGCCGCCGAACATCTGTGGCCTCGACACAGACTTGCATTGATCCTTTGGACGTTTGCATCACTGTCTTCGATAACTGTGAGTATTCCATGCTTCCAACTGTGCCTTTAGATAACTTTAAGTATTCTCCGCCCAGTTGACATTGTGAGGAAGGGCTGCTCTATGGAAATCCCAGAGAAATTGCGAAGTCGTTGCGACAAGCCAGATGACCTGCGATGCCACAAGTGCAACGACAATAAATGCAACAATCTCGGTCGTCGAGACTTTCTTTGTGTGGAGTGCGACTCGAGCAAGGATTCACGATGCGCAACTAATGCAGAAAGCATTCCGGCTACACGGTGCGCTGCTCCATCTGCTCCAAATGCATATTGCTACGTCAAGGTGACTGACAACGTGACCACACGGGGCTGCTCGACAGCTGTGAAAGAACAGGTCGACTGTCTTAATAGTGCATCGTGCATGTTGTGCATGCCAGGCGATGTTCGTGGTTGCAATTCTGTCAAATTTACACCAGGATCGGCAAGGGCTTTCTTTATCTAACAAAAAAGAGAACAAAAATTAAAAATTGACTTGATGTGTTTATGAATGTTTGAAATTTGCAAATAAAATTAAAGATTCAAGATGTTGGTAGTCTTTGAAGGAGTTTGTCTCTTAATTTTCTCGTTTCAACCATAAAAGGAATAGAATATTGATCAACCTTATGTGCTATGGTTGGTGTTGACATCCGTCTTTTTGAGCTCCAAGTCGAACTTGCCATGATTCACTTTGCGACAATATTTATTTTTTGTGTCACTACACATTTGGTTTGTCTGTTAAGATAAAATCATTGGTCTTCATTTAAGAAGTATCTAAACGCCACTCAAGTTTGGAATTGTGGAAAAAAAAATTAATACATACATTTTTTTCTGCATCGAGTCTTGCTTCAAATTACACAAAATTTAGAAATTCGAATTTGTACCTAAATTAATTTCCCTTAAAACTTTATCAGTTGATAAATCCGGCTCTAACGATCTTTTACTACAATCAATCACTGAGCGATAGAAGTATATCACGAGCTCTCCCTTGTTAACAATGGATTAGGAATCTAATCTACAGACTTGACGCTAGTAACTAAAATAATTATATACAGATGTCTCATCCCAAAATATATGCAATTAAGAACTTTGTTACTTTATTTTATATTTCATTGTTTTTTTTTTTTTTTCTCTTTATATCATTCTGTGGAAGTTATGCTTTTTTTTGCTTTGTTAGGTGTTGTTTTGGACTGTTAGCAATGATCAGCCTGTCTATGCGTATTGTGATTGCTAAGAAGTACACCAACCGCTGAACTTATATCATTATCTGGCCCTTCTAAACATATATAAGTGGCAGTTCGTCTAAGGTCCTTTTAAATGTGGACGATTTCTCAATTTCGTCACTACCAAATTCCTCGGCAATTCAACTTTCCCTCTATGGACATTGAACTCACCTTGCCTTAACTTATTATACCTTCTACGGCTGAGTAGGAGTTTGTCACTTTAGGGTTCCCTGCAAGTCTTCACGAACTGATAGGATAGAAATGAGGAAGTAGGGATGGGGATGGATGTATTCTAAGGACCTCAATTCGAATCGTTTTTTCTAATCTAGTCCAAATCAAACTCATTCTTAATTAGAATAGACAGAAGTGGACATATTTCTTCGATGTTCTACACTCCACTTGGACTCCAATCGATTTTATATCTTAAGAAAAGATATTCGGCGTGTTTCTGCTGGTTAATTGTTGGCTAACAAATTTTCTTTTATTCATAAAAGCGCTTTTGTCGGCTGGTTTTCAAAATCGCATGAACATTTTTGTATGAGAATAAACCATCTGCATATGATTAACATTTATTGAAACAACACAATTTTACAACCCAAACTGTACCACGAGACAAACGCCGATAAGACCTAGCAGTCCATTTAACATTACTGCTCCCGAAACCACACCACTGTCCTTGGGCAGATTGTTGCATCCTTCCCCATCTTCAACGGAGCACAGTTTACAACCTCCAGTTGCAAGGCATTCCCTCTGCTCCTTCATATGCAAGGAGCAGCCTCGTTCCACGAAGCCATCGCTTGTGACACTAGTGAAACAGTAGGAATTGATTGATGTCGGTGCCTTGCATTGAACCGGTTGAAGTGCGTTAATGTTTTGGGCACAATTTGCATTCTATTTGAAAAAAAACAACAAAAATTTGTCATGATTAGTGTTCAATAGAGAGGACAGCCAAAATTACACTCTTCGACGAGCACTCGTAGCATTTAAAATCAACTCGTCCCAAATTGTTGCATTTATCTCCGGTGCAGATCCGACACTCGGGAGAGGTCCTGTCGCTGCATTTCTGCCTTAACTCCGAAGACATGGTCGTTAAGCATCCTTTGGCCACTATGTTAACTGAAAATCACGATAAAAATAAATTTCAGCCATCTCAATCTCCTTAATAGCAACTCACACTTGTTAAAAATTGTCACACAATCGTCTACTTCGTACAAACAGGTTTCGGTGACATTCTGTCGCGTCGTCCTTAGACAATTAATTCCACTGCACGTATAGCATTGAGTGGCTGATGCAGTTCCGGAGGCGATCAGCACGTAAGCGAAGGCAAGAAAGAGCGACTGTTTAGACATTTTGAAGAGTAAGTCAACTGAGTGAAGTTTGCGAAGTAACTGAATGCGCTACAATGCAATCGCAATGATAAATCGAATGCACTGATTGCACAAGCAATTTACTTGAATGAGCTCATTCGAATTGAATTGAAGTTCTCACAATTCGAGTTTGAGGGAGATATTAAATGTGACTGATACGATCAGCATTTGATTCTCAGGCATTATTTAGAAGAACCCTTAAGATATTGTTAGTTAGGGGTCATCTGTGGGGATTTTTTCCTCAATTTTAGTTTCAGGGACGAAATATTACTCAGAATATGGTGACGATGCATTTTTATCGGGTTTATGGGGAAATACAACAACCTCTTGTGGTCAACTTACTTTTCTTCAGAAGTGGAGGCGACATTCAGTTAAAAGACTAGGTTTAAACAGTTTGTCATCTTCTATGCGATTATTGCCGTATTTAATTTTCTCCAGGACGCACAAGAGCTGTACACATGCAATTTCTAGAAAAACCTCGTGTGTCATAAAGCATGAAGCTTGTATAATAAAAATTTTAAGTGAGTGCATACCACTTCTCCTATGTGTAGCATGTAAAACTTCCACTACTTGCTATAGAACGTTAAAGGCATGAGTATGTGCTTCAGGTAAATACGCACACTTCAGTTTCTCCAAGTGTTTGTTTATCGAATAAGCCTTCGATTGTGTATATCAAACAAATTTTTGAACTCTGATAAGAAATTCTTCATTTAAAGACAAATATCTTAAGTCCGCTTTGCAATCTAACTAAAAAGGACCTACTCGATGTGTAGAGTTCTTGTTTCACGGTTTCGTAAATAAAATTACTCGTAAATATGACACCTACTGGTAGGTTGTGGGAGAGATTTTTACAAACATTTATTTTATTTATATATATTATGTACTAGGATAAAATATCATTAACCTCATTTATGTGGTCAATGGCCCAACATTTCATCCAGGTCCAATCCAAGTAGTTTTAAGTTCTGTTTTATATAATTTTGACTGGAACCGGAAGAGTTCAGCAAAAACTGGAAGTGCAGAAATATAGACTATAGACTATGTTGATAGCAGAGTATGCATTGTATTGGTATTGGATGTGACTTCTTCTAAACTGCAATAAGCTTCTTGTGTTAATAAATTGAATGATGCTGCCGTCATCAATAAACCAGGGAAATCACTTATGTACTAGCAGTTACTTGGAAACGATGACGGTTTTTTAGTTTTTTCAAATTCATAGACTTAGGGGAAATCTTATTCAGTGTGAAACCAATATTCGCACATCAATCATCACAACCACGATTTTATGATAAAAACAACACTTAAGGCAGACTTTGATAGTACGAAAATCTTGAAACTCAGATCTTTAACTAATAGAAGGAACATTCTGTACAGATGGTAAAAATAACACGGTCCCCATGAGACGAGGGATCGAGAACCTTGTAACACCACATGATCTAGTGGTTAGTAGCACAATGTAGGCTTGTAAGAGAATTTACTCATCAGCAAAAGTCTTCTCGATGCAACAAGCTAGTAACAAAATAGTAGGACTCGATTGTCTAATGTTAGAAAACTAACCCAATCTAGAATGAGAGTCTTGCAGCTGAATGCCTTAACGTATCCTGCGGTATGTATGCACCTAAATTGTCCCTTAATTAAACCGAAACCACCTATGAAGAAGCAAAGCAAAGAAATCTTTATACCTGCATATGTCAAACTCTGTTCGACCTCCAGGCGTGAAATGAAACATTTCGCAACTCCCTCTAGCAAATATGTAAAACAACCCCAGCCACGTGTTAGTTAATTGTTATAGTCCATCGGGTGAATAATTTGGCAAGCGATTATAGAGGTTTCACTCAATCAGAACGTCATTGCTTTCTATCTGATTACTGCATGATAATGAATAGATACGAGATAGGATTGTGTCAGTCACTTGTCACCAATTTAGGAGTACACAGAAATTGATTTTCGTCAAAAAGACATTTTTTATTGATAAAGTAGATCTACAAGCTGGAATATACGCAGTTAGGCAGTTATTATTCAGATTTGATTAAATAGAAGGATTATCCTCTAGACAAAGGTGAGTTTGCCTTAAAGTTTGAAGAGTTCCTTGAAGTTCGGTTGAAATTCTGAAATACAAAAATTTATTCAAAGATTTCTCATCCAACATTTTTCATCAAAAATAATATTGGACTACTTTTGAAAACAACTGAACTCTGAAAGCTTCCACTTCCACCACTACTTTTTTACTGAAATAAGGCGCGAAGAGTAAAATTTATCTACTGTTATACTATTTCTGAGAGTTTCTTTCAAATCTTTCCGAGAGTTGCTACACCTTAAATATAATATTTTCTACACGGACAGCTCCAATCAAAGCCCCCAAAGATTTTGCGGATAGTGTTTTCATTCCATTCTGTATCTGAAGCCTCTATTCACAATATTCGCTTCGTTTGAGATTATCATCTATTTCCTCTTGTTTACAAACATCAATTAACTAGCGAGCATTCAAATCGACATTAGCCTGCCTTACCTCTTCACGCCCGAGCTTAGGTAAACTTCAATCAGACCTAAATCATTCAATAACAAAAAATCATAAATACACGTTAATTGAAGTTATTGCTTATACAACTGTTTAACTCATTCACTCATTTTATTAGACATGCGCCACATAAAGCAAACCCTTGAGGAGCCGATTATCACTGTTTACCCTATTTACGACCCACACTGATCTATTGCACTCATCTACAATCAATGAGGCATTCCGACGAGTTTTTATTCGATTACAATTAAAATACCGTTTTGTGGCTAGTGGCTTAAATAGGCGCGAATGGCTCTGAACAGCAAGAACGCTACTTAATTAGCCAAGGCTGTTACCATCATGAGAAAGTAACACGTTCTAAATCGCAAGCTGACTAATTACCGCTCCCGATGCATCGCAAGACTCGTATGGAGTGTTAACATTGTGTGCCTTTGTTGCACCACATAATTAACGTTTTACAGCGTAATCATTAAAATTGCTACAACCCAGGGAAAATCATTTGTGTAGGTACATTCATTCGTGTGCCTGTGTTGACAAAAGAAAGACTTAAAGGTTTTTGACCTTACCGATAAAATCTTGAGGTGCCATCAATGGATTCTTCGTTTTTTGTCCTATCTATTTTCTATTCAAGAGAATGCAGATTATTGTATTAATCACAGTAGATGTTAGTTTTAAATTGTCATCTCGGCGCATGAGTTCTAGAAATGTAAAAAATGTGTTTCTTTTTTATTTCAGGGCGGCTTCCGACTGCAACTTCTGGATGAACTTGATCGTCCAGTTCTCGATTTGACGCCTCAAGTCAACGGCTCAGAGTTTCTGCGTACGGATGCCACGTAAGTTTCCAGGAAGTGCTCCTTCCATTTCATTTCACAATATCTTTGAAGTACTTACAGGGCACAATCATACCCGGTGCAACTGCCGTCCGACTTTACTTGCCACAACTGCACGCTTCGCCTTTTGCGTCAAGCTGACGAATGGTCGACTGCCTATCGGTTCTGGTCTTGTGCCGATGTAGACATCAGGGAGCGAAAGGGCTTTCAGCAGACATGCTCAGGAAATGGAAAATCCTTCAACGGTCGGTGCAAGTGCAACAATCAATACTACGGTCCATTCTGTCAGTATAAGGATGAGTGTACCACGAATGCAGATTGTGGAGCACAGGGCAAATGTATTGACTTGGAGAGCACTTCCTTGCCACGGAAGCAGTGCTTCTGCAACTACGGTTGGTTCGGACACAAATGTCTGAAGCGTTCCCCATTCAAGAGCACCGACCTAGACCTTTCGGCGCATTCTCATAAGGAGCTATCTCCTGATTTCCAAATGTACTGGAAACTCCTTCAGGAGCAAAAAGAAATTGAAATTGTTCTGAAGGTGAAGGGAACCTCGTGGGTCGGTCTCGGCTGGAGGCCAAGAGGCTTAACACCAGAATGCAAAAATTTCCCGCTAATTCGTGACATTGGTGATCTCACAACAAGTCTAAGCGGTTCCGCGGGTGCTGAGCCAGAACCAAGCTCAGAGCCGGAACCTAAGTCTGAGCCAGAGCCTAGCTCTGAACCAGAACCAAAATCTGAACCGGAACCTAAATCAGAACCAGAACCAAGCTCAGAGCCAGAACCGAAGTCTGAACCTGAGCCCAAATCTGAACCGGAACCTAGTTCTGAACCAGAACCAAAATCTGAACCAGAGCCAACATCTGAACCCGAGCCTAAATCTGAACCTGAGCCAAGCTCAGAGCCAGAACCAAAATCCGAGCCAGAACCAAAATCCGAACCTGAACCAGCGTCATCTTCGAAGTCGAAGCGTGTGGCCGGCAATACAAAGGATCAGATCCTCGAAGGTGTGACATCTGTGGCCACAAGTGTGTCCTACCGTGTCAGCACCCAAACAGGACGACGAAGGAGAGAAGCTCAAGGTAAGATGCTTTATGTTTTTTTTTTTAATTTATTAAGTGTAGTACGATCACTCTTTGGCACACTTCCACCAAGTATTGTAGAATGCACGGCTTGTCTTATTTTAATAGCAGCAAACACGTCCACTTCCCGCACTTAACAAATTTCTTTTAAAACCCCAATTCTAGACACCAAACCCAAACCCGAACCCAAACCCGAACCGGAACCACAATCTGAACCCGAGCCACAATCTGAACCAGAACCGAAATCTGAACCAGAACCAAAATCTGAACCAGAACCAAAATCTGAACCAGAACCAAAATCTGAACCTGAGCCAAAATCTGAACCAGAACCACAATCTGAGCCAGAGCCAAAATCTGAACCTGAGCCAAAATCTGAGCCTGAACCGAAATCCGAGCCTGAGCCAAAATCTGAACCGGAACCAAAATCTGAACCAGAACCAAAATCTGAACCAGAACCAAAATCTGAGCCAGAACCAACTTCTGAACCGGAACCAAAATCCGAGCCAGAGCCAAAATCAGAGCCAGAGCCAAAATCTGAACCTGAGCCAAAATCTGAACCTGAGCCAAAATCTGAGCCAGAGCCAAAATCTGAGCCCGAGCCAAAATCTGAGCCAGAGCCAAAATCTGAGCCAGAACCAAAATCTGAACCAGAACCTGTGGCGAAGAAAATCTCAGTTCAAAAAGCATCTGGTGAGTTTGCACGTCTCTCGGTTTTCTTCACTGCTTTCAGTCCCTTAAGCCTATCAAGCTTTTAGAAGCACACAGTTTCCAAACTTCTAGTGAATTCTAAACTTTTTTTTAAACTTTTTAGCTCCATCTTCTTCGAAATACAAACTCAACCCGTATACACCACGTTTCGACTTCAACCCCATGGACTGCACAGACATTGTTATCGGTTCTGCTCGAGATATGTACAGTCGTGTCGGAGACTACTACTCCAGAGACCGATCAACACCAAGAGTAGATGAATTTTGGGGCGGAAAGTCGGATCTTACTCTGGGAACAGGTTTCGAAGTAGACGACGTCACCACAATCATCTTCCGCAAAAAACTCGAAGCAACAGAACCAACCGATCACAGTTTAGACGATGACTTAACACATGTCATATGGGCAAAGGGGCAGGAGCCTAAAAAATACATTCATCTACCGCCATCAGGTCTTGAAAAGGAACCGGCATCAAATAAGGAGTTTTATTTACCCGATGAATTGAAGTACCATGGACATCAAATGCAACGTGGAGTGACGCAAATTAATTTCTTTGGTATGTGGTCTTCAACTAGATTGAAGGTTGAAATTTGGTTAAAATATATTCAAAATTTCAACTCCTCAATGTACCGTAGGCAGTTGAAAGTGGAAGTTGATTATTTTCTAAGAAGTTTGAATTTCCGAATCTAATAGAAAAAGTATCAATTCATTTTTTAACATTACAAGTGAGAAGTAAATATTTTGATTTTGATACGGTTGACTTAAAGTTCTGACATTTTTAACGCAATAACTTTCCTTACGGATGAAATTGCAGAAAAAGAAAAATCCACCGCAGTGAATAACAACATTTTGGACAACGATTGCTTTGGACATTGGAAACATCCGTCAACGTGTTCAGAAGAGGAACATAACTGTGAGTATTTCGCATCGTGGGAGACCATCGGAAAGGGTGACCTTATGCGGTGGCACATCGAGACAACAAATACAAAGACCTGGACTGGAATTGGATTCAGCAACGACGAAAAAATGTCGCAAACCGATGCAGTCATCGGGTGGGTCGATAACAACGGCAGACCCTTCCTCATGGACACCTGGATCAATGGATATTCACCACCGAAACTTGACGAGCAACAGGATATCACTAATGCGTCAGGAAGAATTGAAAAAGGGGTCACGATTTTAGAATTCACACGGAAGAGGATGACACCTGATCAGCAGGTGAGATGAGTTTAGATTTGCGATTCTTTGAGAATGAATAATTAAGCTGCGGCACAAATTGATTCCGCATACGCCTGAGTGCTCCAAGATATATCATTCTCTGTCTTTTTTAGGACCTCTCATTCACCGACGACAACTGCCTGTACCTCTTCTTCCCAGTTGTTGGAGGAGCCTTCAATTCGGTGAATAAGAAAATCCGCAAGCATGAACAAGTTCCAGCCGTCTCATCAACCAAAGTGTGCATTAAGTCCTGTGGAAAGGGTGAGTCTACTCATTGTCTTCAAAAGCACGCATTTATTTTTCTGTCCTACAGAGCTTGAGGCTATTGCGACTGCTGCCGCAACTCCACCCCCAGATCGCCACGTCTACGAAGTGGGAGTAAAACTTATGAACTTGGCTGAATCGTTTGAAGCACCACAACGTGGCACAGAGGAGTTCAACAACTTGGCATCAGCGCTCTCCGATTCATTCAATGGTATTCTAAGCGACCTACCGGGCTACTACAAGACTGATGTGCTAGCTTTTGAAAAGTGAGTTGAATGAAAATTTGAAGGACCTTGTAACAGTGCGTTCATACTTTCCCCTTACAGAGAGGGCACATCAATCGTAGCAAAGTTACACGCTCTGTTCAACAAAGACCCAGCAGTGGCTGAAAACGAAGTGCCCCTTGGCGACGGAAACGAAGTTCCGAAAGCACAAGACATCCGTGAAGCTATCCTGCAAAAGGTTGTCTCAGGAAAAGTTGGATCACTCACAGTGGATCCTCAATTCTTCGACTTCAAAGCGTTGGAATGTAAGTCATTTTCCAATGTCCCGCGACTAGCGCCTTCACCATTTTGAATATTCCCACAGACAAGAGTACCGAAACGAGTGAAAACGAGACTGAATTATCGTTCTTCGATTTGACTGGAAATCGCCTCTACATCGTTTTGGGATGCATCGCCGCCTTGGTTATAATATCTGTCATCCAAGCAGTGTGCACCATCTACCGAACATCAAGGAAGAGCAACACCCAAAAGGTAATAGCCCCGTCTTATACATGTTCACCGCCCTTGTTCTCTTTATTTGAATCTAATTCAGTAGATATTTGTGTATTATAAAACAGAAAAATGTAAATACTAACAAATTATAAAAATTATTCCTCAAGCTGGTTTACGTGATTCCCGATGAATGGAGGATCTATCAACAGCAGCAACAGCAGAACCGTTACTACCAGCCAACTAGTGTCTTGTAGATTCAATTAAAACTAAAATTTGATTCAAAAACCGTCAAATACCTACATAGATACCAATGTTGCCAAATGTTACTTTAAGTTGTCAAACAATTATGTGTGTGTGTTTTTTTTGTTTTTTGTTTTTTTTTTTATTTTTTGTATCCTGTCTCGGGGGAGGCAATTGTTTAAACTTCAGAGATATTCGTTTCTTTCAAAAACAAAAGTAATGTGGTGCTAACATTAACCTCTTCTCTACACTCTCCTATTGGTAATTGCTTTTTCCTCCTTACATATATTTGTATATATAGTCAACCAGTCAGCATCTTATGCTACTTCTTTATATGTATAAATAAAATAGAAGAATAACAAGTGTTAAAAAGGTTTAAGTGTGTTCAGTTCAAATTTGCTAAAGATGGATGCACAACAGTGGTAGGGATTTGTCCGTGACATGTGCTAAGGTGGACTAGATTTATAAATTAAATGGCGCGATATGTTATTTTTCTAATTATTATCTTAACCTCTTATGGATGATATTAGTTTTAGTTGTGTTAAAAGAAATTTAAAATATTTAAGGAATAGAGTTTCTTCTTTGCATGTTTGCTCTTAAGGGTGCCCAGATTATTATGATATTCTTTATCGGTGACCAAATTATTTATAATAATAGTCTCTACGTTGTGGAGTAGTCCAAAACCGACCAACAGGAATGTAATTGTGTTCCTTCTGAACAACTCCAGTGTATACATCGTATTGACTCAACAGAAGCTCCATGAACTTAGTTAGTATGCCTACACAGTATAATCTGGACCTAATATCAAGTGATCAGCGATTGTTCCTCACAATTTCCTTCCAATTGACCTTCCAACCTCACTGCCCACCTTCGAATGGAAAACACTTGTGCCAAAATATTTTCAAACGTTGAAAGTAGTTGATTTTGAAGATCGCCGTGCCTAGGCTTCAAATATATGATCATTTTGTGCCACTCAGAGGCTCTTCTTTTCGACAAAGCTTGCTCTCCGAAGGATGGCCACCGGGGCGTTGTCGGTAAGTGTGTTAACCTATCCGCGGAGGTCCTGAACTGGCAAAACTCTTCTTTTTCTTGTGGCGCTACAGTTCGGGGTGGACCTGGGCCTCAACCAATATGTCTCTCCAGCCAGCACGATCTTTCGCTAGCTGCCGCGAGTTGCGCACTCCAAGTTGGTTGAGGTCCTTCTTCACTTGTGTGCACCACCTTAGCCTAGGCCGTCCTCTGTTGCGTTCTCCCAACCGCTCAGATTCGAAGACTTTTTGAGCCGAAGCAGTGGTGCCCATACGCTCTACATGGCCTAGCCATCTTAAGCGTTGTATCCGAAGACGCTTAACTAGGCGCATGTCGCTGTACAGCCCATAGAGTTCGTCGTTAAATCTTCTTGTTCTCCGTTCAGAGTCGGAAAAAAACTGTAGGTCCCTTCTATTCGTAAGAGAACAGTAGCACGCAAAATACGACAATTGTTGTAAAAGCTAGGCCCTGGTACCTTGTGGGCTGTAGTGCTACTTAATTATTATTATTATTGTCATTGACAGTAGTGCCAACTTAAAATTTAAATATATGTATGTCCTTAGTCCCTGTAGTACAACTTACAACTTATCATCTTGGCAGAAGCAAATTTGAAACAAACACTCCCATATTTAACCTAGATCGAACTATTTTTTTTCTTAACAAATACTTTCTTCTTATGATATTATGACCCAATTTATAAAGATCGATGCTTTGTAAATAGCCACAATTTTCAAAATAACTGTGGGATCTTATGGAAAAGATAAATACGCTCCTTATCACCCCATCTTCTTAATAAATCCGTTAAAATGTAAATAAAATCAGTAACTTCAACATTATCTTTATCATTATGTTGAAGATATGCTTTCGGAGAAGTTTCGGAGTTGAGTTTTGTGAATTCTTCAAAACGAAATTTCTTTCTTTTCATCGAAGTAACGAGCATAGTCATAAGGAAACGCTAATCGTTTTTTGAGGCATTCTGACTGTAGATAGCTGGTATATATTTTAGTAATTGAAGTCATAAGTATGTTTGACTGGTTTTAAAATCCAAAGACCTGAGTTAGCTTTTGCATGCATATTCTCTTAACTCTTCCTCCCCTAAACTAACACAATTTTTATGTAAATGTAATCGTTTTCTAAATAAACAAAAAATGCTGACTGGTTGATGTTGCATTTCATCGCTTTCCTAACCTCTGAATGTTTTCTTTTCTTTCGTCCACTCGCTCCATTTAGAACAATTTAATTCAGAACTCTCCATGGAAGGACTACAGCGCCAACACGAACTACGCCTTTGATCCGTACGGTGAAACCGAAGAGAAAAACGATCGAGCAACAACTAGTACCGGTGGTAAGGATAAGTCACGACACAGATCTTCGAGTAGCAGCCAGCAGACAACTTTGCAAATGTCTCACTCTCCGACCAGTAAGGCGGGTCAATATTACGACGTCAACAATGGTCGCTCTACAAACTCCCGACACGAGACCAATGGAATGGGCAGTGCTGGCGGCACTGGTACACACGACTATCGCACAAACGGACACCGCGGACAGCGCAACAGTCACCCCGTACAAAATGGTGATAATCTGGGCTATGCCAGGAGTTCGTATGCGGAAAGAGCATACTCACTGCCTCGCCAAGTAATGCAACAACAGCAGCCCAACACAATGCCGTCCGCTGGATACTATACGCAAGATCGCCGTAAGAACGGTGGCGAAGACCGCCACAGGAGTCGAGACAGGGACAGTGAGGTGCATCACGCCCGCAGCGGATCCTCTACGGGTACGGACACACCTGACTTCTACTTTATGCCATCGCAGCGAAAGTACTCCGGCGAAGTTGTCCGAGTGTATGTGGACTACAACAAAGATCCAAAGCATTGAGTTGGCCCGTGCGGAGGGGGCAAGTTCAAATCAAAGTGAAGTGTCGTATTATAAAACTACCATATATATAGTTGAGTGTTTTTTTTTTTACTTAATTTAAAGAAAAGAGAAACGTTAGTCATTGTTTTATGAAAATGTACTTAATTTGTATAATTTTGATTTTATTTTTGTTTAACAACGAAATGTTATTTGATAAGTTTTCTGTTTCCTTTCCGAACACTTTATCTAAATTTTTCTCTATAGATAGTCAATTTATATGTACGCTAAGGACATTGAGCAGTTTATGCACCAGGAAGCCGAAAACACGACAATAGCAACTTTTCAGTCCGACCGACCACTTTAAGACTAGTACATAGTCCAGATCAAGATTCTGTCCCGAATTCGAATTCGACAATACACCCTCCAAATATACGGCAATTGCTAGTGGGATATGGAAAGTTTTTTCTTGAAAAGCTCCAAAAATTTTATTTATAAATAAAAACCAAATAATGATCGATGTAAAAAATACACGTATCTGACCGATGATTTCGAAAATCGTCACAACAGTTTTGATACAGAAAATTAATTTTAAAATATGTCTTCCCTTCCTTCCTCGCAATTTGCACAAGCCTCAAAATCTTGAAAATTCCATAATATTCTAACAACCATTTCAATATTTCTCTTAATTTTTAAGAAATATTATTTTCTACTGAACTTCTTTAAAAGAAACAGTCCAAATTATATAGATGTTTTTTTTTAGTAAACTTCTTACTTAAAATTCTTTATTACTACCCCACTTTCCGACATTTGAATGTTTGATCTGCAAAACCACTAAGCCTATGTCATAATTTCCTTCCTTTCGATTTTCCATAGACAGAACGTAAAAAAAAAACAGAAAAGTTTGTTACCCCAATCCTAGCATCAGCTCAAATCCAAAAATAAACACCCAAAAAACAATCGAAATAACAGTTGTAAGTATCCAATCAGATTTAAGTTTTAAATTATTAACCCTACACCCACCCCCACCCCGCGAAATCCTTCCCAATCAACCTTCAAAAATCTATCTCCATACACACGAAAACAATCCTCCACTGTTTGATTACCACTTATGTAAGTATAGTCTCGTCTAAGTAAATAATATCATAGCTTCATGTTTTGAAGATAACGAATACAAAAGGCTTTATCAATACGATACAAAACAGAATAATTATGTACGTGAATAAATAAATAGATCGACAGGTACCTCCCTTATTTACAACATGAGAAAGTGCTCGTACTAATACGTGCTTTTATGTTTTTGTTTATTTTTTTTTTCTGTTATAATAATCGAACATTTGTATATAAGTATATATTTTACCCAGCTCGATTTAGTTTTGGTTTCTTTTTTTAGTTTCTTAACTTTTCAGCGAATGAATACGTATTAATGTTCAGGTCAGTGTTTCTTTGAGAAGTATAGTGCGAGAAATTTTGGAACCAATGGAACCAATTTTAGTTTTTAAGACTTTTGTAAACGTTAGTGTTTTTTATAGTCTTTTGTTTTTTTATATCGTGGATATATATATTTTGTTGGTACTACCAAATTGCATGTAAATAAAGAATTAATTATTGAACATAATCAAGAGAAATAAATGGAAATAAAAAACGAATGATTAATAAAATGGCGTTAAAGAAATAAAAAGATTGTTGATTTTATTGAATAATTCGAAATTCTTGCTTACATGCAGAAATTAATCGTAGGGGGGGTTGGATTAATTTGCTGTCAAAAAATGGTCTTACAGGAGCGGCTTGTCCCCTCATAATTCTGTTCAAATTTGCGAATTCTCGTAATCTTCCTTCTGGCTTACTTGTGGTGGTCCTAGTCTACAAAATCTTTGTTAAAATGCCAAAAGTGCAAACTTATGTATGCTCAAGTTTTGAAATAAGCCATTTCATTATTTACAAATTAACTGTGTTATTTTTAGTAATTTTGTCCCTAAATAAGCACGTTACCTAATTGTGATCCTCAGAAATATTCACGAAGTTCCAACTTTGTCAACTTCCAAACAAAGATACATGTTCTAAATTTAAGTACAAAGACGGTCCTACAAAATTGAGCACTTAAGATTTAAAGTAATTGGCAACGCTGTTTTTGTTCCAGCTAAATACAATTAACTATCGGAGCGCCATCTTGTTAGTTCATACCAAAAACCCTGGAACAGCTGTCTCAACAGACTAAGATTTTGGTTTGTGCCCTTACTTTTATTTACTTTTTAGCGTTTTTCTTTGTCAAACTTTTGGAGTCACGTGAGCTCTAATCTGTAAGCTGATTTGCCAACGGGCATTTGCTCCGAAGTATCTGTCAAACTAACCAATTCTAGTCCGCGAATATCTGTCAAACTTCTGAATTGATGAAAGAGCACATATGCAGCTGGACGTCTCATTCATAAACGTCTTGTGATTTGAACTGTCATATTTTTTTTGTTCAAAAGAGAAATCACTCACACACGTTCCACAAATATCTACCCATCGTCCAACAAAACGAGTCGTATGTGATATGCACGAATAATAGAAATCATTTGTCGAGTTCCAATTAATATGGCCGCATGTTAGAGTTCGCAATTTAAGGATTTATTCCTTGTTTATCAATTAAATTTAAGTACACAATTCACCTAAAAGTAATCAATAAGTGCTAACATAGTTCGTAAATCGTTTTTAAGTAAATCCCAAGCGAACGGATTCAGTGAAATTGAGTTCAACTCCGCCCGTTTGTATAATAGAAAAAAGAAAAGTCCGTGAAAAAATAAAAAAAAAAGTAGAAAAAGTGTGGTGTACCTTGTGAATTATTTTGATTATCATCGTCTTACACACCATTTCACTTTAATTTCCTCTTGGGTTTGCTTGAGGACGCAAAAAGAAAGAAGAAATCTTGCAGTTGTTCTACGAGCAAAACAAAAGTATTTGTATTTATTTATGCCAGCGTAATTTTGACGTCACAATAATTGGTAACTTTATTACATTCTTGTTATGTTTGATTGAATTAGACCATATGTGCATAGGATGACAAGTCTCAACGCAGTATTTTGTAGAAACGTAGAATCCATGCATAATTTGCAGAAAACCTAAATGGAGGCACCCAAGAGAAATTTGTTGTATTTTCATTCATTTTTTTTAAGTGCATGTGACTGTTTACAACATGTGTGCTGTTCATGATTTCAGCCACTACCCGTTTCAATCTACCCCGCCTGCAGAGTGAAGAAATGTCTGCTGTAAGGCCCGTTTTTAATTTTCCTTGCAGCTGCTTTCATTTATAAGGGGTGCCCTGCTGTAATAAAAGATACATGTGCACCTTTCAAAGGCTTTTGTTGTGATTTATTGTCTGCTCTCGGAAACTGCATTCGTAAATTTGTACCTAGAGTATTCGTGAAAAATGGTTCAAGGGGGAAAAATATGGTAATTTTGACGTTTGTAAAAGAGAAGGTTTCAAGTTTCTTGTAATTTATAAGACATGTGGAGTAGAATTATGTAAATAAGGTCATAATTGGCATTTGTAATACCTGCTTAATTTTATTAAAGTTGCTTTTGTCGCCAAAAGAAACATACAAAAACGAATAATGTAAGTGCCTTATGTTTTACCATCTCAGACAGTATTCAGTATCAGAAGAATTTTCAAGTTATTTTGATGCAAGGAGCAAAATAGGAATAGGGATTAGATAGTTGCGGATGGTATGTCATTGCTTATTCCAAATAGGACAGAGTCTTATCCCTTCTATCTAAGATTAGTAACATGACTATATGACTATACGTTCTATAGTTTAATTCTATATTAACAATTAAATGTTGTCTTGAGGCATTGATTTTGGTTTATTAGTCACCAAGTCATGTTGTTAGAATAAACAGTTTGTAATTGAGCCACTAGAATAAAATGGGGTCGAGCGACTTCCTTTCGATTATTTGATTTTTTCCTTCACTATCATTTGCTATATATCTGCAAAACTGCCTACTTACAGAGATATCCCTTTATATGGTAAATAGGTACAAATTTGTCTTGAAGTATAAGCAAAATTAAATTACTATAAATTACAAAAACATCACAAGACCCATTTTTGCTGATAATCATGCTAACTGACAACTAAAACTATTGTCTAATCACTATGTCTTCATTATCACCACTTACAGCGATTTCTTTACACAAAGGGGTTAACTAAACCACACCATTAAAAGACCATTAAATACTTATATCCCAAAACGACAAAAATGTGACTTTGACAATTTTTATTCTACGCGGTTCGAATTGCAACATTGTTGCTTATATACGAGTACGTCAGTTGATTTTTCTGCGATGCACACAAATATCGCCGCAAGTTAATAGCAGCTCAGCAAAGCGAGAAGGCTGTAAAGAAACGTCTGAATGACATGTTTAGTTAACTTAAGAAATATTTTTGCCAACTGTCTATTTTTGTTAACTGTCATCCCAAGCTTAGTACAACACATATTACAATTAAGCAAATAAGTGCATTATTGTCAGGGTATATTGCACCGTGAGCTTTAGATCGGTTGTGCCCCTTCTGATACCTTACTATCTTAGGAATGCGTCTCACATACAATTGCATTGAAATTGTGAATTAGAGTTTTCCCTATAAATCAGTTGGGAATTAGATAGAATGAGATATTGCTCGACATGAGATATTCCTCAACAAATATTTGCCATGTCAAATATCTCAGCGCCCTCCTGAATTCTATATCATAATTACAAAAAAATATACTTCCTTTTTTCTTTTTCAACTAAATTCAATGTTTTCTCTGTCTTACAGAATAGAAAATCATGAACTTGCCAAAACCAATGCAGCACCATTCTCTTCAGCCGCGCCCACAACACATCCGGCATCCTATGCATCAGACTCCGATGCATCCCGGTCATCCTGGACATCCACCACCACATTTAGCCATCAACATGGGTCCCCCACCACCACCACAGCAACAACCACCATTGCATATACCAAACGGTCCACAATCGCGTGGACCTCTACCTCAGCAATACAATCTCCAGCAAATGCGAGACCAAAGCCGGTAAGAATGATGCAGCATATTCCAAAAAAATCACCTTCAGTGATATTCAATTATAGACTTGCGCGCAGTTGTATTCTTCTCATTGTTCGCTCTGTCTTACTCCTATTGTTAATATTTTTCCCTTCTGAATGCATGATCTCGGAACTGCTGCTGCAGACAGCGTTGATTAAGGGCAGTGCTGTTTCTGCATAGGATGCACATATTCAAAGTCTGCTCTAGCTCACCCCAATGACGGCTGGGTTGGAGACATTGAAAAGGTTCATGACCTTTTCCCAATCATATTATTGCAATATTTTCCATATTCAACAAGATTATCGTATTCTCCTTGTTTCTGGTCATTCAGGAAAAATAAAACGAGTCTCCTTCCCTTTATGCGGTGCTCGAACCCTCTGGAGACGGCGACAAATGTCGTGCCGAGTTACAGAGAGAAAGAGGATGTCTATTCACTAAATTATTCAGCTGGTTTTCAACAGGGAGGACTGTATTTGCAACCCGAACCGAGATTTGTACGCGTTTCCTCTTAACTCTTACCCTCCGTACTGAACTGATTTGCAGGGACGAAATTATAATCTCGCGCAGACGACAGTCTTACAGGAACATCAATCGGTGTGGTTTCGCATAGATCCGTTTTTTAACGCTTCACTTCCTTGCAATACTTTTGTATTTACGGGTAGGACTTTTGCCAAATTACCAAAAGATCACTTCAACTGAAGGCTTCCTTTTAATATGGTTAGTTTTGCATTCGAGCAGTGAACAGTAAAATAAATTCATACCAATATTAGCAACAACAGAAATTATTGCGTAGTTTGTGTGACTTGAAATGGATAATACTTCTACAAAGTAATGGCAACTGTAGTAGAATGCATAACAATGAGTATGCAATTCATACTCATTTCTTTCTTAATTGAAAGGCAGTTGACATTCCGACACAATCTTAAAGTGATTCCAGAACACCCAGGCCGGGACATGTGATTAGTGAAACAAAAGCAAAATAAGGTGTCTGATTGCATTTGTTTGCAACAAATTTTAGTGAGTAATGTGTTGGCAATAATGTGTTGGCTCGTATGTAGGCGATTCCTGTTTAAGTTCCGCTCCTCTCAGATCTCTATAAATTTTTGTGACTTGGTATGTAATCACTTCACTGTAATCACTGGGCCGTGGGCCTCTGCATGTCCTTTGTGTCATTATTGCATTTAACCCGACGATAGCTAAGATATCCATTCCTCGAACCAAAATTCTAATCGAACAACACTACTTTTGTCATTTTCACAAAGGGTAGTAGAGAATTCACGAGAATCATCTTCAGCAAGTAGAACTTTATTCAATTTCCTATATCTCTTAGGTCAAACCTACGTCCGAGTTGACCCCTTCGACGCATTTCATTATTTTCTGTCATTTACAAGACTCTTCTAATAATTCCTACATTGATACTACAACGTGAATATCATGGAAATCGTCTGATAACAATATTGATCGCATTGCTGTTGAATTAATGTGGGAGAGCACGAGTGAAGGAGAGTACGAACGCGTCGATAAAAGCCATCAACACCTGATTGTTGCCAACGAACTAAATACTGAGTATCTTCATCATACACAACACATTGTCAACAATCTGGTGACACTAACCTCGGGACGAATTAGATCCCCAATGTTACATCCACTTAAAAGAAATCACCTTGGTGTCAACAAAATGTGTCACTGTCTTGATAGAACTCACACACATATCGAAATCATATGCACAGTCAAAAAGAATCCTTTGTCTGACCGCCCATTCATCGGTACAGACACAAGAAATTATCCATTCAAACGAAACCTCTATAACATGGTAACATAGTGCCGTCACTGAATCCTATCACAATCATCGGTTTGCTCACAATAGCAATGGTGTTGGATTCAAACCAGTTGAATTTCATTTCACATCAATGCGCCCCACTGTTACTGACCAAATATTGTGCATGCACAAATCTTTGACTGCTTTCATTTCGCCGAATTCCATCAGCAATTTTAATTGCGGGAAAGACGTTCGAAATACTTACTTGTGGAACTAAGAATGACAGAAAAAGCGTCGTGCGTGCTGAGCTACGTTTGTCGATAAAACACGCTGCTGAATGTTTTTTGTTTTTGTTATCTTATTGTGCCACAAGGCTTCAAAAGGAGGTGATGATAAATGTGCGTATATGTGAATTGAAAGTGCTCAAGCAATTCTCAAGAAAGGCTGCCATCCGTGAACGCGTCTACTTTTATTTACCTCATTCATTAAGGAAACGTTTCAATAGCAAATCCCTCAACAAAGAAACTTTAAAGTATTGTCATTTTTTGTTCTTTCCATTCAGATGATAATTCCCCCTGTCGAAAATAGCTACTTGGCAGGGTGATGGAGAGGAAAGGAGGAAACCACAAGCCGGTGTAATGTCGTTCTCGCTTGTCCTGAGCTTTCTGGTCCTCGACTGCAATTCCGTCCTCACTTTGCATTGTTTGTAGACTCCTGCTGTGATTTTTCTTTTGGATTTGAATAATTGAATTTAAGAATTAAATTTATGGAATGTAATAAAATGTTGACAACTTGTCTTTCAAGAATCACCAGTCGTGTGGTGTTACGTATCCCCTTCTTATGAGTTAGTCTTGATTCTTGCAGATTGACCCATCCGCAGCTTGCTCAACAGATGACACAGCAAATGCAAAATCAGATGCAACACCACAAAGGGCGGCAGCCGCTTGGAGGAGCACAAATGAAGCATGCCATGATGCAAAAGCCCCTTCAGACCGCAACAATGCGAAATAACCCGCAGCCAAACCAAAAGCTTCAACAACAACGACTTCCAATGCCTCCGCAGGTGTTGGCCATGAACGGAGGTTGCGGTGCAGCTCAGATGCAATTGATGAAGGCGAACATGCAAAATCCACAGCCCCAGCTACAGCAGATTCAACAGCAACAGCAGCAGCAGATTCAACAACAGCAAAAATCAAATGCGGTACCAATCCAACAGATGCCCAACATAAATCGACAGCCAACCCATCATCAGCAACAGCAACGCCATCTTCTGCCACCCAATCACCAAAAGCACGGCACAAACAATCGTTCCCGTCCGAACAATCGTCAGAATCAACAGAACCCAATGCACCCCAGACAAATCCTACAGAATCCAAACAGGGCTAATCACCTACACAAGACAAATGTGTCCACTCCTACCACTCTGCCAACAGTCTCTGAGGTTGAATCCACTGTAGTTGTTACGACCCAAAAATCCGATGAGTTGTCGCCAACAGCTGAAGATTGTACGTATTGCAAATATCTCCAAGTTCCTTCCACTAACAAACTTTTATTTCAGTTAAGCCGCAGACTAACCAAAAACCACCAGAGAACGAGAAAGTCGACGAAGAGGACAACGGCCTCCTGAGTGATTTCTTGTCTGTTGTAATGAAGGGCGAAAATTGTTTTACAAATTCAAAAGAAAAGACTCCAATGTGTCTAGTGAATGAATTAGCGCGTTACAACAAGGTTGCGGAGCACATATATTATCCACCGAACCAGAACTGCTTATAATCTCGTTTCACAATTTCAGATTGAACATCAATATAGACTTACCGGCGAAACTGGCCCTGCGCACTGTAAGCGTTTCACAGTTACTCTGAAACTCGGCACGGAAGAGTACACGGCGGAGGGATACAAAATCAAAAAAGCCCAACACACAGCTGCAGCGGAAGCGATTAAGAAAACTAAATACAAGCATCCCTTGCCGAAGATCATACGGCGTCCTGAAGAGAGCTTGCGTGCAACTATCACACCAACAGTAGAGCTGAATGCTTTGGCCATGAAGCTCGGTCAACAAACATACTATGTGTTTGACCCGCGCTCTCAGCAAGAAGGCCCTCCTGGTTCGCAAGATATTCCGGCGGCGGGTCCGGCAACAAATGAGCGAGTTTCACGTGTTGGAATGCTTCCCCAGCAACAACGTTTCATCGCGGGAAAATCATTTCCACCAAAATATCCCGTAAGACACTCAAGCAACTTATGTAAACAAGAACAAACTTACATTTTTCTACAGATGCGAATTCCTTCGGTCAACGGATTTACTTCCCTCCCGGGCCACCTAATGAATGGAGTCTCAGCTGAGCTCTGCAGAATAACACTTATCGTTGGCAAGCAAAAGTTCGTAGGTTGCGGTAAGACTTTACAGGCAGCAAAGCACGACGCTGCGTCCCGAGCATTGCAGGTCCTTAAAACTCAAGCAGCCACAAAATTCAAAGAGATCCTCTCGCGAACATCTGAAGATGGTGACTGGAAATCACCCATTTCCCTAGTCCATGAGATTGCCATCAAACGCAATCTGAACGTTGTGTTCAAAGTCCTGCGTGAAGAAGGACCGGCGCACATGAAAAACTTTATCACGACCTGTGAAGTTGGAAACATAATTGTAAGTCAAGCCTTAGGCATCATCTCCCGACTATGTGTACAAATAATTTATTATTTTCAGACTGAGGGTGATGGAAACGGTAAGAAAATTTCGAAGAAGCGTGCTGCTGAGAAGATGCTGGAGGAGCTGAAAAAGCTTCCCCCACCTTCGCCATCAAAGTCACCGCCAGTGAAGCGAATCAAAGTAAAGAATTTCAAACGCAAGACATCACCGTGCACCAAGAAGAGAGGCAGCAGTTCTATTAGAGACAAAAGCGACGCAGAGTGCGTCGAAGAGACAAATCCAATTTCTAAATTGATCCAAATTCAACAAAGTCGCAATGAAAAGGGTCCCGTATATGAACTAATAGCGCGAAATGGCGAAACTAAAAAGAAAGAGTTCGTAATGGAGGTAAATGTGCCGGGAAAGGTCGCCCGTGGCATTGGTCCAAGCAAGAAATTGGCCAAACGCAGTGCTGCACAAAGTAAGTTTCCACAGACGAGTGCAAGGAGTCAATGAATTAACGAGTTTTTGTTCTTGTGCAGACCTCCTTATAGCAATGGGAATAGAAACTGAGGATAATGCCAATCAGGAAAATGATAGTCAAATTGCAAATCAAAATCTAACTTCGCGGAAGGTGAACTTCACCAATGAAAACAATGAAACCACAGATCGCGGATCAGATACCAATACAGTAGCTCAAAATGGAAACGGTGGTCCGTCGGGAAGGCAAATCGTACCTGGAGTATTATTGTTACGACAGCACAGTAAAGGTAAGCACTGATTCTAAGAAGTTAATGTGAATGTTTAATTTATGTATGTACCCTGATAGATTCCGATGAGACAGATCGCGCAGCCGACACGGGTGATCACTTACGGAAAGAGCAAACACCAAGTGCATCCTCAACAACTCCTAGTGAAAAATGTGCAACAACAACCACAACAACCAGTAGCAGCAGTGGCAGCGGAGTTCGTCCGAAGGACCAGCTCATGTATTTAGCTCAAATTTTAGGTTTCCAGGTATGTTTTATGTTTTTTTTTTTCTTAAAATATACAACAAAATTTGTAGAGTGCATTGATACGTGCGGAGTAGAAATGTATACCCAAATATGACCAAATTTTGACTCTGTTTTCATTTAATAGCCCGCACAAAGCCACATAATTTTATTTCAGGCTGCTTATAAAGTACATTTTTATGTTTTCTTCCTGTCGATTAGATTCACGGTTGTGAGTCTGTATTGGTACCATTGTACTTGCTTTACATCTTAATCAAAAATGTTGTCTTTTCCTTTGCCGAAAGTTTGCCACCCTCTATTCATTTTCAGATGTTCTCAGATGTTTGACCAGATCCATAAATTTGTTTTCCATTTCTACACATACATCATTATAAACCAAATGCAAATAAACTGACAGACACATCTCAACTATTGTCAATTCTCTTTCAGGTCAACTATTCAGATTATCCAAAAGGAAATCACAATGAATTCCTAACAATCGTCACACTGTCGACATCCCCGCCACAAATTTGCCACGGTATGGGAATGAATGTTGAAGAATCTCAAGATCAAGCCGCTTCTGCTACGCTACAAATTCTGAGTAAGCTGGGATTAGATAACGTCAAGCCAAAAACCGAAGATTAAACTTCAACCACAAAAAAATATAAATCCAACTCTCCTCCATCATTCGTTTCGTAGTTATGTTATTTATTTATTAATAATTTATTCATGTAGTTTAAGTTAAATTCCTGTTTCTTCGCTTGTCCCGTCCATTCAGCGCGCACTGTTTGGGACCGTTTCCATGCGGGGGACTTAATCTCATTATAATGTCTATAACTTAGAAAAAAGATAAAACATACTAAAAATTGTTTTCCTTCCAATCATATGTTAAAAAACTGCAATACTTACAATTTTATTTTTGTTGTAAATTTAATTATTTATCAAGATGAAAGAAAAGCAACTAAATCATTAATGTTAAACAAAACGAGGAAGATAGAATTATTGTTGTAAGGAACTTGTAAAATCATTCATTGTTAATTTTCTTAGCAATCAAACTATCGATTCGTTTTAAAGCCCAACACAGCAAACTTATGTAGTTCATCGTACGGCATGTGGGTTGCTGTTGAACTTGTCTTCTAACCAACAACGAAAAAATAGCCTGGTTTCGTATTGTTTAAGTTAAAATTCACCCAATATCTCAGACATGACGAGCTACACAAATACACCGCATGCTGGCGTGGGTAGAACATGTTTGTTGTAGGAAGCGAATCGAATTGATGAAAAAACAAAACATAAAATTATAAAGAGAAATATTACTTGCTGTAATGATGCTTAAAAAAAAAACCAACACAAGTTGAAGAACTAAATTTAATTGATGAACTCAAAAAGACATTTGCATATAGTATATTTATTTTGATTGCGGTGTACTTTGATTTGTTCTTGATATGTTAATTTGTTCGAAATGTAAACTGATGTCAGTATTCCGAACGGGGTGTGCATTAAGATCTGATATGATAGTAACAACTATCAGTACATCCATCAGTGACCTTACTTTAAAAGATCACAAAGGGACTTACATATTCAAATAATGAAACACTTCCAACTTTGATTTGAATGTTTTTGCTAGCTTCAACAATGAACGATTCGCCTATAAGGTTACATAGAAACATTGGTTCAAAGGGGTGTAGCCAACGCATGGGGCATGCTCAAAGTGTTGTGCGCTCTCTCTTGCTTACACACCAAGAGTAAGAGGCATTTTCACTTAATATGCATGTTCTGTGGCAAGAAGAGTGTTTTCACTTATCTACGATAGTTCGATAATTTCAGCTATATCCTTTTTGTCCATGCATTCCATTTGCCGAACCCTTGTTGAGAGATATTTGCCTTTCTTCACAATTTGCTACATCTCGTACTATTCGAGGTTGTGTATCTTCTTCCATTTCTTCATTTCACAAGGTCCTCATTTGAAACCTTTAAATAGTATGCAAATGCCACCTTATATCTCTCAATCCCTACTGTTCAATTGTCAATCTTGACATGCCTATGTACACAGGCTGTCCCTTGTTTATCATCATGTTTACTTTATCAAACACCCATTTTTTGTATTTACCTATTTCCAACCTGGGGAAAGCAATGGTTTCTCTGTGAGATAAACGGCATTTCGAGGATAGTATATAAATGGGGGGACATTCCTCGCTAAGCCAGTTTCTCACATATTTTCCATTTAATGTCCACAGGTGCTCTCAACTCCCACATCACCCCAGTTCAAGCGAATTCATGACATATGTTTAATGAAAGAACAAATAAATATAATGAAATGTATAATTGGACTTAGACGTACCGTGATTAGAGTCATGGTCAAACATTTCACGTAAACATATTCAAAACACAGAAACAAAACATGAGGTCATATTGATAATCAAATCAAGAAAAAATAAAATTTAAAATGCCTATTTAAGTTTTATTAAGCGGAACTCGTCTAAATATCACTCTAATCTATTTATATCTGGACAATATGTATTCAAAACAATTTTTTATTTATTGTCCATTTAAATGAAAATAACTTTAAATTGATTACCATCTACCTAATCGAACAGAAAACATTTTGTTTTTGTTATTTAAGAATTCAAAACGTAAACGCCAGAAAATGAGAGTGGAAAGATAATAACCATCAAACTGAACTGTATTTCGTGTGTTTTCATTATTAGGCAAATGGTAATTAATATAAGAATATCTAAATACAATTTACATAACGTATATAAATGTATGTCAATGGTCAGTTCTTATGTGAAAATTTGCGATGGAACGGACGAAACGCGTAACACACTTGGGGGGAATGGTGCTGCAAAAATTTGTGCGTTGTTAAAAAAGCAAGAGGAGTACTTTATCTATCTACACACAAGAGAGAACCTTTACTGCAAACATAAGAACAGACCATCTATGTGTATCTTAAATCTACAAAACAGAAATATGTTTAGAACAATATCATGTAAAATGTATTTATATAGAAAACAATATAAAAAGAAACAACAAAAAAAGCAAACATATATAAAACTGAAACACTTAAGGTTGTGGATGGAGAAACTGTTGAGAGTCTGCAAAATAACTCATGAATGCCAAACATACCTCCCTCATGCAACACTACCAATAGAAATGAAGAGTTTGAAAAAAGGAAGAATCACAAATGGTCGTATTCACATTTTTAGCCACATTCTGTATCCGTGGCGAGGGAACTGAGGTAGCTTTTTGTGTTTTTGAATGACACTTAGACAAACTTTTGTTATGTATGATAGATCTTCAAAACTTCTCAAGTTGAGATTTATGCTTCTGAAATTTGAGGGCATTGAAGGCAAGAATAAGGAATGAAGCAATGATGTCCTGCCAAGTTGAGAACAGCAAGAACTTGTTTAGTAACTTCCAATTGCAACAACTTCAAAACAATTAAGAAACAGTGAAAACAAATTTTTGAAGTAAATAAATTATTTCTCATCCAAACCTTGAAGTGTAAATTTTATATATGTTACAAAAAAAAAAGAAAAAAAAAACAAGTAAATGTAAATTAATGTGGATGTTAATTATAAGAATTTAAAATTGTTGTTAAAACACTTCATCATCTATATCCGGAAGCAACTAATTTTGATATTCTTTAAAAAAAACATCTTTAAGCAGAAGTAACTCGCTAATATGATTTCTTAACTGAAAAACAAAACCGAAGTGTAATGAGAGAAAACCAGAAATAAAAGTGAGAGAATCATTCTATTTTTATAACATTTAGATAAATGTGGCTAATACAATTCAGCGAGTTACTTTTGACACATTTTTGTTAGAAAAAACAAAAGAATGTATTTATTTTTATTTCTATTTCATATGATAACATCAAATAAAACACTGGCAACTCTTAAAATAATTCCGAACTACAGGTACTCAAAATCCATGGTTTTAGGATAAGGTGTGCTTGAGAGCTTATCCAAACTGTTTTTTCTATTTTAATGTTTTGTGATCTCATTTTGTTGCATTGTAAGAAAAGTTCTAGTAACGAGAATTTTTAATAAAAAAATTGAGGTAGTTGCATTACTCTAAAAAAAACTCCACAGGGTGCAGACAAAAAAGTGAAACACAAAAAGGGAAGAAGTTAATAACAACGATTGCTTGTAGTGAAAAAATGTCATAATGTAACCAATTAAGACTTTCAAGCTCACCTTTATCTCTAAACCATAGTTGAAATCCATCTATCACTATAAAATATAATAGAAATAAAGATGAAACATGTTGAAAAATGTTCTAACAAAACAAGTGTTGTTTTATTGAAATCTATAATCTTAGGAAACCTATTCATCGTCATGAACTACGCAAAACAACGAACATTTATTAAAACTACCTGCCACAAACCACAATTTCTGCGAATTTCTGTAGGGTATGGGAAAGGATTCTAACACCCGAAAATCATATACTCAGCACTCTTCTTAAACATTACTACTGTCCAGTATAACTTTCTTACACGATTGTTGAGACCCTAATCCCTTTAAGCGCCACCCACACATCATAATCACTCTCGTTGTAAGTGTTTTTCTATTCCATGAAGATGTCTATAGAATCGATTACACAAATCACAGTTTACGACCGTTATGGTGTGCTCAATGAAACAAAATTCATTGAGTTTATTAAATCCGTACCTGCATTTTCATTCATTCTTAATGGAACCGGCTTGAAATACCTATCTGGGCAATACTTAATACCTCCTACTCAATTTTAGCAGATAAGAAATTAAAACACTCCCAAGGGAATGAATGTTTTAATAAAAAAAACAATTAAGTGCTGCCAGGTCTCGGTGTACTGATTAACTGTACTAGCGAGTCCGAGCAGCGATATTTCAAATCGAAGGGGTGGTTCTGAGAAAAGTCGCGATACGAAAGCGCTGCCCAGGAAACAAACTTAGGACATCCGGCGTGTGAGCACTGGCCAATGGTCATGGCGTATTTAGTGACTTGACATCTGTATTACTGTAACCACATTCATATTTGTAATGACTTTCCTTCGAAAAGGACATCCTAGCATGATTATGATATGAAAGTACGCGAAAAGCACATCATAACTTTAGTGGTTCACTTGTATTTTCAGCCAGTGCAAGCTTGAAGGTCCAATCACAACGGTGTGCTTCGCAGCCGAGTTTCGAAATTTGATCGATCTTACGGGATCAGTCAACGCATGACTTTAGCAGTTTTCAAACGGTATGAAACTCGCGCGTTCAAAAATCTGTGGCGAATGAAGCGACGAAGCATAATGCGGTATTACACAGAGGATTCTTTGGCAACACGCACTTGGATAAGAAAAAGAGATGTTGTAAGTTCTTCTAGTTGAATATCCATAAATGATAAGTTCGTGCGATTTTTTGAAAAATGTTTTATATGTTACCCAATATTTGCAAGAACAGATATAACGGAGAGAATATAATATATTTATTATTTCAATCATCAATCCCAGTAACGCAGTCGCAATTTTTGAATAAACATAATAAACCAACGGACAGACGTGAATGAGTATTAAAGAGTAAGATATCGGTGTTCTAGAGTAGTATTTTTTCCAGTGGAATTTGTTCTCTATTCAAAGCAACAAATCACTTCTCTGGCAACACTTAGCAGCTGACACATTACCAATGATCACCAGATAAAATAAAGCTTAAACGTCAAAATCAAGGAAGAAAACAACGAAAAAGTGATTTCAAGTGACGAATTCCAAATTTTCTCTCTAAACAATTTATTTTCAGCTGCATACGTATTTTTACTCTCAGAGAAATCAGTTTTCAAAATGAAAAAAATTCCCATTTTATCGAATATATTTTCACGTCCGCGCTCGAGTGGAGGAGAAGCACTTGAAACAGATGCAGTACCTGTTGATGATCCTCCAGGAAGTGAAATGTTAAATTCGGGGAATATCAGCAGAAATTTATCTGTTAATTCTAGTGACTTAAACGCAGCCATACAGTTGCAAGCTCAAATGAACGAAAGCAGTGACCTCTCCGTGGTGCGATCAAACTCGAATACTGAAGTTGTGGAATCCTCAACCGGAAATGTCAGCTCCGTAACGAATAATCAAATGGCCGTACATAACACTCAAGGGCAAGTAGTGATGCAGTTCTCGAATATAAACGGACTGCATTTCGGTTCTGTATATAATTTCAATAACGAAAAACTAGCACAGTCGAATATTGAAAGTGCGCCCAGTTCCAACGCGGGGGTAAATCGGAAAAGTCGACCACGTCGAACCACAACAATAGAAGCAATGATGAGATCTTCTGAGGAGCTAAATCACAGAATGTTAGACACCATATCCACGCATTTAGGCGAAGGTTGGAAGAATGTGTTCCGAGATTTGAAATTCACCAATGGAGAAATTGAACAAGCCGTTATTGATAATCAAATTCAGGGTGGTATCAAAGAGGTGAGATTCATAAATAAATAAATAAGAATAAATGAACCATATACATATGTAGTAACATAGACTAACTTTATAAGGGAGGTTATCTGAACTGATCTCATTAAGCGCGAAATCAGAGAGCTGGCAATTTAAATCAGTGAACCTCGATTGCAAATACAAATTATACGATATTTTACGAGTGAAGCGGCAAAATATGTTGACTTGACTGTCTTTAGTGATAATTTGAATACTGTACCTCACAAAATTGAGCATAAGCCCACAATTGTACATATTTTATTTATTTATTTTTAAATATGGACTTTATTCTTACACACTAACTTGTCATACACAAAAAGAAACTTAAATTTATATTCAGCGTATGTCTAAGAAAAGAAGACAAAGTAAGATTTTAGTATGGCATTGTACCTCTAGCATTAAAACAGGTTATAAACGACGATGCATGGATTTTATAAGTTCTTCTGGGAAAGAAAACGGATTTCAATTCAAAACTCTTTAAAGGGACTTTAACTCCTGCTTGTTAGAAGAATTTCTTTCCTTAACCCGCAATTTAATCTAATATCGGTTGTATACGATTGTGAAGATCGATTGCGATTGTGCTGGTGTTCAGAGTTCGTTTGGCATTTATATAACAACTATTGGCGTAAAGAATAATATTTGTTCTTCAAAACATTGCACAGTAAGAAATAATAACCGGATAGTTCTTCATTTAATTATGTTCTATCCAGATCTTGATTCAGAGAAGTTGCTTTTAATAAGGTGGGCTAAAACGTTGACTGTTTATTCAGTTATTAACCTAAACAAACTTTATCCTGATTTAATTTAATCTGCTTACGTTTCATTTTTTAAGCCGCCGGCGAATTACATACCCAAGTTCCTTTTTTTGATTCCTGAGCTGAAAGTTCGTCTCGCATTTTTCACGACACCAACACTTTCGGGTTGCTGATTTGAGTGAAAGGGTATTAATTGTCTATGAAAAGCTTTTCCAATTTTGCTGTTCAAAATCGGCAATAAACTGTAGCACCTCTATACATCTTGAGAGAAGACTAGCACGCATAATACAAGCATTTTCCGAAGGAGCGAACGTCATTCAATTTATTTGTTTATTTATGTGCTTTTGAACTTGTATTAGTCACATTTAGTTTAGCCTTTTGTATTATATTCTTCTAGTAGTATCTCCTCCATTTCATTATACTATTTTTTTGTGATTTCATTAAATAATGGATTACAATTATGTGTTTTTGTTTATTTTAAAATGAATTGTTGTTGTCTTTCCTTACAGGTCATCTATAAATTGCTTTTAGACTGGACCCGCAATTCTGAAGAAGGCGAAGCCAACTTAGGCGTAATAACACAGGTCCTTTGGAAAGCAAATCATCGCGAATGTGTGTATAAAATGAAAGAAACCTGGAAGCAGGAAAGAGCCGCTCGCGAATCGTGATATCCCTACCTCAATTATTTTAAGTGAAAAATGATTCTCCACTCTTTACTGGAGCAAGCCGCATTTTAAATGTTAATCATGTTTGCTTAAGTCTGTGTCATTATTTTTGTAAATTTATATATTTTTTTTATATTTTGTAAATTATACTTTTGAGACAAAATAAATGAGCAATCAATTTAATAAAATGAAAGGTACATTATTATTAAATATGGATGTGGACTCCTTTTGTTGCTCAAAGCAAATGTCATTGTTGTGACACTACCTGTTTAGTATAGTAGTTGTATCAATTTTTTTTTAATATATTCTGCGGTAGATATACAAAAAATGTTTTTTTATGAATTGTTTTGACTTTTGGAAACGCACCTACATACGTAAACCAATGTCAATTACATTGCACGAACGGACTATTTTGAATCACTTTTGGGGTCTCAATAAAGATACATCCTGTCGTGTCTCCTCTCAATCTAATACTGGAGGAGAATATACGTATTTTTGTTATTAAATTCCTGACTGTAAGCACATTTTTTTGACTCAGAGTGCTAGCCTTCAACGAAATGCTTCTACTCATGAGTAGACTCAAAAACCCACAACACCCCTGGTCCCTTATGGACTCTAGTGCCACTCAATATAATTTATTTACCCGGCATTAAGTTTCTAAAGTTTTTTAATATAACACAAATCAGTATTATTTATAAAAAAAGAAAAACTCAAAAAGTAATGAAGCCAAGAGGCATAGTAATAAAGCACTTAATTAACTTAGGGCCAGTAAGATATTCTGAAGAACTCATTTGGCCGTTATTGTTTTTAGAATTTGTTGTTTAGACGTCAGATTTTTATTTTTAAGTAAAGATACAAAAATTAAGAAGTACGTCAAGAAAACTTGTGTAATGCGGAATGTAGTCATAAACACAAAGTACTGCAATGCTTTCTATATAGTGTGAAGAAATGCTGCGTTTTGTAAATATAGCTGGTAAAAAAAGGAATTACCAAAAATTCTTCCATCTTATATTGTCTTGGAAAAGATGAAAAGCCGACAAAGTCTCTCTCGAGGATATAAAACCGCGAATTGTACAAAGATATGGGTAAAGGCTAAAAGGCTATATCGGCAACAGCTACCACACCAGTTGTATTTGCTGTGAATGCCAGGCCACACAAGATTTACCAGCAGCCCTTCATTCCAAATATATTTTAATAAGCAACATTATCTTAAATAGGCCATCTGTTGACAAAATACTTAAAAAAAAAACTCACGTGTTTGCCGATTCTTATTGATTTAAAGGATTACTCGTCAGTTGTGTAGGACCTCCATTTATACAAATTTGCCAGTAGTCTCTCAGAGCATTGGTAGACGTTGACACATTCGTCTTCGCAAGAACCAATTTCTGTTGGAGCTAAAAAGCTGAAAAGAATATTAAATCCGTTCACTTTGCCCTTGTGTCCTTGTACTCTGGAAGAAAATTCCACTATATTTGACAGAGTACTTCTACAATTGTCCGAGAGCAGTAAGTGGCAAAAGTGTAAAACAACTTACCACCAATACGAAATGCAAGCGAACATTTATTTGTCTGTCATCATAATGATTAGTTGGTAGACAGGTTTATAGATTTAAATATTCAGAAAAATTCTGAAAAATCCTTTGAAGTGGACTATTTCTTGGTTGAGTTTATTTTGTCGATTCTTTATCAAATAATGGTCTCCTGTAACGCAAGTTGCATCCCTCTTCCTTATTCACTTAACCGGAATACATTTATGGCTCGAAATAAGTTTAAGCTCGAGCTCAATTTTAGACGCACAGTTAACCCGATGAGGGCATGTAATTTATAAAATGAAACCAGATTCTGAAGCAGTATGCCTATCGTTCAGTGGACTTCCCAATTTTAAAAGTATGACGATATCAGCCCAGCGCAGATCTTGTCTGTTATTTTTAAAGCTTATAATGTGGTGAATCCCACACTTTAACCGCAAACCAATTTTAGTGTTGAACATAAAAGCAGAGCGTGAATACTTTAATTTATTTATTTTATTTACATTGGTACAAAATGAGATACGTACTCTTCTTCACTGATAATAAATTAGATCTATCCTATTTTATATACATTTTGTTTGAAATAAATAGAACTACAAGTAGATGTTAGAGTGTTTTCTTTTTGTTTTCCATCTCGACAGAGACAATATCCAGAGTGTTTCAGTTTAAACCTCAACCATTCCCCCAAACAAAAAAATTGAGCACGTTCATTTATAATATCAGTCAGTGCGTACAATTCATTCACCAGTATCAAGGACGTGTCAACGGTGATCTTTAAGATTTTATACTTAATTCTATTTATTTGTGTATTTGTTGCTGTTTTTCTGCTATTGTTTCATTTACAGATCAGTCACTGACTTTCTTCTGACGTACTTTGCAAAGTAATCTGGTCGCCAGCACTTGCATGAGCCTGGAATCAGGAACCAATCATAGTACAGACGAACTTGGAAGCAACCAATTTCATCTTGTCCGTCGCAGTGTTGACTTGGATCATTTGCTGTGGTGGTTCCATCGGAAGCTGAAGCAACGCCGGCTCGCTTTTGCAGGTATTGTTGATACGCCTGGAAGTCTTGAACTGAAGGTGCAGCAGTTGTTGTTGAAGTTATAGTGGGTTCATCGGCGCTTGGGTAGAAAATTTCCGCAACCAGTAAACTGACCCATCGTGGGGATGACAGGCAGCCACCGTCCAAATAGTGACAACGAGATTGAATGCAGCGCGTCACCTCAACAGTTTGTGTGAAGTAGCCTTCGTAGGGTATCTGCACAACGTATCGCCAGGATCCCTGGTAGTTTTTTGCGAAAACTGGTGTAGCATACTCAACCTTGGCTGGGCAAGGGGTGGGTGGACCTTCGTACCGAATGGGACCTATTTCTTCACGACGCTCAGCGGTGTTCGGTTGTGCTGGCGAGGAATCACCTTGAATGGCGCGGTATAGAGTGCAGAATCTAATTCAAAATCGGGATAATTGAGATATGTTTAAATTGTGAGTTTTAATTAATAACTTACACTCCACCACCGTCGCAGAATTTTCTTGCCTGGCGCTCCTCAGCTGGCGCTGGTTCTGACTTCTGGTCTTCGGTGTCGGCAACATTGTAGTAGCTGAAAGATGGTCCGGGAGAACTGCGTCCAGTTCTGACACCAGGATTATATTGCCTGTCAATATTGTTCTCCACAGGTTCAACGGGATCGTCGCGGATGATTTGCGTTACCTTTGGCAGCGTGTCGTCTGCTTTTAAAACTGGCAACGTCTTCGAAAGGAACCTCAACGTCTGATTCCGAATGAGTTCACTGTAATTGAAGATTTTTATAAGCAACCCGAAGCCTGACACATGCTTTCCATACTTACAAGGGATATGGTTCGCCTAAAACGCTTTGTTGCAGGGGGTTCTTCGGAATTTGTCCTTTATTTAAGTCACCGCACAGGTTGTTGACTGAAACTGATGATTTCTTTCCGGGAGAGTCAATGCAGTCCACATCTACGTACGTGTAAGGTGGCGGACGTACTTTCGGTGGGATAGAATTTGGGGATTCCACAAAGGCGTAGTAACTAAAGTGGAATGCTATTAGTTCAGTACAAGAGTGTTGATCGTCATCACTTACCCTTCTGGGGGCTCCTCGTAGTCAGTTTGCATCTGCGTCCTCGCTGTTAGAACGAGTAAGCACAACGTTATCTACAAAATGTAAATAAAAATCAATTAAAGATGTGATCTAAAAACAGAGCAGAGTTGGGGAGATTTGGAAGACTGAGTTACCGCTGAGATCTAAATCAAGCACAGTCAGGACAACAAGATTTTTTCTTAAATGCGGATGATATGTTGTAGCGATGTGGATATTTTAACAGTACATAAAAAAACAAGTACACGTCGTCCTACTTCGAAATGTAATGCCAGATAATGTACGTATTTCCATTGATATCCCAATGTTGAGCACTTTGGTGATATAATACAAGTGAGTTATCACGGTTAGCAGTAAAGATATCTGTACCATTCCGACTTGCTGCTTCATACTTAAATTTGTATTAAGTTGACGAAAAGCATATCACACACCATTTTAAATTAAGAATACTTTAAGCCAATCGAGAGTCATTATTGAATTTGTGAAAAAATCCCCATTTCTAAGAAAACTTAACAAATTCCAAAGTATTTAGTTTAAATCGTCTTTTTTAATTTCTTTGATCCTTCTAATAACCGTACGTGGTCATTTTCAATGTTTAGACCATACTCCTATTACCCCTCAAGTCACGTGATCAACAGATTGCATTTATAATTCCCACGCAGCATTTTTCGTTCCATTTTAATATCGACGTGTTCCCATTGTAAATAATTAAACCTCCCACCACCCTTTTCCAAACATGAACGACATAATTGGCTTCTGAATTCTTCAGTTATGAAGCAAGTACTTTCAAGTGTCACGGTTAACAATTAACACGCTAAAGAGATTACAGTCGAAGAGGTAAAATTATTTCTGGAAAGAAACATTATCTCAGTGGACCTTTGCAAAAGAAAGAAGACGACCAGCGATCGCTTCAAGAGATGTGTATTATTTGTTTATAGTTTGTTATTTTTCCCCATTCTCTTTTGAGTGGTTTTTGCTTATGTTTTTGATATTGACATTGATGGACAAATGAGTAGTGGCGATGACCCAATTAAGTAAAACAATAGACTTTCGTTAAAATTTCTCTGACACAAAATGCCGCATTTTTCTTCCCATTTCGTTTGTTGCTGTTGTGCTATTTGTTGCTTAGGAAATTCTGGGGCAATTTCAAGTGCGCACTTGAATATGCAGTGAGTGCTTTTCAGCGGACCTGAGTGTATGATTTGGTTATGCCCACTTCACGTGGAAGGAGTTTGTTTTGTGTAAAGCAGTTTAAGAAGTACTTGACCATTTGAAGTGAAGAGAACATTGTGGCTGAACCTCATTTCGAGTTTGTGTGCTTCTCTGAATGCATTCCACACACCTGATCGGATGACTTTAGAGTTAGAGTTTGAATTAAATCATCATATTTGCTATTTACCGTCGTTTAGTTGTCTTATCCCTTAATTTCCTCTTAACGACTTTAATGGGACATTGCTTAAAGTCAAACAACAAATTGTTCTTTGGGACATATCTGAATAGCCTTGTATTCGACGTTTGTCAATTATTTAGAAGGGCAGCCTTTTCTGATTTAAGAATGAATGATTTTTCACCATGTCCAAAAATGCTAGACTTTATATAAAGGCTCAAGACATGTCAAAGAAGTGGCTGAAATGATATGAAAACCCATTTTATTTCACCCATCATTTCCATGGAATCGAGCCGAAAATTATTGCCGAGAATTAAAACTTTAATTCTGGATGCAAATTTGGATAACCGACGAGACTAAGAAGAGTTACTACTTTGAAGAACGAAGACTTCACATGAGATCTATGACATACCATTCATGGATCTCGTGAGAAGAGAATATAGATCTTATATATTTTGACTATGTTATATGTATATCTATGCACGAAATATGTGTAATGGCTATGAGCGCTCACTAGTCCTACATCGCATAGAAATAAAACTGATAACAGTATTTGTAACGTAAGTTTTCTGGGCATAAATCGGTATTTCCATTTGTCTTCCTAAGCAAGTGGAGGGTCTTCCTAAGGAAGTGGAAAATAACATTTTTCCAGTCCGTCACTTACCTCCTACATATTCATATAACTAACGTCCCTTTTCTTACGTAAAAGTCAGCTTTATAACGTATCATAAATACAAAGCTTCCTTATTACTAGCAAATCTCACTTAAAATTATACTTGTTACATTGATCTTGTACAGCGTAAGAGACAGCAATACAGTTGCAATTGATATTTCATTTAAATCGTGGCATCGATTGGGGCCTTCTACTATTGTTTACAATCAAGTTCTTGTCGGTAGTCTCATGGGTGACATTAAAAAATAGTTGAATCTCCAGGTTGAATCGAAAGTCTTCTCATTTTTATCTATCTTGTCTTCAAACGTTGTAGTCTTTACCAATCCTGCCCTGATCTCAGTACCTTCAGTGTTGCATATTCCTTCCATTACTCACGTTGCTGCCCACTTGGGGAGCAACGTGAATAGGGACTGCGAACTTTTCGTAGAATTATAAGAGACAAAAAATTACCTACGTACTTTATGATTGGGTCTTTAATAGTGGATCTTTTGTAGATTGCATTGGAAATGTGGACAACTAGTTTAACCTTCATGATTTAATCTTGCTTCCCAATTGTCATCAAAGAAATCAGGACCAATCAGAACAAATATAGAGGCCAAATAGATTTTCTGCTTTCATTATTTTCCTCAATTGATCAATTAAAGTGGATAAAAACAACAATGTATAAAATAGAGTTAGAAAATGTTCTTTTGTGTGTGTGTGTGTATAGTCACATTGTCATTAACGTTTCAAAAGCGGTGGATATTTTGCACAAAATCACAGAAAAGCTTCTGAATTCATTCATATGTATACAAAAACCAATTCTTTAAGCAACACTACTTGCCATTCAAACAAACACTGCACAGATATGATCTGCTGAACAGGTAAAAAGAACCATTTGAGCAAATTGTAAAGCCAATTCAATTTCACATTTCTGAATTCATGGCGTAATTCATCGCACATTCGTTAGCTATCACAGAATGGTGCAACAAACAAGACAGGCAAAAAAGATACGTATTAGCATTAAGCCAAAGAAATTCGTATTCAGGCAAACACAGATGCGCACATACATATATATGTCTGCGCTCCTTTCGGGGAACGCAAATTCAATAGAAACACTCGAATGTTATTGCTTGTGAATTTCTCCACGATAACCAGAATCTCCATCTGGATATTTTGTGAGTGAAAGTGTGAATTCGTCTGGAAGGTGTTAAATCAAGGCTGAACTATGAACTGTATCTGTGTATGTACATCTCCGTAAATTTAGATACATGTAAAAGGAGATATGCTTACAGGCACTCCCTAGCTAAATTGAATTTTCTCGTACCGTAAATTGGATCGATTTCGCAATAATTCTTTTTAATTTTTTTCACTCTTCACATACGAGTACATATCCGCAGAAGGAATGGAAGTAGATTCGTTTAATGTTCCCTTCTAAGGCGACCATATGCTTGGCAAGTAGGAAAAGTCCAATAAACAGAAGAAAGAGAGGTGATGCAAAGGTGCAAATTGAAGAGTGAAATTCCTAAAGGAATGTTCATTCGTTTTATCTCATGAGTTGAACTGTACAAATGACTCACGAATAACTGTTTGCCGTTTTTTTCAGACTTTTATTGATTCTGAGCACATTCAATGAAAGTGCTTTGGGCTTTCACTTGATATTTGGGGAATACTCTGAGAATTTCAAAGTAAGCGCCCTATACATGAAACATACACGTGTCTCGCAAGATAAGTTTGTAAATGTACGGTTAACTAACATGGTGGCATTCTTAAACTGCTGGCTTTAGGTTTCTTAAATGAAGCCACATCTACTATAATTGGAGTGGCGTTTCGATTCTTTTATATTCAACACCTCTCTTGAGTTACTGACACTACCCAAACGATTTTCTAGACAAGACAAATGTTTTTCGTTTTCAAACGCAGAAATTCAAGTTATATAGTTAGCGTAACAGGAACATTTTATCAATTTATCTATTTTTAATTAGCTGCGCAGAAATCTAACTTACTTTAACAATTCAGGACAATTATTTTAAGAAAGAATGCCCAAGAATGTTGATTGTAAACATTAAATATAGCCCATCTTTCCTGTCTACCGACCTAATACACCAATCTCATCCTTTTGTATTGTGAGAGCGAGAGACTTCCCACTGACAACAGGTTGTACAAGCTACTGAGGTCCACTGGGTATGTCCCAGGTGCAGGCCTAACTGTGGCATTGTTAATGAGTAACATTCTGATTTTTCCCAGTTTATGTTTCAGCATTAAGGTAATGCCTTAGAATGAAACAAAAAAAAAAACAATTTTTGCGATTAAGATTCACACTTAACCCTTAACCTCCAAAAATAATTTTTGAAAAACATATGATGCATATTAATAGCTAACAAGATTACGTAGTCGTGGGTTATGTTGATCTGACATAACAGAGCGCCCTACTTAACTACCTATCCATATATTTCTTTTAGAACAAAAACTCTCTAAAGGCTAAACGGGTAAGATTTCTGAATAATTAAAGAAGCAATAAATTGTTATGTGGCCACCATGGTAAAATTCTGTTTTGCTGGTTGGATGAAAACGATGTAACTGTCCTCCACCATATTCTTAACAATGAAGTTTTATGGAAGGAACAAAGAATAACGTTTAATTTAATATTGAAGAAGTTATCTGATTAAGGTGACTATAAATATGGGGATCAGGAAAAGAGATAACGTGAGAATTTACAGCTTTTAGTGTGAATGCCCAATAGAGGAACTCCATAGAAGTCTTAAAGATGTCACTCACAAATCTCACTTGTATTGTGCGTGATAGAAAACATATACCGAAGGACCGAAAAACAGTCTTGACTATCACCATACAAAAAATATGTATAGGAACACTTTATCAACTGTATCTTTAGTTTAAGATGAACGTAAACTTAAACGATTATTGAAAGTTGGTCAGAATTTAATAGATCCTCTTAAAGTCTTAATCATAAATGTTGAAAAAAAAAACAACAAATCTTCTTAACAGATGAACAGTTAATAAGTTTAAGTATACAGGTAATAAAAACCCGCTACTCTCGAACACACCCCTGTGTTCTGAATTCCTTCTGTACAACCAACACTTCAAAGTTTCTCTTTCAATATTTATTTAATTTAAATGCAAATCACACTGCAAATTACGGCAAATTTTTGTGTCGAAATGACCTAAATATAACGGAGGCCCACTAAAATATTGGATTGAATATTATTAAATTTTAAAATAAATTTCGCCATAAAGACAATTTGCATTTCATTTGCATACTCTTGAAGAAGAACGCATTCTTCTCTCAAATCCGTGGGTGAATTAATAATACGCATTCATGGTATTGTGGAATTCAAACGGTGATCCAAGTGTATATAGGTCAATGTTTTTGAGGTCAAGCTTAACGATGTGTTGTATTTGGTTTGTTTATTCATCCGACAAATACCTACGCTATGCGGACCCTCACATCACAACGGCATTCACTGCCGCCATAGTGATGATGATGACTCCAAACCGTGGCCCGTTGTGTATTCCAATTTCTTTTCATTCTAGCAACACCTGAATGTTTTGTTTTCTTGCTTTTACCTCATTCCATTCGCATATGAGTACTTAAAAATCAGTATTCAAGAAACTCAAGCAATTAGCTCGGAAGGAATGGCCTATGCGTATATGATAATAATCTACTGTTTTGCAGAAGCGGAGTTAACTGGTAAGTAACGAGCAGTACTTGCGCTGTTAATTTCTTGTTATTAACGGAAATTTCCACTTCCCACTTTACTTATATCGTAAAATAATTGCAATTCAAAAGAATAGTCCCCTTAGACAAAAGAGTTGGTGTGCGAACCTTACACCTTTGTATTTCTTACCAAAATCAATGGATATTCCATTTCGGTCGAAAACTCCTGTTTTATACTTCTTCTCAACCTGAACTCGAAATCACTTAGGACACGCACGGCAGGAGAAAACAATTCAATTGGGTGAAACGATACAATTGTAAAAGGTAACCGAATCAAAGTCAACTACCACGCGACGAAGAAAGAACGTTTCGCCTCAACACTTTAAAATGAACTAACATCCAAAAGGCAATGATCCCAACATTGGAGCTTCGCGCTGTGGTGTTCCTACCACCTCGGCCACTTCTTATTGGCAACAAGACAACTTCATCATCATCATCGTCGTCATCACCACCATCGCACTCCACAACTCTTTGCCACCATAGATCCGATATTCCCATGTCATGTTTCTCTGTGGCTTCTTCGCATGCTTCGCCTTCTTCACTTCCCTCTTCACCCATACCATATTAACATTGGAATGAAAGAATTCAAGAATATTCTCTGAATTGTCTCATCGTATATTTTCCTTTCTTTCTTTCTTTTCGTTTTCTTTTCGAATTCGTGCGAACACTTCAACGAAAATACGTGTGTCTGAGCGTGCTTGTGTATACGAGTACCTCTGCTATATGGTCAAGGTAAGGAGGAACCTTGGGCAAAGGAAAAAAAATGAAAAATAGATCGTTCGTGTCACGAAATGCCTCTTCCTGAAATCGGTAAAAGTACAGGGGTGAACATATGTTTTCCTCAATTCGTTTTCCAATTATCGAACGTTCCTTTCTGTTCGCAATTCCAACCCAACTACACTTATCCATTTATCCGCTGTGTGTGCATGACCACATATCAGTATTTTTTTTTCAAGAAATGAGATCAAAGTCAATGTCTACTTGAACGGGCTTACAAGCAAAATGCTGTGTATAGCATTATGTAACGGTTTTAACTTATTAACAAGATGTTTCTAATAAAGTCGACCATAGATGGGACCAACTAGTTCGTTTAATGTGGTAACACATTCATTGCACATTCTCTACGCATAATAGAAAGTTCTATTGCAGAACACACTCGCTGCTGCTGACTGACTTCTCTATTCGGATGTGACTTAACTTTAGTGGCACCTGCACGTTTACCCATTGCTCGGTCGGTTGTGAGTAAAAATAATCTAGAGAGTTATGCGACAAAGTAAAAATTGATATTTCTTGCATTACCTGTTGGTGACGGCTTAATGGTGCGGTGCGGTGTGGCGATGCGTAGCTTTGCGTTTTGCATTCGTAAATATGATTTGTCTGTGACTGTGACGAGGCAGTGCGACGCGGACGCAAATACCAGAATCAGAACACCGCTAGTTTTGGAAATTTATGTTATTGGCCTCGAATACGGAATACGAAAGAGTTGATCTTGCTCGAGAAACAATAAAGTAGATGAAGCGGTAGTAAATGCCGTTTGAAATGTCTTACATGTATGCATGTGGACTGGTCTCACAGGAAGTGGGTGGATGACAAAGGCAAATACCTATTAGCGAATCCACACTGAGACATTGACATTGGCTGGGCCGAATGAAAGAAAAAAGCTTAGCCTAGTTTTGAAGACCTGGTATCTACTATGGCATATATTTATATCGTCTGGGGAAAGCATGGCTGTGGAATTGGCCATAAATAATGTAACTGACAGTGAATCGCTGTGAACGCGGCGTTAAATTTGAATTTCATCCGTCTGCCACATTAACAAGGTTATTCGCCGTATAACCACGTAGCATCGCTTGAAGTTGTGTTTTCATTTTTCCAACTTTGTTTATTGATTGCTAGTGATCTTAAGCATCTCTTTTGCAAATATTTGCGCTTCTGAAATACGAAGAAGTAGATTGATAGATAAAACCAGCTATAAAAACAAATCTCCAAGATTAGCTTAACATAAAGCAGTGCTAATCTCATGCAACTGGGCGTTCATTGGTGAGCTAGAGGGAACTTCTTAATCAAAGCATCCAATCAAATTTATTTCATCTTAATTGAAATCAATTAAAAAAATAAAAAAGTGCTACCATCCATTCTAAAATATTGATATAAGATGACAGTTTTTTTGAAAGACGTAACAAGTGTTTCCATTGAAGTAGAAGAAGCTCCTTTGTATGCTTCATACAGAAGATGTGTTGTTGGGAAATGTTCAACTTTCCCTCTTTGTTTACTAAGTCAATTTCATAACAGAAACTGCGAGCATCGAGTGCTGTTGCTTCTGTACTGGATATTGTTGCTAAAATAAATTTAGCTTTTGACGTGCGTTTGCTCACAATACTGGTAATCGGATTAAGCCATTATGTTTTCTCTTTTTCCTACACCGTTCAGTTATAGGAGTTCGTTGCCCTTACTTTGCGCAAATTGAATCCAATCAGTAATGGTTATCTTAATGATTTTTAAGTGCTCGCAGTAGACAGATGATGGTAATGATGAGTTGATGATGGAGGAAAAATGTGTATTGATTAGGGAACATACTGAGCGTTCATGACTGGGTTGAGTTAAGGCTACTATCAATTTAGAGCATGGATTTGAATATGGGAACGGTTAAATTTGAGAATCATGTAAAATTAGTAAAAGATGAATACGCCAATCGTAACTGTTACATCGTTGGTGACGGAAAACGAATTCGAAGTGACTAGTTTAATTCGGATGATTGGGTCAATGGAACAAATACAAAGTTTAATATTTATAATTTCGAGCTCTTTTAGTACCTAGACATTCAGATTTGTAGTTCGGAAACTGAAGTAACTAATTGAGGACGCTTTCCGTTAAAATCGGCAATAACATTTTTCAGCGTTTAAAATTAATTATGGCCCCAAAATCGGGCATTTACATTTTTTGATATCCACTTAATATATGAAACATTTCTGAGCCAAAAAAAACCTTATTCTTGCCAATACCAATTAACACTCCACTTCCCGACACTTGATTGTGCTTTCTTAAAATGTCTACGAAAATCAATTTAGTTGCCCAAATTGTATGCTACCACAAGTTGTTGATAGAACGAACTAAGACGTGTCCCTCTTACCTCAATTTTTACTACACCGCATATACCAAACATACTTTTTGCCACCGATAGTCCCAATGGTGGGTTGATGAAGATTTAGTTTTGAACATAGGATTTACCTACATAGGCGCTAACTTACATTTATATATGTATATTTTCGCATATCACATTTCAAAACATTGCTGCATAATAAACACATATTCGTACCTTATGTATTGAATGAAATACGAAGACCTGTTTGCACAATACTTAAAGTGGATGTTAATTTAAAATAAGTAAGCAGAAATTTAAACTAAGTTCCGATAAAAATAATATCAAACTCTGGACAAATCAAGGAACACCACTTCTTATGAGTGAAAACGATTCGCTTTTATAACAGTGAGAAAAACACGAAGAAGGTCGTCAACGATGCAAGAACATCTTACACTCTTTTAACAATACACTCTATTTGTGAATCGTGATTTTACAATCAAAGGAATAACTGTGATTGTGAATTTTTAATCACTATGATTACAGGTTGTACGAAAATGAATCAACAACAATAAATATGCTTTACTTGTTAAGTAAAATAGCAATAAAATATATTTAATCAAATTGATGAATACACAAAAAATTGCCAATTTCAAACAACAACACAGGAGAAAAATGCCTTATAACCTATTCAGTCGATGGCAAAATAAAAATTATATAGACCAATGCACAATTAAGCGAAAATGTTGCAAAAGTTCTTCGTATAGTAAAGATAGTATTGAAGGAAGCGTTGATTTTTTGCAGTAGCTGCATTTCCCCATTATTATATCATATATGTTTAGATTACAATTAGATGTCTGTTCAACTCTCCTGTCTATAGTATCAAAATTGTATATATTAAAATGATGCATTCAAGAATGCATTCGAAAATGTTTATATTTGATATTTCTCGAGACGTAAAATTGAAATAAAAATATCAATATCTTGCTTATGTTGAATTGGTAAAACTCTTAGAAAGGGCGTTCACCAAAAATGTGGTAACCTAGATTTCTATTAAAAATTAACAACGAAATGTGATATCATCACCGACAAATGTGGTTTCCCCGCACACAAGATTGAAGATGGATGAATAAAATATGCAAGAGTTAATTGATAAATATACTGAACTGAATATAAAACTGCTGCAATATCACAAAATGATAAACAATACCACAACAGCAATAAAAATAAATTAAGATGTTCAAATATGATTTACTGACAAAAGTAAAAGTTGGTTCTGTTTGCCTCAAGTTTGTCCAGATATTTTAAACATATCATACGTGCAAGATTAAAGGAAGGAAATTACATTTTTAATGAGTTCAAAAGAAGTACTCTTGACATCGCGTGTTGCAGTTTCACATTGTGGATATGTTTTACTTAATTACAAACGCAACATTTGAAAAATAAAACAACGGTTGACAACATTATTTTTAGGTGTGAAGGAATATGTTTTAAATCTGCAGTTGGAACATCTGAAAACAAAGATAAACAAGCAGAGTAATGAAAAGAAATCACATATTTCAAAAATTTACATTAGAATATTCTTTATTACGTTGATTCAATTGAAAATATTTTAACAAAAACATAGTTAATGCTTGATGAGCGGCAGCAGTTAAACATAAATATTATAAAATGAGAGTAATTTAAGAAAACAATTTCTGAACATGTGGACATAAAGTAAATGAAGATAGAAAATGTGAAAAATATTGCAGTTTACTTGTTGCATTCCTTAATTCCTCATTTAGATATCATCAATCTGCACTGTCGATCTGAATCAAAAAAAACAATATTGATTTAAAGCGCTACGTAGCTCGATTTAATAAAATTCGAAATTAGTTTCGTGTTCTTCATATTTTTAGAATCGAATGCCGGTTATGCCAAGTACTTCTATTAATATCGAGGCTGTAGTCGTACAAGACTACTGGGGCGGACGGACTATCCGCAGAACTTTTCAAAGCAGCTGGAAATGAATTGGTTGGGCGATCGATGATCGGAGAAAACCATACGACACCCATCGGGAATCTCAGTGTCATTTATCCGGTGCACAAAAAAGGAGAGACCCTTTCGACTGTGCCAACTATCGAGGGATCGTGTCAACATCGTATACAGGATCCTCTCTGCCGTATTGTGTGAACGCCTTAAACCGTTTGTCAACAACCTGATAGGTCCTATCAGTGTGGTTTCAGGCCAGTTAAGTCCACAATTGATCTTCAATTTACGGCAGATTCTGGAAAAGACCTAAGAATTACAGATCGACATGCAACAACCTATTCGTCGATTTTAAGGCAGATTATGACTGCGTGCATAGAGACGAGCTATAGTGCCATATCTTGTATATTCCTACCGAACTCGTGTGTGTAGTGTGTAGGATGACGATGAAAAACTCCCGCTACTTCGTCAAGGTCGGTGACGAACATATCAAGACCTTTAATGCCAAAAAAGGTAGTAGACAAGGCGACGCATAGTTATATGGTTTTTTCAACATCATTCTTGGGAAGATCGGGCGTAACCTAAAAGTCAACACCAGAGCCTCGATCTCCGCAAGTCCGTTTGACTTCTAGCTTACGCGGACGACGTTGACGTGATTTGACGAATACATGTAATGTCATCTGATGGAGAAGATTCAACGACGGTTGTACTGCTATATCAGAACTATTGGGACAACACAACAGAGGACGGCCCAGGTTGCGATGGTGCACATAAGTAGAGAAGGACCTTATCCAACTCGGAGTGCCAATTAAAGGCGGCTGGCAAAAGATAGTGCTGTTGGTTTAGTCATAGGTCATAGTTTGGCACAAGGCTAATGAAAAATAGAGTTGAAGAACATAGAACCTGCTTTCAAGGTTTGAGGTCGTCATGTGATGATTTGGGGAGGAATATGGATCAATATTTGTACCTTTGTATGTGGCACGATAACTTGCACGCCTCTGCTAAGGCATTAGGGCTTGGGTACTTCCAAAGATACCAAGCATACTACAAAAATTATAAAAGAATGGCTTGGGTTTATGGCCCCAAAACAACTTCATCCGCCACACAATCTCTAGGGATGAACTGGAACGAAGAATTTGTAAATTTAATACACCGACCAAGTCATTAAAAACTACCCTTTTGTCAGCATGGAACATCAATTAGCCCGAAGTCACCGAAAGTCTAGACTTTTCCAGTGCTGTCAAGCAATCAAATGGTGATCCAACAAAATATTAAACTTATTTTAAAATATTGTTTCATTAATTTGTTGTCTTATGATTCACATAGACTCTTGTGATTTTTCTTAGTTTTGTACAACCATTGCGAAAGACTAACTTTTTTTTGTTTTAAATTGTTTTAGAATGATAATGGAATACACATTTTTTCAAGGCTATATGTGAACTTTTGTGACTGCCTGTTGTATATGTTACAGTAAACTCTTGTTCAACATAACCAAACCAAAAAATCTTTGAAAAAGCAGCTTCTGAAACAAAACATCTTACTGACTATAGCGGTAGTAAATTTGAAATGAATGGAATTCCCATGAGCTTAATTCTTCGTTCTAAAATTATTATGTTTGCCCACACGGCCACCCCGATAATATACATACAGACATCCGTAGACCCCAACGAACTTAACCATGTCACAATGAATTTCAAAACAGTGTGTGTGCATAGTGGGTAAATGGAATGAAAAAAAATTGAAGATCTTCTCTAAATTATTGTAGGCATCCACTTGACCCGCAAATCCCAATGTAGCGACTTGTATGAATGAACGGGTCTTTGATATGGTAAATGTGTACATTTATTACATAAATTTCCATCTACCTGCAGAACATTATCACGTGATGTTATGAGGAGTTTTTGTGAGTGCAACAATCAGTGGATGATGAAAGGAAAAAATGAGAATAAGTGAGCAAACATAAACTCCTCACTCTTACTTGAATACGAAACATTTTTGCTTTTAATTGAAACAAACCAAATACGTATGTTATTCACAAACAAAATGTACTTTTCCTTTAGAATTTACCACAAACCTTTGCTTTAGTTTTTCTGTTAGGAAACTTGCCGTTCACTTATCAACCGCACAGAGAAGTATTTTTTTTCGTTTTCTTCTAGCCAATCGAATAGCACTACACTTTGCTCATCACTACGCCGAAAAACCACTCACTTTCGTTCTTGATGCCTTGATGCAAGAACCCATGCCTCATCATCTCCCCCACGCACACACAAATCACCATGTAATTATTAAAAAAGTATATATGCTTGTAAACTCAAATCAAAATTGCAAAAGAACACAACTTCCGAGAGAATCAGCGAAAAGAGATTCGTGTTTTTTATTTTTTTTTTTTTAACTTTATTCATAAAATTGTATCCGTTTAAATTTTAACCTAGGATAAGAAGCACAAAATGTTTATATTCTCTTTGTTTTTTTTTTTGCACAATCAACTTACACATTATAACTATAGTTTGTTTTTGTTTTCTTTCTTGCAAAGAATATGGATTAAATATGTAAAAAAAAAAAAACTACAAAATTGTATATTTTAAATATTTTGTCAAGCATATTTTCGAAAAAGGAAAAATCATATGTTCTTGTACATTATTGCTTCTTTTCATTTTCTCATTTGTGTCTATTCTTTTGGAAATTAAACCGTTCTCGTCATGTGCTCTGTGTATGGTTGGCAACTATTAAGAAAACAATGTAACATTTGCAAAACCTTTTGAACTAAAATAATTTTGTAACAAATGCTACATGGCGTTCTGATATTGCCCGTTCGAGTGAACTCTGTACATGTACATTTATATATGCGAATGGATGAACTCCATTCCCGGTTCTGCTGCACTTAGTTTGCACCACGGTGAAAATTTGAAATTGAACTTCGAATGTGAATTTAAATTCAAACAAATTGGAACAGCAAAAGCATTTTCACAACAACTTCTCACAACTGGATCGTGCGGAGAGAGGTATCTCATCTCCAGATCCCACTTTTTTGAAACTTTCACACCTCTCGCAAATTTTATCTTCCAAACGTACTACATTTCGTCACTCATTCTTGAATATTAACTGTGAGAACATGAGGCGCTCAAACGGGTTGAAAACATATACTGAAGAGAAGCACATCACCTTAAGAAAAAAAATTAACGAATTCGCCGAAAAATGTTTTGTTTGCATGATTGAAAATTTAAAACATTAAAAAAACTAATAAAAAAACCGTTGTCAAAATTATGCACAACATCGAATCACAAGAACAATTTTTGTTTGAATATCTTTTTTTTTTCTTTGTTCACAATCATCATCACCTAACATACCATCATCTCAATGATTTGCACATCATTTTAAGTCAGGTTTAGAGATTTTCCGCAATTTTCAGAGCAGAATTGAACAAAAAAAAACCTTTAACACAACAGAAAAAAAAAATAAAAAAATTATACAAATTTGTATGTATGCAATTGAATAGAAAGAGCTTCGTTAGAGAGTGGGGAAATTACGTTTGGTTTCGAACAGGAATCATTAAATTTCGTTTGAAGATTGACCACTAAACTGCACTATGTAGTTAGAATTAATGTTAAGAACTTTTAGTTTCTGTTTTCTTTTAAATAAACTCGTTAGATTTCTTTTCCACAAACATTCACTTCTTGATGTCATCTGACAACATGGATATCATGTTCTGATTTCTTCTTTAGCGTTTAATCTCGCTAAACTATTATAAATTTTATAAAATAAATGAAAAGTACCGTTGAGAGGACAACGTTATTCTATCAACTACTACTCTCACAATAAATTAAGAGTTTTGTTCATTTAAATATGCATATAGGCGTTTTTTCTTTTTGCTTTTTTTTATCAAACTCCCGCCGAGTGAAACTGATCTGAAAAAAAAAGAGAAAGTATAAATTAGCAAGAGGAAGGTTTGTAAAATGAATGATAACTTAATTTTTATTCTTTAAGGGGTGGGTTTAAATGGGGAATAGGGACGGATAAGCGAACTAACTGATGTCGATGTCCCTCAATAGTGTGCTTGGTTTGTCTAGATGATTTTAAATGCCGGATGTGCTAAATGGTACATGACACAGAAATAAGACTTGTGTTTTAATAAATGATTGACTTGATCTAAATCAGTTCAGTGCCCATTAATTTGTTTAGAAGTATTCGGGACATACATATGTATCTGCTTCAGAAAATCTTAGGATACAAAATCAAATGGAATTTTAATATAACGTCTGAAGTTTTTTATGCGCATATGGATAAGGAAACTAATTATTTTCATGATGCCAACGCAGAGGATTTGCCTAAAATTCAGCTATAAAAGCAAATACTAGTTGACTTATCACAATCTACAATAAAATGAATGAACCGAAGATACGTCCAAGTAGCTTGAGCGGTGCAAAATACAAGTGCAAAACGGGGACAGGGTTTGCCATGAACCTAGCAAGATCGAAATATATCCTTGATCTCTGCGTGTTTGGCACCACTTCATTACGTGCAATATTACCATTAGCCAACGCGCTATTTAAGGAACACCTCACGGATGAAATATATGCACTACTAAGCTACCATCAGAGGTTAACATTTAAAAAATGATTTATAAAACAAAAATTACCTTTATTCTCCTAGGCAGTTCCACCGCGCACCACAACAATCACCAGATGGTCTTCTTTCAAGCCCTCCTCGGTGACGCTGTGACACGTTCTCTTCAGCAATTCGGTGGAGAAATCACATGGTGGGAATGCATACAAGACTCCAGTGGCCTCGGTTTCTTTGTTAAGCAGTGAAATCACACCGGCTGCTTCCTTTTGCTTTAAATACGACACCAAATTACGAAGTGGTCTTGTTTGAACTCCCCCGGTCGTGTCATCGGCCGGCACAGCTGTCGACGATGCCAAGCCCAGGAATATTGCATGGGCCGATGACGATGTTATTCGCTTCTGTACATCCTCCAACTTGGGCGGGTCCAAGCGTAGTCGTTGTGTAATACGTAAGTTGTGTTTGCCGTCCTCGTCGCGCATCAGGGAATCAACAATGTCTGAATCACCGTCGGTAAGGTGAAATTTGGCAGGGAAAAGAGAGCTTTTCAGTATTAAGGATCCTTCCCATAGTGTGCTACATTTCCGGGATATATCAGTGAGGGTGCGTGCCGCGCTTAGTGCGCCATTGCGGCGTGTCGACGAATCTGAATCCGAATCCGGACTGCGGCGTCTCGGTGAACGAGAACGTGATCTGTCTACGCCTGGTTCTCTGGAGCCGGAACGGGCTCTGTCGAACTCACCAGGTGGTGGTCGACGCCATTCTTCCTCGGTTGCACCGGCTGGTGCTGGCCTGTGTACATCATTGTGGTATCCGCCGCGATATGTACCACGTCCACGGTAAACTCCTCGGCCTCTATGCGCGCCACGTGGCGGGTATGGATGGTGGTAGTGGGCTGCTGGATGATGATATGCTGCCAACTCGTCATAATGAGGCTCATGGTACTCGTACTCCCCTCTGCGAAATTCTGCGCCTTCTTCATAGGGTGCGGGGGTTGTTGACTTCGGCTTGAACGCGGTAGTGATTTGCCCAGCAATTTCAGAAAAGTCTGTGCGCAAACGTTTGCCCGGTCCGCCGAGAGGAAAGCCTCTCATTTCTTTGACAGCCGACGTAGCTGCCTCAACCGATTCGTATTGAATGTACGCGCAAGTGTCTCCCTTTTGATATTCGATCTTCTTGATGACCCCAAACCTATCGAATTCTCTTTCAAGCTGAGTCGCTGATGTCCAAGCTCCGAGACCGCCAATCCAGATTCGGGTGGCTGGCGTTGCCTTACCGTATCCAATCTTACATTGGAACTTTCCAATGTATTGGCCAGACAATTCCAATTTCGCCCTATGTGCCATATCTAGATTTTGATAGCGAACAAACGCGAAAGCATTCCCTGTGCCGGGTGGCGGACGTTTTATATCGATATCCTCGACAATTCCGTATTTCCCAAAGATGCGCCGAAGCTCCTCATCGGAAATGTTGATTTCCAAGTTTCCAGCGAACAATGTTCTGGTGGCGAGTGGATCATCCTCGGGCTGGACGTGATGCAAGTAGTTAGGGAACTTGTCTTTCTTACTTTCGGGCTTCTCATATGGGATGTGCGGCCTAGGCACCATGTGCCTGGGCATGTAATGGTGTGGTGGTGGGTGCATGTGCGGTGGCACGTGATGCATTGGGGGCCCGCGCGGTGGCAAGTATTCGTGGTGCACCACGGGACGAAATTCTCGGGGGTGATGCATTGGTCCGGGTGGTGGTGGCCCATAACGATCGTACGGGTCCAAGGGAGGGCGACGTCTCTCTGGTGGTCCAGGAGGAGCGACCGGCGATCTAGGGTAATAGTGCCGATCATACTCGGGCGGTGGAGTGATGGATCGTGGTCGTGCCCTGTATTCATTGCGAGACGACGACTCGTACACTGGTTCTACCAAAGCTATTTTGTCATACAAAATGATTCTGGGTTTATGATGCTTTGCCTCACGGGCATCCTCTGGTGTTCTAAAGCAAACGTACGCAACCCTTTCGTCCAGGTCATGCGATATCCGTATGCTGAAGTCCCCAAACTTCTTGTACTCCCTGTACAGCGTCTCCTTAATGAATTCATCCGATGCCTTTGGATGCAGGGCACTGACACACAGTACTTTATAAGTCGGTCTATCGGCTGCCACTCGCACATAGTCCTCCCGATGCGGTGACATATAACGCGCCCGTGGACTTGGCGAACGCGCCATGCGACGTCGTAATCGATCGGGTGACATGCGCTCATCAGAACTACCTCCATTGTCATAACGCCCCATGCTGCCTCTACGTTTATTTCTTGGTGAATCGCGCGATGCGCTACGTTTCATATTATGAATTTTAACAGTGATTCTATCGAGTTCAGCCTCCCGATTACTCATGAGCTGAATTGGAAACTATGCGAAGATAAATAAAGTTTCTAATTGATATTGCTGGGTATTACACTTCGCTTCAAAACCGAAGAATATTCCTGAAATGGAAAACATACACGAACACAATTGTTAGTTGGAAACGGAAAAATTTAATTAATATATTAGGGAATCTAATGTACAAGTGGAAGGTATCAGATGCACACATTTTAAGGGATTTTCAACTGCAATTTAAAGCCCCAAAATTTGGCTATTCTTCCAGCATGTTCCCAGAAGTATGATCCAAATGTTAACTTCTACATTTTTGCAGTTTGAGAGATTTGTAAGAAGTTTACAAGGAATATGGTTCAGAGATTCACGCATGAATTTTTGTGTAAATGATTGCAAACAATGGCCCGAAGAGGGAAGCCGCATTGAATTTACCTGTTTTGAACGATTACTCGTACCAATGGCAAAATGATCTCGTAAAAACATTGTGCCTTAACTTCAGGTTCAAAAGTAATGGAAATGACTTTGTGCATTAGGCTATGAATGATTGTTTGTCTAAAACGAAACAGGACCGAGGATTTTTATATGCAATCCAAGAGAGGTGATTCTGCAATTGGTTATTGGATTTAGAACTCAGAAGTCAACGCACCTTCCACCAGCGTCACGATATGTAGGTACAAAGATGGTAAAAGGCCAATGAAAAATTTTAGGAATGGATTTGTATCTTTCTTATAAAATCCATGGTTTTCCAAATTGGTGTGAGAATGAGGTCAACATTATTGACGTTGAAAAGGCGCGAAAATTGCTTGAGACGGGGGCGGACTCACCACAAACATCTGTCTATTTGCAAAGAAAGGAATTGTAACAAAAAATTAATCAGAACGAATTTGGCACATAAAACATAAAAGATATATTAAAATGATAAACAATTGAACTTTGTTCATTAAGAAACTGTGTGATCAAGGCGAAGTTCTCAGGAACATTAAACAGAAAAATTTACACTTCTTAGAATTCACAATTCGTAGATAATTCAAGTGCGTTAACGCACATTTAAAGAAACTTCTACTGCAAACTAATAAATACAGTTTACATATTCACACTAGTTCATTAAACTCATTTAAACTTGGAAAATTGTATACACACTTCGAATAGCGAACATGGTCACTAACACACAAACGCTTCCGAAAAATGAAGAAAATGGAGATCTTGAACAAATCAAAATGGTAATTGTCATTTACATTCGATTTTTGGCAACAAATACATATTTTTCATATTGTTTATCTACAATATTGGTCACAATGATTGGGGATTTAGGAAATTCAGGTCAACAGCGAATTGAATGAAGCATAAACCGATTGTGATAAAAAGAACACCTAAGTTAATGTGTTGGGCGAGCTATATCATGCATCAGAAAGAACCACGATTTCGCACAGAAATCATAGAGCATGAAATGATGAAATTATATACATTTTAAATAATCCACATTCAGGAAAAAATCTTTGGGCAAGGACTTATGATATATATATAAAAGAACGCTTGCATACATACATGCTTGTACATTGATAATTGTTTGATAGCACATACATACACATACTCACTCAATTCAGACACCATTTTTTATTCTTTTAACACCAAGCCAAGAATTTGCACTACAAATTCAAAAAATTTATCACGCAGCCACAAAAGGATCTCTCAAACAATTATCAAAAGGAGAAAATATGATTCACTGAATCATTTTAAAAAAAGGGAACCGCCTTTATTCTTGTTAATAACGAAGAGTAAAATTTTTTAAAGCCGAACAAACTCAAAATGGCGTCCACCAGCAAGACAGGCATTTCATATTTTTTCTCAATACCGAAGATGTAAATTCTATGATTGAATTTAATGTTCACTCACCATTTAATTGATTTATATGAATATATGACTAAAAACAATTATATTTCATATATTTTAAAATGTGATTTGCGTTGATTTAACTAAGTTATTAAAGAAGTTTAATTCCACACAAAGACACCAGAACTCGAGCTCGCCGAGAAAACTTTTTCAAACGACGAGCATGCAATGAAGCCACCAACGTCAAATGGAAGATGCCGGCTCATCGCGCAGGGCTCGTTTCTTTCCATAATGCAATAACGAATAGCAGAAAGTAACGAATTGGTTCTAATCACTGGGCATTTGCTGGGAATTCACGTTATATATTCATGAAGTAAATGTGTATCAATTTTATTTTAAATTACAAATTTAAGTATATATTTTCTTATTCTTTGAATATTTGTCTTAAATTTATATTAAATTTTTATGATTAATTTCATATGTGCATTACATAGTCAATATTGTTTCTACGCGTAAGGCAATTACATTGGTGGACCTGGCAGCACTGCCGTTAAAAGTTTTTTTCGTTAAGTTGCACGACACTCTGACAGATAATTTGCATCATTGACAGTTGAAAAGATTTCTTTCGTCTTACAAGTATTCTGTGATCAATTGCGAAGTGAAAAATATAAAATTCTTTAAACCAAACAAAAATGAATATTCATGGTATTCCTCAACCGGGAATGGGTGGTCCCATGCTGCCCGCTGGAGTTTCCCCCGTAATGATGCAGCAACCCTCGCCGCAGCAGCCACAGCAAATGCAAGGAGTCATGCCTCCGCAGCAAATGCCACAACCAACACCGCAGCAACAGCAACCACAGCAAGCTGAGAAAATCGACAACATTTCAAAAGTGAAGAGCCTCTACATCCCTCTTAGGGAATCGCTTTCCCTCACATTCATGAACAGTGCAGCAGCCTTGCAGGAAAACAACCTAGCCGACAACCTAAAAAGTGATAATCTGAAAAGTGATAAAAACCATCATCCTCCACGTTTTGACAAGCACTTGGAGGATTTCTACTCATATTGCGACCAAATTGAATTGCACTTGAAGACAGCCATACAGTGTGTGCAGCAATTAACATCGGCTCAGCATTATCTTCCGGGCGCAGTGACTGCAGTACGTGTTGATCCTTGCATGCCAACAGACAACGCTAATGTACCGATGTCGTACCCGCAGTACTTAGCTACAGTTCGTGGACATGTACAATCGGCAAAGGACATCCATGATACTCTCATAAGCGCTGCACAGAACATATCCCCGAGTGACTGATGAAGGGGGATTGTCTAAAGCAACGGATTTAGGCACATTTAATATTAAGTTTATTTAAAGGAAATCAAATACATAGGCATAAGTTAAAAATGGTTAGCTCTCTTCATTTCTTCTTTGCAGCTTCAGTCTAAATACAGGATCTTCGGTCAAGTGCACTTTCTTGATGAATTGATTGTTTCCACAGCCAGCAACTGGACATCGTAGTCTTGGATTCACTTGAATTGACTCCATTATCGTGGATTTTTCATAGTAATGTCCGCACACGGTATTTTTGACGGGGTGCGTCATGCGGCGTTTTGTAAGTGGATCTATATCGGAAACAGCTATCTCCATCATGAAATCATCTTCCTCAACAACACTTGTTGAAGCCATTGATTCCATGTTCAGAGAAAGCAGGGTACGTGTCTCTGCCATGAATCGTTTGTACTCGTCGGTGTTTTTTGGCTTGAACTTCACCGGCTTGTTCCATTCGTTTTCATATGCCTAAAAGCCTCGAATCAAGGCACACATTAGAGAGATACAAATTGGAATAAACATTTACTGACCGCATCATATTCACTGATGGTGGGCTTGTCTTTGGCGAGTTCGGCGGCTTTTTCTGCCCTTTTTATATCATTCTTCACGTTAATGAGACTCTCTGCCATTTTCGCGAAGACTTCAACTTTCTTCAACTCTGTATGAAGAATATTGAGCTTTCCGATGTAAGCGAATTTGTGTTTACCTACCATCGTCTCCATATTGTGCGACAAGTTCAGCAGTCTTTACTAGGCTTTGCATTGCTTCATCAATTTTCGCATTTATTTGAGCCATTTCATTAACAAAACGGAATTAAGAAGAACAACAAAATACTTTCAAATTTGTGTGCCAAAAAGGGATGAATTGGTCCCTGGTGCCAAAATAAACGAACTGTCAACAATTTGGGTCGTTTACATAAGCACTTCTAAAAACCAAATTTTGCGCGGTTACATATGCAGTTTACGGCGGAATCCTCTTATACCGAATATAGATCTGAGGAATGTGTTTAAACTCAAGATTATAAGCGATGTTTAGGATAACTCTTCTTCAGTTCAAATAAATAACTTATAACGAAATTTACTCTTAAGTGCCAAATGGAGATATTGTTAGAACCCTTCTTTGTTTTCACTTTGCACAGTAAAATTTGCTCTCATCTTATACTGATCTACACCTTGATTTATTTTATTATTGGATCACATGCTATGCTATTTACAGTTGTTTTCATACAAAAATATTTAAAACAGAACCAAAAGAATTGCCTCTTCTATATACCGTTTAAATTCGGATGAAGTAGTATGGACAAACTAGATGTAGGCGCAGCCCAATTTGATAGCCCATGACACGAACCACCAAAATCCCTTTTAAAAAGCGGCATCACTTAAACTTAGATGTCATTAATGCAATTCTGCTAAAATTTGATGTAATTTTTGTGAGGTTCATTGCATTTTAGGAGTATTGTCACGTTTTTCTATATATTCCAGTTTTTCCCTCCGAAATTTTAATATTTCATTCATGAGTCATTTCAAAGTTTATAATGCTTTTGTTTTGCCCTACATGTGGTAACATTTTGATGGTTGAAGAAGATACAAATGGGCTGCGGTTTTCTTGCAACACGTGTCCATACATCTGCAACATAAATAGAAAAATCTCAACAAGGACCTATCCACAATTAAAGGTGACTACAAAAAGTGATATAATAAAAAACAAAACTTTTATTCAATTGATCCATTTCAGGAAGTGGATCATGTTATGGGTGGTGCTGCTGCCTGGGAGAACGTAGATTCCACAGACGCCGAATGCCCTGCATGCTTCCATAAGCGCGCCTACTTCATGCAAATGCAGACACGATCTGCTGATGAACCTATGACCACATTCTACAGATGCTGCAACCCTCTTTGCTGCCACAACTGGAGGGATTAAGCTGTAACTAGACAAATGTGTTCCTTACGAAATCAAATAGTTAAAATCTCACAGCCAATGAAATTTCTACACAACAAAGCCGGATTGAGAATGGAAAAGATCTACAGCGCCGGATCGCATGAAGCGGTGGATGAAGCGAAAAGACTTTTGGACCTTGGTGAGGTTATAGCACTTCCCACAGACACGGTTTACGGGCTGGCGTGCAGTGCCAACAATGAAGAGTCTATTCAGAAGCTGTACCTAATAAAAGGGAGAGACTTCAACAAGCCTGTTGCGATTTGTGTGAAGGATATTCCTTCGCTGAGGTACTGGGGACGCGCAGACCATCTTAGTGATAGATTACTTGAACAAATGCTTCCAGGAGCTATAACTATTGTCATTGAACGCTCAAAGAACCTCAGTAACCGGTTCCTCAACCCGACCACCTCCAAGATCGGAATACGGATACCGGATTTCGCGTTCATACGCAATTTATGTGATAAATTCGACCAGCCTTTGGCTCTGACCAGTGCGAATCGATCGGCAGAGATAAGCAGTCTCAATATCCGCGAATTCGAATGTCTTTGGCCACATTTGGGAGGTATATTCGACGGTGGCCAGATAGGCCTCAACGAGGAATGTCGTTCGGCGTCCACAGTCATAGACCTTTCAATACCAAATAGATACATCGTCGTCCGGGAGGGTGTTGCACTTAAGAAAACACTTAGTATTATGGACAGTTTCAATATTAAACCACTTCTATGATATAAATAATTGTTTCCGTGTTTTAAGCGTTTATTTGTGTTTTTTTTGGTTCTAATGAACCAGTTATTGGCTATGAGGATGCGGATGTGATTTTGGCGTCGGCCGTCGTCTGGGTTTTGGAAGTTCTGATGGTAGTTGCTGCCATCTCGATGGTGGCCATACAATGTAAGTAGCACGTGCAGTCATAAGTCCAAGTGAAACGGGTCCAAAAGAATTGCTGTCCAGAGATTTGCCTGTGTGGTCACCTTCTACCCAGCAATGCCCGTCTGGTATTCTGACAACTTCGTTCTTGTATCCCAGAGTTGAGATTATATCACCCTCCAGACCAACAATTCGCTTGATTATTTTCTGATCAGGATCTTTTGGGGATATAAGTGAGACAATGTCTCCTCTTTCAACCTCGTAATTGCGAACAGCCCAGCGGGATAAGAAGACGTAATCTGTTTTAGTATCGTCCGGATTTAAAGCAGGCTGCATGGAGATACCTACAAACGTATTCACATCATATGAGAGAACATTGATATCACCCTGTTGGTTCAACGTACCTTCCACTCTGGCTACATAGCCGATGCAGTCTAAAAATGTGATACCAACGGGTATTCCGACAAAAACGGACTTTAGGAACGTCCTAAGTCTCATTTAAAACACGTCCTTATTTATAAAATTCGTACTAATAGTTTCAAATACTAAATAAAATTTTTGACATGAGATTTGAGGTTTCTGTTTCGAATTCTCATGATTCCACGGTCTTATCTAAGAGGTCTGTTTGATTTGAGGTTGGAAAGATACTTATGTTCAGATGTTTAATGTGTGGGAATCTGGTATTTAGATTAGGCCAGAAGCCAATAAGCAAGTCTCTGGATTAGGCAGAATATTAAATGAGTCATAAAAATGCATTTTTTATTCTAGTTAAAAAGTAAATTAAACAGCAAATTCTGTGATTGGTGAATGCAATCAATATCTTTTCTTCGTCAACCTAATTTATATAACGTAGTTGACGATTAGTCCTGACTGTGTTCATCGGAATTTTTCTGAATGGTTCAGCATTTCAAAGTCCTTCCAATTTTCGGTTGATTCTTGTTGAGCGCTCGCGGTCCCTCATTACAACATAACTCCTTTCGTCGTAAGACAGCGGTTGAAGCACATACATTTTGCATTTCCTTCAAAACAAGAATGCATATGTATTCTCGCTTTTTTCCTTATATAACATAACTTCCAACTTGTTAAGTTCTCTGCAGAAACCATTATGGTTTCTGGAACTTTTAAGCGAACGTAATCATAAAGTTATTTCAATCAAACAGTTCTTGTTCGTATTGTTTTTGTTAATAGACGGTGAAACAGATCTTTTACGTGACAACAAAATCAACACAGGCCGATATAAATTGAGTAGCGCAAGTTTCTTATTTCTAGCACATTATGGCCTTACAGGATACTGGCCTAAGAGGCTGTTTAAATCCTGACGAGAATCTGCCCTTCCCCAAAATGGAAAAACCACAGATTCTCGGTTGTTTCAGCATAAATAGTGACCGCGACTACGAAGGGTCCGCGAAAAATTTTCGCTACTTTCGAATGCCACAAAAATTTCCATTGGATCTTAACCAGGGATATGGCTTGGCGAAGAGTAAGCAAGAACTCCTGCAAGATGAACGTTTAGACAGTATATTACAGTTCATCTATCAGCACATAGATGAGCTGGTGCCAAGAACAGAACTGCCCACCAATCGAGGAGTTGGTGATTTTGAGTTCATCTGCTTTCGTGGACTTCTCCGTCTTATCATGTGCACACCGTACGAAATGCGTGAAGATTGGTGCATTCATGCAACAAAATACAAGGGTAATATTTACATGACTCAAAAGGAAACTGATCAAAAGCGCAATGAACGAGCGAATGAAACTGAAAATCAAAAGAAATTCTGCGCCTATGGCTTCAAGTTCGAACAATACTGTCTCACGAGCAATCCGAATGAAGAGGCGAACACTAGTCTGCCGGTGGACGAATGTGAGGAATTTTGCTGCATGTACAAAACAAAACTGCAGGGGATGGAATTGCTCTTTGGAGCAGAAGTTGATGGCGTTTTGAGTAACACCGTTTACAAGAATGTAGAAAATAAAGATACATTGAACACATTGAAGTTTGTCGAACTTAAGTGCTCCCTGCGACCGAATTGCAAGCGACAGGAACAGAACTTCTTAAGGTTCAAGTGCAAAAACTGGTGGTGTCAAAGCTTCTTAATCGGCATTCAAGACCTAATGGTTGGTTACAGAAATGATAAGGGGATGGTTGATGAAATCAAACACATGGAGGTGAGATCTCTACCAAAAATGGCTGTGGTAAGTTTTTCCATAGTTTCCGCCTTTTTTGTTTTTAATTTTTTCTGTCCTTAGAATTACTGGACACCGTCTCAATGTGCTGATTTTCTTGTACGTTTCTTGAACACAGTTAGAAGCGTCATGAGGGATGTAAACTGCCCGCATACAGTCTATGAATTCTACTTTGACACTCGATCGAGAGCAATACGCTACAGGTATTATTCGGGGAAGTCTGAGCATACCATTCTGCCCGACTGGTACGTTATGATGTTACAACAGCGATCGGGTTCACAACTAACGAGGACTATTTCCAACATTTAATTACTTGTAATTTGAAAAATTAAATAGAACTTCACTCTTTTTTACAGCACAAAAAAAGTTTTTCTGTTAGCCGTATGACATCCGGGTCCAAGATATGCAATTGTTTTGAAGTGAGGGACAATGAAGCTGGTATCAAGGAGTATTTATTTGTCTTTATTTAGAAGCAAAGCACCCTTTCGCTTAAGCTTGTTCTCCAAGATTGCTTTTTTCTCTGCAACTTTTTCCGCTTGAAGTTGCGCAAAACGTGTTTTGGCATAGTCTAGTTCTTTAAGTGATGCAACCATCTTCTTAGCAATATCTTGTTGTTGCAGTAGTCGCTTTTTCTGATTTGACTAAAAATAAGGAATTTGTGAATTATTGGCACATAAATCGCTATGAGAGCATACCCCTAACGGTGTTGGACGTCCATCCATGTAGGAATAATCAGGAGCATTAGTTAGAGGACCAAACGAATTCGGATTAATCGGCAAGCCATGCTCTTCTCGCCATTGCTCGCCCATCAAAACAGATGTGTGCGACAAACTTCTGACAGCGCCTACGGAAAATTGAATATAGAAATACACAATAAGCACGTTGAAATTCTTACCATCAGCTTTAGTGAGCTGGTTTCGTAAATTAATACAAATTCTCAACATATTTGTTAAAAATTTCCTTTTCAATGATATAACCTAAAAAATAGAACGTCAAGCGTCAGCTGTTTGTCATTGATTAATACAAATGACAGTGATACCAAATCTTGAAATTTTATTTATAAATTAAGAACATTTTCATTTTTTTTTATCAAAAATCACTTTTATAAAAATCGTAGATAATTCTACTAATTCCAGCACCAAGTGGTCTGCCAAGTTGTCCGCACGGAATGCTTGCTAACAACTGTCTACCCTCATCTTCTCCATCACATGCATCGTATGCTTGAAGAAGTAGCCGTGGAGTGGGATATTTCCCCACGATTGCCATTGCCCGTTCCATAGAAAGAGTGCGCAGCTGTAAAAGTTGTTTAATAAACAAATCTCGAACCGTCAACCCACTATTCCGCATAGAATCATCATAGAAATCTTTGAATTTTAAAAGTCCCACTGTCGAGTCCTGTGGACTGCACGTTTGTATATCTTCCTTCGCAGTGCCAATTAATAGTTTATTCTTGTAGTGTCGAATCAAACAATTCGTCAGTGCCTTTAAATACACAATTGATTCCCAATGATTTCCGGTGAATTTGATTTGGAATCCTTCTTGAACTTCGGTGTTCGCTGCCGACTGCATCAAAGTGGGTAACGGCAAGCCAACGTGCTCATTGTTTCCGTAGTTTTCTACTAAATAGATTATGTTTTGTATTTTACTGCTTTTTAGACGGAATTTTTGCTCATGGAATCGTCCATCACGTATAGAGCTTGCGAAATCATCCATCCGCTTCCTTTCGACTACGTATGGAAGAACTAACTCCTTGCCACGTTCATCGCGACAAATCCATACAAAATCGCCAACAGTAAGACGTCGAACTTCATGCGGAATTTTCAGCTTCTCAATATAATCTCTAGTTTGGTCGAAGGATTTTTTTGTCTTACCGTTTGTTTCTTGAATATCAACCAGAAGCAATATACGAAAGGTGCCTGGGCTGAAGATGAGTTGTTCGTTTGCCTCTTCAATTGCTAGTTGTTTCGCCTTCTCCTTTGCAGTAATTTCTTTTCTCTTCGTGTTCTTTTTGGATTTTTGCACTGATTCCAGCATTATGTTCACATCTTCCGAGTATGCAGTAGCTGTTGTGTTCAGCACTCTTTCTGGTTCTGTATCACGTAATTGCTTAAGTTCTTCATCTATTAGATTACAAAGCGTAGGCCCGAATCCGCGAAGAATTGCACAGTCTCTACCGGTACTTAAGGGAAGCGGGAATTTACGAAGAGAATTTAGCGCTTCTCGAATTTTGTATTGTGACTTACAACCTTTGCGTTCGGCTTCTTCTAACCAGCGCTCCATCCATTTCTCGAATATCGGATTGGGATTCTTGAGTATGATTTCTATGCGTTGTTGTTCAGACATTTCTATGCCAGCGTTTGACCGGTTTCTAAAAGAGACACTAATTTTTCGGTTAACAAAAACATTCTGTTGAATGCACAATCAAAACAAATCCGAATGTGTCAAATGAATATACCTGCGTTTACACAGTGAGTTGTTATGATTTTAGCTTTTATAGGGTGAACTATGCTTGGACGCTGATTTAGAAAATTGTACTTTTATCTTTATTTTTTTATTTATTTTTATTTTTAAATTTATTGTATTTGAGGTGTATGAAAGAGCTTATGGCTCCATAATTTTAGCAATATTTTTTCACTTGTAAAACGGAACAGATTCCTTGGGTGTAATTTATTACTTTCCATCTATAAATTCTAATGTTTGTATAAATAGTTTTCTGTAAATACCAGTGAAAGCTCAATCTACTGGTGCTTTGTTAAACCCACAGTTTGTTATCAATTCATCCCTCTTTAACAGAGAACAGCTGATTTGACGTGCTGAAAGTTTTGCCTTTCACTGTTACAAGTTCCTGTTGTTGCCGATTATTTCGTTGCGAACACCATCTACCACAGCGTTTGAAAGTGTATGTTCTTGGGTACAAATCATACTCTGCTACCTTCCATACACATACCCACCTCGCTAAATACAGCTGACATTCTATCAGGATACGGCAACGTTAGCAGACCACGCTCATCGTGGGAGGTTTTCAGTTGTAGACCTAAGGTCGGCGCGGTTTCATGTTTGCTACTCTCGGGTGCTTCTTATCGTTTCGTTGCCAGCCAGCAATATCGGTGATGTTGTCTCAAGAAAATCGCGGCATAGCATCTTAATTTCCCCCGGAGTAATGAAATCGATAAGAATTACATAAAATTCATTTCCATTTCGCCTACAATCAGTGTTACATGGTTGATAGCATACGATTTCTTTGCCTCAGTTTCCAATTGATATTGAATGAATAGGCATTCCGCGTTGTTTCATCTGCTCTTGTGTCTGCCGCGTAACGGTGTGGAGTGTTTAAAAGAAATTATTCGGTTACACGTGGAGCGAGCTGTGCGCTTTGTCGGATGCTGTTACGTTATGCAAGCGCGATTGTGAAGTTCTGAAAAGCGGGTCAAGTATCAGTAGTGTGACAGACAAGGTTGTGTTGTGGGCAAAAAGAAGTGTATTGGTGTTATGCAAGAAATAGTCTTTTCTTGTTAATCGTGTCTTGTCTGAGTGTTGGTGGATATCATCGGCTTAAATTTGTTACTCAAAGTATGGATACACCTTTAAATTAAGGATAACAGCAACCGTTTTCATTGCGCATTGATGTGATAACCGCAAGGGGCGTCTCACTGTCTCGGGTGAATGATACGCAGCAAGTGGAGTTTTGGCGCTTGATTTTGGTTAGTGCATTAATTATAGAAAGAATCGATTTTTGCCGTGAGTGGGATTGGAGTGTTAACGGCCATCATTAAATATTTGACACAATTTCGCTAAGGAAATGCCACTTTAAAATGGGAGGCTGTTAAAAATTAATTGCTTTGAAATTTTCTCATTTAATTTAGGCGTTGTTATGGTTCTTGAATGTCAGCAAGCATCCGCATATGAAGGGATGTGTAATTTTTCTATTAAAATTACTTCGAAGAAGTAGGTGCATGATACAACCTTTTTATGGTTTTAAAGCTGCACAGTGCAGCTTCAATTTATATTTCCCACCAAGAACCAACAAAAAGACGCATCGGTCTTTATACGAGCAAAAGCCTTGGAATGCATTTACTTTGTCGACAAAATAAATTCGAACTTCTTCGACGAGACTAAGTTCTTCGAAAGCAAAGCAAGTTACATGAATTCAATTGTAATTGACTAGTTGCCCTTATCCTGATCACACGCATATGTAACAGCATTCTTTTTTGAAAGTTTAAATATTTTTGAATTGGTTGCTTGACAGCGGGATATATTTTTTTCTCTTACCGAAGCCTTGAGAAGAACCAGAAAGTCAAACGTTTACTGACGGCGGAAAATGAATGTATACTTTTTTTAAGCATGGTAAATACACATAAATATATTTAAGTAGGCAATAAACTACACAAACTCACAAAATTGCTGTAGTTACTGAGGCTTAAAGCTATGAATATGCAAAGCCAAAACAGCTCCAGTATAATATGCAAAAACTATCGAAAATATCCAAAGTGATCAAATATGCAAATGCCTATAATCCGGTCTCTAGTCATTGTAGATCAGTTTTTAGGTTAGATGAATATCTTTTGGTGTTATAGTTAAAAACACCGCCGACACAACAACAAAACATCATATTCATTTTTTTATACTAACACACTGTGCGGCTGCTGTCTCTAAATCAATTGGTTTGTTTTATTGATAGACTTCTTTGAACGCTATCGGGGGCAACCTATGTCACAACAAATTACAACATTTTATTCAAATCAAAACAAGTTATCTGCTTGAATTTTGCAAACTCTGGCAAATCGAACATACAGTTGTTCGTGTACACAATCTGAATCCATGACAACAGATTCCGGGAGTCTTTGAACGGGAGCTGTATTGGCCATAAGTTGGAACCGCCTAAGTTTTTTTAAGGAGTGCATTTTAAACGGTTAACTTAATTTAACTTACAGATTTCCTCAAAACTTCATCATTTGATTTCTACATGAAAACAGAAATATCGTTTTCCTACAAGCATAGAAGAGAATAGAAAACTGGAAAAGTATACTTTGCGAGTTGATAATACTTTGTTTTCGGAAACATTTAAGTTCTTCGATCAGTTCAGAAACAAACTTAAACTCTTAATTCCTTTATCAACTTAAAATGCCCCATCATTAAGAAAGATATCTTGCAATAATAAGACATATACTTCCGGAAAAGAATTTGTCCTGCTTAAAATACTTCTTCGACCAGTGACGAATCAGTCCCTGAATCACCTTTGGCGTATAAGCCACTGCACTTATCCACTATGACTTTCTTAATATATGACTTAAGTGCCAGCAAATAGCACGACTTTAAATGAAAGGGACTTCAGATCTCTGATATTTGACACAGACCGCAGTCGATCTCCTCCAAGATGTCAGATATTTCCGTATCTTACCTACACAAAAATTGTGGTCGTCGTGGCGTTGTGGTAAGTGCGTCGACCGCCACGCACCACCTCTTTCGAGTTGCTGACAATACTCAAAGAGTATTAATTGACTATGAAAAGCTTCTCAAATCTCGCCGTTCGGAGTCAGCAAAAAACTGTAGGTCATTTCTACTCGTGAGAGAACAGTAGCACGCACAACGCGAGTAGTTGTTGTAGAAGCTAGGCCCTGGTCCCTTCTGTTTATTATTATTATTATTATTACCTACACAACATTGTTACTCTCAAATGTAGCTCTCAGTTTCAGTTAATGAATAACATGATAACGTCCTTTGAACAGCTCAGACTCAAGCCTAATGGTAAAAGGATAGCTAAATAATAACTAAGCCAGCTCAATAAAAGCAAATTTTGCCCTACCCCTGCATTCGCTGTTGCTTTTACAAAAGTACTTCGAAATTTGTCATATTTTATTCATATCGCCTGCATAAATAACATCTCCACCATTGAAATGCAAAAACGGTGTTCCTGTTGGCAAACTCCTTATTTAAATGACAAGAACATTGAATGTGAATTTTTCATATGTTGTTCGAAATATTTCCCGAAAGTTAACCGGGCCTCGAAACAATTCTGAGAAAATAACATTTTAAAATGAATGAGACTTTCAGTTGACCTTTCACCGCACCGAATATGATTCTTGTCGAACTCTGAGTCACATCCTTTCACTCTCATCTGCGTTGCTTTTCCAAAAGAAATGAATGTACTTCTTCGTATAAGTTTAGCATTGATTTGCGACATTCTGACGTCTGTGGCACTGTGAGTTCCAAATCGACAAAGTTTCCAATCATGATGTTGTTTAGTTTTAGCGTTTGTCTCTCTTTCATATTGTTTTCCGTGGACGAAAACGGGAACAGATGAAAAAAACAATTATCTAATGGAAGAAACTTTAATACGATTAGTTTCACCAGTTGAAAGTACAATAAATAGCTTAAGAACATAATTTCTATAAAAGTGGAAGAGATGCTTAGGGGAAGCAACAACCACTCTACCATTCAATTATTTTAACTCCTCTTTAATTCTTTAGAAATATTCATTTCTTACAGTCCTTCAGGAATGTCTTCCGTCGTTATAATGATGTTATTCGTTTCCGAAAACCGAAGTGCAATATACAGTTCCCACTGTTTCCTTTAAGTGTGCAAAAACTCATTCGACGTTCTGTGCTAGTCCTTAACTATTTTTACTTTTAACTACTGTAGGGTTTTTGAAAACGAACTAACCCCATTTTGAGTTTAAGAGCGTAACAATAACATGCGGGGAAATACTTGCCCTTGTTTCCACAATACAATAACATATCATATAAGAAAATTATAATTGTATGTTTCTGTGTCATTTGTTTTTTGTATGAATAGACGAGAGTTAAAACAGGACGAAGGAGAGCATGCTCTCGTTGAGTCCGTTGATACAGGTACTCGCTATTATACATCTTAACGATGTGAACAATTACCCCATTCATTCCTCCAAAACCACATTTCAAAGAGGTTCATCATAACATTTTCATGTTAAGATGTTCCCTTTATGTCCTTGAAACTTCCATTGTTGGACAAACAAAAAGGCCAAGTTAATGCACGTTCAAATTCCAGCGATTTATGGAAAACAACCCAATTAGGGTATGAATGCCGTGACTACAGCTAATGCCCTAGCCCCACCCAATCATCAACACATTGTACGTAGTTAACATTCTGAGTGAGTTGCGAGAATTCTTCGCCAGAAAACTTTTGACGGATGCTAAAGTTATTTCTTCTCCTACGCCTATTTTCATTGAGAGTCAATGAGAGATCTCTGACCGAGGACCATGAGCTTAACAATGCGAATGAGGTTTTTCGAATCAATGACAAAGTCAGAGGAACCTAAGTGCTTTCATTGTGTTGTTTCGGGAACACCTGCCACTTTGCGTTCTTCAGATTTTCTTTCTTGGAAACTGCATTGTAACTGTGTTTTGGATGTGTTGTGAGTGTTTTAGATTTCTTATGAGTACCTAGCAACCCGAAAGAAACGTGGATGTGAAAAATGCGAGATGAGTTAGTTCACGCACTTATCCACTACGTCACGGTGCACATACATAAAAACCTGTTCAACATTATCTTCATTACTCTGGTATTATTCATGGTAGCGGTGACGTAGTGGGTAAATGTGTCTATTCTATTCCAGAATTTAACAAATCACAGGAAAAGATCACAGGAAGTTCTGACAACACATGAAGAGCATTAAAATAAATAAATAAAATGAAACAAAATACGCATACAAAGCGCACTGGTATTAACACTACAGGGAAAAAACTTAACGCAAGTGGCAATGCACTTTCGAAAAATGAAGAACATGAAAGAATGTTAGTACAACACTTTTTGGTGGGAAATAATTTTGCCTGTATTTCGACTACAGTTTCTTGTTTTCTAAAGGCGGTTGAGGTAAGTGAATTTTATTTTCATAGAGAGCAAAAACCACGATGTATGCTAACCCACTTCACATAAGTGGTCAAGCAGTAGGGTGTAAGGGGAGAGCATGGTCCTCCATTTTTCCTTGGGAACGAAATACACACAACCACTTTCTTCAGTGAACTTGTTACTGCGATTTTTCCATAATGGATGGTAGATAGTTTCATAAAATTTTAGAAGAAAGCATTACACAATTTTGGAAATATCTTTTTTTTTGTATGTGAGTCACAACCTCTTTTTTATATTTTTACCCGAATAGAGTTGATACCAATGCTAATATCACATTTTAAATGTGAAGCTAATTCCCTTAAAAGTAATTAGGTGCTCTAGATACTACGGTTTATATAGAAGTAGTTTTAGTGACATACGTTAATTGTCCATTTTAGGTGGGACACAACTTAATATTTTTAAAGAAGGAAATCATTCTATTTACTCGAGTGAAGCTAGTACTAGTGCATGTATCCTTATACAATAAATAGTAGAAACTCCGTAAAAACAATAAAATGAAGAAAAAAAAATTGCACACCTTCACCATTTAACTTACTCCGATGTTAAAAAAAATTGCCAAACATAGACGTTGAGTGCAGCGTGTATGACCGCAATACTTTGCTATCTTGCTGTCACATGCAACATCTGAAGTATAGTTTTAAACATTTTAATTGTGGATGAGCAAGCCACATGGCTTTCAATTTATTATCATTATCTTTACATTACCCTGCGATTTGAGCATTTTCCTGCCATTCGTTTTTAAGTGTGTTTTTATTTCAGCAAATGGTTTTGCGTGCAGGGCTTCGATTGTCAATTAATTTTACGATAAACCCGTTGTATGGCATTTGTTGCATTGAAAAAACAAAAAAATGGAATCATGCTTTGGAATGAATGGATCATGGACTATTATAAACATAAGGGGTGTTCTAAATTTTGTATTGATTTTACAGAGATTTAATAAAAATAACTATGTATTTTACAGGTTGGGTCATAAGCAAGCTTTTTTAAAATTGTATTAAATAATAACAATAACAAATTAATATAAAATAAAAATAACTAAAGTATTTTTTATTTTAATTTTTTGCCTTATTAGTGCATTAGGACACACATCACCTACACCAATGAACAGAAATAATAGTAGACATAATTTTTCAGTGATGTATCGTTCACTAAATGGTGCTCAATTCAACAATTATACAAATTCATGTTCAATTATCTAGACTTTGAGTGCGTGCGAGAGACTAATTAAAGTTGCTTGGCTTACCAAAAAAGGGACACGGTTCAGAAGAGAAAAAAAAGAACATCATTAAGTCTAGACTGGATAATGGTTTCATAAAAAATAGGGGGGGGGAAGAAATTGATTGAGTTACAAAAGGAGCTTTAAACTAAGATAATATTTTTCAGAAGATGCGCAGGAGAAATTTGCGAGAATATAGAATTCAGCATGCTAAGGTGTATAATAGTTTTTTCTACAATAAGAAACTTTGCAGAGCGCGGAAAGGCTCTCTCCTATTTTGCAAGTCTAAAAGTCTACATTCTAAAATGAAATTGATAAAAGAAATGATTGCAATATTAAGATTTCACACTTGCTCCTTTCTTAAAACTGAGAGAACCAAAGGCTCACAATAAACTAATGAATGTAATTCATAAGTTACTTCTTAGCAGTGTAATAGACTCCAAACTTATTTAATCAATGATTCAACTAGCCATCTGCAAGGGAACACTGAAAAGGGTGTCCTCTTACCACTTCTGTAGCGTAATGCATGTAAAGGCTTCTCGTATTATTATTGCCGCTGCAGACAGAGTCTGGGAAACAAAGATCGCACAGTCTTAGTTGGTTCAAATATGCAATCTGTCGTATCATTGGTCCAAATATGCGACCTGGCCCTAAACTAAATAAAGCGGTTTTTTTTTTTTTTTTTTTTTTTTTAGTTTAAAAGGCATTTTTTTTATTGTTTATCTAATAGTATCTTAAAACTAGGTATAAAACGCTTAACCTAGGCACGACAGAATCGAAATCTTATAACTACTTACTGGTTCTATGCGGGCGCTCTAAGCTAAACTATTAATATATTTGTTTTTGCCTTTCGGCGTCAATGCTAGTTATTTTTTTTAAATTAATAAAAACTATTATTTATTTTTTTAAAACTAAGAAAACGTTTTTTTTTTAAAAACTTAGCTATCTATGGAATTTTCTACAAAAAAATCTTAATTTACCTTAATATATCCTATTCTAACTTAAATATACTTACGACAAACCTTTTTTCTAAATAAAGCGGTGTTTATGTAAATATACCCAGATTGGGAAGATCAGCCATAAGCACAGCAACTGTTGCCATCACGGCTTTTTTAAAGACTTCATCATCGACTTCTGTCCTCGCTGTAGAGACGAGGAGGAAGAGAAAGCGTCTCTTATTTCCTCTGCTCATGTTTTCTAGACGAGGACACCCACCTAATTGCGATCGGGAGGATGAGTTCACCCTCTACCGTCATGAATGCACTCTAACTAGTTGTAGGTTGTAAGGAAATGCGATGCTTTAACCTCATGTTATCTCAATGCGTCTGTCTTTGCCTAAATGGGATGTTTTGTTATATTTCGGTTTATCAAAACTTAAGAAGAACCTTCATCACCTGCTCTCCAATCGTCGCTTTACTAAAAATAAGTAAGATTTCCCTCCTCCCTTATGCAGTAATTTTCCACATTTAAGAAGAGTGGTATCACACACTATTTTAAATCAAAAAGCATAAAAGCATGTGATGAAAAAAATCGTAAACTCACTTTCTCCCCTAAACAGGACCGAACACGTTCCTTGCAAATGTAAATACATCCATTGTGACAAATAAGCCAACAAGAAGGGAAAAATATGATTTTGTGAAAATGGTAAAAACATTTTGCGTCTAAAATCGATTCGGTTCGAGGGAGATTTTATCGATTCATGCAATCGAAGGGGATTTGCCATATTCCTTGTGTCAACAAGCCTCACGGATTTACTTTTAAATTTAAAGTTCCTGCAAACAACGGCACCAGAGGTCTAAAAATAACGTTCATTGGGGATGAAAGCAAGCTGGGGATAGGGAAAAGATCAACACCAAAGTTTAACTGCAATAATTTGTATTATTTGGAACAAGACAGTCGTCCAAAAAAGAAAACAATAAATGTTTCCACAAATTAACCACTGTATTTGCAGGATAGAGAAAAATCAAGTAGCAGCTTTTATGCTGATATTCGACTTGTTGTGAAGTCACGTTCCATTTCTTTATTTTTTTTGTGGCAATTTTCAAATGAATCCGCCTAAAAGGAATAAATTTAAAGTTGTTTAGTTGTATTATTTAAATCCGAAGGTGTTTGAATCGGGAGAAAGGAAACGTTTCAATCGTTTTGGTGGTGACACTCTTAGGAATAAAGAAACTTTGTTTTTTGTTTTTTGTTTACAACATCTTGACAGAGGAATAATGTATAGTTGCGCTTTTGAACATCATCCTGAGCATCATTTGTAAGGTGATAAACGGGATACTTAAGAGCGTTCGTATTCGCATTCCATTTGGCGTCTGTATTTGAGAGCGTAAGCAGTACTCTAGGTTTTGTGCTCAGTCTCTATAATTATCAATCCTATATCCTGTGCTATTAATATGAATGAGAAAACTGTTTATGCCTGAACTTGATATCGTCATAATAATGCTGAAGAACTTGGAGAGTATACGTAGATACTACGTATCACAAAGCGCAAATCTTCTCTCTAATCATGCAACGTGACGCGGTAAGTGTTTTAGATGGTCAAAGATCTAAATTTGTGTGTGAAAAAAATTAAATATGGCGGACGTGTTCACGTGGACATGGACACCCGGCAATCGTTTATCCCGAGACCTAGAATTTAGGTAATATATACCGGGGAAAGGCCAAAATCTTAAAAAAATCTCGCAAAACAAATTTTCTGCAGCCCTTCTATTTCGGTGTGTTCTCAGACTGTGATATAGATACCGTTTTTATAAGTTTTGGAGTTTTTAAATATCGGGAAGTTGTTTTCATTGATTTTGGTATTTCGGAGTGTAAATATTTCCTATATTTACCATTTTTTAACTGGAGTCAGATAGGCTTAAAAGCTTAAGACATTCCGTGGAACGCTGTACCGAAAATTGAGTTTAAGCAAATAAATAAGGACTTTGGTATGTGAGTCGACGCACTTACCTTCTATACAAAAAGACAAAATACAATATTTAGCGAAGATCTAAATTTGCCGCTCATCTAAAAGACTTTCTGCGTGGCGGTCGATGCACTAACCACTACGCCACGGGGACCACAAGAAAAAGACCTATCTGTAATCTATAATTATACACATATTTTTATAATCGTGAAAAATAGAATTTTTCCAATAAGCCAAGACTGTGATATTTTTCGATTTTTAAACAATAATTTTGATTAATTTATTTATTGATTGAAGGGTCACCGTGTAGACGAAATAAGGGAAAAGAATAAAGAAATCTTCAATCCATAAACAAAGTGACCAACAACAGTTGGCACTCAAACTTTTAACCTTAAATGTAACCATAGCGGAACCAATAGCGCCAACACAATTTCTGGCTTTAGGTATAAATGCAGTTCTGTTGTGCATTTTAAGAGTTTTGCTTTCATCAAAACTGACTTTGATTATTGATGTTAATGCTTATTTGGCATCGACTATAATCATTGTTTGAAGTCTGCTAAAAAGAATGCTGACGAGAGAAAACTTTTGTTAAGTAGTCCCGAAATAGGATTATGTAAAGCCGGGAGTGAGTATTCCGCCATATCACCAGTCCAAATTAATCCTATCTCTCTCTTTCGAAAACTTTGAGAATTATGTAAAATACGCCAAAGAAAATTTCAACGTATTCGCATTCCATTTGCTGCCCCTTCACACCATTTTCCCCAAAAGGATTTGCTTATCGAACACAGAATCTATTCCATCAAATAACATAACGATTTTTTTTTCATTTCTTTTCAGTGCACGGTGAAAGTTCCTAGAGTCTCAGAAAAAGTGCAGTTATCACGAAAAAAAAGTTATTCTTTTACTTCTCTGAGAAAATGTGTGAATGAAACAAGTGCAGCGCCGTCCGTAAGGAGCAAACAAAATTCGGCTATAGTGATTTGAATAATTGCGAAAATAATCTTCTTCAAAATTCTCAATCTGTGGCCGCGCATTCGTTCGCCACGGCCCAATGGGGCTAGTGGCGAGTCCATCCTAACACCCAATTCAGACGTATTCGAAACGGCAGGCTCCAATGAGCTCATTATCAACATCACCGATAAGGACTCATTAAATGGACTATCGACGACAACGTCAACAAAGATGATTGCACCTCGATATCGTTTTCGAGACCTGCTTCTTGGGGATTTTTCATTTAACGATGATGGAGAAAGGTAAGTTCCTGTGAAGAAGTTTGTTTTCTTTTGCTTTTTTTTTGTTTTCATTTCTCTTCTAACTTGACACTTTAGAAAGTTTCCGTTTGTGAGAAGAAGAAACTTGAACTGGGGAGAAGTTTTGTCATTCGTAATGTCACCGTGCTGATAGGTAATTAAGTGATTTGGACTTCTAGCGCAGGGAAACGTAAACACGTGTGGTCGGTCATCCCTGTGATAAACAAAATTATACGACGCTGTGACCTTTCCATGCATGTGCTTCTGTTATTATGTCATTTTGGATTATTTGTCTCTTAAGATCTTTGTTGCGGTAATAATCATTTATACTGACGTCAGGACAGTTGGACAGTGGATGCGAAATGATACGAAAATCTGTATGGACGAAGCTTTTGGATAATAGAAATGGCCTCAATGAACATTTTCATCTCCATAACTAAGGAATCTTTATGGCGGATGGTCTCAATAAGCGTTGGCCTTTATGACAGTTGGGATTGCATAGACGTGGTGGAAATATAAGAGGTGGAAGAAAATGAATTCCTGCTGTCGTTTGCGAAGTACCGTTAAATGTGATGAGCTTAAAGAATTGATAGGAGTTGTGAGAATAATATGGTTCTTGATTGGATATTGCTGGATTTTCAGATTAAATCTTATTTTATAAGTATTTTCATATGTTTTCGATCATACACTTAGATTCAGTGATGCCAAATTTTTCAAATTATTTTGCGTTTTCCCGCTATTCTAGTCGTTCGTGCTATTGTACACGCTCATGAGTATAGAGGAATAACAATTTAGTATTTATTTTTAAAATTTATCCCACTGGCCTAATGCGGGTGCCCTCACCTAATATTATCATAATTTTTTGACCTTTTTAGCTTTTTATGGTTTTCAGCACTATTTTTTAAAACTTCTTTTGTAAATCTTCACTTGAAAAAAAGTTGTTTAAGAATGTAGATATCCAATAAAAAGTTTTATACAAAGTTTAAATTTAAGTTGCGCGCAATAAATGCATTTATTCTGTCTTTTTTCATTTTTATACATTTATTTCGTGTCTTAGACATTGTTTTTTATTGATTTGCTTAATACTTATCTAACCTTAATGTACGTTGGCTACAGAAGTCATTCAGTCACCAAGGCTGTTCGCTTCTTCTCATTCTCTGTGCGGTCATGAGGAAAGATGTCCCAACTTAGTCAAAATCTTTCGGCACTGGCCCATTCTACATCGCTGTTATAGAAGAGTTGTCTAACCAAGGTCCTACATGCTATTGTACATTGCGAGGAAAAGCACATATTTCCGTATTCTAGATAAGTCCAACACTGTTACGATAAAGGTGTAGGTGGAATAAAGCCATGCTTCAGGCCTCGTTTGGGCTAATTTTCAGAGACTATCGCATGTGGGACGTGTCTTAGAATGAAGAGTCGCAAAATCGTTGAATCTCATTGTAGGAAGACCTCGACCTTCGTCGCTGTCTTGACGCGGCAAAATCCTCGGTCTGCGCAATTAATTGTTTGTTGTGTTTATGTTTTATTATAAGTTATGAACAAGATCGGCAAGTCGTCCGTCGGTTGTGTTAGCCCAATCAGTTTCGTTCGATTCACCCAAGCACGTGACAAACGAAAAAAATAATTAAAGCGATAGCTTGTCGTCTTATCTAAAGCCTTTTCGAACATACAAATGTTTCTCTATTAAGGTATTTCTGGTAGGAAACGGAAAAGAAAAACCCTTTAAATTCAGAGTTCGACAAGAAAAGAAAATAAAGTTACTTTAGAAAAACAAAACTAAATCTAAAATGCTGTTTTTTCAATTATTTTTTTCTTCTTTTCAGATATTATTTAATTTTCGAAATTTACAAGCGAACATGAATTCACCTTTATTGTTACTAAATATCATATCCTCTGTCTAATATATTTCCTTAATATTTAAAATGCCTTACACTCTGCATGTAACTTGAAACTCTTAAGGAAATCAATAGGCATGTAATGTTCATTAAATAACCCCCTAAAGAGTTTTTTTTTCAAATTTTGAAATTTATCTTTATTTCGCAAATATACATATTTTTACCTGGTTCTACGGGCCATCCAACATGTGTACATAATTTATTAGATAGAACAAAAGCCTGAATTGTAATTTTAGTCCATGAATCCTTGTACCCATTTTCCGACAGCTATGCCATAGGGAAGACAATAATTGATTACTGTGAATGGCTACTTTTTTTTTTTTTTTCAAATGTTCAGGGGTCAGCAATCACTCTTCACCGATACCCAGTTGGGGACAAAGCTCCGATGTGCATCAATATTCCGCGCTTTACTTAATACCTTAGGGGTGCGTTAACAAAATGACGGACTAACATCAGCCACCGTCCATCGTCCATGGCACGACTGCAAATTGGTTTAAATTTTTCATATCGATTTGAATTGAAAAGTTCTGTTTACGTCGTACAGTTTTGCTCGGCAACCTGGAGTGCTGTCAATTGTTTTATTTCAGAAAGAGCGAGCATTCGCCAGTTGAGTGCTCACAGACACACACACAAACATCACACAACACAAATTCATATACGTACTAATGTGCCTTCATTATTTTTTAATTGCAACTCATGGACGAAGGAGAAAATTCAGACCTTCTTCGTGCACTGCTTGAGCTCGTTTGTGGTGGTATGCCACTCGTAGGAAACGAAAGTTCGTTCGCAGCAACGATGAAAATAGCTAGTGAATGACATTCGTGACACACTTGCTGCGGCTGTTATATTTTGTACAAGAAAATCACTTCCTCCGCTTCTAGGCGAGAGACTCGTGATGACAAGGAATCAATGTACCTCGGTGTGGCAGGATAGTGACGTTGCGATCCCTATTGCACAAGGCACATTTTGCTCCACATGCGCCATTGTTTCAAGCACATACTCGTTCTTCAGGTGTCGTGATCTTTATTGATTTATTTCGGCTTAGTTGGCAGCGCCTAACCAGTGCAAAGTGTCGTAATGAGGATAATTAATGAGATTTTATGGGTTTTCAATCATGAAAAGTAGTCCGAAAGCTTGACGCTTAGTCAAGCTATTATCTTTGTGTAATAAGCTCCCACTAGGGAACAGATGGGGATGGATGAAAAATATGTGCCTGAATTATTGACCCAAGGAAACGGCGAAATAATCACTCTCTTCGACAGTTGCTGCAATTATTTTTGAAAAATGACACTACACACCGTAAGGAGGCATGTCGGTTTGGTAGGGGAAGTGGGTCGAAATCGATGAAACTAATTGCGTTATGGGCGGAAAGAGAGGGAAGGTATAGAACAATGTGGATTGCCTTTGAATTGCTTCGGTGGCTGGCAACAAGTCCGTGTTGGAATTTTAAAATAGAATCTAGGAATGAAACGGTGTGAGACTTTGACAGGTGAATAAATTTACGCGAAAGTCAATGAAATATGAAAGTGTGACAGACAACAAGAACAAACGAAAGATGGTCAGAAGGATGAACGAATTTATAATGATTTCGTGTTTGAATGAAGCAACATAAACCTGTGCTCCTTACACTTTTGACGTTTTAGTGACGTTTGAAAACATGAAGCAAAGCAACATCAAGTGAGGATATGGACAGAGGTATAATTGAAAAATTAAGATGGTAACTTTTTAGTCTACCAGGTTCAATTTTCTGTAGTAACCACGATTCGTTGACCATGCGATCCGTTGACGAGGCATTTGTTGGCATTGAAGCGGAAGCAGCTTAAATGGGTCTGGCGATAAATGAGGGCACGACGAAGTACATTTATGCTGTCATTAAGAAAGGGCACACAACATCGACGACTCGCACAGAGTATACTACTAGGCAGCAGAAACTTTGAGGTAGCAAAGGACTTTGTCTACCCTGGCCCCGCGGTTAATAGGAACAAACTCATCAGTATCGAAATCAAACGCGGAATCATTGTTGCCAATCGCTGCACCTTTGGACTCAAGAGGCAATTGAGTAATAAAGCCGTCTCTTGAAGGACTAAATTGGTTCCTCCTTTACGGCGCGGAAACTTGGACGCTAGTCTTTTTGAGAGAAAACTTCTGAGTGCTGTTTGCATTGATGGTGTCTGGAGGAGAAGATTCAACGAAGAACTTTATAGTCTGTATGGCGGCATGCGCCTAGTCAAGCGTCTTTGGATACAACCCATAAGATGGCTAGGCTATGTAGAGCGTATAGACAGAAAATTCTTCAAATCCTAGACAACGCAAGAGAGGTTTAAGATGGCGCACACAAGTGAAGAAGGACCTCAACCAATTTGGAGTGCGCAATTGAAAGCAACAGGTCAAAGAATTTCTAAGCTGTAGAGCCATATTCCCATGTCCACCCGAACTTTAGCTCCAGGAGGAGATTTTAAAGACAAAGTTCTGAATTCATTAGGAAACAAGCTGACTAATCGCTAACAAAGTTCAATTCGTAGGCCCGGGCTCAGTCACAATTGCGATTGACACGCACGATTTCCTGTAAACTTCTCGTGAAGTATCTTTATCAGGAGCGCACCATGAAAAAGTGAATTCTGAATTATTTTTTCTGTAAGATAAGGTACTGCATCTCTTCAAAATTATGTGAACCGAACTGAAGCGAGGATAAAACGTACTTTAGAAAAAATACACACAGGTTAACATGGAGTTTTTGGTATTTACTAAATTACTATATTATTCCTTTTTCGAAAAGTCTATAATTTTCATCCAAAATCGTCACATTCCAATACCTCCGATTGGCAAACATTTGTTGATCAATCCACGTAAATGGCAGGACAATGTGATATTTGTTGTCTTTGCAAAAGTACTACATCACTTCTCTTCTCCTTCAATTGACCACATGTGTTTCAACAAGTTTTGAAATATTTTCAACTAATTCTGAATAAATCAGTTGTTCATAGCTCTCCAATTTATAAGAAGTGCTGTCAAGTTTTTCAAATTTGCCGGAAAACATACGCTAGAATGATCCCCACTCTCGTCTATTTGTAGATCACAACCCAATACAATCTTAACTATATAAGCTCATAAGAGATTATTTACTCTTCACATTGCTAGGGCACTTAAAATACCATTTGTCTATCAAATACGTTTAACCCTTTATGAGATGCCCAAGACCCGAAGCCATACAGGCACATCAACCGCATTAATCCCTGGCACGACCGCAGCTACGTAAATAACCACCGATCCCCACAACATTCATGCCTTTCTCCTGTGTATCGCCAGAATTAATCGGATTCCATTTAAATTTATTCAAAAGCATTTTAACCCACCGCTAGGCAGAGAAAACTTCTTTCAATGTGTTTCGACATTCCCTCCGCGCCTCCGCAAATCAAATCCGACTGACAGGAGCTCCTTAGTGCGGCGTCTTTGTTTGAAACCAACACCGAATGTCTTAATGAGAAAGTTTGCCAATTTACATGCGGATCAAGGTGTTAATTATGGACCATTGTTAGCTTTAAGTTGAAGGATTTTGTTCTCATCAAAAGTGGTTTTGTGTCGGCAGGAGTAACTTCTCGGGAGACAGATGCCGCCGCAGTCACACACTACCTACATAGTTATCGCAATCATATCCAGCACATGATTATCTATCTCCCACAACACGTACGCCCTTCGATCCTTCGAGGCGATAAATAAGTGCTTGGATTTAATGAAAGAAATCGATCGATAAATTGGAATACATTCCTTTGGTTCATACGAGATAATTTCCATCCAATTTGCGCCAAATGAATGGAAACATGGCGGGCAATCAATACAACAAAGACTCGGCGGCACCGTTCGAGATGAAGGGGGGAGCAAATAAACAAATAGGGGCGATTGATTTGTGGGAAATCTAGCCTTAATTACGCACTCATTTCAATGGTAATCGAGTGGCGAGGTAGGAGATGAAATTCAGTACTTTCCGGATGGGGGCGGGGGTGTAATTGTCATTTCTCAAGCAGTCTTAAGTGACTTTGTGGCGACATCGAAAAAGTTGAGCAGTCTCTTAGTGACTTCAAGAGGTGTCTCGTAAAGTGCTGCCAAGTTATCTGAAATGAGTACATACTTGGTGGATGTCAGAAACGTGCTTAATTACGAATTATCATGGCAATCGCTTAAGCAGATAAAATTTATGCTGATCCAGCAAACGACAAACTCAAAAACATGTTACCCCAGCACAAAAGAAAAAACACAAAAACGAATAAATATGACTTGCAAATGGAACATAAATTTCTAGCATTAAAGGCTCCTTCTGGTCTGACGCCGCAATGGTGTTTTGTGTGCGTGCTAAAATTCCTACACGAAGTCGCTGCGAGCCACGCAGAATTGTTTTGCTGATTCCTAACAACGTGTTGACATTTGTTTGTCGCCATTGGAATGGAACTGTTTTCGTTTTAATGGCGAAAATTCATGGAGGGCGGGATTCGAGAGAAAATCTTTGGAAGGGGTAAACTTTGCCGTGAGTGCTGAAGGAATTTTTCGTGAAAGTCTAATCAGGGTTTGTCCTTGTCGGCTGAATTAATGTTTTTGAAGGGGAATAGCGTGGAAGCTTGCTGCTACTCATTCATTGTGATATTAAGTGCAGACTGCAGGTTTCACTGTTTATTTTCACAGTTTATGACATGAACATTGTAGCTTTACTAGACAATCAAGAGCGTTTGCTAATTTGGAGAATTAAGCAGGCAGTAATGTCTGCAACATAAACTTTCGTCCTTGCCTTCGACAATGAGGGGAAGACAATGAGTTTATTCTGCAATAGGAAGGTTCTACGTACAATATTCGTTTGGATTTCCTTAAAATTGCCTGAATGATTCGGATGATCCGAGAAACTCTGATTCTGATTGTCTTACTTAATTAACCTCTGATTAAGCTGGAGTATCGATAGGTCTAATTGAATGTCATTGTAGGCAATATTTTTACTCAAATATATGATGTCCTTTGGCAGTCTTCTCCCACTTTATTCACGTACATTGTTCACAAGATGTTGTTGCCACACAACGAAAAGACAGTGGTTGTTTAAATAATTAGCTACCAATTAGAACAGCTGCAACCAGAATAAGGGCGCCTTCCTTGAAATAGAAGCCTTCTTTTCATTGTACTAAATTACTAAAAATCAATTTTTTATTCTTTTGAGCTTGTGTTTCTCACTTGAGGATGAGGGGATAAATTTCTTAACCAGCCGCTCTGAACTATTTTGGCCTTTCCTTTAATTGTCTTTTTTTTGAATTGTAAAAATCGTTTCGGAATTGGAGCGGAAACGGTTAAAATGGGTTTGCTGTCTTTAAGAAAGGGCACACAACATCGACGTTTCGGGCAGAGCATACTACTAGGCAGCAGAAACTTCGAGGAAGCAAAGGACTTTGTCTACCTCGGGTCCGCGGTAAAAAGGGACAAAAACATCAGTACCGAATTCAAACGCAGAACTACTCTTGCCAATCGCTGCTTCTTTGGGCTCAAAAGTAAATTGAGTAATAGAGCCCTCTTTCGAAGGATTTAAGTGGCTTTGTTAAACAGCTTCATCATTCTAGTCCACCTTTACGGCCCCAAAACGTGGACGCTACTTAACGCGGATGAGGAGCCCTTAGTCTTCTTGAGAGAAAAGTTTGCGTTGATGGCGCCTGGAGAAGAAGATTCGAATGACGAACTTTATAGGCTGTACGGTGGCATACGCCTAGTCAAGCGTCTTCGGATAATAATTACTAATTGAGTGGCACTACAGCCCACAACGGACCAGGGCCTAGAGGGACCTACAGTTTTTTGGCGACTCCGAACGGCGAGATTTGAGAAGCTTACCATAGACAACTGATACTCTTTGAGTGTTGTCAGCAACTCGAAAGAGGTGGTACCGTGAAAAAATGATAGGTGTCTCGTCCGGGAATCGAACCCAGACTTTCTGCGCGGCGGTGGACGTACTTACCACTACGCCACCATATTACGCGGATACAACGCTTAAAAAGCTGGGCCATGTAGAGCGTAAGGACACTATTGTATCGGTCCGAAAAGTCTTCGAATCCAAGCCATTGGGACAACGCAACAGAGGACGGCTTAAACCCAATGGACTCTAAGACCCTGAAGCTCTTAAAATTTTGTATGTGTCCATGAACCGTTGGAATGCAGGCAACTAATCGGCAGAAGTTAGTGCTGTTCCGAAAATTGCTTTTACAGTTTCTGAACTTTGGTGTTAGGTCAACTGGACAAGAGCTATAGCACTGATTAACGAATTCTAATAAAGGTCACTGGACCTAGAAGACTCTGAATCAAAACTTACTTATATAAGGAAATCCTTTACCTAAACAATCAAAAGTAGACCGAATCTAACAAAATGTTTTTTCTGGTCACTTTGTCCTTTTTCTTCAAAGGAATGCCGACAATGTCTTTTAGACAACGGCACATTCTATGTGAGTATCTGGTACACTGGTTAAAGATAAATATGTTCAATGACACTATATTCCCTTATGTTGAATTAAGAAAATCCATCACAAATAAACTTGGAGTAACACTGACTATAGACACAATAGATCTCTTAGCGTTGAGGTGTCTTAGTCACAGCGGCTGGGTTGTACAAAAATAAACGAAAATCACTCAATTTCACCGAAATTCAAATGGTAAACGTCCCTCGCTTAAGAAATTTTCACAAATTTCAACGTAAGAGCAAACCAAAAATCAAACATTTCCGCATCATATGAAATCTTTGTCGATGTGCTTGCCCGTACGCGGTAGGAACCTTCTCAGTTAACGAGAAGCCGATACATTTATGGTTGTTGAGACTAAGCTCCCATCGACTGTTGAACACATCTTTCTCAGAACTCCACACGGACATCTCATATTCTCAGAGCTTGATCTACGGATGTAATTTTAGTATTCGACCCAAAAGGTTTTTCCTTCTTGCATTTTTTTTTCACTGTTTCCTTTCCGAAGAAAGGAATTACTATTTCTGTGGGGTAATCCCCATAACGGTCACGTCATCACCTTTTTTAGGACTGGACGGTTCAACAAGTCATTTAGTTGTATAGGTTACCCATAAATAACCATATCCCCTGCACACATGTGAGAAAAATTACCCGCCGTAGGTAATTTACTTTGACAATGCCTTCCACTGACCGGACACAGAGCCACCGCACCCTCCCCAAGCACCCCCAGGAGAGTGTCCATTCCTTTCAGAATACGGCCATAACCAATCGATTCGGAATACACGGGTGTGGGGCGGCCAACAAGTAGATAAATCGATTTCGTGGAGTCACTGCTGGTCGATGATTTGTTGCCTCAAATCTGTCGTCTAGTGAGTGCTTGAATTTGCAACGGCACTCGAGGGCCGGAAAATCAATTTATTGCGGAATTTTCAAATAAAGACCCCGCCAAATCCGCAGTACTCACCGGTCTTGACAATATTTCAGCCCACCTCATGATGTGAAGGGGGAAACCACTTTTATGGAATTTTTCATTTCATATCGTGTATCCCTGCGTGTCGGCGTGTGATTGTTTTTCAAGGGAATCTATGAGGAATTTTTTGAAATCCAGCCGAGGCTGGCTCACAACAATAAGTGCAAAATCTTAAAAGGCAATTCGATCGATCGAAATTCGCTAATTAAAAAGATACAGCAAATTGTGTGCCAGAGATACTATCACTCCCGTGTCACGCATGAGGTGAATGGTTGAGGATTTCTGAGCATGTGTCCTGACTGAAGTGTCATGAAGAGTTACGGCGCTATAATAAGAGCCCATTCATGTTCGATAATTTTATTTAAAAGCCTATTAGGGTGTGAGGCCAGAGGTAATTGCCATGGATTCAATCACACTTTAGTGAGCTGTGTGTCTTTGCCACGTGTGCGTTGCTAATTTTCGTGAATGCTCCGCTCAAAGAGAGCTCAGAAGAGTTCTTGCTTATTGAAAAAGCCTTCCATGAATGGTGGGTTTAGTTATTGTGGGGGGATGAGGGTGGTGGATTTATTTATGTTTTGGCACTTGTCTTAACTTCAGGCGTGAAGGAAACAGGAGCCTAACCGTCTAAGGGTAATGTATTTTTATTAGCGTTTGTCGCATTTTGTAGAACTTAAGTAAGAAAAAAAAAATCATCATCGAATGCTGGGACATTTTAAGCCTACGCGAATTATTTAGGAGATCTGGGCCTACGCGTACCGCAACTTTTCGTGTTGCTCGCAAGTATGCTCTATACAGAGAAATCCAACATACAGTCCTGTTTGGAAATTGTTGGACAACATTTTATTGTCCTTTTCCGGCGCAGTTTTTGGAATGTTCCGCTATTGTTATTTTGCTTAAGGTAGTAAAATGCTAGGCATAAAAGCAGATGATTTTATGAATGAAAAGTGCATTCAGTAGCACTGAGGTGGGCTTAAGGGTGAACTGATGAGCCTTCCTAGCGAGGCGTGTATTGCGGGTGAATTCTTGAAGGGGAGGAATGCAGCTGGCTAATTCGTTTGAGCATTTCTTATTGAAATAGCGATAAAACAGTGACAGAGACGCGACATTACGTCGGTGTTCTAACGAGTCAAACGACTTCGCAATATTGTTATCTCCTATAAGTTTTATCGCTCGCTTTTGGATTCTATCCAGTATCCGTCCATGGATAACGGCTGGTTATTTTGGGAACGCTTGAGTGGCAGTTGACAGCACTGAGTTTTGGAAGCATTAAGTTCCACTCTATTTCTTGTACCCCAAGCGATTATGCGGACGTACAGTTAAGTATAGAGACTCGTTCTTTAGCCGCACCACACGAATATGGAATGCTCTTCCGAGCTTAATATTCCCCTCTCATTACAATCCACAGACATTTAAAACCAATGTGCACCGGTACCTCCTCTCCCTCTCTTCCTCTATACCTTCGGCCCGTTCTGTGGCTTAAATCCGGTCACTTAAGGGTAGTCGTAACCCCTTTAGCGCGCGCCAACAATAAAAAAAAGTAGCATACGAAACGAAATGATTTAGCGTAAACAAAAAAAAGTAGAATTAATTCGGAGTCCAAATCAAATACATATCTTGCGCTTGTCAAATTAGATTAAATATTGGTTAACAAACTGTGGCATGGAATTAAAAGAAAAAAAGATATCCCCCCTATCGGCTGAAGGAAGGCAAACTAAAAAAAAGGCGACTATAGTGAAAGATCGAAACAGTTAAACGATTGAAACCAAAAAAGGAAATAATTCCATGTTAAAAAAAAATATTGTCATTGTAACTAATTTTACAAAAATTGAAAAAAAAGCTTTTACAATTTTTTCCAATCATCACTTTTCCTTGCCACTCTGCCATCCCAATTAAAGCAATTTCTTCGAGGCAACCTGTTAATGAGTATGCTTGCTTTTTACCAATGCAGTCGGTAGACCAAGTGGTCGCTGTGGCGTATTAGGTAAGTGCGTAGACTCACACGCCTGGACACTTCGCACTTCTTCACGGCACCATCTCTTTCGAGTTGCTGACAACACTCAAAGGGTATGAATTGTCTATGAAAAAGTTTCTCAAACCTCGCCGTTTGGAGTCGGCAAAAAACTGTAGGGCCCTTATACTTGTTAGAGAGTAGAGCGCACAACACAAGTAGTTGTTGCAGAAGCTACGCCCTGGTCCGTTATGGGCTGTAGTGCCACTCAATTAGTATTATTAATTAGTTGGTAGATCACAAGGGCAAACGCTATCAATAGAGTCTAAAATGGCTAAACTTTGCACCGTAGTTAGTTTCAAATTGATCTTATGCTGGGCATTAAGGTATCTTGGGCAATGAAAGAGAGGATATTGGTTCGAAAGAAGACGGGTCTGTCACCTAATTGGGAAATACTTAGAATTCAGTAAATGCAAACTGTTTTATTTGGGGCTGATCGATTGCTGCATACTGAAAGCAACTAGTAAAAGACTAGCCTCGGATGGAGAGGTTGAAGATTTAATGTGAGGGCGTAACCTCATCCCTAAGAAGGGGAAGTTTCAATTTTCAACGACTGTTGAAGAACATCAGTGTCGCATATCCCAACAGACACATACATATACAATAGGATTACTCTTCATCGTCGTAAGAATAATTATAAACTCGTATTTTATCTAAGATTCCTACAATATTTAACACTAAAACTAAAAATGTAAAGTAATCTTTAAAAAAAGAGATTCAAGCCGTTAAAATTATGAGATTGTGGAATAAAGAGAATGACAAGCAAAACTTGGCAATTCTTAATTCTGCCTGGAATTACATAAATTGGACTGCATGACTAAAGCTTTATTAAACTGTTCTAAAAATGGTGAATTGCCTTCAATAAAAGCGCTCTCGCCATCTGCAGATTGTGGCAATTGAATTGGTTTAAATAAAAGTTTCTCATCTATATGAAATAAGCAAACATAAACAAAGTTTTCTTTATAAACTCAGTTAATGGCCAAAGGCAATCTGGCAATCACTTCAAGGCGGATGATGTACAAAATCCCATTTCCGTAATCTTTCAGAAAAATCAGTCTCCATAATCTCCAGAATCTTTATCCGAGTCGTTACTCCTTCAAAATCTCCTCAAGCGATATGATGCCCCTCATCTACCGCACGACACATCCCCATCAATTTGAAGAAACAAAAAAAGAACGCAAGTAAAAAATTAAAGTGTGAAAATCTCATGACGCTTTATGTGCACAGACCGTTCCCGGAAAGGCCCCTGTACGCGTTTTGTCAGCGCTTTCTCTCATATATCACTGGTCGTTGCCTAAATTTTTAATAAATCCCTGCTTTTATTTGATTATCCTGCCAAATATGCCCCACTTTAGAACGCGATACACTTTCGCGGGCAGGACGCATCGTTGGCAAATTTCATTTCCGCTCATTCCCACGATGGCGGTGGTTATTTCTGCGTCACAGTAAATTAAAAATTTAATGGGCTATCATAAATTTGAGGCGCGTCTCAACCTCCGGGCAGGATGCAGAGGACCGCCATAATTTATGTGCTTTGGCGGTACAGGCACGCAGCATCCATCTTGTGAATTTAGTTTTATTAAGCCCGTCAAGAATCACGCAGGACAGCTAAGATCCTTTGGTAATTATAAATATACAAGGTTTGTCATGAGTGCGGGGGCCAGTTGAAGTGATGAAATTGCGGCCCAGCAGCGGTGGCACTAGAACACGAACCAGGCGCTCAAGAGTGACTGCACATGTCTGGCAGGTGAACGTAATTGAGAAGGAATCCCGCACGATCTCTACGCTGCTCCTCAATATCTGCCCGCTTATAGAGTCATTAAGCGTTAATTGGCGTCCTAGTAAGTGCGATTGACAGTCCCGGTTTCTAAACTAATTGCGCTTCATTAAATTCATACACTTCAAGGACTATGAAGTCCTCGGAATTACGGGGAATCTAATCGGACACTTTGTCTGCCTTTCTTCGTCGTTCCAATGTGCTGTCCTTATTCCCGTGTCCTCATGTGCGTCTCCGACGTCGGCTGCACAGATTTCGCAAGGCAGACCGCATGATTCAAGAATGGGATCGAAGCGATTGCATGAATTCGCCCGTCACTCTCCATGAGAAAGGCTCAGCGAAGTGGCGGTGACTGGTTTCCCGTGAAAAAGTGTTCTGCTGACGCAAACTATTCCTAATTGATGACATTCACGACAGCTGATTTGAAAAACAAATTTTCCACAGCTCCTCGTAAAATTTGGATGGAAGGAGGTCCTCGGAGGGTAGGGGCCGTCATGCTTGAATTGAATATGCAATCTGACGCGGGCACTGTCGGTGTGTTCGCCTCAAGAAAGTTGGCATTTGAATCTGTGCTTGCACTTAGAAGTGTGTAAAAATAGGAGAGATGGTGGGACTGTGTGACAGGGCTCTTGTGAGGTGAATGCCAATGAGACTCTAAATTAACAATGCTCCTGGTCTGCGTTTGCTTTGCGAAATAACCCGAAAATTCTGTCCCTTCTCCTTCCCCGCATGTGGCGTACGAACAGACTTTTCATGTAAATTACTCTGCATATTCCTTTTGACGGATCTGTATGGAGTTGCGGCGGACTTGCGATGAATGTGTCCAAGGGCAAGTGGAGATTTAATTGAATGTATGTCGACCTTGCTTGATGTAAATGTGAGTTAACAGTTAACGAGACTCTTAACTGAGGAGTGTATGACATTTGTTTGGGCAATGCTGGTGGCAGTGAGTTAGGAATGATTGAATATTTTGGTGTAATTTGAATTTTACTGTTAGCCTTTGGTGCGACATTGGTTGGTGGCATATTTAATTGAAGGTGAACTTATTTTTAGGAAAAAGAAATCGATGTAGAGAAGAATAAGTTGGAGGTTGGGAAATGAGTTTGTCACCTATTTAAGGCACTGTACCTTGTGACGTGAAGTTGGCGTAATTTTATCAAAAATTCGTTTCGTAATAGTTGCTTGAATATAACATTTATTATTGCTGACAGAATTATCACTTCAACCTTAAATATAGATACGTTTGTGTTGCTTGTACTGGAAGGTAATTTTAAGAGTTTTTTAAACAACTTTTTATATACGTCGACAGAACTTATCGATATGCGTTTGTGGTCTGTGGTCGGACATTATTACATACTATACTTGACCCAACAAGAAAGCAAGATTTAAATTTTAAATACAACGCATATATATAAAAAAATCGTGAATTCTTTATTATGTCGTAAAGTAGACAGGATGAGGTTATGTGTGGAATAACACATTGGCCAGATGGCCGCCGCGGCTTTGTTGGCATATACGCGATCTTTTAATGAAATGTTCAATGACCGTTTTGCATAAATGCTGCTGTATTTCATTAAAGCAGCGTCCAATTTCCTCTTTTAAGGCTTGAGTCGTCGTCGGCTTATTCGCATAAGCCATCGACTTCAAAAAACCTCAAAGAAAAAAGTCCAATGGTGTTAAAGCGCACGATCTAGGCGGCCAATTCTGGTCTCCAAAACGCGAAATAACACGACCGGGAAATGACTGATGCAGCAATTGAATTGTTTCTCTGGGTGTATGTGGCGCCGTCTTGTTGAAACCACTCCCCTCTACATTCATTTCTAGGCACGAAAAAATTGGTTATCATTTCACGATACCGAACACCATTGACTGTCTGCGCTTGACCTGACTCATTTTTATAAAGGTTCAATGATTCCTCCAGACACGTTGCATTTGCTTCTTGTAAATCATTCGAGGATTTCCCTCGCTCCAAATGCGACAATTCAATTGGCGAAGCCATCAAGATGAAAATGGGCCTCGTCACTAAAGATGATTTTATCGGCAAAATCAGCATTTTCATGTTGTCTCTCCAACGAACTCCCTTCGTTGTGCATAGTCAGCTTGTTTCAGTTCCTGAGTCAATTGAACTTTGTATGCATGAAGATGCAAATCTTTCGTCAAAATTCGCTGCATAGTGGATTTGGAAACAACAATTTACTGAGCTCGGTGTCGAATTGAGGTGGATGGAGTTTGAGCGGCATCATCACGTACTGCTGCGATATTTTCGGTCGATCGGCCTGGTCGAAGGCGGGTTGTTGTCTTTACATCAGTTACATACCTATTTTCAGCAAATATTTCCATTAATCGCTTTACAGTTGACTCTTTTGGAGCATTATTGTAACCCCAAATTGATCGCAATTTGCGAACTGTAGCCGCAAAACTTTCACCATTTTGGTAAAACAATTTCACAAGGAGAATGCGTTGTTCATTCGTATAGCGCTCCATTTTTATTAACCTTATACCTTCTACTAATAAACAATAATAATTGTTCAAATGTCAAACAATGACAATTCGAATGGAGCCAAATTTTAAACTTGCGTTCTTGTTGGGACACCCTTTAAAAAAATCTGTAATTTTACCTACGAAAACATGTAATTTGTGGTTAAAACAGTTTGTTTAACTTCAATAAAGCAAAAACAATATAACTTGATGCTCATGTTCCATTAGTGGTTCAACTTTTTCATCCTGTTTAAAAATGCTTCATCTGGAGATGTGCAAAAAAGATATTCTTGGCGGCGATACTCTACTCATTGGACTTAAATTTCTTACTGATGAGTAGAAGTCGCATGGAGTCAAATCTGAAGAGAAGAGTGGATGGAGCACCAGTTGGTAATCTTATTCGACCAATTTCGTCTCGATGTATTGGCATGTAGAAGAACACTTTTTTTATGAAACAATAACAGTTGAGTGGCACTACAACCCACAAGGGATCAGGGCCTTATTTCTCCATCAACATCGTAGTAGTAGTAGAGCAACTCTAAATTTTTGGCAGTTTCGAGCGGCGCGATTTGAAAAGCTTTTCATAGACAATTAGTACTCTTTGAGTGTTGTCAGCAACTGGAGGGAGGTGGTGTCGTGAAAAATAGGAGATGTTCCGTCCAGAAACCAACCTGGGACCTGGGCATGTGAGTCGATGCACTTACCCACTACGCCACGGCGACCACTTCCTTGTAAAATTGGACCGTTTTTTCTGCGGCCGATTAGATAGCCAAAATATCAAACTTTGTGTGCTACTTCTTGTAAGCTGAGTACAGGACTGTCTTTATTTTGGTGAATGCGGTATACAAATACATCTATAGATAGCTCTAACACAACATACATACATGTATATAATACACTGTGAATCCTAGAAGGCAGTAGCTATCACTTTTTGGGCATTGTGCATCCATTAAGTAACGCCTAAGCTCATTTGGATTGTACCTAAATAGAGTCAAACACAGTGCCTCTGCAGTGGTCTCACAGGCTTACTTTTGTTGTCTGGAGTGAGCAGTGGTCTCACAGACTTACTCTAGTTGTCTAGAGTGAGTAAAGGTAGCACTCATTTCGCAGATAATTTGTGCAAATGTTCATTTAACCACGCAGACCTTCTAAAGTTATTTACCTCTTTGCAACAGTCTGAAGAGTATTAATTTTTTATTGATTGACAAAAACTCAAAGAATTTAATACCATCAATTTTGCGAACTTCCAAGATGCAAATTAAACAAGACTGACAAGACTGGCCATTCTAATATTGAATTCCTAAGCACAATAAATTATTTTTATAAAGAATCAAGTATTGTACATTGAGCTTCAATTGGGTAAATATAGATAATCAGAAGAACTCACGACGCTCTTTGTTCTCTAGATATTGTTGTAATTTGCCCGTGGGCATCATTGTTGTTACTGTTGACTTTATCTGCACCACAGTCAATTCACAGTAATCAAATATGGGTCTTAGAGGAATTGAATAGAATTCCTTATCAGTCTTTCGGAGGGCAGGCGTTAATTATCCTAAAACGATGAGATTCACGATAGATGATATTAAAAGAACAATAGGTTATTGTTGCAATTAGTGATAAGCGTAGGAGAACTTCTCCAGAAATATCTTCCTAATACTATACAAGAACTTGGCTCACCTTTACGCCCTCAGTTTCCTGACATTTAACGTCGCTTCGCTTCCCATCGTTCATTGTTCTCCACCGTAGATGTTTTCCATTCTTTGGCAAGAAGCAAACAATGTACGTTTTCAATTAAGAAAAACCCCACTCTGCCCTTTGAGTGAAACATTGTAGTTTATGTCTCTCTCTCCGCTACCCCGTATCTCTATCTACATCCGTAAATTTTAGTTCGAAAGCAATTAAAGGGATGCAAGTGTATACAAAAAGAAAACAATTACAAGCTAAAAGCTTCCCTCATTCTGCGAAGCAACACCTAGACTTGCCCCGGTCTCAATTACAACTAAGAGTTGAATAGACAACAAGAAAAAAAGCAGATAAATAATTGACGTCCCGACTACCGGGCAAAAAGGCAATCCACTGAGGACCCAGCTGATGCTGGTTAAAGTTTATGTGTGCTCCCAGTGACGGGAAATCAATCAAAGTGAAGATGTTTAAATATCTAGACGCATACTCTCTGATTGCCTCGTAAATACTTAATGCGGTGAAAATGGTAGTTTCACAACAGAAGCTTTAGAGACACTTGGAATTTCCCTCTTACTTGGCTTGCTTCTTGTTTTGGGGCATAAATTTGACGTGCAGCAAATGTATTATGTGTGATCCCACGGGACAACTATGATTGAATGCATACATCACTTCTTTTACGATTCGCAATAAAATTTGGGCGAAGTTTACTGCATTTCATACAATAGATTGCTTCTACTTAAAGCGTTTATTCGAAACAACTTTGTTTATGACATATTCAAGACACATTATTTCAGGAAATTGAGTGGAGGAATATCATCTTGACCTTACTTCAAGTAAAATTTATTTCCTGGTATTACCCTGAATCGTGTCAAGGAGGATCCCAATATATTGACCAACTTTACTAAAACAACTTTCATATCAGTAAAACAGCACGCTTGATAACACCAGAGTTATGTTAAGTAACTCTTTCATGAGGGAAGTAGATATGTGTAAAATTACTTGGTGCAAAAATAAAAAAAATTTATTCCATTTTCTAAATTCATTTAGACACTTACGCACCATTTCATCCCTTCCCTCCCGTCCATTCCATCCATTCCATCCATTCCATCCATTCCATCCATTCCATCCATTCCATCCATTCCATCCATTCCATCCATTCCATCCATTCCATCCATTCCATCCATTCCATCCATTCCATCCATTCCATCCATTCCATCCATTCCATCCATTCCATCCATTCCATCCATTCCATCCATTCCATCCATTCCATCCATTCCATCCATTCCATCCATTCCATCCATTCCATCCATTCCATCCATTCCATCCATTCCATCCATTCCATCCATTCCATCCATTCCATCCATTCCATCCATTCCATCCATTCCATCCATTCCATCCATTCCATCCATTCCATCCATTCCATCCATTCCATCCATTCCATCCATTCCATCCATTCCATGCATTCCATCCATTCCATCCATTCCATCCATTCCATGCATTCCATCCATTCCATCCATTCCATCCATTCCATCCATTCCATCCATTCCATCCATTCCATCCATTCAATCCATTCCATCCATTCCATCCATTCCATCCATTCCATCCATTCCATCCATTCCATCCATTCCATCCATTCCATCCATTCCATCCATTCCATCCATTCCATCCATTCCATCCATTCCATTCCTTTTTAATTTTAGAAACAGCACATTTTTGAAGATTTGTCCGTGCACCTAATACCAGGCAACACTTCATTATGTTATGAAATGTCTCTCCAACAAAATAAGCTCTTGCCCACTTAAGGCAATTGACAGCTAGCATCATCCAGGCAGGAAGTAAGGGCATCAAAAGAGATTGCCATCTAAAGTAATTCCCTTGAAATGCCTCGAATCGTCATTGTCCTTGCAGACTTCTTTGTGTTAAGCCTCCGCATAGCAAGTTACTAGTGATGTCTGTTCAATCATCGCCCAAATCCTACTCCGTCCACCGCATCTCTCTTCAAAAACTTTCAACTCCCCAACGCCATAAAGAATATCCGCCCGACGAGATGCTAAATCACGTGACAATGGGAAATTAAGATTCAGGCAATCTCGTTTGCAGATCATTTTATTATCTTGCAGACGCAATCGGATATCACAATTAGCTAATTACAGACTCTTATGGGTTAAGCAATGAGCGTCATGTGATTAACTTGTGGCCCGTCGCTGGGGAAGATTGACTTGGCACGGGTGGTGAGGTGATAAATGGGATTGTGACGTGACGCTCATTACTCCCGCTGCGTGAGTGGGCGTTGCCATCGAAAGTTCCTCTGTCTGACGAAGATGGTCGTATAATTCATGGTAATAACTGATAACGAGCCTGGGTTTTGGTGGGGATGCGATTCCTTGAATTCATGAATGCCTTCAATTCTAAGATAATACACAGATTGCAAACGCGGTTACCGATGTAGTTGGAAATTAATTGCTGCCGGAATAAAGCAGAAAAGGTCATGTATAGTAGGGAGCAAAATGCATGAAAATTTAATCAATGCGATTTAAAAGAATACATCTGAAATTTCGGTGAAAAATGAACAATTATCTTCACATTAAAATCAAAATCTTCTCAAAATCACTGGTTATTACTGTGAACGACTGGCAAGAGCTCCCAAAATCAGTGCCATGAAAGGAACGGCTTACAACAAAGCCTCTGTGAAAAGCTCAATTAGGTGCACTGCCAAATCATATCTATAAGTACAGCCACAGTACAACCACGGTAATTTAAACATTCGTAAAAGACATCTTTTTATATGTCATACATTTACTAGAAGAGCCTGATACTTTTTTTTCAAGCTCTGAGCTCTCTGAGAAACGAGAGTGGAAGTAATTTTAGTTTAAAATTGGCTCTCAAATGAACCTTCTAGAAGTGAATTAATATTTTTGGCTTCACTTTTCGAAGATGTCAAAATAACGGCGAAAGTTCGTGCGCGACTTCTAAACTCTTCTTTGAAATAAATTATTGATTGCTGTTTACGAACTTCTATCACCTTTCCACGATTCTGAAGATGCTACCTTGGCAAAATCCACCTGGAATGGTATACAAAAAGTAGTTGAAACGGTCTTTAGGAGCGACTCCGTTTTCAAAAATAATGTTCCTTATATGGTAACGTTTCTTATACGCGTCTTGAAAAATAATAATCTTTCGGTGAAGGATCCAGAGAATGTGACGAATACTGAAAAATCTTCCTTTCGAGTTCTTGACGTGCTTTGTCGGTTTGCATTCAATTGGCCATGTCATTCTTCTGAAGAAGTAAGGTTCGACTTCATCTACGGGCTATCTCCCATTGAGTATTTGAGCTTGCTTAGCATGTCCTACTCTACTCCAATCTCTGAGTCAAATCAAACGCATATCATAATGGTCTCTGGATGGGTGGCTTTAGATGTATCTCCTGGAGCCATCTACTCCTGTCTTCTCTACATATTTATTAACAGGCAGTCCGCGCTTAACATATTTATTTATTCATCAGTTTCTATTTTGTTCTCCTCAAAGTAGTAGTCTCCTTCAGATATACTACACTTGTGCCAGCGTTTTTTTCCAATCTAGGGAGCAGTTCTGATATGCACCTTTTGTATACCTTTGAGCTTTCTCAGCAATTCGGTTTCAATCGTTGCTTTCAATCTTGGGAACAAGAAAAAGTCGAAAGGGCTACGGGGTTGTTTTTGGCCAAAAAATTGCTTCAAAATTTAGCAATTTTGGAACGATCTTCGCTGCCACTCGCTTCATGTTCAAATTTCCGACATGATGACGATGCCGACATCTTCCGCAACTTGTCTAATGGTCTTCGATTCTCCATAACAATTTTCTTCAATTTCGCAACATTTTCATCGGTTGTTGATGTGCTGAGGCGCTCATGGCGACCATCGTTATTCACATCTTGTAAACATTTTTTGGAGTCAGAGTACACTCACTGTATGCCACTGACAAGATTTTGAGCACTTAATTCCATTTTTCACACACACACACACACGCTTTGATCATTTTTTTTCGACAGCAGCAGTTCGCCGAACATGCAAAACACGTCTAACTTTTATGCCTCTCACAAACAAATTAGACAAATACAAATATACAGCTGCAAGTATAAACATATGTTCGAGACGTATGTGTCAACATAACAAAATAAAAAAAAAAATAAAGACCGCGAAATTGGAAACTTCACCTTAATTTTTAAACACACTTCATGCGTTACTAGCAACAAGTTATGGCCTATACTACATTTCGGGAGACCACAGAGTTTAATCAGAATAATTTGTGCTATGAATATGCACTGTCCCATTTTCACACAATATTCGAGATATGGCGTTTTTCTAGTTTCTGTCACTCTTAAGATTGCTGCTACAGATTGCTGCTACATAAACAATCTCGCAAAGGACATATTGTGACCTGGTTAATGTTGACACTTGTCAACCCACCACGTCATTTTATGAAATTCATACCTTAAGCTTTTATCATAAAAAATGGTCCTTCCAATCGAGTTTGAGACTTAAATGCGCTGTCGCCGAAGGAACGTCGAATGTTTTACACCTTACTGTCAAAACATGCACCGATCTCTTTAAACAACCCCCAATGCAAGGTGGAGTGATGCAACTTTGTTTACAATTATATAACCTCTAATTAGAGCCAGAATCATTTTCTTCAGTGTCCATGGGCCGCTGAATCAAATGTCATTTGAAATCAATGCCACCGCGGTCACATTTCATTTTCATTGTCAACAAAAATTTGAAAATTTTAAAACTCTCCTAGAAGTAATCGAATCAGAGTGTAATCGAAACAGAATGTAATTGAATCAGGTGCTGTCTAGAAAGTTTCCTGCAAGCTTACCTCTTTCAATCAAATTCCACAAAATAAAACCTGTCGTCTGGGATATAAAAAATGACCACAATTGGTAAATGCTTAGACCGCTGCCAAAAGACGAATCAATTCTGGAAGGTTTTTTTTTTCCTTTACTGTTGAAGATAATGACATTGAAAATCAGTCGATTTCGGTGTGCTCTCTTGCTCGTTCTGTGAAGTCAATGCTCTACATCGAGACTGAGATGGAATTGCTGGAGAAATCTGGGATTTGATGTAATTTTTAAATAAGTACTCGTTTAAGATCCCTGTCAACGACAGGTCACGGACAAGTTTGAATCCGACTTTGAATTACTCTGAAATGGGTGGATGAAAAACTCTGTCCCGCGAGGAGCCCAGCAAAATACCCGTAATTTGTAAAATGCTTTTCCAGACAGTTATTGCCCTGGGGCTTTGATGAGGGTTCGCGCGACTCCTTTGATTTATTATTCCTCAAGCAGGAGTGCAGGTCGGAGTGGAGCTATGAGGTGATGTAGGGGGTAGGATTCTATGCTGATATTCAATCAGTGATGACACTAATGTCAAATCGGGCAATTATGAGAGTAAGTTTTCTATCAAAGGTGTTGTGTCTTGAGTACCTTTGGAAGTTTAAATATGATCCAGGTAAGTTTGTTAGCAATCAGACTTGAACTGTGCATCAATCAATCATCATTCGTGGTCGAGAATGCTCGTGACAGAGTTTCCCATTCTATGAGACTTATACAATTATGTATAAGATGTCGGTGAAGGATTCTAAAGTTGGAGTGTAACTTCCACGACGTGTGCAAAATGGGGTACTGTCGTAAAGGCTTATGTCGACGGGTTTTTTTTCAGTGAGTTGTCGACCCTCGTTTCTTGTGTTTTTTTATGTCACGAGGATTAAATGCAAACTTCATTGTTAAATAGGCGAAAGAGAAGTTTGATGGTACTGCCACCATGCCACCATTCGTCGTGGCAATCTCTTTGCTGTCTTTTTGAAGGAGAGGTCAGAGGAGGTATATTCACTCGTCCCATATCCCATCTCACCTCATGTAAGAACTATTGAATTGTGTTTCTGCTTACGCCTTCTTCTGTCTAGCAGGACAGCCGCTTTCTGATTATTCTATCATGGATCAACTTTTCACACTGAAGCAAATCTTGAAAGCCATCACCCACATCGAAAGCCATCACCTTCTTATTGATCCGCATACGGTGGTCGCCGTGACGTAGTGCGTAAGTGCGCCCACTCATGTCACATGTCCCAGGTTCAATTCCTGGAGGGAACACCTTGCATTTCTCATGGCGCCACCTCTTTCAAGTTGTTGACAACACCCAAAGAGTGCTCATTGTCCATGAAAAGCTTCTCAAATCTCGCCGTTCGGAATCGATAAGAAACTGTAGGTCCCCTCTTTTCGTGAGAGAATAGTAGAACACATAACATGAGTAGTTCTTGGAGAAGCTAGGCCCTGGTCCCTTGTGGACATAGTGCCACTCAATTATTATTAGAAACTTTTTGATGCGCTCCTAGGAAAACACATATATCTAGAAGTTTGATTCAAAAATCTCTGAACCATTCGAAACCCAAATGTTAAAGAACGGAGAGGAGCTGTAAACACGCAAATTAGTGGCTGGCTTGTGCAACCGTTTTCAGCGGGGCATTGTAAAAGCAGTTTCTGCAATTCAAGTGGTCTTAGAGTAATTGCGAGTAAAAGCAAAATATCGATCTGCCGAACATCACCTCAGACAAAATTTCATTTCTGCTTTAAACTGAATTCTTTTGGCAACCATCTTCGGCAGCCGATTTTACAATCCGTTTAAAGCGTCAATTCGGTGCGAAGGAATTGAGGAAAATTAAATTTTCCCATATATCTACGAGAAAGGATTTATTCGAGTCCCACTTCCGCAACTTCCTGCAGATAAGTCTGTCTTGCCTTGCGGTCCCCTATTTCTTCGTCGCAGCTGCAGGATGTGTACGGTCCTTGATTTCCCTGAAACTCATCCCCTTTCATGATTCGCATCTGAAGAAAGAGGGAGAACCCAAAACAACTTACTCTGCATCCATAGGCGTTCACGTTTTTCTTTATCTATTTCTTTTCTGTCTAAATTTATCTTCAAGGCTCTTCTCCGACTCGCCGCGTGGGCGAGCAGAGAGTGTCGTGTCATATGCACGAGACAGAAAGTATTATGATAGATTACAGTGTAGTCAGGTTGTTTAAGGGGAGGAATGTAAGGGGACACCCTAAACGAGAGACGCAGAATTTTATTCGTTTTAAGTTGTCATGTTGCATTTTGTGTTGACTGCTCACCGCAAGAGTTGAATTCGCGGTTTCCTTCATTAAACGCGGTGCGCGATTCGGTGGCGGAAACATTAGGAGAAATATTCATTTTGAAAATGTGTCTTCTTGATTATTCATAATTTATAACTCCTGGCAGGGTTGCACGCGAATGTGTGGTGTGTATGCTTTTGGGGTTCGAGCACTTAAGGTAAAGTGGATGCGGTAGGTAAAGAGTCCTGTTTCAGTCTTACGCACATTGTTAGACATTGACTTAAAGGGAACCGTCGGATTTTAACCATGGGGTGAAAAGTGAGGGAGGGGGCAGGTTAGAGAGAGTAAAACATAAGTAGGTAACATTGGGATGCCAATTATCTTCTCTGTTTAATTTCGGTTTTCTGCTTGACATAATAGAGGCAATATGTCATGAGTATGGAGGGTACGGTGGCAAATATTTTCGATGATGATAAGATACATAGATTAATTATATCGTGCTTCTTTTTCTGGGTACATTGAGTTGTAATACAATTTCTGGAATTCTTATGAAGTTGTAGTTAAATTACATTATAGTTATCATCATGTTAACGAAGAGTTTCGGACTGTAAAAGGGTTTGAGACAGAGCGGTCGGATAAAAGCTTTGATCTTGAATTCGATGCCAGCCTTAAGTTGGAGGTTCGACTTTTACTTGTGTGGTCTTTTGTGGTCTTAGATGCCTTAGATGTGGTCTGTTGTCATATGTTGCCAAAGTTTCAGCAATCTTAACGTGCTGCCTTATTGTGAAGCTTTCCATGGTTGAATTTCTTAAGCACTGAAACAAGAAAAAAAAGGGCAAATTAAGTTGGACGAAATACTCACAATTAACATTCTTCTTTTTATAATACAATACTTTATAATATATTTTAGATATTAGGCTGGTCCTTGGTCTCTTTCTTTGTATTTTTCATACACACACTGACCGAATAAGTGTGTTTCGGAAATTCTTGTGGACAATGAACCGTCAAATGCACTATTTGACAAATGTTGTTTTCTCATCTTTGAATTTCTCCTTCCTCTTTCTATGGTGCTACAGACCGGGGTGGTCCTGGGCATCAAGAAACATACCTCTCCAGCTAATACAACCTCTCAGCAGCTGCCTTCAATTGCACACTCCAAGTTGGTTGAGGTCCTTTTCCACTTCTGCCCGACATCTCTTCCTATTCACGAACCTATTCGAAGACTTTTCGAGACAAAGCGGTGGTGTCCATACTCCCTTTAAAGAGACACTTGACCAGGCGCATGCCGCCGTACAGCCTATAAAGTTCGTCGTTGAATCTTCTCTACCAGACGCTAGCAATGCAAAGAGGACCGGAAATAGCATGTAGAACTTTTCTCTCAAAAGAACTAAAGGCTTCCTCATCCGCTTGTAGCAGCAAGTTTCTGCGCCGTATAGAGTCGGCGACTGGGATGATCAAGCTGTTGTTCAAAGCTTGTTCAGTCTTTTATTATTCAATTGCCTCTTGAGCTAAAAGAAGCAACGATTGGTAGGAACAATTCTGCATTTGATGTCGTTACTGATGTTTTTGTCCCTAACTTAGGTAGACGATGTCTTTGACGATTTAGATATTTCTGCCTCTTAGTGGTACGCTCTGTCCGAGGCATCGGTATTGTGTGTCCTTTCTTGTTGACAGCATATACTTCATCTTGTCGTCATTTATCGCCAAACTCATTCAAGCCGCTTCCGATTCATCTTTAATGGATCGCTGTGTTCATCCAATCACGTCAATTTGGAAGATCGTGCCTCTGGCGTTGACTTGTGAGTTACGCACGATCTTCTGAAGAATGATGTTGGAAAAGTAAAAGGACAGCGCGTCGCTTTTTCTAAAATCTCTTTTGTCATTAAAAGTTTCGGTGAGTTCGTTACCGACCTTGACGGAGCAACAAGAGAGTTCTCCATTGTCATCTGACGATCTTTTGGGATTGTGGCCTGCTTCGATTCCGTTGCTCTTTCGGTATCCGGGATTTTAAAGGATTTTATACCTGAAATGGTTAATGAAAATTGTCTTCCATTTTACACTTAGAAACAAATAAATTCTGCTGATGCTTTAAGGCTCGGCCAATATTCAGTGTTAGGGATAGTGCTTGAGCCAATCAGTAACCTTATTAAACTATAAAGGCTTCCGCTTTAACATCTGATCCGAAATTGTCATCTATCTTAGAACGGTTTTGAATAAACTGAAAACTGCTAATTGACAGCTGAATGTTAAAAAATTTGACAACTGCAGAAGCATAGTAATCTGAAAAAACATAATTTCCGCGTAACCCTAATTTTATATAATTTCTGTAAGGGCACACAACAATAACTAGCCTCAACCGATTACTCACCATGTGTCCCCATTCCATGTTAGTTCAGGTCCTTCCCTATCGAGGTCTTGTCCTGTTGTGTTATAAAACAGGCTTCTGTCAGGACATCTTCATTTAAATTGTATGTTCACATCATCCAGTTCGTAGTGAAATCGTTTAGTCTAGCTGTCAAAGTTGTAAATATCATGGAAAAAACTTGTTCTCTGAAGTGTAAGAGTTTCAACCACTTTCAATGCCATACATGTATGCTCCTGTGCCATACAACACAACTACTGTTTGCTTAAATTTGTCACGTATACGCCCCAGTGACCGCCCTTGCTTAAATCTGCCATTTCCTCATGTATTGAAAAAAACACGCAGATCAAAGGAATTTTAGAGAAACAAATTCGTCGGCAATTTCGAATAAAGTCAACGATTCCAAGGTTACCACCACACATCAAAATCACTTAAGTGCTTCTTCCGAAAACATTAAGGCATCTTTCCCATCACCAAGACTCGCAATGCGAATAACATACCAATAGCTGGGAAAAGTCGATTGAGACGATTCACAAAAGCACAGAATTCGAGGAAACCCCCAGCATTGATTCGACAGTAATTTCGTACACGTGAAGTACCCCCTTACGCTTAACCCATCCACACGCTTCCGAGATCCAAAAATAGAACACCATCCAGATGGCGAAGATACCCCCATCGGTTTCAGCTGGCGCGACCTTATCCGCTGTCCTCTCCAACTGGAAGTGGCACTCTTTTGGTGTCCTAATTTACTGATTGATCATTACCAGCGAGACAGGAAAATCGATTCTGCAACTAATTGAAGCACACGTCGCCACCTGGAAGTGTCGCTAAGGACATGGACAGAGGTTCTCCTACAAGAACGACTTCACTAACTGCCCACAATTCAGTTTAAAAATTTTCCACTTTAATGACAACGACGGTGCCAGGCACGGGACAGTTTTGATGAAATGAAATGAAATGAAATAATTTCCGTTCCTTCATTCTCCTAATTTATACGAGTATTTGTGTCCCCACTCTCCTCTTCCGCTGGAGCATAAAAACATAATTGAAAAGAAAAAGAAAAATATCCAAAAGGGGAAGAGACAACAGAGCGAAAGAAACCCAAATCACAGTCTCAATTTAGATTTTTTCCCGCAGATTAAGTGGATACTTGAGAGGGGGAGAAACAGAATAAAAAGGACATTCCAGGAGAAGGTCGCATAAGTGGTCGGTAAGACCGATCTAGTCCCATTTTTCTGTCGACTAGGTCACGATGAATTGTAGTGAGTTGATATTGTTTTCGGGAATAAGGTGGGTACTGCCGAAGGCGGCGGTGACAAAGGTGAGTGTCTTAGATTTGAACCTTTCACTTTCGGAACACGCACTTCGGAGCATGGCTCGTGTCCATTGTTGTTCCGTAATGGAGATGATTTTCTTCTCTTTGCGATAGACAAACAGGGTTAAACAAATATGTATTTCATTCCCTTCGGCACTCTACCTTCGTTCCAGGTGGAACTGCTGACAGTGGATGACAGTGGTTGGGGTGTACAATTTTTATGCGCTTATATTTCATAAGGAAAATCCAATGGAATGATGTTGGGGAGTGCTGAAGGCTGAAAGATGAGATTTAAGAGAATAGATTTTAAGCGAATTGAGAATGGGATGCGATGTTTGGGAATGTGAATTGCTATTCGGAAAGATATGGGGTAACATAGAAAGGGGGGATTTTTTCACTTCAATACGAATTTGGTTTGAAAAAAAAAAAAATAGTCGTTGCCTCAAGCAACGCTTTTGTTACTTGCAGTCCTCAGTTTCGTTCAGGCTCACATTCAGATACATTTATATCATGTGTTGAAAATTACATCAATTTTGTAGTCTTAGCGAACATACCAACTACTTAGGGAAATCTTAAAACGTCGTTTTCAAAAAATGCAAGCTCAATTTCTGAGCAAAACGAGAAACACAACTACTCAGAAAAGGGGTCAACTAATAGGCACTAAAATTAAATATATTTTTAGAAATGTTGCTAAAGGCGTTCTATTATGGATGGTACGGAATATTTCTTCTTTGTCGTCAGATGTATTTACTCTTGAGCTAACTTCAAAACAAAATGGATTATCTTTCATCTATGCTGCTGGATTATCTTTCATCTATGCTGTGTTTACTTCAAGACCTTATATGGGGTCTTGAAGTAAACACAGAGAAGTGAAAGGTTCTGATCTTTCGTGATCCACTCGAAATGAAACGAAAAAGCGCTTTATGTTAAAGAAAAGAAGCCTTGAAAGTTTCAGGGGAAATCAATTACTATCGCGGGCTAGTTAAAAGTCGGATGATCGAGTGCGATGTTGCAACCGGTTCAGTACACCCATTCCTGTTCTCGATAAAAGGGAGAGTGATATGGATCGACGTTTTTATTAGTGGCTACAACCCCATCAAGCCCCAGATTGCGTCAGCTAGTTACGCTAATGTTGTTGGTCCCCTACGGCCAATTTACCAATTATTTAGTCTTAGTTTAGTGATAGGTTGTTTAGTTAGTTCGATAAGGCGTATATTAAGGTATATATGTATATTCGAATAAGTAATTTGAATTTTAATTTTTTGTACGTAACAAGTTTTTTAATTAAAAAATAGAAATAGAAACACAGAATAAAATTAAAAGTGCCGACGTTAAAAGTTAGACTACTCAATAAGTTTAAAATATTCAGGAAAATCTATGCTAAGCGCAAGTACGGAAAATGGAAGCGTAGACGCAGTCTTCTCAGAAAATAGGTTGCACATTAACTTAGTGTGAAATTAAATCTTCAAACTGATTATACGATTATAAGCAAATTCTTAACCTTTCAAAACAATCGGGTGACCAAAATGTTAATACAGGACAAGGAAAAAAAAATATTGTTGTAACTATTAAATTTTCTTCAAAGAAGGAAATTGATAAGGCAAGTAACACGATAAATTGAGAGAAAAATCGCATTGAATCGCTCCAAGCAAAAAAATACTACACGGAACCTTCTAGCAGAATCTACAATTAAATCTCAAGGCCGGGCAATATATGCTATAGTCAACTGCTAAATAATTTATTTTAACATTTATTTTTTTTTCTCAAAGAACATTTCCCTGATGTAAGATGTGAAATACTGAATGTAAGGCCATTTAATGAGAGTTTTAAACAACCTTCAATGGTGTGTAGCCAAAGTTCTAGGTTCAATTCCCGGTCTTTACGCCTCGCATTTTTCATGGCACCACCTCTTTCAAGTTGTTTACAACACTCAAAATGTTCTAATGGTCTATAGAAAAGCTTCTCAATTCTCACGTAGCACCTCCCTGTAGGTCCTTTCTACTAGTAAAAAAAACAGTAGCGCGCACAACATAAGTAGTTGATGCAGAAGTTAGGCCCTTGGACTCTTGTGAACTGTAGTGACGCTCAATTACGAATATTATTGATACGGTGTACAGTCAAACAATTAAAAAAAACGCTAATTTAAATTTTTTCAAATTCTAAAGCACCAGACTGTTCCGCTTAGTCAAAATTTTACAACCTTTATAAATTACATAATAGAAATTAGAGAAAAATTTTAATGCCCACTTATACTGAACTCGAATAGACTTCGTCAAAAGGCAAACTTGTAACTTATCATTACGTTCATGAATTTGTAAAAATAATTGCAGATAATAAATAAATAAATATTTGAATTATTACTCCGGTCCCTTAATTGGCCTTTTTTTATAACTAATTCACTTTTAAAATTCTAAAAATTCCATGTTTTGTACACAATACTGACGTTTGGAAATATAGTTGAAGAAACATCAATATTTATTAATCCTCTATCTCTGCTCACTTATTTGCGCCCGAGTAACACGCCGTAAGCTCATTAAAGACTAAATTGTAAATCAGGCTTGCGCTGAATTCCTTAACAAAATATGAAGTCTTAAGCCAGCTGGCCTTAAAAAACTTCTACTCCTAGCATATAAAACATCTCCACTCTTGGATGTCTCCTGTCTGTCCGAAATAAGAGAAGAAAACACCTCTAATTAACGTTGTTTCCTTAGTACTCATATACATGTCAGTTTCAAATGACAATGGCAAAGGACAAGCTTAGCTCTTTAGAAACACATCCAATTTCGTTCTCTAGAAACAACACCTGCCCAGGGTAAACATGCTTCCACGGATTCATTCGATAAATGCATGCATACGATTCTAAAAATAGATGAATAACAATCCCCACGTCTCCTAGTACCGCAGGATAGTTGACATTTGTGAGAGCCCTTGCCGTGAGTTACACGCGAGGGTGGAACAAAATGCTCGTGTATACTATTTTTAACCATCTATCTGACAAAAATACGGGTGCACAAAAGTAATCAAATTGAAATTTCAGGCAACACATGTGCATCGCTGAGATAAAGATACCAGTAAGTTGTTTTGTTCGGTTTTGAACTGAAAGGGGAGGGATATGGGCATAAAAATTGGGTGGGAGTTACTTTCAACATTTTCTGTGGGAAAAAATACCGGGAAAATTATTTTTTTGTGATTTGTTGTTGTGCTACTGTCACTGACATCTGTGCCATCAATTTCACGTCAAAGTATTCCTTAGTGTATTGTGTGTAGCATTCTACATCCTTTTGTTAAAAGCTAAGCGTGTATTTTTCATCTTCTTTGTAGTATATCAAATTATTCAACAACACAACAACCGAAAGAAACGTTTGCAACGTGTTCAAAAAAACGCAAAAAATACGAACAAATATTTCAAGAGTATTGATACAATATTAGGTCAAAGATTTTTTGACAGGATTTTGGGCATTTTTTGATTGTCCCTCTCACAGTCAAAAGCCGCCGGCCACTGTGGCTGATCTAGGTTTGGTCTCTCAACCTTCACCTTTTATATATTTCATGGCTTCTTCTCTCTGTAATTGGTGAACATGTTGAGAGAGTGTTCATTGTCTTCATTGCTGCTCAAACATATCTTTAGACATCCAACTTATATTGAAATTTCCTTCAACTCGTGTGCGTGTGGTATGTGTTTTATACGAGTGCCGTGGACTGTAACGTGGTCCATTCTTCAATAACTGAAGACTGTTTTGAATACGATTGCGTATTGACGACGACTTCGACGTGTTTTTGTCAATGCTGATACAATTCATGAATTGCAGTTTACAATACGATTTAACTTTCGAGCTAATCGAATATGTAGTTTAGAGAGAAAGGACCTTCAAATTTTCCTTCAGATCTTAAAACTTTTTCTTAAGAACTAAGCTATAAATCATCATCTTACCAGGTTTTAGCACTCTCAACAGACATATGTGCTATCGAATTATTTTCTCAAAAGTGGAGGGGGCGTGCAGTTTAATGCCGACTCCGAACGTAGACAATTAGTACACCCTGAGTGCGGTCAGCATCCAGAATTTCCCACTTACCATGACACACGACAGCCGAAAACTATCAAAAACTGATTGACGTAATATTCGTAGCTGACGCTCCAAGTAAGCAATCAATAACGGCATGCAATAGGTGACTTTAATGTCTAGGCAGAAGCTGAGGGAGCTATGTATATAGTTACTTTCTAAAAATAAATCCAAGTTGGACTCCTGTCATTCACTTCCACAAGAGCTGTCAAGGCAAAAAATATTTCTGCGGCCATATTTATGGGACGAAACAAAACAATTTACTCAACTACTGTTTGGGCAGTAAGTTGTGACAGCTGTCAGTTAATGTGTAACACGTGTGAGAAGGTGGGCAAAAGTTACGCGAAAACTGAGATTACTGTGCGCATTCTTTCGCTTACTTCTGCACTCTTTTGGAAACGGAGACAAACCAATTTTCGAACTTCACCACACCACACCACACTTTATGTAATTACCGAAGGTCACAACTTTCATCCCACTAGGTCGGCCTTAAACAATAACAGTGCCGCCGTGCACGTCCTCACCAGTGGATTGTAAACAGAAGTCCTCTACATTCGCAGCACACTTGATTCTCAATTTAAAAAGGAAAACAGCACGTAATTCCACTTTCACGGGGCGACTGCAGGGTGCTACTGGCACCGCTGCCGGCGTTGTTGTCGGCGACGACAGTAGTGGTGGTGACTGGAGAATGTGCCGACATGACTATTGCCATGAGAAGTGCTGTGAATACCAGCATCTTCAAGAGAAACGGATAAAAGAAGAAAAATCCTCTTCAAAGCTAAGTGATCTCAACGACTTAATTGGCTTTGCCATTGAATAGGCGAAGTGGCACGCAGGCAGATGCTGGAGATAAGGTGAAACAGCCATTTATCAGATAATTCGTATCTCAGCAAAAAAGGAGGAGTCCACGTTCAAAGTAATTTCCAGGGGCGCAGGAATGTCGACGCGGTAGCAACTGAGAAATTGAAATTGGTTTGATTTGCGTTTGGATGACACAAGTGGGCCGGGTGTGGATAGGTCATGGTGTGGTTGTCTCGTTGAGTAAAGTAATGAAATTCTTTCAATCAGAGGATCATACACTTGGATGGAGCTATGGAAACTTTGAATATACATTAAATGGTCCTCCTCTACAGAGGCTATCCCTGGTAGAGTGGCGGGAAATGGTAGAGAAAAAATAGGGAAAAATAAATCACTTCAATGATTTAGAGATTACACAGCAGCAGCTTTGACATGTGATGCCAAGGAGGGTTGATAGGACAGTTCAACACACCCGTTTATGAGACTAGTGGTCTTCTTAGAAATTCGAAGGCATATCTGTCTCGTTCGTTTCTCTCGAAGGAGGAAAACTTCCAAACAACTTTAACTAGCATGCTTCACCCAACTGAGACACTGCCTACAGTTCCCCTACTCCCCTGCAATACACACCGGTTTGCGTTTGCCCAACCGCCACGGGATGCTCGGAACAGACATCAAATCGCTCAACAACTGGGGTCGTTGTTCCTTGGAAATTAGCAAGATTGAAATATTAATTTCCCGCCCTGGCAGCAAACCATATGAGACACGCACGTGTGTGCAGGATTTGCTTGCAGGAAGTATGCCTCATCCACTGGAAATGTAATATCCGACACGCTGCCGCTGCGGTTGTACCTTTCATCCATCCCGCCCCCTGCCCCATGTCATATTTATCGAAAATCACTTTCACAGAGATAGCAGCAGATTCCCGCTTTTATTATTTTATTTATTAATTCGCTTTCATTCTTGCGTCGAAATTAGCTGAAATTACATTCGCACCAGGCGCCCCTATGCTTGGATATGCAAAGTGAGAACATATTTAACGAACAAGCGCTTTATTGAAGGAGGCGAGGATCCTTTTGTTTCAAAAGCTGACTGGTGCGTCTGCTTCGCGTATCTTGAATGAAGCTGCCTGGGTCGATGTGTGTGCTTGTTACGCGCTGTCGTCAGCCGCCAGATCGGAATTCGGATGGATATCATTTTAAACTTAATTTGATGTCAGCCGCTTGTAGGAAATTTTAAAGCAGCCACGACTGTGCGCATGTGAGGGCCGTGAAAGTTTGTCCTTCGGTGGTGTGTGAGGGGTGCGTAAGTGCTGCCGGAATTAAAATTTAAATGGAAACTTCTGCAGTGGAATGCAGAGGCAGTGGGTGGGGGCGGTGTTTTATGGTGACTACACCTCGAATGAGGGCGCATTCGCGCCAAGAATCGTCCGCTACTTTGAAGTGGTACATGTAAATGAAGGAACTTGGAAATGACTTTAATTTACAAATTTAGTGATACATGCAAACTTCTGCTTCGTGGTATGTTGCACGATGAAGGGGGAGGTGGGGATTCTTTCCTCTCGTAAAAGTAATGCAAATACATACAAGTTTGTCGCTGTTGCAACTTGTAATAGCCTAGGTATGGGACTGTGTTCTGTGTTGGAAGATTTTACTTAATTGCAGAGTTTTAGATTGTAGAGCAAATCTTCTTCTTCAGCAGATACAAGTAATTTCAGTTCGTTGCCGACGTCTTAAGCACAATTACGACTTTAAGCCGAGAAACATTGAAAACGGACATTTTGCTTTTATGAGCGGCTTGGGAATTACTTTAAATTGCATGTTGCTCTTCAGTGAAAGCATTTTATTATCCGAACCATTTCACAGTTGCCAAAAATCAATTTCAGGGCAGTGCCAATTTCACTGGTTCTCTGAGGGGGACTCTTCACTTTTCCTTGTGTGCCCAGCAACTATTTCAGACTGTAGAGCAATAAAATCGAAATTAATTACGATTCCTGTCCCGTTCACTTCAGGAACTGTCTCCTCTGAGTCGTTATCCATTTGAAGACATTCCTCCCAATCCAATTTTCGCATCTACACACAAGCTCTGTATCATCTCTACTGAAAATGATTTATTTCGATCCCCCGGTACGCCAATGAAACCCTTTCGCTTGAAAAACACACTACATGCTCGTGTATGAGCAATTCTCATCAGTAATGGATTTCAAAGCTTCTGCATAATGTATGAGTGGTTTGAGTTGACACCGCCAGTTGATAAAATTTCATGTGTTCCGTTATTTTCGGTACGTTTGTGTTGACACTCGTGGGCGGGTGGGTCACAGGTTGGAATGGGGCGATCGTCAGCAGTCGCGACACAGTGACGCGGTTATTGTGGGTCAAGGTGGGGGTTCTTTATTGATTCAGTTACTCTGACGCAGTATTGGTGGAAAAGTGACGCGAGGTATGTAAATATATGTGTGGGCGTAAAAATTTATTTATCTCAACCAGCGACGATACTTCCATCTTTCTCTATTTGCCATTGTCGTCATAAAAAGGGACGTAGTATGGTTTGAAAAGTTTTGCGTTTTTCCGCCAGTTAAGTAAGCCCAATCCTTTTTTCCTGTGTATAGCATATATAACACACAGAAGTTAAAGCAATTTAGGAGGTTGTCCGATTATTTTTAACACACTACCGTACAAAAATTACAGAATCGCTGGAGAACAAGCGCGTTTGTGATAGAATATTGGATTAGTTTTGGAGATACATTTGTAACAGAGGTTTGACAATGAGACAATTGTCTATTGGCCGCCGTGTTGTAGTAAATAAGCGTGCCGATTCACACTGTGAATGTCTCAGGTTTGATTCCCGAGCTTAACATCTTTCGTTTTGTTCATGGCACCATGTCTTTCGAGTAGCTGATGACACTCTGTGAGTAAAAGTTATATAAGAAATGCTAAAGTTTTGCCGTTCGAAGTCGGTAAAAGAACTGTTGTTCCCCCCTTCTTGTGATAGAAAAACAGCACAGATGCTGAAGACACTCGGCCTTGGTCTCTTCTGGGCTGTAGCTGTTATTTTAATTCTCTAGCTTTAGTCGTATACAAACTGAGGGTGTACCCCAAGTATTCAGTCTTGGACCTCTTAGTTCCTCTTTTTTTCGTAGGCGAAGTAATCCAATGACTTCTTCTGCTTACAATTTTGTCTCAAGAAGTATTTTATTTTTATTATTTCTTTCCTTCATAGTTATGTTGCTGCTAAGATCAAAATTGACCGCTTTAGACATAAACAAACAATTTATCAAGCTGTTGATGGACATGGTCTTGTAAGCCTAGTCTCTACAACATATATGCTCTCTTATCTTCTTCTCCTTTTACTGGCGCTACAGTCCATAATGAACCAGGTCCCTAACCAACATGCATCTCTGGCTAACACGATCTCCCGCCAGCTACCTCCAGTTGCGCACTCCAAGTTGTTTGAGGTTTTTCTTCACTTGTATGCACCATCTTAAGCTATGCCGTCCTCAGTTGTGTTGTCCCAATGGCTCGGATTTAAAAAAAAAACTTACGCTGGAGCAGTGGTGTCTATACACTCACATGGCCTAGCCGTCTTAAGTGTTGTATCTGAAGACCCTTGACCTGATGCATGCCGCAGTACAGCCTATAAAGTTCGTCGTCGACGCAAACAGGACCAAAAATCGCACGCAGAACTTTTCTCTCGAAAAGACTAAGGTCTTCCTCATCAGCTCTTAGTAACGTTCGATTTCAGCGCCATAAAGGAGATCATGCTGTTGTACAAAGTCAGTTTAGTCCTTCGAGAGGGGGCTCTATTATTCAATTGCCTCTTGAGCACAAATAAACAGCGATTGGCAAGAGTGATTCCGCGTTTGATTTCAGAACTGTTGTTGTTGTCCCTATTTACCGCGGAGCCAAGGGAGGTGAAGTCTTTGACTGCCCTGATATTTCTGCTGCCCAGTGGTAAGCTCTGTCCGAGACGTGTGTGTCCTTTCTTGATGACAACATCATACACTCGTCTTGCCCTCATTTATCGCCAACCCCATTTAAACTGCTTTCGCTTCAATGGCAACAAATGCCTCATTTAGGGATGGCTGTATTCGCCCAATCACAATGTCGTCTGCGTAAGCTAGCAGTTGAACGGACTTTTCAAAGATCGTGCCTCTGGCGTGCGTTACGCACGATCTTCTCAAGAATGATGTTGAAAAATACATTACAGCGCATCGCCTTGTTTAAAACCTTTTTTGACATTGAAGGTGTCTGTGAGTTCGTTACCCACTAAGCAGCGAGAATTTTCCATTGTCCATTCCACATAATCTGACGAGTTTACTAGGAATGCCAAAACTAGACATGACACTGTATAGCTCGTCTCCATGCACGTCGTCACTTGCGTCACATTGTTAGTACTATCAGTTTGTTGACGAACGGTTTCAGGCGTTCACGCAATACGGTTAAGAGGATTTTGTAGGCGATGTTAAAGAGACTGATCCCTCGATAGCTGTCGCATTCAAAGGGGTTTCCTTTCTTGTGGACCGTACAAGCGACAGATTCCATTCATCAGACACCGTTTCCTCCAACTATATTTTACAGATGAGCTGGTGCATGCGTCCCACCAGGTTATCTCCCGATACACGGCGACCACTAGACGATTGTCTCAGCTTTGTCCGACTTCAGTAACGATATTGCTATTTTGATCTTGTCTTTGTCGGGGGATCGGTATATTGTCTCTCATCTTCTAAATTGAGTGGAACTATCTGCCTAACATCGGGATAAGGGCCGTCATTGCCGTCAAGTGTCTGCAGAAATCTGCTTTAAAGATTCTCAGGATCGGATGCTCTCATATGCGGCGGCCTTAAAATCGACGAAGGCTTTGTGTGGATCTGCATTCTCGGAGGCATAAGGATCTATCAAGTTATCCACGAGCGGTAAAATGCATTCACACAAAACGACAAAAAAGGTCTTGTACGCGAAGTTAATAGGACTGATGCCCTTTTCGTTGGCACAATTAAAGGAATTTCCATTCTTGTGGGCAGATAAACGACACTTTCCTCTGACCTTTAAGTGTCCAAACAGATAATTTTCAGCTGCCAAATAGATCACCACAGGTAGTAAATCCGATTAACTAACTTTCGGTATCGGTCTTAATATTAAAAGCTGACATAGTGACGTCACTTTATGTACAGTCAAAACTATCAAACACAACTCTTTCTCAATAGGAACGGCAATAAACCCTTTTGTTGTTGGTTTACTCATCACTGTTCAAGTCTTCGGTACCGTTGCACTAAGAATCAAAGAAAATAACTATTTTCGACAAATGGTTGCCATCGTAAATCGAATTCAAAAACAATTCACTTCAAAAATGAAACGCATCCTTGGAACTCAAGGTTAAGTAATCAAATTCATTCAACAGCCACAAATCGATATCCATTCCCGGAGCAACGAATCGATAACTGTCAACAACAACAACGTTGGACGAATCGACCCTCAATTGATTATCATTCCAACGATGGCCGAATTTATGATATGATTCAATTAAGCCGCTTTATGCAAACAAAACCATCAAATGACAACCAACGGAACAGGCCTTCGGCCGCTACGGATCCTTTGTTCTGTTAAATGCGCGTAAAACAGTAAAATTCGGTCGAGCACCGCCTGCGCGGGGAGGCGGTCAAATTGCGGCTCGTCAACTCACAATAATGATGTTTAAACTCAACGACTCGTATCGGGTAACAATGAAAAATGACATCATAGGACATCGGGTTAACGGCGCAAGGTGTCAAACGCAGTCTAGCTGAACGCCCGCCCTTATCAGCGGCGGGCGCTTCTAAAAATACGCGACGCAGAACGGAGATGGTGCAAGGAAGTGGAAATAATGCCCACAGAGGTTGCACAATAGTATTCTGTGTCTCTCGATGGACAAGTTGATGAAAGGGCGGGGAGGGGGCAAGAGGAGAGGGAGATATGAGTTGTCTATATACACATGTGCGAAGAGAAGTGATTGATGATTTTAGTCGATTTATGGATTATTTCCCTCCTGTTGGCAGCATTGAAATTGTTTTCCAATTGGGACATTTCGTGTTTTTATGAAATACGAATTTTATGGCATTCAGTTGATAAGGGAAGAAAAAACATTCACTAGCGGTGAATGGGGATGAAACTCCAAAAATTTGAGGTGCCACTTCCTTACTTATAGATAGAAGAATTTCAGTTGGATTCCAGATAACAGTTTAACTTTCTGAGCATCTCAAGGGAATGAAGGTGCTTAAGTTCAGATGTGAAGCATGAAGCTCAAATCAATTTATCTGTGACTATATTCTTGAAGAGGGGGCTGGGGGCCTGTGCAGGCAGAGATACTTCGGTGAGCGCACTCACCCTGGAGAGATGCAATCACTGCGTCTGCCATTGCACAAGTCAAGTAGACATACATATGTACACACATCCTCCTCGTGGCTTCCGCTGTATAGCCATCACAACAAGCGGATTGTAATATTACTTTAAACAACAAGACTCCGCAAACTCATTATTAGAGTACACAAAATTCGAAAATAATAATAATAATAATTGAGTGGCACTACAGTCCATAACGGACCAGGGCCTAGCTTCTACAACAACTACACGTGTTGTGCATGCTATTGTTCTTCACGAGTAGAAGGGACCTACAGTTTTTTGCCGACTCCGAACGGCGAGATTTGAGAAGCTTTCCATAGACAATTAATACTCTTTGAGTGTTGTCAGCAACTCGAAAGAGGTGGTGCCGTGAAAAAAATGCTAGGTGTCCCGTCCGGGAATCGAACCCAGACTTTCTGTGCCGCAGTCGATGCACTTACCACTGCGCCACGGCGACCACAAAATTCGAAAATAGCCTAATTAAAAAAAAAAATAAATCCTTTATTTTGAAGAAATGGGGTATTAGAGTGATGTCCCTCCCGTTTGTACCACCAGCTAGTGTATAGGTAAAGTTGTGCACAAGTTTTTCTGTTCGATCTTCGGGAGAGGTATTTTGAATCTCTGCAGTTTTGCGTCTTCGAAATTTGTACAAACAATGGTGTTTTGTTGTTATAGAAGTTTTCGGATATCTGATTAAATATACGGCTTTTAATCCTTATGAGATGTAGGATTCTCTTGGTTTTTCGTGGAATTTTCAGGACCTTTTGTGATACTTTGAATTTGATTTTACTTTGTTTAACATCTTGGGTGTTCTGAAAATCTAGCTATTTCCCCTTTGTGAATTTTCGAGATTTTTATCATTAAAAATTTGACTTTCGAGAAAACTTTCAAACATTTAAAAATTTAACTTCCATTTGATATATTAGTGTAGACAAAAATTGATTTTATTTTTCAATACACTTGTCATCACCATTTACGGAGTACGATGGTGCGAGCAATATTTTTATAAATCTAGCATTTAAAATTCAAAATGTCCACCCAAATGTAGGCAAACTAAGCTTTTATGTGCCTTGCATTTTATTCCAAAATATGTTGAAATTTGATCTATAAATGAAGGACACCCGTAAGGCACATTGATTTTGTAAGTGTTTCGTTTTTTGAACGTGTGAGTCCACGACACTCGACCACAGATATGGGATTTGGTTTTATGTGATCACATGCCTAAGCGGCTTTTATCACGGGGTCCATTTTTCCAAGAATCGTTGAAAGGGCAAGACTGGTTATCCATGTACCAATTGAGATCATGCTTCAGGGACAATCACCCCACCTTGATTTGGTGGAGCGAGGCTTTTCGAAGACCTCTGCCGCTTTCTGGGTCGCAGCACCCGGTTGAGAACGCAACTCCACGTTGAGACGGGAAAGTCCCCTAATCACAGCCACTAGATAATTCCACAACAGGGCCTATCGCACGGTCAACTGAAACCAAAGTTCCAGGAACTCCTGAGCAGAATATAACCTCTGGTCAAGCTGTCACCACCAGTTGGGTTTCCTCAATACCTGAGTCGGATAGCCGCCATCCTGACACAAAATGAACTTTGGTTCCATCAGTGATTTCGTTGACTGAATCAAGTTGAATGAAGTGATTTATAATCCTAGTCATATTATCTGGAACAACACTGCTTAATTGTAGTGTCGCCCTTCCTTAGGATATATGCACATTTCTCAGTCGACAATGGACTATTTGAATTGTGTTGGAGTTTTCACATGTTGTGTTCACCTCTTCTGAAGTATGGGGTGAAGGGTTTCATTTCACACTCCGTAAGCCAAATGTGTTCACATAGGCTTCCACTGTCCGAATCGCAAAGGCCTAAAGACAAGTGTTAACAAAACTTGTGAATATGAAGTCAATTTTTACTATTCCCATGTTTCTTAGAATTCTCCTTCTAGTTCCATAGCTCCATAGTTCTTCTCATCTCCTGTTTACTCAATCAGTACACGTCATTCCATTAATAGTAAATCACTTTACTGACCTCGCAACGCCCCTTTTGCGGACGTAAACAACCCAATGAGTAGTTTCCTACCACAACCTATGTAATAAAGTTCAAAACGAGCCCCCAACAACCATCATCAGCAACTTCCAATGAGCCCATCAACCTCATCGGAAGCATTCAATGAATATGAACGCAATTAAATACAAGGACACCTCGAACACTGCCTCCGAGGCAGGCGTCAGTGGTCAATGAAGGCGGAGGTGCTAGAACACGGCACGTCGTTCTCTCCCTATTTGCTCGCCCAACAACAACGTTCGTTTATCACCACTTAACAGACATCACCAGAACGATGGCAAGCACATGAAGTCCTCTAACACACTCCAACACGGCCAACTCATTTCACAGCTGTTATCCTCCCTGCAACGGCACGGAAATCACTCCGAGATGGCATCGTTCCCCCTTATCTTCATCAGCAGCGCCAACATCAATTCGATTACACATCCTGGCGAAGCCGAACTCAATGGCCTGGTCAATGTAATCTCTGTCACTCCATACAGTGACCCTTTGTCGGCGGCAGTGGGAGTTTCGCAAATAGATGTGAGGCACGCGAGCGGACAAACCTTTGGCTTTTAATTTGCCGAGGCTTGTCGCAATAACCGACTGCGGGGGGAGTTCGAAATCGAAATGAAAACATCATCGTCGCTGGTCGTGACTTGTCGAGGCTGCTGTGCGAGGCGGGGTAGGGCGGCATAGGATATAAAAGTAGAATAAGCAAATCAACACAAATTGTAAAGCATACAGTGGTACGTGATACACATTCGTATCGGATGTATCTGCCCCCCCTGGGAGCCGACATCCTAACGATGTCTGGTTTCTAATTTTCTGCACCGGCAGCGTGTGCGATGGGCGATGGTTTGAGAGGCGTTCAAAGTTCTTGATTGCTGGCTGAATGGTGGGCTTTGCAGATGGTCAATGAATGGGCCTGACGAAGGGCGTGTCGTACGACCGAACTGTATGTGGACTCTTCGCATCGTGATGCAGCAAGGCGTCTATTCACCGCTATTTAAGACTTGATGGGGGCTCCGAACTCAATTCAAGAGAGATTTATATAGGGGCGTAGGTAATGCGCCGAACTGTTTGAATAAGATTAGAGTTCATCTTCACAGCAAATAGGTTTCTTACGTCAATACTGCGAGGGGAGGACGAATGCTTTGCCTTGTCATGGACGCAATTCTTTGTATGGATGGTGCTGGTGATGATTGAAGACAAATTCTTTTGTGCGTATGCATTTTTCTAGAGAGAATAAGAGCATCTGTGTTCTTCACACAAGCATATGTTCTGAAATCTACAAAATCCTTTGGCGGGGGTTTATTGCACGTCGTAAATATTTAAATAAGTTTGTGTGAATTCATTTTTTTCCTGCATCTGAGGAAGCCACTGAGTGCTGCAAGAATCATACGAGGATATCGATTTCCACGACCAGGATATGGCACAGAGTCTTGCTAGCAATAAAATAGTACATGGAACGAACAGAAAGGCTTAAAGATATTGAAATGGATGCGAATTTGGATAAAGTCTTGTGCCAACTGCAAAACGGTATATACAGCCTTTGATATAATTTTTGAATCATTTCATTGAAAAGAAAGATGCAAAGAGGATATTGGATACTGAATGAATAATGATCAAGGTATCTTGAACCATGATTAGCAGAATGTTTCATCTGAACAAGAAAGGAGAATTTCTTGCACCGTACTGTAACTGAAGATGAAGAATGGGTTAATACAAAGATTGCAATCGAACAAAATTAGTCACCAGACTTAATGCTGAAATAAACGCCAAAGCTGTCATACTCACGGTGAGAAGAAAATACAGTTCATTTATCAGAATCCATTTTATGTAGTGTATGTGGTTAAGGGCTGTTAAAACCTTCACACTACAACTCTAAAAAAATCCGTTCATGAACTTAATCCAAACACAGGGAAAAAGGGTGATTATAGAAGCATTCAAACAATGTGAACTTGCAAGGAACAACTCTTCGGTTGAAATATTCATTGAAATGAGAAGTCTTAAGCTTAAGTCTTAAGAGAAATCTAACATGCGTAGGTTTAATGGGTAACAAAGAAGAAGAAGTCGTTTTTCTAAGATAGTATCTGAAATCTCCCTGAAAGCAAGACAAAAGGAAGTCCTTACAGATGACCAAAAGAATTTGTAACAATTTGTTCATAAACTTAAAAATTAAGGATTGATATTGTGGAGGTTTCTTTTATGAACGCGTAAGTCTACCCCCGACACCCACCCACAGCTATATTAGCCTTTTGCATGATCTCTTTTTTAAATAACTCTTTTTTAAATAACTCTTTTTTAAATAACCTGCCATCAATGACAAATTCCCTTCATTTGGATTGTATTGGAGTTCTGAAATATTTTGTCCGCCTGCGTAAGGTGGACTGAACGTTTCGATCTCAAGTTCCGTCAGCCGAATGCATTCAAATAGACTACCACTGTTAGAAACTTAAACTTAGAGGTGGAAAGAATTCAAGTTGTCATCGAGATAGACGACGACACCCTTATGTTATAATAAAATTGGGATTCTAGATCTGCAGTCGTGATGTAAGGATTATATCTGTCTAAGGAAAGTTTTCATTTAAATAAAAGTTAAACTACATATCAAAATTCAATAACATGAATGAATACCTTTACAAAAATTATAAAAGGTTGCACTATTGGTAAAACAAATTGTCCTGTACAATGGGAATCAATTCATCTGAGCATAATTGGGAGTAATTTCCGTATAAAATTTCACCCAGGGGATGGTAAAAATAATCTCTCATCGCATTGCAGAAAACAGCAACAGTACGATAACAAATATTGAAATCACATATCCGCACAAATGTTTGAATTTAAAGCCATTAGACTTGAAAACAGCGGAAGTAAAATAAGGAAAACAAATGCAAATCAATTAAAACTATGTTCTATAACTTAACTTCGTGAAATGGGCAAAAAATTAATTGTCTATTACGACCTGCTAGAGCATGGCGAAACGCTTACTTAGACCCCTACTGTGTACAACTCGACCGTTTGAAGTAAGCAATCAAGAAAGGATAGAAATTGGCCAACAGAAAGTCAGGACGCACGTATCTTAATGAAACGGAAAACAATGGCAGCAATTGGTTAGAAGGCCACTTCCTTGATCTCTACGAAACTCACTTGACGGTAGATTTTTGCCCGACTGAAGAGCCAAATTTTTCGCTGATATACATCAGAAGTTTAACTCCGATGAAATAATTTAGCTACCAGGAAAATGGCAACTAACCAAAATGGCCAAAGTGTCCTTCATTGCAAATGATTTTAAACAATGAAAGGGAATGGTATCGGAACTGCACTTTAACGCGATTGATCACTACTAGCACACACTAGCACTCTTTAAATCTTACTACGTCAATTCGCAGCATAAACGCTGCCTAAGTTAGGTGTTCGCATCGAGAGTTATCACTGGAAAGCACGTACATTAGTTTTTATTTGCAGTAGTTCGCACTGTTGCTACTCTTTTACACGTTCATTGCGCAGTCATCGAATTCATGTCAACAAACAAATTTTCACTGTCACAGGACTATTTTTCAGAAAGGAAACTATCAGCAACACCATTTCTTCCTTACCCCACTGTCTCCGTTCATCGTAGAGACAGAAGGAGTCATCAATGAAATTGAAATTCCTTCTATCGTCCCCTCATAGCTTGGATTTGACTTGGACTACGTGTGGGTGAGACGTTGAATTGAAACGTATGCCTACGGTAGAGTCTGCATTTGATTTTGCCCATCGTCGAAGCGGATCATATTCCATAAGTGGTTCATTGGACTGAGGGGTTTCATCATGAATGCCAATTGCCAGCACTGTTGCTGGCCTTCCGGTGGTGCAGTCCTTGATGTCATTCAAATGCAAACCGTCCCGCAGAGGCAATCCTATTGAATTTCATTATGGCAAATTGTAAACCAATTTGAGTTGAACGACGATAACCAGCAATCGGGTACTCATGCCGGGCACTTATGGCGTGCGGGAGTAATGAGCGTTTATCCAGGCGATGCAGAACGCTCGCTTCAGCATGCGATTAATGTTTTGCGATACGTGTCGCGGTGAATAAATTAATTGGAAAATAAATTGCATTCGGTAAAGTGCATTAATTGCAGCTTTCCCAATTGTGAGTGCCTAGGTGGCTTTTTTGTTCTAATTGGATTGCTCACGTGGCTGTTCATGGGCATGTTCTTAAATGAGGTTATGGCATTGAGTTGCGTAAATCATTTCAACCGAACCGCGATTATTGATTGATCGCATTGATCACATGGATCGCAAGTGCATGAAGTGTCCAAATAACAGTGAGTGTGAAATAATTAAAATTTGAAGCAGTAATTACAGGAGACAGAAGAGCAATCTGTGGTAGGAAGTACAGATTACAGTTCTCACATGGTTGGAGTAGAAAGAGTTGGAAGTAGAAAGAGTTTGCACAATAACAACACGCACTCTTCTAGCCAACATTTGCCACCATGCCAAATGAGATATGACTCTGTGTATGTGAGATCAAAGCCAATGAAAGCGAAGGCTACGGTTAAGTGCGAATTATAATTGCGACATAAATTAAATGAAATGAAGTACATACTGTCCTAACTGCTACTCTGTGGAAGAAATCTCCTCCGCACATTATGATATGTGCGTTAAGATTCTATGTCCGGAAACTGAACTCCTCAAGTTCCTGATGATCTTTGAATAAAATACGCCAGTTCTCCTAGGTATGAAATAAATCCGTAAGTATGTAATAAGCCATTACTCAGCGCAACGGTGGATTAATTGATTGACCCTCGAATTTGGACATAGTTAACAGATGGATTACAATTTTGTTTTTCTATCTGTGGGTCCGGGTGCTACTCTATTACATCTAAAAGCAGCAATCCCCTTAAGAATTCTAAATGTACCATATTTAAAATGGAATTAGATAGCCATAAAGCTGCGGCTACTTGTCAATGGGTTATTGCATAAGGTCTGTTTTTTTGCTTTTGTCATACCTTGTGAATAATTACTTTTAAACCTGTGTGTTATTGAGATATCCCACATTAAGTTCACCCAAATTGTCCAAGAAGTGTTTCGCTAAGCATTATTTTCTTCTTTTTGCAAGGACTTAGCAGTCCCAGAGGAGAGCTAAATTGTTTTAACCACTTTCTCATCCTTGCAGTTTTTGCAGAATTCACTGTCAGAGATGCCGAGCCTGGAGATATGCACTGCACTCCAATAGCGTAGTTCTCTGCAAAAACACTTGTAGATGTCATAAAAGCGCTCTGTCCAATTCGGAACGGCAAAAGTATGTTTGAAATTTAGATGGGGTGAAATTGATTTGGTTATGAGGCAAGTGGGACTCTCCATCCATTTTCTTATTTTGATTCGCTTGGTGTTTTTGTTTATTGTAGAAGTTTGACTGCCGCGAAGAAAAGCATGAGACTTTCGAGTGGGATTTAGGACATAGTACCTCACCTGGGAAGCTCTTTATTCTCGTAATTCGCCTGAATTTCACTATGTCCCGGTACCCATACCAAATGGATACTGAAGTACTAAGCGGGATGTGTTAAAATAAAAGTTGTAACCTTCAAGGAATATGATCGCTGCATGGCTGTCGGAACAGCGAATAAATGGATTCAGCATTGTTTCTCTTCCATGACAGTGCCACTTTTATTGTAATGGTTTAATTCTGAGCCATCCGTAAATATACAGAGCGAGTCTATAGAGACCCAGTCCGACTTCTTCGGTACGTTAGCTTAAAAATTATCAAACATGAGTTGGGGTCAGGTGAGATCGATATTTCGTAGGAGGATGGGGAACTTTCAAGATATCGGGGGATCATAGTTCGGCCCACATGCCAAGTATAACAAAGTGACTGTTTCGGATATTGATTGAAAACTGCGTGATGCTGAACCATATTTAACTGGAACGTTGAGTAACGAAAGGAAATACACTTTGCCTAGATTACTGGACCAATGGGCAAGGTCTTTGGCAATACAAACTCGCCATATTCTGCATTAGAACATTTATTGCCTTGAAAAGCAATTTTTACTTACCACAGAGGGCTAATGTACAGTCTCAAAAACAAGGAATCAGCACCAATATTTGACTTGTCGGAGAACCAAATAACCAAACAGCTAAACACATCCTATGTGATTGAGAAGTTCAATAATTTCCTCATCATTGCTGCCAATCCGGCCTTCGTCCATTCTAGGTTAGTTTCCTACTTTTAGAACTAAGAACTCAGACATTGTTTGTAAGTTGTTCTTACAAGCTAGCTTTTCTTTGTAAGCTGAAGTATACTTTTATCCTTACTCAAGTCCACCCGAGGCCGCAACGCACTCCTTTCATAATTTACGCATAAATCCTTTAATGATGTCTCTCCGAAGGTACAAGTACATCAAAGGACGTCCTCTTTTCAGAGAAATTTTCCCGCGTACCCACCCGTCCGCACTCAACTCACAGACAGAAACCAAAGAACAAATACAACAGCAGCTACAATTATCCCTCGGCGTCATAACAAACAAATATTCAGATTCTCCTCAGCCCGGAGAAACTGCTGTTACTTCAGAGTGAGGGTCACAGCACGCCTCCGGCCAGGCCCTGTCACTCGCATGGCAGATGATGCGCACAGCCAGCGGCGGCAACTATTGTTTAGCGTGAGGAAATTCGCTCCATTGCCTGACAGGAGATGCCCCAATTTCGTTTTAAAGGCTGTCTCTATTTTCTGAGATTAAATTTATTAAATTTTCGCTTCATCAGAGGAAATGATGACCCTCAACCATTTACCCAGACAGCTCAGTATTTTCCTCCGTCCATTAATCTTCTCGTAAGGAGTGCGCCAGTGACGAGGAGAAAATCTATAAATTTATCTGTAGCGAGAGAGACTTGGAGCTGCTGCCTCAAATTCCCCACATGTTTCACATGAATTGAATTGAATATTCGCACTTGGCATCACTGTGGCTCGTCGCGACTTTCCCAAGAGTAATTGCAAGTAAAAGGATGCCAAGCTTTGGGGTGTTGGGAAGTAACGTGCAGGTAACAATTCGTGGCCACGATTCTGTGTCAAATTCTCAGGAGCGAGTGTCAACTTGAGGATGTCCTGTCCTTGGCGGAAGTGAGTTCGTGTTGCTTAAGAGGCTCTCCCACAACACTCAGTATCATTTCCTTCAGACTGACAGAGGGGGAGGGGGGGGGGGCAAAGTGTTTGTGGCCTGACGCAGCAGGCGAGTATTGTGAACCCAAGCAGAGGGGCAAATTGGTACTTGTCGCGTGTTTTGACGTGCTGCAAGGCTTTCCAATTTGCTGCGAAGCGGAAACAACTTTCGGGGTCGCCTTCAACTTTCGGCAGTTTACTTGGAGAATTTGTTGGAAGGAAATTTTCCTTTTGCTTTGTGCGGCAGAAGTTCATTCGTCTCCATGAGGATTTTAGGAGGACACTGAAGGACCGCATAATAGCAGAAACAGAAATCGTTAAGAGTTTGTTTAATGCCCTCTGACTTCGACTGGTTCTTCCCTCATTTCAGTCAGCTGTGGGATGAGGGTCCTTAATCAAACCAACAGCGAGATCTTTATGCAGAATAGCAACCTACCCTTCTGGTTAACTCGTCCACCTAAAAATAATGAGTCTAAGCCTCGTCTAATAGCGGCATCAGACAAGGATCAATTACCGTGAATCCATTAGCCACCCACTGCCGATTGATTTATGGCGCCGTTTCGAGGTTTGCCCCTGCCTATGAAATTTTCACGTACGCAGATAATCTCAAGTGGATAGCGGAGGTCGATGCATCGTATGGAGGGTGGAGAGGAAAGGAGCAGTGAGTCCCGTGAATAATAAATAGCCAGAGTCTGTGGTGGGAGCTGCGCGTCGTGAACCTTTTTATTTTATTGATTAATAGCGGAGCAAGTGAAAGGCTGTATGAGCCACTACCTACTCGCACACAAACGAGGCGCCTGCTGAAAACAAAAGGCTCTAACGAGACTCATTAATAACTTGCTGCTGCTTATCATAGCAGGCGACACAACGGGCGGGATAACGGGCGGGATAACGGGCGGGATAACGGGCGGTACATCAATGTTGGAAATGAAATTCTAATTATGCGCCTCCACGGAAAAGGATCCTTTCGCAACCTATCGTCCCGAGCGATAAGTTGTGTAAGGTAAATCCGTCCGTGTTCTCAAAGCAAGTGAGTTAAAGCCGATTTTGATTAATTTTGAAACGTCTCTACAAGCTAATGCCGGGGAGGGAATATCTTGAGACATGACTTAGATCAAGATGGTTTCGATTGAGTTGAGACTTCAAATCTGAAATGACAGATAAAACAATGTTTTCCGCCTTTGAAGTTCACCAAACGTGTCTCTGTATTGAACCCTTTTCAGGGTGTCTTTTGATCGGACTACGAGTGGTGCTCAAAGGGTGTGTGAGTGACAACGTCGGATAAATCAGGGAAGTTGTTGTGTGATGCAATTAACATTGGGAAAGCATCTGGCACTTGGCTGACACATTTCAGCAAAATCATACATTTCTGGTTCTGCTTATTTACATAAGTTCTGTTATCAATTCCGTCCTACATCAACGGTGTTTTCGTTGACAGCAACTAAGAATGGTATTTCGCCACTTCCTTTTCACGGCAGGCATAGTTGCCAATTGTAATTCACTGCATCGCGGAAGCTCTAAGTACGCTTACGCGTGAGTTCAATTGCCACACAATTATGCGGATAAAAGACTCGAGGCGTGAAAATTTTCGTGCGATTATTTTTTACTACTTTCGACTTGGATTAACTCAACAACCATACATCGATGAACTTAATTCAATTTTTGGCGGTGAAGCTCCATCAAGGACCAGTGTTTATCGGTGGTTGGTGAATTCACCCGAGGTCGTCCAAAATCAATTGTTGTTCCGGAAATCATTGATACTGTGCACCAACTGATATTGCAAGATCGTCATGAAGGTCACATGATCTCACATCGTTAGATTGAGACAACCTTAGGCATTAGTGGGACCAGCATACATTCAATATTGCATGAACATTTGTCCGTCAAAAAAATTTGTTCGCGTTGGATCCCAAACAATTTATCAAACGCTCAAAAAAAGGCTCGTGTCGATTGGTCGAAAGAAATGCTTCAAAAATACGATCGCGGTGCTTCGAAACACGTCTACGACATCGTGATAGGTGATGAATCGTGGATTTACGCGTATGTCGCAACCGTACCACTAGAACAACGCAGAACAGGCAATTCTGAGTGGTACAAAACCATTTGTTTGCCAGTTGTCTTTCAAAAAATCGGGAAACCAACCGCCGAAGACAAATCACTTTTCACCAAAACAATGCGAGCTCTCACACATCGGCTCAAACAATTGCATTTTTGGGCATTCAAAACATCGATTTGATGAGTCATCCACCGTATAGTCCTGACTCGGCACCGAATGACTTCTTTTTATTCCCGTATCTTAAAAAATAAAATGAGAGGTTAAGGTTTTTCGATACGGTTGATGCATTCAGAATGCATGTTTTGGAGATACCTCAATCAGAGTGGCAAAAGTGCTTCGACAATTGGTTCAAACGCATGCAAAAGTGTATAGATCTTTATGGGGAATATTTTGAAAAACAATGAAGCTATTTTCGATGATTAATATTTGTTTTTGTTCTCTAATTCCGATATGTAAAGGCAACCATCTATGGAGAACAACATTCCAAATATTAAAGTATTTAAGACATTTAAGTAAGAAACTGCGGCTTTATTTTTTCCCAATGACAGATTTTATTTTTATATTATACAAAATGTTTGCTTCAATGGTACCACGACTCTTCTCCTCCATTCTATTCTTCCAACATCATTCTGTTTTCGATTTTATATAGCAATACAGGGGGCGTAGGCATCATGTATAGCATAATTATATTTTCATGAGTCAGGAGTCTTGACCAAAGTTGCTGCAAATTTCGGTTGCAGTTGTTTCTAACAGTGGTATTTCGACGGATCCCTATCAAGTTATTGTTTATGGACTCCACATATGTCGGGAGTTAAACAAATTCCATCGCTACCTCAAAATGACAATTTTTTCCAGGGTTTTCTTCGGCGGATCGGCCTTCAGTTGGCAGCGTTTATTAGCTTGTCGTATAAAATGACCAGTTTGCTTTCTAATTTATGGAAAAAGAAAGTTATTAAGTCAAAATATGAACCAGTTACATCTGTTTCGTTCTTCTTCTTCTAAATATATTTTATAACTTTCTTTTGTATAGAAAGTTCATTATCTTACGCTGAAAAAAGGCTTCTGTGAACTCTGCTTCTTTTCGAAACTCCTTCTGCCGACAAAATGGTGCCAACTATAATCAAGGGTGTAGGAAAAATCCTTCTTGAAGTAAATTTTTGAACGAATTATCTACCGCATACACCATCGCATTTGTCTTAATGTCGTTCAACACAATGGGATAAGTTTTGCCAGTATCCCGAATACGACCCTTCTTTCATTCCAATGCGATTCGATATATCGTCGGATATACTCGTTCTTCAAAATTGTGTACCCCTGACCCGATTTACTCAGTGCACGGTGTACCAAGATGTGAATGTAGTCCGGATGGCAAAAAAAAAACTGACGACCACAATTGCTGAGGCACTTAGAGCGAATGGACAACAATGCTTCAGCTAAGAGGGTCTTTGATTCCGTTTTCTTCGAAGAAAGAAAGACCGAAGTTTGATATAGAGACTAAGAGATATCGAACGCTAGAAGGCTTTGCCTCGACAAGACAGACAAGAGAGCATAGCTCGGGCTCAAACCATTCAGGGGCTCTGGCCTGATTAGTAAGTAGGCACATGTCATAGAGAAACCCCGTGCCCAATCGAGGGTTCCCAACCCTTCCTTGTTGATTTTTGCTCTAAAATATATTTTGGACATTTCTAGTCAATCTTTCGTAACCATGTGAATTCATCTACCTTAATAATTCTCTGATGTTCCGAAAAATATGTTTACAACGATAAACTTAAAAGAACGAAAGTAAGGTCTAGCCATGCAAACAAAAATACATAAGAGTAAGAAACAGGGTGAAACAGTGAAATTTATGAAAAATAAGGAATCCAAAACTAACAGCCTACTGTAACGTGCAGTGTCACTGTAACGTGCAATGTTTCGAGACACAAATTATTCATTCACGTTAATGTGCTGAAGATCTCTTGTAGTCTTCTAGACAAATATAAATCAATCACACTATCATGTTTGAATTCCATCGCGGATATACATTTTTCAATTGAGACACAAATCATTTAATAGATTATGTGTCATGCGTCAAAATTTAAGTGCACTTTCGTGAACGTTTGAAGACTATAGCAGTCTGAAGTTGGTTGCAGTTCGAGTCAGTCAGAGTGTATAACTGCGCTTCCTTAATCTTTTGGCTTGACACTCTTTCAATAAAAACTGTCAAGTTAATTAATGACCCTCCCTATATCATAAGACACGTGGTCGTCGTAAGTTCAGTCTCCAGGGTTACATTCTTCAAGTCAAGACGTGGTGTGCGAGTGAAATCTGTGATTACTAAAATAGAAATTTATCTAACCTCAGGAGAGTTTATCATGAATTCCAGACTAATTTGTTTTCAAGCAGCGAAGCTCACGATTTCCCCTACTCACACCACTCCCTTCCTTTGACCAATTAACGTTTTCTAAGTTAAACGCTGAATGCTTAAAGATACCCCAGAAACAAATTATTCCCGGCACGGCTTCGCCGAGTAAGCTACAATGTGCGAAAATGAAATTAATTAATTTCTAAAAAGATGCTGGCAGTTTAACAGAATTTGATTAATTCCCTGCAAAGGCAAAGGAAGCGAAGTTCCGTCAATTGGGTTGAGTGATAGAGTGTTTTCCGCGAAGGAAGACTTGGACAGTGTGCTTTGATTGTTTTCTTAAGGGAGAGAGGGAGTGTTGGTATTGCGATAGATTACCTTCGAATACTGCTTGTCAAAAGCATCAACGAAAAATAACGACTTTTTGTTATTTTCTTGTACTGATATTTAATGCGGTGTGCAGCCTTAGTCATTTGGAAATGGAAGAGGTTTTAGATTTCTGTATGCGGTTACTGTCAGAATTGATCACATAATTCATATTTTGACGTCTTTCTTCAACTCACCAGCTCTTCGTAAAGCGTTCGCCAAACCGTAAACTAAAGATGACTGGACTGAAGTGATTTGTGAATGGGTATGGAAAAAAAAGGAGATAACAGTTCACTGGGCCCAGATACAGAACGGCAAAGTTCGGTGAAGATAGTCGTATGTTTTCGGGATCCATGTGTTTCAAGAGAATCGAATGAATTGCCTAGAGCCCAGTCTGTAGAAATAAAGTGAATCGATGTTGCCTTCCAACATGATAGTGACCCAAGCCACATAGTAACTAAAACGTAATGGGATTGGAATTGTGACCTCCTCCATCTCTGGATCTAAACCCAATAGAATACCTTTGTTCATTATTAATAATAATTGAGTGGCACTGCAGCACATGAGGGACCAAGATCTAGGGATCAAGACTTAGCAACTATTCGTGTTGTGCGTGCTATTGTATGTTCACGAGTAGAAGGGACCTACAGTTTTGTGCCGACTCCAAACGGTGAGATTTCAGACGCTTGGTACTTTTTGCGTGTTGTCAGCAAGTCGAAGGAGGTGGTGCTACGAAAACTGCGAGGTGTACAGATCGGGAATCGAAAATGGATCTTTGACGTGTGAGTCGACGCACTTACCCACTACGCTACGGCAACCACGACCCTCGTTTATTGCCCTGCCTAAAAAGCTATACGAATTGTGGTCAACGGTTCAATGGTAATGGAATCAAATCAACAGAAGCAAGTGCTTTGTGTGCAAAAGAAGACCACAGGAAGAATTAAAACAGTATGATGCCTTTAAGTGTGTTTAACGCATAAAATTAATCAAATGACACTTTTCGTGTTTTTTATTCCAAAATTTTCAGAGCCACGCTTTCCCCATCTTAAGTATGTTTTTGTTTCACAGTTAAGTTCAGCATGTTTATTTAACTCCATTTTGCATTTATCCATTTATTCTGAGAGTCACTGTTATTGCTTACGGTTCTTTGCTCGAATGTGTGGCGTTGACCAAATGAGGGGGCATACATATGTGTACCCGAAAATTTTGTTGCGTATACGCCACAGTTGCCCAGCTGCATATTTGATACAGATGCTTATACACCTTCGGGCGGGAATTAAAGTTATTATAGACTTCCACAGAAAACTTATAGCACAGAAGAAAAAAAAATAATCTTGTGGCAGATACGCCAGAGTGGAGTGTATCGCTTCGTACAGGCTATTTGCTGCTATTGAAGGCTGAACTTGATCCAAAATGGGCCCTGCTGAAAATAGTTCAGACACGTCTAGAACGTTTAGGATATTAAAAAGACCTTGACGACAATAAAATAATAAATGAATCACTTGGGCACTAACACAGCGCTAAGGCAACAAATTTACAACCTTTCAAGCTTGCCTAAAATTAAATCGCAAGGGTCACTGTACTTTGACGACATGCGGAGCGTGCTAAAAAGATTGAAACAACGCATAATTTCCGAGCAGACAGAAATTCTACCTCTGCCAAGACAAATTCATGTTTCAGCACAAAGAGGAAAGTTGCTTATATTGGTAACCATTTCAGACCCTAATGGTGGCAAAATAAAATTCGAAGGTCAATGACTCGATAATCTTCTACCGTGAAATCTCCACTCACTGGGTCTCGAGATGTGGAACTCTACATTGGCAACGAGAATCAAGTGTTGCATCAATTTGCATGCAAATTCCACCTACTCGGCGGGTGTTTTCAAACAGGTAACTCTTTCAATCGACCATGAGAGTCATGCAAAAATTATGCCGTCGCATAATAGGGACGTCATACATACGTTGTCGCATAAATAGCATGAAGCGGATGCAATTTGATGTAAGCCCACTCCCATCGCCTACACTGGTGCAATAAAGATCGCATAAAATTAAATCCAATTGACTGAATATCCATTAAAGACATTAGCATCAAGTAAGTCACTTAATTCAATCGATGCCCAAATAAATCATACTCCTTTTGGCGTCACCATCAGAGACCGTGTTGTGCTGATGTCTCCGAGCAGGGCTAATTTAAATTCTATTTGGAGACATCTGCCGCCTTCCCCCGACTGGAAGATTAGGACACCAATAAAAAATTGAACAGGAAACCCCATTTCAGGGTGTAATTAGATTTAACAACTTCGTAATGACTTTTGTTATTGTTGGCCGCTGTCCGGACTTAGTTTTGTCCCTTTTCTGAAATTGGACTTGTTGTTGTTGGTGTAATCTGCGAAAAAATGCCAACCACAAGCTGACCGCAATTTTCCTTAATTTAAATTTCAAATTCCTTCACAATAATTAATAGCACATGAAGCTGGCGGTTTTGTGCTTTATCATAGGGCGGAATGTTGCAGTGCTACTGAGGGTTGTGGAGGAGGAATTACCTATGTAAGTGATGCTAGTCGGGCTTATGAAAAGTCAAAAGTCAGTGTTCGAGGGAATATGGGCCTTGTATCGGGTCATTCATCATGAGTTTTAATTTTCAATAGGCTTTTTTGACAGATAATGCGTGACACATGTTAAATATCGTATGCCGAGCCATCATGTTGAGACTCTCACCGCATCAGGGTCTCCAAATCATTCATCTGTATTATGAAAATAATAAGCGAAAAAAATAACCCTGCCATGAGCAAATTAGAATCACAATTTACATTAGTGTATGACACTCCTCCAGTAAGACCATTACTAGCATGTGGTGAAATGACTATACCAGTAGTAGCTTAAAGCATACGCGAAGGCCATGAGGAATCGACTCGTCGTCGTTCTCAGCAACTTGGCCATGTTAATGAACCATGCGCTTTGTGGAATTCTAGCGCATGATCTCGGTGACCTCTGGTTTCAACAAGATGCCACTGCAAGCGAAACAGCTCGAAAAACAAAGAATTTGTGGAAAATTATTTTGGTGAACACTTTTTTCACATTTTGGTACGGTAAAGTGACCGTCTATATCTTGCGAAATTCAAACTTTGGGCTGTTTTCTCTAGGGGTATGGTGCCCCAGATCCTCAGGAATAAGCCAACATTACTCCTTTCATCAACCGAAAACCAGTCGCTTTGCTTGAACGAGACACCCAATATTAGACCTTCCGAATGGACCACCCCATATGTCGTCATGGTTAACATTTACATGAAATCATTTTTAAAAATTAAATGCCTTGAATTGTTATCTTAAGCGACATCTAAAACTTTTAGTTCACTTTCAGATTTGTGTATTTTATTTTATATTATAAAGGAAATGTTTGGGCTAATCGAGGCAGAAGGACTTTTGTATGCACACTGCATCAAAATAACGCTAAAATGTTAGGTAAAAAAAAAGATCACAAAGTCGTGCCGGGTTGGGAACTGAAGTAGAAAGAGAGAGAACTCACCACTGAAACCAATTCTCACGTGACTGCCTTTATAAACGAAGAGTGAAATACCAACGACATTAGTGTGGTATACCACAACCGCAATGTAGTCGCTTCGCATTGGCGCCCTACTGTGAACTAAATACCTGTTCTTAACTAACCGAATTCCTAACTGTAGTAAACAATGACGGAAAATCAATTCAATTTCAAAGTCCTCGGGTGCAGTGTGTAGACGCTACTGATTTTGGTAAAAAAAAAATAAAATCATTCATGGCGAAGGTGTTTCTTAATAATAATTGAGTGGCACTACAGCCCACAAGGAACCTGGGCCTAGCTTCTTCTCTTGTTGTGCGTGCTACGGCGAGATTTGAGAGCTTTTTATAGACAATTAATACTCTTTGAGTTTTGTCTGCAACTCAAAAAGGGGTGGTGCCGTGAAAAGATGCGAGGTGTTCCGTCCGGGTTTTTGAACCTAAACTTTCTGCGTGTGGGTCGATGCACTTACCCACTACGCCACTTGTTTCTTATAAAACGTAATTTTTACTACATTTTTCAAAAATGTATTATCAATTTTATTGAAATTGTAAATATATAAATTGATTGCTTGAAGTTATTTATAAATCCAAAAATATTGAATGCATGTATTTTCTCTTTACTTTCAGGTGAGTGTAAGACTTGTTTATGGGACATCACTGAATATAATCGTGAGTTTGCACAAAAAGATGTGACTATAGTAAATAATATAAAAACCCTCCGAGCTTAAAATAAATCGACAGACGAGGAAAATTTAAGTTTTATGATGTCATCATATATACCTGGTTGGGATTTACGAAAATTCAAAATTTCGTACCTGTTCGATATTAGAGTTCACTTAAACATATTCACGGTTCTGTGAGCCTCGTCCGTTTATAAATAGCTGTTATTTCGGAAAACTATTAAAAGCTTACAGGATATTTTAAAAGAGACAACCAGTCGATTACACTTGGAGTTAGTAGACACTGTCAGCAGCAAATAAACAGCGGCACATAACACTGTTACACAAAAGGTATGTTCATCTACTTCAGATACGCTTTCCTGCCCTTAAATTCAATAATTTCTGGTGGTTGAGCCTGCAACCATGTGGAAATCGGACCCGGTGTGAATTTGCTTCTTCTGAAATGACACTTTATAGTGAATCTAAAGCGCTTATGCGATGTTTTGTCTCTTTATAAAGTGTCAGTCAAAAAGGCTCTTTCTTTGGAAATCGAACATCGACAGCACATAAGGATGCACACTAAACAAGCACGAAGTACCTTTAAGGGAAAGCAGGTGTCAGGTGTACAAGCCACTGGGTAATCCAAAACAAAATACATTCATATGTATTTGGAATTGTCTTCTCTTATCGCCCATCTTGAATGGATCATTAAGAGCCGCACGTTCAAGTGCATCTATCATTGTTTTCAGTTGTTTTCAATTTCTTCTTAAATTTCACATTTCCCGGTAAAAATTGCAATATCGAAAATCATGTTTATTTTATTTGCAAGCACCTCCCTATGATCCTGATGAATAATACTCGTAATCCCAACACGTGCCTGTTGCTGTCCCTCATCACACCGCCTTCGAACCCTTTTCACTCTTGGCATGACAGTTAACGGTCACCGAAAAAACGGATTATATTTTACAAGAGCTTGTCCTGGCTAAGAATAAGTGTTCGCATTCCCACAGATGTCAGCACTGCATACTAGAAGGAATTCTCGGTCCTCTTAAGAACTAAGCTTTTTCCAGCAGAAGTAAACGTCAACGAAAAATCACTCATCCACCCATACCCCACTGGCGACCGCCACCACAACGAGCGAAAGCAAACAGAAGCGCCCAAGTGAAATGTCAAACATAAAGCTCTGCGTGACCAAGTTTCCCGCCAAAATTTCATTCTTTCCTCTCACGCATCCGACATTTCTGGGTTACTAGTTCAAAGCACCATGTGCCACATTTACTCTCTCGCTCTCTACCATGCTGGTTTTGCTGTGCGGCATGCTCTCTCACATTTCACTCGTTTTGCGCTCTCATTACGTAATCCAAAAAGGGATACATGGACATTCGCAGGAATAAAAGTGAAATTTCAATGAAAACGTCCTTGCTGGGCAGGGGAGCTTTGCACAAGAATCTGACTCACCCGCCGATGGCGTGGAGAGAGAGACTGAGCATGGGGACGCACAGATGCTGTAACGTGCTCACTGTAGGGATGTGTTAGTGTTGAGGAATCCTTCTAATCTCCTCCGTCCTCCGACTGGTGACCGACGAAACAAGAATCTACAACCGCAAGGTGAATTATCTCTGAAAAGCAGCAGCATCAGTGTCGATTGCGTGGGTAAACATTTGCTCAGGCTCAAAACGGATATGGGCGGCATAGAAGAGGCGTGTGTCGGTGTGCCTGTGTGCTGAATCGGGATCACTGCGAATATGTATATGGGAGAGGGACACGAAGAAACGTACAACTTTTTTGTTTTCGGCCCTTTTTGGTGTTCGTTCTTGTGCAAAAAGGAACACTGACACTGACAGTGCCACTGGGTGGCGAAAGCTTCCTTCTGTTAAACTTCATTCTTTTTGCCACTCGTATCCTTGTTGGCCGAAAAAACTGTTACGGTTCCTCTGACATACACAGTCGGTGATTAGAAAACGCGCTATTCGCATATTCTCGTCTTCTCTTCTGTCCTGTGAGCCTTGTGAAGCGTAAATTTGTGCCGTGCGTTCAACAAAACGAAGCGAAACGGAAGAAAAAAAAAAAACAGAATTAGTGAGTAAAATGTGCTCGGTGGAGTGTTAATTTCAGAATCCTGCAGGATAACAGTGATGAGTGCGAATTTTATTGCCTGGTTGGGTGCATTCTGAGTGCAGGGTCCTTGGCACACATAGTGCATTGTTTTTTCAGTTCATCCTAGTGCAAAAAAAAAAAAAATATTATCAATGCTATGAATTGGCTGTTGTTGTTCTTGGAAGGATTGAACGCGTACCGCGGTTGTGTTTAAAGTTCAAAAGTCGCATCAAGACACCTCACCAGGCTGTCCCCCGGTTTTATGTGTCACAAGGTGATGGCGAAGATGTAGAGATTCTACAAGGATACACAGAAACAATATGAAACTTTGGAGTATCAATGGATTTTGAAAGTTGGTAAGTAGACCCGCGACCAAGGTCACATGGCAGCAGAGGATTTCTTGAAGGAAAGCGTTAAGTAATACGAAGCCAGGCCAAGACATTCCTTGCTCTTTCTGTGAAGATAGTGGTGTCCTTGAAGGCGATGTCGAAGTTTTTCGGTTCTAATGAAAATCGATTTCAAAGGGAATTCCTCCGGGGACAACTTGCAACACCCCAGAAATTGGTCCTCAGAAAGGATATCAAATGGCATGATAACAAAATGAAAACACAGATAATCGGAGAGCAAAGGGACTTCATATGCATGCGAATCACCCATTTGCCTTGTTATGTAATGAAGTTGTCTTTGAATGGGGAACACAACAAAAGAACTAGGCCAGGCTGGCTGGATGATGTGAGGCAACTGACAGGTTTGGCTTCTATAGCCGTCGCGTTCGTTTTGCCAGGTTAATGTAATGGCCTGGCAGCTGGGTCGTCGCAGCACGCACGGATAATTTTCATTTTCTTATGTTTTTGTGTTTTTTGGATGCGACTTGTTCTCCTCCCTGGTTTTTGTGTTTACTCACCTTTATTTTGCCACAAGTGTGTTCAATGTTGATGATGATGTTGAGTAGGATGGAGGGAGACTATGTGTGTTGTTTTTGTTAATTTAGAGCTGATTATAGTTAGCAGTGTACTAAATTCTGATCCTGTTTTGGGGTTCCTTTGTGCGTTTCATTTCATTTGATTGGCTTAATTTGGCTTGGCTCTAGGATACAGGTTTCAAGGAGGGAAGAGAGCGGAGGAAACTTTCCCAGTTAGGTAGAATATCTTTGATTATTTGCTATTTGATACCATCAGTCGAAGGCAGAAATGATTCCATTTGGGATTTCAATTGGTGGGCAGATCGTAATCTGATTGTTACAGTCCTGGAAAGAAATCGAATGTCAGGACTCCTTTTTCGCTTAGTGATACCTTGCTGTGTCCTGCAGGCAGAAAGCAACATTTATATGTATTCTGAATGGATTTTGCTACTGCTGGGTATAGATGTCAAAGCCTTTCTACTGGCATGGAGGTGTTGTGACTTTAAGTGAAATGTCTGAAGTTGTAAGTTGAGGTGTCTCAGTTGCTCGATATTTAGTTCATAAGAGGAATGGTGCGGTGTTGATTCACATCATGTCCAATTCTCATTTCATGAACTTGTCTCCGAGAAAGACTTGTGAAGTGGATCACAAGATCTGTGATCTAGGCTTAAGAGGCTACATAACTCCAAATAAGATTGCCTAATGTCATATGATAAAGGAATATTGAAAAGTAAGACAGTAGGCATGTAAGTAAAGGTTGTTTCAAAGTGAAGTTTGATTTGTAAAGTAAAAAAAAAACACAAAAATTTGCAAGTGAATTTACAACTTTTGTTGTCAGTTAAAAGAACAATTCATGGCATTTACTTTTTAAAAGCCCTATCATGCACATGTTGTCCGTGACTTCGTCTGAGATGATCCATTTGTAAGGTCCAATTTTGTTTGACCTCTTTCTCGTGAACATCCCCGGTGAAAATAGTCCAAATGTGTGATATTGCATGATTTAAGCGGCAAATTCATCGTAGCAAAATTTTAAATTAAGTTCTCACAAAAATCCTTTCTCAATTAGTTTACTGCTACACGCGCTGTATGGCTCGTTGTACCATCTTGTTGAACTTGAGCTCATCGATACTATGAGCTTAAATTTCGCAAAACAAAGCTGCTGAGGACGACGACGAATCTGTTAGGTTGGTCTACGCATACACTTTGAGCTTCAGCTGCTTTAGTCTCTCCTCTACGTGCTGAATGTTGTCTAATGGGTCATGTATCATTAACTTATGTAAACTATGACTCAAATTTGCGAATGGTATGCTTATTGTTTGGAGACGCTGTTATGATTCGATGGCTCGCCAAACGATACTAAAAAAAAATAACAAAGCAGTTTTCAGTTGTCATGCATGGTCTGTAAAACAAGGCTATTGAAAATCAAACCTCACGATGAATCACGCGATGTGATCATGAGATATTTTGAGCTTTAAATGAAGAGGGAGACGTTTTTGCTGTGCTCCGCACACATGTGCAGTTGGAAAGCAGTTCAGCAATTTCTTATTCATCAGATTCAGGTTTCAGAATAGCATTAGGAAAACCTAGTTTTCGTGTCAAACTTCAAAGAATACTAAGGTACAGATCGTGGATCTTGAATCTTTAATATTTCATCTGTACGTGTCAGGATTAGTTGCACGGTTTTGTCTCATAAGTTTCTCCTGTAAGGGAGATGCTTAAAAGTCGATATTGATATTCCAATTGGTTCTGATCCTGAAACGAAGGTGATGTGGTATCAATTTTGGCTTATTTATTTCGCTCGAAATTTTCTAGAATGTCCTTGTGATGTGGTACCGTCCATTGAACTGCTTACAAATCACGTTTGAGAGGCGACAGTTAACGATTGTTAAAGAGGTTAAAGAGACCAAATCTAGTAATTTTGTATTCGCCTGGCTATCCGGGAAGAAAAACCTATTCCGCGTCAATATTCTGTTCCAATGCAGCTTTGGGTAGAAATCAGAATAGAGCGCAGTGCATTGCTATCACTTGAGCTTGAAAAAAAACTCTACAATAAATTTAAAGGCGTGGCCGACGTGGCATAGTGTCTAAATCTGATGACTCAGACGCTTAAGGTTTAATTCCTTCAGCTACCGAATTTTTTTCAATTTTCCCCTGTTCGATGTCGGCAATAACAGTCCTTGGTCCCTTTTGAACTTAAGCGCCAACCCATTAATTTCCATCTCATACCAGAATTTACCCCGTTCTCTTTCTCTCTCTTCACAGTTTTTCGCCTCCACCCAATGCCCACGCCCTTTTATTCCTTGCAAATATAAAAACATCAAACAAGCATACATTCACGTCCAAAAACAAAGTAACAAGTACGCAGACATTTTTGACGATAATGCCCTAAACCCGACTAAGCCACATTTGGCAACTCCGACCGCGCTCTGAAAGAGTTTTCCTGCGTTCTTCGCCCGGAAACAACTTCCATTAGGGTACATGTGTGATCATACATTAAGCAGCTTGTATCTTGTATCCTCCTCCGACGAAATATGGGATTTTATGAGATTTACTGCACCCGCAGCAGGAACCCTGTCCCATTATCGATTTTTTTTTTGGTTTTTTCACCCCGCAAACCTCCGTCTAATGTACTTTTCTGATTTTACGATACTCACATCTTGTGTATTTAAGACGTTCGATTAAACCGCAAACTCACCATGTGTTAGCCCAGTTGCTAGTGCTGATGACGTGCTGTGATGGATTAAATGTTGATCTACAGATTGACCGAAGAAGATACAAGCATACGTCGGCAGCAATCCTCTTAGAGCACGCACTTGAGGTGACAGCAGAACAATTTGGTTGAGAGCAAATGAGGCGTGTGCGTGCGCCAGGCAACCTGCCTACCTGCCTGGGTAGGCATTGTGAAAATCTCTTCACCTTCAGACGCAAAGCGGCTTACGGCTTGATTCGATTTGACGGCAATTTAATTTCACAGATGCCTTATGAGCGATAGAAATGTAATCGAGTGTGTAAATGGGTGATTTGCATCCATGCCTGAGAAGTGGCGGGAAATTATCTGCCGAATAGGATGTGAGCCATGAGGTTAAGTCTGATATATGCATGTTGTTCATTTTTTAGGGGAAGTGTGTGAGTTTTCGCACTTCCTTGGGAGACTTGTGCCATAAATCTCTGCAATCCTCGATGATATTGCCATTATTTCAAATTTCGTATAGATTTCCTCCTACACATGGTTGGGGCATTATTCAATGGACGTGATAAATTGTCCAAAATATGTGTTCACCTTCTTCGTCGTTTTCTTCTACAGCTGTGTGCAACTTTGCTTTTATTTCTTCTTAGCATTCGGGGCACTTGTTAAGAAACTATACGTGTCCTTGAAAGATGTTTGTTTTCTTTGAGGTTGTATATTGTACATTGATTTGATAAATGTCTGCTGTTTTATTATTTCTTAGCGTGTCATACTCACAACTGCATATCGAATATACGTTTCATTTCGTGTGACTTTTGTAACATCATCCTTTGGAAAATCGTACAAACCAAATCAATCACAGGCACGATCTTCCAAAACTACATTCAGCTGATAGCATACGTAGATTGCATTGACGGCAATGTAAGAGTTTTGATTTAGCAGCAAGTTTTTGCTAGAGATGGTTCATGAGGACTTACAGATAAAATAACAAGCAAGTTAGTTCCTCTCTCTCCGTTGTTATGCAGAATGTTCCACTCAATTTGGACGATGAGAGACAAGAATTCCGTCCCCTCGACTAAGACAAAGTCAAGATAACAATATCAAGACTGAAGTCGAACAAAGCTGCTGGAGCGGCCGAACTGTCCGCAGAACTGTTAGAAACAGCAGGAGATGACCTGGTTGGGCACATGCACCTGGTATCTGTAAGACATGATCGGATGATAGCACGCCTGATGAGTGGAATTACATCGTCGTTTGTCCGGTCCACAAGAAATTAGACCTCTTCGACTGCGCCAACTATCAGGGGATCAGTTTCTTTAAGATAGCGTACAAGATCCTCTCTACCGTATTTTGTGAACCCCTGAAACCGTTAAACAACCACCTGATAGGTCCTTATCAGTGTGGTCTCAGGCCAGATAAGTTCACCATCGAACAAATCTTTACACTACGGCAAATCCTCGTAAAGACCTAAGAAGTGCAAATCGACATGCACCACCTATTCATCGACCGCATATGACAGCGTGCATAGAGACGAGTTATCCAATGCCATGTGTAGTTTTGGCATTTCTACCAAATTCGTCAAATTGTGGAGAATTCTCACTTTTCCGTCAAGGTCGATAACGAACTCACCGAGATCTTCAATGCCAAAAAAAAGTGTTATACAAGGCAACACGCTGTCATGTGACTTTTTCAACATCATTCTTGAGAATATCGTGCGTAATCAACAAGTCACCGCCAGAGGGACGATCTTTGAAAAGTTCGTTCAACTGCTAGCTTACTCGCACGACTTTGATGTGATTGGATTAATACAGCGATCGGTTAATGAGGCATTTGTTGGCATTGAAGCAGAGGCGGCTAGAATGGGTGCAGCGATAAATGAGGGCAAGACCAAGTTTATGCTGTCATCGCAATATCCGACGTCTCCGACAGAGTGTACCACTAGGCAGTAGAAACTTCGAGGTAGCCAAGTACTTCATCTACATTCGCTCCGCGGTAAAAGGGGACAACAACATCAGTTCTGAAATCAAACGCGATTCTACCAATCGCTGCTTCTTTGGGCTCAAGAGGCAATTGAGTAAGAGACGAAGGACTTAACTGGCTTTGTATAACAGCTTGATCATCAGAGTCCTCCTTTACGACGTAGAAACTTGGACGCTACTAAAAGCGGATGAGGACGCCCTTATTTTTTTTTCGAGAGAAAAGTTCTGCGTGCGATTTTTGGTACTTTGTGCGTTGATGGCGTCTGGAGGAAACGATTTAACGTCGATCTTTATAGTTTCTACGGTAGCATGCGCCTAGTCAGGTGCCGTCGGATACAACGCTTAAGATGGCTAGGCCATGTAGAGCGTATGGACACTACTGTACCTGCTCGAAAAGTCTTCGAATCCGAGCTAGTGGGACAACGCAACAGAGGACTACAACGCCTAGACTGAGATGGTGCACACAAGAGCCTCGACCAACTTGGAGTCCGCAACTGGTGGCAGCTGGCGAGAGGTCGTGCTAACTAGAGAGAGATGTTGGTTAAGGCCCAGGTCCACACGGACTGTAGCGCCAGTAAACGAAGAAAAAGGCAATATACGAGTAAACAAGCAAAGTTTAGAAAAAATGTTTGAGAAGGAACTGCGTCTAGAAGGTGTCACTGTGTTGGGTGTTGTTTCATCACGTCGGATTGTGGGGCCTTACTTCATGTAAAACTTACTTTTCTAAATCTATAAAAATACCACAATCTGGCTGAAGAATGTTTTTTTTTTTCAATGACACATATGACTATAGCGTAAATTTATTTTTTCTATATACGTTACTACTTACTTATCTATACATACTTTATCTTGCTTGCAAGTGCCTTCAGAAAGGAAACATTCGTGGGAGCGACTCCATTTGTTTCGGGAAACCTCCTCAATTCGGTTTCTTGGTTCCCGCGTTTTGAAACATAAATTTTTTATTTACAAATTAAATGCAGTACTTACACGACGGCAGTGACACTCCTTTGAACCTTTTTCACATTCCACGCACACTCGCTCTGACAATCCGCGGTACATAAACTTTTCTAGCGCACTCTACGTGAGGGCAACCCCTCGTCGAAGAAACGTTCTAAAACCCTATTCAACTTTAAATTGGAAAAGTCTCATTTGTATGGAGGGCCTGGAAGGCGGTTGCTGCTGCTTTGTTTGCCTGTTTTGTTGGAAGGGCATTGAGGGAGGGAAAGAATGACGAGGCCATGTTAGTGCAGCTAATGGTGATGGTAACATCGTCCAAGTCGAAGGATGCAATATCTGCAGTGAAGTGTTTTTCAGTTGCAAATACTAGACAAAAGGACCGCATAAGTGGGGATGGGATTCATAATTCATCTGAGCAAGGTCATGGAGTGAAAATATTTGAAGCGGTGAATTCATGTATCATATCCCATTGTGAGTGGTTTCGCTTTGAATCCGCGGGGAACCTGGCGCAAATGCAGTGCACTTGGGTGAGCATGGGATTTACGGTAGTTTCGATTTTTGTTTGATCTCAATCGGTGGTGGGTATCGAATAAAGGAATCAATACGCGAGGGGTGAATTTTTCGCTTGAAAAAAATTCATTTCGGTATTGTGCAGTGAATCGCCGCCAAATGCCTCCCACAAGCATAAGTTATCGAATCATAGGGCAGTACGTATAGCCAGCTATAATCCCGGCTTTTATTCAAGTGGAGGTAGAAAGAGACAGTTCTACCTCTTCTTCCAACGCAGTTGACTTTATTGGCCCACAGGCAGGGGATATCTGTGCGTCTTAATTTCGGTTATCCGCACACATGCAATTCCTGCAGCCGTTTTGTTTCAATTCTCTGGCGGTCACATTTGAGTAAGGGAATCGACCCTGACCTGGTGGTGTGTCCTACACAAATTGAAAACCCTCCATCCGGGCATGTTAATAATTCATGGGCCAAATCAATATCGAATTGGGCCAGAAAGTCCCTCGTCCGCAAAAAGTAAAGCCCTGCAAAGATGTTCATTTTTCCCCACAAGATATTCAATCTGTGCAGTGAATCGACAACGAATCGATTTAAAGTTTGTTTCATCCCTCCAAGAGGGCGGGAAGACAACTTTTCGTTTCCTTATAGTGAACTAATGTTGTGGCACTGAACCAGTTCATCCAAGCATGTCCATTTATCTTTCTGGGTTCTGGCTTCTCCGATTGAATTTCAGAAGGAGCACAGGGCGGGAGCGTTTGTAATGTCTGCCCATTCAACGACCACAGGTTTCTGAGAAGAAAGGTGATGATGGTTAATTTCTTTGCACCCCCAGATATGTTTGTTTGACCAAATTGGTATTTCTGCTTCCACTGGTCGCCTGAAATTTATTCATCTCAACAGGAGAAGTGGTTGGCCACATTCTGGGGCCACTGCCCGGAATCAATGACGGTCATAATGGGTTCTGAGAGAGTGCTTATTTCTTGATTTGTTTTTGCTTTCAAATTCGGTACTGGAAATGAATGAAGAATGACTGAAGGGAATGACAGAGTGAGAGAGAGAGGGAGAGAATTACCAATGAATGGGAGCTTGTAGGCGTAAATGATTTGTGAAAATATCGAAGGGAATGGACGTCCTGGGAGATGGAAAATGAATGAATATGTTAGAATTTGCAGTGCCGATTAGGAAAGGTCACCGTGACATAAGGATTCTATATATATTTCGGCGATTGTGGAGGCGGTTCCAGAAATGACTTCAATTGATTTATGAGTCAAACCCTTGGGATGTGGGGTGATTTTTCTTTGTTCTCTCTTCTAAATGCCTTATTTAGAGTGTATCTCAATTTTAGTCCGGTCTCTTGTGTATCGATGCTGACGGCATTATTCTTTTCGTGTCAAACGAACCGCTCTTCTATGTTGCCATTGACGCTGTCAATTCGTTTGGGTATGCTTCAAATTAGTTTCTGAATGAGTTCGTGCGGAATACTGAACCACTCAGTCAAAATGTGGCATTTGGTATTACGAGGTCTGGTTCTTCTTCTTTGAAAATACAAAAATAGCATTTTTAAGCCTTTAAACGTTCCATCCCTCTATATGCTTTTCGGGCCTTTCGAGGATTCGAGTTTCGTATTTCGAACTTTTGTAACTGCGAATTGTGATTTTATGATTTCAGGTTTTAAAATCTTTAATGGTTGATATTTATTTATTTTCATACAACGCATAAGATGTATGGACACCACTGCTCCGGTCCGAAAAGTCTTCGAAAATGAATCACTGGGACAATGCAACATAGGACAGCCTAGGCTAAAGTGGCGCACACAAGTGGAGAAGGACCTCAACCAACTTGGAGTGTGCAACTGGCGGCAGCTGGCGAGAGATCGTGCTGGCTGGAGAGGCATGTTAATTGAGGCCCAGGTCCACCCCGAACTCTAGCGCCACAAGAAGAAGAATATGAAGAAGATGGTTAATTTAGAACCTCACCACAGTTTCCGACTAGCAGGTGTGCATTTCTGACATTTTCTGATATTTGCTTGGTGCAAGTTGCCCAAGGTGACCAACCGCGCGTTGAAGAAATTGTTTTGGCTAAATCTTTGACAAAAAGAAAGGATTTAATAAATTTCGCATACTTTCCGAATCCTATAGCTATTGAGGTCTCCAAGAGGGGGCAGCGTACCTCTCAAAATGAATAATCTCTTACAAAAAATTTAATTAAAATTGTGACATATTTTCCATTCGAGTCCCTAAACCTGAAACTCTCCTGAGTTGTTGTCAATGCTTAAAAAGAGTTAAGCTTGCTAAAAAATTTATCAATGCATTTTAAACCCATTGTGGAGTTCACAGGAAACATGACTGTATCACATACTTTTTAAAAGGGGGCATGTCCATTATGACATTTTAGTGTCTTAACTTTTCCGTAATGGACGAACCTTCGAGCCTAAAAGTCCCCGACTTTGTCGTTAAATTTAGTTCCTTTGCTTCCGGGTAAGCGATATCCATTCCCATTAAATATGTCCAAATTAATTCCCAACCCAATATAATAAAACCGTATCCAGGACAAAAAAATTATTTGAACAACCAAAAGTCAGTTTCACCCACCGGAGTCGAATTTCATCCTTGACCCCGATATGATTCAACTGAAGTTCAAGGCGTCTGCGTCATCTCTCAAAGTCAAACTGGTATTGTTTGCCTAAAAATGACATTTCCCGCCTTTTTGTTGTCGACGGAATGAAAATTAATATCTACAAGGTTTCGTCTCGAATGCCAAGTTCATTGTGGTACATCCGGAGAGAAGGGCAATAAATTAGATTTTCATACCCAAGAGAGTGTACATTTCCCATTACGACCAGTTCCGCTGTTTGCTACCCGCAAAGGGATTTTGAAAATCAAACAATTTTAGGAAAGCGAGTTGAAGCCTGTACGTTCATTTGCAAATGGGTTGGAATGTATGCCATATAAACATATTTTGGATTTGTTCATAAAATTGAGTTCTAGCTTCAAAAAGAAAAGAACATAAGGGAGCTGTTACTAGTCCGATGTCATGGAAATGTCATGAGAAAGGTTTCCACGAATCTTGCATAAAGCATTTTAGGTCCACTCAAAATGAATTACAGCCATTAACGTCATCCCTTAGGGCTTAAAAGTTGACAGAGATCTGTCTGTAAAACGACAAAAAGGATTACATTCATTCGTTTCACATGTTGTCGTTGAATTGAAGTTTGACCGCTTGGACGGGGACCCTTGTTGACCCACAAGAACGGCTTAATGGACCCCATCCTCCTATAATTGAGTTATTACAAATCGGAGCTATACTTGCAAAGTAACTTTTCCCCAGCCTGATCGTCTTTTTTGGGTCTCAACAATTATGTGATGCCTGCAGAGAAACTAACATCCGGAGCATTCTACGGACGCAATCAAGTTAACATATAATCACATGATTGTCTAATATCCGGACTGCTTTGTGCTGGTGCCCGAGGGTACCGCACCCGAGGTTTTGCCATTTTCAAGGTCTCAGGACTCCCTCCCCGTGGCGCTGCTTCCGTCTGACTGTGACTTTATTATTCCTGTACCGCCTGTTTGCCAGCAGCCGTGACCGGAATCCGTGAATAACTCATAAAGTTATATGGCCTACAAAAAGGTACATCATTGGATTCCCTTTGGCTCACATCTCCCACGTCACCAGTAACCCCTCGACGCACTAGAGGCATTCAGTTATCCGCAGAAGTTAATCGATTTCTGGCGGGGAACTCGGGCGTATACGTAACCTTTTTTTGCTCCCAGTACAATAGAGCTTCTTTCAGACGAACGAACTTTCATTGGAATGTACGTGGGGGGCAACTGTGTATGTTGACGAAGCCGAATGATTTTTGTTCAATCAATGTTTTTGTTGGGTTGACCAACTTAGAGCTCCTGACAGTTCTTGGGCTGGGGGGAGGAAGAGTAGATTGGCAGCACATTGAAAGAAGTTTCCTCTAAGCCCAATAGCAGCATGAGGTGCAGGAACGGAGACAAATTGAGCGCCTTTTACACCCACACACGCACATTAAAGCACACTTTTCTCCGTGCCGTATGCTGTGTGATAAATCAGCTGGGTGCCGGGAACATCATTGTTATGTAATGAACACCCGGTTATGCTCGCATCAGGTGCGTTTGATTGTAGGATACTGGGCCGGCATTGTTGTGATGAAGGGAATATCTGATTTCTGGGACCTTTGATAGCTGATAAGTGGACTTTGTTATGCCATGAATCCATGATGACAGAATAATTCTTATGGAAATATAACTAAAGCCCTCGGTGACAACTAATTGGATGGCGTAGTATCTGCAAAATAGGTTCACATTTTTCACATAAAATTTTGAAATATGTGCAATGTGACTTGTACAGTTGTCATTTCTTTCAAGTGGGAAATTTTTTTTTCGTATTTTTTTCCTAACAAGTTTAGCGTTGTCTTTTTCCTTTATGAAAGTTCTCATTTCTCTGGACAAAATGTGTAAATTTCAGCCACTCACTGTATGTATATGTAGGTCGCTTGAAAAGGAGGATGAATTGTTCTTACAAGGTCAAGAAATTCATCGAGCTCTAGGGGATTTTAATTTAACTTATAATGAAAATACAATGATTAATATATTTATTTTCTTCGTTCTACTTCCTTGTACTTACTCGTATAATTATGTTTTACGACTTTTAAACTTTTCAAGTCTCATCCTTTGTTGATCAATCTAGTTCCAGGTTAGCGCTCTTCCCGAGAAAGTGGAAAATAGCATTTGTACAGCCCGTCCCTAACAACGGCAAACCATCATCATCCACCTCCTATCGACTCATAGCACTACGTCCCTACTTTTTAAAGTTATGGAACGGCTGAAAAATCGTCAGCTTCTTAAATATCTTGAAACCCGGAAACTTCTTAATGGCCGACACTACGGCTTCCGCAGAAATAGGTCCCCTGATGATTTGATGGCATATCTCATCGAAAAAGGGAATCAGTCTGCGCAATGTAGAAGAACCCAAGATTGTAGAGCTTTATATTTCGAGAGCATTTGACAGACTCTGGCATCAAGTTTTCTTGCCGAAAATGCGTGCTTTGGTGTCAATGAATCACTTCTTCAGCAGATTCGGAATTATCTTTCAAACCGTTTAATACAAGTCGTATTGGATAGTTTTAAGTCGGATATTCACCAAATTAGTACTTTTATTCTCCAGGACTCCGTTTTGTCTCCGACACTCTTCCCAATCTCCGAATCTGCAGTCACTTCTAATCCAATTCTTATTCATTCCTTAGCTCTCGACCCTCCTCTTCGACCATAGAATTGGAACGGCAGCGTACGTTAAGCTCATTAAATTTCGATCTTGATAGCATAATTGATTGGGGTTATAAGGAGGAATTTAATTTTTCCAAAACCTAGCGCTGTTTACTGTCACTCAAGCGATTCCAAAATAATCAAATATTTGTGAACGGCTCTAGCATTGTTATAACCGAACGACTTTCCATCCTAGGTATGTGCATTAACACAACACTTAGTTGGAAGGATCACATATACGAACTTGCCAAAAATGCAACGGAATGTCTAAGTTTCTTAAAGCTATGCAAGAAATTTTTCTTTCCTTTTGATCCACCAACAATATATGAGACACACATCTGCCCAAAACCCAAAACTCCCATTTGGTCCGGTACTTCAAAGACTTCCCTGCACCTACTACATAGAATTCAGTGAGCGATAATACTTATTGGTAATAAAATGCTGCGCAGTCAATTGACTCGCTCGAACATGGACGAAATCTTGCCTCTTTATTACTCTTTAATCGTTATTGTAACAAAATCAGCTGTAATAAGTTAGCCAATTGCATTTCGTTCCTTTTCTACTCGCAATACTCGTCTCGCTAGGATTGACCACCCGTTCACTTTTAAGCACACCTTCGGACTAACAGTTAAGTTTAGAGACTCGTTCTTCAGCCGCGCCAGATGATACATTGCTCTACCCAGCCCAACTTTTACCCCTCATTACTATCCACAGGCATTTAAAACCCATGTAGACCGGTATCTTCTTTTCCTCTCTTTCTCTACACCTTCGGCCCGTGCTGTTCCTTAATTCCGGTCACTTAAGGGCACAAAACAATCCTTTAACGCGCCAAAATAAGAAAAGGTTCACCGTTGTCTGCAAACGAAACCTTTGAAATGTAAAATTTTTAATGCAAATATTATGCTATTTCATCCACCACAACTAGTCCGCTTCTGTTGAAAAAAAAATGGCTTCAGAGTCCTACAGCCTTAACATGGCAACTTGACGTTCCGAAAAGGATAAATTGAAATTGTCCAACTCTACATATTTATGAGGACACTAATATCAGGTTCCTCATTTCCTAACTTGTTGTTGTTTCATTATCAAAATGTCAATTTAGTCCTCTCTACAGGACATACGCGCTCTCTGCCGCTATTCAAACAGAATCCCTAATTGATTGCGCTATACATCATGTGGATGCTCCAAATTATTCAAAGAGTCATCAATCAAAATTATTTGGGAAAAATCACCCAATCAGTTCGAAATGTTCACTAATCAGAAGCAGTGCCAAAATATTTGCAATTTCCCTCTTGATAATTCAATTATGTCACAAGGACGTTGTGACACAACATCGCTCAACCATCAATTAAAACGCAATGGTCTACCAACCGCCACCTGATTAGTTTCGTGTAGTTATCCAATTTGCCGAGGACAAGCCTAAATTGAAAGGCCAACCGTGACCCTCACAAACCGCATTGTTGTGGTTTGTTAAATCTATTTCGGTGTGTGGCAGTTTGGTTTCCTTTTTGCGATTTTTTCATGGACGTGCCTTTGAAAATTTAGACAAAGGTAGAATAAGTGATGAACACAAATGGTGCATGCTATGAAATTCAGGGGAATTCCTTATGAGCATGATTGTGAGCTTAAAATAAAAGGTAATAGTTTGCGGTTTGTAGTGCAAGCAACTCATGTGTCAGGCTAACATGTGTGAGTAACTAAAGGGTGATATATTTAGAAGAATAAGAAAGAAGATCATGATGGTTTGAGATATTTAGTGAATTGTAGTCTTATTTTTGAACTCATGACGTAACATGTGAATGCGGCATTTTTTGCACTTTTCATGATTGTGTGCAATTTTGTCGGTATTCTTCCAGCAAGGACCTTGCGGGTTTAGTCCTCAAGTGATTGAATTAAACAAATTTCATAAGGCAATGATTAGTCATCAGGCATATGTCAAATGACACTTTTCGGAATAACAAATCAACCGCTGTCTTACCCTTGTGACCAGTGTCGGTTAAGGTTGGTTTATCAAAGGATAAGATCGGACCATAACATGCAATAAACAGTAGGCTCGGTGCATATATTGATACTTGATCAAACACTTCTAAAGGGTGTTCGAGGGGACTGTCAATATTTTGTTTAGGCACAAAGCTGCTAAGTTTAATAATCCGTCCTGTTTGAGAAAATTAGTTTCTTTGTAGTTAAAAGAATTCGATTATCATCCAAATTTTCTTGGTGAATATCCTACGTTAATTTTTAAGAATATCCGCGAAATGCAAGTGGAGTGCAAATTTTAACTGATAGACAAACCTTGCTCGTCGGGAAATGATCAATGCAGACTTTCGCGATTTCGGCTATGATTTCTTAATTCCGAGCCAATTTCTAGTTCGTAGCTTTAAGTACTCATGCTTAGGCCTGTCCACGGTACAATGAGTCGACTGCAAACGAATGAAATATAAAAATCCTTGTGGTTTTACTCAAGATTATCAGTAAAATGAATTGAGACAGTCTCACAAGAACCAAACGCTGTCCAAAGAAAGTTATCTAGGAGAAGTAAGTTTAAGTAGAGATTGTAAAAATTAGTGTCATACAGACAAATGTCGCAAAAGTCGCAAAAAGGAGTGCTGAGTTCACTGGGACTTAAAATAGAGGCAACTTGCGGCTTAAGTCAATAAGCTGAGATGCCTGTTTCACTTTCTTTTCAGAAGGGTCTAAGTCGTTTTAAAATACCCATAAATGAAAAAAAAACAGACTTTGCCAAGATGTAAGACAACCACCCCTTGTCTAGCTCCATACTTTGAATCGAGACAGATACTTCGTTCGAAAAGATCCTAGCTTAAAAATTACTTACACATGAGTCGATCGCCCGGCCCGAAAAGAAAAACATTTTGAGTTGGAGGAGAAATCGTTTTGATCTAATATACGAGGGCTGTCTGATCTAACCTGATGCATGCGACTTTTTTAAAATTTTTTTATTTATTTTTCTACATAGTCTCCTTGTAACTCCACACACTTCTCCCAGCGATGCTCCCAAAAAAGTCGCTTGGTGCTAGATCCGGTGAATAAGGTGGATGGTCAAGCAGTTCGAACCGCAATTCGTGGATTTTCGCCATGGCGACTGTTGAGGTGTGAGATGGTGCGTTGTCTTGGTGGAACAAGACTTTCTTTTTTTGCAAATGTGGCCGATTTTTCGAAATTTCTTCCTTTAGCTTGTCCAATAATGATGCGTAGTATTCTCCTGTTATAGTTTTTCATTTTTCAAGATAGTCTATAAAAATAATTCCATGGCTGTCCCAAAAAACACTCGCCATCACTTTCCCAGCCGAATACACAGCTTTATGTTTTTTTGGGGCCGGTTCCCCCTTTTCAATCCACTGTTTAGATTAGATTTTTGTTTCGGGCGTATAATGATGAATCCAAGTTTCGTCTACAGTTATCAATCGGCGCCAAAACTCGGTCTTATTGCCTCTAAACTGAGCCAACAGAGCGCTGGAAATGTTCATGCGCGCACGTTTGCGGTCTAGCGTAAGCAAACGCGGCACCCAACGCGCGGACAGCTTTCTCATGCCCAAATCTTGGTTTAATATATGGCAAACACGGTCTTTTGACATCTTCATAATCTCAGCTATTTCTCTAACTTTAATCCGGCGGTCGTCTAGTACCAATTGATGAACTTTAGCGATGTCATCGTTAGTGGTTACAGTTTTTGGACGCCCAGGACGTTCATCATCTTCCAAGCTCCTGCGACCACGTTTAAATTCAGCTATCCAAAATTTTACGGTGGTAAACGATGGTGCAGAGTCACCATACACAGAGTCCAACTTATCTTTGATTTGTGAAGGCGTATTGCCTTTCAAAAATAAAAATTTAATTACAGCTCGATATTCAATTTTTTCCATTTTGGGGGAATCACCGAAATACACTCACAAAAACGACTGTCAACAGATAATGGTGCAAGATAAATTTCTGAAATTTTGGCGAGTAGCTATTACAATATACACAATTTGAAGTAGAAACTTTTTTTTTCACTTGTGCCGCTAGCTTCACGTTGAGGTCGGTTATTTATCAGACAGCCCTCGTACATCTGCTCAGCTACTTTATGTAAACGATAATCCGGAGACCCAACACCGGAACCAATTCCTATGCCAGAAGATGAAAGGGATTGTGAATTCCTTAACCCATTGAATTCAAATTACAAATCTGTTTAATGACGGAAAAAGAATACTCCCTCACCGCAACGCCTATGCCCATACCACGCACTCCAATATTTGGAATGGGTAGGAATGCCGTCGGCAATGAAAATGGGCTTATACACTGGCTTAACAAATTCGACCTCCAAGTTTGTGATATTTGACAAACTGTTCTTCTACTTTGCCTATTTTCGTGTTTTTGAGGTTGTTTAGTTAATTTTGACAATTTTTAAAACCCTGAGATTTTAGGCTCTTATGGGACCTGGTTTCTCTATTACTTTCTAGAAGCCCACACAAGCTGACCTGTCGTGTACACTTGTCAAGAATTGTTGATGATAATGAACGATTGTCATGGAAGAATGTTCACCTTCTCAGATGTCGAAAATTGTGCTTTGTAAGATCTTGTCGACCTACATTCTGGTGATGTAGTTTCGTGTTATTGCGCCCATTATGAGGATGCGACATGAGGCCCTTGCAAACGTCAGGCGGTTCAAATGTTCAAAACAGTGGTAATGTTACCTTTAGTAAGGGAGTTGCTTGAGCCCAACGTCTTTGTTCGAACGCTCAATGGAACATCTATTCACGAGTCTTATGCCCCCATTGCGTTCCAGCATAGGAAAGCAAAACACTCAAAACGTGCTTAACCACAGTCCTCCTCCTCCAACGAGCTCTTGTTGTGAATAAATCTCTGACTTCTCATAGCACCGCTACTTACTCTAATTAAGTAATTTAAATTGAAGAGAAAGCATCTCTCTTCCATATCCATACAAAAAATACGAGAAACAAAAAATCTAAATAAGCTTTTTAATTGAGATCTCATTCTTGCTTCGGCAAGACAGAACTTCGAGGGGAAGGAGTCGAACGAGGAAAACTTTTCCGTCTGTGATGCCATGTTCAGTGCGGAGCTGAAATGAATGAAACTTTCAACCACCGTCCTCAAGTCTCACCACACAGGCCGCCTGCCACTCGTGCTTGATTTAAAATCCAATGTAATCCCAGCAGCACGTCAAGTGATTTCAATTGACGACAATCCGCAAAAAACAAATTAAAGGTGGTTTGGATGAGTGTAAAGGGACGGGAAGGGAGGGGAGAAGACATGCCGACGGCATGAAGGCATTAAAGAAAATGTCTCCAGCACAAGTTTGACGGATGGCTTGGGGAGCGCTGTTTAAGATACACACACAACAGCGACAGTTCTTTCAGTGAGACGAAATAAAGGATTCATGAAGTTGTCAAGGACGAGAGCTTTGACAGATGAGTTTTTGTTGTTTCTGTTGCTGGCTTTAAGGCGCATCAGCTCGATGTGGGTCAGAACGCAGACATTTGTGTGTCGGCAGTTCCAAATATGTCACGACGGAGCAGTCATCGAATTTCGATGGATTTATTTTTAGAACTCCTTCATGGAATCGTTGGAGGTCCTTAGTGTTTTTTGACGAAAAATGGAAACCTCGCATTCTGTGACAATAAACATTTTATGGCATAAGGGCGTCAATCCACATCAAAGTGGTTGCGTTTCATGTGTGTGCGGCTGAAGCACGTACCTTGTGGAGGAGGGCTAAATCAATAAAGTGCTTCGGTCGGTGGGGGGCGACTTTCATGCAACTTTCTGGCAGCGGGAATCTGCTGTAACCTTTTGCTGGTGGCGTTTCATTGATGACTTTTCGAAAAGTACGCCGTTGGGTGCGATGACCTGAGAAATTGAACTGAGATTTTGAATGGAGTGCTCTTTGAGGATGAAATGCCTTATGGTCGGAAGGGGTGAGGTGATAATAAAAGGAATTTATGCAAAAGTTCGCACAGTCATCTGCGGAAATTTTGATGACGAGAGAATTTGGGAATGCCAAGGTTTTCTTGGGAGTTGCAAGGGGATGAGAAACAATTGAGGAATTAAGAGAGTACTAGTATAGTGGAAGACATCAACTATCATGATACTCTTAGTAAATAACCAGCCCTATACAAGATGTTCTGTTTCACAAATTAGGAAGGACGTCTAAATTTTCGTCGTTTGATAATGAAATGATAGAATGTTAAACATACCCGCCATCTGTAAGCCCCATTTAGTGGTTTTTAGAGTCCATATTTAAGTCATTATTTAAGTATTTTGTGGACAAGAAGTCGAAAGGATTTAAACGGTGAATAAGGCGAGGGTGTCATTAAAAAGGAAAACGCAAAATATTTTAGAAATATTCTTAAGATAACTTTTGTGCCTCATTGTTCACAAATCTAAAATAAAATTCAATCAGCCATTTAGCTGCTAAACGATGATCAATGTATGTTCGAAAAACTGATCAACTGAATGATCCCGAAAACTCTTAACTCACTGTATATAGAAATGATATACGCTCAGTAATGCAAGGACATTGTTATCATTTCTTTGATTACTCCTCCTCCTCAATTGTAGGAACAATAACTTCAGTACTGAAATTGAATCTTGTCCATCATGGTTTCTTTAGGCTCAAAAGAGTGCTTCTTTTAGAGACTAACCTGTCTTTGATTGACATGACTGTCGGAATTACGGTAGCGAAACGCCTTGAGTGTCGTTTTACTTATGTTCCACATACATTCCACAAATAATATTTAGAACTGACAGTTTTATTCAATGTTCACCTTTTATGCCCCAAAGTTTTGAAAAAAGAAGAAAGAATCGCGTAAGGAATTACTTCTTCGATAAACCAGATGAACTCAAAATAGAAACATATGTAGGTGGCTCACGCTGATTTTAAGTACACTAATAGCGCAGCGTTACAATGGGCCTAAAGACGTTTATTCACACCCAGCAGCTTAATTAGGACTATGTGTCAAGTTTTAGAGAACTCAGCCCGACGCTGCCCTATATTCGCAATACCCATTGTCGAGTTTAGACCAAAAGGATGTGACTGAATCATTTGATTTAAAATCATATCCGTAGCACTATTGTTATTGCATGCGGAATCACTGATGGAGCCAAAGTCCATTTTGTAGCGAAATGGCGGCTACCAGACACAGGTGCTGACCAAACCTGGCTCGTAGTAACAGCTTGATCAGAGGCTATATTCTGTTTCAACGGGAGGTGAGAACTTCGGTTTCACTCTAACCGTGCGCTAGCCCACCTTGTGGGAGTACCACGGTGTCGAGCTAAATATACTGCGCTGACTGATCTTAATCCGGCCAGACGGTTAGGGGATTTTCCCGCCTCAGTGTGAAGTGTACTTGGGTAAGTAGGACGCCTTGTCTTGCGTTATCTGTGACTCTTGGAAAAATGGACACCGTGATAAAAACCTTTATGGCAGGTGATCACTTAAAGCCAAATTCCATATCTGTACTTATTTGAGCGAGGAAATGCCAAAGTATGTGCCGCCATATAAGGCCATGTAACACAAGGCGACATACTTTCGTTTTGGCCATATGTAACACTTGCAAAAGTGTAAAGTCATTTTAATGACATAAGGCTTTAATGGCTTAATATTTTTATGTAATTTTACTTTTTGATTAGGAAACATTTATGAGGTATTACTGGACCGATAAATAGTGAAGTAAGTATGGGGCGATGCAGATGTTGCTCAAAAGCAACCCCTATTTTGCGGCACCCTCTATTTAGCACTCAGTTTAAGGGATCATTGGGCGAATATTGTGACACCTTCATGCGTGAAAAGGTACCTTCATATATGGTAGCAGTGATATTTAAATAATTACGACAAAGAATTGACCGCCAAAGTGACTTTTCTCTGTAAATGAGTATTTTTATAATATTTCCTGATGGTATCTCTGTCATTGCCAATTTTCGTCTAGGAGCTGTAAATATTTTTTTAAGTGGTCGTCATCAGCAATAAATTGTGAGGCAAAGTTTAATCCAATTTTTAACGGATTTGTGCCTCCGTGCCTTTTGCGTCAAGCATCTCTCCACCAATCTTCATTGAGTTAAGTAAACAATGGACAAATAGGCGATCATCTTAAAATAAAATTATTTATGGAAGCCACAGCGCTGCGCCCGAATTAAATAAAAGCCAAAAGTCAGTACAACTTACACCCGGAATGGCACAGTAAAGTTTGCGCATTAATCTGCTAATCCATCGCAAATCCAAGGCTGTCGACAATGAAAGTCGAAAACTTAAGAAGTGCCCCTCGGCCGTCGTAGTGTCACACGCATCGAGTTCAATCCTCCTTGTTGAATGGAAGGAAGGGAAAAAATCGTAAAATCATCGGAATCACCTTAAAATTCTTCAGCATTTTTATGTTTCACCCTTGAGTGCAGGCGAAGTTTACGACACTCATTTCCCCTTCCTATGCATTCGATCTGAGTAACACCGCGTCCGTCGCGATGGATGATGACGAGCGTTTCTCGGCATGGCGCTGTTTTGGGCGTACGAATGATTTCGGGGACGATAATCGAATTTCGCAGGCGAGAGCGTATTTAATGCCATGGGATGTATTTCCTTTTTATCGGCCCGATGGTTCGACATAAGTGTTCGTGGAATAAAGCGTCGGGCGAGGAAAGAAATCCAAAATCAGTCGTCTTTGAAAAAATACCCACCCAAACGCACTGAAGGTCTTTGAACGCATTAAATTTTCCCTCGAAGGAGCAACATTTGCGAATGATGTGTACCATGAATGCCTACACCCACCCGAGATGGAGACTACGAGAACGCCCATTGAAAGGATGCTTATAATGGCGCTAATTCGAGGATTAATTAGATTTTAATTAGAACTGACACCCTCACCACGCCACCTCCGTTCGGGGGGAAATTTAATAAAACTCACTGAAGGATGATTGGAGCGTGTTTACGCCGACTGAACGCTTTCGAGGTTGCTCTTGACAGCCTCCGTGGCAGGGCTGCCGTACGGAGTAGGGCCTTGAGATGGACAATTTAGGCGTCATTTATGAGGGTACAGATGGCAATATTTCAAATCGCACATTCAAAGGATAACAGTGTGCAAACCATTTGTCTGGGGAGCGATAGCGAGCTCAGGCAACTGATTTTAGCAGCACGTAGCGTTTAATGTTCGCTCTCCTCTGGGATGCTAATGACTAGGAAAGTGTGAGGTATGTAAGCATTCCGCGGGGATCTCGTTGATGGGTCTTATGGTTATGACGTTATCTAGGATAAGCAGCGTCTCAAAATGTATTACATATTTCATTTTTATACTTTAATCCCGTCTTGCGAAAGGAATTGAGAATAGGGACGTATGCTACGCATAACCTTCGTGGTGAGTACGTATTAGGAGCGCTTATGATTATTCATAAATCAGACGAATCTTAAGAGGCGAGAGAGAGAGAGAGAAAGAGAGTTGAGAGGGATTATGTCAACAAAGAAAACGGGATGACAGGGGCAAAAGATGAATTTGAGTAAGTTATACTTGTGTGACAAGGGTTAAGCGGAGGTAACACGTTCTGTGTCGAAAAGAAAGTTCTGCTAACATGTGGGTAGTCTTACAGTTTCAGGCTTAAAATATTATCTACCACAAATTCCCAAGGACATCTGCTGAGTTCAGAGAACTTTGAAAGCCACATCAATATAAGAGTTGAAGGAAACTACGACGCTATAATGTCGAGGACAAAACAGCACACGTCTAAAATGGCAAATTGCATCCTAAAAGATACAATACTCCTTTCAACAAAAGCACGAAACAGTACACAAAGGAGTAATGAATCTCCCCCCAGACAAGACCTCATACACTTCCATTCACTGCAAATGCATCTGTCGTTGGTAACCAACATCACACAGTGAGGGGGTGTCCTTGCAGTTAAACGACGTCAGCTAAAGAATATATTAAGTCTATCCTCCTTTATACTTGTCCATTTAAAGCAGTAAAAATCATACAAACCTCAGACCACTGTTCGGTCATAAAGACGCCCCCAGAATCGCATTCCCGCTGCAGGACAACAGACATGAACGCTATCACGGATCCCAATTGTGATTTTTGATGACGAACAAAAGACGTGCATGTTGGTCCACCATCTCTTAGCGAAACAGTGTCATAAAGGCTTATGATTCATTTTGTGCTTAAGACAAATTGGACATCGAGTGGAACTAAGTCGGTGATGAAAATTTCATGACTCTTGCTGCAGTTTGATGGAGACGCTAACCGTAATTGGCGTTTAAATTTTAAACTTTCTAAGCCCGTCACTCACGTTGCTGGTGATATCATGCAGAAACGTTCGTAAATTAGTAAGAAATTCGTAAGGAGGGGATTAAGTGAGATTTTTTATTTACGAAGAGCCAGAGTTGCATCCCAAATCTTTTGGATATTCCTTCGTATTATAGAGAGTGTGAGTGAATCAGGGAATGTAGTCAGTAATTAAATTGAGCGATACTAAAGCAAACAAGTGAGCAGAGTCTAGATGTTTTAGGCTTTTCTCCTGTTTTCCTGGTTTGCCACGAGTGAAAGGGACCTACAGTTTATTGCAGACCCCGAACGACGAGAGTTGATAAACTTCAAAGGGGCTTGAGAGTTCTCAGTAACTCGACAGAGGTGTTGCTATCATGATGCTAGATGAAGAGTCCAAGAATAGAACCTGGGACCTTTAGTGAGTGAGTCATACCACTGACTTACACTTATACTTACCACTAGGCCACGACAGCCACATGAAATGTAATTAAAGAACAAAAAAGCTCTGAATTGGATCCCTTTATAAAGACAAAAGGTTGCAGGCGAATGACTGTGCTGATTGGAGAGGTGTCCTGGTTGAGGCTTAGGTCCACCCCTGATTGCAATGTCACTTAAAGAAAAAACAAGATGAGGAAAAAGTGCGTAAAGAAAGTGTGTGTCTTCACAAAATTACGAAATTCAGGACACATTCATGAGCTTATGCTATAGTGTGAAATAGAGGTGCCTTGAAACTTACTTTCAAAAAATTCTAATGTTCATCCCGCAGCATGTTTGCTTTCAGATTTAGTCACTGCAGATATTTTGAATTTATTTGTGACCACAGCAATAAATGCCGTAATCCACTGCCGTTGTTGTCGCTCTTAATTGAATCGATAAAACGTTTCACAGTCCTTTTCAAAGAAACAGTCGCCCCTATTTAGATGTCCAACTGACCCATATATCTCCGACAAAACTGCCTCAGAGCATGCCACCGTGTGTACGTCTGATGTCTGTTTGAGGTAGCATGAACGCCCTACACATTTGTGTGGTGACGTCCTTACGAAGTGCTCCTTGCCTTATATAAAAATCAATTTTTATCCTTATCGCACCTCTCCTACGGCACTCAGAAATAATTTACTTAACGCAAACGATTTTCGCAAGTTCACAGTTTCAAAGTATTCATTAAATTGTGTAAGCTTATCGCACTCCCAGGTGCGGCGGACCTAAACTTGGCTTGTCACTTGAACGAAGGTCATATTTCGTTGCTCTTCATTGCAAAGCAATGGCAATGAAATTTTGGGAGGTTGGTTTTTTTCCTTTAATGTTTTATCAAAGTTAAGCTTTGGTTAGTTCATCCCTTTCTTTTCTCAACATTTTTCGTCCCCTTCCAGTGCTTCAACCACTTTCAAGGACACACTCGGGTTGTTTGAATTTATTTGGTGTCAAGGATAGCTGCTGACTTCAAGAATGGTGTGAATATTTGCGTTTGGAATTTTGCCACCAGCTCCAAATGCACATATTTTAAGAATGGAAATCCAAAGCACATAACAAATTCTCCAAATTCCATGCCAAGATCCCCACGGAATCAGATATAACGACGTTGCATGTTTGATAAAGAGCCTTCTGCACGCATCTCTGTACTCGTGTGAATGGAAGTGCAATGCCATTCATCATCCAGCAAATGAATAAATGGACGTATCCTCTTACAGAGTGAGTGAATCAACTGTCTGAGAGTTGCGCACATTGAATACCCGTATGTTCTCATGGCTATATTGACACACACTCTGGTAGAATGTTAACGAAAACATTCCGATCCTGCATTTCAGAAGCATTTAGGGTTTTGGAAGGAAACCAACAGCACAGATGAATGCGAACGGAGACGTGTTATTGAGTCTAAAATTTGAATTGACGTTCCACCAGATGGAGTGCTCCATTTGATGTCACCATAAGCCATCAAAGTGAGGACCTTCTGAGTTGTGTACAGTCAGTCACGTTTGCACTATCTAGATGTCAATTATTCATGCTGGAATTACTTACCTTGAGGAGATGAATGCTACAGGGGACATTTCATTTAGTGTAGTTGTGTGTTTAAATAAAGCACTTATGCAGTGAAATAGAACAGATCCTGTTAGTGTGACATTTGCGACTCGGATAAACTAAACAGAACTGATGTGGCGGAAGGTTCCTCATACGTCAAGAGCAATTACTTAAGGAAAGATTTTCAATGTAGTAATTGAAGTTTAGTAAAGTGCTTAAGAATTAAAATTCCAAAATGTGTAATCTATTTTTATAAGAAAAATGTGAAGAATTTTACGCAGTCTTCTCTTGTGCTAATTTGCCAGAAATTAAACCTGGTTGCAACAACATGAAAATGATTTTCCTCTATAGTTTTCTAAAGCGTCCTATGAGTCAATCCTCCGAGTCATTCCCTAATCACTTCCGATATTTATTCAAGGCTAAGCTAAAGCTGCAAAAGCTCAAAACATATCCTTTTATAGACTTTTCCTGATGTTATCTGTACAAGCTGTCTTAATGAACAACAAATTTTGACTATGGCTTGGCTTTTGAATAGATTTTGACTGTTTATCATAATTATTTCCACGACACGAAGTAAATCCCACAATTCATCCTCTCGAAATGGTTTATATCCAGAAAGGTCAGAATGTACAAAAAACCGGCCAGAACTAAGATACCAAAACCATACAACTTTTGTTTCGTGTATAGGCAAGCAGAATGCTCCCAACAACTGCTGACATATTTCTTTTAGCATCTAGTTTCCAGGAAGACCTGAATTTTAACTTTTCGAGATTAAGGGTGTTTTGAGATTTTGGTTTTCGGGACTTTACTCTAAACCCTTCTGTCATTTTCAGATAAAAGCGTTTTACAAAGTTTAATTTTAATTTTTTTTAAATTACAAATTTAATATTCAGGATATTGCATAGTGTGGGACAAAACTTTTTCCATTTTTTCTGGTTAGAATTCGATTCCGTAGGAGCAGTCGTTTGGTGTATTGACTACCTACTTGTCGATCCAAGTTTGACGTCATCGTTATTGAAGATAATCAACCAGTCCATGTTTCATTCAGCGGAGCAAATGGTAAGCGCTCGACACAAGATTTAGGGGTTAGGTAAGACAGGCCGAGCACTGTCGTTCTACAAAATGACTTCCTAATGCCTTACGACCGTTTCCGACCCTTGCTTCAATGCTCAGCCTAAACACATCAGTTGTCATTGGTGGACTTCACCTAATAATAATAATTGTGTTGCACTACAGCCCACAAGGGACCAAGGCCTAGCTTCTAAAACAACTACTCGTGTTGTGCGTGCTCCTGTTCTCTCACAAGTAGAAGTGACTTAGAGTTTTTTGCGAACTCCGAACGGGGAGATTTGAGAAGCTATTCATTAACAATTGGTACTCTGTGAGTGTTGTCAGCTTCTCGAAAGAGGTGGTGCCGTGAAAAAAAAATGCGAGGGACACCTCGTCCGGGATTCAAACCTAGTGGCAGTCGACTCACTCGTTTTATTCAGTTAGAGTAGAATGTAGTACACCAGTTAGCTGCTCCCGCTCATTACACAAAATAACCTTCGGGCCGTGGATAGTAGGAGTGGCCTTTGAAAAGAAGCCGAAGCCACGATGCTCTATATTCTGAATTACCAGAATGGACCTCGTTTTTACTGTTGTAAAGACAATTTCTTTTTATGCGCTTAAGCAGCTTTACAGACTTGTAAAATCACCTTTAAACTTTTTTTGGCTTCAACCCATACGTCAGCCAATGTTCTGCCTGGCCGATCATTATTTTCGATGATTTGTTGAGTTACTACATGCGCATATGCAAGGTGTTTGCGCATTTATGACAGATCTTCCTCAACCTCCAATTCTTCATTTTTAAATTTGTTTGGCCTCCCGAGATGTCTTTCTAGTCAAAATTTGCTACTTTTCGCTGGAATACACTTTTGGTACCTTCACTGCGCTAGAGCATAATCACAATAAGCTTCAAACTCAAAGGTTCAATGGCTTCCAGCTTGAGGCTGTTTTTCACGGTTTTTTTTTCTAATTTAAAATACTGATGCTGACGCCACTCAACGACACATTATTTGGAACACACGTACTCAGTAAACTAAAAAGGATTGTTGCTTACGCTTGATCTAGATGACACATACTGGTACTTAGACTACAAGATTAGAGCTATCCAAGGAATCTATTCAAAAGGTACATTGTAATACCCAACGAATCAATCTGTACAATTTTTAATTCAGGAAAGAAATGTATGAAGATAATTTCTACTCATCTTACGGACAAAAGCGGTCTTAATAATGTTTTTTACCAAAAAAAGACTTAATATGTTTCTTTTAACACATGTTATAATTTTGTCAGATGCAGTTATTATTGCAAAGCTAGTGTTTTTCAACGCCATCATGAATTCATGTAAGAAAGCATACCAAGCACACAATAGAAAGAAAAAAGATTTTCTCTTGTGAATTTGTCAAAGCTATCACACGAAACCCTCAGCGCGTGGAAATAACTCGCACCCCTGCACTGCTTGCCATTGATAATGTATGCAATGAAAAATTTTAAGGGTCGCTGAAAATATTCCCTGCGATTTTCCTTTTATTTGATGATAACAAAGTGTTTTTGAATGAACACGACTAACGCGTCAAAAAGGAAAGTCCAAGAGACCTCAGCTTTGCTTGTCAATTGATGCATCATTTGCTCGGGTTCGACACATTTTTTGAAAATCCTTTCGTAAGTTCAGGAATTATTTAGAGCGTAATAAAGGACACTACATAGATCCATTCAATGAAAATGGAAAGTCTGTCAAAAAGCATCCCCGTTTATCCTTGAACTTTTCATAAAATGAACCCATCATCCGATCAATCTTATCGTCACTGCATTCATCGCCAGCATAGCCTTGACATTCTAAAGCGATACTGATAGGTTTTTTGTGCAAACGACTGTGATTCTTGAGTTATAAAAAACATTTTGAATTAGATTGCTTTTTGAGGGAATATTGTCATTGTCATCATTACATGCAAATGCGACCCAAAGCGTCGGGCACATTACAGGGCTTAATGACAGCGTCTCTTTATCCATTTGCAGCACGCTTCAAAGATAAGGCTGACTCCGACGATGCACCATCAGCTTCGGGCTACCCCAATGCCCGGATTATGATTCCACTGCGTCAGCATAATGTCCACACTAAAACGCTGGAAATGAAACATCCGCTTAGGGGAAACCACCACCACAACTATTAAGTGTCGCATAAAGTACATGTGCACTCAGCCTACAGTGATTCGGTCCACCGAACGGGCTTGTGTCTGCGGATGTGTGTGCGGTGTTCGTGGTTGGAATGTGCAAAGGAAACATATCCCTTGCCCCGGATTCCGTTTCGGACGTCAAGGAGAAGTCGAACATCCCAAGGCAGAGTGTGGGTTCCCGCAACATAACTTTTTGTTTAACCTTCCACTTCTTGCCGGTTCTGCGGGTGTGGGTGTGGGGAGCAGGAAGGAGAAGGAAAAAGTTAATCACGCCCCCGAGGAGTTGAGTTTCCGTGTAGTTTAGGGTAGCAGTGCTGCGTAATGGTGATGTTCATTTAGATATTTTCCTTTCGACGTTTCCCTCTTTGGTCCGACATTAGGTATGTGATTTGACTTGGTTCATAATTTCCTTGTACCCTTTAAGGTCTTCATCTGTGGTGAGAACGAAAAAAAGATTGTATGCTTTAAGTGATTTTGAGTCTGTAATGTGGAGAGGACTAACTTTGCAACCTTGATTTCAGAATTGGTCCGAGTGACGAGGAAATCCATTGAACTGTAAAAATTGTAAATTTTGGTCTAGATTCGCGGATTTTTTTCATGAGCAGACGCTGTTTTCCATCTCATTCAAATTGACAGGAATTCGTTATTAGGGTCTGGTGTTCAAAAGTTCTATGAAAAAGGACAAGTGAAAGAAAACCCTTGTCTGTCACGTCATGTCGCCACTCACAAAAGCGTCGACAACACCTGCCGTCATCAGACATATATGCTCAAATCACAAATGTGAGTAAGAACTCTTCGTTATACGGAAAAAGGACTAAATCGCTCGCTTAATAAAATCGTGCTTAGCATGGCAACACGCGTACGCCTTTGCTTTCCGTACTGTGCAAGCAACCGTATATTGTTTCATTGTCTTATTCGCCATTTGCAAAACCAATAACACATCAGTCATAGGGTACATTAGGACGTGTTGTGCTTAGTCGATAAATCCACCCCGAATTACGGCGTCTGGGGTCGGTGGAATGGCGCGAGAGAGTGGAGTTAACGCCGTTAACTCTGGGAATTAAGTGATTTGAGGTTGTTTGACTTTCTCCAAAACTCCTTTCTTCATGAGGAGTTTTCCATCTTTCAGGGAACTGTTGATTTTTGGCGCATCAATCATTCAAGCGAATTGGCAGCTGGCAAACAGTGGGCATGTGGAGCGGAGTTAAGCGTGTCGGATCAGAGGAGTTAAGCATGTCAGATGTCAGTTAAGGAAAAATTAGGTTAAATTTAAAATACTGTTTCACAAAAGGGGAAAGTCTCATTATTGTTGCAGTTGTCTGCTTGTTGAGAGAGTGACAGTTTGTTGCGTGAGTGACAGTTTGTTGCGTTAGTGACAGTTTGTTGCGCTGATGACAGTGTTTTGTCGCACGAGTACTCAATGACAAAGAATGTTATTTTTTCTTTCTATGCAAACGAGTGCATATGACATACTTTGAAATATCACTTGCTTGTGTCAATAAGTCCACGCACTTGGTAAGCAGCACTTTTATTCGACGCAAAAGAGGAATATTTTTCTACAAACGCTAAGTACTCACTTTCACAAAACTTGAAAAACCTATTGCAGATGATGAAACATGTTGATTAAAGCTTTTTATGTTTTTTCTATTATACCTGTCTTTTACATTTCCATACCTTAAACATTTATGAAACGATTCGGATGACATCTTTAAGTCCCAGCAGCTCTGGGTGCAAGACGATTAAACAAAATTAAAGTTACATAGAAACCAATATTTTTAAAGGAAATATAAATTGGGGAACGTTTAAGGGTGGCTTCTATGTGCGTAAAAAATTAATTTTATCAATCGACAGATCTTTTAAAATGAACTTGTAGTATCTTGTCCAGTTTTTAGTTCTTTAGCGGTCCCTAAATGTGTCCCAAAATTGTCCGATGAAAACTATCAAGGTAAATTCATTCGGGCATTCTGACTATAACAGTTTTAGTGTCATTGATCATAATCGGCAAAAACATCGAAATGCGCATTTTAAAAATCTAAAGGGCTCATGACTCATGGATAATACCACAATTTGAATTCACTGCAGAATTTAGATATCTCAGATTTATGTTGGTTGCATCAATCGAGGTCGATCGTATTAATTTGAATGTGAGTGGAGTCTCATTTCCATAGTGTTGGATAAGGGTGAATAGCGGTGTATAAGTGTATTAGGGGTGGATAAGTGTATAGTATAGGTATCTATGGAGTGGCGGGAATATCAAAAAATCCATGGAGCTATGTGCACAGATTCATAAATATGTATGCGTATATTGAATCTTAATATTCGATGCATCGCAAAACGTTCGGATTCTGCTAAATGAGTTGTTTTTTGTGGAAATTTTGTTTATGAAATTCATGTTACTTACATGCTAGACAAAATTACTTAAAGCTAGCTTAATGAGGTGAACAATGTTCTTAGCCTAACTTACTGACCCTATGCAGGTACTCTAAGTTATTCTGATCTTAATATTAATTTGTCTTTCAGCGTCTGAATTTATTTATTTTCTGATCTAAATCTTAAAGTTAACTTACATTATAGACCAAGAACATTTTTAAAAACTTGGCTAAAAGATCTCAGTGAAAAGAAACTGAAACTGAAACACGGTCAATTTTATCATTCTACCGAATTGATAACTTGTTTTTAGAAAAAGAAATTAAAGCAACTGAAGAAGATGTGAAGCAAGCTTGTTTTAAAGCCGTCAAACACTATCACGAACAAAAGGTCACTGTTGTCAGCGTACATTTTGAGGTAGTTAAGAAGTTTGTCTACCTCGGAGCTAACGTGAACTATGCAAACGACATCTTAGCGAGGATCGATATTGGGGCTACCCTCTGTAACCACTACAATTTGGGGTTGTTCAAATAATAATAATAATAATTGAGAGGCACTTCAGCCCGCAATAGATTCTACAATAGTTACTCATGTTGTGAGGCAATTGATATTCTTTGAGTATTTGTCGTCAACGAAAGAGTTGGTTCCCTGACAAATGCGTAGTGTACTCACCGGGAATCGAACCTGGACCTTCGCCGTGTGAGTCGGCGCAATTAATCACTACGCCACGGCGACCACAAGTTTTTTTTTAAACAGTTAGGGTTAAAATTCTAACGCGAAGAACCGAGATTATACTTTACAAGATGTCTTTTTATACGGTGCCAAATTCTGGATAATAACCAGAAAGGCTGAGCGATTTTTGGGGCTTTAAGAGAAACATTTTACGGCGGATATACGTTCCTGCCTGTGAGCTGGCCGAATGAAGCAGAAGACTCTACCGCGAACTCTAAGTGTTGTATCGAGATATGGATGTAGTCGGGAACCCAAAATACCATTGACTACACAGGTTCGGCCACAGCGAGCGCCTTAGCCTTAGTCTTTGAACCCCAGCTTCCAGGTTTGGGGAGAAGAGGCAGGCTGAACCTCCGGTATAAATATGCAGACGTTAGGGGACTTAGTTATCATGTCTGCGGAAACAGCGTGTCTGGGACGGCCAAGGATTGAAGGCTACATTAGCTCAGGCTTTAATTTTACATGAGTTGCCAGCCTGATCAGTAAGAAAAAATGCAATGTGTACATTTGGTTACAACACGAAATACCCAAAATACGGAACAATTTTATAAAGAGGCTTTGATGCCCTCTTCAGGACCCCCTGCAGATTTAGATTTAGACAAGTACAAAATTCGAATGTGACAAACTTTCACAGTACAACTCTTTTTTCTAATATTTCATAAAAGTTTTCCGTATTTCAAGATTATTTAGGATTTTGTCACTTTCTTACACAACTGCCTTCAATAAGCACTCGGTCTTGTATGTCTCTATTCCATCCTTAAATATGCATCCTTGTCAACAAGTTGACATGTTTACTAAAAGCAAGAATTCAATATTATTAAGTTCATGAAAAATTCACTTCATTGACAGCTCCATCACCGCACCAATTTACTTACTTTAACGGATGTTTCGAAATAAATTTCTCAATTTGAGACGAAATATTGCTGAGAGTATTAACAACCACTCCCGCAACACACAGCTCACTCCCTCGTTCCCTGTCACCACAAATGCGTTCCACCTCTTAACCGAATCATCCCCATTTGCATAAGTATTCGCTGAATTACCATATTCCATTCGACGAGTTGTGTTTTTACGTCTGGTACATGCTATCGCCGGTACACCGTCGTGGCCGCCTCCAAACGTTATCCAAACAAGTCGTCTGTGTGCGATGATTTGCGATGAAATTATGACACAGTTTTGTCAAATTAGATACAGAACTTTATTGTTACCTTCACAGAGAGGCGCGAAAGAGGAATGGAAAAGAAAAACAACCTGAAATCCTCACAAATAACCCTCGAGTTTGTTTTTCCGCAGCCCGAAACTCAGACAAATGGCATTTTCACACGATGAGCACACCGTCAGGACGCATTTTTGAGCCATTTACCTGCCATTCCTTGTTCGGCGACGACGACAGTTGGCGTTGTAAGCCATTTACCCCCCCAGTTGAGGTCTGCCGCAGCAAGGCCAGGGCGACATATTTATGTGCCGTTCTTTATTTCCGATCGTTCAGAAGCGCGGCAGGCTGCTTCCTGGTATACACCCGCTGGCAGGTGATAAACGCTGACTCACGCGTATTGCCTTTGGAAAACTTTACCAATTTTGGCGCCCCGACCGACCTTGGAGGGCCGCCGTCAGTTCATGCGGAAAGCGTAGCAAATTGGTATGACTTTGGGAAACTGGGTGGTTTTCAGTTCTAATTTTCGTCGGCGCGCAGTAATTTATTGGAGGGTGGCTAACGAGGTGCAAATGTGTGTGAGAGTTCGTTCGTTGGCGTGAAGGATGTATTGCTTCGGATTCGTGTAATTGGACTGTCGCTCTGCATTTTTGGGTTATCACCGAGATGTAATGAGAGTCGCCTCGACTGAGCTACGTTTTCATTCACTTGCGGGGATAGCAGTTGTTGCTGGCTTCGTAATGCGCATGGAAGGACACAATGTGTCAAGGTCAACAATGGAATGGCAGGGCAGTGGGTGGACCGTTGGGGTGTGAAAGGGTTTGCGGAGTGTGCACGTGCCCTCGTCGGAAACGTGCTTGATGTTCCGACAGAATGGGCGGTTTGTTGTTTTGTTATTACAGTCGTTACTGTTTTCCCTCAATGCACAGGGACGAAGTTATATGTCCAAAAGTCCAGTGGGGTTAGGGAAAATATTTGACTTCGAGACATGTGCGGAATGAACGTTCACTGTGACGTATACTTAACAATCTGTGCATGGTCAATTTCCCTCCCTCTCCAATTCAAGATACAATTGCAGTTCGCTGTCAGTGACGCCGAGGAATCACACCATAGCATCTCTCTTTTCAATTGAAATGAAGTGAACTCGCGCTGCGCATCATTCAACAGCGAGCGCGTTTTTATTGAGGCTGAATTCATTGCATTTGTCACGAGTTTCACGCTGCCAAAGAAGACACGCTACAAGAGAAATGAAGACGCCGCTGATGAATTTTAAGTGACTTGCGCACGTCTAGGTCAGGGGTGAGCGTGATTCATGGTGATGTGGTGATTGACGTGAATGTCATTAGCGGCGAAGCCGTTTTGAGAAGAAAGTATGTGACAGTGGTACAGATTTTAAGAGCGTTGCAAAATTCAGTTGTCTGCGACTTTAAGCATGATGGCAAGCGTTGCAGAATTCAGTTTACATGATTAAAGTTGTCACCACAACGAATTTTATACTTAATATCCGGTTTCTTTTCCTGTGTTCAGCCCACTGTATTCTTTTTTTAAAAAATTGGTTAATGTTTTTGTGAATGTCCACTTAAAGTTGTGAACAAAATCGAAAGGGTTATTTGGTATATTTACATTAGATGAGATTCTCTAGAGTCAATGTTGATCCCTCATGGGGTCCCTATAAATTGTATAGAGACTGCTGAATGCATTTAATGAGATTTTATCACTTTTGAGTTTTGTGCATATCGAGAACTAGCTATTTTGTAATTTTGGATTCTGAAAAGTTCCTTGTTTCTTGTCACCTACCTAAGCAATCGCAGGAGATATTTAAGGTTAGGAGTGGTGGCTGAATCTCACATGGACCGCACAGGTCCATAGTGAAAAATATTCAACCACAAAACTAAATAAAACCTAATTTATTGTCGTTTGAGTTGTTGTTGAGACAAAAGGATTTAGAAGCATTCGCAGATTTCAGGAGTAAATGAGGTCAATTTGCCGCATTCATTAAGAATTTTAGGAAATGTGTTCCTACCGTTACGTGCTTAGCTCTGACAAGTGCCTTGCAATTCCAAAGCATGTACACAGGTCAATGATTTGACTTGTCTCATTGCAGTTACTGCAGTTATTGATGGAAGTCAAGCCAAGTTTGTTAGAGGGGTTTCGTAAAAGACAATGATCTGTGATGATGGCACCTACTGTACTTCACTGTTTTCTAGCTAGCAGATGAATACGTTTTTTTTTTGCGAGACTTAAGTTTTTGTTTGAAAAATTCACTATCATAGATTGTTGTAATCGTTGGCTTTCTTCATTAATACCATACTTAAGAAGATCGTGCGAACCTCAAATCTCAAAACCAGAGGCACGATCTTCCATGAGTCCGTTTAACTGCTGGCTCACGCGGACGACATTGACGTGATTGGACGAGCAGAGCGACCAGTGAATGAACATTTGCCAGCATTTGCTGCCACTGCAGCGAAAGCGGCTACAATGGGCTTAGCTTGAGGGTAAAGCAAACGAAGATCGTCATAATGGACAGCAGAAGCTTTGTGGTAGTCAAGGATTTTGTCTACCTAGGGCTGGAGTTAACAGGGACAATAATACCAATGGCGAGTTCAAGCGCAAAATTATTTTTGCTTATCGCTGCTTCTTTGGACACAAGAGGCTATTGAATAACAGAGCCATCTCTGCCATCTCAAAGCGGATAAAGATGTCCTTTGTTGTCAGAGAAGCGCTTTGGTTACGATCTATCGTCGTTGCATTAATGACGTCGATAGGCGAAGATTCAACCATGAATTGTACGGACTGTAAGCAACTTCGGATCTAAAGCTCACGATGTTTAGGTCATATAGATCGTATGGACACAACAGCCCCGCCCGAAGAGTGTTTAATACTGAACTGCTGGGACAAAGTAATAGAGGCCGTCCTTGTACGAAGTGGCGCACACTAGTGGAAAAGGATATCAACCAACTGGGTATGCAAAACAGGAAGCAGCTAGCGAAAGATTTTGTTGGCGAAAGAGGCTTGTTGGTTGAGGCCCAGGTCCACTCCATATTGTAGTGCCAAACAAAGAGGAATCGACTTCCAAATGACATAATTATAATTTGGTGGCACTACAGCCCACAAGGGACCAGGGCCTAACTTCTACAACAACTACTCGTGTTGTGCGTGCACTCTCACGAGAAGAAGGGATCTACAGTTTCTTGCCGACTCCGAACGGCGATATTTGAGAAACTTTTCGCAGACAAGTGATACTCTTTGAGTGTTGTTAGCAGCTCGAAAGAGGTGGTGCCGTCAAAAAATGAGAACTCTGTCTGTTTACGTAAATATTTAAAACAGACACTATTGGCGTTAACTCCAAAATTATTCGCTGACTTTTGAAAGGCTGCGCCCGAAATTTACTACAGCTATGATGCAGGTTCCTCTTTTTCTTGTGGCGCTGCAGTCCGGGGTAGACCTGGGCCTCAACCAACATGCCTCTCCAGCCAGCATAGTGTTCAGTCAACTGCCTTCAGTTGCGCACTCCAAGTTGATTGAGGTCCTTCTCTACTTGTATGCGCATAGGCTTTCCTCTGTTGCGTTGTCCCAAAGGCTTAAATTCAAAGACATTTCGGGCCATAGCATTGGTGTCAATACGCTCTCATTGGCCTAGCTATTTTCAGCGTTGCATATCACTGTACAGCCCATAGAGTTCGTCTTTAAATCTCCTTCAATCTGGACCAAAAATAGGACGCAAAACTTTTCTCTAAGACTAAGGGCTTCCTCATCCGCTTTAAGTAACGTCCAGGTTTTCGCACAATAAAGTAGGAATGGGATGATCAAGGTGTTCTGCAAAGCCAGTTCAGTCCTTCGAGAGAGGGATTTATTACTCAATTCCATCTTGAGCCCAAAGAAACAGTGATTGGCAAGAGTGATTCTGCGTTTAATTTCGGTACTGGTGTTGTCCCTATTTACCGCCGAACCCAGGTAGACGAGGTCCTTGACTACCCCGAAGTTTCTGCTGCCTAGTGTGATGCACTGTCCGAGATGTAGATGTTGTGTGTCCTTCCTTGATGACAGCATGTACTTCGTTTTGCCCTTATTAACCATTTTAACTGCTTCCGCTTCAGTGCCAACAAATGTCTCATTAACGGCTCGCTGTGTAGTGATGCAGGTTGTTGTGGAATTTTTGATTATGAGAGTAATCCTTTTTGTCCAATAAAAGTTATAAATTCGTATTGTCTTTTTTTTCTTGTTCTAACCGATTTTTACGCCCTCTTTTGTTCCTCTAGTGTTCGAAAGATATTTTCTAAATAATTAAGAAAATTTACTTTAAGTGTTGGCGTATATATTTATCTGAAGTATTTTCAAAATAGTGATTGAGCAGCTATATTTGTGTTTTCAAAATCTGAAGACTCGTGTTTTCGTATGTCTAGAAGCATTACATCTTTACAAAACGTCTGCACCATAAAAAAAACCCATTAAAATCGTTCAAGTGACTAAATCTAAAGTCACATTTATTTCTATTCTTAAATACAAATCAATAAGCCTTCAAACTCGCTCTGCTTGAATACATTTCGCATCTGCTGAAATACTTTCTGTAAGTTCAACAATGTAAACAACCAACTTCCAGTTACGGATTGGTATGCAAGACGTCTTGATATTTAAAATGGTTTTGACCTTCATCCACATTTGTTGCTGTCATTGATGATGATTTTCTCAAAATATTTTTAACTTTCCTAGAATCCCAGTGGATTCACATTCACCGTCAAGACCAATCAAAAGAGATCTGTTCTGTGTTCCCGTTCATACGCCCTGCTGTTCAAGCGGTACATTCCAAAGACCCATTTATCAGCACACACTCCCGCGACTTTTGCTTTTCAATAATTTCAACGGTCATTAGCCCAGCAATTTGCACGAAATTTTCATCTCATCATCTAGACATTTTGAAAAATTCGATTCTCGATCTGCCCGAGTAAACTGTTTCAGCAGCGCACGGTATTTTTATAGAATGACTTAGGAGAGCATTAAAAAAACAATTCGCTTTGCCATAAAAAATTCCCCCCTACGTCTACGCCACTGCTTCATCGCCTTTGTCGGACACATGATGGAAGGTAAAAATATCTTGACGCCCGCTTCGCTCCTTCAAGAAATCACTGTGCTCGTGTGCCGCGCAGCGGTGTGACATAATTTCGCTCTCTTAATTGTTGTATCTAATATCTCCTCTATTTCCATGTATCTAGGAACCCGATGCACTGCGTCCGTCAGCAGTTGAACGAGGTCTTGTGTGTTTGGAGCAGCGAGCGGGAGGAAATTTGATTGAACGAGCGCCGCCGGTGCAAGATGCGGTTATTCTGCGCGCGACTATCGTGCGAATCGTGATTGTGTTCTGTCAGACTGTCAATTTACAATCAAGTGCCAAATAGTGGATTTAAAATGTCTTAAGTGTGTCGTTAGCGGCGCCACTTAGCGAACAATCGTCGTCGCCCGGGACGTGGTGGCGGAACATTGATCGGAGGAGAGGAGGAGGAACGTGAAGCACAACGAAACGGATGGTAATGTGTGTACGGCATCCAACGTTGCGCGATGAGTAACAAGTTCGAAGTGAGCTACACAGCACTCGGTATGTCAGACGATACATCATCCACGGCCCCGTCCTTCAGCAGGGCGGGCCGAAATGTTAATTTTCAAGCGGAGTACCCGATCAGCACGTCGTCGAGACGAGGATCGAGATTCTTTCAGCGGCCCCGCTCCATGTCCGCATGGAGTGACATCAGCCGCAGCAGCATGCGACTGGACGAACGGTACGAAGTAGTCTCTAAGCAAGCAAATCGAAATTTTATTATTTCAGCTCTGGGGATAGATTACACTTTCTCTGTTTATTGTCCGCATCCCCTCTGGGGAAGGGATACACACTCCTGCTGGTTGTCCTTATCTTGAGGAAGCTAACGTCGACAAATTGTGGTCTTTCGCTGAAACACCAGTCCACGAGAGGCTGAGCGTGGGGATTGAGAGTGAAAGCAGCGTTCTTTCTTAGTGTTGTGCCAACGTCTTTGGCATAGGTCAAGGAAATAATTTTATTTACCATGATAGAGACAGGTGAGGTATCTTGCAGTCATTTCCCACCGAGATAAAATGGAAAGTGTCGTGCAATGCAAAGGAAAAGTGAAACCATTTGTGACTGAAAATAATTTAGAAAAAAAAATTGTTTGGCGTTTTGTATACATAAAGAATGATGTGGAAATTAAGGAGCATAGATTAAGAAATCCGTGTTATGATGAGGAGAGTGCCGAAAGGTGTGACACCCGGCACTTGTTTTTGTTTTTTAAGTGTCGAAAGTTAAGAGAATCATAAAATTTTTATTTTGACTTATAAAAACTGGCTTGGATTTCGCTTATCACAAAATATTTTGCACTACGGCTTCGCTTTAAGCAGCGCATTCAGTGGGTAAAATTTAAACGCAGTTCTTGTGAAGCGCTGATTGGTATCTTGTTTAAATGTGTAGATTGTCGTCTTCCACGAGATGGAAGTAATTTCCATAAAAAGCAGTCAAGATACGCCAAATTACAACACCATAGAGTGGAGACAAGAAATGTTTCCATTGGGAGGCATTTTTTTTTAGTTTACAACTCTATAAGCAAAGTAAAATGTCACACATGTCACACGTCAAACAAAAGTTGTAAGATCCAACCACGTGTGCTTTCTGATCAAAGAAAATAAAAAGTTTGAATATCAAAGAAAATACATAAAATGGTCCCACCTCTGTTTTCGAAACGTCACGTCAAAGCAGCTCTGACACGAGATTTCTCAAGTTTCGGACTTTTTAAGTTTCTGAGACAGTAATTATAGATTTTATCTGCTTATTGATCTACGATCTTTATTCATTCGTAAGAATACAATAATGATGATTGAGCAGCACTATAGCACACAAGGAACCAGGGCCTAGCTTCTACAACAACTACTCGTGTTGTACGTGCTACTGTTCTCTCCCGAGTAGAAGGGACCTACAGTGCTTTGCCGACTCGGAATGTGAATATTTTAGAAGCTTTCACGTAGACCATTAGAACTCTTTGAGTCTGGTCAGAAACTTGAAAGAGGTGATTCCATGAAAAATGCGATGTGTTCGGCACGATGGTCACGGGGGAACTTACAGCTTTTTTACGGATCCGGCCAAGTTAGGGAATCTTTTCATAGTGTTGTCAGCAAATCAAGTGCCGTAAAAATGCAATCAGCGAATCGAACCTTGAACCTTCGGCGTGTGAATTCAAGCGCTCTACCACGATACCACGACGATTGCTATTAGAATCCATAACATTAAAAAATTAAAACGTTTTTTTTTTGATTACATATAATATAATAAAAAATTTTAAGTAAAACATAGTGGAGTAAAGCCCCAGGCACATGAACCATTATGAAAGGAAAGGTGTTTTTCAAGTGAACGATTCCTAAACAAAAAACCTGCATCTTACATTAAAGTTAAACTTTCGTTAATCGATAGCCTCCGAAGATGGACACGCATTCTTGCAAACATTTTCTCGTGGTCCTGGCATGTCATTTTTACTTTTTGATGGTTCCGGTGTGAAAAGTTTCACTTTAATTGTATTGTTGTAAGTGCTTATATTTTCCCTTTATTTTTATTTTTTTAAACGAAATAATTAAAAGTAAACGGGAATGTAATAAAACAAAACTATATCACAAACACCATGCTTTCATTTGTCCAATTTCACTTAAAACATAAAATATGTATCAAAGTTTTAGCTTTTTTTTTTCCAAAAATAAAGATGAAAGTATTTGCCGCCCGAAGCGTTTTCAAGCTGAAAATTGAGTTTTGCTTAATTGTGACAAAAAAAGTGGAATAATCGTTAGCAACCTCGACCAAAATTAGGTGACGGCTACTTCAAAACAGTTTTCTAGCATCGGTTATCATTACTGTCGTATTTACGAGTAACCTTACCTATTTCAAAGTAAATATTTTGATTGAGAATACCAAAGTGGACTCAGTTTTAAGAAGGCTTTCTATTTTTACCTCAGTGCACCGTAGCGTAATGAGTTAGTGCGTCGACTCATACGCCTAAGGACTCAAATTCGATAATATGTAACAGCTTATTCACGGTCCTTAAACCAGCACAAGAATGTGAAATAATTAATTTCATGAGGACTGATGGAGCGAAGACAAAAAACGCCCTTGAAGCGGGAATCTTAACTAACACTAAGATTAAGACCAAGATACAAAAAATGCGTACCCACTAACGGACCATTTTCGAGGCTTTTAAACAGAAATCATTGTCATAAAGAAAGTAAAGAAAGCCGCAGAAATTTACCTTCTTGACTTGAAAATCACCTTGTGTTCAGGCTGTTAAGCGGCCTTGAAGGCATTGAAATCTCATCCAATTAAAGGTAGCTTAAAACTCTAAAACGTCGTAAAATTATCCTCTGCTGGGTCAATGGGCCTTCCAGCTTTATTGAAAATGATCATGGCATGAACTGCTTTAAACTCAAGTACAGAATCGGCTGACAATGTAAGCCCACCACTTGTACATTCAAGATAATTATTGAATAGAAATCTGTGTCACTAGGAGATGTGAACTCAATCTCTTATAACGAATGGCATTAGCTGACCCTAGCTCTTCAAGAACGACGTGTCATTCAAATGAAAGCAAGGTTTATTTTGTTTTTGTTTTTGAAATGTAGTTTTTAATTTTCCTTTTTAAGATTTGTTTGGCCTCCAGGGAAATTTTGGCCGTTGTGGTTCATCATGGATATTTTTTTCCATAAGGTATTAGCCCTTTATGGAAAATTGGTTTATCGATCTCAGGTGACTGAGAAGCGTTTTTATTTTGTATTTCGATTTCTTAAACTGTATACAAAAAGAAACAACCTTTGTTTGAGGATACTGTCTTCTTATGTGGTAAAATTTCTCCCCACGACCCAAGTTTTCGGCAAAATGTCCCTTTTTCCTCAAAATTTCGAGGTATCCATGTTTTGCATCGCGGAATTCATAGAGTCAACATTTTTCATTTTGGAATTTGCCGCACGATTTGAAAAATGTTAGATTGTCAGTTTTTAGCTTATGATTCAAGCAACGGGCGTCGTGCCTTAAAAGTCGTTTTTTCCAAAACCCAATAAGTAGGCAAACATGCGTTGCTATGAAAAATAAATTCTGCAACGTACACGGGTCGGTGCCTGCAAGGAAAGATGACTGCTAACTAAGGAATATATCGAGAGCTTGAGGACTATTTTGATCCTTTCGCACGTTGAGAGATCTTTGCTTCAAATGGAAGGGTTTTTTCTACCATACCGGGGAATTGACTGAAATCAGCCGAATTTCGACGACAGGATGTACACCCATCCATTTTTTTAGGGAACCTCTATTTGGATTTGTTGAGGTACGATTATACCTATCAAAAAAACGCATTCTTCTTAGGAAATTAAGACTAGATACAAAGATTTTCCCTATTAAAATAGCTTAAGACGGCCTAGTGAACAGATGTATGTTTCAGCTCACTCAAACGTTCACTCATTGCAATGACAGTCGTTGAAAAAAAGCGTGCACCCTTACAATTTGCCGTATATTTTTTTCCACTTCAAACCGAAACATTTAAGAGAATCGTCCCTCCCCATAAAAAGCTGATGAGCATCCTTAGGTCAAACGAGCCATTCAATGAATCAGCTCATCCAGAGAGCAATTTCAATCCGAAATTCATTACTTTGGCTGAGAATGTGGCTGCTCATCGCATTTCTGAAAAGCCCCCTCATTGAATTTTCACTGTGACATGTCCGAGCAAATGACTAATAAACGAAACAAAGGCTCATCTCTTTAATGGCTTATCCATAAGCCAGGTCAAAATCAACTCCAGTCATACATCATCCGTCCACATCAAATGAGCACTTCGCCCAGACTTTATGTCACAATCAACCACACCGGCTAATTAAGGATTATCCAATCCTCCGCCAAGGGATTTATTACTCTGCTTTGACAGCCATGGATGTGTCGTTTTTCCCGATCACTTTGCTTTCGTTTTCGCTTTTTATGGAGCATATAAGTGCCAAAAACGTAATGTACTCATGCGAGGGTGGGAGACGGGGGTATCACAAGTCGGTGCATGAGAGAGGTTAGTGTGGGAGGGTTTGCGTTTAGGCTTGACACAGGAAGTGAGAAAACTTTTTGGCACAAGAAATATTCTTGGCAGTGAGTGTCGAGCAAACACCTTTAGCACTTGTTGATATTCACACGTTAGGTGGCCAAGACCTCTTGATGTTAAGGGCAAGTGCAGCACAAGTATGTACAGAAATGCAGAAGAACATCAGCCAACTTTGTGTGCAACACAAAATGTACACGCTTCGAGATTGCCTGCAATTAATATTAAAACGAAGGAGAAATTTGTGCACGTGTGTGGACTGCGGGGATCAAATTTCTTTAGAGACCGAGAAGTATGTATAGTGTCAGCAAAGGTTTAAGACAAATTGAGACAGTGTGGTATCACTTCGTGTGAAGCTCCCTCATCAATGTGTGTTCAGTTGCCGGCTTACGGAAATGACACTGGCATTGGAAAAAAAAATAGCCATCAATGAAATGTTTACTGGAGTAGAAGAATAGGCTGCTAAACTGGATCTGGCAGCGGCCTCATAACTTCAACGATGAATGATGTAAGACAAAGCCTTAAAAAACATTCACCTAGTGGTTATTCCTCAAATTGTATGAGGATGTCCTTGTCAATACGGTTAAAAAGTTTTTCGTGCGATTTCATTGATAGGGCTTAGCAGTGTGAAGATAGGCCGGCATGCACCCAGACATGAGTCTACAGACAATATTGTGCCGAATTTTCGAATCTCAGCATTCGAACCAATCCACAGAGCGCAACATCTGTTGAGATGGACACACAAGATGATAAGCGGCGAACTGACTTGACGTGCGAAGTTCGAGGCAGCTTAGTACTAGTTGGTGAGGCATGTTGATGTAGGCCCAGTCAAAAATAGAGAAAAGAAAAAGCTCCACAAGGGTTTTCTTTTTCGCATGAACCCAGCATGGTATGATGTACTATTTCTTTCTTTCCTGTAATGGGTTTTATTTTTTCCAAAAACTTCAAAAAAAGATCGCTACACTTTACTATTCGAATTTTTCTTAGACAGAACAATTGGCTTATCGGCTATCCATGAATCGATCCTATTTTCGACTTCATCATAATTGGAGATGTATTGCCCCGTCAGGCATTGTTGCATGTTGCATGTTGCATTAAGTAGAAAAAACTGTAATCGGTTGGCGCAGGGTTTGAAATATACGGTTTGTAGAGTGGAACTTTCGATTTCATCATTTCTAAGTATGTTTTGACATGCTTTGCAGGATGGGACCGTGCTGCCAAGTAGTATCTCTTCCTATCTAGACGTTTTGTCTTTAATTCGTCGATGGCTCTAGCCCCTGGCCACCTGTTTTGTTAGCAAAAGCTCATAATACATCACATGGCCCATTCCAATACACAAAAAAAAAAAAAACCTTTAGACACCTGCGACTGTCTTTGATGAGGTATGTTCGAGGTATTCATACGACATATATAACTGACACACTTTTTCTCACCAGTCACAAGAAGTGAGAAGAAGAATTTCTTTTTAGAAAACTGAAGCAACATTTCAGACATGCAAAACCGCCTTTCAACGTCTCTTGGCCTTAATTCATACTGCACCCAACATCTGATCATTCGATTTGGTTTTGAACGATCGCAAATGGTGAGGTCCAAGTGCTAGTGTTTTTGACGGATCTTTATCTAGCAATGCCTATGATTTCTTATCTTTAAACCTTTTTCTCTGTCCGGAACTTTATGCGTCTTTCTAATCAAAAATATAATTTTTAAACCGTACAAACTACCTCTGATGATTTTTATCGACTATGGCATAGTAAGCATGGCTTTCCTACGAAATGCCATGACTTTCGACTGCTGGAAAATTTGATTCATTAGAATAGTGATGAGGTTACACCAAAGGTTACGAAGTTGAAGTAAATATACATTTTGACGATGGTGTAAAGGTGATGTCAATTGTTGGAATTCGATTCATCCTTTTCCAGACGTAGTCGAGGTTCTATGCATTGATATAGATTCAACTTCTTAGTGTGGCATACTAGGTCGCGGACCGCGGTGGCCCATAAGAAAGCCTCTTCCGCCTCCTTATACTTTCTTTTTCTCAGTGAATGACTTTCTGATGATTCACCAAAAAAGTAAAACGAAATGCTTTGGGTTGCACTCCAGTCCACAAGAGACCAACAGGCCTAGTTTCCCCAGAAACTACTCGCTGCGAGTTCTATTTTATCTAAGTGGAGGGAATACACAAAAAAAAGTGCCGGCAAAATTTAAGTAGTCTTACATTGATAGTTAACACGCTTTGTGTGTTACCAGCAACTCGAAAGTGTTGGTGATGGGTAAACACTTACCCACTAACCCCCGGCAACTACCTCTCAGGTCATAGAAAAAATGTAAAATGACAATCATCGATTATGTCGGGCAAGGTATCAAGACTAACGTTACGACAAAAAACGAATGTACGCGATTAGTTTCCGTTCCCAAATGCAGGAGAGACTTAAGCAAAGTTATAAGGACAAGTCAAAAGAACAACTGTTCTGTTATTTTGGGACTTCACGTTCAATTTTAGATGGTTCCAACTTCTAGCTTTTGTTATTGCAACTCTGGTTTGGACAGTTGATTGCGAAAATTTCTCATTTCGAAAAATCCAACTCACTCGTTCGTTTCTCTCTTTCTTGCTTTGGTGTCACTTTTTGTTTATTTCTAGTTCACAAATTTTTATCGTTTCATTGATAACTCAATTTCAGAGTAAAGAAAGCAATAAAATAAAAAAAAAAAACGTTCAGCCATGCGAATTAAGTGAAAACTGTTGCACGCCACTGTATATGTTGTTCACTTGCTGTTGTTCGTTAACATTTTTCTTTCACTTCGTATTGCTATTATTGACCATATTTCTCTCTACAATTAATTTCTCAGTTGCTTACCCATTAATAGACTAGTTTCTGTCAACATTTGTCAGTGGTCTAGGCATGAATGCAAATGTGATTTAAGTGCCATTAGGATCCGACAGATTATTTTCCCATTTCCACATTTTTTCAGGCCCACTGCAGCGTAACACACCCGCAGACCAATTAAGTCAAATCTTCGCTGAGCAAAGTTCGTGTGATGAATAGCCCCAAATCGGGTACACTTCAAACAAATGGCTTTTACTTGTTCTAGCTTGTCCTTGATGGAAATTAAGTGGAGTCCTAGTTCAAGTCCATTAGTTGCAGTTATCGCTCTTTTCGTAAACTAATTCCAATGAATCACCATGCTTAAGCGGTGTCGCGTATTTATCTTAATTTTCTGGCCTCCCCCTTCTCGACCGACTGCCCACCAATTATCCGCATCGCTAATCGATGGATTTGTCAGAAACTTTTTCCCTTTTCCCCTTCGTTTCATTCTTCCAATGGACCGTGGGGAGTTAACTCGAAGATATATCTCTTTTAAAGCGGAAGTCAAACGTAAAACGGGGATAAATCACACAAGTCTAAGTATCTCTGTGCTTGCTTCTGCCTTGGTCACGGGACTTAAGTCGTTCAATGTAGCATCTGTATGGACTTCTACGTTTCGTGTTTTGGAACTTGCCTTTCTTATCTGCAGAGAAATATGAGTGACGTGAATTTCACTCACGCCCATCCCGTGGCGCATGCCATGACCTAGATACACGTGCATGTCGTAAGAGTGTTATTCACTTTAGCATCGTGAAAGTAACCCCTTGGGGAGATATTCGGAGATGAATTTGTAGCTTTTCGTGCACGAGTGCGGGGAGCAGTTAGAAAGAGTACTGCAGGGCTTTCAGTTTGACATGGCTTCCGTTTTTGAAAGCATTAAAATCGTTTCAGATAACACGCTGCAATGCGACACCCACTCTCTTTATCGCTCCCATACGTGTATATGTTTTATATGCACATGGACATAATGAAAAGAAAAGACGTACAGTCTCAAGGACGCAAGGAAACCGCTAGCAACACATGGATGTCGTGAAAGTCTCCCCGTTTCTTTGAAAGCAGATGCTATCTAAAACTCAATCAGGGGTACTGGGTTGTAGGAAAAGAATCTAAGAAGTCAGAGTACGGTTAGGTATGAATTTTTCTTGAGTCCTATACGGAAGTTAACATGCCAGAAACGTAATTGAAAGTCTGGACGATACTTGCTTTCCGAATCCAATAAATGAAAGAGAGAGTAAAGAGGTTGCAGAGGACGAAAATTCTTTTGTTGCCATCCATAGCGGAAACATTCACACACAACAGTTTCTGACAAGGAGGTGCTTGAAAATCTGTTAGCACTGAATACCTCTGCGTGGCAGCTCACTTAATAAAATCGTTATGACATTCCGTAAGACGCGTACCGTCTCTCAAGGGATTCAATACCTCGCTCCCCGTTCCACATCGAGTGTGCCCAAAACGACCTCCAACATCAAATGAAATTCAGACATTCTCCCGAGTAAAGCAGCTCTTCACCGCATTCGCCGCGTTCTGTGAAGGGAATTCTCCACTTCCAGCGCACAGTCGTTCTTGTGGCCCTCCTCCGCAGGAGCAACATCATCATCATCATCATCCAGCATGCTTGAGTGGAATTCATCTACAATGCAAGGACCATTAAATTTTCAACAAAATTACATCTTCCCTCCACTCCCCAGAACGACCGCCCATCTTACCTGCCTAAAATTACCCTTTCGAGGGCATTCAAAGAAAACTTCACTTCACGGTTCGTTTCAGCGGGAGGACGCCGCTCGTGTGATTTGCTCTCAAGGTCGCCGCATTTAGTCTGAACAATTTAATTGTGACGGTTTGGCGACCGGATGCGAAAGTTGAAGTGCTGCCGTTAACGTCTCAGAGCAAGCCTCCCATGTGATCGCTTTATGGGAAATATTCAAAATAAATGACGGGAAGTGCCTTAAGGACGACGGCGGTGGTTCAGGGACGTCAATTGTCGAAATAAGTTAATTTTATGAATCAAGTGCTGCCACTGTCGGTAGGGGGGCAGGGTTGACACAATGGCCTCTTGGCGATATTAATAAGGGCACATTAACGAGAATTTGCACAGTAAAGGGGTTCTCTTGCTGTTGATGAAACTGGGAAACATCTGAGGATCTGGAAGGGTTATGGGAGCGGCCTTGATATTTAATTGAAAGAACGGGGTGAGTTTCTTCTGCAACTGGTGTTTTTGTGTCAAAAAGAGGATTGCTGTTTTTTTTAACCATTGCTTCTCCATCAATCTCTCTTTATTCTAAAGCCCATTTTAGGCAGCGATTATGGCGATCAAAGAGGTAGTGCCATGACAGAGGAATAATTTTCGAATATATGAAAAAGGAATACCCGATAGCGAGGCTGTATTCAAATTTCTTGGAAGCCACAACTTTCATTCAAGAGCTGCTTATGTCTTTAATAGCAACCTGGTATGGGTACTGGGATGTTGGCAAATCCAGGAAAATTTCAAGATCGACGAGCTTGCCATGCAAAGTAACAAATCCTTAATTTTGCCATAAGATGACATGCATGCTTTCGATTCCCTTCGCCACAGTTCAACTTCTGCTAAAAACAGGAGTAAAGACGACAGTTCAATACCAAATGCTCTCTCTGCCTTTTTAGCTTATTCAAAACGCATCTACAGACCTTAATAGGAGTCGTAAAAGACCACGGTGCTATTGCATGCCTTCAGGCTCAGCTGTCTACGGTCACGCTCTGACGTTCTTTTGCGATGACAGTGTATACCGAGTTTTCTCACTACAATGCCCTTTTGGCCTTCTCCGTTACTATACCATCAAACGCCTCAATGACGGCTTACTCTGTTCGCCAATGTCATTTGCCCATGCTAGCGACTGCATGGACTTTGGAAAGATCGTACATCTTGAGTTGGGGAGTGAATTTTGCTCGACTTTCTGAAGAACGATGTTCAAAAAGTCAGATAACAGAGCGTCGCCTTTATCATTGTTTACCTCAGTGAGCTCGTTTTTGATCATGATGGAGCAGCTTATACACAACCTGACGAGTTTGGCAAAAATGTCGAAAATTGAACTTGCCGTTGTAAATGTCGTCTCTAAGCACTATACGCGACCTGAAACCGTTCTAGTTTGGGCCTCTCGAGTTCTTGGAGAATGTCTTCTGGTGCTCACATGAAACGCCAGAGAATATCATATAGACGCTGTTTAGGAAACTAAGATTGTGGGCGGGGTATAAATTCGGCTCGGACAAGCAGAAGCAAGCAGATGAGTTTGTGTATGTAGCCTTCACCGACAGACAGGCAGTCCGTTTGCACCAGCGGCTTTGTTATTTCAACAGCTAAAGACTTAAGTTGAGGCTCTATGCTTTACTTAGGAGTCAAGAATGCAAGTTGTAGTTGTACAAATTTCAGGAAGCATTCAATGTTTTCCAATTGTCAGTTTGTGGAAATATTAATGAAAAAATTCAAAAATTTCGCTTAAAGTCACAAGGAAATGTAAAAGTTTAATTTTATCAAAAGTCGTAGAATCATCCTCCTGAACAGAACTTCAAATTACAACTAAAGTTGCACTGGGGCAACCATGGAAAGCCGTCTGCACTTTTGGGTTCAGTACTTAAAAGATTGACCTTGCAAATCTCATCATCAGCCCAATGGATACGCGCTTCAACTTGTGCTTCATTACCCCTAGCCGATAAAATAATTGATTTTCAGCCATTGAATATCCTCGTTTATTCAATTTAGGTCTGCAGAGTCTCAGGATATCGGATAATTGACGAACTTTCCTCATTCTGTCAATACCTCATCTTCAGAAGGTGTCACGCATTAGGTTTCGTCGAGCAGATGCTGCGCCTGATTTGGATTCCCGAAACGCCTGCAAGGACTGGCAAAGAACAAATTTGAACAATGCTTCATGGTTTCGCATAAAGGATTGCTTCACTTCACAACTCAGACATGACAGAAGTATTTTGGTGGTCTGGAAGGGGTACGCACGTAACTTGAATTTTGATGAGGCTCTTACATTTTTTTTCTGGTATGTCTCCCTGGCGGATGAATAGTAAATATCTTGATGTAGACTGTGTCCTATGTGTATTCGCAGTAAGACGACGATGGTCATTCAGATCCAAAATGACTATGACCTCCTTTGGATAAATTGCAAGGCGGAAATGTTCGGGTCATTCAACATTCTTCATTTTGGTCAGTTTATGATCCGGTTCATTTCTACAAATAACCGCAACGGACGGTCTTCAATTTTGTGACTGAAGATGCGGCACTTACATTTTTGAATCAACGATGTAATTAAGGAAAATGACAGTTCCTTCATAGGACACTTAAAAGGTCACTCAAACAAATCTGTTAATGCAAACAACTTTCACCAGATCAAACAGAGGTCTGCACTTCACTGCACTGCAGCCTGACTAGTTTTTCAATTTCGTTTTATTTTCCCTGCCTGCAAGCCGACCAAGCCCACCAAACCCACGAACACTTACAACACCCTTCTGCACGAACAGGAAATTAATCGTCCCTTCCGAAAGTCAGCAGAGTGCGATATGTATCGGCCACTTCTGAACTCAAATGCGCGCCCCATACGGGCAAATAGCCCATTACCTAGCGGATTAAGTTCGGATGTGGCCATTAGCACCTTCCAACGCCCCCAGATATGTGTCCGAGCCAATTCAACGATGAACTAACATTAACCCGAGGAATGCGCCTCTGACTGCATATGCATATGGGGGCTCAGGGTGTAACGACCGTTGTGGTTATTTGTTTTAAAATCATGGCGTGCTGCAATGCCCTAAGTGGAATTTACAAAGTTTGCCAACCCCGAAAGCGGATATTAGTTTCGATTTCATTGGATTGTTTTCAATTGGCATCTGCTGACAGTTTAGATTCCTTATGACGATAACTTTCGATCCCAAATTATCTTAACCACATCGTTGTCGTTGGTTTGTCTGTCTGTGGTGAGGCCATTCTTGACAATTTGAAGGACATGAGAGTACTTAACTTCAAGGTGCATAATTACACTTTTTATTGAATTGAATTTTTCTTTTTCTTTCTCTTTTCAGGTAAGTGAGACAAAAATAAGCATTGTCACGGGATTTTTCACCGTAACTTACTTGAGGAAACTTGGTGTGTCGTAATTACGGGACGTGACTGAGGGTGAGAGTGAAGACGTGAACATGCTTTAGGTATGAGTAGTTATAGAAAAGGTTGATGGGAATCATTTCACGGGAAATGTATGGAAAAGTGATGTGAAGTGATTTTCCTTTGTCCTTAAGCTGCATTTTAAGTGACAGGAAGACAATTATGAAAAGGACACCTGATATTAATCGGATTATATTTTTACACAGTTTGGAATATAAAACACGTTTGAGTTTACGAGGAAGTATGATATTTTGAGATGAACAAGTGAACGATATCTGAAATGTTGAGAGAATCTTAAAATCTGTAATGATGGAGGTCAAAATGGCTAACGAAGCGAAAAATTTCTAATTCGTCTATTTTTATTTTATGAAGCCTTTAATTACGAGTATAAGTTTATTGGAAGAACGTCATTGTGTTGGTGCGGTTTTAGAAAGTTTTGTAAATCACGCGTGACCATGAAACTCCCAAATCCACCCTTTGGATTACTCTTTAAAAATTGTGCTCGATGGTGATTCAATTTAGTGTCTGATTAATACTACGGGTTTCGCCAAACTTTACCGATCCCACCATAACCCACGACCGTGCACGCACCTCAGTGATCGTCATTTGGCCTTGTTTATTCAGTTCTTCTGAGGCGAAATCATTTTTCTGTTGCAATGAGTTCCTGACATTCTGATGCATATTGTATTCAAATTTCGAGTCTGTAATGTTGGAGACGCAAACCAAAGTAAACTTGGGATCGTATACGAAGTCGTATGTGTTTTTGCTTTTGAAGTTTCGTAAAGGTGTCTAAGATTCCGTTTCAAAAATAAACGAAACCATTGTAATTTTGGTGTATCTGACTGTATATACGCCAAACTTTCCCATGCTCCTAAAATGGTTTTCTCTGATTTGGGGATACATGGACTGACAAAAGCAAAACACACACTCAAGCTAGTGGAGATAGTAGAAGTGAAAAAAAGTGTATCCCTTCCCTTTTCCAGTTTCTATATTTGAAGATATGGCAAAATATTCTTTCCAGTGACAACAAAAGTAACATTGGCATATAAGTTTCAGATCCACGTGAATTTAAAATTTATTAAGCGCAGTGAGGTCGATTAAAAAGTAACGTCGCCAATGAACCACGCCGAACCAAGTCTCACTCATTTATTTCAACTTGTGCATTGACATAACTCTCTCTCTCTCTCTCTCCAAGTAATTTTCGGTAATCCTAATGAAGTTCATGAAATGCCAACAATCGCCGGAAGAATAGCCACGTTTGTCGGTTGATTCAGTCTAGGCAGGTCGCAAGGCCTTACTCTGATTAACGTACAGCGCGTGTTGGAAGAGTAGAGAATTTGTTTAAACGCCTTTTCTACACACACAGAATATGGCCGCTATTGAGTGTCACACTGATTGCAAGATTCGTGATGCATGAAAGAATGAAGCTAAAGGATTGATAACTGGATGGGTTAAGAATGCTTGCAGCGCTACAACCACTTTTGCAAAAACTGTATTTGAATAAATAAATAACTATTCCATCACTTTCGGCCTTTGCCTTATTAAAATTAAAAGCGTTAAGTGATTTAGCGGAATAATCAGAATTTGAAACTTGGTTCTTGTCTGCAAGTTTCTTCTTAAAACTTGTTGTTTAATGTAAACAAATGAGACAGAGTTAATGAATAACATTGGTAGGAGTGGCAGTACGGGTGGTTACAGTTTAAAGTTAAAGAACTTAAAATAATGATATGATAAAAAAATTCCATGCTAAATTTTCAGAATTTTGTTTTTAAAACATTATAAGAACTACAATGCCCTCGGCGGATGAGTGTAGCTCGAACTTATGATCCGAATCAGTAAGAGAGTCAAAGAGAGAAAGAGAGTGTGAAAAGAAGGCGAAGAGTGGGAGAGAGAAAGAGAGAGCAACTTTTAAATCAACACCAAAAACAAAATTTGTATTATTACTTTGATCCCTTAGTTTCGTGGACCAGGCTCACAGTTTGTGAATTTTGTTCATACACTCCAAGGAATGAAGAAATACCTTCACTTCATTATGGCGTCTATTAAAGGAACTTATGTCTTCGTAATCAAGCTATAGTGAGTACGAAGAACTATTGCAAAGGTCTCAAGACTTTTGGCTCCAAGTATGTGATTACAGACACATAACCCCCAAAGGCCCATATGAATGCTTTCAAACAAGAAAAAATAAAATTCTTCCTGTTGTAATAGACTTATCTTCATTTCGTACATAGTACACAAAATTAACATCACTTAGCCTTGGAGTCCAGAGAATTCCTAAAAATGTCTTAATTCTCCTCGAAAACTCCGTAAAAGATCAATTTGATGTCAATACTTTTTTCCAACAATGTCTATAAAATAAATCATCTCCTGGTTCACTGGGAAGAAATGACCTTCCTTCAGTGGATCATTTATAAATTATCAAAATCAATAACTCATTTGCGGCGTTCTCTGGGACACTCTGTGCTCTGTATTTTAATCCACTAGTAATAAACCACACTGCACATACCGATGCTTCCTTATTTTGTCGTCCTCCGCTTGGGTAGAGGCGAACATGAAACTTTGATAGTGACAATAGTCTTGTGGGTTGTCGCCACTTCCAGATGTCCTTGGGCAGCGTTATTTTGTTTCCCTTTCACGAGCGCAATCCTGTGCCCAACGTGAGATTGAAGCTCAGTGAGTCAAAAGTTTTGAATAAAAGATACATGGATGGAGTGCAGTAGAAGGACCTTCACCGCTCGTCCACCCGGAACATGTGGAGTGGTTGAATGAATTGCGGTTGTTCATTGCTTCTGTTCGATGAGCGTGTGCATTATGTCCTGCATGTGAAATAATATTTCCTGTAGGGTCGAAGCGACTCAGGGACTCATCCGTTGTGTCATCGGGTGAGAGCAGCAGTTCGTGCAGATCTGAGAGATGTGACGGCTCAAACTGAGATAAACACTAAGTGAATGTTTGTTCGGGGGCAGGATGGATCTTGGCGTTGATTCAATGACAATCGATTATGGCTCGTTTGCATGATGTCAGCTGGGGAAGTATGGGTGCAAAAACCGAACTTCGCCTCGGGGATGTTATTTAAATGTAACTCACACATGCCACCCATGACTAGGGGAATTTATTTGCGAAGATTGAATAACAAACCAGTGTGACAAATGTGTGGACTGATGCCACAGGGCATCACTCTCTGTACATGGGGTGGATAACGTCGGTTTCGCTGCCATTGGGGCGTGCTGATTTCCGGATCTGCCACAGATGGTGGGAGTGCGAGTTGATCGACCGTGTGTTGTGGCGTTTATAGAGATGCGTGCCAATGGCAAAATACTACTAAACAATTTTTCTTTTCAATCAACTCGCACAAATGAGCATCCTCGGGGCGGGACTCGCAAAGATATTGTTATTTGCTCTCGCGAACAGTCGTCTAAGTTTCTCCAGACAGGATAATTGTGTTAAATGAAGGTTCCTATTTGTGCGTCTCGGAGGGACGTCGAAATTTCTGAAATAATAGGACGGAAGTCGATGAATCTCGTTGTATTGGAATTCTTCATTTGAAAGGTCATTCATTGACTGGATTCATGGAATGGTAGGTTGCATTCTGAATGATGGTGATGAAAATCTAAAAGACTGAAAAGCAGCATTGTGAAGCTCATAGCGTGTTAAGGTATTGTTGACAGTTGGGTTCAACGTTCCCAACGACCGATGCGTCGAACACAACTTTGGAAACATGTTGCACAATACGAGTATGTGCATGCAGAGAATATTTTCATCGTACGATGGGTGAGTGAGATCTTATGCCATTTTTGCTTGCGCGAATAATGAACGATCTAAATAGGTGGGCGATTCAAGAGTTGGATTGAGAGTCGTTGTTTTGTGTGCGAGTTCAGAGGGCGAAGTATAAACTTCTTTGAGAGCTCGATGAGTAGAAGGTGTTGTTGAGTTTGCTCAATTACTGAATGAGATGGGACATTTTTATGTGTGTCTACTTGTCAGCATAGAAAAGGCATTCCTTGACTTTGCGGCATATGTGTGTTTTTCGGAAGTGAAGACATACTAAGAGACAGCACCCATTCTAGCTCAAGAAAATACATTTGTTTGTTTAAATCAAGCTATTGAGGCCCTTGATAAGCCGAAATGAAGAAAAAACAAGTAAAATGACGAAGGGATGACGGTATATGGAATGTGGTTTCTATACAACAATTAATACTGATCCAACCTTACTTGTAATCTTTGTCTTAAACAAAAGAATGCAATTCGAAATCCAAATCCAACGGATCAATAAAAGGGTAGCACAACCGTGTTCACTTGTAAAGTGAAGTGATCTGATGATTATATGTATGTACTTATATTTTTAATTTTCTAAACGATACTATTTTCTTTTTTTATGAAACAAAGAGGGGTTAGTGATGATGTGAAAGAGGGAGATGTATGACGGTGGTTGGTACAGCATCACACGCTTAAAATCATCGAATGAGACTTGAACGAGAAACTGAAAAAACGCTTAGACGAGATCTTTAACAGAAACTTGGACAAGATCAAGAGCAGAGACATTTCGCTGAAAAGAAATTGATGATTACAATCTAACAACTGCAAACTGTTTTGATTGTTTCACGCTTTATCCAATCGTTTTCTTTGTTTCTTTCACATCCTTTCAGTCCTGGTAGTTCATTTTTCTTATAACTTCCAACGACGAGTGTGAAGAATTAGTGCCATTACGTTAGCAATAAACGCCAGAAAAAGTGGTACTATTTTATTTTATCTCGTGTCTTGTCCTATTGGATAATTGTGTATGCTGAGTACGAACATTTATTATGTGAAAATCTGTATATTTTTTTATATCCTCATCATCCCTTCAATACTCTCTTTCGTTCTTCATTAAATACTTTTGTTTTGAAAGTGCATGTAAAGGAAGCGCGTTTACTATTGAAGGGAGAGGACGAAACAATTTGAAAAAACGAAACCATACAATTGTTTGAATATAAATAAACGTTTGTCTGTTAAAACCGAAATGAGAGACTGACTAGGCTCAAATAACTAACTCTAACAATAATAATAACAATTGAGTCGCACTGCAGCCCACGAAGAATTGGGGGCTAGTTCCTGCATCATCTACATATGTTGTGCGTTCTATTGTTCTCTCACGAGTAGAAGGGACCTACAGTTTTATGCCGGCTTCGAACGACGAGATTTAAGAATGATAAAAACACAATTGCTACGCTTTGAGTGTTGTCAGGAACCCGAATGATATGGTGCTATCAAAAATGGAGGTTTTCAGACCAGGAATCGAACTTGGATCTTCAAAGTGGGGGTCGCCGCATATACGCACTACGCCACGGCCACCACAACAGCCAAATTTATTGGCAACAAACTATATTGGCAAAAATAAATACAAAAATCTCTGTTCGGTCTATTTAATTAATTTCGTCCGACACTTCTTCCCAACCGTCCAACGTCCTCTTCCGAAACTGTTTTGCTGAACAGCTTCAAACAACATAAGAAGCGACACACCTCTTTTACACTGTCTCAAAAAATTGTCCGTACACCTTTGACTTTTTAAGTCTAAGTCTAAATACTTAAGTCTAAGTACTTATCCAATTTTAACAAAAAATGCCTCAAAATAAAGGGAATTCAATATGTAAAAATAAAACGCTGGTCAAGCGTTGGTACGAAAACAAAAAATATTCAATAAACAACAAAAACTTAGGAAACTTTAAGTTTTACACTCAACAAATTGTCCGTACCCTTACGGCTGCAATGCGTAACCACGCATAACAATTAACTTATCATTAATAAGATGTGTGCTTTCCCTTTGCCTTAATTACATCACGCAATCTATTTTTCATTGAAAGTGCGAGCTTTTCGGTATATTCGGGCGATATTTCCCGCCAAACTATTTCCACTGCCATTTTAAGTTCTTGTTTGCTCCTAATCGTCTTGTGCCTTAGTTTTGTTTCCACATGAGCCCACAAATGTTCTATAGGGTTCAAATCTGGACTTTGGGGAGGATGGGGAAGAACTTGCTTAACATTATAGAGTAACCACTCTTTTACAATCATTGACGAATATTTGTCGTCATTGTCGTAAACAAAGCGATATTCATCATCAATGTGCAATTTTTGGGCGAAACTTTTTAAATTGTCTCTTAAATTTTTTTAAATATTGTATTTTGTTCATAGTCGACTCTATAAACACAAGATTCCCCACTCCCGAAGCTCCCATTGAACCCCAGACCATAACGTTACCACCACCGTGCTTGACGGTATGGTTAGTGTTGCCATCCTCAAGTGCTGTTCCGCTCTTACGCCAAACAAAACGTAGCCCGTCGGATCCAAAAATATTAAATTTAGATTCATCTGAGAAGATGACACGTTTCCAAAACTCAGGAGGCTTATCGACGAAGGCTTTAGTGTACTCTAACCTTTTTTGTATATTCCGTTTGGATAGCAAGGGTTTATTACGAGGTGCACAGGCCTTAAAGTTATGTGAACGCAAGAAATTTCTGACTGTGGGTTGACATCAATATTACAGTCTTCTTTGAGCATTGTTCTTATTTCTGTAGCGTTCGTTTTTGATTTTGGGAAACCTGATAAGCTTATGGCCTGCTATTATCAATGTTGTCATTAATGTATTATTTTCCTCTTTAATTTATTTTCTATCATAGATTTCCTTAAATTTAAGCCAGTGGTGTACGGACATTTTTTTGAGACAGTGTATATCTGTTTACCTAACGAAGCCTATCATAATCATTCACAAATATTTTGAGGTGAAAATTGGCAAAATATAGAAAAATGTCTTTCCCCAACGAAATAAAAAAATAATCAATTCAAATTTCCTAGAATTTTTTGTTCAGCAATACTTTGTTCAGCAATAATATAGTGAGAGGTTAGGGAACGAATTTCAAAAATTCCCAAATGGCAAAAATTACAAAATATTCAAAGTCGTGACTTCCATTGAAAAACATGAAAGAGAGCTTATGTATATTCTAATCAAGATGAGAAATTTTTTTTGTGCAAATCAGTGCAATCATCCGGGGGATCTCTCGTTTCAAAAATCATAACTTTCAAATTAATTGCATTCCATTCCAAATCCGCTTTCCACATTTCGATTCCTAGAAATAATACAAAACTCAGACAATTGGCAAATGCCCAACAGAGGACGCGAGCCGAGCCAAATTTCAATTCGAATGTTTCAAATGTTTCAAATGCCTCCATTAGCCGTTGAAATTTCAATTAAAACACCAGCAGGCACTTCCCATTTGACAGTTGCTTTCAAATGGCAGCGACTTTCAATGAAAATTCAGTGAATTCGCATTTTTTTTTTGCACTTTTCTAAGCCAATATCTGCGAACATTGCTGCTCGTGTGGTGTGGAAATGACTTCTGAAGTTCGAATCGAATTTTCAATTAAAATCTGCAATGGTTTCAATTGGTGAGTGGTTTAATCTGTTTTTCTGGTCGAATCGCACGTCTGATGTGTATGACGGGAGTGAGAAAATTGTCTGTAGGCGAACGAATACTGGTTCATCTGCTGTGTGGAAATTTAAGAAAACGAAAGTGGTCAGTTGTAGACTGAAACAGGTGGCCAGCGTCATTGAGGGCAATGTCCCTTGAAAATGTGTTCTCCCCATCTAAGAATTAAGAGCCACCGATCCCCACAACATTTCTTGCCCTAAGGTGTACACTCCTGACCTTTGAATTTGTTCGTCATGACGACCACATTTAAACAACCACCCTGTGAAGTTCTATTTTGGACATTCACCAAGCGAATAATTGCATATTTTCACTAGTAATGAATCCAATTACCGAGAGCTAAATGAATTCATCGGAACTTGATTCCGAGAAGACGCGTGTGCTTTCCTCATCAGGAGTAGACATCTCATTAAGTCGGCGCGCACATTGATTGCTTTCGGAAATCCTCATTACATCCGCAAATGTAACCTTTTGCGACTACGAGCACAGCAGGCATATTCTCATGCAGAGTTGCTTACTGCTTATGACGGTGGTGGCGCTGCGGTGGGCCACACATATTACCATCTTCGAGGCCAAACCAACTAGTCGCTTCATAGGCTTCTGAATTTTATGAACTTGCACTTTATCCTTCCATCTGTGCTTTATTCAATTTTCCGCGATTTAAGCTCGATGAATATGAAATTTAATTTCCCCCCATGAACCCACGGGACATCCTCTCTGGGTTGGTGTTCGTTTGTTTGCTTGGTTGCAGGGGGCTAAGTAATTACATTGACTGATGTGTTTGCTCACGCTACAGCTTCCTCACTTCGGGAGCCTGGATTGCACACATAAAATGCTGCTTGCCGCTTAAAGACCAACTCACAAGACTTTAAGGACTCCTCAACACACCCGCTTGTCAGAAGAATCTGTGCTGCTTACAGGCGCCGTCGTTGGGATGATGTTCGGAATACACGCGAGCATTACGGAATCAGTGCAGTCGTTTCGTACGGAACGGCGACGCTCGCATCAGCTGAAGTTCCTTAATAGAAACTGATGTGCTAATATCCGGCAGCTCAAGGGTAATCTCAACTGACACCAAGGATGCTCCACCGTTAATTGTCCTTGGGTCTTTAAGTCGCTACTGAGACTCCTTGGGCGGGGCTGTGTGTCAGGCGGGAAATCCTTTTTTTGCTGATGATGGATCATAAATCATTGACTTGACACATTCCTTTATCCGGCTCCTCCCTTCTTCTTGAGCGGATGCCGTCATTCGATGGGTGGAGGTTGTGCTCGGGAGTAAATTGAAAATTGTTTACCTCCTAAACGGAATTGGAATTCTTTGAAATTGGAAGATTCCTCTGTTTGTTGGAATTAAATTGAGAATTAGGTCAGATTGGATGAGTGAGTGTCGAAGGCCAAGGATGGGGTCAGGAGGGCCGGGAAGTAGTGGAAGGTGTCTGCAATAGATTGGGCTGCAAGCAGTAGTCCTTCTTTTTCAGGGACTTTGGGTTTGGTTTAATTGATTTGTGTAGCGGACATATCTTCGCGTGAGAGCTTGGCACACGTAAGTGGCAATCAACATTTCAATGAGATTGCTGCCGACTGGCTTGACTGCTGAAGGAACAAAATTTCTGGGAAATGGAACCATTTTGTTGTGTTGTTCATTTGGAATTTCAATTAGTTATGCAAAGCAATCAAACCATCAACATTTTATGGGACTTAAGGGAGTTTATTGCAAACTCAGAGCTGTTACTCTTTTGTTGGAGGTTCACTGACCCGGTATGCCGACAGCTGCCGTTGACATACCCACCCTTAAGGCCCACGATTTCGCATATGGAGTTCGAGTTAAATAGCATTAGACATTCAACGTGTTTTTTTCGGAAGTGTATATGCAGCTCAGCGTTTACACACCGACGGCGACCGAAAAATTATCCAGGTCTTCACAAATGCTGCTAAATTCCGTTGTTTGTTAAATGAACATGTTTCCCTCTTTCTCTCTCTCTCTCTCTTTCTCGCTCTCTATCTTTCTCGCTCTCTCTCTCTCTCTTCCTCTCTTTATCTCTTTGTATCTCTCTTTCTCTCTCTCTTCTTTGTTTCTTTCTTTCAAATTCGAACTCGCTTTAACTTTTGAAAGCCACTTGGCATTCTGCATCACTTCTCGCCTTGTGATTTCGTTTTAATGGCCATACGCGCTCCTCAATACTACCCCTTCTTGGTTTAACAATAATGCTCCATTGCACGTGACGAGGAGTCACAAGTCATTCCCAAAAGTGAAAATGGAAAAATAATGATGATCCCAGCATCTAAAACCTTTGCACACCGTCCTGTTCACACGTTTGAAGCGCACGTTCGGCTTCACATTCCCTTCACTCGCCCCTTCCCTAATCTCCCCCTGTGGGTAATATCCTTTATGACTACAGCTAAAAGTTTGTCATGGGAAATTCGTCACAGCCAGTCGTAAACACACTAAATCTTCAAGTTTTAGTTGCCCTTTCCAAGGACAACCTGGAATCTCGGTCTCAAATGCGTACTCCAGCCCAGATAGAGAATAAAACCAAAAAGCAGCTCCCCAGAGCTCACCCCCCGGCTATCGGCGACCGCTGTGGAAGGCCTTCTCTGTCATCCAACAGTACGACATAAACATCTGGATTCCTCGAAGTTTTACGACGATGTTAGGCATATCGATTCGAGAATAACGACACGAGCAAATGTAATTGGAAAACAGGCAGGCGGCCGGCGGTGGCGCGGAGTGGACGGATGGAGGTGCATGACTTTGAAAGGGTGATCCAAGGAGGATTTAAGGCAAAATATTTATACGTTGACCTAAAGTTATGGGTGGGATTAAGACGAATGCGTCAAAGTCCTCCGAATTGAGCAAAAGCTGCCTGATGTCTGTGGGAGAGGTCTTAAAACTCTTATGTGCGATGCAGAGCTCTGCTGAGAACAGTTTCAATTTTTCACATCTAGAGTTCAGTTTAATGACAACCGATTTTATGTGGAATATGAAAGTTACATCTTGGAACTAACTTTACATTCCTTGGAGCAAGGAGCTGTGGTGCAATAAGATAAATCGCACGGTGGCAAACATCAAAGATAACGGTACACGCACTGCGCAAAATAAACAGACTCGTAAATTTTACTAAAGCCTCTTGGAATTTCTGTTCCAAATGTTCTTCTCCCAAACTGAGATGAGCTCTGAATGCCTCCTTAAATTTGCAATGCACTTCAGAGTGAATGCTTGCTTGACATAACTCTTACTTATCTGATTTGGTGCTTGTCATAGTTTCCTCATGGATGGAGGTAGCAAAGACAAATATGATTTCCTTTCAATGATGATGATGATAAGTGCGCAGATAATTTTAAGGGTTTTTTTTTTTAAATGCATAAATAGTTCAGGAAAAAATTCGGTCCAAGGAAAGGAAATGTGCCACGTTGTTGTACATTTGTAAAATTATTGCTTGCTTATGCTTAATTGGCTTTTGTACTTACCATGTCAGCGGTTTTTGAAGAATCTGAATTTCAGCTATACAGGGTGTCTATCATGCCTTTAGTACGACCAAAGAGTCGAACAACGTAACTTCAGCTAGCTTCGTGGCAGTGCATTCTTTTAAGAATGATTTGATTGCTTGCTGTCGGTCATGGCTACTTGGCCTGGAGTGGCCTTAAGTGCTTGAATTGTTTTCAGACTGTTTGCATTGGTTAAACCAATTTTGTAATTTTGTATCAATCTCTATTTGTTGTCTTCTTGTGTGGATTTTTCGAACCCCAGATACGGAAGTTCTGTTAAGGAGATGTAAACGCGCTTCGTCAGTAATCGTTGTTCATTTCAAACTGATCTATTGTCAGACTGCGATATTGGGCAATGTTGGTTTTTTATTATCACAAAGCACAGAACACTACTTTCTCTAATTGTGAACTCTCAGTATTGCTTCACACATCAGATGTCTACAGAGCGAGAACTGACGAGTGAATTTGCATTTACGCCCAGGATCGAAAGGTCTCCAGCTGTTGGCGTATTCATTATATACTGGAGTTAAGAATTCTTAACTTCCTTAGACTCTCAAGCATACTCTTACTTGTGACTTGGACCAGGAGGAGGGGAAGTTTGTGCTTAGGTAGCATTCTATATAGAACAGTTGAAAAGCGCTTCACAGCAACGTCGTCCAAATCTTCAATTTTAATTTCTTGTAACGTCTTAAGAATGTTCTTTGGTTTGGCCAAAACATTCAACTCTGTAAGCAGTATCGTCTACACTTTTTAATTCTTTAAGTGAAGGTATAATAAGCAGTGGTAGTGTGCTTCAAGTTCTTGTGCGACTATCTCATCATCCCTCTCCGCCGTCAAAGTCGAACGTTGCATTCCGTCTAGCCGATAGGATAATTGATACTCAGCCATTGAATATCCTCGTTTATTGAATTTCGGTCTTCAGAGTCTCAGGATATCGGATAATTGACGAACTTTCCCCATTCTGTCAATACCTCATCTTCGGAAGGTGTCACGCATCAGGTTTCGTCGAGCAGATGCTGCGCCTGATTTGGATTCCCGAAACGGCTGCAAGGACTGGCAAAGAACAAATTTGAAGAATGCTTCATGGTTACCCATAAAGGATTGCTTCACTTCACAACTCAGACATGACAGAAGTATTTTGGTGGTCTGGAAGGGGTACGCACGTAATTTGAATTTTGATGAGGCTCTTCAATTCTTGTTTTTTTTGCTGGGAGGTGAATGGATAGTAAATATCTTGATGTGAACTGTGCCCTATGTGTATTCGCAGTGAGATGACGATGGTCATTCAGATCCAAAATGACTTTGAACTCCTTTGGATATATTGCAAGGCGGAAAGGTTCGTATCATTCATTTGGTTCGTTTATGTTCCGGTTCATTTCTATGAATAACCGCAAGGGACGGACTTCAATTCTGTGACTTGAGATGCGGCACTTACATTTTTCAATCGACAATGTAACTAAGGAAAAAAGTTCACAATGCTGAACGTAGTGGCAGTTTTTCATAGGACAGTTAAAAGGTCACTCAAACAAATTTCTCAAAGCGAACAACTTTCACCAGATCAAACAGAGGTCTGCACTTCACTGCACTGAAGCCTGGCTACTTTTTCAATTTCGTTGTATTTTCCCTGCTTGCAAGCCGACCAAGCCAACCAAACCCACGAACACTTACAACACCCTTCTGCACGAACAGGAAATTAATCGTCCATTCCGACAGTCAGCGGAGTGCGATATGTATCGGCCACTTCTGAACTCAATTGTGCGCCCGCAACCGGACAAATGGCCCATCACCTAGCGGATTAAGTTCGGATGTGGCCATTAGCACCTTCCAACGCCCCCAGATATGGGCACGAGCCAACTCAACGGTGAACTAACATTAACCCGAGGAATGCGCCTCCGACTGCATATAAGGAGACCGGCAGCTATGGGGGTTCAGATTATAGCGGCCGTTGTGGTTATTTGTTTTTAAATCATGGCGTGCTGCAATTTCCCTAGTGGAATTTACAAAGTTTGCCAACCCCCAAAAGCGGATATTAGTTTCGATTTCATTTGAATGTTTTCAATCGGCATCTGCTATGCTTATGACGATAAATTTCGATCCCACATCGTTGTCGTTGGTTTGTCTGTGGTGAGGCCATTCTTTACATTTTGAAGGATATGAGAGTACTTAACGTCAAGCTGCATAATTATTTTATTTATTGAAATTTTCTTTTTCTTTCTCTTTTCAGGTAAGTGAGCAAGCATATGCATTTTCACGGGAGGATTCGAGTTTTTCACCGTAAACTTACTCGAGGATGGAAACTTGACGATAAGTGGAGTGCCATACTAACGGGACGTAGTAGAAAATGGCTGATGGTGTTCATTTCGCGGGAAAAGTGAAGAAAAGTGATGTGAAGTGACTTTGTTTTTGCCGTTTTTAGTGACGGGAAGACAATTCTGAAAAGGACACCTGATTTTATTAGGACAAGCTTAGTAAACTTGTAACAAGTCGTAATCGTTTAACTCCTAATGAAAATTGCTGTTTCGCTATTCCAAAAGAAGCCACGTACGTAGACTTGCCTCAGTGGTCAAAGTGGTCAATTTTGTCAGGGTAATCAGTGAAGACTAGCGACTTAACATGCCCCCAGCGCCACACGGCGTTAAATCAAACGATCTTGGAGGCTAACGTAACTGTAGCGTGAAACTATGCGGTTACCGAATGATTCCTTCAATAAATCACTTCCATCAAGAGCTGTGGACAACATGGCATGTTCTTGTTGCAAGCACCGGTCCTATACTCGTACATCATGGTTGTTAATTGTGTTTCATACAAAATACCTTGAGGCGGCTGTCACTACGACCTCGAAAGTCTTCCAATCTTGCCATTACATTGATATAAACGGTATCGGAGTAGATGACGTGAAGCTAATACTGACTCATTTCTATGTAGATGATGTTCAAGAATTAGCAGAGAAGTGAAGCTCGCTAGCCATCTGTAAACATGTGTTCCCTGCATAACAGTGCAAATATGGAGTTGGAGAACTAATGATAAGAATCGGTCTCATGGACAATATGATCAAGATGTGGGGACTAGGAGGAATCACTATTCCCGCCCATGCTTATGTCTAATTCAAATGTGACTATAAGGCTTTCGCAGAGATCTGTCTATACTTCAATCCATTTAAAATAAATTATTACGACCTACTTTGAGGTTTTTTTTAAAGGCAGGCTGACTTGGGGTCGTCGGTCTAAATGGAAACTCCTGTACCCATTATTTTCGGCATTGCGGTGGACTATGCTATACATGACCTAGCCATCTTATTATCCCTTCACGTTTCAATGAGCGCATTCCTACAGGGTGTAGAGTTTCTTGCTGAATCTTCCCCTTCAAATTTCATTAACTCAAACAGGACCATGACCTTTATCCTGCAGAGCCGCCAAAAGAACAAAGTATTCTAATTCAACATCACTAAGCCTCGAATTGATAGAAAAAAAAAATCATTCTTAATTCTTTATCGAAAACTCGGTAAAAAGTCAGTGTAATGTCAATACCTGTTATCCGATAATGCCCATATATTTCATCATCACCTGGTTCTCAGAAATGACCTTCTTTCAGTGGACCATTTATAAATTACCTAAATCAATAACTCATTTGCGGCGTTCTTCAGGACACTCTGTTCTCTGTATTTTTATAACATTCTGGTAACAAACCACACTGCACATACCGATGCTTCCTTATTTTGTCGTCCTCCGCTTCGGTAGAGGCGAACATGAAACTTTGATAGTGACAATCGTGTTGTGGGTTGTCGCCACTTCTAAATGTCCTTTGGCAGCGTTATTTTGTTTCCCTTTCACAAGCTCAATCCTGTGCCCAACGTGAGATTGAATATGGTCTGTGTGAAGCTCAGTGAGTCAAAAGTTTTGAATAAAGGACACATGGATGGAGTGCAGTAGAAGGACCTTCACCGCTCGTCCACCCGGAACATGTGGAGTGGTTGAATGAATTGCGGTTGTTCATTGCCTCTGTTCGATGAGCGTGTGCATTATGTCCTGCATGTGAAATAAGTAAATAATATGTCCTGCAGGGTCGAAGGGAGTCTGTCATCCGTTGTGTCATCGGGTGAGAGCAGCCGTTCGTGCAGATATGAAGGATGTGACGGCTCAAGCTTAGATAAACACTAAGTGAATGTTTGTTCGGGGGCAGGATGGATCTTGGCGTTGATTCAATGACAATCGATTATGGCTCGTTTGCATGATGTCAGCTGGGGAAGTATGGGTGCAAAAACCGAACTTCGCCTCGGGGATGTTATTTAAATGTAACTCACACATGCCACCCATGACTAGGGGAATTTATTTGCGAATATTGAATAACAAACCAGTGTGACAAATGTGTGGACTGATGCCTCAGGGCATCACTCTCTGTACATGGGGTGGATAACGTCGGTTTCGCTGCCGTTGGAGCGTGCTGATTTCCGGATCTGTCACAGATGGTGGGAGTGCGAGTTGATCGACCGTGTGTTGTGGCGTTTATAGAGATGCGTGCCAATGGCAAAATACTACTAAACAATTTTTCTTTTCAATCAACTCGCACAAATGAGCATCCTCGAGGCGGGACTCGCAAAGATATTGTTATTTGCTCTCGCGAACAGGCGTCTAAGTTTCTCCAGACAGGACAATTGTGTTAAATGAAGGTTCCTATTTGTGCGTCTCGGAGGGACGTCGAAATTTCTGAAATAATAGGAAGGAAGTCGATGAATCTCGTTGTAGTGTATTCTTCATTTGAAAGGTCTTTCATTGACTGGATTCATGGAATGGTAGGTTGCAGTCTGAATCGATGATAAAAATCTAATGGACTGGAGAAGTGCATTGCGCCCATAGCGTGTTAAGCTATCTATCTTATTTCGCAAAGAGGCCTAGATGCTCTTCAACACAGAAAAATCTCATGGACAAGGGTGAAACGCTACCCAATCACAACAAAAACGATCAATTCAAATGATGACTGGTGATAAAAACCGGGTCACTCATGATAACATCAAAACAGTCGTATTAAAATGACAATTAGCCGGCGCAAATATTATCCAAGTCAGGATTGACTGACCGGAAAGTTTTGATCTGTGTTTGATCGGATTCCTTCTCTACTACTAAACTCTCAATCCGATTGTGTCCTGTCAACAATTAAACCGTCTCAAGGCAGGAATCACCTAGTAGCGGCCGGCTTTCACCAATAAAAGACGAACGAACGCCAGGCCACACACATCGATCCTTACCCGACAGAAGCTCTACGAACCGACTAGTCGCCTTGGGGGCACTCCATCCTTCAATTTCTGCGTTATTCAATTTTTCGCGATTTAAGCTCGATGAATATGAAATTTAATCCCCCCCATCAACCCACGGGGCTCCTCCATGGGTTGGTGTTCGTTTGTTTGCTTGGTTGTAGGGGGGCTAAGTAATTACATTGACTGATGTGTTTGCTCACGCTACAGCTTCCTCACTTCGGGAGCCTGGACTGCACACAAAAAATGCTGCTTGTCGCTTAAAGGGCAACTCACAAGACTTTAAGGACTCCTCACACACCCGATTGTCAGAATAATCTGTGCTGCTTACAGGCGCCGTCGTCGGAATGATGTTCGGGATACACGCGAGCATTACGGAATCAGTGCAGTCATTTCGTACGGAACGGCGACGCTCGCATCAGCTGAAGTTCCTTAATAGAAACTGATGTGCTAATATCCGGCAGCTCAAGGGTAATCTCAACTGACACCAAGGATGCTCCACCGTTAATTGTCCTTGGTCGCTGCTGAGACTTCTTGGGCGGGGTTGTGTGTCAGGCGGGAAATCCTTTTTTTCCTGATGATGGATCATAAATCATTGACTTGACACATTCCTTTATCCGGTGGATTGAGTGGATGCTACGTAGTTGTACATTTGTAAAATTAAGAAAGTTCAATGATGCGTATATAACAGGTCACTGGCGCTTGAAGAATCAAAGTCTGCGCTATACCGAAAGTGTCTCATGGCCTTATTAGTACGAACAAGTGGTTGGTACCAGGGTCCCACGCCGCTTTTCCAAGTCATGGTTTCGGGCTATAGCTCGTGGATTGCTTGTCTGATATTGGCATTAAGCGCTTGGATCTGTTGGCATAATATCACGGCTCCACTGTTGTCCACAAAGAGAGTGGAGATTAAATCGAAGGTCAGAGGCGGTTAATAGAAACCTCCATGATGGCTGATGACACGATTTAAGAATGACACGGCTAAGCGGTTTCTTCAGCGATAATGAACGTCTTAAACGTCAGTTACAAAAAAACAGCTTAGACGGTTGTCCCTTGTTGTTCGAAACTTTGTTTCCCAAATCATTTTTAAAGACAATTTTCAATTCCGCTCTTAACATTATCTTCTCGAGTTTCTGAAACCAAATTCGAAAATTCTGTTTGTTTACTTAGCCATCGAGATCAAAATGCGCCTCGTCAAAAAAAGGGCTCATTTCGAGCTAATCCAAGGCCGAAACTGCGAAACTGTAATGAAAAGAATAATCGCATGCTTTTAATATATGAGTTAATTGGACTTTTTTAGCAAATCTAAGATTTTACTGCAGTCGAGAACGTGAGCTCTCATCCAGCTCAGACACTTTCTCATCTTTTTGCACCGTATGACGACGGGGTCAATGAGTGTTGTTTTCTAGTCTCCGGAACTTTTTGTATAAACTTGCGTACAGCAGTCGCGGTGTGTGCTTCATTTTGGCCTAAGTCTGTTTTCAAAGAACACACTATCTTGTCTATACAGCACTCACTTTGGAAATAAGTTTTCAATATTTACCAGCGTTGTAAATACAAGCGTTCGGTGGAGATATGATTCGGCAGAAAACCTAAGATGTCCCACCCAGTTCCGGATACGCTGCATCTAGTCGTAAAGATGAACTTTTTTATACTAGAGGTTCAGTCTTTGTCTTAAACCTGGAGGCTGGCATTTGAAGACCCCGTTAGCTTTAATGTTGTCCACACCGTCAATGTGGCAGGGCCCATGCAGTGCATTGATTTTGGCTATCCAAACAACATGTTGGATGTTGTTCATTCCATTTCATTCATTCGTCTTTTTCGGATAGTTATGTATTCAATGCAGAATTTTTTTTCAAAGGAACCATGGATCTGCTCTGCTGCCTCAGCTGTACTCAGCAGCACTCAGCTCTCTGTATATGAGTTCTTGTAGGATGAGCGTATAAATTTGGTCCATTGAACAAAAAGTGTTTACGTATCTGCTTTGACGGATTGAAATAGCATCTGTCCCCAAGTGTGATTTTACGTCTAAACTCCATCAGGGTATCCTTTGTAAAGTTTACATTTGCCCAGAGGTGGGCCTTATCTACCTCAAAATGTAAAAGGTTACACTTGCCCCCCATTCGGTTACATAATGCCCCCCATTCAGGGAAACATTATTTAATTGACATTACTTTGTAGCCATCGCTCATACGAGGACCAGCTGGCTTCGCTTGTTCTGTAATCACCATAAATGATTCTTAAACGGCAGACTGAGAAATAGTGGTGATGTTCAGGCGTTCCAAATCTACTGACTTGTAGAGGATAGTGAAAGTGACTTACTTTTAAATTGGCTAGTTACATAGGAAAGTTATAATTGAACCCAACCTAACTTGACCTTAAATGAAGGTTTAGTTTAAGGTAATCATCATCATTATCAACACTTTCAGTTACCCACCAGTTCCCCTAAAGCGGTCGAACAAGACACGTTCTGACTACTCGATCCTCCTTTATCAACTTTAACTCACCAGGAGCTGTTCCCAAGCGCAACTAGACGGGCTTATGAACTTGATCTAAACACCTCGCCTTAGGTTTGCCGAGCGGTGGCCTACCTGATGGAATCGTGTCTGAGGTGGCCACGTGGCCAAACCATCGAAATATTCAATAGATAGCCCTTTCCGTCCGAAGGAGAAGCACTCTATGAAATCCCACCCAAAGTAGGTGCGTTGTTCAGTCGACTGTGAATTGAATTCGCTTGACTTTGACACGGTTCTTAAATCACTCCTGCTTTGTGTTAAACTTGGCCATTGAGACCGTGGCGCTTGGAATGACGCATAATTGGCAAACTTCCCGAATCACCTCTGAAGCGGTTTCGTTTCAGCTTTTCGTCTAATTGAATTTCGCCAACAGCAGCGGCTCGGGTGTGTTTTCGAAATTGAACCAAAAGAGAACCTTCGGCTGTAGCCATTCCAATCAAAGCTTTCGATTTCACTGCAAGCAGTCTAACACTCTCCTCACCCCAATGACCTTGCGCCGGACTGATGCCAATTTGACCTTGACGAAGTCTGCAGTAAACATCTCTTCCCATCGAGCTGTCCCTTCCTCTCCTCATTCATCACACGAAGTTTTCATCTCAAACACGAGTACTAACTTTAGACAGTTAATCTTTTTGCAAGCGACCACGTGCTACACTTATATCCGTCGTAGGTGGTTGCCACCGGCGTCGTTTTGGGTGCGTCTGTACTTCGTTATTGATTGTGGCTTTTCGTGACTGTGGCTCGTTTTGCCAGCGAAATTATTCATTGGTTTGTCTAACTCACATCCCGCGAATGTCACAGGGAAAGTTGTGATTTTTCTTGTACCCTTCCTCCTTCTTGGGTGGGTTGGTGTGCGTCAAGCACCCATTAGGAGTTTAACGTTAACTGTGTATGTGTGGAAGGTGAGCTTTTTGATTGAATGCAAAAGCGAGGGGGAGCGAGAAATGGAGAAAATGAGAGTAACATTTTCAGAGAGACATGAAGAGCTTGTTCTTCCAGAAAGCTTTAACGAACGTTTTTCGGATTCCATCAGATGGCGCTGGTGACGTCAGAAAGATAGTGAGTGACTCGATTCGAAGGTGGTAAGAAAATTTAAAATTTTGAACTTTACAACACAGTTGGTGTTGGATTCAGGCTGGGTTGCTTGAAGTAAAGAAATGTGCATCGCGTCTTGGCATCACTTGGCTTTTTGATGGAATTCAATTCTGATTTTGTGCCCAGTTTTGGAACTTCAACCCGGCGAGAGGGTGGCCACAAAAAATTACATGGGGTTTTATTTACATGGTTTCTTTGGCTTTCATGTGACATCGCATCAATTTCTTGTGTTGCGGTTGAGAAGACTTGACGTTGGAGTACTGTAACTATGAATTAAGCCTTGATGGATGGGTGAATGAGTTTCAAAGTGCAGAACACCAAACACTTTCTTCTGTCAAAAGCGAAATGTTCATGAACACTTTGAGAGCTTCTGCAAGTCACAACCGATGTCAAACCGATGTCTGTTAAGAAAGTTTATGTGAACGAAACTTAATATTTGATTTTTCTGTACCATACGTCCATCATGGTCCAATTTTTACTATTGAACGCATAAAGTGAGTTTTGGGTGCAAGACCAAAGTAGAAAATGATACGCCTGGCTTAGAATTCAAGACTAGACTTGACTTTGATAGGTGAAAGAGAGAGAATGGGTTCGACAAGTTTAACGATTTTGGGACATTGTCTTTTCTAAATATCGAGTTTTTGTGATTTCAGAATTTTTAAATTTGGGCTTTGTCCGTTTTCCTAAATATTCCGCGCATCTTGTCCAGACGAGGTCGAAGAGGTGATGATTCAGGCAGGTTATTGGCTTCTTTGAAATTCTTGCGGTCATGGCGTTGCCGCTGCTAGATAAAAACGCGAAAATATGCTGCTTTGAAGAGTGTATGAATTTGACACTTCTTTGCCGACTTACAAGAACTAAAAGAAACAAATTGTTTGGAGGGTCTAGAGACTAGGTCTAGGGACTGCATAGGTATTGATTCAGAAACCTTTCATGTTGTGGGTGATATTGCTGTTCAGTACTGAGATCGAACACTTACCTCCTTCAACCCGACTACCGACAATTACATTTATCTCGTACGTAACTACAAAGAGGGAAAGCCACCATCTATGATAAAAATGCGCGCTGCGCTACATACCTTCAGTACCTAAATATAAATCGAGCACTTATGTCTTCTGTTTGAATTGAAGTCAAAGCCTTTTAAGTCTTTGCAAGAGATAATCCCTGCAAAGCGAACATTTCAATGCAAACTGTATATTGTGGTGGTGGGCATACAAGTGGGTGAAAAGTTCACTCATTTACAATTCACTACAAACCCGCAGTCCCGGCGGACTTCCCTCCCTCCCGAACAGTACAAACAATTTCGGGTTTCAGGTGAATCACTTGAATTTCCGTATTTAAATTGAGAAACCCTACGGCGGCCCTTAGTTTGCTTATTCGTGCATTTGGCTGTGTTTAATTGAATTCGGCTATCCAAAGGATTCACTACCTATCCCTAAAGCAACGCACACCCTGCCTTGGTTTGGCGTCGTATTTAACGCTGCGGTTCACCGAAAGGGGCATTGTCTTTTCGGTTCTTCCAGTGTGTGCTCCAACAATTGAAGAGGATTCACAAGGATCAAATCCAATCAAATTGTTTCCGATGGCCTCGGGTAGCACAGCCGACCGTGGCTGTCTTCACTCACTTAAAGCATCGATCCGCCGCTAATAAAAGACTCCGGTTAAAGATGCGCCCGAAAATTGATAAACCTCTGGCAGTAGTAAATACAATTGAATCCCACTTCTGACGGAAACAACCCTCTTCGGATTGTAAGCGTCATTCCCTCTTCGCTCGATGGCGGCGACATCGCCTAGGTGTACGTGAGAGTTTTACGGGATCCCGAGTAGTACGCAGTAATTCCCTTCCGACATTCTTCGAGCAAGTATCTCTTGTAACTTTGCTTTGTTTACGCCTCAAGCGGTATTCCTCTTCAATAACAATTCCCCGGCGTCTCCTGTGGGCCGCGGATTGTGGTGAGCAGTTCACCCCGAAGCAGGAGGGGGATGGTGACGGTGACACTCCGTCGATTGATTTGATTTCCAGCCTCATAGACAGTGCGATAAAATCGATTAAGGCATTCTCTGCTGCTCCGGATGACATCTTTGAGCTCTGGGTTAATTCGCAATTACACTAGAGAGCCTTCTGAGATGTGATGGCATTTCGGTTGTGTTGGCTGTGATTGTTGTCGTAACTCGTTCCACTGTACAGCGGTTATCCTCGGGCGCGGATGACAGCGTCAAGGGTGTTCACAAATTGGCTGGATTCGGAACGGAGAGGTGGCTAAATCGATGGTATTTACTGTGGCACGTAGTAACGTATAAAAATATCGGTGACTCAGTGTTAAGTGTCATTACTTGGAGCCATTTAATCAAAGCGTTCTGAAGTGCCGTTACATGGGAATGATGGCTTGTCGTGTTTATTTTCTGTTCACTTAGAACAAATTGAGGGGGAATTATGTGACTGTTAGGGGCTCGAGGGTGTCTGATGTGTTTGGGTGGGGAGGCTCTGTTTTCGAGGAGGTAGGCTCCTCTCCACATTGTCAAGGTTAATGTTCAAAGTTTGAATGGGGTCTTACGATGTCAACTTTTCAGGCAGAGGCCGTAAGGATGCGGGGGTGCTTAATTGCTTGGGAAGCATGAAATGTGATAGACTGGTGGTGAATCACAATTTGTAATTAATGTTTGAAGGGCATATTCACGACTGCATTTCATGGCCTGAGGTTTGAGTTTGTTTTTCATTTCATTGTCTATTGGAAGCATGGAAGGTGTATCAGTCAGAGATGGCTCTTGATACATTCTCAGACCATAAGTACAAATAAAAATAAAACTTCAATCGTCTTTACTCAGATATATCTCTTTTTGTTATTATTTTCGAAAACATACTAAGGAAATCTTCCTTACAAAGCGGGTACATAGCATCGCAATCGCCGCCCAGGAAACCTCGCTTCTCCGCCTCCTCGTACGATTCCTTGTAGACATCCTCTTTCGGTGCGAAGGCCTCGTGCATAGATGGACTGAAAAGATAGAGGAAGTTAAAAAGTGATGAATTTGAAAATTATGCTGAAATGGGCGTTTATGGGAGTCACTAATTAGTATCTCAAATGAGGTGTGTTTTGGGGACAAATTCTCCTTGGTGCAGTGATTTACTTCTCTGGTTCACAGGTAGGTTTCACGAAGCTGTACGACAGTCTTCCTAGCCTATTCGGCTGCTTACCAATCGGAGAGTGTTAAGTTACTTGCACAAAAATATCAATGTCTGGCTGATGTGGCAGCACAAGAGAGTGAACCAGATTTTTCTTGATATCAAAAGTTATGAATCAAAATTGTGTCAAAATGAACGATAGCAATTTTCGTCGTATAACTTTAATCACTTTTAGTGTTGTGTTAGTCTAACCTGTTTTATGGCTTTTTAATAGTAAACAAGAGTGCCCATTTGGGGCTCGATTTAATACCGAAATCCCAAATCTAATAAAATATCAAAAGGATTTAAGCACAAAATCCTAAACAAATTATATCGAAAACCGTGTTTGAAAAAGTTTAGTAGCGAATTTCCGGTAGATGTCTTTGGAATGTAAAATCGCTTCTAATGTTACTTGCTTAGTATGAAGCAAGTTATGTGTGAGTATGAAAATTGACGCTAAAGGCCCCATTACCTTAGAATTTTTGGAAGAAATTATTCACTTTTAAAAATTCAAATTTGAAAATGAGTGGAAATTACAAATACGATCGTCACATTTGCCCTTTTTTTGTCTTGGATATGTGCGTCGACTCACATGCTGTAGGTCGTTAGCCATAACACGTCTTGAATATTCCGGATCTTATGCTCAAATTGCACAAAATATTACCAGCGACTCTGTTAACAAAAACAGTTGTAGTTCAAAGGCATATTTCAGTCAGAGAAAACTTCCGAAGTTTGGTTTAAAGCACATAATTATTGATAGGCATTGCTACCAGCGATATGAAATTAATTCAGAAAAAAGAAAGAGTAGTCACTTGCACGTATAAGGAGTCTCATCCTCCGTCAAAGGACCGAAGCTCTATTACCACAAATTGGTTTTATTCTAACGTGGCTTTAACAACTTTTGAAAATATTGAAAACCTATTTTCAAAACGTGCCTTGTAGCACCCACCTTGACTTTGTTCTAAAAAGTTCTTGAGACTGGTATGCTTATAAACAACGCCCATTTTCCCTGTCTTCGTAACATATAGTGCCCACAGGTGAGAATGTGGCTAGGGTGGCCAATAGTGTTAAATTCAATTCACGAGAATAAGCTTGCCATAGATCAAAATAGAACAAAGAAGAAATCTGCACAAAGTTCTCGGACCATTTAACTGGGCAATTATACCTTCGCGACCATACGCTTCGTTATCATTTCACAGTTGAAGTCTCAGGGCAACATGAACTGGGCATTGATTTCAATCGTAGCATCATCTTTTTTGGCGAGGCGCCAAAAGGATGGGGAAAACGTTTCGTACAGTGACGGAGGTAACAGAACTCACTCAACTGCCTCTTTTTGTTTTTGCTGAAGTTAAAGGTGTTGATCTGGTTCATGAAGGATGACATACTATGTCACACAACCCAAAGCCATAGTCGATCTTCCTAGCACTGAATTCTCAAATAGTGCTGGCGAACACCTGTTGGTGATATCAAGTGGCCACATTAAAGCTGTGACTTAATAGCTTTGGACTTTTCTTACAGTTGATAGTGAAGAATCGATATTATGCAAACAATCAGAAAACGATTTAAGCACTTATAGCTGAAGCCATAAAATTCAAAAATTGACAAAATGTGTCGAAGTAGCCACTTGATGGCATAAACGAAGGCAGTGACCACAAATGCCAAAGAAGAATCTCAATTCCTCAAACTTAACGCGTATTGGTATCCATTCCCTCCTGTATTGGGAACGAAATAAATGATGTCGTGATACAATTCCATGTGACAAAAGTCCATATTTTGAAAGACCATTTACTATTTATGAGCTCCGTCATACGTCCTAAACCGTTCTTTAAACAAAGAGGAACTGGTTTCTTCAATCAACATATGATAAAAGGTTTTCCAAGAATTTAATTTGTGAACGCACTCTTTCATTTATCAACACTCTGTTACAGTCAATTTATGAGGCAAATTAAATATTCATGCAAAAGTACACAAACGAGCAACGTCTGCAAATTATAAAACTACTTCAACAGACCTAGTAGACTGGCAACACCAAGTTTAGTGCAAAAAATTGAGTCTGCATATTGTTTGTCAGTGAGACATAGCGGCGGTCCAAGCGTCAACAACATCGTCGCCATTCTAGGGTCCGCATCAAACGATCGAAATCAGTCAATTCCACGGCATTATCAAGAACGGCGCATCGCTTAGATCACATTGTGGCGTATTTGGGGAAGGATCTTCACTTACGCCCATACAAGAACAAGCTGACTCAAGAATTGAAGCCGATGGGCCACTTAAAGCTAATTATGTTCTCCATTTGGGTTCTGGAGAAAATGCGTCAAGATGTTGAATTTCATCCCAAAATCATCTACAAAGCTCATTTTTGGCTGAATGGATTGTCGAGAGAAACTCCACACACGCTTCATGAGTCACCACTTCGTTCACAAAAAATAACTGTTAAGTGGGGTTTGTATACCGGCGGCGTTATTAGACCAGATTTATTCATCGATGATAACGAGTGTCACGTTACTTTAAATGGTCAGCTTTATGGTGCCATGTTTATCGACTATTTTTAACCCGAATTGGAAGATATTGACTTGGGCGGCATGTGGTTGTGTGCTGACGTGTTGGTTATAATGTTATCTGAAGAAATGGGCCAGTCAAATGCCTCTAGACTATTCTCCGTGGGGTTGCATAAACTTATTAGTTTTATTCCAATAAGTCAACGATTTTTGAAGTGCTCGGAGTCAACATTGGACGCGAAATAGCGGTCGATTCGGAAGAAATGTGTGGCCGAGTCATAAAAAACTGGATCCAAGCAATGGACCACTGCAAACATGAGGAACGAAGTCCAGTTTCTTTTATAAATGTTTCGATTGTACTGAACCGACATTACACCGACAATATAATTTTTGAATTTCAAAAGGTTTCAAGTCCTTATTGGAAACCACTTACTGCGAGCTGGTAAATTTCAAAGAAATCAAAATAACCTGCTTAAGATAACAAAATCTGTTCTTGACCAAAAAACTTCCTCACTTGCACATAGCATTTATCGGAGAGACACTTTCTTCGCTTCACGATTGTACTCCTGTATTTAACAGTTTGCCTCTGAATTGACGAATCTTAACGCACAGACCTAAATCGAGTGAAACCCTGTTGTTAAGGAAAACAAAAGCTGGAGAAGAAGTGCAATGTAGCCACTCAGATTTATCCGCATCGCCACACACACATTGTACTCACCTCAGTACAAATGTCAGGATCTCTGTGAGTAAATTCTGCTCGTCATCGTGGAACGGATGCTTGGCCAGTTCGCAGACGCTCTTCAGAAGGCACGTTTCGTGGAATCCGTAACTCACAAGCAGGTCCTCCAATCCCGCGTAAAGCTCACCCGCCGAGAAGTCACTCGGATGCACTCCGTTTTTGGCAGGCTGATACTTAGCGTGGTCAATTTCGTTGGCTTCACGTTTGTTGTAAATGCCCGGCCACTTGGGAATCATGTAGAAGAAGGTCAAATTATACGGCAGATCGTAGTTCATTTGAAAGCCCCAGTCGCAGTAGATTTTGTGGTTCGGTGCGAAGACTGGCGACGATACCGACATGGTTATCTGAGTGAGGGAAGGCGCAGGTCAAACACAATCTCCACTCAGCACAAAAATACCCACCTGAAGGACTGATGTTTTTGGGAAAATCAAATGCGAGTCCGTCTGCGAGAGACAACCGAAAACCACCACAAGCGCACATAATGTCCTGATCTTAGAGCACATAATTTCTTTAATTCACTCACTCACAGCCTGAAACTCAAAAAACTTTTATCACTGTTGTCTGCACTGATGCGTGTGCGTCGGAGATGAAAGTAATCCGTACGCGAACCGTCCGAACTTGTGTGTGAAGTGATGTGTAATCGAAGCTGTGTCTGGGGCGAAACTGGGTGAAATTATGTAGAACAAACGGCACTGGCTGTTTGGGCACCTCATTCACACCTGTCACATCGTGAGCGAGGAGTTAAGTGCGTGAAGAATGTGTTCTAGGGCCGAGAAGCGGATGACAACATTTTGAAGACTCAATCGTTGGATGTGAATGACAGTCAGCGGGCGATTAGGTCACACAGCTGCCTGGTGTGTGTGGGGAGGGGGGGTCTTGTTCTTGATGCGATTACAGTGAAAATTGGATGTGATAATTTTCAAGTGATGGAGGTTTTCTATTGGACCTGGCTTTTGTAATCGAAAATATGCGTTTACTCGTGGTTGGTTTTATTCAGAAGCATGTGGAGATATTTATGGCTTACAAAGGGTATCGCACAGTGGTAAAAATACAGATTTGATTACAATTCGGCTTACACAAGTTGAAGATGTAAACACATTTGAGAGGATCGAGACGGGGAATAATTCTTTGAAATCGAAATGTGGCACAAAAGGCAAATTTGGGGCCTTTTTAGGGAAATTAAAAAGGGAAATAAGTTTTTATGTTTAATTAAAACTCCCTCTCTCTCATGAGCAATGGGAACTTTCAGTTTATTGTCGACTCGTAACGGCGAAGTTTTGAGTATCGCCAACAACCTTGAAAAGATGCTGTCGTAGAATATGGGTGGGTGCCAATTTATGTTTTGTTTTATCATTAAAAGGCCTGGAAAGGACTATTGGCTCACAATAAATATGATTGGCATGACTCGGCTGAGGAGTTATACATCTATTTGATCGTCGGAGGCCAATACAATTTTATTTATTTTTTAATTAGTTTGATTTGGTTCTTTCTTTCTCTTTCCTTTCAAAGAAGAAATATTGCATAACCTGAAAACTAACTAATGTCGCCTGAAATGGAATTCTTTCTGCTAACAAGAAGGAAGCAGTATCTGATGAAAATTGGAATATCATAAGAGTCATTCTGTTAGACAATGCATGTGAAGATTTCCAATCGAATGACGATGCTATTACAACAAGTAATCAACAGTGTGGAGTGTAATCGTGGACAGACACATAATCCTCACGGTTGTCGAAAAAAATTCTCCAAACCTAACACCGGATCCAGCCACATGTGTTGGTATTGACCCCGTCCTGTATTGTGAACCAAATGAATGATGTCACGATAAAATTCCATGTGATATAAGTCAATATTTTGAAAGACTATTTACCATTTATGAGCTCCCTCCCTATTTATGAGCTTCCTCATACGTCCTAAGTCGTTCTTTAAGGACATAAGGACCAAATGTTTCAAAGACATGTTTGTATTCTCAATGTGTATTCCCGTGGCGTAGTGGTAAGTGTGTTGACCGACACACAGAAAGTCTAGGTTCGATATCCGGACGGGACACCTCGCATTTTTCACGGCACCACCTCTTTCGAGTTGCTGACAACACTCAACGAGTATCAATTGTCTATGAAAAGCTTCTCAAATCTCGGCGTTCGGAGTCGGCAAAAAAACTGTAGGTCCCTTCTACTCGTGAGAGAACAGTAGCACGCACAACACTAGTAGTTGTTGTAGAAGCTCGGCCCTGGTCCCTTGTGGGCTGTAGTGCCACTCAATTATAATGATTATTACATATTTGTAAATTGATATAAAACTATAGCAAAAGTAGGGCCGCACATTTCATTTCGGCCATATGCTCTAGTATCACGGCATCAAAACTAACCATTTTGTTGAACAGAACATAGCAAGCAAGTAGACCGGGTTGGACCTGGGCCTCAACCGACAGTTCGATCTTTCTACAACTGCCTATACACTTGTGGAGGCGACTTTTTTCGAGCGCGTCCGTTAATACGTTGCCCCAAAGGTTAGCAATCAAAAACTCTTCCAGCCGGAACTGTGGTGTACATTCGCAGTATGACCTTATTGTCTAAAGTGTTGGATCCGAATACAGTGCCATGATATTTTAATTTAATTTTTGTTTTGGGATTCCGTAAGGATTAATGTTTTTGTTATTGAATTTGCACTACTGGCACTGAAATCAATGCCAAATTTGACGTCAAATTGTTTAAATGCTTGTAAGATACGTGTCCTTTTGTAAACAGTGTATTTGTGGGTGTTTTAATTTTGTATGATGTGGTTGCCAACAACTATTTAACAACACAGTGGAAGCCGCAAAAGACGACATTGCAGTGTGCTTAAAAAATTGCAAAAAACTTAAGCACAAGTGTATTGCTGCTAACCTGGAACTATTTTTTTTTTGTGATAAGAATGTTTATATTTCTGCGTGGCTCGGCACATTGCTAAGTCTTCATGAACCATTACACAGATAAGTTGCATATGGGCATATTGGAACTCTAAACTCGGAGTGCGCGGCAGCATAAATACTTGGGTCCTGTTATATAAAAGTTCATACGTTCATGTGTTTATCTAACTCACTGTTGTATTTTGTGGCTGGAAATGTAATAACGTCCAAACTCGCACCTTTATCACACCCACTCTCCGGTCAGCTTTTGGGCAACTTTAAGCAGTTTGTCTTAGGCCTTGAAATCGATTTGCATTTTTAACCCCTAATACACTGACACTAACGTTAATATGCTGGCCTTGGTAAAAGTTTCATGAGTGTAAAAACGAAAGCGAAACCCTTACAAGGAGCACCACTTGTGCACTTCTGTAATGATTACATATATCTTTTCCGTGATCAGAATTGGGAATGAGTTTCTACTTTTCATATTGGGAAGTGCATAAGGGAAACAGAAGTGGTATTCGACATCTGTAAGCGCGTTGCATGGGTACACTGGTCGGTGGCAAGCTCTGGAATATAATTAATATTTTTCTTCCCGCCTCATCGAGGTTAACGATAGCTGCCAATACGTTTTTGAGAATCAAAGTGTCTGGGTTATGGATATATGAAAAAAAAAAAACAAAAAGCCTATAAGTCGCACACACCAACTATTTCACAATTTGTTTTATTTGAAGTATGTTTTCAAATCCAAATTGGATCTCCTGGTTCACCATAAACTTAACAAAACTACTACCAACTTAATACGACTTGTTCTTCCGAACATACATATGTTTTCTTTCTGCTGTTCAAATACCACTCTTGTCCTGGTTCCTTTTTTTTAAAAATCCCTGGTATTAAAACGAGGACTAAACAATACTGGGCAAATTTTTCGGATCTTAAAGGGAATACCTCTGGCAAACGGGGTTGCACTCCACTGGTTACAAAAACACAATTGTAACCTTGGTACTAAGGGAGTGCATGTACCTGTTTAGGTTATTTCAAATTGTGAACTCTACGAAGCCTTCTGAGGTAAAATAGGGGAAATAGAGCAGAACCAGAAAAACAATTAAGAGACCTCGGTATAGGATCCACATGCAAACACTCTGATTAAGGGAAAAGAGGCTTCTAGTAGAGGTTCACACTAGGTACAGTTCCCTTGAAACACATGCACAAGGTTTAGACATCCCATATAGGGAATACTACAGAAGCTGTTGGGAAGAGGACACGAAATCCGTAGGAAATTCACAAGCGATTGTCTCACACGGCTTTTGGAGGATTGAAGATAAAATGTTCCTTGTGGAAGTAATTAACATCGAGCTTTCGGCATTTTGAGAGGATACTTCTCAAGGCTCTTAGCATCACATTTTACCCTTCAGGTTGAAGTGAACTTGATATAGCGGTTTAAGTGGTCAACCTACCATCTCTCTTTTACGTTGAATGTTTTTATAAGTTCTGTGGCCATGCTGGTGTAAAGGGTAGATGCGTCGAGTCACGGCGAACTTCTCAACTTCGTTTTGTCTCTGAGTCTTCTCCAGAATTATGAACCGAAACTAGTTTTGAAGTAATGATAGAGTCATGATGGTCTATCAGAAAATACATTTTTTAACTTCCTCCAGCTCAAGGGTGGGTTAGCTACATAGCCCACCGTTTGAAACCGGTCCCTTCTGTAGCGACTAAACCACTCTTAATAAAAAAAGTATCTTTGGCAAAGTACCAAATGCCCATAAAACATTCACCGAAATAAAATTACATCAAATTGTGAATATCTTGAAAGTACTGCACCTGCCTCTTTGTGTCGCGTGACTGTCTGTTCGAAAACGCATTAAAGCGTTCAACAAAACAACACATCTTCCAGAAACTGAGCCCTTTTTTTTTATTGAAAGATCTTTACGAGCAACCATTTGCATTCTGAATGCCTCCAGCATCTGATTGACGTATCTTTCATTGTGTATCTGCCAAGATAGCAGATGCCACCTTGCATAACCTCCTTCACACACCGGTGAGTGTTCAAACAATCTCGCCTCCTCAAGAGCAATCAACTCGAATTGACCTAGAATTCGTGAACTTGTCGTTCACACGGCTTTAAGCCCGTTCATCAATTAGCAGCGCCCACCCGACTATGGTGGATTTACTGTTTTTTCTGAACGTGTCTTCGGTGCGCGGGGGCTGTTTGTCAATTGACGGCGTGACGCTAATGAGACAAATTGTCTTCGTCGTCGTCGTCGCACTTCGTTAAATATTGTGCTTCTCGAATGCGAAGCAATCTGTCAATGCACCGTAGATCAATGCATCCGATGCGGTATTTCATTAAATTTGTCGTAATCTCTGCAGTCGTCCATCCCCTGCAGCGGAGGCGTCCAATGTCCAGCCAGCCCACAACCTGTTGATGCGATACTTGGACGTGAGGTCATCGCAGTGTTTTAGCTATGCGAATGGAAAGAAAACCTGAACTGCCGTGGGAATGTGACTTGTCACCGAAGCATTTGTCGCCGCCGGCGGATCTTTATCAGAATCGAATCTCCAGTCGACTTTCCCAAACATAAACTTGTCCCCCCGGCAAGACGGAGGGGGTGGGTCGCGGTTCACCTCTTCGGAGCACATGTTTTCCCTCGAGTTCTCTTCACTGTTTTGTCGCTGATTTTCTCTTGCGCGGCACAGTTGGTTGCTCTTTTTGAATTTTCACAGTCGCTGATTGGCCGGAAAAAAGCTTCTCTCGAGGTGAAAGAGAGCAAAATTCAGAGTGTGTGTATCCAATGTACCCCTCACAAGTCCGGAAAAACCGCTCTCTCTTGCTCCCATGGTGGGATACAGTGTCGGTAAGGTTTGCACGAAAGCGGTATAAACCTTTTCATACCGTGATTCCGTGCACTGACAGTGCGTCGTCCAGGGTTGGGGTGGTTTATCCGGTTCTCTTCTTGTTTTCAGTTTGAAAATAGGAAACTTTTCGTCCTCTTGTATATGTGCCATTCGGGTAAGGAATGTACAATATTTCGTTTCTTTCACGTTTTTGTCGGTTTTATTTTTCTGTTTTGTGTGTCTGTTGAGATTTTGCCCCCCACGCAGTTGGCCTGTAGTCGGCTCGTTCCTCGTTATCGTCGCCGACACTGTCGTCGCCCTCGTCATCGTCGTCGTCGTCGTTGGGGCTTTCATCGAATCTGAAATTTTATGTAATTCAGTTTGTTTTTATTCGTTGCGCCTTTAACATGACACCCTAGGACGGGTTTCCGTTTTTCGTCGTTTTTTTGTTCTAACGGTACGGATTACGTATTTTTTCCGCACACACACTGAGATGCGACACAACATCATCGAAAACGCGCAGAATTGATAAAGAGAACCGGACCAAGTGCAAGATTCGTTAGTTTTCCATAGATCGGTATCTGAGTTCACTTTTTTTTGCGCTGTTTTCCGGATGCCTAAAGTAAACGAGGAAGTTTTTTTAAAGAAAATATTTTTTCGTTCGTTTTTTTTTTGGTATGCGGGTCGTTCGGAGTGGAGTGTCCTTTCAGAATAAATAAGAAATGAGTTCTCGTCGCTACAGGGAATAGTTATAATTTATTTATGCAGAAAAAGGGAAAATTGTATATACAAGTGAAAATTTTGATGCGCTATTTATAAATGTAAATAATAAAAAAAGAGAAACAAATATTTTGTTCAGTGTAAATTGTGCTTTCAAGAAAATCTAATTTTTTGATTTATTCTCTGAACTGTGAATGGTTATTGTGGATTTATTGCTATTCTTGGAAGATCATATGTATCTGTAGCCGCACACCGGAAAGCATTCAATTGTATTTACCGAGGAAACACCGGTAAGTTTATGACGAATAAAAACTGAATGTGTATCGCACAGAGAGAAGTTTTCGAATCGAATCCAGATTTATTCGCGTCGTAAAGTGTGCAAAATAATTTCATCCGGCTGCATGCGATGAACTAATTTGTATCTCTGAAGGAATTCGAAGGTCACAAGGTAACAAGCTCAAATTTCTCCGACACATCAATAAAGTAAAATTTTTCAACAAATCTGTGCCCTTCTGCCTTATCCAGTTGTGTGTACGCGGTTGCTTCCGAGCGATTAATTTTATTTTTACGCGTCCTCAACGATGACTATCAACGAGGGGGTGGAGCTGAAAATGTGAACCGTGTCAAAAATTACTCGTATGAAGATGGGCGAGTGTATACAAAATTTAAGGTTAAAGTTAAATCGAAAAAAAAAAATCGTAAGACACTTTTCCTTCGAGTACGAGAAAGCAAAAAAAAAATGTTTTCTTTTTCTCGTTCGGGTTTGATTGCATTTTGAGTGTCGATAAAGTAAAGAATCTCGTTTGTTTCGCAAGTTTAAAGGCAGCCGCGGGAGCAATTTGATCTTTTTTTGTATTTTTCGGGGATGTGGAATGTGTTTTCTTTTGTTTTTGAATGAATGCTTAATTGTTTGGTATGCGCAGATGCTTTCTTTGTCGCTCGCATATGACATTTATTTGTGGGAGCATTTGTGAGGGTATATGAATGGGATACAATTGTCAATCAGTGGACAATAGCGACAGGGGTATTGTTTGCAATGAAATCGATTTTCGTTGATTTATTTCTTCTTTTGGCTGTTATGAATTGAAGGGAACATTGTGATGGAATTTTTTTGGTATTCGTTTTCGGTTTCCCTTGAGTGTCTTTGGGAAATGGCAACACGGATGTGTCCATTCGCATTAGTTAGACCAAGCAAGGTTGAAGAATTTTCTTCAAAGTCTTCACATTTTTGCTTGAAACCCCAGAAATCTTCTGCGTTTTCATCATTTAAGCCCTAAACTCGAAAACTGCCCAAAACAGACCTAACTTGAGTGTTGGGTATCACCCAAAAAACTTGCGAAAATATCTCTGTGCGAATCGAATTGCTTCCTATATTCTCGTTGTTTGCTGATAGGAGTTAATAGAATTAATCGTTTGACCAGTCTTTAGAAGCCGTACGCCTTTCATGATTTCAATGTTGGATATGCCATGTGTCACCTTCGTACGTTGCTGTCGTACGTATTTAACGCCCGTTATCATTCTCTTCAGAAGAAGCTCGATTTGATTTCCTTTTAGAGGTGAATCGCAAAGGGAAATTCACTCCATTAAATTTAACATCTTTGCCACACATACGGCAGCCATACATCGAGCCACTTTGTATGTCCACCATCCTCCGTCCTGTCAAACGTTTGCTCCCTTAGAAATGTCACCGCTACTAACAGCCAGTGATAGACCAGAGCAAGGAGCGAAAGTATCAGATCGAAAAGGTGCAAGCCACTTTACTTCTGACGTTTAACAGGATTATTTGCATTTTCACGAAGTTTCCCAGCCCAATTTTTGGAGAAAAATGGTCACTCTCTGTGAGTGCATTATCTTCTCGGCAATTACGCGTGGTTTCGATTCCCAGATGTATTTTTTTTTATTAAAGTAGGCTCCTCGATGATAGTGTGCCTCTTTAGAAATGTTTATTTTTCGGCCTAAGCAACATGAAATGGAGCGATTGGTCGCGAGTCTTCGATTGCTGAGACAAATGGACCTTGCACCGATCTTGAACAGTCCGAGATCTTTGTGCAGAATTCTCCTCAGGCTAGTGGGAGGGGATCGATGCCGAGTTGATGTTTGTAAATGGAGTCACATACTCTCGGTCACAGCGGCTATATTCTCATCTACGTGCACGTAACAACAATGGGGAGCATGAGTGTTGTTCACTTCCATGCCATAAACTTTAAGGATAAGCATGCGTTTGGCATTAATGGTAGTCGCTTCATTTCGGCCAAAACTTCTTTTTCAAAAATCCACTGTTTGGTCTGCAGAGTGAAAACTTATTTCCAAAGTGAGTCAATATGTCTCAACATTCTTTCCGCGAAGGCCAACATATTCCATTCATTCCTCGGAGGTTAAGTACCGTCTTTCTCTCAACCGGGAACAACATGCAGATCACATATCGTTAAAAAACGAAACACGAGATGTCCCACCTTGCGCATGCTTTTGAGCTCAGACCTCCAATTCGTGCCTGAATTTGAGGTAATTGCGATGTTAAGCATACTGGTCAATCTATATCCATGTTTTTCGGAGATTTTATAAAACATGAGGCACTGGTGCTTTTGTATCTTCTTTCGTGCATAAGTCGTGTCATAAGTTAGAAGAGCACCCAAGCCAAGGACTTTTCTTAAAACTCGCCACAGTGTTGATTTTTCGATTCCTATTACCGTCGATTTCAATTTTTTCATTACCGATGGACGCTTAAGCAGCAGCCCTATTCTCGATCACATTTCTATCCGTCTCATTTTTTCTTTTTCTTTATTGGGCTACGTCCGCTAACCAACAGGCCTCTCCAGCAAGAACGATCTTTCACAGGCGGGCTTCAGTTGCTTACACTAAGTTGTTTGAAGGTCTTTTCCACTAGTGTGCGCCATTGCATTCGAAGACGTCCTCTGCTATGTTGCCCTAATGGCTTGGAATCGAAGTCTTTTTGGGTCGGAGCTATGGTGTACATTAGCTCTATATGACATAGCCCTCCGAAGAGGTTGCATGTCGGTGTACAGCCCGTATAATTCATGGCTGAATCATTTCCTCCATCTCCGCCATCCACGCAAATAAAACCACAGATCGCATGCAGAACTTTTCTCTCAAAACGATCAAGGACTTCTTCATTCACTTCCAATAGAGTCCATGTTGCGTTCATCGCACATATTTGTCGTTAAATTTGTTCTTTTCTCACAGTTGCTCCTCTACTGGAAGTCTAGCAAGAAGAGAATCTTAAATTTGTGGTCACCCATTTTAAATTATTTGCAATCGTCACCTTCAGGTCAATATTGCTTTGGTGAACATTTGGACATATTTTGCAAAAGGATGCCATCACACTAAAAGTGACGGGCCCTTTGCCTCAACTCTTCAGCCATGCGTCTCATCTTGGTGGTCAACCAATTTTTCGAATTTTATGATGGATTTTGCGACCACGCTGATGCTTTCCCCTTCAATTAATCGACCTTGAGTAAATGTTCATTTGTAGACATCCACCCATCACCACCTCGTGCATGACATGGAACTGTGGCCATTCACTAATCGTGTAATACGTTTCTGCTTTTCCGCCATTTTCCATCGTAAAACTCGACCGTCTCCACTCCCACATAGCTGCGCGTATTTTCGCGATCTGCTGTATAATTTTCGCTTAGCCCATTGGAGGACAACAAAACAGGACCACGAGGAAGTGTCCAGCAGACTATGAAGAGATAACTATTCTTCATTTGTGCGCTCCACCACTACTGGCCTCTGTGGCGACGGCACATAAAAATTACCATAAAGTCTTTATTTGTGTCGTCGTTGTCGCTGCGTTGTCCTGTTTCTTTGTTCCGCTTTTACCCTAGCCGCTGTAAAGGTGCCGGTAAAAGGTTTACGACAATGTTCGACCATAAATTTTATACGGTTTCATATTTTAATAGACTTGCTCTCGTCCACAGGGTCCGGCAGTCCCGCGGGGACCGCGCGCTCTTTTTTGTGTCTCCTTAGCACTAGATGCACTGATGTTGTGTTCGTCTAATGGAGAGTCGGGACATAAATCTGTGGCACTATCCTCGTTGCCCGAATTTAAGGGTTCACTACATTTTCCGTGGGATGAGTCGGGCTAAAACCGCAAAATAAAATTTGCTCTTGACGAAGGTGAAGTGTATCCAGCTTTATGCGGCGTTCGGTTGCATTTTGAAACCCGCATTATAGATGGCACTGAATTATTTAGGTTTCATAATGAACTTGGTATAAGCATCAATCACCGGCTGCGACTCAGCCCCTCCACCTGCCATACGTTTGCGGCAACCGCAAAAGCTGGATATGGCGCTCGTGATCAAATACAAATTCTGGGACAAACGGCTCAACCCATCGACCCGTCATCAGCTTGACTCCTACGTCAACAGGCTGACAGTCAATGTCAGGGGTTACGTGTCGGGTGATTATATTGCGCTACCACTCCGATATGACCTCTGTCGGTCATATTGATTTGGGCGCCTACCTTCCGCAGGGAAAAGTGCGATAAAGACCAATACCCTGGCTCCGTAGATTGAATAAGAAGCGCGACACTCAGATAAATTATCGAAAGCCAAGCGGGTGAGGATGTTGGAGGCACGAAGAAAGTTTTCGTGAAATATTACAAACGCCGCCGTTCAGTCCTTGTGCAGGAAAAGTTTTGACAACTTTGCCACATCCCGCGGGAGCGCGTTGCGTCACAAGAGTCTCGGAGGGAGCGAACATATTTACAAAGAAAATTTGTATCTTGTCGCGTGTTTGCCCAAGGTAGCTGCAACGACACATTCACAAGGAGGAAGTGGGTGGACAGTTGTTTTAATTCCCAGCAGTGGTTAAGGGACCTCACTTATCGACCTAAATTTTGTCATTTGGTTGCGTGCTTCAAGGTTTGTATGATCTGTTTTTGGATTGGTGTCATGTTGACTTTGATTTAATTTTAATAGGCGTTAAAGTAAGGGTTGCTGTATTGCTGAATGCACTACTCTTTAAAGGGGGCTCAATTTTGATACTAGTCTGATTTGTGAAAATGTGAACTTTCTCTGAAAACTTTTCGTTGTCAAAAACCGAAAAAGCATACTCTAACAACCAATTTATGTCGATAAAGAGCATTACAATTCTTTTTCTAATCAGAGGGGATTACTAAAGTGGCACAGAAATAAGAAACCCGCGGAGAAAAAATAACCACGAGAGTTGAAAAAGCGCGTTTCTCTGAAGAAGATTGATTGAGCGTTAAAGTTAGCTCTGTGTCGCAGGTGGTTGCTGAATTAGCTTATATATATATAGCCTTTCGGCATATCTCGATTATAACTTGTTCTGCGCCGAATATCCTTGCTTTTGAAAAACTTCAAATTTCTTTAACAGAACAGAAACTGTTTGCTAAGTCACTGCCAACGATTGTAAGAGTTCACTTTGCATTTAACACGGATCTTGATCCAGTGAAGCCTCCAATTCCTCATCTTCATTTTCGGCTGCTCAAAACGTTCTTTGTCTTCAACCCTAAAATCACCTCTTATGTAGCGTCGAAACCACTTATGGGTCGAAGCAGATTCAAAATAAACTTCTAAAAGCATTCGACGGTCTTTCTTCCGATTAAAAAAGAAAATCAAAACTCTCCGCAAATGCTGTTTATTTAAAACAAATCCCAACATTTTCGAAGAGGCCACAAACAATGTTGTGATCTAAAAGAGACGCCAATGAACACTCACTATTGTTGGTAAATGTCACATCTTTCCAATGAAGTATATAGTCCCTTCCAATATAGCCACAATTTGCAATTTACGCCATGAAAACGGGCAGAATTAATTTGTACATTCAATGCATTAATTAAAAATGATTCCACAAGACGCAACTAAACAGTTTCAACTTCTCAGAGGTCCATGTGTACATCAAACATGCATTTTCCTGGAAATCTAAACTGCCATCTAGAATATGGCTTTGTTACATATTTTGTGAAGACATCTGTGTTACTCGTTGTCATCGTTAAAATTTATTTTAATTTGAACATGAGCGAAACAACTAAAAAAATACGTAATACGATGCTGTCTTACAATAAAAAAAGGAAAAACGCTCGTTCAAATGCACTGCACATTTTAAACGATTTAAAAGAAACTCGACGTTTAGTTGCCGCTGGAATTAACTGAAAGAAATTCAATTGACTGAATAAAGGACAATGATAGGCTGCTAAAACATAGCGAAATGAAAACCAAATCAGAAACTATTCATTACGATCGGTAAAGGCCGGTCACCGATCAGAAACGACTCTAAAGTCTGTTTGTTGGCATTCCAAGGGGAATCAGGAAGGAAGCTGCCTTCCATCATGACAATGCTAGGCCACATACATTTTCGGCCCTGAACAAGTTGAGAAGTTGGGAATTTTCGATACATCCATCGTTAAGCCCCTTAGATTGATTTTCATCTTGAACTCTGGATTGTGAAAAATTGGAAAAAACTGAAGATCCGCGAAAAATCGCTTGACCACATGGGAAAATAATGGCTAATACTTAAGAACAATAATAATTGGGTGGGTCTACGGTCCACAAGGGATCAGGGCCTAGCTTCTACAACAACTACTCGCGTTGTGCGTTCTACTGTGCTCTGACGAGTAGGGACCTAAAATTTTTTTGCCGACTTCGAACAGTTAGATTAACTCTTTGAGTATTGTCAGCAACTCGAAAGAGGTGGTGCCGTTTGGAAAATGCAAAAGTGTTCCGTCCAGGATTTGAACGTGGAACCTTGGTGAGTGAGTTGACGCACTTACCAAATACACCACGGCGACAACAAAATGCTAATATGTACCGGATGCATTTTTAGAGGTACATAACCTTAGCAATTTGGCAACACACTTTAATCAGCTGTGAAGTGATTTATTTTATGTTTTGCTTTGCATTTGAACATTGCTTTCGAATTGTGCAAATTTGGCCCTAAACAAGATTGCCGTTGATCCCAATTTTCATAAATGAATTTCTGATTGAATGGCTGCCTGTTTGATGTGCTTTATGGTTTGATGAAATAATTGGTTCGTACTTCTTTAAACACGATACTGGGCAGAACGTTACAGGCAATGGTGACCGCTATAGATCCATAATGACTGACTTTTTGGATCATAAATAAAACAACCATGATGTGCAGAAGCTGTGCTTTTTAACAAAACGGGAAAAAATGTCACACAGCTCGTGCCACAATTGATTTATTGAAGCAGACAAGCAGAGAAGAGACGTTGCGGACCAATGAAATAGAATCTAAGATCCTCAGATATAACACCGCTTGACTACTTTCTGTAGGGATATGTGAATTTGTTAGTCTACGCCGATAAGTCCGAAACAATTTATTACTTGAAGAGCAACATTCGCAGCGTTATAGTCAGCCACAAAATTAAAAAATGTCATTGGAAAATTTCACCTACAGATTTAACTACTTCCGTGCCAGTCGTGGCAGTCATATGCCAGAAATCATATCCGAATTTTACTGCCAAAAGGTCATCTTTATTTTTTTCCATTTCAAAATTTTATACTTCTTAAAATACACCCTTTACTTGTCTAAAATTGATTTTGAATAAGGACATGATCTCTGTCAAAAATGTGCCAAAATCTGGTATGACTTTGATTTGATAAATTGATTCGTAAATGATAGTGCTCGAGATGATTATGCTTCAACTTTTATAATCAGCCTTGCGTAGATAAAAAAAACATCGAAATAGAATGACATGGAAAAACTTCCTGATTTAAGGATAAAAAAATAAGTTCTAGAACTTGTGTTGTATTTAAAGTGGAAACCTCTTCACCCACTAGCTGCAAACTTTTGCTAAGCAAAAATTTACGTCATATCCCATCCCAATCAATATACTGAATTTCATAAAAGTCCATAAAACTTTAAGCGTCCTTCATTCAGAGTCCTTATTCAGTCGTCCTCTTACCGCGTCACATGACGCTGTACTAACGAGCAAAACTCTTCCAATTCACCATCCCCCCATCCCCATCTGTACTCGCCGCTAATCCCACGCTGCTTGCAAGAGCTGAAATTCCCACAGCGGCCAGTGAATACACATGAGCCCTTTGGCATTTTAAATAAAAATATACATCCTTCGGTTGCGTGATGAAAATCCGTTTGTTCTGTCGTCCTTTCTTTGTTTCTTTCTCCGTGGTCTGAGGACTGGCGCTTAATATCTCTTTGCCATGATACACAGGCCCGCACAAGGGATCATCGTTTTATCTCATCACAAAAAAAACAGAAAAACTTGAAACTAATTTTCCTTCATCAACTTTGGATTAGCACATCCTTCCGCTTTCAGCGGCAACAAACGACTACGTGGGGGGGAGGGGGGTGTGGAATAAAGAAGAGGTGGTCTCTCCTAAACGCCTTAATTAGCCTTGTTTCACATCTACTGGAAGACTCCACTCTCTCCACAAACACACACAAACATCCCAGCAAGATGAATGTGCAGCGAGTGTGTCCTTGCGGTGAAGCAGTCAACAGCGATAATCTCCCACATCCCTGCTCTGCCCTCACTGACTTGTGGAACAATTTATTAAACAAATACACCCAATTTCTTTGTGCTGAAGTCGGGAATTCTTAAAACAGCCAACCAGGGGACCCAAGGGTGCAAGGGCAAACGAACGGGAACGGAGTCGTCTGTCAAATTGAATTACATTTCCTCGAAAGACGATCCCAGCAGCACCCGATGCCTGCTCATTCATTCGCAATTCGGGGATTACTTGGTGTGTAACCAAACGCCAGCACACGTCAAGTCGCGAATTATTGTCGGCTATTTGCATACACAGGCGCTTGCGGCCACAATGAGCCCGGATGGTGTTGTTTATTACCAACCCCCCCCCGTCGTTTCGAATTCGAATTAAAAATGCGGGCGAAGAGGGGTGGTCGAGGGGTCGGTCGATTGCGAATGGGTGTGAATTATTTCAAACATATGCGATGTGCTGCACGGCGCTTTTCACAATTATCCGGGGGCGCTAAACTTGACTGTGGGCGTTGTTTGCATGGACTTCCTTTTGACAGATGGAGGCACGACCTCTGGCCTTAATTACGCACTGCAATACGTTCCGACAATAAAATTTAAGGCCACACGCTGTCTAAAGTCAGCATATTCTCATTTAAAGCCGGATCTCCTCCAGCACGTACCCGGATGACATCTGCGAGTCTGTCTCTCTCTACTTGGGATTTGTGTGTACACCGAACTTCCATTTCGTGCTTAAGGACAATACAGATCCTCGAAATCGGTGTCATTAATGGAAGCGCTTTAGTTTGTTCCGTCGCCGATGCGTATCTGAAGTTTGGGTTCATTAATCAAGCTGCCGCTGTAATCGGTGTGATGGTTAATTCACTTTTGGATAAACATCCCTCTATCTAAGTGTCCTTGGTGTCAATTTCTGGGTGGAAATTATTTCGATTCTGCTTCGGCTCATCGTTTGTTTGCGTCGTTAGGGTTGACATGGCGACGCCGACTAAATGATACTGAGCACGTGTGTGTGTTGCGCTGAGTGATAGGGTCTCCAAGGAGCACAAAATTGTGGTGTCAAATGTCATTCAGGTGACCGAGTCCATCGTCGATTTTTCCATCGTTCATTGTTGGTATATTCCCTTCTGGATGATTATGGATTCGGACATTCGGACATTTAAGGATATCTGTTGACTGTTTACTTTGCCAGAGTATCAATGACACTTCCTTTGAAATAATGCCTAAATGTCAGACACGAGGCACGTCGAAAGCCATCAAACAAGTGGTAGGTCAGTATTATTCTTTCATTGGCACCTGTTTTAGATACTGATCAGAGAGGGGTGGTAGATATTAGACAGGAATCGTACACCTTTGAGGAAAAATTCGATAGCTGCTTGTTTGGCGCCCAACGAAAGTTCACAAAGTTCCCCGCTCTGCCATCGATTGACTTTTATTTTGCGAAGCAGTTGGAGGGTCTTCGGTCTTCATGGGCTTTTTAAAAATCTATTTCAATTTTGCTTCTTGCTTCAGGTAGTGGCAAGGTGCTGTTCAAATTGGCGCCCAACGAGGGGTAAATGTTTTAGCTCCTCTTCTGGTGCCACTAAAATTCCGTTAAAGTTTAAGAGTAGGTTCTGATATAAGTCCTCAATCGTTTCGTCTAATCACCTGCTTTGAGCATAAGTCGACCGGAAGTTTGCTTTAATGTGGGTTCAAACGGAAGATCAAAACCAATGCATTCACATTCGAATTCTGCTTAAGTTATGATTTTCGTGTAAATGCTAGTTTTTAATCGATTCACAGTGACTTGGGGACTATGACCGTATAGCTGTTCGCCTTGACGATCAACAGGAAGTCAAGCTTATTGAGCGGCCATGTGGTGTCGGTTGAAATCCCTTCCTTTTTGATACCACCACCCACTATCATCGCCTAAGCTCCAAACGTGTCACTCCATATCCAATCTGTTACATTATTCATACTTGAAACTGACTGCATCCCCAGATCACAGCAGTCCTAGATTATGTGCATATTCTGGGGCAGGCATGGACGACGGACAACATCTTGCTCCTTGTTCTCCAATGGAAATGTAAAGTATTTATAAAATCATCGGAAAATCGATCGCTTACACCACAGAGACCCTCTGCAACCGCACCCGATTGCGCACACAAACCAACCCCGTCTCTCCAACCCCCCACCGCTTCCATGCCGTGTGCGACATTCCAGGGGCAACATTACAGAAGTGCACTTAATAGATAATTTCCCGGTTCCCAAGGCACCCATGTGTGCGTTTGCGTTTGCACATAGTGCCGTCGTTTAATGCAGTAATTGCATTATTAAACTACCACCGAGCAGTATGAAGAGTCAGCAAGACGTAGGAGGAAGACGGGATACAGCACTGGCTTCACAGCAAGCCGATGGAAGCGTTTAACACCAGGGTTGACACTTTACGGAAGCTGTCCTGCCTCTCTGAAAGCACCACCGCCCAATGAGCCTGTGCTTTGTCTCCGGTATCGTCCTCAAACACATCCTCCGAAGGATGTACGCCGCCATGTGCAGTCCTTGAGCACGGGAAGAAATCAATTTGTCAGAATGCGAAAAGTGGTAACTCTGGCTGTGTGCACTGAAAATTGAATGAGACGACAGGGATGACAAGAATGGCGTTGCAGTTGCTTTCCCCACACACAAAGCCCCGATGCGATTGTAAGATAGTTGAGACAATCCCTGACGAGCGTGTGGCAGCTTAAGGCAGACCTCATGCATATGTACGGTGCGAAAAATCAGGGACTGTCTCCGGTGTCATAACAATGTGCAGTCAACGAGTGGGTAGAAAGGGAATCATATATAAGGAGCCCCCGACAATGGAAATGCGAAAACATCAACAATGGCAGGACCATTTTGTGCGGGTGTGCAATGAGGGCGGCGAAGGAAAGGGAGGAAAGTTACCGAGTCAACGAAGCAATGCGCTGTGACATGCAGTTTTCATTGAAGTCATCCTGCACCAAGGGAGAAAGGATGTGGATGCAAGTTAACAAAAACGAGGATATATCACCCGAAGATGCGGCATCCAGTTAAGAGTAGGGTTTCGATGTGAAAAAAGGGCGTATCAGCCATGGAATACTTTGCATAGCAAGCGGGGGATGTTTAAATTTATGCAGAATACATTTCAATCGATGCCTTATCCTTTTCGATGTTTTAAGTCAACATTGGAAGAGGCGGGGGTGGCAGAAAAGGATGGGGGTGGCACTAAAAGAAGGCTCCTGAGAAGTACTTCTGATTTCAATTACCATCACTGTCACCTGAGCGGCAAGACATTTGCTGTCAGTGATTTCCGCATTCAACCGGATGAAAAGGATTCACTTAAGCGTATCGGGGAAGGCGATATTATCTTCAATTGAAGAGGCGGTTGGAGACTGTTTTTTTTTTTTTTGATAATTTCTGACAATCTCTGTTATGGTATGAGGGCGCGTGACAACTTCTTGCTTTGGCCACATTTTCAAAATTTTATTCGTTTCCTTGAAAGGAGCAAAGAACTCATCGGTGTGCCACTGCTGTGGGTTGAATTTCATGTGACAAAGTGAAGTTCTGCGAAATTCGTATGGCCACGAGCACGTTTGAGGTGGTCTATTCAGAAGGTCTAATTTTGGGCGACTTGCTTGAGCGTAACGACTGGTATCTCGTTGTCGCCGTGGCGTGGTGGATTAGTGCGTCGACTTTCATGCCAAAGTTCCAGATTCGATTTCTGGTGGGAACAACTCGCATTTATTCACGGAAACAGCTCTTTTGAGTTAGTGCCGTGACCCTCAGCTACATCTGTCTCATCACTAGATGCTAGATGTGGTGTAACCGGTCGACTGTCATCCACTATTGTAAAGTGCGACTCAAACTTTCGAATGGTATTTAAAAGTGGTGTCAGTGGGTCTATTATGCGCACCGTAAGTTCTTCGAATCGCATTACTATGACTTCTCACTGAATGCTGATATTTGTAATAAGCTGACCAATGACTGTGACCAACAAACGAAACTGAACAAAATTGAAAAAGCAGTTTGATAGCTGTCATAAGTGATCTAGTTGAAAAACTCTATTGAAAACACACGATGAATTACCTCTTACATGTAAGACTTGTCACCGGAGCTTCGCTTACCTCACGCACCGCATTTCCCATGCACATGTCGTCCGATGCGGGGTCATCAACAATTTAGCTGCGTCGTGCATTATAAGTCGACTTTCCCCGTATTCAGGACTGGCTCTGGCCAAAAACTCAGCCGGGAAAGGAGTGTTCTCGGATTTTCACGGATGGCTGTAAGACGATGTACAGATCTGGAGCTTGGGGTTTTGTGGAAAAGCACAACATTAGACTTCACTCTCCCTTAGATATTTTCGCGTCGGTCTTCTAGGCGAAAAATTTGCGATCCTAATGGCCACAAACTACATTGTGAAGAAAAGTTGGAAGGGGTGAAGAATCTGCATCCATAGCGACAGTCAAGCTGCGCTTACGGCCTTACTCAACCCTTTAACTACTTCCAAGTCCCGGAATGCAAGTCTTCCCTTCATTTGGTCGGCAGACTAAGGTCGCTAAGACTTGTCCATGTTTCTAAATGCGTGATCACGCGAAACGAGATTGTCGAAGAACTTACTACGCAAGGATCAAAAGAGGCATGCGTTGGACCCGAACTTACCTTGGCAGTACTCGTGTTCCTGGCTAGGGTGGCTAGGTGACCTTGGCAGTACTCGTGTTCCTGGCTAGGGTTTTCGTTGGCATTCCAACAGCACAACCAGAGGTGGCATGACTCAAGCACATGCTTCCAAACGTCTGCAAGAAATCTGCAACTTTTCTGTTATCTCAAAAAAAAAAAGCCTGCGATTTGTTGGAGTGCAAGCGGAACACTTCAAATTCGCTAAGCACTTAAGTAAGCTTGGGTTTAGTGATGGCAACCTATGCGATGCCTGTGGAGAAGCTGAAGACACGTCAGAGCACTTTCTCTGTCAATGTCCCGCCTTGGCTGGGATCAGGTGGCGGCTGTTTGCCGCTGGCGTATTGGGAGCTGAAACTTAGGCTCTCTATCACTACTACTGGGTAGTAGTACCATGGACCAGCTTTTGAGCCTGAGCGTTCCAGTGCATTGTTTTCCAACCTCCAACGAAAAAACAAAAATAAAGAAAATTAACAGAATAAGCTCACTCCACTCACAAAAAGAGTTAATTCACGGATATTTGAGACTCAACAGATAGGTTTATAACAATTGTTGAGTCGTACTTGTTCACCACTCACATGAAAGGTGCTTCAAAATATTTACTGTTCCCTTATACCATTTGACGCAATGCATTCCACATGTGGATTCAATCTGCTATTTTTCTCCCTCTTAGTCGCATTATTTGACATTCCACAGGCAGTGCAAACGGATGTATACACTTAGGCGTTAAGACTCGATTTCAGCTGCTGCCTTTGTTAAGTTCTCCGAGAATTGAAAAGAATTTTGGAACCAAAATTTGTGTTATTCCACATTGTAATCGGAAATCATTTGAAGACCACACACGATCCTAAGGTCAAGCTGTCATCTTTCAACTAGTCAACAGGAGGCACTATTTCAATTTACATTTTTTGTTCATCTTAAATGAATTCAGAAAAGAATGAAACACCTGTCCGACAAATTAATTAAAATCAAAATCACACATCTTGCGGCTGTGCCGTGTGTTCTGGGTGTGTGATCATTTATCGTGTGTCAAAACATTTCATTCAATGTAAATTCAAAATGATCATCAAATTATTGTTTTCGAATGAATGTTCGACATGTGATTCAATGTACATGTGTTGGCGTTTGTAAGAAATTCGCCGTCCTTGAGTACTGATCTGAATGTTTTCAGAGTAAACTGGAAACACTGTCAAATTGTAAACTTAACGTGGTGACACAAGCTACTCAGTGACAAATGTCGCCAGAATTGATCGATTCGCGTTTGTTATAGTCAGAAATGTTCTTTGATTGATTTGCATTTTCCTTCACCTCTAGTCGTGGTTCTTTGGTGGATATGTACACAGATCAGCTGTCATTCTGATGAAACGTAACTGATTGACGGACTATTTGACAGAATGAATTTGATTCCTAGAAAAGTTGTAAATGTACTTTCACGAATTGATATCTGAACTCCAGGAACCAGATCGTAGTGGAAACTTGTCTGTTTGACTTTATAAAGATGCGGATTACTTAGTCAGAGGTGGGGGAGAGGGGGGGAGGGCAATAGTCCTGTGATTGCACTCGTCGATGTGATTGCACTCGTCGATGTGATTGCACTTGTCGATGTGATTGCACTCGTCGATGGATTGCAATAGTTTTGAGCTTTTTGATGTGTGTTTGGAAATATTAGTTCTTAACGTCACTGATATTTAGTAAATATTTGAAATGGGGAAAGTTTAAATTGAGACCTCGGATGTAGTCATAAATGTGGAATCAGACGGATCTGTGTCATTGAGTGGTTTTCGCAAATGTATCAAGCTCCACAGGGGTATGTTGCAGAATGACACACAAAATGCTTTTTTTATAAAATATGAAAATGTGAAATAATGCCACAATCTCCCCGTCAGTGGAAACTGTATAGGTGTTGAATACTGCTTCTGAAAGTGAAAAAAATTGTCCAGAGTGATCACATAACATACTAGCATCATAAGAGAAAAAAACTGAACTATTGCGAGTTGCGAGCACAAATAGATTTATTCGGTTCTACATTTAATGCAATCAATTCAAGTTTTTAGCTTCGCAGGAGTTCTCTATATGCCTGGAATATGTTAAAGCTTGCATGCAACACATGCAGATGCAAACACACACACACACATCTAAATCATACGCTCCGTCCTGTGGGCTTGTTCCAATATTCACATGGGTTCCTAGTCTTGCATATTGCACAAAGACATCAATTTTCATTTCCGACACGTGATACCTATGCATGTGTATGAGTATGTTTTCACGAACCATGCCCTCCGCCAGACCATAAAGCACGATTAGAGGTGGAAACTGAAACGAATATGCGATTTATTGATTTAAGCGGAAAATTTATATCCGCGATATGTTAACATTTTTCAACAAATTCATATCCTGATGGTTGACGGCTCTTCAAAACCGTAGGTATTTCACGGTTTTTGACCAATAACGACTAAACCATTTTAGCCAGGATGCATGAAACAGTTTTAATATAAAGTTCTCATCGATTACAATATTTTGTGATTTTTTGTTTCAAAACCGAAGGGGGTTGTCAATTTTTGTTTTCCTGAAAAAGCTCAAAAATCAAGTGACGATGTCTTATTTGTGACTAGGACGAGGACAAACCAAATTAAATCGAAGACGATAAACGACAAGAGTGATCTGACAGAATTTAACATCGTCAAGGAAATTTTATTCATTTTTTTTTTTTTTTTCATTTTCATTCATTTCATTTATTTATTTTTACGTAAATACTACAAGATATAATATCTTATTTAAGTATTGAGAATAATTTGACAATTTATCATTGAATGACTCATGAACATTAGAAAAAAGTTTAAGATAACATAAATATAATAAATAGCAATAAGTTATAATTCATTAGGTTAAGTTATGTTTGGGTTGACATATGTAAGAGTAGATTCTTCTGAAAAACAGTTGATGAAGTTGTTCTCTGCAATGCGGCTGGTAAATTATTCCACAGCCGTATAGCTGAGACAAGGAAGGAACGCCCTGCTACTGTGTGCATAAAACGAGGAAAGATTAAATATACACCTCTACGACATTGAGCAAAATTAATCATATCCTTGAGGTACAATGGACATTCATGGTATATAATTTTGTGTAACTGTGAGAGAATTCTGAAATCACGGTATTGATTCAACTCTATGCCTAGTAATATAGTTTTAAACTGGCTGACACTAGCGTATCTAGGGAGATTTAAAACGTAACGGAGACAATCATTGAACGCGACGTTAAGTTTACGATTACACATGCAGTCTAAGCAAGGATATACACAAAAATTAAACGTAAAGAAAGGCATTATGAGGCTTTTTATCAATCTGATTTTCATATCAGGATTGAGAAGATAAGTTGAGTACCTGAGGCTACGTAACCCAAAGTAAATTCTTTTCACACTTTCTGAAATAGCATCACAACAGGAAAGTGACTTATTTATAACAAAGCCAAGGTACTTTACCTTATCAACATACTCTATAATGTCACCGTTTAAGACAATAGGTGGAAGACTACCTATGTTAATAACATTGTTAGTACAAAGCATCGCAAGCGTTTTTTGTGAGTTTAGTCGTAGTTTGTTCTGCTCTGACCATGCTTGTATTCTACGCAAGTCATCATTGACTGTTGAAACACCTGCAGATATTGAGTTTTTACTACAAGACATATAAATACAAACATCATCAGCATACATATGCACTTTACAATTGGACACAACTTGAGGCAAGTCATTGATAAATAGGGAAAACAATAACGGTCCCAATACCGATCCTTGAGGAACGCCACAATTGACAACATACACATCAGATATACCAACAGAGGTTACAATGGTCACTGAACGGTCCTTTAAATATTTAGCTATTAGATTGATTGCAGAGAGTCCGAAGTTAAAATTTTCTTTCAGTTTAGTCAGTAAGATAGAATGATCAATAGAGTCAAACGCTTTAGTGAAATCTAAAAGTATTAACAAAGCAGCACCATGTGAGTCCATACCGGTACGCAAGTCAGTTGTCACTTTTATAACAGCAGATTCACAGCCATGTTTTTGTCTGAAGCCTGACTGCCATTTTGAGAGTAGACCCTTTGTATTAATAAAATACTGTATCTGACTAGAGATTATGTTTTCAAAAACTTTTGCAATATATGGTAAGATACTAATGGGTCTATAGTCCGATGGTCTTGAAGGGTTACTTTTCTTAGGGACAGGTATAACTTTTGCTCTTTTCCACTGGCTTGGGAAACTACAACTATAAATACACACATTAAATATATGACTAACATAACACAGAATCAATGGTAATATAAGTTTTAAAAATTTGGGACAGATACCATCAACACCTTGCGCGTTTGATTTAACAGAACGAAACGCATTCAGAATATCAAACGTATGAAAAATGAAAAAAAAATGAAATTTTATTCAATTCAGTGTCGCCTTGGATGTCATCAAAACCTCCTCATCCTCAGATGCAAATCGGTTTTCAAGCGAAGCCCAGTAAAGATAAACAATTTGGGAATTGACAGTAATTAATTTCACCTGAGCTGTCAGTGACTCCGGGAGACTGTGCCAACTCCTGCTCTGTACAGAATGTGTGTGTGTGTCTAATTAACATATAATTGCTTCTTAATTCAACTAATTAAACTCTCTTCAAGCCCCATTCGAGAGGGGAAACATTTAATTAAATTTCACTGCCATCAAATGTTCAGCGCCGTTGCTGTCGTCGTCACCAAAAAAAAAGTGCCCAATTAGTGCGTAATCAGTGCCGGGGATCCTACTGTCCTCCGCACCATTAATGGCACCATTCACATAGACACTGACTGCCAATTGTCGGGATTAAATTGAGAACAGGACTTGTTCACTTTCAACTTCGAGTATAAGTTTAAATGGAACTCCGGAACAAATGGAGTTGAAAACATATGCCCCTCGGGATGCATAAATACCCGGGGGGGATTTTGCCAGCGCCGCGCGGACTTACAAAGTGACAATTCAATTTTCAGACTGCTTGCACCCGGAGGAGTGATTCGCATTGAGTTGGCTCCGTGAAATAAAACGGGAAAGGCGGGATGGGGGGGATGGATGCCGTTTGAGAGGAGGACATGCAATCTGCAGCTGAAGGGAAAAACGACACAATCCGCAACAAATTATGCTGAATTAAGCGACGTATTCTTGCTAGGGGCAAGGATAACGACTCTCTAGGGAGCGATGCAAATTCAGTTGGATTTTAGGTGGGCCTGTGTATTGTTTCAAGAAAAAGGAGTGACTGGGCAGTGGGGCTGATGAGGGTCCGGATGAGTCTTAAGGGTTGGTTCTTACACCGGATGCTAAAAAATGTTTACAAAAGTGAAGCTAGATACATCGCATACAAACAAAGAAGATCCTTAATCAGAGTTTACGATATTAGTATTGTTTCAGTAAAAAAGATATGCGGTCAGTATACCGTACCCAAGATCAGTCTAAGATACAGTCAAAATTTACGGTGAAAAGGAAAGTTTCGAACTACCAACTTTCATTGGGTGCTACCATTGCCTTAATTTTGGAGCTTGGATTCAAAAAAAATTAAAGAGTTTCATTGCGTTTGTCAAACCCAAGCTTCCTAGGCTCGTCTTAAAGTACAAAGGCCAATTCAGACAGACGCGGATCGAACTAATTGTCCCTTGCATTGGCGTCTTACTTGGAGAGTTGCATGTCAGGCGTACTGGCGATATATTCCATTTCAATCAGTCGAAAGTCATCCGAATCACATCACGAATTTCGAAATTCAAATTTTAGTCGCTGCTTCTAGAACAAGCGCATAAGCTAATGATCGGACCCTCAAAATGAACGCAAGATTTAAATTTGGCGCCATTCGAATTGTCATTGTTTGACATTTGAACAATTATTCTTGTTTGTTAGTAGAAGGTATAAGGTTAATAAAAATGGAGCGCTACACGAATGAACAACGCATTTTCATTGTGAAATTGTTTTACCAAAATGGTGAAAGTTTTGCGGCTACAGTGAGGTAAAGACAACATCGCGCCTTCGACCAAATATTGCAGCAGTACGTGATGATGTCGCTCAAACTTCATCCAACTCAATTCGACACCAAGCTCAGCGAATTGGTGTTTCCAAATCCACTATGCAGCCAATTTTGACGAAAGATTTGTATCGTCATGCATACAAAGTTCAATTGACTCAGGAACTGAAGCCAGCTGACCATGCACAGCGAAGGGAGTTCGTTAATTGGGAATTGGAGAGACAATATGAAAATGCTAATTTTGCCGATAACATCATCTTTAGTGACGAGGTCAGTTTCCATCTTGATGGCTTCGCCAATAGGCAGAATTGTCGCATTTGGGGCGAGGAAAATCCTCGAGTGATTCACGAGAAGCAAATGCATCCTCAACGTGTCACTGGATGGTGCGGATTTTGGGCTGGAGGAATCATTGAACCTTTTTTTATGAAAATGAGTCAGGTCAAGCGCAAACAGTCAATAGTGTTCGGTATCGTGAAATGATAACCAATTTTTTCGTGCCTTGAATTGAAGAAATGAATTTGGAGAGGATGTGGTTCGAACAAGACGGCGCCACATATTATACAGAGAAACAATTCAATTGCTGCATCAGTCATTTCCCGGTCGTGTTATTTCGCCTTGTGGAGACCAGAATTGGCCGCCTAGATAGTGCGATTTACACCATTGGACTCTTTTCTTTTGGGTTTCTTGAAGTCGATGGTTTATGCGAATAAGCCGACGACGACTCAAGCCTTAAAAGAGGAAATTGGACGCTACTTTAATGAAATACCGCAGCAGTTATGCAAAACGATCCTTGAAAAGGCGGCCATCTGGCCGATGTGTTATTCCACACAAAACTTCATCCTGTCTACCTTACGATATAATAAAGAATTCACGTTTTTTTTTTTTTAAATATCTGCGTTTTATTCAAAATCTAAATCTTGCGTTCTTATTGGGACACTCTTTATATGGAAAAGACTAAAATTCGAAAATCCAAACCATCGCAATGTCTGCAAGTCAGAAAGGCAGCAAAAGAAGGAATTCAGAAACGTTTGTATATGATACATGTAAGATTCGGTTTTTCGCTTATGAGATGAGACCTTTACAACATGAAGTCCACTAATTTTTACAGGATATGCGAGCAGGCACCTCGTGTTAAATTGGGTTATGTTCTATGCTAAGGATGTTTCTGCATTTCCACCCCGAACATTCCCGATAGAAGTCAAGTTTACACAACTGCCTTTAAATACAAATGCCTAACATCCGTACCCTCAATCCGCATTTTTGGGCTCAGATCAGTCTTTAATACATCGTCTCAAGTGCCAGTCCACAGCAGAAACGTTTCTCAACTCGACATTAACCAGAAACCGAAAACCCCACTGAATGACTGCACAAGGCACTGGATATGCAAACCACCACCGCAATCCTTCTAGAAGCGCCCCAACATAAATTCGGTCAACTCTCTACCCCATAGACCACTCGAAGGACAAAGCTTACAAGAGGACACTTCAAATTCCTCCAGCGGCAACAATCTTGACACAATTGCCAACTGGTATGCTTCAAGCAATTTGTTACCGACCACTCGCAGTTCATCCACCCACAGCACAAGATGACGTCTGACGTCTGGTTCTCAATCAGTGGCTGGTAACAAATTGTCCTTTGCTTCTGAATGCTGCTCCGCCACACAATCGTCATCCCTACACTCGCCCATAAATTGGTCCGAAAACAAGATAGAGGGAATTATTTCCAGCCGTCGCCGTCGGAGTGCGTTTCTCCCGATCATCGCCGTCGCTGTAGTCTTCCCAATCAACTGGCACTCTTTTTCGGATCTCGGCACCGAGTGCTTCGGTTCGCTGAAGGAGCACTTACTTTAGAAAAGGAAAATACCAGGCAAGGGACTCAATTGGAATTCTCTCCATCGCTCAGGCACTGCATGCATATTGATTTTCGCCTCACAGTCGTGTACTTTCATCACGCCAGCGTGCCGTCATCCGTGCAACGCTTCCACTCTCGAGGGCGAGGTTTGCCGGGATTGTGCTCGATGCCTCTCCCCAGCTTTGTGTGTCCTGTGCATATTTGCATTGTAATGCAGCTGCTCTGCGTGTGCGTTTGCACAATGTGCTTTACAGGAAGCGTAAAGGAATCGAGTCCAAGCTCGGCATATGCTAAGCATGGCTGGTTGAGGAAATTCCTTCGAGCGGTCTTTTAATGCACGTTAAAGATGTTGTAGGGATTTTTTTTGTGCCTGAAGTACCGACAATTCAATTAGTTTACATGGGAAGAGCTCAAGCTTCACGCCTCGACGCCTGTTTGAAAGAAAAGTTCGAAGGAGGGGTGGCAGCAAAGATTGTATTCCTCCTCTGGCGATCGATCTCAGAGGCATGTCTTTGTTGATTTGAATGGAGGAATGTGTTGGGACGGAGGCAATGTGATGTTTGTTTTGTAGTGTAGGTGAGTGCGTTGCAAAATGTCGTACACTCGCCTCTGGGACTGAAGGCGTTTTTCATGGCACCGTTTGCAGTCGGTAATAAACTCTAAGTCCCATCTCCTCGTGGGAGAACAACAGAACGCCAACAAGAGTAGTTTTTAAAGAAGCTATGCCCTTGAAAATTAGTAGAGGTTAAGACGGGACGTGCTTGTCAATCAATTGATGCTTAACTTCCAGACCATCATCTCTAACACACAGCCCGTACTATGGAATAGAAAAAAAAAGAAACTAAAGCACATGCTTGTTGTGCAAAAACTGCACTTTATGCTATTAATTACGCGCTGTCAAGAGCCACGCCACTCCCCTCGGAGAGCACTTACTCAAACCAGCTCAGGAGAGGACTCTTCAAATGATTTATTCATCATAATTGACTTGGTGTGCCATTACAAGGACAATGAGGCGTTAAGTGTGTTCAACTTTGTGCATAACTAACGCATGGCTGCTCACACACACCTGCCGTGACTCAGCACGGTGCATTCCCACACAGCACGTCAGCACAATGCATCCTGACAGTAGGTCCTTTGTCAACTGACTGCATAATAACGTGACAAAAGAGATGCGAGTCAAACAATTAATTATCACCCCTGCTTATAATGGTGGTCGTCTGTGGTGGGGTAGCCGGTGGAATGCAGGACTGAACTTTGAATCGACAACAGGCCAAGTGTTGCATTCTGCGAATCAGATTTCAACGGGCAGTTGCAGGGGGAATGGACATTTTGTCACGTAGAACTGCTCACTGCGTCTGCATTATGAATGCTGGCTTCTGGAAGAGCTGAAAGTGTCAGTAATGAGCTTTGATGTCCAGGGAAGGCAGCCCGGAATGTTGAAGTGAATGAAGGCACGCTGGAAATATTAAATGACTGGTCAGAGAATTGTCGGAGTCTTTTAAAATATTTCTCTGGAGAGGACTTCTTTGTAAGTAACCTAAACAGAGCAGTCAATTTAAGTCAGCTCAAGCGTGCCTTGAAATTGTAATGAAGGGTAAACAGAATGCACAACAAGGGTTTTGCTGGCATGTTGAAGTTAAAGGAAGCTTTCTTAAAACGTGAGACACGTATGAATACTTCGAAAAACGTTGCTCCAGTCAAGGGAATTTCTAAAGGATTTCAAAACACTGTATCAATGGAAAATTATCATATCTTATTCAAGGGCATTAATTTTGTGGTTTCAAGTTGGTAGTGCTGGTATTTGATACGTGGCAGATTCAGATGTGATTTGAATTTCCACAATTTTAGCCGATTGCTTGCCATTTAAAATGACGAATCACTCAATATTTGAGCAATGCGTAACATACTTCAAAACTGGTGATTCGGACTTTGTCACTTTTCGCACAACAGGATGATAATGATTTTCATTATCGAGCGACAACACAATAAGTCGTGAAGATTCTGAAAGTGAGTAGAAGTCTTGCTTATGTCGTAAGACCTGTGCTCGGCCCGTCGATAATATTTCTGCTGCAAGTGCAAGTCCTGCTAATAATCTAGGTTTATATCTTCATCCTTATAGAGTTCAACTTACCGAACTTGCTGACTATTTACAGCACCGAACATACAGGTTCTTGGGTGTTGAGACCGATTTTTCGACCAACATTTGCTTGAGTCATGAGGTACATTTCGCATTCCATTGGGATGTAAACAAAGAAAAGTCCCATATATGCGGCTTAAAAGACCCACAAATGATCGAAGAGTTGCTATTGCATCCAGGCAATGTGACTGGTTCTATGGTCGAAAGGTGTTATGGGTGCGTATGTTTTCGGAGATCCCAACGGGTAGGCGATTACTCGATCTTGTGTTTGGGCGAGTGATTAATGATTAACTTTTACAATATGTGTTTCCAAGAAAATGGAGCAACCAGCTTCACACTACGACCAATTACGGCTCTCATGCGTAAAAAGACTAGAAGGTTGTTTAATTAAAGTTTTGTTGACGTGAATAAGCCAACAAGATCATGCGATTTGAAAGCGTTTTCTATGGGTTTATGTGAAAAACTTCGCAGAAAAAACAAATGTATGGTCAAGATACACAAAATGTCCGAAACCGTTGTCAAAAATTACCTGAAAAGAATTGCATGTCACGTATTTTTCCAAGGTGATGTTGTCCTTCTGTTAAATGACAAAGCAAGCTTTATAATGAATTCAAATTTTAATCAAAAATGTATTCTTCTAGCTGCCTCCAGCTGAGTACTCCAAGTAAGTTGAGGTCCTTCTCTAACTGTGTGCGCCACCTTAGCCTAGGTCGTCTTCTGTTGCGTTGTTCTAATGGCTCAGATTCGAAGACTTTTCGGTTCAAAGCAGTAGTGTCCTGGCAACGTAGAGCTAGGCCTGACCGACTTGACTAAATAATTGTCGAACGAACAACTTGAATCAATATCAAATTTGAGACGAAATTCAGTTCAGACAAAGGACTACAATTTTTCTTTAAATTGTTCTGTTATTAGCATTGATTTTAAGAAAGATTTACGAAAAGAAATTTAAAGTTTAATAAATTTTAATAACAACCCCTTCAAGCATTACAATCATAATTATTTGCTTTCTGCTTGGTTGGTTAAATTTTAACTTTTAAGTTCACTAAAGTGTAATTAAAACACACACACCCTTTCAAATGATGTAAAAGTTAAAACAAAATCACATTCGAGTTATCCCTTGCAGCAATTGTGACCACATCCCCACATCGAGTTGGTTACAACAGTTGTGCATTAGCGTCCAACCGCTGCGAACACTCTTCCAAATCATTCCTTTAATGACATAGCAGTTAATGGAAAAATGAGAATCGTTTGAGTCTTAACCTCAATCGAGCCAATAACCGAGCTAAGGTCACCCCAGTCAACGTTGGCCATCACAGTGGTAAATGCAATCGAATAAATCAAACTCTCAATGGCCGTCATTCATTCGCTGTGCACTGTGCTTGTGCCCTCTCAGTTTGGATTCGCTTCAACGTGAACAGACCAGATGAATGGTTGTATTTGTGAAATAAATGTCACATCCCAGTTACCGAGGCTGGGACGGGCAGGAAGGAAAAAAAACTGAGCAAATTGAAAAGTTATTCGAGCGCAAGGTTTTGTAAGTAACCAAGAAGCCGAGAAATCGAGAAACGTTCTCTGTTGGGAAGACCTCCGGGTAATGGCAGATATACGGATTGTCTGTAATTCATCGACAATCTTGATTTAATTAGTGCGGGAAGGGAAGTTTCCATTTGCATGCAGGCACTGTTCCGGGGGGACAATGCAAATTGTTCTCAGAAATGAGCGCTCGCTCTGTTGATGGAGGCAGTCAATCAATTGATTGATTGGTGTCATATTTCGTCCCCTTTTTGTGGCTTCGGGATGCGATGGATTTTTCAGTGCCACAGGATGTGTTCTCAAAGATGGGACAAACCGAGAATGTTTGAGAAGGGGGTTGAACCGAAAATTCGATTTTATTGGTTTTGAATTATTTTTTTCCCTCTAGTCCTTTCGCATTTTGTATTTCTGTGGTGACAGGATATAAGTGGTAAGGTATTTCCTGAATTGTCTTATCAGAAGCTCAGTTTATTGAGATGTTGTAACGTAAGGTGGCGATCCTTTTCATTGAGTTCTGCACCGTCAAATCTGAATGGGAGCCCAGGATTGATTAGGGCTAATGTCAGGAGTGTTTTTTCTTGTTAGATAAGAGCTTCTAGTGTCCAATTTTCCACTTGATCTTGATCTGCGCCCAAAAAAGAAAATTATGGAACGGAACCCTCAACATGCGAATATACTTAAGAGATAATTGTTTCCTTATTTTGGAACACTTATCCTTTCCAGAACTGTCAAGTTTGGGGCAGAATTAAATACTAAACTTCAGCAATTCCCCCATCTAGACGAAACTCCGAAAAAATTCACGTAATTGAAGATTGTCTCAAGTCTTTCATCCTTCGAAATGTTAGGCAACCGCACTGTGATAAAAAAATAAATCTATTTTTGTCTTCAGGGCACTGCACGAACATGACGACAAATCAATAGAGAAGCACATTACAGTCTGTTGGACGAGTTAATTAACGGTCCCAAAAATAAAGAAAGGCGTGGTCAACTGACCGAACACAGACACGGCACTCAATTGTTAATACGCACGGCATACAACCGCGATTAATCGTGATTAATGGGCTGCAACTAGTTTTAGATGCCAGGGTCAATGCTAACATGCATTAAGCCTGATTGATGATTGTTTGCTATGTCCTTCCAATTGTGTGTCATGACTCACGTAATTCAAGTCACGAGTTCGTCCCGAAAAGCATATTCATGCTGATGTAGTCAAATCCTTCGAATGAATGGAATTTCGTAAATAGGTCAAGACTGCCTGACTGACTTACCATTCCAGATGTCACAGTTTAAAGCCAGAAACTAAAAAAAATCAACTTCTTTGCTTCTCCCCCTCACCTGCAAGCAAAGTAAACAATTATATTCGATCCACAGCGTGCTTTCCACCCCAAACCAAGCCATCTTTAAATATTTACCACCTCAATTGCATTTTAATTAGTCCTTTATCTGCCCCAAGGGTCGGGTCATATTGTGGTCCATCGCCCAACACTTCGATTTCTCAGCCTCACCTTACCTCCACACCCTCTCCCTCGTCGGTGCCGGTTGCTGCCTTATACACCCCAAACCCGCAGCAGAGCATATTTCACGAGTACGTTATGATGCCCTATATGGGGCTCATGAGGCGGCCGGCGCTCATATCTCCATCACCGAACTGACGTGTCCAGGCGCACACGTCTGTATGAATATTCAGCATAGCATACATAAATACGCACTCCTTGCACATGTAAATGATACTCAGGTTAAGCCCCCGATAAATTTTTAAACAAACCCCTGCGATGGTCCTTCATTTCGGAGCACCACCCACTGCCGACATGCAAAGGCAAATGTGAATAATTTAATCAACTTAAGTCAACAAATTTGATTGAATATGCATATGCACTTCAGTGTTTAAGTACACCGTTGCTCGGTGGGGTGGCGGTGGGGTGGTAGCTTATTTAAAGTGAAATTTCTTGACATTGCGGAAACTATTTCTCTTTCCGCCAGACTTGTTGGCGTGCAGCTGTGCATTGCATCTCTCAATCTTGTGCACGTGTAAAGTTATAGTGAAGTTTTTATGTGTGTCAATTATTCTTAAAACGAATAGTGGAATATGCTGCGATGTTGGTCCTTCAAGAGAGGAGCTTACAACATCCATGGAACTGAAAGCATTGCTGCACAGCACAGCTGCCTTCAATCTTTGACATCCTTGAGCACGCTGCTTTCTGTCTTTCTCTAGCAACCACGATCACTTCAAATTTATATCGAAAGTCCATCCGTTTTCTTCTTCTCGAACCTACAAGCTGGGGTACGAAAACCCTCTGAGCCTGGTTCTTATACCGGCGGTTCGGCCTTTCCTTTCTTCCCGAAGCCAATTTCTGGGGTACAAATACACTTTTAGCTAGAGCGTTGTTGTTCAGTGCTCCCGATACTGCCGAACCAGTGTTCTCCACGGTTCTACGCTTTTTTTAATAATAGGCACGTCGCAGCGGTAGTTCTTCATCTAAATTTGCTCTCCTTACAGGCAGGACCAGATATCCACAGCAGTATTTTTTCTTGAAGGTGGCAAGAATCGTTCAACATTCGGCAAGGTCCAACAAGACTGGTAGGATAAGGGTCGTGTTCTGGATGTTCTCAGCCCTTCACTTTGCTTGCTCAAACTCTCGCTATATGATGGACAAACCAAAATAGAATCGGCTGTCGAGGGCAATCTTACACTGGATCGGCACCAAGATGCCTGGAGGTAGGCAAAATCCTTTACTTACTCAAAGCACTAGCTATTGATAGTAATCTTTTGTCTGGGACGCTGCAAGTTGCACGGATAACAAGAAAGAAGATAAATGCAAATTCGAGTCGAATGCCTGACGGTATTCTTTTTCACAACCTCGAGAAAAGGGTAGAAGTCCATCGGATTCAGTCGTTAAAATTTTGAAAGCATCTCCCACCCTTACGGGTGATTCACAAATCAAGAAAATTTGGTAAAATGCCTGCCACATAGTGAACATCTTTGTTGACCCTCGTCTTACACAAAGCACTCACCACCATCTGTGTGACCTATCCTCAAAACAGACAAATTTAGGGAAAAAGTCAAATTCCCTTTGCCTAGTGAAAAAATACCCCAATTGGCCATCAATGTCCTCCCTGATGGACGACCATACTCATAAATCTCACTTTGCCTAATTTTATTACAAAACTTCTCCGCGGCCTAAGTGTCCGCTGAAGCAGTTGTTGGCCGCATTCTCAGTTGAACTTTACCAAGAACCGCAGTCGCCAGCCCAAAAAAAAAAAAAACAAATGGCCATTAAACTTTAATCTGACTGGATGGAGGAGCGGCCCACTGCCAAGGATGTAAACAATTGCCCATTAAACACTTAAAAATAGCTTAGCCAACTCAAACACAAGCGAATTGGGGTTTTCAGCTGGATTTCCTCCCCTTTCCTTTGCCGCGAAACAGAAGTTAATTTTCTTTGTGTCCCCTCCGGTCCCCCGGATGCAACGTGTACTGCGTGGGAGGACAGTTAATTTAATTAATTTTGCACTCATATTAAATTCTACTGGCGGCCTACACGGCAGCAGCTCTCGGCATTCATTAAGTGGCCGACAGTCTCAGAATCAAGTGAGGTTCCGGAAATGATGGCACTACCGCATCACCACCGACCATGGCAGAGCATTTGGAGCGATTGCATGTCGAAATAGATCCCAATCGTGTTTGTTATCACAATTCTCTTGGCAATCTCGGGATGAGCTCACGAATCCTTGCATCCACTCGTACCCAACAGACTGTTTCATTACATGACCCAATTTGGCTCAGTTTATTTTCGTCCTCCTTCCCCGCACGTCTTCTCTTAACCAGATGAAAATAGCTGGAACATGTTTTTATGGGTCAATCATTACGGTTGCCTTGATCGATGGAGGGTAGCAGCATCCGCCGTCGTCCACTTCGCTTGGGGGACTCATATCAAATTATGTTCATTGGGTTTTTTTTAAGAGCGTTCAGGAAGCCTTGGGAGAACCGTCCGACGAAGGAGTAGGTCATGTTTACATAACTGCTTATGCAAATTTGTGGGTGAAGGGGGAGATTTATCCAGGACTGAGCTCATAAATATGTTTGTTTTTTTTTTTCTCAATACCTTCAAAATTGGTATCTGACCGGAATCAGGATCCTCTCTACTGATTCATCGATAATCTTCAAACATGGTTTTTTTTTCAGTTTTGTTCCGGGGTAAAGTCCGGGTTGTTCCTTTTTCTGACAGGAAATGTACAGGGGCACAAGTTACATTGTGATAAGTAGACCTGGTGTGATGATCGAAAGTTGCTGGATATGTTTTGGTCCAGGTGAGTTTGGCCAATTTAAAAGTCAGCGGCAATCATACCTCTTGGGCATCGAGCTTAAAGATTCCATCCATCAAATTTGTCAGGTATGGATTTATTCAAGCTATTGGGTCCAAATTTAAAATTTTCCCTGTGAAGGAAAAGAAAGAGGAAAAGCAGGAAAGAGAAAGAGACAATGCAAATGGTTTTAGACTCCAAGATGTGCATCAATTTCCAAAATGAATGACTCATTACTATTGACCACTGAAATACTGCATTAAGAACACAAGGCTACAATAAAGCTTCATATATGACACTTATCAGTTTTTGATCCTCATTTCCAAAAAGTATGTCAAAATCAAAATAGATTTAAAAAAAAATTCAAAATAAATAATAATCCAAAAAACAGAGAAATAGTCTGAGCAGATATACATTCCAAGCAGAGAAATTCCGAAAAGTATAAAGTTCAGTAAAAGAAAATCAAATAAGGACAGTCAAAAATGTTGATCGAAAAACCTCCAATTCAGAAAGGCCAATCCAAGAAAGTCCAATCCCCGAATGCCCAAAGCAAGGAGATGAAAGCCGAAAAGAAGAACCTAAAAATTCGAAAAGTGAAAATTTCTAAAATTTCCAAAAATGTGGCCAAAAAAAATAGACCATCATCTTTCTGACCAATGCACTCGAGAACTTGAGAACAATTTCCTGATTTGCCGAAGTTCTTAATTGCTTTCTACTCTTCTCTTGTCTTAATGTCCTTTAAAGTCATTGCCGGATTGATCGAACCGGCTTCGGTGGGGTAGAGGTCATCAAACGCACTTCCACCATTTAAACATGGTTTCAAAGGGACACTGCAGCGTATGCGGCAGCGTATGCGGCAGCTACAGATTCATCTTCTTTCGTTAGACAGGTTTTGTGTACGAAAGAAAACTGTGTTAACTTAACACATTCCAAAGGTTGGTTCCCGCCCCATTCTGGATACTCGGAGTACAAACTTTTCCCACACGTTTTTGAAAACTGTCAAACAATGCGAAAATGCTTCATTAGCGAGAAAAACTACATGATCTGAGTGTTCCAAAAACATTCTCAAAAAATGAACATAAGTAAGGGAAGGGTAAAGGTAGGAAAAAGTCAAAATTACCAAAAAGTTCCAAATCGACAGTATACTGAAAATATGCGTAAAGTACTGAAAACCGAAAAACTCTGAGCTGCCAAAAAATTTGATAAAGGCTGGGAAACTTAAACATTACAACGAAATTTTGAAAAGTCTAAATTTCAAATAAGTCGAAATATCAAAATTTTGTGGCAGGTCAAAATTTGAAATTTTCATAAAAGGTGAAAATCGGAGAATTGTAAATATACACTATTAAGAAAATTCCAAAATGCCGAAGCTGCACAAAGATTTTGAAAGTGTTGTGAAAATTAAGAACAATTGTCGTAACTACGAATTCGTACAATTCTGCAATGAGTTGCAGGAAGTGGGAAGGGGGCTTCTTTTCAACTTTCTTCGCTCCTTCGTGACTTGGAATTCGTCTAGAAGCTAACTTAACACATGTGCTGCTTGGAGCTGACAAGCTGACATTGTGCCTGAACACACTGTAAACAGTCTTTAAAAAAGTTGTGAGTTTGAATTGAAATGATTTGTCCAGCTTATTTGCCGAGAATTTAACCAATGCATCCGTTTGGCGGGGCTGTTTGTCTGTAAGTGAAGCCTAGAAGAAGTTCTCCTTTTCACATTCCAGAGCTGTAGCAACGGACTAAATGAGTATCTAGACGTGGTCATTTTCCATTGCATAACTCTTGGTAAAATGAATTCATGCCAGTTGACGGAAAAAGTAAACTCACAGAGTCTACCAAACCTTCAAGTCAAGCAGCGAATTCCCATCTATTTTCTGCACAAATAAGTTGCTTCAACACACATCTTTCAGTGACGTCTTTATTACAAATTTATTTCTTTGATAACCCCGATACAAGGACGCACAGCATTGAAGGAGTTACACATTTGAATTTCATCCATAAATTACCGGCAGACTTGACAAGTCGGTTAAGTGCAACTTAACCTCAGCGGAATCATTTTCCGGAGTCACACCGACGACGGCGACAAAAATTCACTGCAATAACACCATAAACAATTCGAAGGGACATCTCGAGCAGACATCCGACAGAGGACGGGAATTAGTATGAAATATTCAGAGCGGAGTCGTCCTTTACCTCGCATTCCCGCCAGCACTGCAGTGGAACAAGTGTCAAACCTGTCTCCGCTGCTATTTGCTTGTTTGGCCTTTTTTTTCGTTGAATTATTTGTTATCCTTGCTGAAAGCATTTACAGCTTCCAATGTTGAATAGGGTCCAAGAGGGGGCGTGGGAGGCGATGGAATTGATTTGATTGAGAACAGGAATGCGATTAATCAAAGTAATGCGAGAGGTAGAGAGTTCCAAGAATAGCACGAGTGCTGTCGGAAAACAGTTCGAGTTTTTCGTTGGGGGGGTTAAGTAAAAACAAGAACTAGGGACGTGAGTGGACGGCCGGTGATTGATTTGTAGCCTCGCGCGGACTTATGTGTGCGAAAGTAAGGTGTGAGAAATTGAAAGGACGAAGGAGCACCTTCCTGCCAAGAAGGACTGTGTGTATAAGATTTCAACGATTTGAGCTGGTATTCTTGGAATCACTTAAGGAATCAAGCGGAGGTTTGGTCACTCAAGAAATCGTTTCCCTGAATTGAGGCCGATTCGAAGACCTATCCAATTCAAGGGTGCTTTCTTTTTCATTTCGCATTCGTGAAGATTCCGGAAAAGTGAGACGCGTGGTGCCAACGAAAACGAAAAATAAATGGCTATGTACATTGCTGAAACCTAAGATTCCGATAGGCTAAAAGATAAAATTCAGGATTCTTACTTGAACTTATACCCAAGGGCGACACCAAGTGAACCTAAGCAGGAGACTTTGCAGAGGGGTGATTATCATTCCCATTTGGTGTTAATCGAGGGGACTGTGCTTCTGGATGTTGAATGCAGAGAGGAGTCTGCTTTTATGGCCCCTCACAGATATTGAGGACATCAATTTTTAGATTTTGTGATACAGAACTTTCGAAAATTCAGTCTTTTCGTCCTTTCGAGACAAACCTAAAATTCAGGGCAAACTAGGAACTCAAATATATTGGCCTAGCTCGGCACCGGAGCACACAACATCGGCGTCTCGGACAGAGCATCACACTTGGCAGCAGAGGTAGTCAAGGACTTCGTCTACCTCGGCTCCGCGGTAAAGAGGGAAAACAACACCAGTAACGAAATCAAACGTAGAATCACTCTTGCCAATCTGTTTCTTTGGGCTTAAGAGGCAACTGAGTAATAAAGCCTTCTCTCGAAGGACTTAGCTTGCTTTATACAACAACTTAATCATCCCAGTCCTCCTTTACGGGGCGGAAACCTGGAGATTACTAAAAGCGGATGAGGAAGCCCTTAGTCTTTTCGAGAGAAAAGTTTTATGTGCGATTTTTGGTCCTGTTTGCGTTGATGGCATCTGGAGGAGAAGATTCAACCACGAACTGTATGGGCTGTACAGCGGCATGAGCCTAGTCAAGAGTCTACGGATACAAAGCTTAAGGTGGCTAGGCCATGTAGAGAGTATGGAAACCACTGCTCCGGCCTGAAAAGTTTTCGAATCTGAGCCATTGGGACAACGCAACAGAGGACGGCCCAGGCTAAGGTGGCGCACATGAATGGAGAAGGACTTCAACCAACTTGAAGTGCGCAACTGGCGAAAGACCGTGCTGGCTGGAGAGGCATGTAGGTTGAGGCCCAGGTCAAACCCGGACTGTAGCGCCACAAGAAGAAGAAGAAGAAGACTTGGGCACCGGAAGTCATGCAGAAAAAATTTAAACGAAGTTGGTCAAGAAAGACGGAACACAGATGGGTGTGGATGATGCTACTGTTAGGGTTGAGCCTGTGCCTTGATCAACAAAACTCTCTGGCGGGCGCAATCCTTTTAAAGCTGACAGTTTTTTGCTGAAGTTTTTTTATCCTCTTATGTAGGTAAAAAGGTGATGATCCCTAGTACGTTGTCTCAATGCTTCGCATTTTAAGGGTCATTCGATCAGAGTTTTGTTTGTACTTTACATACTTAAGGTTTCTCCGCGAGAACATTTTGTTGATACATGCATGAGTATGCAGAGTAATGAATATCAAAGGAGGGATAAAATGTTGAATCTCAGTATCAAGAGATGGCGATATACCTAAGGTAGCGAATTTAAGAAAACTAAAGATTCAAGAATTAAAAAAAAAAGTTTTGCCTCTGCAATAATTACTTGGACTCGCGTCTCTACAGAAACGTCTGCTCAAATTTCAGTCGAACAGCCACCAGACCACTTCGTAGCAGGGTTTGATGCTTATTATGTGCAATCTCGACGAGTTTCTGTATTGATTCGAGGCCGTTCACGAAACATGGATACTTTGGCACATATATGAAATTAAAGAACAGTCAAAACAGTAAATTAAAGAACAGTCAAAGAAAGCGAAGATTCTCCTTTCGGCCGGATGGGTGATGGTCATCCTTTTCTGGAATTAAAAAGCAGCAAGTTTACGCACCGGCTCACATCCTTGCCGTCCCCACCAAATTGGTCAAGTTAGGCTTCAAACTGCTGCCCCATCGTCTGGGTTCTCAATATTTCACTCCAAAATAAAAATCATTAGCCTATATTCAAGTGTAGTGAGCGAGTTATTGCCGCCACGAAGAACTTATTTTCAAACCCTACAAAAGTGAGGATATCGGTGTTTCACGTGTATTGAGCTAAATAAGACTATTAGGATGTATTCAGATTTTTTTCTTTTTTGAGTAATAAACGCAAAAATTATCAGAATATGGACCATGCATTATGGCTTAACAGACAAGAAAATATCATGAGAAACTGTGGCGATAGACTTTTGGTTCTAAAAGAGAAAGGAATGTCGGTTTATGGTGTTCCGTCTTCCTGGGCAAAGATAAACACTTAGAATGCAGCTCACCATGGAAGGATCCGAAAATTACTAGACACAGCATGGAGAACATTCCCGTGTCATTAAAAACATTAAAAGCAGATGTCTCAGAGCTAGCAAGCAGCAGGCAGGAGATGGGGGCGCTTGAACGATTATACATTCTTAAATACAAGGCGAATTAGACCCGAAATAGATAGTCCGAAAACTTTGTCATTTTGAGTTATCCTAGTCGTTGGCAATGTCGCAAAATTAGGGTTACCCAGGAATGAATACTGCAGCAAGTGCATAGGCGGATTAGAGAAAGAAAGCCTTATTGCTGCGGCCTTGGTCGACATCAAGAGGCAAATCCTGGGAGTTGCAGTTGGTATAAAAAAAATTAAATTTGCACATTAATCCAGAGGAGCAGCGGATCAACACAATACAATACCTCCCTGTTGCGTCTAAGTGAATGCGGCACGTTCTTGTCTCTACACAACCTGTATCCACACCTACCTTGGACGGGATACGAAAATGTCTTCTTTAGGGATGGAAAGTACAAAAAATTCCATAAGGGACCTTGTAACGGTCAGCAGGAGTCGAACATTTACACATTTGAGACTCATAGAAAGAGCACTTGGAAGGTTGCATGTGTTCGTTGTGCATCTCGCACAAGCCCAAATCTGACCGCAATTGCAATGCGACCCAATCTTATAGTTCAGTCATGGACCAGAGAATTGAACTCTCGACTAGGATTTTTTTTCTATCGAACAACGTTGAGAATTTCGTTAAAAAAAACTGGCAAGTGTATCCTACATAATTTAGTCGACAGAAAGTATCCCAGACTTCCAACAGAATGAAATCCCTCAAAGCAGTCGTGCGACAAAGGTGAATCTTACACATAGTCCTTACCCGCCTCCCGTCCGCGGTATTTGTACACGTCTTTGCTATGCCGACGAATTTGCGTATTGTGGTTGGTGGCGCTCCCCAAGTATATTTATCTGATTAATTTGCCGCGGTAACACGTGCGGAATACATCGCGATGCTGTTCGAATGATCACCCACCCTATTAGCAGGAAATTCACCAAGAAGTGTGTCTGGTGTATCTACGAGCCTGGGGCGGTGGGGCTATTGATACTCAATTGAATGGTACGTGTTGTATTGCTGAATGTTCAGAGCAGTGTGAATTATTTTCACACATCGACGGATGCGGGGGAACGCGTAGAAACTAGGCAAGAACATGTGTGTTCTCATTATTGATGAAGTTATTTGTTAGGAGAGACTCTGAGACACAATCGGAGCGTATAACAAAACATGTTTAGAATGTTGAATCGGGGTATGGTGTCCGCGGGGCGGTGGGTGGGTGAAACAACTGAAAGCGACGCATTTCATGGATTGATTTGTGTGTTTTTCCTTTTATTGAGTAAACACATGCCGTTGAGAAGGCAGACAAGGAATACTCACTTCCGTGACAGGGTTGTGTTGTGGGTTCATAAAATGCGCTTAAAAGAATTTCTTCATCGACTTATTTTTTTTTTGAAAGCACGTTCGTTAGGTGTGTGAGGATTAGGGGAAGTTGAAATTTTCTTAAAGAATGCAATAACTTTTTCAATTGAGTAAAATTGTTGAACTAGAGGGTAAAGTTTGAAAAAGTTATGAAACTACGATTTTTAAAAGAGAAGATGAGTAATTGTAAACAACACTGGCGGGGGGAAGGTTTCCTTTAACTTCATCACTCAAATAAAAATTCTATAGATATGCTTTACATTAAAAAAACTGCAGATATTACATGGTTCAGTTTAGTTTGCAGCTTTTATTTGAATGCATCACGGCAAATGTGCATAGGATGGTAGTTTTTATAATGAACGAAACTCCACTGACGTTGCCACAATGCAGATATGCAGATTTTTCATATAGCTGCTGTTCAACCTTAATTTTCGAAATAGCCAAAAGTTCTTCTTATTGTGCTCATACATTGATGTATCTACATTGTATATGAAGATTTCAGAAAATGTTTTCTTTTGTCGTTAATGGCAATAACAATTGAGGGGCACTACCGTCCACAAGGGACCAGGGCCTAGCTTCTATATTAACTACTTGTTTTGCGCGTGTTACTGTTCTCCCACGAGTAGAAAGGACCTACAGTTTTTCATCTGATTTCCAACGCGGAAATTTGAGTGTTGACAACAACTACTGCAGAAAGAGGTGTTGCAGTGAAAAATGCGAGGCGTTCAGCAAGGGAATCGCACCTGGACCGGGCGTAGGTGGACGCAATTACCAAGTACGCGGTGACCGTTGCAATTGAATAAATTTGAGTTAAGTCTCAGCAACGGCTTTTCCAGCTAAACCTGGAAAATTGAAAAACATTCTGGAAAAATAAACAACATCCTGGAAAAATGAAAACCTCTTTAACGTACGCCCTCTCTTGCTCAAAGGTGTAATTTTTATTTTTTCTTATATTTACATTGTTTCCAAAACGCTTCCTTACTCTTAAAAATTTGACATTTTTGATACTTATGCGTAATTTGTTTGACTTTCCTGTGCTGTGCTACATTACATTTTCTGTACCTCTTTCTGTAACCTTTGTTCGATATCTTCTCGAATACTCTAACCAAATGTATGTCTCAACATACCGAATATTCACTATCTTGCTAAACTGCCAAAAATTGCTTCTACATTATTTACTGATCAGATTATCTCTGGGGTTATCGACATCCCTTCTTCTTCAATCTTTAACCTTTTATATAAGGTTCTCAAATATCCCTTCCGCTTTTTTGCTCTTCATTCAATGCTTCAAAAGACGTGTTACAGTGATCAGATTTAGTTCAAATAGGCACCCTTGTGTCCGATAATCTGTTTCCATCTAGACGGCAACTTCATAATACCCCCCTCGTATTTGATATTTGACAACCTTATATTTGGATGGCTAGATTTTAGATTATCAACTTCATCTTCCTTCAAGTGCAAAATTCAATATATGTTGATGATGTTGCCATTCAGTTCTTAACAGCTGGAACTTTAGGTCTATAAAAAAACCCTTCATATATGCGAGCCACAGAAAAGTAAGACGTTCAAACAGTGCAATTGTTTAAAATCGTAGGCACCTACAAAAATGTTCTGCAGGCTGCAAAGACGTGTCAATTGATGTTCAACTACATTCCGGTGGCCTCCGTTGAGTATTCGGTCAATGTGACGATTCGCACAACGGAGGTCCTAGATACAAGATCTTAACTAAATTTGTCATGTCAACGGGACCACCTTTCTGAGTTGCTTAAAACATCCAAATAATACTCTTAAATTAGAATGTAGGCTCAACTCTTCAACTAATTGAGGACCGTCATTCAATTTATTTTAGTTTGTGCATCAAGATCTGGTCCTTGAATAAAATATTCTTCATATTCCAATGGTTTCTTCTGATTGGTTCTGATCGTCAACAGTGCACGAAATTATTCTTCCTTATCGGGTGGGCTAGGTCATAATTCAAGAAAAAACATTAAAGTTACATTCAATAGAAACTAAAAACTGGACCGACTTAAGTTCACAAATCTGTGGGGCAAAACACTTTCTCAAGTTGAAGAAGACTATGGCAAGCCCATCTGAAGAAAAACATATCGATGAGGTTACTAGGAAAACGACGCGTGTTCTGTAGGAGATAGCTGGGAAAATCTTTGGGGCTTAAGTCGAACCATCTTACATCGGCCTTATATTGCTATTCTAACAAAAGTTCAATAGTGACCTTGGACAAAGAGAACCAACCTGATTTGCTTAACAGAAGCAAAAAAATGTAAAGGTTAGTAAGCCTCTGCATTACTAGAGGTATGGGAACTCGCCCAATTGCATCCATGGAAGTGCTTCTGGAGTTAATATCTTCGCATCAAATAATTGCAGAGTACTGGTATTAAACGATACTGAGAATAGCTAAGAAAGGGACAGGAAAGCAGATGTACATTACAATGAAATTCAGGAAAGGAGATGTGCATTACAATGAAATGCACATCCCCTTTCCTGCTTTGACGCACTAATTAAAAAGTTACTATTACTGCTCCGTCCAAAAGATGACCCAATTTAGAAATTACATTTTGAAAGAACTAAGAAATAATAAATAAGAAATAAGAAAGAAATAACTTATAAGTTAGCTTAGCAACAACGAAGCATGTTTTATTAAATTCATGAATTGTGGACAGAGCAGCAACATAGACAAATGGTAAAAACAAAATCAGTCTAAAATTGTTGGAGGAACTGGGACAGGGATATTTTGACCAGGAATAAGTACTTCGATCCTATGGGCAATTCTAGACCATAGACATAATTATCATGATTGACACATGTTACCAACTATTTCAATGACACTACTCACATGCCAAGGTTCCAGGCTTCATTCCTGGATGGAAAACCTCGCATTTTTTGACGGCATCGCCTCTTTCGATTTGCTTGCAACACTCAAAGAGTACACACTAGACTCCTACCTAATTCAAATAAAATTCATGTAGGAATGCCAGCAGAAATTTAAAGAAGTAATGAAGGACTCACTGGTGATCAGATGGGGCATTTCAACAAGTCCTGAGCTATTCTGCGCATTAAGAAACCTCGATCTTAGAGAATCAGGCCTGCCCGTGTCATGAGGCAGGCTAAAAGTTCTTTTTCGACAGTACTTACTTACTTACTTATCAGGCCGGCGACCCATGAAGGGTCAGAGCGTGAGCAAGTGCTACCTTCCATCGCTGACGGTGTTGGGCACGCTGCTTCCAGTCATCAAGGCCAAGCTGTTTTATGTCCGCGATGACTTGGTCTCTATAGCGGAGATTCTATCGTCCTCTTCTTCTCGAACCAGGTGGCTCAGATTCGAAGACCATCTTCGCTGGAGCGTTGCTGTCCATGCGTTCGATGTGGCTGAGCCAGTGTAGTCGACGGATTTTCGCCTTCGGGACTACATCAACATCCTGGTACAGCTCGTAGAGTTCGCAGTTATGTCTTCTCCCCCATCCACCTTCCTCGCAGACGGGACCATATATTCGACGTAGAATTTTTTTTCGAAGGCACCAAGAATCAGCTCTGCAGATTTGCATATCGTCCAGCTTTCAGCTCCATAAAGCAGGACTGGCAGTATAAGGGTCTTGTAAAGCATGACTTTGGTCCTTCGAGTCAGGAGTTTTGACCCCAGTTGTTTTAACAAACCGAAGAAGCATCGGTTGCCAAGGGTGGTTCTACGTCGGATCTCCACTGTGATGTCATTGTGGAGTTAACGTTTGCCCCGAGGTAGACAAACTCCTATACTACATCAAAATTATAGTGGTCGATTGTTACATTTTGTCCTAGGTGGTGTGTGACGGAACGTTTCTTAGTCGACAGCAAATACTTTGTTTTCCCCTTGATCTTACGACCAGCTCGCTTCGCCTCTTCTTCAATTGCCGCAAAAGACTCCGCTACGGCACGTTGGAAACGCGCGGCGATATCGATGTCGTCCGCATATCCCAACGGCTGGACTGTTTTGTAGAAGATTGTGCCTTCCGTGTTTACCTTGGCCCGCCGCGCTATCTTCTATAGTACCAAATTGAAGAAGTCACACGACAACGCATCTCCTTGCTGAAATCCGGTGAAGGTTTCAAACGGCTCAGGTGTCCTCGAGCCGAACTGCATGGTGAATCGCGTATTTTTTAGCGTGGTGCGACATAACCGGATCAATTTTCCCGGGATCCCGAATTCGGCCATCGCCTCGAAAAGTTCGTTGCGATGAATGCTGTCGTATGCGGCTTTAAAATCGATAAACAGATGGTGCGTATCGATTTGAAACTCGTTGGTCTTCTCCAGGATTTGCCTCAGTGTAAAGATTTTGTCTATAGTCGATTTGCCGGGACGGAAGCAGCACTGGTACGTGCCGATTAGTGCGGTGCAAAACGGCTTTAGACGTTCACACAATACGCTGGATAGGATCTTGTAGGCGACGTTCTTTTTTGCCAGAAAAGTATTGAGGTATATATGAGGATGACTAACTAATCAACCTCCGTATATTAACAAGGGATGTTGAGTTAGTTTACAAATTTGCCCACTAAACGTCATTAAAAAACTGGCAAATAGTGTCCCACGAAAAATAAAGAATCTCTCAGTTTCACCAAAGAACTAAAAGAGTCCCTCCAATCAGTACTCCCACCCATCTCCAAATACAATATTTCTTTAAGGATCACATAAAAGTCGCTCACCCACCACTCGCACGCCGTTATTTTCTCCGAAGATTCGTGGGACTATGGAGAAGTGCGCCTGGCAGGATGACATGACATAATTATTATTCGCATCACAATTGATCCCTTGTATCGCTTGCAAATGTTTACCTCGCTACATATGAACTCGCAACGCCCACACACGCTCCACATACGCACGCATATTTTTACCAATAAATTCATTTGAAATCCTCGCACAAAGTCCCATCGAAATTTATGGTTGTTTCGTCGGCTTATCTGCCCTCCACGGCGGGGTTTTTTCGGCGGAAAGAATGAAGCATACGTGGATGGGAACGAGCTGACACGCTGTTAAACACAGCGTTGTCGTAACAACCAAATCCCCGCAGAAGCCCCTCTGAATTTACGCACTCCTCTGTCGCATAAATCAAATCCGACTTCGTTCCCATTGAACCGCAGTGTCCATGGAGCCGCTTCCGTCGTGTCAGTGCGACAAATTTTTGGGAATTCCTCCTGACACGTTGTGTCGGGGTAAATTGAAATTTTAAAAACCGTAAATTGTCATATTCTTTCATGCTCGTCGATGTGGGTGCGTTTCGACACCAGCACAATTGACTAAGAGCACGACAGACTGGCAAGCGACTGCTTTGAAAATTCACGCGCGGATGGTTTACGAGAATCTCTCAATTACGTGCTACACTTTAACAATTTGTGCACTGAAATGAAATGATGCAACTGATTGATGAGACACGCGGTTTTTTGGATTCTGTTGTCATATAGTGGGGGTTCGGTGCGGGCGGGTTTTATTTTGATTTAGGGCTTTTTGCCAAAGCGGGCGGAAGTTACACTAATCGCAGTGTAAATCCGTTGATTAGCAATTTACACACCTCCTTGTGGGGTGCTCATAACAGGGGGTGTGCTGAAAATTTAATTCGCCACTTAATTAAATCACGCGTAAAGTGCAGATAAATACTTTATTTATCATAATTTTTACATAATCGATTCTTGTTTGCGAAATTTTGTGCATTCGAATTTTCAATTAAATCAAGGTAACTCATGAATTAAATATTTTTGTAAATTTTTGCTGGAATGGAGTGGACTCCACCGGCGAGAGGCACTTAACATTTTCCGGAATTTCTGACAACAAAATGCGAAAAGGAATACAGATTCAGCTGGAAATCCTGTTTAATATCGGGCTATTTGCCATATCGGGCAACTGAGACATTCTGTGTTGTTTAATTTTTGAGAGCTTAAGTAACAGAACTACCATCTACTTGAATGAAGAAGTATGCGCGAGTAAAATAATGTGTCCTATAAAATATGTTGTTTAAACCAGCTGCATTCCTTCCCTTTACCAATTAACCCGCAATACATGCCTCGCAAGAAATGACCACCCGTTCGCACTTAGCACACTTTCGGACGTACAGAGGCTCGTTCTTTGACTGCATCACATGAATATGGATTGCTCATTTCCCTCTCATTACAATCAACAGATATGTGCATCTACACCTCCTCTCCCTCTTGGCCCGTGCTGTGACTTAATCCTGGTGACTTATAAGCCAATACTCAATAAATCCTTTACCGGGCGCCAATTATAATAAAAGCAAACAACAACAAATTTGTTAAAATTGTCCTAATTTACTTGTTACCAAGTTATTGTTGTAAAGAAACAAACCTTTATGGAACAATTACCACCGAATTTAAACGCGTAACAATATTAGCTAGTCTCCATTGTTATGACTGCCCTAGCGTAGTGGGTAAGCTCTCGACTCATGCGCCTTCGTTCGATCCTTGAACTGAACCTTCTTTTTGCAACAGCACCATCTCGTTCAAGTTGCTAACACCAAGCAAAGGGCAGTAACTGCGAAGAAAAAACTTCTCAAATTTCGTCGGATGAAGTCGGCAATATATAGAGAACAATAGCTTGCACAACACGAGTGGTTGCTAAAGAGGATGGGCACTGGTCCCTTATAGCTTGAAGTGCTGCAATTTGGGCCCTTAGTTTCTTAGAAATTTGCTTTTGTTGGTATATACAGGAGAGGATTGCTTAATTTGTTGTATATACCAAACGTTAAGCGTCAATGGATGAAGAATATGAGGAGTGCGCCGAATTAGCCAATCCCTTAGCTCGTGCATTGTTTTTGGCTCCTTGACGTACACCTTTTCTTTCAAATATTTCCAAAAAATAAGTCAAACGGTCAAATTACATGATCGTGGTTGGCAATTAACATCGCCACCACGTTAAATAAAACTGCAACTTAATTTCCTGCACGAAAGAGTCGTTTCGTTCTGTTAGAAACACATAATGTTCAGGAATATATTACCAATTTCTGGCCACCAGAAGTTTATAAATATCTCGCTATACCGAATTCCATTCACGGTAACCGCTTGGCCACCCTCATTTATGAAGAAGTAAGTCTCGATGATATGGTTGCCGTGGCGAAGTAGACAAGTGCGTCAACTCATACGCCAAGGTTCCAGGTTTGATTCCTGGATGAAACACCTCGCTTTTTTTCACGGCACCACCTCTTTCGTGTTGCTGACAACACTCAAAGAATATCAATTGTCTATGAAAAGCTTCTCAAATCTCGCCATTCGGAGTCGGCAAAAAAAAAGGTAGGTCCCTTCTACTCGTGAGAGAACAGAAGCACGCACAACACGAGTTGTTGTTATAGAAGCTAAGCACCGGATCCTTGTGGGCTGTAATGCCACGCAATTATTAATCATTAAGTTCCGATGATGCTGACAGCCTAAAAACCACACCAAACAGTAAACCTACGGCCCCAAAATGAACAAGGCAAGCATGCTAGGTGCTATCACTTTTCCTACAGGCACGGTTTGCTGAAATTTGGGTACAATTTCAGCGATTGTGGGCATATTTGGTCGATTATGGTGCTCAAAAGAATCACGAAGATCACCAAATTTACTTTGATTTTCATAAAAGCCTTTAAGCATCTTAATGCATTGCTCAGTTGTGTATTTCTGAATGATTGAACTTAACAAACACTGATATAAACAAATATCAGATTAAGTTGGACAAAAAAAATCTTGACGTTAAGATGTGACTAAAAATTAAAATATTGCTCCATGGCTGGACCACCCTTTAGTACGTGCATTTCACAGTTGGGTATTGTAGGAAATGTTGTAGGAATTGTTTTTTGAAGAAATTACGGACCCACGTATGGCACGGTTTCGAGGGTTAACAACAGAAGTCAATATTTATTTTTAATAACTTCTTATTTCGTCAAAATATGAAGCATTGGCACCTCTTCTTACCTTGATTTAAGGTCTCTTGTTTGATTCTTATAGAAGGCTTGATGATTTGACGCCAAAAAGGTTTCAAAGAGTTCTCTTAACTCTTTTATAGAAGAAATGATTCCAAACTGCGGAAGGATTTCGAATACAAACTGGAGCACCTTTTACTCTGTTGCGTGTGAGGTATGTCGGTTGTTCGTAGGTCTTGTCTGATTTGGTACCGGGGCTTGTTCAATTCATTGGGTACCTACTTGTTGAGTTATCCCACATTTCTTTATTGACATATGTATTAATCAATTTACTGTCGTAAGGAATGCTTTCATGCAGTGTACAGTGCCCCGAGTCGTCTTGTATCTACCGTTTACTTTGAGAAGGATAAAGAAAAAAATCATCGTCCACCACCATTTAATATAAGTCGACACCTAGTTTCAAAGAAATGAAGGAAGTTATCAATATTCGAAATTGAAAGGTATACCAGAATAACTTCAGCTTTCTTCTATTCCATACACATTTGGATTGCTTGAATCAGATGTTCTTGAGAGAAAAAAAAAAAAAACAAAACCATCTATGCGTGAATATAACTCTCATCTTCCCATTCCCCTTTCTTTTTGCTTTGCCTTACGCTATTATAGAATCAGTCAGAGAACTGTTTGTCATACTCTATCAAACCGCTTGTCAAATAAATTATACAGCAAACGATTAGTTTTTCGCCATCCCTAACATCAATCTTAGCGTGTTTAATATTCCCAACCATCTTTCTGCTTGAAGTCTCCCTCATTTACACTCACCGTCCTGACACACACGTCAAAGTCCATCAACGACGATTACACTTCCAACCACAGTAAACACATTTTGACAGTACTTCACTTATTAGGCAATTTCTCAGAACATTTAGCTCACAATCGCATACGTAGGGCGCCCTCCCCCTTCCGTTCGCCTGTGCATAGATAAGAAACCATCAATTGCTCTTACCACGACGATATCATTCCAAATTGCTTTTCGAGTACGTTTATGACTCTCCGTCGGAGTGGTGTGCACGCTCTCTAATTTCACGGGGGAATGCAGCGAAATATGTGTAATATCTGACACCCTGTGCAACCCCCCCCCCCTCCCCCCGGGCACAACAACAGTGTGGGTCTTATTAAAATGACATCAACATCTGACATGGCTGCCCGTTTTATGTCTGGAAATAATTAATTTATCGATAAATATCAACAAAAGAATGCGCACTCGTGTCATGTACCTGGACGTGTGGCAGGCAGTAATGATTGGTCCTGTGGAGAGCATGTCAGGTGGCCGCATGCGGTCTGGAGTTGGAGGTATTGATTTTACCTCACAAAATCAATCAATGAGTGTTGCAGTCATAATAATGAGATGACAAACAACGGGAGCTATGGGCAAGAGGAGGATAAAAAAAAGGGAACCGAACATGACAAATGAAATGTCCGCCATTTTTCGACGTGATGTCCCCGGAATGTGATTAAATCTGCACAGCACCCTCCACATTTGAGTTAATTACGGGAACGAAGAATGGGCTTATCACATCAAAGAGTTCAGGCTGTTCGCGGTATCCGCTGGGATTGTGCGGTTTACTGCGTTCCACCCACAACAACGTTATATTGCAAGAGCAGTCGCAAAGCGGTCACCAGCAACCGCAACGCAAACACAACTCTATCGAGGACGGTTTGGTCAGATGGATTATGCACTTGTGGTTAAGTGGACGAAAGCGCTGACAATGGTGCTTGCTGCTTGAGTGAAAAAAATACAAATCTGGCGCAGATTATCGATAGTCTGTGATTGAAGTCTGCAGTGTAGTGGAAATTACAAAGGTGTCGTGACATGAGAGGTACTTATTTAATCGTGGAATGCATGAGTGGCCCTAAAGTTGGGTGAAATCGTTTTTCATTTTAAACTGAAGTACATACGACAGTGATGCCATCTGTCGTCAGTTGCATTCGGTAGTGATTATGCTGATTTAAATTAATGGCAGGCCTATTTACCCACGCGCTAATAGGGACAACACCACCAGTACCGAAATCAAACGAAGAATTACTCTTGCCAATCGCTGCTTCTTTGGGCTTAGGAGGTAATAAAGCACTCTCTCGAAGGACTAAATTGGCTTTGTACAACAGCTTGATCGTCCCAGTCCTCTTTTACAGGGCGGAAACCTAGACGTTTCCAAAAGCGGATGAGGAAGCCTTTTCGAGAGAAAAGTTTTGCGTGCGAGTTTTGATCCTGTTTGCGTTGATCGCGTCTGGAGAAGAAAATTTAACGACAAACTCCATGGGCTGTACAGCGGCATGAGGCTAGTCAAGCGTCTCCGGATACAACGCTTAAGATGGCTAGGCCATGTAGAGCGTATGGACATAATTGCTCCGGCCCGAAAAGTCTTCGAATCTAAGCCATTGGGGCAACGCAACAGAGGACGGCCTAGGCTAAGATGGCCCACACAAGTAGAGAAGGACCTCAACCAAATTGGAATGCGCAACTGGCGGCAGGTAGCGAAAGATCGTGCTGGTTGGAGAGACATGTTTGTTGAGGACCAGGTCCATCCCGGACTGTAGCTCCATAAGAGGAGGAAGAAGCAAAGTATACATTCCATGTACTATTTCTAAAATTAAACCATCCTGACCAAGCTATCGAATGCCTGGCTACTAACAAAGTTGCAGCATCTGTTGCAAATCTTCCCAAATCTGATGAAAAAATGGCAAAGTCTATACTTTTGGAAGAATTAAAATATTTGTCAAAAATGTATCGCCTTGAAGAAGCGGCTCCCCTCTGGGTCTTACTTCAAGGCGTGTGGTGCTACCACAAACTTATAACGCAAAGAAACCTCTAAATATAAATACGCCTCTGCTTCTTATCGGTTTATACCGATAAGGCGATCGATGACAGACACCTCTCGCCAAGAAAACTTCCACCACAGTTGTCTGATGCGTTGACTGAGTTCGTTCTAAATGCTCATAAAAGTGAATATGTTAGCAAGTCGTGGTCTGCATTCTGTTTAAGTTCATCGAAGTGCTCGAATGTCTACGAACCCCATAACCTTGTTCGAGAAAAATTACTTACGATTACGTGTGCTCATCCTTAAAAACACAAAGCACATCATAGTAGCGAACTCCTTCAGGCCAGTCAGTAAATCCAACTTCCCTCTATCATCCCATATGCAAGTTAACAAAAGTTAATCCCCCAGGAAATTTTGTGTAAATCGGTAAAAGAACAACAGAACAAATCCCGAAGTCACCTTCTGCAAACGACAAACGCTTTGCGGTCTCAGAACTCTGAGCACTCTTGAGTGTCCTCTTGTTTCCTTGAAATCCCTCAATCGAAACTGTGTACTGCATCACTTACCGGTATCCTGACAAAGTCAAATCATTTGATTTTTTCGTTTTTTTTTCCACACCGCTACCGCCACCCTCGCCACCGGTAAGGTCTTCTTGAATAATTTTATTTCAAAGATGGGGCACGCTTCCTTCTCGTGTAACGGTAAATAAACGGATTTTCGAATTTATCAATGCCGAAGGGGAAAAATGTTTTCTCGACACACGAAGATATGTGTTCCTTTGCCGGTCCTCTGTAAAATTTAAAAACCAAAAAATATCCTTCCTAAGGGTAGACGATGGGAAATTTTGTGGCACGTAAACATATGCTTTGTCGTCGCGCACATCGCCAAGGACTTGAGGGGATCTTGGGGACCTTAAAGCTTTGGAATTTAATGCGATTGAAATTTGAATTCGGATGTTTATCGAGAAGATATCTGTTAATCCGCATAATTGCCAAACAATATCCAGACAATACAATCCCGCAGATCATAGCACTCATACTAAGCTTGAGGGTACTACCAGACGTTGCTGCAACTGCAGGTGCGAAGCAGTGCAATTAACTACGAAACAGATTACGACAGTCCTTTGGGCAGCAGTTAAACAGTCCTGATTAGCTGTTGTTGACGAACTGCCTCAACAGGTGGCAGGGTGTGGTCGCGCTGTGGAGTGAGTGTGTGAACGGATTTGCGTGCTTCAGAGAATTCTGATTTTATGGGCTTTCCTTCGATTTATGAGTCGCGTTTTGCATGATTGCCGGTGGATTGTTTTGGGAATGCTGTGCAGACACGTGTTGCTGAGAGGTGTTGAGGCATGCCGTGAGTTGTGGTAATTTGGAAAACTGCCTTAATTGAAAGCGATGAAGACTGACAGGCCTGATTGATATAAGAGTTGATTGAAGTGCTTTGGATAAGGTACTCCGTTCGCTTGAGCTCCAGCTAGGGCACAGGGAAGTCATTATCACCACTGTTGCTGTTTATTTATCCGGAAGAAGTGAAAATGGAGCGAATTTCTTTTTTGTTGGACAATTTGTTGTTATGTCACGGAACCATGTCACAGATGGAAAGGGACTTTTCCTAATGACCGCTTTGAATGCACTGGTGATGTTCAGTTTCCTGTTCACACTCAACACGCTTGTTGCGGGCTGCATGTCGACATCGTGTTCCACTTCCAGGACATGCAGATTTTGCCTTCCATCAAAAATTATCTGAATTTCATTCAATCCAAAAACACGTTGCAACTCATCAAAAATTGTGTGGTGAAAAACTAAATGCATTTATGCCAAAATCGCGTTTGGTAACAGATGCATTCTGGCCAATTTGCCACCGTCCCCACAAACGCCCTAAACGTTAAACGAGATTTAACCTGTAACGGAGCGCTTACAAAAATTGAAAATCCACACAAGCGTGTCGTTGGGAACATACTCCGGCACTCGTGTAAAAAGTATCTAAATTCGAATTTAATTCTACCATCATATGTGCACATACGCGGCCTTGTGCGGATTTAATGCACACTCGGTTTTCGATTAATTTATTCATTAGGATCAATATGAATGGGCATGTGGATGTTGAGGAACGCGGCAACGGTGAGGCATGTAGCGAAGGGGTGGTAAAGGGACGATGAAGGGACTCAATTTATACCACGGGGAAATGAATTTGTGGTCAACCGAGTGAATAGTTTTGATGAAAGCAACGCAGGCCATTACGTCTGCACGGAAATTGCTTCATAAATTTTATTTATATTTGTGTTTTGATTTGAAACACATTCAGGTTGGGGCATTTGATTGAAATGCAAATTAGATCACACGTAAGGGTGCAGGATACAGGTTGCTGCGGTATGTGGTGATCGAACAATGGGGGTGGGCATGAAGCCCCTCTGCTTAGATAAGGCGACCTGGGTCTTAGCCAGCTTCTAATCGAATGAGTCGGCTGAATGAATCAAATATCGTCGATCATCGGGGCTTGCCGTATCGAAAAATTAAAACGGATGGTCACTTAAGCTATTTCCATGCCTTCTCAGTTTGTGGCAAGGTAAATTAAGTCTCTTGCAAACTTGAGCACAAAGATGAAAACACGTACCTTCTGGGTTGTAATAAAACAAAAATATATGCTGGTTAGAATAAGATAAATTGGGTGGCACTATAGTCTACTAGGGATCAAGGCCCAGCTTCATCATAAATTTCTTGGGTCTTGCGGTCTATTGCATTCTCACGAATGAAGAGACTCACAGTTTACTCGTGACTCCAAACGGTGAGATTTGTGAAGCCTTTTATTGGCAATTAGTTGTGTTTAAGTGTTGTCAGAGAATAAGAGGATGTGGTGCTGTGGGAAGATGCGAAATGTTCAATCCAAGCCCTAAGCCACTTACCCATCGCAATCTACCACAAGAGTCCATTGTTGCCTCATGGATTTCTTGGACAACATTGACCTTAAAAGCTTTAATCGTTTCCGGGTGGTTAACAGTGCATCGGGACTTCACAAAAAAGTGCACAGCACAATCGACTTAGCCAAGGCGACTGAGCACGATGTTAGAATTTATTGCAGAAAAGGACAATGTTGCTTGGACTGTGGGCCATACCGAACCTTCCTGCATAAACCAATAGTCGCACGAACCCATTACTTACATTTCAATAAAAAAAACAGTTTAAATGACTCTGAATGTTTTTTTCAGCTTCATTTTGTAGAAAAATTATCCGATAATGCTACCACTCACTTTCTGTGGCTTCTCAACTAAAAGGTGTCCCAACAAGAACGCAAGATTTAAATTTAAAAAAATCGTGAATTCTTTATTATACCGTAAAGTAGACAGGATGAGGTTATGTGTGGAATAACGAATCGGCCAGATGGCCGCGGGCGCTTTGTAATTTTCAATGTCCGTTTCGCATAAATGCTGCGGTATTTCATTAAAGTAGCGTCCAATTTCCTCTTTTAAGGCTTGAGTCGTCATCGGCTTATTCGCATTAACCATCGACTTCAAAAAACTCCAAAGAAAAAAGTCCAAAGGTGTTAAATCGCACGATCTATGCGGCCAATTCTGGTCTTCAAAAAGCGAAATAACACGACCGGGAAATGACCGATGCAGCAATTGAATTGTTTCTCTGGCTGTATGAGATGTGGCGCCGTCTTGTTGAAACCACATCCCCTCCACATTCATTTCTTCAATTCTAGGCACGAAAAATTGGTTATTATTTCACCATACCGAACACCATTGACTGTTTGCGCTTAACCATGACTGATTTTCCACACCACACAGTGACACGTTGAGGATGCACTTGCTTCTCGTGAATCACTAGAGGATTTTCCTCGCCCCAAATGCGACAATTCTACCTATTGACGACGTCATCAAGATGGAAATGGGCCTCGTCACTAAAGATGATTTTATCGGCAAAATTAGCATTTTCATGTTGTCTCTCCAATTCCCAATTAACGAACTCCCTTCGCTGTGTATGGTCAGCTGGCTTCAATTCCTGAGTGAATTGAACTTTGTATGCATGAAGATGAAAATCTTTCGTGAAAATTCGCTGCATAGTTGATTTGGAAACACCAATTTACTGAGCTCGGTGTCGAATTAAGGATGGAGTTTGAGCGACATCCTCACGTACTGCTGCGATATTTTCGGTCGATCGACCTCGTCGAAGGCGCGTTGTTGTCTTTACATCAGTTACAGACCCAGTTTCAGTTAATTTTTCCATTAATCGCTTTACAGTTGACTCTTTTGGAGCATTATTGGAACCCTAAGTTGGACGCAATTTGTGAACTTTAGCCGCAAAACTTTCACCATTTTGGTAAAACAAATTCACTATGAGACTGCGTTGTTCATTCGTGTAGCGCTCCATTTTTATTAACCTTATACATTCTACTAACAAACAATAATAATTGTCCAAATGTCAAACAATGACAATTCGAATGGCGCCAAATTTAAATCTTGCGTTCTTGTTCGAACATCCTTTATAACGTGCGGTTTTTCTGAGCCTCATATGCTGCAATTTAGTTTGTTAATATAGCCGCCGCCGAACTAAAAATGCACCTCATCAGTAAAGATGATATATCGCTCAAAATCGTTGTCCGATTCATGGTCGTACGACTTCAATTACTGAGTCCTTTGAACCTTGTACGAGAATAATCCGAAATATTGATGAGGAACTCTCCTCAGGCAAGTGGTTTCAATTTTTTTTCATTGCCCGTAAGTGACTATGACACACTTCAAATATTTTCGACTAGATTCCTTTGAATTCCGACCACTTAATTTTAAAGACTTGCCGTGCCGCAAGTTATGAATTACGAGCTTAGCTGGGAACCACCCAATTCTGCGGTTTCCATTTCATATCATAATCTCAAACTGTGCAGACCCCTTCCCTGCATCCCTCCTTAGTGATTCGTGTTTTTAAGAAACCTCCGCTGAAGGTCAGCCGGGCCCACTCTCTGCTGATTTTAAGTGGTTCCAAGACATCAAAGCCAGTTACTTTTCGGATTGTTTCAAAATCAGATCGTAAGGCTCGCCCATGCGTGCGCTGTGAAATCAATTTAATGAGTCAGTCCAATCGATACAAGGCGATTTTATTGGCCTCCAGACAACTTCACACTCTTCACTGCGGCGTCGAGCGCGATGCGAGCTGGCCGAGTGTTGGCTGAGTTAATTGAAAAAATGTTGACTAGTTCCCATATCGCTCACTCGAAGCTCAACTACGACGCTTGTAACTCTGAAAACCTTTTCAGTTGAATAAAAGATTATCTCATGACCCGGATCTTACATCCGTCCGCTCCGATGTGTGCGTGTTCTGTGGACGTTTCCAAATTGAAACAAATGAACGGAAACATTCGACCACACTAGCGGACACGAAACGTCTGTCTAATTGCCATTAGGACAACAAACGTTTGCATACATCCATGTCCCCATTGATTGTGTGCGTCGTTGTCCTGAAACGACATCCAGTGTCTTTGGAGATAAAAATAAATTTCCCCTGAGTGGAGCGGTTTCATTTGCTTTGACCTTCGCAGATGTTGAGCAGGGCGACGAGATGCGGCGGAGGCAGAGCTCTGTCATCGATTGATCCGACATCTCGGTTTAGATGATGAGTTTTCAGATGTATTTTTGAAATTAAGTTGCGCGGAGAAGGTGCCGAGGAAAATGTCAGAAATAAACCCTTTGATGTCGCATTACATCAAACGGAGGGAATTTGATAAGTGTTGTGACGGGGATATCCCTTGACTTGTGACCATATGGATGCGCATAGATAATTCATGAAAAAGATATTGATTGAAAATGAAATAGAGTTCACTCAGACTCTGCTCCTCTGGGGAGCATTCGGACTTGTCAGGGCGATTGAAACTGAATTGGTTACTTTGAATGAGTGGGCGGGGAAGGGGCATGTGGCACGTGTTTAGGTTTGCATGCAGTGATGGGTGACAAATTGAAGACCCTTGACCAATGACATTGAATCCTAACGCAAGGCCGTAAGTGATTCTTTGGAATAAGAAAAAAAAACAAATTTTTTGACAACGTCGTCACTGCTGTGATTGTAAAACAAAAATTCTATCATAAGTCCTGCATCTACCCAAGCGCACTATTTACATAATCCTCCCCGGCAAAGTGGAAGTCCTTCCCTTAATTTGCTTCCCTCCCACTTCGCCCAATTTTGTATTCATTACCCCGCCTGAAGCGTCCACCGTGGCATTCATCAGAACCTGCTTATCTGAGCATTTATTCATAAAGCCTAGCTAAGGTTGAATATCCTTTTTGTATCACTTATGCCGGGGGAGGCGATTACTTTTATCGTCGACATTTGTGAGGCTAATTCAACGCCTAAGTAAATCATTGTTCGCCTCCCCTTCGTTCCATTCAGCACAAAGAAACACACACACAGAGAGGCAATAAGAGAGAATAAGTGGATATCTGATTGTCCAACAATATGGCATGACAATCAATTTAAAAATACCTTGTGGAGATCATTTTCGTTTCTTCTTTTCTCGTCTCCCCCTCAAAGTCCTTCTGAAAGTGTTTCTCGAAGTCACCCACGACGTCCCCACTCGAAGTTATTGCGAAACTTTTTAACGACATCATTCGGAAGAGATTCAAAGTCACTTCCTTTGGCAGCAGTCTCCCGGAGGTCGTTGATCGAACGGCAAATTGTAGATTTTCAATTGAATCCAGTGTCCTTTGGCAGCTTTAATCAATTTTCAACCTCAGATAATAAAAGCGAACTTCCTGGAAGCGGTACACGATTGGAGTGCGATTTTGACTGCAAGACGAGCACTTCCTACATGGGAGAGATTTTAATTGCCTCAGTGAAGAGTGTGCTAATGGCTGTGCAAAGTTTTCCTGAGGAAGCCTTTTAAGGAAAGTTTCTGCGATTTGCTGTGAAAATGATTGGAAACTGCTTTGAAACTGAAACAGCAGAATAACAGGTCAGCGATAGAGAAACCCTTTACAGTATGGGAGTTCAAAATTGTGTTTGGCAGTCACTTTTATGAATTGCATCCTTTTACATGAAATCCTTCACGTTTTTGATTCAAAGCAGAGTTCCTAGTTTTCTGTACACTTAAAAAATCATTTCTATCTGCTATCCGGTGTACATTTAACAGATACGTGGCGGCAAGAAATAAACAAGGACTTGCGACGACTTGTTGTCATTTTTGCGCTTATGGTCAAGTGCTTCTGAAAATATTTGTCTCCATTCTGTTGAGTGGAGACAAGGTTTCAACGAAGAACCCTCATCTCTGGCTATGTTCCATCTATCAGATTGAACATCCCTATCTTTCACTTCTGTCTAAGTTCTCTCTTATCTCAGATCTTCCTTTCGTATCACCCAACACACGAATTGATGTGAATTCGATAAGTCCTGTGAAATGCGATTTTCAGACAGCTTTCCATTTTCTGTTCCCTTATCGGCGTGTATTCGTTCCTCCCTGTCGAGACCTCAATCAATGTGTCAAGCCGAGATCCATCAAATCGAGGGCGCATCATGATTGTCATCTCCCTTGTCACTTGCAGTGGTAGCTGCCATCATAAGGATACCCACAATTGCATCCGCTTTCACTGGGAATGTTTTCTCAAATCTCACAAGCGCCCTTTTGACTGAAGAGCTTGAATACTCCTTTAATCCATCAACAGACCGCGACATAACTTTCCATGCATCAAAAAAAAAAACGAAAACGCAGCTGTCACCGCAAAAGCCACAAAAATGTCAAGGACCTTCAACTATTCACCATCGCGCACAACTGTTTCCTCCCGCTGGCGTCCTTTTCTATTTCTCTCCGCTGAAAAACAATCATTTGTGACATCCCCTCCTCCAAGCGGGAGGCGTGGTTGTTGATGTTTGCTGCGCGCTAGGATACTTTATCTCCGATAGATTTATTAAATGTCAAAAATGTGTATCCTTGAGTTTGAAAACCCTTATTTCCCGCCAGTGGCATGGGGGTAGGGAACAGAAGATGTCATTGATTGTCGGATGTATCAGTGTCATTGATCAAAGTCAGACTGTGCGTTTCAGGCTTGTGTGCGAGAGTTGCCCGAACAGGACAAACACGTCGCAAATAATCGGTTGACTCTTGTTTGCTGGACAATTATGAACGGGCGAGCGAGGAACCAATTAAATAGCTTGCGAGATTATTTATGAGAGGGTGGACGCTAAGTGTGTTAATGGCGCCATTTGAATGATATCTGACCTCTGGGCATATCAGTCAAGGACACGTATTTGCCGATAACTTAATCAGAAATTCGAGAAGCGAGAATTGAATTCCGAACATCAATCACGGTTGTCAGAGTGAACGAGGAGGAGGGCAAAATCAAGGACTCGCGATGATTTGAAAGCTGCAGTGTTGTGCTGAAATAACCAGTGACGTTCGCCTTGTTCAATTTTAAGTCATGAGAATGGATGGGAAGTTCCATTGTAGTTGAAGTGGCGCCAAGATAAATGAAACAAAACCAAAATTTATTATTTATTGTCTTGCGAAAGCGAAGTGCTGTCCCGTTCAATTTAAACTGTGATGGATGACATTCAATCTGAGAGCTGAAAGTGCACAAAGTGAAGTTCTTTAAATTGCACATGAAGGTACAGAACTTAACTTAATTTTTGTTTTAATTTGTTCAGCTTAGATTTTTAAACATCATTCCCCATTCAAGTACTCTCCATTCCTTTTGTAGTTCACGTGACCCTCGTTCATCAGCAAAATGTTTTCTTTTGTTTGGGGAAATCAAAAAATGTCACAGAGGATAAAAGTTAGTTGAACAAGGAGGACGGGGCACAGGAGTCATGCTTCCACTTGACTCTTGTTTTCATTGACCTCGAATTTGGGCGACACCATTTTCGTTCTCAAAACGTTGATCTGATCCACAGGCCCCTCTAGACAGTTTCACAATTTCCTCAACAGTTCGCCGTGATCTTTGATAACATCGAGAAGTATTTGCAACTTTCTTAAAGATTTTTTTTGTAGGAGGTCGTCAAATGGCACTTAACCATTTTTAAAACGGAAAGGCTTTGTAGGTCATTCAAGAATTTCGGCTCTTTTTCACAAGTAAACCTACGATAAGATTGAATTAAGAACTTCTAACTTATTTCCAATTAGGATCTGGAAACTGGTTGATGCGCGCTGTCCATCCAAAGCAAACTCTAAACACAAAACTGATGCATCTCAGTAAATATTCGTGAAGCCATCAATAGAAGAAAAGATCCATTTGTGTAAGTGTCTCTCGTTAGAAGCTATTTTATCAATTGCGTTAACTCCTAGGTACAAAACAGACCGCAGTGCTGTGAAGACGTCTTACGACGAGTTGTCTCCTCTTTTACGACCGGTTTAAGACAAAAATGCATTGTAGATTCTATCAACGTTGGGCGTCCTCATTTAAACAACACTATCCTCATCTACTCTACCACGGAATTGAATCGCGACTTTTTATAGCACAGCTCTTCTTCTTGTTCTTTTGGCGCTACAGTTCGGGGTAGACCTGCGTCTCAACCAACACGCGTCTCCAGCTAGCACAATCTTTCGCAAGCTGCCTCCAGCTGCGCACTCCAAGTTGGTTGAGGTCCTTCTCCACTTATGTGCTCCACATTAGCTTGGGCCGTCCTCTGTTGCGTTGTCCCAATGGCTCAGATTCGAAGACTTTTCGGCCCGGAGCAGTGGTGTTCATACGCTCTACATGGTCAGCCATCTTAAGCGTTACATCCGAAGACGCTTGACTATGTTCATGTCGCTGTACAGCCCATAGAGTTCGTCGTTAAATCTTCTCCTCCAGATGCCATCAACACAAATAGGGAAAGCACAGCTCGGTATTGTTTATTTCACGAGCAGTTCGAATAATTGTGTGCAGAAAAATGAAAGTTTATTTTTAGGAAGGCATTTTTTTAAAGTATTGCCATCACTTCATCCGTATTTGAATCCTTGGTCGAACACAGAGGACAGTTTCTTTTTGCGGGAATCACTGCGACAAACGTTTGCCCATTGTAGAGGAAGATTCCTACTTACTATAAGCACTTCCCCGGACATATAGGGGGCGCCACTAACAAACAAAAATAATATTAAATAAATAATTTTTGTTAGTGGCGCCACCTGTATGTCCCGGGACTTACGTAGTGATCTATAATGTTCTGCTATGACTAAGTGAAGCACAACAGTTTAAATTTCTTGATTCGGGTCTGTGAGTGTGGTAGATACCTCTACGTTAAAGATCCTTTAACATGACAAGGCAACAAGTTCAAGATTATCGCATATGATCGAGACGTTTTATCTTTTGAAGTTGGAGCAAGATGTTCGTCAATAGTTGAATATAATGAGGAGTGACGCACAGTAAACCTTTTCCATGCATTAAACATGGAAAATACAACACTTAGCAGTTTAGCATCTCTTCACCTGTCATTTCTTGACGATTGCTTGATAAGTTCAGAATATTTGAAGAGTGTGGCAGATGTGATAGAGTGACGGACGGACAGATAAATACACCGAATCTATGTAGAAACATTTCCATGAGAAAGCTGTTCGGATAGATAAAATAAGATATACGATAGCCGCGGAAAATTCCTTACTCCCTTTATCTTGCAAGACTATACGAACAGGATGTGATTCACATGGACAGATACTGAGTCGATGTTTTGTTTGTAAGTCGTTTTTGCTTTGTTCGTCTGATGGTGTACAGCGGCTCAATATGCTTTGAAATTCCTATTCCTGTGTCCTGGGTAGAGTGGGTCCATTAAAGAAGGGTAGAAACACACACATGATTCTATCTTCATGTTGGGACCATTGTACTTAAGAGGTCTGGTCGTCTTAGAAAAGTGTCTGTTTAGAGAAGTCTCACTGTAATTCCAACAAGGACATGATAAGTTTTTTTTTTTCAAATAAAATTTTTATGATTTACAGATCTTGCCTGTTCTTGTACTTCACCACGATGAAAATGTTTAGTTTTACTCAATAATTTGACAGTGACAGTGAAAGATTGCGTTCACAAATGAAATTCAAAGTTGTCAAGTTACTATTGGAAAATCCTTTATTTTGGTACAACCATAAGATCGTACAACTTACATACATACTAGCAGTTTTCAAAATTTGCTTGCTTGAATGCATCTGGTTGTCAGTTCTTAGCTCTAAGTCTTTACCACTTGTTTTTTTTTTTTTTTTTTGGTATTTTGGTTAAGTTTTTCATGTTTTTTTTAACCTGCTTGTTTGACCTGTGTCAAGAGTAATCTTGAGGTTTAGAAATTTGTTACCAGAGGTACTTGAATATGGCTTAGAAAATAAACACTTAAGTAAGATTGTTGTAATATTGCCCTACAGCCCACACGCGATATCACAAAGGAAATCGATAATCTTTTGCCGACTTTGAACAGCAAAATATGAGACACTTTTCTTGGATAATTAGTACTCTTTGAGTGAGCAATTTGAAAGAGGTGTTGCCTGTAAAATGTGCAAACTGTTCAATCCGGGGCCTAAGACCGTGTGAGGCGATGTACTTACCCACTACGCGATCAAAAACATTCTCCAACTGAAGGCATAGACGCATATGTGCGCCCTGCGTCATGATGTCAAAGTGCTGAAAACAACTACACTTCTCTTGTTGTAAGACGTTCCTCATCAATATTATAAGACAAATTTCCAGCCATTCCATCGGCTTTAGTACTCGTGACAACACAATATATTTATAAATGTCACAGTACTGGAAACATAGAGGATCCTTTATTTCTTACAGTTTCGAAAGCAATGCTCATTAAAACACACACAGCGATGCGTATTTGATGTAAATGTAAATCCGTCAGAATGATTGAACTTTGCCATTAAGTGTAACGAGCAAAACAATTCAAATGGCCCCTTCGGGAAGACTCGCTCACAAGGGTGTCGTATTCTATCGAAAATAGCCACATGAGGCACACCCCTGGGAGGCGTTAGCTCTCCCCTTTTCTCTGGGAAGTTAGGGGAATACTTACGGATGTAATATATGCAGGTGACTTGGCAATGCTAGTGTTTGAACTAGAACTAGCAAAAGAGTAATTATGCTACAAAAGCTTCCTAGCCTAAGCGGACAACGGGAATGGGAAAATGTCCTGTCATCCTGAGTAGAGTACCTAAGAGGCCACTCATCCCAAACTCATGACACTACAAAACCTTGTTCAATCTGAAAAGAAAACAACAAAAGGTTCCGCAAGATGTCCTTATAAAAATCCTTAAAAACCTATACTCCGTGTGCGACATATTAACAGCGTGTGTCAACATAAGTAGACGACCTAAAGCGGTTTATGAAAATGCCTATTTCCATAACAATGCATAACATATTCCATTAATCGCGCCTATTCCCCCTAAGCGACTGCGGATCCAATTTAATTTATTAATTCGGTTAACTCATGACCAGACATTTAATAATTAATCTCAGATTTTGCGAGCAGAAACGTAATTAAAATCACAGCCGCACACATGTGCGTACACAAGGGAGAGCTCCGTTAAAACTATGCACATAGTACAGGGCCACGCATCGACACAAACAGTGGTGCGTCGAAGTTTCCACGCACTTGCTTTGGAAAAAAAAACGCTAAATTGTGGTAACGTGTACTCCCAATGATCGTTTGGACCCACGTTCCAGAATTACCCTGAAAGTCGACATAGGGCTGGGTTTGATGATCCCCTATCGAGGAGACTTGCGTCATTTCAAATTCAATTTATTCCAAACGAGAGTCGACTCTCGTACGCGGGTGTAAGATAATTAATTCTTAAGTATTGGCTGACATTAATTAAACTGGAGCACTGAGAGTGTGTTACTCGTTAATTATGCTGTGGCCTTGCCTCACCCGCAATTGGCTGTGTAACAGCCACCTCCAGCCCTTCCCGCCGAAGAGTTTCTTCACAATGCCACCGCTCTCCGGCCACGGCGCCACAACAATGCGGCATTACACTAATTAAATGTTATCGCCGCACAGCGGAAGAAGCAAACACCAAAACACTATCCAATCCGAATCTCATTACAGTCGCTCCGAGTGCCATACGTGCGTGTCCCCAATCTCAGTGGCACACCGAGCAGCACTCCGAACTATTGAATTGAAATTTTGGAATTTAATCGAATTCCATCTTCGCAGCAGGACTGCGGAGACGCACGGCGAGCGTATTTCATTTCACAGCAACTACGGGGTGGGTGTTGTTCCGGTTCTTTGTTGGAGCTCCACAAACTTTTGTTTCAATTAAATTTTATCATCGCCCTGGGTTGGGAATCAGGAACTTTCCACATTGAGTGAAGTTTGCAATTTCATTCAGTTGGTTGTAAAAGCATGATGAAGGATGAAGTTATCGAGGACTGACGGATGTAGGAAATTCAATCAGAGCTTCATCGATTGGAAAGTATTGCTGCCATTGTCTAGGTCTTTGTCCTGACTCCTTTCAAAACTCATATTTTCTTAAGGGCTTCCATTTACCGGAGGATAAGAGGAATGTGTAGCGGCCGGTGTAGTGTGCTGGCGGTGGAGGTGGGTCCTCGAAAAAGGTTGAAGGCTATAACCCGACACAGTGCGCATGGTGTTATTTCCCCACGCGTCCCCACGGGAATGGTGGCTGCATTCTTGATTTATTCCAGTAATTTCAACTTGAAGGCCATAAATTGGAGGTAATTTGTTTGCTTGGGGTTCCTTCATTTCTTGGTTATTTGTTTTGCGGGTGGCAAGGGCGCGAACTAAGTTCATATCGTCACGGCTATCTGTTGCGGTTTTGTAGTGGGTGGAGAGGGGGGTTTCTGGGAAGGTGTTTTTGATATGCTTTAAGACACCACACCTTACACAATGCTTTTGGCTTTACAGTGTGATTGGTGGAAGGTGCGGTTTTTGTTTTTCAGTTTCTCTATTTCCTGGGTAGGCATTACAGTCTGGGATGGGGCTGGCCTTGAAGCGTCATTCTTCTCCAGTTACACGGTTTCTCGCCAGCTGTCTTCAATATCGCACATCATGTTTATTTGAGCTCTTCTCCACTTGTGGGCGCAACCTTAGACAAGGAAAACCTTAGCTGCGCTTGGCCAATGGATGGGATTCAAAGTCTCTTCGGATTGATGCTACGCTGTCAACACTCCTTACATCGTCTCCTAAGCATTTGAGACGCTCGTTTTTGAAATTTCTCTTCCAAATGCCATTAAAGTAAGCAGGACCAAAAATTGTTTGCAGAACTTCCCTCCCACGCTTTAACAATGTTCATATCTTTGCACCGGGGAGCTGTGTTTGAATAATAAAGCTGTCAGATTGGTTTTTTTGAAAATGGGTTCTACTCCTCAATTGTCTCTGGAGTCCTATGAAACCACGTTGCCAAGAGTAATTCTTCGTTTGATTTCGGTACTGATGTTGTTGCCCTTATTCACAGCGTAGCCGAGGCAGGCGAAGTCCTTGTCTACTTCAAAGCTTTTGCTCCTCGTTGAGTCGCTCTCTCCGAAAGATCGATATACCTTCAAGACTACTTAAATGTTTTAGTTTCCCACCTGCGGCTCGTTGTGTTTGTCCAATTACGCAGTGTCACTGCCGTCAGGCAGCGGACACGGTAGGGACTCTTGAAACTTAGCGCCTCTGATGTTGAGTTTTACACGATCTTCCCAAAATCGATAATGAAAAAGTCGCACAAGGGCGCGTCGTATTTGGCAAAATGCTTTATCTTTGAAGGTTTAGGTGAGATCGTGACAAAGCAGTAAGAGTTCTCCACCTATGTGCTACACATTTTGATGAGCTTGATAGTTTTGCCAAAACTTTGCATGTCTCTATAGGCAGTGGCTGCATACAGCCATGAAATCGACGAAGGGGTGCATTTTTTGAATCTTTTGATTCTTCTCTAGGATTTGAAACAGTGTGGAAATGTAATCTATCGGGGCTAGAACGGCTTCAATCATGCAAACAAAATTGAAGATATGATTTTCTAGGCAATGTTAAGAAGACTGATCACTCGGTAGTCGGTGCAGTCGAGGGGGAAACAATTTCTTTCATTTTGCCACCAATGCAGTATGTTGGTTTTTTTTAAAAACAAATGATTACTCCCAAGTGTAAAAGGCCAACAACACAGTTATTGGCACTTAACGAGTGCTCAACTTCAGTGTGTCACTCGTCCACCGTCACAAATACATCTACCATTGCAAAGGTCATGCCAGGCAATTAGGTTTACGAAAACTACGCCATCACCCATGTCCTTGCTTCCAAAGCTAACCTCATAGTATCTACAGAATTTAACAGTTTAAGGCTCTCTGACGCTCTTTGGACGTTCTTGCTAAAAAAAAAAAACAAGGTGAGGGCCCATTAGGACCCGATTTCGTAACAGCTTGTTGTCATGTTGGTTGAGGACCAGGCACATCCGGGACTGTAGCGCCTATAAAACCAGAAGAAGAAGAAGAAGTATAAATAGCTTCGCATAGAATGGAAGATTCAGTCAGGCATATAAAGGCTGAGCAGAATCTTGAAGAATCAGGCGTATCGATGCGAAAGTACCTATTGATTCTAAATCTACAGTGTACAATCAAATTAGAGGGGGTTTCTATTTTGGGATCAATGTCCATCGAGGATTGTTGCGTCAGCCGAATATATTGATTTTTTCTTTTACAGGACTACAAAGTGTTCCAGATCGCGTATTGCATGAGTTAGATTTTTCTGATACTTGTTTTCTTATACATAGGCTTGATTTTATGGTCGCCGTGGCGTAGTGGTTAGTGCGTCAAGCGCCACGCAGAATGTCTAGGTTCGATTCCCGGATGAGATACCTCGTATATTTTCACAGCACCACTTCTTTCGAGTTGCTGACAACACTCACGTAGTATCAATTGTCTATGAAAAAGCTTCTCAAATCTCGCCGTTCGGAGTCGGCAGAACACTATAGGTCCCTTCTACTCGTGAGAGAACAGTGCATGCCCAACATGACTAGTTGTGGTAGAAGCTTGGCTTTGGTCCCTTGTGGGCCGTAGTGCCACTCAATTATTATAATTATTGATTTTTGAAATAGCAAATTTTGGGAAGACCCTTTGCCGACAAAATGATGTCCGATTACCGAGAAGGTGATAGTTCAGTGGAGGAATATAAGGAAAGTACAGTGAAGGAATCATTATTCATTATTTCTTTTAATGCCTTCCTTTGCCAAGTAACTGGGTCAGACCAATAATATGCCCTATACGTCGAGTTTTCATACTTTTCCTAGTTGAAATTGGTGCGGGCTTATTCCCATGTAGGACACATGTTGTGTGCAAGGCACCTCACCATTTTTGTTGGATGTGCATCCTCTTTGTTACATAAACTGGTGTCCGGTTTCCCAAGCAGTTCGTTTTGGAGGCACATTTTACTGAACGATGCGTTCATTTATCGCCACATTCTCATATGTGTCATTTATGTTTTTGTTGACTGTAGCGCATTCTCTCCCAGTTTAAACTCGTAAAGGATAAGTGTACGAATTCCAACCGTCGACAGCAGGATATACAAAAAATCCTGAAGGAAAGTAAAATAATTGTATTTGCAACGAACCACACACATCAAGCCCATATTCCATTTTATTTCAATTGGCTTCTGGCCAAAATTTGTTTTAGAGGCATGTCTCTGGTCGGGCGCCTTTTTTGCATCAGGAATTTGGTCTCCTTCACCACTATAGATTTTAGTTACTTGGACACCTTTCTGTTCAGTGCTGTACGCAGAAGCGTTTTTGAAGAGACCTCATGTTCAGCTTCATGTTTTTGCAACAAATTTGCCAATTCTTAATCCGAGTGGGCTGGAATCAAGACCCATCACTGTTACACGAATGACATGCGTCATCTCATATCCTATTTCACAACTGAACTATGACTTAAGCCCATCACGAAGTGCTGTGTCACAAGAAAATAAGTTTTGGCCTTACGTTGGGCGCCATTTCTTACGAAGAACACATTTGTTATGACGCAGGCTATTTACTTCATATATTTGCTTGAAGAATAACACGAGGACGAAACCAGAGAGAGGGATCGACAGCGTACAAAGGCGCTTTCTTTAATCTACGTCAAATTCTGTGCGACTTCTGGGTGTCGAAACATTTCGTCACTCCCTCTAGCAGACACGACAAAATTGTTTCTTACTCTTCATCTAAATTGAGTGCAGTGAAGTGCCAGTTTGATAAGCAAGTTTCTATTCTCGGACGCGCTTTATTCCGGCATGGAGCTTCAAAAAACAGAGAATTTGTTGTAAGATCATGTTCGTTCCCACTCCTCTATTGAGTTCCAAAATACAACCAAACCACATTTTCTGGAAAAGTTGAAGCTACTGCTCTGACCTCAGTTCCACGACAATTCAACCGATAAATAAGATTTTTCGTACAATTTCCAATCTTTTCGATTTCCGTCTGTAAATGTTCTCCAGAGGCTCTTAGTGATCTGGCCTTGAACCGAATTCAATCAATCATTGACCGCACAACGGAAATCCTTAACCAATTCCCTCCCTCCAGCAAACACTCGAATTGTATTTCGTTCATAAATTCATATTTCCGGACAATGGGCAGCACACAAAGAACCACGAATCTGCTTACCTTTTATCATTGTCGACGAATGAAATAATATTCCGGGTATCCAGACAAAAATTACAAATCAATTGAATCATCCCCCTGCTAAGGCGGCGGCGGCGGCATGCTCACGGCACCTGAGTCTGCGTGGTGCCTCCGGACATAATCAAATTGTGTCTTCTCCGGAATACCAAACAAAAGAAAACGTTTGAAAATTGACTCACATCCCACTGCCGTTTGTATTCAATTTGGGCGCATGGCGTGGGCTACTGTTTTTGAAGGGGCCTCACTTATGGGGGGCTTACTGAATTATTTAAACTTATCGAAGGCGGGGAGGAGCTAAGATAACTCTCCTGCTGGAAAGCAAATTGAAGCGTCATTGAATGGATCGAGACTCTGATTGCGTTTCTCAGGCCCTTGTCGAAAGCCTTCACTGCATGAACGAATCTACCAGTCGTACGCCTCAACGGGCATCACCTGCCCATCCTAAAAGCTGTTTACCGGTGGGTGGATTCCTGGAAATCATCGTCAATTCATCCCAAAGACCTTAGCCAGCTTTGTTCGGCTTTCCGGCATTTGTCTATTGTTCGAATTGAAATTCATAGCCCCGATTGTGTGTCGTGGAAGTTGATCAGAATCCCCCTTCACTCCTGGTTCTTTCGAGGGCAAAATTAATGCCCACCGCATTCGAATAACTCGAAGCGGATGTCATCATGAATCGATTCACGTGACGCATGCAACGCAGGACCTCGCTTAAACATCTGTTTTGCCTAAAGAACGCATTGATGGTGAATTTCGCGGCAGGAGGCTACAATAACGAGTTATGTAGCTCCACGGTATGGATGACAACACGACAGTGACTCGCAGGTATTTCCAGTTATGTCAATCGTCCGCTCGCAAGCCTCTCAATGATGTAATCCAATCGCACTCGGTTGGCTGAGTGATTTGAATTGAGTAAATTTGTCCAGACTGGATGTTTGTGATGCGGCCATTCGGGAAATGATTGCGTATCATTCGGTTGGTTGCATGGATGCATGGCTACTCATTTGAATATCGTGAAACTGTGGCGCGTTCGTGGCTTACAGGTTAACAGTGTGGGTGGAAATGGTTCGGTTAGCATCAGAGAACTCCGCAAGGCTTTGCACTGAGGTAATATCGATTCCCTTTCAATCAGTTGAAAGAGTTGTCTCTTATTCTGCGCTTTTCCACAAATTCTTCAAATCCGCAACCTAGTTGACATACACCGAACGACAGGAACGCCAGGAATTCTTCGAAATTCCAGCTATCTGGTTTCCAAAGCTGCCATCCTTCGAAAAATCGTCAGAACTTGAAGGGTTTCCGCGCTTGTCACATATGAAAAATTCAAAAGAAAAAAATATCCATCACTGCCAGCAAAATCATTTCAGAGATTACGGATTGCTCTTAAGCACTTCGAACCCTTCTCCATCCTCCCATACATCCCGATCATTCTCTGTATCTCTTGCCGCCCCCCCATGGAATACCTCTATTCATCGAAATCGGGCATTTTAACTTTTCGAGTGTGAATCCTTTCTGCCCTTCCCCCCAGGGGGTGTGGAACCTTCAGCGAAACGTTAAATCGATAGAATTCCGGTGGCAGCGAGTGAACTGGGAAAGGATTACATTTAAAAATTAAAATATTGAGTGGATTTTCCATTTGAATGCAGAAATATTCAGTTGGCGGGGATGCTGGTGAGCACATGGAATGCGTAGTCCGTACCTTTGGGAGTGACACCGACAATGAATGGAATTGAAAATTAAAAGGATTAGTTTCCCAGCCGAAAACTGTGTGGGATGTTTCATTTTTATGGTTATCGACTGCGGTGCAGGTTGATGGTATGCGGGAAAGGGGTGTAGTTTGTGTTTAAGTGGGAATTATCTGAAGCGCATTTGTGTGTTTAAGTTTAATAGGATATTTTCAACTTCGATACGTTGATACAGGGATGTGATTTAAAGAGGAGAGAAAATTTAATTTAAATTTTGGCTTTAAGAGAACACTTTCAGCGTTTGGATTTAAAAAGTGATCCTGTTGTGGTGCTGTTTCTTCACCGTGTCTGGGTGGGTCCGTTATGGGGGTGCAACTAACTTACAAGATCTTCCATGACTAGGATGAACATTGCAGATTCCTGAACAGGGTACAGGGTATGATGATAAATGGTTCAAATAACTCAGTTTTTCAATTGATGGCCGGTACTCATCTAGATGTCTATCTCGTGCGGTGAGGAAGTATTCACTTGATTCTCCACACAATCCGCCGAGACCTTTTCCTGGTTACGATAGCTTCCTTAAGAGCTGTTTTAAAATACAATGCTTAAAAAACACATCACTCAATTTAGTTCCGCGACTAGCCAATAAAGCGCATTTTCTAGACAAAAATCGGCTTCGTTCATCAACATAGTTTCCTTTAAGAGTGATAAAATCAGTCCAATTGTACTCAAACATTTCGATACCTTATTTATAGAACGATTTGGCTTTGGCCTCAAAATAGTCTTCAGTTTCGGCGATCACCTCCTCATTCGAGTCACATTTTTTTCCGGTGAGCATCTTTTTGAGGTCTGAAAAGAGGTAAAAGTCGCTGGAGGATACGGTGGGTATGAAAGCAATTCAAAGCCCAATTCATGCAATTTGGCCATGGTTGCCAATGACTTGTGATACGGTTCATTGGCTTGGTGGAAGAGATTTTTGCAATATCTTCTTTCAAATGCACCAGTTATGCCATGTGCTGATACTTTCGATGTTGATACTTTTGACTTTCTCAAGATAGCCGATAAATAAAATTCCGTGTGTATCCCGAAAAACGGATGCCATAACCATGCCAGCCGAACTTTGTGCGTTTGACCGCTTTGAAAGTAGTTCATCGGCTGCCGTCCACTCCGCTGACTGCCGATTTGACTCTGGAGAGAATTGGTGGATCCATGTTTTATCCATTTTGACATACCAATGCGAAAATGAAAAAAAAAAATTCTAACGAAACAGCTTCAAGCAGCTCTCAGAATCATCGATACGTTGCTGTTCTTGGTCCATTGTGAGCAAACGCGGCACCCATTTCGAAAACAGCTTTCTTATGGACAAATGTTCTTCCAAAATAGTGAGCACACTGCCTTTAGATATCTTTAAGGTGTCTCACGCAATTCCACTTTGCGTTTTTCAAAACGATTTTGTGTACTTTCTTGACATGTTCCTGTTGAACAACCTCAATTGCCCTTCCAATGCGTTCAGCATCGTTGGTGTCTCTACGGCCACGTTTAAAGTCAGCATAACACCGACAAAAAGAGGATGTCCCAACAAAAACGCAAGACTTAGATTTTAAATAAAACGCAGATATTTAAAACAAATCCGAAATTTTTTATTATATCGTAAAGTAGACAGGATGAGGTTATGTGTAGAATAACACATCGGCCAGATGGCCGCCGCGGCTTTGCTGGCACATACGCGATCTTTAAATGAAATTTTCAATGACCGTTTTGCATAAATGCTGCGGTATTTCATTAATGCAGTGGCCAATTTCCTCTTTTAAGACTTGAGTCGTCGTCGGCTTATTCGCATAAACCAACGACTTCAAAAAAACCCCAAAGAAAAAAGTCCAATGGTGTTAAATCGCACGATCTAGGCAGCCAATTCTGGTCTCCAAAACGCGAAATAACACGACCGGGAAATGACTGATGCAGCAATTGAATTGTTTCTCTGGCTGTATGAGATGTGGCGCCGTTTTGTTGAAATCACATCCCCTCCACATTCATTTCTTCAATTCTAGGCACGAAAAAATTGGTTATCATTTCACGATACCGAGCACCATTGACTGTTTACGCTTCACCTGACTCATTTTCATAAAAAAAAACGGTCCAATGAGTCCACACCACACAGTGATACGTTGAAGATGCATTTGCTTCTCGTGAATCACCCGAGGATTTTCCTCGCCCCAAATGCGACAATTCTGCCTATTGACGAAGCCATCAAGATGGAAATGGGCCTTGTCACTAAAGATGATTTTATCGGCAATGGGTGGATGGAGTTTGAGCGACATCATCACGTACTGCTGCGATATTTTCGGTCGTTTGACCTGGTCGAAGGCGCGTTGTTGTCTTTACATCAGTTACAGACCCAGATTCAGCAAATCTTTCTTTTGGATCATTATTGTTACCCCAAATTGATCGCAATTTGTGAACTGTAGCCGCAAAACTTTTACCATTTTGGTAAAACAATTTCACAATGAGAATGCGTTGTTCATTCGTGTAGCGCTCCATTTTTATTAACTTTATACCTTCTACTAACAAACAATGACAATTGTTCAAATGTCAAACAATGACAATTCGAATTTAAATCTTGGGGATCCTTTTAGTTTTTCTTGAGGGAGCACGGTCGCTGTAACACTTTTCAAGCTATTGCTGGGCTTGCAGGGTATTTTTTTCCTTGCAAAAGGCATTGTTTGACACAAAATTCTGTTTTTTCTATTGTTTTAAAAATTGAAAAAGTAGTGTCGCTTAACGCACTGTAACTTGTAGCCTAAGAATCTGATTTTCATGTTAATTCGAAAGATATAATCTGAATGTATGTCCTTCCAAAAAATAACATGCATTTTTTGTTAGTGGCGCCTCTTATGCGTCAGTCCCGGCACTAATTGAGAGATGTGTCACATGGGAACTTCGTGCCATTGTATTCACTGAATGTACCTTTGGCCTGTCTCGGGTTTGTTTCCCTCTAGTTTTTCGGAGTTCTGCTTTCTCTTCCTTGGGTAGGAAGTTGACCATTTCATCGCATCTTATCTCGGTCTGGCTGAGTATCCAGAACAGGCTTACTCTCATTCTTCAGAATAAGAACTTAATGCCAATAATATCTTTGGGGCCTATGTTTCAGTGCCTTTCCCACTTTAATTTTCAGAAAAAGACTTCTATTCGAAGAGAGTGCAGTAAGAAGATTTAGTTCTAAATCAAAGAAATCACAAATTCATTCCCGCACTTAAAGAGTTTTTTAACATTTTCAAAATGTCTACTTTTTTGGGACTTAGTGATTTAAAAATTTAAATCCAATATTCTGTTCTCCTCCTAATGCGAACTTCATTCCTAGGTGAACTGATTCCACTTTCTACAGCTCAGATTGTCCCATCCTTTGCACTCCAACGAATGAATTAGATCCTTAACCAACATCACTAAATAACTCGAAGCACTTTTCCATTTTTATTTCTGATGAACAAAATAGTCTCAAGTTTATCAATCCCTAGTTGCCATCTTCCCCATCACTAGATACCCAACGTCTTTTAGCGTAATTCAGCAAATAGCTTGAATGTGTCTGATTGCAGTGTTTCATCAAACCACACAAATCACTGCAATCTATATTCACCTGCCATCGACACAGAGAAATACACCAATGCAGTAGGAAAATTAAATTTTCTCTGATTCCTCCTCCTCCCAGCCATCCAATTAATTCCTTACAACTGCTTACCGCCAGACCTCATACGGCTCCCGAAGGGCATATCATATTCATCGCAATTTCGACTGCATCCCCCTCCGAAGAGGGTGAAGCCACTATTTTCCTACACTCCACCATCTCTAATTTAGGTTCACCGCTCCCGCCTTTACAGCGACACCCGCGCAGGGGAACAAAGTTCGAAATAGGGTTAAGTACACGGTTCTCTAGTCTTCATCACTCTCCACTGTCGAATGAATGCAGTACACTCTCACCCGCTGACAGCTTCGCCGAGAGTACTTAACAACACCTCACTGGAGGAAAAACCGCATAAAGCCAAAAGTTAAGCAATCCAAGAGAGGAAAAATTCTGGCAATGTTAACAGTGTCAAGTGTCTTTGCGAGACGACTTCTCAGGCAAAACGGAATGACTTCCCGTTGGCGGAATGGTTGCACGTACGGAGAGCACAGCACATGATTACGTCGCTTAGGGTAAATTAAAACCAACCCCTTCAGCGATGCTCATACTTCGGCGCTGTAATCGACGCATCGGCGAACGTCTCCGCCTCCCTCCCGCAGCCGAATGCCGTTAATTAAACGCCAGAGAAAATCAATACGAAACTTGGAGGATACTTAAAGATACTTCGCTCTAATTAGGACGAACTTAATTATTCATCCCGTGGATACGTCAAAATGAAACCGAGCTGCGAGTTGGAGCTGGTGCACCTGTGTAGTGATGGGAGGGGATCACCGGAGATTGTGATGAGGGTTCCTCGACTTCTGGTTTCGTATTGATGGATCCACGGGATTGATTTTGGCACTGTCCAGGGAGAGAAGAGTTGACTTTGAAAAAGGGTCCCCCTGCAGACAGTTAGTATTGGGAACTTGGAATTCTGATTCTGTTCATCTGTATGTCAACCAACTTGCAATTGCTTGATTGATGCGTGTGTTGAAAAATACACTCGTGTGCACTGAGACCGGAGTGCTTCAACTTTAATGGCAGAGCAATACGTCATTGACAGACACAGCCACTACTCCCCACTTAAGAGCTTAAGAAGTCCTTTCACTGGCAGAGATACCACATGAGGCGGTAATTGACTTCGTCATTCAACAAATGCACACCCACTCCAATGGAGCGGTTTCAAAATTTCAAAGAGGCTCCCTGAGCATTTAATTGATTCTGGGGAATAATTGCTTTGAGGAAATCAAGGTAAGCTCAGCGACCGAACTTCCACATGCCTCTAAGTACCGACACACGCCGTCGACTAATTAAAAACCCATGCCAAAGTGATTTCCGCCTCTCGTGGGAACGAGAATCACCCCAGGGGAGGCAATACCCTCCATATGAATTTTTCTGTTCTCTTAAATCGAAACCGAGACGCGGGCGGGATGATCGTAAAAGCGGAAGCAACAACGTTCACAGGCGCACTGGAGCTGCCAGAAAGGAACGCCAAATAAATCAATCAAAAGTTTACGATTGAAATTGAAAGTCCCCACCCCACTCCCGAGACACGTTGGCGATGAGCTGCGCTCGATGGCGACTGAGCTTTAATCTCATTTCGCATCCTGACAAAAAATTCACTCAATTTTCCCTCGCAGCGCCACTTGTAGGGATTCGCACACCCGGCTGGACCCTCGGGCTGACTGGCGCCTGTCATCCACCCCGGGCATGGCTTACTTTCATGCAAAGCATCTTGGTTAATGATAAAGTTTTCAGCTTCAAGATGCTGCCCACGATGACGGAGGTGGATATAATTATGTCCCGTCCGCGGACAGGGGGCGTGCAGATGAAAAGTTTCGCTCGACTGAGCTCACATCAATTACGCCTGGCCGTGTGCCGTCACTTCGTGAAGCAGCGATTAGTGGCTGGATTCCTGTCCGAGAGGCAACCGAACCGAACCCCTTCTGCTGGTTGATAATGAGCGCAAGTTTGCTGTAGGTGGCGAATTCAATTTGAAAGGATGCTCAAACTCTTATTAATTACAAAGTTCTGCGGCGGCACTTTACAGTCGTGGTGAAACGTCGACTGTAACTCCTGCGGAAGGGGTGCGGCCGAAGGGTCGATGAAATCATCTTCATGTTTGGATGCACAATAAAACGTTTGTTTACAACTTTTCACTGTCGTGGGACGAAGGTTGCCTTCCTGCCTGGGTTTCGGTGGTCTGGGGGGGGAATCCTTTTATTTCAGCTTCGCAAACGACGAGGTTGACACGTGTCAATTTTCGGGACTGACGCATCAACAGGGGTGTCAGGTGGTGGTTGAAGAAATGGATACGTTCCACTTATCATCGGAGCGGCTTAACATAGTTTAGGGGCAATCGAATAAGTGAGTGATTTGAGATCCCATTCAACCCATAAAATTAGGTTTATGGCTCTTTAAGAATTCCAAATGGGAAGCTCACTTCGAATTGGCAAACAAGAGCAAGGATAATGGTCGTTAAATTTGAATGTGCTTAAGGATATCCAGGGCAATACTTTCTGCAGCCACAAGAATTCCCGACGAGTTTGGGGAAGTGCAGAAATACGGTCAGGAAGTGATGTATGTGCGGTTTTTTGAGGCGTTTCTGTCTAAGCAATGAATGTCTTTAATACAGTCTTGAAAGCAAAGTTGGAGAAAAAGCTTGCCTGCACCAGTCGAAGATTCAGTGCCTGACAGCCGAAATTCCTTTTTCTAAACTAAAAGTGCGACATTTTTTTGTTTGACTAGTGAACCTTATTAATAATTTGTGACGGATAGCGCATAGCGAAGAGTATCCTTGTTAAGAGTCTTCTACAGTGTTTTCTGAAGCAGCATTGCACATGTCATATTCCAGAGCGGTATATATCTTAGCCCGAAAAATCGTCTTTAGACCAGACCATCACTCACTTAAAATTGGCCAGCGAGTTTCAAGTTATGGCGTGCCATTTTTTTGACGACTTTCAAACCATATGTGACAGCATTCATACCAAGAAGGTGTTTGATACTACAGCCGACGAAAGCGACGCATCATGTAATCATGTACCTCCAAGAATTGTTCATCAAATTTCGGCATGCCGGCTATCGTTAGTTACTTTAAAATATTCAGGAGTTAAATTTAGAGATGGGATTCTCTAGACGTCACATGCAGATAACATTCGCAGCATCGGAAGTATAACCAGAGCTGTTAGTGGGGCATTTTTAGTATGAAGAATCTGCTAAGGTGGGTCTTGAAGTGAATAGAAGCCGATTAGAACCAACGTCCGGGAAGAACTTTGCCTACCTTCTGAGATCAGACCACTGACAGCCCCAGTATCTTTGGACAAAATAAAAGTAATGCACTCTTTCGACTTTCGAGGAGAAAATCGATCATTAGACTCTACAAGCTATATGATGGCGTCGACTTAGTCAAACGAATTCGAATGTCTCGAAGCAGATGGACATGTCACCTTGAACGAATGAAAGGTTGAGCTCCAGCTCGGATATTCTTCAAGTGCGACTGCCGAGGGGCATTGTAGTAAAGAACGACCTTGCCTCAGATATGGGGAACTCACCTTGTTGAGCTCTTGATAATAAAGACGATCGATTACTCTAATCGGAGATGGCGCAAGTTGCTTAAACCCCAGGTGCAACTCAGTATACAGCGCCAACTAAAGAAGAAGAAGATGAATGCGTGCATCATACTCGAAAGGATGGTTTCGAGAGTAGGTGTAAACGCGGAAAGCTCTTCTCTCTTCAAATCAATTGTAATTTTTAATCAGTTCGTATGGCCCTGTCTGCTATGAAGGTCACAAGATGACACAACTTAAAATTTTAGTAGCTTAGAGTGGATGTAGATCGGGATCAAATCCTATAGACAACATTGTCTCGGTTACAACGAATATATATATGACAGTGTTCCAGCTTTAGAAGATCATGATAGAAAGATCGAACCTTCAGTATGAAGACCTATTGAACTTTGTTTTGGTTACTAGAATGAATTCTGCTAAGAATAAAGGCAAACATAAGCTCGGGCTTGGATCTTTTATGAATCGCTAGTGTACTTGCGGTCAATGTAAGATTTCAAATTCAAATAATATGACTAGGTTTTTATATAACCTAATATTTAGTGTCAACGGAATCACTAATGCCAAAGTCTATTTTGGGCGATAGTGGCTACCAGATCCATGTGTTGCGGGAACTTGACATCTTTACAGTAACATCTTCACAGTGACAGCTTGATAGTGACAGCTTGACAGTGACAGCTTGACAGTGACAGCTTGATAGTGACAGCTTGACAGTGACAGCTTGACAGTGACAGCTTGACAGTGACAGCTTGACAGTGACAGATTGATAGTGACAGCTTGCTCAAAGGCTATATTTTGAAGCCACTGGAAGTCTGGAGCCCCTAAAGCTTCGGTTCCAGCCTGACCCTGCTGTAGGCCCCCTTGTGGGAGTATCATGGTGTCTTCAACCCCATTATCGCCGAGGTTAGTGCACTGTGCGGATTAGTTTGAATCAGATTCTAGGGTCTCAGACCAGATGTAAAGGGAACTTTTTTTTTTTAATTCTGCAAAACAAAGAACGACAGAGGTTCTGAAAAGACCTCGCTCCCTACCAAGCAGGAATGATTGTCCCTCAAGCATGAACTCAGTTCGGCACTTGGGTAACTGTCACTGTTTTATCGCTATTTCAATAAGAAATGCTCAAACGAATTAGCCAGCTGCATTCCTCCCCTTCAAGAATTCATCCGCAATACACGCCTCGCTAGGAATACTCATCAGTTCAACCTTAAGCCCACCTTCGGACGTACAGTTAAGTATAGAGACTCGTTCTTTAGCCGCACCACACGAATATGGAATGCTCTTCCCAGCTCAATATTCCCCTCTCATTACAATCTACAGACATTTGAAACCAATGTGCACCGGTACCTCCTCTCGCTCTCTTCCTCTATACCTTCGGCCCGTGCTGTGACTTTAATCCGGTCACTTAAGGGTAGTCGTAACCCCTTTAGCGCGCGCCAATTATAAAAAAAAGAAAAAGAAAAACTAAGGCATCTAGTCTTTTGTAGAAAGCAGGTCAATCAAAATCCCAGATATGAAGAATTTGGAGTAAATGCTAAATTTTGCATTTTGCCTCCATGGGAATTTGCTGATTTCGTAATTTTGCTCCATAGGACTTGTGTACTGAAGGAATGAAAAAACTGCATTTGTTGGCCGTAGCAATGAATGGAAGAAATGGTTACTATTAAGGTGGGAGTTATACCTTCTCTTGAGGTTCAGTTAAACTAAAATTTGCTAAAGGTTTGGAACATTTGATTCACCATCAAAATTTAACATTCAGTGGACAGACTACTATGTTCTCTTTTAATTCAACTTTTTCGATAATTCGTTTAAACAGAGAATGCATTTATCAGAAAGGTAATTTAATTTTCCATAGTGGAAACCTTAACTCGGTGGGAGACAATTAATGGCTCCTGTTATGTTTTTTTTTTTTTCAACTGCACAGGTTTAAAATTTTAAATATGATGCCAAGATTCGAAATTTCGGCCCTTCAGAACTAGTTCATTTTAATTTCTTATTGTTGTTGTTCATTTTAATATCAACTGCTTTCAAATTATCGGTCGATTGATGTGTCACCTGTAACGGTGTCTTAATACTGGTATACATGGGCTATGATCACTGTACCAATCCACATATTTTGGAAGTTTTTTCCAAAATTTCTGGTGGTATAAAGAATGTGACAGAACCACCGAAACTATTTACATTTTTTTATGAAACGAAACCCTAAAAACGTGATCAGAATCGCCGATTAATATCTGTCTCAAAATCTGGATTCGATTCGACTCTCAATCAAACAAGTCACCAAGGATACATTCCCTATAAAATTTACTTTCATTTCCAGGACCATTTGAAATCAACCAATGTTTTGAAACAGCACCAACAACACCTTGAACATAGTCTTATGAATTTTCTACTCAACCATCCGATGATTGCTTGCAGAATCAACTAACACAACTTATTTACAAACAAATTTTTGTCAACAACATTTATTTTACAAAACGGATTGAACCAATTGACAAATTGCGGACCAACTGGAGCCTTTCCAAAGAAACAAGGAAAACCAACTATTTATAATTATTTTGCAACAATTTACAGCCAAAAATAAATAAGAGTGTATTTTACTAAAAATTAAAAACAAACAAAACACTATAGTAGATTAAGGCACGTGTACATATACCGAGAAAAAAGAGTAAATTGGTGAAGCTTTAAAATCGTACGTCAATTAACTGGTAACATACTAACGTAATTACTAGTCAAATTTGTAAGTTAATCTAGTTAAGTGATGAATTTAGTCAAGTGTGAGCTTCTAAAGGTTGCACTGAATTAAGAAAAAAAAACCAAAACAGTTAAAAATACTCAAAATCAGGTAAATATTATCAACGAACACTGACCAAGAACCACACACACAAAACTTCTGTTGTATGTGTAGGTGTATTTAATTTTTTTTTTTTTTCAAAAAAGAAGAACTGTAAAAAAAGGCACTTGTTAATATTGTTTCTGTTGTAAAAATGTGTGTCATGTAAGAAGTAAACACAGACTAACGTCAAAAGTTTAGATTGAGAAGAGTAGACTTACACGTGATGCTCACATGCACTCCCTTCACCAACTTCCTGTATGCCGTGTTAGTGTGTGTGTAAATGCATCTACATATCTACACGTATCTATCGCCTCACTATGAGTTATCTATTTTTGCGTATCGCAACGAATGAAAGGAAGAACACATTTCTCTATGTAATTGCACAGATTTACGTGTTTGTGTGCGCATTTTCGCATATTGGGGGTGGGCAGAGTTGAGCAATGCCCATTTTTGTAATTAGCAAACGAGTTTCCGGACGGACACGCACATCTTCTTCCGCTGTAGCTGATTGGTTTTTATTTGTAAGTGTTGAAGTCTACTTTAAGTTTTTTTTTTTCCTTTTTTCCTCACAATACTATGTTGTACTTTCGTGCATGCTTGATAACACTTATTTCGTCTTTTCTTCTGTAGAAGTGCACCACGTACAGTAGATCAATTATTTTCCGAGTGGAGGTTGAATTCATTGCACTTTGAATTAGTTCATTACTCGTGTGGGTGCTTGTAGCATTCGAAAGAACAAGGTTAATTGATTGTTTTATATATCATATTTAGAATGTATCTTTGTTGTGTCTTTTTGTGGAGTTTTTGTGTGCAAATTTTGGTTTTTATTTGTGTAATAAATGTAAAATATGAAAAATTTTCACTTGTAACGTTTTCTAAAAAAGAATTATTATTTTTTTATTGTTTCTTAAATTAAGTGTTTCGAGTAAATCGTGGAGTAAGCTTTGTTTGCACATACCACCATAACCGGGATTTTATGGTTCTACATAATTATAACTGCAATGGGCCAATGCTTCTCTAATGGTTGTTATAAAGGAAAATTTTTTTTTTCCCTAACACAACATAAGAGTCTTGTAATATCCTTATATTTTCATTTTAAGTCTGATTAAAAAGGAAGATATGAACGCCATCGCACATCAGAGTGTTTCCATTTAAAAAACCTGCGCAAGAGTAAATTTTTCAAAATGTATAAGTATGAATAGCTTCCAGCTAGGTGCGGATTCTCTTCAGGATTTTAAAGTTTTTTTTTTTTTAATAATTATATATGGTATTTTGACAACGACTTCTAGTTTTGACAGTGCGTCAGTAGCACACCTCTTCGGAAAAAATTTGAGTGGCTTCACGTTTTGACTTTAAGAAATACTGAGTACTTTGTTCAGTATTTCTTAAAGTCACGTTAATCAACTTTCAAAATTTTTAAAAGGGCCCATAGCGGGTAACGATTGAAGTACTTACGGGCAATATCACCCAAGATATCTGGTCGCCGTGGTGTAGTGGGTAATTGCGTCGACCGCCACAAAGTCTGGGTTCGATTCTCGGACGGGACACCTCGAACTTTTTCACGGCAGCACATCTTTCGAGTTGCTGACAACACTTGAGTATCAATTGTCTATGAAAAGTTTCTCAAACCTCGACTTTCGGAGTCGTCAAAAAATTGTAGGTCCCTTCTAAATGTGAGAGAACAGTAGCACGCACAACACGAGTAGTTGTTGTAGAAGCTAGGGCCTGCTCCCTTGTGGGCTGTAATGCTTCTCAATTATTAATTGATCTGTAAGAGCCCGAAACCATCCACAACCATCAACAAGTTCTCGAAAAATTTCAGTGATAGAATGCTCTACTGCGCAGCTAGCTGATGATGAGCGGTAGCCACCCCTTCGTGGGGTTTGATAAATTATGTAAAATAAAAAACATAAATTTCAAAGTTTTAGTATCGGATAATAGATGAGTTTAATAAATTCACTTTTTGATAATGATATCATTGAAATGACAACGTACATTGGAAAGGTTCAATGTGCGACTTGTTCGAGCATAGTGACTGGTATCTCGCAGAAATGTGAATATTGGTGGCTTCCAAAGTGTCCACCAAACTGAATTATTCATGAAGACCTACGACCTTACATATCCCCAGAGAATATAGTTCAAAGGTATGTTATCGTACGACCTAGGTTGCACATGAAATTAAGAGTTCGCCAAAATGACACTTCACGTGCTGTATGGCCTGTCTTGGTCTTGTTAAAACTAATGCTGATCGTTTCGCTAGCCAAGGTGCTAAGAACGACAACGAATCGATTCGTCGTAGTCTTCGCACGGTAACACTTTCAGCTACAGCTTCTGTAGTCCTTTAACTATGAACTGGATGTGGTCTAACTGGTTGACTATTGGTATTGGCAGTAGTAGTTTCTGTAAGTCGATTTTACGTACCATTAGTTCCTTGAATTGCACGAAAAGCATTTCCAACACAATTCTAATATTCATAAAATAGCTGAACAATTTGGAGACGTTATTGAGGTGTGAGTCGTTTCATGATAGTTTGCCAAACGATACTGAACAAAAATTACAAAGCAATTTGAAAGAAATCATTCGCGAAGATCAAATTTCACGATGAATTACCTTTTCTGTGTGTCGTTCATGGACTAATCATCTTTATCAAGATATTTGCAAAAACAAGATATCAGTGAAAATGACACTACTTACCCATCACTTTCAGGCAATTAGCTTTCTTGGGTCTTCGACCTTTGATGCCTCCTCTGAAAACAACAAATCGAAGGCATTCTTTTCTTCTTCAAAAAGATTCAAAGGCAAAGGTTTCTTCTCTTCACCAAATACTTGCTGGAAAACGTACATGTACATATGTATTGGCTTTATTGAATGAAATTGGGATTCAAAGAGTGAAAATTATAGACAAGCCGAGAGTTGTATTAATTGTGATCATTGAACACACCCATGGCGACACGGCTACATCTCTATCTCTATCTTAGATCTATCATTAATTTCTAAAATTTGAGACTTAAAGGAACTTTCCACTTTCCTTACAAATCGAAACCTGAACTATTCTCAAGGAAATGGAAAACTTTCACATTCGTATCTTCTTTACATAGGTCTTCACCTGTGAGCCAAAGAAAATATCTTGAGTCTAAGACTATTCACAGCAAACTTCTGAAACGATACAAGAACGGATTAAATCTTACTCCAGCGGAGCTTATCTTGGAAAACAACTTGTGAACCAGTGGTCTTATCGTCACAAAATCGATCGATCAAAAATGAACCCTCTGTATGCATTGAAGTGTACCACATGGATGACACTTAAGGGTATAGGATATTCTGCCAATTTTCTGCAGTAATTAAATCTGAGATCACCGTGGCGTGGTGGATAAGTGCGGCGGCTAAAATGCCCAAGGTCCCAAGTTCGTTTCCCGGACTGAAGAGTTATTCTGCACTTAATCGCGGTACTCAGACTGTACTGTACATACTGTTTACTTAGAAGCCCAAGTGCACGAAGTCCTTTAAGCTGACTAAAGTGTAGTTTTGGCCGAGTAGTCGAGTTTGTGTGTACTCTCACGATGCATGTACTTCATTTTCTTTTTGGAACCCATTTCGGCCGCCACCGCTTCCAAAATGTCTTCATTGACAATCACGTAAAAATCCTATGTGCATACCTCTTGTGTTGACGAGCGAGTTCTGCACGACCTTCTGATGGACGATAATAAGAAATTTACATGGCAGCGGGTCGCCTTGTTTAAAACCTTTTTTGACATTGAGAGCGTCGCCGAGTGCGGTAACGACTTTCATGAAGCAGCGACAATTCTATCTCAACTTGCACAACTTGACGAGTTTGACAGGAATGTAAAAAATAGACATGACATTCTGTAGCTCCTCCCCATGCGACCCTTATATCGACAAATATATGGAGAGTTTCGATTTGCTCATCTTATGCTTACTTACAAGGACTGTGCCACCAGATCTTCCACCACCCCAATTCCTCCAATCTAAAAAGTGGTAAACAAATCTCTCTTCACAGTGTAAAGGCTTATCTATAAAATGGCTGTCACTCATCCCCATCACCTAGTCACCACTGTCTTAATTAAGCGCTTATCAGTTAACGTCAACCGGGCCAGAACAACATTCAATTTAATTATTAAATCTCAAACAAATCGTTCAGATTTACTGCTCAACTCAACTCTCTGCCTTTGCCCTCATAAAAACCAATTGCAAAACTATAAACTGCCAAGCAGCTCTGCATGAGTCTCGCCGTCAAATGAGGTCGTAAAACCGTGGTTATGAGTTCTGCCGCTCCCGTGAAAGGCCCACATCTACTGAAGTCTGAGTGACTGGCTGACTTTTTAATTAGATTATCGATCCATTCATCACTGAGCACTTAAATTGGCACGGTATCGGCTGTGAATCGCAAAAACTGCCGAGTGTCAAACTTTTAATTAGCATTTTCCAGCGTGTCCAACACCCAATTACCCAGAGACTGCCAACTCAATTATCACCTACCGCTGCGGCTTCAATTTCACGCCGGGCGTCGTTCGTATCTGCTCATGCCCATGGCTGAGCGAAAACAATTTGATCATCAAAATGTTTATTTCACACCTCGAAAATTTGATTGTGACCCCCTGCAGCCACCCACCGTTGTAAGTCAATTTAAAAGCCGAGAAAATTCAGTGAATCCTTCAGAGCGTTTACTTTTCTGATTTTGACCCTTCACGGCAGACGCAACAGGGTTGTCGGTAGACTGATCCACGCTCTCCGGCGGGGGGGAGATGGCAAACAGAGAAAGGAAAGAATCCGAGGAAGTATACCACTTGAAGGTTTTCAATTTGAAGTCCTTCCCATCCAGGCAGCCATCCGGCAGGAGAACGCGTGAAACAATTCATTCGTGTGCGGGAGTGTGTTGTATCTTGGCACTCATTCACCTGAATCCCTGAATCTCGGATAGAGATGCCAATTTGTTGCTAGGTATCCCATTGACGTGAAACCAGAACAAAGGAGCCCATCTCGGAGGGGGATGACACCACCCCCAAGACAATCGAGTGTTGGACACTGTTTTGTCGGTGAATGCTCATCCAGTGCGGCGGTGGCGGCGACGAACTGTGTGAGGGAGTTGCTGAATTTTTGTCTTGAATGCGAAGAGACTCCGAGAGCCAACCCCTAACGGGAGACTTTGTTTTTATCCCCGCCCCGTTTTGTCGCTTTATTTGTTTCAGTTTCTCCTTTTGTGGGATTTTTTCTTTTCTTCCGTCTGGATGCGCCTGTTTGGGAGTTAAGCCGGTTTTATGAGGCCACTTGGTTTTTGGTAAGCTTTCTGCCCACTGAAGTGTTTTTGGGTGGAATGCTGGGGCTGGCCGCAAATGGATGTGATTATGTGACATTTAGCCCTGAATTGCGAATTTAGGAAAAAGCATGAAAACCGCTTAAAGGACAGCTGCCGCTTGAGACATTTTGTCGAAACTGAACGTGTGCTGTGGGAGCAGTTCTTGTGAGCAGGATAAGTGGGTGTTTTGTAAATTTTTAAAGAAAATTTTGACATGCATAGTTTTGGCATTGAAGTGCTGAACTGCTGCTTGACGTAGTTCTCGTCGCTTTCAGATAATGAAAACTTTTGATCCCGACATTTAATTTTGTGGATTCTCAAAAAGGTCGGCCGCTGTCCATATCTTTTGCCAATGCCACACTTGCCGAAAGCCCATAAAACATGCATTCAGGTTCAGGCATCCGGAGATTAGTTACAATTTGAAAAAAAATGTTTCCAAAATATCCTGTGACATATAAGGATACAATTTCCTAGGAATTTCGTATACCTACACGCATCAGTGCCTCCTTTTCGATTTGAGTGATAGCTGCCGAAATGTGCCCCTCCTTCGCCACTCGTAAATTTATTCGTCCTCATTCAATTCAAGGGTTTGCAATTCCGATTAGTTCATCAAAATGTCAAAAGCGACGACCATACAAATCCTTGAATAAAATATGTCTGCCCTCCGGTGTCCTCAGAGCACAAGCCCTGGGCGGAGAGACTTCCACTGCAATGCGATTTGTTTCAGGGAAGTTATGATGATTTTGTTTGAAATGATGGACGCTCTGCCGGAGTTGATTTGAAATTGAAATTCGGTCCCCGGATTTTCACTGACCGAGCAGGGTGTCTTGCGGCTAGGAGCAGAATTATGAAAAAAATGAGATAAACAAAGATTCTTAAAGTGAAATAAAATAACATTCCTATTCAGGGGTAGCACCTAAATTATTTTGCAGCGAGTAAACTAATAGGAAAATTTGTCTTTTAATGGAAATATTTTTGAGGTTCAATGTCGCTAATGTGCCGATGTAGCTCATCTTTTAGTTCGTAAATTGTTTTAATCTTGTTGAGGTTCACGTTTGTTTTTAAATATCATCAAAAGGCGAACGGTGACACATGACATGGTCGTGGCGGCCAATTAACGAAGTTAGTAAACACGTTTCGTTTGAATTTATTGCGCAAAAGAGTCATTACTTCGTGGGCAAGTGGCACCACCCTGTTGGAAGAACATATCATCGAGGTTCATATCCTAAATTTTTGCCCACAAGTAGTCTGTTATCATCTCGAGAAAGCGAACATCATTCCACTAACTGCTCGACCGACCGAAACAGTCACTCTATGCCCGCAGAACGAACTGGGCGAGCATGCGCAGATGCTTTTACATTTCCCACAGACCAGACTTGCTGCAAAATTCTACTGAGTGCGGGCACATTTGGATGTTTGTACACCCAATTCGGTAGGAGAAGGAATTTGACAGGGTCTGACATCAGGCTCTCGTGTCAAAGATACTTTCTTTGGTTGCCGATGTACCTCATCTTGAATGAAATTGGTCCGCTATCCACAATATTAATGTTGGTGTTCCCCTGGGCTCCGTTTTGTCTCCGACACTCTTCATCTTTTTATCTGTCATTTCTACTCCAATCCACTCCCTCGCTGACGACAGTACCCTCGGCTGTTCGTATTCATTTCTTGATTCTCTCCTCTACGGCCATATACTTGGAGAGGCAGCGTACGCTAAGCTCATTAAATTCCAATCTTGACAGGATAAGCGATTGGGGTAAAAAGATTAGAATGGACTCTAATGCTTCCAAGTTCCTATGCTGTCAACTGTCACTTCCAGGAATGAATTAAAACAAAGGCCTCAACAAACTTTACACGCTTTTCAATTGTGCGCGGTTGAATTTGTCAAACACTGCACTGTTCTGCGTGTGATTTTTGGACCTGATTGCGTTGATGGCGTCTGGAGGAGAACATTTAACGCCGAACTCTATACGCTGTACGGCGGCATGGGCCTGGTCGAGCGTCTTCGGAAGGAACGCTTAAAATGGCTAGGCCAAATAGAACGTATGAACCACGACCACTGCTCCGTCGTCTGTGGGTCCCAGCCATTGGGACAGCGCAACAGATGACGGCCTAGATTGAAATGGCGCATACAAGTTCAGAAGGACTTCAACTAATTTGCAGTGCGAAATTGGAGGCAGCTGGCGAGAGATCATGCTAGCTGGAGAGGCATCTTGGTTGAGGCCCAGCTCCACCCAGGTTGTAGTGGAAAAGGAGAATTATGGTTAGACCATCCTTTACAAACTAAAATATACCATTGACCGATATCATTTCGACTTGCGCTGCAGTTTACTTATTGTCGGGTCTCATATCATGTATGATTTAGGAATTCTTGGAGGTAGTCTAAGGAATTATTGTCTTCATTATATCGAGATCAGTCAGTCAAAACTAAAAGGCGATTTTTTTAAAGGTGTACGAGTAGAATTTTGAAATGGAATGAAGCAGAACATGAAGCTGGAATAATTCATGAGACAATCTTCTAACAGTGTATTATAAAATATGTCTTCTGATATATGACCGCCATAACTGGGTCGAACGTAGTCCAATTTCCGATAACTTTTTCCAACACTTCCTCAAAGTGATTAATCCGTTCGAACTTATACGACTAGGATATCCACTTCACATACCTCCACAGAAAGTAGTCCAGCAGCGTAAATTGCTCGATCTTGGAGGCCAATTCACGGATCCGTAAAGTGACCCCTTGCGGTTACCAGACGTTTTCTTCAATAAATCAATTGTGGCATGAGCTGTGTGACATAAGATGTGTGACATATTGCGCCGACTTGTTGAAACCACAGCTCCTGTATGAATTCGTAGAAAACACTTTTGAAACCCATTGTGAATTCCTAGTTGCAGCGGAGTAGTGGGTCGAAGGTCCCATGTTCGAATCCCGGATTGGACACCTCGCATTTTTTACAACACTTTCACTGGTTGTTGCTGTCAACACTTAAAGAGTACTAATCTATGAAAACCTTCTGAAATCTCGCCGTTCGGAGTTGGCTACTCATAGTTGCTAAAGAAGTAAGGTCCCTTGAGGCTTGTAGTGCCACTCCGTTATTAATTATAAGACGAATTTAAAGTTCTTGACCAAATTGATGATCTCATTGTCCAAGTCCTCTCTCCTATTGTTTATCCTTGTCTTAGATCGTGTCCAATCCCTATCTATCAGGTCGTTGTCTTTCTCTTTGCAGTTTATTTTTCTCTGAACTGTCTTGAAATAAGCTTTGATGTACGTAGAACTCGTTAAGGGTTTTTGATCTCTTCTTATTTGGGCCTAAGCAGTGGTAGCGAAAATTATCCTCTTATTACCCTTCCTACACCTACCATTCCTACAAATGCAGTCATCTATGAGACAATTTTTTTCGTCGTGGTGCCTTAGATGGTTTTTGGACGGTCATCTGTTTTTGTTGTTTTTATCGAACGGGACGTTACTGTCGGAGTTCCCATAATCTGTGCGATAATAAAAATGATGAGGGAGCGTCCTTCATTTCGTAGAAAGTTCTCCTTTAAAAGTTGACTGAAATCAAACGGCGAAAGCTTGTAGTAGCTAATAACTCGGTCAGTCCGAAATCTTGTTCATAAGACCAAACATACACCTGACATGCAAATTATTAGTTAAATAATTTTTCCTACAGAGAAACAGAATACAATTGACAGAGGTAGAAAATACAATCAACGATGACGTATTCAGAGGAGGGCGAGGCACTTTTGTATGACTTTTGGAATGACAAAACATTAAAAACTGAGTATTTAAAAATTCACGGGGGAGTCTCATTGTTGGCCGTGATACTTACAAAAGACGCTCCACTCAGTGGATGATCCCTTTTTAGAGTTCCCTCAACAATCGGATAAAACGCTGTAGATTGGACTTAAACCAACACCCGGAAGACATTATAATTCACATAATATGTCCGTATTTACACATCAAAGTTTAAAACAAAAAGGACTTGACCGTTTGAGAATTCCTCAGTCGTCTTTATGCCCAAAATCCAAACGTACATCCCTCAGTTGGATTACGGCAACGGAACGAACGAAAAGTACATAATGTGTCCGCGGTCACCGAACGCGCTTCTCGAATGCATTGGCTCTCCAAGAGCACGTATGTAGGTGAAGAGAACAGCCAGTAGAGGTTTTGATGTCGCCTAATGGAACATTGAACTGGATTGGTTGTGAAACTTAAGCAATTGATGGTTTGTGTGACTGACCAAGTCCACAATTCACAATGTATGGTTTTCGATGTGTTTGCTTTAGATGACGTTTTCTGCAGACTTTTCTTGTGTCATGAATTTCGATCACATTTTGCGGGATATCTTCACCAAATCAATTATTTTACTGAATGTCTTTCAATTTTGTTGAAGTTCCGTTAAATCCATAAGTACCTTTAAGAGAATAAAGCTTCTATTGAGTGCCTCCGCTTAGTTGCCTTTAAGGAATTCAAACAGAAACTTCACAAAAGAAAATATGAAAAGTTACCCTTTTCAAAAAAACGCTGAGCTGTCACTCCAATTCGTTCGGAAAGGAGGATTTGAAAGGGGTGCCGGTCGTGATAAATTTGATTTATTTTGACGGTTTTAAATCGGCAATAAAGGATGTACATATGTTCATGGAAGCATATCGTTTTTGTGGCTACTTAGGCTTGAATGATGAATGTATGCGCTGACGCTTGTTAGTTTCAGTGTGAGCTTTAAGTTATTGCCTAATAGTGTTCAAATCCTTTATTTCATATCTTGAACGTAGGGAAATTGTTACGACACACAAATCTTAGTACATTGTGGAGCAAAAATTCACAGTGTTGTGTCATTTGTCTGCTTCAATAATTCAGTTGACAATGTTAACCTTCCAGTTTTCATGCAGGCTGCTCGTCACATTTTAACTGAAAATGCTGAGGCAAAATTAACAGAATGATTTATCAAATGCTTTACTCCCGAATCTCGTCGTTTCCGGTGTGGCTACTTTAAAGCCCATTTTGTAAGCGTGCAGCCGCACAACAGACACCTTGGTTTAGTGGATGGTGCTAAATGTTGGGTCGTCTTCGGTGTGGTTACTTAAACACCCATTTTTTTATGTTTCTGTTGACCCATGTCCATCCAGTCTATTAGGCAAACCATACAATCGACGCCTTGGTTTAGTCGTTGCTGTTGATGTTGTGTTAACTTGCCTTGCCAGTCATCTTTCTCTGATTAAATATGTATTCTTTCCATTCGATCGCAATCGCAGCTGACAATCGGCAATATCCTTACCATACGAACGTTTACCAGTCTAAAATATTATATATCGACTCTGCAAAAAGGCAACAGGCAACGTTAAAGAAGACGTCCTTGAACAGAATGGCGCACAAAGGTGAAGAAGGACTTCAACCAACTTAGCATGTGCAGTTAAAGGCAGCTGGTTCAGGACTATATCACCGACAAAAAGAAGAAGAGAAATAAGACAGCCGTGCTAGAGAGAGTAGTTATGAAAAAGATCTGCGACTTCGTTGGAAGTGTATTTAGTCCTTAGTTGAAGTAACTGAAGTGGTGGTTCTATAATCATTTGAAACAATTGCGAACACATTGTTAAAGTTCGGATGCCTCAAATCGGATAACCTTTATTGGTGGACAGAATCTCAGAATTTATGATTCAATGAGACTCAAATTCAAAGTTCATTCAAAGTTAATATTTTTAAAAATTAATTTCGCCATCGCTATTGAATTCGCCGCAGGGCTAAAAGGGACAATAGACCAGCTTTCTCAGCCACTACCAGTGTTGTGATAATGTTCTTTCAATGTCCTGTTCTAGAGAAGACCTACAGTTTAAAGCGGATTACAAACGGTGGGCTTGAAAGGCTTTTCGTTGACACTAAGTATTCGTTGTTTGTTGTAAGCAATTTGTTTTTCTCCACTGCGGTCATAAGTTCAAAATTCGGTAAACTCAAAATTCGACAGCTTCTCCACGATGACCATAAGTTCAAAATTTGGCAAATCCAAAATTCGACAATTTCTTCACGGCGGCCATAAGTTCAAAATTCGGCAAATCCAAAATTCGACAGCTTCTCGATGGCGGCCATAAGTTCAAACTTCGGTAAACCCAAAATTCGACAGCTTCTCCACGATGACCATAAGTTCAAAATTTGGCAAATCCAAAATTCGACAATTTCTTCACGGCGGCCATAAGGTCAAAATTCGGCAAATCCAAAACTCAACAAATCCAGAATTCGATAAGCCAAAACATTGAAATCCACACAATTCCAAAAGCCCAAAATTTAAAATTTTGAAATCCAGCCAATTCTTCAAAAAAGCAAAACTCCTTGAACCCAGTATATAAATTAACCGGGGTCCCGAATTGCTTTAAACCTTAACACTTGACAAGCCTAAAATTCCAAAACGATCGAAAGCTTGATAAATTTTGAACCCTGAAATACTCAAAATCCCGGAAAACCAAGATCCTGAATTGTCCAAATTCCCAAAACCATAAACATTTTAAAATCTGCGAAAATAAATAAAGGGAGTGTTTAGACTATGCGATTTCTGCACTTTCTTCAAGACATCCAATGACCCCAAGGAGGAGGTTGAAAGCGGCGGGTGCTCTACCCGTACGTACACACATTTCTGATGTATTATTTTCGGCATTTCGTTTTCGGGATTTTGCATATTTAGGATTCGAGATTTTCTGAACGGAAATTTCAAGAAATCGATGTGTGTAAAAAAAGAGACCACGAAGATCAGCGTTTTACTTATAACGTCTTATGGTTGCTCAAAGCCGCAACCAAAATTCACTCCTGGGCCTTGCGTGAAAACGAAAATGTTTTCTCGTTCAAATTGAAACTTTAAAGCATCTGATCGCCGAACTCATGTCAAAGAAAGAAAATTCCCTTTCCCACTGCCAATCGATTCGAACCTGGCTGACATTTCCTTCCTGCATTGTTTGCTGACTAGTCCATAAAGCGAATCAACCTTTAAATTGACACAGCAAAATAAATTTCATTCTTCCTTCTTCCGAATCTGATTTCGTTGGCCTTTCAAAAGGCATCTGCCGCAAATATTTTCCAGAGCACAAGTGCACGGAGCAGACTTATGTAAATTTGTGTTGAAAACATCCATCACTGGCGAGTGTTTATCTTTGATCCAATAAATAAATCATACTCCCAATGATGTCAATCAGACAGTTAAGGGATGTACACATTCCACCTTTTCGATTGTGCAAGCGAATGCTCCTCCAAGTATCAGATAAACATTTACTGCCTCCACAGCGTCACCTAGACACGTTGCGCGCCCTGAGAGTCCTTCACGTCCCCGCCACAGAGGGCTTTACTCTTCTACGACTCGCGCGGGCGTGTTCAGCTTACTCCACGGACAGATGAACGCACCAGTAACGACCACAGACTATCCTCGTAAAAGCGGAAAAAGAACCACCGTTCAACGGGGTTGTAAAACAAAAATACAAACGGACGACGATGTTGTGTGTGCAATCCAAAACGGATATGGTTCCGCATTTTAAAACTCTGCTCCGGCACTCTTCCCTGTGGACTTTTGGGCAAATCTATCCGCAATACCTGCTACTGGCGCTGGGATGGCAGAAGCGAAAAATAAAATGCTTCAAACTTTCATCCTTGGGAATTTGGGGAGTTTAGTTTTGTTGTTTTCATGGTTCACCGATGCATGTATGATCCATTGTGCTGCCGTAGGGAATCCTTTTTTATGCGCAAAGTAAAGAAAACAACAACAATGACCGGGATACACAACGGTCGATTTTATTTTTCTATGCATTGGAGTGGATGTCAAAATTAAATTTATGTAATGGCACCCTTGGAGGGGAAAATTCTGTGAAATGGACATGCGAATATGCCGCACAAACAGGACCGACAAATACGAGTAGTTATCCCGCATCATAGGCCGACTGTCGTGTTCTCTTCGAATTGACGCCTCCTGAAGTGGTTGTTACTTTTATTCCGTCACACCAATTTTCGCTTTTAAAGGCACTTGTGTTGAATTGATACTTTGGGTGAACGAGATGCTAAAGTTGGTGTTTTTTATCGTTTTACCGTTTGCCTTTATTTCCAATCGATGTATTACACATAAATACCCTGTTCGCGTTTTGAGCCAACAGAACTCAAATAAGGGCACATGTTTTCAGAGAAACGTCGGTATTGGGCAATAGGGTTGTAGAGTTTTTCGATTTTGTTGTTTCATAAAGTTCGCGAAATGAGAATTTTCGGGCTTCCGCAAGATCCTCATAGAGGTCAGGAAATATCAAGAGAGTCGTTGGAAGACGTCGCAAATGACCACTTTTTAATTTTGTGTCTGAAACCATTGATGCTAATCGGAGTAAGACTATGCTCAGTCTACGTCCATGGTAAATGAGGTAGGCAATTCGTCTGCTTATGCGAAGTGTTAATAATCGGGACGGTTTTTTTCTACTCGAAGGTAGATGTTGATGAGGGTTTGACATATATGTATGTCAGTTTTTAAGTGTTGTGTTAATGATTTCTTGTGGTAGCCAACTTATGTTGTATTCTAAATAGGAAGCCTTTTAAACCCTTGTACCTTCCATCCGCTCCTTCTTATGTGTACATTCATTCTGTTTTAAATCTATCTATCACGGATGTGTTTGCGACGTTTTTTTCTTTACTTCTTTGAAGGAATTGGCGATGGTTTCGCTTTGATCTGAACACTGTCGAAGGGAGATAGATATATGTATCTTTCGTAGTAGTTGGAGATATTACAAAATGCGATCGACAGTACATTTCTGTGGTTATATTGTGACCTTATTCAAGAACTGGAGTCTTTAAAATAAATTTAGTTATCGCCCAACAAAAATCCTTGACCGCCCGCTAGCGACGATGCGATGAGATCAGAGGCCAATAGAGTAAACTCAAAAACGCAATTTTGGGGAAGTGATGAGAATGCTGTTACCTGTGATTGTGGTTATCCCCGGACTGCATACACTCTTGCAGCTTCAGTCGTGCGATCTTACAAGATGGTTGCTAAAAGGAGAGCGGATTACTCGTGTGTGCATACTACTTTTCTGCGTGGGCAGAGCAGTGTGAAAAATGGTCTTTAATGTCTTTTTTCATTCGATCCCTGATATGGCGTTAGAAAAAAGTGTTTAATTTTGGGAGTTCGTCTTGCAGACATCCTCAAATCTTTCATTTGAATCCACTTAACCGATCTCAAAGGCGTCTTAAAAGCCTGAAACTCAACAATTTCGTTTATATTCCATTCTTAGTCTTAGTATATTCCAGCAACTCGAAAGAGGTGGTGCCGTGAAAAAATGCGAGGTGTTCCGTCCGAGAATTGAACCTAGACTTTCTGCGTGGCGGTCGACGCACTTACCACTACGCCACGGCGACCACAAAAGAGCCATTCCCTTATACAGGCAAATCAACTATTGTAAAAAAGGTTTTAACACAAAGCAACTGCCTTTGAGATATACAAACCAACTAAACGGAAACCCTTAATACTTTGCCCTCTGGGAAATTATGGCTCTATACTCCCCTAGCGGAGGTATTTGATATGAAGTGACGTCGTGGACTACCGCAACTATCGATGACCACATGGTGGAGTGCAATCTTTCCCTAACCTGACAGTTGTCGTACGTCAGCCTCCTTAAAAGGTTCCAGTCTTCGATATAACGACTTCTACTTCAGCAAGTTTAAAATGTACGAAAATTGAATAAACTTCTAGTACAGGTATCGAACGTACCCTCCGAGATAGAAACTGTTTGGAAATTGAAAATCTCAAAATTCGAAAAGGCAAAATTCCGAAGGAGCCACATTTCATAAAGCCAAAATTCCCCAATGTCAAAAAAGGACCAAAGTTCAAAAATATTAACTTTGGCAGTTCTTTGAAAGAAATAACAGAGATAAAGAGGATAATATTATCCCAATTTAATACCTACTTCAACACCGAGGAGCAGAGGCGCAGCATGTTTTCCATACCTACTGCTCTGAAATATTTTTTTTAGAATTTCGTCTTCGCGAAATTAGATTTTTGGATTTTGTCCCCATCCCACAGCTCGTTTTACTTGATCAACTGAGTAATTCATTGGTGAGGTGTTATACCCACGGGTTATTAAATAACTGCGTCGACCCGTGCTTGGAAGAACTAGGCTGGAATGTACTAAATTTTTGTTCACCTTTTATTTTTCCCAAATTGTGTCGTCCGATACTGGGTCCAATAAATATTCTTTCTTAGACTTAGGATAAATATTAGTGGTTCCAAGCAAGGCAAAGCTTGTGAAAGTCGGAACCTTCATGCAGTTATACGGGGCAGATATATGGTCACAGATAAGGTCTGTGGTTGCGAACAACGTGTGACAAGCGAAAATTGTCAAGTCGGTGCAATGCTCGTTAGCAGTTCTTAACGGATGGTGCTCACTATAAGAGTGACATCCTAGCCCAGATTGTACGACTACCTTACCGTAACCTAAATCATGCAAAGAAACTCAAAAGAAGATACAGAATAGAAGCGTGGTGTCAATGAAGGAGCGTGAGTGGTATCGTGAAAGAGAGATGAACATCTGAATTGCATGGAAAGTTGTTGAAATCAAATACGCCACAAGTCACTGTGTCTCTGAGCATAGCTATACAAGCTCCGGGTCTGTATAAATGCGAAAGAGACCGTGTTTCACAATTTCTACGAATGCGCCTCTTACGAAAACGAAAGCATTTTATTGCGAAAAGAATTTGGTGAACGTCGGACACTAGAAAGCTTGTTCACATTGGAATCGGAACATCATTTGTCTGCTGTGAATAGTGCAATTGTACGGTTCACGCGAAATCTATGAAATTTAAAACGACAGTCGGACACAGTCTATCATGCGATAGAATGTTCAAATGCGTCCCTCGTTTAGTAATATGCTACTTTCCGGTAGTTCCGCGGGGATACAAACGGAAAGATCTCTTTAAAAGGTAGTCAATCAAAAGTCAATCAAAATATGACACGACAATGGACGTCGACCCATTATTGCTTATGAAATTGAAAAATGAACACTCTTCCTCACCAAAAAAGAGGCGAGGGGAAGTGAAGTTTTTCCTGATTTAGGTCGATTTATATGAACATGGACCTATTGATAAGGCCCAACTAGTTTCACTTGCACTTGGTCGGTGTAGCATGAGTGATTGCTCCTGTTTTGTCCTTGCATTATCTTCAAAATTTTAAGGAGTCACGCTATTAACTAGCAGCCGCTTTCAGTGTTGTAAAATAGTTGGACCTGATGCTTGTCATTTATTGCCTGAATTTCAAGTTCAGTTCGTAACATTGACTGACTAACCTGAACTTAACTTTATTTTTCTGTAAAATGATTCGGAGTTAGTTTGTGGGTACAAATGGCTGTTAACTAAACTAAATCCTGTCCTGGCACAAGATACAGATTTGCCCATAATCATAAAGACGGCTTTCTAACTTTCATATATGGCCGACATTCTGTGAGCGTGGAGCTGTCGATACAGTCATCCAGTTTACGGAAGATAGTGCTTCGCCTTAGACATGTTGAACTAAGAAGCAAGTTGAAGGGATAAGCCTGTTTTTTAAATCTTGTCCAGATTCGTGAAGGAGTCACCCGATTAAAAGGAAAATGTAGTTAATGTTTCGGAGGATTTCTCAATGAATAAGGATACGGAGGTGGTTGCAGCAGAGTGGTGAATAAGTTTGTCGCCCCACACGCCAAATGGCCAGGTTTGATTCCCGCTCTGTACACCTCTAATTTTTCAGGGAACCACCTCTTTCGAGAGTACTCAATGAAGTAAAAACTCGCAGTTTGGAGTGGGCAAAAGACTGTAGGTCCCTTTTACTCGTGCGAGTAAAACCTAAACCCTGGTCCCTTGTGGGTTATAGTGCCAGTTAATTATTATTATCAAGGAAACTGAAATTTTGGATTATTTGACGGGTCTGTAACTGGGTCAGGATAGAGATCGAGAGGTGTAAGGCTTAAATTGACACCTTGAGAAACGAATGGTTTTGTGAATGGGTAGTACGTAGATCCAGTGGAACATGTAATGCTTCAGATGCCGTCTGCCATCTACACATGCAGAAGAGGGCATGGTGAGGGACGGCCATTTCTCCAAAGAGTGCAATTGCAATATCACCGCAATTGGCTATCTGACCTTCATCTCTCTCTCTCTATTGAATACTGTATCCCAGAGAAACACCACTGGGACATCCGCTTTCACGTGATGAAAAAGTTTCAAGCAGCTAAGCCCTGACTTACATCTCACTCAATCATCGCTGCTCTGCTTCAACATTATCGAAAAATCTTTTCACACATCAACTGTTGCAAAAAGAAAAAAAAACAAAAACGTCTCCTTCACCGCAACAGTTGGCCCTATTTGTAGCGGTCAGTCCATGTCGCTACCACAAATGTGTTTGAGTCTTTGAAACACCCACACCCCACTATCAATCTTCAACAACATCATTCACGCACTATTGCATGTCCTGCTGTTGGCTGTTTGCTGTTGGCCGTCATTGTCGAACACACGCTTACAAAGACCCCCGACAAGCGGGCTGTCGTCGGATTATTTTCCAGCAAAGTGGTTGTGTCTGTAAAGTAGGCACGTGCAGGAGTTGGGGCGGGGGGGCATGATTGAAGGGCATTTCATTGTCTAATGGCTTGAGAAATGGCTTTGTTTATATTTGGCTCAATTATACTAAAAGTAATGGCAGTAGGGCAGCAAGGACAACAATAGAGATCCATTGAATTCATAATTAAGGCCTTAAGGGACATTATGCCTTTATTATGTTAACATAAAATTTTGCAACAACTAAGTGCGGATGATTGGTGGGAGGAGGGGTGTGGCGAAATGAGTTAATTGAAGGAATAAATCATAGGCAGCCGGGTTAAGGCTCAGTACAGTCGGTAAACAACATTCATCGGACTGTCAGCTGTTCAGCAAAGTGTTCGGGGCCCGAAACAAGGACTCTTGTCAGTCAAATACTTTAAGTCGCCCCCTCGTCGCCGCCCCTCTTAACAGATTCTTCAACGTAAACAATTCTCTGTTCGTGATGTTGTGATCAATAGCGATGGAGTGGGTTGCCAGAGAGGGATGCTCCTCGGCGAAAGTGGATGATTAGGAGGATGTCAGCACCTTTAGTGGACCGTAAGAGGATAACTGGAGAGCTGTCAATAGCAGTGACATTGGCAAAAGGAGGAGTAGGGCGAAATTACTGGTCTGAGCGTTGATTTTTGAAAGCAACAGCATGGTTGTCTGTTCCAGCTGCAATGACGACGATTTAATGTGATTAGCTCCGTGTACCGAATGCTTGACATCGAGTGCTTTGATAATTGACTCTGAGGAGTATTGATGCAATGGATGTGAATTGCTGAATGCGTTTAACATTTGGTGAGGGGGACATTCTTGCAGGGATGGTTGAGGACATGAGACGAGCGATTGGAGGTCTAATGAAATTATCAATAATTTGTTGGCAAGCAGTTGCTTTCGTTGGTTGCGAAGCACTTGTGTCATTTTGTCTGTTGTCTCAGTTTCGGAGAATGTGGAGAGTCTCAAGATGAGACTCTCTTGTAACTCTGTCAATGATTTCGGCATAATGCAAGCTTGGCCGGTTCCCCACCGGGAATCGAAAGTAGATCTTCGGCGCGCGACGCACTTACAACTACGCCACGCGAGCACATCACATCTTGACTCTCTATGTACGTTAATTTTACATCCTTCTCGTAGTGGCTTTCAATTCTTGGCTTAAATTGATCATAAAGTGGAGCCAGTGTGTAGTGGGATTTGAATCTGATGTTGCTGCAGCGGTCCTTTCTTAAATTAGCGGCTGTAGGAGGAACGGACGGCATGCTTTTGTAAATGTAGGTTTCTTCACTATTCGTTAATAATTTTGAGCGTATTCTATTCCTTTGCTGAGATTCTTTTCACCAAATTTTGTGCGGTGTTGATTTGCTTAGCTTGGTCATTCTGGGCTGAGCGGAGTCGCTGTACGAGTATATCAACGTGAATCTTCACATGGTTAATTGCAAGCAGAGTATGCGATTAACCTTAATTAAAGACTTGAGCAACAATAGCACACTAAGCGGCATTTGGTGAGAAACACTTATGACAGGCTTTGATAAAAATGGGCTTAAGTCTGGTGGAGACTACTAAGTATTTCAAATCGCCCCCTTTAAGGCGGTCATGAGGGGTTATGGATTTGCTGACGGATATGCAGAACCTGCGAGCTGCGAACTGTAAGGCAGTCAGCTAGTTAATCGCTATCAATTTCTAAAATTAATATTTGGTGTGACCTTCAAAATGTCTTCTATGCAGCGTGTCAATCTCCTACTAAATTGTAAAAAAATTTTTTGGGAAATATTTTTGAAGGAAATTTCATCCGGCCTCATTGATCTTCTAAAAACTTAGCGGAGTTCAAAAAACTAGGCCGCCTTTTATTCAGATAGTGCAATAGATGCTCCATAAAATTAGGATAGGGCACTGTGATGGCCTGTCCAAAAACTCAGCCCAGGCGTGTTGAGCCATGACGATGTTTGGATCTTTGTCAGGATGGGAGATTTGTTCCCTATTTATAATGACTCCCATATAAACTGAAAAAGCAATGTAGTCCTGTGTCGTCCTTTTTTTAAAAATCCAACTCCCTTGCCAGTCACACATCCCCAGTGAATCCGCCTTCCCATCATACGCCACAACCACCAGTAAAATTGCCGTTCTTTGGCAGACTCTCTCCTGTCTCGAGCAGAGATCGCTCTGCTGAACCGAAGCAGATCCTCGCGGTTGCGTGCGACAGTGTGTTCGTAGTTGATTCGCCGGTCCACTGTTCTACGCAACATTGTTTAACAATGCGTTGAGTAATGCCTATTACCCGGCGCATTGGAAAACTGCTGTTGTGCAACCGATCCCTAAACGGGACAAGGACACTTCTATCCCATCAAATCTCCGGTCGATTAGTCTTCTTCCGTGCATAAGCAAAGTCTTTGAGAAGATAGTTATAGACGATCTAAAATATTGGGTCGAGGAAAAGAAAATTTTACCGGACAACCAATTTGGATTTAGGGCGGGGCATGATACTATACATGCCGCGTCTAAGCTGGTGTCCGACATTCAATGGAATAATTGCAAAAAGCAAGCCACGGGCGCCTGTCTAGTTGACTTGGAGAAGGCCTTCGACACTGTATGGTTAGAAGGACTTTTCCTCAAGATGGTCAGATACGGCATTAGTAAACCACTGCTATATATGATCTATGACATGATCACAGGAAGAAGATCGTCGTCATGATCGTCGTGAAGAATGGCAACGTAACTTCTACCACGGTCTTTAATATAAAAAATGGTCTGCAACAGGGGGCAGTTGGCTCGCCGATTTTGTTCGCGATATTCACTAGCGATCTTATAGGTTCTATGCCGCCCTTAATAGCGTACGCCGATGACATCATTGCGTACAGATCAGGTCCGAAGGCCGAAGTAATAAATACCCTCTTGCAACGTGACTTCGAGAAAATCCAGCGATTTTGCGACGACTGGAAGTTGCAAGTCAATTTCCGGAAGTGTGAAATCATCCTCTTCAGGACGCCGCTGTCCAAGGCCTCAGGGGATACAAAGAGAAACTGGCGTAAGTTTCGCATAGTGGACTCGCAGGGACGGCCGTTAGCGGTGAAAAGTGTAGTCAGGTATCTTGGCATTTGGTTGGATCAGTACCTATATTTCAACAGACATATAGATGCTGCTCTGACAAAAGCCAAAAAGACCTTTGCTGTGGCAAGGGGGTTGTTCTACAGCAGCCAACTTGATACCAGATTGAAGGTCATCTGCTACATGGCCCTCATTCGGCCAGTCATGGCGTACGGTTGTCCAATGTGGTTCAACGTGAGTTCTTCCCAGATGGAAAAGATGAGGGTGTTCGAGAGGCAGTGTCTTCGGGCCTGCTTCCGGTTGTATCAAACACCTGAATCCCAGTACAAGAAATTCTATCCCAACGAGGTCTTGTATAACGAGGCAAAGGTGATTAGGATAGATAATTTCATTATTAAGCTGATTCGAAGGCATGTGGCACGGGCTATGACTTCGACTAACAGTCTGATCTTTGGGGCCTACTACCCCAATGAAATGTACCACGAGAGTGTGCGTCTTAACGGCTTCATCCCTCCTGAAGCGTTCCTCTATTTAGACATGAAAGGCCTAATCCAGGATACGGAAGGATGTCCTATTATCTTCCATGTCGTACGTCGAACAGTGGACCGGCCACATCACTCTTTTGGACATTCGAGTGGCAGATCACTCTTGATTTCTTTAGTTCCTAACATGATTAGATGACGGCAAGTTTCTAGGTTTTGCAGCAACTATTCGACTTGTCCACGACATCGGTTCCAAGACCAAGACCAACAGTTTAATAAGAACCCACAAGGACGTTGATTTGATGCGAAGATTGCATCTTTTCACAATCTTTCTGATATGTGATCCGAATTTCAGTTTAGCTTACAGGCGACAAGTTCATGGTTATTCAAATAATCCGGTTGTTTGGTAACATTACTAAATTAATCCATGTCAACCAACTCTGACTCCAGAGGCTTTAAAATTGAGAAACAGATGTGCCATCAGTCACATCGTGCAATCATTCCCCTTCCAAAATAGAAGCTCATACATCCCTACAAAAACGTTGTTCCCTATGGATTGCATCGTTGTTTCGTTGAGAGCCTAAAAGCATTAGAATCCCACAGGGCTCTCAAAGGCATAATAAATCCAAGGAACATACACGCCTGAGTGTTTTTCCGCAGCGTGCAAGCTCCATTTGAAATGCAAATTCTCAAAACCAAATCCCAGCAGTTGGGTCCGTCATCCTGCAGCACTCTGCAATGCACCAAAATCTTAAGTGTCCTTCAGTAATCCTCCGTGCGCTCTTCAGTCTTCACGTCATCCAATCCGGAGTGCCCCCACCATGAGAATATCTTGTAAAATTCAAATTTAATTGTTAGATGAGAACGTTCCACTTGACACAGTTGGTGAGATAATTTTACTACAAGCTCATCCCCCCGCCCCCGCTTTATGTTTTTGCACAAGGGATCCACTGCTAAAATTAGTTGAATAACCATTTCCAGGACAATGACGCTCCGAGCTGGCAAAGCAAGATTCAGGATAACTCGTTTTATGCGAGCGGGCAGATGGTAATTGCGTTAAGCAGCACCAGCAGCAACTTGTCCCCGTTCCGAATGAGGACTCTACACGGTGCAGGTGGAGGGTGGTCCTTTTGTGTGAAATCTTTTGTTTTGTCTTGGTTTTTGAAAGTTTTGGATGTTTTATGTGTGCACTAATGCATGAGCTTTTGATGTAAGAACACGCCCGCAGTAAACTTTTGCAAGACGCAGTCCGATGCATAGCACTGTCCAGCATGTTACACAACGACAACACAACACACGCCACACAAACAAACACAATCATTTGGGTAATTATGACTAACGTGCGATTCTTTCTCTCTTCCATCATCAACCCCCATAACCATCCGGCTGTAACGTCACTCAATCACATATCCGGTGAACACGCTCATTTAACTTTAAACCAACACGTGTAAATAAATATAAATTTTCAAATAAAATCAAAAACACGAAGAATGTCAATGTTCTTCTTCCGCTTGCATAATCTTCAGCGTGCTGAGGAGAATAAGCGCAAAAAACGCGTCGAGCGACAGCGGCAACAGCAGCGCCAACGGCGCGGTGCCAAGGTGTTTCGATGTGTCAGCGACTCAACAGGGCACCTCACGTTGGCACCGTCGCGGCTCTTCGAAAAGACGCCAATGAGTCCGTCGGATAGCCTGGACGAGATTGCACTGCAGATACCAAGGTAAGCGATTCCGTATTGTCGTGCGTGAGTCAATAAATGATTTAAAGGAAAAATATTAAAGTGACTTTTTTTTGTGTGTATTGTATACAAAGTGAAACAAAAAACGAAAAAGTAAATGTCCTTTGGGGTTTGAATTGAAAGAAGGATTGTTTGTCTTTTTTTGTTTTGAGTGTCATCCGATATTCTTTGGTATGCTAAAGTGCCCATTATGTCCTTCAATGACGACCAAACCACTTAATACTAGTATGACTTACTCCGAATGATTTAAGTTTGTACAAGAGATCCTTTCGAGGCGTTGAATTAACGTTAATGGGAAACAGATAATATGACAAAAAACAAGATGTCGCATACAGTCAACTTTGGCCCTATCCCAAATCTTATTTGCTGCAAACCAGAGGATCTTACACCGCAAAAATGAAAAGTTAAGGTTGTCAGCACCGATGGTGATGGCTTGGCCCACCATAATCGCTGATGGTCGCTAGCCCCTCATACTTGTGAATCGTGGCTTCAAATTTAATGCGACTTTATACCGTGAAACAGTCTTAGAGGCAGTATTAAAGCCTTGGGCAAGCAAACATTTCGATCGGAGACCGTGGGCATTTTAAGAAGACTCGGCACCGCCTCACAAAGTGCGCGTCAACCAAGTTTGGTCCCACACTTCATTTCTTCGACACAATTAATGGCAAATTCTTCTGACGCAAATCTGTTTAATTTCTCTGGCGTGTATTTCGTAGGCGAAGGATGACATTAGAAAAACAAGTTTGAACCATTGAATGTGCCAAAATACCGCAGAACCACTTTCGTACAGCGGTCTTCCTTCGGCCATCTTAAGATCATTATTTGCGCCAATGTTGAAGATATTGAAAACTAATGATGCAATTTGAAAATTGATGCACTCTCCAATATTTTTTGCTTTGGCACAAGAAAACTTATCAACAAATAAAACTGCATTTCAAAAAATTTTGAATTCGAGACATTCGCCCGGTATAAAGGTTGTATGCGTGGGAATTTTTGAACCCAACCCATTCGACTTCTATGAACTAAATCAAATATTGGGTCTATAACTTAATTGTTGCTGCTTTTAAACGTTTTGAAATTACTGCTTAAGTGACACAAAAAGATTCTACGAGTTCTTCTTGTGTTTGGCAACAATCTTCATGGATTAATGCTTCTAGTTATTTATCTTTGACGTTTCTTGGCTGCCCAGGACGTTCGTCTTCTTCCAAGCCAAAATCACCACTTTTAAATCATGGAAACCACTTTGAGTGTGTAGTGGAAAACCAATGAAAATATAACAATTTGAAGAAAAAGTAGAAACCCGTCCGTGATAAAGTGCGAGGTGTCCCGTCCGGGAGTCGAACCTAGACCTTCTGCGTGTGGGTCGACGTACTTACCCACTTCGGCACGGCGACCACCATAAACTTTCACCAAAATACAATGACTTTCGGGAGCAGTTTTCTTCAAGTTAAAGTAACGAAGAAAAATTCCCAGCAAAAACACTATTTCAGGCATAACGTTCAACATATTTGAGTGAATAAAAAAATTATTGTTATTTACGCTTGAAATGAGTGACATATACTGAAATGACGTACAATGACAGTAGCTTTCTAACGCATGTTCCAATGGAATAATAACAATGGATAGGTACATTATGCCATCTCATAGCAAACCATACGAATTAAGTTATAGACCCAATATATAGCGTTCAGTCAATCATTATGCTTACCTTCCTTAGATGATCACTTGGTTTGGTTTTACACGCAGCTCGTCTTGAGAAAGTTGAAGCAATGTAGGTTTCCCTAACTCAATGTTTACAGCTGGTCTGTCGAGTCCTTAAATGTAAAAAGATTGTTTGAAGACATTAAACAAGAGAAGCGTTTGTTAACATTAAAAGGAATGAGTTCCGTTTCCTTAGACAGAATTGTCCACAAAAATCGATTATGCGCTCAGCGGCGTATAGTACTATTTCGTTTTCTATAACCGACCCGATATATTGTCAGTTGCCTACAATTTCACAACTCAAGCCTATATATGTTCATCTCCGCTTGAGTACCCTATCTCAATTTTATGATTGCAAGGACCATATATGCTGTACTTACGCTTAACAAGTACTTGCCATAGAATAGCATGCATAGAGTGCACCGAGTTGTCATTAATGGACAATGGGAAGAAATTAGATTTGCAGGACATTTCTCCTAAAAGGACTCTCAGTCATCTATTATAGCGGCCTGCGAGTCTTGGCGCTATAATATATGACTGAGATGATTAAAGTCAAGTTACATCCAGAGCCTAAGGAAATAGCGATTTATAGGAGATATCGACTAAAGCTGTTTGTGAAGTTGGAAAAGACTGATGCCTTCGTAAGACTGAAGGTTTTGTTGGCAGTGATGTTGGGATCTGGATAAATTTGGTGTTGAACAAAGTTTGTCGTCAGATGTCTCTCAATAGTAATGCCTTTGTATTAAGTGCATCCTATAATATTGTAACATGTGTAAAATGTAGTCTGTAAGGATTCATTTTATTGGCAGGCGTATAGAAAATCTGATTTAAGTGAGGAGCTATTAACGTGAAAAAATTCGGAACTTTATTTTCCATTTTTACTTTTTAATTATAAAAAGAAGTAAGACAAAGTTGCCTGTAATACGCTTGTAGGCAAATTTTGCATTGCATTGTACCATATGCTATGGCCGTTGTAACTTATAACAGCCTCCAGAGTAAAAACAGAACAATGGTCATTTCTCTGAATGAATAAAAAAAATATTTTGTTTGTCAATCTACTGCAGAATATACATGTGCTCACTGGCGTTTCGTGGGTAAGTACGTCGACTCACACGCCGAAGGTCTAAGGATCCATTCCCGGACTGAATATCTACCATATGACAAAACTCAAAGAGCACTGATTGTCTAACATATGAAAAGTTTCTCAAATCATGCCGTTAAAAGTCAGCAAAACAACTGCAGGTCTCCTCTACTCGTGAGGGAGTAATAACACGCACAACACGAGTAGTTGCTGAAGAAGCTAGAACCTGGTCCCTTTCGGACTGGAATGCGAATCAAGCACTCAAACAGAAAATATATGTGAAGGTTTGCTTTAACTCTGAAATTTGATGATGGTACCAAATACATAGCCTGGATAAACGAAAGTTAAATCAAAGTTGAAAGCTGGAGTTGAAAGCACAAAGAAAAAAAATCGAAACTAATTGGCATGTCAGTTCATTCTTGTAAATCGTTAAAAGAAAAACATAACCAAAACAAATTGGGTAGCACTACAACTCACATTGGACTTATGCCAATTTAGCAGAAAAGCGCGTTCTGCGTGCCGTGCTGTTGATCTCTCACAAGCAAAGACGTACAGTTTGTTTACGACTTCGAACGGCAACATTTTCACAAACTTTTCAGAGGCAATTAATATTTGCCAGTAAAGCGGAAAGGGTGGTACCATGAAAAATGCCAAATGTTCAGGTCTGGTATCGAATCCGGAACGTTCAGCGTGTGAGTTGAGTTGACATACTTACCCACTGCTGCCTGAAAAGGAACCTCTAAAAATATATTAACTTAGCTTTCTAACTCTAAACATGTGAAGACTGCTATTCCTGTTTCCGCCTTATGTTAAGTTTTCATCATATCTTTATTTTTCTTGTGTAGTGTTGCCACATTAAACACAGATTTTATTGAACTACACATAAACATCGTTGTTTGGAAAAAATTGTCAGCACATGGCTCTTAAACGCAAAATCGATAAAAGTATAATTATAATCTGGCAACGCTGTAGCTTATGTGAATATTGATATCTTAAGTAGGAAAATGTTGTTAAAATCTCTTTTTCTTCGTGATAAGATATTTATGTTTTGAAATTTCAAAAACTAACGTCAGGCAGAAGAATACCTATTTTTTCGCACATATCGTCATATGTGATTCGATTTCTATTGCCCGTCATCAGACGCTTAATAAAGAGATTCGGTTCGTTCCGTTCTAGCAGACATTCACAAACAGAAACTCAGTCCATTAAACTTTTCGCTTTAATTCATGTAGCAACGGTTCAAAATTATTTGCTAATGAAATCTCTAGTTTCCTAACATACCCAAGCTGTTTAGTTTCCGAGGTCGCTCAGTTTCTTCCACTTTTATTTTTTCTAGTGATTGGTCGAACTTGGCGAGGTTCATCTCAAACATACAATTTATCAGATTAAACGATACTTAGCTATTTTTCTACTTAGAGTATTGTCTTCCTAAAACTCAAAAAATGGTCACAGCAACTTGAAGCACTCCCTTCTTCTTCTACTGAAATAGGAGATGAAACTATGAGCATAATTTTCGAATTTTTCATACAAATTTCCATTGAAAAATTTGGTATTGATAATATCTTATCTTATCGTCAAAAACCTATAATATGGTCAGATGTTATCAGAGTCAACACATTTCGGAGCAAATATTTTCTTCAAACACCAGAAAAAAAATGCCTGTCAATGGTTTCCTCTTGATGGATTAGTATCAGGTAATGGTCAGCATTTTGCTACACCTCCAAACTGCCGCCACGCTAATTGATCAGAGCATTGCATTACAGGCCCATCTCTGAAACAGTGCAGCACGCAACACATCTGTCTCAATTTTAGCCTAATTAAAGCCAACATCGTCCTGCACTAGCGAGTAATTAAATCAATTTTCGTGACACTCTGGGACGGAAACTTCGGATCCTCCCCACTGTCTGTACAGTGAAGCAATTCAACCCAACAATTACCGGTCAGATGCATCTGCCCGCTGTCAGCTAAATTATCCTTAATTTGCATCATTTTAACTGCAAAGCCATATCAGCTACATTCTCTAGTTTGCCGGACATCGAAATCGCATTACGAGCCGCTGGGGCAGTGACCAGTGTCTCTGCAGGAGGCAAAAAACAGCGAAATTTAACGTTGACACGTATAATCAATTATTAAGGCTTCAAGCCGACCGAATAAATTCATGAATTTAATCGAGTCACTGTTGAGTGCTTGTCACTGTATCACACCGCTGCCGGCGCGCTTATGCTGATTGGAAGCGAAGCGTGTAAAAGCTTTTTAGAGGCTGACCGATGTGAAAACGTCGAATAATTCGTTGATGGCGTGTACCAGGGACGGAATGTTCAATTATGCCCGAACTTCAAGCAGACAGAGGCCAACCGGGTGGACGGCCAGACATCCTGTCAGACTTCTCGGAACTGATGATTTTATAATTTGCATTAGCCTGCTCAGAGTTATCGTCCAGCCAAAATGGAAATTAGTTTCGGGAAAGAATTAAAAAGTATTTTGTCACAGCATTCCTGGCGGGAGTTAGGAGATGGGCAGACTTTTGCTGAACGCATATGCTGTGACAGACAGCCATTATTTATGGATGGAACTTGAAGAGTGCGTTACTCATATAGTTTGGAGCATTTGGGTACGATACACAACTTGAGGGACTTTCCCGCAAAGTAATGAGAACTTTAGTCAAACGAAAAGTTAGCTTGTTCAGGGATAACTAAACATTCATTGTGGTGTTAACAAAAAACTCCCTTAAAGTTAGCTGTAGTTCAGAAACTAGAGTAGCGAGTGTTAGAGAAATTTTCCATAAAGTTTTTAATTGTATCTTTTAAAAAAACACGTATGTGGGGTTTGAGTCATGAATCAACGGCAGCGGTCATCAGGGGTGACGAACGAGCCGATATTAACATCCAATTACATAGGCCAGTGCGTTTCGCGTTGATAAAGGTATGTAGGTCAGCATGAGGAATCATCAAAGCGGTGTCGTCGTCGTCAACATTTGTTTAAATCATACGCTGCATACTACGGAGCGGAGCGAGTATGGAATCTAAGATAAGAAGCATGCTGAAACTAGGCGGCAAGTCAGTTCGTCGTAGTTGTTCATCGATGACTGTCAACAACTCGTGGCTCAACCCAAGTTGCTGGTCCCGATTCTTGATTATAATTATTTTGTAAAATTCTGTAAATTAAGCACTTTAATAAAATAATAATAAGTTCCTTCATATATACTGTGGGCAAAGAAAAGAAAATTGTGGTCGCCGTGGCTTAGTGGTAAGTGCATCTACCGCCACGCAGAAAGTCTAGGTTCGATTTCCGGACGGGACACCTCGCATTTTTTAAGAGCACCACCTCTTCCGAGTTCTCGAATCTCGTCTTTCGGAGTCGGCAAAAAACTGTAGGTCCCTTCTACTCGTGAGAGGACAGTAGCCCGCACAACACGAGTAGTTATTGTAGAAGCTAGGCCCTGATACCTTGTGGGCTGTGGTACCAGTCAATTATTATTATTAAAGAAAAGGGAAATTATTTATAACTCATAGAAATCTTCTCTTTTACTTTCAAGACATGCTTCATAGTCCTCCTTCTGTTTACCTTTTGATTTCTTCTTCGACATCAATTGAAGTTTATGACTGCGTTTCGTTTTTAGCACTCTCTCGGCGCTCTTTCAATGTTTTGTTCCACTCATAAAATGTGGGTTCTGACACATCTGCAAAACGTATTAATATTTTGAGACGAAATTTGGTCAAGATGTCTAGTGCAATAGTGACGACTTCATAAAAAATCATTTGTCTCTCAAAAATTAAATTTCAATTCTCGGCATTTCTACATCCTGTATAGATGTGAGTTTCTGAAAATAAATTGGTAAGGCAATCAGTTGCTTTCTGATATCCCGGAAGAAAGACCGGATTTCGTTTTTGTAAACTATAAGGCAACTTGCTGTCTTTAATATTGCTGCAATAAGCGAAACTATTATTAATTGAATCTGTCTATGCGCTTGTCTTTTTATGAAAACGTGAAACGTTTTTGCAACCCTAACTACAAATTTTTCTGGGAATCTGTTGGCTACGTCAAGGATTTTATTGTACGCTCTTTAATGTACGCAACAATTTTCGTCCATTTTTGAAAAAATATTCATGTCTATAATTCTTTCTCACCCTTCAAACGGTTACGAATGTAGATGTTGGTTCGGAATATCCCCTTTTTAGTATTTACTACACAAAACTAATTTTCTCAAACGAAAATAAATTCAAAATCGCTCCATCTACTGGCTATAGTAAACGGAAGTAAATTTTTAAACATAAGGTTTTTTTCCAACTTCTTGATTTGAACCACTACAAAGCTATTGTGCTCCAAATTTGACGACAAAATGTGCCCCCCTCCAGGTCTTGCAACTATGTGGCCAAATGTGTAAAAACAAATCACAATCTGCTGCCGGTGTTGAACAATTTCATTGACAATATTCAGTCGACAATTTGAAAAAAATAAATTTTGATGTGACATGAACAACACCGAACCAGCCCGAAGAGTATTCATCTCGGAACCAGTGCAACACTGCAATAGAGGACGCGCATACCCCATAGCTCACACAATTGGAGAAAATTACCTCAACCATCATAGTGTACGAAATTGGAGGAAGCTGGTTGCGGATCGTGCGAGCTGGAAAGGCGTGTTGGTTGAAGCCCAGGTTCACCCCAGACTTTAGCGCCCTATAAAGAGAACGAGATGTAGAAATATGTGAATTGGATTTCTCGATGCAAAAAGTGGAGTGAGGCCACGTTTATTGTGGATGGTATCAAAAGGACACCGAATCAGAAAAGCTTGCCAACTACAAATCTAACCAAGCCAATTAAACAGCTGTATCACATGAAATGTTAAAAGTCTTTGTAAGAGGTTAAAAGTCAAAATTTCTTTTTTAAAATATTTTATGTATCTAAAATATGAATTTTGACGTGTATAATCTTCTTCCACCGTAGTTTTATTTTAAATTCCTTTGAACTCTTCTTGGAAAAGATGATAATCACTTGCAGACATTTCAGGAGAGTACCATGGATGCGAGAAAGTATCCAATTCCATGTGGAGCAGCGTTTACACTGTTACGTGTAGTGACGGTGTGGTGCCGTCTTTCGCACAATGTCTCGCATTATTTCTATTCGGTCTGTATCCACTATTCCTCGTAAAATGACATCTTCAAATACCATTTCCGATTTCACCCGATTCTTTCTCTCGAATAGATTTTACCAAATAAACGCCATTTGAGCTTATAGTCTTCGTTTACTGCTATATTCACAAATGGGTCATTTATTTTGTTGGTTGTCAGGGATAGACAAATCAGGAGAAGGGTTTTTGAAATGACAATAGCGTCATATAAAAGTTCCTTGGACACAACGACTTTACTTGTTCGTTCTGCTCTGTTGTACTTTTTTCTACAGATATTCATGAAACAGCTTGTAATTGATTACTAGGAAAAAAGTCGGGCATTTCAATCTAATGTATCTCACCCAAAACTGTTTCGAAATGATTGAACAAAGTATTCAAAGTCACCGGCACAAACTTCCAAGTGATGGTCCGTATTTTCAGTGGCTCTGAGACGTAATTGAGGTTCAATGTCCTTAATGTGTCAAGTTGTCTCATCCGTTAGTTCTTGAATCATTCTTGGCTTATTGACGTGAACTACTTCTTTTAAATATCCTTAAGCTAAGAAATTCAACATTCTCACGACGTAAACACGCAAATTTCTTGCTTAAAAGAGTCTTTGTGTCCTTTGCTGTGTTTTAAGCGGCAAGTCCTTAGTCACATCATCAATTTCTGGCTACAGGAAGTTCATTATAAACTTGCGAACACCGTTCACGATAACTGCTTGGCCGACCTCATTTTTGAAGAAGTACTGCCCGATGACGGCGACAGTCCAGAAACCGCACAAAACAGTCCGTCTTTCTGGATGAATCTGTTTTTCAACAATCACCCTTGGATCACCTTTTTTAATTCTCCAATTTTGCTTGTTAATAAATTCATTTCCATTCCATCCCCTTCATGCACTACGTGCATAAATAACAATAACTCGTCAGGGAACTATCCAACCTCTAGTAGATATAGCCAACTGTCAGCCAGATTTTTAACAACGTTCAAATTCCGCATTTGAAAAAACATACAAGCAGCAGATACAGGTAATGGTCGCCGTGGCTTACTGGGTAAGTGCGTCGACCCATACGCAGAAGGTCTAGGTTCCATTCCCGGACGGGGCACCTCGAATTTTTTCACGGCACCACCTCTTTCGAGATGCTGACAACACTCAAAGAGTATCAATCGTCTATAAAAGGCTTCTCACATCTCGCCGTTCGGAGTCGGAAAAAAACTGTAAGTTCCTTCTACTCGTGAGAGAGCACTAGCAAGCACAACACGAGTCGTTGTTGTAGAGGCTAGGTACTGGTCACTTGTGGGCTGTAGTGCCGCTCAATTATTGTTATTACTAGCAGAAACAAATAGGACTCTACGCACTATAAGCAACTGTAACAATATGAACAGAAAGTAAGACATTAAGGACATGTCGGACGTTTGCACTTCATTTCTATAAACGAAGAAGTGATCCCAACATTCGAATCAGCGCCATGTGAAGTCCTTAAATATGCCTCAAACGTAATCTCGAAGTTCATGAATTTGGCGGATTCAAGTAGCGTCAGATAAATACTGCTGCTGCACCCTGCATACTTTTGCTTTCTGATAACATTTTTAATCTGTTAGTTGGAGCCTTTGGTACCCAAATCTTGTCAATGATATTTCCCGCTGAACCAAACCCTTAACAAGTCCAGTGCTATTCGAGACCCGCTTTTACAAACGTGGAAACTATATGATCACAGCTGAAATTAAGCTACAATCGTCAGAAATTTTTCGTTACTTTTGAATCCGTACGACACATTACTACAACAAGTACCTAGACAGAGCTCCAAATCCCACAAGAGTATTCAACAAGTTCTCATGCTTAAGCCTACATCACAAGAACGGATGTTCGCCCTTCCTCTCGCCATCTCGTTGTGCTTCCCATCAACACTCGCCATTAATTTCAATTTTACAGCTCCCCAATCGCGACAGTCGCATTCGGCATGTACCACTGAATTTATTTTATTCTCAGGTTCGTGCTTCCAACACTTGCCAAAGAAAAACAATTCCGAAACGCACCCCGCCCCCGTCCGTCCGACAGCGACTCTCAAATACAATTACCATAAACAACGCCGCCACAATACAAACAATAACTGCGTGTACTCCCAGAAAGACAAACAGATTTCACACCCCACAAGGCGAATAAAAGTCTCGCCAGCCGAAGAATAAACCGAAAACACACAAAATCTCCCAACTGAGATCTGGGCACATCACCGTCACCGCAGCCGCAGCCGCAGCCGCAATTTAATAAATCCCCGTGTTCCACAAAGTTTAGTGCCCAACCGAACGACCGCCATTTCGCTAATTCCATTCCCAGGTGACTGAGTTTCCCCCGGCGTGAGGCCTGACCACTCCCCGCCCCCGGCTGTAGTCCTAATAAAATAAAAATCAAAAGCAAGCGAAAAGCAACGGGAAAGAAAGCAAAAAAGGACCCCAGGCCATCTAAGTGTGTTAAGATGCGATGTCCACCTCCTTTTCGCTTCCTGCTAAAGCCAGCCGTCTCTCAATGTATCACGTTTCTTGGCAGGCACGCGTCAAGAGATGGATGGGCCTTTGGCTGATGGATTTCTCACCTCCCTCACTCAGGAGGGGAAGAGACGTGGGCCAACGACATGAAATGTCACTCTCGATATCCTTTCTGCCTCCTGACACAATCAGCTCAACCGTGAGTCGGGTGAGCGTAGGGGACTTGGTCTAGTGCTGATGAGCGAATAATGCGAAACGAATTGTATCATAATTCATCTCAGCCCACCCACCCCACCCACCGACGGCGAAGGAAGAAAAGCATTTCCCTCAAGAACTTCATTTTTCAAGCACTCCATCGCATGAGTTATTAATTTCGGGGTCGTGCCACCCCCGGCAACGAAATCCAAAGTCCCGACAAATTAGGGACTTAAGGTGTGTGCTATACGGCCCTGCGAGTGTGTGTTATTAGCACATAACTCATTGTTGATGAGAGAGCGCAGGATTTGGCCCAGAATTAATGTGCACGTACGCTGAGCCTGGGCATATAAAAGTTTCAAGGAAGCAGCGGAATGCCTCGGCATTCGGTGTCCTTCATTATCTTCCGTGAGCAGTGTAATAAAATTGTGCTCATGCGGCGCAAGGGATTTTCTAGCAAATTTGTAGCCTCTCGCTGCTGAAGGGTTACACTCGACAACAGATGGAGGCCTTGTATGTCGGCTGCTTGTGTGCGTGCAGAAGTGCGTTATCTTTTGGGCGGAAAACTGCGGCGGAAATTTACTTTCAAATTATTCCGGATTACCTGGCATCTTAAGGAGCGATTATAACTTTGCCCCGTTGATGAATTCTGGGTTCTGAATTCTGTTCGAAATTTTGATTGGTTTTGAACATGAATTCGGATGCGTCGAACAAAAGGGATTGGCACTGGTGGAGCAACGAAATTGAAGTTCATTGCGCTGAGTTGAGCTGGAACTGATTCTTTTCGAAACGGTTTCCACAGCATGAGACCTCGACTTCTTTTCCCTACAATGTTTGGATTAATTTATTTCTTGAGTGGAATCCTTGAATGCTTGCATCAATATTTAAGGTTCTTGAATAAAGGAACGCAAACGAAATGCTACTCCTTGATTGTTAAGCAAGGGCTTCAAATAAATTGGGCAGGTGCAAGTCACACTCGCACAAAAAGGGCTTCGCTTTTATTTTCGTTCTTAATAAAAAAAAAAATACATAGCTGGAATATTTAAATAATATATGAACCGAGTAGCATTCATTTCGTGGTTTCAAGTTGAATATGCTGGCATTTGATGTCTGCTAAACTCATTTGTCATTTGTAGAGCTAATGTGGTTAAGACATTATTTGGCATTTATTACACTGGATCGCTTAGCACTCGGAAAACGATTCCAACTTGTTGAAAAGTTATACAAAATTGATGACTCGAAAATAATACTTTTTTGCGCACAACGCAATGATTACGGTCTTCATAGCCGACCGTATATGCATGCAATCCGTGAAATTGTGAAGAAACTTTAAGAGAGTGAAGTCGTTATTGATGCCGTAAGGTCTTTTTTGCCTCATGGTAATTCACGTTCAGTTGAAAATTTTACAGCTGTAAGTGCAAACCTTGCTTATGATCTGAATTTATCGATTTCCTAGGGTTCGCAGCAATTGAACATGACGTATCGTATTGATGTATCCTTATGCTTATAAGGTTCAACTTAAGCAATAACTGAAGCCTGCTAACGTACATAAAGGACGCAGAAAATTCCGAAGTGATCGAAGAAAGGCCATCGCATTCAGACAAACTGAGTGTTTGGTGTGATGTATGGCCAAGTGTTGGCATTGGCCGAAGATTGATCACAAGTTGGATGTGAGAAACTTCCTAGTAGCGTTGTTTGAATTTTTTGCGACGTCAATTGTCAATTGTGCCAAAATCATGCGATCTTACATCGTTTTAATTTTTTGTTGTGCCGCCACATGTTCTAATAATACTCAAACTTTTGACGCATTAAAAACCAACGTTACTGAAGTCATGGAAGAGATGCCACCCGAAATGTGCCAGAAATTGCCCACAAATTACCATAAAAGAATTGGATGCTCTAAATCTTCTCAAGGCCAAAAATTAAATAGTTTTGTTTTTCAATTTAAATGATAAGGTTAAAATTTTATCAAGCAGTTGTCGATTTATCGAACCCAATTTTGAATAACTCGGGCCCACACTTTAGCAGAAATGGTCGCTAGTTTGCGTTCGACCTTGACTCTGAGCACTTCCAAAGTCGTCAGATTGTTGACATTAACCAATGACTTAACGTAGCTGAACAGAAAATAGTCAAACGGCGTAAAATCGCACGAATAAGGCGGCAAATCATGTTTCTTGAGATACCACGCTCACTTTACTTAATAATTGAGTGGCACTACAACCAACAAGGGACCAGTGCCTAGCTTCTACGAAACGAGTAGAAGGGAATTACAGTGTTTTGAGATTTGAGAAGCTCTTCATAGACAGAATGTTGTCAGCAACTCGAAAGAGATGGTGCCGTGAAAAAATGCGAGGTGTCCCGGCCGGGAATCGCACCTAGACTTTCCGCGTGGCGGTCGACGCATTACCACTACGCCACGGTGACCACGCACAAAATCAATTAAAAAGTGTGTTGTGTGGCGTGTGGCACCATCCTCTTGAAACCGCGTGTCGTCCAAGTCCATATTTTTCGATTCGGGCCAAAAATAGTCTGCAATCACGATCGTTAGCGTGGGCGAAAAAATATGCCCAAACAACAGGCCAAAGCATTATTTATTTTTGGAGATGAAGTGGTGATTCTTTAAGCACGTGTACATTTTTACCGACCACTAACACATATTTTGCTTATTGACGAATCAGAAATTTAGATCCGTCATTGAAGATGAAGATGATTTTGGGACGAAATTCACAGTTTAGCGCATCTTCTTCAGAACTCAATCGGAGAACGTACATATGTCGCTTCAAATGATCCATCGATTGAAATTCTTGAGTCAGCTTGCTCTTGCATGGCTACAAACCAAAATCATTATGCCGAACGCTCCATAATGTGCTCTGAGTGATGCCCAAGCCTTGATCACGCCGGGGAGTTGACTGATTTCGATAGTTTTTTGCAGATGCATGAACGGCAGTGATATTTTTAACACTTCGACCAACCCGGTGTCTCACTGAAACAGCAACATCACCCAATGAATATCTAACCTCAAGGTATTGCTTTAAGCTTGTTATTTCTATTTTACTAGGATAAGAACTACGACCGAAAATTGGAGTTAACACTCTTAAAGTTGGGGTTATCAACTCCGAATTTTGGTAGAACAGTTTTATAGTTTGCAGACGTTGCTCGTTCGTACTCGATCATTGTGAAAATTGTGAGTTTACTGAATAAATTTAGAGTGACAGTATTTTTACTTATAAAAGAGTGCGTTCGCGAATTAAGTTCAATGTTGTTAAGTTCCTATCGAAAAACCTTTTGCTCGCAATTACTTTTCAGAAGAAGAAAACTTTAATTTGTGTCCTAAAACGAACAATATACACATTCATCTTCATAACACATCACTCAATAAGTACCGGGACATATAGGGGGCGCCAATAAAAAAAATAACATTAAATTAACAATTTTTGTTAGTGGCTCCCCCTATATGTCCCGTAACTTATTGAGTGATGTGTTATATGACCTGTACTTAAATGGCCTTAAACTTTAACATTCATATCCTAGTATTGCATGCTGGGTAATATGTCAGACAGAGAGACACTCCCAAACAAAAAGATTCGTTTGTGCAAACGAAACCATAAAAACTACATTGGATTCCTTAAAAGAATGTCAACAAAAATTATTAAAATCACTTCGAGGCAAAAATTCTGTTGAACGTCATCAACGGATTCCAGGATAAAAACTATCAGCTTTAAGACTTTCATTAAAAACTCGAGTAAATATTGTAAATTCAAAAAATTCCCTAGAACTGCACAGCCGGATGTCATCTAAGGTAACGTCGCACGTCAGGAAGTGGTCAAAGAGATGATACCCCCATCGAAAGCCAGCAAGCATATAATCAACCTCAGGGATTAGGGAGGACAGAAGGAAAATGGAGAAGGAAAAACTTTTTACTGACAGTTTGACTTTTCGTCGTCACCGGCGATATCTAAGCTATCCCGCCGTGACACAGTTCCACCCACCAAACTGGTGAATTGGTGTCTGCGCCGCGCGCTTGCCGGAAACTAGTCTGCAGTTTTCGGTGACATGGGTACACCATAACCATCAGCAGCGACTCCCAACGCTTTCTAGGAAATCCGGTGGTAAAGCCAATTTCATTACCCTCTGCAACATACTTTCAACTGGCAAAAAAATGTGCCACCACTTCCATCACCAGGTGGGAGGGTAAACAGAACAAACAAAAAAAATACAGTGAACGCACTGAAAACTTAATTTCAAGTCCCCCTCCTCACAACCCATTTAACGTTTTCCGACCAGTTGGGTGGCCGGGAAATAGAAGTGAGTTCAGTGGAATGCCTCCTCTGGCATCCTAGTGCTGAGTGGTATCACAACGTATCCTTATCGCCGCCCCATGCCACTGGAGGTGACACGTTTCTGATGTGTACAGAGGAAACAACGGGGCTAGTGTGTATGCAGGATGCCATTCCGTAACTTGTTTCGACGTCGGGCCGACTGCTATGCAAAGGATGTGCGGGACGGGGACTGGCGTTTGATGGGGCGGTTCTTGTTACTTTGCCTGTCGCTCGATGGCTGGTCCATGGGTGATGAGTGTCATAATGAAAGCGTTCGCACAGGAGAACGTGCGCTTGTGTGTGTTGTGGGACGCAAAAGGGGTAGAGGGAGGTAATGAAGTTCTTAAAGTGATTTGTTTTGATGCCCAATGATACTGCACTCTACTGAATGAGATGGTGAAGCTTTGCAGGGGTGAGCCGGTGAGCAGAAACTTTAATGGAAAATGGATAAATGAGCTGTGACTGAATGGAGCGAGTCATTAAAGTTTCAGCAGCCCCATTCGGCTGCACTTCAAAGTCAACCTTTCGAGACCTGGGTTGAGGGTGTAGGTGATGGAAGAGTTAATAATTGGTTCTGTTGATCATTCATTCGTTCTTTTGAGGCAAACTGCTGAAAGGTACTTATTTCGGAAATCAATGTTGGTTCTTCAGAAGCTCTTTCAGTGTATACGTGAGGTGAGGCCTGAGAAATTAAATTAGCTTGAGATAAGTTCCAGTATTTCTCGAATTTAAGTTCATCATAGAGCGGCAATGAAGGAGTCTTAACAGAAGAGCGAATTACTTGACGGATTATTGACATCATTAGTAAAGGATGGCATGCAAAAAAGGAATAAAAGTGTGTACACAGAATTCCGCTTAAATATAGTGAGAGGTCGTGTTGTTGCGACTCAGAGCTTAAAGTCGAACGATAAGTTTGAAGCAGTTTCTTCGTGCACAGTTAATATCGGAGATGAAGTGACGGAAGAGATGTTCATCATCGACTAGTTCTAAGTGTTTAGCAACATAACAACCAATCCGTGAATATTATATTGAACCAATAAAAATCGATTGCCTACAAAAATCTACCACCCCACACATATTACGCACGAAAATCTCCTTTCTTCTTACATGCCCTCGCAGCTTAGGGTTGAAAATGTTATATTTTTATTTCGTAGCGCAGAAATACCCGATAGATACATAGGATAGGAAAAATATCCACCCACACATGGAGGATCTGGAGCGGTGGTCGACATGGCAAAATCAATGAAAGCCTTCACCAATTAAAAATGCAAAATCAAAAATAGAAATTTGACCGGAGTGAGAGCTTATTGTATTATTTATGAGTGTGTACATATATTGCAACACATGTACGAAATGATATAATTGGAGGACGATTTAAATGGTGACTGGGTTGATATGGGAAATATTCCACTTCAGTATGAGGAATTCAATTATGGCGGAATTTGTTCGACAGCTGATAAAGAGGCCATGGAGTGGGTCCACAGTTTAGTGCTGATTGCCGGCAGGGAGTGTGAAATTTTTGCCGAAATTTAAACACCAAATGCAGGCGGGAATATAAACCTGCCTCGTAGTTTGGATTGGTAATTGCCCACACCACTGTAATCGAACTGCCGTGGTCGTGAATTAATAGAAGTGTAAATAAAAATAGTGAAGTTTAAGCCTTCACCTCCCTTAGGCCGAAAATTTAACAGAATTTAATGACCGTGAACTTTTCTAAAATTTTATGTTCCTGCTGCCCCCGATGTTGTGACTGAAAACAATTAACTTGAACAGTGATTATAACACTAGGTTCTAGAAATCGGTGAATATACGGATTATACAAGCTTCTTCTTTCTGCCCTGCAGCTGCCCTAGACATGCTCTTGCATATGTTTGTCATTGAAAGTTACTGGAAGATAATAGCTTCCCAGGCAGCTCTTAGGTTAATGAAGCTAAACAGTATATGTTTTATTTGACAGACACTCTGGATACACGGAAATTCCATAAGAAGTAAAACTCTCATACTAAGACTGTTTACAAACCTAAAAAATAATCCAGAGAGCTTTTAAACAAGTACGTTGTTAGAAACCCTGATGCTTTCGAAATTTACAGAGATGGTTATTAAGGGAAGAGGAGACAGGCCCTATGGTCCCATTCTTGGCACTTCATCTTCCCGACTGTTAAAGTGTTTTGTTGACAGGAATAAGTGTTATGCACGAGACTACTAATACGTAGCCCACGAGCCGTTGCATACTGGTATACTGGCACCAGTCTTTAGTTGAGGTGCTCACTCACTGCTGAGACAAATTTGCTAGAATTGTTAAGTCATTCTCTTCCTTCTGACCCTTCCTCTTCAGCGTCTTAACAAACATGTTTGCCACGAGGGTTTTGAATGCAACCCCTCCTTATTGTTGGCATCTAGTAAATCCCCTCAAACAACGCCCACAGCAGGATTTAAACAAATGCGATTGTAGCACGAGCTGATCCCAATCAGAGAGTCAGCTTTTGACTCCTTTTTAACTCACACTTTTCATGGTCATGAATTATTGAATACATTTTTGAAGGCAGCCTCAATACACAAGTAAATACCATCAATAATTTTAGGTGCAGAAACATTTCTAGAAGTGGTGAACTACACAGTGCCATGCTGTATCCACGGAACTTACTCACAGCCCATAAAGGGACGGAGGCTCACCAAAGCCAATCTTCCAACCTTGACATTTTTGGGAACGCTTCTTCCACTCATTGAAACTAAGCTTATCTGGGACTGCAATAACTTTATACTTACAGCAGCGTTTCGGTCTCCTGCTCCATTTCCTTTTCGAGCTTCAAGACTGGGACCTTAAACCCCTCTTAAACCCTCTTTAACAAAGCTTAGCTGTCCAATTGCTCGAAATTTGTACACGGTACTTTGCACTCGCACATTGACATCTTAGAGGCTTTGGTAATGTCTTCCCATTCGTTCACTATCCACGCAGACTAGATAATATGTCAGACGCCAAATTTTTTTTTCTAAGGACGGAAGACTCTCCTTCGCTGCTCTGCTGATACTCCAACATTCGTCTCTGTATAGTAATACTTTAAGAATATAAATCATGCTATTGGTGCCGCGAGTCTTGACTGTAGCTGCCTTGACAAATTAGCATATAATGACAAGAAAAGTGCTGTTTTATGGCAGATCTTTATCAAGCTGTCGTTTATATGGAGTTAAATCTCGAGGTAAACAAACTTCTAATGGACGTTAAAATTCTAGCTGCCAACTTCACATTTTATGTCAGGAGATGTTCGACGGAGGGATCAATTGAGAGCTCTTTCAAATCAGTTAGCTAAGCTTGTTCTCTCGCTCGTTGCGAATGCCTTCACAATAGCCCACTGGGAGCGAGTGGATCGTATTTGTAACCCATCAATTGTACTGAATTGTCGAACATAGTGCCCCCATGCCCACACCTGCCTTTTCTTCTCTAGCACAAGATTGTAGAAACCTCGCGGCAGTACTTTTCCAGATTTAGTGTGCCTTGTAAATCCTTAAAAGAAACTTCATTGTGCATCGCGTTGATCTCAGCCACGCGCACCACAGCTGGATCAGATTTTTCGGGATCCTAAGTTTGCCCATCAAACAGCTTTCTTGAAGTACGCAACATTATAATTCGCAAAATGGTACGCGGCAGCAAAAGCAAACTGTGATATAACATATCGCTCAGAAAGTTCCGGGACATATAAGGAGCACCACTAACAAAAAATATTCATTTTATATTAATTTTTTATTAGTGGCGCCCCCTACATGTCCCGAGATTTATTGTATGATGCGTTATGTTCAATGTAAGTCAATGATGTGTTGTACCTATGTACACCTACCCCTACGTACTTACAAAAGTCTATCCTCCCTCTACTCCACATCAAAATCAATTTTTTATCTCACAAGCTCCACCAATTCTAACTGCTACTAACCCTTCTTGTTTTTCTTTTTTTTTCCTTTTCAGGTAAATATGAGCGGCGAGCATTTGCTACCATTCACCCCTTATAAGTCCGACCTTCCAATCGTATGTATGAATATTTGATTAAATTTTAAGTCCCATCGTATTAATCATCAAGCACGTGGCGTAGATGTAAAGGAACGCATCTCATTGGATATGTAGTCCCTCAGTGCCGCACTTGAAACTTCAAGGTCAAGGCGTTCCATGTCATCCCATCTGTACCGCGCATGTGATGTCTGTAATCTACACATCCACACATCCACACACAATATAATAAGCCAATAATTGAACCAGTCAATGCCAAGTATTTCACTTCTTCTTCACACCCACTTAAACACAATCATAAAGGAACCGAGTGCTAATCAGGATGCGCCTACGAATTTGAGATTTTCTAAGGACAGACGCAACCGAATTTCGCTTCACATCTCACCCACGCCCTTGGGGGGTAGGGGGATATGAAAAATCATAATTTTAGGGATTCACGAGCGCGGCGGCGTTCGCTCACCCCGCAGGGACCCTGGGGGTGACCATGTTTTCCGGAATTACTGCAAGACACTTGGCATTTAATAATCCTAGCGTGACATTTATTATTATTGTCCCCCAATGTTTTGGGGACGCAGCCTTGACCCGTGGATGAATTTGCATGCGACATTCGGATGGGTGGACAAATTGGTTTAGTAACGGTTCCAGGGGAATACGATAACACCGAATAAAGGTTCCTCGGTGACGCCGGACGGACGAATAAAAGATGCGACGTCTACGACCGGTAGGTGGATGGAATACCTTCCGAGCGGGGATAGAGACGTGACGATGCCGGCATGTACAGCTGGGTCGTGCAAGGCAAATGTGATTTGATTGTCGGTAAAAGAAATTTCCTGTCAACCTCCGTGTTTTGTTGTGAAAGTTGTCCTGTTTCGCTATTGTTTTGTTCTCTTTTAGTTTTCCAAAGTTTTCTCGTAAAAGTCGCGGTATGTACGTGGTCAGCGGTGTGATCGTTGTTTATATTATGCCCTTGGATTGGATTCACAAACCGATGTACAGTGTGAGTACTTAAGGAATGCTATTTTAAAATTAGCACTGTGTAGTGAAGAACGCTTGTGGGGACGTACGCATCGAATGTTGGGTATCAGCATCGAATATTCTACATACTTATATTTTCTTGGTTTATTAAATGAGGCTCCTACTCCTTGTCGTTTCCTTTCAGGGAGTACACATAGGAAGTCTTGACTGAGTAGTGAGTAAGAAATGCAAAAAGGATGCAAGTATTTTGCCGTATTCGAAACCTCTGAAGTGACCGCAGTTGCTTGTTGTTTGGAGAAAATAGGAGTAAATGATTTCTCAAGTCCGAAATTTGATTTCAAGATGCAATTTGTCTCAGCTTTCTTGCGCATCTTAAATCGGTGATCACGATTATGGACAATATTTCACGTTATCCTGTGTGATCGTTTCGTTTTCGGGGAACCTGGGCGAGGCTCATCAAATACCAACGTTGAAGATCGTTTAAACCATCTTTGAACATCACCATCTGAAGTGAAGAGTCAGCGTATACAGTATACATTCGGTCTTTGATTTCGCAATGAAACACTGACCGACATTGGGTTTGTTAAAGCTGCTAGAGCACAGAGTTTCCAAAAGAATCTTCATGCTGTTTGTGTCATGTGACACTACAGCCCACAAGGAACGAGGGCCTAGCTTTTACAACTACTAGTGTTGTGCGTGCTTCTGTTATTTGACTTGTAGGAGGTACCTTCAGTTTTTTGCCGATAGCGAACGGCGAAATTAGTACTCTTTAAGTGGTGTCTCGAAAGATATAATGCCGTTTGATATTGTTATTTTCTTCTTCTTTTACTGGCGCAGTCCCGGGTGGACCTTGGTCTCATCCAACATGCTTCTCCAGCCAGCACGATCTCTCGCCAGCTTCTTCCAATTGCACACTGGCTGAGGTCCTGCTCCACTTGTGTGCGCCTTCTCAAACTAGGCTGTTCTCTGTTGCGTTGTCCCGATGGCACAGATCTGAAAATTTTTCGGGCTGGAACCGTGGTATTCATACGCTCTATATGACCTCTAAAGGCTATAAAGACGCCTGACAAGGCACATGTATGACGACTATAAAGTACGTCGTTGAATCTTTTGCTCCAGATGCCATCAACGCAAACAAAACCAAAAATTGCACGCAAAACTTTTCTCTCGAATAGACCACAGGCTTCCTCATCCGCTTTTAGTAGCTTAGCATTAATTTCTGGGCCAGAAAGGAGGACTGGGATGAACAAGCTGTTGTTCAAAGCCAGTTTAGTTCATCGAGAGGGATCTCATTTACTCAATTGCTTCTTAAGCTCAAAGAAGCAGCAAACGTGATTCTGCTTTTGATTTCGGTACTGATGTTGCTGTCCCTATTTACGGCGGTGCCAAGGTAAATTAAGTCCTTGACTACCTCGAAATTTCTGTTTTAATACTGTTACCACCCCGAAATACGGAAGCGGCGACAATTTTCAGGTTTGGGATTTAATCCTCCCGCATAAGAGTCGCCGTGCTTGTCCAATGCGTTACCGTCTCTACAGGGGACACAGCTTCTTAAACAACCAAACTGAATCTTACTCCTTCTGATTGCTGGCATAGAAATAATGTACGTTAAGCATTTAAATTATGTTAAGTTCCATGTGTAATTGTACGCATGAAAATGTCTAAAATTAAGCCCATATGCGCTTAGGGGGAAGAAGTGTTAATTCCCTACAATCAGCAGACAAATACAATAAAAGACTTCCTTTCTGCCTCTGCTTTAAGAGAAGTTTAAAAATACATCACAAGGACTGAAAAATTGACGGGAAGAACGATCTTCTTGCTCCCACCATTTCCGGGTAAACCTAAACGTTAACCAATATGTTCTGTACACCGTTAAGAGTAGGGGTTTAAAAATTTCTCCTTAAGCTGCTTTCCATGAGTGCTGTTAGCATGACCGCTTATTCAATCTAAACTAATTTTGTGCGCAAACCTAATAGAAAGCAGTGACAAGTACGTCTTCAGATAAAACTCAAAAGCACTGCCACAAGGCCCAGATTCGGAATATCCTCTGGTTTGGAGGGCCTTGAGCATGTTCTTAAAGAAATGTCGCTGTCCCGCTTAATCATTGCCAATAATAGATGTAGAGTCGACGTTAATGTTGGCGTTGCATAGCTCCCTTACACTGAAAGGTCTTGTGTCTGACTCCCTCATTAGCACTCTTTTTGAACTAAAGGAATGTCGCATTTAAAAATGACTCTAAGGAAGTCAAATAGAAATTTTTTTTTGTTGTTACTGTTCTTACGAACGGATGGACGGAATGTCTAGAACGTCGTTCCGCAGAAGCTTGATCTTGGCTGACTTATATATATCCGAAACCCTGCCTAAGTTTAAAAAATTCTTGGGCTGAATTTAAAAAATGTCATAAGGTCAAATTTTTTTTAACTATATTTAAACACTGCCAGTAGGCCGAAAGGCAAAAATAAATAGTACCTATATTAGTTAAGAGTACTCAAGAAGAGTCAGTAAGTTAGATTTAAGATCAATGGATTCAATAAGTAAGCTAGTTTTAAGTATTTTTGTTTTATTAGTACTGAAGAGTGAAAAGAAATAAAAATGCATTCAAATTCAAAAATTTATCCGAAACCGTCTGCCACTATATCTTACAACAATTTACTTCGACAACGCAAGAGTTTAATTTAATTTTTCCCAGACTATTTTTTTTTTCAATAAAAATTCCTTTTATCTAAAACACAGTTGACAGTTTACTCTCCTCCCTCCATAGATATTGTTGGCTTAAATAAGCCTTTAATTGATTGAACTGCACTCTAAATCTCTTCACTGATCCTCAGAGTTACCCACCGGCTTAAGTAAACATTTACCTCCAATCTGCAAAGATAAATTTGTAACCTCTCCTCCATTGTTAATCAAGATATTCCCAAGGGACTCCTGCTAAAACCTTTCATGGGCACACACATTCTCATTTAATTCAATGGCCAACATTGTCCCAAGCCGGAGCGACTCTCTCCCTCCCCAGAGGCCCATAAATTCCGCACTTGACTTGAAATTTCTACCTGTGCATGCACGGACAGTCCCCATAGCCGGTGATTCCTTTTCACTACCTTCCGAATTACTTGACCAACTTTGGTTGGTTGGAATTCATTAATTCGCAAATAGTTGAACGCGATTTATGTGACCGTGTGACTTGCCAATTGGCCGTGCTTGGCTGAAATAATAAATGAGAGTGGGACGCTTGTTGGAGTCGTAATTCATTTTAAACGACTCATGCGGTGCTAATCGGCTTAAGAGGGGTTTGGGGTTTTTGTTTTACCTAACGACTGCATCAGTTTTGTGTGCATACTTTGGGGCTAAATTAAAGTTAAGTTCCCACCTCATGTACGTTTTTAAATATTTGTCTTGATGTTTATGAGGATTGTTTGTTGCTCAACAAGCGCACTTTTGCGTTACGGGTGACTGTGTTTTGTTTGTTTATCAGGCCTGCGACACATGAAGGGTCTGAGCCTGAGCTATAGCTGCCATCCATTCTTGACGGTCCCGGGCACGCTGATTCCAGTTGTCAAAACCAATGTCTCTAGTGTCGGCAATGACTTGGTCTCTACACCGGGGTTTGGCCTTCCTTTCCTTCTCGAACCCGGAGACTGGGCTTCGAAGATCCTCTTAGCAGGAGCTTTGTTGTCCATTGGATCGATGTGGCCGAACCAATATAGTCGAGGGGTTTTGCCTTTCGAACTTCATCCACATCTTGGTACAGCACATAGAGTTTGCGAGTGTGTCTGCTTCTTTATTTACCTTTCTCGCAGACAGGACCATATATTCCTCGCAGGATTTTTTTTTTTCAAAGGAACAGAGAGTCTGCTCTGCCGCTTTGTTTATCCTCCAACATTCGGATCCGTATATAAGAGTGCGAGTAGGACTAGCGTCTTGTAGAGTATTACCTTAGTCCTTCGAGTCAGGAATTTCAATCAAGCTGTTTTGACAAACCGAAATAACACCGGTTGCCAAGGGTGATTCTGTGCACAATCTCCATGAAGGTGTCGTTTGTGGAGCTCACGTTTGCCCCGAGGTAGACAAACTTCTTAACTACCTGTCTGCGTAGTTTTTATTTTTTAATTTCCGTGTATCCAACTGCCTGTCCGCCACACACTTGCATATCTACCAGTAAAGATGTTCGCATGTAATTTTGAAAATGAACCCAACACTTTGAGCATGAACATTCCGAATCTGCGGATATGCGAAGAAGGTTAACATACTTTTTTTTTGCTGTCCCAAAAGTGACCAAGGCTCAGCCTTTTCAGTTACTACTCGTTTCGTCCGCATTTATTCTATTCTAAGCATTAACCGTTTTGAAGAACTCTGGCCTTAAGGATACATCCATTCCAGACTAAGAATTCAATAAATATTGTGAAATGTGTTTATTTCATAGAGATGTGTGCGCACGAGGGTTAAGCCGCGAGTATTGTTAATACGTAAACTGATCTGAGTTTTGATGACCTCGCGCACAGCTTTTCCTATGACACAAGTCTCATAGACATGCCGTCTGATGCAGGTTCACCAAAGATCCAGCTGCGTCACTTAAATAAAATCGACTTTTCCTGCGTCCAGGACTGGCTCTGGACAGAAACTGAACCGCGGGAAGGGAATGTAGTCGGATTTTCACGGACGGCTCCAAGACGACGAAGGGATCTGGGTGCTTTCGTGAAAGACGACAACATTAGACTTCACACCTCTTTAGGTAATTTCGCATCGGTCTTCCAGGCGGAAAGTTTTGCGATCTTAATGGGCACCAACTATATTGGGAAGAACAGGTGAAAGGAGCGAAGTATATGCGTCTGCAGCGACACCCAAGCTGTGCTTAAGGCTTTACTCAACCCTTTAATCACTTCCAAAATAGTCCGGAAATGCAAGGCCCCCCTTAATTTTATCGGCAGACTTGAATTGTTTGGGTCCTGGGACATCAAGGGATCACGGGAAACGAGATTGCTGCTGAACTAGCCAGGCAAGGTTCTAAAGAGGCATTCGTCGGACCCGAACCCAACTTGGGACTACCCGCCTCCTTGGTTAGGGCTTCCGTCGACGGTTGGGTCTCCCAGCAGCACAACAAGACTGACCAAGAGCATACTCCCGAACGTCAGCAAGAAATTCGCGGCTTTTCTGTCATCTTTGGACAGAAAAACTTGTCGGCGTACCTACAGGACACTTTTTCTTTGCTAAGCACCTAGCGAAGACACCCCCTGTAACGCCTGTGGCGAAGTTGAAGACGCTTCAGAGCACTTTCTCTCTCAATGCCCCGCCTTTGCTAGTATCAGGTGGCGGCTGTTTGGCGTCGATGTGGTGGGAGCTGAACACTTAAGCTTTTTATCACAGAAGCGCCTACTGGTCTTTCTTCTGAAAACCAAGAAACTAAATTAAATGAAGGTTACTGCCTGGTAGCACAATTAACCAGTTTTTGTGTCTGAGCGCTCCAGTGCAGTGTATACCAACCTCCAACAAAACAAAAACCTAATCTAAGCGTCGAAAAAGGACAACCATCGAATAAAATGTGCAACCTTGGAAATGAGCTCGTCTTACGTTCACAACTCGTAAAAGTTAGTAAGGCGCTAAATTTATTCGACACCATAGTCCACAGGGACAAAGGCCCAAAGGCCCCTTCCTTAGCAACAAAGTCGTGCAGAGGCAGCCTTCATTTTTTACTGTTCTTGAACGGCGAGATTTAAGAAGCTCTTAATTGACTTAGCATGTGCGTGGACACACTTTTTCACTACATCACAGTGGCCACCAGTGTCTTTCGTCTGTTTGTGGTGGCACTTGCACATTAATCGCTGGAACAATGTTTTCGTGTTTGGAGATCTGCTAATTGTCATTTGTCGCACACTTGGCGGCCTATCGCAGGCACTGAGGATGCCCGTGCTCGATTGCTTGAGCGAGATCAACGAGGCCCCAAGTTTAGCCAGCCTCCATATCTATCGCTTAAGTAACTTGAAGATTTTTCAGTAGAGATATAAGGGCCCTTGATGAAATCCGTCTTTTTCCAATTCTGTCTGTTACGCACTCTGTTATATGGTCTGTAGACGTCACTCTAAATTAACATGTCGACCTCTCTAAACAACAAAAGACAAGAAATCAATTCAAAATCGTTATGTAACAATTAATTGGAAAAAATTGAAATCATTTTTGAAATCGATACCCAAACGATTTTGTCGTTAAAAATGAACGTTTGATGAATCTGTCTTCGGAAGATAATCACACATTCCGCCCACGTGTCACAATAACCCAAATCGCAATCAATGTTGGTAACAGATCCTGAATTAATTTCAAGTTCAGCTGGAAAGGTCAATGTGCGTCATTGCTCGTCGAAAACCTAATCGTCCTTCGTCGTAGGACATCTCATTCGAGATACACCGAAACCATGTGAGTAAATCCAACCACATTCGTGCAAATAAACCGATCAACCCTATACAGCAACGACACAGGACACAGCACAACTTTCAGTTAATCTACGTCACCAATGAGGCAAGAACAGAAGAGAATAGAAAAAGAAACGCTCCCCACTGACTGACTGACAATAATTACAACTAATCATCCCAAAGTCACACCCAAAGTAACACCTACCATCCCAGGACGTCCGCCACGTATTAGGTGCTGCAGATGTAATTCAATTAAACGCTCCCTATCGCATCAATTCGCCGTAATTGGGAGGGAAATAATTGTCTCGGGCAGCGAGCTTAAATGTGCGGAAGAAAACTACATCGTTCCCCGGCTAATTGGGTGCCGGGCACAGCCACAGCACAAATTTCCCAGTTGATTGGATTAGGTTTCATTATTGGGACGGCTTTCTTATTCTTTATTCGCCAGAAAATTGGTATTGACTTGAGTGTATGGTGTCATCGTGCCCCAAAGTCCGTAGATAAGGGTAATTCAATCGGAGAGAGACTTCAGTGAATGTCATCTTCATTTGAATTTCATAATAGATACATCAATGGATTCGATTATGGGCGAGCGATTGGGGCTTTCATCAAAAATCGATCGTTGGCGTCTGTGACCAAGAAGATTTATTTCGCTTTGCGTTTGACTCTGCAGACAGACGACGCACATGTGGAGTATTCGGTTGATGACATTATATCTTTCCCGATGTGGGCAGATAGCCTTGGTCGTGACAAGGATCGCAGTTCACTTAGGACGGGCAAAAAAAAAAATTGTCTGAACGACATCAACAGCACAGACATCAGAAGCGAACATTAAATCCGTTCAACGACCGTTGATTCATTCAAAAACAATTAATTTGGTTCAGATGCCTTCCCAGGACTCAATTCATTTTCGGTGGCAATCTTCCAGCGAGTGGCTTCCAAAAAGGCCAATAAAACTCTCATCAGCCATTAAGTCCTCGTTGAAAAATCCGCTTTCGAACACTCCATGAATTCGCCTCAGTATCCTTCTAAATCCCATCAATCTCGTAAGGATTCGTTTAAACCGCCGCCATTGGCCATTTAAATGGTTCCGCTTAAATTAGAATCGAATGCTGGGGTGGAGGAGCGAAACTCAACCCAAACTGCTGCTTCACGGCTACTTAACCGTGTGTTGTAGGCAAACAGAAAATTTGCACCCAATGGCCCATGGAATTGCCAACCCCCCCACTGACAGGCTATTTGCTCAGACATTAGCTAGCTTATCCTTTGGATAATCATCTCAAGCAACATAAGCTTCTATTCATCCCTTTGGTGAAAGCGCATTTGCCTCCGTGAAGATTTAAAGATGTCTTGTAGCACCTAGCGGCTGAATTCGCAACCATCAGAGAACTGGTCGAAAACTCGACACAAAGCTTTCCCCCCACGAAGCTTCGGTTGCTAGTGAAACTCACCACGAAGAGAATGATATACTCCGCTTCCCCAGCTGTAACTCTCACACATCGTCTCTCTTGAAAAACTGACATTTCCCATCGCCGTAAGAGCACAGGACTCTCCCACAAGGGTAAACATAAACAATCAGTATAACAGTTTCGGGGGCTGTAAAGGAGCGCGCTCTAAATTCACCCAATGCGCAGTAGCCAAAGCCGACTTCGCTCGAGTCGTCCCGTCGCGAATGTAAATAAACTGAGACTCCGATGTGACGTGACAGGCATTCATTGAGAGTCCTCCACGAGCATATCCTTCCACGTAGTATAACAGATCAGCATATGAACTTTGTCCGCGTGGTCGTTAGTCTTAACCTAAATGCCGACGGTTGTATACGTCAACTGTTCTTGACGGCGTTCATCATTGGCGCACAATTCAGTTCGCGTCCGGTCGAAATGGTGTCTCTTCGATTTAACGGTTTTTGAGTTCAGTTATCCTAAAGTACCTACAATATGAAGTGTTTAGAGGCTGTCAAGTGATTGAAAGTGGGAGTGGATCGAGTGAAGTGTGTTTTGTGTGCAAAAAAAAAAAGGTTCAAATCCAGTCATCCCTAATCTGTATAAGTGTGAATAGTCCACGATTGAGAGTGCTTCGGGAAGATTACCCCGTCATATCATCCGAAATGTGTCAAGCTGTCAGTGCGGCTGAGGAAATAAAAACGCACCGGAGCCCGTGGGAAAACCCTGTGCGTCCTCCCTTTGTTAATCTGAGAAAATAATATCTGATCCTCTGAGCATCTTGCGTGTGGGAGGGATTAATGTCTGGGGCGAAGTTTTTTTCTGGTTTTTTGATCAAACATTTTACAACACCTGACGGTGCTTAGACGCAGCGCACGGCTGTCTCGATCTATTTCAGAGTTTTTATTTATGTGCTTTCTTTTTCGCCCCGACATGGACCGGTAAAGGTTAACGACTGTGGTGTGGTATGTAATTAAGCCAGTTCCCGCTCCTGATGGGGACAAATTAAAATGTTACGGCCTCCCCTATTCTGGTCTAGGTATGTGGTGTATGGGGGGTGAGGTGATTACATCGTCGTTCATCTTTGTGTTTAATTGGAGAAATTTTTATGTACGTGCGAGGGCAGGGAGGGCGGGAGAATTCGTGCAAATTGGACACACGAGAAAAAACAATTAAATGTTTTGACATTCATTATGAAAGTTTTGATGGAGTTCTCTACTATTTTCGTGGAGGACTTAAAACATTTACCTGTTCTGTGGTTGACGGTTATGTGAAGTTCTATTCTCTAGGATGCGCTTAAGGGGCTTGGACATTTTGCGAATGTGTAGGAAATGGGAACTTGACATCTTTGGGACTCTTCGTAGTATGATTGTAACTTGGTCCTACTTAGAGTTTAGAAAGAGATTTTTTTTAAATTATAAAAAGGTGAATGTACATCCCTGATATTGTTTGTTTTGAAGCCAGGCACAATTGATGTTATTAAGGTACATCACAACGACACAAACAAGCAGTTGTCGCTTTAAGATCCATTATTGTTTTAAGACATTGCTTCTAGCCATCGGGTCGATATTTCCAACTTCCATAAAAGCAGGACGCGAAATGGCTCCGAAGTCAACAAAAAATATTACAAATTCTTCCTCCTTAGAGGAGCTGGCTTTGGTCAGAAATATCAGCGAATAAAAACAACAATTGCAAAGGCAGTATACCGCCTTTTAGGCCACATTGCATGGGGGATCAGAATCAGTTGAAGACTCTCTTGGATTGATGGAAAGGTCGACAAATACTAATATTAGGTTTAATTTGGACAAGAATCTGACTGGGTGAGATGTTCATTTTCATTAAGGAACGTTGGAAAACCCGTTTTTAAATCTTAGGTTTTAAGGGCAATAGCAACTTCGCTGAATATATATTTCGTTAAGGTTAAATGTAACGTACGCAACCAAGGACAAAAATAATTTCGAAATTGAACACTTTATGTTAGTTGTTGATATAAATACAGTGACTCTCGAAATTGATCACATGTCTACAAATGTAACAAATGCAAAATATTTTCCTCTTAAAAGTAATAATAATTAATAATAATTGAATGGTACTACAGCCCACAAGGGACCAGGGCCTAGCTTCTACAACAACTACTCGTGTTGTGCGTGTTACTGTTCTCTCACGAGTAAAAGGGACAGTTTTTTGCCGACTCCGAACTGCAAAATTTGAGAAGCTTTTCATAGACAATTAATACGCTTTGAGTGTTGTCAGCAACTTGAAAGAGGTGGTGGCGTGAAAAAATGCAAGGTGTCCCGTCCGGGAATCGAACCTAGACTTTCTGCGTGGCGGTCGAAGTACTTACCCACTACGCCACGGCGACCACCTCTTAAAAGGAATGCATTTCTGAAAAACTTGCTCAACATCACTTCAACTTCACTTCAAATATTAGATATTATCTGGAAAGCCATAGTTCTTAAAATTAAGGAAACAGTCCATGAAAAGCCCCATTTGATCAATTTTGTCAATTCAATTTTCCATCATACTGTTTTAACACTTTTTGTGGAATCCTTTTGCAGACCAAAGATTTACTATACTTCTCACCATTAAGACTACTTAACACATTTTTGGTGGAACTGAAGTTCGTGCGTTCCCAATGCAACTTAGACACCCTTTACACCCTTGATACCAATTTGTTCAGCGTTTTAGCCACAGCAATGGACAATTGTCTTTTGATGTGAAGCCATAGGTGTTCTTTTGGACTTAGGTTGAGGAGTCCAGTCCGGAACTTCTAACCCATTTCATTCCAATGAATTTTTTGTCACTTTGTCTGCGTGTTTTGGGTGATAGTAGTATCGGAAGTTAACATCTGAAATCGATTTTTTGCAGATTGTCATTTGTCAATTCGTTAAAATGGCCAATTATCCATCGAAGCAGTCATGCTTCTCTTGCATATGCCCACTCCCTTGATACCCTTGCACCACCCAAAGCATACAAACGTTCTAAAACCACCCTCTGTGATAACTGTTATTCGTATCCATTCCCGACCATTTGATCCGAATCGGTTAATTTTGGTCTCATCTTTGTCCATTTTTCTTCTGTTTACGATTTGCGAAATATACTTAATTTAACGAAGATCAGTTTTTGGAGTCATTCTATGTACAGGTAGACGAAAGCGGCAGATTGGCTTGGGAGTAAACTGCCAAAATGCCCAAAATCTCGAAAGAGCAAAATGTTGAAATGCCCGAATTTTAAATTGTCCGAAATTGAGAAAATTCCTAAAATCCTGAAGTGCTCTAAAAATCTTGGAAAAAAAAAACAATCTCGAATAGGAAATCTTAAAAGAAACATTTCCGAGGCTGCTGGTGGGATTTGGATTGGAATAGGTGCTAAGTTTGGATCAAACTTCGATCAGATTTTTCGCGCATTTCGAGACTTTCAACCTCTTTTGCACATTCTTCTTGTACGCGGTCCTGATTTCATTCGATTTAGCACGAATGATGATCGCTATTTAATTGGCAAGAAAAGTGGAAGAGAAATCAATCGTTGGCCCCTAAAAAATTAAATTGATAAAGAACATTGCTGCTTTTGAAGAGTAAATCACTGGATGTACGCCATGCGTATTACATACGGTTATGTGTGTGGAACGTACTTACTGTGTAAAAACACGTATTAGCTTTGACGTCTCTGTTTGCATCATTAGGCCACAAAATTAGTTATCATTGGTCACTAGATTGCAGGGCTCTCGTTTTACGGTGATGCCCTCATCAAAAACGTTTTTGAAAATGAACAAACTAATGAAACCGTCGTTAAACACAAAATACACACCACTGAGTTTTCCGTGTGGGCAATGCCAATATAAAGACCATTTCGTTTATGCTGTCAACGTCATCGGTGGTGTTGTTGTCCTATTGCAGTAGCGACACAGCAGTATAACCATCGTCCGATGCACTGCAATTCCCAACGCTAAACAAGCAGTGCAGTGCTTGCAAATTTATCAAATAAATATAAAATATAAATATCGTCGTTAGATTGGGTGAGTGCATAGAAGCAGTCAGCATTTGAAAATCGATTAGGAGCCGATTACATTCCGCAGTCTACCAGAGCACAACTTTCAGAGCAATTAAGTTTTAGCGCGTCTTTTTCGAAATGTTGGTTTCCCCAAAAGATTTTTTTTACAGAAATGAAGTTTTAGCAGATTACTTGAGTTCAGTTGAATTCCTTGATTTTATTTGGAACACATTTTGCTTGAGATTACAATTTTGAAAAAGTCTGGTGGATTCAGATAAGGTGACCTTGGGAAACAGTGGAACGTAGAGTGGAATTTTCGTTGGAGCTCTCCCACAGCCAGTCTGCTGTGCTCGATCTTGTAGGAACCAACTGCTGCCAAAACGAATACGTTTTTGATACATTTGTGATTTAAAAAAATCCCTTAACATCATTTAACTACGGTTCCCATTGACTCTAGCACAGTTTAAAACAAAGAAGTATGGCCAAGCAATGCACCTTGACGGAGCTGCTCAGTGTACAGTGACCGGTGCCGGGTGCATTTCTTTCTCAAGGAATACTTCTGGACTAGATATCCTCCATTGATGGCTGGTTAACACCGCCGTTTGCAAAAGGAAGATACTCCTCAGGCATCGACAAGCAATTTATCAACTTTTTGTCTTCTGATACAAATATATTTTTGAAAAAAATTCCAAGATTTGTCATACAGGCAGCTTCACTTTCTTGTAATTTTAACTTTGTACGGAAACAAGTTTACGTCATCATAAGGCATTTTTCGCAACGGTCGTCTGTACACCAAAAAATTCAAGTGGAGATGCTTGGATTCATCTGAATCAACGATGTTACAGCTACGGTTGTGTCTAGATCGTGCGATGGTTTCAGGTCTTGCAAACATGTTTACCAACCTCGTAATAGCCTATCTAATCGGAAGAGTGCTCCCAATCTCATTCACGAAACAGATGTGCTTTTGAAATCCCTTTGCGTTATACGAAGACTTAATTTCAATTCATCTATCCTGTTGGCTTCTGTGATGTCGTACAGCGTCTCTGTCATTCTCTTCTTCATTTCACTCGTCTCAGAAAAACGCTCTCATTCACTGCCTCCTTTCATTCGGGGAAATAAGAGGCAGTTACAAGGAACAAGGTTGAAAGAGAGGCTCCAGTTTAATCTCACTCCAATCACTTTATGGCGACCTTCGACTCTGTTTCACTCTCAACATTGATTCGATGTACTCGAGTTTGTAATTCAACATACCCTGGCTAGAAAAATAGTCATAGAGAGTTTCTTGACTGTCACCCAACTCAAATTCCATATCATCCGCTTTTATCAAAATTTGTATTTGTTTGTGCACTTTTCTAGGAAACAGCTTTCACACACTTCTGACAAAATTCTTCGTACAGTAACCAGCTCTACAAAGAGTACACTCACTTCGCAGAATTTCCACTTCACGCACATTCCAAACAAACCAAAAATAACAGAACAACACCCCAACTACGGGCCGCATCACTTTGTTCGTCGCTTTCTTCACACAAATTAACGCTCAATTTTGCAAAATGTCAAATTGAAATCTATTACCCCCAGCACCTGACTTCAAAGGCGCGCTTAATTGATCTAGAACCCACCTCTCTCACTCCCCCCAGAGTCTGTATCTTCTGCGTCACAACTCGTCGCGAGGCTGCATGAATCCAAGGAGGATTAGTGCAAACAAAGGGAGTGCTGCCTTTTAGTGAATTATCGATGTCGGTGCGGGCCCGATGGAAGTGATTTCAATTTCCTTCAAACAATGCCCGAGCTTGAGGTCCGCTTGAAGACTTAGGTGGTCTGCCAGTGTCACTCGATTTCCTGATGACATCCGCACTTGCCCGTCGGGGGATCACTAATCTATTTACGGCCCTTTTAATGGGAAAATCCAAGATCAAAGTGAAGGATTGGCAACGGCTCAAGCCTCGACGGCTATGCCCAATGTGGTGTTTCTTCCGCTTGGAATTAGCATCTGCTAGTGGGCTGGGCGGTGGGGGCCACCGCTTATTTGTTATTAGGCTCGGCCAAGCGGAATTAATCGATTGAATAAATAAATTCTTTGGAAGCGGTGCTGTGCTGTGCTCTCGGGCGTTTATGGTTGTGCTAATAAAAGATGATGAATTGGCTTATTTGTGAAGTTTACTGGCTCAAACGAGGCCACGTGTGCTCCGTGGAATAGTAGGACCTGTGGGATCAACGACACATGCGAACACATTGTGCTGAAATCATTTTGAGGGATTGAAGACGTTGAGTAGTTTACATATCCCACGCATATTAGATGGTGCGAATGCTGTGCTTCGGTTTTGATGTTGTTTTCTGAGAAAATCCAGCAGAAGCTGGAAGGAGACCCTTCAAAGGAGGGAAACTGAACAAATCGCCCCAAATGAGAAGTGTAAACAGTGGGTGGAAGGATGGGGAAGGTGTCCCATCTAAGCTGGAGAATGAACTTGTGCTGGATTATTTCAAGTTGTTTACAAAATACTTGTGACATTGCATTTAGTGGGGAAATTCAATGCAAGAGCTACTCAGAAGGGATAATTGGTTGTGATAAAATTGCAGACCGAATAAGTCACCTATTAGGGGCCAGTACGTAGAACATCAGGTTGGCCACCATTCAAGGCATAATGACATCAAATTGTATTGTGGACAAATGACATTTACCCTGCTCATAAACTTTTAAAGGTTCAGAGAAAGCACAGAAATGTCAATCGTCTATCTGCACAACCTCAGGCAAAGTCCCACAGAAATAGCAGACATTTCCTTTGAAAACAGCCACCCCACCTTCCTGGCGAAACAGATGCCTTTGGCAAATGTTCCACAACAATGCAAACTTTTCGAAAATATTTCTGAAAAGATTTCCACTTCCCGGAACTTAATATAGTGCAGTGCTGCTGGGGAGCACAATAGACAAATCACCGGCAGTGCAGTATGTCGTGTCGTGTGAGTGTACGTGGTCGTCCTGCAAGTCACTTCGTCCCGACCCTTCGAAATTGGTGAGAGGGTGATGTTGCAACATTTTATTCTAAATTCTTTTTGTGCGCATTCTTAGAATGGATTTGCCTGCAAAGTGATTGTGTGAGGGCAATTCTATTCCGTTGTTGAAAGTGCCTTCCAGCTGCTGTTCTGCATCAGTTTTATTGATTTTGCACCATTTACTTGACATTTTGGTATACTTGGCTAAAATACTAGGCGAAGACATGTTAGTTGGGCTTTCTTTCTTTCTAGATATGATCTTTGTTGTGAGTTCAAACATAAGAAAAAAGATTTGAAATATAAGTGTCTTTGTTTCCTTTGAGGCCATCTGACAACTGCAGTGTTTGAGTTGGTTGAAGTCCTTCTACACTTGTGAGCGCCGCCTTAGCCTAGGCCGTCCTCTGTTGCGTTCTCCCAATGGCTCAGATTCCAAGACTTTTCGGGCCGGAGCAGTGGTGCCCATACTCTCTACATGGCCTAGCCATTTAAAGCGTTGTATCCGAAGACGCTTGAATAGGCGCATGTCACTGTACAGCCCATAGAGTTCGTCGTTAAATCTTCTGCTCCAGATGCCATCAATGCAAGCCGGACCAAAAATCGCACGCAAAATTTTTCTCTTGAAAAGACTAAGGGCTTCCTCATTCGATTTTAGTAGGGTTCAAGTTTCTGAGCCATATAATAGGACTGGGATGATCAAGCTTTTGTACAAAACCAGTTTAGTCCTTCCAAACCGAGCTCTATAACTCAATTGCCTCTTGAGCCCAAAGAAACAGCAATTGGCAAGTGTGATTCTGCATTCGATTTCGGTACTGATGTCGTTGTCCCTATTTACCGCAGAGCCGGGGTAGATGAAGTTCTTGACTACCTCGAAGTTTCTGTGACGCTCTGTCTGCGACGTACATGTCGTTAGTCACGATCTTTTCAAGGCAGATGTTAAAGAAGTCACATGACAGTGCGTCGCCTTGTTTGAAACTTTTTTTGACATTGAAGGTCTCGGTGAGTGCGTTTCCGACCTTGACGGAGCAGCGAGAGTTCTCCATCGTCATCCTACACTTTCTGACGAGTTTGGTAGGAATGCCAAAACCAGACATGGATCGTCTCTATGCACACTGTCAAAGGCGGCCTTAAAATCGACGAATAGGTGGTGAGTCTCGATTTGCACTTCTTGGGTCTTTTTCGGGATCTGCCGTAATGTGAAGATTTGGTCGATGGTGAACTTCCCTAGCCTGACACCACACTGATGTACCTATCCGGTTGTTGACGACGGGCTTTATTAATGTTGTCCAATAGCTAGCCACTCTCATGAACATTTTGCAGCAGTTGCAGTTTGTGCTTCAGCTTTATTTCAACCAAAACTTTTATTTTTTAATCTGACTGCTTGATCTATACAGGAATCACTTTGGAAATAAGTTTTCAATACGAAACTGACTTTCGGGCAAAAAACAGCCAATAGTGTTCAAATAGTTAAGAAACCACTAATGGGACATCAAACAGCCTCAATTAAACAACTGGCGCCGTGCCCTCACTTGGCTAAAGAATGAAGTCGATAAAGACAGACAACGGTAAAAGGTGGTCCAACGAAAACTCACGATGATAATTGTAAATAAAACAAAAAGATTTCAGGGAAACGTCTTAATATTTTTTTCATTATGATAAAAATATCTTCTTTTTCTTATTCTTGTGGTGCTACAGTCCAAGGTGTACCTGGGCCTCAAGCAACATGTCTCTTCATATAGCACAATCGCCAGTCAGCTTTCTCCAATTGCGCACTCCAAGTTGGTTAAGGTCCTTCTCCACTTGTGTGCGCCACCTTAGCCTAGGTCGTCCTCTGTTGCGTTGTTCCAATGGCTCAGATTCAAAGACTTTTCGGGCCAGAGTAGTGGTGTTCATACGCTGTACATGGCCGAGCCATCTTAAGTATCGATGGCAATTATATTTGAAACAAAACATCAAAACATCGTTGAATTCTCGTCACGGATTCGATATCATACCTCTATTCAGAGACTCTAATACATAATTGAGATTCAATGTCGGTAGTGTTCCGAATAATCTCATCCTTTAGCTCTTGAATTGTTCTTGGCATTTGACGTTCGCTTTTCTTTTAAACATCCTCAATGAAAGAAGTTCAACGGTGTCAAATTATTCGATTGTAGCGGCCAATTAACATCGCCAAGCCGTGTGATTAAACTTCGTGCGCAAGACAGACATTGTTTCGTTGACTGTGTAGCTAGTGGTATCATCCTGTTGGATGCGCTTATCGGTCAGGTTCATATCCTCAATATTTGGCCACAAGAAGTCCCTTAACATCTCCCCGCCATCATTCACGGTAACTGCTTGACCACCCTCATTTACGAAGAAGTATGGTCCGATGACGCCGCCAGCCTTTCATTTAGACCCGGTTTGCTTAAATTTGCCCAGAATTCATCCGATTGGTGACACATTTCGTCGTTTATGCTGACCAAACAAATTGCGAAGTGTGCGAAATGCATTTTGATTTGAACTCCCATTTTCATAAAAGGCTTTAGCAATCTGTCGATCAGCTCAATTGTGTAAAGAAATGTCCAATGAAGTTGGACAACAAAGCTTGACGTCAAGGTGTAACTCACAATTCAAATAGTGCGACGTTGTAGGCCACCTTTTAAATGGTGGCGGTGCGTCAATACAGTATTCAATGGAATTAGTAAGAGGTCACCAGGACTGCCTGTAATTAAATCAACGATGCCCAATTATTTTTGCACAGAGATGTTAAGCCGTAAGAGTAGCAGTTTTGACCATTTTGAGTGCAATGAGGTATTTACTGTTCGCCTCTCTTAAATGAAAATGCATATCTCTGGGTATCCTTAGTTGCCATGTAGTCAGCGGAACATTAGTTTTTGCCGTTAATAATATTGTATCCATCACATGCAAAAGACTAAGGGTCGTCTAGCAAAAGCTTTCATTTCTTCCAACTCAAAAACTTGCTAGGTATTTATTTAGTATTGTTGTCGCCGTGAATTAGTGGGTAAGTGCGTCGACTCACACGCCAAAGGTCCCAACTTCGATTCCTGGATTCACCACCTTACATTTTTCACGGCACCAGCACTTTCAAGTTGGTGACAACACTCAAAGAGTTCTAACTGGCTTCTTAAATTACCCCTCTACTCGTGATGGCACAGTAGCATGCACAAAACCAGTAGTTGCCGAAGAAACTAGGCTCTGGTCCTCTGTAAACTGTTATGCAACTTAGTCAGACATCAAGCAAAAAACCATTCAACTTACTCATGAAATATGGGTGAATGAACGAAATTCCCGTCAGTGGATATCTTTCTTGCTACCTACACAAGACCCTTCAATCGAAATTGTCTCCCTTAAATAATTGTTCCTCTTAGACATGCGATGATAGCCCACGACCTTTAATCTAAAGTTAAACACCCTCGAGGTAGAAGAATCAAACGACGAACACACTTCTTTCAACAACCCATCTGAAAGCTCATTACATTGTCCCGTCTTCACTATGCGTAGCTTCATTGCCTTAACCGGCAGCTATGCGTGGATCAGTGCGTGTCTGCCTCCAGGAAAGTTGTCTAAATTAAACTGCCAAATTCCTTTGATGTGGAGTAGCTCCGGCGAAATTAACTACACTAAAGCAACCACTTCTTCTCCACGGCATCGACGTCATAGGTTTGTCACAAGTCTCCATGTCAACACCTTGACATAAACTCGTTAATTCCCGTTCCATTGTCTGCTTCGCTGCATGAGCATCTTCACAATGCTCATACGCCAGCGCTCCCCCAGTCAGTACAGGCACCCGATGAAGGTGCGCGACACCGGTTGAGCGAAGGACTCATTCTGCCTGCCTGTCTGCCTGCAAACTGCTTCCATCCATCATGAATATTCAAGTGCCAGCGCCAAGGATACAAAAGATATCGCAGGACGGCCTTAGAACAGGCGACTATCCGCCGCAAACTTTTGTTCAACACTCTCGGTGTGCAATCGTTGCCCCATTCCAACCCCACGATGATGTGGCACACGATTGAAATCGTCATAAAAGGATTCAACGGCCTGCCTGATGTGGCACAGCTTAACATACAAACCATAATGTCCCAATGAAACTCCCCGTCACACAGACAGGGACACGTTCACCACCACCAGAAGCCAGAACAAAAAGGGCGACACGCTCGGTAAAGACACAGAAGTGTCGTGCGTCTCTCCCACAAAATAACAATAACCATTGGCTTAGGGTTGGATTAAGTTGGCCGTGACAAGCGGAAACCTACGAGGAACGAGGGGCGTGCAAGCGTGCAAGCACTCCCTAGCCGCCGCCACCGTCAACGTCTGTTGAAGGTGTCCTTGTGTACACGACGATGAGGGTTGCCCGGTGCCGGCTGCCGACTGAAAGGGTGAAAGGGGGACGAATGTAATTAGGGCGGATTTTTTTTTGTGCTGGGGGGAAGATCCCGCCTCGGCGAGGATGTTCAAACATCAAAATGGGCTTCCGGCCTGTTGCTCCTGATTAATTTAGCGAAAAATAATTTTATTTCAGCCTTCGCCGGTGTTAGTGGTTGCTTGGGAAATTGCGCCACAGAGAGAATGACAACACCGTGAACAAGGGCTTTTATGGGACACAGTACCGACTCAACGGTGTTTGCGCCAAAAAAAATAAAAGAAAACAACGCTTTCGGTAATTATGACTGTGCGGCTGGGCTGAGCGGAACGGGTAAACAGGTGCTTTGAATTAAAAACTCTTTAAGGGCGCATAAGGTGTGGACTGCGGTTGAACGGGAAGGACTCTTGAAGAGGGACTTAATGCACGGTTGTCTTGTGGTTTGTCGGTGCTAATTTTAATATCCGAACGATGTCATTAAGGTGTCTCGTGAGAATTTGATGAACACGGACCATAACGAGGTGTTAGGCCGGATTAATGGGGCCGGCGAGGGTCGCTCCCCTCAGCGATGACTGCCCTGCCTGAGTTGCTAACTATGTTACCTGACTCGGTAAGTGAGCTGTAAACAGGGGGCGGGGCACAGTTCAAACTTCTTGAGAGGATGCATCGAAAAGAGTGTCTCCCCTTGAACGTGAATCCTTAATTCTTACAAAAACAAGGTTGGGATCGACTCAATTTTCTGAGAGAATATCTGATCTTAGTATGATTTGTTTAAGTACCGCTGCAACCCGTTATTTGCAAGGAGGTCACACACACAGCGCCATCAAGATAGTAAACGATGCAGAGTCATTAAAACGTCAAGAACGGAAAATGCCATTTTCCACCAAAGGGATATCCACCACACTTCATTACGCATTCCCTGTCACACTGCCAACGGGCGATAAATCATTTAAAGGACATGTATGTCGCTTGACATTTCACTTCGTCTCCCACATCATCCAGGCGTCATCCGCCGCTGGCCCCAAATCAACGCCAACGCACGCTTCACATTGAATTCGATATTTTGACGAAACTCCAAACTTCGCAAATCCAGCAGTCTGATGTGGAAACTGAGGCGAATCCGATTAGGAGAAAAGAAAAGATTTTCGTTTCAATTTCAGTTCGACGGCCCATATCACAGGCGCTTACCGGAACGTGAACCTGAACCGTCATCGCGTCAAGGGACGCTGTTATTATTCGCATCGTGGCGAACCGATTCGTGTATCCTGGCGCTGAACTGATTCGATTTGCATACGATTATCCTGGGAAAATGTTATTTGCGTGCAATTCCCATTACTCGTCGTGCCTCACCTGCTTGGCTGTGAGAATAAGTTATCAGCAGTCGGGGGGGCCGCGGACTAGATAGGGAACTTCAAAAAGTCTTTTAAACGATTCACAGTCCCGGGTCTGCCTGCCGGCTCTGGGTTGGAACACCGAAGTCCTGCATGCTCCGGGGGGGAGGGTTTGTTGTGAAACCAAACTCATCCATCATGGGTGTGCCGGGAGTTCGTCTTTCTGGCGTGTGTATTTCGCATACGTCGGCCTTGAAGGACTCTCTGCGTGTGAGGTGAGAATCGTATTAACATAACCATGAACTACGAAACGTGTAGCCATGCCAGCGGCTATGGAGCGTCTCTGTGTTCGGCGGAGGGTCCAAAGGGACTGCTTGTGGTACGGTCTTTCCTTCACGATGTAGACGCGAGGTTCGACTTCTGATTCAATCAACCTCTGAACTTGAGAACTGGAGTCTAGTTGAAGAATTTCAGTCCAGTTGGGAATTATTTTTGCTTCGGGGTGAATTTCTTTACGTGACTTAAATTTTAGAATGTTTAGATTCTTCACGCTGATTTGTTGAGCTTCTATTTGGGGAGAAAAAGAAGTCCTGGAGGACAATCATGAGAGTTTAGGAGTAGTTCCCAACGTTTACATTTGTAACTGCTGCGAAATTCAGGTTCTTGGCTAATTAAGAATACAGCCTTCCGCTATTTGGGTCGTGGTGGGATGTGACAAGTCTGCTTCCCTTCTTCCCCCTTGTACCCGTCTGTAGTCAGACGTAAGTCAGTTCTATTCTTATCAGGCTTTTTTGTTTTAGTTTCTGTTTTAACTTCATTTGGGTTAGTTTCCAATCAAACACGAAATCGTTATGCTCGTCATTTAAAGTCAGAATTTGTTCGTCATGCACACCCGTCAACCTTGCCCTAAGTCCCCCTCACATGTGTCATCGCAAGGGAATCATATTTTGTTTGTCAAAAATCCATAATTCATGGTTGTGCCCTCGTTTATCAGACACAGAAATACATGAGACTGCTACAGACCGAAGGAGGGAGGGAGAGACCTCCCCAAAAGAAGTCGTTTTCCTCTGAATCCACCTTCCTGATGAGGTCGCTTCATCTGTGCAAATCTACCAATCTGCGTGAGTCCTTTTGGAAGCAAGTTCGATTAAGCACAAAGGAGATGAGATCCCCGCATTATTCCGCCGTTAAGCTACCCGAGAGATGTCCTTGAACCGCAGTGCGCACCACAGCAACTCAGTCCTCTGAATCTATTATATTCGTCATCTGTCACCGTGTGTGTGCGACTAAACATCGCCTAGACCGGAAGAATCAATTAACCACGGAATAGACTTTTTCTCCGTTTTGTATTCATTTTTCCACTTTCATCGTGGTGTCCCCCCTTTTGCACAACGCACACCGTGTCATTGTCCCTTGGTAGGTTCACGGAACGCATGTGGGGTGGGGTGTGTTATTGATTAGGGAAAATGGGGATGAACCCATATGCGCAGCCAACCGTATTTCACCTTGGAATTGACTACGTTTCTAATCCACCCTCGTTTGCCGGAGGCTGACAATTTAATTAGAGACTTTAATTCGCGGAAATCACATGCGATGATTGACAGCACCGAGCCTCTGAAGTGAAAGATGAAATTTGTGAAATCTCACAGAAATTGACGTTCGCACAAATCCGCCAATATCCCCTCAAGCCTCGGCTTGACAGCTGGCAATGCGTGCAAAGTGTGACTTTATTTGATTACTTAACCACATGCTAATTATCTCTAACCAAAATCAGGTTTATGCGTAAATTCAGTCCTCACCTAAACGGCAGCAGCAGCAGCAGACGAGTGCCGCTCGTCAGCTGGGTTGCCAGGCGATGAGGGATGCTTCAGAATATTCACCGCGAAAAGTTGATTACCACCACCTCGTGGGGGCGCACCATTACCGCGGCAAATCGGTGAAAAGTTTGTTTCAATATTTGAATTCAAGTTTAATTGGAAGATGGAAAAGTTACGCAGGCGAAGGGTGGTGTCCTTTGACATTTTTACTCACAGCTGAGATAACAATTGAGTTTCTTAAATTCACGGAAATTATTGCGTTGTTGAGCATTTAAAAAATATTTTGCACGCGCTAACGTTGTCTGTTTGATTTGTTTGTGGATGGGTAAATGAATTGATGAATCTGGGGAAATATCATAGCTCCAGTTCGTTGTACTTTGAAGCCATAATTTATGTTCCCACGACCAAGCTCAAGATTATACACCGAAAGAGTGGAGCGAATTCCAGTAAGTCCACATTTCAGAGAGTGGGGTGCGATGCGAACACTCTCAGCTGCAGCTGCTGCAGTGTATTCACCACCTACTGGATGTGGTTTATCCGGTCGACTATCAGAGACTCAAATTACCGAATGGTATTCCGAAAAGTGGTTTCAGTTGATCGATTATGCGCACCGTAAATTCCTCAAATCGATCGAAAAATATTTTTCCCGGAATCCTAATTTTCGTAATACAGCTGAACAATTTAAGACGCTGTTATAGTGTAAGTCCTTCAAGGATGATTTGCCAAATAATTTTTAACAAAACTGATAAAGCAGTTTGATATGAGCCACGCGTGGCCTGTAAAAAAGGGCCATTTAAAAATCGAGCCTTGGGATGAACCACCCTTTAATTGCAATTATGCATTCTTAGTTGGTTCAAGTTCTTTTCCTTCTCAATTGAATTTGTTCTCTGTTGCTTAGGCGCAAGTATTTTGAGGGAGTTTACGAGGAGCTAGACTTCACAAACGCTTCACTTTTCACTTTCATTTGGATCAATGCATTTGTGGGAAAAATCAGTATATGTTCGACTCGTTATCAAATATTTATTTGGTTGAACTTCAGTATTGCAAAGAGTTCGATTTGATGGTGCAGCTTGTGTTTCGTTTTTCTTGTGTTCCAAAAAATTTTGCGTGCGATTTTTGGTCCGTTTTGCGTTGATGGAATCTGGAGGAGAAGATTTAAAGACGACAGCAACATGCGCCTGGTCAGGCGTCTTCGGATACAATGCTTAAGATGGCAGGCCATGTAGACCGTATGGACACTACTGCTCTGCCCGAAAAGTCTTCAAAACTGAGCCATTGGAACAACGCAACAGAGGGCGGCCTAGGCTAAAGTGGCGCATACAAGTGGATAAGGACCTCAACCAGCTTGGTGCGGTGAGAAACTAGAGACAGCTGGCGAAGATCGTGCTGACTGGAGTGGCAAGTTGGTTGAGGCGCAGGCCCACTCCAGACGGTAGCTCCACAAGAAGAAGAAGAAGTTCCAAAAACTACTTTCACACCAACAACAAATTTTGATTTTGAGGCATCGATCACATAACTTCACCTCTCATTGACGTGGTCTGAGTATATATGGGGATTTTGTATTTTTCTATTTCTGTACGTACATAGTTGTGGCAGAGCGAATATTTTTGATTGCGTTGATACACGTCACTGAATATTGTAAATCTGATGTAGATTAATTTTGTGCTGTTTATTGTGATGTTCTGCCCGATGCTTTATGTCATTCCGTGATGGAAACTTGTTTTGCTCACGCTCGTAGCCAGTTGCGTGTCATTCGTTTCCAGAAAATATTGTTATCCGCGTTTATGATTGTCATCAGTGTCATTCGCGTACACTAACAGTCGAACGGTTATTTGGAATATCATGCCTCAAGTGTTGACCTGGTAGTTTCTGATAGTCATCGCAAGGGCAGAGACGACTGTATGAAATTAAGTTCAAATTGTTTAAATTTTCTTTTTATTTTCAATGTCTTATTGGAAAAGCAAGAAAATATTTCTTTCATAAAAATACTACACACGTATACTTCGAAGGAACCTTTTGCAAAAATGATGCGTATACGTTACAGTGACCCTGTCTACGTACATCGATTAAGCCGCATACAAAAATTGTATTTCTCTAAATTTGTAATCAAACTAAATGTCGAACTGATTTGAAAATGATCTTCAATTTTACTTTAACTTATATACATATGCCTGCATTGGGTCACAAACCACAGCCAATAAGGCTATGTGAGGCAAGCAGTGAGTTTGTTTCAGTTCATTATCGGCCACAATGCAACCAACTTATTTTTTCTTGTAATAGTAATAATAATTGAGTGGCACTACAGCCCATAACGGACCAGGGCCTAGCTTCTACAACAACTACGTGTAAAAGGGACCTACAGTTTTTTGCCGACTCCGAACGGCGAGATTTGATAAGCTTTTCATAGACAATTGATACTCTTTGAGTGTTGTCAGCAACTCGAAAGAGGTGGTGCCGTGAAAAAGTGCTAGGTGTCCCGTCCGGGAATCGAACACAGACTTTTCTGCGCGGCGGTCGACGCACTTACCACTACGTCACGGCGACCACTATCTTTATTTTTTCTTGTGGACTTCCACATAAGATGCGTAAGCCTATTTCCACCATCACTCATCCCATTTGAGGTACACATCCAACAATTTCTTTTCCAAGGTTATACGAGTAATGGCAACACTGTTCCAAAGCACACCAAACTCACGTGCGTTGGTTGGTTCGACGGTATGAAAAGCATTTTCGTGGAAAGTATTCGATTTAACAAGGCCCTTTAATTATTCAAATTTCTGTTGTTCAGCAGACATTTCGTGTGTTGGGCCAAGTTCACGGTTTAAATAATCATCCAGCCGAACAATCTATTTTTGGGTATTTTGAATAAATTTTAATGAATCGAAAATAATGAAAAAGAAATAACAGACTTTGAGATTTTGTTCTTATTCTCATTTTTCGGTTGTTTCAAACTTAAAGTTGTTCTTATTGTGAACAACAAATTCAAGGCATTCAACGTTTCTTCAAACTTATGCAAAGAGAATTCATCGATAGCAAAACACTATTTACGAAAATGTTCCGTGTATTTTTTTGAAACAGATGCAATTTGTATAAACTCTAGGCATGTTTTCTAATTCTGAGAGTTCCAGACGTGACGCGACTTCTGATCGTGATCATTGTGGATTGCTGCCACCACCTGATACCGTGCCTTCGTGTCAATTGATTGTGGAATTACTTGGAAACGAAAACATTCAGTGATGCGAATTCATGTGGAGGCCATCCATTTCAAGAAAGTCCTTCGGCGGTGTGGTTGTACTTTAACCTGAAAGTGCAGAGGGCTGTAACAAATGTTTTGCAATTAAGAAAATATGTACAGATTTTATAATTAAACTAAAATCGCTCTTCCATTTTCCTTAATCTTTGTGAGCACTGAGTATTATTTCCACGAGTATCCACTTGGCAGTCAATTTATTCTTAATAATTTGCAATTAGAAGGTAAATATGTATTCTTCTAATTCTCATTCTTCTCTGCTCTCCCGTGTACCGAAAGATTCCATTCGTGTGCTCTGACTTCCAATGAAAACAAGTTTATACAAAATGTGGAAAAAACTTGTGAATATCTTAACTTCTGCGACTTACGTGGATTTCGAATAGAACTTGTGGGGTGGGTAACTTAATTTCTTGTAAACATTTATAACTCTCTTTATTGAGTAATTCTGTTCTCTTTTGAAGTGTCCTTAGAATTGTTGTGATATTTCCCATTAACTACATAAGGTTAATTGGTTTCAGTTTCGGTTAATTGTTTTAATAAGGAAATAGGCGAAAAAATTCAAAAAGCCTTCCTTGTATGACACTTGAGTACACAACCAAGCAAAAACAAAAATTAAGTAAAAAAATTGTTTACGATACACTTCGAAAGGACGTAACCTCTTCAACAACTAGTCATGTTGTGCCTTCTGTTTTCTCACGAGTAGAGGAGCCCTGAAATTAGTTGCTGACTTCGAACAGAAATACGAGGGCTGTCTGATAAATAACCGACCTAACCATGATGCACGCGACTTTTTCAATTTTTTTTTTTTCGTCTACAGTTATCAATCGGCGCCAAAACTCGGTCTTATTGCCTCTAAACTGAGCCAACAGAGCGCTGGAAATGTTCACGCGCGCACATTTGTGGTCTAGCGTAAGCAAACGCGGCACCCAACGCGCGGACAGCTTTCTCATGCCCAAATCTTGGTTTAATATATGGCAAACACGTTCTTTTGACATCTTCATAATCTCAGCTATTTCTCTAACTTTAATCCGGCGGTCGTCTAGTACCAATTGATGAACTTTAGAGATGTTATCGTTAGTGGTTACAGTTTTTGGACGCCCAGGACGTTCATCATCTTCCAACCTCCTGCGACCACGTTTAAATTCAGCTGCCCAAAATTTTACGGTGGTAAACGATGGTGCAGAGTCACCATACACAGAGTCCAACTCATCTTTGATTTGTGAAGCCGTATTGCCTTTCAAAAATAAAACTTTAATTACAGCTCGATATTCAATTTTTTCCATTTTGGGGGAATCACCGAAATACACTCACAAAAACGACTGTCAGCAGATAATGGTGCAAGATTTTGGCGAGTAGCTATTATAATATCCACAATTTGAAGTAGAAACTTTTTTTTCACTTGTGCCGCTAGCTTCACGTTGAGGTCGGTTATTTATCAGACAGAACAGACTCGTATAGTAAAAGATTTTTCATGGACAATTAGCACTCTTTACGCGTGTGTAGTACCCACTTTGCCACGGGTCCACAAAAAGCAATAAGGACAAAATGACAAAATTTATTTTGGAAAGCATACTTCTACTTTGTAAATGAATAGTGTTCTTCAACTTGTCCTATACTACACACAATTTATACGGGGACCAGCTCTCCCGATCGCTTGTACCAACATCGCAGGATATACTGCAGTATGTTCCCGTAGATGGGTACTGACTAAGAATGTTTTTTTTGTTTTCACCGCAGTTGTATAAGCAGATATTCGAAAAATGAAAAAAGGACAAATCTGTCGGTGATTCACTTCCTCTTTTTGATTTCGCAGCTGTGTGGATAACGACTGCCAAAAAATCGAGCAGTCCCACGTCGGGGTTTTATAAGTCACTGAATTCGCTGCTCTATACTCTTCCCTTCCTTTAACGGATTTCAACGAATCACTTTCAAGTTTCCTGAAAACTGTTTACCCAGAGGATAAAGAAGCAAAAATCTACGACGTTGTGGTGGCAGGCAGTTAAAGTAGACAACTCAAAAGGTTGTGTGTGTCATTTTCTACGTGAAAGATTGAGTAAAAAAAACGCGTCTGTGATCTGGGTGCATCATTGGCTCAATCTATTGTATAAAACAAATGCAACAGTGAGACCGCTACAGGGCATCCTGTTAAGGTGCAATCCCAAGGATTCATTTCGTCGTTTCGTGCCGTCGACAAAACGAAGGTCCCCTAGGTAACAAGAAAAAATCTAAACAATGGTAGGCCTCAACCGGTCAAATAGAATCATGATGCAGAAAATGGCGAAGACTGGCCGGAAAGGTGATGGTCAAAGTGGGATCTGCATCGATTATGTGCTGAGAGGAAGTAAAATAGTCAAATCGCTGATTTTATAGGGAACTGGCGCCAGTTCCAGAAGAGATCGGTTTAATTAAGCTACGAACACACCTCCACCACCTAGTTGATCCAACTTGCTGCTCCGTCCACCATGAGCGTCGACTCTGATGCCTAATTTGTACGACACCAGAAATTCCCTTTTTTCAGACTGGTTAAAGGAGTTAAAAGAGTTTGAAGAACATATTGTGCTTGCCGTGGCGTAACTGGAATGTGCGTCAACTCTAGATTTGATTCCGAGACAGAACAACTTGCATTTTTCAGGGCACCACCGAGTTGCTAACAATCTCGAAGAGTACTAATTGTCTATGAAAAGCATATCAAATCTCGCCGTTCGGAGTCGGCAAAAAAGTGAAGGTCCTTTCTACTCGTAAGAGAACAGTAGCACGCACATCACGAGTAGTTGTTGTAGAAGTGGGGCCCTGGTCTCTTGTAAACTGTATTGCCACTCAATTATTATGTTTAGAAATAAATCGAAACTGTTGTCCTTTACTAGTTGCCTATAATTTCTGACAATAATATGAGATTATCAAACTTTTCAAAAATGCAAAAATAAATCGCATACCTTTTGCTGCAATTTTAAATAAAAATTGAAACAACACGAAGCCCTCAGTTTTATGTATCCACAATATTGTGGCGCTATTTCCAGTTACCGAAGTGCTGGTTTTTCAAAACAAACCCTTGTTGCACATTTTTGCTGCTCTTTCGTAACCGAATTAGTTTGACTACTTCAAATGATTCCCAAAGAGTGGAGGGGCATCCACTTGACTCAAATGATTGGTCATCCGATGCACTGCTATGTTATTTGAGACACCCCGCATTTCATTTTATTATTTTATTTGTTTCCCGTTCTACCAAAATGTGGGTACTTCTGCATTCTGCTGGTGTGGTTCGTAATTCGTTTTCTGTTCTCAGAGGATACTTTCAATGTGTCTGAATTCTCTTACACCTCCAACTTCCTCAATTAGCAGGCGACTTGCAACATTTTCGTTTCTTGACAGTGTTTAAGTTTCATGCATAGTCTGCCTCAGCCCTATGACGAAACCAACCAATTAAATTAAGGGAATCCTTGCATTCAAAGTCCTCAATGACAAGAGCATCTCTGCCTCCGTTTCCGCACAAACCAACAGCTGTATCTCTCAGTCAGGCAAAAGGTCATCCAATCACACAAGGAGACAACTAATGGCATATCAATCAAAATCAATTATACTTGCCAGGGATAAGGAGATTTCAATGGAGCATCCTCCTGTATGCACACTTCATAAACACTCCATTTAGATGTTAATCCGAATGATTTGCATCCTCCAGCAGGCATTCATTCCTGGAATGCGACTGCTGATCGTGATCATGATGGATTGCTGCCACCACCTGACACCGTGCCTTCGTGTCAATTGATTGTGAAATTACTTGGAAACGAAAACATTCAGTGATGCGAATTCATGTGGAGGCCATCCATTTCAAGAACGTCCTTCGACGGTGTGGTTGTCACCTGCTCCCGCTGGACTGAGTGGGAATGCGACTGTCAGACTAGTCAGGAGTAAATGATATATCACTGCCCCCCAGTTCCAGGAATAACAACCCGATGTCTTATGCCAACTCCATGTCTAAGTTCCCGAACACCATGCTGGCCTATGCCGACGTTATTCGCTCTTCAGTGAGGAGGGTATCTCGTTGGTTGTCTAACTCATAAATTGACAAAGAAAACGAGGTTGGCCTTAACTTCACAGACAGCGGTTAAATGCTTTGAATTATTTAACAGCTCAATTCTTCCACGGGGGAAGGAGTGAAGGAAAGCAAACAATCCTGAAGGATAGTAATGATAAACGTCATTCCATCGAGTGTACAACATTCGGCTAAGTTCTTCGATGTATGCTTTTGGGGATGAAATATTGATGAGGTTACACAAAAACATAACTGCAGCGGATGTGTGCAGGATGTTCAACGTCATCTCAAATTTATGGAAAAGAACTTTTCCTTTTGGATCCATTTGTTGCGGTTGGAAATTTGTGAATTATTTTCATCAACAGTATTTGCAAAGAAGTTTTCCGCAGTGACTGTGACTTGTGACTTGTAATTTGTGACTTGTAACTTGTAATTTTTCACTTGTCACTTGTGACTTGTAATTTGTGACTTGTGACTGTGACTAAAGACTTGTGACTTGTGAATTGTGACTGTGACTTTTAACTTGTGACTGTGACTTGTGACTTGTGACTTGTGACTGTGACTTTTGACTTGTGACTGTGACTTGTGACTTGTGACTTGTGACTTGTGACTTGTGACTTGTGACTTGTGACTTGTGACTTGTAACCTGTGACTTGTGACTTGTAACTTGTGACTTGTGACTTTTAACTTGTGACTTGTGACTTGTGACTTGTGACTTGTGACTTGTGACTTGTGACTTGTGACTTGTGACTTGTGACTTGTGACTTGTGACTTGTGACTTGTGACTTGTGACTTGTGACTTGTGACTTGTGACTTGTAACTTGTAACTTGTGACTTGTGACTTGTGACTTGTGACTTGTGACTTGTGACTTGTGACTTTTGACTGTGACTTGTTACTTGTGACTTGTGACTTATGACAAATCGGGCATTGATCTATTAAGTTCCTTGTATCAGAAAAAAAGGCCAATCCGTTCTAAAAAATGGCAATCAGTGGCAACAGATTAAATGTACAGATTTTCGGTGAGAAAATTATATAGCCCCTCAAATCCAAGAACAAATTTCCACGAAAGTACATCTCCAATGTCGTTGCGAAACAAATAAAATCTCAAAATCTCATCCTTCAAAATTAAAAATTGATTTCTAAGATTAATTACATTTTCGCGGTCTTGTTTTCTGGACGTCAAATTGCTTTTGAAGTTCATTTCAACATCAAACAGTGACATCTATTGTCTGAGTTAGGAAACAAATTTAATTTTGCGAGTTATGATCTTTTCACGAGGTTGCTGGCTCATAAAATCACGATTTTATCGTCAGTCGCTGTATTTCGACTCAAACTACAGCTACACCACACGAAAAGTCTAACAGTCAAACGAGTGTCTATGAAAATTCCTTTCGCTCCCACCATTGTTCCCTTCATTAACGTAGCGTCCTCATAAAAATTTAATGAATTCCCGAGCGCTTTAAGCCGCTGTGCTTCGGCTGTCTCATGACCCCACATGGAGGGATGCAAATAGACGTTCCAGTGGGTCCACTGTTTCAGCCGAAACTCCTAGTTACTCAATGTATTTACGATCCCGGTGCACGGTCACTATGCTCGGCGGCGTCGACGCACCATTTAGCCACTCAACTAATGACCCTTATTAGCCCGGGGGGGAGTTGGAGAAAGTGGGTCGCCACAAAAATGGGCGGAATAGAACTCTCATCAAACATGTTAGCTGAAAGTGCATGACGAATAATTTATGACGCTACCTTTGACCACCGCCCTACCCAGCGAAACTGTTCCTTAACCGTCCCGGGTGATTGGGGACTCTCGCAAGCACTCTCAACGCCCGGATACGGGGGTGGCTTATCCGCTTAACATCAAACGTTCTCGTTTAATGCGGTTAACGTTCACCTTGCGGTAGGAGTTACGGTTTACATATCCTTACATGCAGCGCGGAGTAAATAGATGTGCTTGGGGAGCATTCAATTCCCTGTCCCCGTGATTCCAGTCCGTTGAGCGGGCACTGAAGGCGTGACAATCCTGGATCCTATGTGCGCGCAAGGATACCTGCGAATAGAGTGATTTGTTTGAGTGATGATAATAAATGACCGACAACGAATGGTGAAAATTATTATGTCAATCATAGAGTAAGTCCCCACCGAAGGATGCCATTAAGATTCCTTTTCGTGTGTTTTCGGTCCTGTCGTGTAGTAACCAGTGTTTGCCATGACAAAGTGTAGTTAAGCCGGTAATCAAGTTCCGCCAGAGGCAATGCCACTCGTTGTGGAAGTGATAACGGCAAGTAGACAGTCGTTAATCTATCATTGATCAGTTAAAGTCGACGCTCACTGTCGGCCCGTGTAAGAGCGCAGCACTGAGTGGGACTGGGAGTTTCGAATCGAGTCCCTGCTCTTCCGCACTGTAATCCAACTACCGATGGATAATCTACTTTGCAACATGGCGAGTAACAGCAGATACTCGTCCTACAATTGCCTGACGTCGTGGGACTCCTATGATAAAATACCAAGGTAAGAATAATAATGATTTAGTTCTCTTCCACTGGGGGTGAGCTTGACGATAAATCACAGTGTGGTTAGCAAGTTGGGGGTGGGGGTGTGATTGTGTAATTTTGGCTGTATAAGAATTAAGGGAAATGAAAAGTGTGAGAGGGAGCATAGGAGCACGCTGCCACTCTGAAAATTTTAGCAGGGATGACGATTAAAATGGATGTGGTACGATATCTACAGCGGGCAGTGAACGGCGAACAGCCTCCTGCAATCGAGAAGAACGCAGAGGCCTTTTTCGCTACTATCTTGCCATCTTGAGTTGCAATCGAACTAAAGCTTACAGTGCCGGTGAAGCGATTAAATAAGAGAAAAGGAGGAAATGTGATGGTGGCATGTAAATCGCTACACTCAAGCCTTAAAGTGCTGGGTCTATTTTCTATCGCTATTGGAACTTTTTGTGGTCACCGTGGCGTAGTGGCTAAGTGCGACGATCCACATGCAGAAGGTCTAGGTTCGATTTGCAGACGGCACACCTCACATTTTTTCACGGCACCAGCTCTTTCAAGTTGCTGACAACACTCAAAGAATATCAATTGTCTATGCGAATCTTATTAAATCTCGCCGTTCGGAGTCGGCAAAAAACTGCATGTCCCTTCTACTTGCGAGAGAACAGAAGCACAACACGAGTAGTTGGTGTAGAAGCCTAGTCCCTCGTGAGCTGTAGTGCCACCACTCAATGGGACCTTTTAACCGCTGTAAGAGAGCGTATCGAATTGATGATATAGTGGGAAATCCCGAAGTTGTAGGTCAAGCGCCATTACCAGAAAAGATTTCACTGGATATGTGTGACTTTTTTCTTTTTTTAAAATTAATGGTTTTTGCAATGTTCAGCCATTTCAACCATATATACTCACAATTCCTTCCGCGGTCAAAATGTTGACAAGGTTTGCTGTTGGGAGTTTTTAAAAACAACAAAAGAAGAGACTGAATCTCTGGCAGTCTGATTTGGTTCAGTCTTTGTGCGCGATTTTTGACCAAATGTGGTATGCCCTCTTCATCCTTATTCAATCGATTGGGATCTTCCGGAAACCTGTTTTTTCCAACTTCATTGTAGTGGAGAAACAATAACGACTGAGGTGCCGTCAGACACCGCTGAAAGCAATTTAAAAAAAGGATGTGTTCAGCAGTGAACTTAAAGATTTTACAAGTTTTCTGTCGACTTGAAAGATTTTTTGCCTTAAAATTAAATGGATGTCACTCTCGCTAGTCTGGACATTAGCATAGTCAGTCACTTTCTCTTTCAATGTACCTCTGAGGTTGAGACTGCGTTTTCTCATCAGGCACATGTATGAATACCATTTGAATCTATTTAAAGGAAATATGGTTCTCCTTCAGGTCTATTCACTAGCAACAGGAGGAGCAACACTGAGCTTTCTTGTAAGGTGAGTAAAAAATAGGTCCGAGCATGGTGTCAAAAGCGAGTTATAACTTTCTTTAATTTGGGTAATGACCGAAGGCATAAAATGGCGAATACGAGCTGCCGAGATGTGATTTTTCCGTCCTGTTGAGGTAGTTACTTGCCGAAATAGGGTAAGAAAAGCGACAGAAAGGCGAGAAATCATGTTAAGCAACCACTTCCTCGAACGGAAAGGCTATGCTTTGATGCTTTACCACATGGGATAACAGAAATCTGCCCTTAATCACGACATCCGAGGCCTAAGAAGCAACTCCATCAGGGAGGCGACCGCTCGGTGAAATCAGTGCGAGATGGTTGGATCAAGTCCATAAGCTCGTTTGGCTGCGCTTGGCAATAGATTCTGATGATTTAGAGCCGATGGCGGAGGATCGAGCAACTTGGAGGACTCTCGTGAGTGCATTTAACCCATGCCCCCTTTAGTGCAATATGCGGGTTAAGGAAAATGATAATGACGGTGATTGTTGTTGTGACTGGATTTATGAATCAATTGATTCAACATCACATCAGTGTCAACGGCATCGCTGACGGAACCAAAGACCATTTGATGCGTCGGTGGCTACCAGACCCAGGTGTTGAGGGAACTTGACTGCTAGTGACAACCTAACCAGGGGCTATATTCTGATGCCACAGGAGGTTAGGGGCCCCTGAAACTTCGGTACCAGACTGCCGGTGCGGTAGGCCTGTGGCTTAAAATTCAATATCTCGGGTAGAGTCGAGTTTAGTGTGGTGTGCTGACCGGTCTAGTTCATTGTTCACCCAACATTAGTCCAGTCACTTTTCAATAGAAATCTTAGGCACATCAATTCTCAACCCACACTTCTGTGATAAAGATCTTAAGTTTTCAGCTCCTACCATGTCAGCAAAAATGGGGCATTGACAGAGAAAGTGCTCTAAAGTGCCTTCACTTTCTCCGCGGGCGTCGCAAAGGGTGCCATCAGTAAGCCCAACAGACTTAAATGTATAGCGAAAGTAAAGCGTTCCGTTTGTATACCAACAAGTTCTTTCTATCTAGAGATAACAGGAGAGCCGCGGATTTCTTGCTGACATTCGAGAGCATGCACTCGGTCAGCCTGCATGCATGGAGAGTCATGCCATCTCTGCTTGTCTCGTCTACGGAAGCTCTAGCCTGGGAAGCGGGTAGTCCCAATGTGGGTTCGGGTTCTATGAAAGCCTCTTTTGAACCTTGCCTAGCAAGATACATAACAGCATAATCTGCAAGTTTGGCATTTAGTCCTCCGAAAGTTGTATCGATTCCCCCAAGGATACTTTATCAATATCCACTCCCACTGAATCCATTGTGACTTAAATTGACATCATATTGCTCCAAAATGAATGTCGAACACAAGTCAACATACACCTCTCCGACTGGGTTTACTTAGGGAGTCCAAAGGAGACCGAGGCAAATCTTTCTGACCGGCTATGTAAACTCTTAATTACACCCCCCAGTACAGACAGTCACAGATGGTGGTGATTTCATTAACTGCCTCCCCTCCGATCTCATAAGACATTCAAGTTGTCTTCTAGGACACCTTGCCACACACGTTAGTGCGGTGCGGCACTCTCCTGTGACGCTGACTGTATTTTTAATCAAACCTCCGCATTAAAAATCGATATCAGCTTTCCAACTTTCCGCCTCTGCCGACGATATCTAATTAAATTCAAGCAGTTCAACAAAAACACAAGTAATTCAATCAGTGCCGTCCCTTCCTCTCGATCTCATCGCGGCGAGTCCCAACTTCAGCCGCGCTCTCATTTAATTTTTAGCACTTTGCAGCATTTAAGTTATATCAATTACGCGGTCCTTAAATTTTTAATTACGTCTTCTTCGAGTTCTCTGCGAGGAGTCGTTCGGGGCTCTGCCAATCGATACACGACTCATTAGGGACTTGACGTGAGAGCTAGTTCTGCCAACGTCCCGGGAGTGCCGTGCAGAACTGACGCTGCTTCGAAACTTGTGCAAACTAGACCATCATGGAATTTAATTAATTTCGTGAGATACATTGTAACGCAATTATCAATCAGAACGCTCTTCGTAGTGTCTTGAAGAGTGTGTGACACGATAAGTGCACGCGGTGGTGGCGTCTATTGCGTGTGGCAGAGCGCTGGCGGCGAACAACTTTAACGATAACGATGAATTTTTGATCAGTACAGCAAACTGCATTGCGTTGAAGGAGTCTTTTAAAATAATTGAATTGACCCGTCCCGTGGGAACTGAGTCAGGTGGGCGTGCAGTAGTGACGTGGTGGAAAAATAATTCTTCTAGCAGTGACTGGAGTGCGTGCAAATGAATATTTTATGGCTTGTATGACACTTTCAGCTCATTTGCGTGCGGCTGTTCGAAGCGATGCAAATCTGTGTGAATTTCCGCGAACAAAGGACTCACGTATGCAGCTAATTGTATGTCAATTGGGGAGGAATAATTTTTGGGTGAAAACCCCGAGGACATCTTTGATGACTCACTGCACTTAGTGATACTCTGCGATTGTCACTTAAGTGGTTTTTATGAGGTCAGCTATCAATTATATCTTGAAGCTCTGGGTTATTTTGCATGAGTAATGTACTGCAGAAGGGGTGGGGCGGAATCTGCAACGCGCCTATGTATGGAAAGCTGCATTAAGCTGATTTATATGGCTGTTTGAGCTTGAGGGGTATTCCAAATCTAGACACCAAAAGTAGACTACAACCTCTGTACCCAACATTGGAATTTTCGCTCTAATGGAGTTAAGTCATACCGGTTTTAGATCCGAAAACCATACACATCGAGATCTGCGGTTTACATGACATATTGAAGGTTATAGAGGGCGCTTCAATGTTTATCTTTTCAGACAGCCACTTAAGGACTTAACGTCTAGCACTATAGACGGCAGAACCGCGAAGCTCAGCATGATTTCTCGCAAAATACAATTAAGTAAAACTTGACTCAGTCCTTGGAAACAAGGAGATTGTAAACAAAAGTCCGCAGATAAGCTGGGTAGGATAGGTCTCGAAACTGCTTTCGTAGATCGTCAACCTTACTATCGTGTCACCGCAGCTACATCTATAATTAAGGAATGAGAGCACAAACTTCGCCTGGATCACTGCACAATTGGGCGGTTTCTTAGGCAATTCAAACATTTATTCAGATCTTACTCTTAGAAAGAAATCCCGTCATTTTGACAAGGACATTCCAATGGTCTAGAACACTAACTTAACAAGCAAAGAATGTCAACTATGGCAGTGGCAGAGTTCTGAGACGTTGTTGACTTCTTTAATGCTCGGATGGTAGAAAAATTTGTCGACAAAAAATTAGCTTTTCCTAGTGATCACCATGGCGTAGTGGGTAAGTGCGTCGACCCAAACGCAAAAGGTCTAGGTTCGATTCCCGGACGGGACACCTCGCATTTTTTCACGGCACCACATCTTTCGAGTTACTAACATTACTCAAAGATTACCCGAAGTCCCCCATTTGATGAGCAAACGAAGTTTCTTTATTCACTGGTGCAGCATTCTGACATGAGATAATCGGCCTCTGAGTCGTGATTTAACGCCTAAAAGTAGACTGGGTTCCTATGTACGTTACATCTCCTTGCAAGGGACCTGCCTGCTTGAAAACCACTGGATTCTCATTCTCGTGTAAATATTTTTATAATTTTCCGACGGAAATTTAACATCCAGTAATTTTTAGGAACGATAAACGCCTGTTATGGGCCGTTTTGGTAGAGTGGGTAAGTACGTCGTCTGACCAGCCGAAAGCTTCTGAATTGAGCGTTAGTTTCGCATTTATTCACATCACCATTGCATAAAATTACTGAGAGCATCCAGAGTGCAGTAATTGGCTATAAAACAGCAGGCAAAAGAAAAATAGTACGCAAAGCACTAATAGTTTCTGAAGGGAGCCAGGCGCAGGTCCTTTGTGGACTGTTACGCCATCAAAATGAATTGAATCTTAGAAAAACAACTTAGCACGTTTTTGCCGCATCGTACGTGTGCTATTTGAACTAAATCCAAGTAAATGGTGGTCGAAGAGTTTTTCAGATAACTGTCTTTAAGTTGTACCATCCCTTTTGAAGCGCATATATTCCAGGTCCATAGCCTCCATTTTTGGAGGTGCATTAGCATCTCTCGATTTCGAACAATTCAATACAAGTCGTGCTGGATGGGTTCAAGTCTGATATCCACGATATTAATGCTGATGTTCCCCAGGGCACCGTTCGGTCTCCGACACTCTTTCTCATTTTCATAAATAATCTCTTGTCTGCTACTTCTAATCCTATTAACTCCTTCGCTGATGACAGTACCCTCAGCTTCTCATATTCGTTCCTTGACTCACGTCACTGCACTTCGGCCGTAGACTTGGAACGGCAGCGTATGTTAAGCACATTAAATTCCGTCCTCGACAGCATAATCGCTGGGGGTGCAAGAAATAGAGTGGAATTTAATGCTTCCAAAACTCAGTGCTGTCAATTGTCACTCAAACGTTCCTAAAATAACCAGCCGTCATCCATGGATGGCACCTGTGTTGTTGAAACCGGAAAACTTTCCATCTTCGGTATGTGGATAAACTCAACACTTAGTTGGAACGATCACATACTTGAGGTCGCCAAAAATACTGCGAAATGTCTAGGTTTTCTAAAACGATGCAAAAAATACTTTAACCCCTCTGATCTGGCTACAATTTACAAGGCCTACATCCGCTCAGTTCACCCTTAAGCCCACCTACAGTAAAGTTAAGAGGCTCGTTCTTTAGCCGCACCACACGAATATGGAATGCTCTTCTCAGCTCAATATTCCCCTCTCATTACAATCCACAAACATTTAAAACCAAAGTGCACCTGTACCTCTTCCCTCTCTCTTCCTCTGTACCTTCGGCCCGTGCTGTGACTTAAATTCGGTCACTTAAGAGTAGTCGCAACACCTTTAGCGCGCGCCAACTAATAAAAAAAATTTAGAACACCATTTAAGTTTTTGACAAAGTACGGCCACTAGTCAACAAACTGCACAAAAACAAACGAACTGGCCGAGCATTCACAGCTGGTTTCACATTTCCTATTGATCAGGTTTCCTTAATTTTGGACACAATTCTTCCAACTGGTGTCACATTTGGTCGATTATGCTGACCAAAAAAATCATGAAGTGCTCAAAAAGCTTGAAGGGTGAAGTGTACCTCTTCATGGTTGAGTTTGTCAAACACTGAAAATAACGAAATTTCAGATCAAGTTGGGTTCGATTAACAAGTCTAGGTTCAATTCCCGGACGGAACACCTCTAATTTTTTCACGGCACCACGTCTTTCGAGTTGCTGACAACACTCAAAGAGTTTCAATTGCCTATAATAAGCTTCTCAAATCTCGCCGTTCGGAGTCGACAAAAACTGTAAGTCCCTTCTACTCGTGAAAGAACAGTAGCACGCACAACACGAGTATTTTTTGTAGAAGCTAGGCCCTGTTCCCTTGTGGGCTGTAGTGCCACTCAATTATTAGTCCCCTGGCACGTCCTCCTAGTCATGCTTCTTAAACAGCGGCTGCAAATAATGCTTGAACAGACAAGAAGTTCACTACACCTTACTAACTACTTTGAAAGGGTGTAGCGCCTAAAGCTTGCTGACAGTCTCTTGCCGTATCTGACCGCAAATAGGTATTTTAAATCGATGTTATTCTTGCCCTCCTTTGACTTGTCGTTGAGGTACTCCTTTTGTGGATGGGGAAATGCGCGCCAATGTAACCATTTGTGTTTGGCGTCCGGAAATGCACCGGAAGTCCCCCACTTGATGAGCAATTTAATGTCAAACAAATGTTCTTTCTTCACTGGTGCAGCATTCTGTCATGAGATAATCCGCCTCTGAGTCGTGATATAACGTCTAAAAGTAGACTGGGTTACTGTGTACGTTACATCCCCTTGCAAGGGACCTTTTTGCTTGAAAACCACTGGATTCTCATTCTCGTGTAAATATTTTTATAATTTTCCGACGGAAATTTAACATCCAGTAATTTTTAGGAACGATAAACGCCTGTTATGGGCCGTTTTGGTATAGTGGGTAAGTACGTCGCCCGACCAGCCGAAAGGTTCTAAATTGAACGTTAGTTTCGCATTTATTCACATCATCATCGCATAAAATTACTGAAAGCATCCAGAGTGCAGTAATTGGCTATAAAAGAGCAGGCGAAAGAACAATAGTACGCAAAGCACTAATAGTTTCTGAAGGAAGCTAGGCGCAGGTCCTGTGTGGACTGTTACGCCATCAAAATGAATTGAATCTTAGAAAAACAACTTAGCATTTTTTTGCCGCATCGTACTTGTGCTAATTGAACTAAATCCAAGCAAATGGTGCTGCAAAGATTTTTTCAGAGAACTATCTTTTTTTTTATTTTGATAGAAGGCAACGGTGTCAAATATGTAGATACGTGAGATAATATAGCCATTGAATTTCTCACGCAAAACAGTCATTGGCTGTGTGGCAAGTTGCACCATCCCTTTGGAAGCGCATATATTCCGAGTCCATAGCCTCCATTTCTGGAGGTGCGTTAGCATCTCGCGATTTCGAACCGTTCAATACGAGTCGTGCTGGATGGGTTCAAGTCTGATGTTCACCATATTAATGCTGGTGTTCCACAGGGCTCCGTACTGTCTCCGACACTCTTTCTCATTTTCATAAATGATCTCTTGTCTGCTACTGCTACTTCTAATCATATTCACTCCTTCGCTGATGACAGTACCCTCATCTTCTCATATTCGTTCCTTGACTCACGTCACTGCACTTCGGCCGTAGACTTGGAACGGCAGCGTATGTTAAGCACATTAAATTCCGTCCTCGACAGCATAATCGCTTGGGGTGCAAGAAATAGAGTGGAATTTAATGCTTCCAAAACTCAGTGCTGTCAACTGTCACTCAAGCGTTCCCAAAATAACCAGCCGTTATCCATGGATGGCACCTGTGTTGTTGAAACCGAAAACTTTCCATCCTCGGTATGTGTATCAGCTCAACACTTAGTTGGAACGATCACATACTTGAGGTCGCCAAAAATGCTGCGAAATGTCTAGGTTTCCTAACACGATGCAAAAAATACCTAACCCCCTCTGATCTGGCTACATTTTACAAGGCCTACATCCGCTCAGTTCACCCTGAAGCCCACCTTCGAACGTACAGTAAAGTTAAGAGACTTGTTCTTAAGCTGCACCACACGAATATGGAATGCTCTTCCCAGCTCAATATTCCCTTCTCATTACAATCCACAGACATTTAAAACCAAAGTGCACCGGTACCTCCTCCCCCTCTCTTCCTCTATACCTTCGGCCCGTGCTGTGACTTAAATCCGGTCACTTAAGGGTAGTCGCAATACCTTTAAAGCGCGCCAACTATACAAACATTTTTGAACACCATTTAAGTTTTTGAAAAAATACGGCGGCCAGTGAATAAACTGCACAGAAAAGGTCACTTTTGATCCAAAGAACGAACTGGCCGAGCATTCACAGCTGGTTTTACATTTTCTTTAGATCAGGTTTCCTGAATTCTGGGCACAAATCTTCCAATTGGTGACACATTTGGTCGATTATGCTTTCAATTACCTATAACAAGCTTCTCAAATCTCGCAAAAAACTAAAGGTCCTTTCTACTCGTGAAAAAACAGTAGCACGCACAACACGAGTAGTTGTTGTGGAGGCTAGGCCCCGGTCTCTTGTGGGCTTTAGTGCCACTCAATTAAGCGGCAGAATTACAATAAACAAAGACGGATATAAAAATACAATTTCAATATATTCTGGCAACATTTCCTGCAAACCATTCCCACATAGCGTAACCAACTCTAGCTGCAGAGATGTTATCAATAATGAAAGCAAAGCAATTAATTTCTCGCAAACACATTCGTGTCTTGAATGCATTCATCGGTTTTTCTATCCCTTTAGACTCTCTAAAACCTCCTCCAGTTGGTCTCACACGAATGCAGCTGCATAAAAGTGTCTTCCCATGGCTAACAAAAAAACTCCATGAAAGTGCATGTTAACTCACCGTCATTTAATTTTAATCGGTTGGCTGTTCATGTTGCGACTTTTGCGCTGACGGCACGGTTCTTTCTATGTCAAAGAAATCGATACGTGTACGTGTAGCTGCTGGCTGCACTAGAAATCGCTTCTTGTATAATTGATGTGAGTACTTCGCTAACTCTGACTGAGTGATGGATTTTAGTGGGAGGTGAATTCTTGCTTTGGGGCGGGACGTTCGCATGGCGGTGGTAGTTGGGGTGGAGGTAGTTGACGGGATGCATTGTCAAAGAGAAAGTTCGAAATTATTTTTCATCTGCACTAAAAGTTTAACCGTGGTTTTAAGCTAGAGGTTGGTTGATGGTTCTATGATGCTAAAAATTATAGGTGGAACCGCTCTTCAACTCTTCTCACGCGGACGTGGCGGTAATATCCGTCAGTTTTATGGAAATTTTTTTAACAAGCTCAACGAAAATACTAAAATAGCAGACTGGGTTTTGAGTTTAACGAGGTTGACCAAGAAGCGTGGCAACGAAATGGAAGCGAGCTAAGCAATGGTTTTAGATGACGGTCAATAAAGTTGTGTGGAAAATGTCATTGGATAGCTTCTGGCTTTTCGGAAGTGCTAATAAAAAATATCAGCTTTATCATCGAACATCCTTTACTTCTGTGTTTACCTGTGGACTGTAAAACCAAAACCTTGGAGAAGGAGATACATATCCAATCAAACATTTCAGTATTTTGAAAAATACCTTAGAAGACTTCGTTGCAAGGACATTACGCGTATCAACACATGTCCTCCATTCTTGTCAACAGGCGATGATACACTTCAGATTACGCGTCACTCACCGATGGACAAAGCCTGACCTAGAACTCGATGATTTGAAGAAGCAGAAGAATGTACAGAAGAAATTTGCATTTTTTTGTGTCACTCCAATGCTGTCAATCAACGATCGGTCACTTTTGTTGACACAACAATGCAAGCAATGCATCCGTCAGAAACACAAACGTGCTCGTGTCTCCGTTGAAAGGACACAAACTCGGCTTTGCCTTGCCACCCCTACGCACAAAAAGAAAAAAAAAATGCCTCAACGCTCAACACGAATCCCCCATAAGTGTCCCTGTCAGTTGAAGTTTAAAGCAAAATGAATAAACAAAATTCACAATAAAACATGAATCGGGAGGACAAGGACGTCCCAAGCGACGGCAGCGGCGCCAGTGAGAGTAACTTCTTTCTTTCCTCCGTTTCGTGATGGATGACTATAGCCATGATGGGGCTGGGGGGAGAAGGAGTGCAAGCAATCCATTAGCGCACATTTTGTTTAACTAAAAGTGCAATAACGCCATCACACCATGTTAAGCGATAAGCGTTGAGCGGTCGCTGATATTTCACGTAAGCGGATGAAAAAAAAAAAATCACATCACACGTTTATTAAATAAGCCAGCGCCAGGAAGGATGCGAGCGGGCGAGTGTTTTTGGGGGAGTGCATGCTTTCCAAGGAAATGCGGAAGGAAGCCCTGCTCACCAGCATCTAAGCCCGGCGTGAATGCGAAACCCACGGGTGTGAAAACATATGAGCGTGGCCCGCCCCTGTGCACCTCGGGCCCGCTCTGGAGCAATAAAAGCTTTCATCGCCATGAAGAATTCAACGTAATCGAGTCAGCTCCAGTGAAATTGCATTATTGATGAAAATATAGTCGCGTTCACCGTCGTTGGTGGATTCTCATCGGGTCCCCTACTGGGGTGTTTATTTGTTTTTCAGTCCTTTGGGGAGGGTGGCGACGGTGGCGGGATTCGCGATCTTTGCTGGTTGTGGGGGTAGAATTGGGTTGTGACTTGACTTTCTTTTATCTTCTCCTTTATGGCGCTTAAATGAAATTTGATATTTTATTGTGTTTGCGGGTGCGATGATGAGGTTTGCTCTATCAAAAGAAGGCGGTTTTGAGAAGGTCAAGGATGCGGTGGTTTGTTGAGCTGTTAAGTACACTAGCTGATGGTGAGGAAATTATTTGAAAAAATCCGTCAACATTTTTTAAGAGATTCATCCGCCAGAAACGAAAAACAACTGATGTCACATACCTTTCAATTCAATTGGATATCAGAAGTATGCTAAGACTTGCCTTATTCCCGCTTGTCTTTAAGCACTGGTATCGCCTCTAAGATCCTAGTGCCAGCGTCAAATTTGACAGCCCTGTCGTTCTCATCGATACAATGAAATGGTTGGCTAAAGGGTTCCATTTTGACTTAAGAAGTATTTCCTGCTATGTCCTAGAAAACAAATTTTCTGGCTTTCCTTCTGATACGATGTGAAGGGAGTTTTGCAGAGAGTCGAGGCTCTGACGAGACTAGGAGCCATCTAAGTCGAACAAGATCTTAATATCCGCCTGTTGCATTGTACGAATGCCAAGTGCGATTGAAGAAGCAAACGAATGACATGTAGCATAGAAAGAAACAGGTTTTGTTCGAATAAGATGGCTCCATCTCTCGTGAGGCCCCCAACTCTCTGTAAAACTCTCTCCACATACATGGTCTTAGATTGTTCGCAATCCTTTAAGAAACAACAATCAAACGGCCCCCAAGTGATGCATTACAGTAATTGCATGACCATTCAGAAGAGCAAGTCAAAGCTGATTGTGTTGCCACGTTGCCGAAGACATTAATCGAATTTGTCTCCCAAATCCGCCCTCGCCGCACTCTCATTTTCGACCTGCCGCCCACGGGGCACAGATAACATCAATCGATTATCCGGAACAGCACCAACAACGCACAGCATGCACTTAACTGTGGCCAGGCCGAAAAAAACAAAACGCGGGAGGAAACAAATTGCCGGCTCAGCATAAAAAAGTACACACTCTGACCGTGCTCGTGGCTTATGGGGTTTTAAAAAGGGGATAACGATTCGCATTGTCCATTGTTTTGAAAACATTTGTTTCGAGTGCGGGGACGAGACTGAGGCCTAATGTCGAAATTGTGTGCACCGATAATGGGAGGGGAGAGGTTATTGTTGTCCGGATTACAAAGCGCGATATCCTGATGACCGGAGGCATTAGGAGCAGGGCTTTCGGTGTTGGTTTCCTTTTTTTTCGTGGCATGCGGGTCAGATGAGAGCCGATTGTCTTTTGTTTAAATCTTGGCATTGTTTTCGAAAGGGCATCCTAATCAAGACAGCTCAGCCATGGACAGATTAGATTTTTATGGCAGGCTTGTGGTCGGTTTCAATGAATTGCAGGGACAATAGGCCCCTCCCGAGTTGTATTCAATTTTCGAATTAATTTTCACTTAAGTGTGAATGATTGAGTTTTCTTCCTGTCGGGACTGCGAATGGAAATGAGGTATGAAATCAATGCCACAAATTCGACAGAAACAATTGCTTTAATTTGGAAATACCAATCAGTGACGGTCGAACTTGACATTCTTATTAATTGAGGAAATCCTATTTAGATGTGAAATTATGGTTTTAATGGCAGCGTTTTTTGGTTGACACTTTTTAGACATTTTTTGGACTCCTTCAGTGATGAATTTCACTCTCAAGCCTCTTCTACACAGCTCTTGTTGAAATGCGTGACATTGCACGATCCTGGCGAAAGAGAGCTGTCGCAAATGGAGGAAGTACAAATTGTATTAACGTGATGAATGGGATCTAGAAAGTGAACTAACTAGAGAACAACAAATAATGCATCAGAAGATGCATCAGAGGATTTTCGTCACTTGATGGCATTAAATATAGATATGTCTGGAAACTCAAATCTGATTCAAACTCGTGTTTGAAATGTGACAAATCAGGAGAGAAGACAATGAGAAGACAGCTACTTCTACTATGTGATGCTTTCTGCTATAAAATATGAAACCATTCCGGAGAATTCGAGCAGCTTACGTTGAGAACGCTGTAAATGAACGCCAGACCCAGGAGTGGTTCGCTTAAATCCTTTCCGAAAATTTCGATTTAGACGATGTACCTCTCACTTGATTGGCTGTTAATAAGTAATGTGAATGTTAAGTGAACGAAATTTTGCAAATGCTGAAGCAAGACCTGCAGAGAAGTTGGAGATGGCAAAGTAACATACACCGATCTGCTGGATAGAATGGACTGTCCGCAGAACTGTTTAAAGCAGCTGAAGATGACCTGGTTGGGCACATGCACCAGCTCATCTGTAAGATATGGCCGGATGAAAGCATACCCGATGAGTGGAGTCTCAGCAACGTCTATCCGGTCCATAAGAAAGGAGACCTCTTCGACTCAGCCAACTATCGAGGGATTAGTCTCCTTAACATCGCGTACAAGATCCTCTCTGCCGTATCGTGTGAACGCCTGAAAGCGCTCGTCAACAAACTGATAGGTCCTTATCAGCGTGGTTTCAGGCCAGGGAAGTCCACAATCGACCAATTCTTCACACTACGGCAGATCCTGGAAAAGACCCAAAAAATGCAAATCGACACTCACCGTCACTTCGTCGATTTCAAGGCCGGATATGACTGTGTGCATAGAGACGAGCTATACAGTGACATGTCTAGTTTTTTCATTCCTACCAAACTCGTCAGATTGTGTAGGATGACGATGGAGAACTCTCGCTGCTCCGTCAAGGTCGGGACGAAATCACCGAGATCTTCAATGTTAAAAAAGGGGACGCACTGTCATGCGACTTCTTTAACATCATTCTTGAGAAGATCGTGCGTAACTCACAGGTCAACATCAGAGGCACGATCTTCCAAAAGTCAGTTCAATTACTAGCTTACGCCGATGACATTGACGTGATTGGACGAAACATCGAGCTGTCAATGACGCGTTTGCTGGCATTGAAGCGGAAGCGGCTAAAATGGGTCTGGTGGTAAATGAGGGCAAAACAAAGTACATGCTGTCATCAAGGGAGGACACACAACATCGGCGTCTCGGACAGAGCGTACCACTAGGCAGCAGAAACTTCGAGGTAGTCAGGGACATCGTCTACCTCAGCTCTGCGGTAGAGGCACAACAACACCAGTACCGAAATTAAACGCAGAATCACTTTTGCCAATCGCTGTTTCTTTGGGCTCAAGAGGCAATTGAGTAATAAAACCCTCTCTCGAAGGACTAAGGTTGCTTTATATAAGACCTTCATCATCCCAGTCCTACTTTATGGCGCAGAAACCTAGACGTTACTAAAAGCGGAAGCTTAGTCTTTTCGAGAGAAAAGTTTTGCGTGCGATTTTTAGTCCTGTTTGCGTTGATGGCTTCTGGAGGAGAAGATTTAACGACGGACTCTATGGGCTGTACAGCGACATGCGCCTAGTCAAGCGTCTTCGGATACAACGCTTACAATGACCACTGCTCCGGACCGAAAAGTCTTTGAATCTGAGCCACTGGGACAACGCAACAGAGAACGACCCAGGCTAAGGTGGCGCAAACAAGTGGAGAAGGACCTCAACCAACTTGGAGTGCGCAACTGGCGGCAGCTGGCGAAAGACCGTGCTGGCTGGAGAGGCATGTTGGTTGAGGCCCAGGTCTACCCCGGGCTGTAGGGCCACAAGAAGAAGAAGAAATTGAATTGGCCGAACAACCATCAGTTAACATCTCTTCAAACTTACGGAATTGGAACCATTTTTGAAGCCACTCATTACAGACGATGAAAATTTAATTAAATTCAAGAACACCCAATGCAAGCAATCTGCAGTCTGGATTGAGGCCAGCTAAGCTAAATTGAGTGATCGGTGGGATTGGAAGGAAATTGTCTATTGTGATCTTCTGGTGCACAGCTTGACCATTTAAATGAAGCAATCAAGAAAGAGAGACTGAAGGCATAGGTCTCGATTGACTTGAAACAAATTGACGGAGCTTAGGTTAGTTTAGGGTTAGTGCCTCAAACTAACATAGACTACAAAGGTAAATAGTGAAAAAAACACACCATGAACCCTAAGAGTAGTCTTTTGAATTTTTGTTAAGGTAGAATGTTTCAGAAGCATTCAAAAATTTCAAGAAAAGACGAAGTGGAAAATTTGACACGACACAATGGGACTTGTATAAATGTACGTCTAGTGTTAAGTGACACCTGACACGCACATAACTGGGAAGTTTTGATTTCTGAACATGAACCCCGGAGATTGCTCCGTCTGATTACTATTTACTTCGGATTCTAAAAAACTTCCTTGATGGTGAAAAATTTGCCGAAGCTCGGAAGTTCTACACCGAAAGAAATACGAGCATTTAATTGGAGATGCGAGACAAAGCAGCTCGGACTTCGTACATAATCGACTGCATTGTTCTTACCGCAGCCTTAGCGCCAACGTTGAAGAGATCTGGCGGAGACTTTCCGATTTTCTTAAACGTCGATGTTGTGAGTCCCCCACTGAACCCAGCACGGTAGCTTGCATGCCAAATGGCTCAAGTGACGAAGTGGCAGGTTACTTGGAAAATGATTTTCTTATACTTATTGCCGATGCAGGCATTAAACTGTGAATCCATTACATTGCTGAGAGAACAAAAGTACCCACAACATGAGCAATTATATGGGAAGGTAGACATCACCGTGGTGTAGTGCGTCGACTCACACGCCGAAGGCCCAGGTTCAATTCCCAGACTGAACAACTCGCAAAGTTTCTCAGCACCACCATTTTTGAGTTGCTGACAAAACACAAAGAGTACCCATTGTCAATGAAAATCTTCTGAAATTTCACTGTTTGGAGTCGATTAAAACTATAGCCCCCTCTACTCATGACAGAACAATAGCACGCACAATACGAGTAGTTGCTGAAGAAGGTAGGCTGTGGGCTATAGTGTCATATGCAGACATATTTGGGGCCTACAGTTCAATGCTGCATCATTACTAGATTTCTCTTTCTCGTTTCTCCCTCTATTGCTTCCCGAAGTCATCGGTTTTTATTGACTTTCTGGAGCTGGGATATCTGCGTTACTCACTTCCCAAATGGTACTCCACAGAATTTGGCGAAAACTTTACTTCAACTTATCTGCACCGGGTTTTGAGTCAAGCTTATATTTACAGTTTCGAAAGGCATCATTTCCACACCTGAACACATTAGTTGTTTTTTAAACCATTTTAACGTCACTTTTACTTTAACTTTTTAACTCAATGAACAAATAATTATTTTCAAAATCTTCCTATTCACTGAAGTTGCAGTAAGCGCCTTTGTTTCGACGACTTCCACTATACCATCAGCTGCCAGGAGTAATTTATCAGTTTAAACACACTAAATTATCTGCTGACTGGGGAGACTTCCACCGTCTCACCTGATCCGAAAGTTTCCTTTTTTCCACAAAATCCTCCCACCATTTGCGCTAGACTCAAATTCTGTGTGGTTGAGTTAAATGAATTTCAAATTGCTCCCCACTCTCATTCTGCTGGAGAACAAAGAGACCCTTAAGCAAGTGGCTCCCAATTTCTCTGAGGTATAGCGAACAAAGAAGTGCGACTGAATTGAGAATTCCCAATCGATCTGAAATGACTTTGAAAAAATTAAGAATGTCCCCTTAGGACATTGCTCCCCCTGGAGACTGACATTTGCCGCTCAAGGCATCCCCCTTTATGGGGACAGTCTCTTATCTCCGAAACGAAACTAGTTGTCAGTGGACGAGAAATTGATTTCTGCACATTTGGAAAAACCACTACGACGGCGTCGTAATTCAATTGGAACGATAAAACGATTTTCTTTTTCGCTCATTGAACTCGGACGAAAGTTTTGGTTGAAACGGCTGTGGTGTTGATTGCCTGCTTGTTCTATGTTGTTTTGTGCAGTTTCAATATCGAGCTCTTCGATTGCAAATGATGGATTGGCGGACGTTGACCGGCACAGGTTACGAACAACAGATGCTGAGCTTGACTAACGTGTGAGAAGTCAGCTGTAAATTCCAAAGGGCCTGCTATTATGTTACCAAAGTGCGAGTTGGAGTTTCTTGCTGTATGCAGGTTCCAGCGTTGCATCAGAGTGTGACATCAAACTCCTCTGAGGGACCTTTTAACAGGCCCCAGTTTTCCGGAAGAATAAAAATATATATAGAGCCACAGAATTAAGCCAAATCTTCGCTTCAATTTTTTCACAAGATATTATCATCTGGCAGTACCTTCCAGCCATTGATCTGTGTTGCAAGCTCGTTACCAAGTCTAAGTTTAACGAGGATTTCAGTATTTCTTAGGCAACGACTGAATTGCAGGATTTTCGGTTTAAATCTTCCCTCAGCCTAAAAGTATGTGCATTCAAGTTCAAATGCCTAATGATTTAATTACACAGAACCGATCACCGCCATAATCAACAAATTAACATAATCACCTCGCCGCACTTCGCTTCATCCTAATCAGACTTGCTGACAGAGTCTGCGGCACGTTCGCATGAATGAATCCTTTCCTAAGGAGCATGTAATCCGCTTATGTACACATCTTGAAACGCTAACGACGTGTACACCGCCGGCAGCGATGGCGCCAGCGGGTGGTATGAATGTGGAGCATCCCTGTAGGACCTGGCTGTGTAATCAATTTTATATTCCGTCCTTAGGGGCGATTTATGCAAATCGATCCTAGTTCATGGGGTAGACTTGCTCCAGTCCTGTTCGCAGGGCAACCCCGAAAGGTGCACGAGCTGCCGTGCCTTTGCAGGCAAATACTTCTGATTGAAACGGTTTACTCAGTTAATTTCGATGAGACACACACAAGGGGGCACTTTGAGCACATCATGGAATTAAGTGTGTTCATGTGAATGAGTGTGTTCTAACCTTGGAGCATAATTCGAAATTGCTTCCAATGAATTGGAGCCCAATTGAGAAGAAAACTCACAGACTTTCTTCGTGGATGATGCACTCAATGCTCTGCGATGGATTTGCGGTCAGTAACTGAACCAATTGAAACTTCAGACCGAGTGGTGTGCAACATATGATGTACCTTCGTACACGATTAGTGTCGACTGACTGCGTTCTGCCTTAAGATTCATAGACAGGGCAGACTTGATTTATGAACACATTGTTCGTTCTGATTGAAATCAGGGATGCACAAGGCCCTTGCATCGAAAGTTTTGTTTGTTTTTCATCAGGCAAGGCAGTTCTGGACGTGATATCCAGGAAGGCATGGAGTGCACCTAAATCGATTTGCATTCTTGTGCCCCCTCGGCAAACTTTTACATTCTCATCTCTACTCGGTATAAATCTCTTGTCGATCTCTCAATTAAGAAGAAGTTCACTCAGAGGGCTATTTATACCTGGCAAGACACTTACATCCTCCGCCTCCACTTGATTACGTCTGCAACAACCCAGACAACTATTTCCCAATCCGGGGGCGAGGTTTGGTCGCTGGAAAGCTAATCAATTCCACCTCCTGCAGCGAATCCATTAATATCCTTTCGTGGAACATTTATCTTCATCTATGTCTGGTGATTAATTTGCGCTTTTTCTCTGTTGCCGAAGGAGCTGTTGATCGTTTCCCCAATAAAATCATAATTCTCTTCTGATTCCCCACACTCGTGTGCTTGACATGGCTGCCAAACTCCGTGTGGACTGTATGGGTTTTGGGCTCCTTGCATGTGCTCCTGGCCTATGTCCTGTCCTCATGAGTCATTTATAATGAATCTTTAAGCATCTGGTGACTGTGTGTGCCGCTAAAGGGATTCCATGGCGAACTCTTTGGCATTCACGGCCAGTCACTGGCTTTGAGATCGTGCTTGACAAAGGGTATTTTTCAACATATGTTGATTCTATTGCAAAACGTAAATGCTAGAAAAATTTTCCTTCTTTATTTGAAAGTGTTATTGGGAATGTATCCTTGTTGGAACTTGCGATCTTCCTCTTTAAAATTTGGAATGATTGCTTGATAGTTTCATAGATCTTATCTCTATCACATTTTCCACATGAATGCATTTTAACCTACTGATAATTTTGAGAAAACATGCAGGGTTGGAGCCTGTATATGGGACAATGGAATCAAATAATAATGCCCATAGTATTGAACATATACGAAGTACATGCTGTCATCAAGAAACGGCGCACAATACCGACGTTTCGGACAGAGCGTACCACTAGGCAGCAGAAACTTCGAGGTAGTAAAGGACTTCGTCTTCCATCGCAGTTTCTTTGGGCTCAAGAGGCAATTGAGTAAAAAAAACCCTCTCTCGAAGGACTAAGCTATTACAGCTTGATTATCTCAGCCCCACTCTGTGTCGCGGAAACCTGGACGTTTCTAAAAGCGGATGAGGAAGCCCTTAGCCTTTTCGAGAGAAAGTTTTGTGTGTGATTTTTGGTCCGACTTGCGTTGATGGCATCTGGAGGAAAAGATTTTACTATAAAATTAAAGGGCTGTACAGAAACATGCGCCTAGTCAAGTGTCTTCGGATACACCGCTTAAGATGGCTAGACCATGTAGCCATACATGGACACCACTGCTCCGGCCCGAAAAGTCTTCAAATCTGAGCCATTGAGAGAACGCAACAGAGGACGACCTCGGCTAAGGTGGCGCACACAAGTGAAGAAGGACTTTAGCCAACTTAGAGTGCGCCGCTGAAGGCAGCTAGCGAAAGATCGTGCTGGCTGGAGAGGCATATTGGTTGAGGCCCAGGTCTACCCCGAACTGTATAGCCACAAGAAGAAGAAGAAGAAGAAGAAGCACTGCACATGTCATATTATTAATCAAAAGACCTCTTAAGCTTCGGTATTCACCTTTTTTATTTTAGTCGGCAAATGTCTGCTGACGTCAAAATTTCGAAATTCTGTGTTTGGAAAGCGAAATTTCGAAATTCAGTCATTTGATTTTCAAATTGATTGTGAAGTCGTCAGGATGCTAACCACAAAGCATTGATTTCGTTTGAAGGGATGGGAGTTTGAAGGTTGATTTTTGGTCTATCGAAAGAAGCGATTTGGTGGCCAGTTCATCTCCCTTCTCCGCGATTGTCGTCTTGAATGGTCTCTGGTACAGAACTCCGGCGGATATGCAGGGAACAAGTTCAGCACACATGCACATATTTCCCGCATCAAAATTATATTCAGGACAAAATTCCGAAATGCCAAATTGCTGATATTTTCAATACCGACATTCCTGGAAAAAATATTTCTGTAAAGTACATGTCGTTTACACTTTTGCCAAACCAAATCATCCCCTAGAGAATGTGACAGACGACGAACACTGAAATTGTAACAGCTACGTTCTTGAAAACGATGCCTTAAGAAAAGTAACTTGTCTCGCCTGGAAAACTAAAGCGCTTTTTTCAGTAAAGCAGGCTAAGCCTACAGGAGTTGAAATAACGAGGACGATCCGATTCTCAGTGGCGACACTATCGCAGAAGAAGGGAGCCTATCCTATGGTACTATACATTCTTATAGACGGCTACCTTCGAGTATTTCATTTGAATAGGACTCGTAGAGTTATGAACGCGTGGGAAATGGGCGTTTTCGTTGGTGATGTATCGGTTGGTGATGAAATTCTTGTTTTGGAATAGAAATCACGCAGTGGTTAAATGGAAGCTGTATGCGGTGACACAACTCCTTTGATAACGATCAACGTCGATATTTTTTGAGCCAGGTCAAGGTGCTAACGTGACAGAAGTTCACGATCTTGTATTTGCAGACGGCCATTTGAAGATGATCTGAGACAGTACATACCATTAAAGACCGCGTTGGTCATGTCCTGCATGCTCTGTAGTTTCTCACTCTGGATAATAAGTACAACCGTAAGATCCACTTCAAACCAATGCTTGGCGCTGTTTAAGCGCAACCTATTGGAGTTCCAACTTCCTCTTGTGACCGCCGACGCTTACGCATCAATAAAGAACATCCATTGAATGTGGCAGAGGCTGTACTTCCTTAAGTGGGACTCTCAAGACATCACTTACATCGGCCGTCTGGAGAAGGGCAAAATGGTCGCAGGGCTCTACGGTGTCGATTCATTGGGTAGATTAGAGGTCGAGTGCCAGAAAAAAACGGTATTTTCCACCATAACGCTGTCCGAATTGGGTTACGAAATGCTGTCCCAATCATCATATTCTCCAGGCTTGGCTTCGTGTGACTAATTTTTGCTTGTCACCTTGACAATGGTCACTTGCCGGGCAAATACTTGATTCGAATGTGGGGGTTATCACCGCTACGGCTGCCAATTGCACAGACCTCTGGAAACCGAATTTTTCAGTCGGAATACAGAAGTTGAAGCATCGCTGTGTCAAGTGGATCAAGCATGAACGAAACTCAAGTTGAAATATAAATTAAAACTTTTTTTAAGTCTTCGTTTTTTACAATTTCTGTTCACCTTGCACAGGACCTCATCTCAACATCAGCAAATAATGCATGTGCTTTCAATCGACATCAGGGTAATAGCTTATTCATCTCGTTTCTGAATATTATTCCAAACCCGTATCCCTTTTCGTTACTCCTGACTGCAAGAAGATTGAAAATTACTCTGCATGAACACGAGCAAGGACTTCAAATTACTTGTTCAGCCTGCGTCAGATTTCGGCAATTGCATCATCATTAGTATCGTTGGACACCGATTCATTGGGACGAATGTCACCTGAGATGGGATTGTATAACCTGACTCCTTGGAGTGCTGTTAATTGATTTTCTTTTCGACTCGTTTTTTTTTTGTTCGCTTTCCTATTCGGCCCCCGATTTGATTTGACATGTTCCAGGGGCACTGTCACATCACTGGGCACTTACGGTGATTGAAGCCGTGTTCCGGCATGACTCGCATGAGGGTCTGCGTGGGTTGACAAGTTCACCTCAGCACAATTAATTTCTATTGTGGTTGGTGTCGGAGTTTGGTGACTGTTGTCAAGGGATGCAGGTCAGGTAGCATTTTGATATGTTGGCCATGTATGGTCATTTGAAATTCACACCACGACGGGGATTTTTCATTAATCTTTTCCAAATGTGCCAATCCATCATACATATGTACATATGTGCTTCGAAAAAGTGGAAAGGGGAGGCGAATGGAAAGTGGTGAGAGAAGGCCTTTTTTGATTACTCGTTGAGTAAGAGAAAAGGCCCAAGAAACAAAATTATTCTTAAACTACATAAGGCTTGGAGATATCGCCGTCAGTGCGTACTTATCAGTCATGGAAGTGGGGGTGGCTGATGACAGTGAAGCAACAGTGGTTCCTTGAATATTCCCAGGGACAGAATCGATTGCAAGTCAAACACCGTCAAAAAGAATTCAAATCCCATTCGCCTCGTAGAACCACCACTTTCAAAGGACTGAAACCTTTTCTCGTATGTTTTTCTTTGATGTCCATTTTAACTCAAAATTGTTCACGCAGTTCAACAACTAACTCTAGTGCTTCATTTTCGTGTATCCTTAACTCACGTACTCTCGTTCACATAGAGCCGCCTTCTGATTGGAGCAGCTCTAAATCAAACATTTACATGAACGTACACTGTAGAACGTTAATTCTCAAAATCCACTTAGATAATTAATTCACTGAAACTGCTTGAAATTGCGAAACGATAAGGAAGATAGGGAGCATTGACTCTATCTCTCGTGTGTATTCAAAATGCGGCTCATAGTCCCGCATTCGATGATGTGTCTACGCTCTTTGAACTCATTCGTTAAGCCTTAATGAAATGGGATTTTACCAAAGTCCTCAGATTGCCTTCTCCACGCAACGGAGGGAGAACTCAATTCTTTGTCATTTTCCTAAGAAATCCTTTCTCCAATTGCCATTCGCATTAAATTAAGTTTGCATCTAAGCCGAAAGAAAAGAGCTCGTTTTACGAATTTCGGTTCAAAGGATGGATGACGTATTGGATTGGAATGTTTAAGTGATATGAATTTGATTATGAATTGGTTGGTTTTTTATTGAAGACTTTTGCTGCGGCCACTGTGGCGATTCACATGCCGAACATCCCAAATTCGCTTCTTGGACGTAGTACCTCGCGTTTTTTTGACAGAACTACCTCTTTCTACTTGCGAACAACACTCGGGAATTACTTATTGTCTATGAAAAGCTTTTCGATTTTTTCCGCTTGAATTTGGCAATCAACTGCAGGTTTGTAGGCTCTACAGCCCACAAGGGACCAAAGCCTAGCCTCTTCAGCAATTTACTTGTACTGTACGTTCTTTCATGAGAAGAGGGGATCTTTGTATAATTTTTGACGATTCCAAGCGGGGGAATAGGTGAAGTGTTCTTAGAAATTCGAAAGGGGTAGTGCCACCCCAAAAACGCGAGGTTTTCAGACCCGGAATAGAACCTGGGACCTTCCGTTTCTGATTCAACGCGCTGCCGTACTACACCACAGCTAACAGGGTTTTCTTTCAATAGATCCTTTCAAAAGGATTTTCGGCAGTCATATCTTTACATGTTTCATTTTGCTATGTTAAATGTTTAGCTTGAAGACGTGGTAACACAGAGCGGTATCGAAAAAAAACAAAGTTCTAGCACTCCTGCTTTAGTACCATAGTATCGAAGGCAACGATTGGACTTTCGAATATTTTACATTGCCAGTAGAGTTGGAATGTGCCGACTCTTGCGAATGCGAACGATTTTATACAAAAGCAGCTAGTCCTCTCGTTGTTAACGAATCGTATTCCTCAACGCTGTGAAAGAATCACATTAGATAAGTCAGCATGGACTTAAATAACAACTTCTTTTATTTGGGGTGCAAATTACAATTCGATCTGTTTTCAAGAGATGTCCCCACTTGCAAGTTGTGGGTGATCATGGAAGCATTGGAAAGGTGTGACGTGTGTAAACTCGCAGAATCGTTGTAAGTGATTCAAAAAAACAATTTCAGTTTTTTTTGATTTATTCGAAGCAAGGAAATTGGTTGCCGTTTGAGTTCAAGCCGAGAGATGTCAAAAGGCCAATTTTTACCTCGGAAATACGTCTTGAATAACATCAAAGGAAGGGTTTTTTAGCACCGGATGTGTGACAAGAGGCAAAAAGTGGATATAAAGGGTGTCCCAACAAGAACGCAAGATTTTAATTTGGCGCCATTCGAATTGTCATTGTGTGAAATGTGAACAATTATTATTGTTTGTTAGTAGAAGGTATAAGGTTATTTAAAATGGAGCGATACACGAATTGTGAAAATATTTTACCAAAATGGTGAAAGTTTTGCGGCTGCAGTTCGCAAATTGCGATTAATTTGGGGTTACAATAATGCTCCTAAAGAGTCAAAAATTTGCTGAAACTGGGTCTGTAACTGAGGTTAAGACAACAACGCGCCTTCAACCAGGTCGATCGACCAAAAATATCGCAGCAGTACGTGATGATGTCGCTCAAACTCCATCCACCTCAATTCGACACCGAGCTCAGCAAATTGGTGTTTCCAAATCCACTATGCAGCAAATTTTGACGAAAGATTTGCATCTTCATGCATACAAAGTTCAATTGACTCAGGAACTAAAGACAGCTGACCATGCACAGCGAAGGGAGTTCGTTAATTGGGTATTGGAGAGACAACATGAAAGTGCTGATTTTAGCAATAAAATCATCTTTAGTGACGAGGCCCATTTCCATCTTGATGGCTTCGTCAATAGGCAGAATTGTCGCATTTGGGGCGAGGAAAATCCTCGAGTGATTCACGAGAAGCAAATGCATCCTCAACGTCTCACTGTGTGGTGTGGATCTTGGGCTGGAGGAATCATTGGACGTTTGTCTTATGAAAATGAGTTAGGTCAAGCACAAACAGTCACTGTTGTTCAATATCGTGAAATGATAAGCAATTTTTCCGTGCCTAGAATTGAAGAAATGAATGTGGAGGGGATGTGGTTCCAACAAGACGGGGCCACACTCATACAGCCATAGAAACAATTCAACTTCTGCATCAGACATTTCCCGGTCGTGTTATTTCGCGTTTTGGGGAACAGAATTGGCTGCCTAGATTGTGCCATTGGACTTAGTTTTTTTTGGGGTTTTTTGAAGTCGATGGTCTATGCGAATAAGCCGACGACGACTCAAGCCATCTGGCCGATGTGTTATTCCACACATAACCTCATCCTGTCTACTTTACGATATAATAAAGAATTCACGACTTTTTTTTTTAAATATCTGCGTTTTATTTAAATCTTGCGTTCTTGTTGGGACACCCTTTACAACGAAAGCCTGGTGAACCCGTTCCATCATCGTCTACATCGACGCCAAAGGAAAACCTCTAAGGTTTAAAGGTGATGATGGGACCAGAGGGATGTGGTTTAGTAAGGACCTTTAAAACCAGGCGAAATCTTTGACGAAAAACTTTATCGACCACAACGTTTGAACCATGCATTGCGTGAGAAACAGTCAGGAGCAACCAAAAGGCATGACAAAGTAATTTTGCAACACGCCATCGTATTTTTCAGACCTCGCTCTTAAGTATTACTGACTCCAAAATCATTTGGTGGGTCACCGATTCGGATCTTTTGAAGAAATCGAAGAATGCTTGTATCGCTTCCAGAGACGACCAAAGAAATGGAAAAAAGTAGTCGCGTCCGACAGACAATACTTTTGGGTGATGCCTTTTTACGATTTTTCAATAAAAAAGTTTTTGAACACAAACAAACGGAACAAATTCATTTTTACTCCCCATTAATAATTTCAAAAAGATTAATGTTTAAATGCATCCTACCTGATTCTTCACTTAAATTCTTCTAGAATTCATTTATGTGTGAACAATCGCAAACGTCGATGTCATTTATATGACATTGGAAGTGATTTTCAGGCATTAAGCTGTGCATGCCATTATGCCACTGTCAATTACAAACGGTAATGCAACACATCAATTAATCTGTCAGTTGGAAAACATTTCGCTTAACGATGTCATCACTGTCACTTCGAGAAACACACAAAGCCGCCACCCATCAGGAATGGAAGGAAAGTTGAATTATTTGTTTTCTGTTTTCAGCATCACGTGAAATTCAGACTTTAATGAGTTTGCGAAAAATGGAAGGAATGGTGGTTATGCCTAAGGGTTTTTTTAAGACACTACAACAGTCCAAGATATCTTATGTGTAAGTAGCGGTTTCTGTTAAAAATGTGCTTGCAGATAGACAGAATTACAGTAATCGCTTCGGGAGTTGTTGACAATTGTCTTAAATGGTGAAGGATTAAATATGAGAAATTATGAAGCAAGTTAAGAAACTGGGACCAGTGGTTCTAAATTCCTAAGTGGATCAAGGGCTCAAAGAACAAACCTCTCCGGCACCACACAGGTTTACCCGTTTCTTTAAATTCTGTTCACGAAGTTTGTGGAAGTCCTACTCGTATTATATACTCGTCCCGGGAAACGTATGGGGCGCCACTAACAAAAATTGTTACTTTAATATTAATTTTTTTTTTTTGTTGGTGGTGCCCTCTATAAGTACCGGAACTGAGTGATCTGTCTGTCCCCTATATGTCTCGGGACTTGAGTGATGTGTTATATGAACGGCGGCTTCAAGTCAAAGACTCTACGCGACAGAAATATCTATCCACACGCACTAGACTGACTAGGCAGTCAGCCTACTCTTGATAGCTGCCTCTTGTTAGCACCTCAGTTTTGAATTCCTTCTCCCGTGACTATAAACCTAATAAGGACCAAGGATGGAATAAGGATTCTTGCTGCTTTATTATGCTTATATGAATGAAATATTGTGAGTCGACGCCGCGGAGCAGTTCGGCAAATAAGCGAAGTATTGCTGTGGACTACAGGAAACTTTCCAAATATGTCCAAAAGCAGTCTACTTAAGAATGCTCCATATTTCTTCATAAATTGTGAAATTTGACAAGGACAAGAATGAGACTAACGATGGCGAAGCAGCTTGAGATTGACAATTTAAATCACGTCCCAGAGACCGTCACAGAAATCTTAGTCTCAGACTCTTCATGGGTCGCTAGCATTGTCGCTGTTCAGAAAGGGCGTTCCCTCAATACTGACGACACTTTAAGGACATACTGCATTTTAAATCCACCATTCTTATGACATTCAAATTTCAATTAAGATTGCAAAACGAGAGTGCATGGATTATAAATAAAAATTGAAAAAAGCGGTGTCTTATAAATGTTTTACCTCTTCGCTGCAACGTTTGCCACAAAATTCCAACTATTATGCAAAAGAAATTCAACAAGCCCGGGGGAAGTCAATACCGATTTGCATGCAGCTGCAATTGAAACATAAAACATATGCACGCACAAAGAAATCGTATTTCCTCCAACCACATCGCCTTCACGAGAACTTCCTTTGAAATAGAATTCCCTGCCAATTTTCTTAACCTGTAGTCTGCTTTGGGGCTAACCTCTACAGAGTTCCTCACTTATCCTAAAGGAAACCAGTTGGCAAAGCAAAGGATAACCCGGGTTAAGTGAAGACACTTTAACCCAACAATAAACTTACATTCGTTAGGATACAATAAAATCTTGTTTGTAACGCGCATACACTTTTCCAGCATCCGATATCCACACACGTGAAAGTTCCTCAAGGACGACTCCTTTGTGCAGTGTTTCTGCCTTTGATCGGCATGCACGTCGTTTTCGTTTGAGAGCAGATAACCTTCAGAGCTGGGGTTTACAACACGTCTGCTCTGACAGACATCGATCCCACAGAAAACCTTGACTTTGACGCCAAACCCAACTCCATTGTCATGTTTCGAGTGCATCCTCAAAAGAAAACCCTTCCCGCTCCCTTTCCCCCAGCTGTTAACAAAAATCTCTAAAATGCAATCCTCTCTTGCTTTCGTTTCAGAGTCCGAGTTGAATACTACGTTAATGAAAACACATTCAAAGAAAGACTGCAACTTTACTTCATTAAGAATCAGAGATCAAGTGAGTATTAAATGAATTTAATTTCAGCGCCCATTGTGCAGCCCCTATCCTCGAGAGTTGCTGATGCTCCTGAGAGGCTTCTGCTCCTTCTATGCCCGATGACGGATGATTATTGTGGAACAACTTTGCCTGGATGGAGGAGAAGGAGGACGTTAAAGGCTGAGACATAATTAAAACCCACATTTGTGCCGAACTGGATGGTGGTTGAAATTATTTAAACGAGTCAATTGTTGTGGCATGCCCCTGTGGAGAGTGTGTGTAGCCGGGCCTGGCTAATGGGCACAAAGTTGAATGTCCAGTGAGCGAGTTTGGGGGTAAATCCACACCATTCGGTGATATCATTCAAATCGGATTTAATTCCCCGAAACAATGTGAGTGGCCACACACGCAGAGTGCGCTCAACTTGGGCTTATATTTGGGAAATTAGTTTCGAATTGACAGTGACTATGGGCAATCGGTTATTGTGTCGTTAAGGCACATTTGGAGATAATGGCGATTAGAGGAAACACCACAGAAGCTAATTAGGTACACAAAATGGACAGTCATTAGGTCGTTTAGCATTCAATTAATGTCGTAAGCATTCGATGATTGGCAGGTAATTAGGTTAGCCGAGGACCGAAACAGCCTGTGTCCGGTGGTAATAACAGGAAGTTAATTGGGAGCCCCTTCCGTAAAGCTAAGTTTAATAGTTCGTGACGTGATATACAGCGAAGTCGACTCATAGCTTACGTTGCCCAGTTCGCTTATCGAGATTAGCCGATATCACGTGAGCATACCAGACGGCTGGTTGTCTTCTCCAACAACTTTTGCAGAAGCTGCAGAGATAGACAACAACTGGAAATCATATTTTGCCTGCTCTGCACCTGTTCCGCGGTACATATAAATTCAATCTCCATGTTTTGAAAAATACTAATCCTACCGACTTGCTAGGTCTTTTCCGCGGCTTCAATTGGTTCTTTCCCCATCTCACTGGAGGGGACAACAACTGTCCTGAAGAGGATTAAATTGATTCCCCAGCCTCTATAACCTCCCTACCTACCTTCGTTTTCATCTTTGTGTGGCGATACGGCCCGAAGTGGACCTGAACATCAGGCTCCCTCCATTGCGGTTTTTTACAAGCCAGTCCCCACAATAAAATTGTTGAGTACCTTCTCCGATTGCGAAAGCGGCATCTGTGGTGTTGAACAAATGTCTCGATTTCGAAAACTGAATATTGTTATCCTTCGCTCTAAGTGGTCCTCTCAAAAGTTAAATCCATAGACGCTTGACTAGACAAATGTCGCCGTACAGCCAATAGACTTCGACGTAGAATTTCCTGTTCTAGATGCCATAATTGCAAACAGGGCCACAAATCGCCTCAAAAATTGTCCATCATACACTTAAAATAGTTTGCTAGAGTCTGTACCATAGAGTAGGACGGGAATGATTAAGATTTTATACAATGCCCATTTGTTTCGTCGGAAGAGGGCTTTGTTCCTCAATTGCATCTTTAACCGAAAGAAACTGCGATTGGCAAGAGAGAGAGGCTGCACTTACTACGAAGTCGAGGTAGACGAAGTTCTTCAGTACATCAAATTTTTTTTTTGCCCATTGTAACGCTCTGTCGAAAATGTTAATGATGTGCGTAACCGCCAAACCAATTTAACTGCATCCGTTTCAAATCCACAAGCCTCACTATTGGCACCTCTTTGTGTTCGTGGAATCACGTCATGTCACTTGACCGTCAAGTGACTTTGACAGCTCATCGTCTTTCCTTAAATCCTTTTTCGACAGTCTTGGTGGGTTCTTGTTTTGTTTTCCTTTTTCTTGTTGGAGGTCGGTATACACTGCACTGTATCCCTCAGACTCAAAAGCTAGTCCATTGTACTACCAGGCAGTAACCTTCGTTTACTGTAGTTTTCTGGTTTTCCAAAGAAAGATCAGCAGGCACTTCTGTGATAAAAAGCTTACATTTTCAGCTCCAATCACATCGACGCCAAACAGCCGCCACCTGATACGAGCAAGGGCGATACATTGACAGAGAAAGTGCTGTGAAGTGTCTTCACCTTCACCACAGGCGTCGCAGAGGGTGTCTTCGCTAAGCCCAAGTAGACTTAGGTGCTGAGCGAAGGAAAAGTGTACCGTTTGTACGCCGACAAATTTCCTGCACTCTTTTCAGTCCAGAGAAAACAGCAATGCCGCGGATTTCTTGCTGACGTTCGGGAGTACGCACTTGGTCAGCCTGTATCCTGGCGAGTCATGCCATCTCTGGGTGTGCTGATATGAGACCCAACCATCTACGGAAGCCTTAACCAAGGAAGCGGGTAGTTCCAAGGTTGGTTTGGGCCCAACGAATGTCTCTTCAGAAATTTGCCTGGCTATTTCATTAGTATGGTGGGTTCGTTACTTACCATTACGGGGCAGCGGGAGTTCTTCTTCGCTTTTCTGCGCCCATCTGACAAGTTTGATTCTAATGACAAAAAAAATGTTGTCTCTTCGCACGCTGTCAGTGACTGTGGATTAAATTTTTCTCAAATTTCAGCGTTCGGAGTTGCCCAAATAACGGAGGTTCTCTACTCGCGAGAGATCAATAGCACGGATATACTTCCCCCCGACCATATCTTACATAAGAGCTTGTGCATGTACCCACCCAGATCATGTCAGGCAGATATAAAGAATATCTGTGGTAAGGTCGTCAGATAGAGAAGCGTTTTTAGACTTCAGTTGCTAACTAACGATATCGATCCCTTTTCCCCGTCTTTGTCGGAGTGATAGAATTCTTGTATATCGTCGACATTGTGTCATACACCGTATTTGGGTTAAAGCCTACCAACCTGAGCCTGCTTAAGTTATTTTTTCAAATTATAAGCATCAACTTCAACTCTATCACAAGATGCTAGTTTTTGTCCCTGCCCACGTATCACTGATGTCATCATGAAGCGTTTCTGGCAGGCATAAAATATCGCAAAGTCAAAGAAGAAAAAAATGCGCAATGTGCGTTTGACACGAGTCTAAGTACACGTGCGAGTTTTTTATTTCAATTCTAAATACGCCTCAGAATAAAAACCTCCACCACATCTGTTCCGGCTGTTTGAACACTTCAGTGAAGAAGCATTAACAATCAGATAGTTTCAGTATAAGTACTTATAATCATAGCTAGGCAAACGGCTCAGAAAAAAACGACCAAAAACACAGGATCCCAAATAAATACTGAAATACCAAAACACCCGAAAAGAACTAATAAATACTTAAGTTTCTTAAAGACACGAGCTTTCAAAAATCCCGAAAAGCAGCGAATTTCTGACATATCCTTTATCCAAAATTGATAAATGCGAAAATACTTGTATGGCCAAGCCGTAGGAAAGCCAAGACCAGAAATGCCGAAAACGCTGAAAACCCCAAAATCCGCAAATGCTCCGAATCTCAAGAAACCAAACATTTTTGAACTCTGACACTTTAAAAATCCAGAAAAGCCACGATCTAAAAACAGAGAAACTCCATCTGGTGAAAGTCAGCACTAGGCGTATTCAGAACGAAATCCTACAGCCAGCCCAAGCAGCGAGGTAACAAGTAGGCTCCTTCATGCTTACTCCTCTGAAATGTTTTTCTCCTGATATCGGTTTTCGGCGTTTTTAACATTTCGTAATTTAAGGAATTTCGAGATTCTGAATATTTCGGTCTTTTGGGCTTATTGGTGTTGGGAAATTTTGGGCTTTGACATTTTTGGCTCAATCATCTTAGACGTGATCACCAGTTTATCACTACTCTGTGCTTTGGTGTGTTCGCCTCCATTGGCATATATTCACACGAACGATGCTTTCAAGGTTTCGCCCTACTTCCAAGGTTTTTAAACATAGTTTCCAAAAAAATCTGTAAACTCTCTCATCTACTTCACTGACTCTAATACTGCACTAAATATCTCCTTAAACTGTAAAGCCACCGAAAGCCTAAATTTGGGATATCAAGAAGAGATGGCTGCCTGTACATTTTTCAGCACATCAGGATTTTGAAGCCATTCTCTATCCACGACTTATCGATATAGTGTGTCACACACAAGAGTGGATTTCAGAAATGTCCATACAGACATGTCCGGCCGAACCGAAAATTGTCGCGATTTTCTTTCACAGCTCTGTGGGAGCACTCCCTTGAGTCCGCATATGACTTAATTGACAAATCAACCACAACAACTTTCGGATTCCTTCAGCTGGACACAATTCAGTTTGGAAAACCATTGATGCCCAAAGGATTTCCCTTTGAAATGAGTTTCTCCTCCGCAGCTGCTCGTCATTCGTTCGCAACCTCAAAGTCCTCGGAGAGAGCCCCTCAACTTTAAAGCAACCCACTCTGCGGTAAATCAACCGGCACTTAACCTTTTCTTCGAAAGCTTTTCCATTTATAAATTCTCACTAATAATTCGGCAGAAGGGAACGCTTTCCGAAACGTCTGCGTGTGTACCCACAGCAAAAGGAAACCACTATAAATAACAATCTGCCGCACGGCTAATGAATTGAATATTCCACCCTTGGGAGTTCAGGTAGCACACACCCCCGCCGGGATGCACGCTTAACACACACCGACAAAGATAAACTTAATCCTCTGGGGTCGGGAGTTGTGGAGTTTTTTTCTTTGTGTGTGGGGGGGGGGGGGGGGGGCTCGAAAATGTCATATCGATTCGAATCGTTCGGCCCATTGACATTTCAACTCAAATGACCAATCGAACTGGGAAAACAGATGGTTAACGGCTCAGTTCACTTCATTTGACTGACACACACAATGGTCGTGTGACCGGCTCCGCAGCAGCAGAAGCCCCTTTTTTTTTGGCTAGATGTCCCACGTCGGGGAAGGTCTTCCTTCGCACTCTCGAGGCGATTGATAAGAATGATTATCCGCAAGGGTAACGTTGAGAAGCAAGCAAATAAGATTTATCCCCCATCCGCCTGCCGTGGCTCATCATTCACTGTGCTCTCGTTCTCTCTTTGACAGGTTTACGAATACGAATAGCTGACTTGTTTTTTAAATTACTAGCATGTGTTCTGTATATATTACGTGTGATAACGGATACGAATCCAACATTTGCAACATGGTGAGTAGCGCGCCGATGACATGGAACCACAACAAGGATACGAGTCAGTTCTCTCTCCACAGTTATGGCTGTTTACCTAGTAATAAAACTGAGTTCCTGGCGTCGGCTCAGTTAACCGAGGAGGAGTTCCAGGAGAATCCAATTATAAATTGGGAAGCGATACTTTGGGTGAATCGGCCGACAGTCCTGTGGGCCGTGCAATTAATTTTAGCGTTAGTCTCATTAACGGAAGCAGTTTTACTCACATATCTAGGATATAAGGTGAGTGTGAGCGGCTTACGTCATCTTGTGCAATTTCATCACTTCTTGTGCTTCCAGGGAAACATATGGCAGCAGATTCTTTCGTTTCATTTTATCTTAGAATTGATTACGACAATACCTTTTGCACTTACGGTAAGTGTGTGAGCGCGGCTCGTCTTCCTGACGGAATATCAATTCTGGCTGTCGTTACAGATATTATGGCCTCCCCTGAGAAACCTTTTCATACCGATATTTCTCAATTGTTGGCTCGCCAAGAGGTCGCTGGAGAATATGTTCGTAAGTTGATGACTTCAGAGTGGACACCAGCACTTCACGCAGATGCCACTTGCATAATGAGTGTCCACGGTCTTTCTTGTTTTCTCTCTCTTTCTCTCTCGCTTTCAGAACGACCTCCACCGAGCGATGCAAAAATCTCAGTCAGCCTTATCGCAGCAACTGACAATATTATCAGCGACGTTGCTGTGTTTAGTTTTTACGAGGTAAGTGAGATCTGTTGTCCACTGCGCCAGGCCAAGAAGAATTTTCATTTTTTCCTTCTCTCTCTCCTTTCACAGTGTATGCGGCATACAGCACTTCCAAAGAGCCGGACATCGCCATTTGAATCTTTTTCAGAGTACGTACTACGTGGTGGTGACATTCTCAACAGTTGGCTATGGAGACTTTGTGCCCGACATCTGGCCATCGCAGCTGTACATGGTCATTATGATATGTGTTGCACTTATCGTACTTCCCACACAGGTGAGTCACAGTTTGATTGTGTTGATGCCAACAGGACAACCGCAAAATTGTTTGTGTGTGTGCCTGTGCCTTGTGTACCTGAAGAGATGGGTACCACGCAAAAGAGAATTGTATTAAAGAGTAATTGCTACAATCAATCTTTCATGAACCTGGCCTTCCAGCAATGAAATCTATTTGGGGATGCAATTGTTTACCAAAACGGATGTCCGCTTGATGTAATGCGGAAACGTGTGTTGTGATTTTCCTATTCGTCTGCAAGACCTTATCCGAATTTCTCTGACAATCAAAAGGTCATAAAGCAAATTGGTAAATGGGCGGAACTACACCGAAGTGCTTAAGTCCGTCATAAGATCTGCCCCTCCCAACAACAGGCGACATTCCCGCTTTCTAGAGTCCAATTAGGGATACGATTTTTTGTAGCTTGCGAATCGATTGATTGCAGGTAATTGAGTAATAAAGCCCTCTCGCAAAGGACTAAGCTTGCTTAATATAACAGCTTGATCATCCCAATCCTACTCGATGGCGCGGAAACCTGGACGTTACCAGAAGCGGATGAGGAAGCCCTTAGCCTTTCTCTGGGAAAAGTTTTGGATGCAATTTTTGTCCTGTTGATGGCATTTGGAGGAGAAGATTTAACTACGAACTCTATGGGCTGTATAGTGACATGCCGCTAGTCAAGCGTCTTCGGATACAACGTTTAAGATGGCTAGGCCATGTAGAGCGTATGGGCTCCACTGCCCCGGATCGAAAAGTCTTTGAATCTGGACCAATGGGATAACACAACAGATTAAGGCCTAGGCTAAGGTGGCGTACACAAGTGCAAAAGCCCTCAACCAACTTGAGTGCGCAGCTGAAGGCACCTAGCGAAAGAACGTGCTGGCTGGAGAGGCATGTTGGTTGAGGCCCAGGTCCACCCTGGACTGTAGCGCCACAAGAAGAAGAAGAAGAGAAAGAAGAAAGTGTTGAGTAAAGAAAAACAGAATGTTCTAACTGATACTTCATTCGTTTAGGATTTCTCTACCAAATCAATTTGATTTGGAACCACTCTGCGGCATTAGCTCACTCTAAGGAGTAAAGTTTTTAATTGTTCTTAGGTTTTTGAGTCCCAAGGCTGAATGAGGGTTTCACTGTACTCACTCTCTTCCTCACACAATCGAAATGGAACGTTGAAAATGTTTTGCCCTAGGTGTTCATACTTCAATTTTGGAAGACAGCGTCACGTTCTGCCGTTCGCTTCTGGGCACAGTTGTACGAATTTGTGTGTTTTATGAAATTGCCTTCTCTAGATCAGCCATATTCAAGCAGTGGCACTTTGTGCAGGATGTGACTTCTTCTCATATGGACGGTCTTGAGGTTTTTAACCTTCTGAACTACAGGCGCTGTTTTTATTTCTGTTGAAGATACATTTTTGGTAATATTGTCACCAGACTCCGTTTAATTTTTACGTCAAATTATTCATTAGTTGTTAATGCTGTTCGACTTTTTTAATGTATGAAGTTACATATTCAACAACGTGATTCCGAACGGACAGTTTGGGGCATGTTTTAAAAATTAGGAAAAATATTGGCAAAGACGATTTTGGTATATTAGATGGCTCATGCCACACAATTCTTTCAGAAATTGGGCATAAAGCGTGTGGCAGTTCCAAAATAGTTTTTTTTTATCTAAAAACATCACTGTACTCATGCCTCAGCCAACGTACGCCCCAAATTTGACCCCTGCGACTTTTTCCTGTTCTTAAAATTGAAGAGTCCCATGAAAGGATGGCACTCGTATGGAAAACCCCCTAGGAGAGGTTTATGAACAGTTCTCAGTTAAAAATTTTTGTAACTGGAAAACTCACTTAACCACTTTAGTCTCCAATAGCATCATCCTTGGGGATGGTTAATAAGTTATACTCTACCACATTCTTTACATGTACAAATGTATGTAGAAGTGTATGCAAAAACGGTTAGCACTTTTGTATTGTCAGCTGTCACTTAAAAAAAATACCACAAGACGAATAGAACTTTCATAAGCGATGATGTTTGTTTAACAGCCTCGGAAGTCGGTTCTCTATACGCTCCTAGCAACAGGACTTAGTACTAAAAGCACGCGTCCTCCACAAAGTTTAGTTTCCGGCCTTTCTTTAAGCAACATTTAATCTAATTTGTGTTGGTTAGGTTGAGTATGTTACCAAAGTGACCGGCGTGGGGTAATAGGTAAGTACGTCGTCTCATAGTCCCAGGTTCGATTCCGGAAATGAAACGCTCACATTTTGCACGGTAGCACTGCTTTCGAGTTGGTGACACCACTTAAAAGCTCTTTAAATCTCCTTGTTCGAAGCCAGCAAAATATTGTAGGTCCCCTCCACAAGTGACAAAAGAAAAGCAAGCGAGTGGTTGTTAAATAAATGCTTTGTCTCTCGTGGGCTATAAAAATAATAATTGAGTGGCACCACAGCCCTCAAGGGAACAGGACCTAGCTTTTACAAAAACTGCTCGTGTTGTGCTACTGTTCTCTCACGATTAGAAGGAAACCACAGTTTTCTGCCAACTCCGAACGGCGAGATTTGAGAAGATTTTCATTGACAATGGATACTCTTTGAGTAATGTCAGCAACTCTAAAGTGTTAGTACCGTGAAAATATGCAAGGGGTTCAGTCCGGGAACCGAACCTAGGACCTTCGGCGTGTGAGTTCACGCATTTACCCACTACGCCACGGCGACCGGCTATAGCGCTACCCAATTGTATTGTAATGACAACTTTTTTCGAAAGCGATCCTTTCTTGCGGACAATTTGGATGGAGCACCTGGATCTAACCACATCTCATCCCTTTGTAACTATCCGATGGAAGAACGACTTCCTTTTTTATTTCGCCGTCATCCAACTCGCTGCTGAAATTCTCCCATCTCTGTAATCATTTTAGAAACAGCTTGTTGGCTAACCACCACTTTCTTAGGAAGTTGATTTTGTGTCTCCGAAGTACTTGCAATTTCACATCATCGTGTTTTTTGAGGTTTTCCACATTCCTTATATAGAGCGTCACAGACACACTTTCTAATCCGCTGAAACCATTGTTTTCAGTTGTGGCTTTTGTAAAGCTTCTCCAAGTATTCGATAAAACAAAAAATTAAGGATGTACACGACTTTAATTTTTTTGGTATAAATGTCTATATGTCGACGCACACTTTTCCACTTTTTCACTTTTCCACTTGACCACTAGTGAGTGACATAATTAAAAAATACTACTGTGATGACTTCATAGTTTAACCACGACATGTCGTCGGTTGTTACTTCGTACTTGTCCAACTGGAACAGTGCAAATCTTCAAATTACAGGCTCAGTAATTATTCCAGCAAGCAAAGCGTCCGACATTAGTTAAAGACGTCAAACTATATTTCCCCCAAAATAGCTGTTATAGTCTAAATTCTCTAATCCTTCATTACTTTCTGTCAAAAGTTCACTTCAATTCAGTTGCCCACTTCGTCTAAACAAATTCACCCTCTGATCAAATACTCATATCCCTTTGTTTTGCCTTTTTTTCTTCCAACAGTTCGAACAACTGGCCTTCACATGGATGGAACGACAGAAACTGGGCGGAAGCTACTCATCACATCGAGCGCAGAGTGAGAAGCACGTCGTCGTCTGCTCAACCACCCTGCATGCGGATACAATAATGGATTTCTTAAATGAATTCTATGCCCATCCGCTCCTGCAGGACTACTACGTGGTGCTCTTGAGTCCAATGGAACTGGACACAACGATGCGGATGATTCTTCAGGTACCCATATGGGCGCAGAGAGTCATCTATATTCAGGTAAATAGAAACCGGAATCAATTACAGTTTGGCCCGCATTGAATTCGAAACTGCCTGCACTACTGTTCTGAAATCCAAGTGTCGTCCTAGATTCTCCTCGTGCACTTAATTTAATTTAAGCTCAACGGCTTCCGGTTCACTGCTCATTAAGTTGTTTAAACAACACTCTTACCTGCCGCCCCGCTGGCGTGTGAGGGGCACACAAGCCATTCAGCTGAGCGCGAAAGTGCATTAGTTGCGACTTAATGAGTTAATGGACGCATAATAACGCCGAAAGTGCATAGGAACTGTAGGCCAGGTTATATAATTATTCTCCTTCCTCCCTCGGTCAGCTGACAAGATGACACATCGAAACTGGTTTGATGATGGCTGGTGTTTTTTTCTGCCCGTTTCAGGGATCATGCTTAAAGGACGGTGACCTAGCTCGCGCGAGAATGAACGAAGCCGAGGCGTGTTTCATCTTGGCCGCTAGGAACTACGCGGATAAGACTGCTGCTGACGAGCACACGATACTACGTTCCTGGGCGGTAAAGGATTTCGCTCCGAATGTACCGCAGTATGTGCAGATATTCAGGTAAGCGCTCCATCAAATTTGTTTTCCAATTAATACAACTTGCTCCTCCACCTAGACCCGAGCACAAGCTACACGTGAAGTTCGCCGAACATGTGGTCTGCGAGGATGAGTTCAAGTACGCCCTGTTGGCCAATAACTGCACTTGTCCGGGTGCGAGTACACTGGTCACACTTCTGCTGCACACCTCCAGGGGACAGTAAGTTGGAAAATGATTTTTTAAAAGCGGTGACGGGAACAATAGTGGGCGGGGGGACACCTCATGTTACCAGGGTGACATGCAATTAATTTTAAATCAAGACTCGAGTGGATCGTTAGTTTTCTATTCCCTTTTTGTTTGGTCAACTGTGACCACCGACAGGAGCGGTGAGTGAATACAAATGAGATGGGGATTGAAGGATCTTTAAAAATGAGCTTTAGTCAGTGATTGAAGGGGGGTTTGCTTTCATATGAAACTTCGGGAAAAAAATCGCATTAATTGGTTTCTGTTGTAGATCGAAGCTTCCACATCGACGTGTAAGCGGAAAGGAGGTGACATTTTTAAGTTACCGGAAAACATGAGGCAAGTGGTTCTGAACACGTGCTCAAGGAAAGAAAGAAAACATCAGCCTTCGCACAAGCTATAGAGTTGTCAGAAGCAAGTTAACATATGAGAGGGAGTCTTTTTACCCACTTTTTTGTTTTCTTGCTTTCTGTCCATTTTTCTGCAAAGTGTTTTTTAACGTTGAAGCAGAGAATAAGTCTGTTCTTTAGTTGGCATGAGTGGGGTTTGATTCTGGTTCACATTCTCCCGTGCTCGAGTGAGAATATGAAATTAATACTAGCTAGCACGTTGTGCATCGTATTATGTCATGAAAAGCCTCAGCTTTTTTTTGTGATAAAAAAACCCTTTTTGTCCACGTATATGGAAACATTAATCGTGTCAAAGGAACACTTTTCTGAGAGGCAACATGTTAAGCTAAGAATATGCTTTACGTTCACCAATTCTAATAAAATATCAGAAAAAGAAGCCTATGAGACGCTTTAAAAAAAAAATCACACCTTCACCGCCACAGCTGTAAATGAACTCGGGACCTTGGAGAGATTTATTCGATTCTGTTCCCGAAATCCTGATGTAAAAGGCGCACCGCGCACTTGTCATTCTATTATTATAAAAATTACTGAAATTTGCAGCTAACAAAGCAAACCGCTTAGAAGATTGAGAACCCACTAAACATCACATTTACCGCCGCTTGGAATCATCTTAACAAGCAGGCTACTTAGAAAATGATCGATGATTGGCTCAAGAAACACAAAGAAATTAAATTGACGGCATAACCGTTAGTAAAACGCTCCTGAAATGAAACCATTGTTGAAGCGTTTTATAACGAGTGATGAAAAATTAATTAAATGCGACTTAACCCAACGCAAGCAATTATGGTCACAGGTCGGTGACTGACCCCAAATGACTTGAAATCCCTGATCGAGGCAAGCAAGGTTAGGGCATGAATTGTCGCTCATTAGCTGTTGAAATGTCTTGAAACGATCAGTTTGACCTCTGCTGCGCACAACGCATCTGCCCGAATGAAGCAATCAAGAAAGAGCGACAAGAATTGTTCAAAAGAAAGGTTGTTATCTTCGATCATGGCAATTCTAGGTCACATACAGCTTCGATCAAACAGAACAAATTGACGGAGCTTAAGTTAAATTAGGTAAGGGATGGTGGTTGAGCCTACGGCACAGAGCTAGCTTCCTCTGGTGACCATTTGCTACGATCTTTGTAAAACTAGACAACTAGTACTCTTTGAGTGTTGTCAGCAACTGGAAAATTTGATGTGTTCCGTCCAGTAATCGAACCTAGGCCTTCGCAATTACCCACTACGCCACAGCGTTTTCTAAAGTGTATCCAAAAACCGCGGCAACTTTCTACTTACGATATTCTTCAGACACATGTCACTCCACTCTTGCGCTTGGATTTGAGTGATTCTTTGGGATGAATTGAGGATTCCTACGCTTCAAAACACCCTAGTTTCGAAGAATACAATATCAACTCAAGTTCATATAATGTTCGCCTCAAGCCACCATGCTAAGGTCTAATTTTTGGGAGGACTGCATTGTCTTGTCGAAGTTTTACTGGGACACCAGAGTAGGATTCCTATTGCTTGAACAATTAAAAGGATTAGTTAAAAATAATGGAGTTGTCTAGGGAACATCAACGATTTCCTAAAGTAACTCTGTGGTCATGTAAGTGTCTTCTAAGTCTGGGTTCTAAGAAACAAGCATGTCACACGAAACGAAATTGTCAACAAATGTGCAAAGCTTGGGATTTCAGCCCCTTTATACTCAATTCTGTTAGTAATACCCAAGAAATTGATTTTTGCAGAACTCGATGCGTCTTCATTTTAAATATAAGGTTGTCAAATAACTTTCGCTTTTTTGCTCTTCATTCAATGCTTCATAAAAAGTGTTACAGTGATCGGATTTAGTTCAAATATGCGCCGTTTTGTTCGATAATCTGCTCCCATCCAGACGGCAACTTCATGATACCCTCCTCCCCCTCTCCTCTCTCCTTATTTGCGAAGAACTCGGACAGCCACTTTTCACAAGTCTCTTTCGAGTTCATCTTTACACCACCAAGGGCGTTCGCCATGGACAGGAACAGGTGGTAATCACTTGGCGCTATGTCTGAGCCATATTGTGGATGCAATAAAACCTCCCATCTGAGCTACCGTAGCTTCTGACGAGTCATCAACGAAGTGTGTGTTCTGGCGTTGTCCTGGTGGAACACTACACCCTTCCTGTTGGCCAATTCTGGACGCTTCTGGTCGATCGCCTGCTTCAAGCGGTCCAGATGGTAGAATTAAGTGTCTGGCCATATGGGAGCAGCTCATAGTGAATGATTCCCTTCCAATCCCACCAAACACACAGCAAAACCTTCCTGGCCGTCAATCCGGGCTTGACCACTGTTTGGGACGAGTCACCGGCCTTCAACCACGACCGTTTTGGCTTATTCATGGTGTCGGTTTCACCGGCTCTGAATCGTCGAAACCATTCCACCGCGGTTCGAAGTGATAGAGTATGTACCAACCGCCGCAAGCGGAACTATGAACCTATGAGGACAACTTGAGACTCAACTGCCGCACCTTCAAATTTTGAAGTGATATGTTTCACACTTCTTGCTCGAGGACAAGACTTGCAAAAATGTTCCCGGAAAATCTTATGTATTCCTCCCACATGATTTCTCTGACGCTAATGTACCATCTGCAGCAAAGCGCCAGAACTTTGGCATCAAAAAAAAAATTGAATTCCTCTTTTTACCGCCGATTTGCTCCTACTCCATGGTGAGATCTTTCATTTCCAGCAAACTCATTCGCTTTCTTTCAACACATGTTCTTCATCGGCAATTGTTTTCAATGTCTGGTTGCCCCTTGCCCTACGATAAACCTGAACAATTCTCTCCCCTGTTCTCACCAACAGCTGGATAATAGCCACAACAATGGCAAAACACTTCTACTTCGAGAAAACAATTAAGTAATCGTTCTCACCTTGATAGTGGAGCAGCTTCTGGTTCCCATCTCCATATCCCTCGCTTCTCGACAACGTCCACCACACATTCATCTCTCGCTCTCTCCTCCCACTCTCGTCCATTCCCACTGCGACCTCCTGAACCTGAACAAATAAATATTTCTCTCCTCTATCCGCCCTGCAAACTGATTGCAGCACTCCCTCCTGTGCCCTGCAGGGTAATCCCCAAGGAACTCGGTCAACGATACAGTCATCTACTGCCCCCCACGTATCCTTCGACACACGAGCAAATATTTAAATAAAATATTTCGTCCAGCGGCCGCAAACATTTAACGGCTAATTAACTGACCATTCTGAGGCTTAGCCATTAAGGCAAACATACAGCGCTCTATTTGCACGGAGGGGCACACATGAGGACTTCCTTATGCGCACATCCGTCCCTCGACAGCACTCAGTGCCCGTGTGTGCTGTGTGTGGCCTTAATTGCAAAATTAATTTCATTCTTCTTTATTTTTTTTTATTTTGGTTTCATTTCACAGAGAAGGACAGCAGTCACCCGAGGAATGGCATCGTTTGTATGGCAAGTGCTCTGGAAATGAAATTTATCACATTGTCCTTGGGGACAGCCGCTTCTTCGGCGAATACGAGGGGAAGAGCTTTACGTACGCCAGTTTTCATTCGCATCGAAAGTAAGTAAACAGAGTTTTTCCATTTACTGAATAATTGATCCTAACATAAATGAAAGTGATATGAATGGTTTATCCCGGATATCTGTTATCGAGAAGTCTGAGATAAAATAAATTCTGTATGTACTCGTTTTTTTCATTCTACATTCGTCCTTGGAAGCTTTAAAATAGAAATGAATATTTCGACTATGAAAACCAGACAAAGAGACGACGAAGAAGGACGACATGTGTTGATCTGTAGAATGTGAAATTACGATTTATGTTCTAAACGTTTGGAAAATGTTTAGAACATAAATGTATGTATGTTCTTGGGCAAAAAATACTAGTCAACGCATTTCGGGTGAATCTCGGAAAAGAAGGAATGATTTTTAATCCCACAGGATTATCGGCGGGAAGCCTGAGCCTAAGCCTGGGCTATGTGATGGATTGGGAAGGACTCCTTTTATAGCACTTCAACACATTGGGAAACATGTGGCCGAGCGGTGTTATCTTTCAAAATATTTTCTCATGTCTAATGTGACACTTTCTCCCTCTGAGTTCGGCTGAAACAAATGAACTGAGCTCAGCGGAATCATTCTGTGCCTGTCCTCATCACAGCTAGCACGTAGAAGATCATGGCAGTCGGCACATTGAACAAAAAGAAGAGCCTGAACACCGAAATAAGGCGCAACCTTGTGCAATCCTATTTATCAGAAGCTGTGCCATTTCTGGAAATTCCCTTAAAAAGGCGAATCGAGCATCTGTGGCATTGCTGGCACTGATATTGAAGCTTTGAAATTGAATACAGCTCGAGCCTACAAATTATTCCACGACTGTACATCGTTTGTGTTATTCAGACAGTTTTCAAAATAGAATAAAAATCCACCTTCAGATTTGGAAACAAAATGAAAATAAAAAATTGTTCACCATGTCAATTAATTCATCCTTAAAGTGGCAGGCTATGTAGGTGGAAACGTGTGCGGCATTCCCGTATCAAAATTTTCCATGACCTTGTTATTCAATTCCCTATTGCTTGCTAAACATTGGTCCTTGATAATAACGCATAAAAAAAATTGTCCAAAATGGCCAATTAATAATAATAATTGGCACTACAGCCCATAACGGACCAGGGCCTAGCTTCTACAACAACTACTCGTGTTGTGCATGCTATTGTTCTTCACGAGTAGAAGGGACCTACAGTTTTTTTCCGACTCCGAACGGCGAGATTTGAGAAGCGTTTTATAGATAAATGATATTCTTTGAGTGTTGTCAGCAACTCGAAAGAGGTGGTGCCGTGAAAAAGTGCTAGGTGTCCCGTCCGGGGATCGAACCCAGACTTTCTGCGCCGCAGTCGATGCACTTACCACTGCGCCACGGCGACCACAAAATGGCCAATTGACATCGCCAAATTGGGAATTTGGTGGCCAAAAGATCGATTGTCATATAGGCTATGTGCCATGGCGGGCCATCCTGCATAAACCAAACATTCTATAGATCCCTGTCTTCAATTTCAGTGAAAAGGAGTCGGTTCCCTGTAACATTTTCTAAGCAAAATGGTGCTCTGATGACACCACTCAACAATCCGCCGAAAAGTGTCACTCTCTGTGAAGATGATCGGAAGGGATGATCCTACAGTCAAAATCTGTGTCTAACTAAAGCTGCCCACAGCTGTGAAGTGATAAAGGAGCGCTGAGGAGCGCTTCAATGGCTGAGTCAATTGAAGCGATCCTTGCGCACAATTCCCCTTAGGCTAGTGTTTGATATGTTGAGATATTGAAATCAAAGGCGACTCTCATTTTCAGTAACGGGTGCGGTACGACGATGGCGTCCATGAGTGTTTTCCAGAATCATACCAGTCTCAAGAACTTTTTGAATAACCCTGCGAACAGCAGTCGCGGTGGGTGCTTCATTTTGGCAAAAACTTTATTTCAAACCATACACTGCTTGAGCCGCACAGCGCTTACTTTCAATACTCCCTAGCGTTATTCAAGCGGAGATATGCAACTGAATTTCTGTTTTTGTTTAAAATGGAAACTAAAGAATCACAATGTCGTAGACACTTACGAAACCCTAAATTTCTGAAAACCCATGCTGCTGATAGCCCAATGTCGAAAAAAAAACTAAAAGACAAAAATGGCATCTCACCGAAAATCAAAAATACTCGTATGAAGAGGTCAGCGCCACAAGAATCCAAATTGTATTTCACAATAGAGGAGGTTCCTGTAAACCACTTACCAGACAACTGTTATTCAAAGCGAATTTGGCCTTTCGATAGAGGGCTCTTTTTACCGCGGACCCGAGGTAGACGAAGTTCTTGACTACATGATGAAATGATCTTCTTCTTCTTCTTCTTGTGGCGCTACATTCCGGCGTGGACCTGGGCCCCAACCAACATACCTCTCCAGCCAGCACGGTCTTTCGCCAGCTGCCGCCAGTTGTGCACTCCAAGTTGGTTGAGGTCCTTCCCCACTTATGTGCACCACCTTAGCCTAAGCCGTCGTCTGTTGCGTTGTCCCAATGGCTCAGATTCGAAGACTTTTCGTGCCGGAGCAGTGGTGTCCATGCGCTCTACATGACCTAGCCACCTTAAGCGTTGTATCCGGAGACGCTTGAGTAGGCGCATGTCGCTGTACAGCCCATAGAGTTCGTCGTTAAATCTTCTCCTCCAGATGCCATCAACGCAAACAGGACCAAAAGTCGCGCGCAGAACTTTTCTCTCGAAGAGACCAAGGGCATCCTCATCCGCTTTAAGTAATGTCCAGGTTTCCGCGCCATAAAGTAGGACTGGGATGATCAAGGTGTTATGTAAAGCAAGCTTAGTCTTTCGAGAGAGGGCTTTATTACTCAATTGCCTCTTGAGCCCAAAGAAACAGCGATTGTCAAGAGTGATTCTGCGTTTGATTTCGGTACTGGTGTTGTTGTCCCTGTACACCGCGGAGCCGAGGTAGACGAAGTCTTTGACTACCTCGAAATTTCTGCTGCCTAGTGTCACGCTCTGTCCGAGACGGCGATGTTGTGTGTCCTTCCTTGATGACAGCATCTAATTGCCTTCATTTACCACCAGACCCATTTAAGCCGCTTCCGCTTCAATGCCAGCAAACGCCTCATTGACGGCTCGATATTTCGTCCAATCACGTCAATGGCGTCGGCGTAAGCTAGCAATTGAGCTAACTTTTGGAAGATCGTGCCTCTGGTGTTGACCCGTGAGTTACGCATGATCTTCTCAAGGATGATGTTAAAAAATTGACATGACAGTGCGTCGCCTTGTCTAAAAGCTTTTTTGACATTGAAGGTATCGGTGAGCTTATTCCCGACCTTGACGGAGCAGCGAGAGTTCTCCATCGTCATCCTACACAATCTGACAAGTTTGGTAGGAATGCCAAAACTAGACATGGCACTGTATAGCTCATATGCGCCTTGAAATCGACGAATAGGTGGTGAGTGTCAATTTGCATTTCTTGGGTCTTTTCCAGGATCTGCCGTAGTGTGAAGATTTGGTCGATGGTGGACACATGGAATTAGCGCTCCTAAAAATTGCTTTAATATAAAAACCGAATTCTAAAGGAGTTCAAAGTGGGTCTAGCAACCACTAACAACCTAAAACACTAAGGCTGTGCTTCAACCTAGTATGTTACAAGAAGGGTAACTTTTCAGACAAAGGGACGACGTGATATACAAAACAGAAATCATTGTCAATTCGGTGCAAACGTCTTCTTTTATCTAAGTGAAGTGGGTGAGACTAGTAACACTCAACTATCTTTATACGAGTATACTGATCAATTCGGTTTTAGATTTTAAAAGCTATAGGAGTCGTTTATCCACGTGACATCAAAAAGGACCTGTTATGGTCTACACGAAGTTGATACAACACAACTCCTTATGTGGTTGATGATTGATGCTCGTTTTTGTTTCAAGCATTACTTCGCGTACGTCTCAGAGAAGTTATCGAAAACGATACATGTCCTTCCGACGCCCATGTTGATTATCAACATATAAATCTAATTCATGCAAGAGTTGTCGCTTTATGGGACACAGATATGGTTCAACGTCGCGAATAAATAGTCGCACATGACGAAATTGAAGTCGGTATATAGTCTCACGGGGGATTTCCTTAAAAACCTGACAATATCAATGGACGTCAACCCCTTGGTGGTTCCCACTCAGGCAAAAGAAAGATCGCGTTGGTTTCTCTATGATATAAGCCGATAATTTTTAAAGAAAAACTTCGCCTCAGGTCTTTGGAAAAAATTAAATTTCCCGTCGCGCCCTGGAAAAGGTTTGTGTTATGTGAAACTTGAGCGCATCCTGCCGCTTATCTTAAGATTATCGGGCAAAACTTTGACTAGCGTGAAATGGGACATATTCAGAGGGAGACGTACTGTTATGAGTAGACATTGTCCTTATCGTCCTTTGCAAAGGTGAGGACACTAATAGCCTTTGTCTGTGAAAAGGAATTCTCCATCAGTTGAGTTGCACGATGCAAAATGTAGAAACCGACAAGCTGGCGACTAAGTTCCAAGGACACGTTCTTGAGTCTGAGTGCTCCAGTGCAGTTGGGATACATCCTCCAACAAAAAAACAAAAGTTCCAAGGTACCTCTGAAACCTGATAATCAACAAAAAGTTATTTAATCGAAATTTTGAATACGCACGGAAATCTTTTCTTTCTTTTTTTGACACTTGTGTCACGAAAAAACCACGCCGATAGGCCCCGTTCATTCGTTTTAATTGGTGTAATGCTTGGTTGAATGAGTTTCGTTAATTTGACACACGAAATCGTTGCGAAACTGCTTTTCTGTTTTCAGCAGCAATTTCCAATCACAAACTTTCTAGTTGAGATGTGCCACTGTCAACACCGTCGGCCGCAAGTGGTCACGGATGTTCCATCAGAGAAGAGAAAACTGCACTCCAAGTTGTGTCCCATACAAACGGAAATTCCCCAGTGAATCGCTTACTCCAAACCTCATTTCATGGGAACTGTACAAATTGAAGCCGTAAGTCTATAAACGGCTGAAACTGTGAGTCCTCAGTGACACTGGTGTACACGATTGTGTTCCAATCAAAAGTGGCGAATCAAAGTGGTCATTTGAAGTTCGCAAAAGTACACGGACCAGGTCGCCATTATCAAATTGATTGCTCCAGTGAACAGTGTTGTATTTTTAGCTTTTTGAATTTCAATAAAGTTTGTTTTAATATTGTATGAAAGTCACTGAGGTGTGCAATTCAATTTAACTACTCAGTGTCAAACAATCAAACAAAGTTATGATAATAAAGCGGACATGTGTGTATTTTTAATTTTCGCAAAATTTCAAACAGGATGTGCTGCAGGTATGATGTTACGGGCACTCTAGCGCTATGAAAATATCCCCAACAATTAAAACGAAAACAAACGCAATTTGAGTAGACATTTTTATGATGGTGCCATTAAAAGGTTAATTGTGTTAACTTCCTCATCCAGGATTCAGGTGGAAGAGCAAAATATGCGATGGAGTTCCATTCTCTAAATATTTAGAACAGGTGGACAAAAAACAAATCCATTTGTATTTACGTTGCATACACAGGGTGCGCCATCTAGTGTTATTTTTAACTGATAGACTATATTGACACTGACAGTTGTTATTAGCTCGAAATCTCGACAGAACTTATCATACCACTGCGGAAAGATTTTTTTTTTGTTTTTGTGAGGTACCGGAAATGATTCAAGTATTTTTTTTTATAATTGGCGCGAGCTAAAGGGATCGTTTAGTACCCATAAATGAACGGAATTAAGCCACATCACGGGTCAAAGGAATAGAGGAAGAGAGGGAAAGAAAGGTTCATTAGTTTTAAATGCCTGTGGATTGTTATGAGGGGGAAAAATTGAGTTGGGAAGAGCATTCCATATACGGATTATGAAGAATGAGTCTCTAAACTTAACAATTGGACATTCCTGGAGAGGCGAGTATTGCGGCTTAATTCTTGAAGAGGAAGGGTGCAACTGGCTAACTCATTGGAGCATTTTTTTATATTAGCGACAAAATAGTGATAAACACGCAAAATTTCGTCGATGTTCTAGGGAGTCAATTGACTTCGCAGCATCAGTATTACCAATAAGTTTTATCGGTCGCTGCCGATTTTTATCTAGTATGTGCAGGGTGGTCTTAGGAGCTCCAGACCAGATAGTAGCGCTAGACTCACGTTTTTTGTGGATTTACGCTTTATACATATATTGTTGCCACATTAAAAGGGGTGAAATATTTCTTTCATCTCTTTAAGAAACCTAGACATTTTGACCTGGAATCTGTGACTTAAATTCTTTGGGTTTCAGCAACGCTAGAGCCAATCATTTATAATGGCTGGTTATTTTTAGAACGCTTGAGTAACATGAGACAGCACTGGGTCTTGGAAGCATTGAATTCCACTCGGTTCTTCTTAATTAATAACTGAGTGCCACTACAGCCCACAAGGGACAAGAGCTTAGCTTCCAGAACAACTAGTCCTAGTCATGCGGTGCGTGCTACTGTTCTCTCACGAGTAGAAGGGACCTACAGTTTTTTTCGCCGACTTCGAATGGCGAGATTTGAGAAGCTTTTTCGTAGACAATTGATACTCTTTGAGTGTTGTCAGCAACTCTAAAGAGGTGGTGCCATGAAAACGACGCACTTACCACTACCACCACTGTTCTTTTTACCGAATTAATAATGCTGTCAAGATCAGAATTTAATGAACCTCACAAACGCTGCTGTTCCTAGTCTATGGCCGAAACGGAGAGTTCAAAAGCTGAGGGTACTGTCATCAGCGAAAGAGTGGATTGGTTTAGACTTGAATCCATCCAATAAGACTTGAACGGTTCAAAAGGTAATTTTTTATCCATTGAAGAAGTGATTCCACGACACCGAAAGCACGCATTTTCGACAGGATAGCCTGTTGCCAGACTCTGACAAATGCCTTTGAAATATCAAGCTCAACAATCTTGTTTTCTCCTACATTGTACAAAGATTGGTCATTTTTCGGTGAGATATGCCATCTAATCACCCGTTGACCTGTTGCTGCGAAAGCCGTACTGTCGGTCATTAAGAAGCTTCCAGGTCAAAACGCGTGAAATGTATGCTACTAAAGAAGAAGCCTGTATCTTGTCCCAATACCCCCTACACTGATAGATTGATTTAGTGCTCTAATTCAATGCCATCAAAAAGCGGTATAACAAATTCTAAGTCGCCTGCCTGATATAATTTATTTACGAATTCAATAATTAGCAGGCAGAGAATTGAAGTCTAATATCATCGCGCGAAATTTAAATGTCAACCCAGAGTCACGATCATCCATTCAACTGCTTGTTTACAAATTGGCTTGATTGGACGAACACAGTGCCATTGACAATTGGGTCTACCGGCGACTGTGAGCAAAATAAAGTACATGCTATCTTCACCGTAGGATGCATAACATCGACGGCTCACAAAGAATGTAGAAAGAGAAAGCAGCAACTTTGAGGTAGCTAAGATTTTCGTCTCTTTTCTCGGCTCTGAAGTTAACTGCAAATAACCTCAGTACCGAGACTAAGCGCAGAATTACCAATTTCTGCTTTTTTGGGTTCAAGAAATAACAGAGCCCATCACCAAGCTGACTTTATGTAACGCTCTGATCAACCTCAACTGCTACTACTGAAAGTGGATGAAAGAAACCTCGATCGTGTTGAGAAAGAAGTTCTGCATCAAAGAGGATCTTTGGTCCCCTTTGCGTTGATAGAGTCTACAAATGAAGACTCAAGTACGAACAATACGGGCTGTACAGCGGTATGCTTTAAATGGTTAGGTCGTGTTTAGGAAATGAAAACCACGTTTCTGTCCCGCAGAGTCTTCGATTCCGAACCATTCGACAACATTATAGGAGACGTTCTCGAACGAAATGTCGTACAAAAGCGGAAAAGGACCTCGGCCAACTTTGTGTGCACAATTGGAGGCAGTTGGCGAAAGATTAGTGTTTACTAGAGAGGATTGTCGGTTGAAGCCTAGATAAGCCCCGGACTGAAACGCTAAACAAGGAGGAAGAAAAAGAGAAGTTGCACCCATTTTGTAGGCAATGGCAGAACACAGCCCACAAAAGACCAGGGAGCTAGCTTCATAAGTATTGTGGGTGCTACTATCCTTACTCCAGTAAAAGGCGCTCTATAGTTATTTGACGGCTCCGAATTCTACTTGCCACATAAAAATGATCTTCTATCCAGACTGCTATCATAACTCAGAACTTAATCTAAAAGTGTGTCTTAATGAATACAATGTCTCGCATTTCATACATTCAGCTGACAGATACACAGACTGACTGAAAGTGCATGTTGCGAGATATGTTCATCTTTTTGTTTCCACTTTCACTTACTTGATCCCACAGAACTAATGACGTTCAATGCCCAAAAGTTATTCAAACTTAACTCATTGATCTAATCAAAACAAAATCCCTTAACTTTCTTCCCATCTTTTCCATTTCAGATACGGAGTAGCTTTAGTTGGAGTTCGGCCCGCGGAATTGCCGGAATTCTACGAAGACACAATACTCCTGAATCCCGGACCACGGCACATCATGAAAAAGGACGACACCTGCTACTACATGAGCATCACAAAAGAGGAAAACTCAGCGTTTGTTGTCAATCAGAATCAAAATCAAAATACGGAAGCTGCGAAAGATGGTTTGTACAGCAAATCTCCCCTGAACCGTTTCCCTCTACCGCCCTACTGGGCGTACACAAGTACGCCACTTGCAATATTGTATTTTGAAACCGTCTCATAAAAGAAAAGAAAAACCGTTGTGTAAATTGTGTCTTTCGTAGGACAGATGTTTAAAGCTACAATACGCGTTGCGTGCAATCAATTCAAATTTGTATAGTGTTAACATTCGCATAGGTTATCTGTATCACACCCTGTGTTCAGCCTCCAGTTACCGTTGTATTTGATTTAAATGCGTTTTGTGTTTGTTTGAGATTTGGTTTTTTTAATTTTTGGCGCATTGATTACACTTGATCCTAGAAACTGGTCGGCTTTTAGTATTTTGTGATGAAAGCCAAGACAACAAAAAAAAAACATCCTCTAAAGCTATACAATTTGTATCTGTCCTGCTCTCTCTCTCTCTCTTTCTCTTCCTGTCTGTCATTGTTTCCTTGTTTTTACACAGTGTTTCGTTGTCATCTAATGCCAGCCAAGCAATGAATATGCAATATATGCCAACCATGACTCACACGTAGTCACAGTGTAACAATGTTGTGATTCAAATGATAATCTATATATAAAGTATATATGAAAAAGAATTTTTAATTTTTAATTGTTAATTGTTTAATTGCATTTTTTGTTTTCTTAGTGCTTCGATTTGAGTTGAATTAGCGAACAATTTCCATTATAAATAAATTACCAGTAAATATGACTAGCAGTTGTGGATGGTGATGGGTCAGGTGTCATTTAACGGTGATGGCTGATGATTTGTTGCCGTAATGAACCGTATTATAAAGATTTGTCGAGCGTTTCAAGAGCTGGCATTGTGATGGTACACATGATTGTTCGGGTTGAAGGACATTAGTGTGTTCCACATAAAGTAATCTGCTTCATAGGAATTCCTTGCTGTCAGTGCCATTATTTGGTAAAGCATATCGAGATTCAAATGAATTCTATCTGAAGTCATAGAGAAGCTTGAGGAGGAGTGTTGCCCAAGAGCATATTGCGTTGGATTCTACATGGAAAGTACTTTACTCCGGAAATAAATTTACACAAGTGGGAACTAGATTCACTTTTAAACACTGAAGTTATTTAACAACTAAAAGGGGCAATGAGTTTGCAAAATGATTTCCCACCCGACATAAAGTAGGAAAATGTCCGAAAATGCTCACAAAAAATTTTGTTCTCACAAGAAGAAGGACCAGATGTAGGTTTCGTCTATAAAATTGTCTCTCTGACCCTGTCATTCATTTTGTGGGGTCAAGTTATCAGCATTAGCATTTTACACCTGCCTACCCTAGATGAAATCTAAAGCGTTTCAATATTAGCTGAATGTTTGTCATTTACAATAATGGATTGCCACATAGGCAACCAAAGCGTTTAAATTACCAAAAGTTTCTACAAATGTTGTGATTCCAACGTGGTCACTCTTCGAGCTTAACGCGATTTTTGTACACAAGTAATCGGTGAAACCTTCAATGTCAAAAAAAGGTTTTAGACAAGGCGACGCGCTGTCATGTAACTCCTTTAACATCATCCTTGAGAAGATCGTGCGTAACTCACAAGTCAACACCAGAGACACGATCTTCCAAATGTTAGTTCAATTGCTAGCTTACGCTGACGACATTGACGTGATTAGACGAACACAGCGAGCCGTCAATGAGGCTTTTGCTGGCATTGAAGCGGAAGCGGCTAAAATGGGTCTGGTGTTTAATGAGGCCAAAACGAAATATATGCTGTCATTAAGGAAGGACACACAACATCGACGTCTCGGACAGATTGTCACACTAGGCAGCAGAAACTTCGGTGTAGTCAAGGACTTCGTCTACCCCGGCTCCGCGGTAAACAGGGACAATAACACCAGTACCGAAATTAAACGCAGAATTACTCTTGCCAATCGCTGTTCCTTTGGGCTCAAGAGGCAATTGAGCAAAAAAGCCCTCTCTCAAAGGAGTAAGCTTGCTCTATATAACACATTAATCATCCCAGTCCTACTCTATGGCGCGGAAACCTGAACGTAACTAAATGTGGATGAGGAAGCCCTTAGTCTTTTCGAGAGAAAAGTTTTGCGTGCGATTTTCGGTCCTGTTTGCGTTGATGGCATCTGGAGAAGAAGACTCAACGAGGAACTCCATGGGCTGTACAGCGACATGCGCCTTGTCAAGCGTCTCCGGATACAATGCTTTAGGTGGCTAGGTCATGTAGAGCGCATGGACACCGCTGCTCCGGCCCGAAAAGTTTTCGAGTTTGAGCCATTGGGACAATGCAACAGAGGACGGCCTAGGCTAAGGTGGCGCACACGAGTGGAGAAGGACCTCAACCAACTTGGAATGCGCAGCTGGCGAAAGATCGTGCTAGCTGGAGAGGCATTTTGGTTGAGGTGCAGGTCCTCCCCAGACTGTAGCGCCACTAGAAGAAGAAGAAAAGTCTTTGAAATTATAAAGAAATTAAAAAAAAAGACAGATTCGTTATAAAGGGCTTTGCATTGCCGTTATGCACTGTCAGTCAAAACTATAGCTGCTGGCAGTGTAACTGTTGCTTGATCTGAATTTTGTCAGCTCATTTGCATTTGGTTTTTCATTTTCATCCTTTCGAAGTTCAACTTACCGAACAATTTAAACCAGATGATTATTTACAATGCCGTCGGTCTTGGGTCTTTCCAAATTTTTCGAACAGCATTTTTTTGTCTCAGTGATGAGACACATTTTTTACCCGAAGGCCGTATATGCGGCTCAAAAAGTCCGACAAGTGTAGCACTTACGCGAATACTCCCCATGCCATAGAGACCAACAAAACCAAAATTACACAAGTTATTCCCGAGGTACAATTCGGAATGTGAGAAAAAGTGTTTACAAACTACCTCAAAACAGGAACATGCTATAAATTTTCCTGAGGCCACTATTTGAACAACGTTCTGTTGAGGTCGTCAATGGCATGGTGCAATCTTTTTAAAAAATTAAAACTTTCATCAAAAATGTGTATATATTTATGACTTACAAAGCTTTACTTTTGAAACCCAGAAATGAATGATCCTCATTGTCTTTGAACAGAGTATACGTTGAAACCTTGCAACTGCAGCAAAGAAACTAAATTTCGGAAATGATTTCACACAAGGGGAAAAAAATGTCAACACTTACACGTCGGATCTACTAGACTCGACATATAGGCTGAACGTTTACAATATTTCTTACTTTTTCAGAGGGCTACCTCTAGACAATACTGAAATAGTGCTCATTGTTGTCTACAAGAAGTTTTTTAAATTTCGCTGTTCGTAGCCTGCAAAAAATTGCAAGTCCCTCGTATGAGAACTATAGCATGCACAAATTGTAGCTAAGCCTCGCCTCCTTGTAAACTTGTAGCGCTTGCATTTTACATCACTCGTGGTGTCACATGGTCACATTGCTTCTTAAACACACCACACCCTGTAGAGTGATACACATTCCTGAACAGAACAGAAAAGTTACCTTCGACTCAAATCCAGAAAAGCTGGGAATAACATTTTCATTAAATTTCTCCACTAACATAATCTGCAGTATTTCACAAAGTTGCCAACATCCATCAGGGTTGCCTTAAAAAAAAATGTTGCCCACTTGTCAAATTTTGACCTTCACACTGCCCCCAGAAGTGGAAGAACCCCATTCGTGCTGATTCATTACCCAATAAAAACCTGAATAATTGAAATTAATATTGTATCTCTCAAATACATTGAAAGAGCTGCACTTTGAATCGGCAAACCATACGCTATGCCATCGCGTCGGCGGCTTGGGATCGCATTTTTCATCCACACCACTTTGAGTCGTAATTGTTTCGCGGGTTGATCAACCCTCGTGAGTCTATTTTTTTGTTTCGCTTCAGCAGCAGTGAAGGACGATGGAAGCCAGTTCCATTTATTTTGCGGGATTCTCCCCCAGCATGAGCCTCAGGGTCAAGTGTAGTTAACTGGCCCGGCACGGAAGCACCCCGGGCATTCAGAAAAGAATGTCGGCGCTTGGCTGTTTTGTTCGCCCTTGTCCGAGGAGTGAAGTTAATTTACGTGCCCAGACAATGCATGGCCTTGTCTGCGGTTATGATGATTTGGATCTATTACGTTCAGCACGGGAGTCTCACTCATGCCGTAAAAGTTGGCTTTGCGAAATGAGATACATTTCGATTGGAAATATTTGGAGTTCCTAGCTGAGGGATGGACAATGTTGAAAGACTTATAGAGTGAGCATTTTGTTGAAACTCTATGTTTACAGACACAAAGATAATGTTTACAGATTCTCTACCATAAATCAAAGAAAGCTCACACACGGTTACCCGTAGGAACTAAAGAGCTAAAAGAAATTTTAAATCACCATTAGACAGAAATTCAATCCATGAGCCTCATTTGAATCATTCCAACCTTGGAGTTATTCCGGCAAATCAAAGTTAAGGAAGTAATGTTTAGGAATTCAGAGGGTTACTCTATCAACAACATCATACAGCAGTCCGATGTGTTGGATGACAAACTGAGCCAATTTAACTTTAGCTTAGACTAATAATTGCACTCAAACCTCAAACCCATGCGGACTCAATATTTCAATATACCAGAACCAGCACTGCTGCAAGTCCTGTATGAAAAGTGAGTTTTGTACATTCTTTGCAGGTCCGTAAAAAAGTCGTTTGTGAGGGCGAAACACCCCTCATGCGAGTCGAATTTCTGCCTAGTAAATGACTTTCACAAGTTTGCCAACAAACACATGTCGCACGGGGCTAAATCTGCTAAACCCCTTTTTGCCCATTCTGGCCATGGAGATGTGTCGCTCTGTTTTCATGGTGGAAGCGCACTCGTTTTTCTCTCCTTGTCATCGAACCGGCCTAAGGTCTTGGCACCGTAGAGCACTGTAATGTTTTGCTCTTCTGCAGGCAGTCGATGTAATTTATGAATCCCAGAAAACCGGCCATCACTTTCACGGTCGATGGGACAACCCGTGTCAGTTTCGGAGCACGTTCACCGGTTTGAGTCTACTGTCGACTGTTCCTTGGTCTCTGGTGTTTACCAGTAAATTCATGTCAGCGGTCACGAAACGATGTTGAAACTCTTTTGAATTGTGCTGATACAGCATCAAATAGTGTTCTAAAGTTGTTTTAAGGTTGCGCGTGTTGCCCGGTGTGGGTAAATGAGGCACCCATCGCGCGGGCAAATACTCGTATATCATAGCTCAGATTTTCATTTCAGCTAACGCGATCCTTTAAGATGACTATTGTCGAAGCTACCTAGAGCACTATCAATCATCTGTCTTTTTGGAGTGCATCCTATGTTTTCTCAAGATAGTAGCAGTCAGCCCGAGCTGCCAACATGCACGCTTTACAGCTCGAGGTACATTATTACGGGAAATCGCTTTCGTGCTAATCCACACCCTGCATGCTTCCATCACTTTCCCCGATTAACTGCCGTATAAGTGCATATGACTGCGTGGAGTTGATTAGCGACTTGCGGTCTGTTGAAGTGGAGATAGTTAACGACTTACGGTCTCTTCTTGAGGAAAACCCTTTCTGCTACGGCCTGGGTTAGTTTCACGTACAAGAGGTATAGCCCACATGGATCACATCATGTGGTGGATCATATTTTGGACGCTTGACACGCTTACCGTATGTATCTCCTGCGCAAAGCGATTGCAATAAAAATTGCGTACTCTGTCTTCTGCACGGCATTTGGACATTGTGACGAATTGTTGTGCCCAAACCTGAGCAAATATTTTTGGTAGCCGCCGTGTCCAGACAGGAACTGTGAAAGCTGGTAGTTGCAGTCCCGTCGATCTTGATAATCAGGTCCCTATGACGGGAACGATCATCTGGCTTGCCACGATGGTACGGTTGCTGCTCGAGTCTGACTTGCTGCTTTTATGAGCTTCTCAGTGGTACACCCCCACTCCAGCCATGAGGAACATCGCCTCATCAGAAATGGTCCTGACACCACTGAATGTCCGTATTGCTGAGAGTCTATGCGCTGACGTCGTCATCCGTTTCAATCAACATGATGTATGTGCTCCAGTCCAAGTTGAAGCTGCATGCAGGAGAACTGAACTGACTACAAATGAGAGAATGCTTCTGCGTACAGAACGGGGTACCCCATTATTTGAAACCAATCGAGACAGTGTTCCTTTTACTAGTGATGCCTTCTTACTGGCATACTTTACGTGTTCCCTAAAGTAGAGCCTGGTGTCCAACATAGCACCTACATAGGTACTTAATGCACTCCTTGGACCTAAGTGTGTGATCTCCAACTTTAAAGTGAGTTGTTGGTTTGCCAACACAAGATCGTGGTTGTTATCATACTGCTTGGTAGCCTCTTTTGAGGCAAGTCCGTCGTGTGACTCTAAACTCTTAATCAAATCTCCAAAAGACAATATGTTGGCATTTTTCGATTTTCCTTCTAAGATCCATAGACAATACCCCGTCCACATGGGGACAAAATAAAACTTCGGGTACAATTCGGTAGAAGTTTCCCTTTCGTTAGTAGCGTCATCGGGCGGTGAGATTTCGTTCGTTTTATTTAATTCGCTAATCATGTTCTGAATTTCGAAGTCAACACTGTACACGCACGTTGCCTGGAATGGAAAGATTTAACTAAGTCATATTTGGTCATAAGGACCCCCTAAAAGTGCTGAAGGCTTATGATTTTGTCGGTCAACTGCAATTTACTTGCAGAATATTTATTGAATGCCAACAACCGTCTTATGCACGCAGCTACCTAGTACGTACTCTGTCCCCACTGCTCATAGAACTATCCTCGGTGTAAGCGTATCCTTACTCGCCACTATCCACAACTGTAATCGTCCATAGATGAATGAAAAAAAAAATTAAAATGATAATCCTCACCCAATATCCTCACAATGCATTTCACCAAAAAAAAATTCAAAAAAAAAAAACAAAATTATTAATATTACTTAAATTTAGTTAGAACAACAACAATAAACAACAACACCACCACCATGACCACAGTGAACTTAACATCACATATGGCACCAGTGCCATCCGTTTGTGTGCGTGTGCCCCATAGTCCCAGTTTAGAATCTGGTGCTGGTACGCCGATCAAAAGGCATCCATCAAACAGTGACTTTACAACACTATTTGTGCGTGAGTGTGCTGCTCGTTATGCCATCGCATTAACTATGCTACTTCTATACTTTCGCTACAAACTTCCTCTGCTATCTATCCCTTGCATCCATTCGCAAATCTCTCGCTCTTCTGCGTGTGTGTGTGTGTATATTTATCTTCAGTGTCGCATATGTAATCCCCATCCCATCATCACTTGCATCCACCCTCCCGTCCTCCTCTTGGGCATGATTTTTAATTCCTTTTGATTTCAATTGCCACTCCTTCGTGTCGTACTTAAGTCTGAATTTCGATTTTTTTTTTGGCTCGAGCGTGTGTACATACGAGTAGATTTAGATTTGCATGACATGTCATTAGGTGCTTACCAGCGGGTCTACAACCGAGAGAACCAAGCAAACACAAGCACGTGCGTCACAAACGTTAAATATTTCAACAAACATTCATTTTTTTCTTCTTTTTCTTTGTGATTTTCATTTTTCTAGAATATCCTTGAGTGTCGTTGGCGTTGTGAGTTGCTTCCCTTTGTGGCGGTGGGCGGCGGCGGCGAGAGATGGGCACACGGCTGCTATCTGCATGATGGTGGCTTCGTGGCATCATTTGAAATTCAAATTCGACTCGTTCTTGGGAATTGTCTTGGTTCAATGATTGGAGGAAGTGCTCTTTTCAATGTCCCCTTCTCAACGGGAAGGAACGGTTTTTGTTTTTTGGGGATTTCCTTAATTGCTTTGATTGTTAGCATGGGGATTTGTTAGTTCAACAACTTGTCGTGTTAGCGTGGGGGTTGTACTCCGGCTGCATGGTAATTCGGTGGGTGAATGTGCTACGGCGCCGATTGGAGTTTTAATTTTTGGGATCAATGCAAATCAGATCAATGTTTGGATTTGTTGAGAGGTTTTCCTTTACTCATACATTTCTGGAAATTGTACTTTATAGTTGTATTGTATTGAAAGATGTTCAAGTCGGTAAAGTTATGAAATTACTACCTTTCTGTGTATCCCACATTCTGATGTGAAATCAAATACATCCCCTAGTACATTTGTTGTGTTTCTTAACACACTATTGGTACCACTTTAATACGCTTCTTTCCAAAAAGACTACAAAGCCCTATAGACTCACTGATAGGAAAACATACAAACTCCCACAAAAGCACTTCGAATTCAACAGACCAATTCAACTGCCAAGGAGACGGCCCCAAAATCGCCAACCCAATCCAACTTAAATGGATTCTTAATTAAGTCCCAACAATACAGATTAAGACTCTTTTTGGGATTGAATCCTTAATTACACAGGACATTTCGATTTCTGTCCAACGACGGAATTTCAAATGTGATTACCAGCAACTTTGCTTCGCCCATTTGCCCATTTCGTTGCTTCTTTCGTTGAAATATGCAATATTCCCCGCGCCCCATTCCACCTTTTCTCATATCCTAGGTAAAAGATTCAGCCGTAGACCCGAATGCCATCCGAATTAAATTCAATGACAGGGAGTTAGTTTCATTTTGATCTTCATAAATATGCATTGCGTCCCCATTTGGGACTGCCCTTAGCAGCCCCCTCACCGCTCGTCCGCAGAACCAGTAAATCATTCGAATTTCCACTCCCAATGGTGGTGTGACGCAGAAATATAGGTAAAAATCCTTTTGTGTCTGTCTGACAAAGGTTAAAGGTTACCTGCGAGGATGTGCGATTCCCGGAGAATATGTCAATCATTGGGATGGTAAAATTCGAGTTGTGGCAACTGATGTTGATGCTGGGAAGTTTAACTGATCCCAGACACTTTTATGAGAAATGATTGTGTCCTTGAATCTGGCATAAAATTATGACAGGCTTTGAAATTTGTCGGTTCCCAGTAGACAATTCGGCGTAGCTCTGCCATGCGGCTGTATTGTGGAGAATTGCTTGTCTAGGCCTTTGAGCGAAGTACCACCATTGTCAAATTAGCACCACCGTCGGGAATAGCTTCCATTCGAGAGGAATCGGTTATTGCGACTTGCTCCATGAATTCTTCATGGAACTCCCCCAATAATTGGTTTGAGGTTAAAGGACGAGAGGAAGATTCCTGCTTAATTTTATTTAAAGTCATTTTGTTTTTTTTTGTGAAAACACTGCGACTAATTTCAAAGTATGACTTCTTCGTTTAAACAATGACTTCTTTAGCGGATCTGGGCCTATTTTCTGCTGTAATAGCTGCAGAAGTCATTTATGAAGCATCTTTTTCTTTGAGGATTCTTAGGAGTTTTAGGAAGTCAAAGTTGTCAATGTTCAAAATTTTCTTAAACTTTTTCTGTTCAACTTTCGAAAATACTTCTTCTGGTGCACAACAGAGGGGAGGTTTCCATCATCTAGGCATAAACCTAAACGACTAACATCAAATTTAATTGACTGAACGTCCAAGGAGAAACATGTTGGTTGAGGCCCAGGTCCACCCCGGACTGTAGTTTCGATCGGAAAGTAAAAACTATTAATAGCAATAACTGCGTGGCGTGGCACTTCTTCATCAACTACTCGTGTTGTGCTTCCTAATATTAACTCAAGACCGACAGATTTTTGCCGACTCCGAACAACGAGAGAGAACCTTTTTGTAGGCAGTGTTTGAGTGGTGTCAGCAACTCGAAAGAGGTGGTGCCGAACATGATGCCGGGTGTTCAGTCGGGAAATCAAACCTGGAACTTCGGCGTCCATAAGGATTTTCAACATTTTCTTTGCCCTAGTCCTGCGTAAGCATTGTTTTTACCAACTTCTAGCTATTTTCGCTAGAAGTTGTACACTAAACACCCTCTCCAGATTTAGGCTTTAGTCGAAGTGCACACATTCGAATTTTGTCTTAGGACAATTCAATCGCAAAATATTGATACAAAACTATGGATAGACTTACATATTGAACATTTTCTGAGATAGATTTATTATGTGCAGACATAGATACAGTAGAAACTGCGCTCTAAAATACATTTCTATGGCTGGAAAGTATCTTCATTGACGTTCTGAGTCGTCGAGTATGGCAGTCGTCCAATGAAATAGTGTCGGCGTGCATCATAAAATGCTGGTTCACTCTCTATCGATCATCTGCTTATAATAGAGGCATTTGGAGTGCAAGTCAAGAAAAGCTGAATCTGGGGAATTAAGGAAAATGATATACAACACAATTCCGGTCATCTCTCCACTGGACCAACTTTTGCTCGAAGGACAATTTCAGTCGATTTTGTCCGATAAAACTGGCGCTTGAACTTCTGACTTGTGCATTATACTTTTCTGCAAAGAAGAGAATGGGAGAGACATCATTCTCAAAAAGATTTTAATTTCTTGGGACTAAATGTACGTTCCCAGACTTAGTTGTTTTTATTTTAATTCGCCGCCGCATCAAAAACACTGCCTAAATTATCGCCCCTTTAGTTTTTTATCCATGTTCAAAACTATTGCAATTAGAAGCATGATTTCTGATTTCTGTGAACTACAGAATATAGGCATTTACGGTGAAAAAACTCACCTTTCGTCTTTCCTCATATCAATATCTGTCCAGGGTGTATTTTTACATCAATTAAACCACATCCTTTTGTACCAAATGTACCAAAAAGAAAAGCAAACCCTACAATAGCATACACGAGTATACATATATACTGATATCTTCACACAGGGGTGGCCAATTTTGTCTGAATTCAGTCCATTGCAGAATTATTGTACAAAGTACAAAGTTTCTGAGCAGTAATTGGAATACACATCAACAAAAAAAAATATTTAGATTCACAAAAAATACCTGCACTAGAATTTTCTATCAAAAAAACATTCGAACAACTCGATATCAGTGACTAAAGAATACTTACACCACTTATACTCAAATGCAAATAAAGAATCCTTAGCTTGTATTCCAATTGATCACAAGACGCAATGGTCGATATTGGATAGAGTGTAGAACGAAGATTCCTGCATATTAAGAATCCGCAACATCCTTCTACAAATTTAGTAAAATCCACTTTTTTAATGGAAACTCCTTCCAACTTCTCAAATCCGTGCAGGTTCTGTTAAGCTGAATAAAACGATTGTCCTCGTAGGCTAACACTTATCCCCTAAAAAACTTTGTGGGTATGGTTCCTTAATAGAGAGGTAACTATGAAACTGTTGAGATGTGATGTCGATCAGATTGTCTAAGAAGTGAAGCAAAAACCGATGATTTTTAGAAAATTGTGATCTGTGTATTCACTGTTGGATGAAACAAGAGTTTTCCAAGAAATGAGAGAGCTTATGTAAACACACAAATCTAAAGCAAGGTATCTGTCAGATGTTCTTCAACTTTAATCCATTAAGAAAGGAGTGGTCGTCGTGGCGCAGTAAGTAAGGGCATAAACTTACACATCGAAGGTTCCAGGTTCTCATTTTTCACGGCACCACCTCTTCCAAGTTGCTTCGATCTCATATTGTATATAAAAAGCTTCTCAAATTTCGCCGTTTTGAATGAGCAAAAAAACTGTAGGAACTTTCTACTTGTAAGGGAACAATAGCACGCACAACACCATTAGTTTCTGAAGAAGCGAGACTCTAGTCCCTATGATCTCAGAATGAAACAGATTTTGATAATCACCTCCGCTTTGTAGCGTATCGCCGTGGGATTAATTTTCTTAGATTCAAGATGAAGCATGATGCTTTGAAATTGAGATTTTGTCCTTGGAGACAACCATTCTTGCTCAATAAAGATTGAGGCCCTTTTAACACCTCAGCCAACTGCATACTAGGATACCAGTAGAATCCCCCTTACAATACGATTTGAGACAAAAAGAGTGAACAACACTGTGTCAAGTTGTTCGTCACGGAACAGTTTACTAAAACTAGCCACCGCGAAATTCCGACGAGGAAGTCGTACCCCAGAGGCAAGGTAAAACTTCGGTTTCACTGTTACTGGCCGCCCCTTTCGAGGTCAGTCTATGACTACCAGTCAAGTTTCATAGCACTTGGATGTTTGCAACTGCACAAAATGTTTTTTGCTGCCGGCAGTTCCGCTCACACTAGATAACCTCATTAATGTCACGCATTTAATTCATATCACTCGACTTTGCTGATTCTCTTAAAGTCCTTTTCGTAAATCCTGGTTATAGAAATCGCTATCCAGTGGTGTAATTTCCTTCATTCAAAATATGATCCAAATTATTTTCAACAGCCCTTGGTGCAAAGTGGCAAATAGATTGCAGAAATCCGCATATTAAGACTCTTCAAAAATGAAAACATTCTACTTCAATCTGCAAGTTTCCACTTCAAATGAACTTCTTAGCGGAACCGAACACTGTGAACCACTCCAAAAATTTAAAACACACGCGTACACGAATATTTTAACATAAAACCTTATCCAATACACCCTCAATTTGAGAGGTTTTAAACGAGATCCTGACTATCAGGAGATGAGTTACCATTTTTAGATAACCTCCTAGAACATGAGAAAGCTTCAATCATGACCACATCTAATCAGTTCCATTTGCTTGTATCTTCTGTTATCGTTGTCTGTATCCCCATCATCCAAGCACCGTCACATTCAGTGCATATTTCACGCTGCTGCACAAGGGCATCCAACGCAGAAGATTTCCCATCGTTCCACTCAGCAAACAAACATGTCCCCTCTAAATATCAATTTAATCATTATTTTGTCAGTTGCCTGCTTGCCACCCACCATTCCTCTATCCCTGCATGTTTTCGTATTCACTGGCATGCTCCAAAACCACAATCTCTTGTTCTATACTTTTTTCTCCCCCCCACTCGCAACTTGACGCATGACTTCGACTGCATGTCATAGACACACTCATGGCAGCCGGAACATTCAAGCCAGCTACCCACATGCACATGAAACACCCGAAATCCTAACCGTTTAGCTGTCCAACCTCATGCACAGATGAATCTGGCCAAACCCACAGATACGTTATCCGTGTTCACCACCCCCACCACCACCGACCCGACTCACCCATTTGGCCTTGCAGTTTATGATTTCTTTTCCGTTCCGTCTCATCTTGATTTTGACTTACAACAAATTAGTCCATAGATACTTGTTCTCCATGTAAACAAGTCCCCGTAGCTTAGTTTTGAATGCTCCAGAATCCACGTATTTTTTGTACTCTCAACCGAAACTCAAAATTTAAGAAAAAATATCTCCAGAGTGAATTGGTACGCCTGGGAGACTCAAACGATTTTATTTTGCATTTCTCGGGGTGTGTGCGCGTGCAGCATCGGATAATCCAACTGCTGTGATAATATCAGATTCGAAACAGAATCTTAAGGACACCACGGTTACATCGACGAACGTATCCCTGACGCCGACGGCGACAACCACCACTGTGACTGCCACCAATATGCCGCTTTCTGTTGGCGGAATGACTGGCGGAGCCGGTGGTCTGGGAGGCGGCGGCAGTGGAAGCAGCGCTGGCGGCGGATCAACGCTTACAACAGGAAACCACCTGGACGTCCCGCAACAAGGCAATCCTAATCTCCTCAGTCCGGATATTCTCAATCAACGAAGAGGTGAGTTTTGTTCGTAGAATTAGTCTCGATTTTCTATTTTTGTGTTTTTTAGTCCAGGAATCCGATTACTTTGGGAAGTTGTGTGTATTTGTGTGTCGGTCTTGAAATAAACTTTTGTTGGTCAACTGTGAAAATAGCTCAAGGGTTTGACTGAAATGTTGCGCAAGGACTAGCGTATTTCAGGAAACTCTGCTTGGTTATGGGTCTTAAAATATGGCAACCTTCGCTTGAAATAGTTTTCGTCCTTGCAATGCGGGAAAGTTTTTGTATGAGACCAGTTTAAGAGAACGAACGCATGGGAAGGATCCTTGTTGAAGCCAATTGTTGAAGCCAATTTAAAGGTGGATCTTTTGGAATGACTTCGCACCACAGCGAACATTAAAGTCAACTCTGACATTTTTGTCGGCAATTAAAATTCCCAATTGTATACTGGTCGCTAGAGCACCTAGATTAAAATCGACCAAATAGCAGAACAAACTTTTGACAAAGAAAAATGTCATCCCATCTAATGGCGCGCTTAATTAGAATTTTTTTCCAAACAAAGCCTTATGTCATTGTAATTACCCAGGAAACACCCGTCGAACCCCACAGTCCACAATTTTCTTTCTGGCCCTGTTTGAGGCATGGTCGAGCAAATATTCCATGTGGCAGTCTAATTACTCTAGTCATTATAAGGGAACAAGGCATGTCCCAAGGTGGACTTACATTTACTTTCGTATGCATGCTCGGGCGGCGACAACAACGTCCGAGGTGGCTCCGAAATGTGTAATTACTTGTGACTCTCACTTTGTGATGGATTTTTTTTTTGTTTCTTTTCGTTCGGCAGAACAATTTTTTGACACCATCAACTAGACTATTAAGGTGTGGAAAATGTGTCGAGTTCTTAGGTAGTGGCGGATGTGATGGTGCGGTATACATCCGACATGGGGTAGTTGCTACGAAATGGTGATGAAAAGGCGAAGACAGAGGAGGCGAAGAGTTGCTACAGCAATGGAAATACTTGGCGTTCGTTGTCTTACATGTATGACTATCCTACAAGATAGTTGAATCTTCGTTTAAAGGTCCACCAATTCAAGTATGAAATGTTTTTGCGAAAAATCATCCCAAGTACATTCGATTTCTTGTCCAAGTTCGACACAATTTATTGAATTTTCGTTATACTTGAAGATATTCATTCCAAACCGTAAGTTCCACATATCCTCGACCACTAGCTGCAAAAAATAACTCTGGCTTCAGTCGTTCTAAAGAACAGAAGTAAATTGTTTTCCAAGAGGACTTGACAACTTTTCTACATTTAGGCGCAAACCATGGATAATTGGTAGTAGAGCCGCCGTCGCTGCTGAGAATCTAGAAACATCATTTCTGTGTACTCGTAATTGGCGCAAGTTCTGCTGTTTGGCAGAATTTTCTTCAGACGTGTTCCAAGTAGCAATATCAAGACTAAAGTCGAATGAAGCTGTTGTGGAAAGACTGTCCGGAGGAAGGTGAGATGACCTGCTTCGCAACGTGCACCAGCGCAATTGTAAGATATGTTCGGAGGAAAGCATGCCGGATGAGTGGAATTTCAGCGTCGTTTGTCCGGTCCACAAGAAAGAAAACCCCTTTGACTGTGCCAACTATCGAGAGTCGAGTCTCCTTAACATCGCGTACAAGATCCTCTCTACCGTATTGTGGGAACGCCTGAAACCGTTTGCCAACAACCTGAAAGGTCCTTATCAGAGTGGTTTCAGGCCTGGGAAGTCCACTATAGACCAAATATTCACACTAAGGCAGATCCTGAAAAAGACCCAAGAAGTACAAATCGAAACTCAGCACCTATAAGTCGATTTTAAGGCCGCATATCCCAGAATGCATGGAGATTTATACAGTGCCATGTCTAGTTTTGGCACTCCTAACAAACTCTTCAAATTGTTCAGGATGGCGAAGGAGGACTCTTATTGCTCCATCAAGGTCAGCAACACTTTCACCGAGTCCTTCAATGTCCAAAAAGGTATTAAGAGAAGGCGTCACTCTGTGCTGTGACTTCCTTAACATCACACTAAACACTCATAAGTTAAGTCAAGGCACAAGCCAACACCAGATGTTCGATCTTCCGAAAGTCCGTTCCACTGCTGGCTTACGCAGGCGATATTGGCTTTGGATTGGACGATCACAGCGAGCCGTTGATTGAAAATGAGTCTGGTGGTTAATGAGGGTAAAATGAAGCACATGTTTTCATCAAGGAAGGACATATATCATCGACGTCTCGGACAGAGCGTAATACTTAGCAGCAAAAACTTCGATGTAGTCAATGCCTATTCCGTTGAAACCACACGTTGTCCAAGTCCATATCTTGAAGTTTGAGCCAAAAATAATTGATAGGCACTTTGCGATAACGCCGACCATTCGCAGCAACTTGAAGATCATTGAGGAACGTACATACGTCGATTCCAATGGCCCATCGGCTTCAATTCTTAAGTCAGCTTGTTCTTGAATGTGTGTAAACAAGGATCTTTAGGCAAACTTCGCCATAATGTCGTCTGATCGATGACCATTTCTAGAAAACGTCGTAGAATTGCCGGATTTTGTTCGCTTGCGGTGGGCGCCTGAACGGCTGCGGTGTTCTTAACACTTCGACCAACCCGTTCTCTAACTGAAACGGCAACATTACACATCGAATATGTAGACTCAAACTTTTGTACATACTGGGGCAAAAATTCAGAGCCCGAAGAACTCCTCAAGCGCCACTAAATCATAGTTTGACATTTTGTAGCCGAACGCCTATCCACACAAACCGAACTCAGTTAAATTCAAAACTATTTGGCAATCGTCACACTGTCGCCGCGACAATCGTTAAATCCAAAAGAAAGACTAGAAAATCACTAAAGTCCATCACAAACTATTTTAATGACTACAACGCACACGGACCTGTCATCTAGAATGGACAGGAAGACAGATGGCAACAACGAAGTTGGTCGTTGAATGTGGTCTTCTACAATAATGGCTATTTGCCGTTGCCTTAAAATGTCATCAAGGAGCATGTCCCTATCTCCTCTGCATCCTTAAGTTATTTAAAATTTCATCCCTCGATCAGGCTTAAATTTCTGAGTGGTCAGTCATATGCCCCAGTCTCAAGTCACACCCCACTAAAATTTTTTCATTAGATTACCTTCAACTATAAACCACTCACTTCCCATCTCTTAATCTGTGTCTCACCAACAGGTAGCCGTCGCCCATCGATACTTCCGGTGCCGGACATGTTCACCTCATCCTCGTTCAGCATATCGGGCAATGACGACGGAGACGAAGGTGACGAGAGCGAAGATGAAATCGACGACGACGTGCCCTGGCGATCTCCGTCGGAGAAAATTGCGTAAGTAAACCCAAGTGAAAAGTCCACAAAGGACTCACTTGAACGTCAAATTACTCGTAAATTGTAGATGGTTCTACTTATCTCCTCCTCTGATTCTCTTGAATTATTATTTCTTGTATTTTTCATTTTCTTGTTCCTCTCCCGCAAACACTTTTCTTTTCGGTTTTTTTTCTCTGAAATACATCGTAAGAGACTCTCCACCTAGCAGTGATGACATTCGATGAGAAACGTTCCATTGCGTCACTGCTGCGAACCACAAATATCCTTTCATGGAATCGTGCCAACTTCCCCCGACATCGAAATCCCATTTGTTAATTAAATTAACCTATTTTTGGGATACCACAGAATTCCCATTCAAATCGTCATCCTTTCTGAGGCGGCAGTGATGCGTTGACCAAGCAGTCGTTAGATGTGTACGACAAACGGGCAACCGAAGAAAATATTCGGTTTCGCCCGAGGAGGCAGTGGCTGAGTAGAATTTTTGAGTTTCTCGCCGTTCGTTTAGAATTCAGAGCACATCACATGAGTGGTAGACCAAAAAAGTTTTCGGCTCTTCCCTGCCCATTGATGGGGGAGTTCGTTTGGCAAAAGCACCGATGGCACGAAAGTTGACGGTAAACAGAACCGTAGACTGCCGTAGCGGTTAACGGTTGACTGGTGGTGATTTTCTGAACGGGCTTCTGGTCATTGATTGCCGTTGGTGGTCATGGAGTGGTAAATATTTATTCGGCCTTTTTGACCTTTGTTTCAAGTTTTTGTGCGACTCAGTTAAAATGAACGCGTCCAGTGCGTCTCAATGCATTCTGTGACGTCTCTACTTAGAATTTCGTTTAGAGAGTAACACTTCATCTTAGTTAAAAGAAAAAACTAAAGCTGTTGAAATCGCCCCTGTGAAAAATGATAATTTATAATAACGTGTTTGGTGTTTCCTTAAAGGTATGGAACTCAAGGTTGGCACCACTTTTTTAACTGGTGGCCATTTTCCAGCTGCTAAGTTGTTCGTTATTGGTTTGATTGGGCATTTTAGCATAAATAGACAGTGTCAGTTACACACGCTTCAGAATAAGTCACAACGATTCCAAATTGTGCAAATATGCCGATTTTTGTTTAGCGATGAAGCTTTCTTTGCGTTGAATGGATACGTCAACAAACAAAACTGCCATGTTTGGAGTAATGATAATCCTCACGCGTATTTTGACACATTGTTACATCCCCAAAAACTCACTGTTAGGTGTGCTTATTGGTTAATTTTGGTCAGAATTTTGCAGTCAAATGTAACTGCTAAAGAGCCTTGAATATTGCCTTTTCGTTCATCAATTGAACAACCATGATGTACAGGAGCTGCGGTTTGAACAAGACAGGGCAACATGTCACACAGCTCGTGTCACAATTGACTTAGAGAAGGAAACGTAACCACATAGTTTCACGTTGCGGATCCTTGAATTGGCCTCTAAGATCGTGGGAAGTCGCTTGTCTATGCCGATAAGTTCGAAACCACTTGAAGGACAACATTCGCCGTGTTATTGCCGATATCAGACATTACTCAATAACTCCTGGGACTAACCAATAAAACGCATTTTGTAGATGACTTTTTTATAGAACGATTTAACTTTAGCCTCAAAATAGGTTTTAGTGTCGGCCTCCTCATTCGTGACATATTTTTTCCGGTGAGGACATCTGAAAAGGTAAAAGTCGCTGGGGCCGGATCTGGAGATGGATAAGATGGGTTCGGAAGCAATTCAAACCCCAATTCGTGCTATTTGGCCATGGTAGCCGACGACTTGTGACACGGTGCATTGTCTTGGTGGAAGTGAAGTTTTTCCTTCTTTATACTCGTATGGCACCATTTTCTTTTTCAATTTCTTCCTTCAAAAGCACCAATAATGCAATGAAGTATTCGCTGTTGATCCTTTTGCCTTTGCCTCAAGATAGTCAATGAATAAAATTCCGTGTGTATCCCAAAATACGGATGCCATAACCTTGCCATAACCCATAACCTTGCCAGCCGACCTTTGTGTTTGTGGCTACGACACTCCACTGACTGCCGAGTTGACTTTGGAGTGTAGTTAGTGGTGGATCCATGTTTCATCCGCTGTGACAAACGTTGCAAAAGGTTTTGTTTAAATGCGCGTAATAGCTACAAGCAGCTCTTAAAATCATCGATACGTTGTTGTTTCTGGTCTATTCTGAGCAAACGCGGCACCAATTTCGAAAACAGCTTCTCATGGACTTCATGCAAACTGGTATACACACCACTTTCTGATATATTTAAGGTGTCAGCTCCCTCATGCTATTTCACGATTTCCAAAACGATTTTGTTTACTTATTCGACTTTTCAGGTGACCACCTCAATTGGCTTTCCAGTGCGTTCAGCATAGTTTGTGTCTGAACGGACCCGTTTAAAGTCAGCAAACCGCCAACAAATAGTTGTTTTTGATGGAGCAGAGCTTGCATGGTATTTTTGCCCATCAAAAAGCAGTGTCTAATCAGCACATGAAATTCTGTTTTTTCCATTGTTATAAAAATCGCAAAAGCAGCATCACTTGAAGAACTGCAACTTGTAACCTAATAATCAGATTGTCATGAAAATTTGACAAGTATCATTTGAATGTTCGTACTTCCTAAAAATATGGATTTTATGTTATTGGCGCCTCTTATATGCCAGTCTCGGGACTTATTGAGTGATGTGTTAGGTCGCAAATGATGGCAAAAGTCATCGAAAATTGAGACTCCAGATTAGACTACGTTCGAGTCAGATATGGCGGTCATATGCCATAAATCATACTTAAGTTTCATTTCAAAGTTCTGTACGTCTAAAGAACACGTTTTTTAATAAAAAGCTATTTTTAAGTGAAGTATTTAGAAATACAACGCAAATTAATTTTATGGTTTCAAATGTTTAGCCTTGGTGTTCGACATCTGTCAAACTTAGCTATTGAATTGAAGTATCACAGTAATAGCTGAATATTTGCCATTGACGGCTCTGAATGTTAATTGAAAATAACCGTCAAACAAGGCATTCAAAATATTGAAAGTAGTAAGTACTTGCAAAAGTGGTTATTTAAATGTAGCCACTTTTCGCACGCGATGATGATTACTATCAACGAAGGAAACAGTAAAATTGAGGAGAATGGTGTTGTAAGGCATATGCATCACGGTAATGTACGGTCAATCGAAAGTGTTGCTGCTGTAAGCCGTTGCAGCTTACACTCTGGCTCAACGTAAATCGTTTAACCCGTGTTTTGTGTTAATCACAGGCACTTATGAATAAGATGTTCTTTCAGCTAGGAAATACGTGATAACCAAGAGCGATACTGTCATCCAAAATCACCTTCAAGTTTCTGGACAAATGACTAGTCCGAATAAGTTCGCTGAACTGTCAATACGAGTACCAAACATTTAACTCAACTGAACATTGTAAACGTTCTGTATCGTTGAGCAGCAGTTACAGTATGAGAAGATCAAATGATTGATTCTTTTAGTAGTTCAATTTTAGACACCAAATGTAGTGTCATCCTTGAAACACCGAAATTTTTCATTCAAACAATTTTTCTACAATTTTCCTTTGCACCATTTAACACATTTTCTATCTTGTGCTATTTTCCCAAATATATGTAATCTCCATTTCATCGTGGATATACTCGTAGACGTCCAACTTGGAAGACATTTCAGCGCAACGCAAAGAAGTGTTCTCAATTCCATTCACTGAGAAGAGGGAGACGACACCTATAGGTGTCTCTGCCTAAATTGGAGCGTCAGTACTTGGAATTTTATTCAAATGTTTGTTGAATCTGCAACATGTGCACACGCTCCCAAGACTTGCCGTATTTCTCGTCTCATATATGTGTCACACGACGCATGAACGTGACCAAACAAGGCTCTTGCCACAACTCCAATCGAAAACATTGTATCCTCGTAACTTTTCTCATCACTTACACCCCCACACCGGCCGACGACACTGTGAACTTTTACTCGGTGCCTGCCAGAAACTAAGGTGTGCTCAACCTACAATGTCTTCGTATACATCTCATTTGCGAACGTATTCCGGGACTCTACCTGCGGTTAGTTGACAAACAAGACGCTGCTGCCGCTGCGGTTGGTAGTTTTCCACTTTCCGCTTTCCGTTTTTCGAATGTGATATCATCGTGGCTGGGGCACGAGCTCTTGCGGTGAACTCTTACTTTGTTTCTTCTTCGACTACACGACCTTTTAGTTTAGCGTAGCATACGTATCCCCCCTAGTTTGTGTTTAATCCAATATTTATTTACATGTGAATTTTTCTTTTCTTCTCCTGTCGCATAAATGTAAAAATTGAACAAATCCAAACCAAAAAAAAATGAATTTGATATTTGAAAGCTGTTTGAGTGGTCATTTCCCTCAGTCGCGCACCTATTCTCTGATAAAGAGCTCCTCTGAGGACTCGAATCGATTGTGTTGCAACAACAATCCGCCGCCAGAGAATAGATTTCGCATGATTAAGAGTTACAGCTGTGACAGTTGTAAGAAAATGACACTCAGCGAATCTTCGACGACAACAATGGCACCCTCGTCGACAGGTACAACCCTAACGACCACAACATCCGCAGCGATGACAAGTAGTAGTTCATCGAAACGGGTGTCACGTCCGGTGTGGCACGCTGATTACTATCGGTAAGTTCTAACAGGAAGCGACTGCCTCCTCCGACACAGACGCATCAGACTAAAAAAAAGAAGGCACAAACAAAAAATGAATCAAATTCAATTTTAAAATGAACAAAAATATGTTTTCTGTTTTTCTTAAGAGGCTTTTTTGTTGAATGAAAGCGCAGCGGTCATCATTCCTCATTTCACATCCCATTATCATTTACTAAGTTACAGTGTGTCTAGCATGAAGTGTGTCCACATTTCACCAAGTTGATGCGTCGCGATAATCTTTGTTAAGGTAGCCTACGATCTGGGTGTATGAGGAGGCATATATTTTAAAAAGGCAGGATCCTAAATGAAAGCGCACTCGTTCAGCAGAAAAGAACCCGGACAGATGGATTTTTTAGAATCTAGACCAGAAGCAGTACGACTATCCTGATAGTCTCCTACACTAAAAATGTTCAGAAATTAAATTGATGAGAACTACCAACCAGTTTATATCCTGAAAAAAGTAAAGGCTTTTCAATGAGCTGTAGAAACTGCTTCTCCGCACAATGCATTCACTTGCGACTTGGTTTTCCTATCAACAAGTAATGAAATAATCCTGAAAGGTAAATCCTTGCTTGCAACACTCAAAATTGATTTGACCGAGTTTGGTATGAATTCCTCATCACAAAAACGAGTGAGTTTAGTCAAAATATGCACAGAATTAGATGGTTTTCTTGGCCGCCGTAGTGTAGAGGGTAAGAGCGACGAAGTCTCATGGTTCGACTCCTCGACTGAACACCTCGAATTTTTCCCGGCAGCATAGAGTTGCCAACAACACTCACCGGCTACCTATTGTCTGTAAGCTTCTCAAAATTTGCCATTCATTGTAGATGCTCTCTATTCGCAAAAGAGAACAACACCATTCACAACACGAGAATTAGTTAAAGTAACCAGAGCCTGGTCCTTTGTGGACTGCAATGCCATCTGAAATTCTGAAATCTGAAATCCTAATATTAAATCCAAAATGTACCACAGAGCTCCATTTTCTCTTCAATTATGTTCCCGATATTAGTCAAAGACCTACGGAAAAATACTTCCATTCCACTAAGTTTTTTGCAAACAAATGCCGTATCTCTCCCTTCAGATAAATGTCCTCACTCTTTAGATGCAGAACGTTAAAATTAATTTGATTTATTTTTGTTCTAACGACATACGATATTTATTAGGTAGTTAGGTAAGTTGGCAGATAGACTGACTTAGCGGCGTACGCCATAGCTCATGTTATGCAACAAAGGCCAGATATATTGTGCCTCAAATTGATGTCAAGGCATTAGCCTCTTGAGACCCTTTTATTTATTTTGAGGCTTTGCGCCAAACCACCCCGTTTTCTTTATAGACCTCTGGACCGCTCCAAATCGGCGAAGAAAACATTACTTTGGAGCTTAAGCTTTACCGAGACGAGGGCTAGACAATCGCAGATGACATAATCTACTTTCTCTTTGAATTTCGTGCCTTGTAGTGCTTGAGCAGACGTTGTGCATGGTTTCACAGTTGCCGGCATTACAGTTTCTCTTTGGCTTAGGCTTAGGCTTGATGTTGATACTGCATCTATGTCCCACTATAAATTTTCACTATCGGCTTTATCTTCTACACTCCTTCATAAACTTTTTTCTATTTTTAAATTGTATTTGAATTCATAGACTGCCATTGAAGAGTAAAAAATGAAAGGCTATAAATTGCTTCCAACTACGCCGAGACGTAGTTGTAAGTGCGTCGACCGCCACGCAGGAAATCTAGGTTCGATTCCCAGATGGGACACCTCGCATTTTTTCACGGCGCCACCACTTTCGAGTTGCGGACAACACTCAAAGTATCAATTGTCTGTGAAAAGCTTCTCGAATCTCGGCGTTCGGAGTCGGCAAAAGACTGTAGGTCCCTTCTACTCGTGAGAGAACAGTAGCACGCACAACACGAGTAGTTGTTGTAGAAGCTAGGCCCTGGTCCGTTGTGGGCTGTAGTGCCACATAATTATTATTATTATACAGGAGTCTTGGAACTTAATTGCTTACCAAGGTGGAATTCAAATCTGTAATCTGACATAGAATGCACATTTGTTTAACTCTCATAATTTTTGATTACTATGAGTGTGCTGAAAAACGGCAATCAACTAACGCATTGGAAGTCAATGTTGGTCAATGTGTTTAATGTAAATAGTAGTTCGAATCCCGAACTGGACTCGCAGTCCTTTGCAAGTTTTGTTCCCACCTCTTTCGGGTTACAAACAATACGAAGGGGTGATTGAAATTCTTAACATAGCTTCTCAGTCATCATCGTTCAAAGTCAGCCGTAAATTGTAGGTCACCTCTACCAGTGAAAGAACAAAATCACGTTTAAGAGGAGTTGTTGTTAAAAAACTTGTCAGAACGTTCAACATAAATTATGAGGGTGAAATTTGTAAAATTCTACAAATGAAACTTAAAAGTTCTAAAACGCAGTCTTGCATCACTTTGTGAGGAAACAAAGGAGATATCGAAATATTCGCAAATATTGCAGACTTAGGGCTATTTCTTATTTTTCCCCAAACACATGCAATTCTTTTCGAAACCAACAAACTAAACGAGTGAATGGCATAATGAACACTTATTCACTGTTCGTTTAAAATGGATCTTGATTGAAGAGCGTGACGGGTAAACTTACAATTGTTACATACGTTTCATTTGATTCATTATCTTATAATTTTAATCTAGTTAAATATTTGATAAACAATTTGCATATGTACCAATAAAGGCTTAGAAAGCTTGTATCAAATGTTTCTGAATGAAAGAAAGAAACGAAACCGTGTTTGAGTTAGTGCAACTCCAACTCGCCCAGTATATTAAATTTATTTTCTGTTTTTTTGTTGAGGCATGACACAGGTTTTGGTCTTTTATCATATTATCCTATATATTCAGAAATACAGGGTGAGCAATATTCAAATTTTCCCTTAAAAAAATAATGAAATTAAAGTGTTCCCATGCGTTATGCGTTCACTAGTGAAAACAGTGTCTGTCAAGTGGCTTACTCATCAGGCCTAGACGTAACGCACTTTGTCTCCCTTATTTTCAAATTGTTCTTGATGATTTCGATAATGTGCTTAAATGCTTGAATCCTTTCTGGATCGTTGGCATAACATCGATCCTTCACGGTTCTCCGCAAAATAAAGTCGATTGCAATCAATTCGCTGACCGAGACCGTTAATTGAAATATTCAAGACACAGTCCTCAGGCGTTTAGTGTCTGTCTATCAACATTTTGGGGAGGGTATAGCTTTTACTCTCAAGATAACTAAAAAATACAAGGTTAACCAACCAGTATCCTTTTGTACTCATTTAAAAGCATCCTGTGATGAATTTGCTACTTAAGCCTTACGTCAAAACCTGAAATCACTTTGTAATCGGGCCAGAAAATATTCGACTGGCTACTGGCTTTGGCCCTTCTCCACATTTGTCTGGCCTAAGTCAGCAGTTTGCATCGTAAGTTGTGTAATGTTTAGACTGTCGGCGCACGTGTCCGGTGAGTACCGTCTACTTACACAATACCGCAAACTCTTCAAACGAAACAGCACTTGACACAAATTCCATTGATAGTCAAAAGCCATCATCATTTGTGTCCTGCCCGATTCGTCTCTCCTGAACCTGAAGAAACCCAAAACATCCCCGTCACGCCTACCTCCCCAGCGACCCTCTTTCAGCTAGACACATCGTTAACTCAAATGTACTTATCTTCTCGCTTTCATTTGAACATATCATGGTTGAAATTTATACTTAAAAATTTCAAATTGCTTGAAAAAAATATAAAAACGCTTCAAATCTTTTGGCTAATTGAAGAAAATTTTTGAAAAATTGTTGCGGAACGGCTTCTAGTGTGGCTTAACTTATCAGGTTCTCGTTTGAAATTTTCATTCTGCATCATGTTAGTCATTACTTTCTGTTCAGTTTCATTTACACAAGACAAATTTGTCAAGGAGCTCTTGAAGGAGACCAGCATATGCCTCCAGTGACTGTGGACCATCGACGTGGGATTGCAGCGGGCAAACATCCATTTTGGATGGTGCATGTGCCGCGCGTATCTACTGCATGCTCCCGGATGCAGACCGACAAACTTAAGCATTTTCTGCATTTGATTGTTACTTTTGTTCACTTCGTTAAGATTTCCTTTGTTTTTTGGTTTTGAGATCTTCTTTCTTTTTGTTCGCTTCCTAGAAAGTTTAAGGAGATAACGAGGACTCCCTTCTGGTAGTGGCGTTTTATGGAATTTCGTTTTGTTCTGCAGTTTATGTGCACCTTGTTCAGTTGGTTCATTTAGTTATCCTTCATGAGTTGTTGTTTCCTCCTTACTTTGTGTTCTTGTTTACTATTCTTTCCCTGTTTTTTTTTCTCTTTTGTCTGGAAACAATTTCTTTTCATTTTTTTTTCAGCAGGGTTTCTTAACATGATTAATTAAGAGAAAACATTTTCATTATCTCCAACAATTTTTCTTCTCTTCCGCATCGTCTTTTATGTGTTTATTCACAGGATTGTGAAAGGATTTCCACCAGTTTCCCCATTTATTGGCGTCAGTCCGACGCTGTGCTACCTGCTGAAGGAGAAGAAACCGCTTTGTTGCCTGCAATTGGCTCAGGTATGTAAACGTGGGTGCATGGGAGAGTCATTTGAAGGGAATTACATTGAGTCGTCGTCGATTTAATCGAATCGAACTGCAATTGAGGTTAATTCCTGCGAATTGGATAGAAATGCTTAGGTAAACATTTCCGTGGCTACGCAATCAATCAAGTTCTAAAAATAGAATCTGAGTTATTCCTAGAAGGCGGCCTTAAAGGGAGAATATGCTTATGGGGGGCTTTAAGATGGAATTTACTAATTCTCTGTGGGTTTGTGCAAACAAAAGGCATTGTCTTACTGTAGATGTACCAAAGTTAGCACCTTAGTGAATATAATGAGTAGGAGGGTGAAATTAAAGCTTGATCCTTTTGAAAAGCTAAACTTATATGATTGGTCTAAAAACAGTGAGAGTTTTCAGAAGTGCCTAAATTCTAATATTGTGACTAGTGACTACTCTGATTCAAGCTACGAACAATGGAAAAAGCAACAATTTTCAAATTACTCGTGTAGGGTATGCCCGATAGTTGTAGGTGAAGTCGGCTTGTGTAAAAATCAGAATTGTTTCTAGCACTTGAGTAAACTCCGTTTTGTAAGTTGTCGATTGCTGTACTATATACCCCGCCAGATGAGACTATTAGCTATTGGGCGTATTGTTTTGATGAGATCCGTATTGAGGAGTACTACGGACACATTGTTCTTTAACAGCCAAAACAGTCCAATGCAGAATTTCAATTGGATGATTAAGATCAGTGAAATATTTTACGCGATTAATTTGCGCGAATCTGCCTTATCTGCCCACTCTTATGACATAAGTTGGGTTTTCAATATCCATAGACTAGTTTTTAAAGATGTTCTTTCAAAGGGTATCCAATTCCCTTTCTTTTTAGTCCAACAAAAATGCACGATGACAACTGTGTGAGAACAAATTTAATTTTTCAAAGAATTACTCTAATATTTTTAGTGGTCGCCGTGGCGTAGTGGTAAGTGCATCGACCGCGGCGCAGAAAAGTCTGGGTTCGATTCCCGGCGGGACACCTAGCAATTTTTCACGGCACCACCTCTTTCGAGTTGCTGGCAACACTCAAGGAGTATTAATTGTCTATGGAAAGCTTCCCAAATCTCGCCGTTCGGAGTTGGCAAAAAACTATAAGTCCCTTCTACTCGTGAGAGAACAGTAGCAAGCACAACACGAGTTGTTGTTGAAGAAGCTAGGCCCTGGTCCCCTGTGGGTTGTAGTGCCATCCAATTATTTTTGTTATTATCCTTAATTTTCTTTTCTAGTGATATACGAGACGAATAGGTAAAATTCTCGTTATGGCTTTTGTAGGATAACTCCATCCCATGGTACATATTTTTAATGGCTCTAAGACATAATTCAAGTTCAACGTCGTTTTGTGTGCCGAATTTTCTCATCCTTTAGGTCTTGAATTATTCTTGGCTTATTGACGTACAGTTTTTCTTTTAAAGATCCCTAACATGATCTTGGCAGCCAGGTAACATCGCCACAAGAGAGATAACACGGCCATTGAATTTCTTGCTTTCTTGACTGTATAGCAATTGGCACCATTCTGTTTGAAGCACATATGGTTCGCTTCCTGACCACAAAAAGTCCGTTATCATTTCGCAGTAGTGAACTCCCTACGATGACGCCGTCAGTCCATAACCCGCCCTAAACAGACATTCTTTATGAATGCATGGACTTTACAGCAATCACTTGTGGCTTCACTTTTCCCCAAACGCGGCTATTAACGAATCCACAGCAACAAATTTGGTCGATTATGCTGATCAAACAAATCGCGAAGTGGTTGAAATGGATCTTAATTTGAACGCCCATTTTCATATTCGGTCTATAACTTAATTCGTGCGGTTTGATAAGAGATGGCGTAAGTCGTATTATTCCATTGTTATTATTCCATTGAATATCCGATGGAAAGCTACTGTTATTATACGTCATTTCAGTATGTCGTTCATATGAAGCGTAAACAACAATATTTTTTTTTCACTCAAATGTGTCGAACTTTGCGCCTGAAAAAGTGTTTTTGCGGGAGTTCTTCTTTATTACATTGATATGAAGAAAATTACTTTCGCAATTCATTGTATTTTGGTGGAAGCTTACGGTGAACATGGGCTAGCTAAGCAAACGTGCCAAAACGCAGCTGGCGTATATTTTGTATACGCCATCCCTTAGCAGACCGCACGAATTAAGTTATATACCCAAAAATAGGCTGGAGCAGGCTTAAAGCGCTGGTAAATTGTATACCCCTACGTGGTTGGATTTATCAAACCAAAAATATTAAATTTAGTTAAGCAAAAAAATCTACACAAAGTGACTGTTTAGACTACTCCTTACCTCAATCAAGTTTTTACCTCCGAAAAATGATATTTCGTTGAAGAAATTTTTTTTGGATGCGAAAGAATGACAACGCTAAACAGTGTACTAAACAGTGTACTGTTTAGCGTTGTCATAAAACAGAATCGGACCTATTTACCAACGGGGTTTGTCTTTGAGCCAATTTCGAATGCAGTGTGGATTTTGTTCCAATATTAGACTGCGTTTATCTCTCTCAATGAACAATGTTTTGGTTGGTGTTTTTAATGTCCGCCAGATTGTCACCAAAACCTTTTCCGGGTGAACACCAAATTTTCTGGTTTGCTTTTGGTTTTCTTCTGCATCCATCCACTGTCCAAATTAGCTTCGCGTCACTTACTACTAACTTATGCCCTATAGTTCCGCAAGGGCGTCAACCACACGGCCGCGAAATCTTGTTCTGCAATGAACTTAAGCTCTCTCTAACGTATTCCCAGAGAACTCCATTCCTCTTCAACTACATATGTTATTCTGTACCATGTTTGTCCAGAGCATCTAGCGCTTCTGCTTGGCTGTGTAAGTAGATTTAATCGCATGCTAACTTTGTCTTGGCGTCGAAACGTTTGTATTGTAGATTCCTGGAGAAAATTTGGTCTTATCGACATCCACGAGATTGTCATCACAAATTTTTAGTAAGTTCTTTCTGTTCTCTATATTAGGGTGAGGGCTATCCGCGTCTTGTTCACAGACTGCGTCTGAAGGACTGTAGAGACCACACTATATCACGGGTTGGCATACACTTTCCTGGAGTTTTAATTTTTCTTCGCCCACTTATGCCTTATCCCCAGATGTGTAATTAAATCCGCTATACTCCCTGATTGTTCAACAGATTCGCTAGTGTCTATTGATAAAACATAAAACAGATGACATTCAAAAAGAGAGCGCTTTCAGGTAGAATTGATCAATGAAATAAAAAACGTTTTTCTACTGACCACCAAATCAGGATTCATGCATGTATCGTCTTTATGTCGATGAAAACTCTCCCAATTGTCGGCATGCAAATGTCAACCCGGTCGACATCGAAAATTCCATGAGCATTCCACAGAATAAAAGCAAAGCAATTTTCTAAATACGTGCCGGAGTGTGACTGGTTCCTTTTTCGGCACCGTCCTCATACATATCCACCGCTCATATCCCGCCAACCTTATCCGAGTCACGTTTAGCAGATTGCACGGCGGCTGCGATTGGTGGACACTGCTAGATACGTGCTCATTCAAAGCCCCCGTTAGGCCTTCCCCATGTACCATGATAGCAGCAGCATTGCGACGACGACTCACTTAATCAGAAAAAGTCTATAAAGATGTTGATTCACTTGATTTGCCCCAACTCCCTCTGCTGCACCGAACAGGTATGCGAGCACTGTAGCTACCGCAACGCGAAGGAGTACCAGTGGCAGAATAAGACGATAATACTCGCCGCTGACTACGCGTCAAATGGCATTTACAATTTCATAATCCCGCTGCGGGCGCATTTCCGATCGAAAACATCTCTCAACCCAATTATCCTACTCCTGGAACGCAGACCCGATGTAGCCTTTCTGGACGCGTTGTCGTACTTCCCTCTGGTAAGTATGCTCACACAGATGTCTCGGGGAGGACTTTCTCACGCCTGTCCTTCTCTGTCTCTGAAGGTGTACTGGATGCTGGGGTCTATTGACTGCTTGGACGACCTGCTACGCGCTGGTATCACGTTGGCCGAGAGTGTCGTGGTGGTGAATAAGGAGCTCTCCAACTCAGCGGAGGAGGACTCGTTGGCCGATTGTAATACAATTGTTGCTGTGCAAACGATGTTTAAGTGAGTGTTGAATTTCCTCTTTCTTGGTGATATTTTACTCACATTTTAATACTTTTTTGTTTTTCAGATTTTTTCCGAGTATAAAGAGCATAACAGAGCTGTCGCAGAGTTCCAACATGAGATTCATGCAGTTTCGTGCCCACGATAAGTACGCGCTGCACCTCAGCAAAATGGAGAAGGTACGTATCGCATTTGAATTGAGTGAAAGGAAGTACTCACCACCAGTGAAAGCAAGTCCCAACGGCCTACGTAGGCGTGCCTATCGAATTGGATGAGACTCAGATTGCTGTCTTTTTGAGGAATAAGACTAGATGCCCATGTGTGATATTTCTCGTACAACTATTCACTTGTAAAATTGGAACATGTTCTACATTTTGATATTATGGTTGAGCACATGGAAAACTTTTAAAAATGTACAACTCCGTAGATGGACATGAAAGAGAGAGAAATGGAAATCACGATGCTGAATGGTTTCCATTTTTTCCTTCCCTATTTACCTGCCTGGCGTTATCACCCACTCAACAGAAACTGCATAGCACGTAGTCCTTATAGTCTTTTTAATTAAAGGCTGGTTGTCGCGCAATCCATGACACACGATGATCTCGTAAAACCATCCTACCGGATCGGAAGGAAACGACATCACGAACTGGGACCCTACGCGTTTATCTGTGCTAATTAACTGCCACTTGTGCTTAACATTCTATATCACTATAAATCTGTGCTTTTAGGGCACTTCCGAGGGCTTCCATACAATTTTACTCTTAAAGAAATTAATCTTCTTCTTTGCTACAGTCCAGGGTGAACCTAGGCCTCTACAGCCAGCAAGATCTTTCGGCAGCTGCCTCCAGGTGCGCATTCCAATTTGGTTGAAGTTCTTTTCCACTTGTGTGCGCCACCTTAGCCAAGGCCGTCTTCTGTTGCATTGTGCCAATGGCTCACATTCGAAGACTTTACATGGCCTAGCCGTCTTAAGTGTTGTATCCGTAGACGCTTGACTAGGCTCATGCCGCTGTACAGCCCATAGAGTGCGTCGTTAAATCTTCTCTTCCAGATGCCATCAACGCAAACAGGACCAAAAATCGCACGCAACACTTTTCTTTAAGTAATGTCCAGTTTTCCGTAGGACTGGGATAAAAGGTTTTATATAAACCAAGCTTAGTGCTTCGAGAGAGGGCTTTATTACTCAAATGCCTCTTGAGCCCAAAGAAACAGCTGTATAGCTCGTCTCTATGCACACTGTCATATCCGGCCTTGAAATCGATGAATAGGTGGTGAGTGTCGATTTTCACTTCTTGGGTATTTTCCAGGATCTGCCGTAGTGTAAAGATTTCGTCGATGGTGGACTTCCCTGGCCTGAAACCACGCTGGTAAGGACCTACCAGGTTGTTGACGAACGGCCCGAACAAACAGCCAGACCCATTATTTAACCCTCGAGCAGAGGGGTTCGCGGCATGCATTGGTTCACCACACAACGGATGTTGTGACGGCTATCCAGGGGGCGCCACGAGGAAGTTCTATGCCAACTTGTCCTGTGCAAGGAGGAGGATAGTGTTGGTCGTTCGCCATGTTAAGTGCGACCAAATACATAGCCCCGTGTGCACAGGCCCATGCCCTGTACCCTGTAGGTAGAAATGAATCCATCAAAGCGGAACTTATCGCTTTTAATATAATTGGGTTCTCTCACTGCCTCGTACCTGTTTTCCCTCCACATTTCCATATCCATTATCCGCTTTAATCCTTCGAACTTGACGTTTCTCTCCTGAAATTTTTTAACTCCTCTTTCCTTCAAAAATGTCCCCCCTGGTTGAATACAAACCACTCTTCTTTCTCACGGTTTAGAATTTTTTGGAGACGGTGTTTTGGTAAAAGTCCTTCCTTGATGACTTGCCGAATGATATTCAACAAAAATGTCAAAACAGTTTGATAGGAGTCGTTTGTGATCCGTCAAAAGAGGGCTATTCAAAATCAAACCTCACGATGAGTCACCCTTTACAACAGGTTTCTGAGCCTTAGAGCTGATCAAACATGGCCAGGTCTATGGCGCTGAATCTTGGACGTTTAATAAAAGCGGCTGAAAAAGCGAAAGGAAACTTCTACGTGCGTTTCTTTTTCATGACAGTTGGAGAAGTAACTACAGCGGCGATCTCTGTAAGCTGTACAGCGGCATGCGAACAGCGAAGTGGCAATGGATACAACGCTTAAGATGGCTACCTCATGTACAGCAGATAAATAACACTACTAGAGTCTTTGAATTCGAGGGACAACGCATCCATAGAATGACCTCGTCTGAGATGGCGGACACAGGTGTGAAAGGACCTCAGCCAACTTGGGGTGCGAAGTTGGCGAGAGACCGTACAAGCTGAAGGGGCTGTTGGTTGAAACCATGTCCGTCCCAGAATGTAATGTCAAGAGGAAAGTGTGCACTGACCTCTGTAAAAACCGTCCATTAGGACACTCTATTGTTGTGTTCGATAATCCTGTTATGAGAAATATTACGAGAGTCCTTTTTTGACAGACCTGTTTTCTTGAAAGTACGGCCATAGCTGGAGCCATGTAATTAGAAGGATCAAGTGCCAATTGTCGATTGTTTACTTTTTTAATCGTGTCCCATTAGTATGCCTCTACTCCCACTTCCACCATGTTTAAGGTGAAGTTCCTGAAAATACAAACATTCCAAGCGCTTCAGTTTTTTCAAATCGCGTCTTAAGTTTTTTCTCATTTGATGTAACCATGATTGAAGTTTCACTCTCAAACAGTCACCGACGAATGAAAATGACGCAATTAGTTCTCCCCTAAAAATACGACATCCCCGGCTCTAGTCCACTTCAACCGTCGCTAATTGATTCGTCATTATCGTCACCAATCAAGTTAATTTCACAAAAGAGGAATTTTTCTCCATTCATCCTCCGCATCCCACAGAAGTTCCTCCCGGCTACACACTTACCTATCATCTTCTAAAAATATCCCAGCCATTTGTCCACCGAATAATCCAATCATATCCCAATTTATCACTGACCTTTGTGCTCAGCTGCGTTGCCCCCAGTGGAGCCACTCCTAAAATCGCGTTGGCTCGTACGACGAGCAGTACGGTGGCAGGATTAGCAAATAAATGGGAAAACTTGGTCGCAACATCAAATTGAGGTAATTGCGAAATTGCCCGTTTGCCTTTGCACTGCCCAAACGACGCACTCCGTCTCGCGCCGGTTGGTGTATTCACAAAACTTCGCTTTTAATTACTAAAATTGACTGCTTTAGCCCAGCCCCCGCCACCCCCGTGTAACGCATGCGTGTGCTAATGGAAGGACGCAACAAATGTTCTCTGGATTCAAATACACTCGATATACGGGTGTGTGGTAAACTAATGCGAAACTTTATTCTGAAATTCACTTTCGAAACTTATCCCAAACGAGCACTCCTCGGGTGCAATAAACCGCTTTCATCCATTCAACCCGTCTGCATGCGCACCTCCCCCCGGGCCCGTCGGCAGTAATGCTGACTTTTATGAAAGATGTCTTTTCCATTGAACCGCACATGAAAAAGTTTTCTCTCCCGGCTCTTGCCCGGAATGGCAAACGAGCTGTGAGCGGAGATCTACGTACGAATACAACCCCGTTCCTGGGGGATTCGCGGTGTTTATCTTTTGAATACATGTCTGGGATGCTATCTGAAGACTGTTTCACTTTTTTATGATAATTTCTGGTGAAAGGAAACACACGCTGCGAAGTTTTAGCCTTTTTCTTGTGCTTTAGAGTTTGTGCCGAGTTTTTTTTTGCTCAGCGCACACACACAAACTCGTTTCGTTTGATTGACACGTCAAGCGGAATCCGGGGGTGGGGGAGCCTGCCGTGTTCAAGGTTGAATGGATACCTGCCGGCAAATGTAGGGAATTTTTACTTTATTTCGACGAACGAAAGACTTTCCATGTTCTGCAGGTATATGACGGCCGTGAAGTACATACGTACTCGTTACTTTGTTGGCACTAGGACGGTTGTTTGTGTAGCGCTAAATGCGTAGGTTTCAGTTTTTGTTAGCGAATGACTGCTGATTTTCGGTAACTTGTCCTAGGATGATGTTCAATTGGCTGTAACGTGCGTTTTTGTTCCATATCGATGGCAATTGACAAATAAAAGTCCGTTTCGCACATCTTACAATCGTTGGGAAAGGTGTACAAGCCGAACAGCTATCAACGATTCTTTAGCTTTTATTTATTGTTAACCTTTTGTAGCATTGTTGTTACAGGATCCAGAAATGTCTTGTCATTCTAAGAACGGGAAACCGATTCCACATTCATTCATATGCATAACTTCTGCTCATTCAGTCGTTTTTTGGAGGTTAGGACTGGAGCTTCGACTTTTCCATTGTCCTACCAAGCAGTAACCTACATTTAATGTAATTCCTTGGGCTTCCGGAGGAAAACTAGCACGCGATTCTTTGATAAAGAGTCTAGGTTTTCAACTCCAACCGCATCACCATTAAACAGCCGCCACCTGATTCCTCTGGACATTGATAAAGGAAGTGCTCTTCACCTTCTCAAAAGGCGTCGCATAGGATATCATGACGAAGCTCAAGCATAATCAAGTACTTAACGAATGTGAAGTGTCTTGTTAGTACGCCAATAAGTGGTCTGCAGCCTTTTCTGTCTAAGGAAAACAGAAAAGCTAAGTCAGCCTGCATCCTACAGAGTCATGCCATCACTGATTGTGCATTCGGTTGAACCAACTTTTGATAGCGCTACACCCACAGTTTCAAGGTGGGTTCGGGGCGTTAGAATGCCTCTTTTGATCCTGGCGCAGCATGTTCATCGGTAATCTAGTTTCTCATTCTGTGGTGTGGCGATGATGATTAAGTATGTTAAACAAATTAAGGAAATCATTCCTAGACTGAAAATTCTGTGGACTGCGGAACGCGTTCTTGATGCGAACTCAACCCAGAAGCCGCTTATCCACCCAGAAGAAACACAGTACCTCTGCCCTAGAACAACGAAGTAAACTAAAAATGGAATTTTACGCACGTAAATTAACTCTTGACCAGAAAGATGATGTGCTATACACTTCTGCCTAATCTGATTTACTAGTATGGTGGCTAGCACTGAACAAAACAAGCTGTGCGAGTATCCTAGGAATGGAGTGTATATTGGCTTATTGTTCAACGTTTTTTTCTAAAACCCGAATTTCGTTTAGAAAAGAAAAAAAAGGAAATTCACAGCTCTTCTCCAGACTTGATCTTAGTGTAAAGATTTGGTGTGTAGTAGATTTTTTCGGTCCGGAAACAGCAATGTGTCATGCCGCTTAGTGTGGTATAAAAGGTACATAGCCACTTACACATAATCCTTGCCAGCATCTTCAAAGAAATATGAAAATGTATGCTTCGATAGCTCTTTCATAAGGCAGCACCAACGTTTTTCTATCCAAAATTTTTCAGCAACACAAGATATGCAATTGAATTTAGATGAAAAAATGTATAAGGTTGAAACGAAAAACGCCTACATTTATGCAGTGCTTACTAATACAGTTTTTCGGATTCACTATTAATTGGAATTCGAGTTGTTCTCGTATGCGTGACCGAGCCATGTTCCAGTTGCATCTTATGAGTATGAGTGCCAAATGCCATCGCAAACCTTGAGTCGGTTTGAATACGAGTACTAAGTGAGTATAAAATGTTAAATGATTCCATATGAGTGTTCTAAAGGGTACTCTTTTTCCTATTATCTTTTTGGCAACACTGGTTTAAACAGCTGACGCACGTTTCGTGTTTTGTTTCACTGTCAAACATCTTCAGTTTGGTCTATAATTTAACCATGAATCATCTTACAAACGAACAACGCTTGCAAATTATTGAATTGTATTATCAAAATGCGTGCTCTGTTAAGAAAGTTCGTCGCACGCTTCTTCCACTTTATGGTCAGAAGCTCATTTTTGGCTCAATGGGTACGTAAATAAGCAGAGTAGATTTTGGAGTGAATATCAAGAGCTACCAATGCATCCAGAAAAAGTCACAGTTTGGTGTGATTTATGGGCTGGTGGCATCATTGGACCGCACTTCTTCAAAGATGATGCGAATCGTAACGTAACTGTGAATGTATATACAGACAAGCCCGCTTCAATTGAAGACAACTTTGAAGCGCTTATTCGTGAGATACCGGCCCATATGTAGGGCCGCATTTTTCTGAATTTTATGTGTTTTTTTTTTTGCAAAAAATTTCCTATAGCCTATATTTTTTTCCTATATAAAAATCACCATTTATATTGACAAACTCTATTGATCACATCAGTTTCTGCTGCCGGTAAGCAAATGCCTTATGATGGGTTCCAAAAAAATTTGACTGCATCTAGATCTCTAGCAGTCCTTTCAGTACCTTCGATAGATACCACCGCTTACATTGTAATAGTACATTCTCTGAAATATGACTTGACTATCTTAAACAGATTTCGTTAAGTATTTGAAATAATCCAAACGAAATGGAGCGCAATAGTGCACATTTGTGTAAACGGCTTGGTTCGTAGTGATGACATTTGATCCTGTTTGCGTTGATGTCATCTGAAGAAGAAAATTCAGATACAGTCCTTATGGACTTTACGGCGACATCGGAATTATAAAGTTACCAAGGATAATAATAATAATTGAGTGGCACTACAGTCCACAAGAGACTAGGGCCGAGCTTCTGCAGGAACTACTCGTATTGTGCGTGCTACTCTTCTCTCACGAGTTGAAGGGACCTTTAGTTTTTTGCCGACTCCGAATGGCGAGATTTGGGAAGCTTTTCACAGACAATTGATAATTTGAGTGTTGTCAGCAACTCGAAAGAGGTGGTGCCGTGAAAAAATGCGTGGTGTCCCGTCCGGGAATCGAACCTAGAACTTCTGCGTGTGGGTCGACGAATTTACCTACTACGCCACGGCGGCCACCTCTACGAATACAACCGAAATAATGGCTAGCTCATGAAAAGCGGTTGGATAAAACAGTATCATCCTAAAGAGTGCCTCAATTCAATTCACGCCTTCGTAACAGTGGACATCCTCCTCGCACACATAAGGAAAAGGTCCTCATCCATCTAGATTGTGAGACAGCTAGTGAGACACCGTGATAACTGGATAGGCGTGTTGCTTAAGGCCATGATTCAGCACGAACCCCAATGCCACCCATTCTACCGATTATTTGAATGTTGATTGGAATCACTTGTACATATTCAACATTAAGCTTACAACTATGCTCACAATTTCGAGGAGCCTTTGTAAAATCTGTCCTTGTGCTTTCATTATTTAAAGGTTAGTATGTCTTCCCACCTCCATCTATGTTCGTCCAAATCCCCCTTCTTTCATGTCGATGTCATGAGTTTGTCTTTCAGTGGGTATATCTCCCACTTGGTCTCCCTCCAAGTTGATCTCTTTCCCAGATGGTCTCTCTCTAAGTTGGTTTCTCTCCCAGTTGGCTTGGCTTCCCACTCAAATTCGCCAGCATAGCAGTCGTTTCTCAGTATAGTGAATGAATGAGTAAATTGAAAACAAAATTTCCTTGAAACAAAAATCGCTAGCCTTCACATAATCTATTCCAATTTCAATTTTACCAATTCTTCTTCAAACTTTCAGCGGGAAAAGGAACGTGGATCCCACATCTCGTACATGTTTCGGCTGCCGTTCGCGGCCGGTGCAGTTTTCAGTGCCTCCATGCTGGACACACTTTTGTATCAGGCATTCGTGAAGGATTATGTGATTACGTTCGTCCGACTTTTACTGGGAATCGATCAGGCGCCTGGAAGTGGATTTCTAACATCGGTAAGGTTATCCCTTTGCAATTTTCCGCGTCTCGGTCACCAATTGAAGTGAATTTTTGTTTTTGTTTTGTTTCTTGTTTTTTTTTTGTTGTTAATTTCAGATGCGCATCACCAAGGAGGACATGTGGATTCGTACATACGGACGTTTGTATCAAAAGCTCTGCTCAACAACATGTGAAATTCCGATTGGTATCTATCGGACGCAGGATACATCCAATACGGAGGCGACACATGTGAGTAGCTCACCTGTAGACAAATGGGGACCATTTTCAGCTTTCGGAAAGCACTGTGTGCGATTGCGACCATCGGTGAGTCCGTGAGTCCAATGTGTTTGAAATTTCAAAAAAAAAAAAAAAAAACTGAGAACATACATATTTACACTAAAGTTTAACAAAAAGAGAAATTAATTTAAATTCAAGTTCTACATCAGGTTCCGCTCATAAAATTGTAAAATTAATAAGCAACTGGACATAATTCGAAAACAGAAAAAAAATTCAAATCCTTCCTTCAACAACCACACAACACGCCGCTATTCTCAAACACCAAACATCATGTACATAAGATCCTTCTTCTTTTTTGACACGCACACACATCAACACACCCTCACAAATATGAAGAAAAGCATTTTCAAAAACAGAAAACCGAAAAAAACATCCTATTTCATTTATTTTTTGTCAATTTGTTTATTTTGGTTTTTTTTTTCGTTTCCATTTGTGTTACATTCGTTATTGTTGTCCTCGTCCTTTGTTTCACCACGGTTTACATTTGTGTTTCAGCTAGCATATGAAAGGTTTTGTTTTAGATATCCCCTCTTTTGCCGAGCGCCAGAACCTATTTTTTCAAATTCTTCTCCTCACTTTTCCTACTCTACTTTTGATATTTTTTTTTGTTTTTTCTTCTTTCTCAGACTTCTTCTAATAATTATTTTCTTCTTGCGTTTCCCGTTCGCTTGGTTAGTGAGCGAATTTCTTGTTTAGTAAATTAGAATAATCTTCTTCAATGATTATCCATGTCACCCTGCGATAGTTCTCCAAATAAATTGTTTTCCAAAATTATTTTGCAATTGTAGGGCATATGAATTTATAAGTTTAAAAAAATTGTCCACATTAGCTCTAGAAAAAAAACAAGTTATTTCAGTTTTCTTTTGGAAAATCATTGGAACACGTTGAGAAACGTTTTTTTTAGGCAGACGCAGACGCAGACATCAGTTAGTAACCATTAGTTGGAAGAATACGTTGCAGAGTTGTAGCTAACCAATTGTGGGATAAAAGTAGGACGCGCATGTTAAGAGGAAACTATGCCTTCTTCCGCCATCGTATACCTTTTGTGCGGCCCTTGTTTCTTAGACTTTTTGCCATACTTCCATTTTGTTCGTCCATGAAGAATGTGACTTTGTTACTTACCACGTCAGCGGTCATTGAAAGATTTAAACCTTAACAATCAATAATAATGCAGGATAAGTTTCGAACTAGACCCTAGATGTTTAAATAAGCCAAATGGACAAACAGACTAAAGACACCCTACATAGACTAGACAGACTAGAAGTTTTGGACACCTTTGGAACCTTAAATACGAGACAGACCAGACAGATTATTTTAGTTAAGTTGATGTTTCTAAGTGTTTTATTGTTATTTAGTAAAACTGTGCCGCACACATATGGTAACGGCCACAAGGACCTTCATTGAATTTTCCGCATTTGGCTTATCCAGAGACGACATTTTTGTTTGCCGTAGCAGACATCGCATCGAGTTCACTTGAACTCAACACTTGTTCATTGCGCTACCGTTGTTCATGCACTACATCTAAAGCTAGTGTGTTTCCTGGATAAAAGGCAAATGCATAATTTTCTTAACACCAGGAACTGATATGTCTGCTAATCCATTACGGAAGTAGTCGTCCAGAATTTCCTTGTTGATAGAAGCCAATGCTGAGCAATTGCAGAGCGGTTCACTTGCTGCAAAACTCCTTATTTCTCTTTTGCTGGTGAGCTCCTCTCCGGGTACATATCTGTGTCTAGGAACCCAGAATCCCATAAGGGTGGGTTGATTTTTCATTAAGAACCATACGCCTGACAACACAACACCTGGTGATGCGTTCATGCCCAGTAAGACACCATTCGGAACACTTGAATTTATTACGAATTTAAAGAAGTGAGAAAGACAATGTTGGAAGTCCCACATAGTCTCCTTTAAGTTCTGCGCACTCTACCCAAAGATGGCATAGCCCCCACATTCCACTTACATTTTTGACAGGCAAATGATTTTTTCAAGTTTGGAAACAAAAGTACGTCGCTAGGAGCGAAGTCGAAAAAAGCCGATGGATGCGGGGGCAGTTCGTAAGATATTTCTGCCAATTTGACAAAGTGGAGAAGGTGTAAGCCATCATAAGAAGATCACTTCTTTCAAATGAGACCGATAATTAGACAAAGTAGAGCCCTGTGAAGGTGGTCGCCATGGTGCAGTGGTTAAGTGCGTCGACCCACACGCAGAAGGTCTAGGTTCAATTCCCGGACGGGACACCTTGAATTTTGTCATGGCACCACCTCTTGCGAGCTGCTGACAACACACATGAGTATCAATTGTCTATGAAAAGCTTCTCCATTCCCGTCATTCGGAGCAAAAAACTGTAGGTCCCTTCTGCTCGTAAGAGAACAACAGCACGCAAAACGTAGTAGAGTAGTTTTTGTAGAAACTAGGCCCTGGTCCCTTGTAATGCCACTCAATTGTTATTATTATTGGAGCCCTGTGAACAAACATGACACTTTATGACACCCGGTGTCCATCACTTTTCTGGCCTATAGGACAGTTTCCTCCGTCTGTTTCTTGGTAGTTTTTGTATACCAGTGGAACCATATTTCATCCCAGAAGCTATTTCGGATTGGTCGGTAAGCAGCACAAAACGTGTCAGGTTATGGCCAGTGCGGTCTTTTGAGATCTCGCGCATGTGGATTTTTGTCACGTCATCCTTCGTGGCAGCTGTTTTCCTAGAACCTGAAAGTTGTTTATCAAAAACCAATGAGCGATCACATTGAAGCTGTACGATTGCCATCGAAAGAAAAGACTGACCGAAGGCTCACAAAACATAGGACTCAAACGCTGGGCAATTTCTGTTCCAAAAACAAGAATCGTACCGCAGGCGGACAGTGCTCTTTCCCCATTTTTCTAAAGTCCACGTGCGCAGCATGAATTTGATAAATTTGCTATCGAGTGGTAAGGCTAAGTACTTACCAAACTGCCTCCGTACCCTCTTTTGACTTCCTTTATTCGGAGACAGTTTTAAAACTTAGCTAACACCTTTATCGATATACGAAAACATATTCACACTTATTCTCGGAGAGTAAGTCAAAATAAATTTGCCAATATTTAGTCATGATCCTCCAGGTAACCACTCAACCGTGTTCCAATGATTTACTTACAATTAATTTCAACATTTTCTGTTACAAGATACTTTTGATTTCATTGCTTTCTCCCACCCACATGAAGAAAGAAAAAAAAACCGCCAAAATAACACTCACAAACAACAGCTACATTCGCAGCATCCGTCTTGAGTAAGCCCGCGCGTTTGTATCTCTGACCTACCCCGCCCCAACCGCCCACAACGGGCTACATACGCTTCCTCCTATTCTTCCTCTCTTTCTCTTTGTTTCTCTCTATTTCTCTCTAACCTACATATATAAATATTACATAATAGTTTAAGTTTTGGACTTTCTGATAATAACGCACACGCACGCAGTGAGTCTTTCTTAAAAAAAAAATCAAAAACAAAAAAGAACTAAGCAAAAGATACGAAAAAAAAAGAAAAACAAAATAAACATTTATCTGAGTAAACTCTTTCCCAGTTAGATTTTGAGTTTCGTTTTGATATAGCTGCATCCCTGTAGAATCACATTCTTGTTTGCATTTAGATGTGTTCCCCGTGTGTGTGTGTAGATCGTTGCAATTCCAGGAGGCTTTGTTTGTTCCTGCCCGTCTCAATGTTTCCTGCGCTCAATCACTTTCAAAACCCTGTTCGAGACAGACTAACTCCCCCGCTTGTTGTGCCTCAGTGTTGTGAACAAATCAATTTTATTTATCTTTTAAGCAGAACTTACTTTAGTGCCGTAAAACGTTTGTCACCTCAGGCTAGCCAGATAACACCGAATGTCGAAAATCGATGCATTGTGGCACGAGTCCTGCTTCATCCTTTCTTATGTGTGTTTATCTTTTATGTACTTTTGATATTTGTTTTCAATTATGTTACCGGTAGAAGAGCAGATAACAGCTACTGAATGGTTTCCGCTTATGTGCTGTCCACATTGCTGTTCCAGTTGGCGTTCCTTGGATGCGCTGTGCTTTCTTCTTTTGTTCTTTTTTTGTTACGTCTTGCGCTTTGTTTTATTGTCAGGCTGAATAGTGAGCCTTAGTGTGCCTGTTGACTACTTGTAATTTTAAAGCATCTTTAGGATCCTTCTAGAGAATCGCTTTATTAAACTATTCCACTCTTTCTAGTCGTGTTTTATTCGAAAAGTGTGTACCCAGTTCAGCAGAAGAATGAAAGCAGGCACTATGAGTACCAAGTGAAATATGCAATCTCTGAAAGTACAAATTTTAATCATTTTGATCTCTGCTGAACTGGGTATACATTTGTGAAGAAAACACAAATTCTGGTGTTTGTTCATTTATTTGTTATTTTCTGTATCTTGAATTCGTTCTGTTACCGTATTGGATACACACGTATTGTTGAGTTATAATTTTGAGTTGAATGTTGTATTGCTTTCATTTACTGATCAAAACACCGTCATACACGATCTTAAATTAGGCGCATTTCCTATTTTTTTTTTTAATTCTTTGCCAAATTCAAATTAATTTGGAAACTTTTTGGTTACCCCAGCATATCGGGCAAAGTCTCTGAAAGGACAGAAAATAAAGACAACATCGGCAGTAGTGAAATCAAGTGGAACCATTTCTCTGAAGATTAAGTTGCTAGTTTTCGTAGGATTTTGATAAGCTCAGTTTTGTTCTTGCACGCTATGAAATCGGATGTCAAAGTTTTGTGTCTTTGCGGTAGATGTCGCTTGCTTATGTAAAGGAGAAGATTAAACGAAGAACGTGCTCTTAATTCAACGTCTAGGAATGCAATGTCGGACTCCCGGCCCGAATACTATTCGGATCCATGAAATTGGAACGCCTAAATTCTTCTAAACTTACACTTATAGAAAACTCAGTTCAGCCTAATATCGTTGAATGCATTTAGAAGTCTACGCAATGCTTTTTTGTTCTAGGAGGGGCTCCAACCACATTAATTGCATTGGATTTACACGACTTCTACTGTTGTTTAGCGGTAACCGGCCTTTAGACTGATTTTCCCAACACAATAGACAGCATCCCAACACACTAAAAACTACATAAAGTGGCCGTGAAGTAGTGGCTAAGTGCGACGAGTTCCCCGAAGGGACACCCCGCATTTTTTCGCGGCGCCACCTCTTTCGATTCGCTGAAAACGCTCAAAGAGTACTTATTGTCTATGATTAGCTTCTCAAATGTCGCCGCTTGGAGTCGGCAAAAAACTGTAGGTCCCTTCTACTCGTGAGATTCGTTGTAGAAGCTAGGCCCTGATCCCTTGTGGGCTGTTATGCTACTCAATTATTATTATTAAGATCAAGATCTGGACTAAAACTGACAATAGAGAAAAATGTCCCCATCATGCCTCCAACACCCAAATTTAGGTTTACCGAGAATAATCTCTACGTGGGCGCAAACTTTCTTTTGTTGTTTGTTATAAAGGCTTTGGTTCTGGTTAGTTCGACGGCGAAATCAGAGTTTCGCTGCAGCTATTCACTTGCTGATGATACAGATACTTGTTAAATGAGTCTTTTGCCTCAGCTAACAGGAGCATGGTTACGATTGTCATGGAACCAGTCCTTACTAGTTAAAGTGTCTTTTCATTTCAAAAATGACCAGGAGCCCAGCAATATTGAAAGGTCTTAGGCTTTTAAGTGCCTCTATGCAGTCTTAATGAGATAAAGCCCCAAAGTCTCCAAGACCGCTAAATGGTGTGCACAAAAGTTAATTTCCATTTCAAAGAGTTCCATTTGCAGCACAATCTGTTTGAACACTGAAATATAAATTAAGTTCGAAGGCTGCACTCATAAATTGTCTCTAATCTAACAGTGCAGGTGGGGTTACCTTTGATGAAATCCGGCTTTCGCCAAGTTTAAGGAAGAAGTTATATTTGTTTATTTTACAATCTTTAGAAGTCCACAAGCCCCGTGTGGCTGAGAGATTAGGACATCCTTGAATGTTCAAATTTTCCGGATGCCAGTTACGGCAAGGTGAGCCACTAAGTCCTAGATAAGGCATCGTTTTCATACTCGTTTGTGGATGATATAAATAGACAGAGTAACTTTTGCTCTTCATTTTAGTCGCAAAGATAGCATTTATTCATTTTGTTAAAAAAATATGCGCAGATAGCTTCAATATTGAGCCACATAAGTTGCCTGCTGCATATATATCCCTAAATTTGAAACAGTATTGCTATCGAGGTACAGGTGGTAAGTGCGTTGACTGATGCACGCCAGATGACCTAGATTTGATTGTTGAAGCTACCCTTAACTTTTACCATGTCTTTCGAGTTGCTGACAGCAATTTAACAGCAAACCAACTGCCAATGAAATGCTTTCTTCAGTCGTATTCAGTAATAAACTGTAGGTTTCCTCCATTCGTGGGAGACACGTTCGGCACAAATCTTTGCTGAACGACTTAAATCCTTGTCCCCTGTGGATGGTATTGTCATCCGCTCTTACTTCATTATCATTGTTCTATAAAATGCGCCTTAAGTACATTGCGTCCCTCCCGAAGATGATCATACAGGGGAACTCTTACCAGACTTAAATCTGCGAAATTTCCATATTCAATTTGAATCTCAAATGGTTGAGTGCAGCAGTTTTACAATGCTTATCCGAGTCTTGGGGGACTTTCTTGCTAGTGTGGTGCTTAATTGATGGACTTCAATAAGCATGCAGCTCGGCTCGTCTTTTATCAGCTGTCAGTTGGGAACAGAAATTTGGCTTAAATCAGTTTCGATTTGCTTGCGTAGTCGTAGTCTATGCTCATACAATTTGTCGATACATGCCTTAATACACGACAAATTCAACCAGTTGATGCACACTTCAAAATACACTCGTCTTTGATCGATTTTTGGACGTAAAATGAAGAAACTGAACAAACCTGCGCATAGATTTTTGATGTCCTTTATTTGCCGACTTGGCGAAGTTCTTTAAAAAGTTTTTCTAATAAAAAAGAGTCAAATATTCAGGACGCCCTACTAAATGCATCTGTCTCCAGAGATAATAGGAACGAACTAACACGAACTTACTAAGGTTTGTTCCAAGCTTAGTAGACTAGAAAGTGGATATTTCAAATCAAAGAGAACTGAAGCGTTCTAGAAAGATGTAGGGCTTCACAATTCGAATGCCACGACACAACTGCCTCTTCCTCCTCTAGGCTTAAAATACCAAGGCAAACCTTGAGGATCAAGAACTTGAGAAAATTAAATTGAAGAAGGAATATGTTCCAAAACAACGTAACGAGGAATTAAAAATTTGCAAACAATACATATTTTTGGAAATGCGCTTAAAAACTTTATTTCACTCAAAAATTCAAGCCATCACACAACCCTAATAATTCACCCTTCGCGCCAAAGGAATTTAAGTCGCAATGAAAGCGAACAACATCCACACCACCCACCAGCACACATCAAAAACCCACGGCGAGACCTGCATGAGAGGCTTACATTCACTCCACTCTCCACATGAAACTTTTTCCATTTTCCGGTACACACACACATTTTGATTTATTCAAGAGATATTCGTAAACACCCATTCACACCTCGACCAAGCTCAATCCGTCAGTTTCTTGTGTTTTTGAATTTTTGTTTGTTCTTCCGTTCGGTTTCCATTTACTCCTCCATTCTGTGTGATGTCTTCGATATGTTCTTTTTGTTATTTTTCTGTCACACGTCTGAAATGAGATTTAAAAACACAGATATTCTAACTGGCATGCTGTTTTACGAGTAATGAAATAATTTGTTTCAATCTCACGTACATTTCCGTTTTGATTTGTTTTCGTTCGTGACTCCATTTAACTTTGTTTACTCTCTGTCTCTCTAAATCTCTCTCTCTTTAACTTGTGTGTGAATTCCACAAATGAATTCATGTGCAATTTAATGCAAAAAAAAAAAAACAAAACAAAAAACATGTTTAATTTTAAAACAAAACCAAAAATACAAATCACTGACCATGCACAGTTCGACGAGGAAACTGGAACACCGGAGTCAACAAAGGACAGCAACGAAGCCCTACGAGGCGTCACATATCGTCCTCCGGTCCATCATAAGTCAACCACTTGCCTGGGTGGTTGCTCTGAGCGTAAAGGATCATCTGTAAGTAAATAACCACCATGTTACCATGTCCCCAACAAATAACCCGCACCCTCCCCCGCCCCCTCAAAACCAAAAACCTGTCTGAATTTGTGCGCAAAATGCAAGACATCGACACCGCCATCAAACAGACCACCCACCACCACCACCCAGCCACCTTAACACACCCCATTCGTTGTTTTTTCGTCCTCTTATTCACCGCCCACCGCCCCTTGAATTGAAAGAGAATATATTTTGATTTTTTTGTATTCACCACCTCCTTCCTAGATGCGTGAACTCGTTTTGTTTTGTTTACGTGTGAACACTTCGAAGTTGAAAAGTCTGTGTGACAGCACCTTTGACAGTCACCTGTCATGGCAGTAAATTGTATTTACTCGTTAATTGCTTTGTAAATGGGGGCGTTCTCCGCACTCCGCAGCACTCGGCACATCGCACTGCTAAATACGATTGCGATTGTGAGATTCGAAAATTACAAATCTCGGTTTTGATGTCGTTCCACCCCCGTTTAGATTCTGTCCCGTACGTTTTTCGTTTTCCGTCACTTTTTTCTTTTTCTTATCAATTCTTGTGTCCCTAGCTTGGTGTTGTACACTCGATGTTGTTTACCATCTTTCTTGTTTTCTTCTCAACTCTTTGTGTGTTTTGTATTTACATTTTTTTCTATCTAGATGTATTTAGTACCTCTGTACGAATTTTCTATCTCCTTCATAGATGCAATAAATAGTCACGATCAAGTAATACTCGGACCTACGCGAACTTCACGACGTTGTCATGCTCACCAGAAGTTTGAAAACAAATTCTTCCTTTTTCAAGGGGAGGGAAATGGGGTTTTTAAAATTTTTTTCGGTTGATTTGATTGTTAGCTTAAGTAAAAGTTGTTCTTGTTGTCATTTTCTTCAAATCTGTAATCTAGTGGTCAGGACTACTGTATTTCTGACAGGTCGTACTCACCTTGGATTTTATTTCAAAAATAATCGCATGTGTTTTCATCGCTGCAAATCCGTATTTTGATGAATATTTTCTTGTTATGAGCGAAAATTCTTGAGAGTCGTTCTGATAGACAACTTAATCAATAATTGCTAAGCTTGTATTACCAGTTTATTTTGGTACATACGAGTATGTCTATATGCCTGAGATGGGGCTGCAAGGACAGCCGTAAAACTGTTCTCTTCCTTACAATGGTTTGTGTCATAAGGACACTCGAAAATTTTCCAATGTAAATGTCACATCTCAAAACGTAGACAAGTTAGGGCCAAAGCTCTAGCCGTTGACCATAATCCATTGGCAGACTCCGTGTGCATCTACACTGATAGGTTCTAAAGATGCTAAAGAAGGCACTGGATGTGGCACTTACTTTTAGGATCTCAATTTAAGTCTTTAGGGTGTTTTAATCTGAGTAAATTACTGAAGTACGATTTTTCACGATTTTTTCATCGTAGCTGATGTAGAAAAGTTGTCGTTGGAGAATATCTTCATCCGACTGGAATGGAATTTTAAACGAAATAAAACGCCAATTGCTCGCTTCGGCTTCGGTGGCATAGCTCTATCCGATGGTTCATATTTTCAATAACTTTAAGACATAAATGAGGTTCAATGTCGTTAATGTGTCGAATTATCTCATTCTCTAGTCCTTGAATTATTCTTGGCTTATATACGTACACTTTTTGTTTCAGTCATCCCGATGAGAAAGGTCCAACGGTGGCAGAGAACATGATCTTTCTCTTCATTAACTGGCGCTTCAGTCCGGCATGGACCTGGGCCTCAACCAACATACCTCTCCAGCCAGCACGGTCTTTCGCCAGCTGCCGCCAGTTGCGCACTCCAAGTTGGTTGAGGTCCTTCTCCACTTGTGTGCGCCACCTTAGCCTAGGCACGCAAAACTTTTCTCTCGAAAAGACTAAGGGCTTCCTCATCCGCTTTTAGTAATGTCCAGGTTTCTGCGCCGTAAAGTAGGAGTGGAATGGTTAAGCTGTTATATAAAGTAAGCTTAGTCCTTCGAGAGAGGGCTTTATTACTCAATTGCCTCTTGAGTCCAAAGAAAGAGCGATTGGCAAGAGTGATTCTGCGTTTAATTTCGGTACTGGTGTTGTTGTCCCTATTTACCGCGGAGCCGAGGTAGACGAAGTTTTTGACTACCTCGAAGTTTCTGCTGCCTAGTGTGGCGCTCTGTCCGAGACGCCAATGTTGTGTGTCCTTCCTTAATGACAGCATGTACTTCGTTTTGCCCTCATTAACCACCAGACTCATTTTAGCCGCCATTGGATTTCTCGCGCATTGCATTGGCAATAGTTGCATTAGAAGTGGAACCATTCTATTAAAAGTGCATAACGTCCAGGTCCATATGCTCGATTTCTGGCCACAAGACGTACGTAATCATGTAATCACAACGGCGAACATCATTGGGTTGGCCAACTTCAGCTTCGAAGAAATACTCTAGGCCATAAAGCCTAAAAACAGAGACTCTAATTGGATACATCGACTTTTCAACAATCACTCATGGATGCTCATTTGTTTAATGTAAATTTGTAGACAAATTTGGTGAATTATACTGAGACGTGCATTTTAATTTGAAAACCAATTTTCATAAAGGGTTTCAACGCTCTGTTCAAACACCCCTGCAAGGTTGAATTTGTCAAACTATCAGCAAAAACCTTGGCGTTAAGGTGTGACTTAGAATTACCATAATGCCTTATGGTTGCGTGGCGTAGTGGTAAGTGCGTCGACCGCCACGCAGAAAGTCAAGGTTCGATTCCCGGACGGGACACTTTGCATTTTTTCACGGCACCACCTCTTTCGAGTTTCTGCATACACTCGAAGAGTACCAATTGTCTATGAAAAGCTTCTCAAATCTTGCCGTTCTGAGTTGCAAAAAACTGTAGGGGACCTTCTACTCGTGAGAGAGCAGCAGTACGCACAACACGAGTAGTTGTTCTAGAAGCTAGGCCCTGGTCCCATGTTGACTATAATTACTCACGCAATCAGGGTCCCTTCGTTTTATCTTTTTCTATTTCAAATAAAGAGTAATCCCTTTTGCCGATATAACTGGAGTGAAAAGAAAACTGCAGACAAGCCGTCGGGCATGAACGACAAAAACAAAATTCGTTGAGGAACTGAACTAAAAATTAAACAGGTGCCTGTGGAGAGTGCTTTCAAAAAATTTAGGGTTTCTGGACAATTTAGTATGGTTGCCTCTTGATTAAGCTTAAGAAAACATTGACAACCTTAAACACTTAGTGAAGACAGCAATTCCAGAGAATAAAGCCATCAAAAGTGGACAACGTTGGTCTTTGAGAAAAAATGAAAAAGTCATTCTCGTTTAAATGTAGAGCAACATGCCATTATCATACAGTTGGGCTTCATTTTAGATCTCACAACGAGCTCCCAGAAATGTCATTTGTCAGTATTCGCGATTATTTAATGCTAGGAGCATGCAAAACGATCCTACTTCCATTCGATTATGTCATTCACTGTCATTTTCAACTGACACGCGTCCCTTGTGCCCACCCACGTCAAGCATTTTGAAATTCAAATGTCGAACCCGTTTTTATTGTACAACTTCAACTTTCGTTTGCAAACATTTTGCCAAACAATGGCGTGAAAACAAATTCAAATAACCGATTTGATCTTGTTCCACGAAATGTTGTTCTTCCGGCTCTAGATTTGTGAAAATCGCCACTTTGCCTGCCTGTTGTCTTGAATTTCTTAACAAAATTTATGTAAATTTGTGCTCGCAAATAGCGTCTCAAAATTCGACTGGGAGGAGACCTGCGAAATGGGTTGTGTGCCGTCTTCTGATTTAACCATTAGCATAGTCAATGTTCAGCTATGAGAATTTTTTCCCAATTCAATGGATCTGCATCTTGATAGATGTTAAGGCTGCAGAAGGAAGACGAATACTCACATGCTGCTGCAGTATGTTACCACTTTACTGCAAGCTATTCTGACTGAAGACAGAATGTAAAGGCTGAGAAGAATTCTGCTGCAACTGGCTAAAGGAATGCAAAGCGAATACGGAATACGTACCTCAACAGCACTTCCAGAAATTGCTCAGTGTCCGATCATTGGTCGATATTCCAGCTGCCAAAAGCTTGAAGATTTTTTTTATCTGACTAATGTTGCATTGTTTTCATACCTTATTGGACCATAAGGTCTAGAGAACTAAAAGGCGAAAATGGATCTCCAGCCGGTAGCGCTAAGCCACTAAATTTGGTTTTAAGTGGAACAATAGACAATAGCGATTGTAATGCAAGACATTTAAGTTCAAGGGAGTCTCACACAATGTCCTTCTATTAGGAGGACACGTCAGCTTGAAATATACGTGTATATCTATAAAATAAAAATTTTCAACAAAAAAAAATGTCCGTGGTCTTGAGCTGCACGGGTAATGAATGCATGCAAGTGTTCCAAAGTACTCTGTCGTCCAGTACTTAAGGGTACTAAATAAACCCTTAAGAAGGCGCCAATTTTATAAAAAAAATACCAGTAATGCCCAATAGCAGGCGAGTTTCTGGTCTATTTCCCACCGTCCTGTCTTGTGTCTACCACCTGATGGCATCTTATTCAAGGCACTTCTCGGAAGTCGTGAAAGGGTTGGAGGAAAGCTTCTGACCTAACAACCGCAGCGTTTAACTCGGAGAAGGAGTTAGTCAATATTGACTTTCTCATTCATACTTGAGTAGTATCCACAACGTCACGTGGAAGTCTCACCTCCACACCTTCTATTCGTATCCGAGATCTTTTTCTCAAAAATACAACCTTTTATAACCTCTAATAAAATATGTAACCTTAGAAGTTTGTTTTGACATCAAGCTTGACCCTCCTAAACCTAGAAAGCTGACCTAATTTGATAAACATTTCAAGAGAGCTGAACATTAAACATTCCATCACTCTTAACCGCCTCCTCCTCAGGATCAACTATTTGCTGCGAAAACGCCATCACGTTAGATCAAGTTTGATAAGGAGTTAAACATTGATGCTGCAACTCAAAATTCGAATTATTGTTGAATATGGAAAATCGCGAAGGCATATTCTTTCCAAACCAAGAGACCAAAACTGCCGAAAGCCAAAAGTCCAAAATGGCCAAATTCTTAAAATTTCAAGATTCTGAATGACTAAAGTATCGAGAAACCAAAATTATGGGAAAATCAACAAAATTTCGATGGACCTAAATTCAAGCTCCCGACATTCAAAAGGGTCGAAACTTTGAAAGTCCTAACTCTCGGTAATGGTCAGATACTTAGAAAATAGCCTGACAAGTAAATTTGATGAGGACTTTGCGGAAAGGGCGCTAGGCTCGATATATCCAAATATTCCGAATGTTTCACTTCATAATTTAAGACCTAGAATGTTTGGTTGGTCCCTTTAACATAGCTTTCCAACAATGTCGTCCTCCCCCACAATGGGAAAACCAAATAGACTGCAGACTTTTTACCATTTTATTTATAATTGCCCAAAAGATTGATTAATTCAAAAACTATACTCTAAACCGTCACATTCTTAAAGGTTTCCCTCATTTCGAATTTCCCCAGAGCGGGATGAGAATTGCACCAGAACTCCTACAGTCTCTTGGATGATTCTCATTGTTCCTGGCTGCCCGTCCGCAAGTTCAATTACTTCTCCGCGTCGGGCCTTCACCATCACCCCGCCTCTGCAAAAACGTGATTCCCAAACCACCAATGTCCTAAAATGGATAAAATGAAGGAAAGGATCGAATGTGAAAACGTAGCCATCATGCACTCCGCCGGGAGCACTCAGATGCAGACCTCCTCTCTTCCTTCGCAATATAATTTACCATTTGGAATCAGCGGCATAGAGGCTACGTCAACAGCATCTTTGTTATCTTTCACACCAAATGTGCGCCACTTGCATATATTCTCTGGATTCGCAAGGAGTTCACTAAACTTTCAACGTTGTGTGAAGTTTTTCGACGAGGAAAGGGAGGGAGGGATTTTCAACTGAGGCATCTTATGATAAGGAATATTGTCCGCTTTTGTGTAACAATGCACGGTCGTGTTGGTGCAATTAACTTGTCAGAAAACTGTCACAAGAATTGCTTGCAAGAGATTTATGATTGCAGTACGGAGGTTGATGCTTGCCGCATGAGAACTTTCGAAGTCTGGAAAGTATTTAATGAAGTTGTGAGATTTGTTTTGTCTTCTGTTTGAACACTTATAACGCAGCTTGAACTCTTGTTTTATGGAGTTAGGAAAGATAGCGTGTATGCACGCAATTGCCTACTGGTCCGCTTACACGTGAGGATAATCAAATTTTAGTTGGCTGTTGGAATTGGTTTTTAGCGCCCTTTAGGTGCGTTTGATGTCCACCTTTATGTCCACGGTGTGTTTGTTCTACATCATCTGCAACTGCTATCTTCACAAATGGCAATTGAAATTGGTGTCGAGAACTTTAAGTTACGTATACGGATGATCCTCATGTGCTTCCAAATTTGATTCCATTTTCTCTATGAGGCCTTGTGTTGAATTGAGAACGTCATGATTTTATTTAGCATCGGCATGGTTGCATTAGTCTTATGGACTCTTCTGCTCATGATAAGCTCCTCTTATTAACTTTTCTCGTTCCAAGACTATAGCTTTAGTTGGCACATATGTTTTGAGTATGTTTATGTCTAGAAGTATTTCTATACACAAGTATTTTATCATCTTCTTAGCAAAAAAAAATGTGTGGTTTCAAGTTTAGAGTGCTGGCATTTGACACATGTCAAACTCAGCTGTAACTTCAAGTTTCACATTAATAGAACAATGTTTGCCATTTACGATAATTGATAGTCTATAAAAATAGAACGAGATATACTGAAACAAAGTGCTATATTGTTAAAATTTAAAACGAAAGTGGTGATTTAAGCATTGACACTTTTCACTACCTTTTCAGACAGCGAATCGTTGCTGACATCATAATGCGCGTTCATCATCGTAATATTCAGTCAGTCGGAAATGTTGTCACTACAGGAGCAAGTGTTGCTGATTATCCGAATTTAACGATTTTCCGGCGAACACCTCACTCGTATTTTGTATTTAAAAATTTATCCATTCTTAAAAATTTAAACGTTTGCAACAATTGCTACAGCATGATACCCGTCCACAACGTCTGGGGTGCTACAAAAACAGACAATAAACACTTAATTTATGTCTTTAGTGATGAGACACATTTCTCACTCGGTGGGTATGTAAACAAACAAAATTTACTCATATGGGGCTCAGAAAGTCCAGAAGCGATTGAAGAGGTGCTGTTGACTGTTTGGTGTGCTCAATGGTCTTGGAGTTTTATTGGTGCGTATTTCCTCGGACGGAGGGTTACACTCAAATCAGAGCGATATGGCCTTATGACAAGTGTTTTCTTTAATGTTTTTATCGGCGATTGGAGATTATGTTTTGAACGAAATATTGTTCCAACCTTGCAGGCCGACAAAAAGAATACAAAGACTTCACTCTGTGCGTTGTCTATTTTTTATGGAACCGCGCAATATTGTGGGTTACCCGGAAGAATATCGCTAGCACGGTTCAAGAACATAAGACACGAATTAATGACAGTTTATTTACTTTAGAAATACAACACATACATAAATTGAAAGCTGTCGTTAAGCTAGTAGCTCAGTTTTTCTTAATCGCCTACTTAAATGATCTTGCCCCGTCAAAAATGAATTATGTCTAAATTAGGGGAAGTGTTCCTTGTCGCGTAATTTGACCAAGATAAAGCGATTTGATGTTGTTCAGTTTTTCTACGCAAAAGATTTCTTTTCCTCGAAAAATCCCCGAACTCTAGACGCATCACAATCCAACATTACTCAAGTGAGGCCGATACATGGCAGAAATATGTGAAAAAGATCGCATGTAGTGAAGTTTTTTTCAATCGGCCATATAGATGGTATCCTTTTTTACATTATGGCAAAGTTTCAGCTCAATAAAGAAATTAAGTTTTCATTAAAAAATTATCACTGTGTGTATTCTATTGAGATATACTTTCAAAAGCATTAAATGAATGACTATATGTTAATTAATTTATTTGGTCGCTACAGTGTTTCGTTAGTCGTAGCGCGCGTACTAACTCCACTAACAGTTTTTCACATTGTTGCTTGCTTTTGCGGCTTAAACGGTCCATGCACTTGAAAAGGGGGGGTTTTGAAAAGCAACTTAAGTCACGGTACGATGTGAACGCTTAGCGATTCCCATCTTATTGGACTACCCCAGTGCAGATTTCTATGGCGTAGGTATAGCTAAGCATCAAGTTCATTTCTTATCGCTGTGTATTTGCAATCTTGGCTCTGTCATTGATGGTATCATCCAACGATCCTACGATGATGGTAAAGTCCTTCGATGGTAAGGTCCTATATCAAGGGGTAGCTGACTGCAGTTTCTTTCACAAAACTTCTTCGATCTTATAATGACCCTTGTTTGTGCTTTCTTAATTGCAGGATCTTCTTGAAGCCCAACACTGGTTTAACAGCTATCTCTTCGCGACAAATATTTACGTGAGTAAAGTGTGAAATAGCTTCGATTTTTGCTGTGCAGTGCCTATGTTCTTGACGTAAATGCAGTCGGACAACAATAATCGCTTTTGTGTGAATTTGTCTAGCGCCGTCAATAATACTTGAACGCCTTGTGTTTGTCTCAAGTTCTCAATAAAGCATCTAAGGCTTTCCTAAGTGTACTAATCGTTTATGGAGGAATTCTTTTCTTTAAGTATTCTCTCTGTAGGCTACACATACTTTGACATACCCTTTAACTGTGCATCTTCAAGACTGCTAAAAACGTTTTGTTTTTTGTTTCTGACACTATTTGCGTTTGATGGCCAACATTTGATACTTTCCTTAGGACGTAACCCGTTTGAGATTTTACTACCAGTTTAGTATGAAGTGAATGGAATTCAATGTTGCTCACATGTTCCCGACAGACATCTGTGGCACGCATTTTTGGTGATTTATCCAATCTTCTGTCCACAACTCTTCTCTTCCCCTATCTCTTATTCAATATTGAATCTGAACTTTTCTTCTTCTTTTTCCGCCTTCGGTGACCAGCTTAAGGGAACAGACGTCGGTTATGCAACATAAAGTGGTTCTCCCAGTCATAAAACCACACGCTGACCAGCCCATTTCATGCGGAATATATTTACACCACAAGTGATACAAATTACTACACACCTTGTAGTCGCGAAGAAATCCGGTTCGTCCATTGGCTCAGTGAGCCAGAAGTTCTTTCGACCGTCGGCATACGTGCGAAGACTGAAGAGTGAGTGGCCGAAAGCCCTTTTATTTCAACAGACCCACTGCATGTTGCGTCATAGAGCCGCTTCTGAAGTCCCTTGTGAAATTCTTTCGAAGTTCGCACATGTGTCCTGTCCACTGTGGGTGTCTCCTCATCAAAAGAAAACTTTTCCTTGAATGTTTCGGTTTCGTTCAGAGGTCAAAAGCCTCGCCGTTAGTGCCAGCGCCACGACCGGGGTGGTGCCCTTAAATATTCATGAGCCCGAACCAGTCAGTTGTGCGAAGATAACAAGCTCTGTGTACTGGGGACCAGATATCGCAGACTCGTTTTTTTTCTTTTTTGTTTCCCCTTTGATACGATGACTCAGGGATATCTTGAAGATGCTTCGTGACATTTCGCACTAGCTTAACCTTGATTATTGAACTATTCGCCGGGGAAATACCCTCGTCGCCTAGACCGGTTTGGGGACGATGTTGGCAGCTGCTATTTGATGACTAATTCCGAATGCGAATCCCACCTATTGTTTCCTCGACACTGCATTCGTTTAATGTTTTCAAGGACTTGACATGTGGTCAGAATGGGTCTCTCAAAACTCTCACCATAACTGCGCAGCACAGTCGAAAACCGAATTTCATCATACCTGGCGATGATGGCTAAAATCCAGGAAACACAAACGGTTTTATTGTCCCTCGTTGTCGGAGATGCTCTTAACTGTTCTGTTCTGAATATGCAAATCCAGCAAGTTATTTTTATGCCGAATCTATGCTGACGTCTGTTCAAAAATGTTGCTTAGCCTGATGGACGGTTCGTTGGTTTTGACAATGACTGCCCGAAAGAATACATAAACCATGACTTTTGTGTTTTCAAGAGAATATTGAATGTTGATCGCTTTCATTCCATTCTCTCTCGTGTGTTGGCAATCTAAACTCTGATTTGGCTTAATCGATCGATTACGGAAACGGGTTGGATATGATTGTCATCGTTGACTGAGGATCGGTCTTGGGGGAGAGGAAACAAAATTTGAAGGTGCCAAATTCCAACGACGCTAGCAAACAATGAAACCGGTGGTTTTCTGTCAAAAAATTCTGCAAATTCGTAATGATTCGCTGTGGGGTAAGTTTTTTTTTTTCCATCTGAGATGAGAGGTTGGGACTGCTCCAACAGAATCAAACCATGTAGAAAATTAAACAAAATTTAAAGCCATTTCCTAAAATTACAAAAGTCAAAGTCTTGACAAATTGAATGTCAAAACTACCCCAGAAATGTGTTCGGTGCCTCATATTCTAAACCAATGCTAGGAGAAACAACTGGTATTTGAATTGAACTTGAACTACTGGTATATCGAAAAATAATTAAAGACACGATTCAACGATTCAATTTATATGCAGAGTTTTTCTAACACAAGCTTCACATAATGTTCCTTGAGCTTATCCACAAAAATATGATTTTAGAGCTTAGCTCTCCACATAGAAAAACGACAGAGCGGATAGTCCTTTTTAAGTGTACGCCACGATTCAGTGAAAACAAAGTTAGTTTTAAGGGTAGTAGTAGTTACTTGGGGTTTCTCTTCCTTTTGAAATGATAAATCCTGAATGACAGCTTGGACGAAATGGGGCGTTTTGTACTTGAAAAACGTTGAGAAATATTGCAAACTTACTTTCAAAGTGAGTGAAGTATATTGTAGATTTTCGAGATGCGATTCGACTCCGTTGGGATTTTTTTTTATGTTGAACCGAAAGGATGCCAATTACTCAAACGCCTCAATGGCCAAGGTTATTCAGGGAATATGCAAGCTACAGTGTTTTCTTTTTTTGTTGGAGGTGGGGATGCATTGCACTGAAGCGCTCAGACTCACTTAGAAACCATCAAGGAAGTTTCTTGGGATTGGAGCTCATGCTCCAACAACATTCTTCTGTTTCAAAATTCATAGGAAAAATTTAAATTTCGTTCATTTTATAAAATTTTAGAAACGAAAGCCTTTATTTGACCCAACTCCAGGTTACTTCATCGTACTTAAAGAAGTGCTCATCATTGGGTTGAGCAAAAAATATGGGCCTTTCGGTGCAAGGTCTGGGCAATGCAGAGTGTAAAGTAAGATTTCAGCGTACGTATGTCTTCACAGGTGACCGAGCATTGTTACTTTATTAACCGCTTTCAGCGTTTTTGCTTCAAACGTGTGAACTATCGTCCACTGACCACAGATTACTCCAAATACACAACATAACTTCCTTGCCGCGTTAGCGCGTCTATTGGCAATGAGGTATGGCCGCGGTGTACCAACGTGGACCGACGTTTTGAATTGCTGTAGTAATGAACACACTTTTCGCAATTTTCTTGGAGGCGAAAAGCGATTTTTTACAGCGTTTTAGATATGCAACATCACCGTTCCCGTGATAACAATTCATAAGGTATTCAATTCTCTACCCTGCAGATCATTCCCGTTGTTCTTAAGGGATCGATATTGTTTTGTTTAATGAGTCCAAGTGTCTTTGCAAGTTTTTTTTGCAATAAAAACAGATCTAAAACGATCATTGCCTCTAACTCACCGTCTTTAAAAGTTCCCGTCTCCTCGGAACACCCTTCATGTTCTAGGACAAAATTATCACTTTTAAACCTTATCAAAGACTTCGAATATGTTTGCTAGCATCAACTTTAACCAAGCTGTGATAATTTTCGGCTAGTTTAAAACTCTCCGAAGAACAACCCTTTTTATAAAGAAAATTGACATACTGAGTGAAAAAAGTATTTAGGCTTAGGCCTCAACTTAATGAGACAAACTAATTCTGAAACTGCATGACAGTAGCTCTCCAACGGATATTTCGAAAGGTGGTTCACTGAAATGATAATTCAGTTTCCCGATTTGAAGTTAAACCGCACGAATCAGATACATTGAAAGGACAGAATTAGACTGCTAAACAAATCCGGTCCTACCACACAGAAAGCGTATTCTCCCGACTTCAATATACTTTTGTCAATTTTATCAAGTTTTCCACTTTCGGTATAGCTTCCAATGGTGGTTGTCGTTCTCTTTTCAAATGCTTTCTCAACCCTCTTTCAGCCTTTTGTACAATCCAGACACGATGGATCTCATTGCAGGCTCTCTGTAACATCCGGCAGCAGAAACGTCTTTCGTTGCTTACAAAAGAACGCGTATCCCACATTTATAAATAATTTGTCGCGAAATTTGGCACAGTTGTCAGTGATCTCCAGCCAGCACGATCTTTCGCTAGCTGCCTCCATTTGCGCACTTCAAGTTGGTTGAGGTCCTACTCCTCTTGTGTACGCCACCTTAGCCTAGGCCGTCCTCTGTTGCGTTGTCCCAATAGCTCAGATTCGAAGACTTTTCGGGCCGGAGCAGTGGTGTCCATGCGCTCTACATGGCCTTGCCATCTTAAGCGTTGTATCCGAAGACGCTTGACCAGTCGCATGTTACTGTACAGCCCATGGAGCTAGTCGTTAAATTTTCTCCTCCAGACGCGATCAACGCAAACAGGACCAAATATCGCACGCGAAACGCTTCCCACGAAAAGACTAACGTCTTCCTTATCCACTTTTAGTAACATCCAGGCTTCTGCGCTATAAAGTAGGATTGGGATGATCATGCTGTTATTAAAGCAAGCTTAGACCTTTAAGAGAGAGGGGGAGAGCTTTATTACTCTTTCTTACCACTTGGGCCCAAAGAAACAGCGATCAGTGACCATTATGTCATCTTACAAAATCAAATTCCCCAGCAGATCAATTTGCTGTACGATAAAATCTCCAGGTTCATATTTCTGGTGTTAAAATTTTGGAGGACAAAAAGGTTTCTGTTTGTTTGCAATAATGGCTGGAAGCTCACAGCCAATAAGCCAAGTGGCAAGTCTAAGGCGAAGTACTTCCTACTCCTTTTAGGAAGTTTAAATTATTGTTGCAAAAACAAAAATCTGACGGCTTGTTCTTCAAGCTATCTGTAGTGATGGGATGCACCGAAAACATTTTGCTCCTTTTTTGTTATCCAAGAATGTAACCGACGTGGGTCAGTAAGTTCAAGTCGATGTATGACACTTTTCTGACCTATACCGCTTTCGGGTTGGTGACTTAGGAAACATCATGCGAAATTCTCTAATTCTCTATCTCTCATTTTGGAGTCGGACGTAGAAAGTCGGTCATTTTCAATTCCGAAGGAACAATAGGATGCACAAGAAGAGTGATTACTTCATAAGCTATTCCCTGATTTCTAGGTGATGTAGCCGCACTACGCTCAATTCAATTTATGCACAAATCACAAGTAGTATCCAACTCTGATTATATGGAACGAAGTGGAGAAGAGATTTCAATTTATTTTCACCATGAATTGCACAAAAAAGGACTGCAAAGTCAGTTACATTGCTGAAAAAATAAGTACACCCAATAAAACCACTTTATCCACATTTTCGGTCGGCTGTTGATATTTGTTCCCACCCACATGCGCTTTGACGAAAGACTGCCAATCCGTAAACGACCAAACTCATTCACCATATTTCTGTTTTCGTTTAAACATCCGCACTCTACCGTAGCACCACCCACAACATAAAAATCGTCGCACCACCGCTATCACACGTATAAGTCGCTTTTATTTCGCATCCACTCACAACTAACATAAGTCGAATTTTACCGGGACTCCATTGGGATTTCAACGCGGCAGCGAAATCCAATTTACGTATCCCAACGTTTGTCACACTTTGTCAAACCTTTGAAAAGCACCATCAACCGTCGCCCAAGCAAGGAAAAAAACGATTAATTCCCTTCTCTCTATTACCTTTTTCTTTCTTAAACTTCTTCAATTCCCACAACACACAGTCATACGTCCGATACAGTAGCGACCTTCAGATTGCGTACTCAAAGGTAGGTAAAGCAAATCAACCGACACGAAATATGAAACCCTGTCCGCAGGTAAACCAGGTAACAAATTTGCGTGTTTGTGATTGATTTACGATTAACTAGACAGCTATCGTAGTGTCGAATGACAATTTAAATGACTTCCACACACACACAATCCACACTGTAGAGAATGCCTGTAGTGTCGCACACTGCGGATATGAAGCACAACTAACTGGAAATTAACTGCTCGATGCACTGATGGAATGACCGGCAATTTACTTAAGAACTCACTAGTTATTCTTGCTTTAATGTAGCTGCTCCATGCCTATCCATCCATTCTTCCATTCAAAACTCCTTCATGCTCTGATCGACTCTCTCCAAACCCACTCGTCATTACGAAAGGAAAAACATTACCCCACCCCCCTCCACCCACCCTTCAACCCATGGCTTCTTCACCCAACCCAAGCCCATTCAAACCTCAATGCTATTATTGTTTCGTTAACACATAGATGTCGTTGAGTTTCATGTTTAAACTGTTTCACTAAAAAAAAAATATTAAGCCAACTCACAAAAAAAAAAAAAAATGCAAAATAAGACCCAAGTACATTGCAGCTCTTACTCAACAATCTAATGGTAAACCAGTCCTCCATGTTCTTTCAGTACTCCATCAACCTGGCCGACGAGGCGCGCGACAATCACGCGCAGCAGATCGAGCGGGCCGAGATCGCCAACCTGGTGCGGAGTCGAATGGAGTCGCTCAATCTGCCAACAATCGACTACGATGACGTCAGTGAGAAGAGGAATCATCTATCGTATGTGATTATAAACCCAAGCTGTGATCTTAAATTAGAGGAGGGAGACATTATGTAAGATTACTTTCGATTCGATTTTTGAATGATGCGAGAGATCGAGTTAACGTTAAACGATCACGATGACCGATGACAGCATTTTGACTATTGTCTGGGGACAGTCATACTTTGGTGTGTAATATTACAACAGCCTAGAGGAACTGGCTGATAAAGAGTTGATAGGACAGGTACTTTATTCTTAACGGATTCTTGAGGAGCAGGACCTCTATTCACGTGTAAATTAGATGCTAAGGGCTTAACCGCCTAAGCTTAACATAACGAAATGACTTGAAAGCAGAAACAAATTGTATCTTATGCTCTTGTGACAACGTTTCCTTTTTTGTGTAAGAGGGACATCATTTTTTTCCACCTCTTCGTTGAGCAGTCAGCAAGACAGTATTCAGATTAAAATGGTCGTGGCCAAGATATCTGGATCTCGGCCATGTCTGTAAGAAATAAAGAACACACTCATGAAGATTTGCTGTACGGAATAGCGGTGAAGAATGCAATACAGTGAACTCTCTCTTAAGTAAACAGTTGACAGGAAGGTATTTTTGGTCGCATAAAAGTGTAAAAAGTCTAAAGTCTAAGAGGATATCAAAAATAAAAACCTGTCACAACATACAGTGATTCTCAGAACTGACAAACTCAAGATGTCACTTCTGTTAAAAAAAAGTATGCATTTCTCCAAAAATATGTAAACATAAATTTACTGAACTTAGGTGTTAAACGCAAATATACTTAATTAGGAATCAGGAACCATGAAAAGTATCATTTGATCAATTTTGTGAGTTCAACTTCCTTTGAGGAAGGAAGGCCTTCTGGCTAGGCTATGTAGAGCATATGGACACCGCTGCTCCGGCCAGAAAATTTTTCGAATCTGAGCCATTGGGACAGTGCAACAGAGGGCGGCCTAGGCTGAGATGTCGCACACAAATAAAGAAGGACCCCAACCAACTTGGAGTGCGCATTTGAAGGCAGCTGGCGAGAGATCGTGCATGTTAGTTGAGGTCAACCCCGTACTGTAGCGCCATTAAAAGAAAAAGAAGAAGTGGCCTCCTTTTGCAAAACGAACAGCTTGCTACTCTTTTCGGCAGATGATTTGACTGGATTTATGAATCACTTGATTCAAAATCACATCCGTAGCACTATTATTACGTATACACATACGGAATCCCTGATGGAGCCACAGTTCATTTGGTGGCGGAATAGCGGCTACCAGACCTGGGTTTTAAGGGAACCTAACGGGTAGTGACAACTTGACCAGAGGCTATATTCTGTTATCACGGGAGGTCAGGGGCCCCTGGAACTTATGTTTCAGCCTGACCGTTTGGTAGGCCCACTTGTGGGAGTATCGTGGTGGCTGTGATTAAATACCCATATCGCGGGCAGAGCCGTTATTAGTGTACCGTGCTGACTGGTCTGGATCAGGTTGTTCACCCTACTGATTCAGGCTAGGCGGTTAAGGGACTTTCCCGGTTCAATGTGGTGTTGCATTCTCACTTGGGTGCTGCAATTTAGAGAGCGGCAGAGGTTTTAGAAAGGCCTCGCTCCATACCAAGGTGGGGTGATTGTCCCTCAAGCATGGTCTTATTTGGTACTTGGGTAACTAAGACTGCGTTATCTAACACTCTTGCGAAAATAGACCCCTTGATATAAACCGTAAGATAGGTGATCACGTAAAACCAAATAACACATCTTCTCGGCATTGAGTTTACTAGTATTAAATACACATCTGAAGGAATTTTATTTCTTTCTCGTTGGCATTCAGTTCATTCAGTTTTTTTTTCTGTCGAGAAATTAACAATCTTTTTATTTTTGTCCCCGATTGTCTGAAAATAGTCTTGACCTCAAATATGTTTTATGGTGCTTAGGTCCAGAGATTATGAATTCCACTACAGAATTTCAAACCCATTACATTTGAGCCATTATTTTGTCCCTATGTTCGTGAGTTTTGTGTCATTAACGCGTTGGAAGGTTACCATATGAAATCTTCCAATTTTCTGCAAATAAGGCTCTAGGCAATCCTAGCCTTAGCTAATCCCACATACATTGGAGCACTCATGCGTTCATCGATTCTCTTTCATATGCCCACTCCCTTGAAAAACATGCACCTCCAAAAGCATACGACTGCTTTCATCCAACTTGGCGTGCTTTAACCAGTCTCCGTGAAAGTTATTTTCCCCTTTTTCTATTCGCGACCATCTGATCCTAATCGGTTTATTAAGGATCAATCTGACCAAATCACCTTAGTGCAGTGTTCTTCTGCTTAGGGAATTATAAATAAAACGAAATATGTGATCAGTTTTGATAGTTACTGGATGTGAACCTGACTAACATGATAACCCGCAAAACTTTCTTTTTCGTCTCAGGCATATAAAGTTTCAAGATCTGAATGAACTAATGTTTTAAAGGTCCTATACAGCGCCTTTTGTTTTAACCCGCTAGGGTTCAAAAATTAGGATTGGTGTTCGACTACACGGTACCTACAGGAAAAAGTGCCTATGTAAGTCACCTAAACATTCCGTCCTTAGTGCATACAATTTTGTACTGTCGCTGAATCCTAAGACATGCATGACACTGTTCGCGCATGACATTTGTTCGCGCATATATTTTAAAGCAATATCTACTGTATATTCCCATCTGAGTGCAAATCTTTTACACTCGTATGTTTACCATTTTCGCACGCACAACTCAGTGCGGTAGGAATGTGTAAGTCAAGCTGCAAGTCAGGTCTTAGTCAGTCCCTACAAGCCTTTGGAAATTGTGAAATCCTGATTTTTGTATTTAGCCTCGTTCTAATAGTTTTCCATCTTTGCCATGAATTCGGCCTGTTATTCCCAGATCGCTTGGATAACATAAGCTTTAACTACTTCAACGGTTTTTGATTGTGGGCATAATATCGATCCTCAGTCATCGCCCAAAAAGAACATCACTTAAAAAATCAAATCGCTGCATCGAGACGCCCAACTGAAGTTCAAAATAGATCACTTCCTTTGGAAATAAGTTTTCAATATATCTCAAAATGGTGGTTAGTGACAGTTAAAGCTTCGTTTTACGAAAGGCATGATACTGATTTTTAGTCAAGACTTCGAGCTAGAAACTGCTGTGAATGTCACAATAACTTAAACTATCAAATGACCCCTCCTACATCACGGATAAAATTAACACCTATTCATGTGTTTTAGTGGGGAAATGACTAACTTTTGACAGATGATAAGAAATGACAGTCATTTCTGGCATTTCAATTTTCATTCGAAATACTGAAACCCTACACCGATTCGGAACTCTTCTCAAAAAATTAAAGTTTCCTTTGAAATTTCTCGCAAAAGCATTTAGTATCAACGACTGTCTGTTACCTCTGTTACCTCTTCAATGTCATCAAAAGGAACATGTTCAATTTCTCGTAAAGAGGAAATCAATAAATGTTCACAACTATGAGTCACAAAGTGTTGCAGACGTTTTCAATTGAGAACTCGAATGTCGTTGGTTTTATGTCGCACGTTCATCATAAATGTTCAAATCGAACAAAGCTCTTGACATAACCGCGTGTGTCGAATTTAATGTCTTCGTCCGCAGCTATAAAACGGCGACATTGGATCAGATAGCACAGAAGTAAGATGAAACTATTAATTTCATTCGAAAATGTGGTTATGTTGTGCGCCAGGTCAAATTCGAACAAAAATAATGACTCCCGTAAAGTGATGGATGATGTTTGGAGAAGAAGTCGTTTTGCGTTGACAGATCGTTAAAGAGTTTCTGTTATCGATGGTGTGTATCCGTTGAAATGAATTTAATTAATAAGTAGACAGCGATTTATCTTTACTGTATGCCAACTAACATAAATGACTTTTCAGTTTAACTGCTTTTTTAATAATGTCTTTTAACAAAATGAAACTTGTGGAATCGCCTTTCATATAAGGCATCGCATTGCCAGACGCATTAAATATTACCAGCGGTGGTGGAAAGGAGGAACAAATTAAATGGATGCTTAAAACTTAAAAAAAAGATTAAAGTATTGTTCAAATAGACGTTGTAGCATATCGCAAATATAAAGGGTGTCCCAACAAGAATGCAAGATTTAAATTTGGCGCCATTCGAATTTTCATTGTTTGACATTTGAACAATTAATATTGTTTGTTAGTAGAAGGTAAAAAGTTAATAAAAATGGAGCGCTACACGAGTACACAACGCATTCTCATTGTGAAATTGTTTTACCAAAATGGTGAAAGTTTTGCGGCTACAGTTCGCAAATTGCGATCAATTTGGGGTTACAATAATGCTCCAAAAGAGTCAACTGTAAAGCGATTAATGGAAAAATTTGCAGAAACTGGGTCTGTAACTGATGTAAAGACAACAACGCGCCTTCGACCAGCTCGATCGACCGAAAATATCGCAGCAGTATGTGATTATGTCGCTCAAACTCCATCCACCTCGACACCGATATCAGCAAATTGGTGTTTCCAAATCCACTATGCAGGAAATTTTGACGAAAGATTTGCACTTCATGCATACAAAGTTCAATTGACTCAGGAACTGAAGCCCGCTGACCATGCACAGCCGTCGACGACTTAAGCCTTAAAAGAGGAAATTGGACGCTGCATTAATGAAATACCGCAGCATTTATGCAAAACGGTCATTAAAAATTTCATTAAAAGATCACGTATGTGCCAGCAAAGCCGCAGTGGCCATCTGGCCGATGTGTTATTCCACAAATAACCTCATCCTGTCTACTTTACGATACAATAAAGAATTCACAATTTTTTTTAAATATCTGCGTTTTATTTAAAATTTAAATCCTGCGTTCTTGTTGTTACACCCTCTATTTGAGTGATTATTTTTTGTTGGACTATTTTCTTTAAAGTCCCTTAAGTGGTCTTCATAAGCTCTTAATTAACCTACATTTCCCCAGCCCTTTTACCCAGAGCAATATCGCCAATATTGGTTAATGATTTGATGTAAACAAAAAACGTGCAGGTGGCTCACGAATTCTGTGGTGGTGGCTCTTCTTTTTCATTAGTGACAGTCAGAAATTTATGTACCAAAATTCAAGGTTGTCGTACATCGGGTTTTTAAGAGCCACTCCTAGGCACCGCACGTGGCTTCCAAAAAGAATAACGTTCATTCTTCCGGATTGCCGATTGGAGGTACGCTACATTTCAAGAAACCACATGGATCATATTCTACATGAAATATTGCGTATAACAAAAATATCGACGTCATCAACGCCACCTTTGTTTACTCAAGACATTAAGCGCAACGGCGAGACCACTTTATCAAAGGTGCATTGCTCAGTGACAGATCAAGACGCATGCAAAAACTGCTACATACCAACGGTTAGGAAATAGTCGAAACATTGAACTTCACTCGGCTAACATGACACAAAGACGAAAAACCTGTCCTTTCACCGGAAAAGTGATGGCGACTTCTTTCTGAAATTCTTCTTTTTCTTCTCCTTTCAATGTCGCTATAGTCTGGGGTAGAGCTGGACCTCAACTAACATGCCCCTCCAGCTAACACCATCTATCGCCAGCTTCCTACAATTATGCACTTGAAGTTGGTTCTTCCTCCACTTGTGTGCACCATCTCAACCTAGGCCGTCCTCGATGGCTCGGATTCTAAAACTTTACGGTCCTGAGCGGTAGTGTCACGCTCTACACGACCTATCCATCTTAAGCATTGTATCCAAAAACGCTTGAACAGGCCAGAAAGTTTGTAGTTGAATCCTCACCTCGTGACGTCATCAACGCATACAGGAACTTTTTCTCTCGAAAAGACAGAGGACTGCTTCATTCGCTATTAGTAATGCCCAAGTTCCTGCGCCGCAAAATAGGATTGGGATGATCAAGCTGTTATAGAAAGCCAGCAAAGTCCTTCAAGAGAGATCTATTACTCAATTGCCTCTTGAGCCCAAAGAACAAAGGTGATTCTGCGTTTGATTTCGGTACTGATGTCGTTTTCCCTGTTCCCGGAGCAGAGGCAGACGAAGTCCTTTACTGCCTCGAAGTTTCTGCTGCTTAGTAGGACTCTGTCCGAGACGTCAATGTTGTGTGTCCTTCCTTGATGAACGTCAAACCCATTTTAGCCGCTTCAGCTTTAATGCCAACAAATGCTCCCAATGTTCGTCCAATTTTGTCAAATAAGTTGGTATAACCTAGCAGTTGAATAGACTTTTGAAAGATCATGCCTTTGGTGTTGACCTGTGAGTTACGCACATTCGTCTTAAGAATGATGTTAAGAAAGTTACATGACAGTGCGTCGCCTTGCCTAAAACCTTTCTGTTGCCAAATTTAAAAAATCACTAACCGATCAGATATTTGACGCAAATGATAAGGTTATCGGCATCATTTAGACCTCCAAAACAGCGCATTTTTCAGGCGGGTTAAGAAAGCTTAATAATTGTTCTGTTTAAGGGCTTATCCGACTGCCCAATGATCAACAAATCAACCGAATTTCGCTGTTGTCTTAATTTAAATAGGTGAACAAATATGTCCGCCACCGGTTATTCATGAAAACGTCTTAGCCGACAGTAGACTACTGTGTGTCTAAGTATTAAAGTTCTGCGTGATAAATTCCTTTAATTCATTAAGGCAGTTCGGCATTTTGAAAACTGAAACAACTCCTTCCTTTCTCAAAAGTTGAGTCTTGAGCCAATTAAATATTTAATCAGCCTACATCAAGAATGCAGAAAAAAATGCTTTTAATTCATGTCGAAACGTAACTTGTCAGAAATTAGCAAGAAATTTCAAAAATATACTGAATCACAGTTGTTTGCACAACTGCACCCCATGATGCCCGCCTTTGAACCGCAGATGCAAGCACTCCCTCGCATCATTCGCCCAGCCATTCCCAATGAACCCACCATTTAACAAAACTAATCAAATGCAAATTATTTTATTTTCTTCTCTTTTCAGCTATTTAGTACGACCATCACCGTTTTCGGCGCAAAAAACCTTCGAACGTCATAACTCTCGACGAAAATCAAACATATCGTTCTGCTCGAACATCAACCTGGGCGCGGCCTGCGGCCCAGGCGGTGTGGGTGGTGCGGGGTCGCGACGTGGTTCCGGCATGGGTTTAAACCCAATGCAAATGCAAAGCGTCCAGACTCTCTCTGGGTATGCATCACCACGTTGCACGCCACCAATTCAAGCAATTAAATCCAATTCTCTTTCTCTACCCGACAGTCCGACTGTGGTGGGCTCAGCACGTGGACGCAGCAATTCCTTACGGGTTGGCAATCATTTTCTTTCTTCCGTTCTCTTTTTTTCTTCATAATTTCAATGTCGTCTCACAATTGTGTAAATTCACTAATCAATGAATTTATTTGTATATGTACTTGTATTGTCACCATGCACACACACATACGATAGACTTGTTTGGACTGCCGAACTGCGAGGACTTGTGATACTCATTTGTTGCGTTTGTTGTCTCCGTTTCAGATCGAGAATGACATTCTCCTGCGACGGTCCAGTTCGCTGCGTCAGGGCCTGCCAAATGTCGGAGTCAGTGGTCGGCGGAAGTCGTCGCTGGAGGAGATCGGCATCAGTCACTTCACCACGCTGATGCAGGCAACGAACCACACGAACCCAATTAAGATAGCACTCAACGGCAGTATAGGCCTGGAGGTAAGTGCAAAATGGCCCTCGCACAGCAAGTGTGCCCACCCGCAATTTAGCCGCTCGTATCTCACTTATCTGGAAAAGAATCAAATCTCGTTACAGGTAACACCACCAGAGGAGCCCACCCCTGTGCTGGGCGTGCCATGCATTGGCGGCGTAAACCCATCGACCCTGGGCGGGTCATCGTTTGGGGGATCATCGCTGGCCATCAACACCGCCGACCTGGGCAACAGCTCCCCGCTGCAGGTGCCGCAGCAGGAGCAATCGCAATCGGCGGCGCCATCACCCCAACACCTCCAGGGCACCATCGTATGATACAACCTAATGTGGGGCCGCAGGCTCCGCTCATCGATGTCGAAGAAGAATAAATGGATTTAATACAATTAACGGCCAAGAACCGGATTCCCGTGATGCGCGCCTGGACGGGAGTAACACAACGACTTATTCGCTTAGTAGAGCTGCTCGCCTGCCGGGTTTACTTTAAGCTTTCCGTTGAGATCGAGTTTTGTTCAATTCTTTCGTTTTTACGTGTGAAATCTAGACATAAGTTTTAGTGTGGATCTCTGTCTCTTGTAAATACTGCAGCTTGTACATACGTGCGCCACACACCCGTCGTAGGTTTTATTCCGTCGAATGATATCGTTTCTGTTCATATGATGCTTTGGAGACTTGTACGCTTGTGTTTTGATTTCACTTGGGTTGCAACCCACATCCGAAAATTAACTCTGTGGTCAAATGTGAGTTTGAGTTTGAGTTAGACGTTATCTTGATCTGAAGGGAGTCAGAAGAGGAATGCACACGATGTCGTGTCATAGTTTATCTACCCATGACGTGTTTGCCTAAAAACTGCCCAAAAGAAAAAAATCGCACAAAATGTAAGCACATTCTGGAAGCTGAAGTGCTTGGCTTCGGAGTAGTTCAAATAGGGCGTGTAAAGTCTTTTAGATACTTGTACTTTTCTACTGAGTAGGTAGGAAGTTTAAGGTGATGGCTTGTTTGCACTTAGACCAAGGAAGGCTCTTATACGAAAGCCGGATATCTGCACTTAGCTTTAATTAACTAATTATTTGACTGGTGTCCTATTGAGCTGATTTAGATGATCATTGAAGAAAGCTTCGAGTAAGTTCTTCCTTTTGGAGGTGCCAGATATTATTCTCCTCCTCATCAACATCAAGGAAGCGTCCACAAAGTCATTAGTGAATGTGCCTAGTTTGTCTTTTTTTTTAATCTATCAGTACAGAGTAATTTTTGTACAGTGCCCATTTTAATTAAGAGAAACGGAGTTCAACTCAGAAAACAAAATTAACCAATTTACAGTGTCATTCATTTTGTGGCTTAGAGTTAGAACTGCTGACATTTGGCACCAACAAAACTCAGCGAACACTTAAGGTATCACAATATTAGTCGAGTTTCTGCCATTTACGGCGATGGCCCACTCAACAATTGAATAACGCATTCGATATAAGATAACACCGTTAATACGTTTTTTTGGCGTCCGAACAAGAGAGAATAAACACCGATTTTTCGAAGAATATTTGCTTCAGTGTTAACGCACTTTTCCCACTCCATGGGTGGAAAAAAAAAACAAATTGCCGCATATGAGGCTCAGAAAAACTGCAAGTGATCGAAGAGGTCCAGATAAAACCACTGTCTTGTGTGTTTAACGGTCGAACGGTGTCGTTGGTCAGTATTTCAATAAAGATGTCAACGACTTGACGGTCACAGTCAATTCGAAGCGGTATAGACGAATGATAACTGAATTCTTTGGCCGACTACTGGAGATCGACGCTTCTTGATTCGAACAAGAGGCAGACACAAGACAGCACGGCACATTATGGTTTGTGTAGTAAAACCAGAAGCTCTTTGGTCTAGAAATTTCGCGCTTTACCAACGTCAATTCTCAACCAAAATTATGCGACTTGACACAATTAAATATTTTTATATGGGCCTACACAAACAGCTGAATTCACGTTAATGATTTCCGAATTCTAGACACGATGAAAAACAATATAACTCAAGTTATGGATAAGATACCCCCTTAATATGCGAAAACATGGCTACGACCTCAAATTAATGACACGTCGCAAATCTTCTTGAGGTTTCCATCTGAATGGTTGCCTTAATCACACTTAGTGGCATAGTCGAAGCTTTACAAACAACTAAAATTTTCTTTCAAAAATGTATCATTTTTGTATTTCACTAAGCTTAACTCTCTAAATCGAAAAATGAATGAACCTATAAATTTCTGTTCTTAACGCATTTTGGGAGTATCCAACTAAATGCAACTCATGAATCAGGCATGACAACAAGAGAACATGAGCTGACAGTACGCCTAATGAAGAAGTGGTTTGCGAAACTTTAATTGATCGATTTTGAAGTCCAACATGTAGTAGGTAAGTGCCTCAACTCAGATCCCCTCCCTGGGCTGAACATATCGCAAAATTTCTTAGCTATTCTGAGGTTCTACAAACACTCCAGAGTACCTGTTGTTTTCGAAAGGCTGCATCATTTGAATTCGGAAATAAGCAATTGGTACCCTTTAGGGACACACTCTGGTACATTGTAGTATGGAAGGCTACACATATTTTTTTTTTTTTTATTTTGATTTCATTTAAATTTAGCACCGATTTCAAATATGCAGTTTAAAATTCATAAAAACCTGAGCTGGGTGGGAGGATACATTTATCAAATTCAAATGTTTGTGATCACAAGGGTTTTTATTTGAAGCTCGATGTTTGAGTTCCTTGTGTACTCATGAAGAGGCAAGATTGTATTGACGTCTTCTATTCAATAATAATAATAATAATAATAATTGAGTGGCACTACAGCCCATAACGGACCAGGGCCTAGCTTCTACAACAACTACTCGTGTTGTGCATGCTATTGTTCTTCACGAGTAGAAGGGACCTACAGTTTTTTGCCGATTCCGAACGGCGAGATTTGAGAAGCTTTCCATAGACAATGAATACTCTTTGAGTGTTGTCAGCAACTCGAAACTCGATTCAGAAGTCTGAAATCCCGACATTAGGAGAATCCCGAAAATATAAAAATTCATAATTTTCTCAAAAATTCAAATAAATTATATTTTCATTATGCAAATGTCGCAACTTCTTCCAATCACACAGCCATAACAATTGGCCGTGTTCCAGATGCAGTATCACTTCAACTACTTCTGTGCTTCGTTCAGGACTTCGTATACTACGTTGTGTTTTTTAGCCTTTCGCGATTTTAGACAATTCGGAATTTTGGCCTTTCGGGTGTGGGGTTTCTCTGTCTTTTAGTTTGCTTCTCAAATTTCAAGAATAATGATCCATCTTGGAAGATCATCTTTGCAAGAAGTCATATAGAACGCAGAAGGTCATATAGCTTAATGGATGGTCAGGCTAAAAAAAATACATAAATCGTTCTATTTGGTTGCACCAGAAAACGCAATAATTTGTTGAGGTTCTTCTCAATGTAGTTGGAAATACCTTGCTAGTTAGAGCATTCATGCCTTCAGACCTAAAAAAAATTCTAAATATGTCCACAAAAGCTGCATCTACTAATTTTTGGTAAAGACGCCAGCTGAATGTATAACTGACGTTAACTGAAGGAATTTCTGTCTATTGATTGCTTCTTTGCGTAGTATGAAATCCTTGGCCACCGTTGAGGAGAGTTTTTGTACCGTTTTTGTGATTTTGCTTTCGTAAGCTCTCTTTGGTTAGCATGCCGAAAGCGTGAAGAAAGTTTGGATGGCTTTCTACCCCTTGAAACCCTCCAACATGGCCGCTAAAAGAATTTGGTATATGTGCAAATTTAAGTACATTCGACTATTTTTTTTGTTATTTGCTTGTCTGAAGTAGGGCCTTCGGAAACGACCACCAAGTCAGAACAATGTGTATTCTTACAAACAGTATTAAAACCATCAATACCTTTTCGGAATTGGAATAAAGGTAAATCCCTTTGCTTTCTACATTTGCTTTTACTTTGATCTATTGCTTGCTTTCGTGTATTTTATTTTCAACGCGATACAATGCAAAAGCGTGTGTTTTGACTAGTCTGAAACACGACGCTAATATGTTCTTCAGACAGTGATTAGTGGCACATGCCCACGCAAAACTACTTTTCAAGCTTTTGAACTCAATTAATTAACTTTAGAATAACCTATTTGAACTCGACTTTTTATTGATAAATTAGTCAAGCGTTCACTTAAATTATATTTGCCCTGGTACAGCTTTCTCCAAATGCACTTTAAGTTGACATTTTCTCAGAACTCACTAAATCATCTTTCACATTGTACAAGTCTCGAAGGAATTAAATTTTAATTGTAAACTTTGTAAGATAAAACATATATAAGAAAAAAATCGAATTTTTTGTAAGTGAATGTGATTTTGCCTTCCCTCGGTTGCGCATTTTTATTCTCTTCTTCTTTTGAATTTTCTTTGTAAAAACCAACCACTAGTGATTCCTCCATCAGCGAGGGAACACTAGACAATTATAAAAACAAAGTGTTTTTGGGAACAAATTCGTAGTTTTCTATTGCATTGTAAAACAGAATTTAGCAGAATTTAGCAGTTAATTAAAGGGAAGCCTATTTAAATAGTCACACAAATCAAGCAAATCTAAGAAACAAAAAATAAAACACCGTACATGTAGATAGCGTAAGACTGTAAATACATAACGAATAAGAAATTCATTCTGATTCAGTCTTTTGTTTGTTATGTGTATGATTTTATTCTTTCTCTCTTATGCGCACGCAGTGAAAACATGACTTTAAATTTGTACATACGTCTGTAACCATGTTTGGTGCGCTATGCTAAGTCAAAGCTCAAAAGAAGGTTTACATTTGTACATAAGATTGTTTAAGGAAAAAAAAATACAATTTAGGAAATCGTTAAGAAATTTTTAAATGAAACTAAACATTGAAAACGATGATGAAGTAGATTTAGATTTTTCGAAATAATATAAATCAGCGAGTGAAATAACCCCATCGAACGATGACGGGATGGTTTACTTCGCATTGATTAAATTTTTTTGAGTTTGTCGAAAATTTCTGAATTTATTTTCTAGGAATGTAGGATTTTTATTTTCAACTATTGAAACTAGAGGAAAACAAAAACAAACAAACAAACGCTTTGGTATACTATGAACGCTTTACAAACATTAATTCTAGTTAATGATGAAGATATAGATATTAAGAATGAAATTGTAAAAAAATACAGAATATGAAATCAGAAAACAATGAAATCTTGATGACGGCAGAGATTTTAGTGAAATTATGTAGAGCAAGTGTCAGCAGATTGCAGTCAGTAGTCAATTAATTTTTATTTCTGTTTAATTCTGTTTTCCCAAACTTCAACTGAAAGTGAGCTCATAGTTCGAGAAAAAATGGGAGTATCATGAACGGTTTGATCTGGAAAATTCAATCAGGCGTCTATAGATGTAAAATTTTGTCCACACTACTATCCTCTAGAAAACCTAGAGGTACAAAACTTCAAAATGGAAAAAAGAACAGATGATTGTTTGAAATTTACATTTACCTTATTATTATCTTTCGAAATTTTATGGAAATGACATGATTTCTAGTATATGACCACCGTGGCTGTCTAAAACATCTAATCTGGAGGTCCAATTTTTGTTGAATTTTTCAACACTTGTACCCACTGGTCAGTTATAATGTAGCGAATGTTGCCCTCCAAGTGATCAATCGTTTCGAAATTATCAGAGTGGGCTAGCTTCTTCAAATATTCCCACAGAAAATTTCAAGCCGTGTTATGTCGCACGATCTTGGAGACCAATTCGTAACGTGAAACTAAGCGGTTAGCAAACATTTTCTTCAATAAATCACTTATGGCACGAGGTGAGTAACATGATGCACCATCTTGTTAAAGCCCCACCTCCTACACATCATGGTTTTTCAATTGATCCACGGAAAACGTCAGTTATCATGGTTCTATCGCGGTCACCAATGTCTGTAACATTCTGGCCAGCATCGTTTTTAAAGAAGTACTGAACAATTATTCCACCAACCCATAAATCGCACCAAGCATTCGGTTTTTGTGGATGAAACAGTGTTTCAAAAAAAAAATTGAGGACTGTCTTCACTTCAAATACGAATCTTTTGCTTATAGATTTATCCATTCAACCAAAAAGTGAACTTTTTCACTAATTAGAAGAGAATTGTAGTCGGCACGTATTTCGAACAGAACCATGATTTTCAAACAATTTGGAAACATTTTCAGGTGTCAGTCTTTGCAAGTAGAAACGCCAAGCTAAGCTAAAAGAAAATCGCTTGACAACTGCCAAATGGCCGCCAGTAAAAAAAGTGTTGCAAACGTAAAATTCCTACCTCTAAAAAAACCCACACAGCATCAAGAGCGACCGCACATTCCATTTTGTGCATGCCGCTCAGAAAACTCTTAGAAAAGTGTGTGCTATATTTTATGTTGAAATATTTAAAATTAAAAAAAAAAACAAATTCAAATTAAAATTAAAAATTATAATTTTTTTTAAACATTTTCCATCGATGGCCGCTATTTGTTCCCATTTTCCAGCAAAAATCCTTTGTTTTCAGACTTTCAGATATCATTTCCAAAAACTTGTAATCATCTGTGAAGCTATCTAGTTTTAGTCTCTATCATGAAATGAAGGGAAACTACAGATAACCCAGGCATTCGTCGTCAGCATTGTGGACAAATTATAATCAAACCTAGTGATATTTGTTTCAATCGATGAGTAGGACAGAACTGTCCATTTCTGCGTAACAAAGAATGTTTGACAAGCTGCGCAGCACGTAGTCGATCATTGTCATTGCAAGACCACTTTCTAGTTTTTTTCTTTCATAGTGCCTGCTTGTTTTTATCAATTGCATTCAGTACCCGGTCAGTTTTTTCTCCAAATAAGGAGAATAGTGTAGTTAACGTTTAAAGTTTAATTCTTTGCACTACTTTTATTGACCCCTCATTACGCAATAAAATAAAATTAAGTAAGGGTTGCTATTGTGGCCGTTGAGGGCAATGGTTCCCTAGTTACGGCAACCTCAAGTGTTTCTCGGCTTCAATTCGTAACATTTTTTAGAGGATTTCAATCGCTTTTAAGCAAAGGAATAAGTAGAAGAAAACTTTTGCGAATTTTGAAATATTCTTCAATCCAAGTAGTCTCCGAATCAGTTTCCAAGAACCGTTCTCGATAGCTCTTCGTCACTTTCAGCATCCTCAGTAACAGTAACCGCAAGAATGTTCCTCCAAATTTCAAATATTCGTTCCCAAGCTGCATGTAAATAGTTTGGTGGGTATGTAGGGGTACATTGACATTCTACAACGCTCCTGGTGAGTCACAAATAAAATCTGGAGTGGATTTGAGTCTAGGTGTCTTTTCTTACCCATATTTCGGCTGTGATATTGACAGAATTTTGGGGTATTGTGTGCGTCTCGCTTTAAATATGTCATTGCCAGACTTGCATTATTTGCAGCCAACTTCTCCTTAAATATGATTCAGAAAATAAGAAATTAAAAGCGAGACGCCATAAATGCAAAAGGACAGGACAGGTTTGGAAGATTCATTACACGTGAGTTTTACAAAATTCTTTTCCACCGAATCAAATGGATAATTGAAAGTTTTGGCTGTTAAATAAAAGGCACACCAATTTGCTGTCTTGTAAAATACGAACCATATCGTAAGATTGGATTTGTATCCTTTCAAAGATACAGATTTCTTTGATTGATACTACAGTCTGCTGGGAACTAGGAAGTTGTCTCTTCCACCAGCATTCGTTCCGCGCTTAATTTTCTTCTCTCATGAGTTTAGAGGACGTCCACACTCCACCCATTCATGTACTGTGTTGCTATTTTGACGCAGAAATAAGCTTCCACCCGGAAACGCTGAAAACTATATTTTCTGCTTCCACCTCTGAGCGCCAATGGCTCAATGCTCAAAAAGAAGGCGTGAACCATCACTGTGTCTAACTCATGTGTATTTTTCCTAAGCTTATGGTACCTTTAAACCCAAAAGAACAGTGATGAGGTCGAGTTCGTCTGTTGTTTCTGCTATCCCGGTAGGAAGCCAAAGTTGCCTAAGATCTTCATCACCGCCTTGACCTTGGCCTTGGCATTGATGTTGGGCACCCTTCCATAACAAGAGTATCATTCGTTGAACGTGGTGAACGAGAAAAATGACATCCTGCGAAACACTGTATTTTGTGTCGGGTCTTCCGGACCGTAGAGGAGGCTTATGATTCCACTTGAGGAACACCTTGATCTGACGTTTGATTAACTCAATTTCGTATTTATCTCGTCTCTAAGGCGATTTTTCCGTATATCCAAGACAGCCAGTGGACGACCCACATGATGGTCCGACTTATGCCCATCCTATGCCTACATGCAGGTCATCTCGATTCATCCCCATCCATCTCCTTCCAAAACTTGATTTTCAAAGTCAATTGGAAACAGTTTTCTGAGTTAGGAAATCCTTGAACGATTCCCACAAACATAGATAGCACCACTGTTTTCTTTTTTTTGTTTATCAATTCTCATGCATCTGCTGACAGAAATGTAGTTAATTGTAAAATAAATTTCAAAAGTAAACAATTCCGCTGTAAATACAAAAGAAAACAAAAACTAAAACATACTTTAAGTAGATCCACACACCACATGAACTTAGACTTAGGCATAATTAATAGAAAACTTTTAAGCACTAAAAAACGGAACCACTGTATATAAATGAACGTTAACGACGTATAGCATCAATTGTGTTAATATGTAAAAATACTGCTTATTTATTTTATTTGAATTGAGAAAAACTAAAAAAGAAAGAATTTTTAATTTAACTAGCATTTAAAGAAAAATAATTGAAATTATATATACATAAAGATATATATATATACGTTGTGTAAACTTTACTACTGATCTGACTTTAAAGGCCTTAGAAAAAAATGAGAAGAAAACAAGAATTGAAGGAGAAAAATATTTATTTAACTGTTACGACAAGCAACTAGAAGTCTATAAGAATGTTTGTAAAATTTCGAATCAGTTAAAGGACACAGACGAAATTTAAGATCTTGTTTGCCATTAACTAACACTAGGACGTAGATAAATTGTAGGAGAATGAAATAATTTCACTTCAGTTGAGTTGTTTTTTTTTCTTGGTTTTGATTTTTTTTTTAAACAATTAAGCTTAACAAGAGAAGGAAATTAGAAAATTGATTATTGTGCTATATATAGAAAATATTGAAATTGAATAAACATATAAACACTTTCCTATAATCTGTGATTGTTTTATTTGGGGGATGAAATTCAAGATATCTTTTCGAGGATACTTTCAGTTAAAAGAAAATAGGCGGCGCAAACGTACACAAGTGGCTATGGAAGCCAGAAGAGACTGAAAACTGAAATATTTGAAAAGCAACACCTGGTAGAAGGAGACAGATCTACAACACTTAAGATGGCTAGGCCATGTAGAGCGTATGGACACCACAGCTTAGGCCCGAAAAATCTTCGAATCTAAGCCATTGGGGCAACGCAACAGAGGACGACCTAGGCTAAGGTGGCCTACACAACAGGAGTAGAACCTCAACCGAGTTGAAGTGCGCAACTGAAGGCAGTTAGCGAAAGATCGGGCCGGCTGGAGAGGCATGTTGGTTAAGGCCCAGGTCCACCCCGGACTGTAGCTCCACAAGAGAACAAAAAGAATGCCCAGTTCCTGCCTTGCCCTTTCAAGCATTGTGTTCAAAGGCGTTTAAGCAATCAATCTTGTGGTTGCCGTGGCGTAGTGGGTAATTGGGTCGACCCATACGCCGAATGTCTACGTTCGATTCCCGGACGGGACACCTCGCATTTTCACGGCACCACCTCTTTCGAGTTGCTGACAACACACAAGGAGTATCAATTGTCAACGAAAAAGCTTCCCAAATCACGCCGTTCGGAGTTGGCCCTTCTACTCGTGAAGGAATTATTAACCAATCTTTACCTTTGGGAGACAACATTGCATTTGCCTGGTCAAACTCTCGAAAAGACCAATTGCTTCACATCCCCTTTCAACAACAAAAACAGGTCTATGCATCTGCTCTAGAGATCACTACTGCGATGATTAGTAAGACATAGCCTGGTAAAACACATTCTGCTTAGGCGAGGGTGTAGAGAATATTGACCATCTTGAATTTTTGACCACCCACTACGACGTTCTGCCGAAGATGCCAATTTCGGAACGACTGTTTGTTTTTTGTTTTTAAACTTGAGAAGCGCACAGAAATTTGAGAAAACCGATAACTAAGACCTCTGATGCGTTTGTCCACCTCGACCGGAAGTTGCCATTATGCTAGCGTACAAGAAGCGTTGGAAGAAAAAATTTCTACGACAGATATACGATCCCATCTGTGTGGGTAGGGTGAATGGGTAAGAAGATGAAATCGCAAACTCTTCTACCTTCCACCTCAATGTGACAACAGTTCCAAAGGTACAGTTCGACGCAGCTAATCTGGTGTACATAGTCAACAGAACGAATGAATGTGCTCCTTGGCATGCAACTAGAGACACCTATCAGTCACAGAAGATGGCAGCTACAAAGTGAATAGAGGTGCGCATCACCAAGAACACGGTCGAATTTGACGGTCAGCTTTGCCTTCATTCTTATTCAGGTTCCATGATCTTATCTGCAATCGTCTTGAAGCCATCTCTAAGCGTCGACACACAAATCAGCGAATCATCAGCCAGAGTTGCAGGTTCTCTATGAGGTAATCGAACTATAATGAAATTCAAGGTCAAGCGAAAGCAAGTTTCGTCAAAATAAAGAACTAGATGAGATTTGCATTTTGCAAAGCCTTGGATGCCATTCTGTGTTTTTGCCCCAAAGCCGTTTTCAATTTCGATAACGACGCCACACCGATTGGAGATCGTCACCGGCCGGTGAGGCCGACATTCGGTCGGCATGAGAGGCTTTCGAGGCACACATCGACGATCTCTCTCTTGCTTACAATCTGGATTGCTTGGTTGATTCCAAGCAGTTGTTGCTCTCTCATTATGCCAGCAACCATTGCTGTTGGGAGCTTTTTGCGTTTGGTTGCAACACGATGTTCGATTTAGACATGTTGGGTCAGCTAAAATTATTTAAGTCATTTCAAAGCGTCTCTTCTGCCGTCTGCCGGTCGATCAGACTTTTGCAATCCGTCCGTCAATGTTTCTAAACGACGACCGCGTGGCCTTAATGAGATTGTATTGTTTGATTGTGTAGCTGCAGCCCTGATACTCTTCTTTCGACCAGAAGCATCGGTCCAACATGATATTCTTGAATGTTTTTCTTATTTTCTTGTGTACCTTCTTCTGAAGTTTATAATCGAACATTCCCCCGATTTTTGCAATCGCATGGAGCAGGATTTAAAGTGGAACTGGTTGAGGCGGTGTCAAGGTCACTGCGAGAAAATGATGTCTTGCCTTGGGCGACTGACATCGACAAGTGGACAGGGAAAGGATGAACGTGACTGCTGATGGATTTGATGTTACACACGGATTGCAATTTCCTCTTCAGTGTTGCGCAATACAAGTCTTTCAACTCAGTACCTTGGCTTGAGCGCATTTTGGAGAGGAGATCAAAACAATATCTTTTGTAACATTTTCTTACCTTCCCCAATGTAAACAGATCAAGTGCGAGTTATCTTCACGCACAGAAGGGTTCGTTTTTCTTTTCAGCTGCTTTCCGGGTGCACTTGTAGTTCAAGTAAGGATTGAGTCATATAATTGGAATACCGCAGATCTAGCCGAGACTCAAATGATGCATGTACATACCCGTGGGGGCTGTAGCATCACCGCACAATGGCGCCAACTTCGCAGGAGAAATTAAAATGTTCTGATTAAAACTGCTACTGTTCAAATTTCAGCAAAGCCCCTTTATTTTGATCGCTTGTGGATTTTAGAAAAGTGAGTGATGTCAGTCGGTAAGACGATTAATACCTGAGACGCACCACAGCCCACAAGAGACCAGAGACTAGCTTCTACAGCAACTACCCGTGCTGTGGGAAGTACGAGATTTGAAAAGCTTTTCATAGACAATTTGAATTCTTTAAGTGATGACAGGAACCCGAAAGTGGTGGTGCCGTAAAAAATGCGAGGTGTTCAGTCCGGGAATCGAACCTAGGCATACCATGACAAGGAAATCGCGCAATGAAATTAAAAAGCACTTGGATACTCTTTTCATTGAATGGTGACCGCCGAATATTAGTATAAGGAGTTTTTACTTAGCCGCTCGTTGGTTTAGGGTGAGCTAGACCTAGATACCCCAAGGGTCATCTTATGTAGGAAAGGATGTAAAAAGGCCTGAGGAAGCTATTTGTTCGATGGTTGCAGAGTTTATTGCCGCCAGGCAGCAAGCGCAAATGTACGACGACTTCAGTACAGTGTCTGTAGCTATTTAAGAGATATTTGAAAGAGTTTCTGCATTCTTTTGTGACCGTCACACAAATATAGATCCAACACACATAAAACTAAACTCCTCGAGAAAGTACTTATCGGACTGACTTCACATAGGTGGTCAGAAGCAAGCAAATTCTTTTCTTTTTGGATACAACCGTGCTAAGTTCCATATAATCAATCCGGGGACATGTGGGGAGTTGCCTGTTTAACTTATGTATGAGCATAACTGTAACCTCTTTCCCGGTATGAGGCTCCAATAAAATATTCAAGAGACATCAATGCGAATTTGGAAAAAAAAATGCACAATCCCTTGAGATAAAATTTAACATTTATTTACAATATAATACACATACAATTAAATAACTAATTAATACCAATTTATCGATCATAGATACAAAATGAAAAAAGTAGGTAGCTCTGCAGATTCTACATAGCACAGCTCCGTCACGTATGAACAACACAAGTACTAACCGATGGCATTTGATGGGACTCATACCAATTATCGTCTAAGCTCAAAATTACACTGAGTCCTTCTCAGGAGTCTATAAGCAGCTGCTGGAAGTTCAAATATACAATTAAATGATGCACTGCTTTCTAGGTATTTTCCCAAATGTGTTGGTTGTTTGAAGAAAAGTTTCAATCTAATATCTTCCGGTGCAGATATTCAAAGAACTTTGTACAGTTGTTTAACGGTGATTGGATTTGTCTGATGATTCGTTGCCCTTTCGACAATTTATGGGAGGAGGTTGCAGAAATCACGGAAATGTAGCTGAAAAGAAAGACATGTAGGAGTTAGTTAAATTGTCAAAATCAGTTGTACATCTAAATTAAAAATTGAATAAAAATAATCATAATGTATATCAAACTTCACCCGAAATTCAAAAAAAAAAATCTTATTCTATGTAGAGGTTCAACTCGAATGACATTCGCTTGTTAATCGACTGATATTCTATTGGTCAGGCTTTTTACAAAAAATTGATTCAGCCTTCTCTGTGGACTAGTTAACGGCGCAGGATTGAGAGAAGAGGGTGCATTTGGTCACAAGATTCCTTGACATTATCATGTTGATTAATTTGTTTCTGAAATGGTTACCCTTCGTCAACCAACAGTTATATCATATGCCCATGAACAGGAAACCTAAAACTTTTTTTCTGGATATTGCAAAGGATACACTGTAGCTAAAGTGCGCGTCTCCAAATCTCCTCTACACAGTAATTGTTGGAAGGAGGCATCCCCAAAATAGACTAAGAAGTAGATATCGATGCAATGCTATCTCCTTGCAACCGATCTGCTTCACAATTAGGAGAAGGTTCTTGCCTCGGATAATGCAAGCGTGCACCACTTTAATTTTTAACAGATTTTATATGCCTCTGGTCCTATGGGATACTGGCTCTTCAGAATGTCAGATTTCGTGATTATGTTCATCTTCTGTTGGAAAAATAAATTTAAAACAATCAGAGTTATTGCTTTGCTTACACAGGGTGGGCCAAGTAGTGTATTTTTTAAATACTGGCTATTTTGATACCGACAGTTCTTCTTTGCTCAAAGTTTTGGCACAAAGTCGGTATCATATCTTTGCGGAAAAAAATAAGTTGCCCCAGCCTCGAAGAATTTTGGAAAAGGTTAAAAACGTATTTCCAAGGTAAAACCCTCGGTGATGGTTTGGGTCGCCATAAACAGGGACGGTCGATCTCCGCGAGTATTTTTGGAATGTCGCATCAAAACTAATGCGACAGTATTCCGAGAAACTGAGCATTGCTTAGTAATGTCAAATGGCCACGCTGTGATTTACCTCTTTTGAACTTTTTTGTGGGAAACCGAAGAGAAGCCATGAACAAAATTCGAGCAGTTAAGGTCAACAACATCTGTAAGCTACATCCTTGGAAAATTGGCGTGAAAGAATGCTCCACTGCGAAATGAGTGGAGTAGGTCCCTTGACTGACGTTGTTTCATTATGAATAATGTATAAATTCATTACCAATAACGCCTTAATACATGGAAAAAAAATAGTATTGTTCATTTGATTGCATTTATAAAAAGCAACTTGAATTTGGCCCACCCTGTATGATCGGAAATTTTATACTGTTGAATCAGTTTTTGCGCGGTCTTGATCGAAAGTAGTGGAAAAGTAAATCTTCAATATTGGTGGTGAGTTGTCTCACTGAATATTTTTAAAAAATTCATGAAATATAAGAGTAGACGCAGTTGTATTAGTATTAATTCAATGAAAGCATGGAATGGCAAAGGACTGTGTGTTGTGACAGTACAACAGCCAACAACAGCAAGTGTTTGGTGCAAGTTCGATGGTATACTAGATAAGTTTAAGAGCCGCTTATTGGTTTGAATGTGCTTGTGTAGTCTACCCGTTTGCAGCAATAGGAGCATTTTAGAGTGTGGGCGCAGTACCCAACCTTTCATTTCCGTATGCCTTAGTGCATATGTTAATCTCACTGTTTCTGCCTCGCTGCAGTTTGTTCCAGAATGGGTTAACCACTGAACGAGGATGAATTTGGTCAAATTTTGTTAGACAGAAATAGATATAAAAAAAACATCAGTATCCTCGTTCACGTTCTAACTGATGGTACGGTCGACGACCATCATAAAGTCCGTGTCCGCTCAATATTTACAATGCGATGCAGAAGAATAAAGAGAACGAGTCAAGAAAAGAAAGAAGGAAAATGCAATTACACACGATTTCGGAAATCCTTACACTGTATACAACTCTGTTCCACTTTTTGCAAAGGCAAGAATAAGACTGACTTAGTTTTCGGACAGGAAATTTTCATAGCCTGGCCTTAATTGGTCGCATAATTTAAAACGGGTCTAACTATTCGCACACACAGATCCTTGCCCTTAGCCTAGATGACGCTGTAGCAACATTTTTATTTTGTTGTCTGAAGAAGTTCCCTATCCTTCATTCCAGATTTAGCCAATGATCTATTAAATTGTTACGCGAATGAGATACAAACGCGCTTATGTCATGTTAGATAATTCGAATCCTCTCTTAGACTAAATTTTACAGCTGTCTGCGATGTTAAAAACTTTCTTGACTCGATTCATGCCCTCTATGAGCTAACTTTGACTGTCCTGTCCTCGATATAAAATTTAGTGTAGACTGACATAATTGTTTAATCTTAACCGTTAACAGCCACCTGCGCTCGGCAACAGTGCCCCTCGATCAAATAATTTTTCTCTGACAGCCTGATACCAATCGAGAGTGGTAATAGAAACTGTAATGATGCCATAAACTACATAGTTCAAACCACTTCGTTAAAGTTATGATATTCAGCAACACCATCGCTCCCATTCCAATGATTCACGGAGCACATTTTGGAGAGGCGACGCAAACGCAACCTCATGGAGTAGAAAATTATTAACTTGCCCTGCCATGAAACTAGTTGCTATGCTAACCACTCAACCACGCATCGATCTCAAAGAAGATGAGGTAACACCGCGCTCCTTACTCAATCTCACAACTAAAATGCATGCATTCAGTACAGGACTACCCCACAAGTGGGCCGCTTTCCAATCAAGATCAAAACTTTTCCTCTAATTGATTGCCAGCACAGCTCACACGTAACATCTTGCCCTCTTACGTTCGAGGTTAAGAGCCAAAAAAAAACTAGTGATGTTTGCCTAACGGTACAGAAACTTACATGAACTGAGCAATAAAAGCAATTATACAGGCGATGTGAAGAAACATTTCGTACTGCAAGAGCTTCCAATTGAATTACACCAGCACTATGCGTCACGTCTTTTACGATCACCTGCGCTGAGGTGGCAGTGGCAGGCAGACAAGTGGAAGTGAACCTTTGATGCAGTTGATGAATTGTGTGTGTGCTTGGTAGGCAGGTCTTTGGGGCAGGCTGTTTTAGTGATCGAACGCTAAGATCCATCATCAATATTTTCGTGAGTCATGTTTTGGCGTTTGGAATGCGCAATGGAACGATCGGGATCTCCTCTTGGTGTGAGACATGGGAGATGAGTGTCGAGAACAGAATTTTAACTGAAAACTTTCATGGGCCCAGTTTGAAATCCACTCATTACGTTATATCCACTGATCCCTCTTCCTCGTGAAAAAGTCGTGCAAAACTATACAGAGTGGCGAATGTGTCCAGTTAAACGAAAAGAGTGCAAAATCGATTTAAAAAAGGACTAAATTGGTCGAAATTACGTTTATAATAATCGTGCATTATGCGAATTCAATGGAAGAGCCTGTACCTGATTTCGGCAAGTTTTTAGATGCGCTGGCGTACGACTTCTTCAATACTATGTGTGGAGAGGATAGTACGGATGGCAGGAGTTAACACGAAAGAAGCACTCTCTTCTACAAATCAGTGCAATTGCTGGGATATGATGATGACATTGATATAAGCGCCCGTTCTCAGCAAGCCGTTGTGGAAGCATTCACGGCTACTAACGAACCGGTGCAACGAGCTGGTCTTGGAGTGAACGAGGATAAAAGGAAATATATGCTGTCGACAAAGAATCGATCTTTCGAACAACATCTCGGTCGGAATGTGACAATTGACAGCTACAACTTTGAGGTTGTTAAGGGACAAACGTGAACTCCACAAACGACACCTTTGTGGTGATTCGGCCCAGAATCGCCCTTGGTAACCGGTGTTATTTTGGTTTTTTAAAACAGCTAGGGTTGAAACTCCTGACTCGAAGGCCTTAGGTTGGTCTATAAGGCGCTAGTCCTACCCGTACTCTTACACGGCAGAGCAGATTCTTGGTTCCTTTGAAAGAAAAAGTCTGCGACGAAGATATGGTCCTTTCTGTGAGGAATGCGAATGCGGGAGAAGACACAACCGCGAACTCTAGGTGCTCTATCAAGATCTGGATGTAGTTCGAAAGGCAAGGGTTCGACGTTTACAGTGGCTCGGCCACATCGAGCGACTGGACAACAATGCTCTAGGTACGATGGTCTTCGAATCCAAGCCTCTGGGTCCAAGAAGAAGAGGAAGGACGAACCTCCGGTATTGAGATCAAGTGATTGCGGACGTTAGAGGGCTTAGTCTTGACAACTGGAAGCAGATAGACCAGGACCGTCAAGAATGGAAGGTAGCTTTAGTCCAAACTCAAACCCTTTATGGGTCGCAGGCCTGATACACACACCCGAAGGTCACCAATACGTCGCACATTGGTAGACCCAAACTTTGTGGCAGAATCCACATCTGGCAGCTTCAATGTAAGACACAGTACAAACTTCGACGGAATGGTGTGTATCCACTCACCGATAATCGTGGCCCAAATATTTAACATATGGGAGGAAACCAAGTCTTCGAATCTGAGCCATTGAGACAACGCAACAGAGGACGACCCAGGATAAGGTGGCGCACACAAGTGGAGAAGGACCTCAACCAACTTGGAGTGCGCAACTGGCGGCAGCTCGCGAAAGATCGTGCTGGCTGGAGAGGCATGTTGGTTGAGGCCCAGGTCCACCCCGGACTGTAGCGCCATAAGAAGAAGAAGAAGAGGAAACCATTACCGAGATCAAAGTGCTGGTGGGTTGATTTGTTTTGTATGGACGTTTGACTGTCTAAATGGACGTGACGACTTGTTGGTGTCTTTGTCCGCATACTGTTGTCTGGTTTTCGTCATCTGTATAATGTATAAAGAGTAAAAACATTTGAAAGTGCAGACTTAGCCCTCCTATCCTAGGTTAAACAGTTTTTTTAACAACTCCAAAATCTACAATCATGCCGAGTTTAAGTCTGTTTCCTTCGTTGTATCTAGGGTGTGGTCCAAATAGGAAATAACAAATTGATGAAGAAACTTTGAAACTACAACTGACAGCCCTACAACTCACTCAGTCATTATAACATCGGCTTTAGGGTAACATTTCTCATTGGCAAGGCTTCAAATTTAAAGCATGGCCTGTGGTCACAACTCCTTAGTCCTCCAATTATTCTAATTGCAAGGAATGTTAAAAATTAAAAAAACCTAATGAAAGAATAAACATGGCGCCCAACGCAATACCTGCTACACAACAAAGAGATCAAAAAGACGTACAACATCATCCATCGTTGCGGCAATTAATTTCTCGCTTTCTTCAAACTCACTCCTGTAACATTCAATTACCTCTTTTGAGGTTTACCCTCCTCCGGCGGTGGCGCTGCGCCCGAGAGGTGATGCAACCATTGATGACCTTGCAGCGTTTTATCTATTCACTTTTACTATTAGTATTACAGCATTTTATCTCAATCCTCTGATTGTCAGATCCACGCTGTAAGCCGTACCTCCGATCCAGTTAGACATGTAAAACGATCAACTTGCCCATAAGCGGCTCAAGACCTGTTTCGTTACGCTGCGCCGAGCACTCGAACCGCAAAAAGTAGGGCAACCGTCTCTCGTCAGTCCCACACCCGGGTTCCGCTCAGCAAGCAGAGGCTCATTGAAGTACGGTAGCCAGCAAGAAGTATGCACCGCACTGCTGTTAACCATTAGTTTTCTTTGTACGCCGTGTGGTGACCTTCTCCGTGGACGTTAGTTGTTCCATTCAATTAAATGGCTTGTTTTTCAATTTTTCGATATCGATGCGCTTGCACGTGTTTTTCCGGTTTTGAAGATGATGGCTCAAGTCTTGCGTGCAATTAAAAATCATCAGAAATAAAAACAAAACAGAAGAAAAAAACAGAAAAGGAATTATTTCGAAAATGCAGCTCGACTGGACTGGTTCCGTTGACAGGGGCATTGAGTGTTACTTCACGTGAAAGAAGACATTCGTTTTGTTTTTTTTTTTTTTTGATCACTTGATGGATACTCTTCGAAATTTAAGACACAAAGAGGGATTACTGTCAAACAGACGCGGTTGTGCTTGACCAAGTCCGCAGGTGGGTATTAAAGGCTAAAGCCTACGCTTTTTGATTTTGTTTACCTCGCGTAAGTGGATTACAAAGTCAAAAAATGACGAGAATGTTCAAACTTGCATACTTCTAGTTGAAAGTCTTCAGTTCCTTAAGTCTGTCTCCTATGCGTACTATTTCAAAATACATTTCAAGGACACTGAAGACTATGTTCTAGCAGTCTAAGTGGATTTTTTGTTCTAAATTTCATGTCTCCATTTAAATCCATTAACATGAAACCAAAACTCATCACAAAAAGCACATTTGTAAAATTCAGAAGTAAATCGTTTACCAGCACCATTCGCTTCAAGTCACGGTGTGTCATTATTATTCATTTCTCTACTTCTCCTGATCTTCTCTTAATGATGAGGTATACTATGAGTGAGTTAGGTTTATGACCAGTGTTCACCAGACTGTGCCCAATTCTGTGCATATATTGGCAGTTCATGGAACTGTTGTTACTCAAGAAAGAAATGCTCTGCAGTATCACTTTATTACATTCAATAATTACGGACTAGGAAGGATTACAATCAAAGTCTTCGCACACGAGTGGGTTGTTTGTTTAATCAGTTGTAGGAGTAAACAATTGTATGCTCTCTTTTAAACGAAATCGTTGGCCGGCATCGAAATTTCAAACGTGAACTCTGTTTTGCGTTGGGCGCCATTTATAGTTTTTCATTGTTCTTTCTTTTAAAAATGTTCACAAGGAGTCAATATTCTGTTAAGTATATTACAAATAATATAAATATGAGTTTGAGGAAAGTTGTCATATTCGTCTTCTTTAAACGAGTGGACCTGGGCCTCAAACAACTAGCTTCTCCAGCTGGAACGATCTTTAACCAGCTGCCTCCAACTTCACAGTCCAAGTAGATTGACGTGATTTTCCACTTGTGTGAGCTCCGAGGGCGTTCTCTATTGCGTTGTCCCACTGGTTTGGAGTGTTAGACTCTTCGTTCTAAAGCTATGTTGTAGTTGCGCTGTACAAAGAGTGGCCATTCTAGACTCGTAGTTCTTCTTAAATAACTCAAATGGCACTATCCTATTGATATAGCCAACCAATCTTCCGTATTCCTCTAACAGACGGGATATGTCAAATTTTATTATCCATCCACCAGTGAGATCCCGAAAAACTATTGAACCCAACAAAAGACGTCCACGAGTGATCAACAAAAGACCACCTCGTCTGCTCAAGATCAGGCTCATCCCCTCCATGAATTCATGATCTAAGGGACTGCTTTACGTTGTGTTAGGTGCGATTCAAGCGACTGATTGCCAACGGGCAACGAGATTTAGGACACATTTGAGTGTTCCCCCAACCTAGAAATAATGTATGCTGGCTTTACAGTGAGCTACGAAAGCCTTTTTACGATCCCCATACTTGAAACCTGGCGGTTCAGAACTATTATGAAAAAAAGTATAAGTGTACACGTAGGTTTTATTATAACCACTCTTGCGTGCGCCTGTATTGTCAAAGAATCACTTCCCCCGGCACTTCTTTCAACTTTCTGCAAGTGCTTCTCAGTCCTAGAAAGTGCGGCATGTTTTCAATTTCTTCCCCGCCTTTACAGCTTCAGCAGTAGACGTAGTGAGGGACGCAAGAACCCAGGAGTATGAGAGATAAAAGGACGAGCTCCATCACCAATTTTTTGAACCGTCTGTAAATATATGTGACAGTGACGTGGTTTCCGGAAGAGAGTCTCAACCCGACCTTTCTGTTATGCTGCTGAGAGTCTCTTCACACAAATGAGGCCAGGGATGTTAGATTGGTGTTTCGTGGAAGCAGATTGAAGTTTCTTCAAATACTGGAGAGACCGTATCTAAGCTCGGTTCATACTCTATTTCGGATTCGAGCTACATTGACCTTGGCTAGAAGACTTTGCAAAAAAGAGGAATTTAATTTAAAAGCTTATCTTCGCAATCGTTTCGGAAGTTTGCAGTACGTCTAGTGCCATTCGTCAGAGGGCTTTGGCGCACAGTAACATTAGTCTAACAACCTAATTTACCCGGAAATCAAAGCAAAATAATGTTACTGAACCTTCTCGAAGCCTTAGAATGAGTTTCCTTAAAACCCAAGACGGTCATTGATTGTAACGCATTTTAAGTTGTGAAGGCCGGGCAATTTTACAGAGCTGCCAGGTATGCGACAAAGCTGACCTTACTTCGGAAACACGGATACCTACTCGTAGGAATACCAGTCGACGCATGAACCCTGAAACAACATGGAAATGCAAACATAAAACATCAAACTATAGATGACCTAAAAATGAAATATAGCCCTCAGTTGACACCAAATGCTCTTGTTTACTACTGTAACAGAAAAGATTTTACACAGGACTGGTTGAAAGTGCATCGCAGTAGTGGTCTCTCTGGATTTATGAAAATCTTTATGGACGAAGCGTAGCCAGTTCACTTGTGGTGATGCCCACTCTCAAAAATTTGTACGCCTTACAAAGCCCCAACTATTCCAAATGCTTTTTCAAGTCCTACATTTTTTCTAAAACATTGACTCCTCTCATAGTTGGCAATACCCACAAGTAAATTGGGCATCAGCTCCATCGTCCGTCATAATCTTCAAAATTAATTGAAAACCACGTTTACAACCTGATGCCCAGAGGAACAAATCTAAGAAACTTACTCCTACCCCCGCCTCCTGTTCTTCTTTCATAGATCCAATAAATCACCACACAATGACGCCTATTAAAAAAAAATGAACCGGCCACGAGAGAGAAAGACTACCCGAGGGGCAGTAAAACATTATACCCTCCTCACAAAAACACCGCCAAGTGTATCCGCGAAGGAAATCTCAAAAAATTATCTCCATCGCACTTCGATGAGTCTCAAAGTGAGCACTCGCAAGTGGGTTTCGTGATAATTTCCAATTCCTCTTTCCCACCTGGCTGCCCGCGCCACCACTCCGCCAGAGACGTGTCCCATCGCCACTTAGATAGCGAACGCGATTACAACTCGTTTTCATTAGGGATTTACAAAATCACACGCTCCTCCGGACTCCGGAGTAAATGTTTCTGTTTCTGTTTGTTCTCCGTCTTCGTCATTCAATTTCTTCGGTTCAAGACTTTAATTGATTGCTTGAGAGGCACATTTCCTGCAAGGTACGAGTATTAATTTGCGCGCGAGTGAGACGCGGCCGCAGCGGCCTAATGATAATGAGCTGCGTCGTGCAATCTGCCGCGGTTAAGATCAAATTGTGTCTAATTGACATTGAATGCTCTAATGAATGTAAACATAAGTTGATTGCTCTCGATAATGAATTAACTTCTCGGAAGCGAGCGTCGGCACAGCTGATTGAGTGGTTCGAACACCGAAGGAGAACGCGCAAAAGTACACAAGTGCCTCCGTTTGGCCGTCGAAGGCCAACCCGAGATATTTGGATAACGCGATGACAGAGTGGTGACTACTCGTCGTGTCCGAAAAGGTAAGGCATTTATGGCACAAGGCCGTCGGAGATAATGACGCGGAATCGCCAAACCACCATCCCCCCAGCGATTCGACCCGGCTTTAATCACCTCCACGGAACTGTGTAGAACTATCGGCAGTGGCTGCTGCCCGAAATGTCAAGACTGACAGGAGAATATAGTAGCTTGTCACGGCCGAATCATTTCACCACCTCGTCCCACGTTCTAGCCTTGTCATAATGCAACGCCATGCGAAATTCAGACCATCCCGCCACCGGCCGCTGAGCCACAAAATTATGCGAGCGTGTCCGGCGAAATGATTTTACGATATACTAGCTCTTAAACGGGTTTTTTGGCGCGTTCAGCTTATCATAAGCTAACTATGAGGAAGTCGACGTTTTACGGCCGAACTGACATACAACTGCTGACGGAATCGTTAATTCGGCGCAGGCAGCCGACCGCAGATGGAAATCGTGGAATAAGATGTAAAACTGTTGAATATTTTGTCTGTCGATTAACAATGCAAAGCCGCCAGCAGAAGCGCTCTCGAATGCTGGAAGTTCGTAAAACAAAAAATATTTGAAGAAATGTGTTTCTGGACAAGGGCTTCTTTCAAAAAGTATTTTGAAATTGGACGGCTAAGATGTTAGAACATAGGGAAGATTGACGTGAATTAGAAAAAAAATTCTTCTACTGGAAGGAAAAGCGGCATGGAAAAGTCTCAAAAAGAAAACGCTCTTCTTCAGTATAAAAAAGCAGAAACCGTTGTATATATGCTAATCCTCATAGGGGAAGACAGACCTGAGAAAACGGAGATGTAAGAAGAGGGATGGGGATAAAAATGTGAAGATAACCCAGCCGCTTGGGTGCACTTAGGTTCAATTAGTGTACAAACGGAAGGGGGTAGGGGAGGTCCAAAGACTCTCCCTAATTGATCGCAGATTTAATTTGGGAAACGTGTCAATTTTTGTTTTACTTAAGCCAACAAAACATGCAATTTAAGAAACACTAGATACATCAGGCCTTGCATCCACCCCAGATTTATTTTATTATTATTATGCATGTGGCAGGGTATTGCATGGGGGCATCATGCCCCCTTATACCTACTTGTCTGCATATTATATATTTTATATATGAAAAACATGGAGTGTGTCACAAGAAAACTGTAGCTCTGAGTACAGGCGTCTTTTTATCTGAAATTTGATTGTTGCTCATATCCCTAGGCGGGATATTAATTTGTAACCTTTTAGGGATAAGACTTTGGCGGTTTTCTTTGTCTGGCTGCAGCACCTACATATTTAAATACATATTCCATCTGTATTGTAGAAAATTGTGGCTTAAGCTACGTGTCCTGTTAGTGCAAATCATACCACCCTTAGGTCAGCTTTATTTACTTCTAGAGCTTCGTTGGCCAATTTCTGCTTTTAAGTGCTTCATACAGCTCCACCTAAGTTTGTCATAGACTTGCAGACTTATATCCCAACTGAGCAACGAGACAAAAGCACAATCATACTAAGCATGAGTATTAACGTTTCTAAGGTAACGTGGTTCAGGATAAATAAATCACTTGATCTCTTGTTGCTTTAATTTATTTTGAAAAGGATCTGATCCGAGCAATAGACACATATTAATTGTTCCCAAACATCACAACATTACTCTGTGTTATCCTGTGGATGCATTAAGAATACATATTTAAGTTTTTAATTTTTTTTTGGTTTGTTTCATTTGGTTTCGTTTTTTAAAAAAAAAGAAAAAAGTTTATGGGCATCAAACCGTCTATCCGTACTAGCCCCAAACTAAAGAAACGGATTCTAAATACTATACAATATGAATTCATATTCCTGGAATTCAAAGGAGATCGCAGTTTGCTATATTCTCTAACAATATCCTTTCAAAGATCTGTCCCACTGTTGGTATACAGTATATATAAAATCGTTGGAGAAGAAGAAAATTAAAGACTTTTTTTATTATGCAGCAGCCCTATATTAACGGGAATTGATGGTGTCCATCGATTAGGATAAAGTGAGTTTAGGATTTCTTCGAAGTTTTCGCCACGGTACATCATCAGCTTGTATGTTACATGGTTTGTCATTATCTGCAGTTCACTTAATGAAGTCATAATTGTGTAATTCATAGCATACAACAATGAAACGAAAGGAGTTCCTTAAGGTTCTGTGTCGAGGCTTATTATTTTTTGTATGTACACTTATGATCAACTTTGGTATATAAATTATCGCCGATGATGTCTAAATCATCAGCCCAACCCTCTAAATTGGGGGACGGAAAACCTGCAAAACCATGGTCGAACTTCAAACTTTTCGGTTATCAATAACAACCTCAAAAACTCAATAAATTCTCCTTAAGTTCACTAAAATGCAAATGTGTGTGATAAGCAAAAATGAGTTAAGTCTAAAGTATGTATAAACAACTCTTTAATATCTTACACCACCAGTGCAAAAACGGAATTATATCCTAGATTTATAATGAGAACATATGGGTAAAGTAAATTTGCGTACAAACATATTGGTCAAGATCCACATGGCTAAGCTGTTTTGCATTCCAATTCTCTTTTACGGCTATGAGACATTGTGCAACTGCAACCTTACATGAGGATTCTTAAGTATATAATTACCCTCAGCAGCTAATTCAGATATTTAAGTCAGTTTTAAATATTAGCGTCCAAGTTATTGAAGTACAAAAGCAATTAAAATGCAAAAACTATTCGATCTATCAAAGCTTTAGAAACAAGTTTAGCAAAGAACGAGTTTCGTTAATTAAGGGTATGGGAAAATGTAAATTATACATTTGCACATAAAAGGCATAACACGGAAAGATATTAAAACCGCGTTTGATGCAGTACTTGGTGCAACTGCTGCAGTATATGTGGCCATTTACAATTAGATAAATGGGTGTAAGCTGTGGTTAAATTTTAGAGGTTCAACCGCAAAAAGCCTCCAGCATTCAGGAACTGAAGCAAAGCATTACGTAATTTCAATTTTGTATAATGAAATGGTGAAGTATTTATGACACTGTGGGATGGAGAAGGACTTTGTCTATCTCAGCTTTGCAGTAAACAGACATTCAATCCAAACCAATCTAATCCAGCGCAAAATTGGACGACGGCGGCCCTGTGCAGTTCCTCAATCATCACAATCTTGCTCTTTGGCACAGAAACCTAATAAACAGTAGACAAGCAAGGTTTTACGGCCTTTGTAAGAGGAAAGTTCAACGTGCAATTTTTTGTTCAATTCAACGAGATGATTCAACGACAAACTCTTTAGGCTCTACGGCTGCAAGTGTCTAGTCAAGCAATTACGGATACAATGCTTATGCCATGCATGTAGATGTAGAGTAGAGTGTGGATAACACAACAGGGAACGTATACAAGTGGAGAATAACCTCAACAAAGTAAGTGCGAACATTAATGGCGGCTGAAGAAAGAGTGTAAAATCTGGGGCGGTTGGGGCCCAGATTGACCCAACACTTTACCGCCACTTGCAGAAGAAGAAGAAATCCTGAGAATTTTATACATATTTACATTGATTCGATTGAGTGCACTGTTTTGTAACTCGGTACATGACTCCGATAAGCGAGCTACAACACGTGCCCATCTTTGTTCAGTCGGTTCGCTGGAAATTAACTCTTGTCTCAGTCTCACAATGCTTTTCCGTGCCTCGCGAGGCTTAAGCATATCGAATTACTTCCTAAGATCCCACATCTTACGTATGTACATGTACATGACATATGAAAGTTTCTGTGCAAATGATGCTAACTAACCTATTGCCCACCTATACCTATGTTACTAAACAAGTAATAATAGTCTTTATGAAAAAAATATATAGTTGGTAAGAAAAACAAAAAATATGTTTACCTTTTAGATGGAACCGGGAAATGAAAAGAAAAAATTCTAAGCTACAAGGTCAAGTCTAATCTTGAAAATTCTTAAGAACCAAAGCCAGTTTCACCAAACACACCGATAAAAAGCAAAAAAAAAAATACTTCACAGATGCTTGGCGCAGCTTTACAGACGAATGTACTTAGCTCAAGGCTGTGTCAAACTTGAACAACTTCAAGTGTGTTTCTAAAGTGTCTGCGAAATGTGTTTACCAAAAGACAGACGCGTGTGGTGACAGAATCTCTGGCCGTACAAGGCGTGGTGTGGTGTAGATCATCAGGAATGGGAAGTTTGAATCTAAAAAAAATTTAATTTTCGATTGTTTGGGAATAGAAATGTGACTGGCGATAGGAAACAAATTATTGTTCTTGCACAAGTGGAAGAGATTTACATTTTACTGCGAATTTCAATTGGGCAAAGTCTTAAAACTTTTTTTAGACTAGACATTGCTTGTATCTCGAGCGTGGTGAAGCCTCGCAAAATAGGATATATTCATGTATAATGAGGTTTGCACCCAAGAGACAATGCAAGAGAATTTGTGGAATTCAGCCTCTCAAAATTCACAGAAGTCCCTACTTAAGGTGGAACTTATAAAAAAATCTTCGTCAAGACTGAAGCAGAATCAACACTTTTAATGCAACAAAACTGCCCAATCATCCTTTAAAATCACAATTCCCTGTCGAACGGATGTGCAGTTGCTAGGGCATTTTGTCGAAAAACACCTCTACTGCAGAACAAAAACCTCTGTTCACATCGAATGCAATTCTAAACTCCTTCCGTTATTAGTAACAACCGTAATTGCGTCGCGAAGGTCTATTAATAGACATTCCTGATACCCGATCATAGAGAGCACCACAAGGGTAGATGATCAACGAAATTTCAGCTCGTTATCTGCGCCCACAAGACACGTGATTGAATTTCCCATCTCGCCTCGTCCTAGATTCTGACTGACCTCCCCGCCTTGATAAGCGCCAACTTATCTGCTACCAGTTCGCATCAAAACACGTTTTAAATGAGATCCCATTCCAGCAGAGAAATCATTATTCACGTAAGTCAAAGTCGAGTTTTAGCAAATACTGGATTTTTGAAAAAGTTCGGTAAAAATTTATTAATTGCGTCTGGCAACGCGTTAAGTTTGCAAAGACCCCTCCATTCATTCCACATTCCCACCGTGGGGCCCTCTAACTCGGAAGTGGAATCAGCGCAAAGTGATTGGCGGTGCAAAACAAAGCCTACGTGCCTCCATGTCCAACCGGAAGAAAATCGCAATTTTGACCTAAGCGATGCCTAGAAAGATCTTTTCTCACAGCCGTTTAATATTTATGTCCCATCAGAGTGTAAAGGTTGCCGTCAGAGATATGCAAAAGAAACAGAAAAAATAAACTGCCCATGAGGCCGCAAATCCAATCGAGACGAATCAACCGGAATTCGAACACCACGCTTGAATTATTTATTCGCGCAACTTTTTCCCGTCAATCAGTAAAGCCGATGAGGGAGTGCCTCTCACACACACACACCCACACCATGCATTAGGTTTGTCGGTACTTACTCTGATTTGCTGCGGTCTCGCGCCTTTCAATTGCTTAAGCTGCATGCAATTCAATCAAGTGGCGCACATCTGGGCATGGATTCAACTCTCTTCGTCTTCACACAAGGTGTCACTTTTTGCAGGTCACTTGTAATTGCGATAATTGGATGCTGCTGCGCAGGTCGTTTTAAAGTTCGGCCGTAACCGCGTTTTTCTGTCAGTTGGCGTTTTTTTAGTTTTTTTTTTGGTCGGTTAGTTACTGTGTTGTGTAATGTCACTAGCTTCCCGTCAGACTATGACACGCGGCGCATACGTTGTTGATGCGGATACGGATCAGACAAACGAAAAAAAAAGAGCGAATGATATTTCAGACACGACTAAGCACGTGATGACACTTTTAATGGTCGGCCGTTGTTGGGACGGGAACAGATCACAATTATATGCTGGATGATCGTACTAATCGACGGATGCGCCGGGGAGGGGGAAGGGGGAGTTGCGTTACGTTATCCTCTTTGGAATCACTTTCTTCTTTCATTTTGTTTCATTTTGCTTGATTTTTGGCTTTCTTACGAACTAACGCTTAAGTTCAATGCGAACGCGGTGAAGAGACGATGCTACGGTTGCCCACCTTCTCACAACACCAGAACATTGTTCGATTAAGACATAGATATTATGTGGCACAGTGAGCCTCGGATAAGTGAACACGGACAGCAGACACTGGACACAGTCGAAGGACCTGTCTTTTGCAGATTGATCTCTCGTTGCACTCGCACACACTGGGGACATCACAAAACTTATCCAAGGTTCACTGCTCACAAATATGACCACAAATCACCAGATACTTCCCTAGCAAACTACACTTACACACTGGCTAAGGATCACATATAAAACTATTGATTAGGGTCATCGATGGAGACGCTTCAGAGAACTCTCTCACCTAGGGATGGGGTTCTCTGGATCAGGATCGAGGCGGTCTTTACCACTGTCTCGGAAATGTCGCTGAAGACGTTGGCCTTTTTCTCGGTAGGCTCCACATTGGTGATGGGTTTCTTGGCGGCTTGTCCATGAGGGGCAGCATCTGGCACGAGTCGGCTCAACAATCCCGCATTACAGCCCCAGGGGAAGGTCCACTTCAGGGACAGCAGAATCTTTATGTATCCGGGAATAATAACGACCTTTTGGTTCGTTTTGATTGCCTTCACGACCCTGTCCGCGACGTCGTTTGGATTCAATGTTGGCACCCATCGGGCGTTCACGTCGTCAAACATTCCTGTCGCCTGAATGAAGAAGGGGCACACACATGTCGTTTCTATGTTCTTGTGCCCAAGGACGTCCAACTCTAGGCGCAGGGCCTCGTCGAATCCGACCACGGCGAATTTGCTGGCGCAATAGTCAACCAGCTTCGTGATGCCCACATGTCCGGCCAGTGATGCAATTGTCACTATGTGTCCGCGATCGTTCTCGATCATCTTTGGCAAGAAGGCCTTAGTGGTCCAAAACGATGCCATCACATTCACGTTGAAGGACCTCTCGATGAGATAGTCGGGGGTGTCCAGGAGCAACTTGCCCGACACCACGCCAGCGTTGTTGATCAACAGGGTCACATCGCCGACTTCGCGACGCACTACATCCGCGGCGCGGTAGACCTCTTCCTTCTTCGAAATGTCCACTACGTAGCCCTTACAGAATCCTCCCATGGCAGTCACAATACTCACGGTCTCCTTGATGCCCTCCTCATTGATATCCCAGATCACTATCTTCGTACCCATTTTGCCGAGTATCTGCGCCAATAGCCTGCCCAATCCATTGCCTCCGCCGGTGATCACCGCGATGTCCGTGCCCAGGTCCTTCTCCGGGTAGCCAAACACTATGTAGTAACAGTCCTGCAGTATGTACCCAATCGAAGCTGCAATGAACCACACGAAGTCCACAAACGTATCCCACGCCGTCAGTATAGTGGGCGCCTCATATTTCTGCTCGGTCTCCGTCGTCTTCCCATTCCCCATCACACCGTTTCCATTTGTCTGCAGCGACATTGTTCCCACTGTCCTTCGCACTCTTGCACTCTTCAAAAATCAAAAAAATCTGAAAATTCCTGACCAACTTGCAACAGTAACCCACTTTGCACGCTTCACTCTCGATGAGTCGGGAACAACTTTTACTTTCTGCGCTCGAAAGATCCAAACGACCAACTCCGGCGCCGATCCAACAAAAACAAAACCCAATCAAAGACTAAATCGCGACTGCTCCGCCGAGTGCTATGTATGTATACAGCCAAGGTTTTGCCTGCAAACTCTGGCCACCACCACTCGCGCCAAACAGTTCACCGCCACCGCTCTGTTCCGTTGCTGCTGTTACTGCCGCTGTTGTTGGTGCTGCTTGTGCTGCTGGTTCGCTGAACGACGACAACGAGACGCTGCCGCTGCCGGGAGATGAATTCAATTTAAAATACCTCCTCTGTGCGCCCCGTAGACTCAGGAGAGCTCATGACTTTGCTCGCTCTTATAAAGTTATTTCGATGAACGATTGCGAGAGGCTCAGAAGCGCCATGTCGATCTCACTCAATCGGCACGTAGAGTAACTCAGCTGTAACATGTGGACTCTGTTTGTGGACCGTGTCGATCGAACCAGATCGATCACCGATACGGGGTCAGGCAAGTGCTTAAGTAACACCACCGGCACTGGTTTGCAGAAGTCCTAGTGCCCTTGATCGGCACTTTAATCAAACACGAGGCGGAGTGGCTCAGGTCAAGCGAAGATCCAAACCGGTTTCGGAGGTGCTAACCCGATCATTTAGTGCTACGATAATTCGCTCGGATTTAAACGACACAATGACATGGGCTTATGGGTGGCATTGGGGCGAGTGGGCAATTAAACGCGGTCTGGGACAACTGTGGCGAGGGGGCGTTGAGTCAGATTAATTTTTATAACAAACAACTTACGTCAGAGGGGGACGCGATTGAGTGAGTGAGTGTTCGTGGAAGGGGACTTTTGATAGATTTTGTAGTCATACCGGCGGCGGTGTCCTCTGGTCTCACTTCAAGTTCATTTGACTGACGTCAGTTTTGAGGTAGTAGTCCCCATTCAGATCACGCATCAAGTAGGATGTGAAACAGAACAACAGCGAATGCGATTTGGCGATCAGAGTGCTTCTGATAAAGATTGGCGTCTTCAGAAGTCGTAATAACTGGATGAATACGAGACAGTTCGGTTGTCGACATTAGATACTGCACAAAAGGCACGTACACACTCAGTTGAGACGTTTGCATTAAGAGATGTATTTCAAATTAATTTGAAACAGCACGAGTGATAGGAATTCAACACCAAAAATTGTATGGTAGACGGGATACTGTATCAACTGTTTGCCTTACTTGGTATTCATTCTTTTGCCTATTTTGTGAAGCTTACGGGGTAGATCTTTGCTTGATACTTTACTGAATGTTGCATTGATATTAAAGGAGGAAGACTTTCTCTTCCTAGTGTGGAGGGGTTGGTTCTCAACCATCAACCATGATAGCTTGCATCGCTTGGCGGTACCTGTCTTGAGTTTGTGTACATCGATCTCTGACTGTCCGACTGTGTGGTTAACTCTAAAGATAGATGTCTTTAAGAAACATCTGACAATCGCCGGTCACAGATTCCATACCAACAACTTGGGATTCGTTTGCCTTAAGACGTTCAAGTGCTTGCTTACGCGGACACCACTGGACGATCACAGTGAGATGTCAATGAGGCGTTTGCTGGCATTAAAGTGAAAGCTGTCAAAATTTGTTCAGCGATGAATGAGGCCAAAACGAAGGGCGCACAAAATCGACGTCTTGGACAGAGCGTCCTAATGGACAAGGGAAACTTTTAGGTAGTCAAGGATTTTATCCAACTTGACCGAGATCAAGAGCAGAACTATTGTTTCAAATTGCTGCTTCTTTGTGTTCAAGAAGCAATTGAGAAACAGCGTCATCTCTCAAAACACCAAGCTTAGTTTACATAACACTCAAATCATCCTCGTCCTGCACTAAGTAACGGAAACATGGACTCTATGGAAAGTAGATGAAGAAGTCCTTGGTCGATTTTAGAGACACATAAGTTCTGCTTGCGATCATAAGTCCACTTTGGGTTGATGGCGTGTAGTGGAGAAGACTTAACCACGAGCGGTACGAGGTGTACTGCGGTATGCAGCTAGTTAAGCGTCTTCAAGTCCACCACCTAAGATGGCTAGGTTATGTAGAGCCTATAGGCACTACAGCTCTAGCCTGAAAAATCTTCGAATCTGAGCCATTGGGACAACGCAACAGAGTATAGCCTAGGTTGAGGTGGCGTGGAAAAGAACCTCAATCAAATAGAGGCAAATGTCGAAAGATCGTACTGGCTGGAGAGGCTTCTTAGTTGAGGACCAGGTCCACCCCGAACTGTAGCACCTTACAAAAAAGAAGAAGAAAAGTCTAGTCAATGGGTTTGACAGTAGTTTGATCTCCGTTCTCATGTTAACTATCCGAATTTTATAAATATTTTTTATCCCACAAGCAAGAAGCATACACAGATGCTATTTTTTGCAGTTCGTTTTTTGGATGATAGATATTAGAATTTTGTTCCCAACCTCACCGGAATCTATCGCGCTCGCATCATAATAATTTGCCGCAGCAAAGTTACCGAAACATTCTCATTGAAAACCCCTTTAGGAAATAACAGATTTAAACTGTACTACGCGTCTAACACTCCACAAGCCGCCGATATATGACGAAACGTCAGCATTATGTCCCCCTAAACTTATTCGCGTAGTCATAAAGTCCATCAAATGTAAACAATCTAAATTGTTAGTCATATAGGATGCCTCCACTCCACCGTCTAATAAAATGTGTCGCAAGCGTTCACTTTGACCCGTTTGTCGAACTAACAAAGCGAATGCGGTTTCATCACCTACAACGTAACTTCGTTTCGACGAATGATTCACCACTCGGTGAGGTTCAGAGTAATGTCGCCTTCCCAAAATGGATACGCAGCCACCTACGGACCCCAAATATAATCGTCACAAAAATCGAGGTCCAAACCAGATTTTCGCTAAGGTTATTAAACTATACGAGTCATTTAGAGCGTCAAATAAACTCAATTAGCGCGTCACTTCAGATGAGTTAGCACCTTCACACCCCTAGCACTTAACACGAATTATTCCCAAACAAGCGAGACTTGTTTACAATGCTCCGACTGCTCCGTCGCCGGATTTGTAGAATGCCGAGCGAATTGAATTAATTCCTAATGTCAATTGAAACACAAGTGATGCTTGCACTCCAGACTTGCAGTGAGGGGGACCTAGTGGGCATTTCAAGCTGCAGCCAGTTTAGCTCGGCAACTGCCAACGATTTGCATGCAATAAGGTTTAAATCATGCCGGAGACATCGGATGAAGTTACCTCGTGACTTCGGCAGCCCCACCTACCTTGAACCTCAGTCCGTCATTCGAAGAACCGTGAAGGCGGCTCCGTTTGTAAGTGCGACTATTCCCTAGCGCACACTGCATTTGCAACTGCAAGCAGCAATAAAAGTCACGCTGCACGTATGACACTCGAACCTGGGTGAAGGGCGCACCACAGACTACGCTCGCTGAATGCTTAACTCACGTCAATCTCACGCGCTGCGGCCGATTCGGCAGCAAAACCTAGCCCACCGAAGAAGAACACTGCTGACTTGCCCGTCCGATGACACACTCAAGAATTTTATTGCCTTGAAAGTCAAGCTGGAAGTTGAGCCAGGAGGCGCCCAATGCCCTGGCAGGTGATATAGAGATACCCAAGACGGGGCACTGAATAAATTAATGTTACGCAACGCGGCGTATGCGTGGAGTGAGTTAAATAAATGCAAATTAAGTCATCGGCATAATTCGCCAAACGCCGAAGCCAATGTGCCAACAAACGCCAACACTCCGCGCTGCCGCCGTATGGCAGCTGTGAGTATGCTGAAATTGTCTCTCTATTTGCAGAAACACACGACGAAACATTTTTATGACGATGCCAAGCGTCGTCGTCGGGAGGACTGCCACCACCGCCGGGCCACGTTCGGAATGTATCAGTCAATATGTGCGCGACTGTGCAAACGTTTCGCAGCAAAAATGTTTCATCTCGTCCAAGTGATAAATGGCTCAATGACAAACTAACAATTTACTACTGTGTTTGCATGCATCACTCAGGCTCGCGTTCGCCATGCAAATTGGCGGGGCAAAAAATCTCCGTGAATATGCAAGTCAGTGGGTTGTCAATTGACCCACTCGCTGTGTTGTACCACTTTATAATTAAACTTGGTTTTATTTTTCTTCTCTTGGATTTACCACTCTGGCAATGACGGGGCCTGTCACTGTGGCAGCGATCTGCTTCGATTGCGGAGTGGAGGTCGCGAATAAGATTCCCAAGCTGAGTGTGACCTTCTCACTTCCGACGAACAATGGAGTGGAAGCCGTGTTTGCGTTGCAAGGTCGCGTCGAAAAAATTACTTCAGAGGTTGACAATGCACTAATTTTTAGATTTTTATTTTCACAAGCCTCATTACGGGAGGGTCGCCACAACATTTTGAGGTAATTCTTTATTTTGAGCTGCAGCAAATCTTCATGTTAGTAATTTGCACCTTCTCAGAGTTCCGCGTGTCAGTCACTCAATTGTCTTCCCTCGATGAAGCTGTTGTATCTTGACCACATACCTGCAGATGCGATGGACGCAAGTTAACATTTTGAATAATGGCGCTGACCTTGTCGGCTGATGAGTCAAATACAATTAAGTTAGCTACAGCAATTCACACTTAAAAACACGCATAAACTGCCACAAAATATTCGTGCAAAAGTTGGATAAGATCTCGGACATAACTTCAAGAATCCGTTTTGCCTGAACACAGAAGGGATTGTGAAGCACTTTATGCCTCTTCAAATCGAAACTGTATCTGTCCTCGTTGCGGACTAGTCTCATACTCAATCTTAGTGAATTCAATTTACACAAAGTTTAAAGTCACGCTTCAGGCGATGGAAAATTTGCAAGAAACTTCATCAGAAACCCCAAAAAAATACCCAAGAAAGTGTCATCTGCCTGCGACGCAATCACATCTCCTCGCCACGATTCCATCTGCAAAGTCATTCGAGTGTGAGACCCGCCATGAAGAGAGTCATCAGCATTACAATTTCCTAGATGTTCGCTTTGCTCGCACCCAACGTCAAGCGGCCCTCCCCTCCAAAGCCATCGTGACGTGCACGATTCAATAAAAATTCATTAGGGCGCCTATATTCAGTCTCATAGCGCCATAAAAAGATGGATGGACGTGATGCCGGGGCACTGCAGCTTCTGAATTCAGCATGCGTTCGGAGTTTATTCAAATTGTCCCTGCGTGCTGGTCAGTCACCCCGCAGTAATGGCTTCGCTTCAAAGCGTGGCACTTCTCCCCGCGGCATCTAACATGCAAATGTATGCGCGCATTAGCTTTGCATTGTGAATCCCGAGCTATTATGGCTTTTATCCGCGCTCAGGGTTAAGCGGCTCTTGAGCACATTTCAAGGCGAGTCGCAATCGCGTCTTCTCGGCTGCACCTTTCCACCGAACTTCCGAGGCGCGCCGCCTCAACAGTCGGAAGTGCAAACAAAAAACCTAGCAAAATCTATTCTTAAGACCCCCAGGCAAGGTTTCACATACAATGCCCTCCCTCCACTCACTCGTATTATATAATGCCAGCGGCTTACGTCAGGCGGCAGTAGAAAAACAGATTAATCACCTTTGCTGCGGGGGTAATTAACTGAGTTTTTTTTCTTCCAGCCGCACTCGTGTCATTAGTCAAGTCCTGCTCGCATCGGCAGTGCAATATTTCAGCTCTCGCTCGATGCGCCCGCCTCTGCAGAGACGGCAGTTAAGTGGGAATAAATTAACGCTTGCTGGTGAGCATTCAATAGATTCGGCGCTGGTTGCTAAATTGCAGGTTTTCTACAAGTAGATTTCCGTTTATGATGATATCTTGCAGCTAATCGCTTCTTCCCAGACAGGGCCTTCGATTTTATCGGTTCATTGCTACTAAGTCGCTTCAAATTCTTGTGACATTCACTTTCAAGAACTACGAGTTCTCCACCAGACTGGGGTAGAATTTCAGGAAACACTTCTTGGATCGTATTTGTTCGCGCTTTAGGTGTCTAGATTTTATCGGATAGAACCTTGATAAAATGAGTTTTTTTTCTTCCTATGCATAGACGATGAAAGAAGTGGGAGTTGATTTTTGTGCAGAGACGGATGCTAGGTGGCGTCGTTTCAGGTTTTTTATTTAAATGAACATAAATTGCCACCATTACTTTTGAAGCAAATTTATTGGATTTTCACAAACGTGTGTCTTTAGAGGGATGGACTTAATGGATCTGTTTGTATATCAACCGGGACCGAAGGTCATTTATAAACCATAAAATATAATTTATAGTCTAACAGTAAACAAAATACAATAACATAAAAGATTAGTGAAAGCAAGTCTTTTCGAGACGTGAAGTCCTTAATTGCATTTTCGCAACAGCTGATAGACAACTACGGGTATATCTAAGGCCGGAGAATTTATCACACAAAAGATACAATAATTGTGGGATAACGAGGATAAACTGAGTAAGTGCGAATTTTGCTTATGTTACATATGAATGATTCTGTTCCTTGTTTTTTAAATCAGCACAAAGAATGAAATTTGGCGAAGTTCATTGTTTCTTTCAGTTCCTTCCTGACCTTAACGACCTCCCCGGAACCTGAAAACTTATATTTATTCTCTCGCGGGACTACCGCTGACTAATAACAGATCACTCAATAACTCCCGGGGCATATAGGGGGCGCACTAACAAAAAAAATGCATATTGAATGAATAACTTTTATATGTTTCGGGACTTATTGAGTGATATTTTACTTCGAGCGGAGAAGCGTTCGAGCGTTCTAAGTTTAAGTCTGTATGTCTAATTTCGTATAATAACCTATTATTTGTACTGGTACATCAATCATGACAAAAGAAAACTTTAAACCCAAGCTACAAACACTGTCGTCTTCTTACCGAACACATTAAAGGAAGCTCCCTGTTCTCTATTTTGTGAACGCAGCCAGGACAAAACGGACGGTGCCCATTTCCCTGAATACATAGATATTCCATGAACCTTGACCAACTACTAATTGCTTAACTTATTCACGTTTTCTTAAATTTATCTAACTTCCAATGCAGCAGATTACCCTAAACGTCTATCTCTTCTTTTGGGCTACGCTGCATTGATGTTCCCCTGTTTCTATACCTTGCCTACCTTCGCTTATCTTAAGCCCCATTCTCGTAAAGTTGTCTAGAGGAAAGATACTAGTGGGTACTATGAAGAACAATAAATGTTGGATTAAGCACTTGCATTGAACATTGTCCATATATAAGTTTGACCCCATACAGCTTATTTTATTTCGCTGTATGAAGACTTTCACTCGCGCAATCTTGGAGAAGGGAATGGTCAGAATCTCAAAATTTCCAAAACTCAGAAAAGCCAAAATACAAAGATTGTGCCTAAAATCCCAAAAAGTCAGAATGCCGAAACACCGAAAATCCTGAAAAGTCTATGTCCCAAATTGCTTAAAATCTCGAAAACTCAAGATCTGGAAAAGGCTAAAATTCCGAAGAGCCCGAAATTCCCAATGTTCCATATTCGAGAAATGCCTTAAACCTAGATAAACCCAAATCCCGAAATGTCTGAAATCCGAAAAAGCCAGATATTCCCAAAAGCAAAAGAAGGATAGGCAAACAATTTCTTAAAGCGAAAAATTTCGAAAACGGATTTTAAGAATTTTGATAGTTAAAATCCAAAATCCCTAAGTGCCTTAAGATCCCATGAAAGCAGATATCCGAAAAGGCCGAAAACCTCAAAAATCAAATCTCGAAATGAAAATAGTCACCAAAAGTCAAAAATCTCAAGAAGTTACAAATCCCAAACACCAAAAATATTAAAATGTTTAAAGTCTAGAAAAACCCAATGCCCAAAATCCTGAATTGCGAAGATTCCGGAATGCTGAGAATAATCTCGAAAAATAAAAATGCCGAAAACCCAAAAATGTTGATATACAAAAGAAAATCCCGAAACGCCCAATAAGGCAGAAATCTCAAAAATTTATTAGTAGAGTAATACAGAAAGCCGAAAATGCGGAAAATACCGAAAATGTGTATTCTCGACACGGCTAAAATCCCTAGAAGACAAAAATATCGAAATGCCTAAGATTAAGAACTCTCAAAATCCAGAAATATCCAAAATCTTGAAAAGTCTAAGTCCTGAGATGCCCTAAGTCTTGAAATGTGTGAAATCTCAAAACGACCAAATCTGAGTTGCCTAAAATCCCGAACAGCCAAAATTCCAAAAGTCAAGGATCCAATGAAAATCTCGAAATGCCTTAAGTCTAAATAATGCCAAATCCTGATATGCATCAGAATCCCATAAAGGCAGAAATCCGAAAACCCCAAAAAGGCAAAATCTCAAAATGTCTTAAATGCCTAAAGTCAAAGTCAAAATCCCAAAATGCGAAATATATCGAAAAGCCAAAATCTCGAAAAGCCTAGAATCTCGAAAAGTCAAGATTCAGAAACGCCATAAATCCCTTAAAGCCAAAAACCAGAAAACCAAACACTACCTAGTAACAGACCACTCAATAAGTCACGGGACATATAGGGGGCGCCAGTAACACGAATTTTTTATTAAAAGTGTCCCATCACTTATTGAGTGATGTGTTACCAAAAATCCGGAAAAGCCAAAATCGTAAAACGCGTAGGATACCGAAATCAGAAAATTTTGGAGTGGTTAGGACATTTCTGGATTTAAAAAGTTTTTGAAATTTTGGCATTTTGGAAGTCTGGTCCTTTCCAGATTTTGGACATTTCGGGTCTTTCCATTTCGGTATTTTGGACTTTCGAGATTTTGTTGATATTTTACCGGTTCAGAGCAGAAACCTATACAAGCCTTCCGAAACATGCTACCTCAATAAATATGTAAAAGAGTAAACTGTGTGTATCTTAAGAATGGGCAGTTGAAAGGAGGTGTTTTGACTTTTTTGGCCAAAATTACTCAAACGCTAGTTTTGCTGACAACTCCCTGCGGTTAAGAGCAATTTTTCAAAGGAACTTTAACCGAAACATCACCATCACCCCCTCAGCATCTCTGTGTCATGTATGCAAGCAATGAAAAAAAAAACTCAGGAAGAAACTTTTCTTGCTTCAGAAGTACTTAAGAAAACTCATCCAAATCACCATCATCGAAGAAAAACAAAAATTGATTTCTTCACTGCACCAACAATCTCTTGATGAGCTGCGCAGTCGGCTGATTCCTCAGCAACGTCGTTAGCGTCTTATGTAACGTTTTTTTCTTACAGTGAAGTTTCATCACAATCAAGCTTAATTTGAACGGATATTCCATATAAATGGCGGTAGACGCAGATAGAAGCTCGCCCATCACGCAGATGCAATTTCGTGTCAGCTTGGAATTCTTCTTTTTCTTCGTCTGAGCAACAAGAAACGCCCGGTGAAAGGCAGAAAAGTGTTTTCCATGTGGCAGAGATTAAAGAAGTTGCACGACTTCAGAATCAAGTTGCCGATGGCGATGGAGTGAGTGTGGCGAGGAAGAGTTTGTTGGGACCTATTAATCATCGCTGTGTACGAAAGTGATCTTCCAACACTAATCTTGATTGCCTAACGATCATGTAACAGCATCATTTGGCACATAGTATGACTAAACAAAGCTGACGAAGCTATGGATGGAAATTGAAGGGAAGGCCACCTTTGAGATTGTACACCTCTCTCACGGGTGACAGTCTGCAGAACCAACGCCTCACTTTGTAATATTAAAGACTGGAACACGAATATCCGACCTTGCCTGAAACACCGACGAAACTTTACACATAGAGATGAGAGTGAAAACTCTTGTAGATTGTACTTTGGCAACAGCATCCATTCAACGTTATGTTGTCATGTTAGATACAGTCACCTTGTTACCTCACTTATCTCCGCATCTGACCCCGGAACCGCTGGTTGACCGATCTTAAAATCTTTCGCACCTCTGCACTGCCGTTGTGGTGGCCGAACTAAAATTATGCTCCGACTAGGTCCACTGTCGCAAAGTGACACGCAAGGCAATCGTCAATTACAACATTTGAGGGGCCACCTAGCCTCTGCAGCCTTTTCGAAACAGTTTTCAGCAACCTTGCCTGCCCCAGAGTCGGTCATCTCGACACACTTGTGTGCCTGTCATAAGTGATCTGACAATTGTGACACACCATTGACATTAACAACACAAGCGCGACAGTTGTAACGATCCTGTTCCTAGTCAATTTGGCATCGTCTGCAGACCCCACTCCCGCTGAGTGGGTCAGATGAAACCAGTCGGCGGAGGTGTTTATTGCGCCTCAACTCGTTTGCGCGACAAGTGTTCTTCGTTGCTGAACTTCACATGCAACCAACTACATGGCTTGGCATGCAACTAGTTTCCCAGCCAGCCTAAGAGTTCGCCTATCGAGCTCGCTCGGTTGGATTGCAACAGAACGCCGCCGTGCTTGGTCTGTGCGCGTACAAGTCGTGTCGGACACAAGATGTGTGAGGCAATGCAATCGGTGCGCCGGTTGGCAATCGTAAGTATTGCTGTTTCCTGTGCATGTAAGGAAAGGCATGTCACGACAGATGATAAAAGTGAATGGCATCGCATCAGCTGTGGGCTGCCTTTATTTGAAGTGCAACCACGGCGGCGCACTGCAATGCGATGAGCTCGCGCTAATTGCCAACACCCGACGCAAAGCGTGTGAAATGTCAAATGTGATGTGAGACGGGAGATGGCAAGGGAATGTGTCTGATGGAATGTTAATCGCGTTTTCCAGACGACTGCATGACTGAGATTGTCGGCACAAGGGATGACACCTGATATGTTACGCAATCCGGTGCAGAGGTACGATGCGGTCGAAAAGGAAAGGGGAATGCAGTGGCATGGTATTCGTTCTTTAGCCAAGTCAAGTAACCAGAACTACAAGTTTGTGATTACCGGGGGATATGTATGAAGGTGGATACGCCCGTGGGGCTTGGTTCTTTGGAACCACTTTCGATTTCCTTGGAGTTTAGATGTGGCATTTTTTTCATGCATTTGCTCTTTGCGTTTCTTTTTCACTGCGCCCCGAAATTGACTAGTCTGCCAACAGGTTGCTTCGTTACATAACCGCTGTTCAATTAATGGGATATGCATATGCGAAAACCGGAAACTCATACGACTCTAGGATCAATTCAAGAATAGAAGACGTTTTTCAAGCTTAATAATTTGATTTATCTTTAACTGGCTGCTTGGCTAGCTGACTGTCTGGTTGGCTGGCTGCCTCCAATTCTAAGAAACACAAAAAAATGTCACTTGAGTTAGAAAATGTTAATTTTGAAAATGTAGACTTAAAGCAAATAATTCTCAAAAAAAATAATTGAGTGGAACTCATAAGGCGCCGGTCAAGCTTCTTCAGCAACTTCTCCTGCTGTGCATGCTATTGTTCCTTCACGAGTAGAGGGGACCTACAATTTATTGCAGACTGCAAATGGCCAATTTTAGAAGCTTTTGCTAGACGATTTGTATTCTCTGACAGTTATCAGCAGCTTTAAAGAGGCGGTGCCTTGAAAGAGTGCCGGATGAACCTTCGGTTTTTAACAACCACGTGTCTCGGGTACTGACGGATTTACTGTTGACAACCAAAAGAACTAACGTGGAATGTGAGGTTCCTTAAAAGACCTCGTGCATTCGAGGAACTCAATGCTTCTAAAAAGCAGATATAACCGCAATCCAGGAAGTGTGATGGAACGGGCCGAGCAGATGGAAAATTAAAATCTACAATCCCTACTACGGCGATTGCTAGATGGACGGTGGGCACCGTTTATTTGGATGTGGACTCAACGTTCGAGACAGACTTCGGCAAAAAGTCATAAGTATTACAAGTATTACACACGCAACCTTATGAAAATCCACATCAAGGCTAAGCTCGGGGAACGTCAGCCTGATATGTTCCAATGTTCCCACAGAGGTGGAGCAGGATAACATCAACAATATTATCCCCTAGAAAGAACATGAGATGAACGCCCTAATGCTATGACACCAAAGTCCTTATAGGAGATCTGAATGCACAGCTTGGTCAGGAGGAAATCGTTGCTAGAATTATCGAAAAACACAAACTGTACAACGCACACTCTCTGTGATAAGATCGCAGTTCCCACGCCCCAACATCCACAAGGGTCGCCTGATTCGTCAACAGTCAAACAGATTGATCACAGACGTTAGACCGTTCTCCACTATTCTTGATATGGGAAAGTTTCGAGAAACCAGCATCAACTCACATCATATCCTTGTTGTATCCAAGGTTAAAATGAGTGTATTGAAAGAAGTGTGATCGCCGTGGCGTAGTGGTGGGTCCGTCGACTGCCACGCAGAAAGTCTGGGTTCGATTTCCGGACGGGACACCTCGCATTTTTTCACGACCCAGTTCGAGTTGCTGACAACATTTAAAGAATATCAATTGTCTGTGAAAAGCTTCTCAAAACTCGCCGGTCGGAGTCGGCAAAAAACTGTAGTTTCCTTCTACTCGTGAAAAAATTGTAGCACGAGTAGTTTATGCAGAAATTAGGCCCTTGTTTCTTGTGGGCTCTGGTGCCACTTTATTATTACATGCAGACATATGGGAGGCCTACAATTGAATGCTGCACCGAACGACGAGAGCTGTTCGTGAGCCCTATGGACAAAAGAAAAGGAAAGAAAACCGGCTTTGGAGAAGGAAAACGAAAGATAATGAAAACGGCGCCGTCGATGGAGTGGTGTTACAGCAGGAAGGAGGTCCGAAAGTTTGACCAAAAGCAGAAACAGTTATACAGTCTGTATCGAGGATAAGAACTTCGGACTAAAGTCTGCGCGGATAAAAGCGGTTAACTGGTAGTAGAGGACCTCAACCAAGTTGGTACCCGCAACTGGAAGTAGGTGGCGAAAGACCGCGCTGGCTGGAAAAAATGTGAGAAACTTGAAAAAAAAAATTTTAAAGCAAGAAACGTTTCAAGTAATCTGTCAAGCTTAACAAAATTTTCTACAAATGAAAATGTTCCCCAAAGTAGGAACCCCTGCCTCAGTCAGTTTTTTGGCTGTAGGACTCATCGAACCACCCTGACGGCTTATGTTGCTTTTTACATACGATAAAATACTAACGCGCATATCAGACTTGTGAATGCAGGAACACGAACAAGTGCATCTTCCGGACTATTATTTTCTACTGCACAGATTTGTTTGAAGAACTTTAGGTTAAGACATTATTAAGACAAATTCTCGACTTGGTGCCAAAAAATTTAACTTAAACCCAAAGTAAATAAATGTCAAGACACAACTGAGAATCTATAAAATGAACAACTTCCCAAAGTCCCGTCATGCCAGGACCTTGACGGGACCTCTCTGTGACAGAGATATGAGCTGTTGCTCTCACAATGATGACAAGAATAGCAGAGCAAATATGACCCTCGGTTTCGTGAAACGTTGGGAAAAAAATTCTCTGATCCCTATGTCACTAGATTCCTTTTCAAAACTCTTATGCGCTCAATCCTTGAATATTCTGGTCAAATATAGCCACCCATCGCATATCACATTCCTTATCTCCTAAGCCTGTCTACGGTGATTTAGCCGATTTGCTACATCGTTTACAGTGGTAGGAACAATTTAATTACCTCCTTATGAAAGTCGTCTTAGACTACCGAATATGCACTCTCTCGCCAAACATCGTAATACTGCTAATGATTCATTCATAAGATTCTGTCGTGTAATCTGACACCTTCGCTCTTCTCCACTTAATCTGTTTTGACACTAACCTACGTTCTGTTCGACCTGAACCTTTTTTCCGTATCAAACCCCACCATACCCATTACGGCTTTGTAGGCTTCGTTGGGCTAATAATTGTTGCTTAAGGTTTTCGTAGCTTGAAATAAGTTCAATAAAAGGGAGGTGCTGCCACGCCAAATTAAATCAAATCTTAATGTCCAAATTTACAAGTACATAGAGTAGAAAGAATATTCGATCAAGCAAAATCCCTCTTCATTCTTTACTCAATCTATCAAGCAGCCGCCGGAAATAACCCAACTCATGGACACGGAATTCGTATTCTGCAAAATACTTTTTCGCAGTAACAGTATGCATGCGTGTGCTCTTCAACTTTCGACCTATGTATGTCCGGTTGGCGAATGGCGGAGATGATAAATTATGTTCGTGATTATCGCGTTTGAATAAAGATTCCATAATTTCGATAATCTTGACAGACTGACCTTGATCTTCAGCTGTGCATCTGCAGGCGCATTGAAAACGCCAAGAGCTGATACGACTGTCTTAGGGGCTATAATTTAGACAAATTAGCATTTCTAAGTGGTTAACTGAGTTGATGACAGCGCTCCTGTCTGTTGGCATTCAAGTGATACGTTGACCTTTCGCTATTGTCTAGACAGTCTAGACAGCCACGAGTTGCAGCGTCCATTGGTTGGAGAAATAGTTAAACGTTTGCCATTTGAGAATGACATTTTTGGACAGGTTCTCCAGAGCCAGACTTAATAAATTAACCGATCTAGACGTCTGCTGCAGCCATTGAGAATATCTGCTTTAACCTTGAAACTTTGAAACTCATCAGTCATCGAACTAAAGATCACGCTCAAGGTTGACAACGTTGCGGATCTGCGGCTACGTCAACTGCTCACAAATGACATAATTATCAAAAATTCACCAAAAAACGATCTCTCGGCTCAATAACTCTGCCAACACCAAGAGATCGCTTGTCTCAACACTTTGGTATCGCAATCCATCATCAGTCGGCTTCCGATGGCACAAATCGAAAAACCTGTCGAAAGAAATTCAAATTTTCCACAGTCGAGTGATTTCGTAGCGGATAGTTAACCCGTTCTTTGCTTTATGGTTGTAAGCGAAAACAATTCGGGGAAATTGCTTACGTTTCGCTTCCGAGAATTTCTCCTTTCTGGCGGAAAATAATGGTCTTTCAACAAGCCGACAGAATCCATTGGCTCCACTGGCAGGCGCACACACATGAAGTGCTGCAACAAGCTCTTGCCAATTATAAGCGAAACAGTCAGAAGCAAAACAAAGTTGACATTGAGAATTAAATTTTTTTTTTTTGATTTTCCGGGTGGAAGATTTGAATTTATTGCTTTTGTTCAGACATCAGTATGGGTCCGATGGCGTCTGCTGGGAAGTTGTTCAATGACCTTAACTCTTCAATAATTTGGTGGTGTCATTTTGCAGAACTCCTTGAAATCTTATGGTTCTCATCAGTTTGGCAAACACGGTGGTGTATGTTTTGGAAAAGATTGGCGAGTAGTCTCTCTTTGTGGCATTCCAAGTTTCTTAACGTAAAAGGTGAAGTAGCTGTGGCAGTCATACTGCACAGTTGCAAGCTCCCTACTTGAATACAAATAGGATTTGAACGATAGGGCTTGGGCACTAGGTTGGAAGCTTTGAATATTGGGTTACCTAAGCCTACCTCACTATTTTACTCCCCTCATACCTCCACCACTGTTGCGTAAGCAGAAAGGTCAATTATCTTGAAAGTGACGTAAGGTCATACTGGCTTTATGACAATTTGATAAATATGGCCGAAATATGGTCTTTTGCCTCCTTTCATATGTCATAAGGCCTTGTGCCACGGCACCACTCACAGTGCCAAATATTAAGTGCTCACCCACATGCCACTTAACAGTCATAAGAAAATGACAGACAAATTTAAGGTACACAAATTGCCAAATCGTAGATTTGTTTTAACCATGTGTGAACACGGTTCGCGGATTTTCATAATAAAAATAATTGAGTGACACTAGCTTCTAGCTTCTGCAACAACTACTCGTGTTGTACGTGCTACTGTTCTCTCACGAGTGGAGGAGACCTACAGTTTTTTGCCAACTCCGAACGGCGAGATTTGAAAAGCTTTTCATACGCAATTGATACTCTTTGAGTGTTGTCAGCAACTCGAGAGGTGGTGCCATGAAAAAATGCGAGGTGTTCCGTTCGGGAATCGAACCTGGGACCTTGGCATGTGAGTCGACGCACTATGCCACCGCTACAAATTTTGCAAAACTGAAAAAAGGATCAATAATGGTCAGAAATTCAATCTTTGCTTTCGAAAATAAAATTTCACACCGCAAACTTTGAGCGATTGAATTCTGTGCGCGACTCATAGACTCCTATGGCGATCATCAAAAAATGCTTTCACCACTGGAAACGTCTTTGACGATCATCAGCGACAATTATTCCATGACGATCGTCCGTTCCGATGGCTCGTCACTATGATGAGTGATAATTAAAATTGTCAATGACGACCATCAAAGTAGATCATTTGCTTCCATGAACTTTATTGACTGCCAAAGATCACAAATGAGGATCATTTCTGACGATCATTCCTGACGATAATTCCTGATGATCATTCTCGATGATTATTCTTCAAGAGCATGGACCTGAACGATGTGTATGTGGTGCCACTTGGCTCAGGGGGGCAAATACATCCGATAGTCACCAGATGTCGCTAGCATCAATGTTATTCCAAGCATCCACAGTAGTAACTTTGTGTTTCAATTTTGTTGCCGTGATCTGTTTACATCAGAGTTAATAAATGTCTTATTTGAGTGGGCAGAGATATAATACATAACTGATGATTCATCGGGAGGTTTGATTTTCAATAGGTTTTTTTTTACAGATCAAGCGCGAGTCCTATCAAATTGCTTTCTGATTTTTGTTCAGCGGTGTTTGGCAAGTCAAAACATTGGCGTTTCCGATCTGTTTAGCTGCATTATGAAAATCGGCGTTCGAAAAACTTACCATAAACATAATCTACTATTACCAATCCACTTCGCCCATTTCACCCTCAGTTTATAAAAATACATACTTGTGAGGTAAGACCACAACCGGTACATACTAGGTAAAGGAACCCAAAGACAGTGATGGATCGATTTGTATTCGATCTCAGCAGATTGGTTACGTTAAAAAAATTCAAGCACATGATCTCGGTGAGCTTTAGTTTCATCAAGATGGCGCTACGATTCATACAGCAAGTGAAGGAATGAACTTGTTGGGAATTTATTTCGATGAGTAATTAATTTAACGTGTTGCTTCTACATTTAGTCGCCTAGATCGTGCAATAGCACACCTTTGGAGACATACAAAGTCTGTGATATTCAGCCAATTCGGCTATGATTGATGCTTTGAAAACCAACACTACTTGTGTTATCTGCGAAATACTAATGCCCAAACGACTCGCACAAAATTGAACCTACCGAATGAGCCACCTCAGTCGTTATCGTGGCCAATGTTCAAATGATATCATTTTTAAAAAGTAAATGTCATAAGCTCTTCTCCAAACCGTTAGTACAAGTTTCAAATTCGCTCTTAAATTCATGTGCTTCAGTTGACATTAAAAGTCAAACCCTACGATGAATAATTCAGCAAAAGCCTTAAGCTTAGTTTGTTGTACTATTTTCCCAAATTCGGCTCGAAAACGAAATTAGGGGAACAGTTTGTGGAAACGAAGTTATGTGAGAAGATTTAAATCGGCCAAAATTGACCCGAAGGCAGTTAAACAATTAGTTAAAAGATTTTGAACATTTTCTCGTCAATTAATCGAGAGACTAATAAGTGTCCCCACAGAGTTGTACTGGGAGTTGGATGCTCCTCAAAAGAATTGATTGCTGCCTTCGGAATTGGAAATTCTTTAAGAACTTTAAAAGACAAAGTCCACTGGCAGGAAAATAACATATAAGTTTTAAAAAAAATATCCGCTTATTGACTCCTGCTGAGATGCAATTAACTGAACAACGTAAAATTCCTCATAAAATATCTACCACTCCCTTCCAAGTCCTAGATATTTTGTTTGTATTCAAACAAAGCATTGTGGGCACTTCGCACTTTATTCCCCACACTTAACACCTCCGTTAGCACATGTCGCTAATTACTGTGTTTCGTTTTCAGTTGTTTTCCATTCGATATTGCTTGTTTGCCTTTTCTCTGTTTTCCATTGTATTCTTTGCTTTGGATGACGTTCTTGTACACTTACGTGCAGTAATTAAAGGAGTTTAAAGTTCAGGGCTTAAGGGTAGGTTCATGCTTGTTTGCAATTATTCCACAATGATCTATTTCACCTTGACTCTATCTATTGCCTGTTCCCTTGTTTGTTATTATTTTGTTGTTTATATAAGATTCGCAAAGTTAACAGTACCAAGGTGACTGAGTGCACCACATTTTATGGCTGCGAATGATCTGTGATCGTACTCCAAGTGCTTTGATCGTTCCAGAAATTTTTCTCTTCTCTGGATTACATTCACTTTCTTTGGTAGCCGTTGCCGCTGCACGTACGTTGCGTACGCACTTGACATCATTTAAGTGCGTAGACTCACGCGCCGAAGGTGTTAGGTTCGATTCCTTGGCACAAGGTTCATATCACCTCTTTCGAGTTGGTGGCGACACTCAAGTTGCCTATGAATAGAGTGTCAAAATTCGTCGTTCAGTGTAGGCAGTAAACTGTTGGTCCCCTCTATTCGTGAGAGAATGATAGCACATGCAACACTAGTAAATTGCCGGACCCTGACCCTTGGGGTCTATATTACCATTAAAACTGTTTGTTTTGTACAACGTCCGTAAGTCAGGAGAAAGTGTTTTAAAGTTCAAACTTAACTTTGTTTGTAGTTGTTCCAACTATTGACTATGGCGTTTACTACAGCGTCCATAAACGTCTTTCGCAGGGGACACAACAAAATATTATCCAAGCTTCTAATAGCTACCCACCCTCTTAACCCGAAGCATGTACAACTCACCACTTTTGACGTTTTACTTTCATCGGACAAATGATAAATGATAGTTTTGAAAACTCAATGATCTTGTATCGAATGAGTGTCAAAAACATGAAATGTCAAAAGTCCCTTCCTATCACACTAAGCAGTTCGACCACAACCGGCATCTGAAGCCGGCGTCAAACATCGACACAACTGGTAAAATATTCAAGAGCCAGCCCATAAGCCCTTAATCTCCACTCGCTTCGTTACATGGCATGTACTCCAATTTGCATAATTCCGGTATTTGTTTGCCTGCGTTCAGGTAAATATTTCTTACATCAGCTCAACGGTGTTTTGTAAATAAACTCGAACAAAAACCAGAAACCTGATTAATTTGTTTTCGTTTCTGTTGGACTTTGTGACTTTTGTTTAAAATTGGCAGACCCACCTGCGGGTTAATTGCGAGATGATGACTCATGAAGCGAATATTTTTGAAATGTGATGCACAAGAATAAATAATTGAGACCAGGGCCTAGCTTCTACAACAACTACTCGTGTTGTGCGTGCTACGAACGCCGGGATTTGAGAATCTTTTCATAGACAATTAGTACTCTTTGTGTGTTGTCAGCAACTCGAAAGAGGCGGTACCGGGCCAACCATGCGAGGTGTCCCACTTACCCGCTACGCCACGGCGACCACTGTAATGCAGAAGAACAGGTTCTATTTTCTGACCAGTTAGCATGTTCTTTTTTTGTCGGCAACACTTGAAATAAGGGCGACCTATAGATCATTAACAGGGTTCAAGCCTGACTATCGCGATCTGTTTGATCCTGACTATGGAAATTTTCCCTCTAAAAATGTTCGCCGTAAATTAAGATGCACAAGCAAGAAATACCATCTGAGTACCAGACTTGCATGGCCGCGTATGAGCAGCGGTGGGAGCAGTGTAGGGACTCGAAATCCGGGTGTTAGGCTATTTTCCTCCTTTCCCCAATTTTTTTCATCTTAATTCGTCTGTTCTCGTCACATTGTTAACATCAGGAGGAAAAAGATTTTATATTGAAAGCTGAACATACGGAACGACTGCAGTTCTCGAACCTTAGAATGTGAATGAGGATTCAACATAACAAGAGACTTTTACACAAATTTGTCAGCACCTGGTTAAGCTCGTGAAGGGATCACAGAAACAGTTAGTCTCCCATAGTTATCTCTGGCCTACACAGTCCAAATCGCGTCGAAAAACTGTGAAAACCGCCATAGATTACGAAATTCGTTACATTCTTTGAGAAAATGTGAAAAGAGCTACAATGTGACCAATGCTCGTTTTTAAGGTTTCGCGTTTGTAGAATACAGCCTTAATTGTTCTTCGGTGTCCGTTCGTCCTTCATGTTTATCACTCTATTGAACCATCTTGAAGTTATTAAACGAATTTCAAGAAATTTTGGACAAAATCATTAAATGGACCTTAACACAAATTGCAAATAGCTGGCCATTAATTTATGATATACAGAGGTACGATTTTCAGGAAATAACGATGTCCTAAAGTTAGTAATCATAGCTGTGTATGAAAATTTCATCGTGACTCCCCAGTTAATCCCCAAAATTAATTTTCAAATACAACGATGTTCGGTGTTGGGTTACGGACATCTTTGTTCCCTGAAAATCGTACCCCTACACATTATAAATCAATTGGCAGATATTTTCAATTTGAGTTGAGGTACGCATGAAGAAATTGTCAAATCGTCCTCATGCGCAATCCGGTTTCTGCACCGACGTACCTAAAAAACTAAAAAAAAGTTCACGAAATGTGGTATTCGATGGGGGCTTACTTTCGGCCATTTTGGCTAAAAGAGTAAATCGCCGAAGCACCTAAAATATTAAAGGCAACGGATTGGGAACCGTAGAACACGACGTTTTGCGATGTCTTAAGAGAGCATTGAAGAATTTAAAGGTATCATAGATATTTATTGGGTCTATAACTTAATTGGTGCGGTTTGCTAAGAGATGACGTAACTTGTATCATTCCAGGTGCTTTTAAACGTTTCGAAATGGCTGCTTGAGTGACACCCAAAGATTCTGCGAGCTCTTCTTGTGTTTGGCAATAATCTTTTTAGAGTAATGCTTTCAGTTCTTCACCTTCAAACTTCGGCTTCCCAGGACGTTCATCGTCCTCTAAGCCAAAATCACCACTTTTAAATCGTGTAAGCCGCTTTTGGCACGTTCGCTCAGCTAGCGCATGCTCACCATAAACATCCGTCATCATACGATGACTGTCGGCAGCAGTTTTCTTCATATTAAAGTAATGAAGTAGAACTCCCCACAAAAACACTTTTTCAGGCACAAAGTTCGACATATTTGAGAAAAAAATTATTGTTGCTTACGCTTCAAATGGATATACTGAAATGACGCACAATGACAGTACCTTACAATCGCATGTTCCAATGGAGTCATAACAATGGAATAATATGAGTTAAGTCATCTCTTAGCAAACCGCACAAGTTATAGACCCAATATTTTCCAATTAAGTAGACAACTCGAACAACTCGACACATCATGAAGTGAAGAGAAGGAAATGAGATTTCTCTCCTTCCAGATGAGATAGTGTTATGGGCGAGGATATGATGTGTGATTATACTTGGTGTTCGAAATTTCTTAAGCAACCTGCAGTACTATTTTACGAAAATTTATTTTAAAATGAAAGTTCCGAATTTTCAAACATATTCAAACTCTTTCAAAAAAGTCGTCTAACAAAATGAAGTGTCACTTTTAACACATGATGAAGTATTTTCAGATGTAATTATATATATTGTTAAAGATATTTCATTTAAGAGTCATTTGAAGACAATTTGAAACCCAAATTTTTCTAGCACCCAATAAAAGATCAAATGCTTCGTACCACTGCTACCGATTTGATCGATGTTGTGCACCATGGGAACTCTTAGAAGAGGAAGAGCATATGTAGTTAAAGTCAAACGCAACACCACAAATAACATATTCTTCACACGGTAGCAATAAGCAATAACCACTTCACACGGTCTGTTTTTGCAGTCTTTAAAAGAATTCTTTCAAGTCTTCCGCGGATCAAAAACTTTAAAAACGGATTCATCAGCCATTCGTCAGAACACAGCACTCACTTTGGGAATAAAATCTCAATGTTTTCCAACGTTGCGGAAGTATGATACTGACTTTCTGCCGAGTTTTGAACGGCAATCAGCTGTCAGTGCCAAGTTAGACTATAAATTAGAAGAACAAAAAAACACTAAATGGACTGTAATGAATAAATTAAATGCCTGAAGACTTGCAAAGTGACAATTTTTTGCAATGAGACTTGCGCTTAATTATTTAATGACATTCCGTCATACGTTCAGGCCTTGAATACGTTATAAAGCGATCAGAGGGATACCAGATTTGCATTTTCATTTGTTTCCAGAAGAGACTTTTTTTTGTTAAATGTGGGCTTCAGTTGGACATTTTTCAGGTTGGGATAAGGTTTCACCTTATTTTGGTTTAATGATCAGAGCTTATTTTAAATCAATACAGAGAACTGTTTTGTGGAAGGGATGGCTTGGCTCAAAACCATCCTAGACTTTGTAAGCGAACTGCAAAACCCCAAAAGGAACTCTTATACATTCAATGAAATCATAACCAATTGTCAAAGCGTCAAATTCATCATTAGCACACATTCCACTTTAAAGCCACTCGAAGTCAATCTTCGTCGGCATACTAAATGTGCTCTTCTCATATGTCCATTGCAAACAGACAGGCTTTTGTTGGAATCACATCAAACCAATGCTCTCCTTCGTTCGATACCATTCCACTAGCGTTGAGATTCCGCATGGCTGAGCATATTTTTATTGATATTCCAAAAACCAACGAATTCCGCGAGTGCATCGAAACAGATTAACTATTCAATCGCGTTTAATTAATGCCGCCCCCCGCCCCCAGCCCAAGTCAGCCACTCAATCAAGCCTGTCCGCTTGACCTGCCATTTGACCCGCACCCCTTGATATTTTCTTATCTGAATGCACACATGAGATTATTTTCAATCCGCGCATGGATTTTAATTAAACGTAAGCACGGGGATTTAATTTATTCGCCGCTGCCAATTTAGATTTCACGGGCGTGAAGCGTTCTCGAAACGATTGCAAAAAACGCAATCACCGAAATCACTGACCGGATCCTTAACAGGATATAAAGTTATGCATAGATTGCGTCGTTTTCTATTGATTGTTTTCCGACATTACTACGCATAGGGCCATTGAATTGCATTAGCTTGAGGGACACTTTAGTGCCAAACACTTGGAGAGGCACTCCCGCTGATGATTGGATTGCCCCCTCGAACCGCATGCACGTCATAAATGTAGTTATATGGCAGCAGCAATAGAGATTGCTTGCACGCATGCTGAAGTGCAGTGTGCGAGACAATGTGTCAAGGGTCTGAGCATAGTGACGTAAAAGCGGTCGTTAAGATGGAGAGGGAAAGATGAGATGGGCTTTGAGGGTGTACATGTGCTGTTGGGAAGCAGCTGCTTGTATTATTATAATCAATTTTAAGTAATGTGGTAGATAGCACCGTGAACAGCGACTCACTGAAAGGCGCTTGTCTAAAACATACAATTCCTATAATAAATCGGATATGTTGTGCGCTGGACGTGAACTGTTTCCTGAACGACTATGAGTGTTTCGAAGGAATTTGGTGGGTGGAGGGTGGATTGTGCCACATCTAAACTACATTTAAGTCTGCAAAATGTTGGTCCCTGGATAACTACGCCATGGACATTCTACTGCTAATGCGAGATGTGAACCTTACTAGTTGTACCGTGACTGCTAAATGAGTGGAAACAATTCTCCTTTGCATCTAATTCCTCCCCAATATGTTCAATAAGGAGGAAGAATTGATCGAAGACAGTTTTGGACAAATCTAACTATCAGTGGCTAAAGTTTTGAGGTACTAGGTGGGCTATCTATTGTTGGTTCTTTAAATCACACCTCCATGGAATGAAGCAAGTCGCGTTAAGCTTGAGCAATTTTTGGAAATATTGAAAAAGCAGTCCAGAGTGACTGTCATGTGGGCCAAAAAACGTGATTTTTTTTAAAAAGAAGTTTAGGCCACAAGAAACCAACACCGCGACTGCTGTACGCAAGTTTGTGCAACGGACGGGTATGCTAGTAGAAGACATAGATGAAAATGTGTCTGCTTTAGTCAAGCATTGATCTCAATTTCTCTAAATTTCAAGCACAAGTCTGCACACAGATCTCAAATTGTTCCGATAAAAGGTCCGACTGTCTCAAGAGTTGAAGATGCGCCAGCATCCGGTTAAATATCGCTTCGCATTTTGGACCTTAGAGCAGCAAGAATTCGATAATAGTTTGGGGCGAAAAGTCATCATCCATTATCGAAAATTCCAAAATCATTGAATTACCCATTTTGACATGCTGACCCCGTTTTGACGTTTGTTTTTGTGGTGAACCTTAGATGGAGTGCTTGTTTAGTTAAAATAGCGCTCTAGTCCGGAACATGCCTGGACCTCAACCGACAAGCTTTTCCAGCTAGACCGATCTTTTACTAGCAGTCTTCAGCATAGTTGAGGTCCCTTTCAATTTGTGTGCGCCTGAGTTCCTAATTTCCTCTACTGCGTCATCCTTCGGGAAGGAGATTTAAAGATTTTCCGGGACGAACAATTGGTGTCCGTCTAATCTAGCTAGCGAGCAAGATTCATTCTCTTCCACTCATCATGTTTGCAGACGGCATTGAGAGAAGACTTTGTCTGTCAATTGCAGTTAGCAGGAATTGGTCTTGATATTTTTTTAGCGCTGAAGTAGTTGTTTGGATTTTAAGCGGTTGGTATATAAAGCCCCAAACTAACTCAAAATTATTCATATTTATTTTGCGCCTGCCTTGTGACATTCCAAATGAGTCCTACCTCGTTGACAGCATATACATATGTATGTAAATGGTGATTTTTTAGCTATTATCGGTTTGGCAACAATGGTTTAAACAACTGACGCACGTTTCGTGTTTTGTCTCACTGCCAAACATCTTCAGTTTGGTCTATAATTTAACCAAGAAACGTCTTACAAGCGAACAACGCTTGCAAATGATTGATTTTTATTATCAAAATGCGTGCTCTGTTAAGAAAGTTTATCGGGCGCTTCTTCTATTTTATGGTCAGAAGCTAATTTTTGGCTCAATGGGTACGTAAATAAGCACTATTGTCGATTTTTGAGTGAATATCAGCCAGAAGCATTGCAAGAGCTACCAATGCATCCAGAAAAAGTCACAGTTTGGTGCGGTTTATGGGTTGGTGGCATCATTATACCCTACTTCTTCAAAGATGATGAGAATCGTAACGTAACTGTGAATGGTGGACACTACCGTGCGTTGATACTCGTATCCAACTTTTTTTTGCCCAAAATGCAAGAGATTGACTTGCATGACATGCGGTTTCAACAAGACGGTGCCACATGCCACACAACACGCGCAACTATGGACTTATTATGAGGCGAGTTCGGTGAACATTTTATTTTACGTTCGGAACCGGTCAATTGGCCACCTAGATCATGCGATTAACCGCCTTTAGACTAGTTTTTGTGGGGCTATGTTAAAGTCAAGACAACATTGAAGCATTTGTTCCTGAGATACCGGCCGAAATGTTGGAAAGAGTAGACCAAAATTGCACTAAGCGGATGGACCATTTAAGGGGCAGTTAAGGTCAACATTTGTATGAAATAATCTTCAAACATTAAATTATATGGACTGTACTATCGATTCAAATAAAGATTTCATGCATTTTTCTGAATCTGTGTTTTTTTTTAAACTTTCTCATAGCTTTTAAAAACTCGGCCTTTATCTGTGGCCACCGTCGCAATGTGTCAAAGTGTCATTGACATCACGTTGCGTTCTCTCGAATATATCAATGTCGTCGGCATATGTGATTGCAGATGGAGAAAGCGATTGTCCCTCTGGAGTACGAGTTTTTAACAATTATTCAAAGAACGACAATTGTCGCGAGACAGGGCATCACCGTGTCTGAATCCGTGTTTGACAAATTTGGTTGACGCTATTATTTTGGAAAAAATCAAGCCCCTAACCACCAACAAGGTCTTTAAAGGTTAAGTTACATCGCGAAGGTAAAAAAAAACATTCTTAAAATTACTGCTTGAACTTGAATTTTATTTTGAATTCGAAATAGTCACGAAATGTCGTCCGAGGGTGGAGCACAAAATTACGAAATCAAAAGATGAAAAATTAAATCCGAAAACGAAATTTCGGCGGTGGCATTCTGCCCCCAAGCAAAACTCCTGCTCGGAGTAACTGTCACATTTGTTGCATTCTCGGGATTTGAATAGTGCGAACTTCAATTCTATTAACTTCTGTCAGATGTGTCAAGTCTTTTGATCTAGAAATGCAGACTTTGAGATTTTTGTATGGTAGACTGCGCGATTTTGCCCGTCTGAGATTTATCGAGGATCATCTTTCCCTGTTTTTCCTCAATTTTTAGGCATTCCAATCAAATCTAACCGAGCTTAATTTGCCAGACATGCAACTCGTAGAATTTTTCCTGCATTTATCCTCGGTTTTTCAAGTCGGGGACAGCATGCTTTCCATAAACCTAATTTACGTGCTGTATTCCAAAGTGAATTCTTAAAGAAAGGAAATCTTCACCACATTTTCCTCCATAAAATTGTATTATACATGCACTCTTTATTCTCACTCTCTCTTCCTCTCTCTCTCTCTCTCTCTCTCTCTCTCTCTCTCTCTCTCTCTCTCTCTCTCTCTTAAAATCGTGTGGTAAACAGACGGACGAGGACCTTATCTGAATGTATAAGACTCATTACCTCAGCGCGAATGAGGATAGACCACAACCGGAGAAATGTACCTACAAGCGTGTTTCCAAGCTCGTACAAAAAGAGAAAAGATTATAACTCAAAATTTGTTGTATGCTAAATTCACGACGATCTTAAAGATGTGCAAAAAGTTTTTACCTAATGTGCTGCTTTTAAAAGAAATTAGTGGTTTTGGTCATTTTTTCCCAAAAAACAACTCGTAAGGCAAACTCTTTCCACTTCCGAATGTTGTGGTCCTCCATTTGACAGAAACTCAGAAAGTTGTCAGATTTCCCAATCTCCAAACAGCTTGTAACCAGTAATTCCGTCTGTAATTGCAATTCGTTGCAGTCATAAGCGGCAATTTGTGAAATAACTACTCCCGCAGGCTCTCACTTAAAATGTAAACCAACTTGAAACTGCCCCTCAGCCGCTCCACTTTACGAAATCTCAAAAATTCACTCACATTTTCCCCTCCATATCCCCACCTCCTAGCAGGCAATTGGATTTTCCATCTCGCGCCCATTCATCATGCTCCACAGCGAACGGCTGTCATGTGGCAATAGAACTCAACTAGACACTCTTAGGAAGGAACCGGATTGCGTTTGATTTTTGCAATCGAAAAATTCAAGTCTTACCAGACCGTACAAAAATCCAACCAATTCGCCGCTAATGTCAGGTAATGGGTAATTTTGCTGGCAAACCGCCGGCCTCCGCGCCGCTGCCTCCCCACGATTAGATTCGCTCGCGACCAAGTTTGCAGTTCCACAAATTATCTCAACTCTGTCTGTATGGCACTTGTTCTTTCGCAGAGGAAACCAGTTTTGGCAGTGGACTGAGGACTTTGGAGTGTGCACGCTCTGCGATGGAAAAGTTTGCAGCATGAGAATTGCCACAATGCTCTGGCCGGTTGGCAAAGACTGTTTTGGAGCGACCGACACAAAGGTCAGGGATTGACAAACGAATCGGAACTGTGCTTGAGCGGACGTTCGGCATGAGGAAATCAAATTGAAATTCTTCGGGTCTTCTTGTCGCTTAAATGCATGTGAATGGCGGAAGGAAATGGTTTTGGTTATGAACTGTGTGCTAAGCTGAAGGAAACGAATTTCGACATCGGAGCGGACATCGGTTCAAGATCAACGACAAATTTGTTAACCCGACTTGTTTACGAAAAGATGCGAAGTCTTGTTCTTTTCTGCACTACAGGTTTGATCTGCCTGATGGAATTTTTTCACAATGATATCACGGAACTTTGTTTCGCTGAACTATATTGCGTCGTTCATTGAATGGGAAGCACCTCGAAGGATTTAGTTTTCAAAGATCAATTTCCTGGTGATGGGGGCTCCTAGACGACTGAAGCATCAAACTGAATCCAACAACGAAAAGGAACAAAATGTCTTCAAAATTGGAGCACGAATTTATCGATCGTAACGCTACACAATGTGTTGGACCCAGAGGTTGGCACACACTCTAAAATATTCTGCGAAGTTCGCTTCAATCATGCGACGGCTACTTATGTTCGCAATCCACTTATGTCCTCAAATTTAATTCAGATAAGCGCTTCCATGTCCAAGGTCCCACATGGTTGGTGTCTCGAAGTGGCTAACTGACTCGAATTACAACCAACTCAGCCTGCTATAATTTCCAAACTTCTTCTTCTTCCTTCTTCTTAATGGCGCTATAGTCCGGACTGTGCTTAAGACGTCACACCTCCAGCCTTAGATGTTCTCGAATGCTAGCAACTAAGATTACACAACAGAGGGCGCAAAAGGATTGTGGTGGATGGAGAGGACAGAGTTCTGTGTGCTTCTTAGGTTAAAGTGTCAAACAAACAAGAAAAATGTTCTTTTTGTTTACCTTTTTGATGTCAAATTCTTACTCTAAATGTCTAAACTGTGTCAACAAACTAATACGTTAGGATACGAGATCAGAGTCGAGAATCTATTGTCACCGGAACTGTCACTGGGTACGGATTTGTTGCAGACATTTGGATCGTTTGGAGTCATGGAAGAACATACGGACTGCGTGAAGGTATATGTCTGACAAAGCGACATGGAATAGAACGTTTTCAATGACCGTTAGGGCAGAGCTCCATCCAAAAAAAAAAATTTAAAATCCAAGGCAAGTCTTTGAATAGGTCGAGAGACAAATTTGATGATAAAAAATTGCAGACGGCTGAACTAGCTAACAAGTCGCGAATAAAACTCGAAACCTCAGTCACTAGTGAATAAAACGAGCTTGTGAACAAAATGAGCTAAGATATGCAATGAATGAGAAACAAAAAAAACTGATTAGGAAACTATTAGCCCCTGTTGGCCATTGTTGAATTGCTTATAATCATAGTCTTAGAACTTCTCTGATCAACAGTAAAAAAAAACACTTTTGGGCTCTTACACAAATGCAAGAGACGTAGTAGGGTCGTGAGACCACTTTTAGCCTCCTCCCAGAGAGAAGATGCTACCACATCAGCTTGCAAAACATAACGCACACGCACTTCACTTTTACTTATCTGGTTCTATCGATCTATCTGCCGTCAACCTTGAAGCGTCGCCTATCATACAGGAACTTGGGCAATACTGCAATCGAACACCATCGCAAATATCTTCGACAGCATGGATCGGAAAGGATCGCGAATTGTTGTTTGAATCTCTACAGATCCGACTACAGATCCGACTGAAACCGAAGAAGAAAATGGATCACTATGGCTATAATCAAAGGTGAAATCGAGTTAGAAATCGAAGCCGATGCGGGAGTCAAAATTAAAGCCCCTAAAACGAGGCTAACATTAAGGAAACCTTGGCCATGATCGATCACCTCATACGAAGCAATGAGGTATTCCTTGAACTCAGCGGACACGAAATTGAAATCAAGAGCAAGTCATTGATCCGAGGCGAAGTGTAAACTGAGCCCAAGTTGGTGCCCACAATACAGACAGAAATTTGGAGATGATCCTCAGTTTAAAGGATGAAACATGAAGCCGATGTTAAGAAATCGATGTCACTGATGTTCCAACTACCAAGTAGCCCACAACCTGCTAGTCACTTAATTGGTAATCTATTAAAAGCAAACCCGCCAAAGGTATTGAGCCCCTTTGCAAAGCTAAAGCTCTATAAAGGGAAAAAGATATTCTAACTTAAGGGCAAATGATCGTGTTCGCTGTCTACGCTTATCTACACAGAAACTCAAACATCTCTCTATGCAGCGCCGACGGGCTGCCTTGAATTACCACAGAATCAATCAATATTTCTGACTCGCCGATCGCGCTAATATCAATTTGAGTCCCTGTACAAAAATGAACAAAGCTAAAGCATCCGTCCGTTGTCTACTCTACTTTCAAGCGAAGCCATTGTCATCAACTTCAGTTCGTCTATCTGCAACCAGCAATTTCGGTGAGCTGTAACCTAACAACGAGAAGTGGGAGCGTCGACAGGTATGATGGAAAAGATTTCAGCTAACTACTGCTTACCTACTGCTACTGCTAACTTATCTGATTTACCTGAAATAAACTACAAGGATGTATCTCCGGAGAGGTAAGCCAAACATCTGTAAGAAGCACCGTATGACCTTCGAACTGCCACAAAATAAATCAATAGTTCGGAAAGTCACGCTAAAAGGGAATCTGAGTCGCTCTACAATCTTCATTACGAAGGCAAAAAGGAAGAAGATGATTGTCCGTCTTAAGTCGAAGAACATCATCTGTCCGCCGTCTTCTCTCAGTCTCTGAGAAGCACCAGCTTGTTTACAGTCACGAGCAACGTTGGCGGAGTAAACCTCGCATGAAGAGTTGAAAGCAAAGACAGGCGTAGAGGGTTCTTCCGATCACGAACAGGATGTTGCCTGTCTTAAGTCCGTCGTCTACTCTACTACTCTCCCCTGGAAAAACGAAAAGGATCTTGTCTATCTTAACACTCAACCTACCGCCAGCGGTTCAAATGTCCCAATTAGATTTTTTTAATGTACTATCCCGCCATTATAATGTAAGAACGTCAGATTGTTTCTTTGACATGATACATTTTGGGGATTGGTCCACTGACCGTTCGGTAGGTGTAGTGTCAACACGATGCATATCATCCGTCCGTTGTTTAATAAACTACTACAAGCAGAAAGGAAGTGTACTTTCAACCCCAACTTCATTCCACTGAAGACGCTGAATGGCTTTAAAACTTCCAACTACTACTAACTAACAGGGTGTTGTCTATCTCAACTTGATGCATATCATCCGTCCGTTGTCTACACTTAGGAAGGACCCTTTAAACTCTAGCTGCCCCAGTTCCATTCAAGCATCTTCGGTGAAGTGCAATTCCACACCACGAGCTCATTGCGACACTAGCCTGGAGCTATCTACCTACAAGACTAGCCTTTTAAGGAAGTATCAGGTTGTTGACGAATGGTTTAAGATGTTTAAACAATACAGAAAAGAGCATCTCGTGATTGTCTCAATCGAAGGGGCCTTCTTTCTTATGGACTGGGCAGACGACACTAAGATTCGACTCATTGAGCATGCTTTTCTCCGACCACACCTTACAATTGAACTAGTGAAAATGCCTAACCATGTCATCTCGAGCTAACTTGAACACTTCTGCGGATATTCCGTCCGCTCCAGCAGCTTTGTTCAACTTCAGTCTCAATATTATTATCTTGCCCTCGTCTAAGTCGGGGGCACAGAAGTCTTGTCCAAATTGAGTGGAACATCCTGCCTAACAGCTGGACTTGGGCCGCCATCGCCGTTTAAGAGAAGTTCTTTCAGGAATGATCTTTCCGGATCTCAGCATCGATTGCGACTATACTACCAGTTAACCCTTTTGGTCTCGGGAGGATTTGGTTCGAACTCTATATCCACTGGATAGCATGTTTTTTTTTTCTTCTGAAAAGACAGTTCTCTTCACTTCTTCTCTGTTTGAAGAGCTCTCTCTCTAACTTATGAGATGCAGGAGAGCTCAGAACGTTTTGTTTTTCTTCTAAAAGGCTTAAGGAGTCTTTTCGGCAGCATTATTCGCGTATTACAATTACAGGCAGTCATCAACGAAACCGGAACACAACGTAGCAACTCACACTGTGAGTGAGTAACGAATTCAAAGAATATCCAGTTACCAGTATTCGGACCAATAACAACTATAGAGGCCATTTGTCCATGTTCTCTTTATATTTTTCCCTCCGCAGTATTGATCATTATCGGCTGGTTACTCCTCGCTCAGATTTGTCGGCTGGCTTTTCAAAATGTATGCCAGAGGCATCTGTGTATCATTATTTGTGTCACAGACATTTACTAGGCTTATGTCGTCGCTTGCAGAGGTGACGCATATTTCTAGCTAAGACACAAATCGTTTACTGCACATACGCCATTTTTCACTTGGTAAGCACAATTTTCTCAGACATGAACCACATGAGGGCTTTCATTAGGGCGAAGACACAATTTGGTGGGAAATTTTGCTAAGGAAATTTATTGTGCAATATTTTACGGTTGTCATACTGGAGGTGTTGCATTACCTTTATACATAAATTTTGTTGTGAAAGATCGAAAAAAAGCACGGACACTTTCTGTGCCTGAATTTTGAGAACAAAACAGAATGAAAAATGAGTTTGGAGTAAATATGAAAATAAATCACAAATCTAATTGAATAGAAGAAATTCAAGTAAGCGCGGGTAAACGGCGGGAGTGACTCGTAATCCAATTAGTGACGCGCATGAATGGATTAACGAGATTCCTACTATCCCTATCTACTTTCTAGCGAAACCACAACCAAGAGAAAGGGCTTGGGATGAGTAGCGGGGAAAGAAGACCCTGTTGAGCATCCGGATATGACCTGGTTGGTGCACCAGTTCAATTGTAAGATATATTCGGAGAAAAGCATGCCCAATATGTAGAATATTATTGTCGTCTGTACGGTTGAGAGATCAGCCTCCTCAGCACCGGCTGCAAGATCCTCCCTTCGAAATTGTGTGAAAATCTTAAGCCGTTAGTCAACAACCTGATAGATCCGTAATAGTGTGGCTTCAGGCGAGGGAAGTCCAAAATATCACTTATATACCACTTTATCGCAGATCCTGTAAAAATCCAAGAAATACAGGTCAACACTTGCCACCTATTATTCGACTATACTGCTATGTCCAGTTTAAGAGTTCCTACCAAACTCGTCAGATTGTGTAGGATGACAATGGAGAACAGTCGCGGCTCTATTAAGGTCGAACTCAACGAGACCTTCAATATCAAAAAAAAAATTTGGGCAGGGCGACGCGCTGCCATGTGACTTTTTCATCATCATTCTTGAGAAGATTGTAGAAAATTTACTAAAGATGAAAATAAAATCAATTTTAGTGACTTATTCAATGTTGTTGGAAAATCCCTGATTTATGTTTGACGTTCTTTCCTCACAATCATTGTGAGGACTCGCACCACAGTCATCGCAAACAACTCAATCCGACTTTAAACAGTGCGTCAAGTCAGTATGTCAGTCAGTCAGTCTTCACCACTTTCTTAACCCTCTTTGTGGCTTCAGAAATTATAAAAAGACAAAAATACACTTTTAGCTGTTTACAAAAGCTCGTGTGTCTAAATCAATATTGAATATTTTGAAGTGAAATTTGGCACAGATATTAAATGTGACGGCACCTCGTCGGTCATTTGTTTGTTTACCTACTCACCAAGTGAAGAAATGTTGTTCGAAAATCAGTGCTTATTGTCTGTTGTTGCAATACCAAGAAGTGTGTCTAGCAGTTCCGACAGCTGTACTTTATAGGGATGGAGATCCAAATTTCAATGCATAGTAAGCCAGTAAAGTGTACGTCAAGTTCAATCGCTGCAAACGCCGGCAAACCGATAAATTTGGATCATTACCAACCTTTGCACTTACAGCAGCAATATTTTCGATTGATTGTGCATTGTAATAATGTACATGCCTTCCCGCTTGCGTAGCAAGTTATAATAAGTTTAAGCACGCTAAGCACAACTTACATTGTAACACTTCAAATGACAGCTGTGTTCGGCAGGTGTCAAATGCCTGCGCTATCAACTTGAAACCAGTTTTTCATATAATTTATTAAAAAAACAAAAATGTAGAACTTGTTAGTTGATGAACTTAGCCACTAAGTCACTTCAGCTATATTGGCCTGCGTTACACAAATAGATAAGGCGACTGAGTCTGCTTTTTTAGTCTCTACAAGAACCGAAGCCGTGCCCTGTCTCCCAACATAATTCCGCACAGAAAAAACAAACCAAACACTTTCTACAGATTTTAACATTTTTATTGGGTCACTTGTAAAAAAAAGCATATTAAAGGCACACAACGGTATTATTCCTATTTCTCCTAAATGTACAGAAGCGCGAGGTATGGGGGCCGCCCCCAAGTCCTCAGATACACGATATGAAAGTAAACTATGAAATTTCAAACCAAACGCAAACTCATTACGAGTACATACGGATAACAGTGAAATGCAGCAATCTTAAATACGTCTATAAGAAAACAGTGAAAGCTCCCGCCTAGGACTGATAGATGCTCTCGTCGTACGCCATGTTGCACTTGGACTTTATTGTGCACTTACAGCTCTTGCCCGACGGAGACCTTGAGTTCGTCACGCAAATGCGGTCCTCTCCGCATCCGCCGTTGTTCACCTGGCATGGGCTTGAATGCTGCGGACAGTACTCCTCGACGGCTGCCATACCGTACATCTTGTGGCTGCCATAGAACGGGGTCTGCATGCCAGTTTGTCGCTTCCCAAAAACGTCGACGCTCTCCAACTTCTTCCTGCGTGGGTAAAACAAATGCATTAACCAATATAAGCAGGCAGGGTTTCTGTGCGACTTACGACACCCAATCCGTCCAATAGAAGTTGTCACCAGTGCTGGCCAGCCCGAAGGGGTAGCTGAGGTTCGCTGCCACAGTCCTCACTTGCTTCGTGTAAAAGTCGATGCATTCGATTTTTTGAGTGCCGGCGTCCGCGAAGCACAGAGCCCCTGTATCCCTGAGCACCACCAGCGAGTTGGGCAGCAAGACACTCGGCGCGGAGAGGAGAATTTCCCGGCCGGTACCATCCAAGTCGGACATCTCGATTTTTGGCGACGCGCGATTCCAATCGGACCAATATAGCTTCCTGTAAATGCGAGACAATGCAGACTGTGTCCTCCAAACCCCTCCCGCCTCTCCACCCCCACCAAAACAATACTCACTGTCTGTATGGATCGACGGCGATGCCTCGGGGATTGACCAAATATTTGTTCACCAGAACTGCTCTCATATTTGGATTCTCCAGGCTGGCCACCTCAATGGTGTCCTTCTCTGAGTCCGTCCAGTAGATACGTCGGGAGACCGAATCGATTGCAATGCCCTCCGGTGACTTGATATCTTGAAGAGAACAACAACAATATGGAGTTTTGATTGAAACTCATCAGCGTCCAATGTCTGCTGTCTGCACTCCTCTCACCTTCCGTTATGAATGGACGATTGTCGCCACCATCATACTTCGCACTGACAATCCTCTTCGTTGATATATCGCCCCAGTACACACGTCCTTCAATGCAGTCCATGTCCAGGCCGATGGCCATCGACGCCGCCGAGATCGGACGACTCAGCTTTCCGTTGAATGGAACACGAACGATGACCACCCCCTGACTTATTAAGAGGAACCCAGAGTCGTGGGTGGGTCTCATGCGGCACACAGTTCCGTTGCCAAGGTATCCTGCAAAATAAGCGAGAGGAAAGGGTTTTAAAAATATGTGGGACATTCCTGCGATGACCGCAAGGTTTAATCAACGTCACCAGGGTGTCGGTGGACTTAAAGCAGTTAAGGCGAAAAAAAAAAGAATTGAAGCTGGAGCTGAGAGAAAGTTTCGTGGAAGTCGGAATTAATGAATGGTCACTTACCGGGGTTGCAGACACAGGCGATTCCATTGGTTACCGACAGGCACTTGGCGTTCGGGTCACAGAGGGAGGGAGTGTTCTGACAGTTTTGCTCCTCCATGCAGAGGTATCCGTCGCCGTAGAAGCCGGCATCGCAGACGCACTCGTACTGAGCGGGGTCCCTGTTTTGAGGAAATACACCGTTAGCATGGTCAACACCTCGGCAGCATTCAAACCTACATTCTGGAGGGTATGCAGCTGGCGTGCACACCGCAAGTGTTCCTCACGCGGCAGGATATCGGATTGCTTTTGCACACACTCACGCCGTCGCCGGAATATCCCTCCAGGCACTCGCAGTACTGGACGCTTTGCTTCGGGTCCCACTTGCAGGCAGCATTGCCGGCACAGTAGGTGCCGCCGCACATGCCTGCGGGCACGCAGAAGTCCGACAAGTCACGTTCGTAGCCCTGTATGCACTGGCACACGCCTTTGTCGCAGAAAGCCGACTGGCCACAGTCCACGTCGGAGCGGCACTCAGGGGCGAGCTGGCAGTGGAATCCGTCGCCCTCGTAGTGGGGCTCACATTGGCACTCAGACTTGCCTATTGATTCGTTGTACTCACAAGTGGCGTGGTCTCCGCACAAATCTGGATTCTGAAAAGGATCGTCTGTAAGGCGGGGATTGGGGAAACTTCATTTGCATACCGTGGTGCAGGATTCGTTGATTTTGCTGCAGGTGAAGCCATCGCCCACGTATCCGTGGTTGCAGAGACAAATGTGGCGCATCTCCTGCTCGGACCACTCGCACGATGCGTTCTCATGGCAGGCGTTGTCCACGTCGCAGGGCACTAGATGCAAAGAGTTGGATGATGATGGGCAAAATGGCGAATTGCTTTTTATTTACCTGAATCACTGCCTTCTACGGCCTGTGTAGATGAGCTGGTCGAGCGACAGATGGTCTCCTCATCGGAAAGCTCGTATCCGTATGGGCAGGAACAGGCGCCATAAGCATTGCACGTTGGCTCGATCTCGGATTCGTCCGGGTTGTAGAGCACGCACTTGCCGTTCTCCCAGATTTCCGTCTCGTGCTCGCAGTTGTATTGGCAGGTGAAACCGTTTCCGTTGTAACCTTCGCGGCACTCGCAGCGGCCCTCCACGCAGTTGGCATCCTTCGAGCAGCGCTATGAATAAGAAAGTGAATTCAGTTGTCCTTGCAATAGAGCAGCCAAAGCTGGCGTACTTACGTAACAATCCGAGCTTGGCTCCCCTTGTCTCTCCAGGTCCTGTTCGAAGTTCTGCTCCTCTTCCTCGCTCTTCGTGTTGTCCCACCGGACGTGGTCCCTTCTGTCCTCCTCCCGACGCTGTTCTTCCTCGTCTTCAAACTTAGCGTCGTATTCGTCCAGAGAACCTTCCTTCCACCTCGCCTCTCCCTCTCTCCTCTTTTGCTCTTCTCCCCTTCTGATTGCCTCGTCTCTCCTCCTGTCCTCATCCTCCTTTCTGCGTTCGTTATCAGCTCTCCTCCGCTCCGCAATCAGTCTCAGTCTTTCCTCCTCCTGTTTCAGTCTTTCCTCCTCCTGGTGCATTCGCTCCTCCTCCTGGCGCATTCGCTCCTCCTTCTGTCGCATTCGCTCTTCCGCCTGTCGCATTCGCTCCTCATTCTCTTCAGACCAGGCTTCGTTGCTCTTATCATCGATAGTGGTGGGTGTTCCCTCGGCCAAGTGGTTGCTCTCAACGGGATCGCACTCCTTACCGTTACCAAAGAATCCAGCCATGCACACGCAGGTGTATCCGCCCGGGACATTGTCGCAGATTGCGTTCTCGTCACAAATGTGAATGCCTATGGCACATTCGTCGATGTCCACGCAGCCCTCGTTCTCGTCATCGATAATCTGCCGTTCATACCCATCGCGGCATGGGCAGCCATCTTCCTCAGAGCAGGAACCATGCGCAGGGCTGACACCTACTTTAGCCTGCAGTCCCGACCGCAGCGCCAGATCTTTCATGGTGAAGTCCAGAGAAATCTTGGAGATCTTCTGCAGTACAGTGGTTCCTGTGAGAACCGGGTCGTCGTCTAGCGTGCAGCGCTCGAAACTGATCTCCTGATGAAGGTCGAACACGATGACGCTGTTTTCCGACGGAATCTCGATCTGATGGTTGGCGTCCGACACCAGGGTGGTCGGGGATGTGAACGTGAACTCTTCAACGAATTCAGCCATTTGGAGCTTCACTTCGGGTGAGACGTTCGGCACTTCGCCGAGAATCTGCACTTTCACCGACAGCTGGTCCCAATAGTTGAGACCCTCGAACGTCTGGTTGATGAGCAGCACTTCACCGGAGTGAAACGTCATCCGAGAGCTGTGCATTAGGTGGCCTCCGGACAGCTGGTACCCATTCAGTTTATCGGCTGACACCGGCTTGGCAAACAGCCAGCCTAAAGACCCGGCGATGGGCAGAGCCAACTTGAGCTGGGCACCCAAGGTGGTGCTGACTGGGTTGATGACGGTGTAGCTGCGTCCGTCCTGCATCACAATGTACGACTGCAACTTAGCCGAACTCTCTATTTCAATGTCGTTGATCCTCCCACTGATCGAACCTGTCACACGGATGGGCACGTTGTCCTTGATGCACGACTCACCGTTGCCGTAAAAGCCGGGCAAACACCTGCAGCAGAATCCGTCCCTCTTGTCCTCACAGGCGGCCGTAATGTGGCACTTCCGTCTGCCCTCGGCACACGTTGTGGGCAAAGCTACCTCGGTAACAGTCCCCTCGTTGCTCGGCTCCTGCACATTCTCACCTTCCTCCAGAGGTCCTACCCGATACAAGAAGACCCCTTCTACGCCCACATTCGACAATCTGCTTAAAAACCTAGCCTAGGATAACGGAATTATACCAATATTAAATCTGGAGCCATTTTCGCAAAACTCCTTACATTGTCCGTTCCAGAGGCATCGACCGTGAAGAACCGCTCGTCCTCGGAGATGAAGCCCACCTGCGCCCGAATGTCCGGCAGTCCCAACTCACCGGTGTCCGCCTGCAACCAGTTGATGCCTCCTTTCGGGTAAATGAACTGCACGTACGTCTCTTCCTCATTGCAGATGATGATTGCCTATGAAGGTGTTACATGATATGTCTGCATACAGATGGAGGGGATACCAACCTGAAAGGTGTTCAGCTTGTCGGTCTTTTCGCTGAAGTAGCCAACGTTCTCCCATGTTGCCACATACATTGTGTTGGCCTCAAAGTCATACATATCCGGAAACGAGTACCGAATGAGGGCCGACGCCTTTTGCAGTTTCTCGGGGTCTTCAGTCTGAAAGATGCTGATGCTCGTCGAGGCGTTGGCGTTCGATGTATCCACGTTCGCGTAGAATGCCGCTATCGATGGATACTCCAGTGGGAATGGATGATTTAGGTATTCAGGGAATTCAATAACGAATGTCAGAATTCCATTTGTGTTTATCTGAAAAAATTAAAATGGAGGATGTCTTAGGCGTTATATTGAATGGTGATATTCATCTCAAGAGAACGTATTAAGGCTTCCGTCAAAAAAATAAAACAAAACTTTTATAGTTTCGATGTGTTTGTCCGTTATGTCTGTTCTTCTTTTTCTTCTTCTTTTACTGGTGCTACAGTTAAATTATTGGAGATCCTGCCCAACTTGTGCGCGCCATTTCAGCCTAGGCCGTCCTCTGCCTCTGGCCGAATACTTTTCGGGCCGGAGCAGTGCTGTTCATACGATCTACATCGTCTAGCCATCTTAAGGGTTGTATCTCAAGACGCGTGACTAGGCGCATGCCGCCATATAGCCTTTAAAGTTCGATGTTGAATCTTCTCCTCCAGACGCCTTCAACGCAAACAGGACCATCTACATGTTTTATGAAACTTCCAACTTAAGGATTAGAAGAGACAAACACGCAAATTTCTGGCAGTAACTCGGGAACAGAGGATCTTAGTTGCTTATTGACATTGCCAAAAGTTGAAAGTACCCCTCTAGGGAGCTTGTGTTGTGTGGCTTGAACGTACCGTCCCAATCCGTTCGGTCAATATCGTTCAACTATAGCGGTCGGATTTGACTATAACCGTCGGTCCATTGAATCTTTAAAGAAATACGTAACAACGACATCTTGGAGACCACGAAACAGTCACTTTGTTTGGATGCAATGGCACCGAGACCATTTTGTCTGTTGACGTGCCCACCGACGAAGAAATGTCATCACTGAAGAAAATGTGATGGAGAAGAGATGACATGTCTGCGTGCTGTTGCGGGAATTACTTGCCAGAATAACCTGTAAAATGCGCGGGTGCGGGGGCAACTCAATGTTTAGCAGCTACTTCGTTAGTCGCAAAGGGATTCGTGGTACGGATGTCCCCATCGTCACGACCTCCGACGCGTGCCTTAGACCTCATTCCGATTTCATCAGGTTGGCGATGTGCTTGGATTAAATTCCTAAGCTCGCTTGGGAATAGCTTCTAATTTAGAGTCGATGACGGACCATCGAACGGCTCAAAAGTCTCTTTCGTGAGTGCATTGCCCCGCGACCCCTTTAGTGAAATGTGGTGAACATGTACTGACACAAAATTTATGTAACATGTTTCAGTATCCAACCAGAGGTGGTTTCTTATAAAAAATATTATCCTTGAAGATAAAGACTATCTCCTAAATATTATAGGTAAGTATAAGCATTCCAGAAAGTAAGGAATATTACGTCTCTCCCTATCCACTTTAAAAGAAAAAGTAGATTTTAACTTGTACTTTCTACTCAATATGTTATACCACACAACCCATTTGAGAAGTACCCCCGCGTCGCACCTTTTCCTTCCTCTGTTAGATCTTCTAACAAAAGAAATCGCAGCCCGTACTGCAATCAGTTCATTGGACCATCATCAACTCTGGCACTACAAACCACAAGGGACCAGGGCCCAGCTTCTGCATCAGCTACTCGTGTTGTGCGTGGGATGGTTCCCCCACCTACAGTTTTTTTCCGACTCCAAACGACGAGATTTGAGAAGTTTCTCATAGACAATCAGTACTCTTTGAGTGTTTTCAGCAACTTGAAAGAGATGTTCTCCCGTGGTATGAAGAAAGTTTGAAGTCACTCTGCAAATTCAACCTGGGACCTTCGGCGTACCCTCACCCAACTCATCTTTGAGAAAAAATTCTCAACCAGTATACCGAAAAGGTCTGTCTGGGATTCTGTTCCCACTTCCTTGGAAGAATTGTTTTGTATATTCAGGGATGGGTCAAAGATGAACGAAGATCTACTCCAGGGACCTTAAACTTCAAACTGTTTCAGGCAGAGTTTGTGGTAATAAGGAGGTATTGTCCTGCTTGAGAAACAATCTAATCATTCATTCTGATAGCCAGGCTGCGAATAAATCTCTTGGCAGTCCACTCAAAAACCTCTCTCAAGTGTGACATACCTCGCGATGTTTTGGCCAAGTACCGCCAGATATGTGTGCTGGGAGACAGTAATATCCGGCAGTACTAGGAAGCCAAGAAATTAGCATCTAATGACCCCCCCGAGGGTGACATATCTTCCTTCCACATTCTCAAAGGACAGACACATAGAGTGAGCAAAACAAAAAATTGGTTAAAGAGCCCCACTCGTCCTTTTGGTCAGGGCTCAAATCAAAGCGTTCTCTATGCTCCCTTAGGTTGGACAACATTTATCTACGGATGCTAATTGGCCACTGCGTTGTATTGGAACCCAAGTCTAAGTCCCTCAAAATAACTGCCACAGGAACTGCAAAGACGAGATGGTGGTAGAATCCATCACATATCACCTCAGCGAATGTCAAGCTCTTGCAAACATGAGGAACCTACACCTAGGAACGTACTTTTTTGACAACCTAGGTGAATTCAGCGGCATGAGCATGGGATAACTCAACAACTTCATAGTCAGCTCACAATGGGTTTGAATGACAAGACGGCACTATCCGTCACAATGAGCTCAATTGCGATGCTTCATTGGAAGCCGACCACTCTAACCTTACCTAACCTAACATATAGCCCATTACTGATTAAAGTGGGGCCACTACCAAAAAATCCATATTATGTTTAGGAATTACAAACATTTAAATAATGTCAAATTTCAATGATTATTCGGTTATAAGTTAGAGTGCTTCAAGTGACGCTGCTTTTAGGATTTTTAAAACAGTGGAAAAACAGAATTTCGTGTGCTGATTAAACACTGCTTTTTGGTGGGAAAAAATACAGTGCAAGCCCAGCAATGGCTTGAAAAGTGTTACAGGGGTTCTGCTTCATAAAAAAAAATATTTGTCCGTGGTATGCTGACTTTAAACGTGGCCCTAAAGACACCAACGATGCTGCACGCTCTGGAAGGCCAATTGAGGTGATTACACCTGAAATCGTAAAAAAGTACACAAAATCGTTTTGAAAACCCGCAAATTGAAATTGTTTGATATAGCTGACACCTTAAAGATATCAGAAGGCAGTGTGTACACTATTTTGCATGAACATTTGTCCGTAAAAAAAGCTGTTTTCGAAACGGGTGCCGGGTTTGCTCAGAATGAACCAAAACCAAGAACGTATCGATGATTCTGAGAGCTGTTTGAAGCTGTTTCGCCAGAATAAACAGGACTTTTGTCATCAGTAGGTCACAATGGATGAAACTTGGATCCATCACTACACTCCAGAGTCAAATCGGCAGTCGGCATCGGAGTGGACAGCAACCGGTGAATCACGCCCAAAGTGCAAACCAAATACACAAAGGTCGGCAGGCAAGAATATGGCATTGAGAAAGGCAAAAGGATTAACAGCCAATACTACATGGCATTATTGGTGTATTTGAAGGAAGAAATTGTATAAAAAACGGTCCTATATGAAGAAGGAAAAAATTCCCTTCCACCGAGACAGTGCACCGTGTCGCAAGTCCAATTGCACGAATTTGGCTTTGAATTGCTTCTGCAACCACCGTATTCTCCAGATCTGACTACTACCTTTTTAAGACCTGTAAAAGATGCTAGCAGGAAAAACATGAATCGAATGAAGAGGTGATCGCCGAAACTGAAGCCTATTTTGAGGCCAAAGATGAATCGTTCTATAAAAAAGGTATCGAAATGTTAGAGCGGCGTTGGACTGATTGTATATCACTCTTGATGGAAACTGTGTTGATGAGAAAAGCCGCATTTCGTCTATAATTGGTTAGTCCCGGTACTTATTGAGAAATGTGTTACATAAATGTTCTACAAAGTGTCAAATATGCGTTGGGAAGTCGGGTTCTAGAGCATTCACTAAAGACTACTATTTGCTAGTACTTACATATACCTACGCAAACTTTCTTGACTACATCACATCTTTTGTGAAACAAATAACCTACCTTACACCATGCAAACAAAATTAAGAAACAACAGCCATATAAACCCCAACAAGAATACATTTTCCTCTGCTACGGTTTGTCTTTATCGAGGAGTTAAGGTGACCACCCAACGGTACTCTCAACAATCATAAAATACTTCCAAGTGTTTTATATTCAAATGCGAACAAAATAAAAACAAACCAAGCACAAGGATGCTCAACATCAACACCTCGTTTTGAAATGAAAACTGTTATGATGCGCCCCAGTGTAAGCGTCTGTTAGATATCGCTCATCACCGTTACAGTGGCACTCACCTATAAATTACTTGTTTATTTGCCAAGTGGGGATAGCCGACAGACACGTTTCCCCGCCCCATCTAAGCGCAAACACACTTCACGTTCGATTTACATGCTTGTTAGTCGCCCATCATGGTGTTCATCATTCGCAAATAAACACAGCCGAAAACGAAAACAAGCACAGACCGCATTGTTTTCGAACCGGGTGTGCGATCGGAGTGCGCCCCATTCTCTCACAACACCGCCCGGCGACGACCGACATGAGTTATTTGAAAAATCTTTACAATCTTGTGGCAGCGTGCTCCCGAAACACTTCAAATCATCAACATGAAGCGCAAACAACTTGCAACACGCCGCACTTTGGGTACTTTTCGGTCGCGGTTGCACTTTAATTGGCTCCGTGCCCAGATAATTTGAGACGCAGCACTCCTGAAAGCGAAACGTTGAATGCAAAATCTGGCAGTTACACAGTTCTCGTAAGTGCATTATGCTCCTTATGATGTGACCGGCAGCATTGGCGGCGGCTTGCGGTGGTGACGGGGCGGTAGCTGGGGCGGCACCCCGTGGGCGAGTTGTTTTCCGGGAATCAGTTTTGGCACCAGCGGCACCAGAACTGTGTGTGGTGCCTATAGCCATGATGAAATCGGGAAATCTCTTTTCACCCTAATTGAACCACCTGCGGTGCGATGTAGTGCTGCTGTGGATTTGTCCGTCTGGATGAATGGACGAGTGGGGGGGGGGCCTATTTTAAAACAAATATTAGCCACTAACAGCTGCTTAAATTTTGACAGAAATTTGTTATTCTCAGAACTTGTGAATGGCAGCAATACAGCCTTGATGGGGTCGTTCTTTCTGATGCGTGCCACTACTGCCACAGCAGAGGAGGATTCTATCAGTTCTTACACGTCAGGTTCAAAATGAACGCTACCACTACAAAACCGTAAATCCAAAGTGCTCCGTGGTGTAAGAAAGATAAACAAAAATCATCAGACTATAGGGAATGAGTGGAATATTAGCATAAGTATTTAAGCGTTTTGCGTAGAAGTCAATCCTTTCCGTGGGTAGACAACAAAGATGCCCAAGTTTCTGCAGGCAAAAAGAACGAAAAGTTTTATACTGCGCAACACATCCTAACTACCAATTCATAATTGAAAAAATGAGTATTGGATTGTATCTTCAATCCTGCGATGCGACTTGAGTGGTAGTGCAGAGATCATGCTATGAGATGATGCACGAGTAAAGAAGCGTTGAAGGAAAAGGCAGGTTTTCACTAAGCCAAGTTGTCATTTTCATTTTTATGTGTGAGTGTATCAGGCCTGCGAAAAATAAAGGGTCTGATCCTGACGTATAGCTGTCTTCCATTCTTGATGGTCCCGGGCACGCTGTTTCCAGCTGTCAAGAAATCCACACTGATGAGTCTAAATCTAGTAGCCTACGGGCTCAAAGTCAGGCATTGCCTTAAACTTTAAGATCCTCTTTCCTTTTTTCAATTGAAAAATAGGCTATTCCTAATGCCGCATTCGACGGGTGCGATATCTGGTGAGAACATCGCCGCCTACACCCACAGTCAGGAAGCAATTACAGCACACGATGCAAACTTATACAACTCTGCTGTAAGCAGTCGTATGCACTAGGAAACTGTGTAGTAGACAAGCAAGTCAAGATCCCACCATCTCTAACCCACCAACAGAAACCTTGAAGACAAACATCTCAGACCTAGCAATCAGACAAAGTGTGAGAGAGGTAGATACATCTAAGCAGCTTCGAATATGGAGGACAGACGTTGCGACAAATATATATATATATATATATGAAAAACCACAACCACTCTCAGCCTAAGTAGAAATAAATTAAGCAATCTAGTAGGAGTCCTTACGGGACATTGCTTGATGTGTATATTCGCCGCAAGGTTTGCCCTACCACGTAGTAAGTGCGAGTATAATCATGGATTAAGAGGTCCATCAGTTGCCACCATAAGGAAAGAAACCAAGGGAGTCTTCTTAATCGAAGTACAAGGGTTGTCTAAAATGTTTCAGACCACAACATAAAGATAACGGCCACCGTCAATAAAAGCTAGTGGACGATAATTGTGCAGCAGGAATTTTCATCAATTTTGAAGGCGCAGTTTTTATTTGACAGTCTTTTAGCTGGATCGATGTGGGTATTTTTGTAAAATTGGAAAATAATTCAGTATAGAATCATTTTTAAATTTTCAAAGATGTGTAAGTGGACGCCTTGAAATTCTGACCAACTAAATTTAAACGTGGCTTGGGAGAAGATGAAAGTTCGTCACGTTCAAGAACTGTGACTACTAATGTTAGATGACGTCCGAATTAAAGTGAAAGAGTAAGCAGAGATTATGAAAATATTCAAATATTTGTAAAATATTAAATTAGGATTTAGGCGTGGGAAGGCTGTCCACACGTTAGGTTCCACATTTCTTCGTACTAGACCAAAAAATGTATTTAAATGAATATTTTCAGCGCTCTTTAAGAGTAGTTTATGCACAATAAGTCCTTGCTTGGGAAAGTGTGTAGAGTTGGATCCGAGGATCCGATGTAAAAAATAAACAAAAAAAGAGACAAAATCATTGTTGGATTGACAACTTTTCCGACAAGCCTTAATAATTAATAATTGAGTGGCACTACAACGCACAGGGGACCAGGGTCTAGCTTCTACAACAGCCACTCGTGTTGTGCGTGTGCTGTTCTCTCACGAGTAGAAGGGACCTACAATTTTTGGCCGAATCCGAACGGCGAGATTTGAGGAACTTTTCATAGACAATTGATACTCTTTGAGTGTTGTCAGCAGCTCGAAAGAGGTGATGTCGTGAAAAAATGCGAGGTGTCCCGTTTGGGAATCGAACCCAGACTTTCTGCGTGGCGGTCGACGCACTTACCACTACGCCACGGCGACCACAACCGACAACCTCTGTATCAGCAATATAAAAGTTTATCCAAATATTTTAATGTTTTTGTGAGAAAAGTACAGAAGGGTGGTAGCATAATTGGCACCCTGGATCCAAGAGAATCAACCACCATACCTACCTTACTTTGTGGTAGGTACATAACTATGTAGGTATGGTAGTGCTTGAGATCTTCGGTCTTGTTGCTTCAGGAGCAGTAGACAGGATAACTTGTTTACTGGGTTTCAGTCCAAAGTGTGAGACGAGTAGTCGACAAAAGTCTGACACCGTTAACAGGACTTAGTAGGTGTTCCTCTATACTTTGTGCATTTTTTGAGTACTCTCTAGCATACTCAGGAAGTGGAATTCGCAGCATCATAACATAATAGGGACAAAGTAACCCTGTTCTACGTTGGTAGGAACGTATTCTGTTTTCTACCTATTGGCGCCGATGAGTTGTTTGGTGGTTTATCTCGTTTCATCGACTCATTCTTTGGTGGACCAACGTGTTTCGTCGACTAGTTGGGTATCACTGCATTCCTGACAAAACTCTTACGACCACAGAATATTAGTTTTTCTGTCCGGTGTGAGATGAATGCATTTTACTGCTTTCGAAAACGAAAAGGTAGTTTTGCCTGCTAACGACCAAAGATTAGTATTGCAAATATGTTCCTCAAGTCATACAGATGATTTCGACATCCGGACCATATCCAGTACCAATGTGCATTCTGTTGTAACAGATCATTTGTTATTTTTCCAAAAGCAGGGACATTAGAACTTACTTCTTAAGGCCCCCCCAAACGCTCCCAAGTTCTGCATTTGACAACTGACGAACAATTGTGGATGCAAAGATAAAATTAAATAATAAAAAAAACTGCACTCAATGAAGGTGCGATTACTGAAGACTCTCTCTCTCCCAAAGCTATAAAAGTTCGAATGCTGTCTAGCACATTTTTTATTCCCAAATAACGAATAACCTACCCATTCAATGTGAATTTTTCATAAATTTCCTTCGCACATAAATCGATTCAGCCACCCACTCCTTCAAGCTGAGAACTATTAAACAATCGTCTTGATCTTCTGCCCCCACTTCAGTATTAAAAAGCACTCTCCACATGATTCACCAGCAACAGCCTGTATATGCATCTACAGTCACACCCACTTGGTCTGCATTCCTCAAATCATTAAAGGAGCATTCACACGCGATGACGCGTAGTCGCTAAGTGAAATGTGTCCCAACTTTTCCCATCTTTCATGTTCCCCGAACAATTCACTGCAATGAAACCGAAATTCTCCGGAGGAAGATTAATCTGTCTTCAATTAGCAGCCCAGCAACAACTACACACTCCCGACCACTTAGCCGATGTCATTTACTCCTTAGGGGGAGCAAATTTCACAGGCATTCCCTCGGCCGATCCCAAACCCATCCATTATTCCCTTCAGCTGTGCCGTTTCTCAAGATTCCGTACATCCATCCTGCTCGTATAATCCGGACTTAAGTGCGGCGCATACTATCAATCGACTCTAATTACACACAGCTATACAAGTTATCAGTACGTGGCTGTGTGCGGCTCGGTTAAACGGCAAACGACATGAGCAACGCCTAGAAGCAACCGATAAGACTATATATAGACATGGGATTGTTTTCGGTGGATATTCCGAGTACATCGCGTCTACCGGCTCCCGAATTGGTATCTGGGCGGGCGTCTAACGTATGTACGTATATCCGCTTTAGACACTGTCAAATGACTTCGCTTTGACGAGACGCCAGAACCGCTTCAAGTTTGTGGGACCGTTACGTTTGATTTGTTTTTGCGATGATGGACGGTTTGCGAGATACGCTGATAACCGCATCCTGACCTTTCGGGCCGATTATCGAAACGCTTTCGTTTTTTTCTGTCTTCCGTTTGTCCATCGTGGCTTTTTTCGCTCGTATCAGGTACATTCTGCTTTTGCGAAATACTACATATTTTCACTTTTTCTGAGAAGTCAGGGAATTTTTGAGTGATTTCGATGAGATAATTTTGTATTTAAAACGAATTTGACCATTGAACTCTTAGTGCGACTTACTAAAGAGCCATCCAACTGTCAATGGTGGTTTCACAATGTATGAGTTAACAGCTTCTTTAATTGTTTAACTATTTGAGTAAAATAATCGAAGAACGTTGCTGCAGAACTAAGAGCATGTTCCGCTTTAAGTAATTGAAGACGATTTCGTTGCTTCATTCCAAATTATGAAAGGCATGATTATATGTCACTAAAACTTTTCGCACATTCTGATATGAAACAAGTCATCATGACTCTTAAGCCCTTGACACTTTCCTGTACTTACTGTATGCTAGTGATGTCCCATCAAGAAGAATTGCAATTTTTAGGTTGTGTCAGAACTGGAAGGAAACGGTGATTCACCGTGAGGTTTGACTTTCAATATCCGTTTTTGACAGATCATGTGTAACTCCTATCAAATTGCTTTACCATTTTCGTTCAGCATCATTAGGCAAGCAATCATTTAGAAAAGTTCCGCTTATATTACGAAAATCAGCTGGACACCACTTCTCCGGCCCGAAAAGGCTTGGAATATGAGCCCTTGGGACAACGCAACAGAGGACAGTCTAGGCTAAGGGGGCGCACAAAAGACGAAAAGGACCTCAACCTACTTGGAATGTACAATTGGAGACAGCTGGCAAAAGAGAGATCGTGCTAACTGGAGAGGCATGTTGGCTGAGGCCCAGGTCCACCCCGGACTGTACATAGCTCCGAAGAAGAAGAAGATTAAGTTTACATTCGTTGATAGTACTCGAAAGGTTAAACCACAGCAAGTACGTATCGATTCGTCATCGATCTCAACAGCTTAGTTATGTTCTCGGACAATGTGCTTTTTGAAATTCAATCAGACCATCTCGATGATCTCTGGTTTCAACAAAACTGCGTTCCGAGACATACAGCGCGTGTTATAATGGACTTGTTGAGAATTAATTTTGGTTAGGATTTAATTTCATGTTTTGCTACCGTTAATTGATCGCTTACATCATGGACTATTTTCTCTAAATATATGTAAAATCTTAAGCCTATAGGAATAAGCCAGCCACGGTACTCACGGTATCCGCAAGATACCAGTCGCTATGCTCGAATTTTCCTGACCTTCCAAACGAACCTCCCCAAACATAATCATGTCTAAAATGTACATGATATCGTTTTCAAAAATATGTCTCATGAATTTGTGTGTTAAAAAAAAATGTTAAATTCGCAAGGGACACCTGACCCGCTAGTGGAGACTCAATGTGGACTTACCCTAACAATTCGCTTCGGTTTGGCAAAGAAATTTGTTCAAAACTCCTCAATCTAAAAATAAAGTGCAAGACTTTTAATACAAGTGCTGGACTGGAGGAATATCCGGAACAATAAGGGCAACACTTTCATTCGTAAGGAGTTTAAAGAATGGAATGGCAAAAAATATTTTTTCGATCATTTTCAAAGGAAAAATCGTATTTTTGGTCTCGTATGCTAGGAGGTGGTCGCCGTAAGTGCGCCGATCCATACGCCAAAGGTCCAGGTTCGATTTCCAGACTGAACACCCCGGATTTCTGACAACACCCAAAGAATGTCAATTGTATATGAAAGGCTTCTCAAATCTCGCCACTCGGAGTCGGCAAAAAACTGTAGGTCCCTTCTACTCGAGAGAGAGCAACAGCACTCAAAACATGAGTAGTTGCTGAAGAAGCTAGGCCCTGGTCCCTCGTGGGCTGTAGTGCCATTCAATTATTATTGTTATGCCAGAAGGGCGAATGGAGAATAAGTTTATAACCACAAACTGTACAAAGATATTGGTCCACAAACCCAAATTAAAACGATTGCAATGCCTCGACGACAACGACCGAAAAGGATCATTGATTCAGATAGCACAGGTTCGAAATGAAATAGAAAACCGACTTTTCGTTTCAATTGTCAAACTTTCACGGATGTCAAACAGCTTATCAGTAGGGCATTAAAGGATGCCGTATCTCAGTTTTTAGTTCATTACTTTACGGCTCACAGGCCCGTTTAGAAGAAGATTAACTAACGAATCGAATGTCTAAAGCCGACCTTAAAGGACCGAAGGTGTAAATCTGGCTCAATTAACCTAAACCGGGTTTATTTGCTTTGAGAGAGAAGGACTGTTAATGTAGAGAAACCATCCACATATGCAAGTCTTTATCAAGAAATACATATTAGAGTAAAAAATTTCTCGTATGTCCTGTAGAAGAATTTTGCCCAATATCGAGTAAAAAAAGAATCTCTATTTATTTTTAGCCACTCCTCTATCGCTTTTTGCTTAGAATTACACCATTCGAGTCAAAAACAAATTAGAGAAAAAAAATCGTTGTGAAAAATTAATTTTAAAAAGCTGACGCAATTGCGCTTTATATCGATCACATTTAAATCGCTTACACAACAAGGTCAACAACTTAAAAATACATGACGATCTTGGCCGCCATGCCGTGACATAGTGGGTAAGTACGTCGAGTCGCACGCCGAAGGCCCTATGATCGATTTCTTGACTTTTCATATCACACTTTTTTAAGGCACCACCCCTTTTGAATTGCTCACAATATTCAAGAATGGTATTTGTTTATAAGAACCTTTTTAAATTTCGGTGTTTGGACTCAGTAATAAACTGTAGGTTCGCCTACTAGTGAAAAAACAAATGCACTCAAAGCATAAGTAGTTACTTAAAAAAACTGCCCCTTTTGAGTTTTACTATCACTCTATATTGATTTTTAAAAAGCTTGATATGTGACCGTCAACAAAAAAAAGTTAATACTCTGCCGCGATCACTTGGACTTGAGCAGATTGTGTTGGGTTTAATTTGAGGCTAAAAATTCTTGCCACACATTTTTTCACACTGGCGATTATACTCATAGACATCTTCAAAACGAATCTTTTCATTCATTCCGCTGCTATGCTATTACAAGATTTTTCTTAGAATCCCATTTTTTTCTTTTCTCTTCTTAGATAATTTCACAGCTTTATCTTAACTTATCGCAGTAGTTCATTGGCCTCTAAGTAAAAAATGCAACGCATTCAAGGCAAGGTCCTTCGTCGATAAAATGTGTGCTCTTTTTGAACTTTCGGTAAATCAGAAACGTACGGCAAGGTCTACATAAATGATTTCAATTTTTAACGAATAAATGAAACACGGGCCAAGTGATAAATGTGTATTCCATTAAGAACGTTTCAGTGTCACAACGCGTCATTAATTGGGAGAGCCCATCAGTGGAATAAGACACACTCTTTTCAATAATAGGACTCTGCAAACAGTACTTTAGTGAAGGATTTTTTCCTCTCCTTTTTGTATATAACAAGTGGCCTAAATGTCAAAGTTTGCATTAATTTGTTTTTTTTTTTTTTTAAATTCGTGCTATATACGAGAAATAAAAAGGTTTTGGTGTACTTTATAGTCAGGATTAATATATCACATTTGTGGGTGGTAAAAAATCGTTCAATGTTTACGAAGCTTATTCTGCGCGAAACGCGGGACCTCTACCTACATAACCAGGTTACAGAAAGCGAACGAAGCATGAAACGCAATAGGAGACTTAATTAAAATATTTGAAATTCGATCGAAATTCTTAGAATTTCACGCAACACGAAAACTTTTTTTAAATTTCTGTGTCCCCCCCTCCCCATTTGCTAAACAGCACCATGCACAACTCACATACCACGCCACCATATTTACTTTATGTTCGACAACGAAACTAGAGTAGATTTTTGTTTGCTCTTCTAGGAACATGAGATCATCACGACAGTGACAATATTTCTGCACTCCCACCCGAGGATTCAAAAGCATTCAAAAGCATCAGAAATTACAAATCGTTAAGGGTCCACCTGTCTTCATAGGGATGGCACCTTTACCGCCAAAATAATTATTTTAGGTTTTCAAAAAAGGATTGAAATTAATTCTGGTTACATTTGATCGTCAGACCTATCATAGTCCAGAAAACTACAATACGCAGAGTTTTGTCCCTTCGCTGTACAGTAGCCGCAAAAAAGTCTTGGAACCCAAAATAAACCCTCATACACCCAAAATGAACCCCCTCTTGTCAAAAATTTGGATATCCAATGTTCGTCAGAATTTGTGAATAGATCAGTCTCCATCGGTCAGTGCCCTTAGAAGCGACAGAATCAAACATCATTAGGTTACAAAAATAAGTATAAAATCCAATTATGTGCTCCCTATGCAACAATATTTACTCAATCAAACAATAAACACTCCTCGAACGATAAGGACTTTCCGAGAACGCGTCCCACTGGCATGACAGCGGCTGCTGCGCGTAAAGAAGTGACACAAATCAACAGTGTGCTCCCAAAAGATAACCAATTTCCCGTCCCCATCGAGGTCCCTTTGTTCTCTGCTCTGTGTGGGAAAGAATGCAAATTCAAACATCACTCACATTGATTCCATCGTATTTGCTGCTGTAGAAGTGCACCGGAGGGTTCAGCTCCAGAAACGCACTCTCACTGTCACCAGGCGCCAGAATCTTTATCAGCGACTCGTCTCCTCGCCTGTACAACTCATTGAACTTCGAACTATCCAAGAAGTCCTGAGCGCGGGCTGTGTTCGCGGAGATCAAGGCGATCGCCACGCACAAATAATGTGCAAATTTCACTAATCTTGTCATTTTACTCACTAGGCGCGTGTGTTCATCGGCGCAAGGCACTTAATTTGTTTCGACTTTTAAAAATTTATTTTTTTTTTGTTATTTTTAAATTCACTAGCACATGTACACTTCAAGGCGCGTCTTCCTTTGATAGCATTTTTTTCTTTCAAATTTCGTTTCTTTTTCTCTTTTTTTTTTTTATTACACCACCGAAGGATAAATTTATTAAAAATAAACTCGAAAGAAGCACGTTTCTGACTAGGGAACGGGCACACAGAGATTGTGCTTAGGCGAGGACCACTCGAAAACACGGTGCGATCGCTGTCCGTACACTCCGTCAACTGATTTAAATTTAACCGAAGTGGATCCTCTTATTCTATGTATAGAAAACGCTGACGGGCGCTGGAGTAGGAAGCGTCTCGGCTCGTGAATAAGAAGAAGAATAAGCGTATCTTTTGCTCGCACGCTCTGCAGCATCGATTCTCTATCGCAAACTAAAACGTTTTGTATACAGTATGCTTGACAGGGGAGGCACACCCTTTAAAAAAATATATAGTTTATGCGGACTCTGTGCAATCCTTTTGTCTGACTATGTTGAGTGATATGCCTCATTTGTATTTTTGACAGTTGTTAAGTTTTCTGGCATAAACTGATAGGGAGAGGAAAAAACTCTTTTTGAACTTTTATCAACAAATCTTCGAACTTATTCGATGCAAGGACTAGTGATGCTAGTTTGTGTCTTAGCTATACAAATGTGTCTTAGCGATACAAAATCTGTTGCACTACTTTTTGTCGATCCAATTTTAAACAACTAATAGCGTCTTATATGAGACAGAGGGGGGCATGTATTACCCAAGAATGGAACCTACCTCAACTCTTAACATTTTTATATTCTACAGGTGCTTTCTCTGAAGATCGTTCCACTAATTCTTGGGTGTGTGTTCATTTGTTAACTCAATTTATATTAACAAAGACAAAGAACGGGTTGATTCTGTTGTTTAATGTAGTTTCTTATGTTCCAATTATTTGGATTAAACTTAATCTTCCGCAATGGATTCCACATATTTGTCGGATCCAAATTTTATCTCCTGACTACAGTTAGACATTTAATCTTGAGACTAAATTAGAAACCTTGTAATGTAAAAGGAACTGTGTGAGTTGCAACATTTTCTGAGCCAGAATTGACTTTTTCACATTAAGCAGCTGACAAGCTATCGTGGCTGTTGGCTGAGTACAAGATCCTCATTAGACGGCAACTCTAAACAGAGAGGTAATAATATCATTTGATCAAGCAAAGCAAAGAATCTCTGGTATCTCTGTAAAAAACGTGGGCCCACCCATTTTACCCCATGTGCTTTACGTTCTATTTTATTCACAGGAAAGTTCAATAATCCGACTGACAAAATTTGTGGAATTTTTTCATAGACTCTGAACGTAATCTCTGAACATTCTCAGCAACTGGCGAGAGGTGGAGTAATAAAAATGTTGAAAGGTGAATAAAAATCCACATTGGGATTTAAACTTTCTAGCTTTCATGCAGAAGTCGATGGCTTTCAAACACACAATGGTGACCCCAATATTTTTTCCATGTTTTTCTGCAGTTTGTGACCTACATGGACTATTTTAAAGAGAAAGCAATCGTTTTTTACGTGTTCCCTGACGATACTGTTTCGAACAACTTCAATCCAGCACTATCTTGACGTAAGTCGTTAAACCAACCAGCAACAAAAGCCAACAGTTCCAGAAATAAAATGAAGAACTTTCCTTTCAAAAACATCCGAGAGACCTTTCCTTACATAAAAGTTTAAATTTTTACGCCATAGAGCAGAACAAAGATATTTTGTACAAGGTCTTTCGAAAAAGGTTACTCAAATGCATCTTGAGAACAAAGATTCTGAGATTTTTTAAAGTGCTTCTACTTAACTGGTTGTGATGACTACATAGTACTACAGTTACTCTGATGTACCCCTACGACAATATCTTTCCCAAGCCAGAATATCCTCTTCAACCCGAAATGATTTGAAATAAACAACTATAAAATACCATTATACATATTCTACGTTCTAAATATTTGAGCACTAAAAACCTCTGCCACAATACAACATAACCTCGTCAGTTTGAAATTTTTCTTCATTGATTGTTGATTCGAATTGGAATTCCGGGACGCAAATTTATTTAGAGTTGGCAATACTGTCACCCACATTTGCGCTAAAGTTTACGTCAGAATATTGCTTTGTGAAAGGTGTAAGGAAAACGAAATCTTTCGATTTTTTTCCAATTTGTTACATATATCATTCCATAACCGTTTTAGACAGAATCGCCTGTTTTTAAGCTGTCATCGCAATTTGAACTTGTGCATTCAGGAGTAAAAATTTGTTATAAATGAATGAGTGCAAATGAGTGGAAATGAATTGAACGATGACTGCATTTCGAAAATACCACAGAGTGTGGAGAAAGATTAAAAAATGTGGAAAAGTTTGATAAATAAATTCGTCACTTTTTCCATCTTAAAACAGTTGTTACTGCAATTGAAAATTTAAACTAATATAACGACATCACGTCGTAACTTAGTAAAATTTTAAGCACGCATTATTTTCATAGCACCATGTATTAGTGCTTAAGATACACGTTACTTTGTTTTTTTTTTTTTTGTAATGACTGAAACTAATTCAATATGTATTTCATACGTTAAATATGTAAACATACGTTCAAAATGTCCCAGAAGCTCTAGAGAAAACAAAAGGAAGGATGAATCATTCTTTTTGTTTTCCCTAACAAAAAGAATGATTCACCCTGAATTCAGTTAATTTAAAACGTTTATTCAGTTTAGGGAACAATTCAGGACGTATACTTTTGATAAATGATATAATGTAAATATTGGCCACGACTTCGTCTGAGGTAGTCCACTCGGAAGGTAAAATTTTGGGCGACATTTGAACATAGCAACTGGTGTCTTGACTGGATAACACGAAGAATTAACTTTCAAAGCGCCAACCACTAGCTAGTTAAAATTCTGAGACGACATAGCACCACAGAAAATAGTTCAATGGTATGACCGGGACTCAAAGAGTTGGGAAAATTCAATCAAAGTTCGTTTCATTAATAAAGTCCGTGATCGAAATAGCCGAAGAGGAGCGAGTTTCTTCAAGCAATATATGACATTTTTTTTATTTCGCATTCAGTCTGGGAAAGAAAATTCAGCAACGAAATGTTTGCGTTTTCATAAGCATAAGCCTAGACAAACATTTGCGGAAATACTTATTAGAAAGGCGTGGAAGGCGACGAAGGGCGTACGAAAATAACATTTCAAAGAATTTTTCTATTTTAGGCCACGAGGCAACAAACGACGTCCTGCATTATGACGATATACATAAAAGAAACAAAGGGGAAAACGACAGACACTTAAGTTCAGACCGAATGGCAGGATCTGCGAAAATATTTGCGTTCGACAATGTAGAACATGTGAACGACTGTGTCATAGAATGGCCTCTACTTCGACTGAAGCGATAAAAAGTCAACTGATCTCCTTGACATGAACTTTCCTGCGCTAAAAATTCTAAGCTGTGGGAAATGGACACATTTCTTTTCGAACATACTGTCAGACCCACGCTACATGGAAATTCTATGCGAATATATTAAGGGAAGATTAGACTGACAATTGGTACATCACAGGCGGCACACATCAATGAGACGACTCATTCCTGCTTGTAGTCCCATCCCTGCTGGGTTTGCAAATGCCTTGTAAGACACGTCCCATTGTCAACTAAATCACACCCCCTCGAACATCGCGGATGTGTTGCTACAACTTCACTTCACATCGAAGAGAGGATCATTAACATGATCCGATTATGCACGAGGACGAGCTGCCACTGACAGTCCAAGATGGGTATTTAATGCCGCCATCCGTGACGTGCACTACCTTAACAGAGTGGGCGCACATGTGTTGCACTTTTGAGTGACATCTGGATAACTCCTGTCGTCGTCGTATTCTATTTTTGAAAGAGCCGGGAATTTACCATGTTCAGCAGGGCCGTCGACACAGCACAGACGCAGATATAAATATCCCCATGAAGCGGAGGAGTAGTGCTCGCTCAGCATTGCTTGAGGAAGGCACACCAATGACGTTGCCGTGCGTGCACACTGCCGCCGTCAACTGTTGTGTTTTCAGGATGTGTTTGACTTTTATGAGGACAACAGCGTCTTTCAACGGTGTTAGCACTTCCACCGTCGTTCCCGAGGGTAATTTATTTTGGTAAAAGTCGCCACGTTGCCGCAAAGGCCGCCGTCGCCGATTTGTTGGACTTGGGCGGCTCCCCAGCGCGATGTAACACGTGCCACACTTAAGATGACAGACAGATATTTGGATTTTATTGGACCGCTGCCTAAATATAACGTCGGCTACTGCTGCGAGACGAATGATTTATTCCGTATTCATTTTGGCAGCTCATTGTGCCTGAATTGATGCAAGAGTCCGCGCCTTAGGGCGTCCAACTGTGCTAAACTAGGCTCTCATTAGACATTCAGACATGTGGCGTGGTGATTTCGTCCGATTTCACATCGTTTCATCGTTTCCGGTACAATTCGTCTCGAGCAGAACGAGCGTGAAGAGGGCCATTAAAACATTCGAACTCTTTGATGGGGCTAGGGTTGAATGAGGTGGCGCATTCATCTCTTGGCTCGGCGTACTTCAATGAGGCAATAATAAATCACGGACGGACATTATCAAACGGTGTCACACGAGTGCGGTAGGTTGGAAGTGTGATGATGGATGTGTATGTTGAAAGAGTTAGCGGGGCGTTTTGAGTTTACTTTTTCAAGATGCGTAAAACAGCCTAGTTGCCTTGGAAATATATGCGCGTCTTGTTGCGAAGTCGGGAATGATGATATTTAAGTTTATTTCATCACTTTTTTAAAGGTCATCCTTTATTAGATACTGTGATGTAGCCCTCTGTAGAAGAATTCGGAATTGCGGATGAAACACGGTGTTTCTATTTCTTCACGTAGCAAATATATGTATTAGGGGGAACACGAGCTGTTGTTACCCGCAGCTGCTTCTGAATCACAAAATCCTGTTATGATTCCCAAGACTCTCCAAACTATTCTTCCTTTGCACCAAAACCATTTGAGTATGTAGCAAATAAAGAAGAAAATATTTTAGCTGGCATGCAACTTACCAACGAGCTTACTTAAGTTTGTCTTCTATCGTTGACGGTCCTAGGCACGCTGCTTCCCGTCATCAAAAGCAAACCCGTGATGATTTGGTCCTTATACCGCAGATTCGATTTAACTCTCCTTCTTGAACCAGTAGGAACACCTTCTTTGCTTGAGCATTGGTGCTTATGGTGTGGCTGATCCAGTGCAGTTGACGGAGTTTTACTTCTTGACTACTTTCATATCTTGGTACAGCTAGTACATGTCTTCTCCTCTATTCACCTTCCTCGCAGACAGGGCCATGTATACGACGTAGAAGACACCAAGAATCAGCTCAGTTTTCGGCTCCATATAGCAGGGCTGTAAGAACATTTTTTTGTCGAGCATAATCATTATCCTTGCAGTCAGAAGTCTTGAAGCCAGTTGTTTCGACAAAACTAAAGTGGCAACGGTTTCTATGGAGGATTCTATGTTGGATTGTTATTTGTGGAGTTAAGGACGAAACGAATCTACTACCTCAAAATTGCTGTCGATTGAAGTGTTTTCACCCAGGTGGAGAGTGGTCGATGGGTCCTTGATCGACAGCATATACTTTGTCTTTCCCTCAACCCAGATAAAGGGTTAAAAGGTTCCGCATTGGCAAGATGATGTCGATGTCATTAGCATCTATCTGAACAATTGATCTGCGTTGTAAGAAATAATGTCTTCTGTGTTTAAGGCAACCCGCCGCACTATGTTTCACAGTATCAGATTGAAGAAATCACACGACATAGTGCGTTTCCTTGCCGAAACCCGATGCATGTTTTAAACGGCTTAAAAGTGGAACTGAACGTTACATTGCGAATTTTAGTGCAGTGCGACTCAACCGAATCCCGAATTCGACGAATGTGTTGAATCCTCGATGAATGCTACCGTATGCGGCTTTAAAAGCGCTCGAAATGGACGTACGTATCTGTATCGTTACTGAGTCAACAAGGCAAGGCAACTACATCCATTTTTTTTTTTTTTGTTACTACATCCATCCACTCCATATCTCATTCCTTATGGTTAAAATATGACCTGGTCACTGCGCAAACGGTACAATGGCCAAGAGATCAAACCTTCCAGCAAACAATTTTTGCAGGAGTTGTACGGCCGATAAGATTCGATGGATCAACTCCCTTTTCGCTGCCCAGCTCTTCCAAAACTATCGCTCTAAACCTAACGAAGGTTTAGATCCCTGTCCTAAAAGTTTTGGTAATGGTTTGCTGCCCAATATGCATTCTTATAAGGCACACATAATTGGAAACTGGGAGTAATTGCAAGCCATAGGAGATCTACTCAAAAAATAAGGTGAATTTCCAAATTTCACGAGTTACGTACATTTTATTATCAATTTTTTTTTTCTTTTGTTATGTTGGTACGCTCATCTCGGACATATGTTCACAGTTACAGCTATAAGCATATTTATCTTGTTCGTGAGAAGCATACAATTTAAAAGTGTTTTGCTTGTTCGGCACAACAATGGATCAAAAAATGTGCGTTCAATTTTGTGTGAAAAATGCGATTAAGTGGTCAAAAACACTTGAAATGTTGACAGTGACATACGAGGAGTGTACTCTGAGTCCAGAAAATGTCTACAAGTGGTATTACTTATTAAGGTCGAGAAGATGTATATAACGACGGTCGCCCCGGATGCCTCAGCACATCAACAACCGATGAAAATGTTGAGAAAGTAAAGAAAATTGTTTTGACGAATCGTTGAATCACTATAAGAGAACTAGCTTAAGACTTCGGCATATCGGTTGGCTCATGTTATGTAATTTTTTTCGATATTTTGGGCTTGAAGCAGGCATCGAAGTTCTTTCCAAAATTACTGAATTCGCTTTTGCTTTTGCTTGTTGTTGGCCAAAACCAACACCGTAATCATGCCTCAGCCATCGTATTCAATGGATTTGGCTCACGGAGACCGTTTCCTGATCCCAAGATTGAAGAGACCCATGAAAGGTCAGCTTTTTGATTTGATTAAGGATATACATACCGAGAGAGAGCTTAAGGGCATAGCGAAAAGCGAATATCAGAACTGCTTCAACCATTGGAAAATGGCTTGCACAAGTATATTATATATAAGGGCGACTACTTAGAAAATAAATATCTTTTAAGAAAAATAAAAATTCACCCTTTTTTTAACAGACATCGTATACACAACGCACACACCATCAACTTAATTGATGTGTTTTTTTCGTTTATATGTGACAAGGATTTGGGTCTAGACACACATTTTACAACTGATTGATATGATCCACCCCAAGTTCAACAATCATGTAGTTGCGGAAATGCAAGTTTAAAGCCCACACTGCACTGCCAATACTTATCAACATCCCCGTCACCACACGCCGCAAAACGACTCTATTTGGTTTCTTCCCTCCCAATGCAAGCAAGCCACTTGAAGTCTTTCTTTTATCGGAATTTTCATCCCCGCAACAGGGCTTGGTATTAAGGAACACCACACATTGAATGTAAAGGGACACAAATGACTGACAATATTCCCAACACAAAAATTTCGTGCAACTCCTCAGACCTGCCTGACGCAGTTAATGTCCACTCACCTTGAGCAGCCTTCAACAATCCACGAACACCAAGTGAAGTCCGTTATTCAAATCGACCGAATTAATTGCCGAATACACTTGGTCTGGATCGACCCGCATCCATCAGCGAAAAGCAGCTGCCCATGACTCCCAAATGATCAGCGATCACCGCGTCATTAAGTCACTTGTCATGGAACATTTCACTGCGCTATATAACCGCACTTCGACCTTACTCCCTCGCCAGACAATGTTCGGCTTCAAGATCGCGTTAACGTTGGCCTTGTCCATTTCGGCGGTAAGGTCTTCACATTGTTTCCAGTTTCTATTTTTCTTTTCATTTGCATTGTGTACTTAGCATAGCGTCGGCGCGGCGATATCTCTGGAAGACTGTGAGCTTCACAGGCCGTCAATTGTGAGTAGTGCCAAAATATTTGCTGCTTTCCTCAAGTAAACCTTTTCGCGACTTCCCCAGCATGACTACTGTTGTGATATCTACGACGAGGAGCTTGAGTTTATGGACTGTGTCTCGGAGTGGGATGACCTCCTGGACGCTGACACACCAGAAGAGGAAAAAGTTCTTCACTACGTAAGACATGTGAGAATTTATTTTTGGCCAGCTCATCTGTCTGTTTTTTACTTTTAGTGCATAGCCGAGTGTACATACAATGAAACTGAATTCCTGCAACACGAAACACAGTTGGACTTGGCGGCAGTGAAGGCTCACCTGAGACATCAGTATGACGAGAAGGCTCATTACAAGATCATGGTGGCCGCATACACGAAATGCGAGAAACATGGTGAGTTTGCGAAGAGTGTTGAGATGTTGAGAGTGTCACAGGGAGTGCTCTTTCTTGCAGCCAAGGATATGATGAAGAGCTCAGAAGTCAAAGATCTGCAAGGCAAGCTCAAGCAAGCTGGTTGCAATGCATACGCCGGACTTGTGATGGAATGTGTGACAAATGAGCTGATCTTAAACTGCCCCAAGGATGAATGGAACGACACGGCGCAGTGCGATCATGCCAAAGAATACCTTCAAAAGTGTGTGAAAAAATAAAAATAAAAATTGCTTCTCCCCCGAATGGTTGGTTGAACTGATCTTTTCATTTCATTTATAAGATATGCCGGCAGTTCTCTGATATATTTTAGAAAATGTACCAAAAAAATAAAGTCAAGTCAGCAATCCCGTAATCGCATGGTGCAAGGTCCACACGAAAAAGAATTCATCAAAATTTCGCAACCAACTTCCTTCAATTTGTTACTTTAAAGTGTGTGTGTGTGGCCTTAAATTGACATGATGGAAGACAACTGCTCTTTTGTTGGCCATTTCTGGTCGCATGCAGTAAATACTCGAGTTTCCTGTTTCACCACATTCTAACAAGGTCCGCCAAGCACTGCACATAACCTTTAAATTCGTTTCTGCCTTTGAAGTCGTTTGTGATCCGTCACCGACCATGATCGCTCTGATATTCCCGTTCTTAATACTTTTTTTTATGACCCATTATGAATCGCTCTAAAAATGGTTCCACTTCGTTACGTTTTAGCAGCGTTTCACTGTTGGTTGTTAAATTTCGCAATACATGTGACACCCAAACATCAGACTTTTTGGAGTAGCCTGCTTGTTGATGATTCTAAACTCGTATACATTTGATGTTTAATGCTTCGGCAAGCTCCTGACAGTTTCCGTGTCAGTCTAGCTCCATCAGTTGCTGAAATGCATCGACTTTTTTAATGGCAGGCCGACTAGTACTTTACATCGAAAGAGAATGGAATCGAACAAACCCCTTCTGAGACCGGCGTTCAGTCACGCCATTGTCACCATAAACTGGGAATTCTATTCCTCAAGTTCTTCCTGCGTTTTTTCGTTTTTTAAAAAAAAAAAATGTATTTCTTCAGATATTTGTCTCACATTCAAATCAGTTTAACTTGTAATATGCGCCACGAATTTGAAAGCTGTCTTTACAAGCAAATGTGGCCGGACATGCACCCAAAAATCAAATTACAAGAATCATAACTAAACGCTGCTAGGCTAAAACACAAACAAACTAGGTGCCTTCACAAATAATGTGCTCTCCAAAATGATATCTCAACGAGTTCATTATTTCATGCGCGGTATGGCTCTAGTTGAAACCACAGCTCCAAGGGTTTAATTTTCAGGAAGCACGTAGCCCGTTCACATGACCAAGTTGCTGAAAATACCTATGAATCAATTCGTCACGTATTCGTGTGGACTCGGACTTTGTGCTCGACATGGTCTAACAGTCGAGTATTATCCTCTTATGTAAATGAGTATCATCCACTTATGTAAATTTTGCGCATTTTAAGTTTCCTGAGAAAGTTATTTTCCGTATGACTTGCCAAATAATACTGAGCAAAAATAACAAACAAACAAAAGTAGGAGTCACGCAAAATCTGTCAACAAACCTATTGAAAATCAAACCTCACGATGAATCACCCTTTTTTTATCGACAATGCATGCCTATGGCATTCATTCTTCTTTGGATTGAAATTTACCTTTCCAACAGGTCAGTACAACTTGTTTTGCTAATGTTCCCCAGGACCCTGTTTGGCCTTTGACACTCTTTCCAATTTCCAACGAATAAATTTAATCCTCGCTGATGAATGTACCCTCAGCTTTACGTATTCGTTCCTTGGCTCACATTCGTCCTCTTGGGATTGGCTGCGAATATTAAACACAAATGAGGCAAAAACAATAGTGCATCCAAAACTCAATGCTGTCTCCTATCACTCAAGCGCTCTTTAAATAAACAGACACTATCCATGACTGACCACTTGCATTGTTGAAACCGAAAGACTTTCCATTTTTGGTGCTTGTGGCAACTTAACACTGGGTTGGAGGGATCAGACATTGAAGGTCGCCAATAATGTTGTCGACTGTTTAACTAATCCCTAAAGATGTGTGCATTGATGACGAAAAGTTTTGAAAGCCTTGCAATAGCCATAGCGCTCTGATTTGACGAACTTCATCTGCATATGAAGAATTTTCTTGGCACTTAAGTGGAGTTCAGTGCAGGATTAGGCAATAATATCCAAACGCCAGGTATGCCATCATTTGAACCTGGCTCTGTCTGATGCCATGTCAACTACTTCAATTCGCAATTGGCTTGGTTTAGTGCATGAAATAAATGAAATTGCTTCATTAAAGTCGAAAAATGGACGAACAGTTATATTTACAGACCCGTTCTCTACCCGCACCACATAAATACGAATTGTCCTGCCCGAAAATATCTTTCGCGGCTCTATTTCCCGACTCTTAAACCAATGTGAATCGGTTGCTACTCTCCTTCTTTTCGTGATTACTTTTTGCCCGTGCTAGGACCTTAATTCGATCACTTAAGAGTAGTCAAAATTTCGTACATGGAAATTATAAAAAAAAGAAAAACAAATCTGCAATAGTACCATATCTTCTTCATAGCAAATTCGGTCTTCATGACATTATTTGTTGAACTGTGGGTCTTAAAGACATCCCTTAAATCAAAGTCAGTCAATATCAAAAACTGTTCACCGGCCCTATCGTCAGTAATGCTTCCAAAAATCTAGTCAATACAGCCAAGACCCACGTATGCCATCCATCCAAGACGCACGCTTCCTTCAGTCGATAGATCAAGACCGCCAGTGTTCGCAATCTCTGGACAGTTATATCCTAGGTTCAGTCTTCTTCTCCTTCTTGAACGATTTAATGGAGATTCAAAGACCTCCTTAGCTGAAGAATTGTTGTTGTGTGGCTCAATACGGCCCAAAATAAATGACTTACTTAATTTCACTTTTCGAAAACAAAAAAAAATTTCAAAAAATGTATTTCCCATACCGGGAATCGAACCCGGGCCTCCTGGGTGAGAGCCAGGTATCCTAACCACTAGACAATATGGGATGTTGATGTTTCATGCCAAATACAATATAAGTAGCTCTTTACAAGCAGCAAAAGTGCAAGTTCTACCACACAATGCCAAAAGTATTGCATACCTTTCTGTGAGACGCCATCTATTGGCAAACTGGTGTAAGCAAAAAGCAACATTTTACCACTGGAGAAATCAGTGCTAAATTCCACCCAGACTTGTTTCCCCTAATCAGGCGCATTGAGTGGGGAAATGTTATTTCTTAACGAAGACTGTCTGAATAAGCTCACAACTGACGCTCACAAATGCAAGTGAAAGCGCTCCCCACAAGAGTTGGGGATTCAACCCCAATCCGCTAGAAATCTACGTTCCGGAAGCTCACTGGAATCCCATAAATGGACTTCGTTTACGTTCTTCCAGGGCGCACAGCTTTTACTCTCAATTTCTGTCCGTCGACGGTGTACGCTGCCCCTACTGTGATAGTGCCCCACTGACGAAAAATGGGTCATTAGGTGAACTCGTTTTCAATTACAATTTATGCGAATTTATTTTCAATTGAGAGGAGAGAAGTAAAAATCCGCCTTCGTATGGGGATTTTTCACGAGACGTCATGATGAGAAGCGAAAAGTGACGCGATAGGGTTGAGTTGGTACAAGTAAAGCTGTTGGACATGGGACCAAGGCGGACAGAGACGAATTAATCTGACACTTGTTGAGGACTTGTTTGGAGTTCGAAGACGTGCAGTGGAGTGTTTGGACGCGAAAGCTCTCTGTCAGGAGCGGACTTTAATTTCAACGAGTCATGAGTGATGACACGGTGCTTATCGCAGACACTTCGCTGTGGCAGTTGAAACGAAGCTGCGACGGAATGTGTGGACATGTCAGTGATTTGGTCACATGCTCTCCCCAACGTTGGTCGTAGATGGAAAGGCAGAATCCTTTTTGGGTGTGGTTAGTCTTTGAAAATAATTCCACTGAGGCTCACTTGGCACTTGTTAAGACAATTAATTCAGCCCGTAATTGCATTTCATTCAAAGTTCAACATTTTCACCCGTCATCTGTTGGTATCTAGGGACTTCCCTGTTGGATATTTGTAGCTGCTTAAACGGCGCGCAAAAAATCGAAAGCTCATGACCTCGTTGTTAAGCAATCGCCTGTCTCCCCCGTTTCTTGTGCCCTGCTCCTAGTTCGTACATTCCGATTTGCAATCTTCTCGTTACTACATTGGGTCGTTTCCCATTCTGTTCGTCTCCCTCATAAACATCCATCGTAACCTGGTTCTCCCTTCTTCGGTGCCCTCCATTCACCCGTTTCCTTGTCCTGCTTTTCTGACGGGTGCCTTTTTTTCCCTTTAACACACGGTGAAGGTATTGTACATGATGACCTGCATGATTGCCAGTGTGTGAAAAATTGAAAGCATACTTACCTGGTGTGTATGCATGTACCGACAACAATTTTGGGAACCTTCATTTGTGCAAGAGATACTTTGTTGAAATTGGACCGGTACTTATGTATCTCTGATTTGTAACCGGATACAGGGGACGCCTCAAGGTGATCCAAGTTTGGTTTCCCTAAACAGACACAATTCAGAGTGAAAGAAAATCTCTTGAACCTGCTCAAGCCTTTTAGATCAATTTACTTCATCCAAGTATACGCTGAATTTATGGAGACTCTCAACAGAAAAAGGATTTAGTAATTGGCTTACCCATACTTCTCTCAATCTGTGTACCATCATCAGATCAGAATAACGACGACTTTAGAAATTCTTGACAGAGAGTTTCAGGCAATCCTACAGAATAGCTGCGTCTACAGTTTTAAGTGCAATCTTTCACACTGTTTGCGTTTATTAATGTGAAGAAGAAACTTCAGCAGCGAATAGCGAGCCTAATCAGACGTCTGCAGATTCAACGCCATCAACGCCAGCGCTGCTCCAGAGCGAAGAACCTTCAACTCCAAAACAGTGGAATAACGCAATAGAGAAGGTCTGCGGACTCGATGATGCACACAAGTAGGGAAGGACCTCAACCAACTTCGAGTGTGAAATTGGAGGCAGCTGGTTAAAGATCGTGCCAGCGGAAGAGGATTTTTAGTTGAAGCCCAGGTCCACCTCGAACTGTAGCGCCCTATTGGGTGCATTTTCACATGTATTTGGTTGAGGAATAATTTCAGGACTCAAAAACTGTTATATCGCAGCATATATATATATTTTTTAGTCATCAGAAAGTATGCACTAAAACGCTCCTGCGACAAGGAGTCTATTTCATCAGTTCTTGGCACGTCAAATACCTGATCCGACCAGGAGCCGGACGATTGCAGAAGAGGTGCTCAGCAGTGTCTTCGTCCTCCACATAGGTGCTTGGCGAATGTTGTGGCCCTTTTCTACGCTGATAAGTCTCCAGCAGTCTTCTCTTGAGATGTAACACGAATTCTGCGGCTTACTAACTAATGTTATGAAGCATGTGATTGGTGCTGTCAATTGTGCTCTCGAGAAGCCCAACCATCGATGTAAGCAATGACCAAGCACGGGCCGGATATGGGTTCAGGTCTTCAGAGTAGATATGCACATTCATCGGTGATTTCAGTGGACATAAAATTTTAAAGTTCAAGAAACACTTTGTAAGGCAACCTTTTCATAACACTTCGTAGAATAACTATTCGTAGTGAACATATGTGTGTGTGTCAGTGCTGCACTAAGTGAGAATGATTCAATAGTCTGGATTTTTAATAAGGATGCTATGCTTAGGTGGAGTCTATATATTCTAAAAATTTGTTTACCTTCTTCTTGAGTTCAATGATCAAGGATTTATCTTAAGTTCAAGGATACTTCTAGTTATCTGGTTAGAGTAATAATAATAATTAAGTGGCGCTACAGCCCACAAGAGACCAAGATCTAGCTTCTACAACAACTACTCGTGTTGTGCGTGCTTCTGTTCTCTCACGAGTAGAAGGGACCTACAGTTTTTTGCCGACTCCGAACGGCTTTTCATAGACAATTGATACTCTTTGAGTGTTGTCAGCAGCTCGAAAGAGGTGGTGCGTGAAAAAATGCGTAGTGTGGAATCGAACATAGACCTTCTGCGTGGCGGTCGACGCACTTACCCACCACGCCACGGCGATCATTTCTGGCTAGGTTTCCATGTTTTTACACTTAAATTTAATTTTAAAATTCGGGGAAAGAGTAACTTGCTTCGTAGATAGATACCGTCGAGATTTTCTTAGGAGTTCCGTAAGATTAAAGTTAAAATTTAAACGAAGCGTTCGGGTGGTTGAACCATCAGCAGGGGCTTGGTACATTTTCATCGCTTTTATAAGACTACATGTCAGAGGGACTTTATCAGATTTTTAACATTTCGAACCACATTTGACTCAATAATTGTTACTGATGCCTCTGCTCACGAAACATTGAAGTTCAAGCATCATACGCCCGACTAAGACTGAGAGCTTGGTTGGATTTACGATATTACGGTCTGAGATATTTTAAGGCACAGCCGCCCATTCCGAATAAAAAATACATGCATACGTGTCAAATCCCGGAAATAGTTACGTATCTTAACACATATTATTATATTATACTTTTGTATCGTTTTTTTGTAGATTTCCTGTTTCAGCTCCCAATTAAGTCGTGTTGGATTAATTCTTTTCGGTACAACCGAAGGCTATGAAACCATGGAACAATTTAAAATCCTAAAGATCAAAGCAACGTGATGGACGCCATCGAAGGAAGAAGATTGTTGAGACAAGCAGCATTACCAACACTCAATTACTAATCCTTTCGTTATTGTCTAAGCCAACATGTAAAGAATATAAGGTGTGCTGGACAGGTTGTCATCAATCATTTCAGATCGTGACATCATAATGTGACAACTTTTGATATTTCGCGTACGTTGTTCTTTTTCCTCTTTCGCAAATTCGATTGCTTGAATTATTAAAATAAAAAGCTAAAAACCTTGGAAAGGGAGATTTTATTTTTGAATGAATTAAACATTCTTCGTTATTGCTACATAAGTGTATATGAAAACGCCGCATTGTGCATTTAAAAGATGGAAGTGTTATCGGAGAAATGTGGAAACTAATTTTTTTTTTTAAATGTAGTATTTTTCAAATAGCGGTACGTTCTTAAGACCTCATTATGACAAAATTATGATAACACCCTTTTCTTTAAGCAATATATTCAGCCAAAAACTCTTCTTATCAGCTTTGCAGCGCAGCACTCATTATTTCCCGAGTGCCATACATTCACTAGCCCTTTTTATGCAAAGAATAAAATCGGTTATTCAAGGCGCACCTGAATTCATACCAAGAAGTGAACAGTTTTTATGCTGTTACCTGGATTTTGACAACACGCAATGCCATATGAATGGGCTTTTATAAATGGCATATCATCCATTTCCCACATTCTAGTACTTAAACGATGAATAAGGCTGTTTTTTTTTGTCATGCATTTTATTCATATCTAACATAACACTTAAATTCTAGACAAAATATGCTTAAAACTAGTTTTCAGGACTTCATTTCATTGACTTAAAATAATCTTACTGGCCCTTCACAGGCACTCTAAGATAAACTTAATTTAAATTTGCTTTTCAGCTCCATTATTTATTATATAGGAAAATTAAGTCCTTGCTTAACGACTACCTTATTAAGAAAACATATAAGAAAAAACTTAACAACTTAACATTTTTACTAAAAATAACTTATATCTAAAACTACAGCTAAAAACTAAACTAAACTAAGCTAAAAACTACAACTAAAACTTAGACTATACTACTGCTAACTTAAGCTACGTACGTACATGTGCATGTATACCATCATATAATTCATCAATATATATTCCTGCATACATGCACATGTGCGTCTATATACAACTATATATGTGTAGACAAGTCAATATACACTACACATATATTACTCTTTTTTTTGTGTTTTTGTATTTTTAATTTTTTTTGGTATTTTTGTGTATTTTTTGTATTTTTTTTTTTTATTTTTAATTTTTTTTTACCTTAAAACCTAACCCTAACCTAAAACCTAATACTAAGAATATATAAGCCGGCCAAAGATTGCAGCTGGAATTTGGTCCGTTGCAAAACAGTAGCCGACTGCCCCCCGTTGGTTTCCCTACCGAGTGTTTAGAGGGTTCGACGAGGGAGTTTTATTCGCTTTGTAGCCACCAGAACATTTTATGCTGTTTCACAACATCCAGTACATCCCATCTCGATACCGCTGTACTGAAGCGGAGGAAATTGTCCTCAGCTAGCCGTGCGACGGAACGGTTGTAGTTGAGCCGCCCATCCACAGCAGAACGGGCGAAATGAAAGATGAGCGGTACCGCTTTGTCTTGTATCAGACCTAACTCATCAAAGTAGACAAATGCTTCTGGAGGAACGAAACCATTATAGCGCACCCTTTCATAGTATTGTGTGTTGGTATAGTAAGCCCCAGAAATAAGATTGTTATTGGAGTCCATTGCTCTTGCAGTGTGTCTCCGAATCAGCTTCAGGATGAAATTATCCACTCTGATCATTTTCGCCCTATTGTATAAGACTTCAATGAATAAGGCTGTCAGACGGCGGAATCTGATCTCCACATTTCGGACGATAGCACTGCACACTGTCTTCAAAAATTTAAGTTATGCTTCTGAGAAAACTTACAACTTTAAGAGACCTTGTTTCACGTTTTGCAAAGAGGTGGAATAGCCCTCCGTACGTACGACCATGACACGAATACCCGAATTTGTTGGTCCTTATAATTGACTATCGGACGTTGATTGGAATTCATTTCACATCAAACAAAACCTCACCTTCTTCCCATTAATTTTCATCTAAAGGGGCTTAGTTTCATTTGACGTTCATCGGAATTTGCAAATATGTCGGAATTAACGTCAAATAAATGAGCAAACACAAAAAATCATCCCAAATGCATCTGCATTAAAAAGCAACACAACAAAGTTCAAACTTTTCCCAGTAATTTTACAGTTATCTGCATTCAAAAAAAAAAAAACTGCCACAAATCATACTCAAAAACCTACTCATTCCCATTTGCGACATCTGATAGCGGGCTTATCAAATCGAACAAATGAGTTATTAAAACCCTTTTTTCCACCTGTCTCTTTTAATGAAATCAGCATCAGTCTATATCAAATGTGATCTTCATTAAGCGAACGAATAATTCGTGACCCCGAGCATAATGCTGAAATGCAAATGAAACAGATTTCCGGCTGCGCGAGCTTTTCAAATGCAATTTTCCAATGGATGCAATTTCAGTAATTGAACAGCATTCCGAAAATTATTTCACGTTAATTCATTTCGATTCCAATCGAATTCCCACATCGTCAAAACCCTGTCAAACGCTTGAGCACCACACCAACTGCACCCTATTGACGCGTGTAAATATCCAACACACGTGCGCTCAAAAATTTTCAAAATCAAATTCCAAACTCAGGCAGTGGTGGTAACGGCGAACGACTGCCGTCAATTGTAAACTACCCACTACAGCCGGCAGCAACGCCAAATCCATCGCACCTGACCGAAATAGTTAGGGAACAAATTAAATTTTAACGTATTTATGTTAGTTTGAGGGTTTTTTTCCTACTCCCGAAGCCCACGTCCTCAAAAACGTTTTCAATATTTAAAGTACCGTGCCTAGATGCACGTGCTGCTGGGCAACACTCTGACGTTTGTCATTCGCGATGTTTGGCGACGGTGACAGCGGCGGTGGCGGCGTGGGAAAATTAAAATTTTATAAATTTTCTATTAATACAATCCCGACCGTTGTCGGTCGCAGGGGCAATCAAATTTTCATTTCGAATTGAAACTAATTGCGAGAAACAAAAAGTAATGAAGGTAATCTCATTTTGCCGGCGCGAAATTACAAAAATAATGACATTTTTGAGCGGTCTATGCATAGTTTTGGAGTCGGACAAAAAGAGAGAAGTTATCAAAAACCAAAACGCAAAACAGCCAACAAGTAATCGCAAAACATTTCACAGATGAAATCAGAATTGGATTACGTGACCGCGAGGCGAGTGGAAAAACTTTTTCACTCTCGAAGCAGTGTTCAGTGGCGATGAGCGAACCATCTCTTAAGATGTTTTGAACGCTGCGAGGAATTATGTGGCGTCCGCTACTTTTCCATTCAAGAAATTGTGCATTGAAATGTGTGGCTCGACGGTGAATTGAGTTTACAAATCCTCGCGGCCATTCGTATTCAATTTTGTATACGTGCAATCTAGTGGTAGCTAAATTAAACCGAAACTCGAATTCGAAACGACCTTACAAGCTTGCCCCGAATCGGAAATGGCAAAGGTCGATTGGATTATTGGACGTATCTATTTGGAGTGGATGCTGTGAAAAATTCAAACTCAAGCCAACATTCAGTCTGAAGTTTGAAAACTAATTTCAAATAGAACATGATATTTTACATACTCGTATTTTTCCGAACTCTGCCAACCTGTCAAACTGAATCTAAAATCCGCAGCAAAAATTGATGCCATTGTCATCTGTTGGGTGCAATTTTTTGGGGGTACCCACGACGAACAATGTGTCACATGAAGGGAGTTTCTCAAAATGTGCGAATCTCCCTCGAGGCTGCGAGCATGCATGGACCACCATCGAAAAAAATTGCCAGCACTGTGCGTTCGGATCGAAATTTGGAGGATTTGTGCAACAACTTTCGTCAACAATAGTGGTGTTGCAAATTAATTCATTCGTGAAATTTCATATATACTAGGATTAAAATGACAATGAAATAGATACGGTTAGGTGCAAAATTAATTCATAGCATCCACAACACTCTGGGGAGAGGTCACACGCTTCAAGACGTGTGTGTGCACATAAAAGGCGATTCATCGTGAGGTTTGATTTTTAATGTAAAATAAGTCCTTGGGGAATTAGAGAATTTTGACGGACTCGTTTGAGCATAACAACTGGTATCTCGCGAATAACAGGAGTGATGTTGGCTTCTTAAGCTTCAATCGTTGCTGGCTTATATTCGAAGACCTGGAAGTTTTTTTTTTATCCCAAAAGACAATAGTTCAAAGGTATCACGCGATCAAGGCGGTCAATTTACGCAATAAAACGATTAGTTAAGTGCTAACCAAAAAGATTGTTTCACGCGCTGTATGGCTCTGTCTTGTTAAAAACAAAGACAAAAGAGACCCTGTACATTTCAGTAAACACATACATGAAATGAAAATGGCGACGAATCGATTTGCCACCGTCTTCGCATTAACCCTCAACTATACCATAGTCTGCTATAGTCTCCTTACTACGAGCTAGATGTGGTCTAAGTTGTTCAAATGTGCGAATGGTGTCGGTAATACTGTTTTCAGCCGAACAAAAAACTTTTCCATTTGCCAAACGATACTGAACAAAGATGACAAAGCAATTCGATAGGATTCATAAGGCCAACAGTGCTCGACAATCTTCAGCAACTTCGTCCTTTCGTATATCCAAAAAAAGAGTTTCGAGGTCTTCTACCTTTTTCAAGAACAAAAAAAATATCTACATTCATCCACGACGAGAGCGTCGTTCTTATCGACTACTAGGAATTCATTACGCTAATTAACTCCATCAGAATAATGCTAGACGGGCTATTTTTGTCTGAATGAGACGGTGACGGTTACCGTGGACAACCGGGTAGCGGCATTTTTAAAAAGTATTTATCAGAAGCTATCCATTGGGCTTAAATTGCTTCACATGATTTCTTTGAAAATAAAATTTTGTCGCAAGATTGAATTCCGCTCGATGAGGAGCAACTAAAACTACAGTCAACGAAGAACTCATCAGCTCCTGGGCACATACAGCATAAAATTTCGACTGACAGCGATTTGTATACACCCGTGTCCGTGAATACTTGTGAACGTATTCAATGAACGCTAGAAATCTAGTTCGCAAAATGGCATGCACTGTGTGGAGTGGCGCACTCTTCCTCAATAATTTCCCATAAGCCTTTGGTGGTCCAGGTACATGTTTTCAGTTACAATAAAAAAAAGTCTGTTAATATGGCACAATAAGGTCCACCATTGAGTGAAACATTACCAGCTTTATTTTCCAAAAATTCACTCTAAACTGTCACTCTCTGTGGTTTGGTTTGTTAACGTAGCCTCCGAGATTCTGGTTAGAAATAATTTTTTTTTTGGCCAAAAATCGTTTTTCAGTCAAGCTGTTCTAGAATCCCCATTACATAGCGCGCCTTTAATTCCTGCGTCACCTTGTAAGCGATTACTCCGACATCTTTGTGTAGACTATAATCGCGAGTTGATTATCAGATCGATGGCAATTTTGAGTCGAACATCACAAAAGCCGCATTGGTACCGCAACAAGCACCATAAGTGTTGCCCACTTATCTCATGAAATTTGGAACAAATTTTCGTACAGAAGTTGCGGTGAGTGCTTCATTTTGAGTACCCATCCACCAGGTCTACATCCCTGAAAAATTAATGTTGACCTAGTTAATTTCCTTGGCTTAAACAACACTCATTTGGACCGAAACGATAGAAGCCTTCTTTTCCGTGTCCAAAGCTTTGATCTTAGTCGATCCCTGTATTTTATCTACACATCCACACATGTTCAGAAAAAATATGAATTATTTAAGAAAGAGCACTGGCAAGCAGAATTCTGAGATTGCACGGCGCTACCTTTCTTGTGTTGCTGGTAGTTGGGAAAGATTCAACGACGAATTCTACGGGCTGCACGGCTAGCTGCGCATAGTCAAGTTAGGTCTTGTAGAGCGGTTGGATAACACTGGATTCTTGAAAATTCATTTAAGCCGGGTCCTCTGATGTGGCGCACCCTATGGGAGAGAACCTCAGCCGCGGACTTTAAGTTTGAAATTGGAGTGAGCTGACAAAAGAAATCCGGTCCAGACCGACCACGGACTGTTATGTCACTTAAAGGTCAAGAAGAAGAACATGCAGCATGTAGCTAAAGTTGATGCACGGGAACAGTTTGTTTTTGTTTTTAGTTTGGAATTTTGTTTTTAATTAAGAACGTGATAAGGTGCTCTAAAAGCCTTTTTTTTTGGCAGATTGGCCAGTCATCGCAATCAGGAAAATATCCTTTTACGCGTAGCAAAGTATATCCCCCTTATTCTTGTCTTTTAAGGATAGTGCATCCTTAGCATCTGCAGTGGAAGTGGCTGGGCCCTAAGCAACATTTCTCTCCGGCTATCACAGCATCTCATTAGCTGCCTTCATTTTCGCCCACCACTTGGGTTAAGGTCTTTCTCCACTAGAGAATCCTATCTTAGTCGTGGACGGAATCTGGTGTTTTGTCCCGATAATTTGGATTCGAAGTCCCTTCTGGTCATATTTGACAAAATTTTTATATCTACAGACGCATGACTGGATTCTTGCTTTCATGAAGTACAAAAAAAATTTCTCTTTCTGAGACCATCAACGCAAACTGAACCAAAACTAGAAAGCAGAACTTTCCTCCAGAGAAGGAGAAAGGGCTTTATTATGATTCTTATACGTTAGTCTTTTCGATGGCATGTGCCCAGCCAAGCGTAAACACAGCTCCTGCCCAAATAAATTTCAAATGCATGCTTTTGAAAAACTCTACAGAAGAAATCCGCTTCTAGCGCACACTAAATAACCAAGTTGGTCTGTTTGCAACCACGCTACCAGGAAAGGCATTTTTGATGACGTCCAAGTCCACCCATCCTTAACTGAAACAAAGAAGAAGAAGAAGTTTAATTACTAAGTTTATCGATCAGTAACACCAATCATCAGAACTTCGTAATGAATGAGTATTTTCAACATTTTAAATATTTGTTTCATTTGGCGCTCTTGTTTTTTTCATACATTGAAATCAACCGAATTGTCACATTTGTTTTTCTACATATGAAATCAACATTGTCCTCGGAAGACACTTGTCAACAAAATAAACTTGTTTTTCCCCAAAACCAAGCACCAACTCTTCAATTAAATGCAATTTATCGCATGTTTTCCCCGCACATCTGCAGTTTAGATTTCGGATGTGACTTCTGCAACAGATTGGCGAAACACAAGCGAACCTGAATCATCCACTCCGTCAGAAGCAGCACTCAAACACAGTTTATCACTGCAATTTAAGAAAAATCAACTTTCGCCAGGTTATAGTCTCCTCCTCAGCAGTAGTGAGAGCAGCTTCACAACAACCTCTCCACACAACCGCTTGAATGAGTGTCTTCAAATGAATAAATCCATAATATGAGGCAAAGTCGAGGGGCACACGTCGCAATGTAAACTTAATAAAAGTCCACTCCAAACACCGCCAACACACCCCCCACACAGAAGTTAGTTCAAGTTTGAAAAGCACTCACCGGCCCTCTGTTGCCCCCCAACAAGGGGTAGATAGCTTAGCATGACAAGTGCTTAACTCAGTTACGACTTCATTCTATCTCCCGGGCATCCATCAAAAGGGACTTTCCTCAAAATCAGCTTACACTCATAAACTTCGCCCTTAATTATCGCAAAATCCTCTGCGAGGACCTTCAAGCTCCTCCAAGAGCCATTTACCGAAAATTGTTTAGAAACTCAAGTCTGTAGACCTTACTGCGCTCACAGCACTCACAGATAATGCGCGCAAATTTTCCACTGCATCACACGAGTGCAATTGAAAAAGTTTTCCCGATGAAAGGGAACAAACAAAACCAAACAGACGATATGCGCATCACTGCCCCCGCTTCATCGGATTAGGGCGGATTTAAAACCGCATTCACTAGATCGGGTACCTACGCTTCCCTTCATTGTTCATTTAATCGTAAACTCACTCCTTTTTTGTCTCCTCCGACTTATGCAAAAATCTTGACAGAGTGGGTCTGGGAATTTTTCAGTGCTCGAGATGGGAGCGGGCAGGAGCGTAAAAATTCAAGCAAAACAATGGCTGTCAGCTTTCGAAGATGAATGGGTCCCTTATAGACATACCTCGAGTGCGGAGTATGAGCCTCGTTTTTTATTTCATCCTTTTTCTCTTCCTTTTTGTTTTTGTCCCAGACGAAGCTTCATTGTTCCAGATTGCACATACATACACAAGGTGATTCTTAAATGAAGTTGACCGTAGCATGGTGCGGTATGTACGCGCTCATCAAAAGTTTCAAGTGTACTCTGAGTGAAGGACATGAGTGTGAATGAATAGGTTTTCATAACTGTAGCGTGTCCTGGAATATATTCTGGTATCACTCAGTTTTCGGCACTCCATCAGGGGACTTTTAAAATAACACTGAAATTGACACCTACACTCGAAAACTTTCTGCCAGCACCTGCGTTGTATGTGTGGGTGTAGGTAAGGACATTGTTTGCATATTCAGCGAGGAGTTTTAGTTTTCATAGACAAACACCGTCTTCAAGATTTTCAATTTTGGAAGTCTTTCAATGGCGAGAAACATCCATGTTCGCCCTGATTTTGATGCGTTTACATGCATCCTGTATGCAGCCACGATGAGGATTTAGCATGCGTGGCAGAGTAGACGATGGGAATGGGATAACGCGTTAAGTCTGATGAATTAATGAAAGTTTTGTACGAAATCTGCGGAGTTTAGTTTTTGTATAGTGGATCCTAGTCTCTTCCTGGGAAATTTAATTTTAGATTGGACACATGCTGCTCGCTGAGCCGCCTTGGTAGAGAGGATTCCGGAGGTTCCAATTTCGATTTCTGGAGTGAATGCTCTTCTTTAATTTTTCCCAGCTGACAACTGTCAACAAATACTTAAATCTTCTCCAATTTCGCACCGTCATGGTTGAACCTCTGGACCTCAACCAGCAATAAGTAGACGAAACTAAATAGTTCCTCGGAACTAATTCCCCATTCGTACTGGTAAAGAATCCATTTTTGCGTTACTCTGTTATGCAATAACCTGAAAGAAAGAGAACATTTTGACTAGAAACATTTTTTTTGAAACTCTCAAGCAGGTGCAAATTACAAGCGAAGTTATTTGATTATCATCATCATCATCATTTCGTTGACCCGTATGTTCCACTAAAGCGGTCGAGGAAGGCAATGCCCACTCGAGAGACCTCCAGGCTGCCATCGACTCTAACTTGTCAGGAGCTATTCCCAAACGGAACGAGGCGAATTAATGGACTTGATTTAAACAACTCTCACTGGATTTGCTGAGCGATCGCCTGCCTGATGTAATCGCATTCAAGGCACGCCTCGGAAGTCATTACTGAGGACACGTTCGTATCATGTGGCGAAGCTGTTGAAGAATAGGTCCTTCTGTTCAAAGAAGTAGCTGCTTAACATTGAGTTCCGCCCTCACTGTCTCTTATCTCAGCAATTGTTGACAGCAAATCGAAAGAGGTGGTACCATGAATATGCGAGGTGTTCTAATCGAGCCTGTACCTTCGGCGTGTGGGTCGACGCACTTACATACTACGCCACGGCGACCAGAGCATAAAAAAACGATAACTTGATTTGAAAACCAAGCTCGGCATTCCTTATTACTGATCTTTTTACTCGTACCTACTTCAAAATGAATCCAGCTTGCCCAACCCTTCATAAAAGATCAATGTTGCTCCTCCCATCACTAAAGACCCTTAGATACTTAAACTTATCAACAAGTTAGAATGGGACTCCACTAACATGTAGAGCATTGAACGGGCCTTTTGGAAATTAACATAACTTCAGATTTGTGAACGTGCCTTTATTTCAACAGCAGAACATATGGACACAAACCCGCGCTTTCTTTCTGTCTGGGAGAGGGTGAGGACAACTAAAAAAAGATGCCTTACCCTAAAATCTCGCAATGAGAAACATTCTTCGCCTCGGCTGCGCTGCAATATCCAGACAATATATGCAATAAAACAGAGAGGTAACAAGGCGCCCCCCTAGCGAATCGCAACGTCCACGGTAAATGGTTTTGATTTACTACCCTTTCCCCGAGCACAGCTGTTACAGTTGGTGCAAAGAGATTGAATGACACTCAACAGGGAACAAGTTATTTGAATAAAACTGAGTTATACTGATACGTGTTGAGGTGCAAGACAAACACTTAAAACTTAACTTAAAATAAGTGCACAGTTTCATAGAACTAGTATTACAAATGAAAATGTTGTCAATCTGGCTTGCCGTCTGTCAGATTGACAACTTTTTATTTTTCATGCAAAAGAAACAATTTTCTAAGACATTGTGCAAGGAAGTTTAAATCTAATCTAGACAATCTCAAAAATCTAAATAACTCGTCAAATTTAGATGTCGCAAATTATTACCACTTCAGGGTCATTCGATAAACGAAACCTTTTTCGTGTTGTTGCAACTCGTACTTGTTTCGTCCATTTTTCATGTCATGCTTTTTTTGAAAAGATTTCTTATTAAAATCAGAGACAGTAGATAGGGGGAAGAAAAATTGTAATTATTATTATGATACAGTAAGCATAAAATAACAAACTAGCTAGTAGTAATAATTAAGTGGCGCTACAGCCCACAAGGGACCACGGTCTAGCTTCTTCAACAACTGCTCGTGTTGTGCGTGCTACTGTTCTGTCACGAGTAAAAGGGACCTACAGTTTTTTACCGTCTTCGAAAGGCGGGTTTGGAGAAGCTTTTCATACACGATTGATACTCTTTGAATGTTGTCAGCAACTCGAAAGAGCTGGTGTCGTGAAAAAATGCGAGGTGTCCCGTTCGGGAATCGAACCTAGACTTTCTGCATGGCGGTTGACGTACTTACCACTTCAGCACGGCGACCACAACAAATTAGCTATTCTTGTTAAAAAGTGTTCAATTTTGGGAAATGGGAATCGTTCTTTGTCTCTTTTGTCATATCCAAAATACAAGAATTGTGGTGTCGATTGTACACTGAGCCGAAATTCAAATGCGCCAGATGTCCACCATTAAGTTCATCCGTACATATTCCGCATTTTTCTATTATTATCCATTCCTTGTCTAACTAAAATTAATCATAAACTATTTCAAAATAATAATATTTAAACCAGATTTGTTGCCTTCGGAAAACACTTAACTAAACATACCTTTCCTTTTCCCCTTCTTCTCTCCAAGTCCAAAAACTTTCTCCCAACATCATCATCGTCATCCTTTGTACTATAAATTTTTCACTACCATTCCGTCCTTGGCATTGCAAAATATCATTAAGAAGAACGTGCCAAAAATGAATTCACCTCACCGCAAGAAAAAAATCCGATCAACCAAAACAACAGCAGCGTCATAATTGCAGCAACACACAAATCCACATCAGTCTAGTTGCCAAGCATTCAATTGTTATTCACAACAAAACCTAAAAAAGTACACGACAATTGCAGAAGTTTACAAACGCAATAAAAACGAACAAACTGCAGGAAGCTCAGCAGAAACGGAGCCTGTAAAATAAAAGCCAAAGGTCAACAGTCAACTATGCTGCTCAGAAGCTGTCAACTTCATCCTTCAACTTGACGGACACACACTTCATCTACCCTACGAGTTTCCTCTGTGGGCGAGTTCAACCGCGTAAACCATAACAATAAAGTTTCTCAATTAACTGTTGACAGATGTCAAATTTGAACGTTTCTGACAGCTTAAGGACAATCTGACAGTTTTATGTACTTCCGTTTCTTTTTTTTATTTGTTTCGAAACTTGTTAACTTGCAAATGAAACTCCACTTGGTGGAACTCCGGCGTGGAATGCAGATCGTAAAAAACTGTCCTTATCCCATAAAACCGACTACTTCTCGTCCACCCTGTGGCTCATTGAAAGGAAATTACATTAAACTTGTTGTCTCGCAATAAATTATGTCCCACACTGAAGTTGGCCGCTGAAATCGCAGTGGGGTGGGTCATACAAAAGAAGATGACATAAATGACGACAGGCGGTAAAAAGACGACGCCAGCGACGCGACGATGCAGAGGACGATGACGCAAAAGATGATATTGCAGAAAAATCCTTAACTGATGCACAAGTGACTAGTGCGGCACTTTGTTTCTGCATACCGCCCCGTTGTATCCTGCTGTCTTGGAATTTATGAATTTAATCCAGTCATGGCTCGTTGTTTCATAAAGTTTCAGACCAGTCGCCTTCACCTTTGCTATAGTTCGCGTATTCATGGTCCACTCAGTCTCACTCCTTCGTCCCCGCACAACGGGCTGCTGGCAGCTAAGTAAAATCATTTTTCAAAGTTTATTGAGACCGGAGAGTCGAAGAGCGTTCCGCGATGACCAAAGTGGCTAATTTTTTAATTCAAACAGAGAAAGAACAAAACGTCCGCAGAGGAAACAGAATGAAAGCAGGGTTGAAGAATGCCGCGACGAGGCGCAGTAACAGCAAGAACTGAAATGTCCTTTTCTCCTACTTCGTCAGCGTCCAGTACCCTCATTTGTACTGCTCTTCTCATTTTCTATCAAATTAAATGGAGCCAATTAAAACTTGATTTGTTGGGTACTTCGCTGTGATATTGCTTGGAAGTGAAGAGGGACAAGCCGAATAGATGAATGTGAAATGATTCCAAAAGGATCAAGCGCTGCGGAATGAAGGTTGTGGCATGGGCGGGGGACGACAAATGGATTAAGGTAAGAGATGTCATGAATTAATCCTTTCATTGCCTGTTGATGTTGCCTCAATGAATTGCAAGTTGTTGAGTTATGCGGTGTGCAGTGTTCAGAGAGCGCAGAGGAAAATATCAGCGCATCTTGAAATTGAAGCAGTTTTGAGGGGTAGTTCAGTGTACAAGTAGGTTAAACGCTGAAAAAAAAAGTTTGTCTTTTAACCTCTGTCATCTGGCAGTGAAGAGTTCTCTATGCGACTGCAAAGTGCTCAATTTAATTTTTTTTAGTCAAACTGAATCATTTGACGACCTTCGCGTAAGGATGTGAACTGCACTCCATTAAGTGGCGTATGCAGGGGAAGTTGTGGTATTGCCTGTGCCATTGAACGTTGCTCTGTGTAGAGGATTGTTCAAAAGTTGTTTGGCTTTGGTTTTGTTTGGACTAAATCAAAACGTTGTCCTAGTTTCTACTCCTGTAACCCATAACCGAAACCATTTCAAGCTTGAAAACGTTTCATTTACAGTTTCTCCAACGCATTTGTCCCTTCGTGTTGATTATTAACGTTTGATATAGAAAGCGTCCAGTTTCTGCTTTTCAAAAGCCATTCCAATTATAGTTTCGAAATACCGGAAAATACAATATGACTTCCATTCGTGACTTTCTCTATAGAGCCTTTTTAATCATTCTCCTGAATTATGACAGACAATGCAACACTCAGCATGATGGCAGATATCTGCTTTTGAAATGCCGCTGTAAAGCAAGACACGGGAGCCACTTTTTTCAGTTCAAAGCGGAAAACAATTGCGCTAAAGTATGCAACGTATTCCACTTGCATGCATTCATCATTTAAATACCGTAAGTTCCAATAGCTGACACAGCGCGATGACACAATTTTGCAGGCCGCCTTATGTGGTGCCACCATTCTCTCGATGTCCATTGTCAACGGCCATTGTTGTGCACAACCATTCAATCTATTTACAGACTAAAACAAAATTAGAATCAGTTTTCCAAGAACCAATCCAAATTTATGAGCCATTCAACAATGGAGACCCTTTATTTTACTTGGAAGTTCGACGCCGACGTACAGTTAGTTAATTAATGCGTTATCCATCTCGATTCAATCTGTTACTTGGAATCAAGTGCCAGATTTTGCAATTCTCCGCAAGTCATTATTCAGCGTGATCTGTAAGAATTTGGGATATTAAAGCATTTCAAGTCAGCATGGTATATGCTGCTCAAAGATTCCCAAAGACATTTACTACTACAATATCTACATAGGTTCGATAAATCTGGTAAATCTGTCTGTCACCCTATATTCCCACATTTACGTTTAAAGCCACCTAGATACCAGATGACCAGATACGCCTGATCAAGCGTCTTCAGATAAAGCGCTTAAGATGGCTAGACCATGTAAAGAACGAAGAAAAAGAAAATACCAACTATTGGGTAAAAATGATAAATAAATTGGGTCCCTGAGTGTAGCTCTAACACATTAAAGGTTTCGTTTTCTTTAACATTTAATACGAAGAAGCAATTAATGGCGATTAATATACAGTCTTCATAATATTATAAATATTGTATAATACGGTTTGATTCATCGCAAGGTTTGATTTGCAAAAGGCTTTTTTGACAGATAAAGTGTGACACCATCAAACTGCTCTGTCTTTTCTGTTCAGTTTCATTTGGCAGGTCATCACAAAAATGCTAATTCCACAGCAGTGTCTGCAACGTGTTCAGTTGAAAATTAATTGCTAGTCCGAAAATCAGAGGGGCGCATTATAATCCTACTTAAGGCACCACTAAGGACATAGTTTACATTCTTTGATAATCCACATCTAACTAATAATAAAGAGGCTAAGTAGCTGAACTTGGGAATGTACGCAAAGACCGTGACGAACCGATTTATTGTCGTACTCATCAGCTTGCCCTGGAGTATTCGAGCACTTGTCCATTTTTATGTGAGAATCTTGGCCTAAGACCCTACAAAATTCAACTTCTGCAAGAATTGAAACCAGACGACATTGCAGGAATTTCTCACTGAATGGATTCCAAAAAAACACCAGAAACCAGCCAGCCGGGGTTTACAGGCCTGGAGCTAGTTAGCCAGACAGCAAGCTAACCAGCCAGCCGGAACAGAGTATTTGAGCTTAGGACTAAGACCTATGGGGAATCAGCATCATCCATATGTAAACTTGCACTATGGGCAGATATGTCATTGTCAATCTTGACAGTAACTATACCAACTGCGGCACAACAAGTTTAAATGTATGTCGAGCTGTTTGTTTGGATCAAAAAAAAACATTCTTATATTAAAATGCCCTAACAGCATCTCGCAAAGCTGGGGTTAGCAGAAGAGGGAGTCAGTAGATTATGTACAGAATCAAATGAAATCTCAGAACGTCTACTGAGATCTTATAAGGCACTTACCTGTAAGAAGGTTGTTGGAGGAAAGCATGTCCGATTAGTGGAATGTCGGTATCCTTTGCTTCACCGTGTACAAAAACACAGACCCCTTTGTTTACACCAGCTACAGGGAAATCAGTCTCCTTAACACCGCACACAAGATAGAATGTCATCACTGTAAATAGTGACAACAACATCAGCACCGAAGTCAATAGCAGAATCACTTTGGCCAATAGCTAATTCTATGGATGCGATTGGTTAACAAAGCCCTCTCTCGAAGAACTTCTTGACTTCTTATAACATCTTGATCCTATATGTCTTCCTCAATGTGACATAAAACCTGGACGTTAATAAAAGGAAGGATGCGAAAGCCCGTGTTCATTCTAAGACCGATATTTTGTCCTGTTTCATTAGTGACGCCTAGGGGGGATGATTCAAACACAAAATTTAGAGGTTGTGTGGTGAAATGCGCCTAGTCTACGTCTACGCATGGAACATCTAAAATAATTATAGAAAAGACAGCTCAAGGCCAAGGAGTCCTTGAGTTGTGCAATTGAGGTACGGCAACAAAGGACCTCCATTAGGTCCATCCTGGACTGTGGAGCCAGCCAAAGAAGAAGAATAATAGATTTTCATAAATCTCCAACTGTCAGTAGAAGAACGTCTACAGAGCAAAAGACGCAAGGGTGAGGCCGGCAAGTGCAGGCATGGTCAATGAAAGTCTGATCGTGTAATTAAGCTCATGGATCAAAGCTTTGGATATCTTTACCGATTCTATAGAATTTGTTATATTCCTGCTATTGTTTCCCTAAGAGTGAAGGAAACCTAGAGTTCAATACTGAATTTCGAAGGTATTTCCAGCACTATTTTACACATAATCTTGCGAACAACACATTCAGGACTACCCACTTCAGACCAACAGAACAGATACAACTAGCCCAACGCTCTCAAGCTCTTCCGACAACGAATTTTCAACCTTTTATCGCTTCATCTTCCATAAAAGCGAAAACCGCAATAAAACCCATCTAGTGTCGATTAATATCCTGCCATTCAAAATCGCACGCTCTAGCCCACCTCTACATCGTTATGCCGAAGAGCCGCATTAAAATATGAGCAGACCAAATCACCAAAGGTGGACCGTAAACCTATCTGCAGTTGACCCGAATTGCATTGATTCCAATCTTGAGTCACGTCTGCGTCGTAAAACCACTTGCCGGCGAAGTTTGCCACTAATTTCTTTGGTTTAGTGCAACATAAAAGCAGCCGCAACAGGGATTCGGAGACCCTGTGCACGTTGTGTATGTGTGTGCACGGTGATTTATTTTTTTTTTACAATCCGCTCGATAAATGCCTGCCCTGACAGATAACTCCTTATGGTGGAACGTCATAAAACCAATAATAAATTCATATTATCTGCTCATTAAGTGGAATTCTTTGCTACGACCCAGGCCGGAGCGCTGATGCCTCCGTTTCCGCTATAAATAATAAAAGCGAATTTACGCCGAAGGAATCCCTTGCATGGAGAGCCTATTCATCTTTGGTCTTGCGAAAGCGGCGGCGGCGACGGCGACGGCGACGGCGACGGTGGCTGTGGTATCGTTGTTGGAAAAGTTCCGCTCCAGATCTCACGTGTAGTTGTCTTCTACTACATTTTTTTGTCCTGTTCGTGCAACGCTTTTATGGCGAAGCTGGTGGTAGGCACTAAGTTTTGTGCTGTTTGAATCTGGAAAACGTGCCAACACTCAGCTCTCGGCGCGGCATGCCCCGCAAAAACAAAACCAAGAGTCTGCTAACGTTCATTCATATTCCACCACCACAGGGAGTAGATAAGGCAAGAGGGAGAAACTTTCTCAGACGTCAGAACGCGAATAAATTATTTATGAGGAACGTAAGTTTTTCTGAATATCAGTGGAAAGGACATCTGCTTATCGGATACAATCACGTAAGGTCCTTGCAGAGGACGAGAGCAAAAAATTGTCAGTGGCTGTGGATGCAAGTGAATTTCTTCGGTTTTATTGACCAACTTTCCGACTTTCTGCGGGTTAAGTTGTAAGCCGTACCAATTTCCTGCTTTGCAAGAAAAACATTATTTTCGTTATGTTCTTTTTTTTTTGTTCAAGTTAGACAACATTTCATGAAGTCTAGAAATCTAAGCAAAAAATCACGAACATCTTGGCAATCAATTTAAAGGGAGAATGATAAACGACCGAAAAGAGCGGTTAACGAATAAGACCAACTAAGAGCGAAAAACAACAACAAGGTTCTTAGTCTAGTCGAAGGAATAGCATCCTTGCTCTGTGCACCAGGGTTCGGGATAGTTTTTTAACTCGTCAAATGCCACAGAAACATCCTAAATCGGCACAGATTCACGTAAAAGTGATTTTCAAAAAGAACAGAGGGCAACCTTATTGCTAACCTCTCCGCAATAAGGATAAACGTGGCACTTGATTTTGGATACCTAGGACCACACTTATGTTTAGGTAGTGTTCAAAAGTAAGTGTTTCAATGGAGGATGCAAAGGGGATGCAGATCCAAGCTCATCATATGCGAAATGGTTCACCATCGAATTTGCTTTTCTCTTCTCTACTTAGGAATGCAATATTGCTTTCATTTGCCAATCAACATGAACAGTGTTTTTTAAATGAAACTCCCCTTATGAGTTGGAAGTCATGAAACGAAAAAGTGAAACGTTTGAGTATTTTCACTTTCACATGGGTTATGATGTGGTTTTAGGTTAGATGGATGTGTGTGTTGAGATGATGATACCTGGCACTTCCATCAAAACTTGGGCATTGAATTTAACTACAATTCTCACAAAGACTTGAATACCGTTTTTGAAAAAGACTTCAGCTGCAATTTAGATATGGACTTGAACAAGGAATCGCACTTAAAACTGAATTTTAGCGAAGATCACAAGAAACTGGACATGGACTTGGATAAGGACTTGAGCAAGAACTTTAACAAAAATTTGACCAAAGATTTTGACATGGACTTGGTTAGGAATATGAAAAAGATCTTGAAGAAGGACTCGAACTGGAAATTAAACAATAATTTCGACATGAACTTTAAGACAGATTTAGGCAGAGATTTCTGCACGGGTGAGGAAAAACACGTATAAAGAATTTGAACAAGAACTTGAACAAAGAATTGAACCGAAAAACACAGAAACTTCGAAAAAGTCTTAGTCAAGGACTTGGACAAAACTTTTAACAAGTACTAAGAAAAGAACAATAACTTGGAGAAGAACTTGAGCCATAACTTTGGCACGAACTTGAACAAGGACTTATACAGAAATTTTAACAATGACTGACAAAGAATAAAGGCGAAAATGTCTGATTTAATTCATATTGAGGACAAAGTGCTTTACTTGATGGATAAGTCTGCCTAAGCTTAAGCAAAAATTTATTTTCGAAGCAGCATGATGCTCTATAACCGAACTCTGCAACCTATTCTAGCTGATTTTATTCACACTAAGCTTAGGTTCAAGCTTTCGTAAAAGTCTCGCTGTGAAAATTTCACCAATCAGTTCTTTTGTGTGGATGTATGAACACTGAAGACGTGAAAGAGCAGCTGTAAGTATGTTTTAACTTATGGTTTCCGCCAATGGATGTGGACTCTTTTCTCAAATTCTGATATCCCCGGCACATCTACGTCCTTAACCACATCCGGCACTGTTTTACCACTCGCTCCATGAAACATGAAAAGCAGTTTGGCATCACTTCGCTGCGGCTTTCGTTATATTCCGAAATGTGGCCTCGTAAGATTTTCTCTCTACTTCGTCCTACAGCAATATCAAATAGACTTTCAGTTTGAACAAGAAAACTTTATTTCAATTACTATCTATACCTGTCACAAAAGCAACCAGGCTAGGTAGATTTACCACCTGCCTATCTTGCCTATCTAAAAAGTTGCGTGTTCTTCGTTCTCTTCCTTATTAGGACATTGTGGGCACAGACGTGAACCATTATGAGCAGATCTTTTCAATAGCCGCCGTTTCCAGACAGAAACTTAGAGAGCTGTATGTAGGTACTCGTATAACAACAAATGTGAAAGTTTATCTGAGCCTCACTAACTAACTGCCCGAGTCTCTCATTTGGTGTTTTGAGTTGCGCACACTAAGCTCTTTGAGTTCCTTTTTTTCAATATAAGAACGCCCTCTTTCGTCTTTTCCCAATGATTTGAAGACGCTTCAGGTCCAAGTGATGCCTTCCACGCCTACCACTCGAAAAGACCAACAGCATTTACATCTTTGGAAACTTGACTTGAGATCTTTTAAAGAGGTTTGATCAGTTGACAAGGTAGTGCTTCTTTCAGACGACGAGAACATCTAAATTTAAAAATTCTCCTTGTAAATCAATTGTGTAGTAAGGCCCTTTTTTGCTGTTACCTGATGATGCATCTATGCCTAGCGGTAAGAATTCAATCAAACTCTTTTGAAACTCTTCTGGTAATTAATTTTTAAAAGAGCGACATAATTCTTCATTCCTAGAGACTGATGTTAGAGATATAGTCTACAAACGTTTGACACTCAAAGCGTATCAATTGTCTATGAAAAGCTTCTCAAATCTCGCCGTTTGGAGTCGGTAAAAAACTGCAGGTCCCTTCTACTTGTCAGAGAAAAATAGAACGCACAACACGAGTAGTTGTTGTAGAAGCTCGACCCTGGTCCCTTGTGGGCTGTAGTGTCATTCAATTATTATTATTACAATTACTACATTTGTAAGTAGATTTACATAAAAACGGCGAAATATTTAAATGCTTACCTAGCACGCCAAGTTCACAGCTCAACCGCCAATTAAACAATAACTGTCCAATTTATGGTGATTATATCGCTGCCATAACAATTAACAGACCGAATATTCCCGTGCATTGAGTAGATTGGGAATGTTGCAAAATTCATTGCTACGGTTGGTCTCATTTAAAGCCGCCTCCCTCCCCCCACCGCCTTCCAACTATTAATTCCATCTAAACGGAAAAACATTTAATTGGGCAATTTGTCTGGTCAATTTGATCTGAAAACCGGTGCACCGCTGCCAACCCGCCCTCTCCACACAAACTGACAACACTACAATTAGGCATTAATGAAATCAAATGTTTTCGGCAAATAAAACGCCACCACCATGCACTGGATGCCCTAAATTGGTGTCAAATTATATCGTTGTGCATTTTCGTACACTCCCACGTATGCATGTAGCTTCGGTCAGAATGTTGACAATTTAAATTTCGTTTCGATTGAAAAAGCAAAACATTTTTCCCTTGCCAAGGAAAAACAAAATTTAAGCGCAGTGAAAATGGTGTTGAGAATTGACTACATACATACTTAAACTGTAAACTGAAAGTGGACTTATCAGCCAATTTGCATCAGCAGGGGCAAGATATGTATGATTGATTGATGGCTTGTCATTTCGCATGTTTATAAACCAGTCCATGTTTCCAAAGGGATCAAGAGATGATGGAAGACGATTGTTTTAAAAATTGGCATGACATAATTTAAATATGATTTGGCTGGCTCAGACGCAGCCGTATATCGGCGATAACACGAAGAATGCGGTCCTTCAAGTCCCAGATGATGACGGAATCATTCATGGAGCCAAAGTCCATTTTGTGGCGGAATGGCATCTACCAGACCCAGGTGTTGAACAAACCTGACTGATAGTGAAGGCTTGTCCAGAGGATATATTCTGGTGCCACAGGGGGTTAGGAGCCCATGAAAATTCGGTTTCACCCTGGCCGTTCGGTAGACCCCCTTGTGGAAGTATCGTGGTGGCTGTGGTTTAAAACCTAATATCCTGGACAAGTTAGAAGTTAGTGTACTTTGCTGACTGATTTGGGTTTTGTTCACCCAGAACGAGACCAGACAGTTAGGGAACTTTCCCAGCTGAGTGTGGACTTGCAATCTTAACCGGGTTCTGCGGCCCAAAGAGCGGCAGAGGTGTTAGAAAGGCCTCCAAGCCAAGGTGGGGTAATTGTTCTTAGGATTATCTTATTTGAAACTAAGGCATCTAGACTTGCATTATCAACGACTCTTGAAAATATGGACCCCGTGATAAAAGCCATTAGGCAGGTGTTTACGTAAGACCGGCACAAGTCCTTCAAGTCGTCAATGGGATTATCAGCGTAGGCTAGCGGCTTCTTATGGCCCCACACAGAACAGTGAAACAACGTTAAATAAAATGGTCTTGGAAAACAATTCACGTTCGTAATGTGAAACGTTTCCTTCAATTTCATGTTGTGCCGTCTTATTGAAACCACAACTCCTGCATATCGTGATTGCTCAATTGATAAGCGAAAAATTCAGTAATCATTACACTATAGCGGTCATCATTTACTGCAACGTTCTAGTCATCATCGTTTTTAAGAAGTACGGATCCACCCATGGACCAACCCATAAAGCACAGTAAACAATCGGTTTACGTGGATGCAATGGTGGCTCAACATATACTTGAGGATGTTTGTCAGTTTTGTTTATTAACGAACCCATTCAACCAAAAGTGAGCTTCATCGTTAAACTAAATTCGCGTATGAAAATTTGGATCAATGGCAATCTTGTTTTGAACCAAATTTGCACAATCTGGAAGAGTTGTTCAGGCATCAGTCTATTCATGTTGAAATGTCAAGCCAAACTAAAAATAAATCACTTGACGGACAAAATGGCCGCCAGTTAAAAAAGCATTGGCAACTCAAAACAATCGCTCTAAAAGAACTACCATGATAAATCCAAAAATATTCAATTGTTGTATATTTTGCCACATTTTGTGCAAATTTTAAGTTTTTTGTGTTGCATTTGATCCGTTTTTTACTGATTGCTGTCTTTTGTTTCATTCTTCTAGTTTTTCGTTATTTTCATACTTTCAGACAGTAATTCATCAGAACTTTCTGAAATTTAAGAACGAGTCGGGGTAAATACGTGTACGGATTAAGCTTCCGCTGAATAAATTTGTCCTAAAAATTATCCCGTATTACAATAGCTTACTTTAACCACGAGTTATTTTCGATGTCCCACATGTGGAATACCCAGAGAATACAATTTTCTTCTGTATATGGAGGAGGTATGTGGCCCAGCAAATAAGGAAAAGAGGAACGATTTGAGTTAAAACTGGGGTGTTCACTGCCACAATTCACTTCTATTTGAACTTGGTGCATTTTAGGGGTTTCTAGCCGTCTCTTTTCAACAACATGTAAGAAAAGGAATATTATGCGATGAGAGAAATAAAATAATTTGCTCTCGGACAACCAACTGACTTGGAAAACGACACTACACAGCTCAAGAGTTACATTTCATGCATACGCTTGAATTGTCGAAAAAACTTTTCGCAACAATGCCTTTAATCGGTGTCATCTGCTGACAAGGCGTATGTTGGTTGGAGTAAGTGGATGTAATTCCTCAAATTCGGCAGGCGTGCAAGGGATGCGAACGCTTGTTTTTGGTGGCAACGTACTTGCATTGTGATGCTATTTCACTTTATGACTAGTGTCAACATATTCGGTGATAAAAGCTTATTCTTGCAAAACCCCCAAGGGTGAGCAGCCATCTGAAGATAAAGCGCCGCTGAAAACTATTATATTTGGCAGAAGTAATTGCTGTCTGTGTTTAACATTCGTTCAACCCCACGCCTTCAATTAAGAGCATATTTAATGAAACGATCATGTTCATTCTTTTGACCAACAATCTGCTACTTCACCAATTCGAAAAAACTAGAATTCCATGTAACAACGGCAGTCTTAGCGAAACGCCAGCAGATCTTATAGCAAATCATTTCTTCAATTATTCAGTTTTGGTCTAATCTGATTCGAAGACCTTATTATGGCATTGGAGTGTGGGATTCCATTCAGACATTTGAGCAGCTCTTAGAATTGGCATTCAGTCTCCATGTCGTATTATCTTTAGATAATTTCAATCTTTGAAGCCAGACCCTAGCTATTGCGGCAATTGGACATAATTGCAGTTGACATGGACGATTTGGCAGCTGTTCTTCATTTGTTCCTCAGTGAGATTTTGTTTACTACTTGGGGGCCCGTGGTTTACACTCCGCCTATTATTTTAATGAACGAATGAGCTTCTACGTCGGATTTAAGTATTTGCGCAAAATAACGGTTTTTCTATTCTTTCCTTGCTAATGAAAAATTAACAACTAACACGGCAACGGATCTCCTATGCGGAATTCGATCCAAGATTCAAATGGTTCCACACTGCACAGGGCTTCGCGTTTGTATTAATTGCCATTAATAAAAACCTAACAATATTTGAGAATTCTTTGCAAAGCCTTTTGTTCTGGCGACAGATCAGTTTGGTGTTCTCTTATCTCGGATTTTGAATCAGTTCCAAAAAGTAGTTTCAAAATAGTTCCGTTTGAAGTCTTAATCATTTGTGCAAAGCCGTACAAGAGGAGCCCCATTTTCTGCTCTTCACTCGTACATGATTGAGTATGTAGGAACTCGTAAAAATATTAGTTCAATTCTCCATTAGTTAAAATTTGTTTTTGCGTCCATAGCACCGTTCTGGTCGTCTTCTCAAAGACTACACTCAAAACATTGCCAGTAACTTAAAAACCCCTTTTCGCCAATTTGCCGGGAATTTCCTTGAAGCCATGTATCATTCGTGGTTGCACTTATGCATGCAGGTATCCTCTCCATCAATTTGAAGAACTTAATTTACAAAAACTTCGCAAAATTGATCAAGAACGACGAGAAGAGGGCATTCTGCATGCATCACTCATGTTTTTCCTCCTGCAACAATCTGTCTTCGTGCTCGTCAAAGGATCCATCTCCCTCCCATATCCATACATATATGTACAGTGCATACTTTGATCGTCATGCCGATGGTTGGTATGTATGGTGCTTTCAGCAACAAGTTCAGGAATCTAATATAATTACATGATTTCGAATTCAGGATGGAAACTTCGAAATAAATTTTCATGCACGTCCAAGAGTGGCATAGTTGCACAACATCCAGCAACAGCAGCAGAAACACAGCACACAGTTTCACGGAGTACTGAGCCCCGACCATATGTCTTGCACACGAAGTTAGTTGAATCGCTCCGGCAGCACACAAACAACCACTTTGGCCCGCTTCGCTTCAGATTTATGCAGGCTTCAATACGCTGCAAGTCAGGGGCATAAACATCAGCTTTCGATGGCAAAACATACAATTTATTATGCGTACGTGTAAAAGTTGGATCGAGTTCAATGCGGCAGGAGCATCAGCACTAGCATCGCCAATGGAGAGTTAGTGTGGCTGATGGAATCCTTGCAAGGACATTACATATTCATAAAATGAAAAATTATGTTGCAGCTTGGACGGATGATAACACCAGCACGAACACAAATCCGTGTGTGAGAGAGCGCCGCGTTGGCAAGAAAGCCATCCAAACGCTATTCATCTCCATGTGTGGCGAATGATAATGTAAATCACAAATTAGAAGGGATAACAAACGATGGGGGCTGTGATGTGTGTAAGGATGTGGAATATTGATTAAGGATTCACACGTTGCATCCAGTGGCCGATGCGCGGCGAGGGTGGCAAATTGAATCATGTGTAGTAGCACTTCATGAATTTGAAATTGGCGTTGATGAGAGTGTGAACAGTGCATTTGTGTCTTGCCTTCGGTACGGTCACGCTTGATGAGATTCGATTGCTTAATTTATAACTCGGACGTGTTTGCTGTTAAATATTTATATTATTGGTCGTATGCGAAGGGCTTGTACATCAAATCCATGTAACCACGGACCACACGGGTATCCTGTGATTAATTGTTTTCTCAACATTCGCACAGTCACCGGTGCGGTTACTGAAAATCTACTTTGTTCAAGACTCTTCTCCCATTATGATTAATTATCAAGTCGTTTACTGAAAATCCTTTCCCCCATTAGCTGACACTATCCATCACGTATCCGCTGACAGCTCTGTTAGTTTCACTTAATATCCCCCCCTCACACTCCTCTCGCCACAAGAGAACACCGCTAAGACTATTTAATTTTGCAATAGCCATTGTTTGAAAGTTTAACGCCTTCCTCCGCTCCTCTGGAATGCCTTTGTCTACAAGGCATGTGTTAAGGGTTGTAAGTAATCTGAGTTGACCCAATAAACCGTAGCCATCTTATGATACTCACCCTCGTAAATGTTTTATCTTTCGGTGTCTACACAAGATCCCACAAGGAGTTTGATTTAAACGAAAGTCGCACAGTTGGCAGTCAATCGAAATGAAACAACATCTCTCTTACATTCAGATACACATTTATTTTCTTTCTCTTTTGCGGTTTGTATTCAGTGATTTCATTTATTACATTTACTACACAAATCTTACTATTCTGAGAAGCCAACCACGCGCAATCTTGTGAGTGGAATGGTTTGACCTAGACAGTTTTACGATTATTACTTATTCTTCCTACAAGTACAAGGGTGTGTTTTTGAGACTTTTGTTTTTTCTTCTGATTTTGTAATTTTGAAAACGAACAACAACAAAATAAACAGACTGATTGGGATGAATACCCGTAACTTGTTATCTAGCTTCAATAAGTGAGCAAAAAGTGCGTGTTAAGTTAACGTCTAGAGGACACGCGAAATTGGCAAGAAAACAGAAAGTTCAAATAGATGTACAGACTTGGAAGACCTTTCGCTAAATATTCACCTACATCAAGTTCAGTCAAAGTCAACACATCCGAACTAATCACACAAATACCAATTCAATCTGTCTTGGGTGAAAATTTTGAGAATACAAAGAAGAAAATAAAAGTGCTGGCTAAACAATTTGAGCGGAGGATTTGGACATTTCTCTAGAACAAACGATATCCCATCGGATTTGCCGTTATGCTCAGACGTTCAATTGCCTCCTTAATGTGATACCATTTGGCAGCATCAGTGAGCATAATCAACTCATCATAGACTTCCTTATTGCGTTTGTCATCGTAGATCTTCTGCAGCAACTTCATCATGCGGCCATGGTGCGAGTGCATGTAAGCATGCCAGAGGGTGAAATTCGAAACCTTTAAGCAGAACAATGAACTCCCTCTCTCTCTTTCCCAAATTGCATGTGCATTTTTTTACCTTAGAGTCTGTGTGATCGATAAACTTTCCAATCTCTGAGTATATCGTATCGATTTCATCTAATCGAGCTGAATTTGCTTTATTGCCCTCGATAATGGATAATCTTGCCAGGGAGATACCCTTCTTCACCAGTCCCTCCAGCAAGTTGTTCCTCTGCTTCTCCATGTTCCTGCAATGAGATAAGCCAAAAAGCAAACGTCTTAAACGTTCTTTAATGAAGAACAAACTGATGGCACCCGCGAAATGGTGGTGAACCATTTGTTTTGAAAGCAATTCAAATACGAGTTGCCTGCAGTTCTTGTGTGCATCAGATAGGGTTAGTAGAGTAAAGTACCACAGTAGAGTGTTAAAGTTTTCAAATTCATTTACGAGCGCAAATCCAACCCCAAGTGTAATTGACACAAAAAGTATCGATATTTCTGAAAGTTTGAATCAATTATGTGCACGATTATCGACTTTGTGGCGAACTATTTGCGTATAATGAAATTGCCAGAACAATGGCAAACGGTTTAAGAACCAATCGAAGAGACTCTGTGCCCTCAAAATGGCAGATCATCAATAATTGAAAACTCTGGCAGCGGGCAACCGAATGGCGCACAACTTTTCATTAAAACTTTCCAAAGTAGCTGCTTATGTCGTTTTTTTTCTACCGTTCACCATCAATTTGCATTTGCGAGAAGCAAATTGAGTTAACGATAGTGTAGAGAGTGGGCTTTAAAGCGTTTTTTTTATCTAATTAGCGTGCAGCAGGAGCAGCAATGTCAACAGCTGAAGGGATATAGATTCCTTCAGACAGCCGGCAGAGTGAAAAACGCCTTCTCTCAAACGAATTTTAGCGACTTAAGAACAAAACGCAAAAATGAACAGCTGTAACACGTACATACATACAATGCGCCAGAGAGCTGACGCCTGCACACAACAGCAGCAAAGGGAGATATTGCGGCAAAAGTTAAGTGCGACTACAATTACTCTGTTACAATGAACTAATCCTCGTAAAGCACTTCAACATCCGTGAGATTTTCATTCATTCAGGTTGTGTATCTACGTTCTGGTGTACTGAAGTAAAATGTGTACAAGTTCGTATTTCGGTGAAAATCCCCTCTCCACCCCCAACCCCCCCTTTTGGGGCGAATGAGCGAACAGTGTGAACGTAAAGTGAAACTTTTTACGTTCACCGCGAGGCGAAGGCAGGCTGAAGCAAAAAGTTTCGCACAAAGCCTTGCACAATAAATTGCGCGCAGACAAAGCAAAGAATTTGAATTTCTCTTTTTAGGCGTTCGTTCTTTTCACACAGAGGCACTCAGCCACGCACACACACACACACACAATCCAAAAGACATAACAGTTCACGAGGCGAGAATACAAGTGCAATCGTGCGGCCGGAAAAACGAAAGCGTAGAGGTGTGGTGGTTGCACACTCTTTAATGGGATTTGACTAGTTTGTGTTGCACCGCGGAGCCAACAAAGCATACTGCACTCACGTTTTAATTTTGGCAGCATCGGAGCGCGTATCATTTTTAATGCCATAATAAGCGAGAAGTGCGTCCTTGTCAGTCTCTTTGATGACAGTGTTAGCCTTCTCTATGATAGTCTGCAGAGTGCCTGTGAGAGCTTCGATATCCGGTTTCCCATCCACAGGATCGTCACCAGCTACGAATCTGGCGAATGCAAATGGCAGCCACGACTTCAGCTGGACGCTCTCGACGTTCTGGATGTACATCAGGATGGCAGTGAGGTGCTTGGGGTGGGCAGCCAGCACCGTGTTGCAAAGTTCTTCGGCCTTGTCCAAGTCTGAAAGATAAACGATTTGCTAGACAATACCCTCAATCAGGTCGATCATAAGCCTTACCTATTTTGCCAATCATTGTGCACTGGTAGTCACGCAGTCCCTCGGCGTATTCGTCCTTCGGCTTGACTGACTTCTTCGGGCTGCCGGATCCGTTGGGAGAGGGCTTGTTAGCTGATCCCTTCTCATTACCATTGGCCGGCGCGTTGCCTCCATTGCAAGCGACGGACAGATGGGCGTTGCCATTCGTCTTTTTGCTTGCCGATGGAGCGCCCTCGCTCATTAAGTACTGAAACTTCATGACGTGCACTTTGCGACCGACCTCGTCCTTGGCCAAGGACAGCGCCCCATTCAACCAGGCCGTACCACTGGGCAGCGACGCCTTTGTGATTTTCTCATTGCTCAGGGGCGCGATATAGACGACTTTCGGCACGTTTTTCACCAACGCGCTGCTAAATTTCCGGCCGCCGACAATGCACTGATTATACTGGTCGTAGATGTCCAAACTAATTGGGTTCGAGAGCTTGAATAGCGCCACCATATTCGCCTCCGAGACTTTCTCCAGTGCGTCCTTCTTCTCGTGACGTATCTGCAGTCGCACGGTGTAGTCGCCCTTTTCCAGTTTCGTGCAGAACTTCTGCGAGTGAGCATCACCGCAAGCAATCAGCATTTTATTCGAATCGAAAAGCATCCACAGTTGAGACTCGAACTCGGACTCATACAGCAGCGAGTTGAAGAGTGGCGCGTACAGGGCAATTTCCTGTGCCTTCGAGACATTTAAGTTGTAAGTCAAAATGTTCTGATAAATTTGCCTGCCCTCGGGGATGACGTCGCGTGTTGGGCTCAGTGCCGTAATTTTTGTTTCGGCCGGCTTAAGGACAACGGCAGCAGTTTTTAATTGAATTGATGGCTGGAATTCCTCTGCACAAAGTGCAGTCACTTGGAACCGGTGGATGCCCTTAGCTGAGTGCATCACAGCTGAAATTAATAATTAATGCGAATTTTTCGTCAGTTCCACGAATTATCATTAGGATTAGAAAAGGTGGAAGTGACTGATAAAGAGGAAGAAGGGAGATGAGGTGAACATTTCTTCATTTTCTTTCGAATGGAAGAGCCAGGAGGTCAGTTAAATGTCAAACCTCTTAGAAATAATTTTCTTAGAAAAATTGGTTTCCGGTCTTAGAGTCTAGCTCAGCGTTTTCCCAATGGGGTTCTGCGCAGGGGTTACGTATAAAAATTAAACGATGAAACAGCAGAAGTCAAATCTAGTCATGAATTTTCAAAAAAGTGTGTAAAGATGTAAAAAGACAGCATTAACAATTTCTTCCGCATACGGAAGTAACTAAAGGGGAGAAGTTGTATTTGGAGTATTTGCATTGAACAAAAAGCTAAAGATATTCTTCTTCAGCCTATTTCTCCGTAAACTCAAGAACGACAGTTGTTCCTCTTCGGAGTCTCATATAAATGCCTGAAACGGTTTACAAATAACCTTTAAGGTCAGGAAAGTCCAGGATTTGTCCAATTTTTACAAAGCTGCATAACCTGAAAAGGACCTAAGGCAGACAGACAGTTCGTCACCCACTCCCAATTCTTCGATTTCAATGCCCCATATGACAGGATACATATGTATAAAGTGCAATGTCTAGTTTTAGCGCTTGGAGAACTATCGCTGCTCCGTGAAGGTTAGTACCGAACTCAACGACACATTCAATTGCAAAAAGAAGTTTTAAACAAGGCGACGTGTATATGAATATGTATGTGTACGGGCACTAGACAGTAGCAGAGGATAGTGTTGTCATCGCGCTGGGTCGAAATCGCTCAACGACTTTGCATGTTCATAGCCTCCAGATGCAGAAATTTGGACGTAATTAAAAGCGAATTCTGTTTGCGTTGTTGGTATTTGGAAGAGACGAACTGTATGGTGCCATGCGCTTCTATGGAATCCAACTTCTATGGATACAACGCTAACGATAACTAGACCATGAAAAGAGTGATTTTTTAGCTATTATCTTTTTTAGCAAGACTGGTTTTAACAGCTGACGCACGTTTCGTGTTTTGTTTCACTGTTAAACATCTTCAGTTTGGTCTATAATTTAACCATGAATCGTCTTACAAACGAACAACGCTTGCAAATGATTATCAAAATACGTGCTCTGTTAGGAAAGTTTATCAGGCGCTTCTTCCATTTTATGGCCAGTTCATTTTTGGCTCAATGGGTACGTAAAGAAGCAGAATTGTCGACTTTGGAGTGAATATCAACCAGAAGCATTGCAAGAGCTACCAATGCATCCAGAAAAGGTCACAGTTTGGTGCGGTTTATGCGTTGGTGCATCATTGGACCGTTCTTCTTCAAAGATGATGCGAATCGGAACGTAACTGTGAATGGTGAGCGCTACCGTGAGATGATATCCAACTTCTTTTTGCCCAAAATACAAGAACTTGACTTGCATGACATGTCGTTTCAACAAGACGGTGCCATATGCCACACAGCACGCGCAACAGTGGACGTATTGAGAGGCGAGTTCGGTGAACATTTTATTTCCCGTTCGGGACCGGTCAATTGGCCGCCTAGATCGTGCGATTAAACGTCTTTAGACTATTTTTTGTGATGCTACATTAAAGCTCTTGTCTATACAGACAAGCCCGCTTCAATTGACGCATTGGAAGACAACTTTGAAGCATTTAATCGGGAGATACCGGCCGTAATGTTGGAAAGAGTATGCCAAGAGGATGGACCATTTGAGGCGCAGTCAAGGTCAACATTTGCATAAAATAATCCTCAAACATTAAATTATAGGGACCGTGCTATCGATTCAAATAAAGATTTCATGCATTTTTCTGAATTTTATGTGTTTTTTTTTAAACTTTCCTATAGCTTTCAAAAAATTAGATCGAATGAAAAACACTTGTCCGGCTCGGAGAGTCCTTGATTACGAGCAGGAAGTCCTCGTTGGGAATGGTGCACAAAAGTGAAGATGGACCTCGATCTCCGCAAACTTGATGTGTGAAACTGATAGCAGCTAGCCAGAGACCGTGCGTGTTTGTTGCGGTCCTGGTCAACCTCGGACTGTTATTTCATCCAAAGAAGAACAAGAACACTTATTCAGCTTTTGCACGATGGACAATAAATGGTGAAATTGACTTCTTTTGCTGATATATTGATTTTTAAAAACCTGCCATAACCATCTACAGTGCTGTTTTTTGTCTCGTTATTCGACTTTCTTTTTCCTAAAATGAAAAAAAGGAGCTTGAAGGGGAACAAACCTCATTCTGTCAAATTATATTGACACCAGACCCTTTTTGATAACAGCAGAGATCTCAGATGGGCCTTATTTAGCTCAGGATGCGGACATATCTAAGACTAGTTTTATTTTCTATTTTTATATTTCCGTTTTTGGAAACTAAACTATAAAAAAAAATATTTTAAAAATACATAAGCTTAAAATTGTGTTTTGCAGAAACCCGAAAAGCACAGAGAACTAAGTAATATTAGCTGTACAGGAGGCAAATAAAGGCTGATATCACAAAGGGTTGGAGCAACATCTCAAGGACCCAGAAGTGAGAAATCCTAATACTCAAACGCCAATACCATTTCAACTCAAAACTAATTTTAATTCCTGGAACTCAAAAAAATTGTCAATTTTTGCCAATGTGGGAGCCCTGTTGGAGGTGGCTCACCAGGCAACGTGTTCTTTGTCGGCTTAGACGCACGCCTTCATCCATGTACAGCCACAACAAAAATCTTCTCGACATCCTTGTCAATGGTTCGTTGCGTAAAGTGGATTCTTCTTCAAATGCTTAACAAATCCCAATGCAGTGATTGCTTGTGCATCATTTTTCAAACGTGGCTAACGACCACTATCCGATATCAGAGCTTCCAGATGACTGAGCTCTTCATCTGGTTTGTAAAGCTCCTTGAATGCTAATTCCTGACATAAATCCTCCTGCTGTGTCGTGTCAATGTGCATTTCAAAAGGAATCCGTTTCGGTTCGCATTCGATTATTCATTTGCACAAAATCAACGGATTACATTCGAGTCCGGCAATCCAAGTAAATTGACAACTCGATCCACTGATGCGGCACTCCCCAAAACAATGGACCCATGGGCCACCTGAAAGAATCTGTCGGATGCTTACATTACAATCCACATGTCATCAGATTTTGAAGTTTTCTGACTGAAACCGATTTACACGTGTGCATATGTTGCAACATGATTGTTTGTGTTTTTCTCTCCGGATCTCATGTCTTGTGATTTTCTCCTTGGCGTACGTCCACAGACGCAGGAATCACTAAACAAAATTCACCGTAACAGTTTCCGGTACAAGAAGATCACTGTGGCTGTAAGTACACAAAGACTGTCATCCTTTATCACCGCCCTCTCACTTCTCATCCGGTTGTTAAAATTTTCCATGTCCTTTTCATGCCATCAGTTGTCGCTGTGTATTCTGGCTGGGCGAGTGTAACAAGCCACCACTCTTGCATCGCTCCCTCCCCCCCTGCCACCCACTTTAGTTTGGGTTCAGTCGCACCAACAAAGGACCGAGTTAAGTTGGGCAATAAAATGCGACAATCCACCTGGATATAAATTACCATACACATTAGCAAGTGCTTTAGCAGTTTTAGGTCCCTCCCCACGTTGCCGTACGCTTTGCTGGGCCGGGCAAAGCTCTGCTGCTGCAGGTGATGTTACTGTTTCAGCAGGAAAAGGGTTTTGATGTTGCGTTCCTTTGTTTGGCCTTGCATATGGAAATTGAGATGCACCAGAGACTTTCAGAGCGAAGCGACCGAATGTAATACGTTTTGTTCGTGCAAATTTGCTCGTATGTAATATTTGTGAAGCAAGACGGAAAAAGAAACCGAAAACACTGAAAAAGAGACCAGAACAAAGCGCTGCAAGACCCCACCACACTCGCATGAGGAACTGCATATCTGGTTAAGCAAATAGCATGCTTTCGGATTCCGCTAGTTACGCAATAGTGAGATAAAGTAAATTTTGCGGTAGAGCAAAACTCCCCCCACCGACCGTACACCCACGGGGGAGGCAACGGCGACGAGGAGCATAAAAGGGGCGAACCTGAATTAATCGCACAACGTTCAGTGAATTTTAATTTGACCAATTCAGGGAATCCTTTGGTCAATCGGATGCCGGGTCGGTCTCAAAGTTAGCAAATAGAAGTTGGAGCACACACAGTCGCACACGAATTTACATGCACACGTCCGGATGCACGAGTGTGATTTTGAAATGGATAGCTCGTTGCCAGGACGGATGGAATTCGTTAGTCGTTGCTGGGTATGATAACAAGTTAAAAATAATGACGTTGAGCGGCGGTGTTAGTTTGTGTCCGTGCCTGTGACCTTGCCCCACAGCCAGGGAGCATGAATAAATTGTTTATATCAAATCTTGGACTCTTGCTGCCACCGAAGGTTTCAACCTCAAGCTCGTTTGCAGCTCACACGTTAGTGCGGATCACGCTTGGAGAAGCGTACTTTCTCTGGGGGGAAATTATTTCAGAACTGGCTGACAATGAGATGTTTGTATGTGCTACAGTTGCGGTTTGATAAAAAGGAAACGAGTTGATTTCGGTGTCGTTGAATTGATTTTATAAAGAGCTTCTTGTGGTTACCTTACTTATTGAATTTTAAAATTTTTAGAAGCTCATAAAATAAAAAAAGCTGATGAAAAAAAACGGTTCCAAAATATGTGCTTTTGGTTTGCAATGAAAACTAAACTTATTTGCAATATTTTTCTCTTTTTGCCATTTGCTTTTATTTTACGGAAATATTGGCAATTGTGATGAAAAATGAAGTTTGACATATCACAACTATCGGCGTCGAAGAGTACAGTTAATTATAGTCAAAGGGTTCGAACTACAACCTGGACCGGTGACTATAATTTTTTTAAACCGTAGTCTTGACAGCATCGACAAAAAGCATTGAAATCAATTTCTTAAATTTTTTTGGAACGTTGCAGTTGGATGTAATTGGTATGCATCATTTGTATAGAAGGAGTTTTGTTTACAAAGAACTGGTCAGAAAATACATTTTTTGTCGCACCTCTCACGACACGAAATTGACATTGTTGAAAATTCGACTCTTTATGGCTAAGGATATACGTTGGCAGTCTGATAAGTACGTAGCCACACCACCTTGAGCGCCAGTATCGCAAGAGAATTTTTCTTCGTACAGAATTATGGAGGGTGGTTCAAACATAGTGCACAATATTAATTCCGAGATACACCTAAACGTCAAAATTTTTTGGCCATACTTAATTTGACATTTCATTGTTTCTGTGTTTGAAAAATTCAACCATGAAGCTGTACATGATTGCGTGGCACATTAAAAGTTTTGGGTCCTTTTCCGAAAATGAGCGTTCAAATCACAATGCTTTTCGTGATTTTTTGGTCTGCATAATCGACCAAATGTGTCCACAATCTACCGATTGATCTTTAACCACACCGGAAGGAAATGAGTAGAAAATGTACAAAAGTACATGTACATGTTCGATTTGCGAAAAACATTGTTCTTGTTGGCGATAGTGTGGCAGAAGAGCCGAAAACCTCAACTCGTCGGCGTGTGGCCAATATTGCGAGTTAAAAAAAGAATTCTTATGGCCAGAAATTGAGGATATGAACCTGGACGATATATGCTTCCAACAGGATGGTGCCACTTGCTACAAGGTCTACGAAGCAATGGTGATTAAATAGCCCTGTTGTCTCACGTCGAAATGATGTTAATTGAACGGCCACGACTTGATACCTTAGGACTTTCTTTCTTCACTTTCATTGGGTATATTTTAAACAAGTTGTACGGCAATAAGCCAAGAACAATTCAAGAGCTGGAGGATTAGATAATTCGACACATTAAGGATATTAATTGTTACAATTCCATGTAACGATTCCACGGCAAATCATATATCACAACAAAATGTAATGCAAACGCGACCGTCTAATTGTGCTGACACAGCGTCTGCCCGACGTCCGGCCGATTCAAAGAACCAACGCGACGATTACATGTGCAAGATAGGCAATACCTAAGTAAATAGAATAAGTTAGCCAGTTCTGGTTTGTCCAACACATTTGATTTTTTGACTTGAATACAGAACGTTTCCTCCGTCCGGAAAAATAATCTATTTTTGTTTGATCTCGATCGAGCATCGAAACTATCAACCTCAATTATGTCTGATGATTATTGAAAATATAGGCCATATAGGTATGTTACCGAAACCGTGGCGGTCATTTGGGTAATATTTTGTTCCACACCTAATTTTCATAGACCCTTCTATTATAACTTGAAAATGTTGTTTTTTTTTTTAAATTATCATCGTTTTCTTTAGACCACCCTTTGCATTCTCGAAGACGACTGTCACAATTTCAAACAAATCGAAATCATCGTCGTTTTGTGAACGGCGAAAAAAAGTATAGATCCATTGGTACACACCCGAGGGCAATGAACAGTCGAAGCAGTGGACTTCACCGTAATTTTCATCGACTACGTGGGAAAAGGAAAAGGAAAAGGAAAACGGGCTCAGGGCTCTGCTGCGTCGAATAATTGGCCTTCTTCAAAGCTAAATTGTAGAAAAAGGTGCTACTTTGTGAAGAAAATGTTCTGCCACTTCACTATCGCCAAGGCGAAATTCGTTGAACTACGAATTCTTGGCAACAAGCAAGACAAATGCGGGTCAAAAACAGAGACATCGGATGCTTAGATTTTCCTTTTTTAATAAATAGAAAATATTTTTGTATAAAATTGAAGACTTTATTTAGTAGGTTCATCCGTCATCCATCATAATGTTTTCCATTTTGAAGATAAATCAATTATATCTCTCTCATGTAAACCGAGGTAATTATGACAAAAAAACTGAAAACAAAGAAACTGTAGCAAGCAAAACCAAATAGCAATCTTCGGAAGCGATTTTTTTAACTAGAAAAATTCAGATCGCCATGGACAGGAACAGGCGGCAATCACTTGGTGCTTAGTCCGGAATATGGTGGATGCATAAGATCCCCCAACCGAACTCGAGGAGTTTCTGACGAGTACATATCAAACTTTGTGGCCTGACGTTATGCTGATGAAAGACAACTTATTTTCTATTAGCCAACGCAGATCGCTTTGAAGTGATTGCTCTCTTCAGACAGTTCAATTTTTGAGAGCACTAGATCGAATTGATCCTTACCAATCCTGGCAGTCAATACTGCTGTGGATGCCGTTTGCACCGGTTGAGTGTATTTCAAATACGACCATTTTCCTAAGTGATCCATTTTTCATCACCACTTATCATCCACTTAAAACATACATCGATTCTGTTGCTATTCACAGATGAAATTCTTATCCATGAGATTTGTCTATGTTCGATAGCTCGTGTGGCATCCATACATCGAGTCTTTTGTTTTTAATAAGCCTTATTCAAACTGCTCCAAACGGTTTAGCTTCTGTGTGAGCGAAACAGTGCTTACATGACTTTCGGCTTCAACGATTTCCATAGTTCTATCAACATTCTTGACAATTGGCCTTCAGGAGTGTAGCTCATTCGGAAGGAAACCAAATATGCGGATGTTTGGCTGTAACAGTATTTGGGCCATAAATTCTATTCACCTTTTCAGATTCATTTTCATTTTCGCATTAAACGAAGAAAAACCATAAAATGTAGTGTCCTTGTAAGGGTTCATTTTTGACACGTGTTGAAACGAAACTAAGTCAATAAAATGCAAAATTGTAAAGGAAGCAGTTTTAGTACTAACTGTCAACTGTACAACGACATCGTTTGCACGCTTCGTCCTCATGAAAATTGTGTTAAAAATGCTCTCATGAGACTATTCAAAATTGCAATAGATATTGAGCGTAAGGCAGAAATGTCATTTTTGAAAATGTCTGCATAGACCAACACGTGTTGTTATACATCTATTTTAAAAGTTTCGCTTTTTCTTAGCTTAGAGTCTTCAAGAAATATTTTATTTGTTGAATGCAATTATGGCAATATAAAACATATCCAGCGAACGTAATTTTTTTTCCGCAATTCATAAGCTTTCATTACTCTTGGTTAAGAGCTCGTTATTCCAAGTTAATGTTTTTTTCTTTTTTCAATTCTATTGTACAAATAGACAAGATAAGTATTCACATTCCCATTTTCGGTTAATTATTTATTTGCAATAATGAATTTCTAATGAAGTAATGCGCTTTCCAAAAGCGCGTTCAACAAAACTCCAACATACGAATGAACTTTAGAAGGTTAAGCGAACGCCTCGAAAAGTTAAATGCAAACTTTAACTTTAAGCCAGTCGCCATTATTTACCAACAACAAACCGAATGATTTCTGTTGATTTACTTATGCGCAGCGCTGAGAGGATGAGCTTATCCGAGAACGCAAAAGAACTTGAAAGGACACACATATCCGTCTGTCAGAAGTTAGAGGATTCGAGTTAAAATATTGAACTTTGCCCTCATATCATCCACGGAGAACTGGAGGCACATCTCCGGCAACAGACGGCTGAATAGACGTCGTCGTCCCCATCCTTTTCGAAATTACATGATGGATGGATATTAGGGCAAACACAAACTGTGAGAAAACTTATGCAAATCGCTCCCGTCTCCCAATGGCGCGCACACATGTTCCCCCACACACGGGTATGTGTGTGCACTTATGCGCCGGGACACTGCAGTGGAAGCCTTAAAACTCATGTAACCGCACACAGCTTGTGCTGTGCACACACAAATATTGCTTAGTAATGCACAATGACAGAGATACGGTTCGGCTCGGTCGCAGTCGAAAGATGTCCGGGAAGGGCCAGTTGATGGGGCAAAAGGAAGTGCGGTGGCAGAAGAGATATGCGGACGGAGAGGACGAAAGAAGAAAATCTGTTGCCAATGTACGAATTTTCGTAGCGGAAAGCAGAAGGCGGAAGAAGAATCCTTGCAGTTTATCGGAAGCGAATGCACACACATATGGTTCGTTCTGCTTGTTTCATATGTTGATTTCCCAGTCCCCACTTGCCTTGCACTCTCCGACACAGAACGTGAGTGAATGGAAGTCCTATTTATATCCCCCCTAAACCTTACTGAAACCCCTCGGCCTGATTCCCATCTTCCGATAAAATTCTGAACATTCTGTTAATACGTGGTCATGGGTTGGCATGCATATAGGATTCTTACACACTGATGATGCTGCGATCAGGCTTAGAGGATGCTAGTTGGAAACTACTCCGAACATGACTTCTGTGTGTGCATGTACATCCAGAGGAATCCACCATAAAATTGGAATTAAATTTAAAATTCATAGAAACTAACAGGAAGCAGGGGCACCTCAATTCCAGGACCGACTCCGACTCCGGCTCCGGTTCCAGTACCGGTACCGAGCCGGCAAAACATTTTTCGCCGGATGTGAAGCGTTCAATATTTAAATTGCTGATGCTTTGGCGTTATCCATTTTATTTTTTAACTTCGATGCTACGTTCCCGGTCATCAGTGCGGGGCACAAAATAGGAAAGCCTTAGCGCGACACTGGTACACTGGCGGGGTTATGCACGACGAGAGGTGACCCAATAATATACGCCTTTTGATTTTCGATGTCATGCACAGTCGTCCTGGGTTGCGGTGACGGTACGGGGTCGACGGGGATGGTGCATTTCAAATGTAAATGAGATTTTTTTCTTCGTCTCCCCACGTCGGGGAGTGAGCGCGTGCACTCATTCAAGCGGCGATGCACTGCGGCAGGACGAAATGAATCGATTACGAGCTAAGCGATTCCGATCAATAAGGATGGAGACGAGCATATAGGAATGTGGGCTGATTGCTGCTTAGCAGATGTGACACCGCTGCGTGGGTGTCATGCTGGATTTCAAAATTGCACGTCTAGGCGGTGAATTGGTGTGCAGTGACATTTGGTTGCTTATGCGTGCAATGTTTTCAAATTGACTGGATGCGAGAGAAAATTCAATTTTAAGGAATTACTCTTGACTTCTCTCAAATAGATATCGAAGATGATGCTTGGACATTTTTGAATGAATGGATTCGAGTTGAAGAAAAGGAGTGGAAGTGGTACACATTTGCGCTTAGATGAAAATTATTGCTATTTCTTTGTAATTAAACTGAAATTTCTGCCAGTTTCAAAAAATGTTGAAGAATGTCTTTGATTCGACGAAAAGGTGATATGAATGACTTGAATGTTCTTAGATACGTTTGATTATAAAAAGCTTCTCGAAGTAAGACAGATTTAAAGAACGTGATTAAGGCAGTGTTTTGGCGAGTTACAGTTGGGTTATGGCGGAGCGATTGGTTTTATATTGAATAGCAATACAGCCCACAAGAGACCAGAGCATACGTTCTCCAGGCAGTATTGATGTCACGTGTGCCATCTCGCGAGTAGAAAGGATCTATAGTTTATTGTCGACTCCGAACGGCGAGATTTAAGATGCTTTTCGTTAAGAATAAGCTCTCTTTGAATGTTGTCAGCAACTCGAAAGTGGTAGTGCCATGAAGAATGTGAAGTGTTCAGTCTGGGAATCGAATCTGGGACCTTAGCGTGTGAGTCGAAGCACTTACCCACTACGCGCCACAGCGACCACAATTGTCATAGATCCTTCTTTTATTTCCAACCACCATTGTGTGCTTTCGTTGTACCACTCTAAGGACGGATAAATAATCCCCGACTGTATTCTTTATTCCTCCGCTTGAAGTGCATGTCTTCAACTTTACTCACGTCCAACTTAATTATTTTTAAACGATAACAGTGCAACTCTTCCACAGCCATTTGCAATTAATTGAGAACAATCTCCACCCAAATCTCCAGCTAAGTAATTCCTTCTTTCAAAAACTTCGGCAACATTCCGTCAAGCTTACGAAAAGTTTCCTTCAATCTCATCACAATTACACACTAACTACAGCAGCACAGGAAATCTCCAGAGTTCCACCCCTTCCTCGCAAACGACATTCTAACCAGTTTTGTTACCTTACAGTGACCACGTTCATGACCGAACTTTTACCCCATAACACAACTTTACGGACAATAAAACCTAGTAAGAATTTTGGAAAGAAGAAAAACTTCAAAGTGACTTTAAAGAGGGAGACGAGAAAAAAATAATGAAACGAGAACCTCAGCTAAAGACTTTAGGTGTCATCCCCAGGCAAATAATGTCCAAAGTTATTTCAAACTATTCTCTATTCCCCCTCATCGAATCGCATTGACCCCGGATAGTGGAAAGTCCAAACAACGCCATTGCTTCGAGAGAAGGTGATTGCTTCATCAAAAACAAAAAAAAAAAGTAATAATAATAAAATCCTTAAACAATTATCGAGGAGACGTGCTCTTCGTCTTGGTTTCGGGGGTAATTTCTAAAAATAGTCAACCCAAATTAATATCACTAAAAGTTTCATTTTGCAAACGCGAAGAACCCCACCAGAAAGCGGTTGAAAGAGGCCGGGGGTGTGGCCTTCAAACGGAGCAGGTTTTTGCACCATCAAACCGCCCATGCTCGCGACGAGGAGAAAACCTACCCTTCTTCGAACCCACTCCGATACACCACTGTCATTGTAGTTTAACGCGACGGAAACCGCTACCGGCGTAAATAGAAAAGCCTCCGCTTCACCCAACCAACGATGAATGTGGTACAGACACAAAAAACCCCGCGCGCACAAATAGAGATCCGAACGGAACTGTTGTGGTGTATTAAGTACCTAACCACCCTTTCATTAAGTTGTAAAAACACAAGAAGAACTTTTACTCTAAATTTTACAATATTTGCCCCTTTCGGTGTGGGATTTCCTTTTGTTTTCGACCTGCAACCGCCCTGGACCAAGGGGAAATTTCAACTTTTCAACGTCGGCAGGAGCGCCAACACTTTTCTGCCAAAAAGAATAGTTCTCAACCCATTTCCCATGCTCCCCGGCAGCACCTTATCCTTCCTGTTCGAGGAATTATTGGCGCAAGGAGGAAAACTTTTCCAGTTAGTGCTGGTGAGTTCGCCCCACTTGGGAATGCTGGAAAATCATCAAATCGCTAGGTACTTACTTGCCCGTGGACTGGGCGTGATCCCGTGGAACTCCAGACTATATTTTAAATGTGTACTTCCGAAGTTTGACCAGTACTTGGCAATGCAGACCTCCAGTATGTTGTTGGCCTGTTCGGAAACAACAAAAGATACAGGAATAATGAATGGGTGAGAAAATCCTGTAAGTGGAGGTCATTACGAGGGTGGGAGAGCGAAGTTGCCCAATTGCACATTGAATGCGTGCGAAGTAAGCATCTAATGCAATTAGCAAATTCCCTCAATGGATCTCGCTCGTTTGCGCTCTTACCTGAACCTTGAAAGGCCATATTGTCTCGCTTTCGGTTGTCACGTTTAGGATTTTCATGGTCTCGAGCTTACGGCACGAGGACATCGCCAGCAACTGCATCGTGTGAACGAAGAATTTTCCAACTTCTTTGTCACGGTTTGCGTCGGTCGACCGCATTTTTAAAACTGCAAACAAAGAAGTATTCGGAATTTTTGAGTCTCTGCTGGTGGAGGGGAGTTTTGAAACAAATTTAATTGCGAAAGTCTTACCTGCCCAGGAGGCATTATTCGGCACCCATATGAAGTCCCGTTGAATAGTGTTCGGTTGAAATTCAATGACTGACTGCGGATCGAAGATACGTGATTGCTCCACATCGATGACCTGCGGTTGTACGACAGTCACTGGAATTTCGAAGAGTGGTCCCTTGTCTATGGCGCTGCTGTCGTATGCGTTGATGCTGCAAAGAAAAAAAGGAAGCTTACTGTAGGGTCAGTGATGCGTTCGGCTCGTCAACTGAAATTAAGAGCCGTGAATTCGGTCATTTTCCTGGGAATACCACAGAGTCGGACGCGGCTTTACAGCTGCCAGCAGTGCCATGAAACCTACATGTTCCATGCTCCGGCTCTCAGTGCCTCAGAGAAACATTTCGATGGAAAAATAGATTTGAGATAATGAGGAATGCTGCGTAAAACTCAATACAATAAGTAGGCGAACGTTTTTGTAACTTTTTGCAACAGTAACTAAGAGCAAAGAATAGATAAAAAGGTTCGATTTTGTTGCCGGCATGGCCTGATTCGTGATACTGGCAGAAGCTTTAATTTCTTACATGCTATGTTGGTTTCGCATAAATATTTTATTTTACGTTCCCGAAGTCTGTTGAAAATATCGAATCTTTTTAATGTGTCAATGTGGCGTGGCCATTGCCCGAATCACTGCCATCAGGGATTCTGATTACCATGTACAGGAGAATGTTTCTGTATTCACGTTTTTAATCATTTGTGCGAATCCCAATGTGAGCTTTGTTAATGGATTAATCTGTTTGACCGAACTGAAACTGAAAACTGTGGTCTTTCGAGATTTGTGACCAGTTTTACTATTAATAAAGGACATAAACTGTTACCTTTTACATTTGTCATATTTTTTGAACCTCTTTAAGACATTAAAAAATGTTAAATTCCATTTCCGCCCAGGGCCGGCGATAATACCTATACACGAGTTTTAACAAATGTGAAGACGCCAAAGGCGAAGGCAAGCTTGAATCTCTACTCTTCATATTCGTTGGTATATTTCAAGAAGTTTCTAAAATGCTGCTGCCACTACCGAAGCGAAAGCAATAGGGCCCACAAGAAACCAAGGACCTACCTTCTTCAGCAGCTACTGATGTTGTGCATGAAGGGAAGGGAGTTTTTGGCGAGATTTAAAAAGCCTTTCATAGAAAATCAGTACTCTTTGAGTGTTGTCAGCAACTCGAAAGAGGTGGTGCCGTTAAAAAAAAGCGAGATGTTCAAATCCGGGAATCAAATCTCGACGCACTTACTCACGTCTTCGTCGCGCGTCAACGTCGCGGCCATTAATATGGCGCTAAGGTTTCTGAACCCTAAGTAATTTTCGCAGGGACCCCGTTCTATTTCAAATCACTTTAGCTTTATTTCAGCTTAAAAAAAGCGCACATAGTGAAGTTGTTCTTTCAGTTTCCGGCAAATATGAAGACTACAATGCCTTTCCACCTCTTCCACTAAATTGTGACTAACACGAATGCTGTGAGGAAATATTGAAGGCACGAAACACCAACCGTACGGTAGATTGAAATCAACTTTCATGAGCAGACTACTCAAAGACGCACGATGTTTGTGCGTCGCATGAATAGACTGAATCATCATCATTGAAAGGGCCATGAAACGTAAAGAGCCAGAACTATTTTCAAGGCGATTCATTAAGGGGGATGAAAAATTGATTAAATACGAGAATATCCAAACGATCATGATCAACAACCAGCGTGATTAACGGTTACCAAAGTCATGTTGACTTTTTGGTGAGATTGGAAGGGAATTGTCTGTTATGAATTACTACAACGTGGTGAAACGGTCAATTCGATCCTAAGCTGTACGAAACTCAACCGTTTGAATGAATCTGTTAGGAGAAAACGACACAAAGAAAGGTTCATCATGGCAATGCTAGGCCACATTCATATTCGACGGCCCAGGACAAATTTACGAAACTTGATTGGGAAGTCTGACTTTGCCCCCTCTTATTACCATTTGTTTCGGTTTCTAAAATACTCTGTTGATTGTAAAAATAATACGAAGGTTGCCTTTTATGTTTCGGGATTGGGCAACCCTAGTGTTGCAATCTTGCAACTGCTAGCTCTATCGTAAAGTTTGGCATTTTTAAGGTTATACGTACTCAGAACGTCACATACGAGCTTTGTGTTGTTTACAGTAACTTAAGAGATTCATCTCGCCCAAAAAATGGTATTAAATAGTGAAAATTTTCGTGCGATTATTTTTTCAAATTTCGACGTGGATTAACTCAACAACAGTGCATCAATGAACTTAATTCAATTTTCTGTTTTCTATGATTAATATCTGTTTTTGTTCTCTAATCCCGAAATATAAAAGGCAACCCTCGTACCGACTGAAGAGTTGCTGAAAATCATTTGACAGAGTTATTTCCTGTTTAGCCACCAGTTCTACAAGTATGGATAGTTGAAACTTCGCGGAAAATGGCAAAAGAAATTAATTTTGAATACAGAAAAAAATATTTTTTTTTTCAAAAATTTACCAAAAGAACAAAACACTTTTTGCAACTTTTTTTTTTGTCTAATTTACAGCATCAACGCAGTGCAAGTTTGCATAAATTAAATGCTACACCAACACCTACCCACTGTTCGGCCCACCCTATAAAAAAGAAGCATCCCCTGAATCACTCTTTAAAACTACCGAAATACCTCCAGGATGTTTGTATATTAAAATTTAAAGATTCAAATGCCCAAAATCAAATGCTACATCCAACAACTATATAAATCCCTGAACGACACTTCAAATTGTTAATTTTATGAAATCGCCGCAAACACTCGTTGACGGGTGTCGAAAGCACTGCAGCATCAACCCAACCACACCGAATTGTTGGTGCAAATTCAATTACTCTTTTTTACCGCTCTCTCGAGTTTTGAAGAGTTCCACCCTTCTCCCGTTATTGTTTCCACTTAAGGCAGTGTCAATGCGACGCCAATTAATATCATCGCCTCCACATTGCCACGGCCAAGTATCATATCAATTGGGCTCGCGTTTTATTTTGCCTGTTACGTGAAACATCAACTGAAATCAAACTCATGCGGCCCTTGATTTGAGTGAATTAACAACTAGCACTTACCTAGCGGTATGAACACCTGGAGGTAGCCCAACCGGATCCACTTTCACGCTGATGGGGCGGCAGCCGTAGCACAGATCCAAATAGCTCCCGCACTGCACAAACGGATGGGAGGAGACCAAATTTAATCGAACATTAAAATTGAATTTCTCCTTTGGATCTGTAAGGGAGAACGAGAGAGACAGGGAAGAGAGAAAAAGAGAAGTTAGCAACAACAACGAAACATCTGTGCGTATGTGTTGGGGGGATGTAAAACTTTTTTAGCTTTGGGTTTTTTTTTGCGCTTTGCCTTTTTCATTTAGTTTTGTTTTATGGTCCTGTCGTCATTAGATAGTGTCATGTGCGTCCTTCCGTTCCTGTCGAACATCAGTGTTGAGCAATTAAAATGAAATTTGTTAGAAGGTCGCCGTCAGTTGTTTTTCGAACACAAGCGCAAAATGATACGAGAAAGGGTTTTGATGATGGCTACGTCAGTTTTAAAGGGAGATTGATAGTTCAGCTTCAATAGATTTCATGCTGTGACCTTTGTTTGTTAGAAAGTTAAGTGTCAATTAAAAACTGATTTTCAGTTCAAGGAATTTCACAAACTTGTGCTACCGTTCTCAAGGAACAAAGATCTGCATTCTATAGCAAGAATCCTTGTTGTGTGTTTGTTGTTTTCTGATTCTCTCTGGGAAATAAGTGTTCTCTGAGTACTGGCTCCGAAGGTTGGTTAAATGGCTATCGACATACAAGTGACGAAGTAACTTAGACCCGTGTGGGATCCATTGTATTGCCACAGAGCCGGTGTTCAACCACTTCTTATTCAACCATTTATTACTCTGCAATTCAGATTGGTATTAAAGTTACGTCCACTTGGAATGCGGTTTGAAAGTCAATCGAAGTAGAATTTTCTCAGGGTTTCTTTGCTAATGGAGGCCAAAGCTAAGCAATTACAGAGATATGTGCCCAGGTATATTCTTGGTTCAAGCACCTGCTGCAAAGTCATAGTATGCTAACCCTAGTCTTGCAATTTGTTTTTCCATTGCGCAGTGTCTTGTAAGAACACCGACTAGGTTGCTTAGATTGTTCCCGTTTATACCGAGGGCAGCCGTAATTTTCAATGGTAAATTTTTGGCCTTAAATATATAATTAATGGCACTACAGCCCACAAGGGACCAGGGCCCAGCTTCTGTAAGCAACTATTCGCCTTGTGCGTGCTACTGTTCTCTCACGTGTAGAAGGAACCTACAGTTTTTTGCCGACTTCGAACGGCGAGATTTGAGAAACTTTTCATAGACAGTTAGTACTCTTTGAGTGTTGTCAGTAATACGAAAGAGGTGGTGCCGTGAAAAATGCGAGGCGTCCCGTCCAGGAATTAAACCTAGACCTTCCGCGTATGAGTCCACGCGCTTACCCACTACACCACTGTGACCAATTGTTGGCCTTGTTTTTCTTAAATATCGTTAAATCAAATTAAATAATAACAGTCCGTGCTTATGCCAGCTTTGAGATCTTGGTCTTTAATGATTTAATTGGCACAAATACGTTTATTCGGTTATACCGCGTTATCCATGTTCATTTCGTGGCTAGCTCGTCAAACAACACCTTAATTTAAGAACTTTTAAATGGATCTCTAAGGAAGTCTTCTTATAACTTTGAGTCAGGAATGTTAAATCGTTTCTGCACGTTTTTTTGTCATAAGCACTTTTACATTTTTAACACAGAATTGCCTCTTAGTTTCAAAGATACAGGGATGTGCGAGAACGATTGTGCTTTTCATATATGTTGGTGCTGAAGTTATTTCATATCTTTTTCCGCTGCGTCAAGGTACTTCCTTTCACGTCTCAATATTTTGTTTGTTTGTCTTTTTTCACGTTGTGCCCTATGGCATTTACAGCGTGAACCAAAAACATTTTGTTTGCAATCAAATGAATAAAATTTATTTGTTTCCATGTACTGTTATTATGCTTAATTATGAATTACAACGTGGTTCAATTGACTACCTCTGCGGCAAAAGAAAACCGAAGACCTTTTTGATTATTTTGGGCTTAAGCCCATGGATAGCTTGGATGATGTTGGCCTTAATCGCTTGAATCATTTTCGGATGGTTGGCATTACATTGGTCCTTCAGGAAAAAGGGTTTAAAACCAAGCTTTGATGAAGATAAATGCCATCGCCAAGACGCAACACACATTGAAGATGCAGATAAGTTTCTTATATTTTCCAAATTTTTTTAAGCGTAAAGCGACTCATTTCATTCCGTGGAGACATGCTAATCCCTTTCCGTCAACATTCAACAACATCAAGTGAAAAATACAGCCACAAAAAAAGCCCATGGTGTACTTTGCTCATTTACTGCCAGACTCATAGAATTAGTATTAAAATGAAAGTTGCTTGCAAGACGAATTCTATACAATATTTTATATTTTCACAAGGCTCCACCGAGCTTTGAAAGCAGCCGAAATGTTAACGATTGCTGGATTGTCTTTGTCATGTGTGCTTACAATAAAAAGAGCTCTAGTTCAAAGCCATAGTCAACATCAACTGACTCACTGGACTTTCGAAAACTCTAACCCCTCTGTCTTTCTCAAGACATTCATTATCATTTATGTAGCGTCACGTTTTGTCAGACGGTTCACACAATCACAAAGAAATAGAGTACTTACCAGCTTCCTTATCATTCAAAAATATCGGCTCAACGTTAACGTTGAACTCTTGTGGTTTCTTAAGGAATCCCTCTCTTATATGAATTCCTTTTGCGTTCTGTGGCCCCACACGCACCGAGAACCTAAAAGAAACAGAATGTTTTCGAATTATTCTCAGACAATGTAAAACTAGTGACATTTCTTAAAAGATAAAAAGGAAAGTGAAAAACTATCGGTCTCAGTACGAAAGTTTTCCTTCTTCAGCCGTCCATTTATCTATATTTGCAGTCCAGCACCGGCAATAATTTTCCATCGTTTCCCTGCACCAAACTCGAAAACTTTTGCTCCACAAGTTGTTTATATTACACCCGTCGTAACTCATGAAACTCCACAACAAAAACATCTGCGTATTGCCTATCACATAATCCCCACCTCATCGATGCATTACACCCCAGCCACTTACCTCAGCATGTTCTCCGGTGCATCCTTGTACTGCACCAAGTATTCGAAGGCCTTTTCCACGTTTAACAGACCGCTGCCCTGGGCAAATGGGTCGACGTAATTTAATTTGGTTGCCGTGGCGCAGATGGCACGTTTTATACTAAACGGTGAGTACTGCACACCCTTCTGCTTCAGTCCCGAGATCAAAAGAGCTGCAAACACAAACACAGAACGAAAAAAAAATCAAGAAAACTACTTTCGCGAATGGCTGGCCGTTTGTGTGCCGCACCAGCACTTGCAATTCACTTTTTAATTAACTTTTCCACAAAAAAGAATGTAAATAAAGTCAAAAAATAAATACAACAGAAAAAATTCACTGAGGTGAGCCCCTGAGGAGGGCACCACATACCTACTGCTCCGGCGACATGGGGCGCCGCCATGCTGGTTCCATTCATAAGCTGGGATTTACACATCGTGAACTGAGGCACAGATGTTATGGCTGCTCCTGGGGCGCACACCGTAACTCCACGGCCGCCGTCGATGCACGGGTCTCGGGATGTCCACGTGTAACAGTTGCCAGGAAGTTTTTCACGCAACGCGTACTCGACCTCCATCATCTGGGGTGAGACGTATGCGCCAACACCTAGAGGAGAACACATTGGTCAAATATATTAAATAAATATACTCCAATGAAGTTGAATAGCTTTTAGTAAATTGAAAGAAATTTTTAACAAGCAGGTGTCCTTGCAGAAAGCAAAATGAGAAAAAGCAATCGTTCTCGTACTTCGATACGAAAGTTTAAAATTGTAAATTCTCTTGAAGTGGTTTATTCCACCTTTAAAGTTGTTGTGTTTAAAATTAATTCTGTGTCAAATGATCGCTATGCAGGTCGGCAATAAATTACAGGACTCAGTTCTCGAATACAGGCATTATCATTGAAAATCGCCACGAAATGCAAGTGGTCTAGCGGGAAGTAACACACCACAATCGATTTAAGAGTTTTCAATAAAACGAGCTTTACTGCATCTTTCGTCTTAGACAGAAACGGTGTTATTCATTTCGTGGTTTCTAGACGGTAGCGCTGGCATTTGACACCTGTCTAACCTAGCTGTCATTTGAAGTGTCATAACGCCTGTTAAATTAATGCCATTTATGATAGCGGGCTATACAACGCATTCTAATTATGAAAACTGACTACAAGACTGAAAAATTTCATTTTGCGTTTTACTACTCAAAGGGAACAGAGTCGAACCCTTTCTCAGAAGTGGCTCATGGAATAGAATGCGACAAAGTTTTTACGTTTTCGCTAATGGAAAAGCAAAAGAATTAGGACGAGAATGTTCCAATTTTTTCTTCTTCTTCTTGTGGCGCTACAGTCCGGGCTGGACCTGGGCCTCAACCAACATGCCTCTCCAGCCAGCACGATCTTTCGCCAGCTGCCGCCAGTTGCGCACTCCAAGTTGGTTGAGGTCCTTCTCCACTTGTGTGCGCCACCTTATCCTGGGCCGTCCTCTGTTGCGTTGTCCCAATGGCTCAGATTCGAAGACTTTTCGGGCCGGAGCAGTGGTGTCCATACGCTCTACATGGCCTAGCCATCTTAAGCGTTGTATCCGTAGACGCTTGACTAGGCTCATGCCGCTGTACAGCCCATACAGTTCGTGGTTGAATCTTCTCCTCCAGATGCCATCAACGCAAACAGGACCAAAAATCCAATTTTTTACAAGATTTTAAACTTAAAAAATGTTTACGATAAATTGCGATGTTGATAATTTCATCTAACAAAACAAAGCTTAAGATGTTACATTTCACACAAGCTATAGTGTTGCTAGAAGCAATTAATATAAACAAATCAATTATAAGGGTGTGTCCAAGCACGATGTTAATTGTGATTCACAAATTTTTCTGCAAAACTTAATTTGAAATTTTCCTTTATTTCAGTGTTTGACAAATTCAACCATGGAGAGGTACCTAATCGAGCAGCGCAGTGTTATGTGTCCACAATCAGTAGAATTGTGTGCAAATGAGAATTCACGAGTGATTGTGGAAAGCCGATGCTTCCGCCGGTTATGGGCTGGCGGCGTCATCGGACGGTAAATCTTCGAAATGAGGTCAGCCAAATAGTTACCGTAAATCGTTGTCGCTATCGCAAGATGATAAGAAACTTCTTGTGGTCAAAAATTGAGGATATGAACCTGGATGGTATGTGCTTCCAACAAGATAGTGCCACTTGTCGTACAACAAACGAAACAATGAATGGTTGTGTTATCTTACGTCATGGCGTTGTTAATTTATCGCCACAATTATGTGATTTGACACCGTTGGACATCTTTCTTTGGAAGTATGTAAAAAGAAGAAGTGCTGAAAGACTTGATAATTCCGGGTATTAACGACAATAAGCCGCAATTGTGTTTCAGAGTTATTGAAAATATAGGCCACGGGATAGAGGTATGCCACCGAAGCCGTGGCGAGCATTTGGCCAATATTTTGTTTCAATCATAATTGTCATTTACCTTCTATCTTAACAAAAATTATTAAGGTAGTTTTCTGAAAGTTTTTTTTTTTTGTTTTTGTTTTTTTCTTGGGCCACCCTATGTTTCGGAATAATCTGACAACTATGTGATACCGATATTTTTCAATACCTTATATAGACGCAGCTGCGCTTATTAAAAAGTGTCTAATTTTATTTTACAAACTACGGCACAAAAAATAAATAAAAGAAGTGTGCATTTAGAGGAAAAACTAAAGCATATGATAAATTTCATAACAAGCCTCCGAACGTAAGCATAAATATTCACAAATTTTTATTTTATTTATGTTCTCACGTTGATTTAAATGACACCTCATGCTGGATGACATGATACATAAAACGGCAAGTTAAGTACATGATTAAACAGAAAAGCCTAAATTAAACAAACAGCTTGTCGTGTCTCCATAAATTAACAGATTTATCTTTTAATGTACTGCACCCCCACTAAAACCAAAACCACCCTATTGAATAATATGCTATACACGACCAGCGTACAAAATCAGAGAGCAATTTACGAGATTTATATCTGCGTTTCGTTTTTTGTCGGCTCCCGCGAATATGCCGTACATTCAAAAGAACATTTTGCGTGGTAATTCACAATTGCCCCCCACATCGGTCAAATAACTCAACTCTTCCTCTTTTATACGCATAAACTATTTTTTTTGCATTGAAGCAAAAACTTGAAAGAGGATGACTGCATCGCCAAATGCCGCTAGTCCCTGCATTTGGCAATAAACAACCTTTTTCAATGAAATGAAAAAAAAGACGGGAAACAAAAGAAGATAGGTAAAAGCAGAAAATAATAAAACTCACCTATACAACTTGGCTGACTAATATCTGGCGGGGTGCCAATTGTGGACAGTGCTGGACCATGATTGCCGGCTGAAGCGACCCAAACCACGCCATATTTGTTGACCACTTCACTCATTAGTTCGCCAATGCGACTGCAATTAAATTTGATGTTGTGGTCAGTTGGAACGGTTTATACATTTTTGCTGTTGATGTTGGAATTTGTTTTCCCATTTTTCCGCCACCACCTCTTGGCGGTGTAACATTTTCACAAAAAAAAAGTTCACCGCTCCGCCATGGGCAGGCAAAATACAGATACCATACAAAAAATTCATTCACTCACACGCGAAAAGCAAAACAAATAACAATAGTAGCAAATAAACACCGGCAAGGGGATGCAGGACTGTTGTTGTTATCGAGTAAACACAAACAGATACACATTTGTCTAACGTACATATTTGCATCACAATAAATCGAGGGGGAGCATTGGAACGGGATTAGCAAGGATGGATGACAAATATAGTGCGGTCGGTGACAGTCTCGCATGAGTCATGGGGGACAAATCCCGAAAGGTTACATTTGTATTCATTTCGCGGACAGGAAGTGATAAGCGCATTCGAACCATAAACTAAACTTATCACGTTTGACCAGATTTTTTTTTGTGGGATACTCGATGGGATCCCACTTTGTGCTTTTTTCGTGGCAGTCCATCAAACTGGTGATGAGTGAATTTGATTTTTATTTCACATGAGTTTAGGACTTTGATCATTTGAAGGGACTATGTGACATCAATTGATTTTGAAATCCAGTTTTCGAAGAGTCGTGACCGCAATCAATAAATAACTGAGTGATGAATCGAAAATGAATTAGAGCGGATATTTGGTAATGCTTCCGTTAGGGTTGGGTAGGATTTGGTAAACAAAGTAGCTGATGCAATCGTGATACTTCTATGGCATCTGCCTGAAACACTCTTTTACAAACAGTGTACAATAAAAGTTGTCAATACCTACAGAGAAACAAGAACAACTCACTGTACTTTTTGCACTAATATAGAGTGGTTCTTCGTGAGGTTTGATTTTCAATGCGCTTTTCTTGCAAGGCAACGCATGACTCCTATTTTGATAGGCTCTGAATTTTTGTTCAGAATTTTGGCAAGTCATCATGGAATGACTCACATCACAAGAGCGACCCCAAATCTTTCAGCTTTGTCATGAAAATTAAAGTTACGTGAGAAATATTTTTCGCGCAATTTACGGTGCGCATGATGCGGCTACTACTATTGCCAATACAAAATTTGAGTCCCAATGAATAATACTCGAAAATCAAAACAAAAATCAAACGCAGAATCACTCTTGCCAATTGCTGTTTCTTTGGGCTCAAGAGGCAATTGAGTAACAAAGCCCTATCTCGAAGGACTAAGATTGCTTTATATAACACCTTAATCATCCCAGTCCTACTTTATGGCGCGGAAACCTCACCATCATGTATTTAAGAGACTCAAGCAGCTGTAGCTGAAATCGCACGTGAAGACAAAAAATAAGCAAATCGGAGTGTTAATGTCAATGGTAATCGATATCGCTCCTTGACAATTTGTCTCTAGAAAAAAATTAAAATTCGTTTAAGGAACATCACAAATTATTTTATAAATTGTGTCAACACCATCCGATACCAAATGCCCAAAAATTTAAGTATTTTGAATTGATGCATTTCATCGATTTTGGCTTTATAGTCCGGGTTGCACTTAAACTTCAACCAACGTGCCTCTTCACCTAGAACGATATTTTGACAACTACCTTCAATTCCACGCCCCAAGTTGGTCCCATTTCCAATTATGTCATATCTTCCACTGTCACAGTGTCCTTACGATTCGGAGACTTACTCATCCTCTTCTGATATAAGCTAATTAAATATTCCGAAAATTAAGGGTTGGTTCTAAACATTTTTTTAAGCTTACATAAATCGAATTTTGAATGACGAAAACTGGATTGCATTTTACAGATTTTCGCTGTGAGATTGAGCATTCGTCTATTAGAAAAAGCCTAAGTGGACTCTCAACAAGCTACTCTATTTCACGTGTACACAGATGGATCTAAGGCAGACAGCGAAACAGAAGCGGTATACAACCCAAATCATTAAGTCAAAGCATCTCTCTCTATTATCGGACGCATATAGTTATGCAGACAAAAGAGACGATGCCTCTTACTGGCTTCATTATTTATGTGGTTCAAATGAAGCAAGGGGCTTTAGAAGCTGCGTACATGTGTACGTTCCTCCTCCAGGAATTTTATGATGGTTCAAATACAGCGAGCAGAAATAAGCTAGAAGATACTAAACCTCTGAAATTAGATGCTAAAATTAGAATTAGGTGCTACATCCTTTTCAGGCACTACTTTGTGTTGTGTTTGCTTTTGTTCTTTCTCCTTCATCAAAGGAAGAAAGTTTATTTCCGAATCCGAACAACGAAATTGTTTTTATTGCCCTTTGAATGTTGTCAGCAACTCGATAGATGTTGCGATTCCGAAAAACGCAAAATGAATGAACTAAACATAGGACCTTTTACCTATGAGTCGACCTGCGTATCCAATACCCCACGTCGGCCACACACATGTTCTTTTCTTACCTTTTCCTTTCAACGTACAGCGTTGATTACCCCTACATCTTCCTCCCTTATATAATCACTATTTTCCGAAATCCACAGTGAATAAGATGATCAGTCAAGATAAAATCACAAAATGCACGGATTGAACTGGGTGTGGAAGAACGGTAAGAACTGTTCGAAGATGAATTTATCTTTCATTCTAACATCCCTGCCTTTACGGCAGCTTGGTAGGTCTATTAAATGTTCAAAGTGACTGCATTAGGAAACTCGAGAGACTGTGCCTACTTCTCCCTTTTCTTATTCTTTTTGTGGCGCTACAGTCCGGGGTGAACCAAAGCCTCGACCAATTGCGCCTTCCCCCTTACACAACACAAAGATTTTGCTGTTCCACAACAGATTTGATTAAACGTAGAAACTTGTACAATAGAAGAAACAAGGCACCTCTCTTCAAGGTCTTTACTAAAATATCTTTAACGTTCTCTATCTTCTGCAGTGTATTGAATCAATATTATTTTCTGCAGTAAAATATTTTAAATTCCATATTTAACGCTATCACACCCAACAAACACTTTGACAGCCGCCGGGAATTCAAAAAGAAAGAACAACGAAGTCAAATAAACCATGCGTTACATGTGTACTCGAGTGTAGTTAGTAACGCAATATAAATGGAAGTCAACAAAAACAAATCAAAAAGAAAAAAACCTCCTTTACCTCATGTGCACGCGTCGCTTTCTTCGTTTCTTTTTTTCCGCTGAATCAGACGAAGATCTTTTGCACGGTACACAACGAATTAAAGTTATGAAACAAAAATTTAAAAAAGAACGTTAGTTAAAGTCGCCCGTGAAATGAACGATGAAGCAACAAATCTCTACTTTACACAACGCAGCTACAACTAGAAAACACATTTCAATCACACAGCACTTAAGCGGTCACAAAGCCGACACATGTGGTAACACACCTGTACATAGTTCACTTACCCACAATTCGACCAGGCGGAATGTTCTCCGTAGCTCATATTGATGACATCGATCTTGGTCCCTGACTCGCACAACTCCATCACTTTCATCATGGCCCGTACCAGGGCGGTGCCCGTCTCCATTGAGCCCAAACGGCCGTCTCCGATTGTTAGGGAGACGATTTTGGCATTCGGTGCAACACCATTCACGTCCTTCGAGTCGTGGTTGCCACTGGCAATGGAAGCCACGTGTGTACCATGGGGTGCTGCAAAGAGGCAAAAGATGCAAGAATTAATTCATCGAGGTATCGGACAGGCGGTATCTTCCGACACTGTGGACCTCAAACGATATCTACTGTGTCGGTTTTTTTTTTTTGCTGTCTGCTTTGCCAGAGCGACAGGCCTTTGGTGAGGAGCAGAGAGCTGATGTCCAGAGGACACCATGCATGAGAAATATGTAAATGAAACAAATGCACAGATTCCTGATACATATTAAATACAATCATGCCGAAAAATTTGACATTCTGAGTTTGAAATAGAATGCCGGGTGACTGACTGACAAGGATCTCCAGTCCAGGCAGTGACCCCGGCATTTGACATGCGGCCAATCAAATATGGATGCAGTGATTGAAGCCGAAACATGAATATGGATATGAGTGCTTTGGGATATGATTTCAGCTTAGAGCTGACGAGGGACAAAACAAAGAGTGGACGGTATGGTTATGGGAGTTGGTTATGGAAGATGTGTTTCAATGAGTGTCACGTTTGTGAAATTACCAAGTGCGAGGAATGGCCAAGGGAAACAGTACGTCGCCAATTTGCAAAGGGGATAAATAGAGCAATTTTCACTTGAGAGCACAGCTTGGCAGGAATAACTGACAATGCGTGGAGAGCACAGCTGTAAAAGGAAGCTTCAAAAATTTGGTCTTTTCGGTGTTTTAGGTGGCTATGCACCCGTACTTACTCTGTAATTTTGCACAAAAATTTAATTTTATCTTTTATGGTGCGTCTGTGTTTAAATGAACATTGCTATCCAATTCAAAAGTGATTTCAAAAATTAAGACGATAGAGGATACATATATCCCCCTGTCTACCATTTAGTGTACTCTTCAAGAAGCTTTTTTAAGACAAGCACTGTCAGACCTGGAAAGTGAAAGAGCCCTTACAAGCGAACACACGAGCTCTCAAACGCGTTGCGGAACAAAGAATTTAGATAATCATTAATATTAAAATTTTGGAGAGAGCATCGACAGCACGTCGATTGGAATACATCTTAAGACACTGCATGCCACAAAGTTAATATTCGTATCAATATTATTTTCTTCAAATGTTATTTATCCAAGAATCCCAAACAGCGAGCGCAATTTTATGTCTCTAGTTCTTGGGACTTAGAAAAATTTTCACATACATATAGTGGACTACTGAGCGATGACTGTTTTTGGACTTTGTTGAAATGATATATTTTCGGCACAAGTTTCTTGAGGTCCTCATCCCTTAATCGTGGATGTCTCTTTTTGTGTTTACTTAGAAGTCCCATCTTTAGGACTATTTCATTCAAATTGTTTTAGCCAAAAGCAGATGGTAAAACCACCGCAATTCTAAAAGAAATCAGTACTGCTGGAGCCCGGAGCTATTATTGACTTTTAAAGGGTGATTTTTTAGCTATTATCCTTTTGGCAAACATCTTCAGTTTGGTCTATAATTTAACCATTAATCGTCTTACAAACGAACAACGCTTGCAAATTATTGAATTTTATTATCAAAATGTGTGATCTGTTAAGAAAGTTCATCGCGTGCTTCTTCTATTTTATGGTGAGTTCATTTTTGGCTCAATGGGTACGTAAATAAGCAGAATTGTCGATTTTTGAGTGAATATCAGCCAGAAAGCCAGTAGCATTGCAAGAGCTACCAATGCATCCAGAAAAAGTCAAAGTTTGGTGCGGTTTATGGGCTGATGGCATCATTGAACCGTACTTCTTCGAAGATGATGCGAATCGTAACGTAACTGTGAATGGTGAGCGCTACCTTGAGATGATATCCAACTTCTTTTTGCCCAAAATACAAGAGCTTGACTTGCATGACTTGTGGTTTCAACAAGACGGTGCCATATGCCACACAGCACGCGCAACAATAGACTTATTGAAAGGCGAGTTCGGTGAACATTTTATTTCACGTTCGGGACCGGTTAATTGGCCGCCTAGATCGTGCGATTTAACGCCTTTAGGCTATTTTTTGTGGAGCTATGTTAAAGCTCATGTCTATACAAACAAGCCCGCTTCAATTGACGCATTGAAAGACAACTTTGAAGCATTTAACCGTGAGAAACCGGCCGTAATGTTGGAAAGAGTATGCCAAGCGGATGGACCATTTGAGGTCAAGGTCAACATTTCCATGAAATAATCTTTAAACATTAAATTATATGGACCGTACTATCGATTCAAATAAAGATTTCATGCATTCTTCTGAATTTTATGGGTTTCTTTTTGGTAAACTTTCCTACAGCTTTTGAAAAAATCACCCTTTATAAAGTGAAATTGGTTGCCCAAAAAAAAGGAGTTTCTCAAAAAAACAGTAGCAACGGCGGAAGTTATTTGAACTTGATTCACGTACTGATTTTGGCAATGGTAGTGATTATGGAGCTGAGACATAGGCACGTAGTCCTTGGCTATATCGAAAATTTTACATTTGCTTGATGAGTCCTGTTTTGGTAATTTTCGTTTCAATCTTGTCTTTTACACTTCTTTCAAGTTTCTGACAAGACTCAAAGGGAACGAACTGTTTGTGAAAAGCTTCTCAAATTTTCGCCGTTCGGGATCGACAATAAACTGAAGGTCTCCTCTACTCGTAAGAGAACACAATTCGAGTAGTTGCTGAAGAAGCTAGTCTATCGTCAATTGTGGACTGTGGAGTCATTTAATTTATTTAATTCAGCGTTAGATGTACAACCGTCACCGGGTAAATAGCTCAGGCGTTGTGGCTAAGAAAATTTTAAATTCCAAATAACTTGAAGTTCTCAGGATAGAAACAACTTTATTTCAGTAGGTGTATTGTAATATCGTGTAAAAGGAAAGGGGACTATTTGCACATAAGGATTTACTATTTCGAGAACGTGTAAGTGATAGAAGACAGCATTGAGTTTAAGGTCCATTTAGTCCCGTGTTTTTACACCATTTGTTTATGCCGTCATTGCCGAAATTTTATTTGCCGAGCATACGCAGCAGATCTGAGTCTACGGACTAGAAGGAGGGGCATGCGCCAAAGAACGAGAGTGAATGAGTCCATGTTTGTTTAAAAAAGACACAGTGTAGTCCTGTTTAGTAAGTTAGCGATAAATGGTCAAATTAACAAAGTGACTACTAGAGAGGTATCGTAGTTTGCACAAGATTAAAGAACACAAGACTAAACGCCTCAGTTAACCTAGTACCGTACTGAGCTCATTCTTAAAATGTGGAGAAAATTTCCAGCAGGCATAAGCATGGTAGTAAACTAGCTCTTTGTAACATCACTGCCATTGTATGGGTCACAGCATCCGATTGTTTTGCAACTCCACACTGAACCAGGAAAGTTTACAAACACGCCTGGCCAGATTGAGTAAGATGGACAAAACTGCTTCAGATGCCCACCGCTCTCGGCAACCGTACTCCAACAGGGAAGCCACCGTCTCCTGACCTTCCGTAGAACCAGAATGTAGCCAGTCAAGTTGCTTTAGCACCTGGAATTATAAGCCGCCATTGAACTGGAAATGGTTTTTGGTTCGTTGACACTCCTAGTGGCAGGGATGTGTACGTATTGGAATCATGTGATTCAGAAATCCAGGCACATTTTCTCTGAATATCAGGTGAAAGTGATGGTAACCATTTTTTAGGGATTTTTCTTAAAAAATGTAGTTTTTTTTTTATTCATTTTACACTTTATACGTTACTCCCATTCGTCTTAAATTTTTGCCGACGAGTGACTTTATCAAATTTGGAAATTAAAAGACTTCGTAGGGGAGTATATGGTGAATAGGGAAACATGTTGTACCTTCATTTGAGGTGCCAGCCGGTGCGTTGTAATGGTAGAGGAACACTCCGCCAAGTGGAATGTTTTTTTTTTTTTTGTTCATTTGGATAGTCCATTCCGCTTAATTATACGTCATAGCGCAGTCGATAATTCGTTTTGCTCTTTTCCAGATAGACGATTTTAGGCAAATCTTCAGAAAAAGTGATGGACCGATAGAGCAGTCTCTGGTATATACTCGTGCAAGTGGATGAAGGCTTTGCCGACCTCGAACTACTGACTCCTTTTGGCCTAAACAGAGTTAAATACTGCTGTGAAATTGCCTCACAGTTGGATTTGTTGTCCGAAGTGAGCAAATGTGGCAAATGTGGCACACATCGCGCATTTACCTTTTTCATGCAGCATATGATCCACGCAGTATTTTTAGTTGCCTACTATCTCTGCTTACTCGCGAATATTCAAATGGCGCGTTGCCAATACGAGATCGTGGTTTTGTCACGTCATCCTGAGCGTGGCTAATCGTAATCGCCATCAACAAAAAAGAGTCATCCTACACAGTTTCAAAGCCCTTTCTAATTTCTCGGCGCCATTTCCATTCCAAACACATTATTCGATATTTTTCTTTTTTTTGTTTTATTTTCAATTTCGGCAGAGATAAGAAGTCGTGTGACTTCGTCAATTTTTCACAGGAGGGAATAGTGAAGACGAACGCCCCGACTGTATGAAAAAAAAACTATTAGCCAAATTATGGGGCAAGAGATGGAGATTTAAAAGCTCTACCACGTGAGTCGCGAACTTTTTGAAGTATTCAAACTTCAGAATGGATCAATTCAAGTATGCGACTTAAGTTATCAAATGTTTATATTTGGAAATATTTTTTTGTCTAAAAGAATATCGAATATTGTGAAGACGACTTGTCAAATTGAATTCACATTGATTTTCGAATCTGACTCATTCTATTCATCACATTTCACTTTTTGCGTACATTTGCAAAAGTCATCGTACGGTTTTGAAAAGAATTTATGTGTATTTGCCCAAAGGTTAATTTTCTTCTTTTTTTCCATTAATTAAGGTTGTAAAGCAAAAATGTGTAAATTGATTTGATGCATAGGGTAGGCTGGCACTGGCAGTAGTCGCCGATCACTTCCTACTAAAAGGTTACACGAACATTTGTAGCAGCAAGACTTACATACATATGTATACTGACAGAGTGATCCGATAAAAATGATAAAAATTGCGAAATTATTGCATACTCAACTAAAGGAGCAAGAAGGAACTTTTAATGCCAATTCTGGTTGGCTATGTGGGTTCAAGTCACATTATGGTGTTCGGCTGGAGAAAAACTCTCATCCGATCGTGACGCAGTTGCACCACTGAAAAATGATTTGAAGAAAGTATTATGTTACATGAGCTACACCTGAAACACCAAATTTATAATGCCGATAAGTCGGGTTTGTTTTGGAAGATGTTGTCTGAGAAAACTTATGTTGCCGCTGCTGAAAAAAGGACTCTTGGCCGAAAAGTAGAGAAGTTCAGGATTACGTTCTTAGCATGTACAAACGCTACTGATCGTTACAAAGTAAGCCCACTGATTATTGGCAAGGTAAAAAACCTCGTTCTTTCCGAAACTTTGATATTTCGGTTGATTATCGTAGCTCGAGAAATGCTTGTATGGCTGTTTGTTCCCCAGATAAGGATAGAAAAAGAAATTGTTGACGATGATAGGCTCACAAATTTAATCAGGTACAAGATTTTTTTACGAATGGAACTTTTTTTACGACGTCTCGGACATAGCGTCACACTAGGCAGCAGAACATTCGAGGTAGTCAAGGACTTCGTCTACCTCGGCTCCGCGGTAAATTGGGACAATAACACCAGTACCGAAATCAAACGCAGAATCGCTCTTGCCAATCGCTGTTATTTTGGGCTCGAGAGGCAATTGAGTAATAAGGCCCTCTCTCGAAGGACTAAGCTTGCTTTATATAACACCTTGATCAAACCAGTTCTACTTTGTGGCGCGAAAACCTGGACGTTACTAAAAGCGGATGAGGAAGCCCTTAGTCTTTTCGAGAGAAAAGTTTTGCGTGCGATTTTTGGTCCTGTTTGCGTTGATGGCATCTAGAGAAGAAGATTTAACAACGAACTCTTTGGGCTGTACAGCGACATGCGCCTAGTCAAGCGTCTTCGGATACAACGCTTAAGATGGCTAGGACATGTAGAGCGTATGGACACCACTGCTTCTGCCCGAAAAGTCTTCGAATCTGAGCCATTGGGACAAAGCAACAGAGGACGGCATAGGCTAAGGTGGCGGTAGCTGGCGAAAAATTGTGCTGGCTGGAGAGGCATGTTGGTTGAGGCCCAGGTCCACCCCGGACTGTAGCGCCACAAAAAGAAGAAGAATATGCCAAAACGTGACATCATTTACTCAGCCAAACGATCCGTATTACCAAGCTCAATCACAGCCAGGTCCACTTAGTACTTTAGGACCACAAATGATTGAAGCGTCATAATTTGTTCTCTGCAAGAAAGTCGTGACGATTTTCACATGCAATTTATATTCAATTCTGAAAATTATATTCATCTACGTGTTAATTGGACGTATGTGTTAAGCTAGGCAATACCTCAACCGAAAAGGACCCAATTTTGAAGGAAACTTATCTTCAACAGACGAATTGATGTTGTTCACTGCAACGAACAGTGAGCGCCAAACAGATCTGTGACCCCTAAACATTCATTGCCTTCATAAGTAAATTTCTTAGTTTAAACAGAATCAATAAATGTAAAAGATATATCTGCATACATGGCACATAATTCCCGCGCAAATTATTGTAACGAAAACCCTTTGAACAAACCCAAAAACATTCTCTTCGAACCTCATATGTATATGTACATCATGCGTGAAAAATTCAATCGTTTTACCATGGCTCGGGTCATTAGCATGCATGTCAGCAAAAAAAACAACGTCACACACCAGTATACGAACTGATGATAACAGTATAGAAACAACTGATCAATTGGTGACACTTACAACACATTCCGACAATCTCGACAACGTTGCCATTCTCATGGACGTTCATGGAAACCATCAAATAATCGTCGATGTTCTTTATCTCATGAGTCTTGCTGTATTCGCCAATATGAACGGCGTTCTCCAGGTCTCCCTAAGTGTAAAAAAGAAAGACAGTTTATTGCAAATCATTTGCAGACATATTGACTTTAAGCACCTTCATCGTGGTGTCGATAACGGCTTTCCAACCGTTTTCAGTCGGATAGACGACAACATCATACGACGTCTTAATATCCGAATAAAGTTTCTCATAGTGATTCAGATACTCCAGGCAGTTATCTAAGTTCTCCTTTTCCAGCTTCTTGTCCCAAGTTAGCTTTGTGGCGTCTGAAATTTTAGTGAATAATGCATTCGTGCGGTTGTAAAGATAAAACAGTTTATCTCGAAAAATATTACCAGCATTCTGGGTCTCGAAATCACTCAATTGCCGCACGACCTCAGCTGTGGCAGTTTTATGAGGCTTATCCCAGGTCTTGAGCTTGCGGTTGCTAACTGCTGTCTCGCGGACTTTTGAGGAGTACAAATCTGCAACTCCCTTCAAACCGATTCCATACTCTCCATTCGCCGTGTTGGATGCTATCATTTGGGGTGTTAACTGTGTGCAAATAATTCGGAAGGGCAATGAGTGAGAAGGACGTACATATATGTAGACTCAATAAAACAAAATAGTGGACTGTGTTAACCCAATACACCGGGGAACTACACCTTACAGTCTAACACAAACTGGGTCACATTACCTTGAGCCAACGTCCCGACATTCCGTAGATGAATCCATTTGCGTTAGCATTGACCTTCTTTGAGACATCAGTGTCGCCGCAACCTGAACAATCAAAACGTTCAATGACCTTTACGGATCCATCACATATGGTCTGTCAAATACAAAGAAAATCATTTTACCAATGCACACCAGAAAATACATTAATTTGCCATCATTTAAAAAAATATGTATTGCTCTGCGCAGCTGATTGTCTCTTTTGTTTTCCAGTTGGCAACGGAAAAAACAAAAGATTTTCAACCAATGAAAACTGCATCAACAATGATGACAAGAATATATAGAGGGAATCATTCTAGCTCTTACCTCTAGCCCGCATGCCTTCGGATCCACACCGGAGTCGAAAATTGCAATAACCGTATCGCGCCCATCGTATTCCGGATGCTTTTGCAGGAAATTAAGGACTCCAGTTTCAGTTTTCGGGACCAGGGAAATCGCTGGAAAAGCCGCATCAACAATAGCACCACCACTTGCCATCTTCTTTGAATGTTCTTCTCGAACTGACAGTACAGACGATGTCAGGTTCTTACCTACATACACACATCCATAGATAAATATATGCGAGGGAGTGATGAAAGTGTAATGAAAAGAAAGGAATAGTCATTGCGTGGTCTAGTAAAGGTGAGAATCATTTATATCCAATTTGTTTTCTTTTCGCGTAGAGATGGCGTATGAATATTTTTCTTTAAATTGTATCAAGTTCATTTATTTTCAGGCAGTTAAATTGAAAATTAGCTCCTCGCATGCAATTGATAATAATAATAAGGCACAGGTTGTATGTAATGTTAAAATTAATTTCAACTGAGGGAAAAGTTTTTTAAAAGATAAAAATCTACTTTCAACTTCACATGTAAACCCGAGCGATGTGAAATACAGTGACAGTGACTTTTGTCAGCTGTCACTTAGGAAAAAATCATCGAAGGACCACAAGGGAAAACAAAACACTAACTTTTACAATCGAATAAGAAATTATTTTGTAAAATGTGGTTCGAAATTCTACCTTCTGCCGGCATTATCGTTGCCTTCATGTCCATCCCAACATACGCAATGTACGGTATACACAAGTTGACTCTTGGAAACGTGAGTAAATCCACAGAATAAATGCAACCGTTGTTTGTTCTGCTAAGTATTGACTTACATAATCGCAAAGATTTCGAAGCACAAAACATATTTAAGCTTAATTAAAATTACAAAACTTAAGCACTTTTCCCGTTGAACTGTGAAATATTAAATAACATTATATTCTATCGACTTTGTAGGCATACCGAAGGAATTTGGACACTCGCTTCGACCGTGTCATGTATCAGCGCGATTTCCGATTGACCGACAATCCATACGTTATGAAGGTAAATTGACAGACGGAGTGTTTGCATGGGAGACAAACACATTTTTTCGATATCGTTTAATTGTTTGTAAACGTTAATTAGGACTTTCGCCTAGTGAAAGTTTTTTGTAATTTATTGTATCACCGTTTTAAATTATAAGCCTTAAGGTTCAATGCACAGTTAAGTACAAGACAAACATGTGCATTGAACAACATTTAAATGATATCTGGTCTAGATCGCTTAAATCTTGACTAAATCTTGTCAACAGACACTTTTTAACTTCCTCCACCATTTCTTTACAGGGATTGGAGTCGATTCCAGATGAAAAATAAATGTACAACATGTTAAATTTTATTTAAATAAAAAGTAATTCGAACTGATTTGTGAATATTTAACATTACAAAGTTTCGACAAAATTGTAGCACTGTGTTTTTGATAAATAGTAGAAGACACAAGGGTACAAAGAACATCTGTGGTACGTTTGTTTCATATAATCCATGGCAGGATTCATTGAAAATGGGAGCTTACCAAAGCAAACATAGACAGAAGTGTGGTGTAAAACAGAACAAAGTGATTGTTTTGGATCTTTAAAATAGAAATGCGATGTTGACGTCAGAAATGCTCCTTATTTCCGGATAATTACTTTAAAACCAACTTAGCTCCAATCACAAACATTGTTCATACCTCCCAAGCCAGACATAAACGTTCATACTAAAGTAATGTCGCTTTAAGAGGTGTCAGATCTAAAGGAGCTCCTTAATTTTACAAACCCCTGGAGTAGTCCTATATGATATTCGTTGGCTCTTCATCTTTGTTCTTCTTACGTTCACAAATATTGACGGACTGTTGGTTATTTTTCGACGAGATTACAGAACAGCCCTACTCCCTCCTATGTCTAAGCAAATAATACGTTTCTTATAAATGCACACTGTATTCACCACTGACATTTCTTAACTAATCACCTGACCAAAATGTAGTACGAACACACTGGTTCGTGTCCTTTTTAATTTTACTATTTACATTTTCTAATGTGGACCAAAAGACTGTAGGTCGCATCGAGTGGTATTGTCCAATTCACAAAATGGTAGAAACATGTTTAACGCGACTCCAGAGTCATTGATAGGAGTCCAGAATTGTACCATTTGTAGGAGCAGGAACTCAAATATTGCCCACTTTATCTTGAGGAACACCATGGAAATATATAGTCGAGCTTTAACATGGACAGCCAAAAGACGATTAACTCGTCTATTTCCGAATAGGGCCGATCACTCTTTCCTACTTTCACCACTCTTCTCTCGTATCTTTCACAATTTTCAAGGAGCAGGAATATTTTAAAAAATTTGCCCAATCTTCCCTGTTTGACGCTGGTATCAAATCGACCTTCGACTTTGCTCTTGCGAAATTATTAAACCAATAAGCAAAGGTGTCTGTATTGAACACACAATACGAGTTGTTGCATCTCCACTCTTTCTTATTTTGAAATGCGTCCATCATCGAGTAAATACGGATAACCGAAGTTAAAATGCAAAATCGTTAATAAAACAGAGAATTCAAATACTTGTCGCTTTTTTACTCTACCATACAAAAACAAACAGAGCTAAAAACCTCCATCAATCATCACCTCACCAACCATCCCTGTTCAGTGTTTCGGATGTAAGGCGTCGTCTCTCTACTATACAAAGTGCCATATCAAAATAAAATTTTTTGCACAATCTTATATTCCATTTTTACATCAAATTACTTAATATTTATTCATATACAAACTGTCTACCTCTTCCTAACCGAGCGTTTTATCGGGAAATTGCAAAAGATGTACTGATTCCATTCACGTTATTGTGAGAAATTGATGATAAAAATATGTCGCAGAAGCTTCTTGTGTTTTCCGTGCTTTTGTTTACAACCGGAATCGATGGTGGCTCCATGAAGAGTATCGACCAATTTGATGGAGCCACGCACCACGGCGAAAAGGGCTATTGTGCTCCATACAATGGGAAAATATGCAAGTCTTTTATTCGGGGTCAAGTTTGGTATAGCAGGGAGGATCCAAATGGCGGATGGATGAATGAGCAAATCACCACTGCACTGTGGGAGGAATTGATATCGGATTTGAATGGGCAATGTCGTGTGGCAGCTGAAGTAAGACCTGAAGTGGTGTAAGGCGCTCTTATTTGAGACAAAAAATTACTTTTCAGAAAATGTTGTGTTCCTATGCGTTTCCACAATGTCAAACCGAGAACGGTCAACCGGTTAAAGTTCCGCTCTGCTATGAGGATTGTGTGGCGACGCATTTGCAATATTGCTACAATGACTGGGTGTTGATTGAAGAGAAGAAGGAGCGCGGCATTTTCTTTAAATCTCGTGGGCATTTTCGTCTTCCGAACTGCACTGGCCTTCCAAAGTACAATCAAACTGCAAAGAGACCAAACTGCTCCTACATTGGACTGACCAAAATTGACGAATCTCAGGTTTCTTGTAAGTATCCTCTTTACAGGTCAATCCCCTGGCCATCTGACAGATGTTTCTATTTTCAGATGACTGCCGCAATGGAAATGGTCGGTATTATCTCGGCCGTATCAACGTGACGAAGTCTGGAATCCCATGTCAACGGTGGGATTCACAACATCCACACAAACATATCCAGCCACCACAAGTGTTCCCCCAGATCGCAGAAGGCGAGAATTACTGTAGAAATGCGGGCGGAGAGGAGCCTTATCCGTGGTGCTACACAATTGACGAATCTGTTAGATGGCAGCATTGTGATGTTCCACTTTGTCGTAAGTTTTTCCAATTTCTTTCGGATGCCCATTAATGCGCCTTTCTTGTAGCTAATTCAATGGACGAAGCCAGCAGGGAAGCGAATATTCCCATCAAAATGGAATCCTTTTTTACGCCGTCGGTGATTTTCCTTTTGGCTGGCGTTGGCTTTGTGGCCATCGTCGCTCTTCATTTAATTTTGCTGATCGTCCACAGAATAGCCCGGCAGAAAGACTTGCATCAGCACCTGCAACAGCCTGCATCAGAGTGCAACATGTCGGTGAGCCGCGAGTGTAACCTTTCGACCAGTCATCACACTCTAGACACAACAAGCAATCAGAAATGCGGCACACTTCGAAGCGTCAACACCGGAACCATCCGTAGCACTGCCACAATACACGAACCCAAGACAAAGTTGAACACCAAATTGGAAAAACTAGAGTACCCAAGAAATGACATCATTTACGTTCGGAGCTTGGGTCAAGGAGCCTTCGGACGTGTGTTTCAAGCCAAGGCCCCCGGTCTCATTCCCGGCGACGATGAAAAATTGGTTGCAGTAAAGATGCTGAAAGATGACGCTAGTGAGGCTATGCAATCGGATTTTGAGCGCGAAGCCTGCCTGTTGGCCGAGTTTGACCATCCCAATATTGTGAAACTGCTTGGCGTCTGTGCATTGGGCCGACCCATGTGTCTGCTGTTTGAATTCATGTCCCCGGGTGATTTAAGTGAATTCTTACGTTCTTGCTCACCGTTTGCCACACATCAGGCAAACCGCACTCTTATCGAGCTCAATGACGGTGAACTCCTAAAGATTGCGAATCAAATAGCCGCCGGAATGGTTTATCTGTCTGAGAGAAAGTTCGTTCATCGTGATCTGGCGACAAGGAATTGCTTGATAAACGAACAGATGGTTGTAAAGATTGCTGATTTTGGTTTGTCTCACAAGATATACCTGCAGGACTACTACAAAGGCGACGAGAACGATGTCATTCCCATTCGCTGGATGCCACTGGAAAGCATACTCTACAACAAGTACACCGTAGAATCAGACGTTTGGGCCTTTGGAGTATGCCTGTGGGAGATTTTCTCATATGCCCTGCAACCGTATTACGGTCTAACCCATGAGGAAGTCATTAAATACGTGCAGGAAGGGAATGTGCTCAGTTGCCCGGATAATACACCGTTGTCCGTGTATGCTCTGATGCGTCGTTGCTGGAATCGGAAGCCGAGTGAAAGACCAAACTTTGCAGAGATATGTCACTGCATACAACACAGCATCGTCGAGTTCGAATGCAAATCCATGCTGTAAACATTGGCATTCTACTTATCTATTTATTTCCGATATGTTCCTTAGAAATTTCCAACTACTTTGGCATTCAATACTCTGTTTTTTTTTTGGTAGGAATATTCTTTAGGTTTAAGTGATCGAATATCCCGTCTTTAGGTTGCATGAATAGTTGTAACCGTTTTCCCTGTCCCTTCAACTAAGATTCAAAACATAAATTATGACAGTCTACATACGATTCGTGGTCAGTTAAGGTTGCTTCAAATGTTTGCATGGATTGCCAATTTCAGAAGTACTTGACCGTGAAATATCTGACATGATGTTCTCCTCGGGACGCTGTGTGAGAATTTACGGGCGGAAATTGATTGTCAAAGCTTTTTAGCTATGAAGGCTGCATCCTTATCTCTTCAAGTGCTAATGTGCAACAGTAATCGTCATTCGGTGAATACACGTTACGCATGCCCCTCTAGTCACATCGAAACATTCCCTTTTGAAACGCGAGAATCTCGTTTAACCCATTTAACTTTTAAGTCCTTCAATTCTAGTCACAAGAAACCAAAGAAAAAAAAACATCGATCTCATCGAATATTATTTTATTAATTCCCAGTACATTCTTCTTGCATTTTTTTAACGTATATTCATGTGTGTGTAGCGTTTAGCTACATGAAATCGCAGTTTTTTTTTGCGAAACGAACAGAAAAAAAATTATTCTCCACCACTAGGAGTTGTTCTAGTGGAATTTAGCATTAAGTCGTAACATTGTGAAACCCTTTTGTTCATTTTATTTATTCTATGTTTGTTTTTACAATTTTCATCGTAGCGTTAAGACAAGAACGAAAGTACATTATTGTATAAATAGTGTATTCCACCAAAGTGAACAATAAAAAGACATTTACTCGAGAATTGTTTTTATTTCTCCTGATTGTGTCGCATGGAGTTTTTTTCAAGATCAGGATTGTTAGAGACAGAGATGACAGGTAATGGCTACTAGAAAACTCGCCCAACAACGATCAAGGGCCATTACAACGGATGGAGATATACGTTATAAGCATAGTGAATCTTATTAAACCGACATAATAAGACAAATTTAATTTTCTAACTGCATGCATATCAACAGCTTGACGTAAACATAATGGAACCCAATATCCAAAAATTTGATCCGATCTAACATCATATTGTCGACAATATGATCCCCTAAATGATGAGAGCTGGAATGGGGTATACTTACTCATGTATTGTGAAAATGCACTTAAAACTTAAACAGGGTGAAGCAGAAAGGAGTTCCCTCTAGAAACACCTACCCTCGCTAACCGAGAAGTAATACCTAGCGTCAGTTCCGCGGAGTGAGTGGTTGAACTGTGCAGGGTGTAGATAAATATGTAGGCGTTTTCCCGTAATCGATTATCCCGGGTTGCGAATCGTGCATGCTGGCGGCTCGGGCTGATAGAAAATTATCACATCCTTGAGCACATCCTAAAACGGTCGAATAGAACATAATGTCGTCTTGACGAAAATCGCAAGTAAACTCCTAAATGGCCATCTGCTGCAAAGACTTTGTTCATCGGGGAGTATCTTATAAAATTCTGATGAATTTGAATTATTCATACTTATTGCTCAGTTATTTGATATGACTTTTGTCATTGGATCTGTTCACAATTTCCTCAAATGAAATTGGAAGTATGTTTTTACGTGGAATGTGCAGCTACTTGTAAATTATTCCTCACTTGTGCGTGCCTCCAAATAGAATCATTTGTTTTTCCAATTGTTAATTTAAGCAGCCGACATTGTGTATATATTGACTTAAGTATGTGATTATATATATACATATATCACTCACTTTTTTACCATGGATGGACGGCAAAACAAAAACAAACTGTTTCTTTATCAAGCAAAGGCCATAAATGGATAATCAAACATTCACAAAGACTGGCATGGACCTGCTTTATTGTCATCATCATCATCTTCTTTACCCGCATTTTCCACTAAAAGGGTGGCGGGGGCAATGCCCACTCGAGAAACTTCCAGGCCGCTCGATCCTCCGTTTTAGACTCTAACTCATCAGGGGCTATTCTCAAGCGCAACCAGGCAAGTTTATGGACTTCGGAAGTCGTGATGAAGGGGACATCCATACCACGTGGCCAAACCAACGAAATAAAGTCCTTTCCGTTCGAAGAAGTAGCCACTCAACATTGTTTCGCGCTTCTCAGCCTATCTCAGCGAGTAACTTCCACAACGGCACGGAAAAATCTCATCTCGGTAGCCTGTATTCGCGATCAATTTTTTCTGTCATTACCGAAATTTCTCGACCATAGGTGAGCGTTGAAACAAGAATTCACTTAAAAACCGGCCTAACACCCAGCTCGACCTTCCTTATTACTGATCTACCAAGCTGCTTCAAAATTGATTCAGCCTGGCGAACTCTACAAGAACGTTCAGTGTTGCTCCTTCCATCACTCGTGAAAAAGACCCCAAGATACTTAAACTTCTCCACCTACTTCAATGGGACTTGTTCACGTTCACCTTTATTCTATCATTACTACATACGACTACAAATCTATCGAGCGTGAGCTAGAGTTCCTGCTGCTTCAGTCGAGTTTACTTCAAAGATGCAAAGCCGAAATATTTTCACCTACAAATGAATAAAATTCTAGAGGTAACTTTCCAAACGGGTTTCTTCGTAAAATATAGCAACAACCATGCACCACCATTAAAAAAAAATGGGAAAATTCATCTAAATTTCCTTAATTGTATTACTTGTAGGTTATAGTTTAGAAGTTGGACCAAATACTAAAGAACCAATCATCCGAAATTCCAGAGGAGTGGAAGATAAACATCATCTGTTAGTAGAAAAATAGTCGCTTAAAAGAAAAGCTTCACATAGAGAGGCTCTTTGGCAAAAACTTTTGTGAGCTACCCCTAAAGATATATCATACGAATGCAAATGTACTCGTTTGTAAATTACAAGAATCGTAACGTTAATCCAAAAGCCACCGATTAACTTAAAAAATTAGTGCATTCTTATGGCAATAACACAAAAAGCCATGTTTGTTCACATTCATGCCTTTTCAGACCCTTTTTTAACAAATGTTTCTTGACTTATTTTATTTCAATATTTGAAACCCACTTTTTCAATATTTTGCTTTTGTGTATGTGTGGTTCTTTTCATACCTGCCATAAGCAACACAAAGCTCCAAAAGTCTTTCTGTACGTAAAAAATTATGCAAAATTATACGGGAACAAATTTCATAACAGCAAAAGAATACCAAAATCTATAATTCAAGAAAGCTAATGTATTTTCCAAAGACCACCATAATCCTAAAATCAACAATAATCAATCAGTAATAAGAAATACATTCCAGAAACGCACCGTTTTAGGAAAAGCTGCCCCTCGCGACCACACTGGGGTCACCACAGTTCTTTTGGCCGCTCTAGGACTATGCAAATATTCTCGGATATGATAGAAAGAAAACTTTTAGGATTTAAAACGTCTCCGGAATTAGTTTTAGAGAATGTGTCTGTCATAAGGAGAGAATGTACCCATCATAAAAAACATCATAAAGAACATCAGAGAAAAAGTCGTTGGAAAACTGCTAACTAAAAAAATTCCACCGAAAGGGCGAGACTTAGCCCGCGAAAAGGCACCTTTACCCACTTGATTTTTATGTTTTTAAGCGTCAGAAAAAAAATATATGTATACATATAATCTTCATTATATAACATTTTTGAAAATTGGCACGCCCTATATGAATAAGAAATATTCTACGGATATAGCATCCACTTCAAATTAATAGCTGAGCAGTGTGGTCGCCGTTATGGGCAGTGTAGTTGCCTCCCGTAACAATATAACTGTTTATAGAAAGCTGGTTAACGAATGCTCGGAGTATGCTCATTCGAGTCTTCAGGCCTGCCTCCGGTTGTATCGTACACCTTAATCCAATTACAAGAAGTTCTATCCCAACGAGGTCTCCTACAACGAGGCAAACCTAATAAGGATAGATAATTTTGTTATTAACCTGATCCGAGGGCACATTGCATGAGCGATGACTTCGTCCAACAGTCTGATCTTTGGGTCGTACTACGCAAACTTCATGTACCACGAGAAGGTGCGGCAAGACGGCTTCATCCCGCCCGAAGCATTTCTCTATCTAGACTCCAACGGTCTTATACAGAAGACGGAAGGATGTCCTATCATCTTCCATGTCGTACGCAGAACCGTGGATAGGCGACTCCAATACGAAGCGAACGTCGCTCGTAGCCACAACTAACTTCTTCGGTTCAGCAGGGCGATCGCCACCCGAGACAGAGCACAGTCCGCCAAAGGGGGTCACTTTTACAGGTGGCTTCACAAAAACCAGCCCTCGCCACCGTTCGTAACTAACCACGAAACCTGACCTTGTGGCAAACTATGTAAGGTAGATCATAAGTATTAGAAATAATTATGCTCATTCGGATATTATTCTTGGGGAAAAATTAATACTGCAATCTCCTTGACATACATATTTAAGTCGGGGGTTAGTCCGTTAATCAGGTTGGTCCGAAATTCTTTTTCAATGACTAAGCATTGTACGGCTAGTGTTGTTCTAAAGGAAAAAAGAGTCTACAGAAAATTCACTCACTTAAATTCGCCAGTGATGAAATCACAAATTATCATTTTGACAAAAATTCAACACAATCGCTTTCACATTTTCGAGGGCTATCTTAAGGCAAAGTAATTTAGCCATTACAGCACCTACTCAATTCAGAGTACTATAAAGAGCACGCAGAACAGCATAGAAATCGAACTCATCATATTTTATTCTCCTAATAAAGTTCATCGTAGTAATCATCGGTGTAGATGGGCACAGGCACAGGGAATGGAAATGGAAAACCACTATATCCTCCGTAACGTCTGTATCCGCCGTAACCGTAGTATGGCCTTCGGATTGGACCAGCAAATCCGCCGCCGCCTCTGTGCACTCCGCCCCCACCACCACCGATTATAGAGACTCCCCTACTTGGACCGCCGCCGCCAAATCCTCCTCTGCCACCGCCAAATCCTCCTCTACCACCGCCAAAGCCTCCTCTACCACCGCCAAAGCCTCCTCTGCCACCGCCACCAAAACCACCCCTTCCGCCGCCACCAAATCCGCCATGTCCACCTCCACCGTGTCCTCCGCCACCTCCACCGTGTCCTCCACCGCCTCCGCCTCCACCACCGCCACGGGCACTAGCATAGCTTAAGAAAGCCACGATCACCAAAAGGAAAATGGTAAACTGCAAGCACAAAAATCATTAGAATGCTTGAAGGACACATTGCAAGACTCACTTTTTTCATGTTAAATTTCACCGGGCTCCTCTAACGTTTCTATGGCTTTACAGCCTAGTTCATACTAAGCGATCTCAAGCAGAGCAGTGAGATTGATTTCTTTCATTAATTAGAATGTCTGCTTAAATTGTTTAAGCAATTAGCATAGAGGTATTTTTGAAACGCAAAATTGATTGAATCGCATTTCCATCTAGGCGGACTGTTCTCCGAGTCAGCCATCTTGGTACGTAGGAATCTGTTTTCTTTTGTCCCCCGATGATGGGGTGAAACAGGTCTAGTGCTAAGTATTTGTTTACTCTCGGAAGCCAATGAATTCGCATTTCGCAAGTCTAAGCGGTGGATCGGTGTGTCATTTGTTTTGGTTTAGAATGTATAAGTCTTCTTTGTCATCAGAGATTGATTAGGATGTATTGCGGATGGGCGACACAGACGTACTTGCCAAAAATTTCGACAAGGAGATGTGCGGTGCTCTAATTTTTGTAATTGAACAGAGGACAAGTGCTAATTTTGATTTTATTATTTTTTTCAAATCAGCATAGGTGCTGCGTTACGGAGATCGTCACTTGTAGGCAGCGTAGTTTAATTTAGTAATTAAAACGCAGACGAAACGAGCTACTATCTAAATAGATTGTCTGTGTTTTTGAAACAAAATTCTAATAATTGAGTGGCACTTCAGCCCACAAAGGACCAGGGTCGAGCTTCTACAACAACTACTCGTGTTATGCGTGCTACTATTATCTCACGAGTAGAAGGGAACTTCAGTTTTTTGCCGACTCCGAACGGCGAGATTTGAAAAGCTTTTTACAGACAATTGATACTCTTTGAGTGTTGTCAGCAACTCGAAATAGGTGGTGCCGTGAAAATTTGAGGTGTCCCGTCCGGGAATCGAACCTAGACTCTTTGCGCGGCGGTCGACGCACTTACCACTACGCCACGGCGGCCACAAAATTCTAGTCCTTTCTAAATTAAATAGATAGGATTTTGAATAACGCGGACGCCTGTGTTCTTTTTGCTGCGTTTTCCATCACATTTTCCAAACTGTTCTAGGTAAAGGTATAACGATGATTCTAACTCGAATTTGTCAATGCTGACGTTCTTCTTTTTTTTCTTTTACTGGCCTTACAGTCCGGGGTGGACCTGGGCCTCAGCCAATATGCCTCTTCAGCTAGCACGATCTCCCTTTTGCCAGCTGTCTCTAATTGCGCACTCCATGTTGGTTAAGGTCCTTGACCACTCTTGTGCGCCATCTCAACCTCTGGCTCGGATTCGAAAACTTTTCTGTTCGGAGCAGCGGTGTCCATAGGCTCTACATGGCCTCGCCTCTTAAGCGTTGTATCCGAAGACGCTTGGCCAGGCGCATGCCGCCGTATAGCCTATAAAGTTTGTCGTTTAATCTTCCTTCTCCTCCAGACGAGATCAACGTAAACAAGATAAAGAGTCTCTCAAAATGACTAAGGGCTTCCTCATCCGCTTTTAGTAGTGTCCAGACTGCACCGTAAAGGAGGACCGGGATGATCAAGCTGTTGGACAAAGCCAGTCCTACTCAATTGCCTCTTGAACGCAAAGAAGCAGCAATTGGCGAGAGTGATTCTACGTTTGATTTCGGTACTGATGTTGTTGTCCCTATTTTCCGCGGAGCCAAGGTAGACGAAGTCCTTCACTATCTCGAAGTTTCTGCTTCCTAATGTGACCCTCTGTCCGAGACCTCGTTGTTTTGTCTCTATTCGTAATGACAGCATATACATACTTCGTCTTGTACTCATTTATCGCCAAACTTATATTAGCCGCTTTCGTTTCAATGCGAATGGACTTTTTTTGATTGTGCCTCTGGTGTTAACTTGTGAGCACGATCTTCTCAAGAATGATGTTGAATAAGTCACATGACTGCGTGTCGTCTTGTCTAAAGCCTTTTTTGACATTTAATGAGTTCGTTACCGATCTTGACGGAGTGCTGAGAGTTCTCCATTGTCATCCTACACAATCTGACGAGTTTGATACGAATGCCAAAACTAGACATGGTACTATATAGCTCGTGTCTATGCAATATGACAAATACAAAACAAACCTTGTTTTCCATACATGTTAATAATTTTTTGGATTTAATGTCTCCCTCCCTTCCTGCATTACTGATCATGAACGACCTATGTAATGTATTTTTTCTTCCACTAGTGGAGGGGTCCTATAGTTGAATGCGGTGAATTTGAGAAGCTTATTCAAGGTAATTAATGGTCTTTGAGCCAACAAAATTACAAGTGGTCGACGCCCTTAGCCACTTCGTATTGGCGACCAATCTTCGCCTATATTTAAAAAAAACACAATACTAGATATTGTATAATAAGTCCTAGATATTGTACAGTAAGTTAGTAAGTTAGTAACAGAAAAATTAAAGATTTTCAAATTACTTAAATTACGTTAAATATTTATTACCCTAATCACTAGATACATACGAAGTATTTACAAAAGAAAAAAATACAATTTAGAGGTGGAGCTTACATTTAAACAGGATTGACTATCACAGATCCTACAAGCAATTGAAACCTATTTCTGGGATATCGTCAAAACTGAATCGAAATCCTTACACCTAACGGCACACGGGTATGATCCCCCCTAAAGCAGGGCAGGACAATTCTTATTTTTGCTTAAAACTAATCTATCCGATTCCAAGCTCAACTTCTTTAGTGTGTCGTAAATCTTCACTCGAATCTCGGCAGGAAAGTCTCGCTCCCGTCCGAAGACCCAAATCTGATCCGAATACCCGATGGAACCAAGGCTCGAACATGACCATAGGATGGCGAAATTGTCGTAGTCCGTGTACAGAACTTGATACTTCCCGGAACCGGGTAGAAGCCGGGCGATTACATCGGGGAAGCGTGTGTTAAACTGAAAATAAAATCAAGATAAATTATTTTAAAATTAATTTCGAAATAAAAAGTCTGCAGATATACCTTGAAGTCCATGATGGAGGATTTGCGATTTTCTGGAGTTGCGAAGCCAAGATTTACCGACGGGTTACCAGTTCTGAAAGAGGGAGTTGGTGAAATGTTTGCACCTGATTTAGGTCTGAGAGGGACTTACATCCTATTAATGGTCTTTATGGCTACTTCAAGTTTGTTGATGCTATTATTGATTGGATCATCATCACGCTTCGAGATCACTGGTTGGAACGTTAGGGTTGTACATCCAGATGCGATTTCCGGTAGGTAGAATGAACGTTCAACTTCATACCACTGTCCTAAGATCTGAAATTTAAAATTTATGTGAGCAATTAATTTAAAAAAAAACTTCGTGTTTTAAGTTATACGTTTGTAAGGAAAAATGGAGCCCTTTACTGTTCTGGATCCACTGGTACTGAGCTGAATAGTGAGTCAATCACAATTCAAAAATTCGAGGAACACAAGAAAGTGTTCCAGAAAGGGATGGGTGTAATGTTCTTTCTTAAAGTCTTCTTCCAACATAAACATGGCTTGCTTAGTAACTCACTCAAAAGATTCTATTTCATATTCTTAAGATATTGGGCTCTTCGAGATATAAAGCAATTGGGATCCTTAACTTTAAGAATATTAATTTCATTGTAGGAATAGAAACTTTAATTCCTGTCAGTAAAATTTCTGAACAAAATTAAATTTCGTATTTTCTGACTTTTTCTCTGAACTTTAGGGAGAAGAGCTAAAGACATGTACAAGCCGTTTGTTGTACGCTAATTCGAGTCATAAAGAAAAACTATATTGTGTCTGCGATTATTTGATCTTTGATTCACCAATCTAGAGGCTGTGATTCAAGAACCCTTTCAGATTAAGCAAGAGCAACAAGATGAAAGATGTAATCATGACATGTGCCATCTTTTTCCTACATTACTGACTCTTTTGTCATCTGCTTTTCCTTCTCGAGTACTCAAGTCATCATTATTAAATTTGTTCTAGATTTAAAGTTAGATGTTCGAAACTGTCACCAATGGCTATCAAATGAAATATTTCTTGCAATACCGTTTTGATCTGTCAATAGTTTAGCTTTTGTGACATTTCACGAACTCTATGTACTGTACAGCGACAAGCGTCTACGAAAACAACGCAACAAAGGACAGCCTAGGCTAAAGTGGCGGATACGTGTGGAGAAGGACCAACGTGGAGTGCGCAACTGGATACAGCTAGCGAAACATCGTTTTGGCTGCGACACAAGAAGAGAAGACAAAGAGGCTAAACTTTATAGAGCACCCAATACATAAAATGATTGAGTACATAATGTTATTCCTTTAACCGATCATTCGATCGCCCGATCACGTCCAATTTGGCACAGATGCCAAAAGGGTAGTGTCTTGTGACGCTTTATTCTGAATCAAAAATTTGACTTCCAATTTGAAAAATACTACACGTATACGGATTTAATTTAAGTAGTTATATTGATGGCGGTCAACCGTATGATAGGCTACAAGAGGAAACCTTCTAGTTTCAATGACATACCGAATAACGGTCTCGTTAACAATAATTTGACATTAAATTGCGTCCAAACATGTGCAGCAATGCATCGTGGCCTTACAATTAACCACTGTCATTAAATCATTTTCAAGGACGTACGTCAGTCATTAAGTGAAACGTGCAACGAAACACCAAATGAGTTGACAGGCACTCGCAAGGAGCTATTTTGAAAATAAGTGTATTGCTACCAATGTGTGAAAATGTACAAATTACACAAAAAAGTGAATTTCATTCTTTTTTAAATTCTTATTTCACTTCAGCTAAATATGTATGCTCTCTTGTTTGTATGATTCAGTCAAGCAAAATATAAACGTCTCATCAATTTAATGTCAGAAACAACCAGAACAACGTAATAAATGTCAAAGTCCGGCCGACTGTTAAGAACACAAAACCACAACTTAATAGGCTCGAATTAATCTTTAAACCAATTAAACAGTTCATGGGCACTCTTAATAGCTGGAAGCAGACTTTTGACCTAATGACCTTAGAATTTGTTACGTAAATATTGTTTTCCCCCTCACGGTATTTATTGTAACCGGTTTCAGCGGACTTCAAGCATCAGTTGCATCCATAACGGCAGAGTGTGTGTTTCAGTTGTTAATTAAATTAATTTATGTAATCGCTCACTTCTTTTGGAGTTTTTAAGATTACAACAACTGTCTTAAGGCTATTTAAAGCTGAGGTGCGAGCTTGAGATACCAGTGCCGTGATAACTTGACTGCATTTATTCAAGGTTACTGAGTGCATTTTATTTGAGTTATGCATACATAAATGTCAGAAATGTTGACTGAAGGTGAATTGGCTCTTTGATTCCACTCTAATACGGAGTAAAAGACATTGCAGAGTAGTCACCAAACTTATTTAAACAGCACTTTAACGTTCGTGTCCGCTTGTAATTTAAGCGAAAAGTGAAGTGAAGTGAGGACCAACATGATTTGTTGCTGTAATCATATATATATATAAGAGAAGCATCGCCCATACGACGACCTGCGGCGTAAGATTTCCGTGAATCTCGTTGAAAGGATATACAAATCCCTGTTTGACTTGAATGCCAGATTTTTCATTACCCTCTGTTGTAAAATTTAATAAAGTTTTTTTGTAACATTTGCAGATCGCTTTTGAGTTAAATGAATGCCTCCTTAAGGCATTTGGATTTTTTACCACTGATAAAGTGTGCTACTTCATAGATTGAAAATAGTTCTACGTGAAATATTGTTGCCTCCCTATAGAGAGGAATGTGTAGGCCATATTGAACACTACTACTCAAACCCCCACATTGTTTTCTGATTTTGACCCATCTGTGTATCACTTCTGGGCTTTTTCATTTATCCACGGATATTTTTTTTCATTCGTCTCTGCTTGGCATGAGTGCTTCTTAAGTTTTTTCATGTTCAGCTTAGTGGACAACAGGCCACTCACTCGGGCATATGAGAAGAGAATATACAATATTTACTATAAACATTAATAAAAAAACGGTTTCATCCTGAATCAAATTTTCAATGTCCACGGAAGATGAGAGAACGAATAGAGCCATGAAAATATGATAAATTAATATTAAGTTTGCCCCTAAGCATCGTTTCTAGTGAACAAATTACTGATAATCGTCATGCTCAGGGAGCTCCTCGGTCAGGAGGCAGAAAATCTCTCGGTTGGAAAGGAAACCCTCCGGTTCGGAGCCCAAAATATTAAGTATTCGCATCAGTGATCGGCGCAGAAGAATAAATGTTCTGGTGGATCGGGTTAAGTAATATTTTTTTTTTGGCGTATAGGACCACTATTTCCGAATCAGCCAAACGACGTTTGTACAGAAGATTCCTTTCAATTGGTCGTGAAATGTTTTCGTTTGCTATTTTGTGTGCTGATCGTTGGAGTGAACAGGGCGTGAAACTACAAAAACTGTTCAAATATTAAAAACAGCGCAGGGTATATTCTACACTGCGAAAAATGTAGAATGTAAAACTTGAACGTCCATCCATGCCCCGAACCGTTGAACAAGTTGAATAGATTCTTGAAACCCTGCTGAAAGATTGGAAAAATGAACAAATTTTGGAGCAGCCTGTAATGATTTGGTGTCGATGGTACAAAAGGGGATTTCTGCCAAAACAAGTGCTCGCACAGCGCTGTCTGTCAATTACTAACCAAAAGAGGTATAACTCCTGTATCTCATCTAAATTTTTCCACGACCTTACTAATTTTTATTTCAATTTCTCCACATTAAAGGAAAATTTGTTGCTGACATAAATGAGTTAAGGAAACAAATGACAATCTTTTCCGGAAGATGACAAATTCACAAAAGTGTTTCATGCAAGTGCACGGCATATACCTTTCGGTGAAGAGTATTTTGAAGGGTACTTATGGTTTCTGGTTAAAAAACAAAATACTTAATAAAGAGACATTCCGTCTTATTGAAGGACAATTCAAACTAATATAACATAGTTCAAACTCATACCCTTCGAAATGTTGCCGGCATCATAAGTATGCAAACAATGTCAAAAGAAGTTCAATAAAATTCACTATTTGCTACGTGATTGTTGAAACATTCTTCCATACGTGCTGGCAAGCACGAGGCCACCGTTACAAGTCATATTTTCATTGATAATGCATTTTAATGGAAGAACCGTCAAAAATCACTTCCTCGTATCGACTGCCGGCTAATGACTTGAAATTATATAATTAATATGCATAAGTCGAACCCTAAGTGCATTTCCTTAATTAGTTATGGTATCTATGAAAGAGGCGACGGTTGACGAGCAGCACATGTGATTTGTTTTTAAACGTGTTAATTGCTTATACCGTTAATTTTATTCGCTATTTTTATGATGTCTGTGAACTAGTATGATCAACGTGTGTGGGAGTTTAATGTATAATTTTGAGTTTTAGGTTATAAGGTTATATTTGCATTGGGTTTGCACATTTTGTATCGATTTTACTCCGATATCTATCTCTATTCTCCTCGTAAAGAATTGTTAAATGTAATGTAAGTAAATCAACAATTTCGAGGCGAGAAATAAAATAGTAACAAACCTCAATAGGAATTCATACAAAATATTTCGTGTAATAAGTAGCCATTGAGCAGTAGTGATTTGTAAACGTGCTCTGCACCACACTCATTTATTTGTACCCGTTTTCAGCTTCCACAAATTTAAATTGCTATAATTGTTAATCAAATAACTGACAGAATCCCGCAATAACTACCAAAATGCTTTACGAAACATGTATTAAATTAAAATTAACTTAAATTAATTTAAATAAAAATTGTTTACCAATTGAAAATTGAACTATTTCTGCGTAATTCCAAATATTCAAGAATTCATAGAAAAACGTCGATATACCGTTAAGGCTATAATCACAAATTTCTAACTTAAGACATTAAAGGCATTCTCATATGTTCATAAAAGAGCGGGTGAGACTACAAATTCAGCTTATAAGTGGAATGCACTGCGACAGAATTTTTCTTAAACGTTAACATTTCCTCTCCTACTAAATTTTAAATTTCGAGCTGAACTGAAGCTGTTATTTCATAATTTTAAAAGAAATGAAATAATGCTAACTTTCGTGTCTAACAACAGGATTCAGCTCGCAACGCATTTATTTCATGGTCACATTTTTACGTAAATTCGAATTTTTGTAAAGCTCAATGCAAAAACCAGATATGGGTATGCGCCTGAACTTTAATAATTGTGAAAATCTATTAATCAGCGCAATCCTTTCGCATTAAGATCTGCTTGTGCAAGAACATTACAACACCCTTCCTTAAATATGTGTTAATATTTTTTGCATTTCATCAAAAACCCTGAAATACGATCTGTCATATAAACTCACCACTTTAAGCTTAAAAACTAACCATTTACGAAAACGTTTAAAACAACTCTAATAACTTTAATGAGCATCTTGCGTTTATATCGAAACCACAAGATTTTCACCCATTGACCTAACAGTTCCACTGGACTGGTATAAAGTAGTAATAAACCCAAATTGCTTCCGCATGTCTGCACTTCAACTTTCCCACAACACCATTCAGACAAACGATGCAAATTCCCTCACGTCTCACGTTTGATGACTTTCATTCATTTCAATCTGTCACATCGAAAACAATGTAAGTTCACTCGGAAGCCATCATCAACATTTCAAAAACAAATTGCTACAGATGGCAGTAAATACATAAGTTCATATTTTTTGTTCCTCTTCTGCATTCATCTCCAAGAGGGACATCAGGCACAATGTCGACAAAGCAGCAGAAGAGAGCGTGCCAAAAAACAGAGATTGAATCCATTGCAAAAGTGAATGAATTCGTTGAATAATTTAACGAGGGTCTTGCCGAATGCTCATTTTGTTTACGGTAATTTATTGCAACGGTTTTTCTTTCGCATTCGCAAAATTCGTTGTGTGACTGTTGGATAATTAATTCGAACCCAGTTTCTGAAGGCTCACGATACAAGGGTGTACAAGCTTGTGAACAAATGCGAATAACTTGCAACTCAGACTTCTTTATGTTCTGCGCGTTTCTTTGGCCATGAGTAAGTGTTTCCTCTCAGGTATCAAGAGTCTTATTCCAGTTTCGGTCCACGGTGGTGTCTCTTTGCATCGCAAAGATGACTCAGATATGAAACACATGTTTGTTGGCTGGGTTAGTTTCGAAATTTGTAAGCAATTCATTAACATAATTGAGGACCGGTATGGCCGTCTATTGACCTAGTGACCATCGAGTAGTTTTACGAATATTTGGATTTGTGTCTGTTGGATACAGTTTATTTTCTTAACCAGTATAGCTCTGTTGGATGGTGCATTCAAATCGAATGCATAACATACTTCAATCGATACGGCCTTGAAAATGTGTTCCTTACACAATCGATGTTCGTTAAGGTCACGGTGCACTATGAATGACATTGAAATGGTAATCAATTGTGAATGAAGCTATTGTTCTGATCGACACTGTCAAATTTAAAGGTCATTTGTGTTGACGCATCATACTTGAATTCTGTTGCCAAGATGTACTTAAACAATGTTTTTTCAAACGGCTCAAGATACCACATCATGCACAATCCTTATTTAAAATTTCTTTTACGAACTTTCGGTTTCTGAAATCGAATTGCGCGAGTTAACTGCAAGTCACACCCCTTAATGGACATCAGTTTTGCATATTGTAAGTTTTGCCATGTGGTTGGGTTTTTCCTTATGCAAATTCAACACTCTTCAAAGGTGAGGAAACAAAATACCAAGAGATTTGTGTGCAAAACCAGGTACTTTCGTATGTAAATGAGGCAAGATGATGCTGTCGTCAACTATAAGCTAGTCATTGGCTTAAGTCATATAAGCCATAAAAACTGAGAGGATTTAACCAAAAATGAGACTATGTTCGGAGTAAGTTAGGAGAAATTTGTGTGCTTAGGGAATATCAATCCGCCTAAAATTCACTTCCACTGGTGGTGTTTCTTTTTTCTGGTTTTTCAGTTTCATGTCTTTATTGAACATTTTCATTTAAACATGCAAAAACACTTAACCTGCAATATCATCGAATTAACAGGGTGTTGAGCTAACAAGACAACAAGAAAATATGAGGATTTTCGGACAATTTTACCAACTTCATGTGAGGGCCTCATCACATCAATAGCTTCTTCATTCATTTTGTGTCGTTTTCTTGAAACGTGATCAAAATAAAACATATCAACTTTTGTGCCTAGAGTTAAGTGAAAAGCTAACTTTTCTAGGTCGGCTCATACGCCGAAGTTCATCTCTCATTTTTTCACGTCTTACCACCTCTTCATCATCATGCTGCTGATAACACTAAAGGGTACTAATTGTCAAAGAAAAGATTTGAGGCGATATATTTTGGACTTCTATATCGGAGTTAAACCATCAAGACTTTGCAAATTCACCGTTTGACTATATAGGTCGGTCAATATTTTGCACATACTCGTATGTACATAAAAACGCAGAAAATACCTGCAGAATAGGCCATATATCAGATCTCCTGAATAACTTTTATGCTCGTAAGTAACACACTCTAAACTCAATAACTTGTACATTTTAAAACTTTTGGAAACGTTGAGAAAAAAATCATTTTCTAAACTAAAATTCTCATGAACAAAAATGTATTGAAAACTTTAAGAACTCTCATCCGAAACACGATCAATTATACAACCAACCTCGCACCTGTTTTAATAGTTTCTGTCATCAAAAGAGAACTTTAGGGGACAGTATGTTATACTCAGTTTCAGGACTCTATTCTCGGGTTATTTTGAAAAATTGCAACAAAGCTGGTAGAAAATAAGACAAAATTAGAAGAATATTTTATAGAGACTTTCAAACTAAAATTTTAAAATTTAATTAAACAAATTTACAAGAAACAGAGAAATAAGCTTTCACACAAAAAAACTAATATTCTTATATTTTTCTCTTATTATGTTTTTCTCTTATTAATCGCCCTTACTCGCAGGGATTACGGAGTGGGCCATTTAGTGGCTCTGTTTAAATTATGGATTATGCTGACATTAGCGGCTGTTTCCCGCGAAATAAAATAAGTCTCTTTACTTACGCTTAAATCATCAACAAAGACTTTGGGAGTTGAGGTGGAACAATGCGCCACTGACTGGCTTCACAGTAGGGCAGTAGCGGCTTGAACCATCGTGCCCACTCTGTATTGTTTCATTTTTATGTTTACAACTTTGAAAGTATCTAACTATTTTTTCCTTTAAATCTTATTCACCCTCTCTTAAAATCATTTTACCTAGAACGCAATAAAACTGAACTCAATTCCTTTTGTGCTTGCCTCTAAAGTCAAACTTAATCTAATCAAAATTTTCCATTTATGGAATGGATCACGTTCCTCAACAACTTGCCTTACAAATCCCTCTCTTCACGACGACAAATAACAACAACACAACATCGTTCGATGCATAATTGAATCAAGTTCGGTCTTTTAAATAATTTATCTCTCCCTCCTTCGCGCTGGCAATGTATGTGCATGCATGTGGCAAATACAAGGTCCAACAATGATCACAAGTAGTACTCAAAGCTGATGATCAGTCTGAACTTTGATATTTTCCAACTGAAACAGTCTCTCGTCGTGCGAACGAGTAAACAAAACATCGACTGTTGACACAGATTTCACCGCAAGATTGAGTATCTCTCAGATATTTGCATTGCTTCGCGAGATTAGTGATATTCTGCACTGTTGAAACAACGAAACATATGGTATCGCGTATGCACTTATCAATGTGAATGTGTCAATAGCATCGTGAATGAGAACAGTAGCCCTCCAAACGTGGCTCCAATAATTATCTCCTGCTGTTGTTGAGCAGTATGCTCGCAGTTGGTTTTATTTACGGAGCAGACACACGTCATGGACAGTCAGCAGTACGACTTCTGAAAGAAGCTGCTTACCGTCAGTTAGATGAAATTATAATTCAAATGCTAATTGATGTACGATTCCTAGATCCAAGTAAGTTTTGCTAATCTCAACAACGTAATCGCTTGATAATGTGGTTATGGCTTAAAAGAATTATGTTTCGTAGAAATAGCAGATGTTTGGCATTTCGACGTGTTACGAAAGTTGACATTTAAGTCTTTAGTGATTACATAAAGCAAGTTGTGCATCGTTAATTAAAAAAATAATATCTTTTAGTCTATTTAGAATCTTATGTGGCTGAAAAGAAGTTTCGAATAAGACGACAGTATCATTTTGTATTTTTCAAATGATGGAAAACTAGTGTCATGATCCTACAAATCGGCATTCTAAAACTATGCAGAACTACGTCTGTCAAATGCAGAAATCTATCCAAAACTCCTTTTTTCATATGGATCCAAATTTACGAGCCTGGCATTCTGTTCGTCCTGGTGCATAGGAAAAGTTTTACGGAGAATTGTTGGCCCTGTGAGAAAGAATGATCACATTACTACCTCGAAACTGACACAGAAACAAAAATTTAGCTCGATCGACTCCGGTGGAACTAGATATTGTAGTTTTGAAAGTTATTTGCTGTTTTTTATATTAGACAGCGACACTATGCTTGAAGACAAAATATGCGGAATTGGGTGGCATCAGTTCGCGCTCAACTATAATGTAAATTGACAAAAATACTGAGAAAAAAATATGTTGATGTATAAAAATATTCTAAGATGTTTCATACAGTCTTCATGACTATGTGGGAAAAATAGATTAAGTTTATTAGGAAATAGCATTTCTACAACAAAAGAATAAGAAAATCGTTAAAAGAAAACAACACGATGGCTTCGTTAATTCTGTGATTAATACTTATCAATCGCTCCCTGGTGTCCGTATAACGACTGTCCACCTCCAATTTTTTTGGTAGAATAACATTTAAAATAATTGAAAGAGCTTGTCAACAGTTCGACCGAGAATTTTTTTTTGGCTAAAAGGTTACACGATTTTTATGGCATTTTATAGAAATGGGGTTGATTCAAGTGTATTAATACAGCCCACAAGGACCAGGGCCGAGCTTCAACAACAACTACTCGTGTTGTGTGTGCTACTGTTCTCTTACGAGTAGAAGGGACCTACAGTTTTTTGCCGATTCCGAACGGTGAGTTTTGAGAAGCTTTTCATAGACACTTTGTCTTTCTGAGTGTTGTTGTTTTTGGGTGTTGCCAGGAACTCGAAAGAGGTGGTGCCGTATGGTGCGAGATGTTCCGTCCGGAAATCTAACCTAGGCTTCAGCGTGTGTGTCGACGCACTTACCCACTAGGCCACGGCGACCACATAAGTTATAAATTGGAAACCATAATATCAATAAAATAAATGATTGAAATAATTTCTCACAGATAAATTATTAATCAGTTAACAACCCTAATTTAATACTTTTCAGACTGTCAAACGAAGATGAATAGAAATGAAGTCGTGTGTACTTCACTTAATTTCTCCAAGGATCTCCACAAGTCTAAAAATTTAAATGCTGCAAAGCGTCTGCGAGGCAACTGAAGTGGTTGAGAATAAGGGAGAAATGATAGGGTAAGTAAAACAAGGTCAGTGTGATAGTTTTTAGTTGTCACGACGACGTAACGTGTATCAGGAGCAGTAAGGAATGTTTTGAAATGAAAAAATGCACATACAAATCACTCTTATTTCACTTTTCTCGACGTTTTTGTCTCTACACAATTTTCACTCTAAAAAGAAGGGGATAACTGCATATATTCAATTATTTTCAATTTTTCACTCATCTATTCACAAATTCAAATTTGCGAACGGAGCTTAAGACCAAGTTAAAAACGGGCACGTATTTATCACAAATTTAAAAGACGGCGGTTTTGACGAACTATGAAACGAACTTCCGTCATACTTTAAAGCTTGGAAATTTTTAAATTGTTAAAATACTACACAACACCAAATAAAACAAAATAAGGAATTTTAAAATTTCTACAACTACATAATTTTTTGACAGTTAAGAAGACTCCAACTTCTAAGTGATTTTTAAATTTATTAAGTGTTTAATTTTTTAATTTCTGATATTTCCCTGTCTTCTTAATTTAAGAATATCTATGGATATATTCACAGCTATCGATCTTAGAGAATAGTTAGGACTTTGTTAAAATAGGGCAAAGTACTAACTGGAATTCACTGAGTATCCATCGTTTGCGTGAAGTAGAGTAATGAGTAATTATGTGGCCTTAGCATGGAACACAATTCGATATTTAATTTTAATTGAATCATACTCAAGAGCAACAGATTTGGCAAATCAAACTACGTACTCAAACACTACAAATCACGGTAGCATTCCATATTCTTAGCTTTTAGATCAAAAGAATATCTTTTGTTGCAAATATAGATCCCTTAACTTAAGTCATGTATATTAAGTTTTTGTTTTCTATAAGAACCCTGTAAATATTAAAATGTAAATTTTCCTTAAGCTTCAAGCAGTCATGTGATGCCAAAAAGTTCAGTAGATAGGTTCTACATGTACCACTCGCTGTTCAACTTAAAAAAAACATTTTAGTTTGACAGTCACTGGCTAACAGTTTCTTTCTTTCCAAAGTCATTCATCTACGTTACATACTTTGCTATCTCGGCTTTATTTAAGCACAATTAAAATAGAAAACAAGTTCAAAAAATAATTATACACATAGTATTTCCTAATCACTAATATTGTATATAAACTGCAGCACACAAAGTTCGAATAGATTTGCAACAGACATCGAATTAAATCGCAAAGGAACTCTTGGTTCAATGTCAATGCGCCGATTTTTCGGTTTACGACTTGGCTCAATGTGAATGCAGGCAACTGAACCAAACATCGCGACTTTACATAATCAATGAGTGTAAAGACCTTGATATCCCTCCCCACTTTACAACAAGCATTCATTCCGAATCATAATCAGAAAGTGAAGCGCTAACAGAAGAGGCCGTCGGAGCAGAAACAACTCAAGATAACTGTGAAAAACTTGCACTTGCTCATAATTAAAAACTGTAACGCCACTTACCCGTGTCATATTGAATTTCGGCATCGATGGGTATTTCGGACACCTTCCGAACCCATAACCGTAAGCCGAGGAAAACCACAGTGTCAAAAAGACGGCAATTGACGTTGGGTGAAACTTCATTTTATTCCAGTGTATGCGAACCAGCAGCACAGTCGACCGTCTCGAATGGAATGCGTTTCACAATCTGCCAGCAAACAAAGCAATTTGTCGTCTTGTGGTGGACGCCTGCCAAATGACGCTCAGGCGAATAAATCCAATTCCGCTGCGACAAATCACCGTTGTTGGTGCGATACACTCTTTTCTTCGGTTTTAATCCGTAAACACAATTGTTGTGCCTGTGTTTGCTCAGCCACACCGACAATTAGACGTGTCGATGCCTCTTCGAATTGGTATTCTACCAGCGGCGTGGGCCACAAAAGAAATCAAATCGCACTCCTCGTTAACTGACCGCGTTGCAGCAAATGCTGGGGAATATCGCCTCTTGCAACACAGCTCAGCGCGACTAAACTTGCAATTTTTATATTCGCGTTGGTTATATAACGCGTTCACACAAGTTGAGCTATTGAACCGACAACAAAATGACCACCACGACGACGGGCTCTAGTAACTTCGTTCCGCGCAAATTGCACTCCGCCAGGCACCAGTCCACTAGACACGAAGAAATGTACGCGTGCGCTCTGGCAACTGCTGCGCTAAATCGCACTTGATAGTACAAACGGCAAGACAATGGTAATGGATCGAAGGAGATTGCACTTAGGGAAGTGGAAGCAAGACAGGAACGGAAATCACGGGCGAATACAGGAAGAAGACGGCGCGACGGGTCAAGATACTACCTCGAATGGCAAATGGACTGCAAGCAATGAACCTGTATTGAGGCCGGCTCTAGAGTTTAAGTGAGAAAAGAAAATATTGACTTTCGTGACTAACGATGACGATTACGGCGCGGAAACGTGGAAGCAAGACGCGACTGAACTTGACGCTGTAACGAACTGAAGCTAACTGAAAATTGTTTCGTCGTCGGAATTTCACTCGAGCAGCGCAAGAGACACTGGAGGATGGCTGCAGCGAGATGGTTTTGAATTTGTAGCTGTTGTGGAGTCTGGATTTGTGTGTATGAAATCTGGTGGTTCTTTTGTGTCTTTCCCGCTTCAACAATGTGGTATGGATACAAAATGTTGGTGTGTGGTGGTTTGGTGAAATTTTCGAATCTTATGGTGATTTTGTGTTACCAGTGGTTGCAAACTTTGGTGGGGTGTTGGTATTGCTTTATGTAAGAGGGCGCTGAGCTAATTTAAAAATTAACTGAATTTCGCATAATCTGAGTACATTTCCTTGATGAAGAGGGATTAATGAAAAATTCGGAAACAACAGTTGAGCAGTTATATGCTAACAATTTTAAGTGTACTCACCAACAATGTGAATGGGAAGGGTCAAAAAGCTTTATTCTTCTACTTTAAGTTAACGTGAATAAATGTGTACACAATAAGAAACATTTTTATCCCGTTGACTTCTCAATGTCTTAAACAACTCATAAATTTACATTAGAAAGGAAACATAAAAAATGTCGACATTTACCTCAAAATTACTGTCCAAGATTTGACATAAAAATTATGCCGTTGTTTTCAATATAACTTGCATACATTTAAGCGAGAAGTCCAAGTCGATACGATACCAAAACAGTTATCAAATGAATATTCGCTGTCGATATGTGTTTTTGAAATATGAAATCCCAAATTCCCGTGAAAGAGTTGGCAGCACTTGATTTTCTAAAGCGGACTGTCGGCATTTAATATAGAGATACAAGATACGAATTTTTTAGAAAATCGAATTTCTTCCCCAGATACTAAGAAATCCGGCGGTAATGTGAAAACTAAAGAAGTCAAATAAATTATGTAAATACTGTTTTTTCTTAAATGTTTTCTTTATTTTATTTTTTTCTACAACATGCATATACATTTACTTTATTCGAATGAATCAAAAAAAATTTACTAAAACCTATCTTATACTAAGTATCGTAAAAATAACAGGGATTTTCCGATTTGATATTTATCACTAAAAAATTTTTCTTAAAATTGCGTGGAAAAGATACAATTAAAATTGTCCTACACACATGTGTATTATTATTGTAAAGAACAACTAACATCGACTTATCTTTACGCTATTTTAGGTATAAAATAGATAAATATATTTATTTTTTGGGATACAATTATATCTGATTCTAGATTCTTTCCTTCTTCTGAAAGCTGTTAGAATAGATTAATGTTTTTATTTCTTCTTCATTTTTGACATCATTTTGGCAGTGTGAGTGGGATTCAGTTTAATAGAGTATTTTACTTTAACTTATTTTCTATTTGAATTATATGTTTTAGCTTTTTGTGATTTATTTAAGTGTACAAAATCGATTAATTTTTGACATTTTTTTCTACAAACAATAAAAGAAAACAACATGTGATTTGAAAAAGAGGGTAATTTATTAAAAAAACTTCACAATTTCATTAGAAATGGTACGTATGGTTTTAAATTGGCATTAAAGTATAAAGTCACAAGTTTTCGAGAAAAAACTTAAAAAACAATAAATTCGATCTATCTAGCGCCATTTATTTAACTTAAATTGAGTGATTTTACAAACTTTGGCAGTCGCATCCATTTTCGGAAATTCAAAGAAATCGATTTCACTGCGTTTAAACACATGCATGTGAAATTGCTTTGTAATGCGTTGGCACTTTCATATCCTCATGGAGTACAAAAAATATGCATCTCTCAATCAACGTCAGGCTATGCGTGTAAGTTTTTGCAACTCGTTTTTACATTTTCATTTGAAATGTAATTTTCGAAAAGTTACCAAAGAAAAATTCATTCTGTCGGCCCATCGAAGCATTTCTACACTTTTTTTTTAATTTGAAATGTTGGTCCTTAATCATAAATGAATTGAGACTTGAGAACCTATTCGACTCTTTGTCACTTTTACTGTCGTTTAGCGATAACATCTATGATCTCACACTTATTTAGTGACTTTTCACTAAACCACAACCGCGTTTATCTATGGCCCGAAAATACAGACACAAATATTTCATAATTCTCGGCATATTGTGCTTCATTTGTGACTGTTGTGCTTGGATTATGTAAACTCCACTACTACTTTCTTTGCTGATGCTTTTAGTTGACGGTAATTTCCAGTCAGAGCGTTTACTGTCTTCAACACATGGATCTTTTAACGTCTCTCGTTCTTTAAAAAATCGATTAGTTTCATCTCTTCTTCAGAGTATTGAAGATGAAAACCTTTATCTGGCACTTGATAAACCCCAATGAACTTTATTTAGTACTTGTTTTGTGATTTGAAAAACTTGCAGTCTGCTTACACTTAGCATCTGTGGGTTTAGTGTTCATGCTGTAAACGGAAATTTCAATTGATTTTATATGAATGTTTTGTATCGTTGACGTGGTACGTCGGAAAAAGGACTTCGCACTTCACCGATAGAAATGAGGCTTCACTGCATGGGGTCCACTCCGCTAACCTATTTTGCGACCTACTTCTACAAATTTTTGGAAAGCCAAGATTTATAAAAAAAAGAATAAGACAGTTTAAACTTTTGGATCTAGCAACCGCTGGTGGTAGCTTTTTTAGAAATGACTTTCCACCCCTATTGATTCAAGGACTTACAAAAAAAAAAAACAAAACAAAACCGATGGTTTTACAAATATGTATCCAACAAAAATCATTCAACAATTTTAACGGCCATAATTGAAAGCAAAACATGTATATGTCCCTCGAAATTGAATTCATCCAATCGTCTCTTACTTCTAAGTTGATTACACATTGTTTACATTCACTTTACGATTACTTGTGTATTCTGAATATGGGCACACATTTGATTTACGTTTTTATTTCAGAAAAATCTTGCTTTTCGAAATTTATTTTTGATCATATATTCGGTGGTTCAATATTATTATGCTTACAAACTGTTGTAGAAATACAATCGTTCGTCTATTCCCTTATAATTCATACTAACTTATTTATGTTTTTGATGAAAGTCACTGGTCAACTAAACAAAAAAGAAAAAAAAAAACAAAAAAGTAATATTTCTATAAATAAAAAAAAATTTATTTAAACTGTTACATTTTACACAATTCTTTCCACTTAACAATAGGGACTGAAAACAAAACAAATATTTTTCTCTTTAAAATTTAACAATGTAAATACAGCTTTAATAACAATATGTATATTTGTATTTCACTTAAACGAAAATACACTTTCACATCAGTTAAAATAAACTAAATTGGGAATATATATTTTTTTGTGTAGATCTCTTTGTGCTTTTTAAAGAAAGAAAAGAAATATATGAAAACGTATTTACTCACATAATTTTATTTTTCTTAGAACCTTAAAATTATTTCTCTTCTTCTTCTTTATCAAGTAAAAACTATTTAGGTATACATACATATATAATAGTGTATAATTATCATTATCGTGTATTTTTTCTTTTTGCTTAATTTTGTTGGTAATAAAATGTATTTTCATTTTTTTGTTTTCAATTTTTATTACACAAATTGCTTTCGAGTTATTTTGTTGTTTTGAAATGTTGGCGGTTCTGAAAATTTTATTTAAATACGTTCAGTTACATAAACTTTGGCAGTTGCTGGCGCATTAGATCTTCGAACGGCGAACGACACAATAATACCGATTGCGACCAAAACGATTCCCAGTGAGTTCATGATGTAGTGTTCGATTTGTGAGTTACGGGCACTAAAAGGAAGAAGGAAACGAATTGATTTTTTTTTATAAGAGTATAAAAATGAAAATGTGTATTATATATAGAAAATGCAATAATAAATTCTAAAAAAATTTTTTTTTAAGAAAAAAGTCCATTATTCGTTTTGTCTGGGTTTGGGATTAGTAGACCCCTTTTTGTAACCATGTTCGGTTTAGAATTTCGCTCACATACCATGGTTGCTAAAGTGGTATCGAAGAGTGGTAGAGGTGAGGAACAAGAGTTTGTCTTACTGTTGAACTTGTTGACCATCATATGACCGCCAACTCTAACGTTTAGGACTTTAAACATTTAAAGCTCAGTTTCTTGAAAATCGCATGAGTTCGAAAGAGCAAGGTATTTCATCGCATAAATCAATCCCATTAACTTGTAAAAAAAAATCCTTTAATTCACGCGGAAAGCGCAGAAAAAAAAAAACTTTTTGTGTACATTTTAGTCATGCCATAACTTTCCGCTCCCAACTTACACAAAATACAAATAAAATAAAAAGTGTTTTATATGCAACATACCTCAGGTCCCTTTCATCCATCAGTTCGCGTTCCTTCTCCACCAGGCCAGTCACACATGTCGCGATGGCTAACATAAAGTTAACCAAGCCGAAGCTAGCATGAATTGGCACCATTGTCGCCCTGCATCCGTACGTTGCGTTCTCACAGCACAGCAGCACCAAAAAGCTGCAAACACAACCACACAACCCAGTCATATAAAAGTTTCAAAATTCTTTTAAAGGCATTTGTATTTATCTATGTATGTACCTGAAGAATCCAACAACAAACTGCAACACAAACAATCCCATCGTCACAAAACCCAACCAGGAATGTAATGAATAAAAGTTCTCCTTTGGCGGTTCGGATAGATTGTGTGAATCGAAGACCGACAGGAAGCCAAGAACAACACATGGAATGGCGCAGGCATGGAAGAACATATGCGCTAGCTTCACGTAAATATGTTTCAGGCACCGGCACAGTCTGTACAGAAGAATTGCTGAAAATTGAAATTAAATTTATGACAAAATACGGTCTTTCAACACAAATGATTTCAAGTGGGACGTACAAAATCCTGAAAATGTGACAAATCCGGCGACCATTAATGCTGGATGCAGATTGAACTGCAGTTGAGGATTCTCTGTCCAGGCAAATCCACCGCGATAGAACATAATCCAGAAGAGGGTCAGAACAAGTACTCCCACCAGGAGGATGGTTGAGAGAATGACTATCAGAAGGTATTCGAACCATGATCCGCAGTTCCAAGCGTTCTCTGAATCGTCTTCATAGCGCCTGGAAGAAATGATTAAGGGGAATTATTTCATTAGTGTCTGCAAGGTGCGAGGAAATGTGTTTGATCTTGGCATTAACTAGGCCTATAACCTACAGCGCGTAATGATTGTTGTAAATTAGCTTCATCGAAATCACCTTCGCATCAAAAACTGAAACAGGAACAGTCCCAATCTCAATCCCAGTCCTGCCAGATCCCCAGCTCAAGTCAAAGCCCTAGTGTTCGTCTCACTTGTTGTCAATGTTAAGAAATATGCCAAATAGATGGCCAAGGTTTCTAAGTTAACTTTCTTTCGTCCAAAGTTCAAAAATTGCCCCACCTTCCAAAATGGAGACAAAACCCGAACCATGTCACAGAAAATCTGCAAAGAGCTCAGTTTGAAATCACCCTCTCTCCACAGTTGGAACACAGAAATTCTTCATAAAAAATTCTGACAAACACAATTTACAAAACAATAGGAAGAGAAAAAACGGCAATAAATTCGCTGTCAGAAAATCAGAACTCTCCACAACGCACTTAAGCGCTTAAGAATCGCTGTCAGATGTTCGGAATTAATTCCACAGCTCGGCAATAAATTTCCCAATTTTCGCTCCTCTCGAAAACTTTTCATGTTATACTCCCCTGATCATCGATTAGTGATGTCTGCTGTGGTATAACATTTCGCACAAAACAGCACTAAGCTTGTAAGGGAATACGTAAGAGCGTCGACGACGGTGGCGGCGGCAGCACCAGCAGCAGGATACCGAGTTCATTCATAGCGAATTCACTTTTAAGTAGCAACCGCTCGAGGGACTGGAAAACTTTTCGCGTATCCCATCCATGAATGGTGTTGTTGTGTCGTCACGACTGAGTGGATAATGGCATCCCATGCATCGTCCCTACACGTCGTTGTGGGCGAGGACGAGTGGTGTTTGTTAGCGATTCTGTTTGAAAATGCTTATTAGAGAGTCCTATCGAAGATTTTCGGGGATTTATTCACTGAGCCTTTTACATGAACTCAATGTCCACTTAAGCCGGTGTTCGACGTTGCCCGTGAATGTGTGAAAAAAAAACAAGCTCTATCCTTAGTCAGACGGCTACTGACTTCATGGTAGTTGGGTCCTTACCCTCCCCCTAGGCAGGAAGCGAAAGTTTTCCAATGAAGTCAAAACATGATTTTCCTCATTTTCGAGTTTCTCTTTGATTTCTCGCCGCTCGAATCGGGTACGTGTATCCATTTTGGTGGCGCACGACCGAAGGGGAGATGGAAAGCAAACAAGGAATTTCTTGCTCTTGCTCCGGAGCGCCAGCCAAAAGATATTGTTCATTTCGTATTTATATAGTAATGAGATGTAACGGGATCTTCGGAATGAAGGAATACACGGATAACTGTTGCGGAGTTCAGTTGGAAAATTAATTTGTTCTCAAGCAGCAGCCGGTAGATTGAATACTTGTGGTGCAGACTTCCTGAGATGGAGTCGATGTGGGTTGGTATACCTTGCTCTGTGGTTGACTTTTGGCTGTGAAATGTGAGGATAATGGAGCTTAAAGAGGACGTTCATTGTTTTGGAGTGCACTCGAAAGGTGAATCTAGTAAAACTATTTTGCCTTTAATTACAATTTTTGAAGTAGAAGGGCGAGGTTCAAACCAAGTGATTAAATTTTCCTTAAGCTCATACTTTGCATTCTCTAACTTTAAGATATAGGGCTTCAAATTGTATATTTTTCGGTAAGGCTGCAAGGCTTTAAGTAGTTTGTGAGCTAGGATATTTACGAGTCAAAAAGGAGTGGAGTGAGTTTGGAGGAAGTAACGTATCGACAATTTGATGCGCTTTTTCGAAAGCCCGAAAATAATAAGACAATCTATAAAAATAAACGGCAGTATTCAATCTGCTAATATAGGCTTTATGTTTTTTCCTTCACATGATACTGCACTCTGTGCTGATTATAAGTTTTAAACAGAAGCCTCTCAAGAGTTTGTTGTTTGGAGTCACTCACAGATTGTCAATACTGAACCCCATTTGGGTGTGACATTACAAATCGCATATTTATTTGGGCTATTAGTACTTGCAGAGCAAAATGAGTTCGCCGACCATTAGAGCACGTTTCCTATCTTCAAATAATTGGGAACATCTAGATTTCTTCTTTTATCCACCACAGCCCCATGTGGATTCTGGGAAAAGCTACATGTGTCATTAAATGTATGCGCATTTTCTGGCATGTCGAAATTCCCCTTCAAACACAATCTTCCCAAGTTGTCTACATCTTCCTCCGTCAACAGAGCACAGACAGAGACGTTCAAAGGAAACGTAAGCGAACGCGACGCTTAGCAATTCAATTTGACGATGATGATGATTTATAATGAACATTCTTAGTCACCTCATGCTGGCACAGACGAACATGTGCAAACAAATTCAAGTCGTTTTGACCTTTTGACATCCCCTAACCATACGCACAAGCTCACAAGCCACACAAACCTCCATACACACACACACACAGAGCCACACACCCCAGAGTACATCCACAATACAAACTAATCGAACGACTCATAGGTCATCCTTAGCCCCAATAGACAAATCATTGTGGCAATTAAGAGATGACAAAGCATCGGTCTCTGCCCGCCTCTTCACTTCGCCAACATACCTTGCAAATAAAATAAAAACCCCAGCTTCTGCCTCCCCGAAACACTGTTCAATTGGGCGGACAATGGGTGTGCCGCACTTAATACACTCAAGTGCGTTTGATTTCGCATCTCGGTTAAGCGATTTCAATTTAATTAGACGATTGCGGCCGGGCTATGGCGACGTCGAGGGCTCGCAGAACAATGTGGCGCCCATACTCCCTTGGTCAATTGATAAATAAATCATTCGCAATGCAAAACAATCTCGTGCTTTGTCTGCAGCGTCTGGAATGAAATGTGTAAAATTCTCCTGGTCGGCCCAGATTACCGAGTACTGGTGATGTAAACAAATTCCGCGCGTCTGTCGATGGTCGGCCGACAGAAAATCCATCTGCAATTCAGATCGGTTTTGGTTGCGTTCGCCTTTCCCGCAAAACTTACATCATGCTCCCCGCGCTTGCTGTCCCTGGCCGACCGCAACCGTTCTTGTGTGTCCGATTCAGTGAATTAAGGACATTCCCGTTGCCATTGCGAGTGTACTTTTAATTAACTCGTTTTGCAAGGGGAAACCCTTTTTATTTGGATAATGAATGCGAATGGTCATTCAGGGTGCACGCTGCAGTTCAGCAGTCATAATCCTTTTTGCACTTTAATGCGCTGCTGTTGGTGGATATAGACAATTGTTTCAAGTCCTTCTAGAGTTCCAGTCTGGTCTGCGGGATGAAAATTTTTAGTTGAGATGTTTGTGGGAAAGTAGAGGGGAGGGGGGGATGCAGCCGCAGCAGAAAACAGCAGTGCTGCCGTGCTGCTATTGTGTGCATTGTTAGTGAATTGAAAAGTCCTACCACGTGATGCATGTTCTCGGAATTAGGGCGAATGGAATGAATGAAGCTCAACAATCACGCACTCATAATGAGCAGATACATTTTACTTCAGCGTAATGCGGAGTTCTATTTATTCGAAAAGAACTCCTTTTTCACAATGTGCGTTGACAAAAATAATCCAGACTTGAAAATTGTAATTTTGTAATCTCCGCTTTAATTTGTGTCCTCTTTGAAATTCAACAGTGTTTCATTTCAAAACTCTGACAAATTAAGAAGTAAACCCTCTAGACACGAAGGCTTGTTTCAAGTGGGTGTTGATTACAAAATGTTTTATAAAGCATGCGTGTTATAATCTCATCGAAAAAAACAACTCTCAATTTTAAAAGAAAGGAATGTTAAGACGCTTCATACGTTTGTCAATAATTTTTTGTAAATGTGAGAAATGGTAATACTGACTTCCGGACAACACATAGTTAATAAAATGGAACCATGGGTGTGCACCCTTAGCAGGCAAGACGGTTGTGTAGTTTTGTTCATTGTTTTCAGTTGTTCCAGTAGTCAAAGCTTAATTCATGATTGCAGGTTTGTCCCTATATCTAGCCCATTTTTAACACTCCCCACAATGTTTCCAAGAATATTATCACTTAAATAAAATGGAGTGAATTCTTGGACTATTCGTTACAACAGCAACAACGTTACAACAAACCAATTAGTTTTCTATTAAGTCACTGAGTTACCTATCAAGACTCCGTACTTTTAACATGGTAGTGGATGGTGGTGCTGTCAAAAAAACGTCAATAAGTGCAGCCACGGCTAGGTAACCAATGAACTTTGCAACTTTATGAAGAGTGGTATCGTAAAGTAGACAGGATGACAGGATTGATCGCAATTTTCGAACTGTAGCCGCAAAACTTTCACCATTTTGGTAAAACAATTTCACAATGAGAATGCGTTGTTCATTCGTGTAGCGCTCCATTTTTATTAACCTTATACCTTCTACTAATAAACAATAATAATTGTTCAAATGTCAATCAATGCCAATTCGAATGGCGCCAAATTTAAATCTTGTGTTCTTGTTGGGACCCCCTTTATAAGGATGACATTCACTTTGTTTTTCTTTTGAAAAAAAACTGTCTGGTCACTATCAATGCAACTTCAACATTTTCGGTCACGATGATCCTTCGAAAGATTCACAGTGTGGCTCAACATTTTTAAGGTTGGTGGAGGCAGTGTTGTGATGTGAGGCGCATTACTTTGAACGGCGTGGGAAAGAAATTATAGATTAGCAAAATGTACTTAACGTGAGTCCAGACCCATCCATAGAGAAATTGAATCGACAACCTGCCTGGTATGATATTTTAGGAAAGATAACGACTCCAAAAATCACATCTCGAAATGTCCTAAAATACAGTCAAGTTCGCGGCAAAAGGCCAGATGTAAATTCGAATAAGGAGTTTTGTTGAACTTCTAGGGACACAGTTGCATAAACTCACGATAACTTCAAATACTATACATAAGGAATGTCCCTCAAGAATGAGATCGACTTCACCCAAAGCCTAATAATTTCTCGCGGCAATACAAGGGACATTAAGTCCCGTAGAGTTCAAACAAACTGCCAAGAAACTACTAAAAACGATTCATGTAATACGAAAATAACTTTTGAATTCAAATCATCATCTGTGGTGTAACAGCCAGGCATAAAAAAGTTGAGCAACTTCGCTTTTTTATCTTTTGCCAAAAATGCTATTTCTTCTTACCTTAAACATATTTTTTTCTATTCGTTTTTTATCTTACCTTACCAATTAATGTCATGAAAAATTAGTACCAACATGCATGTTTTTAAAAGCCTTCATTGACTTTTCATTTTGACATAAATAGATGCAGAAATTCGCACTTTTAGCGAATATTAGAATGTGATCTAGGTCATTTTATTTTTTCGCATTGGCAACACTGCCAAAATTATTTCCACTCCTTCTGTTGCTGCAAAATACGAAATATAAAGGAGAAACTAAATCTTCATTCTGATAATGTGCGGCCCCAAGAGCAGCAAAATTTACAATTTTTCCCTCATTTAGGTTGCAGTCAGCAAATCATTTTGTCGCGTCATAAGCGAACAACCAACAAGAAGCAAATTCACAAGAAAAAGGCACACTCTCCGCCATTTCCTTCGATCGGCAGTACTTTCACCGTAAAACTAACGGCGCAGAAAAGCACTTGACAATCCGTGAAAGTATTCAAAGTTACGCCCCCGATGGCAGAGTTCAGGTAAACGTCGTGCGAAGCGAAAGACAACAAATTGTTCCAAGTCGTTATCGTTGTCAGCAGAGGGACGCACCCATGACAAATTGACAAAATCTTCAACAACACATTCCTTCGAACTCGGGCCTCATCAATTGCTACCGTCTTTACGCTAAGCTACGATGCGTAACACTCTGCACTGAAGTGAAGTCAATAGGCGAGTTCAAGGTAAATGAAGCAATTAAATTTCGGACCGACAGTGGCAGTCGTAAATAAGGGAAATTTGAAAATCTACCATAACGGTGCTTGGCCGTTTGAACTGTTTAAAGTCACATCGGATGGTGGCAAGGGCTTACAGACATTTTAGGTCGCGTGAAATTTGATCATCATAAGCCCTGGCATCGTTTATCAGTTCTAATTGTGGATGACACTTAATGACTGTCGACTGTCACTGGATCGTGTCGGTTTCGCTTTTTTTTCAGAACAATTCCCGACGTGCATGTGCTATCCAGTCGCTATTAATTTGTTTCAATTTATCGCGCACAACACATCTGTCTTGTGCCGTTTCGCACAGGAACAACTGAAATATGTATGCGATCGCGTGAAATGTTTCAGCAATTGAGGAGGGTGGAGCATTGTCACTGTGGAAGAACAAAGGGATTCATAAAGCACTCTGTGCAGCGTACCACTATCATCACTGTCACTTGTGCATGTGTGTGTGCAGACGCCTAGCATCGTTTTGAAATGCTTTTACCCACATGAAGACATGCATGTTTTGCTTGCAGATATCACAGTTGATGTAGTCTGGCAACGGTTGCCCCGGGGCGGAGGTCCAAAATGTACGTACAACCGAATGCACATCCCCAGTCAGACGGGTACGAGCAGTTACAGGGGAGACGATGTCAAAGGATGAATTTCAATTTAACCCTTCGTCGGTTGTGTTTCAGTGGAGAGTTCATTAAACGCACAAAAATCATGAGACTCGCATGGGCGAGGGTAATGGAGAACAATTTGCTTGCACTCCACATCAAATATTAAATAAAGACTGTTGGGGATGGGACCGTGGTTAAGCGGGGAGGCTGTATTTTTCTGTTTAATTTAAGATTTACATCCATTTTGAGTGTAAATAAATCTCGTTTAACTTTACGATATTGGTGGGGGCTTTGTGAAACTTTAAGCGAAAAGTTGTAACTTTTCACGCAATTGACGTTGGCAGGCATCGGGAAAGTTTCTGAAACTTAGCAACCGCTTAACAACGAGGAGTGTTTTCGAGGATGTTTAAATATATGTGGTATTGGGGGGGGGGGGAGTCTTTATTGCCTGGGCAGTTGTAAGTGAGATGTCTAAGGAGGAAACCACGTCGTCACTGTCGTAATCGTTAGATATGGAAATCAATGCAAAAATCAATGCCTGGGGATAATCTTTGGAATAGTTGGATGTCTATGGGGAATGATGGTATAGGGATGGTTTTCCAAGGAATAAAGTTTGATAGGAAATAAGAAAGTAGGAAGGAAACAGAAGAACGGCAAGATTGAATTCAACGGCAATGAAGCTGTTAGCTGAATCGAAGATTTCCTGCTAAATTTTGGCAGCAGTGTGTTCAATGCCTTCTTTATAAAAGGGGATTCAAGCTATGGGCTGCTTCAACTTTTGTTACAAATTTCAAAAATGAACATGACCCAACGATTGCGTTGGAAACATTCTATAGCATAAATTGGAGGTGGAGGCAATGCATAAGCTGTTTCTTTGGACTTAAAAGGTAAATTAAATTGGACGGATCAAGTTAACATTATATAACAAATTTATCATCATTCTCCTGCTTTATGGACAATTGCAAGAGCATACGACGAAGAAAAAAGTTCTGCGTTCCGTTTGTGGCCCTGTGTGCGTTGATGGTTTTTGGAAAAGAAGATGCAACCATTAACTGTACGAGGTGTACAACGACATGAACCCAGCCAAGCGTCTACGGATTCAACGCCTTAGTTGGGTAGGTCATATAGACCGCATGAACCATACTGCTCCAGTGCGAAGAGTTTTCAACTCCGAAGTAGGTGAATAACGCAATAGAGGACGCCCAAGAAGAGAAGGAGAAGGACCTCGACTAAATTGGTGTGCGAAATAGAAGGCAACTGGCTAAAGATCGTGGCCGCTAAAGATGCTTGTTGATTAAGGCTCAGGTCCATCCGGGTCTGTAGCTCCATATAAGGAAGAAAAAGGCGACGCGACGCACAACTAAGGCAGCATGTTCAATCAGGAGATATTACTACAATTTTGTTATTTAAATAATTGAGTTCTATGATTGTATCTCTGTAGAAATGCCCAGAAGCCTCTCTCTCTCTTATGTATATTTACATATGTTTGTATGTGAATTCATTAATGTAAAAGGAACGTTGTCAAACGTCAGACGCTGTTCTCGGCTTCTCTTCACCTTAAGAGAAACAATGTAAACAATGTGGTCGCCGTGGCGTAGTGGTAAGTGCGTCAACCGCCACGAAGAAAATCTATGAAGTTCGATTCCCGGACGGAACACCTAGCATTTTTTTTACGGCAACACTTCTTTCGAGTTGCAGACAACACTCAAAGAATATGAATTGTCTATGAAAAGCTTCTCAAATCTCGCCGTTCGGAGTCGGCAAAAAACTATAGGTGTCTTCTACTCGTGAGAGAACAGTAGCACGCACAACACGAGTATTTGTCGTAGAAGCTAGGTCCTGGTCCCTTGTGGGCTGTTGTGCCACTCAATTATTATTATTTATTACTTAAATACAAGTCAAATTTTTTCTATTGATTTTTTGTAAAAAAGGGAAATATGCCAATCGCTACCTGCCATAAATATTCTTTTATTCTTTCAATTGTTTGAATCAATTAGTAAATAATAAATAATGACATGATCTACGTAGTGTGGCGTCACGAAAACGTTCCCTAAATCCAGCATATGATTTTATTTTCTTGTATCATGTTTATAGCCTGAAAGTATAAAATGGTCTTCTAGCGAAAACTGGTAAATTTGTAACCGTATGATTGAGAGCCGTTTTTCTGATGTGTACAAATTTCCGCACCTCAAAGCTTTAATTTAAACTTTGTCCATAAATACAAAAAGTATTGTTTATGAAGTTTTGTGCTATAAAAATACTACGAGGAAACCAAAAGCGTTAAATTAATGTCCCTTCATTTCCGCCGCTGACTGTTTCATTTCAATGTTCAATTGAAATTCAACGCACACTTAGAGCGATGGCTGGGAGAACAGTTTAAAATTCTCCATTGACAATGCAGAATATGTGGCTAATCGCACTAGAATTCAATGCACACGTGCTTTCCTTATCGGATCTTTGATTATGCACAATTCGGTTGCATATGACACCTGCAGCGACGATGATGCCGTAATTTTGTGATCAAAAATTCCCAACAAATGTGATGTTTGTAATTTTAAGAAGATAAAATTCATTTTTCATGCCATAAGCAGTTTTTGACACAAAGCAGAGAAAAAGTGTGACTGGAAATTAACGCTATGGGTTGTAATTAATCATCATTAATGTTGTCGTAAAAAATTTAGTGAGAGATGGCATAAAGAAGAGGAATTCTATTCAGTGAGGCGGTGAGTGTATTCGATTCTGACTTTAAACAATACAATTACTTTGTACAATACTTGCATTAAGTGAATACAAACTAACTGGTGTATGAGATGAGCATGCTAAGACAGAAAGGCAGGACGAACAAATTCTAGCTAAGATTACCTCAGGGTTTATAACGCTGGTTTTAGAGCGCAATGTTGCAAAGTTTGTTTTTTTTTTTTAGAGATTTGAGCTCTCTGAACATTATAAGCAACTGCATGTCTTTTCGGTTTGGGACTCAAACTAGAAGCATCCCGCACTTGAGTTGACAAACTCACTCGCTATTCCACTGCGGCAACTCAACTTGTCAACTTGTCAACTTGTCAACTTGTCAACTTGTCAACTTGTTTGGTTAAATAGTAGGTACAAATGGTTTTTTGGGACCTAAAGTGCTGTATTCCAAAGTATACTTCTACTACAGCTGGATAGAAGAATGAAAAGCAAAACAAGAACAAATCTTCACTATTGGATTGGCTAGTCATTAACTGCAACAATCTGAATGTGATTCTTAAAAAGCATATTTCTCTCGGGTTGTGCGATCAATATTCGAAGACGGATACTGGAGAATAAGCATACCATTCAAAGGCACATATGTACTTAGGTGAATCTGACATCGGATAAAATCCACGTCAAACTTGTTTAGCTGGTGAAAACTCACCACAAAATGTTGAAATGGAAAAAACACGGCGGCGCTGCTCTTTCCGAAGCTCTCTATTCTATGAGAAACTTGTATAATTTTGCGTACAAAATCATTTCTTAAGTGGTTTAGTAGTCACATTCTTCTCCTACATGCATTCACAATGCAACAATATATAAAAGTACGTGATATCCCGAACTTCCGTTCATGAAACGATTGCCTCTTTTCCGCTTGATGTCGTGAACTCTTTATCGATTCAAGACACCTTCCAGCACATTAAAAACTTTTTAAAATCCATATTTTACACATTAAATAAAAACACACGCACAAATTTTATCACTTTATAAAATTGCTACAAGCAACGCTCTACATCATGTAAACTTTCGATTCCATACCAAACTTTGTAAGTGAAGAAAATGAGCAAAAGTTTAATTAAACAAGTTCCAAAGAATTTCAAAACTTTTTCAATGTGCTTGCAATTTCAAAGGTGCACTATCAAACGCCCGTGTGCTTCATGCCACTGTCCTGTGACACTAGTACGCTTAAGGATCGTTTTAAGCGCCGGCATAACTCTATACGCACCACAGAATATTCAACACCTCCATTGACATCGACCATTTCTCTCGATCCAATGCAGGAAATAAAAGACTCCCTCCTAAAGTGTTTCGCCAGCACTTTCGTGCAGGCTTCCAACAGACACTTTCATCATATTAACGTCTCCTGCGAACGACGTAGCAGTCATTCATCCCTGAGGTGCCTTTGGCACACACTCTCTCTCCCTAGGTATTCATATTCATATGGAGTGTAGACGCTAGTTACGTGAGGAAAATATCATATCAATGAACCCCAATGCACCTGACTACACGTCCACTTGAACATTATATAGGTTCTGGCATTCTATCATGTGGGATACACACCTTGTGCCCTGGAACACAGTGCAGACGGACAAACTCCCCCAACTCGGCCGACGGACCAATTCAAGGAAAGTTAGAACTGAGTAACTGGTGCTTTTACAATCGTCTCTGCAGCGATTATCACGTTTGGTCTCTGTCTCTTGGGCAATTAGGTGATGACCGGTTGACCTCAGACGGATACTTCAAATTCTGGGGGGAATTGTGTGCGTTAAATGTAATTAAGTGATGGGAACTTTCGGACATACTTGAGTTAGCAGACGAAATGATATTTCAATGAGCACACGTTGTGTCCGGAAGACGTTTGGACTGTTGCTTCGATGTTTAAAGTTGCACTAAGCCAAGCATTTAAGGCAGGGTATTTATAAAAAGAGACCATCTTCGCCCTACCACCGTCATTTTGTCCTTGAAATCTGTTGGTTCCACAATTAATTTTTATCTGACACGGCACTCCTTTAGCTAATTACCACCCAGCGCACCTCATCGAGCGCGGGCAAAAACTTTCTACATTACCTTGCAGGAAAAAAACGAATAAACCGCCACCTTCAGACGAATCTCGTCGCCAACGACCAGCACATGTAAACAGTGGTCATAGCTTCCCCTCCATTCATCGCTTTGCAACCAGTTCCATTGATCACTGCGTCACCGCCGTGCTACCGCGCCGCCACACTGCAGCTGGCTACCAATCGACAGTCTATCTCTAGCTGCATTTGTGCCTACCGGGCAATTTAACTTCAGGAATTAATCGTGCCCGACCAAGAGCACTGTAATCCAACAACCTAATGCTCCACAAAGTCATCGACCCCATCAGCTCGGGCACATATGGCTAAACGTATCCGGCTGACTGAAGTTTCGATAAATCTTTTCTCGTATTTTATGGTCTTGGCAACGCTGCACAACCGGCTGCGGGCGCATGGCATCTTTCACTTTTGATCCGCTACATCGTGTGCCGTCCACTCTTCGCTCGATGTGCATCACATCAACGTGACAAGAGCATCATCGGTATCATCGTGTCGGATGGCCTGCAAGTGCAAGGTATTTAGCTCTCAACACTGCCACTTGGAGGCCGCAGAGGGAGCTGTTTTTGGGCAAGAAATCTCACTCTGGACACAGGTTTATGTGGGTCACCCCAACCGCTGGTATGCTGCCTGCAGGTTAGTGCGTACATCTTTATGAAAAAGCCACATTCGCTTATAAAGGGCCATCGAACGCGAGCGCCAATCGCGTTTAGATTGCGTCGGAAGGCATCCGATGTGAATTTAGGTCAGAGACGCCTGGAATGCTGTTCGTGCGATGGTCTTGTGGGGTGTAATTAAAATGTTTGATTGGGCTCCTCCATCTGAGGGCAGGCCCTTCCGGCTTAAAGGCGTGTGTCCTAGATCGTTTTGTGTACCTGGAGGTGTGAAACATCTTCTTTTGAGTGTTTATTGTCTGTAACTTCAAGCGTTTGTTGTGTTTATAATTAAAATCTGCTTAACACAACAAAGCGCTTCGTTCAGAGTGATGAGGAGGGATGCACACGCCTGATGTGAAGCAATATGACTTTAAAGCGGGAAGATAAGACAGAGGGAAAGAGAAAAACATTCACCTGAAGGTTTAAGAAAGGCAGCTTTCGCAGTTTTGCAGTTTAAAAGATAAAAATGGGCACATAACTGATGGAAAAATGTTTTTTGGGGTGTAACAAATTCAGCATCAATTTAAAAAAATATCCGTTGTAAGAATGTCTTTATTACAATTCAAATAGCTTCCTCAAGCCAATAGACCACTTCCATTCAAACGCATCACAGACTAATTTAGCGTGCTATTCTCGAAAATCAATGTGCGATATGATACTCATTCTATTCCTCTTCCTAGAGTGGTAAACTTTCCGAAGGTTGACTTAGTCCTCTTACTGATCACAACAAAAACCCGGGGAGGACATGTGCTTCAAGCAGTAAGCTCTTCCATATTGTTCTATAGCACGTCAGCAGCCTGCTCACACTAGATTGCTTAAGATCCTAAGGTACATCGCCTTTTGATGCATTTGTAATCTACTAGGAGATTCAAATTAAAACAGTCGATAGTGAGCTAGTCACAAAAATCTCATAGAGTACAAGACCTTAGTTTGATAGTCAACTTTTTGCAGTCACTGTTTTCTGGACCCAAACCAGCACTTTGACACTCATATTTTTGGCAATGTTGATCAAAAATTGTGAACATGTCAAACAGTCATTTTCTCATTTGGACACTTAAAAATAAACGTTGTATTTTACACTCACTTGTAGAAGGTTTCGTTTCCACATCTGATATACGAATTTTAAGTATATACTTAGCTTCGACTTACTAAAGTTTTAAGGACTAATATTAATCGTTTATGAGGTCGTGGCGTTTAAGTCCCAATTCGAACTTAATTCCAACCTGTCCACTGACTTATGTTATCATATATTCATATTTTGAAAACTACTGCGTAATAGGGTAATGCTTTCCTCTACACATTACAGTCAATATTTTTTTGTCGGTGCCGATAATTTGTTCATATTTTGTATACACGCAATAATTTTAAAAAAGGAATGTTGTTCTGAAAGCAAACAGAAAGTTAGTATTGTCTTTTTTCTTTACTCAGATCGAAATCTTACAACTTTCTCAGCCGTCCACAGACTGCGAGGTTTACAACTTTTTCGGATTTTCAAGGTGTGCAGGCAGTTCTCTATTTAAACATTTTCGTATTTCGCGCTTTAAGGACTTTTTTCAAGATTTTTTAATCCTGGAATTGTTTGTGGCATCAGTAAAATTGTTACAAAAAATTTAAAAGTTAGTTTCGATGAAACCGTTTACATCGAATAGTCTTTACCAGACCACTGATTTATCAACTCATTTTAAATGGATAACCTTCAAAAACTATTAGAGACTTCGTCTGCCTCGGTTGGACTGCAGTGCTTCCTAGAGAAGTTTCTTAGTACAGACATAGGGACTGTAATATCATACTAAAGTAGAAAAAATGCTTTCAGAAAATTTTCTTAATTTTCCTCCACAAAATTCTACGAAGGTCACAAAAAAAAAATTCGAAAATTCTCGTCCAAATCTTTCTTCTGCAATTATTCACTCCTCACGTCATTACGCTAACAAAGACAGTGAATTCAGATTATATTGAGTTTACATTCTTGATCCACTTTAACCTACTGCGGTGCTTGTGAGTTCCTCCTTATTTATGGGATCACCTCGTGACAATGTGATAATGAACGTACCGTGACTTCACGCAGTGAAAATTCTCTGATGAATTTGTTATCATTCTAAGAGCTCATGAAACGTCTGTCTAGTCCAATAAAACTTCGCAATCACTCTCACAACAGACTCGTAAACTTTAACCATTCAGTTGACAGTTTGCAGCGCGAAACGAGATCAACCGTCTGAGTCACAGGAAATGTCACACCTTGGGATAGTTTTAGATCTCTGCGGGGTTACTCACAGAATTGTTTATTTTTAGACGCTTAAAATGTCCGATGTCGACTAGGTCAAATGATGTAATGTCTGGGAAAGTGAAAATGATAAAATATTTTATTGTCTATTTATTTAACTTCTCGGTTATACATAATTAAGGAAAAAAGCAACTGCTCAAAGTCACTAATTATTGTTGTCTTCGGAATGTGTAGATTTGCGCTGTTTTTTGAAGAGATTTTTTCGAAATATTATGAGCGACGTTTTTGGAATGGTTCTTCGATATAAATTAGGCAAACGAAGGATAAGCAGACAGACTGTATTAAAAATTTCAAACACTCCTTAATACCCGAAGAATCTTAATCTTTATTAAAAAAAACAAAATGTGTCTGCATATGCTGGATGAGAGATATAGAGAGAACATCCGATAAGACAAACTGAGCAACCGCGCAAGGCCATCACCGTCGGACTGGCAATCGTTTACCAAGTTCGTGAGAATATATCAAAGCAACTTTCACCATGATTCCCGACGACATAAAAAGATAGAGTCTCCCAAGCCCTGATGCACCATTCCATCGTCTTCATCGATCTGCAGGGGACATAAGATTGGATCATGATGGAACTTAACCTCACCTTCTATAAGCAATCGAAAAAAGGAAAACAGTTGACTGCCTGACGACCCACCGAGAACGTAAACACACCCAACTTTCAATGCCACCAATTCCATGCGGTCGTCGTCTACCTCGTCGTCGCCGTGCCCCAACAATTTAATGTATTCAGTGCTCAAAAATGTCTAAATGCAAGAATTTTGACAACAATCAATGCGGTCAAAGAGAAATGCCTAATATGCAAATATCCAGCCAATTCGAGCTGACGCGCTCCACGCCTCTAATTATGTCAATGACCAGCGCTGGACCGTCGCATGACCACTCTTGGAGTCCGCCACCGCGTTCAATAAATACTCAGCCACAGCAACAGGCACTCACACCACAGCGCATCATCTCTCTGAAAAGCGAACGAAAGTGAAAAGAAGCTCAGCGCTTTCTACAATGAAAACTAAATTAATTATCTTAATAAATTCACTATGTTCCCATGAAACTATATGATTTCAGATAATCATCCATCGTCTGTGCTCAATGAGCACTTTCTTGTACCTGCATCTGTGGCTCATGCACTCGGGCTCGAAAGGAACCACGCAAACACCTCCGATTGCAGGTGACGTTGATGCTGCTGCCACCACCACTGGGTAGATTCATTGTTTTTTGCCGTTTTCGTTTGTCTTCGCCGACGACGAAGATGTATCAGCGAGTTTCTCTTGCCATCGAGCAGAGGAGTGCAAGTGCATTTAGAAAACGGGAAAAAAATGCATATATTTATTTTCCGGATATACATGCAACCCGGCACTGTATGTGCCCCATCGAGCACGTCGTCCTCTCCCTCAGATACCGCCTCGGCCGCCGCCAATGCGGTGGCAAAAGAAAAACTTTCCAGTGATTGGGTTAGGTTTCAACGGCAAGTTGTGGCTGTGACGCTCACGAAAATGCGAGATTTCCTGTGAAAACTCCATTCCAGACACGGTGCCGTGGTGCATGGATAGTTTTTGGGAAAGGAAAACGTATTCCCTTTTTTTGTCACAGAATGTGGCAAGAGTTTGTGAATTATTACCACATTTTTGATAAAGGAAGTGAAACTTGGTTAGAATGGTTAACAGTGATTTCATTTGAATTCATTTAGTCAATTTGAAAATTTTCTGGGGGTTTAGACGTTTGCTGGGGGTGAAAAGATGATTTGTGTTCATTCCATGCATGGAAATTGAGTTGTCACAGATGGGAAATGAGGGGAAAGCACTTTTCTGTTAAATGGAGTTAAGAGATGATTTTCGGTGTTGTGTCAATTTTCTAATGACTTTTAAAACTATGTACATTTTGTCAGTTTCACTTCGAAACTCATAAATTGCCTCCCTTTGCTGATGGCAATTAGAAATACATACATGTTGTAAGTCACGAAGGAGTGCAGATAACAATTAAATTTTGATTTCACATAAATGATAAATGGTTGTTACAAGGGTCATTGTCTACACTCTCTTTAGTCTGCAATACAATTATTTCAAAACTGGATTGCTACAAGCAGCACTTAGAATACAAGGAAATATTTACATCTAAAGCATTCGAAAGTGTTCTGTCTTAGGAATTGCTGTAGAAACGAATAATTTATTCTTTCTTGTCCGATAAGTCGATACAACAGTTATTCTCAACAGCACTTCTGCCAAAATATTCTTGTTGTTAACTTGTCATTCAGCACTTTATTGTTTTTTTTTTTTGTTTTTAATTGCTTTCAGAGTGCTTGTCCAATTCACTCTAAATTTGAGTGAGCCTTCGAAGCTATTTGAAGCTATTTGCAATTATCTCGACGCAATGATCACGACGGAGCAGATGTCGTGATTTTAATTGTAAATGTCTGTAAGTTTAAAATCCTTTAAGTACAGATGATCTTCGTTAAGGACTTCTCTTCGAAATCGGTTTTTAGAAGGAGCATAGTATTTTATTTTCTTGTTCGCCCAATCTAGACCATCTGAAGTGATTTCCGCTGTTAATTATTTTATTTAACCCGCCGATGAACTTGCCAAACAAGGATCTGAAAAGGATCCTCTTGGGACCCGAATGCATTAAGGCTGCCCGCGATGTTGGTTAAAATTTCTAACGATGGTTGGGCGTATCGAGATTACAACCGGAGGACACATGACTCTTTAGGTTCATCGTTTGTAAGATATTCGTGACATTCTTGTTATCTCTCAACAGAGGATACTGCAGATGACATAGCGGCCAAAAGCCTAAGTGTGCTATGGCTAAGCGATTTAACCCTCATGACTGTGGTGAAGACCTCTGTCTTCGTCCATCTTTTGCTCGGGACAGGTGGTACATATTGGGCGTTAAGAGATAAGAGATAATGCTATAGGCTTGTTGGTTTTTCTTTTATTTTTTTCTTGAATGACCAAGACACTACAATACATTTGGGTTGCCGCCTTGCAGTACAATGGATCAATTTTTCGAATTTTCGAACTGGGAAAAAAAATGAGTAAAATAAAGGAAGGGCCTCACTGTGCCCATCCCCTGTATAGAGTGAAAGAGTAATTTTAATTGTCTAGATCTCACCATTGAAAGATAACGATACGTTGTTCCTTTCGTTATACTTGACACGGTTATAGAACAGCTGAAGTCATGGGTTTTATTGAGTTGTCCTCCCTAGATTCGTCATATTCAAGTGGAACATGGATATTTCATTACTAAGTCAAGGATCACATCATGAGAATTTTTTTTTTTCGTTCTGTAATGTTTGGTCAAGTTAATTAAATTTTAAGACGCCTTACTTCCGAAATTTTACCAGAAAGGCCAAACTTGATGGTAAACTTTGGTTTATGTCTAAAAGAAGGACAAACTACTGTTCAGATCATATTTCATCGTGGTGTTGTGGCAAACAGTTAGAAACACTTCAGTATGCCCGAAACTTGTGGTCGCCGTGGCGCAGTGGTAAGTGCATCGACTGCGGCGCAGAAAGTCTGGGTTCGATTCCCGGACGGGACACCTAGCATTTTTTTCACGGCACCACCTCTTTCGAGTTGCTGACAACACTCAAAGAGTATTAATTGTCTATGGAAAGCTTCTCAAATCTGGCCGTTCGGAATCGGCAAAAAACTGTAGGTCCCTTCTACTCGTGAAGAACAATAGCATGCACAACACGAGTAGTTGTTGCAGAAGCTAGGCCCTGGTCCGTTATGGGCTGCAGTGCCACTCAATTATTATTATGCCCGGAACTTAATGTTGACCAGCGGCTTCTTCAAACGGAAATGGCAAATGCTTCGGTACTTTCAATAAGCAGCATGATCTTCAAGACATGTCTTGAGTAGGAGACTACCAAGACGGAAACATTGTGGCAAGCCCAAGGCGAGGTTTACTATTAAGACAAATAAAGAAGAACATGTAAGGCTTTTACTATCACTTGGAATGGATCTCTCTCACAAACGCTTCTGCAAGGACTTAGAATACTGATCTTAACACACCAACTACTACAAACTAGAGCCAACAGCAGGCATCTGAAAAAAAAAAAACCAAAATACTTGGAGGGTCACCACTGCTACTCCTCGTCTTATTTTTCCAGCTGGACAAAGCACAACAACTTTTGTCACGTACTGTAATGCTTGCCAATGTACAACATTTCATAGCCAAATATTTCGCAACGTCGGGCAGGTATAAACAAAATCACTGGTTGTTAATTTATTTCAATTTCTGTAGGACAAAAACAGCAAGTTAAACAGCAATGCAGCGACTCCATAAAAATCAGAAAAAGAACTCGCAAAATTTGGTTAACATTTTAAATTAAATATTGTGTGGCATAATTTCGTTCAGATCTAAAATAAGGCCGCTCTTGTTTTATTTGTTTGTGGACAACCACAGGACATCATTGCAGATCTTTGGGAGTTTCCTGCAATCAGTTTTCACAATCATTTCCAACACCGTGGTATTTAAATATTTAAAAAACCCAACTTCCCCTCGTAATTTTTCATCCAATTTTTTGCCAATATCGTTCGTAAATACTGAAAACGCTACAAAGTGAAACGTAGGATGAACTGAAGAGAATTTTCAATCAATTTCGCTGTTTCAAGAATCGGATTCGTGAGAGAAAACATGAACCGACAAGATAAATTGAAACAAGACATTCAAGAAATTTTTCGAATTCACGTTTTCTCCCAACTAATTACTGTATCAGAGATATTAAGACACATTGATAACTTCAAATCCATCGTTAAGACCCCCCGGAGACATTTCACAAGTAAAACATTTTCAATTATCATTGCTTTGGAAGCGATTGCATGCACACATGTAAGTAAGCCTATCAGATTTTAAGTCGCTCTAAATCCACAATTAACTCCGAAGTAAGTAAACACGCCCACATCCACACATCTGTGGAGAAATGTATCTCTCCCCTCCGCCAGCATTCACAATTTAAACTCGAAGAGCATGTCTCGAGAAATGTAAACATTTATAATTCCCCTAAATTGAATTAAATTTCCATCCCAATTACGGAGCGGCAAGCAATTTTGTCATTCCCGTGTTTATTTGCAAGACTTATGCAACGCAATCTACAAGATACAAATTAAACAACTCATTCTGACACCAAACGTCTCCCATTGTCTGCTCTACCTGCTCACCAAGAAAGGACCGCATCTCCTCCGATTCAGACTTTAAATTGAAGCGAACATCCCTGTGCGCACTGAGTGGAGCTGATAAAATATTCATCAGAGAAGATAACACAACAGACACTGATTAAATTAAGCACTTCCTTCATTGCTATGCATGTACCAGTGCCTACATCTCATAATTTCAATAAAGAAATCCAAATTCAAATCTGTCCCGCATGCAATGTATGAGTGTGTGTGTGTGTCCTACAAGCATCTCAAATGAGTGAGTCTCTTTAAGTTGAGCAGAGCTAAACGCACAAATTGGAGGAAAAATTCAATTAGCCTGCACAGTGCACACAGTCTTAAGGCACAAGCACAAGCCCGGAGATCGCCCGGCTGACCTCCGATACTGGAACGGCTATACAACTGTGACTGACGCATGGGGTAGCAAATGCCTCGGAATGATGCTTCCCACTGTGAAGGAGCGTGGTGTGTAACAAAAAGGCATTTCCTCAGCTAGGCGGCTTTCATTTAACAATAATCTGTCATCGTTTGTCAGGGCGGGGGAAAGAGTGTCCATCCACCCCTTATCGTTCCTTTGTCTGTCGTCTTTCAATTGTTTGCAAGGAGTTTTGTTTTTCATTTTTTGCACCACAATTGGTGACAGACTGATTGATGCGCTACATTGCCCTCGCAGCTACAGATAGAAATACATGCATGCAAGTGTTTAGAATCTACTTACGCAGTTGTAGTTCCACCACGCGGCATTTTGTTTTTGCGATCTCTCATCAAGCAAGCGCAAGTTCAAGCAGCAAATCCTCTCGCACTAGAGTTGGAGGTGTATCCAAAATTAGACGCGCCAAGGAGGACTGTGGTTCTGTGTATCGGCGATGACAACGACCCGACGCACGCTTCAGACAAACAAAACACAACTGTTCAACTTTAAACAACGAAATTCACAACAATTTTCGGGAACGTCGAAATTGCTTTCGACAGACGCACTGTTTCTTGTCAAATTCTTTGCCGACTTGTGGTGGCTTTTTACTTAGGGGAGGATTTTCCACGAGAAAACCGTGCAAATTGTATCTGATGCGAGCACACACGAAAACCTATCTGCGGGCATTCTCTGCGCGAACAAATGTTAACGGTCACGGATCTGCAGTCGTACTGACAACAAGTGTGCGGACAACTGATAAATCAACCTCTTCGGTGGTTTGCGCACCGAGCTGCGGTTTGTGATGCTCTGGAAACCGCAGCAGCAGTAGGGCGGCGTTCGATCGAACGTGTATGTGACAGGGAAGATTGTTGTTGGCTCGCACATACATAGGTGATCGTCAGTTGTTGGTACTGCCTTCATACAAAATTCACACACGACAGACGACCGCGACTGTCAGCGAAGAGTGGTGCTGCCAAACATGTCGAGCAATGTCGTATCGGAAAAGTATGTATCTCTAGAGGGTGAGCGGGAGAGTGTCGGAATGATTTATGAAATACAGAAAAAATGATTAGAATTGGAATTATGACGACGACGGATGGGACAGAGTTGGGGGACCTTGAAGCTGTACTGGTGGTTTGTTTTTAGATTAGATCGGATATGCTGATGCATCGACGAATGATTACATTGCTCCTGCTGCCGTTGGTGGTGGTGGGTGCTGCGTAACATTTGTAATGATGCGGGAACTAATTTATGCGTCCATTGTGTTAATGTGCGTGGTGCTGCTCTGCACGAGGAAAGTGTACAGAAAGAGAGAGAGAGAGAGAGAGGGAGTGTGAGGAAAATATCCTCCGCATGGAAAGTGAGAGAAACTGACGCGCTAACCTGTTTCTGGATGTCAAACTGGTTTTTATATATTTATTGTCACAGGATTTACGTGTATCTTTGAAACGGGTATTTTTGAAAGAAAACCAAGCGTCGGATCGTCGACGCATAAACAAAATACAAAATAAGGCGACCCAAGAGTGATGCAATCATTTAAGAAATAGAGAAAGTAGTAAACGCTGCTGTAATGTTTTAAAAAGTTTTAAGGGCGACGGGGCTTAGAAAGTCATATTTTCAACCGCTGTTTTTGTTAGAGTTTGGCATGTCCGTTCGTCATGTTTACCACACTCTCCATTTTTCCTGAACTTATGAAGCGAATTGTATGCAATTTTTAGCACCTATAGAACTGATAGTTAACCTGCTGAACACTCAATTTTAGGAAATAATTAAGCAGGGCTACCGCATGTACCCTGTGTAGGTATACATATATTTGAAAAAAAAATGTTTTCTAATCTTACAAAACTCCAGATTGTAAATTTTTAGGAATACAAAGGCTGTCAATTGTGGCAATCAATTGAAACATATTTTAAGTGAATGCACACATATTTAGTGTGAATGAATGGATTTATTAAAAAAGTTAAATACAGAATGTTAGTACATATAAATACAAACTTATACATGCTCCTAAACAAGTGAGGGCTCAGTCCTTTCTGCATGTTATAAAACATTAAGTTTTTGCGAACATACCACCGTTTTTAGCAGGCTTTCAGGTTTTGAATTTAGTTGTTGATTCGTGAAAAATAAGCGATATCAATGATAGTCTTTGTAAAGTAAAGTCCACACGAAACCATTTTTCCTTGCCTTGAGTGTAATTAAGACCATTTGAATAAAATCAACCAGTTTTTTGGAGAAGACTTCACCTAAGTCTTTGTTTTAACAAATACTGGACAAATTAGGTGTCTTACTAAACTATCTTGGGTCCGCCTACTAGTAATTTTCTATCTCTCCGTTTCCGGTTGATCAGCTCAATATTTGTTTTGTACTTTTGTTGAAATTCAATGAGATCTCTCAATGTGACCTAGTACTACATCAGCGAATTTATCGAGGCGACGTCATTTTCGTACTGTGTGCATAATACTTAAACGTTGACCTAGAAGGATAAAATATGAATTAAGTCAACGGTCACCGTGAAGTTTTGGGTAAGTGCACCGACTCAGTCTAAGGTGCGATTCCCAGACTGAACACCTCACACTTTTTTCCACGTCACCACCTCATGCGATTTGCTGATAGCACAACAAGTGTGTGTAAAGCTTCTCAAATTTCGTCGGCAAAATCCCTTCAACTGGTGATAGAACAATAAACCGCATAACACGAGTAGTTGCGAATGAAACTGTTGTTTTATGGGGTGTAAACGTCATCTAATTTTTTTTATTCCTACAGATATTTCTACACATAGCCCAAAAAGTGAGTGAGATCAGTTTCTATATCTGCAAAACAATTAGTAATGAGCAAAAATTGTGCTGAAGTGGGGACACTGATTGAAGGCACGTGTTCTCTCTTCGCTTTAAAAGAATGTGTGTAAACAAAGGACAACGGTATGAATTTAAAAAATAACAAAATAAAAACTAAAATGTTCAAACCTCATTTTAATGTAATAGTTGGTTAAAAAAAATGTCTGGTGCACAGATACTTTTCCTAGCCGACACTTGAAATGTGTAAAAACTTAAATGTATTTTTTACATATAAAACTTTATTTACTGAAAATATCAACCATCGACATTACAACCTTCTTCCACCACGGCTCAAAGTATTTTATTCTTTTGTTTTTTTGTAAAAGGCTTGATTTTCTGACGCTGAAAAGTTTTCAAGGACTGTGCTCGCTTTTGAAACGTCGTTTTTGACCGCAGACTGCGTGAAAATTCATTGGACCGATATCAGGAGAGTACCATGGATATGGGAGCGTTACATGTGAGGTATGGGGTCTAGCGTTGTCATGCAATAGGATCGGACTATATCTGTCTGCCAACGCAGTCTATTTTTCAGCCAATTTCGATGATTTGCTTACAGTATTTGACGACATTTTTCGTTTTCCTTGGTTGAAGAAAAGAAAAGTGATTTTGTTCTTTCAATTTCCTCCCTAACTTTTTCTGAGTGAGGCCAAGTTTGGTTATTTGTATTTTTAAGTTCTCTTTTACATCCAACAACTGCCTAGATCGTCAACGGAAGTCATGTAAATTCCACTTTTCAATACATGTGGTAATATGCTCAAAAAATGGTTTATTTCGACGCACAGGCTTCTAATCTTCACTAGTTTTTTAACTTTTCCTATTTGAGATACATATGTTCGTGTCGACTTATTGTCATCGAGGATAATCCCATGTTGTGTACCAAGTTGAGTGTTGTGTTTTTAATTTACATAAAACAGTAATTCTACTTCTTCTGTGCAGAATTAGCACGAACTCAAAGCGTATTGCTGGAAACGAAATGTTAAGCTCTTTAAAAACACACAATAGTTTGTAGAAAAAAGGTGGTGACTCTTCTTTTATCTTTAAATGGGCTAGTACAGACTTCAGATTAGTGAAACATAAGATAGACTACCTCGAATTTATCTGTGTCTAATTTTTTTTCCATACCTTCCTAAGAGTAATGACAAATTGGTTACTAATGAGAATAACACTCTTTCGGAACTGGCACTCACATTCATTAGTGATGCCCACTCATCTCTTCCGCAACTCGTCACCATCCCCAATGAGCTCTTCAGACTGCCTTTGAAAAAGTTCTCCATTCTGTCAACGGAATTAAATATTTACCAAAACTGTCATAACATATTCCACTGCAAAAGCCAATCTCTGCTCCTTGTCAGCAACTACATATCAGCAGACAAAATGTAAATAAAATTGAAAAGCTTGAACAAATTTAAATAAGGAAACATCAGCAGTTCGGGTAATGCGGGAGTTTTATAAAAATTTACGAGCTCGTTGCTATGAACTGTTATCGTTCACAGATTCCAGTGTCATTTCGCCTGTCCCATAAATTCCTATTCATGTGTGTAAGTCGAAGTGCCGTTGACAGTTTGTAAATAGCAAAAAAAAAAAAAGACAATGTGTTGGAAACGCTTTTCTGTATGGAGCCCGGGATGAACTTGACATTAAGAAGAATTAAAACTCTCTCTCGGGAAAACGTGAATACATTGTTTTCATCCCCACAACTCACACACTGACAAGCAGATCGCGACAGAGATTGGGGGACATGTATGCACACGGTGGGCGATGGGAGTATCTCACTCCAACGAAATTAATTAATATGCGTCCGACGCCATCTATTGTTTTATGCTCGTGGTGAACTTCGTCCGGGGTTTGAGTTTGGACTGTGCTTTCAAAAGAGCTTTGGATATCTGCGATAAGTGTGTAATTTATGCGGAGTTTTTGTGTGAGTTGGACAATTTTTTAAAGACACAGGAATACTGCGAAAAAGAGTTTTTTTTTACTTCATTTTTCATCGTAGTCCAAGGATAGAATCATGTTAACGTACATTTGCATTTATGAGTTTCGTGCCATTAAAGCGAAACTTCAGTACCTGTTAAAGGCGTTTTTTTTTTACAGCGATTTGCATATTGCTTGTATTCAGTGAAGTATTGATTGAAGTTAAAAGAAGTAAAGTCATTAATTATGTTGGAAATGCAAACTTTTAGCGATTTAATCGGCAATGTTACTTTCTCCACCGTTGGACCTTAGACCGCCCTACTCAAGACAACAGGTCTGTCACCTTCAGTGCGCTGTTTGGGACTGAGCAGTTCCGAAAAGTGCTCGCCTCCTCTGCGCAAGATGTCTACCTTATTTGAAACACACTATTTATGAATTTGACTCATTCGATGATGATGATGAAATCCGGCCAACAATGCTAAAAGCGTTGGGTAAATAGAGGCTTTCTCGTGTTATTAAGGTAACCTGTGGTGAGACAACTATCAATAAGCAGACTGGAGGGATTGCTGCTCTTTTCAAAAAAGCGGACAAAAGAGAGTGCTCCAATTACAGGGGCATATTTCTTTTAAGTCTGCCCGGTAAGGTCTACGCTATGGTTTTGGAGCCCCGTTCTAGAGCTATGGTTGAGTCCAGGTTGAGGGATGAAGAGTGTGGCTTTCATCTTGGCAGAATTGCAACCGACCAGCTTTTCACTTTAAGAATGATGCTTGAGAAAGCTTGGGAGGCTACAGCTGTTGTGTGGATTCGGAAAAGGTAGACGACTGAGTCTATCGAGGTAAACTATGGATTCATTGTCGGCGTTGGACTCCTCCAAGGGAGCACCTTGTCTCCTATCCTTTTCATAATATATATGGACTGCGTTATGCTACTACGCCTGAATACTAAAAGCTCTGTCAAGACCATCTTTTCACAGAAGATCATAATCTCATAATCTGGGTTAATATGATTGGGTGGAAATATTGTCACGAACAAGAGGTTGTTTGACTAAAAAGACTCCATCGAGCAGGCCAAAGCATTCTCCTTGCAAATCAGGTATCAGGAATGATATCATGGATAATAAAGAGGGACTAAAATACTGGCTTAACAAATTCTTCAATCCAAGAACAGACAAGGTTTTGTACAGTAATTGGTTGCGGGACTGAGAGATGAGGCAAAGTTCTTGATGCTTTTGATAGAAAAAGAAAAAGTAACTTAAAAGGAAGTATTTTAGTATTTTTGCGCGGAAAGACTACTATATAGTTAGAAAACTACTAACTAGTAGTAGTCAGTGCCAGCTACTGAAAAGATGTACTCGTATAAGCATTTTGATGAGCATTTCAATGGGGTTACCAACTGCTCCATTGGCTGGAGGCAATGTTAGAAAAAGAGGATAGTCAGATATATCACTTGGACGATGTCTCTATGCAAATATTGGTTGTTAGAAAAACCTCAGCTAGAAGCATCCTTAACATCCCAATTAATAGATCGAAATAATAAGCAACTGTGGTAATGTTCCGAATTTTCGTTATTGTTTTAACGTAAATGACTTTTTGCGGAAAAATTCGATTTTAGATAATAGTCACCCTTCACAAGAGATGTAGTATTACCAGATTCAATTAATATTATAAAAGTTAAGACAAGTTGGTCTCTTATAAAGTTTTTGGGAATTTCGAAAGTGTTAATAGAAAAATTCAAATCATTAAATAGAGTTTATGAATTATGTGTACCCTTAATCATTGATTGATTGACCTTAGAGACTGAAGAGTTCATGCTTCTTCTCTCTCTGATAAACGTTAATATTTCAATTTTTTCATCTCAAAGGATCAAATTAACAAGACATGAAAATAATGAAGATGTATGCTTAAAAAATAATAAAGTACATTAAATGAAATCCTAAAAGAATACTTTCGTCTATTACTCTCAGTCCTTCACCGCGAAACCAACGTCATAAATCCTCTTAAAATACAAACTGAAAACAATTTGCACATGACACCCTTCCATTGTATTACAGCGACATTAACGACACGGAATAAAAACGCTGAAAAGGGTGAAGACAAAAGCTTTAATGGCCATCACCAGCAAACCACTTGAGAAATATCCAAACACACACACACACGCAAACACATCGCACTCCCGACAGTCTGTTCCCAGATTTAATTAATTATGCGTTAAACATCAAGAGCATAAACAGCTTTCATTTGGGGGCGGACTAAAGGGCTCTCCAGACAATTCCCTGTGAGACAAACATTCGGGTAGTTATTTAACTTCATGTGCTTCTGTCACAGAATGTGTTTGTTTGCTCGATACGAAAACAAAGCGGGGTGCAGTAGGAAGGAAGAGGTTGAACATATCGAGATACGAGTCCGCGCCGCCTCAAGGATGATGGAAATGATTTATCATATGATGATAACTTATGGTCGGTGATTGATTTGAAGAGATGAGCTTACTTAACACAACAGATGATTTCGCTTCTGGGCCATCGAAGATTAGGGATTCTACTCTGGAGGGGAGGAATGTTGCTGTATGCATACAAATGGAGACACATTGCGAGTGAAAAGTCGTGCAATGTGATAAATGATTAAACCGCCCGAGGGAAAGAGAAACTATGGATGGTGGGGGCACGCCCACGCAAGGGATGACAATGGTCTGGAATTGTGTGCAGAGACCGAGATATTGAATAATGTCTTGTAATAGACTGGGAGGCTGAATATCTGTTTGATACTAATTTGTTAAAGTCAAATTTTGCCCGGCTCCAAGGATGGTGTCATTTACAAAAATGGTTAAGGCAATGAAGCGGCACAATAAGGCTCACAAAAGCGACCCTTTTACAAATATAAAAAATCTTTACATACCTCTGGGCGCAGATAAGCAAAAGGATTAAATGATTTCAAAATTACGCCATAGGCCCTCAAATTTGGGTTAAAAGTTCCCTTAATCTCCTGTAACTAATGACCCCATCCTGTCTCCTTGTAGATATACCCCCTCAAACAAGCAGTAACTATAACTACCACACACGTGCTATTCGTTTAGACAACCCCTTTTTATCTGAGTCGTTACACATATTGCCTCCAGCAGCGGTATTGGAGAGATTCAAATATATATCCCAACCCGTCCCAATATGGAAAACCATAGAATTTTAATTCTTTTTCGGATCCCTCAAAAATTCACGTGCAACAAAAGTCTGAATCAGGTCGCAGGTTCAACATTCATTGCATTGCCGGCGGCAATTGAACGCCAGTCAGTGACTTTTTACGGCAGATTTTCAACCATGTCAAGCGAAAAAATATAACCTCGTGGTCAAAAATGCATAATGAAATGTGAATCCTTAAAAGTTATAAGCACAGGCCATTCCTCCTTCCTGAGCAAATTTAACGATTACACATTTAAAATTGAAAACGAAGGCCGTGGGGTGGCTAGGTTGTGCCACCTTTCCAATGGGTTTGAATTGCTGTCCATAAAGTTGGACGAAAGTACACAAAAAGGTAGAAGTTTCCAATGGCAAGTTTTCCCTTTTGCAGTGCGGTTTGGATATCGTATTGAATTATTTGAAGAAAGTTTAAGGACATCGCGGTTACAGTAAGTGAGGGTAGTTCATGCATAGCATTTACATTTTGTACATTATGAGAGCAACAGAAGGGCAAGGAGGGCTAGCTGACTGCGGTCGATGAGAATTCGTACTTGACTGCAGAAACTCGTGCGTCCTTTTGGCAATTGGTTTTCTCAATGCGGCTTTTTGGGCTAGCATTGAAAGGAGAAAGTTTGAAGTGTTAATTGGATATAGGAGAAAATCCTCCTCATCCTCATCCTCATCCTCATCCTCATCCTCATCCTAATCCTCATCCTCATCCTCATCCTCATCCTCATCCTCATCCTCATCCTCATCCTCATCCTCATCCTCATCCTCATCCTCATCCTCATCCTCATCCTCATCCTCATCCTCATCCTCATCCTCATCCTCATCCTCATCCTCATCCTCATCCTCATCCTCATCCTCATCCTCATCCTCATCCTCATCCTCATCCTCATCCTCATCCTCATCCTCATCCTCATCCTCATCCTCATCCTCATCCTCATCCTCATCCTCATCCTCATCCTCATCCTCATCCTCATCCTCATCCTCATCCTCATCCTCATCCTCATCATCATCCTCATCCTCATCCTCATCCTCATCCTCATCCACATTCCAAATCTAACACCCGTTTCCAACCTCACCTCCAAAAAGGACACTCCCCTGAGCGTTCACTGATCATTTCCCTCCCAGGGCATTTCAACGCCGCCGCGGAAGTGTTAGTATAATTAGCCTTACGGCTCATGAAACGGCTCGTTAGGCTGCGCACTTGCTCGTAAGTTACCCATGGGGGAAACTACAAAACATTTAAATTGCAATAAAGGGGGGAATCCAAACTACCGTGATTAATGCGCTCCCACAAGTCACAACCAAATCAGGTTCGTTTCCCACCTTCGACCCTTAAAGAGCACAGATGTACACTTTAAGCACACAAAGCCAGGATGCACGTGACGGCAGACTGAACCCACAAACAATAAAGGGTTCGCTCAACAGGGCGAGGAGGAAACAAGCCCCTTGATTACACTTTGCGCTGTAAACCTAAATAATAAATTTGTAATTCACTTCCCTTAGCCTGCCAACCCTTGACACAGCGTGCGAGCAGCTCAGCGAAACACACTTAAAATTTTCCGCTCCCGCAAGCGCTCCACAGTCATCCTTCGCGACCCGCAACCTCTTCTACTTGTTGACATTTCACGATTCGTTCCAGAAACACAATTTCTCAAATTTCAACCCTCGCGACGGTAATAAAATCCGCCCCACGCTGCGAGGCAAAGCCGAAACTTTGAATCATTAAATTTCAGTGTTCCTTGCATGCCCTGACATACCTAGTGTGGCCGTCCTCCCGCTTCCGCGCCACCTGTCTAGGGTGGTAGGTAAATCCGAATCACCGCCCAGATACCAACAAAACCACCCCTCGTGTAACTTGCCCCTCGCTTACCAAATTAATAAAACGATGTCAAAATTTCAATACCGCTAAACCACCTCCTCCATTACGATGTGTGTGTGTGGGTGGACCGCTCAGAGTCACTCTTAGAGAGAGAGATATCCGTGGACAGGGCCCAAAGTCGCCGCCGTCAACACGCCATCTCACCTGCTTATCTCTTTGGTACCGTTTGTGTTTTAGTGTCAGACTTAATCGTGCCCTTAGTATTTTTTTCCACCTCTCTCGCTTCTTCCTCCTCCTCCTCCTTCCCATCCTGCCAGGAGTTGGATTGAGGGTGATTGAGGGCGTTCGCTGAAAGATAACGAATTCAACAGTTGATTGCGTGCCAAGGAGAAGCCTTCCTTGGCTGCTCATTAAAAATCCAGCTGTGCCCAAGTCGGGAAATATTCCTATAAATATATAAGTGCTCACATCTAACCGAGGAGGGTGGTGACACTGGGTCGGCCTTATCGCCGACGACATTACAGACTTAATCGACTTTTATTAGTCGATCCAGAGAGACGCGGCCAAGGTTGCCGACTTCAGTGTGGAATTAGGGATTTGCAGAAAATTAAGTGAACAGTGTTGTGGTTCGGGTGATAAATTGAAGATATCACCGCGCCGCGCCCTTCGAGAAGAGGAAGACCGTTGATGATAACTTGTGCAGAGGGAGATCGTTAATCAAGCCCCTTAGCAGTGAAGTCGATTGAATAGTTTCATCGGGTGTCAGACGGCCTAATTATTGCAGTTGTCATCTTTTGTGGTTCATCATTGTGGGAGTTTTTATTTTGTTTGTTAATTGATGGCATAAATCGAAATGTCATTACCTTCTTTAGTACAATTACTTTATATGCGAATTGTTTGTTTTTTACACAAAGTTGGATAACATTTTGAGAAACGCACAGGAACCGATATCCAAAATCCTGAATTGCGAAAAACAACAAAAGCCAAAATTTGGAAATGGCCAAAATCGCGAAGAATCCGAAATTCTTAAATCCAAAAATAGAACACTTCTACGAAAAATTTTGATGTGACAAGTTTCAAGAATTCGGCAGCACCTACCGAGCACATACTCCAAATGCTTCAGTAACAGCAAGCAGGGGCCTGCAAGGAGCAGGATGTCGTTCTGACATACACGATGTGTGTGTAAAAAATGGCCTACACGAAGGTAATTTTAACTCTGAGTTCAAGTGAATGGAATAAATTCACAAGGGCGACTCCGTGTAGGTCCGCTAGGTAAATAAAAGGTGGTTGGTGGGATCTTTTGTGTTAATAACATTCATCGAACCAGGTGTCACTTGCTATATATTCTGTGACTATGGGCGCGAAAAAAAAACTATGTATATAATTGGAATTGGCGTTCCCAGTGTCTTTATTGTCACATGACGGCAAACGTAAAGTACTGGTAATTGATTCCATTCTAACTCCTGCCTACAAAAACACTGCAACATTATGAAAATGTCCATCATTCTCAAGTCTGTACCGAATGCTTTTTTGGTACTATCCGTGTCCTATACCACAATACAATATTTGCCAAGTAATGCATTCCATGGTTCTTAATTAAAATATTAAAGAAATTCAAGTTATTTTTGAATTTATGGAAAGCTTCCGTGATCAAGGCAGCTTGCGTGATTCCATTTACAAGCATTTCTTGGAAAGCTACTGTCATGTAAAGGGTTATTTTTTAAAAGCTATGGGAAAGTTTTTCAAAAAAACATATAAAATTCAGGAAAATGCATGAATTTAATGTTTGAAGATTATTTCATGCAAATGTTGACCTTGACTGCGCCTCAAATGGTCCATCTGCTTAGTCCAATTTTGGCATACTCTTTCCAACAACTCCATCTCGGCCGGTATCTCACGAATAAATGGTTCAATGTTGTCTTCCAATGCGTTAAATGAAGCCCCACAAAAAAATAGTCTAAAGGCGTTAAATCCCACGATCTAGGCGGCCAATTGACCGGTTACGAACGTGAAATAAAATGTTCACCGAACTCGCCTCTCAAGTACATTGTTGCGCGTGCTGTGTGGCATGTGGCACCGTGTTGTTGAAACCACATGTCATGCAATTTAAGCTCTTGCATTTTGGGTAAAAAAAAGTTGGATATCATCTCACGGTAGCGCTCACCCTTTACAGTTACGGTACGATTCGCATCATCTTTGATCAACCGCACCAAACTGTGACTTTTTCTGAATGCATTGGTAGCTCTTGCAATACTTCTGGGTCATATTCACTCAAAAATCGACAATTCTGCTTATTTACGTACCCATTGAGCCAAAACTGAACTGACCATAAAATGGAAGAAGCACGCGATGAATTTTTTTAACAGACCACACATTTTGATAATAAAATTCAATAATTTGCAAGCGTTGTTCGTTTGTAAGACGATTCATGGTTAAATTATAGACCAAACTGAAGATGTTTGACAGTGAAACAAAACACGAAACGTGCTTCAGCTGTTTAAACCAGTGTTGCCAAAAAGGCATTAGCTAAGAAATCACCCTTTAGTTTCAAAATCATGGCTTATAATTTCTTGTTGTGGTGAGTTTGGGGGAGTTTGTCGCAGGAGCATGAAGTAATGTTTTAGTTATTATAAAAACAACTGCCAAAAGTTGTTGACCACGCTCTAGGTGACTGAACGTGTCTGAAATGGTTTGCTCGGCTAAAAATTTGTTTCAAAAAATTTCCGGATATCCAAAAAAGTTTAAGGATGAAGAAATGGAGGCATTGCTCGATATATGTAGATCCATCACTTGGTGATACCTTAAAAAACATGGTCCGACAGTTAAAAAACAATGGGAATAATAAGAGAGATAGGACATTGCGTGTCGTATGAAATAAAGGCAAATGACATTAAATTCATATTTTGCATGCCTCAACTTCTACTTGGGCGTTAGACCGGTTTTACATCGAATTGTGACTGGACCATTACGAAAATTTGGACGCGTAAGGGTACTGCGACCATATCTCATTGTCGGCATACGTGCGTGAAACGGTTGCAAGACATGATGAAATTATTTGCAGGACCACAATACTTGTGATTTATTTGCAAGATAGTTGTAAAAATTTCAATTAACGATAGTAAACAGAGGGTGCTCCGAAAAGTTAAATTTCTAATTTTTGTCAGACGACTCCGTAATGTAATACCTTCAGTCGCATTGTTCGTATCTGCGCATTCTTTGTATTTCTATGCCGCATAGTTTCCTAAAAAACTAAATTTAAAACTTATTCGGAACATTATTGTCGTATTTTGTTTTTCTATTATAGGGCGTTACAGATAGCTGAGAAAATTGCTTGTTCAGTTCACGTAGTAGTAGAAAATACTACAGTAACGAAGTTGTTTTTTGTTCAGTTTTCATCATCGCTCTGGTAAAAATTGAGCTGGGTTCACATCATTAAACAGCAATTAAAAATTTAAAAATCTGAGTACACAAAAAATCTCAAATGTTTGCATTTGTGAGGGAATTTAGAGTAAACAATTTAATGGAGCGAATTTCCATTTGCAAAGTGAATCCTTTTTGAACCGAATGATTGGGTGCGATGAAAAATACCTATCGAAACCATACATACATACGCACGTGTTAGCTCTAAGGGTTCGGATATAAATAGTGGCCGTATAGTGCTAGTTCGTTCGGCGGTGCTGCATGAGGTGTAGACAAAGAGAGGTGTAGAAATATAACAATTCATAACATTTCTTTACTACTTTAGATTTGATGCCTTTCCGATTTTTTCCTTATTTTATTGCAATTGTGTTTATTTATTTTGCTTTCTTTACAAATTAGAAATATAATTACATCTACAATCAAGGAGTGTCCTTTAAGGTTATAATTCTATATATATATATTATTATCTGATTTATTTCACATTAAGGGCAAAACTACAAACAAAAACACTCTTAAGCCTACTACGGCACATTAACCATTTTACACACATAATTGAATGTAAGCACTTTTTGAATTTTGCTAATATAAGTTTTTAAAGGCTTGATGAAGCTTATATCAAGAAGAAAATAAATCTTTGTCAGAGTCAAAAGGACAACAGCATTACATACTCAATTCAATTGATTAAAAATACTAAATAAATAATAAATGCTTATTAATAACTTTAGTCCTTAGTCCAATATTCAAAAGAAATAAAATTAACGTAACAAATGTTTTCATTTGGTAACAAATTTCAAAGATTCGAAAATGCTAATCTCCTTTTTCTATCCCAACGTTTAATTAAGCAAGTTAATTTATTTTGTGAAACATTACCAGGGACGCCAATGAAATATTTAAGAATTTCCCTAAATATTTCATACCAATGGAAGCAAGACTAATGTGACTTCTGTGAAAGAGTATAGAAATAAGGAATTAATACTCGTATACTTGTAACCCTAGGGAATATGACCGAAAAGATCATTAATTCATGCCAATTCAATCTCAATATCTATACACCCATTACAAAATGAACGATGAATCAGAACGCTTACTGGTCCCACATGTTTAATTATCACAATAACTGCATCCAAATTGCTTACAACATCTAACCCAGAGAACAGCTACGACAACAATTTTAACTTTTCACATTCACAACAGACATCAACACGTTGTCCTTTCGGGCTATTAACTTAAGTCACGAACGTAAATCGTGTTATACTGTGAGTTATCTTGCTCGCATCCAGCCCCCGCATGCATCTCCTTCCCAAATCACTGACAACATCCAGCGAATAAATGAGTCATTCCAACTATCCTTTAATTACTGCAAAAATAAACACCCAACTTTATGACAAAGCACGCACCGCACAAAAGGGTGCGGGCTTTAGATCACACCGTTCATAAAATATAGTGTAGACAAACTTCACTCGTAAAGAGCACAGAAAACTTAGGCTAATTAGTCCTTTATCTGAACATCTGTTTTTTTGTTTTTAATTCCTCCATTTAAGGCAGGTAGAACAGCATTTAACCCACAGACTCGTTATTTTTCTTCTCTCAAGGCAGTGTGTACATGTTGACCCGATTTGCCGCCTCAGGCATCACGTGTGTCTTGTCACTTCAATTTCTTTAATATCTTCAATTTACCCTGAACTACATGCAGCAAGCAATCCTCCGCGCATTCTCGTCGTCCACCTTATCATTCAATCAGCCAAGATTACTCTCGAAACGTTTTACACTTCCCCTAAAGTACTTGTCTCATCTGCCGTTCAAGATTGCTCCTACTACGCCGGGCCTTGAAACACGCACACACACACACACACACTTCAACAGCCGCACATCACACAAGCCAACAAGCAAATCAATTTGCTTTCGCTGAAGCCAACGTAAACGCTAATACAATATTCACAACATCATGCATTTCGGAGTATCCAAGCGCTCACTTATACCGTTAAGCAAGCAGTCGGGTTTATATGTTTCATAAAACACAAGCTCGGGCCATTCACTCCGCCCACGCCCGGCGTTTGGGTTTTTGTCTGTCGCTTTTCAACGGCCTGGCAACTCTTGAATGCGAAATATGATTTGTTGATTCGCCGCTTTCCCAGGGGTGAGCACTCGTCACAGGCGGCCCTGTGTCAATACGATGAAAATATTTGCATAAACGGGATGCGAATAGTTTCCACTGCATCCCCTTAATGGAAAAGTTGGACAGTTCGCCGCCGTTGTCAATGGAGGGTGTGGTGCGGGGACTTTTCGGTCAGTACTTCAGGCGGCGAGAGGTGCGTTCAGTTATGGTTGACCTCAATGGATGCGATGGGGCTTCGGCTAGATCCGACAAACGTTTTATTTGCATTTTCATCGCTCAAATTAAATTGGGTTTATTTTCATTGAAACTCTCGCCTTTTAGGTGGGTCGGGATCCGAGCCAAAGAACGACAGTTGGCTTAAATATATGAACAGACCTCACTTAAGTGTATTTTCAGATTTCGCAAATAAACATGAGAGGAGTAAACTTTATTTTCACTCATTCCGGGTTCATCGTTATTCCTGCCAAATTAGTGCGTCGACTGTTGAATGGGACTGTTGAATGGGAAAAGCAAAGTTTGCAGTTTTATGATTTTGACATGTTAGGAAACAATTTTCTATATTTCCTAAAAATGGAGTATTTTGGCGTTTACGGGGAATTTGATGAAAGGAACAGTTTTTTGGTTGCTCGCAAATTTAACACGGTGCAATGAACTAGAAGCTTAACCGAAAAAAACTCTGCGAAAATGTAAGGTTCAAAAAATAGTTCCCAAATATAAAGGATTTAAATTTGAACATACATACCAAACTAACAACACAGTGTTGGATTTTATGGGTAACCCTGAGTTGCAGCGAGGTTTCCACAGTTGACAGTGCACAGTTTTTTATTAAAACACCATTCATGCGGAAACCAAATTGTGTGTATTTCTCAAATAAAACAGAAAGATTTTACCATGCAGGGTGCATTTTAATGCTTGACTACATACAAATGACGCTTTAGAACTGTAAAAGTGGAAGTGAAATGGAGATACCTAACGTTGTTACTACCTTTTAGTTTTTTAAAAGTTTTTCTCTGATATATTCTGTTCTGTTCTAAAAAAACCTATTTGAACTAATAAGCTGTCAAAAAGTTATATATCAATATCATCAATGAGATAGAGAAAGTAACGCTGTAAACTCGGATATGTATGTAGGTATTGAAGTAAAATAAATCCATTATTTAGACACTTTACGATAGATGTATATTGCAACTATTAGAACACATGTTTTTAGAAACCCTTGATGCATTCTTAAATTTGTTTTAAAGAAAATCAATATTTGACCACAATGTACCGAATTTCCCCTCATTTTGAAACTATCATAATTTTTCACGGAAGGTATGCGATTTTATTATGTCGATGTAGGAAATACGACAAACGCTATATTTTCTTTTCATATATATGTATATGTGGGATTTGGTTTTACGTGACCATCTACCATTACGGCTTATATCACGGGTTCCAATTTTTAAAAGAGTCGTAGATAAAGCAAGAATAGACATCATCGCTACCCAAGTACCAAATGAGATAATGCACCCACCTTGGTATTGAGTGAAGGCTTTCTAAGACCTCTGCCGCTCTATGGGTCGCAGCACCCGGTTGAGAATGCAACTCCACACTGAGCCGGGAAAGGTCCCTTAATCGCCTGGCCTGAATCAGCAGGGTGAGCCACCTGATTCAAACTAGTCAGCACGGTACACTAACCTCTACTCTGACCGCGATATGGGTATTAAATCACAGCCACCACGGTTCTTCCACAAGCGCGTCAGGCTAAAACCGAAGTTCAGCAAAATATAGGCTCTGGTAAATCTGTCACTGCTAGTCAGGTTCCCTCAAAACCTGGGTATGATAGCCGCCATTCCACCACAAAATTGACTTTGGCTGCATCAGTGATTCCGTATACACTAATAATAGTGTTACGGATGTGTTTTTGAATCAAATGATTCATAAATGCAGACACGTCATCTGGATCAGCACGTTTTCTTCTTTTAATGTTTTCGGCCTTGTCTTAGATACCAATCGCTGTGATTAGTCATTAAATAACTAAACTCAAATGAGCTACGCTTAGTAACGTCACGAAAACAATAAAGGACTACTCAGTTAAATGAATTCAGAATACCTCTCTTTCTTGTATCATGTGCTAAGTAAAATATAGTTTTTGGGGCCATATGCCGATAATTCATTATAGAACACTCATATGTGTCTCTGTGTAACGAATTTTCTATCATAACAATCCACCCAATTATTAAAACAAATCTGACACGAGGGACATTTGCTGTTGTTAACTACTGCCGTTTGCACATTTTTCATTCTCGCTACAATAAACTGGAAATGGCTTTAAATGGAAAATTATTCCTAAATTGTATTTATTCGATTTGTTAATCGTTGTAAAAGTGTAAGATTACTGTACAAATTTTTTTTTTTGCAATACAAGCTTTAGACAATGTTTCATAAATTGTACCAGAAGTATGAATCAGGTTTCTTACACATAATCGTCAAAAACACACAAATTTTTTCATTTGAAAAATTTCTATTGCACTTTGTGCAAGCAAAAGTTAAATAACGTTACTTAATGATGATTCAGTCACATTTCAGGGCAATATGACATTTCGGAAAATTGTAGAGCCGAAGAGCTAGGACCCTTTCGTTGCTTTCGACCTCTCATCAAAACACCTTCTTCAACTAATTAATAACACAACTCAATGGACTGCGCCATCTATCATCTAACCATGATAATTAGATTGGGCAGAACTCAAGCAGTGTTTCGATTCAGAAGCAAAACGCTGAATCAAAAATCTGTGTGTGCATATTGTATTGAGTGGCACTACAGCCCACAAGGGACCAGAGCCTAGCTTCTACAACAATCTGTTTGTGCACCATCTCTTTTAAAGAAGAAAAATAAATTGAGTTGCGCAACAGTTCATAAGGAGGGCTTAGCTTCTTTCGCGACTCCTGGTGTTGTTATGTCACGAGTAGCGAAAGTTATCATCAAAATAAAGATCCGACACACAAACAACTTAATTCAAGATCCAACGCACAGTCTTTCAATCATGACTTGCCGACCGATACTGAAAAAATGTGTCTGAGCAGTTTGATAGGAGCCACGAGTGATCTGTCCAAAAAAGCATTTTGAAAATCAAACTTCAGGATGAATCAGCCTGTTTTAGTTGAGACTTGCCAGAAACCATGTGTTTTTAGCGAGGACATCTGCTAAAAAAATGGTGGGAAGTCAGTTAAAGAATGAACAGTTTTGGCTAGTCAACTTGAAATTTTCTTTTGTTGGGAAATTGCCCGAACATACACATGACAAAGTTCAGCAGAAGTTTCTAAGGATCTTTCTTAAAATGGTTAACACCAGAAAACACTATGTCAAGGGGATATATTTCTGTCTAAATTTACTAGGTACATTCGTGAAGAAAGCGTACGCCACAACATCTTAAACAACAACACTCTCAATAAATATAATATATACATAGGTATAACATGCCTTTCACAAGACATCAATATGTCTGTTCCGGATTTCATTATACATACTACATACCCCTTCCGTTTTACAATCTTCTTTGCTGAAATGGCATCTTCACAGCTACAAAATATGAAAAAAGAAAAAAAAAACACATAAAAACAGAAAATAAATAAAGTATAAAATAAATTGAAAAAGTAAATGAATACGATGAAAATTAAAATGTAGATGAAACAAGCAAATAGAGTAACGCAAAAGAAATAAAATCTATCACCGACTATTAACTGAAATAAAATAAGACACTGGTGGCGATGGCAAATAAAACAAGTAAAACACCCTCGTAAACATAAAACAAGCGTCAAACACTTTTGAGTTGGTATTATGTCAAAGAATTGTATGTGAGATTTCAATAAAATCAATATTTGTGCTGTAAAACCTCGCTGTTACTGAGATCCCCTAAAAATTGTTCCATCTTACTTTCAGGTAGAGCATAAAAAATTAATTTTTCTGATTGCCTATAAATTTGATTTCAGTGAATATACGCATGGTACAAAAATATGCATCGATTTGTTTGAGGTACAGCCTGTGTTGCCCTTGAATTTTTTTCTGAATGTTTTTCTCAACGCGTGTTGATCAAGATTGTGACGATATGTTGCATAATTAAACAAAAAGAGAAAACCCATAACAGATCTGATAGTTACGGGAGTGCAAGTTTGTTGACAAAAATTTATTTGTATCAGTAGATTAGATTGAGATTATATTTTAAGGTCTTTCTGTCTTCATGAAAACTTAAACGAAAAAAGGCCTTTTTTCAAAACGCAAATAACAAACTAACACAGGACAGACATGTATGTTTAAAATTTAAGTCCTTAATGGATAGTGAAGATGCTGCTATGAAACCATACTCATTTACGAAATTTTTGAATGGAGAAGAGAGGGGAGTTTTGGAGGACTAGAATGACTGCACCTTTGTCTCATCTGCCAAATCCATACAGAGCATTCTCTCTAACCACAAATAGACCATTTGAAAGCAGAAGAGTATTTAGTGTTCATTGAGTAAGCATTTTGAGAGAAAACATAATCAATTAAACAATTAGGTGGCTGGTAACTATATGGTGAGTAAAACCATGCCTTTATAAAATCTGGTAAACCATTAAAAACCTTACGTGGCACATAGTTTGAGAATCACTGTAGAAGCTCTTCCTTCTCACAGCAAGACATTGCGAAATGCACCCTCTATGTGGCAGATGTGCCATTATTTTTAATTTCCTCTTTGCAGAATAAACCTCAAATCCGAAAATACAAGAACATGCAACATAAGTCCTCTTCAAACCTCAATAAGACAACAAAATGAAGACGCGGAGGTTGAAGTCAAAACATTTCACAAGAAAATCAACAGCAGTGATATGTGCACGGATATCCTTGCGATAGCTAACGGCACGTTTTCTCATTAGATGCCACAAATTCAAGGAAATATTCATGTTGTCCGTCGAGCACACTCACGTCCTCATGCCACACGTTCTGCCATTTTCGAGATGAATTATGTCAAAGTCCAACGTGATCGACATGCTTACCCGATTCAAAATCGGGATACATGTTCCATGTCATGTTTCAGCTTCATTTCACATGCCATTTCATCGCACATAAGACAATAGAACAGCATCTGTGCTATGCGCCCTAGTTGATTTGTAATTCATTTAAATGTAGATTCACATCGTCGCTCCTCCGCTCCGATCCGTGGGAAAGTTTTGCAATTCCACAACGTTACCATGTCAGAAAGTTTCCCTATTCATCAGCACCATAAATACGAGATACGAAAACAAACTGCGGACTTCTCTCAATCAAACGGCACGGATAACGAACGGGTAACGGGTAACGGGCAAATGAAGTCTGAGATGAGGGAGTGTCTGAGTTCTTTACTTACTTTTCATCCGGAGGTGGCGGCATATCGTTGCCCGATGGACTGCCAGGTGGGGTCTTCTCGTTCTCCATCATCGCCAATGGCGCCTCGGGCGGTGGCAGTGGACTCACTGAGTTCGTGTCCATCCTTAGTGTGAAAATTTTGATGGATTTCTTCAAAAACGGTTGCGAATTGAAAAGGGTTTCGCCCCCGGGTCGTCGCTGACTCCTTGGCTGCTAGGCTGATAGCTCTCTGAAAGTAAATAAAGCGAAGAGGGAACTCCATTAGTTGTGCCATTCAATTTGGACGAAGGTCTGTGGGAATGGAATAATTTTGAAAATCATCTCATTAGCACGTGTTCGTTGATGGAAATTTCAATGAGTTCTGCTGTGGTAGCGGGGGGGCTGGCAGGAAAAAGTAATTACCAGACTGACGGCGTCTCACAGGATGTCAAAGGATACGGATATGGAAAACTTTGCGTGGGTTCTGGGGCGGAGACATTTCTGTCATCTCACCGTGGTGACAGATAATTCAATTTTGAACTTGATACTCTCATCGGTGGATACAATTGTGCCCCGCCCGCAGTCGGTTACACCCACACTCAGTAGCGTATACCTACAGATGTAAGTGCGCACAGATGTTTCGGCAAAGATGTCAGTCGTCTGATGTGTGTGTGCGTAGAGCTTGTTATGGTAATCTTTGACATCAAGTCTAAAAGGGCAATCAATTAGATTTCGATTCTTCTTCGATGGGGCGTGAAGCTCGTATTCTGTGCAAATTGGGCACAGGGTGGTGAATTGGCTGGTTTTCAAGGGAAATGTCAACCAAATTGAAATGCTACTTTGAACAGGATGTTTAGCATTTAATGAACACATGGGTTTCAAATGTTTTGTTTCAAATTTCTTTATTCAGCGATGTGTGAAATTGCACAGGAGGGGATAGAAGGGCTGCTGAAAGTGGTTAGAACCCAATTTGCAAAGCTGGTCAAAAAGAGAAGAAAATGCAATAGGGAGAGGAAATGTTTATATTGTTTGAATTTATTTCAAAGAGAACTGGTTAGGCATACTTGAAAATATCACAACCCCACTCGTGAATACAACGAATCTGGAAATAACTGTAAATAAAAACTGAACAAGGAAACATGGACCTATCATCACGAGTATAGAAGTTCAATGCCGGTGAGAGGGAGAGAAGCTCTTTCCACACAGTTAATACTTTCTGAGTATTCTCAGCAATTCGAGAGAGTTTTAACTGTGAAAACCGATTAATCAATTCAACCGATATAGTAAAACGTTACCCTACATCTTCGTAAACTGTGTTAGACGCAAAGGTATCCTTAAATCTTGGAAGAACGATCTTTCAGTGAATGCACTGTTACGGTGTATAAAGAGACCAAAATGATAAAAATGCCACATAACTATAACTTTAACACACCTTTGAATCTTTGTGCACTTTTGCAGTTGCAGTTACTACATGCTGATGCATTCCTATGGCAAATACAATTTAACCAATGACTATCCGGATAAGGTGCAAACACTAGATTCTTACACAAATCAATCAAATTCAATAGTTCCTCAACGGACGCCACACGTTTCACTTTTTGCACTACAAACCTTTCGTCTAATAAAGGGTGATTTTTTTAAAGCTATAGGAAAGTTTTTCAAAAAGAAACACATTTGCATGAAATCTTTATTGAAATCGATAGTACGATCCATATAATTTAATGTTTGAAGATTATTTTATGCAAATGTTGACCTTGACTGCGCCTCAAATGGTCCATCCGCTTAGTCCAATTTTGGCATACTCTTTCCAACATTTCAGCCGGTATCTCACGAATAAATGGTTCAATGTTGTCTTCCAATGCGTCAATTGAAGCCGTATAGACATAAGCTTTTACATAGCCCCACAAAAATAGTCTAAAGGCGTTAAATCGCACGACATAAATAAAATGTTCATCGAACTCGCCTCTCAATAAGTCCATTGTTGCTCTTGCATGACATTTTGGGTAAAAAAAAGTTGGATATCATCTCACGGTAGCGCTACCATTCACAGTTACTTTACGATTCGCATCATCTTTGAAGAAGTACGGTCCAATGATGCCACCAGCCCATCAACCACACCAAACTGTGACTTTTTCTGGATGCATTGGTAGCTCTTGCAATGCTTCTGGCTGATATTCACTCAAAAATTTACAATTCTGCTTATTTACGTACCCATTGAGCCAAAAACGAGCTTCGTCGCTGAACACAATGATAATAAAATTTAGTAATTTGCAAGTGTTGTTCGTTTATAAGAAGATTCATGGTTAAAATATAGACCAAATTGAAGACGTTTGACAATGAAACTGAAGACGTATAGGCCAAACTGAAGATGTTTGACAGTGAAACAAAACACGAAACGTGCGTCAGCTGTTTAAACCAGTGTTGCACCCTTTATATCCGTCCGTCTAATATATACAGTTGTGTTCATCAAAATAGCAGTGCTTCTCAAAAAAGACAAATCATTTTCTATTAATTCAAATTGTCTTATTATTACACTTATACAAAAGTAAAGTACTTCAGTCTTAACAGGTATATCACAAAATAGACGTTGTTCATAACTTTTAACTATTTTTTTGTCGTAGTAATATTTCGCAGTTGTTCATAAAAATAGCAGTGTTTAGAATTATGCTGTGCCTAGAGAAAAGAAATCAATGAAACAATATGAAGTCATTATTATGTACAGCTTACCATTAGTACTTTGTAGCAAAACCTTTGTTTATTATCACTCCGCTGCATCTTCGTGGCATTGAGTCCACCAGGCTCCGAAATCTCTCAACTGGTATAGCTTCCCATGAGTCTTGTACTACATCCCACAATTCCTTGGCGTTTATTGGTTTGACCTCATGGATAGAGTTTTTAACATCGCCCCACAAGTTCTCAATGGGGTTTAGGTCAGGGGATTGTGCTGGCCACTCCATAACGGCTTCGAGCTGGTAGTTTAGCCTCTAGAAGACGTCTTCTAACCGCCACAGCACTCACCCGAAGTTGGAGTTCATCCCTTATCTCTCTGGAGCTTATTAAAGGGTTCTCCTTTGCTATGTTGATAATTTTTCGGTCAGTTCGCTTAGCCGTCACTCTTTTTGGACCGCGTGTTTCGGGCCTAACTTTCCAATTTTGCGCATTGCTGACCATTTTCGCTGACCATCCTATGATATCCTGGATTGAAGCATATGTTCTTCCCTCCGAACGCAATTTTTTGATCAAATTCCGCATATCTTCAGTACTGCACAGTGATCGACCCATATTTCTAACTTTAAAGTTAAAACCAAAAAAACACGGCTATTTTTATGAACAACTGCGAAATATTACTACGACCAAAAAAAATAGTTAAAAGTTATGAACAACGTCTATTTTGTGATATACCTATTAAGACTAAAGTACTTTACTTTTGTATACGTTTTTTGAAAAAAATAATAAGACAATTTGAATTAATGAAAAATGATTTGTCTTTTTTGAGGAGCACTGCTATTAATATGAACACAACTGTACGAGTATAACAAAGTCCGGCTGCTTACGTCAATAGCCTAATAGTACAAAATTCAGACTTCGGGCTTTTTTGGAAACTTTTGGAAACAACGACGGTCTTTCAGAATGTAGAGCTTCATTCGAACGCTCTATGACGGAATTATTGTGTACTGGAAGATTTGACAATATATGACGTATTTCGTATTCAAATCAAAATTAAAAAAAATATATACATATGTCTGTTAGAAGTGTGCGTTATCATCCATGTAATGTTTTCGTCCTTAATAGTCTGATTCAAACGTTGAATTTTTTTAAATGAAGAGACCTGTGCAAATTTTAGAAACCAAGGTAATAATTACACAAAAAAAAATTCACCTAATCACGTCAGAATTCTAGGAGACTCTTATCTGTTCAAATTAGCCCACTGTATTCAAAGTTGCTTATTTCACTTAAGCCCAAATCATTTGAAACCCAAACTAAGCTTTGACTTTTCGCATCACACATTCATATGTCTATTAAGAAACTCACATCGATAAAAAAAATGCAAAAGATCCACCAACTTCATTGCACTCTGCCTCGCCCTCAATCAAAACCGTTGACACGAAATGAAATTACATTCCATTCAGATTATACGAGTAATTATTGAATGATTTTAAAATAAATTTCCAATTAAAACTTGTTTACACGCATTTGCATTTCAAAATTAAAACGAATCCATGCGAATTTCTCGCAGCTGCGTTTATTCAGGCGAAAGCCCATCGAACTGCATCGTCCGCCCTCAACTTGATTGGAAGTGGTTCCGCCAAATGAACTTCCAGACCTCATATGGTAATTTAAATACACTCGTGTAAATCATACTTTGATTACGTTTCCCCACGGAAAAAATCCTTTTAAATCTACCACAAATCCGATGAATGCCGAAATCCTTGGCTTTTACTGAGTCGATTCTACCACAGCCTTGTGTCTGTTTTTCCCGTCTGTGTCGGAGCTTAATTCTCATTACCAAACAGCTTCCGCTTCTTCTCGCAAAGCTCCTGCTTCCTTGGCAATTATTATTAGCTTAACGAGTCCTTTAGGCAGTTTCCCTATTCGAACAAGTTGAAACGCCTCTTTTGTGTGATCTTCAGTTTCAATCAGACTTTCAAAAGCATATCCTCGAGGGTTTATGGCTTTTCCGGCACCCTGTGTTTTCCGCATCGTTTGCTTTCACTAACATAAAGTTGATTCTCATGCGTGTTATGAAAAGGGACGGCAATGACCTTTAAGTATCATTCGTACACGAGCACGTCTCCTCGTATTGAAGTAGCCCCACCCCCTCTGGGTTACGGTTGAGTTATCCTTATGCTTTTCCTTTATTTTATTTTTATTTTGTTTTCCCTTTTTCACATATTTTGTTTTTTTATTTGTTACCCTTTCCTTGCTTGTGCGCCACACCGAAGCGACGGCTGCTGTGGTGAGCGGGCGGTGGGCCTGGCCAATCTGAAAAGTGTTCGTTTTAAGTGCTCGATAACGTTTGAAATGCTTGCTCCAGAGGATGTCGACGGATTGAGGGCGGGTGAATCGGATAGATTTAAATGATTTCTGTTTCTTTTTCGGCTCAGCTGTGACCTCTTAAAATTTATCACCAATCGAAAAATCTCCGATAATGGAGACAAATAAGTCGGTTTATAATAAAAATTGCACGTCCGTACACATGTTTTTTCATTTTATTTGTTTCTTTCATTGGGGGCTGGTCAACTCGAGTCGGGTTTATAGCGTCATCTTCTAATAACTTTTTGTTAGAGTCAACAATTTTTCTTTGGAGTTGTGGACAGCACATGAAGAATAATAATTGTTTATCAAATAACTTTTTGAATTTGGTTCTGCTCATATGTAGGCTCTTCTCCTCCTTCTTCTCACAATAGAACCCCACAAAAAAGGAGTATTTTCTTATAAGGCGAAACTCAATTTATATAATTTTCCGAATGGTTAAGCTCAAAATTTCTTACATACGTGATAGGAACTACTGGCAATTATCCTATCAAGCAAGAGCCATATACCAACTGCCTACTTGTCAGTCATTAATTTGCAAATTATATTACATGCCGTCATTTCCCAAAATCTAAAAAAAGTCAATAACTGCTCTGAGGTATGGTTACCTGCACTAAAACTACAACAGAAATAACTCAACAACCCTATTCTTAAGTAGAGTTGAGCGAGCATAGTGACGACGTTGACGAGCAATCAAAGAAGTAGTTAGGGCTGACCATGAACTCATCGTGAACTTAGTGATCAATGCTCGCAACAAACTCACTGCTTGGACAAGACCCAAACATTAGGGAAGAGGAGAAAAGCACTGTGTGGAGGAACCCTCACCCTGACTTTAACGTTCAGAGCTCGCAAAAAAAATAACTGGTTGCAGGAAAACTCACTGCGAACACTGCGACTACGCTTACTGATTAAAGGACAAAGACCGTGAACTGTACGGTTAAAACGCGCAACAAAATCATCGTGAAACGCTTAGCCTGACGTCGCAACCGTGACAAAAAAATAGAACGAAGTTACTTCAATCACAAGCAAATTTGAATCGCCTATTAGAATTGGTGTAAAAAGAACGACCTCGGATACTACACGAATCACTGCGAACAATCCATTATGAAACGAGCATTGCAAAAATCTAGGCGTTTCCATGTATCACAGTGATTGCAAAAATAAGATAACGGTTAGACTGGCAGGCGTAAAATCACGATCAAAAGTCTGTCACTAGTCTCCAGCATAATACGCTATGACATCAATAGAATATTTTGTTGTCTTTTATTTTTGTCAAGATCATGAAACGCATGGTATCAGCTTGAAGTCAATAACTTAACAAAAAAAACTTTTCTAAAAACCTTAGTCAATTTGAAGGTAACGTTTTTGTTAACAAGTTGTTGGTCTTCAATTTCTGGTTACTCTATATACTTTTGGGTCTAATCGAATTTTGTGTCTACCGCCATTCACAACAACTAACATTATGTATTGTCCAGTTATTATAGATCAAGCCGATCTTGTGGCCCAGTGGCGTTAAAACAAACTTAAATATTATTAAAAAAGTAACTTAAGTATCGATCACATTTATCGGCTGCTTACAAAGCCTCCTTATGTAAAAGTGACGCTTTAAATGCTTTAAAAACAAATGTCTCTTGACCCCGTCTCATTCTAAGCACTTCATATAGGTCATTACTTGCAATCATAACATGAAATAAATGCACTTTAAGTGTTACAGTAACACACTATTTAATTTTGAATATAAACCAACGAATTTTAAGTATGAATGTTTTGATTTGAAAATGTAATAGTGTAATGAAATGTAGTAGACGCCTCAAAGACTAAATATTTCTGTAATAGTAATTTAAATGGACTAGGTGGAAAGCAAATTCACCAACTCACAGACATTACATAAACGTCTTTAGCAGTCACGATCATTGTCAGCTGTTTCCAATTGGAACGCCGTGACGTAGTTGGGAAAGTACTTACACGCTTAGGTTTGATTTCTTAAACTGTTCTCATTACTTCGCCAAATGACGCCAACTTTTTTGCGTAACTGACGCGAACAACACACGTATGTTCGTTGCTCAAAGTCCTAGTTCTTTGTGGGCTGTAGTGCCACATAATTTATTTATTTTATTTTATTCAAAAGCTCCAATTGGACACAATAAGTTACAAGAAGACTTCCTCTTCTTGCGTGCCTCTATGGCGGAGGTGCAATGTCTTGAGAAGCCTTTTCGTGCCATCTTTTCTAAGCGTTGCCTGAATGGTCGAGTGGTGAGAAAAAAGCGATGAATTAAATTCTGAAGACTTGAGAAATAGGTGTGGATATACATACATATTTACCCTATAGGTAACGACGGACAGTGGTAAAAGGCGAAAAACGTCCCTACCGAGTTCGAACACTCTTCTTCTTTACTTATTTGTTTTTAAGTTTTTTTTTAAATTAGGATTTAAATGGTTTTAAACATTTTTGGTTTCATATATTGTTTTAAATAAATACTATCTTCTGAACTTGTAAATATAAATATTTAACGTGTGGCATTAACTTTTGGAGTAACCCTTTTAATTAGCTGATGGTTATAGTTGTATAGCAATTCTTGATATTGATATAGGCTATTTGAAAATATTAATCTCAAATCAGAGCTCGACGGGAAATTCTTGTAAGTTTAGCCAATGTTACAAGGTAAAGTATATCTTCTTTTCTCGTTACTGTAATTTTCGTTCTATCTCTCCCTCGCTGTGTGACATTTTATATCGTTTTGTTCAATAATATCTTTCCATCTAGATGGTAACTTCATAATACCCCCCTCGTAGAAGCCCCCCTGACAAGCCTTTTTTTGAGTTCAACTTCACACCATCAAGGGCGTTCGCCATGGACAGGAACAGGAGGTAATCACTAACTTCTGACGAGTCATCAACGAAATGTGTGGTCTGGTGGAACACTGTCCTGGTGGAACACTACACCCTTCCTGTTGGCCAATTCTGGACGCTTCTGGTCGATCGCCTGCTTCAAGCGGTCCAGTTGTTCGCAGTAGATGGTAGAATTAAGCGTCTGGCCATATGGGAGCAGCTCGAAATCTTTCTCATCCTCTTTCAATTTGTGATAATAACTTGTAAAACATAAACGTAACAATTTCATGGTGAATTGCACACACCACTCACCGCACACCACTAGATCACAATTCAATGTCTAATTCTGAAACACTTCTTAAACTGAAAATAATTCAAATTCATTTAGGAATAACAAAGGAAAGATAAGAGCTATTAGTGCAATTTCCATCAGACCTCAAATTAACATCCGCAGTGAAACTTTCAGGATATTGACAGGAAAAAAAACTAAATGCGCATAGTTTTCAGAGATAAATTTTCGAAAGATCATGGCATATTGAAACCTTAAACAACCAGCAACTTACCCTCTGTGAAACTGAATTACTCGGCAAACACTCGGATTTTGTTAAATATTTACGTAGAAAACGTTCGGCTCTATCTAATCGCAGCCATAGCCATAATTTTTGCGTTTAAGTTTCGTTGATGCAAGGGGAAGATAGGCGGAAAAGTTTTCTCTCAAACAGGAAAACTTTTCACAGAAGACAGCGACAGATCTGGAGTATCACTCGGATAAGAACTCCAACACGAATACGAGTACAGAGTTATGCCCTCGAGCAGAAATCCGTCTTCTTCCTTTTTAACTTTCACATTTTTTTCTTATTGTTTTTTTTTGCTCTTCCTCCGCTCTCTGTTCTGCATGCGGTTGGTTGTCGTTTGCCCTTGTATATATCTTTTCCTTCTTTTAAATTTATTGGCAGAGTGAAAATGATGGCCGGCATCCGAAAAATATTTTCTCAAAGCAACTGCTGCTACGAGAGGAAAATTGAATCTTTATCGTACAGGTCATTGGCATTTCATTCTGTGTTTGGCACTGATATCTGTGCTTTTGTTTTTTAAGTGACACACAACGTAGTGGTCGGAACGAAATCGAACAGCATCCGTTCTTAGCCACAACTGGAAACCGAAAGAGTTTGTCTGCTTCAATCTTTGGAATGCAATTTTGGGAAGTTTATCTGATTTGATGGTGGATGGGAGGATGACAATTTAGGTGTCCCTTCGATTGGGAAAGAGAAAATTAAATTTCTTCACCCGGACGTGGCGGGATGCAATGGAAGTTGATTTAAATTTCCACATAGAGTAGATTGAACGTCGGTGCTCCTTGTATTTCGAAGTGTACGTTTATTATCAAATTGAAATGTTTGTTTTGACAAAGAGCAATTTAAGTAACCGATTTAAGTGAAAGGAAAATTTAATGAATGTGAAATTGATGTACTGAATATCGGAAAATTACTGTTAACAAAGTTTCGAACAGATGCAACAAATAAATCAAGTTGAGGGATTCGTGTGTACTACTGTTCTCCTACGAGTAGAGTGACGCCTACAATTTTTTTCCGACTCCGAATGGCGAGAAGCTTTTCATAGATAATCTCAAACACTTTGAGTGTTTTTAGAAACCAAAAAAGGTGATACCGAGACGGAAATCGAAACTAGCACCTTGGCTTGTGAAATAAATAAGTAAATAATTGTATTTCCTTACAAAAAGCTGGTTTTCGCAAAAAATATGGAAAAGACAAAAATATCCTTGCCATATTTGTAGAAAGTTCGAACCTTAACTCCATGTGCTAAGTACAACTTTAATATACAGTTGGAGTAAAACTCATATGTATTTCGGTCAAAAGGTGGTGAACAAACGATAAATTTAGTGGAAGTGCACACTGGAGAGAACTTTTCCCAGCTTCAGATAATTTCCGGTTCTCCCCTGTGGAGTCAATTTACACTTATAAAGCGAAACACATGTAAGAACTTCCTTATTGAAACTTTGCCAGACCAAGCGAGGAACTTTCTATGTTGACACTGTAGTGTTAAAAATACATCCATTTGCCTTACTCCTCCATGGAGATTGCAGGCCGAAAAACTACTCTTCCTACAACAAGTTTGATACAACTGCAGCTCTGTACCTCATCATTTTCTCACACAATCATTCAAACAAATTGACTAACGTCTTCTCAGCAGGTGCGCCTTAATTAATCACGCAAATCCACTTCAGAGATGCTACTCATCACGCACGGCAGCGAAATCTGGATCACGTTAAACAGACTAAGACCACTGTAATTTGTGTGCACTTTTTCTTTCTTCCTCGCCGACACGCTGGACCATTGAATCCCATGTGAAGAAACTGCTGTGGAAAACAAGTCACAGATGGCTTCTCAGGTTCATCAAATTGACACTCTGGCGATGATGAGGTGATGAGATCGTGTCATAAGTGCTCAGGGGATTGCGAATTGATTGGCAACAGCTGAGGACAGAAGTGTGCCCTGAGTTATTTCAAAATGGATCGATATTGCTTTAATAACTGTCCAGCCAGGCATTTCCTCAGCGAATCCATCACGCTCTGCCCGGCAATGAGCGATAAGAGTATGAAGAATAAAAAGCCATCCCCGTACTCAGTATCCGGAAGATGACGACGACATGCGGATGTTTACAATGCGTACAAAAGACTTACTGCATTCAGGCTGGCAGACCTAAATAGATTCAAACATCAGACGGCATTACAGAAAGCATTTCCGTTCCGCTGCAGACATCCCTCATTCCTGTGTCTCGCGAAATTTAATCCATCATCGTCGTCGTCGCCCGTTTTAAACTTTCAATTTCTATCCATCCATTCCCCCACGCGAGTGCACATCTCTTTCTGATGCATAGCGGAACAACGTAAGACTTATGTATACAACCTGACTCGCTTGCAATGGGACACCACAATGCCATCGCAAAGTCATTCTTCCAATTCGCATTCAATGAGAAACAACCGAAGCTAAACAGTCATCTTATAGGGGAGGGCCTCCGTCAGCCCCTACTGTCATAACGACTGATTGATTTTCGATCATCTGAAGTAGAAGTGTTCAGTCATGCGGGCCTGCTCGCTTGGGACATGTGTCGGCGTTCTGCAAACGCTTTCCTCTGCCCCTACCCTCCTGCCGGAGGCCATCTCCAAACATCGCAGAATCCCCAAAGCCGACTCCCTCCTCACTAATACTGACAATCATATACTCACACTCACCCAATCGGATGAAGACACAGCCTGGAGTGTTTCTGGGTATCTAACAAGTTATTGACCTGCAGGCTGAGTGGAGCGAGGAGCCCTTCGCCCTCGATTCCATCTGGAATCTTCATTGTATGGCCAAATCTGCATCTGTGTGCGCCTTCAATAGATATAAATTCTCGACTGACAAATAGGCGCACATATGGTAATAGGAAAAGCAGCACAGCGTAGCAGAACGAGGCAGATCCAAAAACAAGAGAATGAAAAAAAAAGCGACACAAGATGTGAAGTTTAATTTGCCGACTCTTCGCTTGTGGCTGCTGCCTGTCTGCCACTTGGCAAGGATTCAATTTTTTATAATTATTTGCCATTGCACTACGGAAGAGTTTGAGGCGGGAGCTGGTGCTGCTTGTGTCGGCTGATATCTTCCGCGTACAGGGATGGCAATGTATTTACAGCCGCGAAAAATTAATTAAAAGATATTGCACTTGGATGTCGCACTCTTGAATTGGGATTTTATAGATTTAACCCACGGCAACGAATGTGAGTATTGCAACCGGGTGCAAGTGAGTCGCAAGTTCTGTCAACAAATCTGTTCTCATTTGCTTATCTAATGGATATGTGAAGTGGTTGCTTAGTTCAAAATTGTCATTTACCGTTCAAATCAATTTACAGTTCTTTAGGTTTAATGGAAAGCTACGAGATGGACGGAGAGCGCTTGAGCTAAGTGATACTTCGAAAATTCAATATGAATTTTAATCTTCGTTTTCAATTGAGTAGAACATTAAGTTTTGAAATTTTTATAATTCCCCTAGGCAGTTTAGTTGAAAAATTATTTCTCAGGCGTTTTACAAATTATTTCAATTTTCGAAAAATACCAAAACGATTGATGATCTTGACATATCGAACACATACTGTGGTTGTCTCTATCTGCTCTCAAAATTTTGTAGGAGCGACAATTATATTTTCCGTTTGAGATTACAAATCTAAAATCCTGAAACCTATACTACGGAAAGTCCGACATTCAAAAAAAATAATGTTGGTACATATTTTTAATTCTGCAATCATCAGACTTCACTATCAGGCGCAAGTGTATGTACAGACAGATATGTAACACAATCCAACACCCGCCTTTACAAGCGGACATCTTACTTAATTCGCTTGCTATATGCAGGCTAGGCAAGGACAGTTTAAGATTTATCTTGCTGTCTTTTTAAACGCCAAAGATGGCTAGGACATGTAGGTCCCAGCCCAAAGGTTGGAAACCAGTGAGACAACGTAATAGAGGACTTCCAAGGACCCGATGGCGCACACAAGTGGAGAAGTACCACAACCAACTGGGCGTGCGAAATTGGAGGCAGTTGGCTACAGATAGTCCCACTCCAAGAGGCTTGTTGGTTGAGGTCAAAAACAAGTCTGTACTGTTGGCCCATGTTGCGTAGAAGAAAGAGGCTGTCTTATGCCTCAGACAAATGATCATTAATCAACCCTACACTACTTCAGTTTTTATTTGAATTCACACAATTTGCTGCCTAAATTTTGAAATTTTAGTCTTTTTCACATTTTACCCACCCTACCCTACAGCGAATAAAATAATTTCCTAAACTGTTTCTATATCCATTCACAAAAGCTCAAACAACGTTAAACTGGGCAAAACACGAAAAGAACTCTACAAACACCGTGCCTACACGTTTCAAAATTTGCTACATTGTATACCACTATACAAAGGACTGAAGTGACACACAAAAGCTAAAATGATATTCCAAGTCCCCTCACTTAAAAACCGATCCATTCCCAAATGATGCAGCACACTCACATTCAGAAAAAGGTACAAACAAACAAAAGAGAAATGCGTAAAAGAAAATCGCAAGCACCCTTTTTTTGATGGCACTTCGGATAAGTTAATAGTAGAGGCACTCAACAGGGAACAGCTTTTATGCTCGAGATAAAGGATTCATCGTTGTTAAATAGAAATAATAGCATTTATAGAGAGGGTTCATTGCTTTTCTTAAGTTCATAAAAACACTTTCGCTTAGCACTAGTCGCAAGGCCCTCTCCGGAGACAGGATTTGCTTGTTTCATCTGCATATACGAATGAAAGCAAATACCCAATAAATACATAGATAAGAAGATTGACCTAAACTCACCCTCAGCAAATTCCAATTGGACTTGTGTACGTCGCTTTCGAGGACTGCACAAGCACAAATTTCCCTGGTGTGCTTTCATAGGAATCCTTGGAATCTTTGGACAAAGTGATGAGACTCTTTCTATATGTATGTATGTCGGAACAGAAAAATGCCATATTTTCATTTAACAAGGCAGAAAGGCAGAAAGTGTGGAAATGAAATCAATATCCTCAACTTCTTTTACGTTAAAGCGATTTCATTTTTTGTGAGAAAGGAACTCAGTAGTCTTAAATTGCAAAAAATATAACAAAGAAGAACAGTCCGTGTTAAGATTTTGACATTTTGTGATCCAGAGAGTAAATAGTATTCAGATTGAACCAAGCAGATGTTTAACTTGAATAAGTCAGATCAACTTCCTTTACAGCCTTATGCCACGGTGTCTCTTTTTTCCTATACCCTCTCTTTTGACTTTCTGACAACACTCATAGAGTACTTATTGTCAATGAAAAAGGGTCTCAAAACCCTCCGTTCGGAGTCGGCAAAAACCAGTAGGTCCTCTCTACTCATGAAAAATCAATAGGACGCACAGCTCGAGCAGTTGTTGAAGAAGCTAATCCCTAGGCCCTTATGGGCCACGTACCAACTGAAGTCATACATGAGGGACAATTAGTTTTCAGCTACTTTGAGCCAGATGATAGTTCCCCTCCCCTTTGGCTTTATTCAGTCAGTTAAAGGATACTGCATTAGATCAATAAACGCGGTGCCATAACCACACGCCATAAAATTGTAGAACACATAAAAGGACCAGACTGCGCTAAACAGTGAGAGAATTATTTCCAAAAAAACATCTATGCACTATGCCTTTTTAAAAAATGAAAGAATGCTTATCGCTTGAAAACTAGTCAACTGTCTCTGCTGTTATCATCCAATTCAAGGAGAGTTAAATTTCTATTACTTGCGGACTTTGGCTGCCCAGCAGACCTCTGTCTGTTTCTCGTAAAAAGCGTTGCTGAAACGTAGTAACCTTGAGTCTGTCTTCTTTGACAGTAGGTACTGGTCTTCTTTGCCCAAACGTCAAAGCTAGGCTCTCTTCCCTCCATCACTTTATCTCCATACCGGAGGCTTGGTCTGAGTGAAGAAATGCAAAGGCACTCATATTTGGAACATTGTTGTTCATTCGCCCGACTGTTCCAAGCCAATCATTCACATCCACACTTTGGAATAACTTGTAGAGTTCTTGGTTGTACCATAACATTCCTTGAGAAATTTACACTTTTCGCAGCACTTACATAGATGTTTTGTCAACGGCGTGTATGTAAATATGCTGTTAATTGTCTTCTTCGAAGCTGCTATTTTTGATGCAGACTAACAGTGTCAGTGTTACCTACGTTACTCAGAAGTTATTCCGAAAAGAGTGACGTTAGTGCCTGTAATAATACATCTCATCTCTGAGAAAATCCCATGCAGTTTGAAATGATTCCGAACCAAGTTACGTAGGACACCTCTTACTGCTTACCACTTTGTGATAAAATCGAATTAATTTCTTTCTCATTATGGTAAATGCTATAAAGTTCGAACTCTTAAAATCTGTGAAAAGTTGTGGTAGTCGTTGCTGAGCGAAAAAGGTGTATATATTCGTAGTAGCAGTATCAGTAGAAAATGTATGAACTATAAGCTGACAGCAATCACAATCAAAAATCTGCACGAACGAAAACGGTTTTTTCAAAACGCGAAATTTAAATGAATCGATTTTTGACCTTGTTCTGTCAGCAGTCCCAATCAACGACATAACTTCCAACCACTGAATAAAATACACCATCTACATACATACATATGTCGAAATCAATGTCCCGCTAATACAACCGCATTTCTTTTCTCATATTGAATTCGCACATCCTGCAAAATTAACGCAGATGTCAAAAATCATTGATTATTCATAAACACGAAAAGTGAAATTTCTTATATACTAATAAAATATGTGCAGAAGAGAGATTAAAGCGAACGAAGTTTACACGCCGGCCACATATCAACGTTTATGGAAAATGTAGTTTGGACAAGTTAGTCCTGCAAATCTTACTTTAAGACCAACTCGTAACGGTCGCGCAGTCGGACTTTGGCCGAACGACTAACGACTAACTTCTACTGAAAATGCCAAAGACCGAGCACAACCGCGTCGTTTTAATTTGAGTATTATGAAAAGGACTGGGCCGAAATCCCAGTTATGTTCCGGCAGCCACTGGGGCCCGCCTAGGCCTCAGAATGTCTCGCATGCATTCTGATGCCGCGGGACCTATCCTCTCGGTTTTAGCCAAAATCTGGGATTTGAAAATTTTCGGCACCACATGTGTCTCAAGCTTATGAAAACACACATAATTATGAATTTGAAATGTTGGCATCATCTAAGTTCAAACAAAAACATAATGATAATATTAACGCTGATTATTTCATACATGCATATGTATGTGGACACTATTATAGTGATAAAAGAAATTCGAATTTAAAAATACTTCCCTATAAAGTACAAAAATTAGCATTTGTTATATTCTTAAAAATGCAGGTATGTATAATTATATAAAAATATCCTTTTTTTCTTTGAACACTTAAAAATCACTTAACTCTGATTGTAATAAAATTGACAACCTCCAAGATTAGGTGTAACATATGTGAAAAGATTTTTAAAAAAACTAACATCTGACATAACATTAAAAACAACATGGATTGGAACAATATAGTCTATCTATCTTCTCTGTAAAAAAAAAATCTTTGAAACTGCCGCCCCTAAATCTCGATCAATTCCGACTCTAAGCAGATGCCATTAAAAAAACAGAAAATGTCCATTTTAAAGACACTTCATTAAAATTAAACACAAAAGTTCTGAATTAAATGCAACAGCAGATGTCACTCTGGCAATCTCTCAAATCTCCGGAATTTCGAAAAAGATGACTTCCACCCGATACAGCATAAAAGCGATTACCCTAAATTGTGTTGAATGCAATTATGTGCTCCCCTTCGCAACAAAAGATTGTCTGCGAGCAATTTGAATATCTTAACTTAATTACCGAGGGTATTCTCAAACCTCCCTCGCGCTCTTCTTGAAGCCAATTCTTTTCGATCACGAAATCTCTCATCTTCCCACAGCACACTCCTCTAGAATTAAGATGTCATAATCCGACAACACTTCCCACACTCTGGATAGAGAGAGAGAAGATAAAAATGAAATAAATAAATTAGTTCATAAAATTGCATCCCATCCGCCTGACAGCATTACCCACCGCCAATGCCGCCGCGGCTGCCGCAACAGCAGCCGCCGCCAGCCAGTATTATTCAATGATCTCCTCCCCCACGCTTCGCACCCCTCAGGCGGCACCAGTCGAAAGTCGCACTTCAGAATCTAGCCCGGATATAGCGCTGTACTCGGTGCGCGCATTCATATTTCATTCATGGATTGTATTACACCAGAGACTTCGAACCGCCATCCAGCCAGACACACACTCGTGCACACGGAGTGTGATTTCAATTGAATCCACAAAACGAAACTCAAAAGCGCATTTGACAAGCGTATGATAAAATCACTGAATGGTGATTTTTGTTTTCATTTTTTATGAAAGGAGTCCAACGGCCCCGTGCAGGCATGCAGACACGCCATTTGTGTAACCTGCATCATGGGACGGGGCAGGTCCACCGCAGGAGCATGTCAGCGAGTGGCCGACGCTTAATCAAATCCCACACCAGTTTTCGTAATTATAAAATTATACACATTTTTCACAGCAGCGGGGAGCACACTGTGTGGGGACAACGGAAGTCAGTCTCGGTTCCTCAGAACCTAAGGGTGCTAACAGATTAATAGAGCGCACCGGCCACGTATTTTTAGAATCGCATGTGTGTGGGTGGCGCATGAAAAGTCCTTTTGCTCCGTGACTGTGTGCGCCACCCTATGAGTAAATTTGAATGGAAAAAACAACAACGTGGGGGAAAAAAGTCAACAGAATGCCCAGTGATGGGCAATTAATTTCCTTCTGCTTGGCGGTGGTGTTCAGGCGATAAACGAGACACCCTGCGCGCCAGTACGGTCACGTCATACCTGAACGGGGTGATTTGCTGTTGCTGCGCTCCTCGCACTGTGTGGACGTGTGTTTTATAACACGAATGGTATGCCTATGGGTACGCCTTTGTCATTCCCAAAATTTAATATATGTTGCATGCACTAAAATCAACGCATTAGTGGAATTAATGCGTGCCGACTATGCGTCCGTACAACTCGTATAATACGCAAATGTTTCGAGGTGCATGTACATTATGTGTGGTTGCAAATTGTTTCAGATACCGAATGCGCAGACATTACGACGCCTGGTGCCGTGGTAATTGTGATAAATCTATAATGCCCGACGCTTTGACATGATGCCTTAACCTGTCATCCCCATGAGATATTTCCAACTAAGAAGGCTGCCTCTGAGTGGAGGCATATTTTATTGCGATAGTTTGATGTTTGCTTTGCGAAGTTTCACCCCAGCAAAGTTACAAACTGAAGAGCAGAAAAAGTTTCGGAAATGTGTTTGCCAGAAGCCATTGCGAAGTGTTGCTAAGGGCTTTGTCAATATTTTATCAAACTCATTACGGTTTGACTGCAAGTTTATGGGAGTAATGAAAAAAAACCGTCCCTGGCTGTGTTTTGAGATCTACTTGTTTTTGGAGGGGAGGCGCAAAGGAAAACGGTAACAATATTTTTCATCATCTCTGTATGGCTTTTGATTGCTTGTGAATTTCTAAATTTGTGAGTGAGCGAGATAGGCAGAGAATTTTGTCATATTAGCCATAGCCATTGGCAACCGATAGATGGAGTTTTTTTTCCTTTTAGGAGTTTGGTTTTTACATGAATGTTTTATAAAGGCGAGGGGTATGAATAATATACACACATTTCTTTAAGTAATATAGCTTTATTAAGAAATCGTAAAAATAACATTTAACATTCACCTCACGTGGCTTACAGCATTCACAGGGAAATCGTGCATCTATGAATGGCTACATCTTTCGGGGTTAATTCAACCAAAATAAATACCATCGATATTCACCATGAAGTCATTCCATATTTTATTCGACGTGTTACCCAATTATGGTTCAGCGCCTGAATGCTACATAGCAGGTCTCTTCCTCTGTTATGAAATTCGCTGAACTGAACTCCATTATTTCGCCGACGACGTTATAAGATGATTTCTGAACACTTCTATAAGTTCATGGTAAGGGTCTATCAAAGCGAGTTTCCTCGTCATTTGAATTTTCACCGTTCTCGAAACGAGAGCACATTTTTTTCAAAAGCATCGCTTTTAAGACCGATTTGAACATTTCAAGAGTTTTTGTGACAGTTTCTCTGTTGGCTGTGACTAGAAAGTGGCCGGAGTCGCTGTTTACGAAAATCAGCCATTACAAAAAAGAATCTGTTTGACAAAACACTAAAAAGGTCACACAAACCAAAGGAATTTCTCCTTATCAACTGCACCTCTGTTGGGGCATAGATGAGATTTTTAAATAAGCTCTCCACAATCTCTCTCCACAAACATCTTATTTGAGTAATTTTTCGGTCTAAAAGACGTTACCTGACGCAAAAACAATTGCTTTAAAAAAAAAACAATTAAACCTTTCTTTCTACTTCCCTGACTGCTTGGGTGTGTTTTTTGTAACTGAATGACAATTTTGACTGATCCAGTGTCAATCACAAATCACCTAAAGACTAAGAAACCAAAGACCAACCACGCACGATGAAAAATCAGGAAAACGTATGTACTCGTAATAGGTTCTGAAAACAACATTGAGACGCGTGTTTCCTTCCACCTTTATTTTTTTTTTCTTAAAAAATCGATAAGATGACGTCAAGCGAAAGACTCCCCGAAATTATCCAATTTGCGCGAAGATCAAAGACGTAAGGATAAAATAATTTTTGAAATATACATTTTATTAGCGCCGGGCTACAGGAGATTGTTTTTTATTTTTTTAAAGACATAATAAGAAGCAGTCGCAAGACTTAAATAATCAAAAAAAAATCCTCTTCTTTGCGTTTCTCAAAAATTTCATTTCATTTTTGTATTTTTTGTTTTCTTTCTGATTTTCCGTTAACACATCACATTTTGTGAGGCGTAGAATTGCCATCGGGCTATCGTACCCCTCCAAAAGCATGAAATTTAAGGCGACCATAAAACACGGATGAGGCAGTTTAATGTTTTGGGGTTGATTTACTTGGTGGTATGGCGGTCCATTAATGTAAAAAAAAACACAAAATTGTAGGCTTTACGTAAAAAAAGTACTGCCTGAATATTTTGCATATCAATTTGCTCGCTTTTGCGGAGGCAAGTGCTTATCCAAAGCAGGGAACCTTTTTATTCCAGCAAGAGGGGGATTAGGATGTGCCCCCGCTTTATCTTTGCCGCAAACGCTACTGTCTTCAGCATAATCTGTTCATCCAATTTTATATAATCGCAAATAACGATGTAGCACACTGAAATTCACGTCATAATTTGTGCATCTCAATCGGAGATTCAATTATCCCCAAATGATATAACGCATCATTCAAGCGAACGTGGTGAAAGTCAACCGATGCATTGAGCCACAGGCGGCTAGAGGTTTCTTCGGACATGTGTTAGTCGCAAATTTTATGCAATATTTTGCATGTCATCGCCACTCTGACATAACTAGAGTAGCAGCAAAACAGAAATTTGACACGAGGCAAGTGTATGGAAGCGCTGAACTTTAAGTCTGCTTTTTATGACGCGAATAAATTAAAAGTGTATGACGTGAATGGCGATTTTTAAATGTGATCGATATGATGCCTAAAGGTTATACGGCACGAAAGACGCAATTATCATAGTTCCTACGCTCCGGACCGCTATTCTCTTATGGCAATGAAACGACGAAACCATGACTGACAGCCGAACATCTGGACTGAGTTTTCATTCTCAAGTTCAGTCCACAAATTATTTGGCTGAAATAGCACAAGCTTGTCTGTTCACCCCATCTAACAAACACTTCGGCCAGAGAGCATATATCTTCTGTGAAATCAGTTGAATCAGTTACCATTTCCAGTCCCACATACCAAAGAGGAGTGTCTTCATCTTGTGTGTATAAACGTAACACCGCCTTCAAATCCCGGAAATCGAACTCAAATATATGTTCATTTGCACTTAAGCTGAGATGTCGCATTAAAATATTGATCATCACACAGACCAACAACACAGATTAACATACAAGCCTTAAGGCCATCACCTGCATCAGCGCCCCAGTCAACAACATGCCAACGCGCCACACATTCTATTTTGTGCGAAAAAAAAACTGATTATTCACCTCATTAAATAGCGCATCTTAATCAAATGAAGACAGTCTACCATGTCCCACGACTAAGTTAAGTCCCGGTAAATGTCGTTGCAAGTTTTCTGCTACCGCTGATGATTTCGCCCAAAGCATGCGTTAATCTGTGTATTCTGACACATTTCCAGAGCACACCCTACACCACAGAGCAAGTTACGCAATCTTTATTTGCATTTGGCTTAAGGACAAATTAATGAGAAATTAATATGAAAAACTCCTATGTTAATGAGCTGTGTTGTTTCGCATCGGAGATTTGATCAACAGATTAATTCATTGAAAACGAATTTCGGGCAAATTATCGCAATTAAATGAAATCCACGAGTTTGAGGTGCGAATGAGATTGTCACATTTGTTGGAACTGGCAGATACGGTGTTCAATCGCTGGACGTAGAGCTATAAAATTATTTCCTTCGGAACATTTCGATTTCGATCGTTGTTTACATAACACGCACTAAACTGATGAAGGTGTCCAATGTTGTGACACTGACCTATATTTAAGAGAACGTGATTGGTGCATAAAATGAGCTGCCCTTTCAGAATGGATAAATTTTCATCTTTTAAGTTTTTTATATTTCGGTTGTCTTTGACAGAAACATGAGAAGTAAAAATAAAGGAGACTGTAATTTTCAATGCGCTTATTTGAGATTTTATTTTTAAAAGTCACTTATATTGTATATTACGCTAAGTTTGCGTATGTAGAACGAACAAAATCTCCAGGATCCTTGGGAATGATATGTATTTTGAAAAACACTACAATTTGATGTTACATTTCTAATCGACAGTCAGGTAGTCACATTATATCTTTAGACATCAAATATGCTTGCAATCCACCACGAAGATCAGGCTCTTGTCGCACAACAATCGATAACTCTGTGCTGGACATAGCAACTTTGCCAGTCTATTAACGTGTAAAAAAGAAAGCTTATATCAACTCGGAATACAATAGACTAGGAATCGAAAATCAGAAGTAAATTGGGTACCACTACACCCTGCAAGGAACCAAGGCCTACATTCTTCAGTAACAACTTGCGTTGTGTGTGCGATTATTCTCTTATAAATGGTGGGGACCAACAGATTAAATTGGACTCTGAACGGCACAATTCGAGAAGTTTCTTCCTAGACAAGATGTACACCCTGAATTTTGTAAAGAAGGAGTTCATTCCAAAGAAGGAATTTCCCACAAATTAGACGACGAACTCACCCACAACGTTACGGGACTACTTTGTAACAGACTCTCTCTTTCGATTTTGATACTAACACCGTACCTCAAAAAAAAAACCTAATTAACTTAAATGTTCCTAAGGGTAATGTTTGCGTGACTAGCTTCTGTGCTACAAATGTTTAAGCAACAGAGTTAGGAATCCTAGTTCGCTTTGTTCTGCATTTGCATTCTTACAATACAAATTATATATACTGTATTCGGGGCCGCCATTCCAGTTTTGATACTAAAAATGGGTTTTAAGCTTCTGTACAAAAGTTTTCAGCATTCACTGCAATGTTTAATTAAAAAACTTGTTTTTTTAATTGTCTTTGTTATATTGTCTTTAACATCTGGTAGTTTCTACATATATAAATCGAGGACTTTCACTGGATGGTCTTAGAGGCAAGGTGATACTTTGATTGAAAGAAATTTCGAAAATATGTCTTCGCACTTAATTAATACGGTTTTTAATTTTGTTTCTGATTTTATTTAATTTTGTTTTTATTTTTGAAAACTAGAAGAGCATGGCAAATGCGCCTCTTTCTTTCAACACAAAAGAAGAAGTTATCAGCTTAAGACTTTGTTTGGCGTTTCATTTAACAACTTTACAGATTTGTACATTTTGAACCATTTGCTAAGCCTACTGAGTTTAAATTCCAATTTTTCGAAACAGGACACTCATAATGCAATATTCAACTGAATTGTTATCGTAAGGTGTCGAGCTCACAATTGTAATTGATCAAAGAAAAACTTTGACATTTTCTTTTAAAGAAATGTTAAATGTAGAATCAGCATACATAATAGAGCTCTCACTGGCACTTCAATTTCGGCGTCAGACAATTAAAATGCCATTACCAAAGTCCCTCCATGCAGATGTGTCCCTAATCGTAATTGTATTGAATTTAAAGAGGAAACTTTTATTCATCACAGTATACAGTAACTTCTGTTATAGACTTAAGGAAACAAGCGTCTTTTCCGTTGAACATTTTTGACAAATTGTTGTTTTTGTAACATCTGGGAGTATATGGAAGCCATTTCGATTAGATAAGAAGCATCTTTCCTTCTCCTGTCCTTCTCCTTTACGATGACTTAGAGCAATTTTTCAGAAAGTTTGTTGATTTTTTGATGTTTTTTTTTAAATACTAGCCTTTCACCACGATATGTATAAATATATATATTGCGTCGACCGACACGCCGAAGGTCTAGGTTCGATTTCCGGCTAAAAGCTCCTCGAATTTTTTCGCAACACTCAAAGAGTACTAATTTTCTTTAAAAAGCTTCTCAAATCTAGCCTTTCGCGACCTTTCTACTTGTGAGAGAACAATAGCACGTCCCTTGTGGACTATAGTGCCAATCAATGGTTATTATAACAATGTCAGTATTTGTACAGTACATGCCTGATTTAAATTAAAAAATTTGAAAAAAGCTTAAAATTGTCCTCTAACTAACAACAGTTTAAATCTGGTTGCAAATGATTTATTTCACTCGCGCACGTTGCGATGATTAATTAAATAAATACCACAAATTTATTTTAAATTACTTATTCAACATTTTGTTTTACAAATTTCTTCCGCCTACAGTGCCCGCAATTGTATCGCATCCGCTTGCGAATGAAATGTGTGTTTACTCGACTAATAAATGCATGACTTATTAGTTGCGCACGTTAAAGAAGAAAACCTACACGGAGCGGTAACTTAAATCTGCTGGCAATCACAACAATTAAGTCAGTGGACACTGTGTCATCTGCGAAGCTCATGTTTGGGTATATTTATATTCCATTTTTGTTTGTTTTGCGTTTGAATTTTTTGAGGGTCTTTCTGGAATTAATTAATTGAATTAAAGAGATTTGAGCTTAAACACATTTCTTTGAGTGCGATTTCTACTGTAGCACCATGCATAGGGGAGCAAACTTGAAAAAAGACACGTGGACCCATTTTTTCCATGAAGGGCAATTAATACGAATTAAATAAATTTATTAAATTTTGTGATAATTTCCTTTCAAAACATTTCGTTCACAGCCTTCTGCTTCTATTATCGTTAGCAAAACATGGTTTTTGCTATCCCACCTGTTAATTGTGCTAAAAAATAGTCATTATATTAATTTGCGACAATCTTGTATGCAGAAGGTTGTTAGTTTTTTTTCTTTTACAAATTTTGTGAATTGTCATGAACTTTTATCTAACAACAAAAAAAGCACAAAAATAATACGTCTTGAAGGAACCGCCAGGGACGTACAAATCTTAGCATAAATTTAACTTATTTGATGATTTAACATCATTCCTAAGAACAAGGTTCGGCTATAATTCGATTTCGAACTCGATTCGAACTCTACATATATAAAATAAAAGTGCTTTGTTGATATTACAATATATTGGTTGCACCAACTGAACTGTCTGATTTTTAATTCAGACCGCAGTTAAGAACTGTTGAGTGAACATCTGTACAAAAGTAAAGTGGTCCGTCGCAAGCAAATGAATTTTAATACCATGCTGTCGACGGTACGAATTCATGCTTCTTTCTTTCAAAAACTGTGACATAGTGGTAGCATCTGGTAGCAGCCTCTATCACAGAAGTGAACCATTCGCCCTGGGTTTTGTATGTTTTGTTTTTTTTTTCGGAAATCTAAAACTCGTAAACGAGCCTCGTGGGAAACCGAAAACAGTAGTGGGCGGCTCCATTTTACGAGAAACTGTGAATGCAGAACCAATCAAAGTAATGCAGGCAATTGGATACAAAATGACAACATTGACCTTGACTTACGACAAAAAGTGTATATAAGGATACTCTATTAATTAATTTAGACCCAAGATAGACAACGATACCGCACGTAACAGTGCAGGAGCTGCTATGTTGCAATTGGAAATGTACTGCGTCCGCAGTCTGGCGTCAGTTTGTAGGCAGAAGGTGTTCCGAAACCGAGCAGAGACCCCAGAAGTATTTGAAAACATTTAAGCTTCAAGAAATCAAGCATCTTATAAAAAACGATACAATGGATCTTCAACCGCTGTTTAAGCTGTTAACATTGTTAATGGTTTAATTTTTTTACTAAATAACATTTTATAAAAACTAATAATTACTCGAAAAATTCTTGATAAAAAAATCAGAAATTTTAATGAGGCTTTTTATACACTTCCCCGAGGAGAGCTCTGCGTTCGATTTATGGCCCACTTTCCGTTGATGAAGTCTAAAATAGGACGATTCAACGAATAACTGTACAGACTGTAAGGTGGGGCGCGTCTACTTTAGCGTCTACCAAAACAACTTATAAGATATTCAGATTATTTATAACGAAGTGAAGAGCCAAGTTGGTGGCACCTGTCAAGTTTGTTTAGCACAGATCCATCCAGGACTGCAGTTTCTATCGTCTATTAAAAGAATGTCAACTCACCACATTCCGAAAAACAGTAGCTCGAAACGACAACTTCATATGTTGTTTGACCATGTTATAGAACACCATTACTGAAGATATTTACATATATTGCATACGTACAAGGAGACCCAAAAATAATAATAATAATTGAGTGGCACTACAGCCAACAAGGGACCAAGGCCTAGCTTCTTCAACAACTACTCGTGTTATACGTTATGTTATAGCTACAGTTTTTAGCCGACTCCGAACGGTCCTTCGAGTGTTGTCAGCAACTCGAAAGAGGTGGTGCTGTAAAAAATGCGAAGTGTTCCACCCGGGAGCCGTCCGTCCGTCGAGTATAGACCTTTGGCGTTTTGGTTAACGCACTTTCCCACTACACCACGGCAACAACAGAATGCCTGAATGGCATCTAATAATAAAAGTTCTATGTACCACTACGTCAAAACATCGTGCAATTTAAATAGAAGCAATTTTTCTGCAGACATTAGTGTTTTCTTGTCCTCGAGAGAAAGTAAATTTAATGTACATATGTCTGTGGGGCATAAGTGAAGAATTATCTGTTTTCAGTCAAGACCCCTTTTAAACTGAAAATTCATAATATGATATCATTAAACTAGAAAATATACAAATTCTTTTGTTGTTATTTCTTTGATCAAATGCAGAACTGTTAAATCCGTTACCACTCAGTGAAACATTAATCTCTCATTAAGAGCTCTACGAAATGAGCACTTACCATTGTTCTCTTCGTGTATGCCCCCAGGCTTCCTTAAATGTATCTTTGTGTGACATTATTTAGCAAAACAAATAAAGCAATTATGCAACACAGTGCTGTGTGTAACACTTTCCCTTTCTGAGCGCTCCAATACCGCCAGCCAGTCCCATGTTATCTCATAAATAATTCAGAGAGCCCTCACTTAATCGAGCCTCTGCAAGTAGGTCGAACTTATTTTTATCAAAAAAAAAAAGAACACAGAATTAACTCCCATCTAGGGAACAGGGTCATCTGCAGCTATTGCAGATTATAAAATGTGTTGAGAAACAAAACCACTAAATCTAATTCGTTCGAAATCACCATGTTCGAGCAACCAAATCCTGGCACTCCAACCGGTACAAGCAGAGAAAGGCATAATAATAATGTACTCGTATGCATGTAATTGACCATATATTTGCTCGTTTCATTTGCAAGGCATACACACACAGGGAATATCCATGCACTTGTATCCTCGTCCCTTATGCACAGCCCAACCCCCCAGCCATACACTCGAAACAACCCAGTTTTCAACTGGAAGACGCACTCGAAAGGACATTGACGTTCCGACCCAGAAGCACAGAATACAAAATCGGATGTAAGCCTCCTCCAGCCAGGGCAAGTTAAACACTCACACACACACACATATGGAGTAAAACAGATCTGTAAATGAGAGCACAAGGCAAAAGGCGGGAGCACGAGAAAAACAGAGAAAGAAAAAAAAAGAAGAGAGGGACAAAATATTTATTTAATATTTATGTCCAGCCTAGGGACAAAGCATAATCCACCGGAGGAGACATACAAATTACTTTGCATCCAACAATCCCTTCTCGTCACAAGATACAAAAACAAACGAACGTAAACGTGGGCAGACACTTAAGCACAAAAGCTTGAGACCAAAAACGACTAATGGGGGTAGCAGTGGATGATCATAAGGAGACGTCAGGACGCGCATACCAGCTCACAGGAGAGAGTGAATGGATGGCTGTGCTTGAATAAATCCGCAAGATACACTCCAGCCACCTAAACCAGGAAGCACAGGTGAAAGGAATTCCCATAGATATCACCCAAATGCACAAACACACACCGAGTCATGTCACGGAGAAGTTTTCCCAATGATGATACACACCGGCGGGTGACTGAGTGGGGGCATGAGATGACATGGTAGAGAGGCACAAAAGAGCGCCTCCATGCATAAGGTGGCAAGCCAACAGCGGCATAGATGTAAGCAGCCTTGTTTGGATTCAATGGATTTCAGGGGTTCAACGGATTCGCTTGAAAACTGTTCACCTCTTCAAGAAGCTCATATATCGAGTGAACTGCTTATTTAAATTTTTTCTTTCCGTTTGTGTTTTTTTTTTCGTTTTTCTTTTTTGTGACAAGGCTTGCGAGGAATTGATAAGAAGGAAAAAATGCTTCTTCTGCGGATTTGTTTAGCGCATTGCTGACATTGGTCTGTGTGTTTGGAAGGGAATTGAGGTGGGTACTTAGAAATATGAGTCCAGGTTGTCTTGGTATCTCGTTTTTTTGTGGACAGAAACCACAGGGTGGGGTTTTTTTGAATTCTCCAAATGATAGAGGAGCATTTAGCATTTTTTCCTGAATGCAGTTTCCTGTCAAGAAGTGGTAGGTTATCATTTTTATTCGTACGTATGTACAATAAAGTAAAGCAAAACTTTAAGAAAACGTTGTTTAGCAAATCCTGGATAGCATCAATTCAATTCTATCGGCAATGTTAATTCAAAATTATTAAAGGATATCAATAAAACATGAAAACGTTAAATGTCGCAAAATTGACTTTAAATTTGAACTAAGCTTATAATTTCTGAATTGCCTTCAATTCACTTCTGATTCTTATAATTCCTGATTTCCGTTTAACTTGCTTGTAAAAGAGAACTACAGTCATACTATTCAGAGAAGTAACGTGATATGGCTTCATCGTGGTTTCAAGTTGAAAGAGCTGGCGTTTGACTTCTGCCATGTTCAGCTGTCTATTGAAGTCTTACAATATTAGTTCAACATTTGCCATTTATAACAATTGATCACATCACAATTGAACAAAGTCTTAGAATTGTTAGATCTTACTACAAAAGTTGTTATTCAAACAAAGCCACTTTCGAACAATGTTTTCCTAAGTAGTGAGGCACCTTTTCCACTCAATGTGTGTGTGTGAATAAATGCCGTACTCGTATATGGGGTGCAGAAAACTATCTAAAAAAACTAGACTAAAAATCTATCTTTCACGGGGAATTAATTTTAATAAGTATGAAACAAGAAAATGTTCTTCAGTCTTTTCGCCATGAATTGTGAAGCGAGCATGCTTTACTTTGACAGATGTCTATTAGTGTTGTTGGCATGGAATTCAATTGCCATCATTTATCATTAAAATATCTAAGACTGTGGTTTTTATGGGCATGAAGACATTTTGCTTAAGTCAGTAAACCAAGCGACTAGAAACGTGGGATTCCCACTTCATCCGTAACGCCTGCTCTGTAACCGAATAAACGCTTGATTGTTTGAGTGTCCAAATCTTAGTATTGTAGTTTTTGAGTTTGACTACGGATGAATTGGACATTTTCGTCAACTCTCGCCAATTTCTCCAACTGAGAAATTCTCAAGCTCCTTGAGTCGTACCGCTAGCATATCACTCAATAAGTCCCGGGACATGTAGAGGGATGTTCAGAATGATGTGATTAACCAGTCTGGCTCTGTTTTAGGTTTTATTGATCAACTCCAGTCATACGGCTTTATAAGGTATTAAAGTTGAAGAGTCTTTAGGCAAGCGGCCTTTGACACTGAAAACAAATACGAACAAAGACATGATGTACCTGATATGAAAGTCAGATTTGTTGGTGATGACAAAAAGCTCAAAAATTATTGAAATAAGTGCCTTGACTTGCTAAAGCAATAGACGATATACATGCCGCATATGAATATTCGAATGCGCGATACAGGGTCGCACAAAACTTCGCCTAACTTACGAGCCAAAATTATCATTTATCTAAATTAGTTTTAAATGATAGTTGGAATCAGCACGAGACAACGTCTTGTCGAAGATCTGCAGAAAATTTAGAGAGTTAGGGACTAGCTTTAGTCAGAATAAAATACCTACAATTTCGTATATACTACATCAGCTCACCAAAAGACGCTGTTTCTTCACAACAACGTAACATTCTTACATTTTTTGAAGCTTACAGATGATGGTGATATGTAGCTCAAATTGTAGGTCTTAGGTTTGCTCAGCACAGTCTTTATGGGCTAACTTAACTTGGCAATAATACTTCTCTTCACAAGTGCGCAAAACACCGTTTCATCTGGCTCTCTAATTAATTTTCCTCTAAATTTGATGAAAAAAAGAATGTCCGAACCAGAAAAAAATTGTCTAAAGATTCAATTTAAACAAATTTTTGATGTAAAACAATACCTCAAACGAAGTTAAGTTGATTTTAAATTTCAAAAGAAATTTTAAACTGTCCGTATAATTTATAAATGTTTCCATTAAAGCTGTTTAGGAAATGCCTTTGGGCAAGGCCTAATTCCGAATACACCAAAAAGTCCGTCGAACATGCAAAAGAGGATAAAAGTTCAAACAAGGGACGCGCATAGCTCATGGTACTTGAAGCGTGAATAATAAAAATGTATATCGATCCCCGTGCCATCTCTACCACAAGGCATCACCCATCGGACCCAGTGCAAAGAAACATCCCACTGACAACACCCATCGCCAAAGTAACTTCGAAAGTAAGCCAAAGTAAATTTCAAGATGCTACTTCCGCTACATTAAGGGATGCAAAAATGGAAGTCCCCACAAAGGGGGAAAGGAAAGTCAAGGGTTTATGTATTTTTCGTCTTGGGTTACGGGTAGAATGCGAGTAAATTTTGCGCTGGATGCATGTTGTCAGCGCCTTATCGCCTCCTTAAGTGCCAAGCGCCAACTAAAAGAGCATAAGTAGCGTCGCCTGCTTAAGTGCCAAACGCCAACTAAAAGGCCATAAGTGGAGTGGAAAGAAAGAAAAAAAAATCATAAAGAAAAGGAGAACCAGCCACAGATCTCTGCTGGATTAACGAGGTAATTAAAATCGAAGGACACTGCAAGGGAAACGCGCCTCCGACAGCAACAGTACTTACCCTCTTCAAAGGAGCGCTGCTCTATCCCAATTAGGTTTACCTCCGCTACGTGCCAAAAAGTGTATCTCGGTTTTAAATTCCACCCACGACCGATTAAATGCTTAATTTCGTACCAGAGCACCAGGAATCACTCGAGCGCAACCACACCGATAGATAGAGAGCGGGGATGCTCCTCGCTATTTGTGACCGCAATGAGAAGAAGCAAAAAATGCCCTCAAAATTAGGGCGGTAACTTGTACACACACACGCGCGCGGATCCACGAAAACAGAAAGTTCTTATCCTTTTATCCTTGAGCCGGGCGTAACTGGGGCTGACATACAACCCCGCTGGCGACAGATTTGAATTCAATAACGAGATGCAGAGCGATGCTACGCAATAAGGTAACTCAGCGAATTGGCTGGATCCGATGCTTTGTATACTCACGAGGGATGACGCTAGTGGGACGTGAGTATCGTACTCGATAACTTTTCCTTCAAGGAGCAAGTTTCAGGAAACAAAAGGACACGGGGAAAGCGAAAGCGGACACAGTGTCAGGCACACGCGAACACTTCGAGGGAACTTCTTCAACTGGAAGCGAAGTAGATTTTGAATCTCTGCTAGCCCCATGAACGGACACACACGACATCTGCGCTCCGATAAAATGTGTTTTTCCTCCTCTTCTTCTTCTTCAACTTCTCTGGTTTAGATGTGGTGTGCAGTGTGGCGTCAACGTCTCCAACGCCGCCAGCGGCCATCAGTTCCGGAGTACTCGCAACGCAACTTACAGGGGAGCAATGGCTCGCTGCTATTTCACGGATACAGACTTTTCTCCCCCCTAAACAAATTGTAAATTCTCTCTTTCTCTCTCTCACTCTCTCACGCACACTGGCACAATCATCATGGAACCCGGTTGCCGCACGATATAGCTGGAAGCACGTTGGGGGCGTAGAAGCACCTGCATGCGAGGAAGCTAGTTCTGCTTTATCATCACTGGAAAGTTGTTTACATCGCAAGGGTGTAACGGCTGTGTGGGTTGGACTGTTGGAAATACGATACATTTGCATTCAAATGAGAGAGCATGCGAAAGCTTTCAGAGGCAATTCTCACAGGGAGAGTAATATCTTTGTAGTGGTTGAATTTTGTTGAGCTTTTTGATGGACAGTCGAATCAAAGTTGTTGTCAGTGAGATCTCATTCGTATAACAGCCGGATAACGTGCTAGTCACAGACTTGATTCGGCGAGCTACAACAGGGTCTAACGTTTTGAGTTACAATTTCTGGTATGGTTGGTATCTAAAGCCAGGAGTTTATTGCGCTGATAGACAAAAACAAACTCAATGTGAAAATTTCGCCGTCCAGACATTTGTTGCAAGATCAAAACAGATGTCAAAAAAAAAACGCCCCTTTGAGTGTGAGCTGAGAAAAGCTGAAAGGATGAAGATGAATAATAATACTTTCGTCCGATCAGTAAAAACACAGCTCCCTTCCACTGTGCCAATTACTGTGGAATGACAAGATGTTATTAAATGGTGAACAGTGATCATATAGCACCCCACTACTTCACTAATGACCGTAATGAATCCGTTGGGGATAAAATGTCAATATCTCGAAATGCTGAAATTTCGAAAAACACTATGCTTGGTCGCTTTTGTTTTTAAAATGGGTGCGAAATTCAGACAGTGAAAGCCGTTATGTTAGCTTTGGGAATTTCAGATTTTTTATGGTTTCGCGATTTTTTCATTTTGGGTTTTGTCCTTTTTGGTTTCTAGGTGTTCGGTGTATTTGATATCGCCCTGTCATGAAAAGGCTTCAGAATACTTTTTAGGCACGTTAAAGGTAAATAAAAAGTCACAGAGTAGCGCTTTAGGCACGGGTTTTAAAAATCCCATTCCTCCGGTACAAACAAGGTACATCGTGATTGAACCATAACCCATTAGGGATCACAAAAAAAAAAAACGCCTTAAGACTGCACTTTGTTCTTCTTTTTTTTACTAATGTTGGTACACACTTTCCAAGCATTCTCTTTGAAGTTTCGTTTTCAAAGACTCATTTGTAAGATATCGTCGGAGGAAATCATACCCGGTAAGTTGAATCTCGTCGTTTATCCGGTCCACATGAAAGGAAACCCCTGGCCTGTAAGATCCTCTCTGTCATATTGTGCGAACACTGAAACCGCCAATAACCTGATAGGTGTGGTTTCAGGCCGAGGAAATCCACAATAGACCATAGCTTTACTTTACGGCAGATGAAATGACCCAAGAAGTACAAATCGTCACTCACCACTTTTTTGTCGATTTTAAGGCCCCATATGATAGCGTGCATAGAGACGAGCTATAGAGTGGCATGTCTAGTTTTGGCATACCCACCAAAGTCGTCAGATTGTGTAGGATGACGATGGAGATCTACCGCTGCTCCGTCAAGGTCGGTTTAAAAAAAGGCGACGCGCTGTCGTGGCTTCTTTAACATCATTCTTTAGAAGTTCATGCGTAACTCACAAGTACACTCCAAAGGCACGATCTTTTAAAAGTCAAAGCTAGCTGGCGTTGAAGAGGACGTCGATAAAATGCGTCTGGCAAAAAGTAGTACTTGCTCTCATCAAGAGAGACACATAACATTGCGTATCGGACAGAGCATGCCACAAGGCAACAGAAACTTCGAGGTAGTCAATGACTTCGTCTAGATCGGCACCGCAGAAGTTAGGGTCAAGGGGCAATTAAGTAACAGAGCCCTCTCTCGAAGGATTAAGCTTGCTTTATATAACAGCTTGATCATTTCGCTCCTTCTTTACGATGCAGAAACTTGAACGATATCAGTAACGTCCAAGCGGAAGTGGAAGAGGATGCCGTTTGTCTTTTCAAGAGAAAAGTCTAACATCCAATGTTTTGTTCTGTTTGCGTTGACGGCATCTGGGGGAGAAGAGTAAACCAAGACCGTTATAGGCTGTACAACGGCATGCCCCTGATCAAGCGTCATTTGATGCTTAAGATGGATTTACCATGTAGAGTGTATGGACACCACCGCTCAGGCCCGAAAAGTCTTCGAATTCGAGTCATTAGCCAACGCAACAGAAGACGGATTAGGTTAAGATAGCGCACGCAAGTGGAGAAGGACCTCAAATAACTTGTGCGCGATTGGAGGCAGATGGCGAGAGATCGTGCTAGCTGGAGTGGCGTATTGGTTGAGACCCAGGACCACCCTGCAATGCAGCACCATGAAAAGAAGTTTTCAAAGAACGAATCGTTTCTGTTTAACTTTCGCCCATCCATTATGTGCGTCACGCTTTTCACACATATGTATGTACCTCCTGAACTCATGAGGCATCGGTTAGATGTGGAAAGTTGAATACTTAATTTGAAGCTTAGTATTAGAAAGAAACTCGCACTTGTTGCGTTGTCAAAATTTGATTTGTCAAGGTTTTGAAGTTAAACTAATAAGCCAGTGTATACAAAGATGGAAATGCGAGTTCAAAGCTGCCGAACTTGTTCAGAAATCGCACTGCGACCCGTGCTGTGACTTAATTTCCGTCACTTACGGGTACGTAAAAAGCCCTTTAGTGCGCCAATTATAAAAAAAAAACTCTATAGTGCATAAAATAGTAAGAAAAACTCACTGAAACAAAATCAGTACACTATAGGCTGAAAGCAAATAAAGAAAAGCCCTAAGATACGAGTTCCAAAATTAACCACGGAACTATTACAAACCCTTAATCTCATAAGTATGAAATTGAAACTTGCAAAAGAAAAACGCAGAAAAATGATTTTTCTTTCTAATAATACTACAGTCCACAAGGGACCAGAGCCTAGCTTTTACAACAACTACTCGTGTTGTGCGTGCTACTGCTCTCTCACGAGTATAGGGGACCTACAGTCTTTTGTCGACTCCGGACGTCGAGATCTGAAAAGCTTTTAATAGACAATTAGTACTCTTTGAGTGTTGTTTGCAACTCGAAAGAGGGGTGTCGTAAAGAAAAAATTGCGAGGTGTTCCCGTCCGGGAATTGAACCTGGGATCTTGGCGTGTGAGTGGATGCACTTACCCGCTACACGACGGTGACCACGATTTTTCTTTCTGTGCCAAGTTTTATTCTTCGAAAAAGTAGATTGAACTTATTAATAAATTATGGCTTATGTTATGTATATTAAATCAAAAATATTCCGCAAAAATGCGGATTTAAAATTATTTGATAATTTCATGTTGCATGTGGGATTGGGACCCACTCAATTGAACCGAAAGATACACTTAGCATTTGGTGATAAGTGGTACAAAACTTCTGTTGCTAACAAGACTATAAGCCAAAACGTAAAGCTTTTATGTTGTTACTTTTTAACTGACCACCTTAACTGCAGAACACCCCCACAACTATCTGTTATTAACGCAACTTTTGAGCTGGAAAAGACGTGGAATCCGCAGATAGACACGTGATCCAAAATTGATCCAATAACCTGTACACAACTAGCAAAATCTTTGCATTTCATTTCGCTTAAAAACTGTTTAATGTCAAGCAAATAATTTGTTTACTTTATTGTTTTGTGTCCAAGTATATTTGTCAATCTTTTCTTTTCTCTTGCCCAGATAGCCACCATTAAATGGTAAGACATAAAATGGCTGATAACCTTACTGACCAACATTCACCCCTATTCCGGCAGTCGTTTAGTGACATGTCACTTTAGGAGTTTGAGAAATCGGTATTCCCATAGTCATTTAAGAATTCATAAAATTACACAAGTCATTTTGCTCCTGTCAGCTCCTGTGGAACGCATTTACCACTCGACATGTCTCAGTTTTTGGTATTCCCGGAGTCACTAAACGACAGGAAAAGTGACAAAAACAGTCGATTTGAAATTAGTACACGACATAAAACTTAAAATGTCTAATGAGTAAGTTTCTTTTGTTTTTTTCTTATTTTTATGTTTCTTGATATATGTATATTTGCTTATTATTAATGGTTTCCAAAGGTTAAAGGTATCAACACCTTCGCAAATCATTCGCTTGGTGGGACTCATGGAAGAGAACGTGACTCTTGCCAAAAATTTCAAAAGAGGTGTTACTCAAAGTGAGGACATAAGAATTGGATTAAAGGAGGACCACCTGTGCGAAGGAATTGCACAAGGTATGTGCAATTGACTATACATATGTATATGTACATACGAACATTTAAATGATTTGTTTTGAAATACTTGATAGGTTTGGTTCGATGTAAAGTCAAAAGTTAAAAAAAATTTACACACAACCAAAGGGAAACTGAGGCAACCGGAGGAGCACCCTTTTAACAAACAACGGAGCTGGACGAAACGGTGGCCAAACTTCTATCAATGCATGAGACAGTGGACCCACCTGGAAGAGTTTCGGCTTTAAAGAAACTCATCAACGTGGAGTCAACAATGCATTATTAGACAATCCGTCTACATCTACAAACAGAGATATGCTGTCCATGTTTTCAAATAAAACACCTAAAGATTATTTAAAAGTTATTTTATTGAAGAATTCAAAAAAACAAAAACAAAACAAAGTGTAAGCATATGACATTCTGCATTTGACAGGCGGCTTTTGTTGTGGAACTTATTCCACAAGTCATTTTAGTTTCGGAATACCGATGAAAAAATGAGATGACTTTCAAAGTGATAATAGTCACTAAAATGAGATGACTCCCGGAATAGGGGTGATTATGTGCAACTTTTTTGACTTTATTGGTTAATGAACGCAAACGTTCAATGACAACTTGAGAATTGCACAACGAAATCTACCGAAATGCGAAATATGAATGTTCATTTCAAGTGAAAACTCGGAATGTTAAACAAAGACATCCTTTACAAAAAAATAACGTCTCCTTTGTGGCTTACCTAAACGGTTCACCATTCCGTCAACCTATAGCACGTGGTATGAACAGGTCTTCACAAACCAATCTGAGCAGTAAAACTCCAATTGAAGGCTTTCATCATTCCGACCCCAATACTAACAAAAACAAATCACCTTCATTTTACTCTGTTTAATAAAACTATTTTGCTTTACTTATTACAATCGATTCTTAAAGTAGGTCTAACAACAGGAAACAATAACTTAAGGTAAAGTTGAAAGTAAATGCGTTTACTTTTGCTTCTGCCACTGTTTCCCTGGTTTCCCCTTGAACTTCTTGCCTATATCCTTCTTGTTGGCCTTCAGCTGGCCGATCTGTTTGGTTTGGGCCTTCTTGTGTCGGTTAATTTTGATGGGTTTCCCCTCGAGGAAGGGGACCTCATCAATGTCTATTTTCGGTTTCTTCTCCAAAATGCCTTTTCCCTTCTGCTGAAGCTGTTTTGGCTTTTGTTGCTGCTTCACTTCTTTGACGGGTGATGTGTCTGAGGGCGACTGTGGCTTTTGTTTTTTTGCCGACGCGGGAGATGCTTGGCCGTTTTGGGTCTTCGATGTGTTTAGTTGGACGGGAGATTTTACAGAAGTCGCTTTGTCTTGTTTGTTGGGTTTGTTGTTGGGCACATTTTCGACCTTTGTTGCGTTGTTTTGGACACCGTCTTTCTTGTTCTTCTTCTTGTTCTTTTTTTCGGAGACGCCGTTTGCTTTAACCGCTTCTGATTTGACCGCGGATGTTGGCTGCACTTGGGTTTCTTCTTTTTTCTGTTTTTTCTCTACCTTCACGGGTTTCTCGAATACATTTGCGATGTACTTCTTGGAGCTCTCCTGAAGCTTCTTTTTCTTCAGCTCTAGTTCAACCTCGCTCAAGTTCGGAAGACCAGCACGCTTTCCGAGTTTTTTCAGCGGCTTCGCAGTCTCTTCGGCTTCTTCTGTCTCTTTTGGAGGCTTTTCTGCCTCGTTCGTGATTTCCTCCGATAACTCCTTTTCGTCTTCTTCCTGTTCCTCTTTGCTGATAGGTATTTGATTGGAGAACTTTTTCAACTTGGCAACGTAGAAGCCGTCCATGTTGTGCGTGTGTGGGTAGTACCGCCTGGTGAGGTTCATGCTCGGATGGAAGCGGAACTGCCTGTAGTTAACGAAGCCCTCGGTTCCAAAGTCCAAGCCAGTTGGAACGAGTTTGACATTTCGCTTTTTCAGGGCGTAGTCTATGACCCACTCGTTCTCCTCAGGCAGGACCGAGCACGTCGAGTACACAATGTAACCTCCGGTCGCGGACTTGGCGTCCACACAGTCGATTGCGGTCAACAGCAGTTTCCGCTGCAAATTATAGCACCTCTGCACGTCAATCTCAGATTTCGATGTTTTTACACTAGGATCCTTGGCAACAACTCCCGTTCCGGTACAAGGCGCATCCAGCAAGATGCGGTCGAATCCCGTCATGATCTTGCGGAACTTGCAACCATCTTCGCAGCTAACAATCGCATTGATTACGCCCAAACGGTGGAAGTTAGCCACGACCGCCTTGATGCGGTCGCGATTTGCATCATTAGCGAAAAGAACTCCGGTGTTCTTCATAACGGCCGCGATGTGAGAACCTTTACCTCCCGGCGCTGAGCACATGTCCAGAATTCGCTCGTTTTCCTGTGGAGCCAGCGCCATAACAGGAAGCATGCTCGATGCACCCTGAATCATGTAGTGTCCGGCAAGATACTCCGGAGTTGCTCCAAGTGGAACTTGGGAATTGTAGACAACAAGACCGACTTTGGTCCACTTGCCAAGTGGGTCCAGATTGACGCCACGATTGATGAGTGCCCCAGCTAAATCTCGTCGGCGGGTCTTCAGACTGTTCGTCCTTATGGTGAGTGGCCGAGCAACCTGTCAAAACAGAATAAGGGTTGGAAATCCGGTGATGTCCGAGGAATGTTAAGAACTTACCTCAGATGTCTCCAAATACTCGAGAAGTTCGTTCAACGGGAACATGTCCATTAGTTTGCCCATTAGGAATTCATTGTAACTGTAGTACATACACAAGTCCTTCTTCAACAGATCCATGTACTCATAGCGACTCCTACCCTCTTGACGGTACTTCTTGAAGTCGGACAGCACCAATGTCACATCTTTGATGCGCTGTTGGACAGCTTGCAATGTGATTTCTTCCACTTCCTCACCTTCCTCTGGAAAACGGAACACTTCATGGTTGTCCATCGACATCTGCATTTCAGCTTGCGACATCTTTGCTTCCTTCTCTTGCTTCTTCTTCAATTTTTTGTTTGCTTTCTCGATTGGAAGCTTCTCATCATCATCATCGTCATCGTCCTTGTCACCGTCTTCCTCATCGTCGTCGTCATCGTCTTCATCTTCGCCGGCCCCCTCGTCTCCTGACACATCAAAATCATCATCGGAGTTGACCTCATCATCGGACAAGTCGTCTAATTTGCCGATTTTTAGCTTGTCCATTGATTCATCTTCATTTTCCTCTTCAGATTCTTCCTCTTCGTCCTCATCTTCGCTATCGTCCACTTCATTTTCTTCTTCCTCGTCGTCTTCTTCTTCCTCTGATTCCCCATCACTTCCCACAGCGGATTGTGCGGAAGGAAGCACTTTCTTAACGTTCTGTTGCTTCGGCTTCAGCCACGATTGGTTCTCATCTGTAAATCCCTTGGCTGGAACAGATGACACTTCTTCGTCATCAGTGTTGTCTTCTGTGACTCCGTTATGACCATTCGCCAATGATTCGCTTTCTTCTTCACTCTCACTGTTATAATGCTTCTGCTTCCTGGATTCAAGCTTCTTCTGCTGCTTTCTCTGTTTCAGTTCTTTCTTCGACACACGGTTGACCAAACGCTGTTTCTGCCGATGGGACAGCTTCTTATCGGTATCTTCCATTGGTGCTGCACATTAAGATTGTATGAGGTTTTAAGACGACGCACGGAAAAAGCCACACTTACCAAACGTTGCCTTGGGGAATGTTGGTGGTTTCTGTTTCCTGGCTTTTCGGCCCGGTCCCTTTTTGGGCTTTTCAAAGTACTCTGCCTTCCGTCCCATATTTGTGAATTGAATTGGATACAATTAATTACTTATAAAATAAGTTAATTTATAAAACGTGCCAACTATGAACCAAATGGATCGAATAGCAGCAGCAACAACACGTGGGAATGGGACTATCGACTAGTTTTGACAACCAACAGCCGGTGACATACAGTGATGCCAAATTATTATGTATTGTTTGTTCCTAAAAATATTTCTATTTTCAATCGATTTTTTTTATTTTGTGTGCATTGAAAGTTTTCAAGATACTGCTTAAATGAAATTGAATCTGTATTCGTCGTACGGTAAATAATTCCCTTAAATTTGCATTTCAAATGGAATTTTGTCCTTACCGATCGCTTTGCCATCTGCCTTAGAATGAATTTGATTCTAAACAACAACAGTGCCACCATATTTTTTCTAAACACTCGCCGGCATCAAGTGGACTTCCTGAAAATAAATTCTTCGATACGTCCATTTCTAATTTGTTCGTCAGTGGATGAGGATGTCCCCCGTGAATAATCAAGTGTCGGGCTTACCATTTCAGAACGCTGGGGCTGCCCAAACGTGAATAAGAATAATGTAAGTATCCAAAATTAAAGTCGTTATTAATTGCAAAGTGAGTTTGTGCAGGATGATATACATCCGTGATGTGTTTACGCATCGTTGCGGATAATACATCTTGCTAAAACATCTGCAGGACCTATCACCAATATTGCTTCCTGCACATCGCAATTTTGGCCTAGAGCTCCTTTCGACAAATGTTTATCGCTTTCTGCAGCAGAAAATTATAACTACGTTCATAACCTTATCTGTGTGGCGTAGAACAAACCTCTGCTACATCAAATAGCATGCTCATGATTCACGCGAATTGTGATTTTATTTGTGTGATTCAAACTTTGCAACACATCTCCATTCAGTCAAATAGAAAAGGAAATCCTCAAATAATTTTATTTTCCTTGCAGGCATTTGCACAGACAGCTAACATGAATTCCGTAAAGGGGAACCCACGTGGAAAATTATTTAACCTCTAAATGGCGCCATGAATGTAAGTGAAAAAAGAACGATGTCTTCTATTTGCCGTCAAATTGTGAGCCTGAGTCGCTGGTTTAAGAAAACTAAACTACTTGCTTCAGTGCTTTTTTTGTTGCTCACAGACTAATGTATTTTCACACAAGCATAACCCAACCATTTTTATATGTTTGCGGTGCATATTCTTTTAGTGAAAATTACAGCTTTTCATGCATTATTTATCAATGAAGAGTATCGCTTGACAGTCACTGATTATCATTTCTACTTTCAGATGTCAAAGGGATCGGCCGAGCCCCTTGCAAGGAATCGAGGGGATATCATGAACGAGGTAATTACCTATCTTTTCTATCTCATCTTACATTTGGCACTGATGAAATCAAACCTTTTCTGACACCTCATATGAATCAATGTGATTCAACTGTTAATTTAAATCTGATAGCCAAAGAAAATCATCAGAGAATGTATTTTGTTTGAGAAGCATGCATGTAGTTAATTTTTTTTTTCATTTCAGACCCTCTTGCCTTGGAACGCCAAATATTTCCCTGTTGGAGGGATCAACGTGCTAAAATGTACTTACACAAACTGATGTTTGTTTTGATACACAATAAAAAATACAAATGACAAAATATGTAGATCTTGTTTTAATTTGCTCCAGCGATGAATGGGTAGTGATGCTTGTTTGAACTCCATATGCCACGTGGAGCGATGATTTAATTTTGTTTTCGTTGCGGAAATGTACTCCGACCTTGGTGGCTTCCAGTTATTAAACGAAAACAATCTCCGTTGATATCGCCAGCTGCCGGATCAGTCTTTTCTAAGGCCATCGCTAACAAGGGGCTGTGCGTTTCGTCTGATAGCAATATGATTTGTCCTCAGTTTGAAGCCGGAAATGTTCACCGAAGGTTATTTGTTGACTTCATTATCTGATATGACTGACATATCCTTGCCTACAATGTCGATGCTCCTGTGTTCGATCCGTAAATTTTCTGTGATCACTTGGGGAATTTGCAGTCCCGATCGTCACATTAACGGAAGAAAGTAATTTCTATGGTCATTACCAAAGGCGCAACGACCCTTTGAAAAAAAACATCATGTATTGTTTAATGTGTATTTCTCCACTTAACATAGTCATTTGTCATTAAAATAAATTCAGAAATCATTTTTAACTAAATTAGCCTTTTCACGTAGCGATATTTCCCTCTCCTGATTTGCTATCATTCGATCGCCTTTAGATTTCTTTCCAATGCCAAGCTTGGGTAAGCCTCGATTGAGACCCTCCAAGAGTACACACGCTTTACAGGGCTGCTGTGATGACACAAAGCCGCAACGGGAGCATGTTCCTCGTACAGGTTTCTTCACTGTGTCTTTGAACCTTAACTGCTCGCCAGAGTAAATTATATCCATTATCACAGAGGGTCGAACTTTTTCCAAGTCTTTAAGAAAAGCCCTCGCATGTCCTCGATACGCATTCGGGGCAAAAATGCATTCCGTTGAAAAGTACACCAGCTTTTTGTAATGCGCATACATGACTATTTCCTTTTCGTAGGCATACTTCAACGGCTTCACTCGTGGTGTGGTATCCTCTCCTCCGCAAGTTTTGATGTCTGTACACCGTCTGAGCCTTGCCGTATCTCCACGAAGAATGTTCATTAGAACCGTCTCAGCGATATCGTCAGCATTATGACCAGTGGCGATGCAGTCTACCTCCAGCATTTTGGCTCCCCTATCGAGAGCCTGCCGCCGAAACACTCCACAGAATGTACAATTATTTGAACGACCAATTTGAGCTACTATTCGATCCATAGTCCAGCCGTACAACTCTTCGTAGGATAATATTTTCAGCGGGATTCCATAGTCATCGCGATTTTGTTTAACTGTCTCTAAACTATCGTCTCGATACCCTGTGATGCCCTCGTCTATGGACAGCAGAACTAGGTTGAGTCCATAGTCGTGTCTTTCATTCAGAAGTTTGAGCACATGGGCAAGAACTGTTGAATCTTTTCCACCACTTGCTGCAACAGCTACCTTTTCGCCACGCTTAAATAATGAGTTCTCTGTGATGGTGTGATGAATCTCGGCTTCAAAAGAAGCAAAGAAACACTCTTTGCATAGGGCGTCACCCGTTTTCGGCCTCTGGGAAAGTCATTGAGTTAATTTTGTTTTGATTTGAGGGCGGTTTTGATTTACCTTAAGTGAGGCCTTCTTCCCACAATTGGACTTGCAATCTATTGGCATTATTGCAAAGTTTTCGTAAATATTTCACATGCAAACTGTCCACTGGATTGTTGGTTGTTGATTTCTAAATGACGTTTGGTAAGCAAATGACGTTTCACTTGACAAATTGCAATGCGATGGGTGCGTTTAATCTTGGTTTAGAAATTGGTGCATTCCATGTGCTTAATGTAATTTTTTAAATTTTGCAATCGCGGATTGTTGAGTGTTCACAGACAACGCATTTAATTAAAAAACAAGAAAATAAATATGTATGTGGTAGAAACAGATATAGCATTCAGAATCAAAGTAGAGTATTCAATGCTTAGGTGTTCTCCAACCGTTGGAGATAACTTCGCTAGCATCAGTTGAATCTCAAATGATTTTATTACGGGCACCACTTGTGGATTACACCAATTCCGCTCTGATAACTCTTGTAAAGCTTCGAACAACCTCCTTCTCTGAAATAACACAGCAATGAAATCACAGGCTTGATATACAAAAAGGAACACAATACTTTAAGTTTAAAGTCTTCAGCCACGACGCTCAAATGTATAAGGCTGTATACTAAGGGTACGAGACACAGAACCGATTCTTAAAAAAGATGTTTCATAAGTTACTGACAACGCTCACAAATGCACAACTTACCAAGTGTATAAGACAATCGTCTAGTAATCAATCGAGTTCCTAAAAAGTACATAGAACTTGTTATCCTGCACAAGTTCAGAAAAACAAACGATACAAGGAATATTTCATATCGACTCTTAACGAGGCCATGCAAACCACAGATCTTACTAAAAGTTAACTTAAGCTGTTGAATTCTCTCCACCACCGTCGTAAAACTCGCATCCTTGTACACTTGTGTCAATTCACAGAGACTGTCGACTTCCTGAGCCATAAGCGCAAAACGGTCGGATATCAACCTCAGATAATAGATGAACACTAGCACGGCCCAGTCGTTAATTAGACTGGAGGCCATACGGGTGAGATACGCCAATGCCCAATTCGGTTGCGTGCGATAAGTGGCAAGCATAACCGCTAGCCGAGTCACAGTGGGTGTTAGCGTCATGAGCAGAAAATCTCGATTGAAGACCCTCTCGAATGCACTTGAACTCTTCCCCGCTGCCTTATTCACATCGACTATTGCATTCCAAATTTCAAAATCAGTTTTCCTCTTCAATAAAGCCTCCAAAATAAGTATTGCGTGTGATACAAGTTGCGAGGTTATTGCTACGCAGTCTAGAACCATAAGAACTGGCTTTCCAACGAATGCGAAGACTATCTTTCGAAGCGTGAATTGTAGGATGACTTCGATGAGCAGAAACGTCAGGTTCACGGATGTCAATACGAACAGCTTGCAACGGGACACTTTGAGGGAGAGGAATATTGAGAATACTTTGAACGGAAGCGAATTCGGTAGAACCGGTTCCATGTCGATTGAAGGTTTTGGTAGAAACTAAACAGGAGACAAAAGGGAACTTGAGACGTGAGAAACAGATTAATTATCTTTCACAATTAATGGATGTGTCTGATCAGATGTGTGCATTTTGAAGTAGTAGTACTTTGTTTTCGTGCTAATTGGCATTTGACACGTTTTCGAAAAGGTTGTTCGGCCGCAACGTATACAACGGTGCGTTATCTTAGATTATTTTTCAAATTGTTGTTGCAGTTATGAGTGGGGTTTTGACTTCTCTCCCTTTCGAATTGCTGATGTTTTCTAAATCAGTTTTTGAATTATAGTATCATGTAATGAAAAGCTGAACTGTTACGTTCTTTGTTCCAATTGTGAAAGTTTTTGGGCCTTTTCCTTGATTTGTGATTTTTAAAGTTCAAGAAACCAAGCCACTCTTAAGTGTCTCGGTTGGGTAGGAGGAAGTAGCGGGCTGAGCAATGACAACCCCATTTGGGCCATGTTAGGCAAATTGTGATGCCAGGCGGATTGAAGATTCCCTTCTTTTGTCTAGTGTGTTCTTTGGCCGCATCTGCCTATGACACCAAATATGCTTGACAGTCTTCTTGCGACAATGCTCGCTGTTTGGAAAATTGCGTCCCTAGTGTTGAGCGGTGAGTTTCGTATGAGATTATTATTAGAAGTGAGCATAATTAGTGACTAGGGTCACTATCGTATCAAATACAAGGGTGCGCTTTGGCAGCACTAAAAGAAACGCGTAAGGAAACGAGATGAGACAACATTGTTCGATGAATGTTTGTGCTGATAAGAGCTGTATACTTGTGTCCTCTTAATGACTTGGTTTTTTATATTTAATTCGATGTCTTGAGCACAAGCAAGGGATGAACATAAAAACGCCTAGATTCACGCAATTGCACAGGATGTAATTCATGATTGGTCTTTCGAAGAAATTCGGGTTGTATCAGCGGCCCTGCTTTTCACACTGATTCCAAATGTGTTCTTAAAGACATTTTGATGCTGCGACGTGGTGTCGTGTTGGTTGCAACACCTAATTCAGCTTTTTGTGACTATTTTGTTTTGAGCTATATTCTCGTTTTAACAGATTTTGTTAGGAATATTGACTGTGAGGTAATCAGGTTAAATTTTGATACTTAATCAGTCATGGGGGATCCTATGCGTTACTCAACCAACACCCCGATATCTGCTAACGACCACCAGCTCTGCACACTAATCTTATTAAATTCCCTCTTCCCTTATGTGCGTCATCTCAATCTGGGACATCCTCTGTTACTTTAAGCAATGACTGATTGATGACAGATTATAAGACAGTGTCGGCTTGAGCAAGAGTGTCTAAACGCTTTACATGTGTCAAGCTGTCTTAAGCGTGTAGATGTCTCGAACAGTGCGTAACAATTGGCTGTAAAAACGCCGTCTCCTTCAGCTTCGCAGAAAATAGGGACAACAACATCAATTCCGATGTCAAGCGCAGAATCACTCGTTCCACTCTCCATGTGTCTTTGAGGCAAGGAACAATAACCCCCTCCCGAAACACAAAGCTCGTTTTATAGAAAACTCTGATCATCCCAGTCGGGCTCTATTCGTGAATAAACTACCAATCGTGATTGCTTACGCATCTCTATTATGAAGTACGACGTTAAAAGCCACAGCAGGTCGTTGTTTTTCACATATTCTTCCTTCATATTTAAAATGTCCACATTGAGGACAACCATTGTTATCCCACACAACTGTGTGGCAAACATAAAGGCTCTCGAATGTCAGCAAAACAAATGGCGATAAGAATGAACAAGTAAGGACGACGACTCATTCTACTCAAAGTAAAATTTGAACTCACTTCAAAATGATATTTATTTATTTAAATTTAAGGCATAATGTAATCTACAAGAATGCATACACAATTATGGTATTTAAAGGATTTTATAAAAAAAGAGAAATACGCACAACTCCAATTTGAAAAACCCACTCATTGTCAATATTCAACATCATCAATACATTAGTGCAACTTTCCGTATCGGTCCGTAATCAAAACAATCTGTTAAATACGTTTAATTAAAGTTTATAAAAATATGCCCGCAATTGAAAGTGTCGTGTTTAATATATGTATGTACGCATGCTACTTCCTTGTTGTGGATTGGAAGCACCTCGTCTATAAAGCCCACATCTGCAATAAGGAACTTTACACAATTGTTTAAATCGGCTTGTACAGGAGAGTTGTGACGTATTTCTTTCGATAGCGGTGCGTAGCACTGAGCACCATAACGCCGTCTTTAATGGAGAGAGCATACAAATGATTCAACATCACATGATTTGGTTCGGGAAGCAAAGTTGGTTCACACTAAAAAAGCAAGTCAAGTTTTATTGCAAATTCCATACATTTTGAATGTCGAATGCTTACTGATACTGGCGTGTCCTTGTTGAGAATAACTTGCAGTAGATGTGGCGGCAAAACTGGTGGTCCGGAAACTTTTTCCCATGGCTTCGCCTGTGGCACCTCTTGAGAGTATTCCTTTTCGGCATAGTTCACAACGTTTTCGCTATCTTTGGCAAGAGCTTGGAACACTTCAAAATCAGATTGGCGAACAGACACTAGGTTGTTCTTGATTCCACTAGGATCGTCTATGCTTTTCTGTGTATAAAGGAATTATGATTATTTTTTCAACTATGATGAAGAAAGGCCAGTGAAAGGAAAGTGTGAGCTATAAAGAACACACGTACAGAGATATTCAAGTGATAATTTGAATATTCATATACTTGATAACTCATTACAAAATGATGGTAGAACTTTCCGTCTGTGATAGGAAGTGTGAAAAGGTAAGAAAAAAAGAATGCGTCATGTTTGGAAGGAATAGGTTGCTTTTGAAGCTTGTTGATACGAGTTACCTTCGTTTCGACATTTTCAATTTTATCGATGGATAAGGAGAATATAAACAGACTTTTTGATGCACGGTTTGGATATCTTTTGACAGCTTAGCGAAATTTAAGAACGTGTGAGGATGAACAAAAAAAATGTTGGCATAACTCTGGAGACATGGACCAGAATGTGAGGAAGGTTTGTCAACTCGATCCAATCACATAATTCTATAATCTCAGCCACACTTCCGGCATCAACTGTCAATATCCTTCCGATTCCATTCATTCAATGGTACCGCGATTCCAGGTCAAATGAATGCAAGACACAACAGGAATCAACCACCTAATAATACCTTTATTAAGGCCGTGAATCAAATCTGTTTTTAGCTTAATCATCAATCATTCCTAGGACACTACTTCATCCACCTCCCATCACAGATGACAGCGCCATCCCTTGTATTGATTTTCCCCCGATATGTGTCGTCATCTCTCACAAATTTGCACACAAGATACGATATGTATTTTCCTCTCATAAACTTACCAACTTTGGATCATGCTTCCACTCGCCATCTACATAAAATTTATATTGATGATCACCCTCGGGTAAATCAATAATTGTCACAAAATTCCCATGGCTCCTGACCATGGGTAATGCTTTCCAATTGGAGAAGGTACCACTAATCAGTACCTCCCTGCCGCCACCGTCCCATCGCAGCACAGTGGGAAGTGCTGGTTTCTTTTGATTATCTGGCACTCCGGACTCTCCTACACTGCCCGACATTCCCGTTGGAGTCGATCCCTCCGATACGGTGCTTGAACGTTGTCGGGGAGCTGGCGTTACAAATTCCGAATCGTCTTGACTTGACGGCACTGGTTTGGTATAATATGGTTGCTCTTCGTCGTCCTGTGACGATCCTTGAAGTACTAGGCGCGTGTCCGGTTTTTTGTCAAAAACAAACGCCTGCCCACCAACACCACCGCCTATTGCGTTGTTATTAGCAACACCACCAGCAACACCACCAACACCACCACCCCCAAGGACGCCAGCCTCCCGAAACGGCGAATTTGGTGTTGCAATGTCACTAGACTTGTGGCGTTCCCGCGTTAGACTTGCACTTCCAGCATTTCCCATTGCGTTAGTGTTTTTCTCTTAACCGAATCACTTTCAATTTCGTTCCTCTTTATTCGCGAACAAATTTCAATTCTACGCAGCCACGATGAAGTAGGAAAAGTTTACTCGAGACAATGTGCAGGAGGAGATTTTAATGGAAGAACGTTGGATTTTGTTCGGGAAAAGAAAATAAAAACAAAATTTAAACTAAATAAAAACACAGACGCGACAAAGGAGAAATAGGTTTTTTTTTACAAGTATTATCACCTCTCTGTATTCTTTTGGTATTTTTCTCTGTAAGTACGAAAAACAAAGATCAAAGTTGTCAGACGAAATGTCAGAATCATATGATTAGTCCAATGGGGCACATTTCATTGCGATGTTAGGGTTCACTTACACTTGATGAATTAAGACAATTGGAAATAAACGGAAATTGTTTTATATCCGAAAGCAACGGTTGATTATTTTCTTTTTAATTTTTAGAAATGAAAATTGCTTAAAATTAAAACAAAGAACAATGTAAAATGTAATGTTGTGGATGTGGGTGATTGAATTGTTAATGTATATTTGCTTTATACATGGATAAATTTTCACTACTCTTTTTGAATTCTTTTATTTTTAATTTTTATATAAACGTTTTTATATCAGTGTTTTGTTCTTGTGTTCAAAATATCCTTTCCTTTAAACGGACTGTTCAATCATCCGGAACTGACAAAACGCGTAAAAGAGCTTGCTTTGTCTTTTGAAAAGCTCTCAATAAACAATCAATAGCATCATTTAATTCATAGATATCCAGACATCCACACTTCTTTCATAGAATTAAGAGCGGGAAAGTGAGTCTAGAAACCACTCATCCCTGCTGGAAACTCAGCCACTTAGGAAAAATTCACTATTATCACCCCGACCTCAATGATGCTGTCGGGCTTTGACACTTGGTAGAATATATCGGAATATGGCGGTCGCGTATTGGCATTTCCTGGATTACAATGAATGCTGGTTAAATCGAATGGCGATGCTGCGCATTGACATACACGCTCATAAAGACGATAAAACGCATACCACAGATTGTGAAAGAGCGAAAGCGCTATCCCGCCCTTCTCCTTTAGATCGGAAACTTACGAGAAATCCTTGAATAACGCTTCGTCTCCTTTTCCCTGGCTCTCAATTTTTGATTAGAATAGAAAATACACGAACCACGAACTGTCAAAACGCACACGAATTTTGTGCCTATTGATTCAGTTTCCTTCGAAAGCACACAATATATGTATATTTCTGAAGGAAAGAATGAGAAGAAAAAGAAACAAAACTTTTCATGCAAGGCAATTAGCAAGTAGAAACCCATCATAGGTATTAAATTGATTGATATGGCTTTTAATTTCATAGAAATTACTTGTTATTAGGTGCGCTAAGATGACATTCGATTTCCATCCCAAATTATCTTCGTTTCCCTTGTCTCTCAGCTAAGAAAACTTTGGTGGCCAATTATAATAACCGATGTGCGGAGGACAGATTTGTAGAACAGTTTCTTCTGCAACACTACGCCATGTAGGGCGCTTTGATTTTTGTTTTACTATTAATGTTCGACCATAATTTTTGGAACTTGAACAAAATTTTGTATGTTTGATCATGCTTCGTACGTAACATGTTCACAGATTGACATGTTAAATGTTCAATGCTGGAAAACAACTTGTTCGTTATGATAAATATTGGACAATGCGTTAGATAGGTGAACAATCATTCAGGATGACAATTATTCACCCTTTTTACGGTTTTCACTTACTTAAATTTATTGAAACTATTCCACTGAAATGAACTTTCGATTTGACTTTAATTAGAACAAAAAATGCTGGATACGTAATTCGAATCTATTTAATTTATAATTTATTACTTTAAAAGTCTTGCCTTATTCATTAAATTAACACACTTACATACGTAGCGACGATACATGTGCATTTCGCTGTTCAACTAATAGGAAACATGAGGGTTTAATAAGATCTTCATTTGAAATTACGTAAATAGATTTGTAAAACATCGCTTAGTATGGTTTTTGTTTAGAAATTCTTGAAGTGATATGTTCTAAGATGCAAAAGAGTTCCTGATTTTTCTAATCCTATCGTTTTAAGCAGAACAAATATTTTCTAGCTGCATGAACGAATTAATTAGATACGAATGATGTTTGTTATTTTGTATTTCTTGTCTCTAAAAGCTTTTAAATGAACACTTGGTTTGTATTGCTTTTCAAGTATATGTATGAGTTATTAAATTAAGAAATATAAATTCATGGTCGTTTAGAACTTATTCAAAAATGTTTTCCCTAACCTCTTTATAGGTTCCTTTTGTACTGACATGATATTCCAATCAGTTGGGCGAATGGAAATTTGTTTATGTACAACGTTTGTTAGAGTTTTTGTTATTTGTCAAAGTGAACAATTATTGCTACATAAGGTACAAAGTAATTTGAAAAAGATGCAAAATCAAAAGAATATCGTTGTCCTTTGGAGTTGTTGTTTTTTCTTTTCTTTCCACAATCGCAAGCCTCTCATCGCTAATGATGATCTCTATTCCAACCGTTGAGCTTTGGACTTTAATTAAAACCCGTATCGTTGTCTGCGTCTCAATCCTTATCCATCCTGCATTAATTCTTTCTCAAGGGTTTTGTATGTTTTCATTCGAAAACTCAGCAACTGATCACCTCACTTATTTTGATGGTATTTTTTTATTCTCTTAAAACTATTCGACTACAGTTATATTTGGTACTCTAGGCTAACCGAATTAATCTACGCATCTAATAAAATTGAGGTTTTGAAATATTCCCTTTTTTTTGCTGAATAAAAACCGTTATTGCTTATTGATATCTGACTACTCAAGAGTGTCATGTCGGAGAAACGACAAGACAAAAACTTGTAAAGGGCTCGCTTGTCCTTCACTATTTGACGGGTGTTTTAATATCTGATTCAATTAGTTTTTGTTTTTCCGCATTATCTGGCAGCATTATGAATTTCGTTTGAAATTTCTCGATCAGTTTCTGGGAGGTGCGGGCAAATTCACCATCTTCGTCGAATAAGGCCTTTCTGAAGAACTCGACAAATAATCGTCCCATGTATTGATCCTTTGACGAAGGCCACCATCCCTCCAGGAAACCAATATGTCCACCGCGTGCTGTTACCACGATTGCAACGTGTGTTGATTGTTCTGCAGCTTTAATTGGAATTGCTTCAAAATAAAAAAAAAAAATTAAATACACATCCAGCTTTTGTACTTTTGAACAAATTACAACTTACCATCTAACGGTTGGAATGGATCATCAGCGGCACTTAGGCAAAGTAAAGGCACAGAAATTTTATGTAATTTATTGTGTAGCGTCGCATCGGAATAGTAGTCATCAACGTGCGCATACCCGAATTGCTTGGAGGTAAACAGCGCATCAAATTCCTTAATAGTTCTTGCCTGCGACGTGAAAAATGAATAAACAGTCCTGTATAATTTGCTAGATTGCTACCTACCAACATGATTCGTTCCATGTCAACGTCAGTGTCACGGAATATGTCACATTTGCCAAGAGTTCGGCATAAGCTTCCGGCAAGATGGCGCCCCAAAAGGCTGTTCAAAATTGGCTTCTCAATACTTGCATTGCCTGCAGCGAGGAATACAAATCAAATTTTGATTTCAAATGGGTTTTAAAAATGAAACTAACCTTTGTGGACATCCCAAGGGACGGAGATGATCTTAGCAGCGGTTAAGATTTTGTGAGACTGCTCACTATGCTTCACCAGATAGTTTCCTATTCAAAATATCATGTACTCAGTGATCAGCATGGAAGTTCTGTGATCTTCTTACCTAATATCAGGCCACCCATTGAAATTCCAGTAGCACCCAACTTCACATGTGGATTCAATCGTCTCACATGATCCACAACTTCTGCTAAATCCTCACAATTGGCCGCACAGTAGAGCCGTGGAGTTTTCAATTCAACACCACCCAGGCCGCGATTATTGAAAACTACTACTCGAATGCCAGCACTGTTGGCCGCATTAACAAGGCATTTAATGTACTCAGCTTGAGATTCACCTAAAATTCAAATGCACATGGTTTTAATGATGTGTGTTTCAGTGGATCAGTCTTGAGTGCTTACCTGTTAAACCAGGTAATATAATTATCACAGGAGAATTTTTATCACAATCCCTTTCTAACCAATCTAAGGCAACTTCTCCGCTATCCTTTAAAGTTAATATCTCTCTAGAAAGAAAAAAAACATATAAAATATTCCGGTAAAAAGCGCAAAAATAAAAACAAACAAACCTTCTGTAGTCGATTTTTGTTAGACTGGAGGCACGAATTATACTTGCAAAGACAGTTTGCGCGCGGCTCTCGACGCACCAAAATGTTGGCCAGAACTTCATTTCCAATGTGGGAACATTTTTGAGAAGGAATTCCTTAAATGGTCCATTCGATACTGCCAATATTGGCCGCTAAAATAGGTCAAATTCAATTTAGTTTTAAGCCGTTTAATTTGAGAAGCTAAGATATACATATAAGACTTTCATAAAGCAATGGCGGATGAGTGTGTATTCTGTTATTTCGACAGTTCCAATCAGAAATCGATTGAAAATATGAGGCCTCACTTCACGGTATAGGAAAAATCACGGAAGAATCTACAGACTACCCTGGTTTTAGACATCAGCGCCCAACACAGAACAAAGATTTCTAATTGACGGCATCAGACACAAACTTGTTGCCAATAAGTGCCAGACTAATATTCATTCTTAATGGCTTTACAGTTCAGGTGGACTTGGACATCAACCCAAATGCCACTCCAGCAAGCCCAATTACTCGTCAGCTGCCTCCAGTTATTCAGTATAAGTTGGTTGAGCTCCTTCTCCACTTATGTATGTTCGTCATTTCAACCTAGGCCGTCCTGTGTTGCGTTGTCCCAATGGAACGGATTGGAATACTTTTCGGGGCGGAGCAGTAGTGTCCATACACTCTACACGGCCTAGCCGAAGACACTTGATCAGGCTGATGCCGCCCTACAGTCTGTATACAATAGTTCGTCGCTGAATCTTCTCCTCCAGATGCCATCAACGCAAATAGGGCCAAAAAAAAATAACTTTTCTCTCGAAAAGACTGGGCGTTCTCTTGCGCTTTTAGCAACGTCTGGGCTGTTATAAACAGGAAGCTTAGTCCTTCGAAAGAGGGCTCTATTACTGGATTGTCTCTTGAGCCCAAGGATTTCGTTACTGACGTTGTGGTCCCTATCAATCGCGGTGTCGATCTAGGCGTAGTCTTTGAGTACCTCGAAGTTTAACGCACTCTCTGTTCAAGATGTTGTTGGGTGTCCTTCCTTGATGACAGCATGTACTTCGATTTCCCGTTATTTACCACCAGACCCGTTGAAGCCACTTCGCTTCATAAAGCCGATATTGAGAAGAACAATGTTGGATGATAGTCATTGCGTAGTAGGAAAGTGCGCCGATTCAAAGTATATGCACGGCAACAAAACTTTCGAGATGTGGTCGCCGCGGCGGAGTGGGTAAGTGTGTTGACCCACGAGCGGAAGGTCTAGCTTCGATTCCCGGACGGGACACCTCGCATTTTTTTACGGTACCACCTCTTTTGAGTTGCTGACAAGACTAAACACACTTTTCATCGTAAATGAAAAAGCTTCTGCAGCTAGGGTTTCTGACGATGACTAAGCCAGAGGCTCCTCTAGTTATCGTACTGCCTGTCAACAGAGCAGAAGTAGCAGACTAACTTCAAGTACCCGATCGATCCCAACAAGATTTCCTCGATGAATAGACTCATGTGAGTAAAAACTATTCAGCTGAAGTGTAAACGTTTTTCACTATATTAATCACGTATCGACTAGGAAATTCGATTAAATGTTGAAATTAAGGCACTGTTTGCGAGTTGTACTACAACCACAAATTGGTCCCGATATATCGCACCAAGCTAACCCCTATGCAGAAAATTCGAAGCTTCTGAGAGTTGTACCGGATTTTGGTAAGATTACGGTGGGGTTACACAATTACGATTGTGACATGTCTCACTTTGAAAGTCGTGTCTTTTTTATGTCGGTACTATAAATATGAAGTGACACAATTTCCCTCATATGAGGAATACACAGCATGGAGCATAGAAAATATCTATGCTCTTGTCCGTGATATAGTGCAGATGATATGTGTCACCGATGAAAGACCTCATCAAACTAGGCTGAAGTGACGAACGTATGATGAAAGGCCTATTTACTGAGCACAGTCTGATGTGAAACCATCCAACAACATTAGGCTAGGGTTTGTCGAGACGTAGAGTAGGAGGAGCCTTTCCTTTACTACCTTGAAACCCGACACATCTCTAACAAGAGTTAGTAGGACTATGATCGGAAAATACTTTTACAACAGACTTCGAAATTCCTTGGAAAAACAATTTGGATAATTCAGTAAGAATTTGTGAAAAAGTGTATTTCAAGGAATCGACAACGACATCAAATCCGGCTCAGTGGCAAAAAATGGTCTCACTTGTGGGCTAAATGGGCTCAGCAATCGTAAGACAGCCATATTCGCCTAGTCTTACCTTATAAAGCTGTTGCGAGAGTTAAGCCTTAATATTTCAATATGGATACGTAGATCAAGCTTTTTCTAATTTATATTTATGACTGACTGTCAAAAGTGTGACCAGTTTCTGTGATCAAGAAACAAGTGGTGTGACGTCAATTTCTGAAATCGGTGTAGATAATACAGTAAAACAATCAGGAACGGCACGTTTTTTCTGTTTGTTACTTTTATTTTATTCTGCACTTATTTTGACGTTGTATTTAACAAATCATTGATTTGCCTTCAATGATCAAACAAATGGTAACATAAAGCACTCCACGTGAAATCACGATAAGGAGTAATGACTATTCTGTTCACTAAACCCTTGTCAATTTTGAAGTGAAACCTCTTTTGGAACGGTGTGAACAGGAGAAGGATTTTATGAAATTTACGTGAAAACCAGTTTCTACCCACTTAGACTTGTTTTTGTTGTATAGAGTGACAACAAGTATACAGAACAAGACGAATATGTAATTTGATAAATTTTATTATTTCCCTAATTTGCAATTCCGTCATGTCAACGAACTGTTGCACTTTTTTTTCTGCCGAAACCCGAATTAAAAACCGTCACTTGCAGTGTTAAAACCTAGAAAGGGATATACACATATGCATGCAATTATAATTTATGAGTAATTTGTACATTGTCAATGGCCTCTATGTGGAATTTTTCGAATAGTTGACATCGAAGGCAATATGTTCACTTAATGTTGACTCGTTTGAAACATGTTAACTTAAACCAGACAATCCAACAATTTGACATGTGTTTCGAACTGATGTCATGCTTAGTTGAGAAAAGAATGTTGTCAAACTTGTGTAAAGTAGTCAGTTCGAAAATGTTTACGTATATTCATATCAGTGATAGTCAAGGTCGTTGAAAGTGTAGAAGGATACACCTAATATTAATCAAGGGTGGACAAGCATCTCGTTTTGTTGTGTTAAGCTATCTTATCAACCGCACGAAACACATGTATTTTAGTAGATCACATCGACGGTTCCATACACTGACCAATGGCATTTTATCAACGTTAACCTTATCTAATTTTTGCATGTATGTATAAGGATTATGACTTATTACTGGCTGCTTCGTAATTGGTAGCTAGTAACATCTAATTAGCAACGGCCCCTCAATTTCTAATCACTGTCATTTTGGTTTGCCTCCAAATACACTCTGCCCTCGATTAAAGTATGTAATTAACAAAAGAGAGCTTATCACCGTCGCGCAATGATATACGTAGTCATTGCATAAAATTCACTCAAAGTGCATCAGATCGCTCTATCTTCGGTGGGTGATATCATTTCTGAATGGGTATTTCGCATGGCGAGCAAAACAAATTTTCCAATCATCCTTGAAATTCCAAGTATTCCACGATCGATAGATTCAAAGCGAATAATGTGTTTGAACTTACCTTGGCCACTTCGATGAAGTAGTAGACTACATAGGCGCATCCAGCGAAGGCAAGAACGTGCCACCGAGGAAGGTTTGAGAGGTAGAAGTACAAGTAGTCAAACATAACTGAGTTCCTGCAAATAGAAAGAACACAAAATTAATTTCTCATGAAAGTAGATGTGGAATGTAAATTATAAATGCACCAATATCACTTGTAACCCTTCAAGTTACAATGTATATTTCTGTTCACAGCTGTGATGTTATTTTTGACTAGACCACGGTTGACGGAAGCATATGCTGCAGCGTTGGATACAAGTTTGTATTCTTAGGAAATCAAGTTTTATTTATAGAATAAATTAAAAGCTCATTTACAACCGAACTGTTAGAACGAATGAATGAATGAATGGTTGAGTGGGCAGAAGATTGTGTGGCACGTCCATTTGAACTTGCACCGCGACTAGACTATGCGCACTTCTCAAGGTGTGTTTATATTTAAGTTCAGAGCGCCGACGCTAATCTAATCTTATCTTACAAGTTCGGGTGTTATGTGTGTGGCAGCTATACCACGTGCGTGGCGATTTGTAGGAATGTGCAAATGATCTGGCTGTGATTGTTTCTTTTTTCCCCCGGGTGATCACCTCGACTAACTGTTGTAACGGGGTTCAATTGGGTCTGAGTTAACTTTTTTCAAGTTCATGTCAAAGTCTGATTATGTCGACCGACTTCTGGGTTCTTAGACGTTGTTTTATCCTTGAAATATAGTTGTCTTTCAAAACTAGATCCAAGCGAGGGTTCCGGGAGCACATATTTATGCCCTCGCAGGCATGTAATAAAATAAAAAAAGAAACTTGGAAAACCTTTCAGAAACCAATAGGCGATATGACGTATCCAGGACCTATCGAAGTATTGGGAAGTTCAGTTGGAAGTTTTAGCGTCAGTATCGATCTGATCGATTGGTTGATTCTTTTTTCGATTAAATCTCTGGCCCCGTGTTTGAGCTTATCAGAGAACTCAAGTTAAATGGTTTCAACGCCATTTTACGATTTGATTTTACATCTGACGTTTGAAAAGTAAACCCAAAGTTGACACGGACTTACACAGTCGTACCGAGGCAAGATACAACCCACAAAGAACAAGTATGGCTTCTTTAGCAATAGCTCGTATTGGCGCGCTATTGTTCTCCGACGATGAGGGAGGACCTACCGTTTTTTGCCAATTCTGGTGGGTTTTGAGACACTTTTCATAGGCCATGAGTACTCTTTGAGCATTCACACTTCACGCGTTTCCGTCTCCGAGGTGACATCTAAGTTCAAAGCTTGTTCAGCTTTCATTTCCTGTCAGTTTTTAAGCGCCAATCTGGACGAAGCTTTTTGAAATAGTCTAAAGCCTAGAAAACTACGATCACTTTAATTTTTTCCATCACCGCTTTTTAAAGCATCCTCTGTCAGACTTTTTCGGATTTTACTTTCTGACCCAAACGTTCGACACCATCTAATTTTTGGTTGTGGTTCGGTTTTGTGCCGAAAGTTAAAACACTTATTTTTTATTTGGGGGCTTTCCAATTTATTATCTTGTTTATGCTTTTAATTGAACAACATTCTTAGGATGCAGTAGAAGACTTTCATTCTTCATTAAGGTAATCAAAAAACTCTAAAACGTATACCTATGGATAAATTTAGCAAAATCGCATTACTCGCAAACCATCGCATTCAGGCCATGCTAGAATTTCTATAAGCCAAAGCGAATCAGCAGCGTTTACTTTTGAAAATGATTTTGCAAGAAAATGTAAGAGTGTTGACCGGCGGCGACACTGATAAAATAAGCCGCATCACCATCTCAACTCCGCATCACACCAATCCATCCTTCCTCACACCTACTATGCTCGTGGATATAATACTGTCACTTTAACTTCGTCACGAATTATTGAGCTGACAGTCTTTCAAATAAATTTATTTTCACATTTATGGCTATATCTTACTTTAAATTTCGTCTTGAAAGTTCATTTCTCATTGCAAGTTCGAAATCGCGCACCACTGTGCATCACAGATTTAGGATGTTACGATTAACCACCTCAAATTACCCAAGAAGTTTTGAGGATTATTTCGTTGATGTCTGTCAGACATCTGGCTAGACTGCCTGATCCTCATTTAAGTAAGGCGTTTAATGAAACAAAGTGTTAAAAGGAGTACGATTTTTATGTACCAATGCAAATATTTGGGAACTGGTCCTTAACTCGCATAATTCAGCAGAGGGAATTCGGTTTTTGTTTGCTTATAAGAGGCTCTTAAACCACTTTAGAGAATTGAGTTCACAGCAGATGGTAGCATCAGACAAAAAAAATCGATATCAGATGAATTGTTTTATTTCAATTTAGGGGACACACAAAAGACCTTTTGTTCCTTTGGGGACACGTAGGCAGTCATTAAGTGAATTCTTTAAGCCATAAAAGGAATATTGTTAAACCTCAAAGTTGTTTTTAAAATAAATCTAGTGGGCGACGTGCTCCTCATTCTATAGCCTTTAAAATTTGAAGTCAGTTTGGAATTTTTGCAGTTTTTTATTCTTAAAAATGCAATGACAGTTAAGTTAAATATGTTGCCTTAAACTGATAATTATTTAATCGGAATACGGTTTTACGTTTCACTTTGAAGACAGGCTCTGATTTGCCCCGATAGACTGCTCGTGGGTCACTGCTCGTAAGAGAGAAAGTAACAACAAGAAATTCGGTCGAGCATTTGGCGTTGGTTTGAAAAAGGTTTTCGGTAACACGGTTTATTTGGTTAGGTCAACTATCACTTTATGTTCAGGGCATATTTTGGTAAGTTGCGAATAGTGTGGCAGACATGCTGCACAGACGAACGCTACAATTCTAAAATGTGTTGAACATTAAGAGTTTAAGAATTTTATTTCCAAGATATTATTCAAAAACATTGAATTATTGGTAATTATTGGTATCGTGTGTTCCACAAGCAAACATATGAATTTCCAAAATTACAGTCTGCGTTTTTTGAAAGACCGTAGAAGTTAAGTGAATTGGCGACACAGAGAAGGTCAATGGGAAGAAGGCATTTTTTTGCGAGCTCCATAAACTGTACGAAGATATTGTTATGCTGTAGAATGCAAATATCTTTCGAAAGGATTCTCCACATCAAACGCAGCAATTAGTTTACTTCTAACTTGAGGGAAAAAATGTGTTTTGAACGACTTACGTGTTCGTTTCCAAGTATTTCTCAGAAAATAGAAGTAAGCATGATTCCTAATTTTTTATTTTCATTTCACACTTTATCAACCATTGTGGAATCAGAGTGTTCAAAATTTCGAAATCTCCAAGGGCTTCGTTTGTAACAAGAAAATAATTTATAAGACGATTTAGCACAGTAGTAAAACCAGGAAAACGTTGAACAGAAGAGTATGGCTACAAGACCCGACTAGTGAATAGATAAATAATAACTGCCTGTCCAACACAATTAATTCAAAACTTTAACACTATCCCTAACAATTGACGGATTTTCACTATAATTTTCGCCATTAATCCGGGCTTTTCGACCATTATTCTTGTAAGTTCGACGATCGGCCGGCTTGGTCTAAGTGTGCTCGATGTTATAAGTGTATGATTTATTCGCAAAGGATTTCCAATAGAATCAGAAAATTCATGTATTGTATAAGTGTGGATGAGGGGTCAACTCTTGTGAATTTCTCATTTATTCTGTCATCTTTGAAATTAAATTTGGGACGTACAGGAACGGATGTTTGCAGATTTTAGGTATTAGAACATAGTTTGTATGATAATCTTAAAATTCAGGAATAAAATCGCCCTTGACTAGAACAAAGAGAAGATGCTCGTAAACTAGAATTTCTGGCTAAAACGTGGAGTTTCGTTTATGGAATGTCTTTTTGAATTGCTTTCGCACGACACCGATTGAAAATATATTTTTAAACCTTCGTGACTTGTGGTTTTCGATTTCAGTCGGGCAACATTTTAATGCATCGCATTTTCAATTTGAGTCTTCATATACCTACATATTTAATTGCTGAATCTTGACCACACATTTAAAGTGACAAGAATGAATTTGGTATAAGTCTGAGATAAGTGAAATTTACACCATCGAGTTGATGGACCTAATAGTTTCAGATAGCGATATATTTAATTTTATTTTGACAACATTTATAAGGAAGTCTTGTTTCAAAAATTTCTTAATTACACTTGTTTTATCAGAATACAGCACTAGTCACTATTTGTGCTAGTCACTATCTGAAAGATTACACAGGGGTTACACGAAGTCACTTATCAGATTAATGTTTCCCAGCATTGTTTGATTTTTTGTAATTAAATATTGTATTTAAGACTTGGGTACAGAATCAGTTGGGATTATCAATGACACACTAGACACACTGACACCTACTATTAACCGGTTTCAGCTGCTACAAAAATATCACAACAAGAAGCACAATAACGAACTCTGAGCATAACCCCTGCAAAATATATTTTTAATTTATTCTCCTTCTCCTTAAACAGGGTAGTGTGTTATGTCGCTTGATGACTCAATGTCAATGTCAGTCAATTCGCAGAAATTTTGTGCAGACACTCGACTTGTTCTTGTTCTCTATTCGGTCGATTACACAATTTTACGAAAGTCAACTGCGGCTCATTGATCTTGCAAATGACGTGTGAAAATACCAAAAAGAACACAAATAATATCGCATTCAGATTAAATTCAAAACACATGCCCGCATTAACACCGAATCGGTTAAAGCCACCCGTCACAGGGACTGATAAGCGAAAATAGCTTCCGTCACCCAGTTCTGTTCAAAACAAACCGATATAAAAATCGAATTTTTATTCGAAAACTGAATGAATGCGTGCGTAACACATTTGTAAACACAACAAACCAGAGGTTGTAGACCGCCAAAAATCACTGAACTTTAAAAAACTGATTTTCCGAAATGTTCCTTGAATAAATTTTGAACTAGAACTGAAGTATAGAACTCCGGTGTCTCTAGATATTATACAGCCAAAGTGCTTTAGAGTTCTGCTTTAATTCCAACACCAACCGCAGAACTTACAAAAATGCCTCACGGTTCAAAGTCCACTACAGTGCACAGACACCAAACACAAGTTCAAGATAATAGCTGCTGCACACACAAACGCGATTTCACAACCACAGGTGCCTCGAATGACACAACACAGTCCACGTGAGGAATACATTCACTCATCCGTACTCACACGTATACACGTAATTTTTCATCAAAATTATGATTTTGCAACTCTACCTACTGGTCATAGATCAGTGCCCAGAAGCCGCCTTGATGACGTAAACGGGGGGAAATCAGGGGAAGCTGCGCTCCTGCCTGTGCTGCAACTGCCATTCTCCCACTCGACGTGGTCTTGTAGACGTTCTTCTTTCCCGCGGCATTTGTTGAAGTGGCCAAGAAGACCGATCTTCTCAGCACAAATTTGGGTAAAACAAACATCCGAACTCACTGTTAATGACAAACTGAAGACGCGGACACTTTGGTTTGCTACACTTTCGAAGAGTTTGGGAAAGCTTTGCTCGTTTGCTGACATAAACAATGAGCGGGCGACTGTCAAATATTTATTTTTGTTTTGTAAACGCAAAAAATTTGATTTGATTTCATTTCAACTAATTAAATGCAGAGTTTCTCAATCCGGTTTTGTTGGCTGCGTGCAAGTGTTCTGAGAGCTGGTTTGATTTTATGACAAGATCAGCGCAAGAGAACTGATCGAATACCACCGTAATTGACAGCGGGAATGCAGAGGGAACCCCAAAGATGGGGGAAAAATTATGGCGCGTCAATAGAAACGTGATTGTATGCGCTCGTGTTTGATGACCTCGCTTTGGCAGCGATTGTTAGCAGAAAGAATTGAAGAGCTTTTTTCTCTTTGGTTTTAAGAGCTTTTAATCAGAAGAGAGATCGCATTCAGAGTATTCGATCTTGTAGGAGTCAGGCTCAGTACCTTTTATGAATTAAATTGTATTTTATAGGGATCTTGAAGCATACACTCATCAAAAAAAACATAAGTACACTAAAAATCAAAACAATTATTCCCTGATCGAAGTTACTTCCTACTATCTTTTGGGTACATTCTGCAATCCTGTTAAAAAATTTATTTTTATAAGCTAATCTCAAAATACTACGATAGGAAGATAAAGATAAGTCTAAGTTGTCTCTTATCTGAGATTACCTGATCTTGGTTTGAGACTCGATTGTTCTTCTTTTTCAAGCCAGCAAGCTCGGGTTCAAAGGCCATTTTAAATGAAGTGTAGGTGGCCAAAACCAGAGCAGATTGATTTTAGCCTTTCAGACTAGATCCACATGCCCGTAGAGTTCGCTGGCGTGTCTTCTATTTCATTCGTTTTCCAAGCAGATGGGACATTATATCCGACGTAGAAGGTTTTTCAATGGCAACAAGACGCAGCTCTTCGGTTTGCCTTACTCGTAGTGTCAAACTCTCGGCAAATTAGAGTTTTGTAGAGCATGACTTAGGTGATTCGAGCTAGGGGCTCTGAATTCAGTTTTTTTCGACAAGCCGAAGTAATACCGGATGCCAAGGGAGGTAATCCGTGACGTCTTTTGTAAAGCTCTTCTGTGATGTCTCGAGCTAGACAAACTACTTACTACCTTCTAATTGTAGTTTTTGATGGGGATATATTGTTGGTGCTTGGTCTCATAGTTCTTCTTCATAGTTCTTTGTTTATGTCAGTGAATCCTTCCAATATGCGTGAGGATATCATCAGTTTATCCCAACAGTTGGACCGACTGATAGAAGATACTGCCTCCATGTTTATAGCTACCCATGGCACTATCTTTTTCAGTAGCAAAACAAAGAAATCCCACGACGGTGCATCGAGATTCAGTGCTAGTTTCAAACCACTCGCAAGCCCTTCAGTTGAACTACATGGGGCATCCCGTATTTGATAGCATGGTGTGATGAGTCCAATCTGTTTTCCATGATCATGAATTCAGTCATTGCATCGAATAGCGCCTTGCACTGAGTGCTGTCGGGTGCGGTGTTAAACTCCTTAAAAAGCTTATCCAGGATTTTCCTTTGTTTTGATTGCCGGATTATACGCCTGTATAATACAGCATTGGTAAGAAAAGCCACCAATTTCAAAATTCCTTGAAAACCGTAGGATATATAAGAGTGTGAAAGACAGGAGAAGATGTTTGCACTAGAAAATACTTTCAATTTCCCTTTCTGTATCGTATTGCAGACGAGGACGTAAAGTACCTAATATCTGCGCATTCTCGCAAACCACGTATCTCTGCCCACTCTTATACCGCTTTTCACCATAAATTAAACAACTTACTCCAAAATTCTATACGTACATCGTAAGGACCGCTTTGTTTGCTTATGACATCTTGACACGAACTCTTTTGGGGCCAATTACATGTTCAAAAGACAAGACATTTTTTGGGACTTCGTTTTATGCAAATTCACCAGCCAAAACTAATATTACGTCACGTAACTGAGTTTAACTCCACTGCACTGCTGCAAAGCACCTTTTATCCATACACGAGTTCGTCCTCTCTGTGCGGCGAAGGATGGCAAAAAGTTAATATTCTTCTGCAGTAGCACAATCTATAAGTCCCAACGGGAAGTTTCATCCCTCCAGAAATAGTTTCCTTCCATAGATGTTGACTCCGAAAGAAAAGTGAAACTCTCAACTGCAGTCCACCTGACTTTACATATGTATGTATTCGAGAAGAACATCTGGGACAATTTTATTACACACGTTGTTGTTTCTTGAATAATCATTTTTGGTTGGCGCATGAAATGTCCACCACAACAGCCCTTGAGCTATTTTTGTTGAAATGTATCATCAGTAAGCTGAACAATGAGAGGAAGAGGGTTTTCAGTGGTGGCCCCAAAATGTCTGCGAAACCATAAAAACATTCAAGTTTCTTTTCAAGTTCAAACATTATAGTTCTCACATTTGAGTTTGCGATGACGTCTCTCTGGGACTCGAGGTCGAACAAGGGGACGATTCGAGTCGATCTGATGGAAAGAGTGGAAGATGCATTTATTTCATGTCATGCACGCCCATTCGCAAGAAATACGTATTCCTTTGGGCATCGTTCAATTTGCTTTTTATTTTAAAGACATGATAAACACGAAACTGAATGACTCATATTAAGAAACTCGGGTGTTAGTCACTTGATGCGAAAAATGTGATAATAAATTCCTAAAAAAATGGGAAACTAAAACTGAAACGAAAGGTCTCCAATTTCGGTGTGATGATGCTAATTATGACTTGTGAAACATCGTTACCAGATTTGTTAAGCGGTCATCACTGCTTTTTGGGGGAACTGAATCAATTATCACGCTTTGCGTAAATTTGAATTACAACTTCATGCCGTCTATGTCCATAGGCATAAGACAAGAATGCTAACCAGTTTTAATTTTTAGTTAAGGACGAGATTACCTTGATTTTCCGGGAGCAGAAAGTATGTTTCGAAATTGCAATATAACACATCACTCGATAATTCCTGGGACATGTAATATATATTATTCATTTGATATTAGTTTTTTTAATAGCGTCCTCTATATGTCCCGGGACTTATTGAGTGATGTGTTATGTAAGAAAAATTTATTTGACAACATTTAAACTCCCATGGAGTTAGGAAAACAAGTTGTGCTTAATGGCTTTCAGTGGTCAGGGTTTGACGTTATTATGTCAATATTATGGGCGGTAAAAATATTAATAAATAAAAAAGCCTTCACTGTTCTTTACACAAAAATTTAAATTGCGATGGGGCTCCAAAAATATGTCAAAAACGGTCACGAAATGACATCATAAGGCGGTTTTAACAAATTATTAAACACACAATTGCAAACTCTTAGCAATTACAAATGTTGACGAAAAGACAATATAGTAGAACATGGATGTAAAAAAATCAAAAACAGTTATAGTTATGAAGTGTGAACTAGCGATATAAGAAGATTGGGGAAAATTGTTGAACAATGTTATAACCCATTACTTGCCGAATTGGAATCCATCCATTGCGATATCATTCTCACTCTCAAGAGCACTTTTACTGGTAAATTGAGTCGAAATTTTATGTAAAAGTTGATTAGAAAGTTGATGGACCTCTGTAAGATATGGTTGATGGGAAATATGCCTTATGAGTGCAACTAACGAGGGAAGAGTCTCCTCTGCATAAAGGAAGATATTCTTTTGCCCCTTTCTCTGAACGTCAAAGAATGTTTACGAATAAGTTTTTATCAGTGTGATTTCAGGTCATAAAAGTCCATTGCAGATCAAATTTTCACACAGCCGCGAATTGTGGAGAATACCCAAAAAGTGTAGATCGACACTAATCACATATCCACATGTACATATGTACCTACCAAATTCGTGAGGAATTATATGCCCAAAAAGTTTTAAGACATGGCGATGCGCTATCATGCGACTTTTCCAACACCATTTGTGGAGAGATCATGTAAAATTCACAAGCCAACACAGTAGGTACGATCGTCTAAAAGTCCGTTTAGCTGCTGGCTAACACGGATTACACATTAACGTGATTGGACAAACAAAGAGAACCGGCAACAGTCGCTTTCGGGTGTTGAGAAGACTAGCGAGAGGCTCAAGCCGTAAGGAAAACAAGATGTGGTTGATAGGCTTGAGTGGTCACTGGGTAACGCCATTATATGATTTTTAGTTATTTAGGGCGGTGACACATGCTTTAAAATATAAATAAAAACGGATTTTTTTATTAAATAATTAAAATTTTCTCAATCTTTCAGTTTATTCTAATCCATTCACAGTCAATATATTACAATTTTTAGGCAGAAATATGTCAAAAACTGTCATGGAATTATATCACAAACTATAAAGATGGCTGTTTCGACAAACTATCAAACACACCTTGTCTTTCTTACACATGGGAAAACTTTCTAAAACCTATACGGCAATCTTGCAAGAATTTAAATTTTCCTACAAGAAGGGGTTTTTACAGCGCGGGAATAGCCGAAATCCTGTATGGCTGTGTTTGCATACGCCGTAGAATACCCAGAATTAGAACATTTGCACCAAAATTTCATCAAATAAAAGGCGCTACTGTTTTCACATGTAGCCATTTCTGATGAATTATGGCCGCCGTGGCGCAATGTGCAAGTACGTCTATTGTCACTCTGCCATATTCGATTCCAGGATTAAAATCCCGTCCTTCTTCATAATACTTTCTCTTTCGAATTGCCGTGATCACTTAAATGGTTTTAATTGACTACTATTTCTCAAATGCCGGCGCAAAAATTGTTTGTCCTCCACATATGAGGCTTTGGTCCCATGTAAGGTAATGTATATGTCTGGTGCCTGTCTGGTGTGGTTTTTGAATATCTTAAACCTAACTTTATTAAACTTAGACGCCCGCATATTGACAAACAGTTTTCGTTAAATTGCTTAAAGTCTAAAAAATGTACAAGCACGTTAGCACTGTCTTACTTAAGCCCTTCACCATGGACTAGACTTCACGTTTGACTCGTGACATCTGCTTGACTAGGCAGCACATCAAGCGAGAAGTCAAATGTACTAATTTTGTGTGAAGGAATGTCAATAAAATGTGATCGTGACATAAGCAGTCTCACTTCTAATGGGCCTTTTACGCGGCCGCCGGTTTTTTGCCAGTCAACATAAGGTGGTGAGACATTATTTTTAGTTTTTATGAGCATACGACCGTTTCATTCTAGTTCAAACAATTTTCGAGTGCAAAGGGCTTCGATATCTCCCTGGCGCTGAAATTATAAATAGTGGCACATAAAAAATTCATAGGTCAAACACTTGCCGCTAATAGCCACTTCGAATTCATGAAAACACGACCGACGTCAATCGAACATGACGACTCACCTCAACATAAATTGCCTATTAATCGCTAGGCACATTACAACCCCCACCTACTGCAATGAACAAATTTTGAAAATTACCCGTAGCAAAATCGATAGCTATTTCCAAAACCCAATTACGTCCATCTAATTATGACGCATTCGGCATTGCGGTGAAGCGGAAATACGTATGAAATTCTAAAATTCCGCTCATCAATGGCAGAGAAACCGTAAGAATTTGCCAATGGTTATGTAACGCAAACGTCAAGGACGAATTCATCCCGAGAATCTGTCGACAACAGCGTTAACCACATGGGGATGAGATTGACAAATGTCATAGGCCACCCATTATCATAACTACGGAAAGTTTGTTTGTTGTCATGACCGTAGAAGTTAGTAACCCCCTTCAGAACCTCCAAATTCAGTTTGACTCTGTCACGCAATGCTGTGAAAATCAATAGAAACTACACACTAATCGCGCTGGGATCCTTTTCCCCCGCCCCCACCACTCACGCGTTGGGAGCTTTAAATTTTAAACAGAGATTTCAGTGTTCAACCTACCTTACTATTTTGTTACTCTTTAGCATCAGAAGGCTACTTCGTACGCGGCTGGCCTTAATTGCCTCAACTCGAAACAGTGTATGTACGTCTTGGTCGTCTGCCAAAAAGTGTATCCAATCGATGCGAAAAAGTGATTCGTTTTTGGGGTCCTCAGGTGCGAACTCTGCTAATTAACCAAATCATCACTCGGAACTGCTCGAATGGGTTCACGAAATTCAGGTTTACTCACAGGCACGGGGTCGCAAAGTTACTCAGCATTATTTTGAAAGAAATTATAATAAATTTTGGATAACACAAAAGGAATATCGACCAGCAGAGCGTTTGAGTCGTGTTGAGGTTTTCAATGACCGACAAACCCACCGGGAGAAACGTGGTCTTAATACTGCTGCAGCCGTTGATTTGTACTGGGTTTGTGGTGTGGAATTGGTTTTTTTTTTTAAACTTTTACGAAACTCTTGCCAAAGAGTATTTGTTAAGAGAAAAATTCGAGAGAGAGTGACAGAAGCTTTTCAAGCTACTATTAAACTTGACAAGTAAACTAGGTTGCTAAAGCACTGTTGCAGACCAATTGACATACGATTGAAAACTTTTTTGAAGTTTATTGATGTTTGGAAGTGTACACAATTAACCCTGTTTTATTCACAAAATGTCTAATTGGCACTTTCAGTGCAACTGTCGAATTTTCAAACGGTTTCACTGAATTGGAAAACCTTTTTCGTTCAAATAATTTTTCTTTAGTAACCGGTAGCCACTAATTCACTACAAAGACGCGTGTCCTCACGATCCTGTTCACGCCATGTGTGTTTCCCACTTTTATTTTCAAGAAAGTTGGCCATCGCAGAAAGGCGCCTTACAGCTCCTAAGGCTGTATCCTTCCACTTCAGTTTTGTGAATAAAGTCCTTCAAAACACAAAGGATTCTATAAGACAGTAGGAAATGGGATATAAATATAAGCCAGGAGTGGAACGTACATCACATGATTATAATCGCAAACTTTCATCATCTATGACAATTGAAATGATTCTTACTGTTTTATTTTCAAAAATGTAAAACTCAATTTTCCCCCATTTTTTTGTTAAAACAGATTTTAAATTCAATGGATTGATTGTGTCGCCTCTTTCCTTTTCGGCGGTTCCAACTTTGGGGATTGAATGTAAGTCACAGCAATGTGTTCAATGTGTCGGGGCCCTTATGCTGGATTTCCACCTGCCCTCTGCAATGTACGGCGTAAAGCTCCGATGGACCTTCAACGCTTCCTTAAAAAATAGCATTGTGTGCTTTCGAAGAGCTTAATACTGGGTCTTTCATAAGTTTGGAATGGCCAAGACAGAATGAAAGTCAGAAGAAGCTCGCATGTCGGGTACTGTATGATGTGCTATAGTGTCGCACAACTTTCGACTTATTTCTTTTTAACTGACATTCCGAGTTGCATATATTTTGACATGAAGTATGTTTCAACTCTTTGCAATTGTGTATGTTTTTGATATTTACTCGTATAATTGCATAAATGGATGAGGAAGTAGAAATAATATTCCCAGCTAAACGATTATTATTTTCTGAAAATAATTGAGTACTTTAATTCGTAGAATTCACTAGTTTTAAGTAAATTTTGCAACGAACCAGCGAATTTCAATTCAACCGCCAGTTTGAATTTGAAATTACGAATGATGACGGAATAGATTATCAAAACCATGCAGAATAACTCTTCCTGCGTAACACCAGGCAACTGTAGTTGTTGGCACATCTGTTAGAATGGTCCTCTCTTACGCACGTATTGCCTTTTGAAAATTGTGACTTCAAATATTGGTATATACGAATAAACCGCATCGCAAGGAAAAAAGTAGTCACGGCTATGCAGTATGAGTAGAAAAAGACAGACGTCACTGGAATGTATGAAAAATGAGCTGTGACTTCCATTGGCGTTAAAGGCGTAAGAAACTGTATGGATCTATTTGTTTTCATGTAGCAATAAATCTGTGATCACGTGGAAAAACAGCGGTCCTACAACAGTTTTAGACACTGAAGTACAAACACTTGGAAGTTGTTTTTTTTTAAGTATAAGAAAACATTAAAATGTTTTCAAGTTCATCGAACCAATTTCCATTGGAATTTCTTTTAGAAAATTGGGTTTAAACGTTATATTTAATAATTGAGTGGCACTACAGTCCACAAGGGACTAGGGCCTAGCTTCTACAACAACTACTCGTGTGTGCGTGCTAGTTTTTTCTCACAAGTACAAGGGCCATTTGTTTTTTACCGACTCCGAGCGGGACATTTAAGAAGCTTTTCATAGACAATTATTACTCTTTGAGTGTTGTCAGCAACTCGAAAGAGGTAGTGTTGTGAAAAAATTGGAGGTGTTCCGTCCGGGAATCGAACCTAGACCTTCTGCGTGTGAGTCGACGCACTTACCTTGCTTTTGGTGCATGAAATTCATACGACCAACTTTAGCCGTTTTCCCTTGTGATCACAATAGTGGCATGAGTTACGCAGTCTGATTTAAAGGACAAATCACAACAGCGCAGTCGCGCGTTCGGTCTTTGACAGAGTATGGGACGCTTTTAATCGTTTCTAAGAGAATGTTATGTCAAAGCCGACTTCCTCAATTTTCAAATCGATATAGAACTCGGGAGTTTGACAAAAGAAAAAGTAAACAAAAATATGTTTTATTTAGAGTAGCATTTCAGAGAAGAATATATTCCAGGTATAATTTTAACTAAACAACTAGTGAACTAAAAAGTAACACGTCTTAATTTCATAGAATGGATCTTTCTTTAATGGATTCACTTGACTTGGAAGAATATTACTCACCAATTGTTGTGCTGGGATATGCATAACAGCATTACAGAACACAAACAAGGAAGCTGTGGGTAAGAAAATTTAAGCTGGACCGGAATACAAATGGGTTCTATGCTCTAAACTTTGAAAAAATGCAAAGAGAAGACCCTGAGCATTTCTACAAATATACTCGAATAAGGTCGAGTACATTTGACATGGACATTGATAGAGCCTTCCTTGGAGTATACATTGCAAAGGATGCCAAACAAACATGTAGACAGTTACCTGTTTTATTTAATTCTTTGCTATTAAATAACTAATAAATATTTACACAAAAAGTCATCTTAGTCTGCCGCTACCAATTCATATCTGGAAATAAACAAAAAAAAAAATACTTTTCACTTGCCAAACAACCCGACTGAGTAGAGAGTAGCTCTTCTAAGAACTTTCTGGTTGCGCTGTGAGAGCCCTCGACGCGACCGCCCCATTTCGGTTTGCACAAGGATCTTACATGTATTCTACTTCAAATGCCCAAATTCGACCACGCGACCGAGACTTGGTTTTTTAGGTGCAATGAAACAAGAAATTGCTGGCTAAATCCATCATATGCCTCATCTCTTTGTACCATACCACTTACCAACTGGAGCTTTTCACTCTTGTCACCGTATGCTTTTAAAAAACTCGTTTGTGCTTAAATTACTTACTGAAAAAACAGTTCAAGCCATTTTGAAGTTAGTGACGAAAATGTAAAGACAAATCGTATTGGGAAACCATAGTCCGTTAAAAGCTCTCCTACTTTTAAGCTGAATATTACATCACTCATAATTTACTCCTACCAATGGCGGAAACTTTTGTTTAAATTTATTTCAAATCTTTACCCAAATTGTAACAGTTTGAAAAACAAGCTACGGTTTAGGCAGTACTGTCTACCCAAATTTGAAGCACAGAAAAGCTTTGTTCTAGTGTTGCCACTTGTGTGTTTCAGTCAGTTCAGTGAACCATAGGCATTATGACATAAACGCATTTGAAAATTATCGATCTGAAAATTAACCCATAAAATACGACGCTCATTAAACATAAATCTAAAGTATTTTTTGTTGATCTCCCTTTCTTCTTCTCCTTTCTTGGTATGGCACTACAGTCCTTCATCGGCCTGGCGCTGGTCCTTTGCACGTTCACCAAGTGGGTTGAAATTTCTTTGATTCTTAGCGTTGAGTAAAAATGCAATAATTCGAACTTAATGTTACAATTTAAGGTCTGTTCTTCTGTATGCCGCAAGCAATATAAAAAAAAGGAACAAAACCGTAACGAACCTACATAATGATCTGCGAGACTTAAGCAACAGTTTAGCAGTAAGGTTTATAGGTTATCATAAGATAATTTCATTTGGCTAAGTGTGGTTGATTCAGTGAACTAATTAGATGAAACTGCATCTAATATTTTTATCTATATATTTGTCTATAGTACCTCGACATTCGTTGAACGTCTTCTAACAGATTTTACTTTTCCATTAGCACATCCTGCAAAGAGTTATTTTTAAGATTTCGTTTTTTAGAACAATATCTTTATACTCTCGGTGCGTACGCTCCATACCACCTTATGGACGATTTTTGACGAATTGTTGGGTTTCCATATACGTAGCTAAGATTTATCATTTTGAAAAGGAAATTGAAGTGCGATTTTTAACTTTTTGTTAAAAACAAGTGTTGAATAATCTTCAAGCTGAAATGTGAAAAATTATGGGCACAGTTATAAAGAGAAGTAGTCTACTTTTCGACATCATTTGGAACCAAGATACTATGCCAACCCTCTGTGTATGTAAGGTGTAGGTTTAGGTAAACTCGTGATGAGTACTTGGCTGTTTCCACAAGGAAATAGAGACCATCTTCTACAGCTGGTACTCGTGTTGTGTGTGCTATTGTATTCTCACGAGTTGAAGGAACCAACAGTTTATCGCCGACTCCTGACTAGGAGAAGAAACTTTTTATAAGCAATTATTCTATTTTGTGTATTTTCAGCTCGAGAGAGGTAGTACCGTGAAAAACAGCAAGATGAACATTCAATTGAGGAATCAAACCAGGAATAAGCTTACTATGTAAGCGTTCAGAAAATAAAAATAAAATGAACATGACCAGTTGAATGCTCAGGCATCGCAGATTGAAAACAAATAACAAACAAAAATGTCAAAAATGTACCTTTGCGAAATGTGCCAGACTTCTCTGTCTTCCGGGCTGTAAATCACAAATTCTATTTGTTCTCCTTCGGCCAACTGAACATTATCTTCTGCGCCATGGCACTAATCCATATAATAGCCTTTAACGAACACTTATGTTTTTCTTTCAAGTTTTTATTCATCTTTTCCAAGTGTTTGTTTGCAACTTTTGCAATGAAATCAAACCGGTTTCCAGAATAATTTTGGCAGCATTAAAGTCGGCATGTGAAGCTTTGAAGGCTTATTTCGCAATAAAATGAACAATATTGTCCTAAACTCATACAAATGTGTTTTGAGTTTTACTTGGTTTCTAAACAACAGCACAATGTACTTCAATTTTGTAATTTTTTTTTAAATCACCGAAGATATCCGTCTGTCAGTTGTTTTGAACTCATTTTAAAGTAATTACAGTTTTAAACCACGTTTGGAAAATACTTTTTTTTTGCAATGGATACATTTGGAGTGCCTAAAAAAATTAATCGCCATGTTCTGAAGGCCATCTACACCTTGAACGCGGACGGATTCAAGCCGAATGCAAACGATATCTGCGACGTTGTTGAGGTTACCATGAGAAACAATGTTCCGGTTAGAAATATGAGCAGTGTCGTGACGCAGTCTCTGCAAAACATGGTGAGGTTTGGAATCATCTGCAGGGATGGTACGAATTATTCAATTCAAAATTTCGATGTGTCACCATCTGTCTCTGGCAAGAGCAGTCAAGATTCGGAACTCAGCACTTTGGTAGTAGAAACCTGTAGATACTCATGCATGAAAGAGTGTGTCTAATCACTTTGTTATAGGAAGGTGATGATGTGAATAATGGACGTGTTTCAAAAAGAAATCATTTCAGGGATGGTTTATGCTTTGGAGAGGATTCGTGGGCTGGTCCTTCTAAAAGGCGTCGACTTTCATCTGATAGAAAAAATAAGTCCGAAAACTTTGGAGAGGTAGTTAATCTTTGGATAAAAAGGGTAAGTCAAATGTAGGATGAATTCTGCAGACTTAAGTACTTCTGGTTGGAACCCAGTCTCAATGGAAGCTGCATATGTGCAAGTAAATGTGCTTTGCGTTTTTTTATGTTATAGACAAAAATAAACTGGATGTCTATAGCATAAAACTTTTACAGCGATGTAGACTTCTGTGGAGGAATATTTTCCTAACCCAATGTATAAAAATATTTCTTCATTCATTATGTCTTCATCAAGTATTTGTTTTTTTTTTATTTGTGCATTTTAATTAATAAATGTTTAAAGTCTAATTTCTTAATCCTAGGAAAATACTTAAAACTAGCTTATTGAATCTTAACAATAGTTTAAAATCTAACTTACTGACCCTACACAGGTGCTCTAAGCTAATCTATATCTATTCTAATTGTAAGTGCCTTTGGGCATAATGGGCGTTAAATTATTTACTTTTTTCTTTCTTACATGTACTCATATATTTCAATATTGTCCCAAGAAAATATACAAAACTTGGCAATCTGAACTAAACTTAACCTAGCTTAACCTAGCTTAACCTAGCTTAAAGTAAGACTAACCTAAACTAAACTAAGAGGTACTATTAAAACTACTTAACTATATCCGTACAAATACGGATATGTGCACCATAGCGTATACGTCATTTATATGCGTGACATATATATTTTATATGCTATGCAACACCTTTTTTTTTTTTTTTTTTTTTTTTTTTTTTTAATTTATTTACTATTTATATAAAAAACAACTTACGAACTGCCTTAGAAACTATGTAAGCTGGCCACGAGGTCAGCTTTCAGGATTAGTATTTGTTGTCCATTGGTACGTATGGCATTTTTCCATTTTCTGGGTAGCTTCATAGTTCTGTAGGTGTAGAACTTTTGTGGTTTGTCAGTGAAAAACTTGCGCAGGTGGCTTTAAGCGGCAAAAGAGCTCGATGCAGAGATCGAAATAAAGGGTAATTAGAAGGTACAGAGTCCAGGTTGTATTGCGGATGCATCGAAACTTTCAACTCCAGCCCCGTCTATTTGTTACGGATCATCGAAGATGTATCGCATGGAAGACAACTGCCTTTTGTTGGGACAACTGCCCTTGTTGAAATGCTTTTTCCGCATCGAAATTTCTGGAACGGAATCTTCAACTCCATTTTCGACATATTTTTTTACCGTTCTTTTCTGTTTAACTGTAAAAAAGTAAAACAGCATATTTTTCTGATATTTCACTCATATTAAAATCAATATACAGAGCTGTATTCACAAAACGAATTTATTGCGAAGACTTGTCGAACACAAATTTATTTACCACAAAAAAAAATTTTTTTTGTTTTTAGCGTCCTAATGAGGTTTCCTCCGACAATCTAACGCAAAATGAAGCACAAAATGCTGTGGAACCTTCTAACGTGAAAGCTGTAGCATCAGATATGAGTAACCTCACTGAAAATAACGGTAGGACTGTGCAGGAAGAAGATTCAGCAAATTTGAAAACCACCATCAAAACTGAAGGCACTCCATTATGTGCACATAGAAACGAGGACGAACAAGAAGAGAAAAAAGAAAATATCGTTCCAGAGGAGAATGGAATTTAGTTTTAACGTCGGGTACATCAATTTCGTGAAGTATTCAGAATAAAAAATGTTTGGTGGAAAATTATGTAATTGCCGAATTTCATAACATAGAAATTGTGATGTGGAATTTGTGAAAATGTTGTATTTAATTTCGGGCCAATTTTTTTTCATTTTGAACTTCAAGGTGCTGAAAAAGCAAAAAGTGTAGAACATAAGTCAGTCTTTTGACACAAATGTTTATTTATTTTGAGATAGTTAGTCATTATGATAACAATATTTGATCATTGATAAACTTTTACTTTTGGAATTCTGCATGTGAGTATGGGACAAATTTTTAAATTCAAAATCCTGAATATCCTAAAAGGAAACCAACGTAAAATTATTCACTAGCAGTTACTAAAGCAAATTAGGAAACCAGACCCATAACATCTCCGTATTTCAAACATTTCTGTGACTAACACAGTTTGTATGTATTTTTGTTTATGGAGACGCAGTGCGCATCGTCAGCACTGCAACAAACTACTGACATAGTGAGTAATCGTGTGAAAAAATGTGCCGGTTGGGGATTTTTGTTTTTTTTCGTTAACTTTCATTGATTTGTACTAAAGGGTGATTTTTTAGCTATTATCTTTTTGGAAACACTGGTTTAAGCAGCTGACGAACGTTTCGCGTTTTGTTTCACTGTCAGACATCTTCAGTTTGGTCTATACTGCAACCATGAATCGTCTAACGTTTGCAAATTATTGAATTTTATTATCAAAATGCTAAGAAAATTTATCGCGCGCATCATTGTATTCAGCGACGAAGCTAATTTTTGGGTCAATGGGTACATAAATAATCAGAATTGTCGATTTTGGAGTGAATATCAGTCAGAAGCATTGCTAAGAGCTATCAATACACCCAGAAAAAGTCACAGTTTGGTGCGGTTTATGAGTTGGTGGCATCATTGAACCGTACTTCTTCGAAGATGATCGTAACGTAACTGTGAATGGTGAACGCTACTGTGAGATGATATTCAACTTTTTTTGCCCAAAATGCAAGAGCTTGACTTGCATGACATGTGGTTTCAACAAGACGGTGCCACATGCCACACAGCACGCGCAACAATGGACTTATTGAGAGGCGAGTTCTGTGAACATTTTATTTTACGTTCGGGACCGGTCAATTGGCCGCCTAGATCGTGTGATTAACCGCACTTAGACCATTTTTTGTGGGGCTATGTTAAAGCTCATGCGCGCTTCAATTGACGCATTGGAAGATGACATTGAAGCATGTATTCGTGAGATACCGGCCGAAATGTTGGAAGGAGTATGTCGAAATTGGACTAAGCGGATGGAACATTTGAGGCGCAGTCAAGGTCAATAATATAATAATATCAACTCAAATAAAGATTTCATGCATTTTTCTGAATTTTATGTGTTTTTTTGTTTTGAAAAACTTTCCTAGAGCTATTTTACTTCGGGCTATACCGTTTTTTAACGAGTCTTTTCTTCGACGCATGTGACTTCCTAAGGCTTACATATCTACGATCGGAAATGTATGTTTGGTTTGTGATTTCTAAGTCAAAAACGTCCCCTTTATACCCTTCGCAATACTAAAAGTTGGGTCAGCTACCAGAGCATGGCCGCCGTAAACGTCCGCCGAAATGCAATGTCTTTTGCCTGTTTTCTTAAAGCTCTCAGAAAAACACACACAAATCAAATATATCGAGTATATCGGGACCAAGTGAATTAAAACGTATTATTGGTTATGCTTTTATTATATATAATATATAAAGATTCGAAAATTTCATAAAGCTTTCCAATTAACATTCTCATTCACAGGAATAGTCGTCACGAAATCTGTTGTAAGACCGGCTATTGCTTTTATGAACTTATTTTAAGGACTGGGGACGAAATGTTACCAATATATACGAAAGTAGGGCAAAATGAAAAGAAAGAGGACAGACAGCAATTGACATCACAGTTTCAAAAGGTTAGGAAAAATTTATCCAACAGCATGAAAACTGTTGACACTTATGACTCTATGACGAGTGCTCTCTTTTCTATGTTGTAACATTTACATGTCCCCTTAAATTTTTTAGGTATAAATGCGGTAATAAGGTACTTTTGTGGTGTAACCCAAATGGCTAACAGCCCATTTGTATTAACGTTGACTTTTGAAACTACGCTCTGGTGGAGAGTACTGGAAACAGGTTTTTTGATATGAACATCCAGATCAGCACTTGGAGATTGTGTTGGATCCTGTGTGATTGGAACCGGATCGTGATGCAAAACATACAATGACCAAGAAACTCAATGAAATTGAAAATTTAGAAGATGATCTATTTCGTATATGTTGTTCGTCTGGATCAAAAACCAGTGTGAGAAGAGAGACCCATTCACGGAAAGAAAACAACAAAGTTCTGGTTGAATAATTCTTTTTTCTTTATTATCTTAACTTGGACCTACTTCATCGATGGCTCTCCGCCGACTGACTCTTCGTCATATTCGCTCTCACAATGTATGTAACACAAACTGCCAGCAGATAACTGCAATAGTAGTTATTTTATTTACAGCACTCCTTAGTCGACTCCTTTCTTTCAACCTTAGCTAACTGTACCTCAGAGTATTTAAAGGAAAACGTGCCTCAAACTTAAATATGAATTTTAAAAGTTCTGCTATGCCCAGAAGCATTCTCATAGAACTCACAAAAATTGCCTCTTCCCAACGAAATGTTCAATTGTGTCCCTCAATTTTCAAAGTCTTCATTAAGTTGCTACCGTTAAGCCATAACCATATCATTCTTAAATTTAGTGATTAAATTGTTGGATCCTATGGTCCATGGCATTCACCCTCTGGGGCGAGGCAAAGAAATGAATTTGTAACGGCAACGCGAACATTAAGTGCGTTGAACTTTTCTAATAACAATAAAGTTAACCATAAAATCTCTTAGTCTCTGACAAATTTTGTATCCTTTTCATGTTGCGGAAGGAAATTGAACTCGGTCGTGGTGTGAGTGAAGTGGAGATAAGTTGGGAAAACTTTAAAGATGTCGCCTGTAGGGCGGGCACTTTGTTGACGATGATGGTTGTGACGTCATTCTAAGTTAATGTACAAAATTTTTCGAAAATCAATAAACCTGCGAGTAATTAATCAAGATTGAGAGAAAACTCAAAGGACATCAATGTTGTCTAGTTCTTTTTACAGGAATTCGTATTGTGTCACTGTTGTTTTGACGATGATTTGGTAGATTATGTGAGCGTCATCGGTTGGATGCGTTGACGTGTTATGTACTTAAATTATGATAAGGATGATTAACTTATCAGGTGTTGTCAACTCTATACATGTAACATGGTGGTCCACCCTAGTTGTGAAGTCTGCTGAAGAATTAAAAAATGACTAGATAGCAAAAGCGAAGAAACCCAGTTTTCAAAATATTAAAGAAAGGTCGCAAATTCATAATTTATTGCCTTAACTTAAGATTCAGACGTAGGGCAGCATCAGCTTTGATCCTGAATGATAATAATAATAATAATAATTGAGTGGCACTACAGCCCATAACGGACCAGGGCCTAGCTTCTACAACAACTACTCGTGTTGTGCATGCTATTGTTCTTCACGAGTAGAAGGGACCTACAGTTTTTTGCCGATTCCGAACGGCGAGATTTGAGAAGCTTTCCATAGACAAGTAATACTCTTTGAGTGTTGTCAGCAACTCGAAAGAGGTGGTGCCGTGAAAAAATGCTAGGTGTCCCGTCCGGGAATCGAACCCAGACTTTCTGCGCCGCAGTCGATGCACTTACCACTGCGCCACGGCGACGATCCTGAATGATCTGACCATAATAACTTTTCACCGAGGAAAAGGAAGATTTAATAGTACAATCTTGTCATATGCCAAACGTGTTGCTGCGTTCTGGGCATGTATGTTACGTCGACCCTTGCGTGAACAGTCGGTTATTTTATCTTCCATTTCTCGCAGCTGCACGGGTGAACTTGGGACTAAAAAGCCTTAACAGGCAGCACGATCTTTCCTCAAGTTCCTGCAGTTGCGCACACGAAGTTTGTTGAGATTCCATTTCTATTGAGGACGTCCTCTATTACGTGGCTCCAATGATTTAAAATCGAACATCAAACTCTTCGGAGCTGTGGTGTCCATTCGCCGTACATGACCTAGACACCTTAAACATAGAATACGAAGACACTTAGCTAGGTACATACGGCTGACCTAGACATCTTAAAAGTAGAATACGAAGACACTTAACTAGGTGCATACGGCTGTACAGCCCGTACAGTAAATGTTTGAATCTTCTTGTCCAGATGCCACTAACGCAGAACCTTTTTTTTCCAAAACGATCAAGGACAAAACGATTAGGAGTCCATGTTTCTGCTCCATAGAGCAAAACGGGGATGATCAGAGTGTTGCCTAAGCTCAGCTTGAGCTTGCATCTTGAGCCCAAAGATGCAGTGATTGGCAAAAGTAGTTCCGTACATGATGTCGATATTGCTGTTATTGTCCTTTTTACAACAGATCCGAGTCAGACGAAATGGTGCAGACACCAAAGTGCATGCAGTTAAAAAAAATCGAATAATAAAGGCTTTATTCTTTATTCATCGCTAGCCCCATTTTAACCGCTTCACCTTCAATATCAGCAAACCCCTCATTTTAGTAAGTGTCTTTCGTAAGAAAAAAATGAATGAGCTAAATAAAAATACACTGAAATCGAGTAAGTGTCTTTCGTGTTGATATCTAAGTTCCGAATGATCTTCCCATGCATAATTTTTAAGAATTCACATGATGGCACGTCGTCTTATCTAAAACTATTTTTGGCACTAAAGAAGTTTGTTACCGACCTTGGTGGAGCAGCGAGTATTATCTATAGTAATGCTGCATAACCTGTCGAGTTTGGCATTGTATAGTCGGCTTTGAAAACGACGAATACGTGGTGGGTGTCTATCTGCATCTGTTGGACTCTGCTCTGAAACTGCATTGATAAGGTCCTATCAGATCATTATGGCCCTGATGAGATCCCAGCAGTAAAATTAAAAAGGTGTTAAAATTATATTTACCGACAACTTCAAGTTATTTTTAATTACCCACTTAAAAGCGGGATTTTTTTTTTTAATACCAGCTTACAAAAGCGGCGTAAGACAAAACATAGAAAGATAACGGCCTATTTCATCAGCGATAGGAAAAATGTTCCGGATCGTTCCGTTTAAAGCAAATAAAAAATTTATCTTAGAAATGCAACATGTCCTTGTGCGGTCATATATGTCATGTACTACGAATAAGTCTATATTTACTAAGTTTTTGCATTTAAGCAAACTTACATCTCGTATAACAAACGTAACGCCAGGTGTGCCACAAGAAAGCCCCTTAAAGTCATTATTATTTGATTATTTTTAAATGACGTACAGAAAGTATTTATTTACTGCAAAAACCCGATTGCATTAAGTTAAAGTTTGCAGTAAAAAATAACCGGAAATTGGTACAAGGATGAGGTTATTTTCCCTCAGGTCTTGCAACATTTGGTTAACTATGTATATTTTTGAGCATAGATGTGGGTCAAATCTTGCTCAGTTCCGTGGCCACTTATGGCCGCTAAAATGGGTTGCGTAACCAGCACTTCGCAATTATGATTAAGTCAAAAATTGAATCAATGAAACTCGACGTATGTGCTCGTATTTATGTGCAATCCTATAAATATTATATTTGTCATTAATTGCTTGAAATAAAGCATAAATATTTGAAAAAACACACATCAGGTTTTTGTTTTTCTTCTGTTAATCTCTTTTGATCAATTGCACGAAACCCTCGGAGAGCCAGTAAAACTCACACCTGACCGTTTAAATCTTAATACAAGAAAGATGTTGTGCTTCAACGGATTGAATTCTGTTCGTTTTCTAGATTCTTAATATACATATATGGCAGAGAATGTGCAAACGATGTTAAATAAATGAATCAGTGTTAAACTTTGGAAATCGGAAACTTCTAAAAGTTCAATGTTTTCAAATTGCATTCATTGCTGGAACTTAGAAAATAAGTTATTTCGCGGCAATAGCTCATGAAACCTATAACCATTCCATACTCCTCATAAGAGCAGTCAATCTCGAAGATACCAAGGAAAGGAAGATTTAATTAAGAATCTCCAGTCATGCAAACAGTCAGATTGGACGAAAATACACACGAGTGCAACTCCAGGACACCAGACGATTAGACGATCCAATGAACTTGAAGAAAGTTAAAAGTGTTTTTGTTTTCGTTCTCTTGTGTAATTGCTGTTAGAAGTTCACCTGAAACTTTTCTCATTGTAGCTTCCGTTCATTTCGGAAACGCGATTATCACTCGCCGGATATAGAGTTTGTATCTGTTCATCTTTTCAACTTCACCGATAATGTATGGACGTCCTGGCGATGCTGGATTTCAATTGCACTTCAGGAAGACCTCACTGAATCATTGTTTTCAGAGAAGTACGCATCAGCTGGTTGTGTCTACCGGAGAATCCGTCTCGTTTATTACAATGAACAAGAAAAGGGAACAAGAACAATGAAGAGTGATATATTCACCAGCATGTGAATGCATCTGTGTAGCTGCTGCTTATCGACTGAGTGATGACTTTTGTGAATTGAATTCATTTGGTATAGCAGAAACTAGAAGATCCTTGGGACACGCTAATAAAATACGCTTCAACCCGGTGGCGGCTAATCAGTGCCATTTTCAACATTAATGAATTTACCACAAGGTTCCCATCACAGTGCCTTGAGGGGCCGATAAATGCTTGTGAAGTTTTCGCTCTAAAGGGGATTGCGAATCCCTTGAAGACAGAGACAAATGTGATTAATAGTTCAGAGCGGCAACATCAGAATGGTTGTGTTGGAGATTAATCTTTAAAGAGCGACGGATAGGGTTCACGAGGATAACAGCAGCAGGAAACCTCTTTGCGTACGGACGGACACACAACGATTTATCAAAACGTTAATTCCCACAGAAGGATTTACCAAAAGCCTGCCAGACATTTGCGTGTGCAATTTAGAGTGAATTAAATTACTAAAATCAAAAGCTTGCGGTTTGACTCTTTAATATTTGCGTTGTGGTGGGGTTGCGGATTGGGCGCCAGTCGGCTTATGGTCCGAGTGAGGAATTTTGTGGTTATCAAGATTTATTGGATGAATACAATTTGGGGATATGTTGTTGCGAGGATCTCGAATTGGGGTTTAAGTTTCGTTAAGAGTGGTCGCCAGATTTAAGCACAAATTTAAGAAGCAATCGTTCGGTTGTGGGGATTCGAAATCTGTTTCTTTATTCATTTTGCATTAGATGCGCATTTTTTCTGGCCTCAGAGTATAACACGTTCTCAACTAACCACTTTATTCTGTACTCGAAGTGCCTTCTCTACCGAATGACCGGTTTTTACGGCAGAACACACGCCAGGGGGCGAGTAGTCACTTACATTCAGTACATGTCACCACCGCACTAGCACGCATTGAGTAACCATCTCCTGCTTGAGTCAGCATCCCCCACAGGGTCGGTTTGGTTATCGATTAACGATAACACCGCCAATGACACAATGACAAATGTCAACATCCCCATTTGCGTCAATCGTTAGTGATACCAGACGTCCTGCCGAACTGTAATGTCGCTTTGTTACGACTTCGCCATTCACGGCACTGCTCACTTCGTTTCTCTGCTAAATGCTACGTCTTCGGTAAAATACGATCCTTCAAGGAATACAAACGCCTATCTGAGGAGTTCCTTGAGCACGGTTGGACGGTCCCACGACTGGCTTTCACGTAGGCGAAGATATGTAGGTACGATTTGTACGCTCTTGTACGTGCTGTCATCTGGCCACATCTGATTGCATCGTTCGGCAGCACACGTGCTCTCGGTGTTAAGTCATTGAAACTTTAATACGTTTACCCTTCAGGTGGGGAGGCCACTCGTATGTGCTGCTCGTCGACGAGGGCGATGGGAATATCCTTCGATTTTATGACGATGACGGTGTGAAGGTGAGCGGGAGCGCTGCATGAGGCTAGGTGCGTGCGGAGGATGAAGCCCTCATGCAAAATAAATACGTTAACAGTACATCAGCAAAGTGTATCCTCGAAAGACGATAACGATGATGGCAGCATCAGCTACAGCATCTAGTTGCGGGTCTGCTGTTTTGTTTCGCCTTTTCTGCGCTACTTAACACTTCGGTCAATGTGTAAGCACGTTTGAATGTATTCCATTGGAAAACAATTTTAGTAAGAGGATGCGGCGACAACCCGACTACAACCATGTTTTCTCGCAGAAGCCGCCGCCAGGGTGAACGGAGTTGTGTGTTTGGGCAAGTTGATAAAATTTGATAAAGTTGATGTGGGATTTATTGGGTGACTGGAGGTCTTAGTTTAGCCGATAGATCAAGGTCGTAGCAAAGTTCATGAAAGTAACATCGTTAATGTGAATGAAATAACCTCCGTTGGGGCGGGCAGGAGATGCTGGTTGCCTTGTTCAAACTGCTGCGCACTGATAATCCAAGGAACTCTCATTAATTATTTGATGACTGCTGGGATATTCATATTGACCGTAGTTTGTTGGTGTCGTTTACTGAAGAAAAAGGATATATGTAGCGTTCTTTGCCCTAGACAAGGAATTTACGAGCTCGTAGCTTAAAGGGTTAGCAGTTGGTGGTCGGTAATAAATGTACTTTGAAAGGATTTTTTGCGCTGGTGGAAATTAATTGAATGTATCCGGTAATGGTTGCGAATCATTTTTCAACCATGTTTGTATGTAATTGTTAACGATAGGAAAAAATGGATTGTTAGCTAGAAAGAATACCCTTTGTGTATGTAATCCTTTCAGCATCTTAAAACATTTGTATGTGGGGAGAGAACATCCGCTTTCTTTTTTACAGAACAATTGTTTCTTGTTTTATTCAATTTACACTTAATATAAAGAAAACTTTTGGGAATCCTTACATCCTTCTGAGGACTTCAGAAAACCGCCTGCGACTTGCGTTCCGTTTTTGAACACGATTGTAGCTGAGTTTGAGGTGGGACCGACTTTGTGATATGTGCTTCATCTTTTCTGTCCACTTTTTTAGGTCGTCGGGCGTTTGGTTTATTGTCTGTACACAAAGGATAGATATTGGAAGGAATCTGTGTTAGTGGATATTAACTCATAAAGTCTGACAACAGTGGCCGCATTATAGGATATGTTCGTTGATTCACATGCGGGAAGTTCTACGTTCGAATCCTAGATTGTTTATTTGATTTCAGTCACGGCACCACTTTTTCGTCTCGCAGTCTCCAGCCCGCAATTGACGCCACTGTCACATCAATAAACCGCACAATATCAGAAGTTGCTGAAGAAGCTCTGGTTCCTTGTGTCTGTATTGTCATTCAGTTCCATATTTTCAAGAACATTCAAGTGTGTGGTGCATCTGAAGATCGTAATGGTGTAATTAAGAGTATTTCTAACTAACCAGTTTGGGACGAAAGGCTTTCGAAGACGATTTCACTCCCATGTTTGAGTCTTTTCAAAGCGGTGACATTTTTTACTCTCTCATGAATTCTCTCTTCTGGGAAAATGTATGAGCAGATTCTAAGCGAACTAAATCGAATCGCAGCATTGAGACTGATCTTTAATTTCATTATGATCAGTGAGGAAAGGCTTGTGAAAGCCGGATTTAGAACACTCAAGGTAGTACCGAACCCAGATTTTCGAAATGAGTCAAACACCTGCTCTGAGCTTAAGAGAACTCTAATAGGATTCAGGAATATGAAGCAATGCTTTTTGTTTTAATGAATCAAGGCTTGAGCCGCTTTCTGGAGATGGGATAGAACCAAAAGAATGACAAAGCTCTGAATGTTATACTGACAAAAAAAAAACTATTAAAGATGTGTTGATACTTCCCTGGAGATGAAAAAAGGAAGACTGCAGAAGTTTATGTAGGGGCTCTGGGAAATGCCCACCTCACTGGAGTGTATTGGAATTATTTGCTGATTTTCTTCTTTTCTACAGAAAATGCTACTTGATAGACAGCCAAAAATGAACGTATGCTCTGTTTTTAATACAAAACTTATCTCAAGCTTTTACTAGGCTAGAACTTTAATCACTCAAAGCAATAGCACATCACTCAATATGTCCCGGGACTAACCAATAGAAGCACATTTTCTAGACAAAATTCAACTTTATTCATCAACACAGTTTCTTTCAATCAATCCATCAGCGTTCTTACATTTCGATACCTTTTTTATGGAACGATTTATATTTGGCCTTGAAATAGGCTTCAGTTTCGGAGATCACCTTCTCATTAGAGCCATATTTTTTTACGGTGAGCATCTTTTTCAGGTCTGAAAAGGGGTAAAAGTTGCTGGGGCCAGATCTGGAGAATACGATGAGTGCAGAAGCATTGCAAAGCCCTATTCGAGCAATTTGGCCATGGTAGCCAACGACTTGACGCTTAAGGCGTGGTTCACCGGCTGCTGTCCAATCCGCTGACTGCCGATTTCATCCATGTTTCATCCATTGCGATATACTGACGAAAAAAGTCCTGCTTATTCTGGCGAAACAGCTCCAAACAGCTCCCAGAATCATCGTTACCTTGTTGTTTTTGGTCCATTGTAAGCAAACGCGGCACCCATTTCGAAAACAGCTTTCTCATGAACAAATGTTCATGCAAAATAGTGTACCCATTGCCTTCTAATATCTTTTAGGTGTCAGCTGTCTCACGCAATTTCACTTTTCGGTTTTCTAAAACAATTTTGTGTACTTTTTGACGTAACCACCTCAATTGGCCTTCCAGAGCGAGAAGCATCATTGGTGTCTGTCTAGCATACCACCGACAAATAGTTGTTTTTGATGGAGCAGAGTCCCTGTAACACTTTTCAAGCCATTGTTGTCCACGCACGGTATTTTTTCCGATCAAAAAGCTGTGTTTAATCAACACACGAAATTCTGTAGCGTCACTTAAAGCACTGTAACTTGTAACATATTGATCAGATTGTCATGCAAAATTTACAGGTATCATTTGAATGCTTGTACTTCCTAAAAATAATATGGATTTTTTGTTAGTGGCGCGCCCTATATGTCAGTCCTTATTATTGAGTGACGTGTTATTTCATTTTTTAATTCATAATGTATAGTTTTCTTTTTTTTAATGTATACTTGGCTTCACTATAGATTAAATGTTGATAAGAGGGGATCAGAATCAGCTTAAAACTTAACAAATTTATGTTCCGCAACAGGAATATCATTTCATTCCTGATTCCATATGGAAACATTTATTTTAATCAATGTTCGTTGTGTAAACGATTGAGACCGTGAAATAAAAAAATATGTAGTTATTGACACAAATTTGACAAGCAGTGAAAACAAAACCTTGAACCATCATTTTTGTATCGCACTGAATGACATAATTGTTGGCTACTAATTTAATCCTTCGTTTATAATTTTATTCTTGTTAAAAAATGTTTCCTTATCCTCGCTATTACCGGTGTCATCTGTTTCATCGCCCATTTTCAAGCAATCCAATAGTGCGCTCCTTCTTTTAGCCATTGTTCAAACTCGATATGTCCTTTCTCTCCCTGTGGCGACTGTGGTTGTTGACTCCTTGCGGACATATGTTTATCTTCCACCCATCACCGGCTGATTAGAGGGCACCTAATAAAAGCAAATAACTTTCAAAGTTAATTAGGCATTCAAATCGTATTCATCCCCTCGACAAGCCCTCTTCCACGATAGGCCATTATCCCTTATCACACTTTCATATGATCAAGCAAATTAAACGATTCACTCTGGATAATTGTATCGACAAGGACAAAGGGATACTGTTGGGATTTTCTTTGCTTTCTCTTTTTTGTTGGTTCTTGTAAGTTTTCGATTATGCTGCCGTTGACCCCCGGCAGAGGGGGATGGGGCAGAAAAAAAGAATGCTCATGAATATCTTAGGCAACTCCGGTCTGTTGGCGTTCAGCGATTCTTTCGTCGTCTTTAACCTCGTATTTTGTTTTTGAAGACATCATTGAATTAGAAGGACGAACCTTCTGCGCCCGCCCGACGCGAGGAAATGAAGAGAATAATGAAATTGTCGTGGTTGACGGGGTATTACAAGGAGCCGGGTGGAGTTGCTTGCCAGTGTACACACTACATTGACCTAGATGGAAAGAATTACTTTCCGATAGTGGCGTCCTTTTGGGGATATTGTCTGGCTGTTCTCTTTTTTTGCTGAGATATGGGGACGGGATTTTTGAATTAAATTCCTTTCGATGAGCTCTCACAGCGTTAAGACTGCGAGAATTGAGCACAATCGCTGATTACTTCTCAAAGACTTTAGATATATTTGAATTCATTTGCTGATTAACTGTGAACATTCTTTTGTTGGGTGCAGTGAGATGTCATTTCGTTGAAAATTCTTCATTATTTTTTAGTGGACATTGGATAGCATTCAATACTCTGTGTATTTTCTGTAATCTTGTTGGATGGAAACGAAAAAAAGTTTTGTGGGTTTTCCGCGAAATGTTGAAGGGAAACGGATAAAGCTGAAGAAAAGTCGATGACGTTTTAACATTCATGATTTACATTGCTCCTCTTTAACGCTTTTAAATGGTTTTTTCGACAGATGGAGGTTCTCTGAAAAGGGGGGTTACGGACATTTTTCTACAGTGTTCGTTGAAGGTTTTGTTCGCGCAGTGAGATGACCGTAGTTAAAGAATAAACTTACATTTATTTTAATTTCTGTTCTTCTTTGATGATGAAAGAGTTATCCGTAGCATGGACACCAAGCCCCCATGTCACAGGTGAAAAGGGAACGCAGGTAAAAAGGGAACACAGGTGTTTAGTTTAGATCTTCTTGTAGTCCGTTTACATTGTTGAGTAGGAAATGTCTCCTCGTTCGGACCGCACTCTCACACAGGAGCTCCATGTACAACTTAGGATGTTGTAAGGTTTAAGCTGCGATCGCAATTTGCTCTTAATGCGATTGAATGCTCACGTGTAAGGCGATGTGACTAGTTTGGTGATAGCCGGTTTTTTCATGGCAGTTAATCGGCACGACTAGGTTAATATTCTCCACAAAAATGATGTCCTGCACCAGACCGATTGCAACTTTTATCGGGCAAGGATTTGTGCGGGGATTCTGTTATCTCGAGGCAGGAAAAACTGCAGACCGCTTGTTGGCATACTATCGGGACACTTCACCTTAGCTAAGCACTAAGGTGTGCTTGGGCATAGTGATGAAACTCTCTGCGACGTATTTAGAGAAGGTGAAGACACTGGTGGATCAGGTGGTGGATGTTGGGTGCTGAAGTGATTGGAGCTGATAACCTAGTTTTTTTTTTCATTACAGAAGAGCTCTACTGGTTTTCTTTGGAGGAGCAAGAAATGACATTCAATGTAGGTTACGGCATGGTAGTAGAATGGACCAGTTTTCGAGTCTGAGCGTGCCAGTGCACTGTTTCCCAACTTCCAACAAAAAAATTGAATTTTCTACCATTATTCATAAAAGGATTTTCTCCACAGGCACAAACCACGTTGAGTGCAACTACTGTCAGCACACCCAGAGGTCACTTTTTCAAGCACCATGATAAGAATTCATAGTTTTTGACAGATCCCTCTGTCATACAGTCTGGGGGAAAGCTACCAAACCTATGTACACACGTGAGTGCTTATTAAAGAAGAAGCTGATAGCGCCTTAATCTCTTTCGACTCAGTTTATCTTTGCAGAGAGGTTTCCTATACAATATCCAAGCGTACGTTGACAATTATTAGTACGAGTTGAGTTTTAGTTTAGTTTTCAATGCATTTTTATTCATATTTCTCAACATAGTTTTTTTCTTACATGCTAGACAAAAAATACTTAAACTAGTTTATAAATCTAATTTTTTAATCTTAATTCTAACTTACTGACTCTTAACAAGTGCTCTAAGCTAACCTATGATTACAATATTTGTTCATTGTTAATTGTAATTTTCACCCAAGAAAACTAAAAAACTTGGCACAAGAATTCCTTAACTTATCCTAACTTAATACTACTTCTAAAAACCTAATTAAAATCTAGCGCTATAAGAACTTAGGTCTAAGCTTTATTATATCCGTAACATCCAATTATTATTATATCCGTAACATCCTACGGACGCATGCACCAGGACGCATGTATTATTTATATGCTGAACATATATATGAAATGCGGCATGGTGCATCTTTTTTTTATTTTTATTTATTTATCTTTTTGTATTTATTTTTCATTTTTTTTCCTTTAATAAAAACCTTAAACTACCTTAACCTAAGTGAGTTGGCCCTACTGACTTAACTATCTAGTTTTTTGGTTTAAGAAGGTAGAGGCATCGAAAGCTGGTTCTAGTGTAACCAACAGTAGAAATGTCGTTCTTTGGCTGTAACTGCTCTGTCGCGGGTAGAAATCGCTCTACGTAGGCGATCTTCGTGGCTGCGAGCGACGTCCGGTTCATATTGAAGTTGCCTTTCTACTCTTCGGCGTGCGACGTGGAAGATGATAGTGCAGCCTTTCCTATCTTGAATCAGGCCTTTCGCATTCAGATAAAGGAACGCTTCAGGCGGAATGAAATTAGTACGAGTTGAGTTAGATCATACATTTTCCTTATGCTCTTTAGGAAAACATCCTTGGTTTCTTATTCACATGTTGTAAATCACATCTATGGCTGCCTGCACCTTAAAGCACATTGCCTCTATGTACGATCCGATAGACTGTATCAGTCTCAGTTTATCTCTGAAATTATGTTCATACTGACCACTGCCCGTGTCCTAATAGTATCCCAATTCATTGATTTTGCTTTGATCTATGAGGTCGATGATTTGCCTACGCCAGGTTTTTCTGATACTATTAGACATACAGGCGCTGTCATTCCTCTCAAGTACACATTCAAATCTGCCAATGACATATGATCATAACCATGTTGCCTCTGAGACTGATTTTGAATTTGTTAGGCAGCTTCTCACACTTGCAGCTCAAACAGCCTTTCCATACTTCTGTTTGATTGGTATAAGGGTTATGCAGGTCGATTTGTTCCAATTATTTGTATGAAAGCCACTCTGAAATAACGCCAAGGGCTTGAGCGTAGTGTAAGCAATTCACTCTTTACATTAATTTCTGACTACAATTAAAACACCGATCACTCTAACTGCTCCTTACAAAAAGTGTTTAAAGTTACTTATGTTACACTGAACTAACCGGCAGTCCACTCGACGATCCTATTCTCTCTTCGATTTTCGTTATTCTATTTTTTTGACAATTACTCTACTACAATAGACCATTGCCAAGCTGACAAAAAAGTTTCTATTGAGAAAATTTCGTTACTTCCTAAACTAGTCTCTACCTCACTTCCGCTGATCCCATAACCTGTACAAAATAAACCCAGTTTTCTCTCTAACAGCGCACTTTTATTCAACATTCGCCTTTCTTGAGGCTTGTCTGTGAGCCCAACTCCGAAGATTAATTGGATTGGGAAATGCTTGACAAAGCAATTTCAAGCACTTGCGTCGAGAGACAAAACGCGGAAATGCGTTGGCCAGGTCCACTCCCCCGCATAAACATCGGAAATAATTTATTCCCAAAAATACAATTACAACAGACAAATTGCCCATTAACTGTTAATGAACTTTTAAGGTCAATTTACTTGCCCCCCTCCCAGTTGGTTTGCGCCGCAGCGCTTAGTGTGACCATGAGCGAACGTTAATGTCATTGATATTCCCACACTGTGGAGCGTGTCTCCTAAGACGTCTACTCCAGGCAAGTCCACGAGGGAGGACACGAATTCAAGTGAAAAGCGCACTCCCTTCCCAACTCCCAGGGATGTCCTTAATTTGTTGAATTAATGAAGCAGCCCATCGCTCAACCGTCCACAACTTCCGGCCGTGCGTGGGATTGTGCTCGCATCCTTCGTGAATTCAATTCTCACTCAGATTATGCCGCATCACCCAGATGCGAAGCGAATAAACCCGCTAGCCCATCCGACAAACAGGCGTCATACAGTATTAAATTATCAACGACATCGACCGGGACGGAGTCCTTTCCCACATCCGCACCCAGGGGTTTTCAGCAGCAGCGGCAGCAGTAGCACATGCACACAGACATGCCGACGATCTTTATGTTCCTAATATGGGTTCTACGTCTTCCTCTTCGCTTCGTTTTTGCCTTTTTTATTACTCCCCATCGGAGTGTCCCCAAAAGGAGGAGGGGAGGCTTGGATGGCGAGTAAATTTGTGTGTCATACAGTCGAGGAAGTACTTTGTCCCGAAGGAAAGTAATTTGATAACGACCCTGAAAGCAAAACACAAACCGGACTGTGGTAGCGTTGGGTGGGGGACATGACCGGAGAGAGATGTGGAGGGTAGCCTTTCTTCGTTCACATGTGCAGATGTGTACTCACATAAAAATTCTCTTCTCTACATGAGCGTGGTATCTTGCCATTGGGTTGGGACGCGTCTCCCAAAGTGCAGGAGGCAGGGCAGATATGAATTTCCGGGAGTCTGTCATCTTCTCATCAAGTGTAAGTTTAAATCGATTTAAAACATGATTTCGCAATGGAGACGCACCGGGCTCAGTGAAAATCAATTTCACTTTGTTGTCGTGCACTTACTGGTGCACATGAACTCCGAGCGAGTGGAGGAGCTTTTCTGAGAACTTGTGGAAGGGAAGGGCAGACCATTAAAGAGTGTGTCGTGACAGTGAACTGATCACTAAATCAGTCTCTCATGTCACGTCGATAAGGATATTGATTTGCAGGAAGTTAGTGGTAAGTGGATGGGACGAGCATCTGCACTTACTTTGCTTCATTTTCGTGTCTGGGTATCCTCTCCTAGTGCGGTGTTTGTCCGTCCTTTTTGCAATCAAAACGGGGACAGTGTATGGACGCCAATTAAACCGTTGAAGTTTCATTATTGTTACAAAGCAGAATCAATCTTAAAGTAAACAACTTCTTTATAAGATGGATCCATATCTCATACCACCCATTGAAACTGAAAATTCCGAATAGTGTCATCACTGGTGTATGCTTTAGGGATTCAAGGACCAAGTAAAAAGTCCCTATCGCCACACAAAGCGCAGAAAGTTTCCCTTCGTCGTCGGGTTATTGAAAAAAAACCGCTGCAAGGTACAAGGTTTGTAATTCCCACTTGTCTCCAATGCTTCCTTTTGCGTCGTCACATATTTCAGTGGCACAACAATTTCGGTAGCGAATCCTTTTGGACAAGTATACCTTGACTGTCGTTCTCGATTCTTTATGAACGTCAGAAAAAAAAACCAAATACCCTTCCCATCGAAACAATGCAATATGGAAGGGAATATACTGTCACACAAAATAAGGAATTCCTCAGGACTCCTTTCGCCAACTGTAACCAAGGGGTTACTAACTGTCTATCCAGCCAGCCGCCAGCAGAGTGTGAAATATTTCTCTCCTTCAACATTGTGTGTTATTCCTTAGATTGGGGGCTTCGTGGAGTGGTTGTCCGCAAATACTCGTATACAGGGAGAACGGTGTCTTCCACTTCACCGACTCCTAGACAAACGTTTTCTGTTGTTCTGCAGTCGAGAGCACGTTACACGGTTTGGTGGGTTCATTTTTGCTGCTGTACTACGTGCAATTCAGTCTGGAAGAAAATAGATTTCCATCAATTTCTCGGGGGATTCATTTTGCCATTTTAACTTTCTGCAGGTTTTCTTTTTAGTTTTCAAAAGTACATCGAAAACTTGAGAACGGTTCGTGATGGTATGAAGTTTGTGTGAGAAGGGCCTTCAATATAATTTTTATTTCATGGTAAATCATTCTATTGGTAGTCTTTGAATAGAGCAAACTTGTCTTATACACTTTTCATTGTGTGCTGCTGTTCGCGTTAAAAAAAATCAGACGAAATAAGTTGATACATTTAAGAGTTAACTTCGCTGTTGAAAGATTACAAAATGAAACCGAAGCACACAAACAGTCATATATCTTTTTAAAATCAAAGAGTTTGTTTGAATGCAGGAAGAGGAAATGAGTACATGACTGAAACTTTGTGGAAGAAGGAAGTAAAGAAGTGCGCCTCCTACTCCACAATCAATGCGTTCAGAATGAATTCAAAAAACTCAATGTATTTATTTAAAGGATTTTGACAGCTATTTAGTCCTTGCAAAATGAATCACAAAGGTGCATTTATCATTTAAACTAGATCAAATTATCGGTCTTCAAAATACAAGAAGAATACAAGTTTCTTTCATACCTACCTATTTGAAGTAACCTAAGCAGAGTAGTGTTGAAAAGTCCTACGATATAAAAATACGAAAAAGGTAAAAAAGGCTAAAGGAATCAGTCCACTCAAAGACTTAGTGAGACTCTTGTGCTATCACAACCACAGAGGCGACCCGCCCCTTGTGGGAAAAACATTAAGTACACGTTGTTTAAGTAAGTGCTGCTTGAAAGATTTCATAAATGAAAATATACACGAGTTGTCCCAAATAAACTATGCGCATTCGGATAACAATTGTTTAATCTATTTTCGAAAGATGTAAGAATACTCTGTTAGTGTTGTCATCAATTCGAAAGAGGTGAACATCAACCTTACGACAGCTTTGATTTATAGAAAGTTTGAAATCACGCTTCCAAGTCGACATTTCTTCCAAGTCCTCTGTGGAAAACTTTCATACCATTTCTTTCATAGCATCGGGATTTAGTTTTCAACCCCAGATTAGGTTACGTTACGATCGGCAGCAAATGAAGAAAAGTGATACAAAATAAAAAAAAAACTGTCGTGTTCACACCGTCAATTCATTTCTATTTGAACTTTCGATTGATTTTTGTCATTCTTCGCAATTTGTTTTTAATACTTGGAAAAACTCGTTTCATCTCATTCAAAATTTCAGGGGCACACTATAAATTTGAGTCATCAGTGTGAGCATTGCCATTTTCACTTATATTGGTGTTCCTCTCATTAGTGGCTTTGGAATCTGAGTAAGATGCACAAGCATACATAGACAGTCGCCCACTATGGGCACGAATCTTGCAAGTGGTACTCTCTTTAGCGCAGGGGCATGATTAATGTAGTCCTTACCAAGTTCGCGTAAAATTGCATTTTCCTCTATTGCCTAGATTTTCTTTTCCCGACCTGCACTCTTTATTTTTCTATTCTCATAGTATGGTTAACATCGGGCGGACTTGTATTTTATGACGGGCTTTATGTAGGACAACTGCTCTTCATTGCCTTCATAGCGAATATGAGAATACAAGCAAAAAGTATAAAACACAAACAGAGAACTAAAAAGAAAAAAGAAGAACGCTATTTTGAGATGTTTATCCAATAGCCTAGATAAACAAGCTTCTTCTATTGTAGTGTAGGAGAGATAAAGACATTCTTTAGGGAGACAAACTGGGCCTGTCATACGGATTTTGAAGGATAGGTAGTTTTTCATAGGCGCCAAAATGGCCATGAACACGTTGTTCAGTAACCGTGCTCAGGTACCACCTCACCTTAACCCATCGTAACCTAACTTGGGGTTAGAAACTAGATCCCAAGTTGATTTCCAACTTTTGTGATTATCAGGACTACGCCAGGCATCAATGATAACGAAAATGGAGACGAATAGAGTCCTGAAACTCAAACTAGGAAACTGTGATGTGTGGCTTCGAAATCGAACAAACCACTCCTGGATCTGGTGCTCTCTCATTGCATTCTATAATAGTGCATTTCTTCACATATCTTAATTATATTCAAATCGGTTTAACATAAACATGAACATGTAAAAAGTTGCCTAAGATACCACCTTTTAAGCACATGATCACTTGACACAATCAATGATAACCAACACCATCTTGTGACAAAATTTAATTAATGCCTTTCACCGAATTTAACATTTTGGGTTAAATGGGCAGGGAATTGAGTAAAGAAAGAAAAATGTGGCGTGACATCAAATGTCGTTTTCATTCGCAACAAAATTTCTCCAGACAAAACGTCGAAACATGTACTTTTGATGAAGAATCAATTTAAGGACGCCATAAGAGCTATGGTTGCCCAAGGTTGCCTAACTAGATTGTGTTTACGGGACGAGAGACTATTTTAAAGTATTTTTAATAGTTTATCAACGAACTGAACGATAACCTCATTCGGTGTTTCACAAATTTCCAATTAGTATATTCCTGAAGAAATGTTCAACGTTTGTGTGTATAACATTGACATTTTCTTACCAATTTAAACTCACACGCATTTATTTTGATTACGCTGAATGCAAATAACAACGAAACCATATATGCGTAAATAAAACTCGCATTTGCATTTTGTATAGTCTATTTTTATAGGCAAGTGCGAGTTTTATTTATTTATTTTTATTTAAAAAAAACTGTTAGTTTAGAATGTAAATTACCTCATACTGATTTCACCACCCAATCGGATTGTAACTTGGCACTGGAACAGCTCTCTTACATCGCATAATAAGCGACCTAAGTAATTTGATATCATAATTCCTGAGCTCTGTCCAAATAACCTCTCATAAGGGGCATGCAACCCCTGATTGGGACGATGAAAAACGATGAAAGGAGCGCAACAACAACTTACCGCTAGACGAGAAATGAATCTTAGAAAATATGAAGCAGTCATCCGTCAGACTTTCTGCCACTCAATGTTTCCGGCGCATTTCCTCGCTCACTGGTAGGGCTAATGAAATGTATTCTTTTAACAACATGACAACTTCGGATGAGGCAGCCTCCGTCTAATGGCATTCCTCCGCGTGTGCAAGCTTAAAGTGCCCGAAATGGTTTTGCTCCCATAAATCAAAATTTAAGTCAAACATTGTTCAAAAACTGATGCGTGCGAGGGTCTTGTGAAAATGAAATTTCCCTTCTATTTCCTCGTTCATTTCGCAAGGAGTAATCTGCCCTCTCGGTCCATATGATTTTCACCAGCCAGAAGTTGACTTTCCTGTCCTCTGTGATTTATCGCCATTACTTATTCGTCCGTACGAGTTTCCACCGTGCCTCCATCGCGCTGCTCTCGGAAATCGACTGCGATACAAATATTAGTTTCAGTCTATACATCATTCAGGCGTGCGAGTGTATCTGGAGGACGAGAAGAACATCGATCTGACATTCAAAACTGCAAAGAAAAATCAACCTCCATTAACCAATCTACCACTGAGGCCTCCCTCGGAGGAAAATTGGCGCCAAAACGCGAAAGCTCGCACAAGCAAGGGAAAGCTCTCGAATTCGCATGGAGAACAGCTGATGCGGGGAAATTCGCCGGGTGTTACACCAAAACTTCGCCGCACCAGCAGCCAACAGTGTCTACACATTGTGTAGATGCACAGTCAACTTCTCCACGCTGTATCCAAACGATTCCGTCCGCAAGGAACGCACGCCGAGCGGTCGTCAGTCGAAGTTGATTCATACGTCGGTTGCTGTCGGTTGTTCGAGTGCGATTTCGCAAGTGTTTTGCTCTGTGAATTACGATTCCCCCATGGCCGAAGCGTGCTGCGATTTTATCTTTGTCCAGTTGTGTCTGCGATAAGGAAAAACCTTTTGACGTGTGGTGTCGTTGTGTGCCTGTGCACGCTGCACAGTGCAAAGTTTCTTCAAATCGGACAAAATAATTTTGCGAAGCCGCCTGCCTTTGTTATTATTGTCGTTTCGCGATGCTTTCCGCCTTTCGGTTACAAAAATAAATTGAATTCGTACAAACAAATGCTGCACCGAGTGGCGAGTGTCCGTGCGGTTTTACAAAATTACACAATTTTATTATCGTGTCTGGTGATAAATAGAAATTAAAACAGACCACCCCCGCATCCGCATCCCATCGGCTACCTCATCCAGCCAGGCTGGTGAAGATCTGTGCGAGTGTGTATGTGTTCTGTATCTTGAAGAAATCCAATTTTCGGGAGTGAGAGTGCAACCCCATCTCCGGTGCGCGGTGTGAAAAGAAAGTTACGATCTTGGCTGCGCTGGTAATTGGGGTAATTGATGGCTCTGCTGATAAATACCCACAAAAAGGTCCGTCAATTTGTTGAAGGGAAGAAAAGCAAAAAATGAATGTATCCCCGTCCGATTTTCGGTGAGAGGTGTTCCCGTGCCTTCCTGCTGTGCCCGCCCGTCAATTAAGGGGGTGGTCGTGGGCTAGTTGAATCTCGATACGTGCGAAGGTTGTGTATACGCTCATCAGAGGTGAGAGGCGCGGAAAAGGAGGAGGAAGCCCTTCAGCGGTTATGTGGCTGGGAATCGATTGTAATTAGTGTGCAAAAGGAATTATAAGAAAATGAAAATTCAGTCGTTACTCTCGGTCAATTTTATGGGATACTTGCATGCTGGATTGAGTGATTAGCGGATATGCGGTGAGTATTTGTCATATTGGCTGTAATCCTCACACCCGTTCCAAACTCGCCTCCACTTGGTGTTTACCTGATCGATGAGGGATGTTCAGGGGGTTGTTGCGTTGGCTATTTATCTCGATAATTGAGTGCAAATAACTGGTGTGGCGTGGATAAACATTTCTGATGTGCTGAGTGTACATCGTTTGGCGTTTATTTTACTTAATGAACACTTGCGGAAGGGTTTGTTGAGGAGCTTTAGGCGAGAAGTGGATATGTGGGTGAACGAGGTTTTCCTGTGCTCCGTTGGAAACTTTGAAAAAGTGTGAATGGAAAATTCTACATTAAAGTCTGTAAGTGGGAAAGTGAGTGCTCTTGACTTCATTCGCCGCAGTTAGCTAAGATCAACTTTTGTGTCAGTCTGCTTTGCCCACTTCTAGTGTTGAACTGGAGGACAAGAAAGTACCCTACTATATCGAGGTGACTAGCTGCACTTTAGAGAGCATTGCGGGTGCTTAAGGTACCATGTAAAGGACTATGTGATACGCTCCACAGGAGTGTTTGGCATATCACTATATTTGTGACTGTTGTTTTAAGTGTTGGCATTTAATCAATTTTGTAAAGTGTTAAACAACACGGAAATCAAAATGGTAACCATTTGATTGATTTTGTCACAAAGAGAGACATTCTGCATGTACAGCAAAAGCGAAATGTCATCTGATGTGTCAGTTAAACTTACAACCTAAATTTCGACAATGAAGTCTTGGGGATTGTATTACACTTGTCGGTGAAGATGGATGGACTTGTCATTCTGCCTTCACAGGAAGGCTAAGGGTGTCTTCGGAATGCTATGGGAAAGTCAAATTTACAGGACATAGGAATTAAGCTTCGATTGTTCCGCCTCAAAGTGAATGGAGTACCGTAAAGGAATACATCATTCTTTCGATCTTTTGTCCGAGCAGTATTTCCAAGCAAAAATCTCACCTTAGAATGGGCTAAGAGCAGATAAACTCTATTGCAAAGTACGCCATGCTATGAAATTCGCTTACTTAGGGAGTTAGAGCAACGGGACGGGAATGAATCGAAGAGAGTTCAGCCACGTAACTGAACTTAGAACGCGTAGTTCCTCGTCTGCGTTAATTACTCACATCCCTTATAACCTGGTATGTTAGCATCGTCGAGCTATGTGAGTACATTTTTGAGCCACATACACCTTGTTGAGTACCTTTAAGTGCCTCGAAGATCAGAAATCAGAAATCAGAAATCAGAAATCAGAAATCAGAAATCAGAAATCAGAAATCAGAAATCAGAAATCAGAAATCAGAAATCAGAAATCAGAAATCAGAAATCAGAAATCAGAAATCAGAAATCAGAAATCAGAAATCAGAAATCAGAAATCAGAAATCAGAAATCAGAAATCAGAAATCAGAAATCAGAAATCAGAAATCAGAAATCAGAAATCAGAAATCAGAAATCAGAAATCAGAAATCAGAAATCAGAAATCAGAAATCAGAAATCAGAAATCAGAAATCAGAAATCAGAAATCAGAAATCAGAAATCAGAAATCAGAGAGCAGATTAGTTTCTATGAGTGGCAGCACAGTTCAAGAAAGTCACCTAAATGCCAAATGCTGGTTGAGATCCTCCTCCACTTGTGCACGCCGTCTTTAACGATGATGTCCTTTGTTACAGTGTTCTAATGTCTGTGGTTCGAAAACTCTTCAGACTGAATCTGTGTTGTTTTCTCGCTGTACATGGTCGACCCATCTTGCCTATACGCATGCCACCATGCAGACTATACATACATACATGTATGGGGCAATCAACGAAACAGGAACATATAACTTTCCATCCGCAAATGACTTTCTTATCCGCTTTTGGTAACGTCCACGTTTCTGCACCACAGAGCAGGAAAGTAATAATCAAGGTCATATATTTACAAAGCTAATTTGATTTGTCAAAAAAGAGCATATTACTCAAGTGTCTCTTGAGCGCAAAGAATGAATCTCGGCTTGATTTCGTTACTGATAGTGTTTTCCTTATTCACTGAAGAAGACAAAGTACATGACTATCTTAAAGTGTTGGTTGCTTGTTGTGATGCTCTGTTTGTTTAACTACAGCGTAGTTTTTTGATGACGGCTTTTCGATGTCGTCTCCCGTCAGATCAATTTTATCAGCTTACATTTCAATGCGAACAAACGCTTTATTGACAGATCGCTCCGTTCGTTCATTTACGCCAATATGACCCGCGGCAGCTGACAGTTAAATGGAATTTAAAAATGTTGTGCCTCTATCTTGTCTTGTGAGCTGCTTACAATCTTCTGAGGAATTGTGTTACGAACGTTGCTGAAGGTTGAAGGTTTCGGTGAGTTTAACGCCGATCTACTGTCGAAACTTTGTTGAGAGGGGGAATTTCGTCCATTGACGGCAGCTGCATTTTCAAATGACTTTAAACAAAATCTGTAATTACCTCGCCAGTGTTGGTTGTCAAAATCCAAACAAATTGTTTGATTTGTTTTGACAGTTTGTTTTGTTTGTATTTTCTTCGATCAAATTAAATTCTGTGGTTTATTGTAGTCTAGCAGCGTGCCTAGGTTTATACAACATTATGCAGTAAAAACAGAACAAACATTTCAAAGGAGTAAGGGATTCTGTTCAATGAAAATATAGCAAAAATAAAATGCAGGGAAAGAAAGAAAATACAACGGAAAGGCTGTCGTGTTTTCACGCAATGCCCCCTTGCCGCCTCACACTCCCCCACTCATAGAACTGAAGTCGTGTGTGGATTCACAAAAATACACAAGACTGAATGTTTACTGATGCAAAACAAACATGCGGTGGGGAAAATTATCAGCCCTCTTACTTCAAGTGGAAAAGCCAATGCGTGGAGTGGTGAGCATTTCACAGAACATCTTTAAAATTCTGCCATTTCTGAGAAAAGCTGCTTTAGGCAACCTTTGCTTGGATCTGTGACAAATCTTAAGTGCTTGAAGGGCAAGGGATCATCACTTTCAGCAAAGTGGCTACCAATCGATGAGAGGGACTTAAAGCAGTTAATTTAACTTGTGAAAGCTTTACATCCACCCACTCAGCGGAATAATGTACAAGTGTGATTATTGTGGCACAGGCAAGTGGAAGACAATTACAATTTTGCCACAGGCTGTAGAATGGTCTTAACTAAATCTATTTTAGATGCAGGAAGTGGTGATTGGGACACTTTCCTGCTCAGGACGTATGTAATCCACAATTAAGGGAAATTCCGTTTCCCTGGTTTCTCACATGACAGTTGATATTTCGATTTCCAAAATCTATTGACATATTCGTTCACTATCACACTATTCCGTCAGTCAATCATATCGCCTACGATCCCTCATAAGCAGTCAATTATGTACAGTCCCTCAGCACGCACATGATTTCAGGGTAGATGAGGACAGGTAGCCGGTCTACAGCTGCCAGTCAAAACGATAAAATTTTCAGTTAAAACTCACTCATTCCTCTATCCGCTAATTGAATTGGTTTTGCGGCCGGTTATTTGGTTAAAAACTCATTAGCTCCGTAATGCGGCAGTATTTGGCTGCGCTAATGAAATTATTGTCTAAACAGAATGTGGTTTTGTTTTTGCGCTGAATTTTGAGAAATGCCCCGTCCCATGTGGTGGATAGTCGGACATAGCTGGGACGTCGTCATTGCTTGATGAGTTCAGATGCCTACAATGAAATTAATATGTGAAATGTTTTTCGTAAGACTGTCGTAAAAATGTTCTAGAATAACCGGTGGCGTTAGTTGGGGTTTTGATTAAAAAAAATGCGCAATCAGGCGCCCGCCTCGAACTTGAATGATGTCCATGCAATAATTTGAAGCGTGGGCCAAGGTTGAGGGCATAATAAAATGTGGATGGTAATCTGAGACAAAGCAACTCGACCAGATTTCATTTCTTTCTCTTGACATCACTGTGACTATTTTCGTGTTTCTCAGAATTGGGATATTGTCTTGATGGAGCTTAATTAACCTTTTTGTGTCGGTATAAGATATATGACGAGGCATCTAATTTCATTAGGAATACAAAAATATTGCTTTGTGGAACTTATCAATAAATTTAGTTCACCTCACGTGTTCTATTGGATTATGTAGCAAGAAGTGTAATTTTCAGCTTAGTTTGATCTAAAAAATCATAAGAATTGTGCTTATCTAGAGAATGAAGTTGACTTTGTTCACTTTCTGGTGCGTGGAAAAAATTTCCCGGAAACTTAATTCACTGAGTTTTGAGTTTTCAGTTTGTAGGCAACTATGCGATTTATGTCCCAAAAAGGAGGTGTGGAAGGGATAAAATTTCCACCTTCACTAATAAGACATATAAATACAGTGGAAAACGTGAAGGGCCAACAAATTTGGTTGGGCATTCAAAAAATAAAAAATACACTCCTTCGTTTACAGAGACATCCGATATAACGATGATTTTGATAAAAACGGCCATTTATCGTGTTTATTTCCCTAAAAATTCTAGCGACAACAGAACTTAATTACTAGGTATAACTTTTACAACTTTCCTGTTACTTACTTTTATGTTTAAATACAATCTACATCTTGAGCTGATTTGTTCAGAAATTCGTATGAGTTTAGGTTTGAGCTTTAAAAGTACCTACAAAGTGAATACCCTTCTGGAAACTTGAACTTAAGTAATTGTGGGAACTCGTACCACACATTCATTACTTTTAGGATTGACATTAATCATACAGTACAGTCTTGCTTATCTGGACAGTTGAAGCTATGGTTGCGATAACGTCTGTCTATCTTCGTAGAAATCAGTTTAAGCTATGGAATATATACGCTGTGACGAGGAAAAATAAGTTTAGATATTTAATTTAAATGTTGGGAGTTCAAATAAATTTTATCCGTTTTTCAAAACAAAAAACAAAAATTAAAAAAATATATCACTCCAAGTATTGTCCGTCGGAAGGGACTAATTTTTCCTATCTCTTCTTTGGTAATTTGCGAACACCATCTCTAGAAAATGAGTCCTCTTTGACATCAATTCAAACGTTGAGCCATTCTTCAATTTCTTTAAAAGCCTGAATCGGTGACCCCCCAAATTGTTTTGCATCAGTTGAAAAAGCCAGGAGTCGGAAGGGGAGTGGTCTTGGGAATACGGTAAGTCGGAAAAAACATTCTAATTCAGCGTTTCCAGGTAGATTTTGACCGCTACAGTCATGTGGGGCCGAGCGTTATTATATTGCGAAATCATTTTATTATACCTTTCGCTCGTTTCCGAAAGATTTATACGTAATAGACGGCTCACGCATTAGTTGTAGTCGATTTTGCTTCAAATCAACGCTATCGTTTGGATACACCTCCCCCTTGTCTTCTGTCGTCTTGTCTCATCATATGTAGAGTATGACCTTTGAGCCGTGGATGTTTTTCTTTGGCGTCGATGTAGACGATGATGGAGCGGGTTCATCAGATTTTGCATAGAAGTTTTTCTTCCCTTCTTTCTTTCTGTTTTTCCGAGGTGAAAAATTGCCTTTCAACATCCCTCGGTTTTAACTCCTACGACCCAATTTCCTTGCCTTGGATCGAATCCAAGTTTCTTTAACTGAACGGAAATTGTTTCCTGAGTCACTCCAAACGATTCTGATAGTTTGCTTTGGCACAGATCTTAATTCGGTAAATTTAGGATTCCTCATTTTCAGGCTTATTGGGTTGGAGAGAGACGGCTTTGTCTACGACCCTCAAATCACCACTTTTGAAGCGTTGAAACCACTCTTTGCATGGTTGGATTCACAATACAAGCATTCGATCGGCTTCAGCTGCACTTTTCTTGCAATTAAAAAAGAAAATCAAAACTTCCCGCAATTTCTGTTTATGTAAGACAAATCCGGACATTTTTGAAGACGCTAAAAACAATGGTGGTGTCTAAACAGACGCTGATGCACGCTGTACATTTATCAAATGTACTATAACCTACCAGAGTGACTATCTGAAAAATACATCATTAGCAAAAAAAATCTTTCTGGAAAGGAATTAATGACAGACGTACATTTGTACATAGGGTCGCCATCTTGCAAGTCTCAAGGGCTTGAATTCTAAGACTCCTCAGGCTGGACCTTTTTTTCAATCATCCAAAATGCTTAGTCATGTTAAGCAGTGAATTGGTGCATGTCACTGTACAGCCGGACTTCGTCTTTGAATCTTACACGTAAGTCTTTAGGACAGGATAGGTGTTGTAAAAAGCCAGCTTGGTTTTTTCACTGAATTTGGGTACCGATGATCCGATCCGATTTACTGTCATGGACTACTTGGCTACTTCAAAGTTTTTCTGCCCATCGTGGCGTTCTGTTCTAGACGACCATTTTGTGTATCCTTCTTTAAGAAAAGCGTATACTATGTTTATTGCCAGAATTATTTCAGCCGCTTCCAATTCAATGCGAGGTTATGGCTTATTGACAACTCGCTCTGTTCGTCCTATCAAATCAACGGCCTTCAGGTCTGCATCTTCCAAGCGATCTTCCAAACGAATTTTGGAAGATCGCTTCTTTGGTGTTAAATTGTGAGTTTCGCAGGATTTTCTTAGGATTTATGTTAACAGGACAGAACATCGGATTGTCTTTGTTCTTAAACTCTTCTTTTTGGCAACAGTTTTTTCGTCGACGCGGCGTAGTGGACAAGTACATCGATTCTAGATTCGTTTCCTGCCCTGAATGTTCCTCTCTCTAATTTTTTATGGCACTATCCCTACCCTCCCAATAATTGTCAATGAAAAACCTTTCATTTAATAATTTTTTCTTTATCCTGTCCTGGAAGGACAATAGCATACCCAACACGAGTAGTTGTTGTGCTTCTGAAGTTCATTCGTTCTTGGACTAAAGAGCAAACCAAATAAGTTAGGGGTATGGTTTAAATGAAGCATCTCTGTTGCAGATACGTTTGCAAAACACCCTTCTGTTTTTCTATATTTTTTGAGTTTAAAATATTCATTTTCGATTCAAGTCTGTATGCGCCCCTAACTCTCCCTACATTTCGCAAGAAAAACAAAGAAGGACTTTAATTCCGTGATATGCAAAATATGGATAAAAAAGACAGTTCATGTTCTTTCTATGAACGTCCTCCATATTATGTATACACCTTCCCTTCCGAACATTTCCGTCCCTGTCAGCGGCAGATTTTTTCGTGAATTTTCACTTACCAACAGCCTGATGTTCCACTTAAGCTGAGACGGCATACTTAGGGATTTCTGCCAAGATCACGGCACACATTGCGCCGCCCTGAAAACGACGAATGCATTTAGAGAATTTCATTCACGTATCCACTTCATTGTTCGCGCGACGGAATTGTCTTCAATCGCACTTTAATTTCTTCCGCGAACAGAATATCAATTGTTGTATTCTTGGAGGTGCGTGCACGTGAATGCTGACATAAACAGAACACTTGCGAGGCATGATTACAGTTTAATTGATGTGAAAAAAGCGCCTAGCAGGTAACAGGCTGATAAATCCGACGCTTGTATGAAGGGGATGTAATTTATTCGTTTGCTTTCCATAAGCGTGCCCTGCGCGAGAATGGGTGTGCGAAAATTGTGGTAAGTCCGTCGTGTCCGTGCGTCGTGAAATCCATTTGCTCTTGTTGTTGGTCATTTTCATGAGGGGATTCTCTTTGCGTCGAGGAATCGAACAATACACAGATCGTAAGGAAATGAAATAGTTACAAGTTTTGCTATATTTTTCCGCATATAGCCACAGAGCAGGCAATGCTTAATCCATATTCATCGAACGCGATTAAGCCGCCTTCGCGCATAATGTATTCCTGCCTGGCAGACTTTCGTTTCGCCAAAATAACTCTGTTTCCCCAAAAGCACTCGGATGCATGCTAATGAAGGAAAGGACTTCGCATCCACACCCACTTCACTTCAATTCGCACGCAGTCAAACATTGTGCGACATTGGAAAGTCTGCACGCATCCGGGGTCGAATTGAATTTTAATGTATTATAATTAAGCTGGTAGCAGTAACCCAGCTCAGCTCTTGAAATAAATTACCCATCGAATGAGGTAACACCACCTGTCCAGCCCATCCAATCACACTTTTGCAAGCCAAGCTGCTGCGGTTTCAATGAAGACTCTCTAGCCGAATGCACGTGCCGCAATTGTTTGCAAATTTGTTTGCCCACCACCGATCGACCGCACATCACCCTATTTCATCACAAGCCCGACAGTACGTGAACTACAACAGCAGCGCTCGTGTACTCGGTCTACGTAATCTCGGGAAAAAAAAACTTTCCCATTGACATCTAACCCTATTAGCATTCCGTGCTCTCCGTCGCAGCCGTGGCAATAAAGTTTTCCCCGTTCAAGGCGTGCCATTGTAAGGTAAATTTTAAAAGCGCCCAAAAAATACCAAAATATGTGTCGAGGTTGATGCGCGCTCATCACTAAACGATGAACACTTGGAGCCCTTTCCAAGAATCGTTGAGTAATGTTACAGCACCAAGACCCGTGACGGGGAGTTGGCTTGGGTGTCTCATGCGACCATTATTGTTCCGCCTTGCAATTCACAGCTCGTATAGAATCAATAACAGTTGCATATAACGGGGGTGTATGATTTTTTAAATGACGTTTGGCGAAGCTTAATTCACATGAATGGGCTTTGTTGATGGTAGGACAAGGTGTGCCAAAACGAAGGTTAAGCGTGTTTCAGCCTGGCAAAGTGGACTTAGGTATGAGCGCCTAGAATGGATCATATGTTATTCGATATGCCTTCTTATTGAAAAAGGAACACCTTAGGAGTTGAATTTAAAAACGCTTGACTGCTGGTTATGAAAATTGCCTCCACAAAGAAAGGCAAAATCTGCAGACATCGTACCGATACCGCCAACTGTTCACTGTCAGCTGTGGGTGTTTTGTATAAGTGCTGTTGCAAGACTATGAAACTATCCAAGCCCATTGATGCCGAGTATTGAAGAAAAGTGGCTGGAAATGGAGCAAGACACGATGATATTGTTTTGTTTTGATGAGAACTGATTATTCCATGCTAGCTGCAAATACTAAAGCTGTTAAGACATAGATGTGAGATGGGATGTGCTACCCCTTCAGCTGTATAGCCCGGACCTTGCGACCTTTGATAACCATTAAAAGAGCATAATTTCTTAAAACATTTTGCGTGGTTTCGTATTTTTTTAAATAGGGCTTGACATTGACATTGAGGCATTGATAAGCTGTTAGTCGTCTTAAAGTTGAAAAAAAAAACACAAAATCCCAAAAGAGAAAAATTATAAAAAACTAGTTAGGATTAATATATTTTTGAACATTAGGTTATGCGAATTTGGCACCTGCATATCTTCGCAAACAAGCTGTTTAAAAGCATTTCGGAATCTTGGAATCTTGGCCATTTCGGATTTCCACATTTCATCGCTAACCCTTCCAGTGGGTCATTGTCTGCTGAAAGTAAACCAAGAGCACAGTGCGCAATTATGATACAAGATTGTTTTGTGAGTTTGATTAAGGGTACTAAGTTTCAGCTTATAGTTCTAACCGTATCAACATTTCGTTGGAAATTATTTTTTGACTATTTTGGCATTTACGCATAGAACATTGGTGGTCTTTGAACAAACCTCACCCGCAACCTACCACAAGGCCTGCCCATTGACGTAAACCTAGGGGCGGGGAGACTGGTGTCGATAACCATGCTGAAGTTATGAGCTACTCCGTAGACTTTACAATGCAGGGGTCATTCCCAGACATTTCCAATAAAGGACTCTCACCTGTCCCTAGGCATATTGCCTTTAGACATAAATGTCGGAATTTAAATAATCGCTGAAAGTCTACTCATTTTGCTTCTTCAAAGTACCCTCCAAAGAGTTTTTTTTAAACTTAAAGCAAAGTAGAGCCTTCAATTTCTTCATCGTCATCGTAGTTGACGTTGATGTCATTCAATGTTTTTTCGACCTGCTTTTAGAATATCGTATCACAACTAAATTTTTGTTTTCGATAAAGATTGCAAAATTTAAATATTTCGATAAACCCCCTTTTAGCTGCTTACGCGTAGCTCACAAACACTATTGAAGATTTTGACTTGAATCTTGGCATTAATGTTTATGGTAGATAATAAAAAAACATTTATGCCTGGTAGAATCCAAAAAAAAAAATGTCTCTGTACTTTTGCAGAAAATCTTAAAGGAATAGTAACTGTTGCATTGATTGACTCTTTTACCGGCATCCTGCAAAAGACTTACTATCTTCTAAAGACTCACTCCCATCTCTCTTTTGTTAGCAGCCTCCAACGGCTACCCATAGGAATAGGCAAGGTTTTCGGTCGAAGGTACGGCCTTACGGCCTATACAAACAGGGTGGTTCTAGTTATTTCTTTCTTAAGAAATCAGAGCTACCTTTGACATTTGAAGTAAAATGAGTCGCTACACGGTTGAATGACGAGATTGAAAAATACTCATGGTCCCCATCGTGGTAAAGTACTTGTTGATGAGAATTTGGCTGTTGTGACTACGAGAGAGAGACTCAGTCGCCATCGATCGCAACTACTCAACAATTCACACAGTAGCCGAAGAAAGATCTCGGATTGTTCACTAGACATCAATTAAAGGTGGGCGAACATCCGCTTTCTATTAGTTTGGGCCTTAAAGCAGTTTCAGTTTAGACTTTGGTTGGTTGTCAGATACGTAAACACAAAAATTCAGGAAACTCGCATGTTATTGTAGAGGAGTCAATACTGTAGGGGTCTCAAGCGAAGGAGATACGCGTATTAGCCGAAAAATAAAAGGCCAACGTTCGGTTGGTGTTTCGACTTTTTTAAGAGGGCCAAATTGTTCATTCTCTTTGTATTTATATTGTCTAGGCTAAGAACTAAAATTCATGCTGTTTGCTGATTTGGAGACATTTCGTGTGAATCGTACGATCAGATGGCCAAAGAAGAGACAGATAGTGCGAGCGACGACATACAGTCTGGCTAACAAGTATAATTTTTAAACAAAGATTTTATTTTCGACTACAATACGTTCACAGGTAGCATTAACATGGATTAACATTTTGGTCAACATTTAGCGTTAACTGAAATTTTTACTGAAATCGAAAAAACTAATTTGAATCGTTTCCTATTTATGCAGGATGGTGCGCCATCCCAAAAAGCCTTGGTCAAAATTGATCGTGTTATCAGCCATCTTGTCGGTGTCAATTGGCCGCCCCGGAGCTACAATTTGACTCCTTTCGACCTTATTGTGGGAAAACGTGAATAAAAGAGGTTTCGCTAACAATCGGTAAAAAAATTCAAACACTCATGAACAAAAGTAACGAAATTCGAAGCCATCATGAAGGTTATTAAAAATTGTTGTGATAGAATGCGTCAGCCGAGACAGGCATAATTATTGAAAATACTTGGTCTTACTAATAAAACCATAACACACGGAGAGAATTTAATTTTGCACATTTTATTGCTTTTTTAAAAATAAACTTTTATTCATCTCACCCTGCTTACCCGTGTGCATTTAATGTCACCATTGCAATAAATTTTACCTGTCATTTAATACAATTTTTTGAAGTCATTTCCTGAGCTCAAATACAATTATCGTCTGCTTGCTTCTCATCTGTTGAGGAAGCTTAAGCGCGTCGTAGTACACTTCCAAATTCTGTTTCTGAAAATTGCGGAAATTTATTTTTAAAATTTTACAATGTCAAAGATCATTTTGTCCGTTTTATGGGGCACAATAATCCGCCAAGTGACGGCGCAAATCGGACGGATTTCATGCTCAATTAACCCCTTTGTACGTTCAATCGGCATTACCGTGAGTTGTGACCTGCAAACGGAAATATAGTCGCTGTTGGCCTCTTGGCCTCTTGTACCACAAATCAAATCCAATGAGCAGTTCAGTACAGATCTTAACCTGGGCTAGATGAGAATTTAATTGAACCCGAATGGCAATCGTTTGCGTCAAAATAATATCTGTGCTCGCGTTTCATCGTAAATCAGTGAAAAGTGGATCGTTTCAATTTTTTATCGCTAAATGTTGTGGAATGAGGCACATTGCTGGCCTAACGGAAATGTAAGTTCGCAAACAAATTACTCTCCTCTTAGGGGTAAAAGTAATAGCAAGCAATAAATCTGCAGCGAAAAGCGTAAACGAAAGGCAACGACGGCGGTGTAAACACGCGTACGTGTAGAGCTGTTGAAGCTTAACACACCATGTGCAATGTGGCGGAAGGAAATGGTATTTATCATTTCGCGAACAGGTTCTCATTTATTACTTTTCACAAAGGGATTTAAAATGACGGGTTGTTTTTTCAGGAAGCTATCAATTGGTTGAGCGAATGAAAAATCCGAAATTTGATTACATTCGATCCTTAACTGATGGGTTGACATCTGAGGGGAAAAATTAATTAACGGAAATATGTCGTGGGTACTGTCATACCAAGCTTAATTGAGGAATAGCTTGGAAGGCACTACAGTGCACAAGGGACGAGGGTCAACAACTGCTGGTAGAGAGTGTTTTCAGCTGGTAGAGGGGCATGCAGTTAATTGCCGACTCCGAATGCATTTTTTCATAAGTTTTCTGCAGACAGCAACTACTCTGTGGCTTGTTGTCAGCAGTTCGAAAGAGGTTGTGCTGTGAAAAAATGTTGGAGAAATGTTCAGTTCCGGAATCGAACCTGCAACATCTGGTTCGGTGAGTTGACGGTATAACTCACTACGACAGGGTTCTACTTAATTTGGGAGGACTGAACTTTAAGGTCACCTATAAAGTGACCATCACTAACCATCACACAAGCACAGGAAGAGTTGAATACCCTTTCAGGTGGTATTCAACTCTTCCTGTGCTCGTCTCTTGAGATAGTTCGACATCGTTGGATAATCATATCATGGACGAGAGTGTGCTTAAGGTACTTGGAATAGCGAATATGACCGATAGAAATACGTTCCGTTCGGTTGAGAGTACATTTTCAAAATTATGAAGTTTAATATCACAATAATATCGATCATTCCAGACCCCATCCACTCGTATATTTGAGCGCGAACTTCATTTAGGGATTGAAAATAAATTAATATGTGCGATGCCACTACGGTTTGAATTGATTCACCGGCTTGAACGGAAATTTTTTATCTGCGATTTTTCAAAATTGATGCATATTTTGGAGCTTTCTTTTAAAGAAAAAATAAATTAATTGGATGGCACTACTATCCATAAGAGACCAGGACACAAGCAATCTCAGATGACGTTCTCAAGTGAATAATGAAAGAAAAGACCGCAACATTCTATATGAAGCGAGAATCTATTCTTCAACAGACACCGATGGTGTTTTATTAAGATTTTATCTCATAATCCAATATTCGCTGTTGCCTCGCGCCTTACCGGTTTCGTTGAAAAAGTTTGATTAGTTTCTCCCAAATAAAAATCACTGTTGAAATTTCGTTTTGTTGGATTTAACTTGCTACACGGCAAAGGATATAAATATAAGAAAGTTTGAAATTCACATTTACTTCTCTTACTTACATAGGTAGAAAAATACAAAAATAAAATAAATTAGCACCGCGGTTCAACGTCTTTAAGGTCTTCTTCCTTCCTCATTTGATCGATTCCAAATTCAAAAAGACCATTCAATTTCATACCAAATTTTAATAACTAAAATTTCCCTCTTCCTAAATTTTCCCTTCTGACATCTTGTTTGACACTAAATGCGTTGCCAAATGACGATAACTTAAGAACGTGATGATGGCTCGATGACATTCGCAGTTCACTATGGCGTATACGTATTATTTTTTCCAAATTTTTTGTCTTGGCGACTCCGAACGGCGAGATTTGAGAAGCGCTTCATAGACAATTGATACTCTTTGAGTGTAGTCAGCAACTCGGAAGAGGTGGTGCTGCTAAAAATTGCGAGGTGCGACGACCGCCACGCAGAAGGTCTAGGTTCGATTCCCGGACGGGACACCTCGCATTTTTTCATGTCACCACGTCTTAGAGCTGCTGACAACACTCAAAAAGTATCAATTGTCTATGAAAAGTTTCTCAAATATGGCCGTTCGGGATCGGCAAAAAACTGAAGGTCCCTTCTACTCGAAAACAGCAACACGCATAACACGAGTATTAACTAATTAACTAATTTTTATTATTATAGTTTTTCTTCATCACTTCTACTGAGGTGAGATGAAATACGTCTCCAAACCATTTGCTCTAACTGGGTTTGTCATCTGATTCATAAATCTAAAATAACTTCATCAAGTCAATCTAACATTACCACATATGTCCTCTCACTACTCTGTTGTCTAAAATAGTACATGATAAATCGAGCGAGATGTTGTCCATTGGTTTTGCAACTTACAGTGGTTAGCTTAGTTTTGAGGAAGTGCTTAATTTTAAAATATTTGTCATTCAAGTCAAGTGGTACTGCCATTTGAAACGAACTCGTCGAATCATAAAAGTCAACGAAGTTGAGCCTTCATGTGTAAAAAGGAACAACAATGTTAGCCTGGGTTATTGAGACGTTGAAATGATGTTCGACGCTTGAGAAGGTCTGCTATGTTCGTTGTGTGAAAGTATCTTTGAATTGGTGTACTAAGTATGTACATATGTCCGGTGACAGATAAGAAAACTCTAGACATTCTGACAGCCACATAACTATAAAGAAAACATGGCTAATACATCAGCTGGTGAATGCACCCACATTCAATCAGATAATGAGCTTTTGTTCGCCTTTGTAACATGTTTGGCAGTTGTTAAGTTGTCCAATATTCTGTCGTGTACTCTTCATAACTTGCAAAGTTATGTCATGCGCTTGAATTAAGGAGCTCTGCAAAGGAAGAGAAAAAATTACTTCGCAACATTTGACAGTAAATATATTTTGCCATGATTATCTCACTGTGTCTTGTGCGACCTACTTTGCGCAACTTCTTCACCTCCCCCACATGCTCAATACATCAGTTTGTCAGAAGTCGTTAATCTTTGTTTCTGAAGAACATCTTTACATGTGTGCCTTCAAGGAATTCAACGTCAAGGTGGAGGATGGTAATCATGGTTTGAAAATGTTTGTATCTTTTCAATCGAGCCTGAAGAAGTTGGCAGTATGACAGTTGCCTCAGCCGAATGTCATATCAGTGGAATGAGCTAGGACACCTCTGCTCAGTGAGACCGATTTAATTGTTAATTTAAACTACGAGTATATGAAAGCATTCTTGTTATCATTGAGAGGTAAGTCAAACATTTTGAGAAAATTGAAAAAACTCAATCCCAAACGATCGCTCTATAGATCTCAAGTTGCTTAAGCTGATTATTGGACTTAAACTGAGTTCCCTTACAGTACTATGTCTGACACATTCCTAAAGGAGCAAAAGCTGAACCTCGATGGGGCCTTTTTTTCTTCAAATGACACTTGAGCTGTGTATACATCTGTGAAAAAAACACATTCAATGATCAATTACTAATTAAATCACAGTGAATCAATCTAATGTTTAATTGACCAAAATTAATCGAATTAAAGCCCAAATCCCAGAGCAACAGAAAAGCTCATCACACATTTCGCCCTGCAGAGTGGAATCAATCAGAAATGCAAATGGATGAATGGACTTTGACTCGTTGCACTGCGGAAATCGAAAAAATAATTACGGGAATCAAAAACACGATTGTAATTTGTTTTCGATATCAAATTACATGCACCGATTGAATAAAATTGTTGGACAATAATTGTTTTCGAACACTCCCCCAAAGGCTCCGATTGAATGTGCCCAAAGTCAAAAATCATTAATTACGTATTACATGTTAAAAGCAATGCAGATAATTCTGGTGTTCAGTGTCTGCCCCGCATCGAATAAATAACTACCTCGAGAGCGGTGAGGAATATTAAAATTTCATTGAAAACCCCACAACATTACTCAATCCAGTGAATTGGTGCTGTCATCGCGGCCGGAATCATTTTCCGAACGGACGTTCATAAATAAATTCCATTCAAATAGATTGTCGCTCATTTTTCAAATCCCCCGTGCGCGGGCATTAACCAACATCGCGCAGTAATTTAAATTGCAAACTCAATTCCGGTTCCTTGTCGGCTTTCATGTTAAAAATTGACTCCTTTTAGCAGCGCCACTAAACCACAATACGACGGATGTGCGTTCATGCTCAACCGAAGGGATGTTTCTTGTCCCGGCCACCACAAGCGCGGCGGCAATTTTGTGCACTTTTTCAATTTCGAAATTCATCTCACTTTGATCTGGTCGGGGATGAGCTGCGAGACTGACAAAGCGTTTCTACGGTTTCAGACAAATTGTTCTTCTGTCTCTGTCAGAGGACGACTACGTCATGGGAAGGCGCACTTTGTACGAAAGGATTTTTTGGATTAAGGCAAATCACACGCGTCTCTTTAATTTTTCCGCAGAAGGCTGCCAGGATGATGCCATCCTTTAGATGAAATCCCCTAGAAAAGGAACCACTCGACAGCTGATTTAGAAGAAACGGGGATTCCTAACTTCTTACAACAATTTCCTTTGATGGATATTTTCATTCCGAATTCCCCAAAGGCGGTCGCAGCCCTTTCGCTGCTTAAGAATTCCCCGCCAAAACGGATTCATTTATTAGACGGACTGCGGCATAGCCTCAGGCGTGAATTAATTAGAAAAATGTGAAAAAATAAATAAATAATTCAAACATCAATTTAAGTGTCAGGAGTTCACACAATTTGCTGGAAAAAGTTGATCCCACGTTATTTCTGTATTCCTGGGGAAAGGATATCGATTTTTATTCACAACACTGGTAAGCTGTCCCGGTAGAGGATTTTATGGAAAATGTTTGGCCTTTGAAAGCCAAGTCCAGCTGTGAAATTTGAAAGAGGACAAATCACTGAAGTTGAGTTAAATGCTCGACTGATATGAAAGGGCAACCCTAACAGTTGGTGACTTTATAATTGAGACAGCGAGCATCATTCGTATGAAATGGGTGAGCTGTGCTGCGATAACGAAGAAGAGGGGAACGGGAGATATTCTGTTGGAATTTCTTTTGGTCCTCTGAAGTACCTTTCGTTTCATTCTTTTTAATTTTATATTTACAGCCTTCAACCCTTTTTAGTTTGAAATTGAGTGGACTTCTTGCTTAAGACAGACGTGGAGGTTCGGGTGCTTAAAATGGCAAAGAATTTGTTTTTTGTTTTAACTTTTCTTTTTCCTTTACATCTATCTCGTTAATATTTCAATTTGTTCTCTTTACTTCAGAAACGTGGAGGAGTTTCTAACGAGTTTGTAATTTGTCTTGTCTTAACTTACGAACTTCACTTTAATCACTTAAGAACAACGCCTAAGAATCGTAGTTTTGTTTTGAGTGCTTAAGGACTCCTTAACCTCACTTGACCATCTTCTGATTGCGTCAATGAGGTTATAGTCGGAAAGCTGAAACTGAATGATGTCCTGAATTGGTGAAACGGTCGTTGTCAAATGAAAAGTAGTCAGATAGAAAGGTCTTGCTCTGTGTTCGGTGGGGAATATTCTACTAAGAACTATGTGCCTACTCTTAATTCGATCCAAAACTGGGAACAATTAGACTACCTAAAGGAAGCAATCTCTCAGAAACGGTAAGTTTCAGACTATAGAAGTGGAGCTAGCTTTCTTTGGGATAACCATACGCTACATATGTCGACCGTAACCTTTCAGAACCCATGGGGGTTCGTTTAAAGGTGCTTGTGTACGAATCTTGAAGACCGGGCCACTTGGTTATATCCTATCCCTTGTCTGTGGCAAATGTTTTGCTCGCGAAAAATTCTTCTCAAGAGACGTTTGCAAAAATCTTTTATTACAGTGTTATCATCATAACTAGCAAAGTTTCTACCAGAGAGCTATAAGGAAGCTATTCTTAGATTGACAGAGAGTTATGAGACAAAATGGAGTATATTCAATCGGATGATTCCTCTTCATCATCATTATCATCTCCTTTAACTCGCATGTTCCATTAGAGGGCTCGCGGGTAAATGCACGCACAAAAGCGCTACAGGCCGCTTGATCCTCCGGCATCGACTCATCAAGGAGCTATTTTCAAGGGTAACCAGGCGAGTTCATGGACTTCATCCAACCACCTTCCCCTGGGTTTGATGAGCGGTCGTCGTCTACCTGATGGAATTGCATCGAAGGCACGCCTCGGAAGTTGTGATAAAGGGCACATCCGTATCACGTGGCTAAGCGAACGAAATAAAGCCCTTTCCTCGGAAGAACCAGCTGATCAACATTGAGTTCCCCCGTGCCGTCGCGTTTCTCTGCCTATCGCAGCGAGTAACTCCGAAATCTAATCTTAGCAGGCTGTATTTGAGATCATATTCTTTCGGTCATTATATAAATATCATCACCATAGGTGAGTGTTGGAACCAGCAGTGAGTTGAAAACCGATAACTTTATAACTGATCTACCATGCTGCTTCAAAATTGATCCAACCTCGCCAGTACTACAAGAAAGGTCAGTGGTGCTCCTCCTTCTCGTGAAAAAGATCCCGAATTATCCAAAAGTTCTCCACGAGTTTCAATGGGACTTCAGTAATATGTAGAGTACATTGGAAAGGTTTTTGAAAATTACCATTACTTCAGACTTCCACATTCACCTTCATTCCAGCATCAATATATATGGCGACAATCCTATCGAGCGCGCTCTGGAGTTTCGTCTGGGCAGATGTAGGGACAGTCATCTCTTAAAGAAGACGACTTACCCTCAAATCTACGCAGCAACATCCAGTGCGTATATACAATTATAAGGAGAGGTGAAAGGTATCGAGACTGTAGAAGACAAAGAGATTGAATGGACCCTCAAAAGAGAAACATCAATCCCATACTCCTGCCGAACACGACAGAGTTGACCTCGAGGAACTCGGTCGTATGCCTTTTCCAAATCTACATAACAAATTGAAGATCGGTTTAGCATACTCCTAAGCCTTCTCATGTTCTTAGAGTAAAAAGCTGATCGGTTTTTACACATCACTCAATAAGTCCTGGGACATATGGGTGGCGCCACTAACCAAAACAAAATGAAAAATGAATAACTTTTGTAAGTGGCGTTCCCTATATGTCCCGGGGCTTATTGATTGATCTGTAATTGCACTGAAAACGCTGAAAGTTTTAATTTGGTTTGAAAATTTGATGGCCCACAAGTCTAAAAACTTAAAAAAAACGCAACCGCCTAGAAGGGGAAGGGTCAAGTGATATTTTTGTACTTTTGAGCTATACCAAAGCTTGACATACATATATGTCGACACAGATGTCAACCTATTTACGCAAGAATAACTTTGTAAGCAGCGTTAAGAGAAACATGATGTCTTTAAAGAAATCCTTCAAGATGTCAAGTGAATGGATTGGGAAAAAATGATAGAAGTTCCAAATTTGAGGTCTTGAAAGCTGAAAAAAAATTCTGAAAAAAAGGATGAAAATACCCTTACATAGCGAATCAGGCCAGATATCCATGGAGGGTCTGAGAATGAGTTAGGGCAGCCTTATTAATTTACGCTGCGGTGCGACTGCGGTCAACTGATCTTGATCTTAATAGCAAACATTCGGTTATTTTATTCTTCTTGAATTTGAAGGTTTTTAGTTGAAGGCTCCTTAAGACTGAGTAATGTTATTTGTTGGCTGAATAAAGCCGGGAAGTTAGTCTTTCGAATTGAAATCACGTTTGGCCCATGGTACTCGAACTGTTAATTGGCTTTAATGTCGAAAGTCGGACATTTTTCATACTCAGAATAAAACGAGAACGTAAGATAAAGGCCTGTGACTCTCTCGAAAGTATTGTGCATTCTTTCTTTTTGGCCAGTTTACCAGTTTATATGTACATATTCACTTATGTATCTAGTGTTCGAAAATGTTCAGTGGATTGGTGCGTAAGTGTGTAACACCCTAAGAGGACTAGTAGTCTCCGGTTCGATCCCTGGACTGTGTACATCTTTAATTTTTTCATAGCACCAGATCTTGAATTTAATTGTTTGGTGCCGGCAATAACCTCTAGGTCCCCACTGCTCGTGAAAGAGCAATAGCACGCACAAGAAGTTGCTGAAGAAGCTAGCCTGTGGTACATTGTGGGCTGTAGCGCTATTCAATTTATTTTTTGATACTGTAACTTGTGGAAAAGGTCACTTTGTAAACCTCCGTTTACAATTTCGTTGACGTACACAGACTTAAGGAAGAAATCTAACCAACAAGGAAGTGAAAGCGAACGTCGCGGAAGAAAAGACAGAAGAAGAGTTTTCCGATTGGGGGTCAGTAATAGACTCTTTGTTTGCTGTATTTTATATTCTTATATAGATTGTAAGAGAACTGCTAGTGGAAAGTTTTTTGGAAAATCAGCCGATCAGATAGCGCAATTCATAGACTATGTTATTCGCATAAACATATACAACATAAGAATGTATCAATTATGTATTGTGAATCACCGTAACATTGTACAAGATCTGACAGATGACCTCAATTCAAAATCACTTCTTAAAGGGGAATTCATCATCTCTGAGCTCCAACAAAAAAGAATATCATGTAAATACAAAATCTAGCGATTCTTCCAGCTCGCACAGAACTAATTAGACTACTAACCATTATTTATTCGCTAAAGAGAGAAAAACAACAAATCACTTCTATTTAATTCTTTAAAATATCGCCTGCGTCTGCACTCGCAATTTTAATAGCAGCTTCCATTAGCTTCCTGCCTTTGCACTCGTTTCAAAAGAAAAACGAAAGCAAATCCAAGTCTCCAGCTAGAAATAAACTCATCGCTCGCTCCCAGTGAGTTTGCCACGGGAAACCACAGCCACACAGTATGCATGGTGAACACGATGAACCCTATATTCACTGCCTAAGAACATTGAGTTTTATTTCCATGCATAGCTGTGCAGACTTGCGGGTCAGCGGTGGCGGCGACTACTGAAATTGGTTTTCTTTCAGATTTATGTGTTCGTGCTTGTTTGCCCGTGGGTATTGCTCGGAATAATGTCCCAGTTTCCCCGATGTTCGTCGCTCTTTGACCAGAATATACTTAATTTTCTATTCAAAGGAATGCTATGTTATACCGTCACGTTCCGGGTGATTGTTGCAATTTTGTGTCAATACAGGAAGTATAATTCAATGAAGGATGAAATATGATGAGACGGTTACCGTTTTGGTTGCGTTTGACATTTTTGTCAATCATATGCGTAATGGCATTGTCATTAGCCGGCCTTTGATTCGTGATGGAGAGTAATTTCCTTACTGCAGCACTGGCTTTACGCCCGGATGAGAGCAAAATGATGTTTAAAGTCAAATCATGCTGATTTGGGGTGAATGGATTTAAGTCGTGTTGATTTTTCCATCTTCTTTGCTCGTGATGTCGGGTACTGAACTTGTTATCCAAATAACTATACTCGTACCATGCGTTTTTACTAACTTACCGGATACTCGAACTATGAGCACGTCGTCTTACAATAGCTCCCAAATACCCGGTTCACTGTCTGTGTGTGATCCAACCACAGGAACTAACTGAATGAACAAACGGATGCTCGAACTTTCTATGATACTTAACCCGAAGGGGTTTGGAAAACAAGCTCCAAAATTGTAATCATAAAGCAAAAAACCCAATACTTCGAATATTTGTCCTAATCAGTTAAGAATGGGGGAATGGTGCACCCCTGCAACCCGTCTTCGTTGCCACAGATATGTCTTACAGTGAGTGGGGGACTGGGGGTATTGAATATTTTTCATCCAGTGTTCAGATGGGTATTTTTGGAGATTTTTCAACACTTGCGGATCGTGTACTGAGGGATTTGCTGTTTACACTTAAATAGTCGAAATGCTGATGAAAACTTTAACAATTAAAATGCTAATTCTGGAATTTTGCAAATGCTTTAATTATCCGAGTTTAAATATATCCTGGTTGTTGCAATGGTACTGTATAAGTTCACCATTCATCGTTAAGACCATGAAGAAGGACAAAATAAGGGAGCTCCCACGTATTGTGCCCTCCTCACTTCACGTAGAAAACTTTCCTTTCAAAGCATGACTCACGAAAAGCTCAAGTGACATCGAAATTCGATGAAAGAATGAATTTAATTGAACAGAAATTACCAGTAACTCAATCCGTAAAGATGCAATTACAGTTGCTTGTTCCATGACGACAGCACCCTGTCCTTCGAGTCGAGTCCTGCAATATCAGTCTGTATTGTGTGTTGTATGAAGAGTTGTGCTCTCAAAAGCAACCTCAATTATCGGTCTCAGTTTTCACCTCAGAAAGATTTATCGCCACAGATTTCCTTCGCGAATCTGTGGATTAATTGAAGTTTCTCCTTCTCCGCTGAAGAATACGTACATACGTACTCGCCTCTCCATGATATCACTTTCGAATTGAAAGTCTGCTGAAAACTTTTCCACCAGAGATAAATGAAAAGAGAAAACCTTAATGGAAGTGGCACCTAGTTTATTTAAGTCCTGTGGCGACTAATCCATCTACAAGTCCGAACACAGACCATTAACAAAGGGTGCGACTGTAGTGGCGTCTCTGAAACCCGCATTCGATGGTTGGTCTGCCACTGGAGCGGTCGCTGGGTAAAAGACGTCAAATCTAAAGTTTAAATTGCATTCGAATGTAATTGTGAAGTTTTGTTGCTGCGGTGGTCCAAGGATCGTTTCGTGTTCCAGTTAAATGAGACGTAGATTATGTTTATGGACTGCAACTGACTTCCAACACTCACTAGCGAGCGTCTGTGTGATGTTAACTTAACTGCCCCTCCGGATGGAATTGATTGTGGGAAGTTTTCGTTGCTCTTTATTGTGGGTGACTTTGATTCATCTTGCTTACACTGGCGCGGAGCGTATAAAAGTTGTCACAAGAATTTACATTGTAGAATATTTTGGATGGGTTGTGGTTTGTGTGAGTGGTTTTCTGTGGGTGGATGGCAGGACATTTCTGTGGTCTTCATAGAGAGGAACGTTTTTATGGAAATAGTCCCTTCAACTTTGTAGACAACTTCTCTGGAGCTGGTGTCAAGGTGGTTGAGAAATTTCGGCGGTGGCATTAAGTTTTGAGGAAATGGCGAACAAATTTGATGGAAATCTCTTGAACTCCTCGTTTGGATGTTGGAAGTACAGAAAAGTTCTCGGAAAATCGATGACATTGCATGATGAACAGGACTGAGATTTGCTTACAGGGGCAATCGGGTATGAACATTGGAATTTTCTTGAGTGAGGTTATCCTTGCAATTTATACAACGATAAAAACTACGTTTCAGGAATGAATTGTTTCGTGAATGGATAAATTTTCAACACTGGGATCAGGTTAACTTACTAAACAGTTGAGAAAAGAAGTTGATGTACATGACACTAGGTCACTGCAACAGCAGGAATCTTGATAGTTGACGATGGTAACAAAATATCACACTTCAGTGTATTCGCATCGAAACACAAAAACGAAACTTAAGAAAATTTGTACTACAAAGAAACTAAAGTGATACATGCCTGTACGTAGGTATCATCTTAAGGGTGAACGCTTCTTATGGACTGAAGAACAATTTAATAATTGGGGGTACAAATTAGTTCGTTGCGTTTTTAAAAGAAAGCACCGCCTGCAAGTGTGACATTTGCAAGAGCAAGAATTTAATAAAAAAGTTTTGACTTTTTTTTTTTAATTGGAAGAGAAAGGAAAGGAAGAAAGAAAAGTGCAGCTGAAGCACATCGAATGTTTGTAGAAGTTGGTGTTTTATGATGCTCTGAACGATAAACCATGCAGGAAGTGGCTCTGACGCTTCAAAAGTGACTTTAAAAAGACAAAAAGACTTTAGGGTCGAAGAAAAAGAGGGTGTTGGTCAGTCCAAAAAGTTTGAATATGAGGAATGGGATGCCTTGCTAGTTGAAGGTGCGTGCGAAACCCGAAGTGAAGAATCATTTGTTCGTTAAAGAAATTCGGATTAACTTAAAAGCAAAGGTGAAACCGAAATACGTCGAAAGGGATGCCACCTCGGAACTGAAAGACACCAAATGAAGAGATTTTTGCGCCGTATAGTGACTGAAGATGAATACTTCGATATACTTCGATAATTCCAGGATGTCAAAATACTATGCAAAGACTGAATCTGTTCCATCATCGTTTTCATCAACGCCAAAGAAAAACATCCACGGTTTAGGGTCTGCATATGGTGGGACCAGATGGCGTGTGGTGTACTTTAAGCTGCTAAAAGCAGGCGACATCATTGATGGGAAACGTTATCGACTACAACTAATACGTTTGAGCCGTGCATTGCATGAAAAACGGGCAATTACTGCCATATGATAACTCTTAGCCAGACGTAGATGTAGCGGTCAAAAACTACCTGGAAACGCTGAAATGGGAGATCTTTCCCACACGCTGTACTCTCCAGACCTTGCTCCTTTCAGCAACTGCCTTTTTCGGTCCAAACAATTTCAAGAGTCACCGGTTCGAGTCTTTTAAAGCAATCTTTTTTGATTGATGCCAGAGAGGACTCGTTTTCTGAAGATGGTGTTCGAAAATTACCAGAGAAATGGGACGCACAATACTTTGATTATCTATTTTTTAGTTTTTTGGATTAAAAATATTGTTATTTTTATTTTTTACTTCCGACATTATTTTCTTTAGATTGCTAAGCAACCTTATGTGGTCAAGTCATAGTACGACCCCAAAGTACAGAGGAAGAGAGGTATGATAATTACAGATGCAATGGGGGGAATTAAGTTGAGAAGAGCATTTCATACTTGCCTTATGCGGCTAAAGAAGGGACCTTTTTACTTACATTTGCAACCTAAAGAGGGCTTGAGGGTATTCTGAACGAGGCGTGTATGCAATGAATTCTTTTGCCGCGGAGAAATGCAGCATGCAGCTTAGATAGATTAGATAGAAAATGGAATGCATTGACGATTTTGATCTGTTTCCTAGATCCAGGAAATTCCACCTGTTTTTAGAAGGAATTATCACTGGTGTTGAAAAATACCATCAGCTGCCCAGATTGATTCAGCAAAAATTTGAGTGAATATAACAAGAGATTTTCATCAGTGAGATGTGTGGAATATTTACCCTAGTTTTTTACGCAATTCTGGGTGAAATGGAGAGCTTCTGCCAGACCCACCCTTACTAAACCCATTGCGGTGGGTTTTATCGTCTGTCAAATGACCTATGCGTAAATGCTTTCAGCACTGGACACAATTGTGACAGTGAAACCCAAGCATGACCAGGAAAAGAAAAACTGGTCGAATGTTTTCTAGACACTTTGAAATTACTGTCATTCACAGTTGTGGTGTCATTCACAGAAGTGGTTGTTATGGAAGTTGAGGCCTGGTTGCTCGTGGACTATGGCGTCACCTTATTTATTGAAATTATATTTTTTTACAGGCAGGCATTTTCTTCCTTTTGACTCACTGTTTTAATTGGTGGAGACTGTAAACTGTACAGACATCTGTGCCTTTTCCCTCTGTTTCTCATTTCGGTTGTGTTTACTGTGCCATTTCAGTCGTCTATTACTCAAAAATCAATTGACAATTATTTAGCAGGGATCTGGCATTCAAATCGTCAGCACAATTTCAGTGCATAGCCGTGAGCGACTGTCAACGTCCTTATCAGATAAAAAAATAAAAAAAATGCCTTTTAAACTAAAAAAAAAAACTAAACTGTCAACGTCCTTTCAAGCAATGTGGCTTTAACATCTGAAATGGAGCAGCCGCTTGCCATTGCCGATTGTTCGCCCCCGGTGTACACATTAGCCCATTTGCAGTTCAATCATGCAATGGAATCCCACTCTCGTCACTCGCAACTCAAGTACGTAAAGTCGTCGGAAGCACAGCAACCGAAAACTGGGAACAATTCCCACATTTAAACTGTTAAATCAGGGAATACTGTCACTTAATAATTAATTTCGGTGTCCTCTTTGCGCCCTGTGGAGCGGTGGCCAACAATGCGTTTAATTCTGTTTGATTTGTGCAAAAGTGAATTTCCACGGCAACGGCGGGGCCTTGCCTCGTGCGGCGTTTGTTGCTAAATATTTGATTTGGTCAAATACACAACTGAAGCGTGAATCCATCACACTTGAACGGGAAGCACTTTTATGCTCCTCACCACAACATTGCAGCTCTGTCACGAAGGTTGTGTTGATGCCAATCACAAGCGTGACGCTGGGATTATAAATGCGCGGTAATTAGCGAAACTAAATGGACGAAACGGGCAAGAGCGATTGCCCGCCTTACTCAATTGGCGGGCCACTGGTATTCCCATTCGCGTGGAGAACGTGAATTTCCACGAGTAATGTCATGCAAATTGTACACTTTTCGAGGACAGAGTAGGTCTTGGCTGTGTACACAGTCGATCTGGCATGAATGAGAAACGAATCCCTGCAGAGTAGACGCGGTGAGAGGTGAGTGCTAAGCAAACGATGGCATGCCTCGGACGCGTTTCGTATGGAATTGAAAATCTGAGCGGATTCATGGGAATGTCCTTTGGCCTGGTAAACACAAGTCGAAGGCAGTGAATTGGAAATTAATGTTGAAACACAGTTGACACAACAGATGAAGAAGTATTGTTTGTTACTGGTTTGCTGCGAAGGGGATGTGAATGAAAGGCAGGTCAAGGACGATTGCTTATGAAGGTGTAGACGAGAGGGAGCACGTGTTTATTTCTCTTCAACTATTGCGCGATGGAGAATTTCTTGTTGAAATATGAGGCTAACAATGATTTCACATTTCATTTGCTTAAAGCGTAATGGGAGGAAGAGGCATGTATTTAGATCGTTTACTGTGAGCATTTCGAGAGATTCGTGCTCGTAGAAGAGAGTGACAGGAAATGAGTTACAACGTTTGACATAGCATTTGGCTGCCGACAAAACGAAGAACGTTTGCTTCTTCAAAGGTACTGCCCACTGGTCCGGTTCGAAATAAAAAAAATCGTATGCCATAATGGAATATTGGGTTGGCTGTCAAATGCTGATATCTGTGCTATCCACGCAGATAGGAGAAAAAACATTTATTCAAAGAGACCGAAAGTGTAAAACTAATTAAGCTTCTCCTCAATCTCTGCAATAAAATTGTGTTGATCAGTTGACTTCTCCACACCAAAATTTGACTCGACTCTTGTAAAAGGAAATAATAACTGACTCAAGAAAACAAGTGCAGACGACGCTACGGTGCAGAAATTCAAAATCTCAATAAAACCAATGTCCCGAAATCAGTAAAATAGGGAAAAGCGCAAAACCCGGAAATGCCTAATCCAAAATTCTCAAATTTTGGAAATGCTTAAGCTCCGGAACGCATGAATGTCCATCATCCCTAGCCGCCGTAGCGAGGTGGGTATGTGCATCGACTCACAAAGCAGAGGCTCTAGGCCCGATTTCTTGTCACAATAAAATATAAGAAGTCCACACTACGTATGGGATAACAATGTCATCCAGAACACAAAGAGCAGGAATCTACGGCGTTACCGTTTGCCCTTCACCATCTGAACATTATATTAGTGCTGCTGGACAGTTAAAAGAGTTGATTCTTGACCTCTTTCAAGTGGTCTACTGGTATAGCAAAGGCTTTGGTCCGCTTAGAATAACGTCCACATTTCTTCTCCATAGGCCATGAGGGATTATAAAGTGTTAAAGAAAGGCAGCTTCGTCTTTCCAGGAAGGATTCTATTAGTGAACCGCCTTCTGAGTCTTAAGAAACAGAAACTGTAAAGATTCAGTCTACTGATGGTGTTGTCTTTACTTACAACAGAGTTTGAAAAATCCTTTACCAGTTCATAGGTTTTGCCGCTCACTGTAATGATTTGATGCTGAGAATCTGGAAAGATAATTTTTGCAGGCTTTTAAATGGCGATGACGGCCCAAATTTCGCTGTTAGGCAGAATGTTCCTCTCAATTTGGGCGATGATAGGCAAGAATTCGGCCACCCCGACTTAGACGAGGTCAAGATAGCAATATCGAGACTGAAGTCGAACAAACCTGCTGGAGTGGATGGACTGTCCGCAGAACTGTTTAAAGCAGCTGGAGTTGACCTGGTTGGGTGCATGCATCAGCTCATCTGTAAGACGATGGATAATTTTCGCTGCTCCGTCAAAATCGGGAATGAATTTACCGAGACCTTCAATGACGAAAAAGGTTTTAGACAAGGCGACGCACTGTCATGTGACTTCCTTAACATCATTCTTTAGAATACCGTGCATAACTTACAAGTCAACACCAGAGCCATGATCTGCCAAAAGTCAGTTCAATTGCTAGCTTACGCCGACGACATTGCCGGCATTGGGGCGGAAGCGGCTAAAATAGGTTCAGTGGTTAATGAGGGCAAAACAAAGTACATGCTGTCATTAGAGAAGGACGCACAACATTGAAGTCTCGGACAGAACTTCACACAAGGCAGCAACAACTTATATGTAGTCAAGCACTTCGTCTACCTCGGCTCCGCGGTAAACAGGGTAAACAGGGACAATAACACCAGTACCGAAATCAAAAGCAGAATCACTCTTGTCAATCGCTATTTCTTTGGGCTCAAGAGGAGTGATTGAGTAATAAAGCCCTTTCTCGAAGGACTAAGTTTGCTTTCTATAACAAAGTCCTACTCTATGGCGCGGAAACCTGGATGCTACTATAGCGGATGAGGAAGCCCTTAGTCTTTTCGAGAGAAAAGTTTTGCGTGCGATTTTGGCTGTATAGCGACATGCGTCTAGGATAGAACGCTTAATAGCCATCTTAAGGCCATGTAGAGATTATGGACAGCTCCGGCCTGAAAAGTCTTCGAATCTGAGCCATTGGGACAACGCAGGAAAAGGACCCCAACCAACTTGGAGTTCGCAACTGACGAAAGATCGTGCTGGCTGAAGAGGCATCTTTGTTGAGGCCTAGGTCCACCCCGGACTGTAGCGCCACAAGAAGAAGAAGAAGAAGTAAACATTTGTATGAGGCATCGATGCAATTCTGATGACAGTTGATACTTCATTTTGACCACCGCCAGACCTATTCCAGCTGTTTCCGTTTCAAAGCAAATGAATCATTAATATATACCTCGCTGCGATCGTCCAATTACGTCGATATCCATTACGTCAATACCGCGTAAGCCAGCAGCTGAATGGACTCTTGGAAGATTGTGAATTTGCGGTTAACATGTGAGTTTTCATTATGTCTTAAACCGTTTTTAACGTTTAAGGTTCCGGCGATTAAGTTTTTCACATTAAAGGATCAGCGAGAGTTCTCCATCTCTTCAATGTTCACAATCTGATGAGTTTGGTGGGATAGTCAAAAGAAGGCATGGTATTGTACAACTCGTTTCTATTCACGCTGTCAGATGATGAGTCGAGATCGGCGGATTTCTTAGATCCTTTCTATAATGAATCCACACTGATAAAGGCCTGTCAGACTGTTTACGAACGGTTAGTTTCAGGCGTACACACTGTACAATAGAGGGGATCATGTGCACGAAGCTTGCTTGACTAAATGCAGCTTTGATGTACTTTTTTTAATTTAAAATTCATCAATTTAATTGTATTTATTTTTTGCATCCCATGAGCCTGAGCTAATACTGCCTTCTACTTTTACTTCTCCTTTAGTCTTGCTTTGCTCCTTTTCGATTCTGATTCAAACCACCATTACTGTTGTTCATGCGCTTGTCATATTGGGACTGGTATAGTTGTTGGATCCTTGCTCCATCCACATGTATAAACAGTTCATAGAACTTTCGGCTAAAGAAGCAAAATTACCAATACACATTCAGGCACCCGTTTTGTTACTTAACTAAACATTTTCTATTTGCCCATACCAAGCACTCTAGCTGGCTCCAAAATAAACAATAAAACAATGACAACAACAATACAAGAAGATGAATTTGCAAACACGTTTGCATGGTAAATGTAAAGCTCCAACGAATTATTTCGGGGACTATATAATCCTGCAGTCACTTTCGTTACTAGGCAAAGATGGCAAGCACATCGTTCCCCAGACAAAACGCGTACTATTTAAAGTTTCATAGCAAAGTGCACACCTCAGCCCCGACTCCCGGGGATATACCTTTTCGCATAGCATGCTGAAAGAGGAGCACTCACCACTTTCAAATATTTACCCGGAGAAATCTCTCAAGTTCTCATGAATTTTCGAGAAATTCCCTTCTGCAGGAGTTCAAGGAATCCTCTTTACAGGAACACCCTCAACTTGCTATTCAAGCAATAGATATGCAAGACCAATCTGAGATGCACGACGATAGGGAACCTCCACGTCGCCGCTGAAGACGCGACCCCTTTCCAGTTCGCCTTCATCACGATAAATTGTATCACATTTGTATCTCCAAGCGGAGGGCTCACCGCTGGTAGCTGGTTCCTAAGCAGAAAACAAACAAACAAAAAAACAAAACTGCGAAATGGGCCTCAGACTTCGCTTTTAAACTCTGCACCAGCTGGCGCGTGGGTTTTGTTTCCACATAATTGGTTCGATGTTAAACGCTTTTTTTCCGCTCATTCTGATGGCTCGCCTCCGCTTTCCTTCACGACTCAACTGAAGAATACAAAACAAAAGGGCAAAAAAACGAACTCATTCTCATACAGGAGCATTATGAAAAGATTAATGGATACACTTCATTCTGCACAGCATTGGCCGCGTCCGTGCCACAAATCGAAAGATACAAGGAGCAGAGAGTCTCTGCGAGGTGGGTGCGGTCGCGTAATGGCAGATGGAACTGAAGGCACCGCATCTCCTCGCTGATTGTTATTCGTCTTTAAGGACTCACTCTCGAACTTACGTCGAAGTGGCCTGAGAGTGAAGCGGCACTCTTGTGTAGGCTGTGCGCCTCGAGTGGCTGGAGGGTGGAAATATCTGCCGGATATGTATTGTGTTGCGAATGGGGGATGCGGAAATCGTATCTGTTTCTACTTTTGTTTTATTTGCATTTCTCCCTCATTCTTATTATGAATTCAATTTGTATAGTTTTAGGCTGATAATCTTTGTGAGCCTTAATTTGGACATGTATCTACAATGGTTATGAAGATGATGCGAGCAAATTAAATAAGACAAATGAGGTGGATGAAGACAAATTCCAAGAGTTATCATAAATTGAGTGTTTGTTTTGGCATTTTTCACTTAAGCTTCCGCTAGTAAGTCATCTTTACAGATGTACAGAGTGTGGGAAGTGGTTTTACTTTTATTTCCAATTAGACGGAAGTCTCGAGGGTTTGTTCAGATTATTGGCCGCTAAATTTGATTGACCGAATGTCATGAGTCCCCATCAGTGTGCTGGGAAACTATTTGCTTTGCTTTAGAAGCGTTCCCCGTTTCTTAGGGCTTTTCCGCCTTGTAAACAGGACTAGAGTGAATTCTTTCTTACGTAGATGCATACTTAAGATATGATTGTAGTTCAACCTGTCAGCAGTGCTTAAGGCGACAGTCAGTTTTTCAATTGAGAGAGAAGTGGAAGTTTAATTAAAATAGGGGATTGTTTGATGTTCGCGCGATGGTTTCGATGTTGATGCCTGGACTAAGAATCGTGCTATTGGGGTTATAACTTAATTCGTGCCGTTTGCTAGACCCAACAAATTATCAAAGTAAGGGGTTTTCCGTGTTCATATCTAGGGTACACTCCAGATTATCTTCTCGGTATATGATTTTGGACTCCTTGTTAATGCAGGTTTTAAAATATATTTTTCACGTTTGGGCAAGAGTGCCGCGATGCAATTCACTTAAAGATTTAAATTTGTCTCATCAGACAGTCCTGTTAGACGCATGCTATCTTAAGCACTTTTGAATCGATATATGCCAAAAAGTCACTTGTTGGGGACAAACTCTTCAAAAATGTCCAAAGTCACGATATGGCCAAAATCCTCGTTGATTCCGGATGCGAAATTTTGAAAGAGAGAGATAGCGTGTGGGTGGAAGTGGCAGCATGCAATCTACCTGCTTACCGTCACGGATTTTTTTTGTACTAGGTGTAAAATTCGGTCCCAACTTTTTTTTATATTAATTTTTCAAAGAATTGTTTAGATTTGTGATTTCGAGATTTAGAGAATTTCATGATTTTTGGCACTTCAAAGTTTTGACTATTCGGGATTTTGCCCATTTCGAAATGTTGGATTTCTGAACTCTGTCTGTCTTTCCGTAATTATTGGTCATTTCAAGGAATTGCTTCAGTGCTTCCTTAAACTAGAGTTTCCTTCGATATGTCGAGCTAGCGGCTTGGCGTCCGATAGGATCCTGCACGCGATGTCTACCTAACATAACCCTTAAAATATTTAAGCCAAATCCAGCATAAAAGTTCTCATTTATAGCAGAGCATTGTCGATACAACGATGAATGAAAGAATTTTCGTTACGCTCCTATATTAGCACAACCAACAGATGCCCTGTGGAGTTCTGAAAACGTATTGATTGCATGTTCTACGGTGCATGCCAATAGATTTTTCAAACTCCAGCAAAAAGTTCGCATACCAAAAAATCCCTAAAAGCCACTCCGTGACCCCCTTAAAAAAAATTATATACACATAAAGAGAAAAGAGAAGGAAACAATCCCTCTTTCAACTTACCGCACAAATACCTAAAGCCATAGGATTGCCCGAGAAGCACTAAACAATGAACTGTGGAAGCCGGGGATTTGCGAGCGTCTGAATGATGGAACACTTTCCTGCAATCATTTCGTGGACTCATGCACACAAACGCAAGCACCTGTGGCAGTTCCACGTCCCCGCCGAATAATTAAAGTCTCTGCGCACGAAAATAAAAGGTGCAAATCCATCTGCAGCCATTCGGGGAACTCCCACCGACCGACTGACGCCAACGAGGATGACGGCGGCGACGTGAACATCAAACTCGGAAGTACCTCATAAAGAGGATAAAATGAATGGGATGTTTTTGCAAATCCCTGTTAATGTCTCCACTACGGATCGGAGGGGGGAGGTTGTTCGCAGCGTGTGGCTTGAGATAACAGAACCGAAAGCAGCAAACATTTGTGCCAATGGCTGGTTGTACGTATCTTATACTTACACTTTGGATGTTTTGCTCCTCTGGATCCATTGGTTGGGTGTATTATAAATTTGAAGGAGCAACTTTAAGTTGATGCCGGTAACAGAGTCAGTGAACCTGAACGCGCATAAATACGTTCGTAAATATAAAAAAAATAGGATAAGTTTATGATTTGAGAACTTATTTGGTAGAGGAGATGAGCACCGATTAGTGACTGTAAAAGAGATTTATAAGTTCTCCCATTTGCTGAAACAACTGCTCCTGAAAGATTGATTTTATTTCTTTGCTAACTGTGGGTTGGGAGTCGATAGTGTTGTGCTTATTCGACATTTTGGCACTTTGACAGCGTTTTGTTGGTATCCTGCATGATCTTTGCTGACAAATTTTTGTTTTCCTTTTAAAAACATTTTCTTAGCAAAAAAACGCACATTGGCAAAAATGTCAATTGATTTCTCTTTTTCAATTTTCTAAGAAATACCAGTTATCTCCAAACAAAAATCAGAAATCTTTAAAACATAGTAGAATCACACACATTTTTAGGAAATTCTTGTTTATAATATACGTCTGTAACTAAAATATTGGCACTATGTATGTCCTTTCCAACTCAGTGTTTGGACCATCAGAAATAAAAAAACGCGTTGAACAGATGTCCGTTTGTGAAAATTACCATACTTCAAAAGGTAAAGTCCTTTTTGTGAAAGTTTCTAAAAAAAGGAAATGAAAAGAGTATTTAATTGAAATTGTAATATGAAAAGAAGAATCTATGACAATTATATCTGAAACAAGACATTATTCAAATGCTCGCCATGTCTTCAGTGGCATCTGATGGTCCATATTTTTTCAATGATTCTGAGACATAATTGAGGCTCAGTTTTGATAATGTGTCCAATTGTCTCATCCTTCGGCTCCTGAATTGTTCTCGGCGTTTTGACGTACACTTTTTCTTTTAAAAATACCCAAAGAAAGAAATGAAACTGTGTCACATCATATGATCGGAGCAGCCAGTTAATATCTCCACAACGCGAGATTAAACGTCGATTGAATTTCTCTCACAAAAGAGTCCCTGTTTCGTTGGCATCCTGTTGCAAGCACATATCTCCTATGTCCATATTTTCAATTTCTTTTCGAAAAAAGTATATTTTCATCTCGCGATTGCAACCTCATTTTCGAAGAAGCACGGCCCCATGATACCGCCATCCCATAAACCGCAACAAAAAATCACTCTTTCTGAATGTATCGACTTTTTAACAATCACTCGTGAATTTTCATCTGGCCAAATGCGGCAATTCTGCTTAATAGCGAGTCCATTTGGGCGCATCGACCGCGGCGCAGAAAGTCTGGGTTCGATTCCCGGACGGGACACCTAGCATTTTTTCACGGCACCACCTCTTTCGAGTTGCTGACAACACTCAAAGAGTATTAATTGTCTATGGAAAGCTTCTTAAATCTCGCCGTTCGGAATCGGCAAAAAACTGTAGGTCCCTTCTACTCGTGAAGAACAGTAGCATGCACAACACGAGTAGGTGTTGTAGAAGCTAGGCCCTGGTCCGTTATGGGCTGTAGTGCCACTCAATTATTATTTGGGCGATTATGCTGATCAAAGAAATCAAGAAGTGTACAAAATCCATTTTGATTTAAACGTCTATTTTTTAAAAATAGCTTTAACAATCTTGACGCGCTGCTCAGTAGTGTACCTCTGCATGGTTAAAATGGTCAAATACTAAAACGAAAAAAATTCCAGATTCAACAGTTAACATCGTGCTTTATGGTTAGACCATCCTTTTTTACTTGCGTTTGCTACTCTAACCAGCCTTAAGGAGCAAATTGGACAATTCTGCGGGTCAATAATTAAAACAATTGAGTGGCTCTACAGACCATGGTGGCATTCGAGAAGCTTCCCATAGACAATGATCACTGGAAAAATGCGAGTTGTTCCGTCCGAGAACCGAACCTGGGACCTTGGCGTATAAGTCGACGGCCTTTTCCACTCATTTGTTAGTTAGTGAGTTAGTGTGCATTTTTTTATTAACTTCATATAATTTCATACAATACTAAGTCGATTGTGGTTTGGCTTAGGCATACACAAGGTTGACAATTAATTCAATATATATAAATTATTAATTAATATAAAAATTGAAATTATTATTATGATTATCGCCTTCTAAAATTCGGGTTCTGTAGCGCATAGTCATTGTAGTGTAGTTGTACATAACGTCCCATCCATGACTACCGTTTAGTATGTTGTTAACCGCATTTAAATCCGGTACTATGACTCCAAGGTATCTTACGCAAAATTCTTTAAATATTGGACGCCTCCCGATAAAATGGTACACGTCTTCCCTTTCCTTCAGATTGGACAGATCGCAAATAATTGGCAAATCGGGTCGATGCTGAATAAGGTATAGATTTAATAGTTCACCCCGAAGTTTAAATACTGTGCTGATCATATGTATAGAGTAGCGGCTTAGGAAATATGTAGAAGAGCTTTCAATTAGGTTGTAGTTTAGCCTACTATAGATCAGTCTCTGTTTGGAAGAATGCGCTTCAGTTAAAAATCTGTCATGCATGAACTTACCTATTTTTTCTAAAGCATTGGTAAACATAGGCTTAATCAATGACATATTCGATGAAATACTTAGGTTTAAACCATAATTTACCACCAACTCCTCCTATTTTAGAGCCAAGGGCCCTCTTAATGAAATGATGTGCTTCAGTAAAATCCTCGACAATCTGTGCTTTTCCATCTCCACTATTTTCGTTATGTAATCTGCATGCAGATTGATAGTATTTAAAAAAAGAGGTGGGACTCCAGTTTCTAAATGCAGCATATAGTTTAGTGTACTGTTGGTAGTCGAAAGATTTGACTACCTGTTTCTGAGGAATTTCTCAATTTTCTCGAAAAAACAATAAGCCCAAATTTGGAACTCGTACACCAGAATAGATCCTGCAGTTGCACAAAATAGTTTGATTTTCGATGAGTGATTGATATATCTATTGCCGATGCAGCGTCCCCAAACTGATGAAATACCTCATTAAGCTGCTGTTAGTTGGTATCCGAAATGTTTTTTCATGTTCAGATTAGATGTAATTAAGACTCTTTATTAACTATTTCAACTTTTTCTCCTCGATAAGACCACGCCTCTCTGCGAGAATATCTTCCGCCGTCATTTCTAAAAATCACCACCTTTGATTTTGATAAATTCACCGACTCCACTATGTCACGGCAACTGGGAGTAAAGCTTTTTTTTTAAATTGGTCCATAAGGTAAGAGGTGTTGCACGATGATGCTATTTTCGGATTGTTTTTCACATTTTTTATTTATTTATAACATCATTGTACTCTAACGTTCTATTCACAGGAAAACAGCGTAAATTTAGATTGTTTAAAAAGCGGTTGAACAATGAAATGACGATTGCCAACCATTTTCTCGATTTCTTGGAACGATTTATCATGTACATAGGTATAGAGGTATGCGCTTTTCTGCAATCGTTCCTTTCATTCTTCATGTCACTTTGACGAATCTTAAGTAAACCTAAGTAATTCTTGGAATACAACAAACACCAAACACATATCATCAAATTGTTTTCACAAAATTAATATTTTGTTCGTTGTCTCTAAGGAAATTTTTATTTTAGAATTCAAGGAAACATTGGAAAAAAGTTAGATAACGTAAGCTGATCTCAACCACTCGTACCATACCCATATCGTCATCAGTGCTCCATTCTACTGGCAAACGTGAACTTCACGAGCTCCGGTACCCCCAAAAGTCATTAGGTAAATGAACTAATAGGCGAGGTTTGGTCTAAAATTTAAAAGAAAACACTTTAATTTGAATATGAACCTAAAACTTTTATTATCGCTCAAAAGAACAATTTATGTTATTTCCTTCTTGAAAAGGAAACCGTATAGGTACTAACTATCTGTGGTGGTCCATGCGAAAGGTTTAATTTTGGGCGACTCGCTTATCCATAGCGGCTCATATCTTGAGCAAAACACAAATAATGTGGCTTACAAAGCTGGATTTGCAGATGAATTTGAAATTAATGCTTGTGTACTGTGTGTATGACTGTATTCGATCATCCGATTAGGTGAAGGACCTTAGAACTCTCCACTCAGTTGCACAGGAATTGTATAAATTCTCTGCTAACTAAGAAGCGGTGCTTAATAAATGGATCACCACACTCGTGATTGTTTCTTATTTCTCTTTGAACAGTCCTATAGCTTATTCCAAAAAAAAAACTGACACCTTACATATCTCAACAGAAAAAGTCTAAAGGTGTAACATCGTAAGATTAAGGTGGCCAATTTAGTAATAATAATTGAGTGTGATACTACAGCCCATAAGGGGCCAGGGCCTAGCTTCTACAACAACTACTCGTGTTTTGCGTGCTACTGTTTTCTCACGAGTAGAAGGGATCTACAACTTTTTGCCGACTCCGAACGGCGAGATTTGAGAAGCTTTTCATAGGCAATTGGTACTTCTTGAGTGTTGTCAGCGACTCAAAAGAGGTGGTGCCGTGATAAAATGCGAGGTGCCCCGTCCGGGAATCGATCCTAGACTTTCTGCGTGTGGGTCGACGCACTTACCCACTACGCAACGGTGACCAATTTGCAGTTCCAAAGTGCTCACCAAAATGATTTCTTAGGGTACGGCTTGTCGCACCATCTATTTACAACCAGCACTCACTAAGACAATCTGCTTGAATTTCAGGAAGCATATAGCACGTTTACATGGTCAAGCTGCTGAGAACAACGACGAAGTGATTAGTTCCCGTCTTCGCATACACTCTTAGCTGCAGTTGCTATAGTCTCTTCACTGCGAGCTGGATGTGTTTTAACTGGTCAAATATCATCTACTAATGAAACATACGACTCAAATTTTCTTATCTTATTGGCAATAGTGGTTTTAGTAGGCCGATTATGGGCACCGTAAGTTTCTCGAATCTCATAAAAAACTCCTCTCGCATAACACTGATTTTCGATATACAAATTACCAAGTTGGAGACGCTGTTGCGGTGTGAGTCTCTTCATGGTGACTTGCCAAGCTATACTGAATATAAATGAAAGAAGCAGTTCAATAGGAGTCTCGCGTAGTCTGTCAAAAACAGTCTATTGAAAATCAAACCTCACAATGAATCATGATGAGATACTTGCTCTCGCATGTACATTGTACATAATTTTTCAGAATTTATGGCTAAACTGGATGTGTCTTGTGTTATTTATTCTGAATCCAAAGATGATTTAAAATTGTTTCCTGCAATCAGCAATTTATTAGAACACAAAATTATTTTTTGAGGCATTGATGCCACTGAGCGTTTGTTGGTGTCAACGCATTGAACTCGGAATTAAACTGTTTCATGTGCTAGACTCAAATGTTTACTGTGTAGTCATAATGGTGCCCACTATATTTACGTTTGTTCAAATTTGCAAAATATTGCCGGCTCGTAAGACTCAAACTTAGGACATTTGCAAAATAAAAAAAACGAACTCACTCAACCAACGTAGAAACAATTGGTGCAGATTCAGTGGATATTAGGGTGAAGCATATCGAATAAATATTTAAATAAGGATTCGCATTCATCTGCCACGGAGAGCAGCTCAGGCGAATTGAAATGTTCAGTTTATCGACCTTGCCGGTGAGTGAAAGGTCAAAAGTGCACGAAAGGAAAATTTCAATTGCAAAGTTACTTCCAGCCCTTCAGTTCGGTTGAATTGAAATTCTAGAACAGTTGATGCTGGAGGAATGCAGCCAAACAACATCGCTTGCATGACTAGGGGCCATTCATTCGATTTTCAGTGAAAAATATCTATGCAGAAGTTCAAATTTATTTGTCCATCGTGAATAATCCCGTGGAATGTGAATCAAACTGTGAGAGGAGGTATATTTTTGTTCACGGAATTTCAGCCTCGAAAGCGTGATAGATTCCCCATCTTAAAAGTTGGCACAGCGAATTCCGAACATCTCCTTGATTCGGGAATGTCTCCATTCATCCCTGGAGTGAATTAAAGAACATCAGGGTGAAGAATGCCTCAGTCGAGAAAGTTTAAATCACTTTAAGGCATCACCTGCCTCCCCCAGTTTGCTTTTGTGCGCAATCCTTTACCATCACAACTTCAAGTTCCTATCAGTTTTACATTGAGGGATGTGTAAGCAAAAGTTTTACATCCCACGCATCCCTTCAACATCCGCACAATACAATACAAAAGTGAAAAGAGGAACAAAAAAAATCAATTTCCGTGTAGTTGATTGGCTGCACGTGAGAATGTCTGTTTATTTAGCTTAAAACTGAAGTACAATGTTTGCGAAGAGTATTCCGTTCATTACGTGGCCTTTCCCTCCGGTTTTACGCACCTTACCGCGCCCGCAATCCCGTACAGCACCGACACGACAATGAAGTATCCACCAAACGTCAGGAACTGTCCACGGGGACCCAGGCTAAATCCGCTCTCGGTGACGACGACAATCGTGAAAATGGACTGCATTCCGAGAGCAACAAGTGTGTTAATTCCAAATATTAAGCCAAAGCTGTCCTCGACAATGTTCTCAGCAACAATCGCACTGAAAAGAACAAAAAAAAAAAAATGAAAACAATATGATTATCGAAAGAGCAGTAATGAATATTTCATTGGATTAGTTTGCATTCAAAATGCTACGGATGAGGATTTGTGTGAGGTTGTGACAGAAATGCATTGTCTGGCTACCCGCACCCGGGGCCTTTGCTGCTTTTGTGAATAGGTATCCAATTTGAGGGCTTTTGTTGACAAACTTTCATTGAAGTCAATCGCCCTGAGACTCGAGGCTCTGGGCCGCAGGACCTTTCAATGCTTGATGCACCCCTTTATGGTGCTCCCGTCCACTTTAGGGTCTGTCTCTGTTGAACCATTGTGAATGGGTTAGTTTGCGAACAGGAATTTTTGTGAATTGCGATTGGGGGAGGAAGGAGTATCTTTTTTTGTGATTCCTTGCGAGGGATTCTCCCAGGAATCAGGCAAAGTTCTTTGGTTCGATTGATGTCTGACGTGCTTTTGTTTAAAGAAGAAATCTCTTTTTGACCGTTTGATCTTTAAATTACCATTTCAATTTCCACGAAAGGAAGAACCGATGAAATATGCCTCTCGCTTGTTCTATTCTTAGGAGCCTAAGGGATGGGATATATGTGCGGGGTAAGGATTATTATGAATGAAATTCTTTTGGAAGCTTTTGACTTTGAGAGAATTCGACAGACAATTCGAAAGAAGAATTGAGAAGTTCACTTTATTTTGAGCAATCTTTTGAAGGGAAATTTGAGAGGATTTTCTTGGAAGTTTTTCCCTCTCCGTTCTTTTTTAAGACTGTCTTACACATGAATGCTGTCTACAAATAGCCTTCCTTACTCGCGATGCACCGATTTCTTTAACGAAGTAGGCCTTCATGGAGACAATAACCCCCTCATTCGACTTTAAGTTCCGACCAGCGGGAGACATTCTCAAGCTTGAAAATACACGGGCTTAAATCTGAAGAATACGGTGGATGAGGAAGGCATGCCTGATGAGTGGAATGTCGGCGTCGTTTGTCCGGTCCAGAAGAAGGAGATGTAGACTAGACACCACCAATTTAAAGATTTTAAAGCCTGATATGACAGCGTGCATAGAGACGAGCTCTACAGTGCCAGGTCTAGTTTCAGCATTCCTATCAAACTCGTCAGATTGTGTAGGATCACGATGGAGAACTCTCGCTGCGATATTTTACCTTCAAAGCAAAACCTCACAAATTCGTACTTCGAAGTCACCACTAACTGAAATTAGGTCGTGGCATCTAAGAGCGGTTGTTGCAAGGACTTCCAAATTTTAGGCGACGCTCCATTTCAATATCTGTTCACAGAAGCTTCACACCAAACGATAGCACGCCATATTTCCTCCTTGAACCCCATTATTCCTACCGCGAGAGCGAATATTAATCATATTTCAAGGACTTTCAGTTCAGTTCTGGCGTGAAGTGGAAGATGCTGTTTTCTCTGCCTTGTTAAAATCATCCAAACAGCTACGTCCGTGCACATTAACGTGACTGATGTCGTGTCTTATGCGTAAGACACTTCCCGTCGGGGACGTACATCTAATGTCATAAATCATTTTCGAAAAATTGTCATAATATGAAAGCTGCTTATCTCCTTGCCGATTAAATCCAAATTACTTTGATGATCCTTGCAATCCTCCCAAGGTCTCGTGTGCCTCGAGAGCAAATACTTTGCTAATAACCCCACGAATAGGGGTCTCGGCAGAGAACACCGGAGATAAGTCTGAAAATCCTCACTCGCTCCCTATGGCTTATCAACTAGGCATGCACAGTGTGTATGGTACATACTTTCAGCCACAATACTCGCATACGTACCTTGCTATCGTCACAACGAAAAAGTACACGATGTAGAAGAGGATGTGCACAACATATGCCAGCCACACGGTGCTCGCCGTAGCTGCCAGTATGAGAAGCCCACCTTCGAATAGTGTACAAATTGCCAGGATACCCAGATGCCATCTCTGATAGCGGCGACTGTTGAAGAATCCAGCGGCAAGAGCCCCAGCAGCGCCCAGAAGGGTGGCAATCGCATCCACACCACCGTTGTAGAAGCTCTCGTTGTTCTCATCGATTTCCTTCCAAAGGAACTGCACGTACGACACCACCTAGTTGGGGACACAAGCACAAATATGTACGTACAAAGAGCTTGATGTGTGTGTGTGTGAATGAATGTTTGTGTAAAGTAACGTGACAAAAAGGACTAGAAACTATTAGTTGTCATAAGAGGAAGAATGTCGAAGAAAAAATCTGAAACTGATGTCCTCCCCCCCGCTCCAAAGCTTCTCATAAATTATTACTTCAATCCACCCTATTCCCTGCGCCCTTACAATGCGGTGGCCCTTCTCCCCATTCGATGAGATTCTGGCCCCCGCCTCCATTGGCAGTGTGACTGATGGGAGACATAAAATCTTCTGCTACATCAAGCCGGAATCGTGATTTGAGTATTCCGCTCTGTTGTTGGCTCTGACGCGGATTCATATTCGTATCGTCGTCGGTTGATTTCATTTCCATTTCATCTGCGGCGGTCTAATAAGCGTATACATACATTCCCTGCCCCCACCAATCACTGGTGTGGCACGCAGTCGTTGAAAGGGCAATTGCCTGTGATACACTGGTGGAATTTTAAATAGACGTCATTGAGTGTCCTTTGTGCGATTACTTTCGATTTGTCGAATTGTGAGCGGCTGTGTGGGAGTGAACTGCTCTTTGTTTTGGATTCTATCATGGGAGGGATAATAGGGGGTGGGGGGGATGGGGTAGATTAAGTGATAGCTATTGGGAAATGTCAGTCTTATGAAAAGCTTATATTTGTTGTATTAAGTGGCGACATGTTAGTGTTAGGATTCAGTTCGATGGACACTTAAGGGTTAATGTACGTAAAGGACGAGATTTGCGGGTCAAATTTGGACATGGAATTTGATTACAAAGGGATTTTTTCTTCTATAAAGGGTAGTGTGTCTGCATTTTCAAAGGACTGAACCCCTTTCAGTCTTTTCAACGTTACAGCGGTGACTTGCTTCTGATCCTGAAGTCTACCCTTAATCTAATGTCGGCAACTGTTCGTAAAGTCTACAATTTCGTGGGATTAGGAGAGTTAACCACACCCAGTGTATGCATGATACCAGAAGAGTGTATGCTTGTGTTTTTGAAGAATCCTGTATTTCTTGTTTATTTCTCTTCACTTACGTATTTCATAACCTCTGTGTAAATAGAGAGGAAATAATTCATGCAAACAACATACATCCTGAGTGTTCTTGAAAGTTTCGCTTCCACACTCAAATATTGTAGTTTCCGCCGGGTTCATTTGCTGTTGACAAAGTTTTATGTCAAAAATGCGCATTTAAAGAAAGTTTCTGCACAGCACTAAACTGCTTCAAGTTTTCCTTGTCTTTTGTTCATGCTTTTGTTTTCGGCAGTAAAGTGTTTGAAGTCTTTTGCAAAATGAGAAATTAATGACGAACCAGACAAGTTCTGTTTGAGTAACTCATCATGGTTGTCCTTGAGACAGTTTGCTCGGGGAAACTTTTTATACGGTCTGCTGATGTAATTTAGTGTTCCATTCAATTTGCGCGGCACTTAGACAAAGAAAAAGTTGTCGAGGACTTTGAAGGAGATTAGAAATAGTCTGCTGTTCTGCATGCTTCAATGGAATGTTGTCAGAGCGAAACGTGACTAAGTCATGAGCTCTTAGCGTTGTCCACATCTCACTGACTTGCAGTTAGCGGTCGCTTGGTCCCACTTTCGCAGGGATTTTTTTAAATTCTCTGGTTGAATTTTGCACTTCACGTGTAGACTGAGATGGGTCTGTGTTGGGGCTGGCCCCTGAAGCCTATCACTGAAACAGTCAAGGCAGCTTTGCAACTGATGACAGTTTGGAATTATCTAAAACGAGCAGTCCACTGAAGAAAAAAATCCATGTTTGGGTGTATTATTCAATTAACCAAAATACTATCAGAGATGCGCTGCTGAAACTTACCGAATTGGAACCATTTTTGAAGCAATTCTTTACTGGCAATAAAAAAGGATTAAATACCGTCCACAGGCGACTTCAATGGGTGATATTAAGTGTTTGGTAGGATTGGCAGGTTTTTATCTATTATGAGAATGTGGTGAAACTGTCAAGTGGATACTCTACTGTGCTCAACATTTGAATGAAGAAGTGAAACAAGAGCAATCAGAATTGATCAACAGGGAAGGGGATATCAGACCACATACATCTTTGACGACCCAGGACAAATTGGTGGGTATCCTCTCACAACTACTTGCTACCGGTCTTAGCAAAACTCTCTTGGTGGTAAAAGATTGTCCCACGCAAGACCGGTCAAATTAGTTATAAAAGTTCAACACCAAAGGACTTATGAATCTCCCCAGAAAATGGCATCTTACAGACATATATGGGCAATGTGGCTGCTGTGGAGTAGTGGGTAAGTGCATCGACCAGCTGGATAAACCAGGTTCGATGTCGGGACTGAACCTAGAATTTTTTATGGCGTCACTTCTTTGGAGTTTCTCAAATCTCGCTATATAGAGTCACCAAAACTGTAGGTTAAAAGCCGATAGAAAAAAAGCGTTCGCAATCCAAGTGAAGAAGGTATGTCTTGTTCGTCCCTTGCAGGCTGTGTTCCCATCCAATTTGATAGTGGTCAATGTGTATTTAATTGAAATTGAATGAAAATAAAGAAAAGCTTTATCACAAATGTACCAAGAAATTGCCGAGGCTCACTAGAGACTTAGACTAAACCGCTTTTTTATTTTGTTCAGGATCGTTTTACGGATAGATTCAAAATTAATATTGTCTCAAAGTTGCATATTGTATTACGAAAATAAACGCTCTGTGAGAAATGTTTTTCCCTACGAATTGAATAACCAACTGACACCACAACTAACAATACCATTCAAAAAATTTAATCCCAGTTCATATTAGTGGATGACACTCCAATGGTTAGAACACATCCAGCACATAGTGAGGAGACTATAGCAGCTGTAGCAAAGTCTGTATTGGAAGACTGTGATAAATCGATTTTTCGTCGTTCTCAACAGCTTGGCCATTTCAACGGACTATGCGCTTGTGGAATTTAAAGACATGGTTTTATTGAGCTCTTGTTTTATCAAGTCGATTCTAAAAGCCACGCAGCGTCTGAAGCAAAGGATAAGTTAAGAAATCATTTTGGTAAGCACTTGACTTTACATTTTGCTATATTTAATTGCCCACCTAGGTCGTGCGATGCCGCTCCCTTGGATGGGGATAAGTAAACTCTTAGGTCTGCAGAAATAAGCAAGTTACGATTGATGCGTTTAAAGGTAACATTACTCATGCTATACGCTAAGCAGCAATCGCTATGTTCGAGTGAGTCACCCCAGATTGCGGAACTCTTTCATGGTCCTAGTGCTCCACCTTTATTTTTACCTTACATTTGCATACATTACATTACATTACATTACGCTTTAAAAAAGTAAATGCCATGAGTTGATAATAAACAATTTAAGTTCACTTTCAAATATTTGTGTTTTAGTTTACATTAAAAATCAAACCTCACGATGATTCACTGTTTATTTCCACTAGAGCACAGAATGATGGTCTAGGTAGACAGTGAATGCATTTAATTCGGCCTCCTTAAATAAGGTGAAACTAAATTTAATTCGAAAAGATTTAAGAGAATGCTGAGTTTGAAAAAACTGGAGTTATTGGAATAATCGAAGAAATAAGGGCAATAAGGTTCGACAAGTCTTGATAATTTATTATAACGAATAATTGTTTCACACTCAAGTGGTGGAGTATGGTCAACTTTACTGTGAATTCGCGATTATTCGAACCTTTTTAATACGAAACCCTTTGTTAGTAAAATTTTGTAATTATTCCCTTCGTTAAATTAAACCTACTATTCGTACATGAAAACCACTCTTATTCGAAAATAGTGGTTTCCTTACTTCTATCATTCGAAATGAAATTTCTTTGTTTTTCTTCAATAGCTGCTATTTGAAATGCTCACGTGACGAAAGTGACTCATGAAAACAAATGTTTAAGAAATTCATGTGCTCCATTTGTGTTCATTGAATGGTTGAATGGTATTTTGGTGTTTACGTAGGCGGGGAACAGGTAATTGAGTGGTACTACAGCCCACAAGGGACCAGAGCCTAGCTTTAACAACAAGTACTCATGTTGTGCGTGCTACTATTCTTTCATGAGTAGAAGGGACCTACAATTTTTCCCGAGTTCAAACGGCGAGATTTGAGAAACTATAAATAGACAATTGGTACTCTTTGAGTGTTGTCAGCAACTTAAAAGGTGGTTGTATTAAACCTTCCATACATTTAAGAGTATTATTTAGTCGTGCACATTTGGATACTGCCAAATAATTTCACCCTTTTTTGTTCCGATGAAAGTACAATTATCATGTGTAAACTGAGTATATCTATATAAATGTTGAAAATCAATCAAAAACCAGTTGTACAGAAATAAGTACAATGCTTAAGAGAGACTGCAATATTGACGAATAGTCAACAATTTCTTGTATTTGTATACTTGAAGGCCTCTTCACCTCATAATAAGCCTTTGTTATTCAGAAGACTACTGAACCTTAAGTGGACGTTCTTCATGAGACCGACGTCAAAACATATCGACATGTGTTCCATCTTGCGTATAAATGTGCTCCGTGTTTGTTAGTTGACATCACTTCGCTGAAATATGCAGTAGACTATTTAGAACATTTAAGTGGGAGGTTATTATAAGCACCACTTGTACAAGGACTGACATAAGTTATTTCATTTTGGAATAACATCATCTCTCAAATTCAATTACTGGCTTTGTCCAAATTAAATTCACTCCAGTTTTCCCACAACGACTCTATTCAGCTGAAGTGTGGCTTGCTATGAGAGCTCAGTGCAAATAAAATAATCGTCTTAAAATACTCTTCAAGGGGAAGTTACATCTAAAATTCGATTCCTTCTTGAAGGGTGACTTTGAGGGCTAGTTCAACAACTTAAGCAGCAGAAAGTTAAATAACTCAGCTTGCGTTGAGTTTGCCATTTTTGCTTCACATTTTTCTCCTTCGGCCCTGTGCTCGCCCAAGTGGGATATCTTGGGAAGGACATCGCGAAATGTTTTTATTGCTGTGTCAATTAATTAAAGTTGTATATTTTGGTGGAGGAAAATATGTTCCTAAGAGGAGGGCACTTTGGTTTGAGGCTTCCCACATGCCGTTCGATTACATCGGACATAAATATCTAAAAATATTTGAGTTCGCATTAAGGCGAAAAACAATTTGCTCTGTGTGGGTGTTCGTTTTTTAAGGATTCTCTTCTCCTGTTTTTATTTTTAGGTTGAGTGCACAAGGTTAACTTAATCTGATGAGTCAGTCTTAATGGCGCACCATTGTCTTTCTATGAGGCTATCTACGATCTGATTGATTTTCTCTACAGAGTATTTAAAGATTCAGTTCTATCCTCAAGGATAGACAGAAATTGTTAATTCCCTTCGAAGCATTTTAATTACGTCCCTAAATGGTCTTTGATTGCCGCGCATCCAAGGCGGGTGGCTAAGCAATTTAATCTCTGTCGGTGCTGTGTGTCATGTCATAGAAACATTTCAGTTAGAAGCAGAGCTGATGCATTAGTCCGGTAGGCGACAAAGCTTCCATTACTTCAGTAGCACAAACGCCTAGGTATACCTCGCCACATGCAGGATGAGACTACAAATGAACTTGATCAACCAAAGGTGATGTAACCATGTTTTTTGCCCCAAACCTGTCTTGGCTCTAAATGCTCTAAACTCTTTTATCGCTCAGAGTATAAGATATAAGCCTGGTGGTGCGAGGAATAACCGGTCGTTCTGTAATCACCGAGCACGTGACCAGATTAGGTCTTTCCCATGGACATGGAGAAACCTGCTTCTGCCTGTGACTTACAAGCCTTAGATAAAAATACTTGGGCAACATTTTGCATGAACCCATCAACACTACTTCAGTTCCCTCGTCTTCCTCATCGACTGTCAGTGATACTAACTAATTCATCCTAGCAAACAATGGAGTGACAGCGCAATGCTTCTGCATATGACAAAGTGTATATCCCAAGCCATTTCAACCTACCTACATGGTGTTCTCTAAATCTTCAGTCAATTTGTGACAAATGTTGACTTAACTTCACCATGCAGACGAAACTGCTCTGCACCCATGAACCGACTTAAATAAAAATTCCGTATATTCTCAAGATTCGGGATCAATTGCAAGGATGATCGTAAACTTCAGCTGTGTTTCATTATGCAAAAATAGAAGCAATGTGGCCTGTCTATCGCCGACGTTGAATTTTTTTTTATGGAGAAAAACAAATGATACCATTCTTCGCTCCTTGATCCGCACATCGAAGGGGTTTTGGTGCACGCCATAACACTTCACAGCACTAAACAGAATTTTATGTGTAATCAGAGCCCTTCTGCATGCATTGCACCCTTTCAAGCAAACTATGCCGTGCTGTTGTAATAAAACTAACACTCAGCAATATGTTGACTGTGTTCGTTTACGCACGAGACATAAACACGAATCCTTAGAATGATTGTAAAACTTGAATTTCATAAGAATGAGACATCTATGAGCCTGGTTAAGTGTTTGCCATTGTTGTATATCAAATCGTGTCTCCTTATCAGTGCTGGGAAATAGGGGGTAAAAAAGGATATGGTAGGGATGCGATATAGTCACGAGTTGTATATGAACACAAATAGATACATTACGTTGTAGCTTCAGTCGGCGACATATGCATATCAAAATCAGCGTCAAATCTTTAATCCAATCACTGGCATACGTGTACGGTGGCGTATACGTCACAAAATTGTTCGAATCTTCGAGGGAGAGCGTATGCGTCACAACTATTTAATATTCAGTGCCGAGCGTGGTAAAAAAACAAGCTTTACGAAATAAAAGAAAATGTAATGTATTACAATACATATGTGGAATTTCAGAGATTTTCGGTCACAAGTCTGCAAGATTTATTGCATCTGACAATACTATAGCTTGTGTGAGAGAAGACGTTTTAATCAGTCATAAAATTCGTTATTGTCTGGATTTCTGTAAGAATTCTGTCGATGGTGTAGATTTATATGCCATGGAGGTTCGAGCAACATTTTCCGATCGGTTTTTTAACGACATGTAATGGGCCTAATGTAAATAAAAGAAATTTAAAAAAAAATCTCCAAAATAATCTGCTTAAAAATTCCCGGATATATTTATGAATGTTGCCAACATGTTGCAAACAGGCAACATACTCGTAAATCTCATTGATTAGTTTTGATTTTGCGTTCAACAGTTATAAACGTGTAAACATGGAGTTCACTAACGCCGAAATTCGCGCTATTTTGGAGCTTTCCTTCGATAAAAGCAAATCCGCTAGATATACGTTCTGTGAGATTAATTGTGTTTTGGGGGATGGTTCTCTATCACTTCGAACCGCGGAAAGCGACGCCTTGGATAAGACCTGTGACGACGAATGCCGATCGAATCATGGAAATCATCCAGTCACCGGCATATGGCCTCTCGTGACATCGCCCAGGAGATGGGAGTTAGTCACCAAACTATTTCAAACCATCTGCAGAAGGCTGGATACAAGAAAAAGCTTGATGTTTGGGTGCCGCATGATTTGACGCAAAAAAACCTTCTGGACCGGATCAATGCCTGCGATATGCTGCTGAAACGGAACGAACTCGACTGATTTCTGAAGCGGATGGTGACTGACGGCGAAAAATGGATAACATACGACAAAATCAAGCAAAAAGCGGTCGTGGTTCAAGGCCGGTGAACCGTCCCAAACAGTGGCCAAGCCGGGATTGACGTCCAGGAAGGTTTTGCTGTGTTTTTGGTGAAATTGGAAGATAATCCACTATGAGCTGCTCCCATATGGCCAGACGCTTAATTCTACCATCTACTGCGAACAATTGGATCTATTGAAGCAGGCGATCCATCAGAAGCGTCCAGAATTGGCCAACAGGAAGAGTGTAGTGTTCCACCAGGACAACGCCAGACCACACACTTCGTTGGCGACTCGTCAGAAGCTACAGGATCTCGGATGGGTGGTTTTATCGCCTCCACCATATAGCCCGGACATAGCGCCAAGTGACTACCACCCGTTCCTGTCCATGGCGAACGCCCTTGTTGGTGTGAAGTTGAACTCAAAAAAGGCTTGTGAAAAGTGGCTGTCCATGTTCTTCGTAAATAAGGAGGGGGGCTTCTACGAGGGGGGCATTATGCTGTCAACATTGCAAGCACTTAGTTCCTTTTGTCTCATAAAATTGTTGAATCCTTTTTTCGACAGTAGGAAATCGGAGAACACGCAAATAACTTGTATGTCTCTTGCAAAAACAAAACAAATATGCTATGTTGCTGAAATTGTAAACATATGTTCGAGACGAGACTACAAATGTAACAAAATAAAAAGTCCATAATCGAATGTATTATACAAAGGGTGCGAAATTTGAAAATTCACATTTTTTGAACAGACCTTGTACGTTTTAATATTGACTGTAAAAGTCGATTAAATTGATTCAGGGTTAAATCACAGGTTATTTTGACACTAACAGATGCTTCCACCTAAAAATCTTGACAAAAGACAGTATTATACCTCCGCAGAGTGACTCGTTTTACGCTGGAACAACGATGGGAAATATTAAAAACAACGAGGTGCGCGGTGAGACACAAAGAATGCATTATTCGAGAAAACAAATAGTTTTGTGTCGCCGTGGCGTCTATGAAAAGCTTCTCAAATTTCGCCTTTCGGAGTCGGCAAAAAACAGGTCCCTTCTACTCTCGAGAGAACCGTAGCACGCACAACACGAGTAGTTGTTTTAGAAGCTAGGCTCTGGTCCCCTGTGGGCGTAGGGCCACTCAAATATTTATTAAATAGTTTTGTGCGAAATGAAGCCTCACCGTGACAGCTTGTGCAAAACGTTTATGGACACTGGACAAAACTCTTGGTCTCCGTAGTCTTACGTTGTGCGCAGATGAGAAGGTGGCTACTGTTACCCAGCGCAACAATTTATGAACATCAACACGCCATCGATCTTAGCAGATCAACATTTCATGCACCAGCTTGAGGAGAATTCCGCGATAAGAACAGATAATTCGCTTATAAGGTCTCAACGGCAAATTACCATTTACTTCGTTATCGCTAAGCAGTTTGGACTTCAGTGTTGTCAGAATCATCCAATTCAAATTGAATAACGGCTTGTGGAAAAGACATATTTATTGTCGGGCATTTTTTTAAACTTGGGGTTTCGTTACCAAACAAAATTATCCCACTTTGGGGTCAGAAGACCCGCACGTTTTGTAAAGAAACCAATGCGTCTACAGAGAGGGGCAGTGTGGAGAGCACTAAAGCTGTAAGCAACGTATCGTTGTTTTTCTGAAATTTACTGAATTTAATGAATTGAAGGAACAGATTTGGCGAATTTGAACAACCTCTGATACATGCAGCATGGCGCGACATGTCACACGCTATCTTTTGCGCACCAAATTGCCGAATTGTGTTATAAGGCATTTTGATGATGTCAATTGGAGGCACGGTTTGAATCCTTTGCGCCTTTATTTTGTGTGGATCCGTGAAGGACGGATGTTTTGTCAAAATTTCTATCTGAGTATAAGAGTCCAATATCATCCAAGAAATACATTGGCTACATTGAAAGATCTTGGAATAATGGAGTGACAGAATTCGCCCCAGCGAAGCTACATCACAAAATCTTCGGTGACGTCAGTGAGCCATTCGTTGCAAAATTATTGTAGTCGGTTGCACCAAAAAAATCGTTCATGTCACAAAACTATTTCAGATGGTGGAGAATGTGACGCAAAATTGTTTCAGTGAGAGGCGTGTGTGTTACAAAATCCTTCCTGTGGCTGGCATGTGCGGTGGCGTATACGTTACATTATTGGTTAAGGGTGTTTGCCGTCCGAAAGCATTACAAAATTGCAGCAGTCAATGCCATTTTTCCAAAAATCAAATATTTTTGTTTTTCCAGAATTTGGCTTTAATCCTGTCTGCTGTGTGTTTTACACCATTGTATGCTCTGCTTCTCAAAAAGTGTGTGTTTCGTGTTCGCTTTAAGTGTTAGCTTTTCGTGTACGATTGAGACGCACTGGTGGTCTCGAGAGATGTAAGCACTCTCGAATCCCCTGCAATTACCGGTACATCATCGGCCTGAAGTGCTTTTTCCGTTTATGCACTGCAACCAACCGCATGTTGCGCCATACAACACATATCCATTATCCGTTTTGCCTTTTTTCGTTCAGCCGCCAACTACAATGTTAGTGATTTAAATTTGGATAGAGAGTCCTACGTGGTGTGCATGTCCTCGCGGCGAAATTAAACTTTAAGCAGGCGCCACCTACGCCCGAATACGATGCTCCCCCCACAGATAATGTGTATTTCCTTCACGAGTCATAAAACTTAGTTCGTTAAATGGATTACGCGACACGGACACGGCACGTGAGTACGGAAATTCATTCGAACAGATATAAATCAACGTCTAAGCAACGGCAGACGGATGGTGTTGGGCAGGTGTTCGCAGAGGTAATACAATATCGGAGATTGCCTGCTTGCCTGCCAAGTGTTGTGTTTCTTTTGCAAATCAGTCCCGTGGGTAGGATGCGCGTGATGAGGATCGTCCCTGTCACGCAGCCAGTGAAATGTATTCCACGCAGGGATTCAATTTTGCTTGAAGTATTTCGGGTGCGGTTTCACGTGACAGTCTGTCGAATTAATTGGAGATCTGATCTGATAAACTGACGTCAGAAGGAAAGTTCCTTTCTTTGAGGGATGCGTTCTACTTTCGAAACTTCTCCCCTACGTGAGAGAAACAAAAGAAAAGAAGCCCATTCCTCATCGACCCCATCGGGGCTTATGACGGGGGCATTAAAACACAGAAATCATTGCCCATTATTTTCGCAAGCTTATCGCCCTCCGAAAACAACCGCAGGCATGGGGCCCACCGCACAAGTTGGCAACAATAAAATATGAAAAATTAAATTTGCATATTTCATTGTTAGCCCAGTCCGCACGCTCGCGGATTGTGAACTGCGTTAAGCTGCTTCTACATCCGCAAGCTCGTAAATTTCCGCACCACGGATCACAAAGGCAGTGAAAAGAAAGGAATGTTTTATTGTCCTTACCTGTAACTGGCCGCATGCGGCCAGGGCCCACCAAATACTCCACTGCACCACGACCGGCTTTGAATAGGCACTCACAACGTGCTGTCCTAGGAGATGTGCCGCATTCCGCCAGGAGAATTTCGGTACCTGCATAAGTCCACGGTCGGAGACACAACCGAGGAGAGAGTCAATTTAGATGGAATTCATGTGAAAATGAGGAACCGAAACCACGGGCGCACAACCTTGACGGGAGCGCTTTCCGCGGCTGTCGTCGTCTCCGCACCGTGGATTCGATTCGTCCTGCCAACTAACCTCATTTTCATTTCCTGCAATTATTTTGTGGCTAGAAGTGTTCATCTCAGCGTCGAGGTTTACATTTGTTGTCATTGCCAGTGTGGTGACCGTCTGTGGGTGGAGTACGATATGTTTTTCCTTCTCCCCAGCAATGGTTGATACCGAGGACGGGGGTTGTGACAACGCCGGCGATGGAGGCGCAGATTGTTGCTCTAGGTTGTCCTTTGCAGAGACGGTTGCGTAGAAGTAGACACTCTTCCGCACCGACGGCAGCGCAAGTCCGATGAATAGAGAAATTATTTGAGCTGCAAGGAAACGAAAGTATTAAAGAAACGACGCAAAGCTGTGCACGAGAGGGGAATCAATGAGTGCGCTGTTTCCAGGCAGAAAATTCTTTCATGAATATTTTAATTTGTGTGCGATGGCGGTGCGGAGCAGGGCGAAGGTGGGCTGCAGTTTCGGCGGGTTATCAGATAATGAAATCCGCCGTTGAGAGCGAAAGATTGTCGATATGTCCTTAATGCCTTTTTGTTGCCACTGCGCCACCGAACAAGGGCCTCTTATCGGTACCGCTGGGAGGTCGTAAAGAGCCGTTAAGACGCCGATAATAGCGCGGTTTCGGAGTAAACAAGAATCAAAATTTGATCTCGGAGTTCTCTGGGACTTTGTGAAACGCGTGAATCGGAAGCATTAATGAGGAACATGAGACCGGTTCTGTTTGGGAAAGTGTGTCATTGTTATTAAATTAAATGGGGCCAATTTGGCGCTTAATGACGAAGGGTCTTATGGCGCCTCGAGCTTTCGATTCGCAGTGGCACAACGATATCCGCTTAATAGATCCGCTTCGGGGTCCCCTGGAAGGGTGGAACTCATAAAACGTAGCGCTCGCCAAGGACACCGAGCAACTCAAAATGAAATCAGCGAAAAAGAAACTTATCTCGGCAAGTAGTTCGTGTCAGATCACCATTTGGATTTCGACAACTTGTCGGCTACTTGGCTAAGCAATCTCATTAGCATTCGCCCCGCACAAAGTTTTCTTTCATGATTTCTCCATAAAATTCAACTCAATGCGCCCCCTCTTTCAGTCCAGTACTCACTCCCAAATGAAATGTAGTTCAAGTCTCTGTAGTTCATGAGATCCGTTGACAGGAGTATCTGAGCAATGACGCCGGCCAGGAACTTTCCAATTAGCATTGCCGCTCGTGTGTGCCCGGTGACTTGCTGGTATCGGTCCTTGTCGACTTTTGCATAGATGTACGTGTAGTAGGCCACCTCGCTTGCCATGTAAAAGCCATAGAAGGCTTGTCCAATCTGAAATGGCAGAGAGAATTGAATTATTTAAATTGTAGCAAACAACTTCATTAATGTACTAAGTGGGTGCCGGCTGCGGATGAGGAGGCGTATGCGCAACATGAATGTCAGCAACTTCTCCCTGAACTCATTTGGGGTTTCAATAATGCTTAAGGATATTAACTTTTGAATGACCTAATTAGGGGGAGCTTATTCCTCACTTCTGGCGCGTGTATACTGCGCAGCGGGAGTTTGAAAATCTGACCATTGATTAAACTCAAGTTCTTGCCGTTCACTCAGTGGAGGAGGGCTTTCGTGTTTAGCATGCGATTTAATACCTTTAAGCTGAGTGTTGGTGTAACCGGGGATTTGTAGCAATGAGCGCGCGTTTTGGGTGGATTGCCGAGAGAACTAATTGTGAGCATTGGAAAAGAATGCTTAAATGACTGCTGGAGCACAACAATAAGAAACAGAGGAAAAAGGAATTATGTATTCTGCTTGCCGTCAAATGGAAAGAATGTCTTAATCAAGAGTGACGCCGAAATTTTAATTTTCTTTCCGAATTTGTCGAATTATTAAGTGCACAAAGAAAAAGTGACATTTCGACAATTTGTTTCTCAACTTAGACTGACCCATGACCCAGTGATACTTCAGCTTCTTTAATCCTTCTACAAAATAAGTTTGCTGAAGGTTAGTACCCCTCCTCAATAGTGATAACCTCCGCATTTTGCTCAGCGACTGACTTTTGTAAGTTTGGACACAAAAACAAGTCGTACAGGGTGCATCCGAAGAAAGACAGTGAATTGAACACCAGTTCGTAGCCTCTTTCGATTGAAGCTAATGTAGCACCTTCATCTTCGCCAAATGGGGACATTTGTTGTGTAATTTGGCGTCAAATCGGCAAAAAAAAACTCCGTATAGTAGATTCATGTGACTGTTTTGGCCTTCTCCTGAAAGTCCATGTAAAGGGTGTCTCAACAAGAACGCAAGATTAAAATTTTGAATAAAACGCAGATATTAAAAAAAATCGTGAATTCTTTATTATATCGTAAAGTAGACAGGATGAGGTAATGTGTGGAATAACACATCGGCCAGATGGCCGCCGCGGCTTTGCTGCAACATACGCGATCTTTTAATGAAATTGTCAATGACCGTTTTGCATAAATGCTGCGGTATTTCATTAATGCAACGTCCAATTTCATCTTTTAAGGCTTGAGTCGTCGTCGGCTTATTCGCATAAACCATCGACTTCAAAAAACCCCAAAGAAAAAAGTCCAATGGTATTCAATCGCACGATCTAGGCGGCCAATTCTGGTCTCCACAACGCGAAATAGCAACACGGAAATGACTGATGCAGCAATTGAATTGTTTCTCTGGCTGTATGAGATGTGGCGCCGTCTTGTTGAAACTACGTCCCCTCCACATTCACTACTTCAATTCTAGGCACGAAAAAATTGGTTATCATTTTACGATACCGAACACCATTGACTGTTTGCGCTTGACCTGACTCATTTTCATAAAAAAATGTCCAATGATTCCTTCAGCCCAAAATCCACACCATACAGTGACACGTTGAGGATGCATTTGCTTCTCGAAAATCTGCCTATTGACGAAGCCATCAAGATGGAAATGGGCCTCGTCACTAAAGATCATTTCATCGGCAAAATCAGCATTTTCATGTTGGCTCTCCAACACCCAATTGACGAACTCCCTTCGCTGTGCATGATCAGCTGGCTTCAGTTCCTGAGTCAATTGAACTTTGTGTGCATGAAAATGCAAATCTCTCGTCAAAATCCGCTTCATAGTGAATTTGGAAACACCAATTTGCTGAGCTCGGTGTCGAATTTTGGTGGATGGAGTTTGAGCGACGACATCACGTACAGCTGCGATATTTTCGGTCGATCGACCTGGTCGAAGGCGCGCTGTTGTCTTTACATCAGTTACAGACCCAGTTTCAGCAAAATTTTTCCATTAATCGCTTTACAGTTGACTCTTTTGGAGCACTTTTGTAACCCCAAATTGATCGCGATTTGCGAACTGTAGCCGCAAAACTTTCACCATTTTGGTAAATCAATTTCACAATGAGAATTTGTTTTTTATTCGCGTGGCGCTCCATTTTTATTAACCTAATACCTTCTACTAACAAGCAATAATAATTGTTCAAATGTCAAACAATGACAATTCGAATGGCGCCAAATTTAAATCTTGCGTTCTTGTTGGGACACCCTTTAGATCGAGCTTTGTGAATCCACGTTATTGGCGAATGGTCAATGCAACCACAAAGATTTAGAATTTGGTGCTTTCATGGAGTAGTGCCAACACATTGACATTTTGCCATAAAATAGCCGATATTTCCATACTTCCATTGAAGACAGTAAAGTGGACGATCTCTACTTTATGCAGGATGGTGCGCCATATCACAGAGCCCAACCGGGAGTTTTACTCATCAAATTCTTAAGCTGTTAGGAAGATGTTACAATCGTGGTCGTAAAGGACCAATGTTGTGCCAAAAATTGTGGAAGGATATGAGTACTGAATGACAGTTACAGCCCAGCACCATCAGAAAGGTCTTGAAAAAGATGTGGAACATAATTCGCTACCTGAACGACGTTGTAAATATGTAGGAATGCTACATGAAAAAATGTTCAAATTATTGCAAAAAGAAACTTGCATTTGTCCCACTCTTTATACAGATACAAGGCCCACCCACCTATGAGGATATTCATTTGTGCTGATTCTGCGTAAGATGATGTATCATCATATTTTGTCATCTCCAAACCTTACATAAACCACCTCCATTAAGTCCGGCACGTACCCTGCCTGAAAATTTGTTTTTATTCGTTTTATGTTCTCAAGTTATAATGACATAACGAAGTGTCGACGCAATTTTTTAGACTATTATGCTCTCACACTGGGAGTCGCAAAGTAAAAATTAATTAATTTAAAAGCATGCAGAAGTAGAACGCGCAAAAAATAGCTCATCCTCCAAAGATAAACTCCTTTAAGAATTCCGACAACCTTCAGCATATTTGAATCCTTGCTTCGAGTTCCATTGAATTGTCCCACTTTCGCCATCCCTTTCAAGCACTAATGTGAATGTTTATCTCATTATTACTCACAGTAAATGCTTCATTTCCCAGCATCCTTTTGTGTGATTATAAAACGGGCTAATGCTTTCACATGATAGCCCAGAACTCGGCGTGGAGACGATGGATGAGCGAAGTCCCTCGGAAATGAGAAATTTTCACAAATTATGCCACACACTCGTGAAATCGTTTTCTCTCTCTCTCTCATGAAGTATGCATCAGGCAGAAATTCCTAAACGATCTACAAAGTGAATTTTTGAGCGACATCAACAAACCGCAACTTGTCACACCCACGCTCCGTATAAAACTAAAAACGGGACAAAATTCCATCGGCAACTCAATTCCTGTTGCTGGAGTTACGATACGCAATTGAAAAATAGGAAGGCGGCGCGTCATGCGTGTTGAACTGCAAACCCCATCACAAGCACTTTGTTGCGATGTAAATTAAAATCGGGGGGAGAAAAAATGCAACAATGAACGCTGTGGTTGTGGGGTATTTTTTCAGGAGTTGCATTGAGTCGGGAGCTTTGAAGTTCAGTGGAGCCCGGACGGAAAGCGCCTTTTGTGCTCTTTGTGTTAACACCTTTCCGCTACGCTTGGGTGCGTGGCGTGCATTGTATGCCGGTTGAAAAGAAATGAAAACTCTGTGAAAAAACACCCTTTACGCGATTCAATTGCGCTTTACTGTAGTGCTTTTAATTTTAAATCCTTTCAGTACTCGATCTGAAACACTGTATAATTCAAAGAGGAGTAAAATTGGGTATCATTTGAGGAACAAAGTCCCGAAATTAAAAAAGCCGAAATGTTTGAAAGTTTGAGATTCTGAAGAGTTAGCCTTCCAAGACGCAATTATCTTTAAAAAACTAAAACAACAAAAACAGGAAAACGCGAAAATACTGAACTTCTAAAATGATAAAATCACAAAATGCACACAGCATAAAAAAACACTAGAAAAAAACGAAACCATAAAGTGCGACAAAAGCCGCGAAAAATAAAAAGGGCAGCGTTGTAATAACATGCTTGAATTTCGCATCCACTACCAACAAAACAGAGACCCCATTTGGGAAGATGGTTTTAGGGCGCATCATGCCCCCATTTCTATTTCTCTAAGATTTTTGTTTTGATTTTCATATTTCGTGTTATGGCTTTTTGGATCTTATAGAGAATTTGACGTCAACCCTTTATGACTTCTTCATCAGACATAATAGTTAATGAGTGGCACTACAGCCCACATGGGACCAGGGCCTAGCTTCTAAAACAACTGCTTGTATTGTGCGTACTACTGTTGTCTCACGAGTAGAAGGAACCTACACGTCCGGGAATCGAACCTAGATTTTCTGCGTGGCGGTCGACGCACTTACCAGTACGCCACGGCGACCGACTTAGGTTAGTTGAAAATGTGTCAAAGGAGAAACCTGCCAAAGTCTGATGAAAATTGCTTTGTAAGCCTAGCTAAATGGACTAGGTGAGCTTAGTGCCAGGTGACTTGGCTAACGATTCAATTAGATCTTATTGATCTGCTTTTACAAATATTTAGTCTAGGCTGAACTGTCCTTATGAGGTTATGTTACATAGGACCCGCATGGTTTACAAGATTTCTAAAGATTGGAAGTTCATTGAAAGTTCTCAATATTTTAATACATCTCGTAGAAGAAGTACTGGTGTACAATGTTTGACCTCGACAAGAGCTTTGAAAATGCAAAAAAAAAAACAGTCTTTTGTCTTCATGCATTTTGATAACTTTGGCAACGATATCTATGCGAGAAGGAGAGATTTATTGTCGATCTCCCTGAGTACCGAGCCTATAAGCATATTAACATGTTTAGACACATTTAGTTGAATTGAAGCCTGAACTATGTATGTCAGGTTTTGGCAAGAGCACTACCGCATCTAAGATTGACTGTTTTTGGGAAATTGCGCCTTGTTATAGTTTAAAAAAAGGCCGCGGTTTCCTTTCAGCAGAGATATAAATTGTGACTTCCTAGTTTGTCTCATCGAATACGTTGCTATGTCCTGGAACAATGAACTGCACAAACACAGCTGGTTTCGGCAGATGAGTTTATTATGCCCAAGCATCAGTAGTAGCTTTATAGTTTTTGAGATGTGTATTAAGGTTAAAGAAGGAGTGGTAAGAATTCCCTTAGAAAAGCAAAGTTTTTCATGAAGAAACCACCTTTTAGGACTTGCATCTGATCAAACTCGAAGATCCATTTTTGCGCCATTCTTGCAGGACTGTAGTCTTGCAAATGATTCTATTACTGAAGGAAATTGTGCATGGATGCGAAATTAACTCCTAATTCCGGCCTGGAAGACCGGAAGACCGGCAATTTTTGTTCATTTTAATTCAGTTTTCTTACGTACTAGACAAAATTACTTAAAGCTAGCTTACCTAAGTGAACAATGTTCTTAATCTAACTTACTGACCCTATGCAGGTACTCTAAGCTAATCTAATCTTAATTTTAATTTTAATATGCCTTTCGGCGTCCGATTTTATTTATTTTGATTTAAATCTTAAAGTTAACTTACATTATAGACCAAGAAAATAAAAAAAAAAAAAAAAATTGGCTAAACGATCTCAGTTTTTTTTTTCCTAAAACTAACTTAATCTAACTTAAAATTTAAACTAACCTAAGAAAATATATATGTAAATGTATCTTAAACTATGTCCGTAACGCAATACGAACGCGTGCACCAGGGCGTATGCATCATGTATATGGTGCACATATAGTGACCATACGCCGGTGCAGCAGGTGTGATTCTGCTGTGTCAGTGAAACATGTGTTGGTTGAGTGTATACAGCTGCCCTTCAGGGATCCATAGTAAAATATTGAAATCAGTCAATTTGACGGCGTTCTCAAGAATTGGAGATCGATCAGAACAAATTATGGCGTATTTTGAATAAGGATCTTGGTTTACACCAAAAGCTGGCTCAAGAATTAAAGTCGATGGACCACTTGAAATGACGTATGTTCTCCGAATGGGTTCTGGAGAAGATTCTCCAAGATGAGGACTTCCATCACAAAATCATCTTCAGTGACGAAGCTCATATTTGGTTCAATGGGTTCGTCAACAAGTAAAATATGCATTATTGGATGGGTACTTTATGAATCAACACTTCATCCACCGCCGTGTATGGCGGCAGCGTTATTAGCGCGTATTTTTTCCTCGACGATATCGATCTTTTAGTTAATGGTTGACGTTATCGCACCAACATTACCAATTATTTTTCACCCAAATTGAAAAATATAGACTTGAGCGACATGAAGTTTTAACGAGATGGTGCCACAAGCTACACAGTACACTTTACAATTGATTTATTGAACATTAAGTTTGGTAAGCGTTTTATCCCAATAAATGAGCCAATCAATTTCCTGACTCGTTCGTGTGGGTTAACGCCGCCTGACTATTTTCTCTCATTGTCTTACTGACACGGCTACATTGAGTCATATGACAATAAGCCGATGATATTGGAAAAGCTCAGAGCCCACATTGAACCCAAAATAGTCGTCGTTTCGGCTGAAATCTGTGACCGAGTAGTTGAAAATTGTGTCCAACGCCATTAACGGAGTCGATTTCGATTCATAAATGTTTTGATTATACTTCAAGTCGGTATTAAAGTTTTTCAAATATCCCAAATGCCTTGCGTTTTCTTTAAAAAAACATTTACTCATTTTGCCACTTCAGTTTTTGATGACTTCTCCCTTCAGCTCACCGAATCTGGTATAAATATAAGTCTGATATAAATTTGGTCTTTCAAGATTCCTAACAAAATTAAATTCGAAGGGTAATCGCAATATTCCCCACTGCAGTGAATTGACTTCACAAGACATGGCACTCACTTTCGAAATCCGTTTTTTATATTTCCCAACAGTGGTATGAAGCTGACTTTGAAATTTTGGGCGGAAAGCGATTGTCAAACCACTGAATTCCAAAAAAAAACCACAAATTGACTCGCACTGCGCACATACTAAGTACTAAAGGTGCATCCGGTTTGTTTGTATGTTCTTTCAGGAACTGAGCACTTACGTACATCATGCAACTAATAAAAATAGAAAAGGATAACCCCAATTCATGTTTTCCCTTACATCATATTCTCTTATTCATTTAGATTTTCATGCCCCTTACCCTCTGGCCCTCTTACTACCACTCATCTTCCAACCTACACCCCTCACCATGATGACCTGCACCCCGTTTATTCAACATTAATTCACCCCATCCGAAGTTCATAATTAACTTCCCCATCATTCACGCTTTTAACGCATTCGTTGCAGACCACCATTAGTGAAGTCATAAACAGGAATCCTGTGGCCGGTTTGGTTCCCTTCGAATTCTCCCACAGCAGTTTCAAACGACTCCCTAAAATTCCTTGCATACATCGAAAAGCAACTTTATGCAAGCTTCTTTTACGCAATCTTGTTTTTCCTGCCATACTTATGACAGATTCCCTCCGTATGAAACAATCGTTCTCCAATCAGAATTTTCCAAAGCGATGAAACGGCCCTAAACTCCCATGCATTCGAGATATGCATGAGAATGTATCTCATGTGCCAGGGAGCCTTCTCAACCTCAGTGTCGATGTGTCTTGTTGTCGCTTGCATTCGCCGACTTTCCTATGACAAAGCAAACTACAATTCTCGATGAGTGTGCCAATAGCTCCCCCTCTGCATGACATAAAAATTCAAAACTTCTCAGAAAACGAATAAAAATGACAAGTGTTCCCCAGATCCGGTGCGGGTGTAAAAAGAGGACGTGAGAGCCGCGCCATGTGGGACTGAGGGAATCGATTTTTACATGAATTCCCTCGGAAGCCTGCCTAACCCCCACCCATTCACGGTGAATTTGCATGCAAAACCAAGCCTCTCTGTTTTTGGCCCCACTCAACAAACGGACCACATTTGCTTACCTGCAGTTCCCACAGTGACTTGGTCCACAAAAGGATGCTCCATAAAATAATCCCTGCACACGCCGAGGCGATGATTACGGGCTTGTATCTGTGTTGCGAATAAGAAATCAAAGATATCGGGGAAGGGCTGGGGGAAAATTGAAAATTCCTTACCGCAGGATATCGGTAACCAGCAGCACAATGACCAGCCACCCTAGGTTCAGGTAGATTCCCAATGGATAGAGCTCCTTGTTCACCTGCTCCACAGTGACATTGCGCCACTCGCCGGATAAGAATTCCGTCGCAAATGAATCGGACGGTCGCATCTCCCTCAGGAAACCGAAGCTGCACAGCAGCATGGAAATCTTCAGCCAGGTCTTCATTTCGGCTCCGCTTGGGGTCCTCGGTGTCTTCTACGTGTGTGTGTGTGTGTGATTGTGTTTATTTTGCAAAGGATGAGTGTAAGTGAGACCTGTAAATAAGACCGGGATAATATATGCGTTAAGAGGGAGAAATGGGAGAGTGTAGTGGTGAAATTTATTTCAACAGCTACGGGGTGTTGTTTGGAAGATATTTCGGAATTTTATGCAAACGATGTGGGTGTGAGTCGTGAATAATGATCTTCAATTGGGGACTTAACCATTTGTTAAGGGCAGGTCCGAGGGACGTTTCCATAGGCCCAGCCCCCCCAGGAAGCTCAACTGTCGCATAATTGCTTAAATCACTGTTTAGATTTCATTTTGGTGCTGTAAGTGCTCCGCCCACTTAAGATGTTACACGAGTGAATGGAAAAACGAATAGGGGGGAGGATGAAGGGAATGTTATGGATTCGGGTGCAAGAAGGTCAATGCCTTTGCGGGACTTTTCTATTTTGATGAGAAAGCCCCGGTAAGGGTTCGCTTTCGAGGAGGTCATGTTTTCACAAGGCAGGGTATCCATGTTATTCAATCTCTCTTTTACGCTCGTTCATGATAAATTCGAAAAAGGGTTGCAAGCCAAACCGACAGGACCTTTGAGCCCCGCACGACTTTCTGATGTCCACCCAAGAATTTCAATCGAATGACATACGCGGAAATTGGCTTTCAATCAATCGGGCAGCATCCTGCTTAAAAGTTTCATTTAAATTTGCTCTGAACTCTGACCTGGTGCCAGCATTGAGTGATTGCCAATCGTACATTTCACTTTCGTGATGATTAATTAATGCCGTTGAGCCTTTTTTTCGCAATATTCCCCACTATCAGTGAGTGTCAGCAGGCAGGCGGGTGCTTTTTTTTGTATCTGCCGACATGGCTGCTTGGATGCCAAAGGACATTCTTTCAGTGGAACATGAGTTTACATGATTCGTGGACGATGAAAGCGTCACTTCTGCTTTACGGTCGAGTGAAATTTAAGTGCCCGTGGGGCAAATGAAAAATTCGCGGAGTTTAAAGCCACAAGAGGGGAGAACGAAAAAAATGAAACGCAAGATGAACATATTCCGAATGAGGTTTTCGTTTTAATCCTCTCCTTGGGTGCCTTGTATTTCAAGGGTGTTATGGCCGTGGGGATGCGAAATGTGGGTTGTCGTCAGGTTTCATTACATTAATTTGCCTCTTGGGTTTAAAACGGGGTACGTCGTTTATATTAGCATTTTTACTGCCGAGCATATATGGCATGTGGACCGTTGTTAAATCTACTTCTAATCATGATGACAACATTTTTCTGTGTCCTGTCCTTAGTGAGAGTAGTCATAAGGGAAAGGGAAAGAAGTAGGACATAGGAGCGGACTTCCACGTGTCATCTGTAAATATTCAAATAGACGTTCATCTCTTGAGAGATGCTTGACAAGAAAAATACTCTTTTTGGGGTTGCCAGCAGTTTGACTTAAGAAGGATTTGTGGTGCCTCCAGGTGAGCGCTTTTATTAAAGTCTCTCCGAGGGTTATTTTCAAGGACTGTACTCTGGTGTTCCGACTCTGTGAAGCAGCTTCAACAATACATGACCCACGTAGCTTAAGAATGTTGGGTTCGTTAACATTAGGACTAGAAGAAGAAAGTATGTGTGTATGGGTTGTGGTCATATAGTCGTTTAAAAACTGTTAAAACTTCATACATGTGAGATACACGAATTTTTGAAATTCTTCGGCGGAGAAATGCAAAAGGATGGTCCGACCATAATGCATGATGATAATTGTGATTCATAACTTAATGTAAAGTATTTTCTTCTTCTTCTTCTTCTTGTGGGGCTACAGTCCTGGGTGGACCTGGGACTCAACCAACATGCCTCTCCAGCCAGCACGATTTTTCGCCAGCTGCCGCCAGTTGCGCACTCCAAGTTGGTTGAGGTCCTTCTCCACTTGTGTGCGCCACCTTAGTCTGGGCTTTCTTCTGTTGCGTTGTCCCAATGGCTCGGATTCGAAGAGTTTCGGCCCCAGTAGTGGTGTCCATGCGCTCTACATGGCCTAGCCATCTTAAGCATTGTATCTGGAGACGCTTGACTAGGGGCATGTCGCTGTACAGCCCATAGAGTTCGTTCAATTGTTGCTTGAGCCCAAAGAAACAGCGATTGGCAAGAGTGATTCTGCGTTTGATTTCGGTACCGGTGTTGTTTTCCCTATTTACCGCGGAGCCGAGGTAGACGAAGTCCTGTCCAAGACGCCGATGTTGTGTGTCCTTTCTTGATGACAACATGTACTTCGTTTTGGCCTCATTAACCACCAGACCCACTTCAGCCGCTTCCGCTTCAATGCCAGCAAACGCCTCATTGACGGCTCGCTGTGTTCGTCCCATCACGTCAATGTCCTCAGCGTAAGCTAGCAATTGAATTGACTTTTGGAAGATCGTGCCTCTGGTGTTGACTTGTGAGTTACGCACGATCTTCTCAAGGATGATGTTAAAGAAGTCACATGACAGTGCGTCGCCTTGTCTAAAACCTCAGGCAGTATCGTCGAACTTAATTTGACATTTCTTTGTTTCAGTGATTGACAAATTTAACCATAGGAGGTACAGAATGGAGAAGTGCCTTAGGATTGTTGAAGTCTTTTACGAAAATCGGCATTCAAGTCAAAAGGCACTTCGTGATGTTTTTGGTCGGCCTTATCGACCAAATGGATTCGTTTACAAGCTGAATTCAAGCAACTGGGCTAATGAGGATCCGAGAGTGATTGTTGAGAAGCCGATGCATTCACAAAGTGTTACTGCTTGAGGCGGTGTATGGGTCAGCGGCGTTATCGGGTCGTACGTCTTCGAAAATGAAATCGGACAAGAAGTCTCCGTGAATGGCGTTTGCAATTGCGAAATGGTTACTAACTTTTTGTGGCGACCAACTGAGGGTATGATATGAGCAGCCATCAGGAAGGCGCCACTTGCCACACAGCCCACAAAACAATGACTATTGTGCGCGAAAAAATTCAATGGTCGTTCTAGCTCACGTGGCGATGTTGAATTGAGGTCGCTACTATCACGTGATTTGAGAACGTTGGACTTCTGCCTTTGTTGATATTTAAAAGAAATGTGTACGCCAATAAGCCAGGAGCAATGTCAGGGCTGTAAGATGAGATTATTCGTCACACTAACAACATTGACCTTCAATTATGTTCCAGATTCATTAAAAATATGGACCATCAGCCCCCTCTTCAGGTTGGGAAGTAAAGTTAAACGACACGGAGTTCCACATCACTTTCTTTCAATTTCAAATTGAAACAAATGCAAAATCCAGGGATTACGGCTACATCTTCAATTTAAGATGAAAGAACGTTCATCGACTTGCCCCAAACTGTACTCAAAGAAACTGGTTATAAATTCGGCTTTCCGCAGAAGAATTCCGCAATTAAAACTGAATTGCTCCGCGATGGTAAAATCACAAAATGAGGACTAATCATTCCGCGAAACTGTAAAAGTAAACGTGCCCACACACAGTCTTCAGCAATTTCTTTGAACGCAGGCATCTACGAGGAGGACAATGAAACGATAAAATCGAAATTGGCCCGCACACGAGGTCGCTCAAAATGGACGAGGATGAATTAAATGAGTCATCAACTTCCGGGCCATAAAGAGTGTTCTGAGTATTCGTCACAAAAGCAAATCTTGAATTCATTTCTTAAATTCTTATTTCCCGCTTATCTCCCGCAAACTGCACAAAATCATAAAACACTCCCCCACTCTTTCAGTCGGTAACTCCTTTTTCGATACGAGCATAATGGGGTTTATTTATGGCTTCCTAACAGCCATCAAGTTACACCCCGACGTTATCCTTCATCGCCAGTATGACACACTCCGCCAGTCGAAAGGAGCCGAGTACAAAAAGCAATCAACAGCCAAAGACGCTTTATCCCCTTTGACGTTCGGCTCTTATCCTTGCAGGTGATAAAAATAAAACTAATATTATCCTAAGATGTTTTCGCATCCCTCCTCATCGCATCGCTTCCCTCAGCAGTCAGGGCGAGGACATTCTTTAATTTGCCAGCCCTATCTCTCGCATTGTTCTTGGCTTTCGCTTCTGCCCTGCCTGCCGCCCTTCGATTTTCAAATGTCAACCCATTTGATGCACGTCGTCCCTGGTGACGGGCGACGGAATGTTGATTGAAGTGACTCCTTGACATTTAAGTTTTTCTTGACTTTTGGGAAACGTTGTCTCTCTGCGTCGAGCACTACACACGCCTGAGACGTAAGGATGTTCAGTTGGGTACGTAACTCACTGATGGATGTGAATGTGAAGGTTTCGAATGGTGAAATGCAAATTTTTCTCACGTTAGTGTAAGACTCGAAAGTGTTTTTTGTCCTTCAGGTTGAGCGGTTTTTGCGAGTGCTGACTGATGTCACAGGGGAGTCTTAGAAAATAATCATAACTTGCATAAGTCCTACAGTTGTGTTAGATGTGCGAGAGAGTTTACTTGATCACTTTGTTAAAGGACGTTACTTGCACTGCTCTATTAGGATATTTGAACCACGTTAAAACACACCATCTTCGCAGTCCATCAGTCCGTACAACAGATACACATGACTATGAAACGATGTGCAAAGAATCATCATCAGCATCATCATAGTTGGCAGCCTTTGAGTTGAAATGAGAAGAAGAGATGTCAGACGTTTGCCGTTTTGAATGCCGATCTTGTATGTTCTCCAATTCAGGTTCCTGGAAATGCGGTAGAGTCTAAAATCAGAAATCAACATTTATAATAGGAAGCCTTCGGACCATTGTCTCTGCCGGTAGACGCGCCAAAAGCGAATCGTACAAAGACTAAAAGCATTGAAATGAAGGAACATCCTTTCTTTTTCTTTTACAATCACTACAGTCCGAAGTGGATCTTCTTTTTATAATTGACGCGTCGGAATAAAGTCACAGCACGGGCCGAAGGTAAAGAGAAGATGAAGGAAAAGGAAGGAGGTACTGGTGCACATTGGTATTAAAAGCCTGTGGATTACAATGAGGGGGAAAAGTTGAGCTGGGAAGAGCATTCCATGTTCGTGTGGTGCGGCTGAAGACCGAGTCTCTAAACTCAACTGATGATGGGATTAAGGGTGAATGGGTGGGACTTTACCTGGGTCATTCCAACTTCTGATATTTCATATAGACACTTTCAGAATCCTCTGAAACTTTCCTTTAGCATTGCTGAGCGGGTGACTCCTCTGTAGGAAAATCATGGCGGCGGTGGCTTAATACCCAATATCGTTAGTGTTCCGTGCTGATTGGTCTGATGCAATCCTTGATGGGGACTTTTCCGGCTCAATGTGGAGTTGCACTGAAACCGTATGCCGTGAACCATAGTGCGGCAGGGTCAACATCAAGGTGGACTGATTGTTTCTAAGGCTTGAGCTCTGTTTCTAGTCTAGTCTAGTCTTCTGTTTCATATGATCCTTAAGAAAATAGAGCTGTGGTATAAAGCTTTAAATATACTTCTGCCCATATATATATTTGCAGACACTTATCTGATTGTGTCAAAGTCTCAAACACGCCATGTCAGGTTACATTTTTGGTCAAGACAGCTAAGTAATTCAAAAAATTATCCTTATGCTAATTTGAGTGAAATATCTGAAAAAATAAGGTATGCGATGCGGTTTTACGTTGTTAAGTAGAGGATAACGGGTGTCGAGAAATTTTTTGCCGGTTGAAACGGTAAACCAGACGATGAAATTTTGCTACTGAAGAAGCAAGACCGGAATGGAGACTGCTAGGAGGTAGGTTTTGAAGTCATCAATGAGCAGTCTACTAAAAGAAGCTTGACAATTTTAGTGCCAAAAAATTAACGCAAATCATTAAAAGTTGACCGAAAAACTATCGGGGTTACGCTGCTGAAACGTTACGAAAGGGAACCATTTTTGAAGCCATTTATTAGGGGCGATGAAGAAAGGATGAAACACGAGAATATCCGAAGAAAGCGATCATGGTCTAAGTCCGGTGAATCATCACAAACGATTTGAAAGCCTGGGCTGACGCCAAACAAGATTATTTTGAGTGTTTGATGGGATTGGAAGGTAATTGTCTATCATGAGCTAGATTTTGGCGAAAAGCTCAATTTGAGCCTCTACAAGGCAATTGTTTGAGTAAAGCAATCAAGAAGGAGCGACCAGCTCCACGGAAAGAGTGCCGTCTTCTATCATATTACACATTTTCAATGACCCGGAACATATTGACGGATCTTGATTGGAAAATTTCGATGCATTCACCATATGGCCCCTGATTACCACTTCCTTCGGTATCTGCAGAACTCTCTTAATTAGACACTATGAGCCGCTAAAAATCAAAATTTCAAATTATTCGCTGATGAACCACAGAAGTTATACACCGATGGACGGGCGGAAAATGGAAAGACAGTTACAGATTAATTTTCAGTGAAAGTTGAAGAGATTAAAAATTTAGTTAATAATAATAACTGAGTGGCACTACAACCTACGGGGAACAAGACCCTAGCGTCTGTAACAACAACTCGTGTTGTACGTACTACAGTTTTTTGCCCATTCCGAACTTCGAGATTTTTCATACACAATTAGTACTCTTTGAGTGTTGTCAGCAACTCGAAAAAGGTGGTGCCATAAAAAAATGCGAGGTATACTCGTATAATATATAATCCGGGGATCGAAACTGGGATCTAGACGTGTGAGTCAACGCACTTACCTACGACGCCACAACTTCCGGTAAATTAAGTTACCTCCTAAAAATTCGAAAATAAACATTAAAACTGTTAGTCGATTATGTGCACTCACATACGACTGAAAATTATTTACAATTCTAGTATAGAGAGAAATTTATAACCAAACAAAGTAACTCGTGCTAAAAAACTACCAGTCTGTCTTGGATAATTTTTTCCATGATACTAAGGATCTAGATAATATTTCTTTCCATACTGATTTCCACGTATGCTATCATCATCGTCGAAAAACACTTTTCTGAGAACCAATTAAAGTGACTTAACTAACTTTCAAAGCCTTCCCCTATCTTTTTCGCTTCCTATGAGAAAATTAATTCTCATTTAATAAATGTGTTGCAAAGCTACAATTAAGTTTCCACCACGGAAGACTTCGTCTCCATCGTCCTCATTAAAAATGCACGGTCTGTATATTTTGCCTGCAACTCGGATCCGAAAGAGAGAGTGCACCGTGGGTGAAGTTGAATTTCTCGCGATTTTTTTAAAACCCCTTTTGCAAGACTGTTGTTGAGTCCTCAGCGTTCCCTCCATTCGCTTCCTTGAAGCGACCGACTGAATTGACAGACATTATTGCAGAAATTGACGATTGGAGCGAAACGACAAACAGTGAAGTGTACAGTCAATCAAAACGAGTCTGTTCTGAAATTTCAATTCGAAATTTCGCTTCAGTGAACTTGTCAGAAGCAGTGATGACTGCAGCTCAATTGTTGGGAGGAAGTCCTTACGTCTGGTACAATCAATAATTTTGAAGAAGAAGGGTTGACAGTTTTTTTTCGCCCTGTATTTTAAAATATGGAGAGTTTGTTTTTCTTCGTGAAATGTTTTAAAGTTTTCCTTAAATTTTGCATGCTCTGAAAAGGGACGGTGAGAGATCATCGAATTCCGTTATATGCAGCTTGATTTGCTTTGGTCGCGTTGTACCCAATTAAATGCTGCAATCACTGCTGCTTACAGAATTAAAAAGGTCATACAAGAATGAGACTTATGTCTTGGTCTATTCAAACTCCAGGACCATTCCGTTGGCTGAATTTTGGCATGAATAACATTTGTCGCTTGAAAGTTGACAAGAGAAATAAGTTATGCTATGAGCAACTGTGGCCAACTATCGCCGTGACGTTGTGATAAGCATATATTTTCAATTTGGGTGAATTTGCTGAATGGAAGCCTCCACTTGCTCATCCTCGAAATTTTTGGGCTGACACCTTTTTCGTCTTCGACGCTTAAATCACCACTTTTGAAGCATCGGAACAACTTTCAGAGCATCATAAAACATAAACTTCTTCAAACATTCGATCTGTTTTAGCTGCACTGTCCTTCCAAGTAAAAAAAATCAAATCTTCCCGCAAATGTTGACGATCGCACACTCGGTCGTATGTGGAACAAAAATTGGTACCTGGGACGAACTAAGGAGACAGTCAGACACTCGTGCGTGTGTTCAGCAGTTTGGACCACCAGCGAGAACAAAAATTTGCATCTTGGACGAACTAAGGAGACAGTCAGAGACTCGGGCGTGTGTTCTGGTCTCTGGACCCACAAGCAGTACGATCGCATACTCGGGCGTATGTGGCACCGAATTTTGCACCTTGGGCGAAGCAAGGAGGCATTCAGACACTCATACATCGTTCCAATGAAGTACGTATTCGCTTCCTAGATCAGATGCAACATGCAGGTGCGGTCATCTTTTGAAGACGGACCAAATTAAATTATACCCTCAATAATTTGATGCCGATTTTAAACGACAGAGTGTGCTATCCTTTTTTTTAAGCATTTTTTATAAATTCGAAAGAAGTGAATGTAAGCTAATTTGAAAAACGATTTAGGAACTATACACACAGGATTTGATACATTCATCCGAGGCAGCCACTTTTTTTTGTAAAGGTCGTGAGTTGACTATGTCACACTTAAAAATATAAGGTGCGATACATATTGAGCATCTGAAACCTAATTTCGACGAATTGACTAAGCTGACTTCAGCAGAAGTTCCACAGGTCTGACTTTCTAATGTACCCTAATGAATGGCAACTAAAGTTCCGAAGCGAGCTTTGACGCAAATTTCCAAGAAGAACTGAATAGTTGAAAAACATAAAAAGGGGATGAAAACAAGAACTCAAATGTCTTCTAAGCAATAACGCGCATGTTGAAAAACGAGATCTCAAATTAATGAAAAAAAGAAAGAGATGAATACAGAAATTTTTAACGTATTTGATACACTACGAAAATCTTAAAAAACTGCTCTATATGCAGCATTCAACTCTGTAGACTGTTAATTAAACCACATTCGCTCTCCTCTCGCACTTTATCTTTTCACTTTGCATCCAACACTTGTGCGAGTAATTTAAATCGTGTCCCGCTTTTTCATTCACAGCCAAGGACCTCTCCAGCTTCTTTCAATCACTGGATAACCGCCCACTTTCACCGGGAGAATGAACTCATTTTCACTGAGCCAACACAACCCATGATCAGGAGCAGCGACTCGAAACCCAAGTAAGTAGCTGAAAAGCCCATTCAGAATAACTACCCTCCGTCTCGCGTTTAATTACAATCTGACTATTAAATGTGATAAAAACCGATATCGTATCGCCAAAGGGCAACGAATTCAAAATTACTCGGTGGGTTGGGTGGTGATGAGGGGAGGGTTTGGGCAAACATTACAGCGTTTCAATGCATTTGCGCTTAGGAGTGCAGCACTGATGACGGCATTAAGCAGCGGGAGAGTAAGCGACCAACACGCCCTCATCAGCACATGAAAAGGGTGAAGGTGAGAGGAGATGTGGAGCGGGGCACTAAATGGAGCTGCATGTCGGTTCGCATTTAGGACGCACATTAATTGCATTCCAAGTCCACTGGGTTGTACAGAAAATTGACTCATTTGGTAAATGTCATGTGCACTAAACATCCTCTCAAGACATCAAACCATGCCCTCCGTTATTTGTTGGTCTTTCTTTGAAAGAAAGAAGAAAGAAAGAAGAAATTTGTATTTCTTATTTTCTTCTTTGAAGTGCTGTATATTTGGCTCATCGTCGAGCGCCCCTTTACTGAAATTGGACTGGGTTGGGTGGAATTGCAACTTATTTGCATGTCGTTACACATTCATTTCTGCACTCCTTCCTGTACGAAATGTAATTAGGTTCTTGTACCCAGATAGGGAACCAAAGGCACAGACGTACTTGCAGGCAAAAGTTTCGGTATTGTTCAACATGTGTGTGCAGCAGTTGTAGTTGAGGAGGTTTTGGAAATGCTGAAGTTCGGAGTTATTCACGAATATGCAAATGTAGTAAGTTTTGAGAATTTGCAACTACCCGTTCTGCTTCGCGGTATACAGCTGCTGCGTCAGCGTCTTGCTTAACAATCAGTGTGGTGCTGTTCATGTTCAGTCAGTTGAAGCCAGGAAAAAGGAGATTGAAAAATTGGTTGGAGCTAGAAAGCCCAGGGCTTAAGCAGCATCTTATGCTGTGCGCGCTTCTGTTCTGTCACGAGTAGAGGGGAGTCTGGATTCAGTGTCGCATATTCCCCCGATTTTCATGATAGTTGCAGACTTGTCGAAGATAAGTTGTAGTTTTGGTTCTTTCGCGGTTTTTTAGTCAAATGAGAAAAATAATGAGTCCATCAACGGGGCGGAAGCTCCTTAGAGGCTGCGCAGTCTCATCCCATTGACACGTGCTTGAAAAGACGCTTACACTGCATTCCTTATAGCTGACCGTATAAGACTACTGTCGGAAGGGGTTATGTGAGTGCAAATGGAAAACGTAAAAAACGTTACGACTCAGCGGGACTGATCTGCTGTACGTAAAACATATAGTAACCTGTGTATGCCGATGTTAGCCTGCGATCCTAATGGCTACCATCTATATTGTGAAGAACAGGTGGAAGGGTTGAGGGATCTGCGTCTGCAGCGTAAGTCAAACTGTGCTTAAGGCCTTACTCAATGCCTTAATCACTTCCAAAATAGTCCGGGAATGCAAGTCCTCCCTTAATTTGGTCGGCAGACTGAATTCGCTAAGACTTGTTTGGGTCCCGGGACATCACGAGATCACGAAAAAACTGAACTAGCCAGGCAAGGTTCTAAAGAGATATTCGTTGGACCCGAACCCACTGTGGGACTAACCGCTTCCTTGGTGAGGGCTTTCGTCGACGGCTGGGTACTCTCCAGGATACAGGCTGTCCAAGTGCATGCTCCCGAAGGTCAGCAAGAAATCCGCGGCGTTTCTGTTATCTCTACACAGAAAAGAGTGCAGAAAACTTATCGGCGTACAAACGGGACATTTTTTCTTCGCTAACCACTAAAGACTACTTGGGCTTAATGAAGACACCCCTTGCGACGCCTGTGGCGGAGGTGAAGACACTTCAGAGCACTTTCTCTGTCAATGTCCCGCCTTTGCTCGTATCAGGTGGCGGCAGTTTGGCGCCGATTTGGTGGGAGCTGAAAACTTAAGCTCTCTACCACAGAAGCGCCTGCTGGTCTTTCTTCGGAAAACCAGAAAACTACAGTAAACGAAGGTTCCTTGCCTGGAAGTACAATGGACCAGACTCAAAAGTCTGAATACTCCAGTGGAGTGTATTCCAACCTCTAACAAAAAAAAAGGTGGGTGGTGGAAAATTGGTGGTTCTTATATGACCCAAGCTCCTTCTAGGTTTGTAAGATATAAAGAACGATAGGCCCTTGTGACTTGAAGATTGTGCGGGTAGGCACTGTTGATTCTTCTTACTGGTTCTCTTCGTCTCACTATTTATTCTTTGAATTCATTCCGCTCTTGCCATTTTTTCGCCTTGGTTGGTGTTTTATTTTTTCACTAAATCTGTTCGTGTTTCCATTCCGCCAGCTTGGTTTGTATCTGAATAGGAGAACTGTCTTGCTATAGCATCATTGTAAATGACGTAGAAAGGATATTGATAATATCCCTGATCGATCCGCGCGTTCTCTTAATAGGAATCCACGCAAGATAGCCAACTCAAAGCCAAATTGTTTTCCAAACTTTTTAAATTTCGTCAATTAGAAACTTTCCATCACTGAATCTTTTCCCAGCCATTCGAAAATGTCAAGTTTCTAAAAATCTAAAGTCATTAAAGTTTTGCTCATTAAAACATAAAAACACTTTTTGTCAAACGACTCTTCATAGATAACTGGTGACAGCATTAATTCATTTCGTTTGCACGAAACTGTTCGCCAAAGTTATTCATAATCTCGCCACAAAGGACTTGTTTTAAGAAGCCACAAGAGCATTTAAGCACCTCCCACGCAGTCTGCGTTGCTCTGTTTGGTTTTCCTCAATTTTCAGCAAACCTTCACAAAGCTTCAGGCACACGCACAAAGTCCCCGTTCCTGGAAGGATACGGCTGTACTTTTGTATAATTGCCACAGGAAGTGTCACTATTCACAATTCAAATTAACTGGTCAATTTGTGAGATATGCCGGGACCTTGTCGTCGTCATACAAGGTTGCCATTCAAGGGAATCAGCGAGTTAATCACACGGACAATGGGACACGAGCCGGCTTGCCGGGACAAAGGGCCTTTGTCCGCAAGTAAGAAGAACGGTTTGATGGACGTTTTTCGCTGATAGCCGGAAACCTCTGCGTTTGTCGTATAGCTGTGTGATGCTCGTATTTGGGTGCAATTTACCGGAACAATAACTTGCCCGAGACTTGAAAGGGCATTCATTTGGGAATGAATGAAGTGAATGCTGGAGCGAAGGCAATTTGATTCTAATCAATATTGAGTGGTTTTGTGTGGGTGAATTGGATACTTTCACTTTCAATGCAAGAGGAATGCAAAGTTAGAGTGCGATACTTGCTTCACGTTTGCAGTGTCAATGAAACTAATTTAATCATCACAGCAAACACTTGCTTTGTTTGAGGATATGCGTTTCGTGCGCACAAATATTAGGTGTCGTGAAATGAAATTGCTTCATTCGGATGCTTGCAGCACAAGCAGACTTATTTGTCAGAATTTTGAACAGATACCGGTCGTTGGCTGTCACTCTTGAAGAGGACATCTTTGCAAATTGGGAAAGTACAAGTTTTACTCACATATAGATGCTTGAATTTTTTCAACAACATTTTAACAGTACAAATATGTACATAAGCGCAACGTAGTAAACAGGTATATGGGTGAAATATGTTGGAGTAGCCTGTACTGAAGGTCCAACGTTCGATAGTCTTAGACAGAAAACCTGTCAAGTGTCTGAATATGTCCACAGAATACTTTTGTTTTGTAAAAAACCACAGGGAGTCGGAAGAAAATGTTAGATCCCCTCTAGCGTGGAAAGAGCAATATAACGCACAACATGGGCGGTTGCTGTATATGCAAGATCCTGCTCCCTTATAGCACGCAGGGCAATCAGAGCTTTTTTATGCCAAAGTTTGCAACGCAATATTTTAAATTGGGTACCAAATGAAGAAGTGTGGTCGCCGTGGCGTAGTGGTAAGTGCTTGGACCGCCACGCAGAAAGCCTCCCGGACGGCACCAGTTCTTTTGAGTTGCTGACAACACTCAAAGAGTATTTAGAGTGCTCGCATGGAGCCAGTAAGATAGTTTTTAATTAAAATAAAAGTTTTTGTAACTAGTTTAAGTATTTTATATCTAGATTTAAGACAAATGAAATTCAAAATAAAAAAATACATTTTAAACTAAAAAAAACTAACACTCAAAGAGTATCAATTGTCTATGAAAAGCTTCTCAAATCTCGCCTTTCGGAGCCGGCAAAAAAACTGTAGGTCCTTTCTACTCTTGAGAGAACAGCGTCACGCATAACACGAGTAGTTGCAGAAGCTAGGCAATTATTAATATTATCATGATGAATGATACTTTTGTTACAAGATCCAATCATACTGGGAGACAACGAATTTTTTGGTGAAGCAAGCGCGGTCGTCCTTAAACCAACATTGAGTAAGTGGGCGTTGAGGGGTTTGAATCAATGTGTGAGATTCCACTCACATTGAACTTCATTTGTTGCCCTAGTTTGAAATGTGTCAAATTTAAAATTTAAAATATATAAAAAAACAAAAAAAATCTTCTTCTTCTTGTGGCTCTACAGTCCGGGGTGAACCTGGGCCTCAACCAACATGCCTCTCCAGCCAGCACGATCTTTCCCCAGCTGCCGCCAGTTGCGCACTCCAAGTTGGTGTCCATACGCTCTGGCCTAGCCATCTTAAGCGTTGTATCCGTAGACGCTTGACTAGGCTCATGCCGCCGTACAGCCCATAGAGTTCGTCGTTAAATCTTCTCCTCCAGATGCCATCAACGTAAACACGACCAAAAATCGCACGCAAAACTTTTCTCTCAGAAAGACTAAGGGCTTCCTCATCCGCTTTAGTAACGTCCAGGTTTACATAAATTAGGACTGGGATGATCACGGTGTTATATAAAGCAAGATTTGTCCTTCGAGAGAGATTACTCAATTGCCGCTTGAGCTCATAAAACACAGCGATTGGCAAGAGTGATTCTGCGCTTGATTTCGGTAAAAAGAATTTATTTTATATAATATTTAAAAAATTCAATTTAAAACGTCAAAATTAGCTTTTCTCTCAAAGCTCCTCAAAACTGGGTTCTAAGGCTCACAAATTCGGCATGTTGAGGTCTTATAGTTCTTATTTAAAAGTACATGGGTGTAGAGTCTGGAATAGACACAATTTTACCAGTTTTGATCCTTGATCGTACTGCAACCGGAATCAAAATCCAAAATCCTTAAAAGGAGACCTTTATTTTTTGTAAATGTTTCCACAAAGAACAAAGCTTTATACCGTTTGTCTAGGATAGTCGCGTCATACATACTGATGCTAAGTCTAAGTCTAAGCAATAGGTTTAAGGGCTGTATGGTATATTTTATTCACGAAATAGGCTTTCAACTTACACCTTGTCGCGGCATTTTTTCACTGAAAAAGTCTTCGGAATTTTATGAATGCCCTACAGTGTTTTGAAAGATCGATCAAGTTCTCCATCATTTCTTTCTGTAGTAAGCCCTTCTGTTACGATCCAACAATTTTCTCAAATAGTACGTAGTCCACAACTTATCGTTCAGTCTCCTCCTCAAATTTGGAAATCACTTTTCGTTTCCAAACGGCTACAGCTCAATTTATCATTCGGACATAAATTAGGATTGGAACAAGCAGGAGCTCATTAAGAAATTTGATAAGTGAATGAACTCGAGTTTGCAGCGAGTGTTGGTATGTTTCCTCACCTAGAACTGGGTAAACGTCCTGAAAATCAAATATAGTGCTTCACAATATCGATAATTGCCCCTTGGATTTTGATCTTATTCAAAGGCTTGATATTGGGCGGACAGTAGGCTTGGAATTAAGGGGCTTTCATTTTTCGGTCTTAGCCTTTTTTTCGATGGCATGAACTATATTCTTGAGAAAGCATGAGGACGTACAACACGACTAGTTGCTGTAGGAACTAAGCCCTGTAATAATAATAATAATAATAATAATTGAGTGGCACTACAGCCTAGTTTCTACAACAACTACTCGTGTTGTACGTGCTACTGTCACGAGTAAAAGGGACTTACAGTTTTTTGCCGACTCCGAACGGCGAGATTTAGGAAACTTTTCATAGACAATTGATACACTTAGAGTGTTGTCAGTAACTCGAAAGTGGTGGTGACGTCAAAAAAATGCGAGGTGTCTCGTCCGGGAATCGAACCTAGACTTTCTTCGTAGCGGTCGACGCAATTACCACTACGCCACGGCGCCAACTCTGTAATACCACTCAATTATTATTATTGCATGGTTCGTTAAATTGCATCGCAATATTGCTGCAACTATTTCTTCTTGGCTGCAAGGAGTATTAAGTCAACGCATTCGAAGACCCATTGCGTTGCTTCAAAATAATGCATGAATCACTCCTTGAGAAGATCGTTCGATGCTTACACGTCAACAGGAAACGTCTTACGGACAGTACCCTGTACTTTCCCAATTCTGTCAATATAATCTGCGGAAACCAGCAGCTGAGTAGACTTTTCTATCCTTGACCTGGTAGCATTGCACGTCCGCCTCAAAGAAAATGTTGAAAAAGTCGCATGAAAACGCGTCGCCTTGTCGCCTTGTTGCAATCCATTTCTTGAAGTTGATGGTCTTGATGATTTGTCGGCGATCTTCGTGAGAGTGAGAGTTGTCCATTGTCCACAATGTTCCACAATGTTTGATAAAAAAGTTAAAAAAATAGAAAAGGCGCTGTACCGTCTTTTTAGAATCTGCCGCAGTGTGAATTTCTTTTCGGTCTTGCATTTTTCTCGCCTGAAATCTCACTCCTAAGCATCTATTAGGCTGTTGACGAACAGTTTTAGACGTTTACTAAAAAGACGAGACGATAGATTACTCTACTCAAGGTTGAGTAGATGGTCTAGATAAAGGGATCCTCATTTTCTGTTGACTGGACACAGATAAGATGTACTGAGGAAACCTCAGTAGTAGAGCGACTACATCACCTAAAATTATATCACAAATCAAATAAGAGAGGCAAGTGAATTAAACGCCTCTTTTCAACTCCTGCCTGCTGTCGCGCTTAACATCTCTGGCCTAAGTAAACTCTATTCCCTCCCCCTATGTCCCTCATTTCTCATTTATTAATCGTTTCATTTCGAAATGATTCATACCCAGTTACGCTTTTTTAGAAAAAGGCAACTCATTGGGAAAAAAATGTATTTAATTTCAAAGGAAAACTGAAATCTGTGTGGGGGACCAATTGTCCGGTCCCTATCAGCAGGAAAGGACAGCGGAAAGAGAAATTGCAAAAAAAGCCAAACATTGTACCGGCAGCAGATAGGACGAGGAGGAAAGTAACAATATTACGTGACGGCAATGACTAAACGAATTATTTCATTCCGATGGAACGCTCTTCCCGGGATGCTTGCAACAAAAAAAAAGTCCTTAAGGATCATAACTAATGCTGCTGAACAAAGGAATTGGGGAAAAGTGAAAAGAGAAACGAGGAAAAACAACAATCAGTACGACGGAAGTGTTTTGGCGAATGGTTTAATATAAGTACCCTTCTTTATGTCCCTGCCGGGGATAATATGCGCCTGACACTTCGGGCAATTTTCTCGTACATTTTTCACAGCGGAATCCCCTTTCGACCTCCAATTTGATTTTGATGGGATTGAAATTAGGATGACGGCTGGGAAGGGTATGGGGAGGCGTGAGATCGCTTCTCCCCCGCAGGGAGTCTGTGAACTGCGCTTAGTGTAACACTCCAAATCCGGGGCCATTAAATCGGTTTATGCACAGCAATAAACCTTTTTAGCGCGTTTTTCTGATTTATGGCCGCAAATTGTTCTATTTGAGCGTGGATTGCTTCGACTTTTCAGTCGGCATCGTTGGTAGTGCTACCCGCAGAGGTTTCAGACAGTCAGCGATTTCTTTCATTGAATTCGGGAAAGTTTGTGGAAGTCTGGTGGCTGGATAAACTGTTTTATGGCAGAAGTAGAGATTTGATGCCCCGGGGATATGGTCTTTTATGACAATATTCATGATCTGAGGCGGGAAACTTTGACAGATTTTATTCGGAACTGATGTCTCATTGATTATTCAAGTTGTTTTTATGAAGTCATGACCTCCGCCGTCTTTATGGCATTTATTGCTTGCTAGATTTACATATCGCTGCTACTGCTTGAGCGCTGATTTGCTTTGGCTTTTGTGTGCGTCGCTATTGCTTTCAAAAGTGGCATTGACCGGGTCTAAAACGTTTTGCAAACAGAGGCATTGGAAAGGGATATGCAAATGGAAGTTTTATGTTGTATAGTACATTGTTCGAAAAACAAAATACACGCAGGTAAGCATTCGTCCTTGCACCTCAGTGTTCACATTCCAGCAAGGCTACCGTCCCCGCAGATCGACTATCGACCATACACATTGAGTCAAATCCTGGAGAGAAACAAATGAATCGAGACCAATGAACTCTTTATTGACTCACGACAGGGACATGAACGAATTTGATCCAAAAATCCCGAGAACACTGATCACACTGTGGAAATAGGTGACGCATTGTAAAATTTGAAAAAAAGCTTCTCTGGACTGTTTCAAACAAGCATCAAGGTTTGGCAAGGAGATGCACTGTCATGCATATTCTTCAAGTTTCTGCTGGAGCAGAAAGTGTGTAGGCCAAGTATTAATAAGCAAGAGACACACCTTTTAGAAATCCGCACAGCTGTTGCGCAACACAGACGCCATCGAAATTACCAGTCGATCCAAGCAAGTCATAATATAATATGAGCTATAGCGGTAATGGAAGGAAGAGATGAAACGAGTTGGCCTTCTAGTAAGACCTACACAAACAACGAAGCTACAAACCACTGTCAAGGAGATTAGGTCACAGTTGGCAACAAAAACATCAAAGTGTTTAAAAAGCTTATCTACATTTCTTGGTTTTAAAAATAAAGATTAGTACCACATACAGGGCGATACATTTTTTATGAATATTTTAGTTCTGTGTAAAGTCAGGACCTTGCCATTAAGTCTAGGACGCACTATAATTTATAAAGCCGCCTCGACAGCATGTGATTTTTTTAATACAATTCTAATTTTTGCATATTTTAGGCGATGTATCGGACGGTTTTTAATGAGTCTAGAGTTCGGGTATCGATCGCGTAAGGACGGTCGTTTGAGTAGCTCTTCAAAACAAAATCTACCGATATCCAATGGCGTGAACCTTGCTACCAATCGATCTCGCTGAAAACTGATATTACGTGACTGGGAAATTTCGTATGCAATCTAGCCATAATTAGTCGTGTTGTGTTGGTTGTGAAACCACACTTCGTCCAAGACAAAATTTTCAACTGTCGCTTAAAAACCATCCTTCATCATCGCCTTTAACGATCCGAGCTTGTACTGTCAAAATCCGCCCATTGGAATTTTCAAACAAATTCGGGCCAGGTGTCATACCTTTCGTCCATAGAGCTTAATAACGGCCTTTTTGTGTGGTTTCAGCGACATCTTTGACCACTTGTGGATTTTCTGGCCACCATATGCGGATTTTTTTTGTATTTTTATTTGCACACCCACCGGGAGAGAAATGTGCCTCATAGCTGAAAAAAATATTTTTCGAAAGATCGGTATTTATTTATCTTTTCTTGCTCCAACTTCCAAGAAGTGTATCTACGGCGTTGTGAACTGTTAGCAGGGCTCAAGTGCTACGCAAGTTGAACTCTTTAAGAGGAGAGGTGCAAATTCATATATCCAAAATACCCTATGTTGAGGTGTACAACACAGTCAAGAAATGAGAGGAAGGGAAATCGTTAATCCGAATCAGAAACACTTGTACTCACACAATCAATATTTTCGACTGAAAGTGCATTTCGTTTGAGCACAGAACTTCATCATGGATCGCTTCCACTCTTCATGAATTTTTTCATTATTTGAACAATTGCCTGTATAGTCCGTTATCACTGCGTAAAAGTGGCTACATTTGAATTATCACTTCTGTAGAAACCTGTTTTATATTCACGTCAGTTTTGATTGTGCAGGGACCAATTAAGGTAAAAGGCCCACATTCGCCTAATATTGTGACCCTTTAAACGACAGCTGCGTATAGCAGGAGAGTTGGAAAATGACGAACTGGAGCAACGAACTCAAGAATGAAACCCCAAGACGTACTCTTGCAAATCGTTTCTACTTTGGTTTGGCCAGATAAATGTGTTTATAACACCCCGCTCGAATGCTTTACCTTGCCAGTTATACTACATGGAGCAGAGCAGAAAGGCAGAAGAAATGTTGGGTGCTCTTAAGCGAAAAAATCTCTGTCTAATTTTCGACTCCATTTGCAAGCAGAACCGAGATGTAGGAGCGAATACAACTGCAAGCTCTACGACCTGCACCAGAATGTGGGAATAGTCTACAAATCAAAACACCACGTCGACCGAATGGAACAGGGCACTCCAGCAAAGGGAATAACCCTCTTTTTATTTCCTATAGGTTTGAGAAGAGAAAGAAGATCGAATCTTCGTTTCATGGATCGACCTATAGCGGATGCTAGAGTGCTTGGTATCGAAGAAGCGTGAAAGGTTCCCGTTTCTTAGGGAGAGAAGCTTCAAAAGTCGTAAGCTGGTTTCACTTTTGTTCAATGTAATGCCAAAACACAAGTTATGTGGATGAATTTTGTTGTTGTTTATTTACATTCAGAGCAGGGACAAAAAGTGGCAACCTTTATAGTTCTTAGATCCAAAAACCACTTATCGCAAATACTTGGTTAACAGAAATCCATCGACAGATCGTTGGCAGTTAACACAAGCGTCGTTTGCAATATCGAAGCTACCACGCAATGATCGACATCGATACGTTTCACCTATCAATTGCTGGCCAGCAACCGAAGTAAGGTCGTTAGTCTGGAATCCTGCACTTTTAACCCGGTCGAATGAACCGTATTCCGACTTCTGACACAAATCTTCTTAAAATGAACCCTTCACAACATACTCAATCTCACAGAGCATTTACCCCTTAAATGTTTCACAATCAATATGACTGAGAGCAAAGGGTACACACCCCAACTTACTGACTATCGTTGACATCTAACAAATTACTTGGCATCGCTTTCAAACAAGAACCAATTCCCCACGAGGATGGAGCATATAAAGAAAATAGAATCTGATAAAGAAACCAAAAAAAAAAGCACAACAAATCAAACGGTGTCCCAAATTGAATTCTCAAATGAGAAATCATCAGCAGTCGACTTCTTGCGATTGCACACTGCATCCACCTGCATCGAGTTTAATCGAACCGTTTTGCAGTTTACCATCAACCGTCATGACATCTGCGAGTGTTCAATATTGGAACACAAAAACGTGCAGCGTACAGGAAACCAGCACGACGCCATCGCTTGTGTTAATCCCCAGACTTATCTCCCGGGAACTCCATCGCCTCCCTCATCTCGATCACATCAGGCATGGATTGTGTTTTAAAAACGCTCATCCTGAGCACATATTACTCCCCGACGACAGGACAGACGTATTTTGTCGATTTCCATTGCCAAAAGGATTGAAATCTCTCACTCAGCGCCCGCCCTCGCTCGAATCGAATAATGTAGTGTAACCGCTCATCCAACCGGGATGTCTCTGAATATTTTTCTCGTGTTTTGTTTTACTTCTCCGTTGTGGATATTGACAGCAGGGACGTGCCATCACCGGCAGACTATCCGAGCACGTTGCTGCAAATCAGGATTCCTCTATTGACAATTGACAGTCGAACAGATCCCCATGCCAACACGTTGGACCCGCAGACTGCTGCGATGACAAAGCCCCTTTTGTCGGCTTCCTCTGGCAGTAGTTTCTGGCACGAATCACACATAGCCCGGGCTTACGTAACGCCCGGTATAATATTCATAAACTTAATTAAAGCCGGCAAACCTAAGTTGCTCAATTAATCCAAAAGATACGAGGTAATACCTCGCTAGACATTTTCATTTAAACTGCAATAAATATTAATCCGCTGGCGGCTTGCTGCCAAGCAGGCCGAGGGGCGCGACGGGGGCTAAACAATTTTAATGAGAAATTAATTAGGGGACGTCTATCATCCGGGAACTAAGTAGGCTCACAATAAAATCCGTTTGTCCTCACTCAATACGTCCTACACTGGTCGGCTACCCCGCACAGATTGATGGACTGGAATGTCATTAATTATGCGGACCCTTAGCGAACCCTTCTCGGTCTGCTCGCCGCCGCTCGATGGTGTGTATCTCTTTAGCAGTTTGCATTTAATTACTCGTCTTTACATCCTACTTGGGGTATTTTTCGAATTACTTCCAGGTAGGTGGTTGCGTACACGATTCAGATTAGAAGGGAATTTTAGTCACTTTCCGGTGGTGGTTGGCGGAGGGCAATTAGGGTGAGTCTAATGAATTTGTGTCCACTCCTCTGGCAAAGAAAATTGCGATCGTGTGTGGGCCGGCCTGCAGGAGATTATCCCAAATGTGTTCTACAACAATCAAGGCAATTGAACTTGTGGTTTCAAGGTGAATGCTCAGTTGGCTCAGGGTAGTTTCTCGGGAGAATTGAGGACGGCAATGGGGAAAAAGGTCCAAGCGCCTGATAAGTGCCTTCAGCAATTATGCTAAGAACCTAGAATCCTAGTTTGTTGGTGCGCATCAATTGATACAAGGAAATGAAGGGAACAAAGGTACACACAAGCCTTAATTGGAAAGTTCAAAGTTAAATTCAGGTATGATTTGGGTGTATACCGTAGCCTTACGTCTTTGAGAAGTTTTTCTCTCGTGGTATTGTAAGAAACTACAAATTAAATGGAAAAGTATTCTACCTGGGATCAAACCACATACCAAACTATACAAAACTTATCAGTTTTCAAAGAATGACGATGAATAAATCTGATTGCTCGAATCGAATTCAATGATACCTTCAATCTCAAAAAAGATTTAGACGCCGTGTTAGTTGGTCAAGTAATTGTTACAAAACTACGTATTGTACCTTAAAGCACGCGAGACTCATAAGTCAACAAAAGAGCTACAGTCCTTTCAAAAATTCATTGAGTTACTATCTTACGCGGGCAATATTGTTGTGATTGAACGGCGAGCCGGCAATAAGGCACGAAGCAGCATAAGTTATGCGGTTAACGAGTGCAAAATTAAAACTGTTACTAAAAAAGATACACAACATCAAAGTTTAGCGCCGAGGGTCACAATGGGCAGCACAAAACTTGAATTGATCGGATAGAAACAAATTCATTTGACAACGTGAACCTGAAAAGAAGGGTCATCGCGTAACAGTCAAATTACTCGTTTCTTGACACACATACCTTCGCAGTCCTGATGAATGATGAGTGGACGTCATTAGAGAGATACCAATGCGATGGGGGAAGCTTGGACGTAAATATGGAATGCTTGTGGTCCATGTTTATGAACCAAAAATTTAATAATCTATTTGACTCATACACTCGATTCCTAGACTAAACACTTCTTTCGAGTTGTTGACGACACTCAATGAAATGCCTCTCAAATCACGCTGTTCGGAGTCGGCAATACGCTGAGTGTGATGTTGGTCACGTTGATGGCTTTAATAAGTCCAAGACTTTTCTCTGCTTAGACTCGAAATGTCCGATGCAGGATAGGGAAGAATCTCCGATCAATCTCCGAAATTCATGTCACACATAACAGTGGACAGCCGACTTCAATACCACGTATGGACACCACTGTTCTGACCCGAACAGTTTTTGAATCCTAGCGATTGGGACAACACAACAGAGGACGGTCTAGGCTGAGATGACGCACAAAAGTGCAGAAGGACCTCAACCAACTTGGAGTTCGCAATTGGAAGCAGCTGGCGGGAGATCATTCTAGCTGAAGAGGCATGTTGGTTAAGGCCTAGGCACCATGTAACTGCTGTAGCACCAATAAAGGAAGAAGAAGACCTGTACGCCTCGGTGCAGGTGTCCATTTAATGTAACGGAGAGAGTTAAGTATTCTTAAGGTATTATTACATAGAAGGAAACTCGTGTTGGCAGTCACGAAAATAAGTGAATTAGTTATCCACAGTTCGGCTTTTTGAAATGAAACACAAATACGACAGAACGAAATGGAAACTAGGATATCACATTATTAGGTAGAATATCCGATACGTTTATTCACAGAAAGCACGATTCATTTCTATAACAACTGGAATTGGCGGCCACTTGACGATAACGCTCAGAATTTCTTTTCTCAGGTCTTTGAGAAAGCATTTCTAATTTCGAACAGGTCGAAGTTGGCAATAAATTCCCTCCACTCGTGAGAGGACAAAAGAACACAAAACACAAGGAAGACCGTTTAAGCTATGTGTATCAAGTTCCTTGGACTGGACTGCAGGTCCACGGAAAAAAATCAATTGTAAGTGCACATGCTTTGTATTGCATGTGTATTGTGTTGTGTGTAAGTGAAATTGCTTTAAAGACAGTGAGAGCTCTATGTACCATACCCTAAAGGGGAGAGGAAGGAATGCTTACAATATGTAATACATGGCAATATACATATGTATTTCTAAATGGGGGTTTAAGTTTCTGTGTGTGCTTGACAGAAGTTAAATTCCAATTTCCTTTCTAAAGTTAAGTTAAATTCATACTCTAAGTCCTGTCACACCTTCTAGTCTAAATACGAAGGTTGCCTTTTATATTTCGGTATTGGGCAACCCTAGTGCTGCAATCTGGCAACTGTCAGCTCTATTGTAAAGTTTGACATTTTTGAGGTTATGCGTTATTAATGGGGAATATTTTGAAAAACGATAAAGCTGTTTGCGATGGTAAATATTTGTTTTTGTTATCCAATCCCGAAGAATAAAAGGTAACCCTCATATTAGCCCAAATCTTTGTACAAATTCATAGTAAAATCCTTCCACAATCCCTGTCTAAGTCATCGCACAAATTCCAATTCCTTGTGCAAAACGTTGTTTAGGTTCTTGGTCTCAGTTAAGGTAACAAAGTGCTGATTTGTGGCTTGAGATCATGATCGTAATATGGGCAACCCTCGGCTTTAAGAATTTGGTCTAGAATATAAAACATTCGATGTTCTAGGGCATCTGAAAACCATTAAAAATATATTTAAAGGGCCTAGAACGGGTCCAGTGGCCTCAAAAGGTGTCAGTTTGTAGCGATGATCTTGTATCGTGGTTCATTGTAAGGTTTGATTTATACAAAATAAAACACCTCAATTTGAAACTGAATCAAAAATGTGTATTATCGGTGCAAAGAATAATTCGTGCCAATTACTTTTTGAAAATGATAGATAAATAATAGATGTAATTGTTGGTCATCACTATATCTGAGGTGTTCCATTCGGAGGTTTCAATTTCCGGCGACTCTTTTGGGCATAGTGAGTGAAAATTTTGGCTTCCTAAGCTGCTCTATTCTTGAAGACTTTACATTTTACATATCCCCAGAGTTAACCATCCTAAGGTGTGATATTGCACTATGTAGACAGCCGTAGTAGGACGTAAAATCGAGTGCTAACAAAAACTATTTCTCTACAAGTCCATTATTTCGCTATTTGACTCTTCAAACCAGAGCTCACCGAGACCAAGTGCCGACATTTCAGGAGGCTCATAGTCCGTTAATATGGACAATCTACTAAAGACGACGAGGAATCGATTCTTCACAGTCTTTGCATAAGCTCGGAGATGTAGATTCTCTAGTCTCTGCACTACCTCCTTGAAGTGGTCTAACTGGTTGAGAGTTTGCGAATGGTATTGGCAATGGTGGTTTCAGAAGGTCGATTACGCGCATATTAAGTTCCACAAATCGCACAAGAAGTTTTTAAGATTTTCGTAACACAGCTGAACAATTTGAGGACGCTGTGGTGGTAAGAGTCTTTCCTTGACTCTCTCTGGCTTGCTAAACGATGCTTCACAAAAATGGGAAAGTAGATTGATAGTACTCGGATTGATCTGTCAAAGATTTCTCATTGAAAAACAAACCTCATGATGATTAACCAGTTCAATATAAAAAGATTGTCATGTAATATCGTACCCCCAATCATCATACATATATATATCATATCTCCCCTTCTTTCTCCAGTATCGCTCTCCCTCAACAGATTTATTCACCATCCAACCAAACATAAAACCCCGTCATGTCCCATACGAAGGTTACATCACACTGGTTTCATAAAATCAAATCCACACTGAGCCAATCGAAGTTGGAAAAAAAGGTATAATACATGAGATACACACGTACCCAATGTCAAACAATTTAATGTTCGATTTGAATTCTATGTGCGTACATTTGCACACATTCAAAAGACATGCACACACTGAAAAGAGGTCCTACAGCACTGTTGATTCAGCAAATGAGCAAAGCGTAATAAAGGCAAATATAAATTATTGCAATTCTGGCAGTTCATCAATCGCGCTTATCAACATATTTAATCAGCCAATCGGATGTAGAAATTAAATAATGGGGAGAACAAATTATGAGCAATGTAATATGTACACTCTAGCAAACACTGCAACAAAGGCTCTTCTGAAAATTTCATTGTTTCGGTATAAAGTTTTGAATGGATTTTCAGTGCTTCAATTTCAAATTAAATTTGAATTTTAGTCTGAAGGTGAAACTTTTTTTGGGGGTAGATGCGAACTGGGACCAGTCTCCGTCCGGGCTTCCGTCCCCCTTCGATTTCTTTTGTATTTGTTGCGGGCGCCTCTGATCCTTTAACAGCATTCTTGATCCCCCCGTTGAGCTTAGAAGATTCTACAGTTAGCCTGCCTCTTTATGATACGAGTACATACAGTGGATCGCAGTGAAAATGGCCCACCCTATGCTTACTTGCTTTTCTGAATGTATTTTAATGAAATACATAATTATTAAAAACGAAAATATATGTTTTCAGTAGTCAGTTCTATTCTTGTTTCAGCTGTGCTAAAAAATTGACTTTGCTACAACAGCATTTGCAAAAATAAAATATTCAAATCAAACAGTAACAAATATTCTTTGAGTGATTATGTTTATCCTTCATAAAATTTTTTTAGCAATTCCGCTCATCCTAAACACGTGCTAGTCGCTGATAAGTGTTCATTTGTCTGAGTTGAAAAAAGGATCATTAGCAAACCTAAATTAAGTTTCAGAAAAAACTTTTCTGAACGTGATGAACGCTGAATTGTTAGGAAAACTAGAAATAATAATAATTTGGATTGCATGGAAGAATTGGAAGAAAAAAGACATTTGTGAGCCCAAAAATAGAAAGGTTCGGTTGCAGTTCGCCCACAATTACTTAATGAAAGATTTTTTATTCTGGAAAAACGTTTAATTTACTGATGAAAGTAAATACAATCTGTTTGGATCAGATGGAAGGGTCAACGTATGGAGGACAGTAAATGAGGACATGAATCCACGGAATTTACGTGGCACTATAAAACATGGTGGCGGTCATGTGGGGTGCGTGCTCAGCAGCGGGGGATGGGAATTTGCACTTTATTGAAGGCAATATGGACAAACATCAGTACTTAAACATTCTGAAACACAATTTAAAAAAAAAATGTGGAAAAGCTTGGGATCGAGGATACCGTTCACTTTTATCAAGATAACGACCCCAAGCATACAGCCGGAATCGGTAAAGAATGGCTTTTGTATCATTGCCCCAGAGTGATAAAAACACCAGCACAATCACCAGACTTGAACATTATAGAAAATGTTTGGCATAAATTAGAAATAGAAATCCGAAAACACAACATTTCTAACAAACAAGATCTAAAAATAGTGCTACTAGAAGAATGGAATAAAATTAGCCCAGATTATATGAAAGAACTAGTTGAATCAATTCCAAATCGCCTAAGATCCGTTATAAGGCAAAAAGGATTCCCGACAAAATACTAGTGTAAAGTATTTATTCTAATTCTGGGCTAGTTTTTTTCAGGACCAAAATCATGCTCTACAAGACCCTTATACTGCCAGTCCTGCTTTATGGAGCTGAAAGCTAGACGATAAGCAAGTCTGCAGAGCTGATTCTTGGTGCCTTCGAAAGAAAAATTCTACGTCGGATATATGGTCCCGTCTGCGAGGAAGGTGTATGGAGAAGAAGACATTACCGCGAACTCTATGAGCTGTACCAGGATGTGAATGTAGTCCGGAAGCCAAAAATCCGTCGACTACACGCTCGGCTCGGCCACATCGAACGCATGGACAGCAACGCTCCAGCGAAAAGGCTCTTCGAATCTGAGCCTCCTGGTTCGAGAAGAAAAGGACGACCGAACCTCCGGTATAGAGACCAAGTCATCGCGGACGTAAGACAGCTTGGCCTTGATGACTGGAAGCAGCGTGCCCAGGACCGTCAGCGATGGAAGGCAGTAATTGCTCAGGCCCTTCATAGGTCGCCGGTCAAAAGTGGTCAAGGCTAATCTTAAGCTAGGTATGGTGAAGTTGATGTGGCTGCCTGCGGAAGATTGCTAAAGCCCACTTATTCCACGAGTGAGACAATTGTCTTGGGTTAGATTATAGCGACTGTCTGTACAGGCACACTTTGGCTATGCGGAGCGGAACTTCATTCGAAACTTGTTCGACTCTCCTCCTTTTCTTCACTTATGTTGTCAGAAAAGTATTCTCTCAAAAGTGTCCTCCCGCTGTCTGATACGGATTGCCAACTGCCAAGAAGATGACATATGAACGCGTTTCCATTTTGATGGGGCAGAAGTCATTGTGAGATGCGTCAAGTCTTAACATAGCGAGCAGCGATTGTATGTTCTTTTTTTCTTTGATCAGTCAATGCAATTGTAGTTCCGCACAAGAAGGTTTTAGAAGCTTTTCACGGCCGAGCATTAAAAGAGCTGGATCTGTGGAGAGGATAAAGGATATTCAAGTAGAAGTTGTCTCTTCACATAGATGACTGCAAACTACTAAAGTCACATGTAGCACCTCCCTGCTTCAGTCTTGAATTAGACGCCATCACACAACCATCCATCATCCATATCAATTAGCTTAAAAACATGATCGAAAGCGCCACCGAAAGCAACCGGAAAAACGATATTGAATTACGTTTGCATCAAAAATTGCACATACTCCCCCAGACTTTTCCATTATGCGCTCATAAATCAGATGACATTGCAAAATTGTTTGCTAATCGAGTCCCCTTAACAATTTTAGAAGCTCCAAGCTAACTCATGTCCATGTCTGCAGAAAATGCACTCTCAAGGATACAGGAGCACACAGCAAAATAATCCAAATAATGACAAGGCAAATGGCAGTCAATTTGGCAGTGTTTCGCTGAAGTGTACAGAAAATCTCATCGTTTATCATTCTCCATCCTCCCAGCTCACACGGGATCCATGGGGAACTGTTTGCATGTAAGTCCTTCATGTGCGACCATAAATCAGCTTTCTGTTTATTCCCTCTTTACTTTTGATGTAGAAAAAGACGACTGCCGGCTACTCCTTTGGTCGTCTCAAAATAATTGCGTGGCGAAAAGCATCTTTACATTCACATGGTCGTGGGAGTTACTGTGGGATAGTTGCGGTTATGTTTCATTTCCGGTTCGTTGGAGGTGCACAGAGATTCATGGCTCTGTGGCTATTTTTGTTGATGACCATTTCAATCGAATGGCCATGGGCTATTACTTTGCGTCTCTGTATGTCTGCACTTGTGCATGCAGCGGAGTGAAGTCCTTTTAAATGCCACAAGGACAGCTACTTATCTGCTGCCGTCTTACAATCTCAACTGCACTACTTCGGGCGTTTTATTTATCCCTATGGCGTCATTGCTCAAACATGTCGTTGAGACTGTTTACACTTCTCATGCAACTTCTTCCTTGTGCGAGTTCTATTTGCCATTCACTTTAATGTGTACACTCACCAGCTCTGTTTGCTCTACTGTGCAGCGTCAATGACATTTGCACACTTTGACTGGGGGGAAGGATTGATGCGGAAATCCCAGCAAACAAGCAATTACGTGCTTGACTTTGCGCTCCAGGAATGATCTGATGAGCGGGCTAATGACATACGCGCTGTAGGAGCGGTTAGCAGAAATTTAATTAACTTCTAATAAAACAGCTTTAGATTTGTCATTTGTTATCTGAATCCCGCCTCTATGTCTTAAGTAAAGGAAATTTTACAGGATTGAGCAGTTTAAATAGCGGTGCATCCAGTGCTTCCTTTTCCCAAGGGTCGTAAATAGTCCAAGCCGCACTTAGCATCAGAATTAATTCTTGTATGAGGGGCAATCAATAGTGGAGAGCGAGGTTTTTCTTACACCTCGGCCGTTCTATACGTCCCAGCATTCGGTTACAATACAATTCCACCCTGAGTAAGGAAAGTTGCCATAACTCCTTGGTCTGAATAAGCAGCGTCAAACTGCTTCAAACTTGTCACCTCTGCTCTGCTCACGATTTTAAGTATAAAATCACAGCCAAGGAGATCTACCGCACGGTCAGGCTGAAACTAAATTTCTTGACATTTCGCAGCACCAGAACATAGCTCCTGTTCAAGCTCTCAAGTTCCCTCCGGCACAGGCCGTCTCATTGAATTGTCTTTGGTTATGCAAGTGATTCCTTCTTTTGTTTGGTTGGAGCTACAGTCCGAGGTGGAACTGGGTCATCGGTCACCTCCGAGGGCAGCTGGCTCTAATTTCGCAAATGTAGTTGATTGAAGTGCCTTTCCACATGTGTGCGCCATCTTAGACGCCATAACAGACGTCCTGTGTAGCGTTAATCAACGTAGACAGGACACAAGAGTGATAAAACTATTTACAATATTGCATACGATTTAGTCACGTCATAGGGAATATCGGACATCGGACAGCGTGTTAATGGATTGCGATCATTCTCTAAGCAGCATGAGAACATTTTCCACGTTCGACTTCTAGATCGTTTAACTCGCTTTTTTTCACAGCGCCACCACTTTTGAGTTGTCGACAACACTTACAGAGTACTAATTTTGCAATGAGTCTAAGAAAAAACAGAAGGTCCCCTCTAATGGCGTCTTCTGTATTTTTCTTAAGAGATTCGTTACCCTTAAATGACCAGAATTAAGTCAGATGACTGGCTGAAGGTATAGAGAAAGAGAAGTAGAGGAGCTACTGGGACACATTGGTTTTAAATGCCTGCGGATTATAATGACGGGGAAAAGTTGAGCTGGCAAGAACAGTCAACATTAGTATGATGCGGCTAAAGAGCGAGTCTCTTAAATTATGTAATTGTATGTCCGAAGGAGGGCTTTAAGGTGTACGCGTAATTATTTCAAGCGAGGCGTATATCGGATTAAATTCTTGAAGGGAAGGAATGCAGTTGGCTAATTCATTTAAGCATTTCTCGTTGAAATATCTGCGATATGACATTCAAACGAGTCTATTGACTTCTCAATGCTTTCTTTTGAATTCCAACCAATAGGTACAGGGCGATTTTGGGAGCACCAGATTAGATAGGAGAGTTATAATTAAGCCTCCGACTGGCCCTGGGTATTGCAGCCAGATCAAAAGGGTTGAATTATTTCTTGTATCGCCTATCTTGTAGACCTAGAGCTAGACCTCCAATTTGGCCGATCTCAAATATGTGATCCTCCAAATAAGTGTTGATTTGATACACATACCGAGGATGGAAAATCATTCAAGAACGCAAGAGAAGGCTTAAGTGATAGTGAGCTACCCAGAGTGTTAGAAGCATTTAAATGCACTCCATTCTTTTCACCCATATCCACTATGCCGTCAAGATCGGAATTTAATGAGACTACAATTTTTTTTTTAATTGAAGGTTGGTAAATACTGCACTTGAGCAATCAGACTGGTCCATTTTACTTCCTGGCAATCACACATATTTAACATAAATTCTTTGTCCTCCGGAGGAAAACAAACGAGGACTTCTGTGATAAAGCGCCTAGGGTTTCAGCTTCAACTACAGCCGCCGCTTGATCTGAGCAAAGGCGGTACATTGACAAAGAAGGTCTCTGCCAGGTTTTCACCTTCACTACAGGTATCCCATAGAGTATTATCACAAAGCCCAATCACACTTAAGTGCTCAACGAAGGTGAAGTGTCCCTTTTGTACGCAAATGCGGGTAGTCCCAAGGTAGGGTCCTCTGAAAGCCTCTTTTGATATCCTTGCCTAGCAAGTTTATCCGCAATCTCATTTCCCATGATCATGTGGTGTCCCGGGACCAAGACAGGTCATAGCGAATAGACTAGAATAGCAAAGGAAAGACTTACATTTCTGTACTATATTAGAAGTGGTTAGAGGATTGGGTAAGGTTTTACGATCTGCTTGACAGCGCTTCAGATGCAGATATTAGGCCCCTTCCAAATATTCTTGGTGACCATTAGGATTACAAAAGTTAAGCTTAAAATTCTGAGCCGTTCAAAGTCTGCCGCCGAAAAGGAAAGCCAAGGAAGGAGTCTGAAGAGCTGAGGGTACTGTCATCAAAGCAAAAGAGTTGATTAAATTAGAAGCGACAGACGAAAGATCATTTATAAAAACTGAGAAAGAGTGTGGGAGACAAATCAAGCCATCCAAAATAACTTGAATCAATCTCCTTCATCAATGATGTCCCTGATGGAAGAAAACTTCCTTTCTGTCCCTTTCATCACATTTTAGAAGATCATAAAAGACAATTTCCTTCAAATCCCAATAAATATTTAACACAACCTTGTTCGTCCTCAAACCGAGCTTTGAAGTTGTTTTTGGTCAGTCAGTGATCTTAGACCATGGTCGCTTGCGTTGGATACTGTCGTATTTAAGCCATTTTCCATCGCTTGTAATGAATTGCTTCAAATATGGGTCAATTTTGTCACATATCAGCAGTGTTTCACCGGTCAAATGCATTTTTTCAGCGACATCCAAACATCGAGCATCTTTCTGTTCTAGTCTGTACACTGGTGACTCAAAACTTACATACGGTTGATGAGAAGTTCTTTCGGTATCTTCTAATAGCTTTCGAGCCAGTACTGCATCAGGGACAGATCGATCAGTGCGAGGTGCATCTTTAAGATCGAGATTTTCGGCTAAAAATGAAACAAGCCATTTCTGAAGTTACAAGAGGCATAAAATTTGCAAAACCGAAATTTATTTTTTTCCTCACACGGCCGACACTGAAGCAGAACTTCCATTTTCCAAGACCATTAAGGTAGATGACAGTCACTTATGCATTTCTATAATAAAAAGCTCCAATCGCACTCCTTATTGCTAACTGAGTCCTAAACCAAAGCAGCTCCATCTCCGCGATTTGCGTAAGACAATAAGGATTCCGCTGAAGAATTGATTTCCCAATCAGGAAAAATTCAAATTAGATGCCGATAAAGAACATCCGTGAAAGCGCACCCAGGACTCAGTCACACAAGTGTAAATCCAGCACACAGTCCTGCCTCTTGCAAACTAATGAATTGAATTTCACTCCGACAAAATCCGCCAAGATCCCATCTCGGTAACGATTTACTGATTTTCTCTTCAATATCGAGTTATTTTAAAGGATTACGGCTGATTCCACTTTCCACCGCAGCAGCGCCTGCAGCAGTTGCGGTTTCTTTTGTTTTTTTTTTCAAATCCATCGTCACATCTAAACGACGATGAATCCAATGAAATATGTCTCCACCATGAGAAGCCCTTCAACTAACAACAGTGCGCAGCGGGGGAGGGATAAGCTTGGCACAGAGGAGATGTGGGTGCGAGTGTGTGGGTGGGACACCCACTTCCTTATTTCGCACTTCACTTGAACGGCATTTGTACGGCAAACTCGTGAATTATTGATCCCTCGAATGTCATGGAAGACAATCAATAGATGACAATAATTGATGAGATAATACGCTCTGGAGGGAAAAGATAAATGTTTGTGTCGTCGTTGCTTGTCATCTGGGGTGTGATTTTTTTTGCCTGTGTCCTCCACGGGGAATTATGAAAGTATTTGCTAGGGAAATGGAAGATGAAATCAACTAAGAAATTCATTGTGTTTTTCTGGCTCTCGTGATATTAACACTTTCAGACAGTTATGATGAAGATTTACGTCGCATGCTGCTGTATCAAAGTGACGTGCATATAAATTGCAAAAAAAATGAATTAAGCACCTTGGGGTAAGCCCGGCGCCTAGTGATGTCTGTAACGTGTTCGGAGAGGTCATTCCATAACAGAAATGGAACGGACATTTCTCATAGATGACCGGTTTCCAGTTGGCCAGTTTTTTCGGCAAAAGACAAAGGAGTTATTGAATTGTAGTAATTGAGTCTTCGTCCTTGGGGAAGTAAAATATTTGATATCTACCAGACATTTTTTTACTTTCATCAACCATGCACCAGCCTCTCCAGAGGTGATTCTATTAACATGAATTGTCTGACCTGGAATAAGGCTTTAAGGATAACACGATCTTGAATCAAATTTGAGGATGACACTGTTGCATAAAGGATTTCTTGGTCCATTGAAGAATGTTGAAAATTCAAAAACGTCACTAAGTGCTGAATAACAACTTATAATGAATGAAGACACTTATTTTTTTTCGGTTTTCCCAGTCGGAGGCAAGCAGTTTCCTATCAATAAAAGAGAATATTAAGAATGCGTCAATATCCTTATTAAAAATTAACATTGAGTAACAACGGGCATCCGTTTTTTTTTTTTTTTCAAAGTAGCAGCCAGCTGATTTGTCTAAGTTGAAATTTGCATTTTGGTCCTCTTGCTGGTCCTTTGTTTTGTTGCCTCTAGTTACCGTTTCATTAACTTGGTGCAAACACTGTACTCCTATGAAACGAAATATCTGTAGAAAACTATGACAAACAGGCCTTTGACACGGACATCAAGACATCAAGCAGCGCTTCCACTCTCTAAAATTTTTTTCAAGATTTACCGAATACTTGCATAGTCGGTCGATTATGACCACCAAAATCATCGCGCAGTGCGCGAAAAGTGATTACGTTTGAAGCACCACCTAAGTAGTAAGCCTTAATTACTTTAACGCTCGTTCGTTCGATTGTTATGCGATCCATTACCGTTGATGACAAATAATAGTAATAATTGAGTGGCAATACATCCCACAAGGGATTAGCTTCTACAATAATTACTCGTGTTGTGCGGCCAGCTGTTCTCTCACGAGTAGAAGGGACCTTCAGTTTTTTGCCGACACTGAGCGGCGAGATTTTAGTAGACAATTGGTAATCTTTCAGTGTTGTCAGCAACTCGAAAAATGCGAGGTGTTCTATCCGGGAATCAAGCCTAAACCTTCGGCGTCTGCGTCGACGCACTACACCATAATATTCAGCTAAAATTATGATTCTTCAGATAATGGCTGAGTTAGGCAATTGTCAAATGCTAACGGTGGCAACTTGAAACCACGAAGGGAATGATTCTGTTCTATAATGGGACCACTAGCTAAGTGCTGATTTGCTGTTTAGTTCCATAATAGTCGCATTTCGAGTGAAAATTTAAAAAAAGTCCTTCCATAAGCTTCTTAAAGCATTTGAGTGGCAGATTACGAGGCGACACAGACATTCAGGAAGCAGGCATTCAGGATTCAGTAATACAGTACAGCCGCGGTAGAGTAAACCAAAAAGAACCAGGCAGGTTCATACGAGAGAGCATATAAACTTCCCAGCGTTGTACAGTGCAGGTAGTCAGCATGTATCTTTTCAAATTAGGAGTTATTAATAAGTTTAATTATTTTCTAATAGTTAAGCATTTCATTTCTAATGCAATTTTATATTTTATGCACACAAAGGAGAAATATTTTATCCCACCACTACGACAAATGACCCTTGTCATCCTCCGGAGAGTGGTGGAGTAAGTAGAGTTGAACAAGATCAGTCTTTCATAATAGCTGCTATTGTCCACACTGATTTTTAGCTTTTCTAGGGTGTAGCTTAAGACATTCCTGAATGACCGAGGATGTTTCACTTAGACTATCACTAGCGCGTGTGTGTCGATCTGTGGCATTGAGTTATGGAATAAAACACATGTTCATTACGTCCTAAACTAAAATGACGCTTCCACGCTTTCTTTTTGTTCTTTTTTTAAAAAATACAATGACAACAGTTGAAACTTAGCTGTTCTTTACAGACTGTACAAATAATGTTTTTACGATAACAAACAGAGTAACAAAAGAAAATAATAAAAGAGAGCGAGAAAAAAAAAACCTAGTTTAACATAAAGTTTCACATATAAATGAGTTAGGCCAACGAAACTGTTGTCTCCAATTTCTGACTTGTGTAAATAGAAAGTAGAAGATGTGTCGGATTGGCGTAAGAGTCGAAGAACATGCAAATTCGATCATTCCGCCATTTGATAGGTCGCTCGAATCTGTTGACACGAGGTTCAGTCAAACAATGCATGCAAGATGTGCATTTAACTATTGGTGCATGTCAAAAAAGTTATCCTTTGCACAGTACCAGTTGCCTCTCTCTCTCTCTCTCTCTCTCTCTCTCTCTCTCTTTCTCTCCCTCTTCACTATTGTGCTGGAGAGTATAGAGTGGAGGGCAGGTGTAAACACGGAAGGCAATAACATATAACATATCTTCTAGAAATCAGTACAATTGCTGTCATTGCTGCTGCTGACATCGATGTTATCGGCCGTTCCCAGTAAGCCCTTGTAGAGGCATTCACGGTTTGAAGAAGAGCAGGTGAAACGAGCTGGTCGAACAACACTTCGGTCGGAATGTGACAATTGACAGCTACAACTCTGAGTCAGTTAAGGAGTTTGTCTACCTCGAGGCAAACGTGAACTCCACAAACGATACCTAAGCTCCACAAACGATCGGGCAGATTGCCCCTTCGCAACCAATGTTATTTCGGACAGCTTGAAACTCCTGACTGGAAGGACTAAGGTAATGCTCTTCAAGACGCTAATCCTACCGTATTCTTGTACGGAGCCGAGTGCTGGAGGATAAGCAAAACGGTAGAGCAGATTCTTGGTTCCTTTCAAAGAAAAATTCTGCGACGAATATATGGTCCTCGAGGAAGAGGAATGGAAAAGAAAACACAACCGCGAACTCCACGTGCTACGTCGACTACAGTAGCTCGGCCACATCGAGCGAATAGACAACAACAGTTCCGAACTCGTTGCTTTGTAGACTTCTATTTAGGGCAATGGGTTTTTGTTTCATGATTATAGGAAAATTCCTTCTCCGTGGTGCCATTTTTAAAGCACCTTGTCTATATCAGGTAGTTCTCATGTTTTCTCCTTCCTTTAACTTTAATGATCAGTGTAAGTATAAGTCACCGTTGCAGGTAATACTACAGCCTATCTAAAAAGTCCTTCAGGTTGTTAGATGACAGTATTATAATTCAGAACTTTATGGACCGACAGAGGGACACACCAAAACTAAAATCGTTTCGCTTTAAAAAACGAAACCATAAGAACCACCAGTGACGAAAAATTTAATTCCGTTCAAATGCCCCGCCCATCTCCAAGAACAACTTTCAATTAAATTAAATCGTGCTAAAGTTTAAAAAAATACAATCATCCGCAAAATCTTGTGCGACACAGTATCACTCAGACGTTACGTGCATCAGCACATTCACGGTCGATTGAGAAAGTAAACGCGTCAAGCTGGTCCACCACCTGCAATATAAGCCGACGGATTTGCAGCGATAATTGAATTCCAACTTCCTCGCAGCGACAGCGATCGCTGAGACCAGCTGAAGAAGGCAGTCTCGCTTCACTCGGCCAGCGCCGCCCCCACTAATAATCCCAGGCAGATGAGAAAATGATTGAAATTTCATATTTTTTCTCTGGCTCTGTCAAGAATCGAATCCCGTTCAGCGATGTGTGTGCGGGTGGGCAAAATAAACTCCGTCGGCAGAGGAGTCTCGTGTGGGGATGGGGGGATGGGGAGAAATCCTTTGTTGACCTTGCCTTGTGACAAATTCCATTATTCAATTTAAGGAAATGGATTTTACCTCTCTGTGCCGAAGGGGGTTGAGGGGGTTATTGCACAGTCAACGGGAAGAACAACGAAGGGGTTTCTGCCGAACCTCAAGAGCCCTCAGCCGCATCCTTGTTCGGTGTGTATTCGATTTCTGGAGATAATTTATTCGATTCAGTGTAAAATAAGGACTTTTTGCCACGGTAACGGCTGCGTGTATGCGCGACACCAACAGCCGTCGTCGCCACTCGCAAGTGGCCGGATGTTGTGTTCTGTATCTTCGCAACGCTCCTTCGACCAGGTCTCCTTTTTTATGGGTGACTTTTTGTGTTTATTTGTCTTTTCTGATTTCGCTCGAAGGGACGGATTCGATCGACTGTCAATGTTTGGCTTCCGCATGCCGGCAGCCAGGCCTTCGGAATCGATTTTTCACTTGAACGTTGACCTTTCCAGATGTGCTCCGGGGGCACTTCCCCATTCGCACACCCGAGAGGGAGACAATCGGAAGGGCGGAAGCGAGACCAACCGTCGAAAGTTTTAAACGTGTCACGGATAAGCGGAAATAGACCCGGGGATTAGGTCTCGTGCCCCCAGAACAGAGGAGGATTATGAGCACATGGTGAACATCGATAAATTCCATTCAAAAGGTTCAATGGCATAATCCGAGAGCCACTGGCGGGAAGCAATATGAAAGTTTAATGGGGAAAGTGTCACCTTTTTTGTCTGTCGATGGTTGCCGGAGAGGTGTGAAAGTAGATTAAGAGTTCTTTGTTCTGATTGAGTCGTGGAATGTAACGACTCTGTGTTGCGTTTACTGTCAGAGTGCCAGCTGCAAAGGAAAATAAATTATACGTGATCAAGGATAACGACTGAGGGTTGTGAAAAGGCCGGGGGGTGGGGTGTCTGAAGACAATTGGAATACTCGTGTGCGGAGTGAATGAGTGATGATTACCCACATAGCAGGACATTTTATCTTTTACTCACATGGGGCCCTGTTGAGGGAACCCCCTCAACATCATCCGCCATGAGATTTCGCTGCCGAGGTACGGAGTCCTTGAGTCGCGATGCCTCTGAGATTTAGGGAACATTAAATTATCTCCCTAAGTCAAGGGGTAAGTTGAAGTGTGAGACATGAAATGCAAATGTTGTGATTGGGGATAGGATTGGCTGGTTTTCCCCCAGTGGAGTCAGCGCTCGTTGCGGGAATTTATGGTTTAATGGTTTGGGATGGTGATGAATAAACTTTCAGGGATAGAAACACACCCCTTCCCCGAGTTTCGCCTGGTAGGGGATTGTTTTCTTTCTGACTTCGTAGAAATACATAGGTTTCTCCGTCGTTTCTCATACAGTTTGTTTTGTTGTTCTCTTTCACATTTCTAAGACTGTCTACACCAGACAGAGATATACACAGAAAATTGAAAATTATTTCCTTTCGTTTTCCCCCTCCACGCTTTCGTACGTGAGCCTGAGAAGGAGATCGCAATCACACTTGCATCGTTCTTAGAGAGTCTCGGGAAGTCGAGAGTCGTTCAATACATATACCGTAATGCGCCAGTTACAAAAGGAGCTCAAAGTGACTAGCTATATATGATATGTTCATGCCAATTTTTTGAAGAGTATTACGAGAGAATAGTTCCCTAGTCTTGTCCAATCAGCTGAATCGTGTGATATGATCTCTTGCTTGCTTGCTCTTGAGTTCAATAAAGCTTGTAAGAACAGACACAGACATCGTTTCACATACCACAAGTCATTGAGTATGATAACAAAGACGCAGACGTGTACCTGGGGCTAAATATCGGGTGATTCAATATGAAGTTTGATTTTCAACAGACTTTTTTCTACAGATCAAATGTGCCTCCTATCAATTTTTCTTGTCACTTTTATTCAGTATCGCTTGGCAAGTCATCGCGAAGAGACTCATATCACAAAAGCGACTCCAAATAGCTGTATACCGAGAATCAGCGTGTTTTTTGCGTTTCAAGGAAATTACGATGCGCAAAATTCACCTACTGAAATCATTCCCCATTATCACCTTGAGCTATGTAGATCGCCATATACCGCCTTATGAACAAATCTCTCTCTCTCTCTCTCTCTCTCTCTCTCTCTCTCTCTCTCTCTGGGATGTAGAGTATTTTTAATTTTAATTTGGCCCCTCATTGCGAGGCAGCTTGCTCGTGGGTGTTTGTCTTCTGCACAAGGACAAATGGATCGTTGCAGTCATTAGTTAAACTCACTATTAGACTTGTGAAGTCTATTCAGAAGACATCCCTAGCAGGGTGTGTCTGAACTTGGTCTGTGCATCGATGAGAATCGTTGCTAAGACCCCGCTAAGCTGGGAACAATGAACAACTTTCCACTGCTCACAGACTCCGCCCCTGTCATTTCAAAACTAAGTTTTAAATTTATATGTTTGGAGAGATTATGTTTCTTAGAGTAACTTTGTTACTTTTTATTTTTGTTACACAAAAATAAAACGCACAGAAAGAACCTCAGGAGTTTCTTCTTTAACCGTTAGGTAATAGTATAAACTTTCCGATGAGTTTCAGTAAATGAAGGAAAACCCAACGTTAGTGGAAATTCGGCATTCACTCCCAATTCTGAGACTACATGCCTACATGTGCTCGTTTCACTCTATTTAGCGTTGATGAGGTAGTGAGTACATCTCACACTTGGAGATGCCGATCATCACAAAAAGGTGGGAATGCGGTGCATCCTTTTCCAATTCTGCATCAGTAAGAATGTGGCATTACCTCCTGCTCGGTTGGTGAGGTGTTTCATGTTTACCACCCTTTGTCGTCATGCTAGGCCTTTTCGTTGTCTGGTACCTTTTATTAAACCATCCACCTTTTATTTACCCCCGCCTCGTACCAGGCTCATGTATTTTGCTGCCTCCGAGAGTCACAGCCTTAACTGTCGATCAGTTTACATACACTATGTTCATAAAGTGGTTCCTTGACATCGAACCCCATGAATGCATTCCTTTCCCTTTAAACTTGGAAAACCTTCTAAATACAGTTGGCTTCGGTTAAGATAGGAATGAAACGAATGAAATGTTAACGTAGAAGAAAAGCATGCATGTGAGGAATTCTAAGAATATTCCCAAATACACGTCCCACTGGTACAATGGATCGATTTTTGATTAACAGCATATGTATTTTATTATGGTTTAAAACTACCTCGTATCGCCTGCTTTCGCTTAACATTGCCTTACTGAAAAAAAATGCGATGTGCCGCAGAATCCTCCGAGCGGTAATCAATTTGATCTGTGACCATCCGTACACGTGTCAGATTTTCCCAGCGCCAAAGTTGCCTCTCAATGAGCTCCCCAGAGTGCCTGATAGCCGCACCTGGCGCAGCAGCTTCCATTTTATGCATAAAATTCAATTTTAAAGCTCCCCCCTCCACCCACCTATCACCACAGGCGATGGATTTTAATAGTGAAGAAATGTGTCTTTTGCCGAAACAGCCCCCCCAGTTCATCAATGCGCCCGAAGTAAGTGAAAACTCTCCAGAATGGATTAAATTATAAACTTTTACAACTTGGCCCTGTGCATAAACTACACCAGCAGTTTATGTTAACTAAGCGGCCGGACGAAAACAAATTTTATGCCTACTCCGCCTCCACTTCGTGTTTTTCCCTCTAATCCAATTATGTGACATAAAAGTTGTTTTCCGTTTCCCGACATTAATCGGTAAGCGTTTTACTGTAGCCCTGGGCGGACATGGAGCTGGTGAGAGTGTGTGCCATCAAGTGAGCCGGAGTTGGTATGGCTGGGTGGACGAAGGGCGAGCACTTTGGGCGGATTAATAAGGCGGCGGAAAGGAGACTGCCCGAAGACATAATGTTTAAAATCCTGTTCTCGTATTTCGTCTCGTCAGTAATTTTTCATTGGATGTAGTCTTATAAATTTACTTCCCTCGCCCCCTCCTCCTCTAGACTTGTCAAGCTATTTTTGTTTTCTTCAGTTGCGAACCACTCCGTGGGGACATTGCACAGAAAGCACAGCAGGGATGTGAAAATAACAAAATTGATATCACGGCTGAGTTTCGCCAGTTCTTTCTTGGCTTCCCTGTCATGGGCTGCAGTTCATTTCGCTCGCAAACTTAATTCGAACATAAGTCGAACGGATTAGAGGGACAATGTCTGATAAGTGGGAAAGTTATCCGTCGGCTCTCCTGTCGGACACACAGAAATTACCCAGCAACGGGTAAGGAAATCAATGGGAGCTCCTCTATGTCACGTTGGCCGCCGCCAGGACGACGCGCACAATGAGAGATGTTGCATATCTTCCGCTGCCCTGGACAACGCAGGCCATGATCCGGTATTTTTTTTCTTCGATCGGATTACATGACAAAGACTCAGCTGGGAGCCGGGTGAATGGGGCACATTGATGACCTCGCACAAAAGACCTCGTATTCCGAAGAAATGTATTGCTGGGATGGGAATTAGATTGGTATTTGGCGAGGGTGGAAATACGATACGTTTTGCGTATTTATGGGAAAGAAGAAGTCTTTTCGAATGCTGAAGCATGATCGCAACAGTCACACGCTTGTCCTTGTGCTCATTGTTGCGCGCCTTTGAACACAATGAATGCCAATAGATGCGGGATTTTATGTTATTCATTTAATTCAGAAATGCCATGTAATCAAGTTCTGTTTATGAATGCCCTTAGAGGAAGGGAAATGCTCTGAATAAATATTGGGAGTCATTCAGCTAAAGGCTTCGTCGTCTGTAAAAAAATTTCATTACCCATTTTCTGTCTTCGACAGAAATTAAAAATTGTAAAATGAAAAACGTGGTAAAACTTGGCAAGTGTGCTTAATTGTATGGCAGGACAATGAGAAATAATCCACTCCATCACATAAGAATTTTCAGTGACACGCATGGAGTCGTAAAATCTCCTTCCCAAACGACCTTCCGCCATCGACACCAAGCTAAGTATGAGTTTTTCGACTTGGACCAGTCTTGGCTTTGACACAAAGCACGACTTTCCAGACGTGCATCTTTTTTTTTCAATGCTTCAAAATAGATCCAGCTTGTGCAATCCTCCAGGATAACTCAGTATTGCTCCTTCTGTCAATCGTGGCAAAAAACGAACAGATACACCGAGATCCTTCAATGGAACTCCACTGATATGTAGAGTGAATTGAATATGCATTCTTAAAATTGCCATATCATCGGATTTGTTCACAGTAGTTTATTTCAGCATTAGCTCTTACAAATCCCCTAGCTGGTAGGATGTGAGACAACCAAGTCATCTGCAAAATGAGGGTAACTTACTCTGAAATTTGCAAAAGGAAACATTCCTCACTTCGGCTCCGCGGCAAGGCACACGCGGTGCAGAGTCAAACGCCTGCATTGACATTTATTGATTCGTTACGGTTTATTCGAACACAGCTGCTATGGCTTGCGTATAATGACTGAATGGTCCAGCACAATTCCCCAGAGCTTACCTCGAAGAACTCCTTTTTTGTTTTTTTCAAAGTCTACGAAACGACCCTTTCCCCCTATAGTTGGCGTATTCGTTTTTGTCCACTTTTTGAGAAGAGAAACAATCACCCCAGTCTGCCAAACAATAGACGCATTCACAATATTCCCAATCAAAAGTCATAGGAGACTGACTTCTGCGTCCTATTCTCCGCTTCACTCGTGTTCGAGGAAATCTTTGGAAAGTGTTCACTATCTAAGCAAGATATGCACTCTAGTGAGGTGGTACCTTTGGATTTAACTTTGTTGTAATTCTTTACTCTAAGCCGGCAAAGACGAATGGTTTGCAAGACCTGTCACGATTGGTAAGAACTAAAAGTAAACTGGGTAAATGTAAGTTAGCTCTTACATATTGATGACTTCGTTGTTTTCGTAAACAGTATTTGACAAAAACGTACTTACGAATGCTGCATGTACTTGAGTGTAAGTAATTAAATAGGTATTTAATGTTGAAAAAGTTTTCTAGAATGTGATGTAGTTTTCCCGGAAGAATTTGGCGAAGTTTGAATTTCAAGTTGTCAAGTGTTGTCAAACGTTGGCTCTGTTTTCAAATGATGGCGGCACCTGCAAGTTGTGGCTGATCTTGGAAGTGACTACCTACTTCATTGGAAAGGTGTGATACATGTCAGCAGCTGAAGCCCATCTGTGGTGAATCTCCTTTGACCGATAAATCCTGCAGAGTGGTTTCCATGACTTAAAACCGGTGATTTTAGTGTCGAAGATAAAGAGCTTATTGGCCAGCCCAAGAAGCTTTATGATAAGAAATTGGAGGCTTTACTTGATCAAGATCCGTGTAAAACGCAAATGAACTCACAGAATCGTTAAGAGCAGCAAATATTTTCTCTTCGTTTAGACAAATTTGGATTTATTCAATTTTATTCAACCGCCGTATTCTGCAGACATTGTTCCTTCTGAGTACTGACATTTTCGACGGATACAAAACTACTTGGGGGGTCATCGGTCTTTTAAAGAAATTGAAGAATGGCTTAATGATTGGATCGATGCGACATTTTAAAGCTTTTCATAGACAATTGATATTCTTTGAGTATTGTCAGCAACTCGAAAGAGGTGGTGCCGTGAAAAATGCGAGGTGTTCCGTCCAGAAATCGAACCTAGACTTTTTGCGTATTACGCACTTACCACTACGCCACGGCGACCGAAATTTTTAGAAATGGTATTCGAAAATTACTGGAGAGATGGAAAAAAGTAGGCGCTTCCGATGGACAAGGGATCGACGGATATTTTACTTTTTTCAATTAAAAGAAATTATTGAACAAAAAAAAACAAAAAACGGATCGAATTAATTGGTACTCGCAATATTTTGATATGCTGGTACACATTGGTCAAATAATTTGTTTTTTTTTAAGTGAGAAGAAACAACGTCAGCAGATGCTCAAAAAAAATTATCTTCACTGTTTATGAAAATTGCAAGCCATCATAAAATAATGAATACTTTCAGATGATTCTCGTCGGTGAGTAATGCAATATTCTTGGAAATATGATCTTATGTTGTTCCTGCAACACACAAATCCGTGATCTGATCCAACTGCTCAGTCTTTGGTGATTTTTACAGTTTTGGTATTTAAGTGGCACTGCTTTTACAATTGTGTTTTAATATTACCGAACTAAATGAAACGGATTTGGTGGTGCCTCGAAGTCCTCAATTATTTGATTGTTTTTCCACAACTCATTAACAACTTATTTTAATGACATTCATTGTGTTGTTTATCCTATTTTACGAGTATTTTCTAATTTTTCTGATACACATCTTTTGACTCTCAAAAGTTACAAAAAATTTATAATTACATATAATCATTGCTTAATATCAATTGTTTCGAATTTCATTCTTTTCTTTTGGTCACTGAAATCATGGCACAAGTTTAAAATCTCTGTTGCAATAGAGGTTTTGTAATTTCATTTCCAGGAGTTATTTTGATTTTAGAAAAGAGCATTTTTGAAAATATATGTATTAAGTTGTAAAACACAAAAGAAATGAACTTCTGCAAGGATGGTAGCGACAGTCATGTGTTTAAAAACAATAAGATGCTTAGAATCATGCTCTGACAAGTGTAAAAAATCACAAAAAAATCCTTTCCCTTTTGTGGAATATGTTCATAATTTTCAATTGCATTAACAATAACTTATGAAAAAATTAATAAACAGAATTCTCTTTTCAATTTAACCGCCTATTTCCTCCGGAATAAGCAGAAATTTCCCCAAAAGTTCCTTTGCACTGTTGACCTATCCATTTGGTGTAGCGCGATTCTGCAATCAAAAAGAGTTCCTAACTAGGCATCGTGAGCGACCTCCATGCCAAACGTCAATTATATTGTGCCAGAAGAAGTCAGAAGAGAAGAAGTCGTTCATTCAAAGAACCGCAAAGCCCCTCTCTATTTCTCATTAAAGTCATTGTCAAGTGGCAATTAGAAAAAGATTGTCCTGTGGAAATTGAATTCAAAGCGGTTTCCGTATCCTACAGAGAGAACAGTGAGCCATGAGAAAATTGATTTCTGCATAAACGAAAGCATTTGTATAACAGTTCAGCTGTGTGGAAATGTTTAAAGCTTGAATTTCTGATATCTTGGTTGTGGTATACACTTTGGTCTGAAATAGGGTGCTTGGCTTGACTCAGTTCTGTTTGTGCGAAGAAGGAGCTTTTCTCCAACACGAAAGTTGGTCAAACACGAAACCGAACATTTTTGTGATGCGAATAGGATAACAATTCAAATTTTGCTTCTTGCTTGAGGAGGTAAGAGGAAAGGCAATAAATTTATTTTATTTCTACAAAAGCTCTTTTGAATATTTGATGACGCTTTTGTCGACAGGGTTTGATAATTTAAGAGGAAAGTTTACCTACACGGTTTTGTACTGAATTAATACATCATTTTGGCAGATTTTTCAACTATTAGCTATTTATTGGTTTATAGCTTCGGTTTGTCATTTCGTCCTTCCGTCATATATCATATCTGTCACACTGCCATGCCGCCTAAAACTTATAAAGGGTTATATATGAAAATTTTGTTACAGATGCAAGATATCAAGTGATTCAACGTGAGATTTCATTTTCAATAGGATTTTTCTGACAGATTACATGTGACTACTAAAAATCTGTCTTTTTACTTTTGTTCACTGTTGTTTGGCAAGTCATCGTAGAAAAATTCACACCTTCACATCCCAGTTTATAAATGGGCGATACTCGACCGATTGTGCAGAGACAGAAGTTGTAGTAAAGAGAGTCCGCGAGGACCTCATGAATTGATACGTCGTCGTCAAACTCAAATTTAAACACATCTTCTCTGTGAGCTTCAGTTTCAATAAAACGGCTCTTCTTACAGTGCCTGAAACAGTGAACTTGTTGAGATATCACTTAGTGAACACTCAATTTCACGGTGAATTTGTCGTTCAAAATTTGGAACTTCCGAATGGACCACCTTGGATTTAATCGTGGCTAGCAAGATATTATTTTCAAAATGCAAATACCATCAATTGCTCTTTTAAAAAATAATTATTGTAATATTTAAAGTTCACTTTCAAATTTGTGTGTTCTAAGTTACATTATAAATCAAGCCTCGAGATGAATCACTTTTTATTGCCTTGCTATTTATGATCCCTGTACAATTGTTGAATACTTGAGCAACCATATAGCGGAGGCAAAGTTGTAGATTTTGGAAAAAGATTTTGTTTCACCTTCACATGAAAAATGCAGATAAAGTTCGAAACCAGTTCAAAGATCTTTTAAAACGAAACTGAAGTAAGGACAAAAATTGTTTCCCCGAAGCGCCATTACAGCTTCAGTGATGTCTGAGAACTTGGGGTGTTAATTTGTGCGTCATACTATTTGATTCTCAGATACATGTTGTCAGTGGGTAAACCTTATAATTATTGTTGTGTCTTCTTTTTCCTCGCGAACACGACCGAGCGTCCGTAACCGTTGATGTGAGATGATCCCTTCTGCACTTCATTCACCTTCACAACTTGACCCAGTCGTTCTGTGTAGCAGACTATCCCTATTCTACCGAACCGAGTGGTCGGGATATAACCATTCGATACCGTACTTGTCCTTAAATAAATACAGCTCGCATGCACATGGAAACTTTAACATATCCCAGCATATCCAGACGAAACCTTTTGTGTGTGACTATTACTCGCTAAGGGTCCCCAGGCTCGATTTTTTTTCACTCGTGGTGTAGTGAGTAAGTGAGTCGACCCACACGCAGAAGGTCTATGTTCGATTCCCGGACGGGACACCTCGCAGTTTTTCACGGTACCACCTCTTTCGAGTTGCTGACAACACTCAAAGAGATCAACTGTCTATGAAAAGCTTCTCAAATCTCACCGTTCGGAGTCGCCAAAACAATATAGGTACCTTCTTCTCGTGAGAGAACAGTAGCACGCACAACACGAGTAGTTGTTGTAGAAGCTAGGCCCTGGTCCGTTATGGGCCGTAGTGCCACTCAATTATTATTATTCCCATTGGCAACACCCCCTCTTTGGAGTTACTGATAACACTCGGAGAGTACTACTTTAAAACGAAAATCGCCTAAAATCTCGCCGTCCGAAGTTGTTCCCTGTACTAGGAAAAAAACAATAGCAAGCCTTATTCCTTTGCAGACTTCAGCAATCTTCAATTTAATCATCCACCTGTTCAAGCCTTGACTGCAGCGAACAGTATACGCAGAAGAAAATTCCGCTCCGACTGTAATCAGATCACCGGAGCAACTATTTAAAACAATTGACATGGCAGTTGTGAATTTTCTCCATTTGAGAAATATCAATCCCAAAGTAGTCCCGCAGGCGGTGAGACTTTAAGGCACATACATATTCCACAGTTGGACTGTTAAATGGAGAAACCCATCACCATGTCATTGATTTGTGTACACTAGTACACCAATAAGAAAACAACTATAAGAGAAACGCGGCACGGGACGGCAAAGTGTCTGCCATCTGAGCTGGACAAAATTAGTTCATTAGCGGCTTAATCCCGACTCCATGCCCTCCATCAGACAAAGATGTCGAGCTCATCCATTTGGAAACTGAACGTGTCAGTGTTCATCGACAAAAAGGTAAAATTCTTAGAAACGTGTGAACTCCACATGCCTTGACATAATCTGATGAAGCACGGAAAAAAGAGGAAGTTTCAAAGTCGCCGAATCAACTCTTTGGCAAACAACATAAACTACTTACAACTATCATTCAGAACCCACTATAGTTAGGATGGCGCGGGGGGCGGGGGGAAGGGGAGGATATGAACTCAAAGAAGTTTCTCATGCGCGAATTTGTTTATTTATATGCTTCTGCAAAAGGACAACAATACACATTAAGTTGGATTTATTTTCTCAACTCAGCGCCAGGTATTCCACACGAAAGGATTCTACATGTGCGCACATGTGTACCATATGCGGAGGGTGCTCCTTCCGAGGCGAGCGCACCCTAGTCCTTGCCACTTGATGCGCTTCTTGTTTCAGGTGGCGCCGCCATAAAGTAATGTAGAAAATAATTATTTATTTATTGCACGAAACGAAACCACATACATAACATGGGGCTGGGGTTGAAATGGCAATGTGGGTGGGTGTGGAGAGGGAACAGCCTATCGTTGGCGCCTATGTACATATATTTGACAGCTCCTTTAGACACTAAATTATATCTCTGCGTGCGTGTGCACCCTGATGTGTGTGTGTGAGGTGGAGCGGAGTGAATGGTCGAAGAGGATGGATGGTGGTGGGTGGTGGGTAGGTGGGTTTATTAGGTCAGGAGGAGAACGGAAATACATAAATTATGGCCTGAATGTCATTCAATAATTTGTTGCGGAAAAATATAAATTGCTCACAATATTCGAAACGGAATCGAATTACAAGAAAAAAAAAAATAAATGATCGGTATATGCTGTTTCTGTGTTTTATTTCTGACATCATACTCGTACGAGTTGAAAGTTTAACTCGTTATAGAGACTTAGACTTGAGGGACATTCTGGGATGTCATGATACACATTGAAATCGGACTGGTAGTTGAGTTAGTGCGATTCGCAAATCTGGCAACAATTGGCCAAAATTATCTCAATAGATGACTTTATAATTCTGCAGTTGGCTTATTTGTTGTTCCATTGACTTACAATCGATGTCGTTATAAAGACGATAGCTAGAACTTAAAAAACATTTGTCAAAAATGAATCCTTGCAAGTGGAGAATACTCTTCATTTTACAGATTTCTGTCGACAATAGTTGAAAATGTGATTGGTGTCTATGATCTTGATTCTGTAATAGCCAACAATGCTCAGTTTTTGCTTCCTCAATTTTATTCCGGCAATTTTAAGGTTAGAGATAACCACGCGCAGGCGAAACCACCAGAAGGCGAAATAATCAAAAATGGAGATACAATTATCAAAATCGTTAAAGCCGATTGCCCAGGAGCTGGAAATTGCACAAAAAGTCGTTTGAAACCATTCGAAGAAGGCCGGATACAATTGGTGTCACACAAGTTAACACTGAAAAAACTGATGGTCCGGATTTCGATTTGTAAATCGCTTCTAAAACGCAACAATAGCGATCCATTTTTGCAGCGGATGGTGATGAAAAATTGATCACTTGCGGGAACATCAAGCGAATGCCGTCATGGTCGAATGGCAATCAGTCATTGTGTCTAGGCCAGGCTTGACAGCCGTAAAGATTTTGTGCAGTGCTTAATGGGATTAGCAGGGAATCATCTACTGCGATTCAGTCCCCTACAGTCAAGCTCACTGTCAACGACTAGACCGTCTGCAGGAAGGAATCGCTCAGAACCGGCCGGCTTTAGCGAATAGAAGAGGTGGTGATTTCTATTAGGCTACGCACGTCAATAGTTATTTCGTCGCTAGAAAGGTTCTTATGCATTCACCGTAAAGTCCGAAGTTAGCAACAAGTGACCGGTTCCTTTCCCTTGTCTGAGACAAATGGTTTTGCTAGTTAAAAATTTGCTTCTAGAGAGGCTAGCGTAAATCGGTTTGTACAGTTTGTGATCATAAGGACCACGGCTTCTATGAGAGAAGTATAATTTTGAACGAAGGCATTTAACTTCGGCATGTCATCTACACATCGAAGAATTTGCCTTTGAAATTTGGATTGGCAGTGCTTCGACAACAAAGCCATTTCTTAATGCCTGATATTATTTTTTGTAGTGTGATGTTTGCAGGGAGAGGTTTGATTAGATGATTTTTTGAGAATGTCGATCGACTATACCAACAAATCGATTTGGCCCATAACGATGCCTAACGGATCGAGGATGAGATTTTCTTTAAACTTAAACTAGTCAGAGGCTAGATGCCGATGCTCGTTTTATTCATATCACTCAGATCGTTTCCTTTCATCTAGAGAGGGTCTCGCTTTAATACAGGCATGGGAGACGCTGTTTTACACTTCTTCTATCAGCTACGGCAGATGTCGTTGCGGGGTGAACTTATTTGTTGATGTGGACTTGGTTGACTTGCATGCCATATGGGACAGTGTCCAGTGATGACCCCACTGAGTGATCTAATCGTATATTTGCCAAAAATGATTTCACAAAGCAAGTTTCGAAGGTTTTGATTGGCCTAGATCATCTTGGTGATTCGACGCTTCACCCAATCGGACTAGTTATTACTCACATTACTGATCGTGGCTGAAGAAGAGAATAGTAGGATAGCATGAAATGTAACACTTTGGAGAAGGGAGCAGAGAGTTTGATTTAACCAATTCCCCCAAATATCCCCGTACCCAAACCCAAATATGAGGTGAGCATCGTAGTGTTTAGCCATCTAAGGTGGTACAACAGGGACCCAACCTACCTATAGATTTGATATTTGTCTAGCTATCAGAACAAATAAGAATTTTTTTTAGACATCCTGATGTCTAAACTTGAAGACTGTCTCCTTAAAAGATATGATTTTAGCCTGGAAAACAGAGAAACAATGCATTTGAAGATTGGCCGAATGGCTTAAAGTGAAGTCGCTAGAGTGAATGCCAGTTCCAACTTACTCGTTCGCGAAGATTCGCAGATGAGTGCCCAGCGATTGTGAGTAAAATACCCAGTTGGGCCTAGAGCGAATGTTGGCTTAGAGATTTTTCTCGAAGATGTATTTGGGGTAAGGCGAGGTTAGTGCCCACGGAGGATATTGTGGGTCATTACCTTTGAAACAAATATACCCATAAGTATGAATAAAATCCCTATGTCATGTGAGCTTCAACGCGACGGTGGTAATGGCTCGAAAAGCTTAGAGAAATATCAACATCCTTTCCTTCAAGTTATACAAAAGTTTTAAAATTTGTTTGTTCAATCAATATTTTCTCTTTTATGGAAGTGTTATCGTGAACAGAGGAGGACAACCCTCTCCAATTTTCTTCATTAACTTTTCCACAATATTTTGAAAACGTTTCTTCTACACGTGTGGAAATTGAATTTGATCATCATCAAACTTGTTTGATTCTTATCTCGCCTTTCAGTGGAAACTCTCCAAAATTACATTTGGATTTTGGAGGAGGAGACAGCTCCTTGTCTGTCCTTCTACTATGACTTTGTCACTGACAACTTTTAAGCAGATTGTCCTGCTCTTGTCGCTTCAAATTTGGAACCAAATATAAGTGGAACACGACATCTTTAAGTAAATCGTTCACTTAAACTGCATTTGTTGACTTTGAATATATGACAAGGATTTATGCGAAAATAAAGCGAATAAGCCAAACATTCAGCTGCTCCTCTTCACCATTCCCTTCCACGGCTCTCAAAGCCATTGGCGAAGTCAATGATTGCAAAAGTGAAAACGCCACAAAGGTCTTGGCAAAGTCGTTGATTACAACATTAAAAATGCCACAAAGCCAACGCAGACAATCCTTGAGCCCTTCAAGGTTAAACTTCTGTCTCATACATCAGTGCAACATCCTACGTGACTTTTTGCGCCTTCAACCGCCATCACCAACCCCACAACAGCACAGTATTATCCGTGAACCGTTACCGCACTCGAAGACAGCCATTGCGCAATTTAACGTCCACCCCGGTAACCCCTACAAGAATACATATAATTGCCCACAATTAAATTGGACACTTATTGCAAAAGTAAAATATTGAACGCGAACGTTGCTGCAGAGGATATCCTTGTGGCGGCGGGGAAATGGCATTGCCTGTCTTCGTCAGTGCCGCCACAGCACCCCACCATACAGCGTCGTCATCGGTGGTGGCTATAATTTTGTATTCTCCTTAGTGTTTGACAAGAAAATCCGCCAATTTGTTTTCCACTCCACTTAGATATTCTTTTCGAGTATTTTTCTCAGCCCCCCATTCCGTGTGCCACGTATGAAGGGTTGGCATGTTTCGGTTGCCCTCCTCCTTCCCCTCTGGGCAATTTTTAATGAGAGAAAGCACTTTTTCCGCTGTGTGAAGGGACTAGCAACAGGAAGGAAACGATATTTGTGGTGGAGTGTGGCCTGAACAGTTCAACTCTTGTACAGTTTTGCCGCAAATTGAGGGAAGGGCGTGTGTTTGGATATAAGACACTCCACCCACCATATAACACGGCGAGAATGTCAATCCGACGAAGGGGAACCACCGCATTCCGTGTAGGAACCTTTCGAACAAAATGAGTTTCGCCTGCCACTATGACAACACTTTTCTATGAGGTCCTGGGAATAAGCTATAAACCTCGTAATATTCACAAAGCTGTGCTATGTGGGGTGAAGAATGTCAAACAATGGAAATAAAATATTAAAGGAAGGAGGGGGTCGATTTTTTTTGATTTAATGCAATAACTGAACGTTGCCTGGGAACAACCTGTTTGTTGACAGAACTGTGGTCTCACAAAGGCAAACCTCCCCTTTTGCTCATGGCACATGTTCACATTAAAGGAGATCTCTGTAGACACGCAGTCTGTGGTTGAAATTGACTACAAACCCACGCACAACACACTTTCGTTCGAAATGTCCATCAAATAGAACAGGAGGCCTTCATTTGGGTTACAAGCAGTCGATTTGAATCTCCTCTCCAGTTCGATTGATGACTCCAACCAGAGCAGAGACCAGTCACCATTCCCTGGGATTTGCTTAATTTATTTAATGACCAGGCAGTGTGGGTTTTCTCTGCCCCACTCAGACAGGTGGGAAGTTGATGAATGCCGCTAGGCACAGAGCAGAGAGGAAAAAGAGCAAAATAATTACCAATCAGCACCGGGGCTTTATGGGAATCATCTGATTTGGTAACGCTTCGTAGTTACGAGTGCAATTAGGAAATCCTGCTAATCGTGGTCGCGGTTGCTGGATTCTGCTTGTCCGTGGAGTGCTTGGCTAATTGTTCAACGATTGCTGATTGCAGCCAAAATATATGTCGCTGGACCGCAGGAGTTTTACATTTAATGATCTCTTGGTCCACGGAAATGAAACGATTCGATTTTCGAATTTCATATCCGGTTGTCGTCCTCGTTTGCGTAGGTTTGCCATTACAGCAAATATGTGTATTCCTTCCATGATTGTGTGGAGCAGTTGGAGAAACTCATCAAGTCACATAGGCATCAATTCAATCTCATTAGTCAGAATAACTCACATGCCACACAGACAGCGAAATACGTAGATGTGTGCAAGGAAAAATTGTACGTCATCAATATCGATGAGGAATGTCCCGAAATATTTCCCTAAAGCAAAGGTCAGTCGGCGGAGAAGGGACACCACATAATGAATGAGACGTGGAAGTGGAATTGCTGCTTCTTTTCAAACAGTGAGATGTGGAATAACCATACTACCCACTGTCTACTTACTATCTACACGTCTTGAAGCTAGATAAAACCTAAACTGCAAAAACTGCAGAACGGGGCTATGAAAATTAAATCCCCAAAAATGTAATCCCGATGTTGCAATGCTATAAAAAAACAAACCAAACAAGTGCGACTAAAATTTACACGTTAATGGTTTCGTTTGTTTTTCTTTTGATACAAACAATGCGAATATAGTAGAAATATGTAGGGATTACTTAATAAGTATTCAGAAAAATTATGATAAAGTTTCCAAGCCACTCACAAACCTGAGAAACAAAGATTGCGTTCTAAAGATATGTATGAGGCAGTTCGTATGCAGTATGTACCTACAAAACTAGGATGAAGTCAAGAGATCTTGGCTGTTTCCCAAGGCTGTTCACCTTCGTTATTCACCGAGCGAAAGTGGAAAAGTAAACCAAAGAGAGAGAGCTTGGAGACAACATCCTCTCAGGCTTTCCGCGTTAAACTGAGGGTGTCCAAATGAAAATGTAAATTATGGCAGACATCGCTAAGCTTTCGACTTGTTGCATACACACCATTCTCCAGGACCAGCTTTTAATCTTTCAAAAGGTACAAGGTGAGTGCTCACAGAAAAAACTGCAAATGACATGTAAGTGGAGACTCATTGAAACAGGTGGAGAGGTATCTCGAGTTCTTTTTTTAGGGGGGATAGAAGGAACAAGTCTTCGTTTTCTTGTAGGCTTGGAAGGTCAGTACAGGGAATAAGAGGGAAGGACGAGCGTTGTGTCACAGCCACGTTACCGGTTTTTAACACAGTGTTTGCTTCAACTGTCACCTATGGCCATAAAATTTGGGCTATGATCGAAAGAGTAAGATCGCAAATGCAGGCCGCCGAGATGCGATTTCTCCGGGCCGTTCTTTGTTGGGATAGGCTGACAAATACGACTGAGAGGGGGGGAGGGGGGCCCCCTCAACGTTAAGTAGCTACTTCTTTGGAGGGAAAGACCTTTACTTCGTAAGTTTGGCCCCGTGGTACGGATGTCCCCTTTGTCACGACTGCAGAGGCGTGCCTTAGATTCAATTCTATCTAGTAGACGAACGCTCTGTAGACCCAGCTCGAGGTGGTTGGATGAAGTCCATAAACTCTCCTGATGAGCTCCAGATGATAAAGTCGATGACGAAGGATCGAGAATTCGAGGGACCCTCTTGTTTGCATTGTCTCGCGACTCCTTTAGTGGAACATGAAGGTTACCGAAGATGATTATCATGCTGGTGATGAACTGTAGAGACTTTTTGGAACTCTGTCGTAAATGTCCAGAAAGAATTTTTGAACGAATTGCTACTACGGACGACACATTGGCTCACCATTATGACCCTGAGAACAAGTTAGGGGCGTGCATTAACACAAAAAAGGTACCGACCCCTCGAAGAAGTTCAAGGTCCAAGTAAACAAAGTAAGGTGATGGCCACAGTTTTCTGTGACTCAAAGGGAAACTTGTTTATATAGTAAAAAAATTGCGAAATCATAAACGCCACATCATACGCATACACATCCAGGAAAACCGACGGGCTAAGTCGACAACAGGTGTGTTACTAATTGAGGACAATCTTCCCCTTTCATACGGCGCGAGTTTCCAAGGCTGCTGTGCTAGATCGTGATTGAGAAAGAATTCAACACGCATCCTATAGATTAGACAAGGTCCCTAGTGATAAATGCTTGTTTTCTGAATTGGAAAAAAATGTTGTCCAAAGTGATTTTTTTAAGATGAAGAGGGTATTTTGTTTTTGCAGAGAAAAAGGGAATGTAATTTTTAGGGTACTAAAAAATGTATCCAGTGGAGTGAAAGAACAAGATTGTATTGAAAAATAAAAATCATTTTAATTGAATTCGAATTTTCCATCATATCGAGAGAGAATATTTTGAACGCCCCTTCTATATTGTCAAATGCACATTTTGATTTTTCTTGAATGTCCTTAAACAGCTCTTCAAAACAACTTTTAAGCCAGGTTTTGGATTTTCAAAATATGCATATTTATGTTTTACCATTTCTGACTGCAAGAGCTTTTTAGCTCTCGAAGAGAAATTTTGATCCAAGAACTGGACAAGAAACATCAAATCTTTTTAACAGGCTTATCAATTGGTATGACGCATGAGCGTATAATATGATTTGAGAGTGTATTCATCACGTTATGCCTATGGGAACCGAACCCACAGAGTTGCTTATCGAAAAAATGCTTCCATGTTGAATTGCATTCACTCATGCTGTGCATGCACTAATTCTCACACAAGTGGAGAATAGGACCTACAGTTTGTTGCCCGCAGCGAAATTTGAGAAAATTGATTTTGTGTTTCCTTAGTTTCTGTACTAAAAATTTGATTTCCTACAGCACGGAGCACCATTGGCTACAATTCACTGGACTATGAACTGCCCGTTTCCCAGAACGAGAACAAAGATTTAAAACTGTCGCTTACATTACGTCCCACCAAGCAGAGCACCTGCAAGTCAATTCCACCTAATTCTGGAACAGCATTTCACGTTGAATCTATAAATGGAAAATTGTTTCCCTTGGACATTTGTTTCATTCTCTGCAAATGTCCTTTGAGCGATATAAAGACAAATTCTGTGTCAACGGATATCCACTTCTGTGTGCACCGCGTCGATTATCAACGAATCAGAATTCCTGCCTCACATTTATTACGTTACGCGCTGGCTGCGTCAAAGGGCAAACATTCCCAATAAAGCAGCCGACAGTGGGGCTCCTATTCACATGCAAACACAACGATTTCCTGTTGTCAATGCGCTTCAAGAGCAGGTCGTACCAACTCACCAGGCGACACCGCACTTGCGAACGTCCTGCCTGCACCGTTGCCCTATACGCCCCGTCCTCACTGCAGTCATCGTTTGTCTTCCAGGGGAAAACAAGAACTTCCTTGCACAAATCTAAAACAACACCGTTATAATTTATTCGAAGGGGGCGGGGGGACTTGTTTACCTTATTCCTATCGTGGGTCTGTTATGCTTTCGTTTGTCTACCATTTCCACCTAATTTTAGGAAATCGTCGCGGAACGGTTACAGGATGTCCACATGCATCTGTGTGCGAATTGTGTTGGAGGTGGGTGGTAGAGAGTTTGGCGTTTTGATTCGTTTTGTTCGCGATGTTGTTCGACGACCCTGCTGATGACAGCGTGGCTTCAAAAGGAATTCTAGGCGTGGGTGTGTGCGTCGCAATTGAGTATCTGTTTGCGGAGCAGTGGGAAGCCGCAACGGTGGCAATTTGTTGACATTTTCTACTGTCTGACACAGTTGGTTTGCCGATGGCTTTGTTTGGTGTTATTGCTTCGTCAGTCCTGTGGTTAATCGGGCTGCGGTGAAGAGATTTATGACAGTCTGACATATCATTCTACTTGAGCGGCATCCATCCAATTGTGGGTTAACGTGAAATTTAATGAGGTCCCTGGGTAACTTTTGGAAGGTGTGGGAATGCCCTTTTTTCGGGACTTCTACTTCTACTTCTATTCGTGCTGACTTCAAATTTGTGCTTTTACTTGAATATGATTATCAGGGGTCCCAGAAACTGCTGGCGGTCCTTGTGAAGTACAAAAATCCCGACAACCATCGATGGGCTTGGGCCGCGTTTGTAGGTATATTCAGTCTCGGTTGCTGAAGAGGTTTTACTTCTATTGAAGTACAGTCTAATGTAGTAGCAGCGCATATCGTCGATGCTGTCAGGGCGTCTTTCTTTGCGAAGGGTCCACCAAGGGCACTTATGTCTGTGATCGAGAAAGCAGGATGAATGAGGAAGAGAATTAATTATGGGCACGGAGCCTCGACAATGTTGTTCAGTATGTGCAGTTTGCAGAATCTGTTTCTTTATTCACCTGCTAGCGCAGAAAAGGAATTTAAACCCCAGCAATCCTTATTTCTCCACAAGTAACGCAGAGGACTGCTGGCAATTACAATTTGCTTCCTCTGCTTAAAGACTTCTCTGCAGCATTCCTGAAACAATACTTCGCCCTCACCACAAGTTCAACATGTACATGGAATGACTCATCTCAACAGTCATTCCACTCCAATGCGCAGAATACGCAAATGCTTATCATCTTCGGCAGCATCCACTGGCCAATAAATTCAACCTCATCCATTGTCCCAGGCTGCATTGAAATTGTTTTGTTCGGCTTTAACCTCTTGACAATTCTTCTTCGTCCCTTAATCGGATTAAATCAACATCTCTCCCACCCACTGTGGAGGTGCAATCAAATTAATCCGGTTGAGTGATTGCTCAGACGAGATGCGACCGAAAAATGAAATTGTTGCTTGTGTACTGTTGGTCTCGAGAGGCGGGGGTGTCTTTTGTTTTCTCCCGTAATTAGAGGTAGATGTGATCTGAACTTTGAATCTCTGGTCGATTAACTGTTTGATTTGATTGGAAATCACTCTAATTATCTTCGCTGCTTCAATTTAATTACATCACTTCTCGCTTAGTGCGCTATACCGTTTAGGAAGTTGTAGGGAAAACTGATTTTTTTTTAAACACTTAAGAAATTGAATTGGAATGTGAACGTGTGACTTACATAATTGTATACTATTGAATATAAATACGTCGAATCTGAGCCATTTGAGCCATTGGGACAACGCAACAGAGGACGGCCCAGGCTAAGGTGGCCCACACAAGTGGAGAAGGACCTCAACCAACTGGAGTGCGCAACTGGCGGCAGCTGGCAAGAGTCATGTTGGTTGAGGTCCAGGTTCACTCCGGACTGCGGCGCCACAAAAAGAAGAAGAAGAAGAAGAATATAAAGACGAGAACCAAAAAAAAAATGGAATGACAAGAATGAGGGAATGTTATACCTGCCAGAGCTGACAGATTCCAGTTGTGATTCCAGTTTCAACAGTAGTTTTCAAAAAGTGGAAAGATGTATTCAGGGATATATGCATAAGTTCGTGCTCCACTTAGTGGAAATAACTGGATGGAATTGTATCTTGATCCGAGAGTGAACTATAAAGCATAGACAATATATTTGGGTTGCACATTCCGTCTAAGCCTTGTCCAGACCCTAAGGCATCTTTATCCAGCACCTAGGACTTTATTTCACAAACAAACCAAAGGAAATAAAAACAGAGATGAAGATGGAAGAGGTATTTATCTTCGACCAGTTTTTACCTCTCATCCACAACATGGCCACTATGTGGACTTACTGATTGTTTTGAAAATTCCTTGTGAATTACTCAGGCATTTAAACAAATTTCTGGAACTTAGGCCGAAATTTCACCAAGATCGTAACCGATAGATTTGCGACAATAATGATCGAAAATCCATGAAATGAGTGGTCTAACCATGCACGATGCTACTTAAGAGTCACACCTTGACTTCAAGTTGTTTTTGTCCAACTTAATCTGACCTTTCCTTGTTTCAGTGATTGACAGATTTAACCATGGAGAGGTACACAATTAAGCAGCGCGTTAAGATTGTTGAACCCTTTTTGAGGAAATGGGAGTTCGAATCAAAAGGCATTTCCTGCACTTGTGGAGTTTTTTGGTCACCATAATCTGCCAATTCGTCAACAAGCAGAATTGCCGCAATTTGGAATCCAAGCGTAAATGAGAATCTAAGAGTGATTCTTGAAAATCTGATGCATCGTAGTGACGAAGTCGGCCAAGCAGTTATCGTGAGTGGCTATATCGAGATGATTATGGACTTCCTATGGCCTGGTGGATATGATACGATATGTGATTCCAACACGATGGTGGCACTTACCACATAGCCAGCGAAACAATGATGCTTTTGCGGGCGAAATTGAATGACAGCTTTTTCCCACGTCGTGGTGATGTTAACTGGCCGCCACTATCATGTAATTTGCCGCCGTTGGATTTTTTTCTTTGTGGATGCTTAAGAGAAAATGTATATGTCGGTAAGACAGGAGTAATTTAAGAACAAAACGGCAAGATGATTCTCCGTCTAAAAAATCATTTAAAAAAATTGACCAACGGATAGAAGTATACCACTGCAGCCGTGGTGAGCATTTGACCGATAATTTGTTTCACACATAACTGTCATAAGTCCTTCTGCCATACTTAAAAATATTATTATAATATGAAGTGATCGTAGTGGTAAGTGCGTCGACCGCCACGCAGAAAGTCTAGGCTCATTTCCCGGACTGGATACCTCGCATTTCTTCACGGCACCATCTCTTTTGAGCTGCTGACCACAGTCTATGAAAAGTTTCTCAAATCTCGTCGTTCGGAGTCGCCAAAAAACTCTAGGTCCCTTCCACTTGCGAGAGAAGAGAACAGTAGCACGCACAACATGAGTAATTGTTGTAGAAGCTAGGTCCTGGTCCCATGTGGGCTGTAGTGCCACTCAATTGTTATTATTATTATTATTATATGAAAACAATTTTCATTATGCGTTTTCGCTGGAGGCTTGTAGTCAGAACTGTACAAAGTATTGCGTTTAGAAAGCTTGAAAATGATGATTAAATTCAACCAAGAACTATGTTTAGTTCTCCTACCTAACAAACCTCAATGGCATGCTATTGAAAAGACATTGAGGTCACATCACATCTTCTTTCATCTTGCATCACTTACATAAAGTACGTTCCAAAACTCCCTATTAATGAAACCCCTACCTACAATTTACGTAGTAACTTGTCCGGTTTTTATTAACAATTTTCTTAAATCCTAAGCGGCAACATTATCTGTGTCTGCTCTTTAAACAAATATTCGCGCTGCATTTCTTGTATTTCCTTACACCTGGAGTCTAATTCTGATTTTGCCGAATTTGGAGAAGCTTCTTCGTAGCCAATTAGTGCTCATACTATGGGTTGTTAGCGACGGAAAAAAATATTCAACTTTTGGGAATTATTTTGGCCTTTTTCTTCCACTGCAAACTGTCACAGAACCTCCAATTGACCGTTGTCATCCCTTGCTAGGCATTTCACGAATTATTTCAAAATTTTGGTCGACCATGGGCTTATGTCCAATTAAAATAAATAATTTCGATTAATTAATTTTTATCAATTGTTTTTTGTCTAATATTCGGAGTACAAATTCGATGCGGTATTTGTGTTCAAAAAGTTTTTAGTAAAATAAAAACCTAAAAACTTGCTCCTTCGAAGAATTATCCATCGGAGGCGACCACTTTTTCCCATTTTTCTGGTAATTTTCGAATACTCTCTCTAAAAACTGACTCCTCTCTGGCATTAATTCATTTATTAAGCCATTCTTTGTTTTCTTTAAAAGACCCAAAGCTGTGAACCCCTAAGTAGTTTTGCATCCACCGTACAACTCAGTAGTTAGAGGGAGCAATCTAAGGAATACGTGGTAACTTCACCGTTTCTAAGTAGTTTTTGACAGCTACAGCCACGTTGGGCCGAGCGTTATCATGTTGCAAAATTACCATGTCACGCTTTTCGGTCTTTTCTGGCGTCGTTTCACGCAATGCGGCCAAATCGCATTAGTGTAGTCGAAAACGTTTCCCATCAATTGTTTCATCTGATCTTACCAGCTCTTAGCACACAGCACCCGTCTAGACACACCATATTCCCAAAATTACCTTTGAGCCGTGGATATTTTTCTTTGGCGTCGATATAGGCGATGAATCACCAGGCTTTGGACAATATTTTTTCTTCTTAGGTTTAACGTAGTATATCTACTCCTGATTTCCAGTCTCGATCCGCTGCAAGAATCGTTTCCTTTGATTTGTTTCAAGAAACAGTTCCAAATTGTAAAAACGCTTTTCGACTTCTCTCGGTTTCAACTCGGTCGGAAAGTTCTTGCTGCTCTTAACATTTCTGCGAGTTCGCTTTGCGTTTGGCATGGATCTTTTTCCAGTAAAGCCTCCAATTTCTCATCTTCAGATTGTTAGGCCCGAGACACTCTTTGACTTTGACGCTAAAATCACCACTTTTAAAGCGTCGAAACCACATCCGGCATGATCTATCGGACGGAGCAGATTCACTTCAAATTTCTACAAGCATTCGTTGGGCTTCAAATTAACTTTTCTTGCAATTTAAAAGAATAAAGAGGAAACTTCTCATAAGCCCTGTTCATTTAAGACAAATCCGAAAATTTTTGTAGAGGCAAAAACCATTGTTCTTGTCAAAAACCGACGCTGATACACACTAATTCTTGCTGACATATGTCATACCTTTCCAATGAAGTAGGTAATCGCTTCCAAGATCAGCCACAATTTTCAGGTGGCGCAACCTTTTGAAAACAGACCGAATTTGTTCCCTCAATACTACCAAGTCCGAATTGTTCTAAGATTCAAGCATTTAAGGAACCAACTGAGAAACACTGCACTATTAATGTCAGAAAGTCAAGAAGTTAAGTTGGACAAAACATAAAGGTTTCTGTAGGGATTATCTTTTAAAACGACAATTTGTTTCGAAATGCGAGAAAGATATCCTTGTTTCTAATGCTTGAATAAACTGATTATATGTAGCCAGGCGGATAGGTTTTGTGGATAATCGTGTGGTACTTGTTTTATCTTGAGGCTATCGTCTTTACTAATCGGAACGTTGGCAACAGAACTTACACTCGAAGTTTTTGAAAACTGATATATTGTCCAATGATGTAAGAAAACTCCATTCTCATAGAGAGGAGAAGATTATTGTCCAAAGGAGCTAAAGACAATTCTGATTCAACGTTTAAGGAAAAACGAACTTAAGTCCAATAATGGGAATAGACCACAATTAAGTCAAATCCAAACATTCCTTTTATTTCGCTAATGTCCAGCACTAAGCATCTTCACTCCCGCTCTCTTTTTGCAGCAAAATTAAATACCAAAAAAAACCTTCTTAGCTTAACAATGGGATTTTCTTATCTCTTCTCTTTCAGAGTCCCGCCTTCGTGGTACGAAACTTTTTTCCCAGTCGGCGCTTGTGGTTCGTTTTTTGCACATAAAAATAACATCTTGCCGTCAAATTGTTACACCGTCAGGCGACTTTAATGCATCTAACGGTGATGGCTATTCTCTGACACAGAGAGGAGCTACAACCGATTTTCCTCAGAATCAGAATAGCAATTAAAATGAGCGATTTAATGAAAACTCCAAGAATGGGCATTGGAGCAGGAGCCGCCATAGCGCCGGAGAACAACAATGACAGCACATTGGTGGTGGCCGTGTCGGAGCTGAAAAAACGTCCGGCTGGCTACGGAAGTGGCGGCGGTGGTGGTGGCGGAGGAGGACGCAAGGAAATAGTACGATTCGACACGAGTAAGGATTCGCTCTACGATGAGAACGACGACGAGACGAGGGATAAAATATGCGAAGAAATAAGAAGGTAAGTCTTCTTCTATGTTTTATGATTATTATTTTGTGGGTATGCAAAATGGAGTGTCCTTGGTGGAGAGCTGATGATTTATTTCATCGCCACCATCAGGAACGAGATGAATTGCACGGAGGGGGGAACTATTGAATTTGTAGCAGGAACAAGATGAATGGCCATGGTCGATGGGGATGGGGAGACGTGTGGAGGACGACCTGTAAAGGAATGACACGTGGTCCTCGCTTATGGCTTCGATTATCATTACGAAATATGCCGAGACGAAGCGCACAACTTGTGAGAGAGTGCAGGATCTGCGAATGCGTGCTATGTCTTGATAAGGGTAAGGGTGCGCATCCCCTCCCTTTGAGTCATAAACTAACCGCTCGGCCATAAACCACATCCCCACTTGATCATCGCTCCCAAGCCGAAAAGGATCACTTCGGTCTTCGGTTTCAGGTAAACACCTCGTCCATCTAAATTGAATGAATTACACAACCCCACTGAACCTTAAAGCGAAGCCAACACCGTCCCGCCCACTAGTCGTACGATGTACGGGCGAGCGAGGGCCAAGTGTGAGAACAAAATAAAAACTCATAAATTGTTATCCTTTTACCCTTTTTTTTTTGCGGCCTTCTGTAAGGTATGTAGACGCATATTTTCTGCCGTAAAGGATGTAAGAGTCTCAAGGACCTTTTCTTGCGTTGCTTTTCTTTCTTGTTTGCAGCTCCTTCGCTCGGGTTAATCGCACTGGAGATGATGATAATAACAATAATAAACCACTGGGGAAGGTTGCCTCCCGAATGGGTGCCCATAAAAGGGATCCCTGACGCAAGGTGTACCCAACATACAATACATCACAGCTGGGGAATGGTGAGTGGTCTCTTTAGCCTGCGTCAGAGTGAGAGAGAGAGGGGGGGGAAGCGTTTCCTCGTTTCTTTATTCAAGTGTTTTAAGGAGTTTACGATGTCCTTATTGTGTGTAATAGGTTCATTCCATTTGCTTTAGCCTTTTGTCAATACAGATCTCCTTTGACGGCAGCGTCACCCTGAAACAATGCCTGTCATGCAAAACCCCTGTCCCAAGGGACAGTATGCTGTGAAGTGAGATTTCAATGGATTTATCGCTTTGCCCTCGCGAGGGTGAAGTGAAGTACCCTTCAAGATGGCTTGCCTGGGGAGCGTCGTTATTTTATTGTTTATGAAAGTTTTCACTTGAACGGGGTGGCCTTTGTTCCTCATCTTTTGACAGGCGATCGTTGCTCATTTGTAGGAATTGTTTGAAATCTTTGATGATTTAATAGAGCTGAAGCTGTGATTTTAGCTGATGTTGGGCTTGATTAGTTTAATCGTAAAATAAACAAGTAGGTTTGGAGGATACTGTGAAGTTTTTAATTTGTAAGCAAATTTCAGCAGCTACAAAACTCCACTCTAACTGATTTCAAATTTGGTGGGACAGACAGACGTCACACCCTTTGGTGGACTAAGTTTGCCTTAAATTCAAAAGACCGCATGGGTTACCCTCCATGAATTATTGGGCATTAAGAAGTTGTCGCGGTAGGTGCTTAGGCGTAATGCGGGGGATTTTTCAATTTGAAACCACCGCTGAAAAATGGATTCTTTGGTACTAACTAGAGATCAAGAAACTGCGGACTTCATCTGAAAACCGTTCTTCGAAGAAGGCAAAGACGCACAGGTGATGCCTATGGCTTCCTGGGATTTAAGAATTTACGTTGAATATCGGTAGAAGAGCAAAATTGTGTTGAACTATTTTGTTTAGATTATTGGGCTGATTCTGCAGGAAAAATGGCTCAATATACCGAAGACAGAGGTCCTTGTCCAACATGACAAGGTTTACACCTTCACCGTCTCCACTGCCAAGTAGGCTGAATGGGTTAAAAATCGTTTCCATATACAGGTGTTTGAAGCAAAAATCTTTGCAATCCTAATGGCCACTAACTATATTGTGAAGAATACGTGGGGTCCAGCTGAAGGCCTTACCCAACCCTCTAACCACTTCTAAGATAGTGAATGAATGCAAGTTATTCCTTAATTTGATCGGCAGACTTGTCTGGATCCCGAGACACCAGGATATCATGGGAAACAGGATTGCTAATGAATTCGCTAGGCAATGATCAAAAGGAGCATCCATAGGGCCCGGACCTACGTTCGGACTGCCCGCGTCCATGGTAAGAGTTTCCGTCAACGGTTCCAACCAGATATGGTATGACTCTAGAGGATGTAGCCTGACCGAGAACATCCTACTAACGTCAGCAGGAAATGTCCAGTTTTTCTGTTATCTGTATATAAGTAAAGAGTGATTTTAGCTACAATCTTTTTGGCAAAGCTGGTTTAAATAGCTAACGCACGTTTCGTGTTTTGTTTCACTGTCAAACATCTTCAGGTTGGTCTACAATTTAACAAAATTATTGAATTTTATTATCAAAATGCGTGCTCTATTAAGAAAGTTCATCGCGCGCTTCTTCTATTCGATGGTCAGTTCATTTTTTGCACAATGGGTACGCAAATAAGCAGAATTGTCGATTTTGGAGCGAATATCAGCCAGAAGCATTGCAAGAGCTACCAATGCATCTAGAAAAAGTCACAGATTGGTGCGGTTTACCGACTGGTGGCATCACTGGACCATACTTCTTCAAAGATGATGCGAATCGTAACGTAACTGTGAATGGTGAGCGCTACCGTGAGATGATATCCAACTTTTGTATTGAACATAAAGCAAGAGCTTGACTTGCATGATATGTTGTTTCAACAAGACGGTGCCACATGCCACACAGCACGCGCAACAATGGACTTATTGAGAGGCGAATTCGGTGAAAATTTTTTTTTACGTTCGGAACCGGTCAATTGGCCGCCTAGATCGTTCGATTTAACGCCTTTCGACTATTTTTTGTGTTGCTATGTTAAAGCTTATGTCCATACAGACAAGCCCGCTTCAATTGACGCATTGGAAGGCAGCATTGAAGCATTTATTCGTGAGATACCGCCCGAAATGTTGGATAGAGTATACCAAAATTGGTTTAAGCGGATGGGCCATTTGAGGCGCAGTCAAGGTCAACATTTGCATGAAATAATCTTCAAACATTAAATTATATGGACCGTACTATCGATTCAAATAATGATTTCATGCATTTTTCTGAATGAAACTTTCCTATAGCTTTTAAAAATTCACCCTTTATAAGTGCAGACGACTTTTTGGCGTACTCATCTTCGCTAAGCCCTAATACCCTATACGACGCCTGTAGAGGAGGTGAAAACACTGCCGAAGACTTTCTTTGTCAATGTGCCGTCTTCACTTGGATCAGGTGGCAACTGTGGTTGAAGCTGAGAATTTACGCTCCCTATTACAGAAGCGTTGGCTTCCTTCTGAAGACGAAGAAATTACATATAATGTAGATTACTGCTTGGAAGTACAATGGACTAGTTCTGCTAGTCTTGACTAGTACTAGTCAAGCTTAGGTCTAAGTACTCTTATATGTATATCCTTTTGAAGTACAATAGATATAAGAAATAGACATTGACTGACTCGAAGGGCAAACAACTTCAGACTGGTATAATTTCTAAACCGTTCATGGCAGTGAGCTAAAAATTTAACACATGATATATAATTTAATTGCTGACAAGACTTTTGCATTAAAGTTTTGTTGAAAATTATATAAGGTTGTCAAAAATCTCCCTTCCGCCTTTTTGTCTTTTGAATTTCCCGGCTATGTACAAAGCGCTACAGAGCTTGTATCGGGCAGTACTATACATCATTTGAAAGCTCATGACATAATAAAACGATGCTATGCATGACTAGTTTGGATATTGCGTTTAACACTAACGCCGAAATTCGCGCTATTTTAAATTTTTCCTTCGCTAAAGGTAAATCCGCTAGAGAAACGTTCACTTCCACCCGCCGAGGAATGGTTTCGACGATTCAGAGCACGTGAAAATGACACCATGGATAAGCCAACCGGCGAAAGACCTGTGATGACGAATACCGATCGAATCATGGAAATCATCGAGTTAGACCGGCGTATGGCATCTCGTGACATCGCCCAGGGGATGGGAGTTAGTTACCAAGCCATTTTAAAACATTAATTTGCAGAAGGCTGGATACATAAAAAAAGCTTGATGTTTGGGTGGCGCATGATCTGATGCAAAAAAACTTTCTGGACCGAATCAACGCCTGCGATATGCTGCTGAAACGGAACGAACTCGACCCATTTTTGAAGCGGATGGTGACTGGAAACGACAATATCAAGCGAAAACGGTAGTGGTTGAAGGCCGGTGAATCGTCCCAAACAGTGGCCAAGCCGGGATTGACGGCCAGAAAAGATTTGCTGTGTGTTTGGTGGGATTGGAAGGGAATCATCCACTATAAGCTGCTCCCATATGGCTAGACGCTTAATTCTACCATCTACTGGGAACAATTGAACCGCTTGAAGCAGGCGATCGACCAGAAGCGTCCAGAATTGGCCAACAGGAAGGGTGTAGTATTCCACAAGGACAATGCTAGACCATACACTTCGTTGATTGCTATGGGAGCTCGGGTGGGAGGTTATATCGCAGCCACCATATAGCCCGGACATAGCGCCAAGTGAGTACCATCTGTTCCTGTCCATGGCGAACGTTCTTGGTGGTGTGAAGTTGAACTCAAAAGAGGCTTGTGTGTCGAAGTGAAATGACTTTAAATTTACTTGGAGCGGATGCAACACATATTGGAAAATTAGTTTGGGCTTAAGCCCAAGCAGAGCAACAGAAAACAGAAGTGCAAAGAGTGAAGAAGTGAAGGAGTGAAGGAGTTGGTATGGTTGCACAAAAGTTGTAAGTTGTCGAATTTGTTTCTTTTTTTGTTATAAAGCAATATGTCCAGGAACAATGTGACCGAGTTTACGTGCCAGAGAAATAATTCGCAAAAGTTTTTCTTTCTTTTTTTAGCAGTAGTTTGGGCCGCCATAACCGTCGACGGTCGCTCGTATTTTTGGACTGTGGCATCAAAGTTACGGCGACTGTATACCGTGGCAGTTTTGAAAACTTGAATAAACAAAGAATTCGGATTGGAAACCTTGGACATTTCAACAAGACTTGGCACTGTCTCAGAACGCGCTCGTTAACTAAGATAAGTCTAAAAAACAATCTTCCACACTTCATTTCATTGACAGAATGAATTGCAAATTCTGCGGATGCAAATCCGGTGGATATCTCTGTTTGGGGTACCACTAAAAAATACCAAAGCATAGTCCACCTCAAACGAACACTACGCTTGGAATGAGCCACAATACTGAAGAGGCACATGAGTCTAGTGTTCTTCAGCCGTTTCAAGGTCATATTGAAAATAACTTCCAAAATTGTTTGCCTGTGTATAATAAAATTTGTCAAAATATGTCAAAAATCAAAAAAGATTGAAAGGTTTGAGAAGGTCATTCAACCTGTATGTAAGTTTCGAAAACAAACTGCATGGAAAACAGGAAATGGTAATTGATGACGGCATTTTAAGTCAGTATTCGTCTCAATAAATAGCAGCTGGCAAGAGATCGTGCTAGCTGGAGAGGCATGTTGGTTGAGGCCCAGGTCCACCCCGGACTGTAGCGCCATCCGAAGAAGAAGAAGAAGATTCGTCTCAATAAGCTTCCCATACCACTGGAAGTTTCAGCGTTATGATGTGGTATTGTGGAATGCGTCCACCAGTTTAAGGTATAGACCGTCTCCTGCGAAAGAAATCTACATCTACCTTTCTGCGTTTTCTTATTTGACTTTAGGACTATTTGAAGAAGGTGACAGACTTCATAGCAAAATCATAAACAAACGCATTTCTTACTCCGCCAACTTTCCCCACAACCACCTTATCTGCTTCCCTAAGAGGTCCTCGAATGAACTACTTAACTTTTTTTGAACAAACTTCAAGCCATGCAACATGATAATCAAGAAACATAAACTTGACCACTATCTTCACGTGCTTGGTATCAATCGAAGTGACGAACTAAATAATCCACAGTACGTCATGCGATACTTCTTGCCAAAACTGAGTCCCATAGTGTCTGTTCCAACAATGTCCACAAATCAATTAATCACCTGCGTCTGTTTATAGAGTTTGCGTGAGGCCCTGTCGACAAGTAATTAAATGCAAATACTTTGTTGAACAACATCCGTGGTGTTACGATTGAGATACCTATCAGAGTACCTCCGTATTTGTCACGAAACAGGTGTAAACTTGGGACGTGGCGTGAAAAATTTGAATGTTGCTTAGTGTTCCATAAATGTGTTTGATCTTGGGGGGTGATAAGATGGATGTGGAGATACACACTTACATACACGTGAGAATTCACAAAATAAAGTCTTCTGTACACCACTGAAGGACACAGTCAACTGTATCTGATTCTTCAGTTCTCCAGAGCGTGAGAAGGAAGCAAAATATGTCACATGAGAATCAAAAAAAAAAAAAAAATTGCAGACTCATTGACATTGAAACAACATTTGTGCATCCGATGAATGACAGCAACCTCGTTAAGCATTCTTTCCCACTTTCCCCCTTAGCAGCGAAAAATCCCAATCACTCCCGAAGCTTATGAAACAAGAATTCCCTCCACGTTCGAGAAAGCAATTCAACTCTATCTCACTGCAAAACCATCGCACCTTGCTTGACCCCGAACCTCCCCACACACGATCGCTTTCGTTTCGTGGCAATTTGGCAATTATTCGCTTACCGGTTACACCACGTGCACGTTCGCAAAAAACAGACGCGAAGGAAAACTACAAACCGCGCACTGACCGTTTGTGACACATATACGAGCGATTCCTTTGAACCCACCTGTCACGTTAGCGTCTCGATAACTTTTCACTCTTTCCACGGTTTATCGACTACGCCGCCGTCGTCGCCGTATTGTTCAGATCGAAGGAACTGTGTGAGTAGACGTCAAATCGGTCTGTTGGTGCTTCACGCCGCCGCCGGCAAAAATGAATTTCTCTTAAGTTCTTGTTTTTCTCTCTTTCGCTCGCACTCTACGATCGAAATCTGTTGGACTCCTCGCATAGAGCTTGGCCGAGAGGAGACAGGGGCGACACGATCACTCGATTTGGTTATTTTTGTCATGGATAACGTGTGCGACTGCAGATCGCTAATTGATCGCGTTTAAGTGATCGGCGCGCTGTTTGTTTAATTGTCGTAAGTGTTTGTTAGACAATAAAACGATTTGATGGGATTGATTGATGAATTCATCTTGGCTGGTGTTCGGGTGTCTTCACCAAAGAAAAACGACTTCAAAATGCCGCAGATGTGCATAGCAGCGTGAATAGGGTAGATCAAGTTTGTTTGGGCAAAACGATTGTTAGTTGCGGAATTTGGCTTTTATGGTGGAGATGTTTTTGGTGTCGGTCAAGAGAGCAATCACATCATCATTTTGATCGATGGAATAAACAAGTTTTATTCACTCCTATGTACACCGTAAACTACTCTTAAATTGCAGAGGAAGGTATTGCTGTAGTTAAGCTAAAGCTTACAAGCGATGGTGACTGAGGAGATTGAGTGTGGACCATCATTTTTTGACTCCAATTGAGGAGATAAAGTTTCACTCAAGAAATCTGAATAGGTGATTTCTCTATAACCAAAAACTAGGCAAAATAGTTCCCCAGAGACAAGATATTGGCGTTTTTATTTGTATCTTTTGATTTGGTACTTCACCTGAGAATGTCAACTTTTTTGTTAGCAATTCGCTTATAATCCGACTCTCACTACAAATGTCACATCTTCAAGTATAGTTGAGAACATTTGCCCCTAACGGATCCTCCCAAAAGTATTAAAAAACATGAGAAAGTACACCAAAAATGGCGAACCTTCCTCACTCTCCGATCATTACTCAAATGTTGCAAACAACAATAAAACCAACCGACCAACTTCATCCTTGTCGTCAGCATCATTTTCAGTCACCCGACTGTTCCACTAAAGGGATCGCGACGGTAGTTCACGCATGAGACCTCCAAGCCGCAGCATCCTTCACCATGGACTATCTAGGCGGAGGATTTTAACTCAAATTTGGCACCATTCTCAAGCACCACCAGGCGAGTGTAAGAACGTGATCCAACCACCTCGTCCTGGGTCGGCTGAGCATCAGTCTAACTTAAGCAATCGCATTTAAGGCACGCCTCGAAATTTGTTATGAAGGGGACATCCGTACCACGTAGCCAAGCTATCGCATTAAAGCTCTTTCCATCCAGAGGAATAGCTGCTCAGCATTGAGTTACCCCTAGTCAAGGACTATCGTATTTCTTGGCCTGTTCCGGCTAGTAACTCCTGCAGCAGCACGGAGACATCTCTCATCAGCATTTTGTATTCGCCATCCTATTTTTTCGGTCATTACCCAAATTTCATGATCATAGGTGAGAGTTAGAATAAACACTGAACTTAATAGCGGATTTCTTGGCTTTGTCGCCTGTTGCTGATTTACCAAGCTGCTTCAAAATTCATCCAACTTGGCCTACACTACAGGCCAGGTGTTGTTTATTTCATCACTTGTGAAAAAGTCTTCAAGACCGACCTGTTTCAGTTGGACTCCAACAACCCTTAGAGTGCTTTGGGAAGGCTTTCTTAAAAGAACTTTATTAAACCAAATACAGGCTCTATCTAGTGCTTATTTCGTCACTGACAGTTGTTTCGCGTTCGAAATCTTGACAGAATGTCCCCACGCAATTAAATTCGTCGTCGAAATATTGAAAACATATTTTCAAAGCGCGTTCTGTGTTCTGACGATGTCATTTGGCCGCCTCGGTATTGCGATTTGATGCCACTTTTGTGGAAATCCATTGAGGACCAACTTAATGCCAACAAACCGGAAACAATTCAAACACTTATGTCCATTATCATCCAAGCAATACGTGAGCTACAGTCTGAGAACATCAACAGGGTCTTTGGGGGTTGGCGGGTGACAGTATGCGCACTTCTGTGGTAGTTTATGAGGAAATGGTTCGTTTTTTAGGCCTCTACGGAGTTTAAAACAACACCATTAAGAGGGTTCTGCGAAGACGGAAACAAACGATAATTGAGAATTTTAAGATGGGGCAGGGATATTTTAGTTTTTTGCCCGTCAATTAGGATGTGTTTAGTCTGGCGATGTCATAGTGGACTACAATACTTTTTATGTTGTTCAATTTTGGCCCTTTTAAGTTTTAATTAACAACATTGAGCAGAATGAATAGTTTGGCCGAGTGTGTTAACTCAAACGTGTGTGTTAGCTGCTTGATGTTGATCCTGGACTGGTCAGTGTTTACAAGGCTTCACCTTTCTTCGTGTATGATCTTTCCCTTACATTATTGCGGTACGTGATCTATTTTTCATCACCTGCCATATTTTTATAGCTAACCAATATTTGATCCACAAAATTTTTCACCATAACCTTTTATGTCTTCGAATCTGAGCCATTGGGACAACACAACAGAGGACGGCCTAGGCTAAGGTGGCGCACACAAGTGGAGAAGGACCTCAACCAAATTGGAGTGCGCAACTGGTGGCAGCTGGTGAAAGATCGTGCTGGCTGGAGAGGTATGTTGGGTGAGCCCCAGGTCTACCCCGGACTGAAGCGCCAAAAGAAGAAGAATAACATCTTATGTCACCCAAACATCCAAGTGTATACAGGCTTCTTTCAAATGGTTGACAAGTGTTTAGTGGTAGACTCTTAGCAAAGGCTACACAGATTTTGGCAGGCCTTGGACACATTTTTCCATGATTTAATCGTCTTTTAAGACTAGAGCGATGTCCCATTTCATCAGATTGAAAATGAGCTGCTTTTTTTCTCTTTAAAGTTATTTCTATAAGGTTTTAAAAACTTCTTTAGCAGCCATCTTTGCACTTTCAATTTGTTACCGAATACCCAATATTTTGGTTTTGTTGCACCGACTTCACGTCAATGAGAGCCCCTCCAAATAAATCTCAAAAATAACTTGAGCGTAACTAACATAAGCGTTGAAAGGACGGACGGACACACCAAAACTATTGAATGCAAAGGTTTCGTTCTATGAAGAAAACTTTTCACTTATGTTCACATATACAACATGAAATCAGGAGTATGGTCAGCGCACCGTTTCTGTTTCCTTTACGCACAGGGTTAAGTAAAGGAAGTTCTGAGCCAGGTAGGACGAAGTTAAGTACTGGCATTTCTCAAATGGTGACAAAAATCATCTCCTGGTATTCCCCACACCAGGACAGTGGACATAACCGTAGTGGTTTGTTCAGAAATAAAAGAAAAAACCTCTCACTCAGCAAAGAAATGTCCCCCCTTTAAAGCATTCATCATCCCACCTCTGCTCTGTTCAACCACAACATTGTGCCCCCACAGATAGACATCAACTTTGCGGCGATACGTATGTGCTACATTTCAAATGAATTATTGAAGCATTGAATTACATGAAATCAATAACCAACTCCACGGGCGTGGGAGTTGAGTTGTAAACAGAGTTCTATACGACACACCATGTCCCAACGCCACATCCCAACACGTACGCGGACGAGAGAATGTATATCAGAGGCTCCACGGAGACTGTTGGGTAGTTGCTGGTGTAATAAAATATTACCATCTTCAAGGACATTGAGGCAAAAAAGTTTTTTTTTATTTTGTTGCTGTTGTTTTTTATTTCGACCTTCTCCTCGTCAAGGTTAGAGGGCTCACGGTCTGACTGAACTCACAATCTCTCGACTGACGTTGTCAATAAAACTGAATTGAGGTTTCATATTTTTCAGCTACATAATCTTGAATCAAATGTAATAGACGCATGGATATGCGTATTTCTTAATTTGACTTAAGGCCGTCATTGCCTTTTGATTTGCGATTTGGGTAGACTCAATTCAGAATCACCAGCCTTGTCACGATAGGGTCTAAGCGAAAATGATTGCAAACTTGAGAAGTCCCTTCAAATAATAGGCGACTGAGAGTGAAGCAAGACGGGAGAGCTTCACGTACCCTCTTTAAACATTGACTTCAATAAAACGACAAAATATAATAAAAGTGTTAATAATGTCAAATTAAACAAGATAGCAAATGTAGCAAGAATTTAAACAAGAAATGGGATCCTTGCTAGTAGGCCAAATACAGAGGAATCAGTTGTCTGAACACAGGATTCTCTTTGCCATATTGTGTGAACGACTGAAACCGTGCTTCAGCAAGTTGATAGGTCCTTACCAGTGTTGTCCACAATATACCAGATCTTCACTTTACGGCAGATCCTGGGAAAGACCCAAGAAATACAGGTCGACATTCACCACCTTTCGTCGTTTTGAAAGGCGCATATGACGGCGTGCATGTAGCTACACGGTGCCATGTCTAGTTTTAGCACATATAAAAAACGCGGAAGATTGCTGAGGATAGATAACTCTTGTTGCTCGGGCAAAGTCAATAACGAATTACCCGAAACTTCCAAATGGCTTGAGACAAGGCAATCGTGTAACTTTTTCAAAATCATCCTTGAGAGGATCGTGCGATACTCACAAGCCAATGCCAGAAACACGATTTTTCAAAAATCCTTTCAGTCACTGGCATACGCGGACGAAATTAACGTGTTTGGATGAACACAGCGAACTGTCATTGGGACCATTGTTGAGACTATAATGGAAGTGGCTTAAATGCATCTGGTGGTTAACGAGGGGAAAACGTATGCGATCATCACGAAAGGACGCGCAACATTGACATCTAAGATGGAATATTAAAACAGGCTGCTAAAACTTTAAGGTAAGGACTGTAAGGTCAAGGACTTCGTCTACCACTGTTTCGTAGTAAATAACGATAACAACATTAGCACCGAGACCAAGCGCAGTATCACTTTTACCAACTGCTGTTTCTTTGGGCTCGAGATGCAACTGAGCAACAAAGACCTTTTTGGAAAGACTAACCTGGCTTTGTGAAACCCCTGTCCTGCTTCATGGTGCAGAGACGTGGAAGTTACTAAAAGCGGAAGCAGAAGTTGTGAACATTTTTAAAAGAGGATGAGTGCGATTTTTGGTCTTGTTGGTATTGATGACAACGAACTCTTCATGCTTTATCCTTATGTCTCCAGAAGCAACTTTTAAGATGGCTGGGGCATGTAAGGTGAATGGAGATTTGGTCCAAATGGTCAAAGTGTTGAAAAATTTCAACATTCATTTAAGATGGCGTCCACAAGTGGTAAAGAAATTCAACTTACTTGTTGGTTACGACACCGGTTTAGCATTGATACCCATCTCTCATTCGAAAAAGCAGAAGTAAGAATTTTTAAGAAACTATTGTGAACCAAACCACCAAGTCTTGGCCGGGCACATGAAGAAAATGACACTTTCTCGCAGAATAAGCCACCAGTGACGTTTTTCTTGACTCTTAAGGATGGTTTGGATGAAAATAAAAAATATGATAATGAACGTGTTAAGAAATCAAGAGCACTTGAACAGAGCTACAAGTGAGGTTCTAAACTAAACTAACTTCATTAACGACAAAAGCAAAAATGTCAAAAATTTAAGTAGCACAGTGCCAGTTGCTCCACTTTACAGCAAATTTTTATTTTTAAACTTTTTTATCTGTCGGCATTTTGCAAGCAGCATGCTAAATATGATCTGAGACGTTTTTCCAAAAATCACGAAATGCCAACAATACCAAAACATCAAAGTCCTGAAATGCCAAAGATCCGGAAATCGTAAAACGGGGCAGTTCTGAACTTGATATGCTGGGAGTTTTGGAATTAGTAATTATTCTAAATCCTACAGCGATCACCATTGGTGGAGCAGAGGGCAGCTTTCCCCTCAAACATACTCCCGTAAAATGTGTCTTTCAGTATTTGGTTTTGGGGATTTTGTTTGTTTGGAGATTTTGACATTTTGGAATCTTTTTACCAGTCACTTTTTAATGTCTTGTATTCAAACCCCAAAATTCTTCTTTCGTTGAAACTACTCCAAAACACACGCCGGCGGCTGAGGAACATTTCAACTGAAAAATAGGTTCCATAAAGTATGTGATGATGGAATTGACAGTAGCTCTTAGTTCATATCCCTTACGTGCCGATAATCACATAAGCTTTTGGAAGTTATTTCCAGTATTAAGGATAATATTTTTTTCTGTGAACAGAAAACGCCGGGACCACAAGATGTGTTGTATGTTTGTTAGTCATGCCATTTTGATTTGATATTTATAGAAAATAAAGGTCAATGTCATCAATTATACCTTCCAGACAAATGCAGTACCTGAGGGATGTTCTCCAGGGTATCAACTGAAACTCTGATACTGCAGCACTTAAGAAGAATTTTCTCCAGCATTCTTAAGAGACTCCCGGCTTTGCCACATTTTTCGTCTACAGTGGATGTGCTATTTAGGGGATCATTCTGTATTTAAATTACCTCAACCATCTGTCAATACATCTAAAAACATTTTCAGCAACCGGGACATGAAATTTCCTTCAGAATAAGATTTTCAATAGGGAAACGAAATCAAAGTCTGTTCAAACTACATCTGTGACGGGATTTATATTGAACCCACAGATGTACACAGAATGTCAATGGCGAGGTTTTAAACGAATGGCCACATATCCTTTCTGCCCGCAAAAACAAAAGCTAATATCATCTTTTTCTCTTTTCACAGATGATACTAGACAAAAAAAACCTCCAACAAACCTTCACCAAAATTTAAGGTACCATCGCAATTCGAAATTTATTTGTATCTTTTCTTTGCGTTTTGTTACTCTGAATGACATGCATTTAAGCACTGTTAACGTACAAAACCGCACACTTACGATAAGGTTCCCCATTGATAATGGGATTGTAAACTTTATCTGAAAGTCGTCTCAAGATTGATAGTATCTCATTAAATACAAAAGTTACACGGAGTGAAATAATCCAACTGTTTGTCTTATCTAGTGGAAAATAAAAACAAACTTTAGACTCAATGCTTGACATTGAAATGTCACGCAATATTGTTCTTCAAACCTCCTAGACACTGTGTTGTGAAGTGGAGTGAAATGCTTACGCTCACTGGATGTGCGAGCTTTGGGGTCGATGCCAGCTTATCATTTATGAAGTCATAATTTCCGATTGTGATTTGTTGTGCGAGTTTGCTTCATTTTTGGATGGATGACGGGATATCTTATCTGAAGATTGGTTACCTCATAAAGACTGACTGCAGGGGCCCTATGGGGTGTGCTGAATAGAGTGTGGTATATAATGTGCATTTTGATATGCAACCATGCAGAGGCAATTTCCTTTTCCCTTCCGTACATGCAGTCAGCGAGTAAGTGACTGTGGGGAAGATTTGATATGCATGTGTGTCAATGAACTCTTACCTAATGATCATACCACTGAACTAATTAGTCAGTTTAAGCATGATATCCATCACAACGGTGACAGCCATTTGATAAAATAATAGCTCTTGTGAGTAGCTAGACTTCTGGGGACTTTATTGGGATTGCAATTTCATCCAAATGCGGGGCCGCGGTGGCGTAGTGGTAAGTGCGTCGACCGGCACGCAGAAGGTCTAAAAAAAGCTTCTCGAATCTCGCTGTTCGGAGTCGGCAGAAATTTGTAGGTCCCTTCTACTCGTGACAGAGTAGCACGCACTACACGAGTAGTTGTTGTAGAAGCTAGGCCCTGGTTCCTTGGGTGCTGATGTGCCACTCAATTATATTTATTAATTTCATTGCCCTTGTAACCGCCGTGGCATACTTTATAAATGCTTGGTCGCCGAAAGTCCCAAGTTTGTTTGCTGGACCGTTTATCTTGTGTCTGCCATCCCTTTGGACAACACTTACAGAATTGTCCATAAAAAGCTTCTCAAATTTCGCCACTCAAAATCGGCATTAAACTGCGGGTTCTACTCATAAGAGGAAAATACTACACACAACCTGAATGATTGCTGAAGAAGCTAGGTGCTTGGACCTTGAGGGGTATAGTGCAGCTAAAATGTTCTTCAGAGATTTCAGTGACAGCTGTACCAACTTCAACATAAAAGAATTTTCAAGCGGGATCTCGAAATAATTTGAATTTAAATTCACTGCAAGGCCTGTTTTATGACCAGAGAACGGCGGTTATCTGTATTACGGGGGCACTTTGTTCTGAACTTACGGCGGCACTGGACATGCTTTTGCGTCTGCTATCTACTGATATTGACGGAACGGTTATAGCCAGACAAACAGTTCTTATTTTTAGGAAAGGCAATCATTGGTGAAGGGGCTGTAACTTTGCAGGTATATTCTTAAAGGAGAAAATGATTACCGGATTCCCTGCAAAGCCTTTGAAATTAACTATGAAACCCGAGAAAACAGCGGGAATTGGGTTTTGTTAGAAACTCTACTTCTTTGGATAAAAAACCAAAGACTTCGAAGTCTTTGTTAGATTGCGTTACATGTTCTTGGAACTTCGCCTTGTTGACCATTGCAGTGTCTTCCGAATGAATTCAAATCTGAGTCGGTTTGCTTTCTGTGCAAACGGTTTGCTTTCTGTGGATGATTCCAACAGATGAGGCCAAGAGGTCATTTTAAGTCTGGAAACGCCGTCAATGAATCAAACATGCTTAAAATTTCCTCCGACACTTTGAAGAGATAACGGTTGCATGTACGAGTATGTTGTTGAAAAATGAAAGAGACGATGAATTGACAAGAAATTTTTAAAATGATGTCATCGAAAGAGCACACCATGAAGGGACTGTACTAGATACATGCAGTTCTTCGAGCCGAAAATCATTCTAACATGGACAAAAGACCTCATCTGATTAGGCCAAAGTGATGTACGTCATTCTTGTGTTCATATAAGAAATTAAGAAAAAATATCATCAAAAAGGATTAACGAATTATAACCGATGTAAGCTTGGTCCTGTGGTGACTGAAGGAGAAATGTCCATCATGGAGTTCAGGACTAAGGTTCTAATATTATTTAAAGAACGTTGAACTACATTTCATAATTCACTAAATCTCACAAAAGACTCTCTTTCTTTTCCTCTCTCACGCCTTTCATTCACATACGATGATGCTTTAATCACTTTTGTCCGCATCATCAAAACTGGTTTCATTTTGTCGTCGAAGAGATTTATTTCTCTCTTTTCTCCACATTCCATGGAACATTGATCAAAATTGTCCCCCTGTGGCTACATTCTGTGGCATACCGCTCCCCTGAACCTTCTTACTGATCTCAAACAAACCAACTAAAGATGAGACAAATCTGCACAACAAACCTGTTTCGTATGAGGAATTTGAATAATTTTTATCGAGTCTCCTCCTGCGGCTGTACCCAATTCGAATTTGTATGTTTGTCATGATGCCTTCGCCTTTGTGCCAGCCTCCATTGTTGATTATAAGTTGTAAGCAATACGCCTGATTAGTGTGTGCGTTGATACGGAATAATCGGAGCAGACTTGACTCACGACACATCGGTGTGGTCTTGTCAAATAGACTTTTGCCTAAAGTCAATATTGTTGCCTCGTTGGCGGCGGTGCACAGTGTGATATGTCGCACATTTAAATTAATAATGCACAGAAAGGAAGAAACGCGATCAACCTGGGTGGTTACCAACAGTATGCCTGTTAGTGACATACAGCCTCCTCGTGGCTCCCCCTTGATTACCAGGACAACAGGAGTTGTGTGGCAAACCAATGTATGCAGCGATTAAAATATCCTCTCCGCGTAACAAGTAACGCTTCTGAAACAACAACAGGCCTCGGATACGTATGACCCCAACTATTAACGACCCCAACTATTAACGGCCCCAACAAATGAACTAAGCAACGTTGAATGTGATGCTCCTTATCTAATGAACTTGTGAAAGCCCTGGACTGATGAAAAGCAAACACTACCACCGTTGAGGAAGTGCGCCCTTTATAGAAACCAATGCTCAGAGGAAAAGCGACGCTTACTCGGATTTGCTGTTCGTTATGGTGGCCCATAAAACCATGCCCTCAACCACGCACTACTCGCGCTATGAGAAGGTGCTCCTTTTCCATTTTTTCTGTTCGTTGATCTCAAGAATCACTTCTGTCGTGCGCTGTTTACCCTTGTCTGGCTGTCTGCGCTTGTCTGGTCTCATTGTCCAATCATGAGAATTTTCTTGATAACATCGTTTAGCCCAGCATTAAACTAGAAGCGCTAGTCTTTGATGCATGTGTCAACTTTTCTGTTGGTGTAAGTATAGGGAGCGTAGTTTTCAATCGGCAAAGTCCCTACTGACCTCTCGCAGTTGTAGCTTTTCCACGTTAAGCCTCTCTGGATAATAGGGTTCTCATCTTGGCTACAACAAGATAATGTTACGAGTACATTTTGGCATCTTAGAATGTTGCAATATAGAGAATGCTGGAGAAGTGTCCGTCGTCAAGCGTAATGTGATCAATTTCCCGTCAACCAGTAAATTATCAGCACACCGCCAAGAACATTACATACATAAAAATAACCTGATAGTCATAGAAAGCTTCACTAAGCATTAGCCCATTTCTGGATGTTTCCTCATGCCGATAGTATTTTGCGCTAACTCTAACCTTCCTTTCCTACCTGCGCATTGAAATCTTCTAAATGAGCTCTGAGTCGTGTCTGGGACGTTGATATTCAGTCCCCTCTAGGAAGTCATCCTTGGTTAGAAATCAGGATGACGGTCCCAAAATTGGCCTTGTTGTGGATAGTCATGAGGAATTCGATTATGTGCCTAATGGCTTGAAAACTTTGCTTTTCGCCGGCTTATAAGGGTCTTAACGCTTGCCTGACACATTTTCTACCTACAAGCTTACGCATTCCGTCCTGAAATCTCATAATTTGCTTACATTTTCTACTGTGCCGACTAAGCCCAGATGATGCGATTGGATTTATGAATCACTTGGTTCACATCCGTAGTACTATTATTAATGTATACAGAATCATTGATGGAGCCAGAGTCCATTTTGTGGCGGAATGACGGCTATTAAACCTAGGTTTTGAGGCAATCTGGCTGCTAGTGACAATTTGACCAGAGGCTATATTCTGGAGCCACGGAAGGTCAGGAGCCCCTGGCACTTCGGTTTCAACCTGACCATGCTGTAGGCCCCCTTGTGGGAGTCACGCGGTGGCTGTGGTTTAATATTATCACCGGCAGAGTTGAGATAAGTGTAATGTGCTGACTGGGCGGAATTAGGTTGTGCATCCTACTAATTCAGGCCAGGCCGTTAGGGGATTTTTCCGGCTCAGTGTGGAGTTGTATTCTCATAGAGCGGCAGAGGTTTTAGAAAGGTCTCGCTCCATACCCAAGTGGGTTGATTGTCTCTTAAGCATGACCTCATTTGGTACTTGGATAACTAAGGTAACTAACTTGCATTGTCTATGGATCTTGGGAAAATGGACCTCATGATATAAGTCGTAATGGCAGATGATCACGTAAAATCAAATCCCACCTGTGCCAACTAAGCATAAAACATCTTCGTGAGTGTTTTTTTTGTTGACCAGTAGGATCAATAAATAAAATAAAAATAATTTAATTAGATTGCTAAGTTTTTACAGAACATTTTCTTAGTATTAAGTATCACATAGTTTAGTTCTTTACTTGAATATACATACAAAACCAAACACAGAAGCTGAAAGGCAATTATAAAAAATTCATAGATTAACTTAGAGTGCTCGCATGGAGCCAGTAAGATAGTTTTAATTAAAATAAAAGTTATTATAGCTAGTTTAAGTATTTTATATCTAGATTTAATGGAAATGAAACTCAAAATAAAAAAAAATACTTTTTAAACTTAAACTTAAAAAAATGGATCAATAAATTTGCATCAAAAAATATTTGGCTTTAACAATTTTAATGAAACTGGTCAGCGTTAGCATTTTTTCCAAAAGTCGGATTAAATTTGTTTTGACTGTTGAAAAAATATGTATGACCTCCCCCTGTCCATGAACTCTTTTTCTCCTCCAAATAGTTTCAACTCCAATTACTTATAAAGAATTGAATAGTTCCCAAGCCAGTGGCAGCCCAGATATGAAGCATTAAGAATCGTTAATATTAAAAATATGATGAAGTTGATGGTAGACATATGTACATACGTAGAAAGAAGAAGGCAGATTAGCTCTTATTATTTAATTTCATCAAACCTTCTCAAGGAAACTGTTTAAAAAAGTTCTTAGTTAATATTTTTTAAAGTTGTAAGGAGTCCATGTTTAATTTGGTCAACTGATTCAGATATATCTGTCTGTCGGAAGTCAAAACCGCACAAAAATCTCCGTCGTACTTCTTCAGAAACCAATTTTCCGGTCTTCCTCAAATTAAAAACAGACATACAAGTCGAATACTCTTCAATTCGTTCTCCCTCATTCGCAACAAGCCACTTAAAGCAAAAGCTTTCTTAGTATCACTTAACTTGTGTACACACTTTAGCTCTCCAGTGCCCTCTCGTTCTCGTGCTGTCCACACTCAGAATCACACTCGGCTTGTACTTCTCTGGGAGTTTATGCAAATTTCACCCTTGTTTGCATCCTTTTCACAAAACAACCCTCATCCGTTGAGCAACATCTTTGGTGTCATCATTATGCTCCCCAAAGAATAGAATTTCTTAATACGGGACCATCATTTTCCAAGCACTCGGAGATCACATCCCGCGTTCCACCAGCAGTGCGAATGACTTCATGGTTTGTCAAAGATGCCAAAAACGCACGGCGTTGCATAAATCTCTGTCACTTAGGCCCAGAGACAGGCTCCGCATGATTTTCTCTTTCACATAATTTCGAATAAATATTCAGTCAATCAATCAATAATTTAATCAATCATTGTTCCGCGGATCACCACGGGGGGTGGGAGCTGAGGGTGAGCTCTGGGTGGGAGGCATACAATTTGCATGACCGCCGCCCCCGAAATTTAAGACGTGGGCTTTGCAAAAAATTTATTAAGGAACATTCAACTTTCCTAAAGTTTCGCTCCCATCCCTCCCGTGCACGAGCCAAAGTCGATATTTCTGCCGATTTCTCCCTCAAACTCCGGGTGGTCATAAATAAAAGTTACAAGGACCAAAAATTTAATCATCCAGAGCAATTCGAACGAAAAAAAATGTAACGAACCATTTCAAAGGTGAATGGAATCCTTTCGCAGGCACACATACAGACGCTGCTGAATAAGGGACCAGCGCAGGATCTTCGGTGAAAGTTTTGAGTGTCCAACAGGTGTCACGGCCAACTACTTATCGCCTCGTAATGCTCCCCAGCATAATATTCACGTCCATGTCCCAGCTCTCTGTGCCGCTACAGTGCTTTAAACTGTCACGGTGTGAGTAGGAATAAGGGGGCGAGAGGCATTTGCGAAAAGTCCTCGACGAGCCACCTTAGTTATTCTGCAAACTCTGCTAAGAGGATGTCAAATCAACAGATTCACTTGGGTGTGCGTGTGTATGCAGGTATGGAGGGTGTGTAAAATTTAAAGTACCTGCAGGGATGTGAGTTGTTAGCACACTTGTACCAACTTATCTGCAGGCGGGACGTGTTTCTGTGTGTGGGGGAGGGCCGGTGGGCACACACTCGGCTCTGCCATCACCGTCGGAGACATTGCTGGAGTTGATATGTTTTTGGATTTTCGCTTGAGGTGATTAATTGAAAAGTTTCAAACTTTCCCCAACTGCTAAGATTTGTTTTTGAGAACTTGGACATGTGAAGTATCAGTGCAAAGAGTATACACTGGATTTGAATAAAGGATGTGCTGAAGGGAGTCGTCTGAAATTGAACAGGATCTAGTTGGCATCCCACTGAGCTGGTGGGCACTTATTTGTGCCCCAAATTGACCTTCTACGGAGAGGCAGGCAGGATGTCATGCAAATTTTTTGGGATGGCTTGTGGAAAACACTTGTCTTTCGACTTGAATGAACTCGCAAACAAAGCCATGTGAATGTGGACTTTGATCAGGGAGTGAATTTCGAGAAGTAGTAAGAGGAAAGAGGGTTTCTAGCGACTTACATAATTAAATCGAAGGGTCCAATGGATGTAATCGGTAGAAACTTTGAGAAAAGGGGATGAAATGTTCAGCAATGGCCCTCATTATCGTCGTTATCTTAAGCCTCAATAAGATGATTCACTTGACGGAAGAGGTTCAAAGCAGTCATTTTCGACAACTCCTTCCTTAAGTAGAAGAAACATGCGTTTGTATAAAGAAATTTTTTTTCCTACCAGTGACACAACTTGTTTTGCTTTACAAGAGATGTAACTTCTTCCATTTCTTCTCTATGCAATATATATTAGGGGCTTAGTAAGACTCAAGAGCTGCTTCATTACACTACCAGGCAGCCACCTTCATTTACTGTATTTCTATATTTCTTGCTGACGTTCGAAAGTATGCACTTCGTTAGCCTACATCCTGGAGGCTTCCATCGACGGAAGCCCTAACCAAGGAAGCGAGTAGTCCAAAGGTGTGTTCGGGCAAAACGAATGCCTCTTTAGAACCTTGACTAGCTAGTTCATTAGCAATCTCGATTCCCGTGATCCCGTGATCTCGTGATGTCTCGGGACGCAAACAAGTCTTAGCGAGTTCAGTTTGCCGACAAAATAAAGGGAGGAGTTGCATTCCCGGACTATTAAGTGGTTAAAGGGTTGAGTAAAGTCTTAAGCACAGCTTGGCTGTCGCTGCAGACGCAGATACTTCGCCAATTTCACCTGTTCATCACAATATAGTTGGTTGCCATTAGTATTGCAAAAGTTTACGCTTGGAAGACGGATGCGAAATTACCTAAAAGGTGTGAAGTTGAATGTTGTCGTCTTCCATGAAAGCACGGCCCCAGATCCCTCCGTCGTCTTGGAGCCGTCCGTGAAAATCCGACTACATTCCATTCCCCGTTTAGTTTCTGGCCAGAGCCAGTCCTGGATGCAGGGAAAGTCGACTTTATATAAGCGACGCAGCTGGATCGTTGGTAACCCTGCATCAGAAGGCATATCCATGAGACTTGTGTCGTAGTCTGTGCGCGAGGTCATCAAAACTCCAGTGCGATTTGAACCAAAGACCAATCCTTTTTAGTCGGGAGACGGCCTTGAGTGTACAGCTTATGGTATGGATGTCAAGGGGAGAAGATTTATCAATGCATCAAGAGTAGCATCGTGGTGGGATAATGCGTCAACTCACACGCTGAAGGTCCCAGGTTCGATGGCGAGACTGAACATACACATTTGGGGCTATCGCTTCCAACTTGCATTCTTAGAGTACGAATTTCCAAATCTCGTAGTTTGGTGTCAGAAATAAACTGTGCGTCCTTTCTCCTCGAGAATGCATATCGCGAGAACTTAGGACTTCTGCTTGTTTTTGTCCCTTGATGTTCTTGTTATATTAGCCGTGTATGGCAATTCTATAGGTTTTGTGAAAAAAAAAAAACACTGCTACTGAAGTATTTTGTGAAGTTTTCGGAGAAAATACTGTAAGCAGAAAACCATAGGGGCCTTTCACTGCTAAAACGAAACAAAATTAAATTCTTTCTGAAGCGAATGGTTACAAGTAATGGGAATCGGTTTCAACAAGTGTCTAAAAAGTCACTATACATATACGCGGTATATACTTTTAAAAAATTACAATATTAAAATTAATAGTGAACTTTTCGAATTTCACTCATATTCAAATCATTTTTAAAATGTGCAACAACACAGATGTCTGTACAAGAAAAGTAACATGTCACCTTTTAAGCACATTTTCGTTTAAAGCAATCAGATCAGTGTTTCCAGACAATACCATTTGGTGACAAAAAACTCGGAGACATTTTGATACCAAGAATTTGCGCTCATCTAGGCCGAAAAAACACATGGAGTTTGTTTTGTGCACAGAGTGGCTCATTTAAGGACCCTTTTGCTTTAATGTAAACGAGGGTTCATCGTGATCAATAAATTTCTAATTTTGCTTCAGTAAATTCGTTGCATAGATGGTGCGATATCACACCTTCGGCCTTCTTTCTATGGGGACATTTAAAGTCTAAGGTCTTTAGGAATCAGACGCTTTGAAAGCCAACATTATTCATGTTATCTGTGAGATATCATAATTGGATCTTCGGAAAGGACAACCTCTGACAATTTTTTGTTTTGTTTGGGGATAGGAAACACAGCACTGAAGCGTTCCACCTCCAGTGCTCCACATATTTGTGTTCAACAAAAATAAATGCCATGAATGGTTCATTTAAGCGATATAACAATTTTAAGTTCACTTTTGGTGGTCGCCGTGGCGTAGTGGTAAGTGCGTCGACCGCCACGCAGAAAGTCTAGGTTAGATTCCCAGACGGGACACCTCGAATATTTCATTCCACCACCTCTTTCGAGTTGCTAACAACCCTCAAAGAGTACCAATTGTCTATGAAAGGCTTCTCAAATCTCGCCGTTCAGAGTCGGCAGAAAACTGTAAGTCCCTTTTGCTCATGAGAGAACAGAAACACGCACAACACAAGTTGTTGTTGTAGAAGCTAGGCCCTGGTGGCATGTGGTCTGTAGTGCCACTCAATTATTATTATTAACCTCACGATAAATCACCCTCTATTAACTAATTCCATATCCAATCATTTCATTAGTCTTGAAAAGTCTTAAACTTTAGTGAATATTAATAATTGAGTGTCAACTCAGCCTACGAAGGACCAGTGACACCACAGCCAACAACATCTTGTGATGTGAATGCTATTAATCCTTCGCACATAGAAGGAGATATCAAGAAGATCAGTGAAGATCAATATAAAAGTGGCTGCCGTGGCGTATGGGTTAAGTGCGTCAGGCTGTTCCAGGCTGAACACATCAAATTTGTTTCCGGCACTTTTCGATTCGATGACTGTCTATAAAAAGGTTCTCGAATTTCGTCGTTCGACGTCTGCAAAAAATTGTGATAGCACGCACAAGGTGAGTAGTTACTAAAGAAGCTAGAGCCTGGTCACTTGTAGGCTGTATTGCTACTTAATTATTATTTTATAATCAAATTTTCCACGTGTTCTTTAAAAATATGCATCCAATCGTGTAGATATCTGTTTCTTTTGAACGCATTATTGCTGCGCTAGGCTTTAAAATGGTCATCTTTTCAGAAGATTGTGTATTAGATTGTCTACATGATTAAATTTTATTCTAATTGGTTGTCAAATTCAAGCATTGTTTTGGCGTTATGATGAACGCACTTTCGTATATATATAGAGTTTTGCTGTTTAGTGTGACATATGCGCTGGTATTATAGGTATGCTTATGTTCCTTGAATTCTACACACAAAAACAGCCCACTTTTATGTATGCAGTGTTACAGACATGAGTTTATGTGACCACAATCATTTTAATAATTTCTGTGACTTTAGTTTCACATTGATTTTATCGCAACATATGTTTTTGCCGCAACCCGCCTCCCTCATTTTACTCAAACTCCCACATTTTACTCAAAAACCCAACAAATTCTCTTTGTCCACTTTTTGTCAAATTTTAGACCACAATTCTCCATGAAATTAGGAATTCACCGCGAACTGGCGTCACTACTTCACCGCAGTCACTGCTGTTTCACAAATGACCACCAGTGTGTTTTTTTTTTTCAAAGATCATTGGAAATGTGTAAAAGTGATGATTTCTTTTTGAAAAAAAAATTAAATGTAACATATATCCATGAATTACAAGGCAATACAATATGAAAATGATCATAAATGCGTTAAGAGTGAAAATATTTAGTTCCGATGGATCGAAGTGGTTACAGCTTCCATGTAAAGAATGCAAAATGATTGCCTTTGTAAAGTTTAAATCGAAAGGACTGCATTTTATTAGAAGCTCCTTTACCAGTGGGCGTACTTAAGGGGAAACAAAAGTAAACCATGCCAATCGTTTATCTACAACAACCTTAGAAGGGTTTCTTGTTTTATTTTCTTCCTTTTGTGCCGGAGGTCTTAAAGACTTCAAAAGTGGCTCATTGTGGTGTCTGTTTCTCGCTGCCATTCGCGATTCAAAATATTAAAGAAACGAGAGGACCAATTCACAGAGGAGGCTTTGCGTATTCAAGGGAAAGTTCAGGGAAAAGAAACCAAATTACCTTGTTAGGGCATTTCACTGTAGGTCTTCCTCGACTTCTTCTAGAAGTAACCATGATAGCCGGTTGTCAATTCCTCTGTGTTCATTCTGTAAAACATATTATCCCTTGCTCAGGCGAATTCATTCACTTTGACATCGAACACCACATTTCGTCCTTCTGCTCAACATGAATGGAAGCAATTGCTTCAACTAAAAACTTGTTGTCACATTAAATCGATAAATCAAAAGGGAGTTCAGTCGCAATGAGTTCCTTGTTTTAGAAGGACTTCGAATAATTTGGAAAATGTTCCTCAAGCTGTATGAAATAATAGCAATTACCAAACAATACTTTTAGTACCGAATTTCTGAAGAACCACGCAAGAAAAAAAGCCAAAAAAACAAAAGAAATCATATTAAGCGCACCTTTTGGCGAACAATTTTGTTGAGCATTTATGAAAGTGAAGGCCAAGGATTAACGACCACAACCAATTTGATTCCGCGGTCGGAGGACGGTTCTGTGACAAGAAAATAAAAATCATACGCCAAATTGATTGCCCCCCACAGTTAATAAAGCCAAGAATTTAGTGCTTGAGGCGGTCATAAAAAATATCGCCAATTAATTGCGTCTAAAAAAAGACTTTATGTTCTCTGCTTCTGCTTTCCATTGATGAAAGACCCCAGAAGAGGGGCGGGGGTCTCGAGATATCCTTTTAAAGAATTGATAGGCAAAGCAGGAGCGGGCTGCGAACCAATAAAAATCATTAGCCAGTACACACAAATATGATAAGTATCTGCACCCGCTGCTTTTGCTGGCAACCAACATGAAAAAGCTTTTCGCACACTAGGTCACTACATCACCTATTAACCTCACCCAGTGAGCCCTGTTACCCAAACATCCTTCCAAGTAAACAGCAGGTTGCCACCATCACCACCAGCTAAGGGACCGACCACCCACAGCGGACGAGGGACACGACTAAAAGCCCTCCAACAACAACCATACGTTGACACTGTTGCATTCGGATGTGCATACTCAGTCGGTGGCACCTTCATGCGGTTTGTTTATGTTCTCTCCTCAACTCCAACCACGGTCCGACAGACTCTCTCCCGCTCCACCGCCGCATGCACGCTCCCGTGCTCTCAGGCGGCCGCAGTGCGCTCCAGAAATGAGCATCCGCATGCCCGGCAAGCAGCTGAATCGATTGCTGAATACACAGCCGAGAGAGCCGCAATCAGCTGTGCGGCAGACTCTCGCCCGAGCAGCACGCTCTGCGCATGTGAGCAAAGCGGCCCGTACAAAAAGCACAAACAACAACCTTTTCGCACACACCGCGCACAAAAATTCCCCAACACCTCCTCAGACTATGATAGCGAACTGATGCCAACCAACAAATGTGCCATTCGGTCCGGTGCTCGCTGTCTTCACCCACATTTATTTTTTTGTAACCTCTGCTTCGAGGTGAGTGTGTCGACTAATCGGGTTTTTTTTTGTCTGTTCTTCTGTTTTTTTTTTTCCTGTGCGGACGGGCGACGTGCAAGATCAACCAACTCGTGAGAACAACTCTGTCCCCCCGTGCTGATCGTGAATGTACACACCTGAGGTGTACACGAACGCTGCGTTATCGGTATCGCTCGCTTGTCGGTAACCCTCAAACGATCGAGTGTGAATCTAGTGAGTGCGCGGCGGCGACAGTGGCGGTGGAGTGCGAGAAAAAGAAAATTAAACCGAACCGGTGTCATCAGTGAATCGCAGCAGCAAACAAATTGTGGGGGTGGTGTCGCAAACACCACCCCAATTAATCCCCGTTCAATTGTGAATGTGAAATCGCCTCCTTGACGCCAAAAATAATATTTCCCCCAAAATCGAAATCGAAACACGAAATTTCTCAAAATTTATTCGCAAAATGAAAGAATGAAGGCGATACAAAAAAATTCCAAGAAATTCCCCGTACTGCCACTGTCTGGTCGCGCGGCTGCTCCACGTCCAAATTAGATTCGATAGTGCTTCACGCTACACACGTGAACGCGAAATTACACAAATGGGAATACACGCGTACTCCACTCGGCAAAGTGAAATTAAAGTATTAACACACCTTTTTACTGGTGACATCTGCCCGACCAGCTCCGAGTGAAGGGCGAAACCTTCGCGAAAGCAGCGCAACAAAGAGGCACTCTTACCTTGCAAAAAACAACACAGCGCACAGCAGAGTTTATTGCTTTGTGAATACAGTTACATTAAGCATTCCATTCTTTTATTCACTTTTTTCTCGTCTTTATTGTTGGAGGGGTGGAAAGTGAGTGAGTGTATACCGACACTGAAACAAAAATGTTGAAAACGTCGCCTGACAAATGACAGTGCTCTGCAGTAGAGATCTAGTCGCCAAATGAGTCATGAACGGGGTATACCGAAGAGATTATTTCTCTTGGGATTAACAAGAACCCCCCCCCCCCCCCAACCACCCATCACCCCCTAGGCATCGGCTCATTTCTAGGCTATTCTTAAAGTTGCCAACGAACGAACCGCTTGTCGTGACAGGTAGTGTGAATTGTTAAAACATGTGTTCCGTCCGGCGAGTGCTGATGCGGACGCAGGAAGTATAAGCCTAATTATTGGATAAATTTAGGGTCGTTAGTGTGCTGTTTGTTGTATTCTTTTGTCCACCCGTTCGCTCTTTCAATTATCTAATGGGTTTTTCACGAGTTTACATAAATTTTGACTTTTGTGTCAAATATTGATGGTGGCCTTGGTGGATTTTGACAGATTTTCTTAGATTTCGGGCAGCACTTTAATGTGTGCAGCACTTTGCGGCGGCGATGGTTTGAGGAGAGCTTATGTGTATTTGAGGGGATTCAGAGGTCACACGGAGTTCAGATACGAAAGTGCAGTCTTGAGACACAACGCCAGTTTAATCTTTTAAGCGGCTGGAAATTCAATAAATTGCACATTCATGCAGAATCTTTGATCTGTCCGGAGGCAAGTTGTTGACCAACTTCACGAAGGACATTTGTGTTCTTTCGAGTTTAAAATACTTCAGCAGAAATCTATGCTTTATCTCGAGAATAGCTTGCGATAAGGTCATGTTGATGGATCACAATTTTGGTTGGCAAAGAGCGCGATTATGGGAAAAAATTACTTGACTCTTTCTCATTTTCAGCGTTTAAATTCCTTCAAAACGAACACTAAAGTCTTTAGGCCACTGAGAGACCATTGACTGCGTTTCGTTGTCAATGTTGATTCGATGGGTCAGCTCATGAAATCTCCTCGGTCCTGCTATAAGTGTGATTTTCTGTCCATTGTCTCGACACGTTGAATTCAAATCGGGTGGCTTTAAAGTCCATCTGGGATCAAAGCCTTACATCTTCAGCAACTTTTCGTTAAATTGTGTGCGTAGCAAGCCATTGTTCTCAGACTTGTTGAAATTGTGATTCTCTCAGTTTATTGCCAACTCCAAACTGCCTAATTTTTGAAGCACTTCACTGACAAGAAAGGTCTGCCTAAATGTAAGTCGAAAGAGATGGTGCAGTTAAAGCAGTGAGATGAATTCTCCGCCCAGGAGTGAACTTAACGTCTATCTTTACGCATTTACTCACTAGGCCACGGCGGCCTAGTGTACCTTATTCTCTTAAATTTCGATGTGGAATGGTTGTTCACTTATCACTTAATGTACTCGTACAACAATGATGGTCTCCCTTAAAGTGGAAGACTTACACAATTTCTTCTAGTCTTGGGTCAGTTAAGATGATTTCCGTCTCTCACACACTTCGTGAATTTCTTGTAATATCCTACAGAACTTGGCGTCTTTGACGTGGGTTTGTGTCGACACTTCATTTGATTTTGATCTGAGTATTCTTCGTTTTTTCGGAAGAATTTCCCGGTTGTCTATCCTCCTCTTCCGCGAAGAGAAGAACGAAAGAACACGCTAACTAATCTAAAACTACTCTAAAAAAAAAACAACCCTGTACGATAGTTGCCAAAAGGAATCACGTTGAGTGACGTGACAAATTTTCAAGTGTTCAGAGTCTGAGTTTAACAAAAGGGTCTCATTCAACAATTTTACTAATTCCCACGAGATTTCTCACATGTGAACTAACCGAACGAAGCTCAACGAAATTAAATCCAACTTAATAAAATTGGAAAGGAAATGGTGATTAAAACGACATTAGTTCGACGTGCTCCAAATTTGTAAAACTTAAGTACGTAAAAGCAAATGTAACTGAACGAAAAAGATCGATTTTGGTCCTTTTCTCCAGTACACGTCTGCTTGATATCCATTTTGGATTGTCTATTTTCACATTTCACACATGTTTGCAAAAGTTGGCGACAAAGTGCTCTAAAGTTATTGTCTCTGTCGAGGGTTGTGAAATCGTTGTTATGTGTTTTTTTGTACATCTTTGTGAACAGTGCTTGAGTGAAAGATGTGACAAGTCCTTGTGCAACATGAGATTCTTCAATGAATACAGATAAACTCTTAGTCTTGGGGAGGATATTTTGCGCCTAAGGTTTAATCAACTTTGCAGTCCTTCATAAGGTCTACACTTCTAAAAGATCAACTTGATGCTACAAACTCTGATATCAACTAAAAAATATGTTTTTTGGCCCGGTTCTCGGCACTTTGTAAGCTGTGTGTGTCTTTAAATCGGCTTTCTTTCTGTTCCTCTGCTTTTTTGTGCGGACGGGTGAGAAAACTCTACCCTCTGTTCGGATCATGAGAATATTCACCTGTAGCCCACGAAGATTGTGTTATTGGCATTCCTTGCTTGTCGGTAACCCTCAAACGATCGGGAGTCAGTCGAGTTACTGCGGCTACAGTGGCTGGGGAACAAAACCAACCGACCTGATGTCATCACTGAGTCGCAGAACAAAACAAATTGATCCCTGTTTGATTACGAAATTTTTAAAGAACTAAAGCAACGGTGTAGCAAAGTGGAGCACCATAACCTCTGCCCCAAGCTTGACAACATTCAGCCCCAAATCTCTCTACATTCAACTTCTCTTCCAATAAGTTCCACGTCAAGTTCTCGAAGAAAGCATTATAAAAATTGCATTCCCATAGCGTAGAATAATCACAAAACATGACAGAGTGACCACTTTCAAGAATGTAAATTTTTCTAGGTTAAGTCAGATGGCAGCAGCATAAGGACAACTACACATAGTACTCCACTTCTTGGTTCGTTGTCATGCACACAACCTTCAATCTATGGTAACAGACCATTAAGCTTAATATCAATGCCATCTCGTTCGTACTTTTATCTTCTGAAAATGTCGTTATTGCCAGAAAGGATCCTTAAACGGTTTATCTGGGTTGGTGAAGCAGGAATAATGTTTAAATTCTTATGTGGATGTTGAGACACTGTGGCAGTCTGGATAGAATTGATAGACTTAGTGACACTGATTCGTTGCTCACTCCTCTTTCGAGTTGCTGAAAACACTCGAAGAGTATCAATTGTCTATGAAAAGCTTCTCAAATCTCGCCGTTCGGAGTCGGCAAAAAACTGTAGGTCCCTTCTACTCGTGAGAGAACAGTAGCAAGCACAGCATGAGTTGTTATTGAAGCTCGGAGCTGGTGCCTTGTGGGCTGTAGTGCCAACCTATTATTAAATGATCGAAATACGCTATGATCGAGTTGATCTGACCCAAATCAGAGCTTTGGGAACTGGTTATTGAAATAATGCAGATCAGTGAGTAGAACTCATACTGGTGTCATTATAGTGAATTTCGACTCACTCTTCCCCTCGACCATATCCGCCTTAGATTACGACAATCTGTATAACATGAGCGAAGCAATCATCGGTCAACTAGTGGATTTCATAAAAAAACTCTAATTGGCTTTAAATAAGTGGAAATGGGGAATGCCCGATTCACATCTCAATGGGCGTAATGACATTGTAAGTGGGGTTATAATTATTATAACCCGCCACTTCGTACTGCCTGCCTACCACATCTGTGTTCAAATTTTATTTAATTGTCCAGGTGCTCACAGACCGACTCTCATTTGAGACACTCATTGTAAATGAGTTCATTTAACCTTGCCTCGTGTTTCTACTGAAATTTAAATTACTTGAATTATGCAGCTTACGGGCATCAAAGTGAATCATCACAAACCTCCCTTCGCAACACTCACCATAGACAATCCTATTTTAAAGACTTTTCTTACTCCTCTTACACGGGGTTTTTCGAAAAGCAATTGGGTGTGGTAATTCTTGAAATTTGAAATTTTGGAAAAAAAGATAAATCTGCTGTATGACTTAAGCGGATAGTGAAGTGCATATCCTTAGATTGTCTTGTTTAAAAATATCCCCTTAAGTTGGACCAGGCTTAATGACTTCTTCTGCACGGAACAGATAATTTGTCTGGTACGTGAATGAGTGCGACCAGCTGCATCCGCCGGAAACGCTCATGTGATGGGCCGTTTGGAACTCGCAACTATGTCATTGTTATCTGCATAAGCCAGACATTTTTCTGATTTGAATCAGAATGTACCTCCTGTGATATCCCATACCCTCCGAACTATCCTCTCCAGTAGAACATTGAAGAAATCACACGATACTGCATCTTGTTCCCGAAAATCGGTTTTAAATGGTTCCGAGGTCCTTGCACAGTGCATCGTCACTTTTTTATCCTCCTGTGACCATACGAGTATTTCAGCTGGTGCCCAAGATTCTTCCTGTTCATTACATCAGCTCCTTGTGGGGACACATCTCTCAGTGTCATACAATTTATCGGTTTCCAGCTCACGATACGAGTGCGTCACTACAAAGGATTTCTTCAACATCTTCATATCGAGATCCAGATAAGGGACCGAGATTTCCGAAACTACAAAAGTTCTTCTTTTCTCGTCGATATCTGGAAATCAATTCCAATTCAATCACTCCTACATCTATTCCCTTATCCGATTATGTTCAATCTGAGTCCAGTATACAGGCACAATCCAAAAACTCGATTGTGTCTCGAATTATTCTGCAGATATGTTTGCGCCACAAATTTGATAATAAATTCCATCAGTTTCCATTAAACGCCTCCACCGTATACTTATCAGAAAATTTGTTGCATGAAATTTGAGTGACATCTTATCGTGCGGTGGGCGTTCACTGTGCAATGTCTGCAGACAGAAGCGCCGGCATACCGCCGGCGCCATTACAAAGCCTTATCTGCCGCTGTATCGGATGGGTGTGTGACAGAAGTTGACTGTTTTCAAAATTGCCAATCAGTCTGAAGATCAATGCCGGTGATGATTTTCAAAGTCCGGTATGACCCTGCCCTCAGCACTACGCACACAATGTGTTGTTCAAACAAAGAGCTTCTGTTCGTAGTTCCATCAGTTACTCACTGTCTCTTATCTTCAGCGATTCTTATCTGACAAGGCAATCGATTCCTGCTCCATCACGCGAGTCACTGAGCACAATGAAACACTTGTTAAGCAATTTGACTTAAAGTTGTCATATCAGTTCTTCGTTCACGACATGTGCCGTTGATTGATGATGTTGTCGATGCGAAAGCACTTCTCCCGATGTATTGTAATTAAATTTCCCCACAACTAGGACGTTTGTCAAAGTGCAGTGATCTCCGGAGTCTAATTGAAGTCTCAAATCGATTCAGTTTCCCTTTAAACACAGATGATGAATGTCAAAGATAATCAATAACTTTATCAGGCAACAAACGAAATTCGAGAGCCCAGGTGGTCTATGCCAGTGACAGAGTTCCCCTCTGCGAATTGGCTTGGTACGTGAGTGAAGTCGAAATGTACACTCCCTCGGGTACTGATACATGTTTGATGTGTTTTTGATTGAATGATACCCGCATGTGCCTCTGTCTGTGAAACGCTTACCTGTTGACATTGACGGTTCATATTTTTTCAAGTGCCAAGCCAGCACATGCATCAATTGTATGTTTTTTCTCAATTTGCATACAATCGCATATGTATGAGTCCACCCCCAATTCGATCTCGTTTGAGGGGGTTGGAGGGTTCTTTTTCGCCTTTAATTTAATTTTTTCTTTAAATCAGCATAAATCGATGGACCAGACATCAACGTTTTTACGTCCTGTTTATTTTTGTCACTCTGACATCGGCTATTTTAAAGCAACTCAAATTGCTGACCTTAAAGCGGGGCTTAAATCGACGAAGAAAAATGGTTGCACAGACCGCCCCATGCCGGAGTCCTTAAAGTCGGTTTTAAATTGACGAAGAAAATTACTGAACATGGCGTCACGTGCCCTTTTCTCAGAGCGGCAGTGTAAAATTCAAAGAAACTGTGATATGTTTGTTTCAGGAATGCAAACACCCCCTAGACCATTCTGGTTCGGTCAACAATGAGCCCCCGATTCTGCCGAGCCGGTGTAATGGGCACTCATCGCAGTTTCGTTTTCTCCTCCACATACTTAGCTTCATCACTGCGAGGGCTTTATATCGGATGGAACAATTTTCGTTCCAAGGTACAAAAAATCGACTGTCCTGGAGGTTTTCTTGTTAACCATCTGTCTGGTATGTTTTTTTTATTATTTGAGTCAGGCGTGTAAGTTTTTCCGAAATTAAAGGACGAACAATTTTCGTAGAATCATTAGAGCTATCTCCTTCATTACTTTAAGTGTTTGGCTGTGAAGTTCCACCAAGCGAGTTGAAATCAAGAGTATATTTTAAATGCTAGTTTTATTTGTTTTTCAATCACCATTATTGCATGTCCCTGCAATCTGACAGAAGGTATGTCTGTCAGTATTATTTTTTGTACCTTCTGCAGCCCCAGTGTCACTTCAAAAAAGTCTGATGAGCTTGAATCTTTGCCGAAGTCAGACGTATGTAGGTTTATGACTGTTCATCTTCCTATAACAAAAAGGGCCGATCAAGCTTTTTCAGCAACAACTCGTGCTACTAGCCTTTGATGAGTGATGGGAGACTTTATTGTAATGATGAATGCAACGGACGAAGTTTAAGAAAACAATTTTCATTCAGATCTTTTTTCCTATGTATTGTTAACTATCGTGAAATATAATCTCGGACCTTATGCAGCAGAAGTCGATGTACCTATCCCCCATGCTGTCTACCCATTTTAGCTTGTCATTTTCAATTCCCCCAGGATTCTGTAAGGATAAGTTTAATACTTCCAATTCTGTTTATTGATTGCACTAACCAAAAGAACGAATTCTCTTCGTGCGAAGAAACAAATTTCTTGAATGAGTGATTCACTTATATTTTAAATCAGGAAGCCAAAGGGGTTGAATCGGAGCAGGAATTATCTTTTATTTTCGAACGTCAACACTTCGCCCTCTTTACGTGTTTCATTTTCAACCGCTCGTCCCAAGCCTGTTAACCAGGATTTAAAGATTCATTTTGTCCTTACACTAGATTGATTACAATATATTGACCTAGACTAGGTCCATATAAGACTGTAAAAGGGGAGAACAAGATACCGTTCTGGTCTCTTTGCAGCACTAGGCTTCCTCCATCGGGACCGATGAAATAAGATTTACATTTTGGTCCCTTGTTTGAGGATTTTACACCAGGGGGTTACAAGTTGTGTAGATAAAGAAGAAAGGAGTGCTATAGAGATACACGAAATGTCAATTTAGTGAAGTCAAACATCAAAGGCCCTAGGTTTGATTTCTCATTTGAAAGTTCACTTCGATTGAATCCACGGTATGTCCTCCTTCATAAGTTTCTTAAACTTCGTCATTCGTGGTTGACACCAAACTTAAGTGTGTTTTTTTTTTAAATCGACTTTCAAATTGAAGTGAAACAATGAACCATATGAAATTTACTTTAAATAATAGTTGGCCACAAACAGACCAGGGCTAAGCTTCTACAGCAACTACTCGCGTTGTGCGTGCTACTGTTCTCTTACGAATAGAAGGGATCTTCAGTTTTTTGCTGACGCCGAAAGGCCAGATTTGAGAAGCTTTTCATAGACAATTGATGCTCTTTGAGTGTTGTCAGCAACTCGAAAGAGGTGGTGCCGTGAAAAAATGCGAGGTGTTCCGTCCAGGAATCGAACCCAAACTTTCTGCGCGGCGGTCGACGCACTTACCACTACGCCACGGCGACCACATGAAATTTACTTTATTCCAAAGATAATCCTTCTGCATTATAAATTAAATATGATTTCTGGCATATGGACGCCAGGGCTTTCTTGAACGTAGTCTCATGTGGAGATCCAATTTTTCCAACATTTTTAGCCCTTTTTTCGGCCATAAGCAGTCGAATGTTGTCCTCCAAGTGGTCAATGGTTTCGGACTAATGGGCGTAGACTAGCGACTTCACTTGCTCCTAGAGAAAACTGTCAGGCGGTGTTAAATCACACGGTGAATTTGCGGGTCGGTAACATAAATCTATGAGGTAACCCAATGTTTACTTCCTATAAGTCAATTGCGGCATGAGTTTGGTGACATATGGCGCCCTTTTGCTGGGACTACAACTCCTGCACATCATGACTATACAAATGATGAACGAAAAAGTCAATAATTATGAGTCTATAGCGGTCATCATTGACGGAAACCTTCTGGTCATCATCGTTTTTAAAGGGGGTATGGATCAATTGTTCCCCCAAACCTCAGAGCACAGTATACAGTCAGTTTCTCTGGATGTTACAGTGTCTCAACATACACTTGAGGACTTCAAATATGCCACTTTTGTTTACAGACGCCTCCGTTCAACCAAAAGTGAGTTCCATCGAAAAACAAAATCCCATCCATCCATTCACCCGCCCATGAAAACTAGGATCAACGGCAAATTTGTTTGGGCCAAATTTACACAACTAGGAAGCGTTGTCCAGACGTCAGTCTGTTTATGGTGAAATTCCAAATATACTAATAATAAGCCACTTGACAACTGACAACTGCTGCCACTTTAAAGTTCATTGTTTCTAACAAAAAAAACCTGTTACTGATTGTATCCAGAAGCATGAACAACGAAAGTCCTTGCTCATTATTTAGGGACACGTAATGAATTTTGTTTGTATTCTACGCTGCACCACAACTTTCCATATGATGCGCCAGAGAGAATCTCCAAGCTTAAGGTACGAACTGTCTGGCAAGAGTTAGCAAGCAATGTCATTCTTGAGTTTAAAATAGACCAGAATCGCCAAGAGGGGTGTTGTTTCTTTAAGATCTAAGGAACAGTGTGAATACCTCACGAAAGTGAATTGCTTATGTCAGGTAGAGAATTTATTTCAGCTGAAAAAGTGCAACTATCTTCAACAAATATAAGAGGAGGTGGTTATCTATGTGCTGGTTCGAGGGATAGATTTGGAGCTGGGGAAGTGAGTAACTTTCGAATGAGAATCTTTGGGGACTTGTCAATACCTGAGTTTTGTGCGTCTTCACTTTTATGGTTCCCATCCTATGTTTCAGCTTGTTTTCATAAAAATTATTTTCAGCTTTAGGCTGAAGTGCGGAACAGGCTCTTCATCAAAGCTGCCCTTAAACAAGAAGTCACGGACAACAAAATTACAAAATCCCTAGGGGACCAACACTTTATGATCCCCCGCCGTATCCCATCCCCCGCATTCGTTCTTAGGTCTTCCAGTAACTGGACCTATTCATCACCTTAAAGCCACTCGCCCGAATCGCCGAGCAAATACATCCTTTCTGTTTCTGTTTTGCAGCGCCAAATTCCTCCAGGGTTTTCCAAGATTTCCAATCAGGATCTCTGGCACAAGCAATAGCTTATATCGGCATTTCTTTGGTGTTTAAGTTTGAGCATCATACTTGACGAGGTTTCGCAGAAATAACTTAAACACCGATTCCGCCTCTTGAGGCAACAGAGCACTCTTTTGTTCCACTACTTGAGAGACGTCGAATTACTCGTACTTAGCTCATTTGTTTCTCCGGCAATCTATTCGCAGAAGACTCTTGTGCTCGACCCTGAATCCAAAACCCCCTATGACCGGATCTGCTTTAGTCGATGATGTCACGCTCAAAGTTGAAGCATGACATTCATGCAGAATGGTAGGCCCTAGGCTCTGAAAACCACTGCTGGACACTTGTCATAATCGAATCTCGGCAAAAAAGTGTATTTTTATATCCGACTGTAACTTGATTCCTCCTCGTGCCATGCGAATGCCGCTTTATCGAAACCGCAAACTGGTTTATTTACTCACTCTCGCGACACCGAGAAGGGTGCTGTTGTGTTTGAGCAGCAACGAGGCAAACAAAAAAGTGTCGACACGATCATTTGCCATCTCAAGGCACTCATATTCCATTTCCGTTTCGGGTTCAGCGTCGATAAACGTTTATTCATATCCCACGCGTGTGCCTTCGCCCACGGGTTGCGTTTTTAGGTTGCCAGTGATCTTTGTTCGCGCTGTTGGCTGTTGGGGCGGGTGAGGGGCAACTTGCGAATTCCACCCGATCACACTATCGACAAGGCACGATGCACAAATATACTCGAACGGACGAAAAGTCTGAAGGGGTGCACAACAAAGCTCTTGCTGGGCCACTTCAATGACCGCTGAGTGGAGTGGGGGCACTGTGGATACCCCCGTGAGTTCAAGTCCCAACAAAAGATTATTTTCTTATTTACACTCGAACGCTTCTCCCCCCCCCCAACGATTCCTCACACACATACACACACACACACAACAGACAGGCAAGCGCCAGCGAACGATAAGCGCAAAGCAAAGCGTCGTAACGACTTAACTCTTGTGTATCTCATCTCTCGCATAGCGCTGTGACGTAGTCGTCATCTCGCCGGTCGGTCGGAGTAAATCTCAGCGAAATCCGCATGCATATTAATTGATACGAATCTTCTGAGTCTTGAGCGGTTACTCCCAATCTCGTTGCAAGTCACAGTGTCGTGGTCCGTGGAAAGGAAATTATTTATTAGTATCGCAGTCGGCGGCGCGTCGGACAGACGGTCTTTGGCCTTCGGCGAGTGATAACGTTTAATCCACCTCCGCGTTTGAATGCCAATCTCTTTGTTGTTGCTTTGAGAAAATAATTATTTATAAATAAAAGAAAAAAAATATATTTCTGTCTGTCTTATTGATAGAGCGCCCAGCACCCACAGACATCAACAGGAAAAAAATGTGCGTTTGTCTAAAAATGTTGGAGTCGCCTAATTAGCGAAAAGAAAGAAAAAAAATTTAAGGAAAAATAAAAATCTATAGTTGTGGATAAGAGCATCATGAATTCGCTAAAAATAAAAAATTCATACGTGCATATGTATACATAATTTTCCGGGTCACAGTGTGTGACGAGAAGTGGCTTTCCTGCTGGTTTCCTCTCTATTGCCGGCGTCAGTTATTTGTTTGAAAATTTGTTAATATTTCTTTTTTTTTTTTCATTGTTGTTGTTTTCTGTTCATTTTGTTTAGAATCAGTGAGAGTGGTGTGTGTTTGTGGGAGAGAGAGAGGGAGAGAGAGTGAGAGGGAGGAAAGAAGAGAGCGGGAAAAAATCAAATTAAATGTGTGAGCCGCGCATTCGCATCGAAAGTGCGTGCGATAGTTTTTATTTCTGCTTTAACTGACAACACGTGGCTGCCGAGTGGTCGGTGTATGTGAACGAGTGCCGGGCACGCGCAACCCACTATGCATCAGCAGCATCGACAGCAGCAACAGCCGGAACAGCATCAGCAGCAAGCATACGAGCAGGATTTTTGTCATCATCAGCCGTCGTTGGCATCTCCGCACTACTACTACTACCGTCATCTCAGCCATCACCTGTACAAGCGGGTTTCAGCGCTTAAACGCTTCTAGTTATTCATTGCGTCGATACTCCTCGTTTCGCGGTTCAAGCAGGAAACAGTGCACGGGTCACAGAGACGCAGTCTCCTTCTTCTGGGATCGTTCATTTTGAAGGTGAGTGCATTTTTGTTGGGCGCAGTTTGGCATATAATTTTTGCATTTTAAGTGAACTGTGTAAACAAACATTGATGGGATTCGAATTTGGAATTTATTTTCTTGCGCTGCTGAAAGCGCATTTGTTTGCGGAAATGCTGCGGAAATTTATTAACTCACAGTGTCTGACGCACGAGAAGCTGGTTCGCCGCATTGGACTGGACTTCTATTCGTTGACCTGTGGGCAAGACCATCGCATCGGGGTGGTGTAACCTTGTGGGTCTATTCTCCGAAACATGGTTTGGTTTGGTGTTTATGATCAGTCTACACGCAATGTGTGCGAAAAACGCAACCCCATCTCAGCCTGAATGTGATAAAACAAAAAAAATCAATAAAGTTGAAACAACAGAGAACCCGAGTGGAAGAATGTGAAGAACTGGTTCATTTCCTTTTTAATTCAAAGTTTTGTGGTGGTTCGATAGAAGTACGTTGCCCTTGGAAAATGAACAACAGAATGAACTCTGACGTAGTCCTTATTGAAAAAAAAAAATCGAAAGTAATATCCGAGTTGTTGATTATTAGTGAACCGAGTGCGTGAAGTTCTCAAAGGCAGCGATCAAATCAGGAATTTCTGGGGATTCCTTAAGATCACGTCTTACATGCATTCTCAAAGATGCGGCCTTCGCGCTTGCACTGGAAAAACAAAGAACAGTACAATTTCGTTGCTCTTCGGCGAAAGGACTTTGCAGTTTCTTGCAATTCATATACCGTCTTTTCGACTATTGTAGTGTGACTACTCCCTTTCTGTTAATGGAGTTGATATATAGAAAAGGCTCTAAGGACGCTTCTGTAAAAATCTCAGGTTGTTAAACATTGCTATTTATCTCTTAAGGATACTGCAGTTAGATGTGATGCAACAATGTGCTGAGTTCGTGGACAAAATGCAGTCCCAAAAGAGCCGATGAATTTATTAGAATGTGGATGGGTCTGCTGCTCGCAAGGGATCTATAAGAACGTTTTCCCACAATTCAAGGGGTAAAATCTTAGAAGACGGACCATTACGTCGTTTCAGCAATCTTCAAAGTCATTTATGGCGGACAAAAGACCTCATCAAACTTGACAGAAATTACTCTCGTCTGATTGAAAGAGTTCTTACACTGTTTGATGGGTAACTATGCAAGAATATTAGGCATCCCATAAAATGATTCCCGTAGGGGTTGCGGAGGAGAAAACCGTCTCTTAAAACACTTCGAATGACTACGATGTCAGCGTAGGAAAGATCAAGAAATTCCTCATGGTAACTGACAGTCTAAGTCAGTGTGAGTTTGAAGGATGAATAGTTCATAGGTACCAAAGGGGACTAAGAAAATCGCAAATCTCAAGTCAATCTCGTGTTAAATTCTGACAACAGAACCATCAAGTTGTCCTCAGTCAGCGGTTTTTATAAGGCCTTTTCAACCCCTCACCTAAACCGTGAGGGGCTCAACTATCGCATCAGACAGCTCGGTCGGTCATACATACAGCATGGAACAAACCTTCAGTCTACTCATACCACTACAACGATTGTGACTGCACCGTGAAGACTGCCGCTTTTAAACAGATCACGAGGAGAACTAATGGTTAACGATCATACCTCATTTTGGCGGCTGATTGGAAGTGTCATTTTACCAAAACTGTCTTCTATCATATTTGGGATTTTGTATTCCACCGACTTCATAATTAGTGTCTGCATTGCTACCATTAGATAAGCCTCGCTGACTAAAATTGAAAAGTTTTTCATCCTGCTTCCATGGCGCTATATTCTGGGTTGGACCTGGGCCTAAATCAACATGCCTCTCCAGTTGGCATGGACCCCTTGCCAGCTGCCTTAAATTGCGTACTTCAAGTTGGTTGAGGTCCTACTCTACTCGAGTGTGCCATTTCAACCTTTTAAAATTTAAATTGAAAATTTACTGCGGCATAGAAAGAGACTTGATTTTATTTTTTTAATTAAGAGTTCATGATGTCTATGCCAGTGTTGTATTATCCTGACCTCATGAGCACAGAAGTAAGAAGTTGGAAAGCTTACATGAGGAATATGTATTTTAACAATAGTAGATTAAATTTCGCGAAATTTGCCGGTCTTCCGGTTGTCGGTCCGCGTATTGGAGAAGACACCAAAACACAGACCAACACCCTTCATCTATTCGTGGCTTACCAATCCATGTCTAGGTTTGGCTTACCCACGTAGCTCGTCAAATTGTGTATGATGATGATGATGGTGACTTTCGCTACTCCGTCCAGATCGGTATGCAGATGATCAGGAACATAAATGTCCATAAAGAAGATGCCCTGTCTTTCAACATCATTTTTGAGATAATCGTGTGAAAATCGCAAGTCAACATCAGAGGCACTGTCATTCAAAACTCGGTCTCATCGATGTTCTCCATCACAGAACGTCACAATAGGCAAAAATAAATTTGAGGTATTCAAGGACTTTGTCTATCTTGCCTCCGCAGTAATTAACGATAAACACAACCTGTATCAAAATCAAGCGAAGATTCGCTCTTACCAACCTCTGTTTCTACTGGGCCCAAGAGGCAATTGAGGAGCAAATCCCTCGAAGGATCAACTTTCTAATAAATTCATCTGCAGGCCCACTCCGGTCACTCAAAAAAGCCATACAATTGGGAAGCTGTGAGAAATAGGTGTGGGGGCGCACTTCAAAATAAATATTCATACGAAACCCTCACACAGAATGTTTGGAATCATTGCCCTGATGGAAGGAGAATGCTTCTTGAACTTCTAATTTGTCTGTGCTTTGAGTCAAGTTGTTGAGCAAAATGTATTCGAGAGCCTTAAGTGTTCCATCCCTCCAAAGCAAAACGAGTAGCTGCCTAAGAAATTATTCCCTTACACCCTGTGGGCTGTGGCACCAACCTTTGCATCAGCCCCAGACCCTACATACAAACTACTTCAATACTCGTTCTCAGGTGACAATGTAAGAAAGTGTCGTTGAGTTGTTCTACAAAATGCAAACACCACTTATTTCGGCATACTTCATAAAAATTTGAATTTTTGTCAACCCTATCAGCGATTAGTTTTGTTGTGAACAGTGGTATGTCAGAAAGAGTGGCATTTTCAACTGCTCATTGTGTTTGATACGTCTTGCTATTTTTGACTAAGAAACTGATAACAAAAAATTTGATTACGCCTCATGTCGATTCGCAGCACTCTTATCATATGTTTTACAAGCACTTATGTGACGGGGGCGATAAGGAGTCTGTGAGTTGCATTGTTTGCGATGTGCCCTTGGAAAGCATGTCATGTGAAACCACTGTAATTCTGGGAAGTGCTTTGCTGTTCAAAGGAGTGATGCATAGTTAGTTGACCACTATTTGTGGTTGCATTTTCACCGACCCTTATTTGTTATCGTTTTTTTTTTATTTGTACATTTCCGTCTTGTTTTTCATGAAATTTTGTTGAGTGATGTCAGGAATTACGATGCGGACGTGAGTTTGCTAATGCTACAAAGGCAGCCTAAGAGGTGAACTGAAATTTGTAGAGCTTAGAAACGGAGGAAGCCCTTAGTCTTTTCGAGAGAAAAATTTTGCGTGAGATTTTTGGTTCTGTTTGCGTTGATGGCATCTAGAGAAGATTTAACGACGAACTCTATAGGCTGTACATGCGCCTAGTCAAGCGCCTCCGGATATAACGGTTAAGATGGCTAGGCTATGTAGAGCGTATGGACACCACTGGTCCGGCTCGAAAAGTCTTCGAATCTGAGCCATTGGGACAACGCAACAGAGGACGGCCCAGCATAAGGTGGCGCACACAAGTGGAGAAGAACCTCAACCAACGGCGACAGCTGGCGAAAGACCGTGCTGGCTGGAGAGGCATGTTGATTGAGGCCCAAGTCCACTCCGGACTGTAGCACCACAAGAAGAAGAAGAAGAAGAAACGGTCCTTAAATGTGGCACGCACATAACTATCATTGAATTGTACACGGGACCAGGGCCTAGCCTCTAAAACAACTACTCGTGTTGTGCGTGCAAACTTCGAGCGGCGAGATTTGAGAAGCTTTTCATAGACAAATAGTACTCCTTGAGTGAGCAACTCGAAAAAGGTGTTCCCTCCGGGAATGGAACTTAGACCTTCGGCGGGTGGGTCGACGCCTTTACCCACTACGCTACGACGACCACGCATGTATGAAAGTATAACATTTGGTTTTATGTTTCTCAGTACAAGTTTACGTGTCTCTTCAAAATTATTGAAGGGACTACAATATCTTTTTACAAATTCAAAGCCTCGAAATTGTTGAAATATTAACTTGCGCTCATTCAAAGTTGTTAAAATTCACTACAACTTCATTTTGATAAAGGAGCTATTCCCATCAAAACGAACCGACTTAGAGAACAACCTTGCCCTCCAAATGCAAAATTAATAAAACAAAACAAATTAAAGCATGTTTTTGTATACATCCCGATTGTGCTCATGAACCTACAAGAGTACCCAAAAAGTTTCAGATTTCCTCTTTTTAAATTATCGCGCACAAAACAAAGAGATCCATTTCAAAAGGCTTCCTTCGGGGTATGTTTGTACTGTCCACTGATGTAGCTCGTGGCCATAACCACCAATCAGACCAACCACAAGGCCATCCTACAATGGGACAGAAAACTTGAAAGCTGGCAAAAAATCAAATTTTCAAGTTGCATAGTATATAAGGACCTCTTTAAAATAAGAAATCGAAGGGGAAATAATTAACGCAGAACCTTGAGAAGATACTCAGTATTAAGTTCTAAGTTCTTGTGACAGAATTGGAACACTAAGTCTGAAGGAAACTTTTTTATCAACATTTTTTTCTAGTCAAACATTTTCAGGTTAAAAAAAAGAGATTCAAAATTGACTTTTGTTGTTTTTTTTTTATATGAGTCAAGTAAGTTAGCAAAACGTTGTATACTTCGAAATTTTAAATTGCAAAATACACAAAATCCTAAAAGTCCTTTCTCTTTAAACGTCAAAACTTAGAAATGCCCAAAATTCTGAAGAACCCAAATCCTACAAAAATACAAACGTGAAACCGAATTTGAGAAAAAAGTATTTAGAGGTGCATACAGCCTCTTTCTAAGAGTCTCCGTGAGACCCCCCAAACATTCAAAAGAGGGAAGAATATGTTACTTTAAAAATTGTTGACCTACAGTTGAAGGCCGACTTCGAACGGTGAAATTTCAGAAAAGATTGAAAATTGGTGAAGTTGTTGCCAGTAAATCAAATCGAATAGAAAATTAGGACACGAATCTAGGACCTTTAGCGACGCACTTTCCAGTTGCACAACGGCTGCCAACAACATTTATTTTTTTCCGTCCGTCTATTTATTCATGGCCAAGACCAGCGTAGATCTTGAAAAGATTCAACTTATTGTGGAATTAGTGGAGCTGTATGGATTTGGAATTCACTGATAAATTAGAGAAAATCTAAAAATTCATGTACACTCATGCACCGAGTAACCATACTTGGGTTTCCAGTCTTGGCCCATAGTGGGCTTGTTGCATCGCCAAACTCCCAAATTTCTTCTAGAATAATAAAAGAAAACATCCCTTGAGTTGACTAGACCTTTCTTGAGTTCAAAGAAAAAGCAGTTCAAATCCGTGAATGTCTGGTACTCATGAGAAAAGCAATGACACGCAGAAGACGAATGGACATGTGCCTCATAGACTTTAATGTCATCATATGTACATTACTCTAGTGTTTGAATTAATGCCCACTTTTAGCTCACTTTGCCCCACTGTGCGTCTTCTGAATTCGCTTCGAGCAGTCGAATAATAATTATTTCCACGAGAAAGAAGTTGCCAGAAAACAAAAGTTTTGCTTTCCGGGTACTGTTTCCTAAGTTTACTCGGAATTGGAAACTGAAACACTAATAAGGTGTGCACCCTGGGGCTACATGTTTAACAGTATACTGTGACAATCTGTCTTTGTTATGGTGACGAATCGGTGGTGTCAGGGGGAGAGTGTGGAGTTGACTGAAATCTTTTTGGAGAGGCGACAAAGTTAGAAGGAGCTTACTTGGAATTGTGTTCCTGGAAAACTTATAAAGACCGGGAAGTTTAGTCAATGTGAGCTGTTGTTTAGATTCGCGATGTATGGTCCTGTTCGTGGAGGGGGTGTTGGATCACTATACCACTGTGAAATCTACGTGCTCCACGAAGATGTGGTTTAACTCGACCGCAGCTTCGACTGTGAGGACCTTCGATTTTGTTACCGAAGCCGTTCACAGACAACGAGCAGTCTGTGAGTGTTTAAAACAAATCAAAATAGGAGGTAGCGGTGAAAAATACAAGATTTACCAAGATTTACGTACAATTGACCAGTTTTTGGGTCTGATCGCTCCAGTGCAGTGTATACAAACCTACCAAAGCCCAACCCAAAAATTGAGTCGGCGTGTCAGTCGACGGCTACAATCCCAGCTTAAGGCTTGAGAAAAAGAAGAAAACTTAATCCGCAGTACAGAGTTCAGACGCAAGGATAATTTGTTGTTGTCTTGGATGCCAGCCTTCCAGGTACTGTCAGCAATGGGAGGAGCCATAGCTCAGGCTCAATACCCGCCAAGAATGGCTTGTCTCTTATGGTCTGTAGTGGAGTAAAGAAATGATATGCAATCGACTGAAAACAGTGCAAAGTTGTGCCTGTATTCTACGCCAACTGAGATCCTTCCAATCCAATTCCTCTAGAATTAACTGGAGTTTTTGCAGCGACAAATTCTGAAACAAGTCCCCACAAGTGTTATTAAAAACAGCTTTGAAGGCTGAAAAGAATGCATTCTTTGCAAGGATCTCTTTGTCCATCTCCTGCAACTATGTTTCATGGACTTCAAGCGCACCAGAATACAAGTTAAGGTCTTGTGCGCGGCGCAGTCGAAAAAAGCAGAATTTAATTTTTTCCGGTGGACAACCGTCCAGTTTATTGAGAAGAATCAGACTCAAAGCTTAAAATTTAGTTGACAAATATTTATACCTAATTTGTTTCTGACACAATCGTTGCATTGGCGACCTATCGAAGTTTTCTGCTGACACGGCGGTTGCAGTTGGCGGATGTCGTGTCTCGGATTTCGGCAAGGTGTGGGAATGGTTCTCTGGGAATGGTTCGGCGCGTGTGTTACCGGTAGGATCAACGTATTCCGTGTTACCATACATTCTATGGCCAGATTATCACTATCAGTCACACGGACCTGTTGGGCGCTGTTGGAAGATATGGAATTAGGTACCATCGGTAATTCCATTTACACTTGATAGACAGCGGTCTTTTACGGATCCCTACAAAAGGTGCCCAATCGCAGATCCGTGGCGGCCAATTGACACCCATGAGATGGCTAATATACGGCAAATATTGAGAGCAGTGTGGATTGTGTTTCGAAACTTTGTTTCTAGCTTCATTTTTCAAGGAAAATGGCACACCGCTCCATAACCTGTACCAAACTTTTGCTCTATGTGGATGCATGGCTTCTTGACAAAAAAGTGTGAGTTTTCCGAACCCTGGTGCTACATTTTGCTTTCTTATAGAAGCCGCTGCCGATGGAAATGTTCCCAGTCGGAAAGATGATTTTAACTCCAATGGTCTTACTGGTCAACTCAAGGTACCCTCATGCCCAAAAAATAAAGTTTATGATAGCTTCTCTGATTCAATGAGAAATTTTAAGCGAACAATTCAAGATCTTTGTGCAGAATACTTGTCCTCGAGTTAGTGTGAGTGATGTGGAATTGCTGACACCAATGTCAAGTTGATGTTCGTGAATTGAGCCCCACACTGCAGCCATATTCTCATCTGTGTGCACCGTACGACAAAAGCGACCATGAGTGTTGTTCATTAGCATTGTAGTGTCTCGAATTTTTTGCACCAACATGCAGAAGTGGCCAACAAATAAATTTGCTTGGGCTACACATTGGAAAAAAGTTTTCATTATTTCCCAACATTTTTCAAGCTGAAGCTGACAAATTCCAACATTCCAGTATGAACTTTAATACTAGCATTCTGTCAAGACTTCCAGCGGGAAACACCTGTCAAAATGACGTAAAAATATTGGACAGTCGGTCCTGTGTTCGTAGAGTACAAGTAAAACATCAGAGACACCGGCATTGTTATCCATAAAATCCCTGGTTCGAGTTTGTGTCATTCCAGCCGAGCTTAAAGTTTTCTTCTTGAACCTAAATTGCACAAAATACAACTTTGTGGAATGTCGGAGCAAAATTTCATGGTTCGGATAGTGCATTGATGGCAAGTGAAAGAGGAACACATCCCCTGTCCAAATGGGTGCGGAATGACATATTTCCTCGAAACTATCCACGCATGTGACACATGAGGTAAAAATTCCCAGTAACACTGTAACAAGGAGCACGATGTTCATAATTTGTGGTCATTGCAACCTTATCCCCACCTCACTTATTTCATGACAGAAGGCCATGAGTCACGAAACTTACGTGAAATTCAGTCAAAATTTCTCATCTCCCAGTACACGCCTGAAACAGCAGCCAAAAGCAATTCATTCTGTCCCCAAAATAAACGATCGTCAGTCGTTAGATTTATTCACAGTTAATTTCTGCAACATTCCGGCATTCGGGTCCCATTTCGAGGCACTTAATCAAACCGTTCTCAGCCTGGGTCCCGAGAGCCGCCCCCTCAAAATTCTCATCGACTGCACTGGGAATTTAATTTTATAGCCGCTTGACTGCGAAAACCAGTTATGCAACTATCGGGCGCCTTATCAATTTCAAAGTTCTCACACATTAGTAGAATTGATTGGAGAGCAACCGCCATGCCCGAACCACCTTTGCCTCAAGATGCATTGTTCATATCAATCCTTCAGATTTAATCTCGTTCGGTTGCCGGCAGGCGAAACGTTCCGCATCAGGATGAATGCGATGCAAGACGGCTGGGACATAAATTCTCACCCACGTCCATTCAGTGTCCGCCCGTTGCCATGCTTGGGAGTTGACAAAAATGGAATATTAAATTATCCAGAGGGAGAGAGAGAGAGAGAGTGAGAAATGTGGCCACTGAATTGAACTTGGTTGTGGACTGGTGTGCAGGTGCATTGCAGGGGGCATATCGACGATGGACGTAATTCTGTTAAAAATTGCGAAAGCTCTTCGATGCCAACACATTCTCCTTCGCCCATAAATTTCGATTTGATTCCGGGGAAGCACCTAATCTACCATTCCTCGTCCCCTTTCGCAGAGGCTGCGAAACGACTTAACACACACCTTGATACCGAGTTACGGCAAGTCGTAAATATCTTTGCAAGAGCCCGCAGGGCTATAGGAATCTGAACAACAAGTTACCACTCCACCAATCGATACCTGTCGCTTAAGTGATTTTTTTACGGCGTAGAAGCGCGGGAACCACGGGAAGTCAAGTGTGTCATCAAAACATTTGCGGTCGATAGATCCCAAAATCTGGTGATTTCAATTAATTGCAAGGGAATCCAAAACCTCAAATTTTGTTTTATGCAAATGTCGGTGGAAGCGACATCAACAGCCGCAAAAAAAGTCTACCTTCTGGGTCGAAGAAGATTTGAAAGTGAGCATTCCAGGGAGGCAGGGATCGCAAGCTAGCTAGTAGCAGAAAATTAATTTTGCGTTTGCTGCGTTTTTCGTCAAGGACACAGAAAGAGGAGAATTCACTGTTCAAAACGGGGAAAAACTATATTCTAATTACAGAGAAAACACAGACCACTTATTCGGTTTTGTCACAAAGAAACCGCTGAGTTGAGTTAAAGCAAATTGTTTGATGAAAAAAAAAAGCGATAAGCTTTGACGTAATTAACCACATTGACCACAAGTCTTCAAGCGCGACGATATGAGCGCGAAATCTGTTGTGGGGTGGATAGTGATGGCACTTGGATAATGGGACGTCATATTCGTAAGAACGAATCGTTTTCAAAGTGCGTCATAGTGAGCGACGTAAAATAGGTCACGTTCAGAAATCGATAACATCAAAGATTTGCTTATCATGTGACGTCACTAGCTTTGATGAAGGTAGGATAGAATAAATTGAGGTGATGCGTCGCTTTACAGACGTCATCGAAACCCCTTCGAGTGGATTTTAAATGTGTCGACTTTTCAAAGAAACTGCTTTGAAAACGTGATTTTTCAGCAGCAGCAAATCTTTACACAATTTTATTTAAAATCTAGTCAGTTTTTCACAGTAAGGAGTGTTGCAGAAATTGTCTTAGTTATTCTTTGGCAACTCACAGAGAGCTTCAAAGGATTTGGATAAGGCAATGTGCTGTCACGTTTTTTATTTTTATACATGATCACATAGATCGACACTAGATCCTTATCCTTGTAGATCTGCCTTACGACATTGTCGTGATCCAGTGACCCGTCTATGAGGTGCGAACTGGGCAAATGAATTTAGCAATATTCGTTGTTATCAAGAAAGGACGTATGACGCGGACAACAACTTGGAAAAATTCCCCATCTCATGTTAGTAGACCTCTGATTGACGGTGCGCTGAGGCAGTAGGCATGTCAAAAAACCGAGTGGCTCATATCCCCTTCGAACTATTGGACGTGAGAATGTTGCCTGAGAGGTATAGGTATCCAGTTTGATCACATCGCATTATAAGGACAACCCTGAGACCATTTTAGAGCGTTTTTATCCCTGTTAGAGCACAACACATAGTTTCGTGATCGTAGGTGAACACTCATAACCAGACTTAAGGAAGTGTGAAAATGTTTAAAAGCCGATGTAGGGAATGACTGTCCTATGACCACCAACCTCTGGAATTCACAAGTTGTGATGTACATACACTAACCACCGGAGGAAAGTTTAAACTGCCTTGTTGCTCTTCTCTGTCGAATTGTGTAGCCTATTCGATGCCGAATTGTAGTAAAAACGGAGAAAAAAATTGCACTTTCAGCACGACAACTTATACCTCCGCCTTTAATAATAATAATAAATAATAATTGAGTGGTTCTTGTTCGACTCCGAACGGCGAGGTTTGAGAAGCTTTTCACAGACAATTGGTACTCTTTGAGTGTTGTCAGCGATTCGAAAGAGGTGGTGCCGTGAAAAATGCTAGGTGTTCAGTCCGGGAAAAGAATCTGGGACCTTTGGTGTGTGGGTTGGTTATTCAATATTTTACACTGTTTAAAACTCAAAATTGTTACGAAGGTTTTTTTTTTTCAAATTTCACGTGTTCCTTATACTCATAATGCTCGAATGGACACAGTCACAACCCATCTGATGCATTATTTGCTCAAACGCGTGCCTCTTGTCTGTCGAGAATACGTCAACGTCCATTCTTATTCCTGATGGCTCACTCCTGCTCCCAGGCTCATTTCAATTGTGCAGTTTCACAAGACTGACGCTAATAGGGAGTTGATTTTTTATTTTTGAACCCCACTTTTCTATGAAGCATCAGATGGACGTCCTTTGTTCACGGGGAGAAAATTTCCGTCAGGCCGACTGGTTGCATAAAATGTATAAAATGGGAGCAAGATCCTCATTATAACTTCTTTCACGTTCTTGTGGGACGAAGTTTGGATTCACATCGCAACGCGGTTTCTGATATTTTTAACACTTAAGCATTTGTCACAGTCAATCAGTTCTCTGACTGCTAAGTTACACGGTGCACTCTAAACCTGTTCCCAAAACTAATTCGTGACGTCTTCCCCTCCACTTAACTTGTTTTCTAGGCTGAAGATAATTATGTTAATAGCTGGTCGTTGACTGTGAAGAAATCCAACAGATGGAAAATCGGTTGTTGTTTACACAGTTGGCCGCTAGATTACCTGTTCTGGTTATGTCACTAAAAAGTTTAGCTGCTCCCAACGAACTTCAGTCAGCACAGTTTTTCGGTTGAGCCCTACAGTGCTGGTACCAAATTGAATGAGAAACTTTTCCACTGTTTCAATTCTTCCTATTCAGTGACTCTTCTTGCCCAAGCTGGTCCTAGCTACATGATTTTGCAGGCTCTGAACGTTGAAACATGGCATTGAGTAAGATTTAAGTTCACGTTGGTGTGTGTCTTACAAAGTCCAAGTCCCTGAGACTATTTAGAATGACTGGAGACTCACTCTACCTCTTTCCTTCGACCATATAATTAGCCCCAACGTGCCCGATTTGATCCGATTTTCTTGCACTGTGCACCAATCAAAAGTCAACACTCATCGCAAACAAGCGATGAAAGCCGTTCGCATATTTGCCTTGTCAATGCTTGAGGTGTCAAATCAGATATTGAAATACGATTCGACCAAAATTTCGTGACACAGATACCATTCAGTTAATTACCAGTCCACCGTCACCGCGCCCACATATTGTCAAACAAATACCCTGTCACGCTGGTGCCATGAATTAAATCGCCCCCATCAACAGGTTGTGTCCGCCCCAAATTATGCTCGTTACCGAATTTTGACCCCTCCTGACACTTGAATGCGACGGAAGCGCCCTAAACATGACATTAATTAATTTCACCTCCATTCTGCGAGGCATGGCACCCGATGAATGCTTAAAGAGCAACGACGCCCTCGTTATTGTTTCGATAGCATTGAAGTTCACTTGTCATCGACCCGGAGCATAGGTCAGTTCCATTAGCCGCCGCCAGCGTTATGAAAATCAACGTCCTGGGCCCCGGGTCACGGAGGAATACCAGCAACAAGGAACGCCCTCGCGACAATCGGTCACCAGCAGTTGGGAGGCCAGAGGTGGATCGTTTCAAATGGACAAACCGTCACAACTTGGCAGGACATCGCTGATGGAAAATTTCTGAATTTCAATTTAATTAATCTCACTTTTTCAAACATAGGCGAAGAGAGGGGGTGAGGGGTGGGTGGTTGGTGCTTAGGGACGAACATGCATTCAGCCGAGGATGGGTGTGCCGCTGATGGTCGAACACGAAAGGGTGGTCTATATCAAATGACCCTGTTGACAGGACCAAATTTCCCTCTGTCGGTCATTAACAATGCATTATTGTTGACGTCATCAGAGGGGTGGAGAACGTCCTTCTCCAGCAGAGCTGGAAGTCGAACAAGGACGGACTCTATACTCTGACTCTGAAGTTATTTTTTATTAAGTTGAAATTGGACAAAGAGTCCCATAGTCACGTCAAGTGACTCAGAATCATGCGTAGCAACGCCAACAGCGGTGTGTCATCGTCCACTCACTACCGACCCACATCCATTGACTTAATGAAATGACTTTGGGTCACAGAGTCTCCACTCAATCGCCGGCACTGAAGCTGTGGAAAGCGAGATTAGATCTGCGCCATTTGTGGTTTGAGGCGAGGACAAGTACGCACTGCTTCGTCAGAGACGCCACCCAAACTCAATGGTTGTGATTTCCTCTCAATATCACACAAACACACACAGCCACCACTCCGTTCCGCACTCAAAGCAAATGGCCCGAAGAATTGAACTAATGGTATCCTTCCATAAACACATCCGAACATCTTAAGGTGCGCCCTAGGAGCTGCAAATGAGCGTCCTCCGCCCCCAAAATAGACCATAACCACGGCTACCTGGAGCGCGGGAGAAGAAAGAGTTCATCAAATTATCTGCGCAACAATGAAGCATCTCTAATTGATTCTCGTAATGGCACTTATCCTCTGCACACAATTAAAGCCCCACGCTACACATCACCGATACCCCACAGCCCACAGCTCACAGCACACACAGAGCGTATCCCCCGATCAATTAGGTCGACTGCTGGTGCAGCTATTTTTGTGGCTATTTACACCGCAAGACCGATTGTTTACAAGGCTCGCTTCCAATTGTGTTTACCTTTGAACATCACCTACGCAACATCGCTGCCGCCTCGTGTTCACGTGCCCGAAAGACAATAGTGCCTGTGTCTCGAGAAAATCAATACGTCCGCCGTCGTCGTGCCGATGCTGTATCGGACAGAAATTCGACTTGTGGTCGATGTTATCGGGTCAAATCTGTTCAACAGTGACATCAGGTTCAGCTCTCCCGTGTGCGCGATTTACGATTCAGGCCGCCCTCAAACAGCCCCGTGTTGTAAGTTTGCTTTGATTCGCTTTGTGCGGACGTTTGATGGCTCACGGTGTGACGCGGCGTCTTGCTCAAACACTGCCTGCCGCCAGGAATGCGCTCCGTATAATTCGCCCATTATCTGATGTCACCCAAGAACGCTGGTGTCCTCTTAACAGGATGTGAACACTCGCTCGATATCTTCTGTCAACAAAATTAATAACCTGAAGATTTGGGGGGCGGGTGGTGGGTGGCAGGGCGTGGTGGCACAGCCTTCAACGAGTAGGGGCTGCGAACAATTGAATTGTAAATCGCTCTAACAATGGCGGGCGCATCCCGCGCCAGCCCTACCGGCATCCAATTTCACGCTGAATACGCGTGGATCTGTGTGTTGTTTTTCTCCTGGTTGCTCATCCTGCCGACGGTTAGGCAACCAAAGGTATCGGCATTCATATTTACAACTTGCCAACGATTATCTAGGGAACAATGAGAACTGAATTGTTCATGTAGGCCCCACATGCGTTGCTTAGTTCGCCGCGGCACAAATACTGAATGCTGGTGAAAATTGGCCATTTACGGACGATGGCACGGGTCTCAGGGCGTTGGCACACGGAAGAGGAAAGCTTTGCGTCTGCTAGGTGAACCGTGCCCGGAATCCTAATGACCCGATTTTAATATTTTGAAGAGAGAAAGAGAAAAAAACTTGAAAGTCAAGCGTGGATGAATAAAAAAGAAACCCCAGGACGCCAGCGGCAGCATTCTTTTATTGCCGCGGCCCCGCGGGAGGGAAGTTATTTTCTATTAATTTCCGATCCAATCGGAACATCCGCGGGGCAATTACTGGCAGTGGTTGGGCTGTGCTGGGTCCTATGGCGGTGTACACACTGTAAGCGTTGTTTTAAGGGACTCAAGCGGGGCGGGAAATTTTGGGGAATATTTTCACTTAAACGTCGTAGTTTCGTCTATATTGGGACACCTTCGGTGTGGTGGCAACTGAAAATCACAAGTGTAGATGGTAACAGGGTGCCGAATGACTGTGGGCGATAGCAGCTAGACGCAGATTGAATTTAAATGGCTGTTAGGTTGGAAATGTTTCCAGTTTTTCTTTAATTTTCAATTGGACTGTGTAGCGTGCAAGATTCTAGAATGCACTTGTGTGCGACATTTCTCTTATGGAGAGAATTTAGTGAGTGATCAAGAAAGTGACAAATTTTTTTCAATCTACAAAATTCGGCAGTAAGTCCTTACACCTCTGAATGTAAAATTTCATGGACACTGTAATTGGTTAGACTCGCAGACAGTATTGTGCTCTTCTTAGGATAGGAATGCTGTTCCGAATGCTCAGTCTAAACCAAAATGGTTTGCCCAGTGGGGTGTGGTTCTTCTCCTCCAGTTAGTTATGTCAAAACCCTGCATGGTGTATTGAGCCAGCTCCAATTCATTTCTAAAGAACTAGATTCCTATTCACCTTTTCTGCGCCGGGTTTTATTAAGGCGTTCCGTAGTTCTCCTGCCTTTGTAAGTGGATTCCACAGTATGGCGGACTTCGCAATAAAATAACCTTCGCGACGTAGAGTGTGCCCAATCCACTGCCACTTCCCCCTTCGTTTCTGTTCCCAGGTACAATTGGTTGTAGGAGACTCTGTTCTTTAAAAAAATTTCGAAGGGTTTTTCTCAAACATATGTTTAATCTATTTTATGAATGATTACAGCTTTCTTGTTGCAATGGTATCCACTTTTCTATGCATCCATTGCCGACTCCACGTTGGAGCGGAACAGTCGTAGTTTGACATAATTGTCCAGACTATGGGTAGTATTCCGAAGGCAGAATCCAGTACAGCACCAGCGCGGGTAGCCCAGATTACAAAATTCCTTAACAAAGGAGTGTGTAAGCAAAAGGTTCGTGAGAGGACACAAAACAATTCAGACATTTTGAGTACAAAAAAGAGATCGCTTGGTACTAGGTCACAGTTTACTTTGAAAAAGATAAAAGGATGTTATGAGCAAAATTTTTACTGAATCCTCGATTCCACTGCGTCACACATACGCGTATGAAACACAATACAATGCGGATGGTACATTTTTTTTTGCGTTATGTCCTTCTCGATACCTTTATCATCGAACTCCAAAACAAGCAAGATCAAGGAAAAATCATCACGTTGGAGATCAACATAAATAATACGCGTTCTGGGGAACACAATCAGAGTGCTTACGCTGGGGAATGCCAAAACAGCGTAGAGAATGTAAGAATGCAGAGAATAAGAATACAGGGACTAAAAAACATTTTGCATGGGCGCAATCTTGGGCGTAGATTGTCTCTGCGGCTGCAACGTCGCAGCAACTTCTCTTTGAGCCCAAGCTGTGTTGCCTTTACGAATTTCCTGGCCTCTATATCCGAAGAATCCATCTGAAGATGTCTAACTAAGCGGCCAGCCTCATAAAGACTTTGGAATTGTAGTTGTATGAAGCACATATTCGTATTCATGTGAAATGTGCTTCTGTGGTATATCATGATCCCAAAAATGTTTGTATATAGGAAACAGCTTTATATAGGATCGGCTTTTGCAGTTTCAAAATATTTTTAAACGATACGTCCCACTTCCGCTGAAATCATTTGTGTTTTTTTACTCGAAGATTCTTTTATCTTTTGTCTTCATATGCCAGCAGGACTAAAAATCGCTTGTAGAACCTTCCACTGAAAAAAGCCAAGAGCCTTAAGTAGGATCAGTGCCATGGAGTCATAGAGCATCCTGAGCTAGCTTAAGCTTTTGAGAAAGGGCTCTATTACTCAATTGCCACCTGAGGCCAAAGGGGATACAATGATTGACAAAAGTATGTTTTCATGCTTGTTTCTTCGCTTGAGCTGAGATGAGGTAAACAGTATGCTTGATTGAAAGTTTTATCTGCCCCTTGCCCATTTGGTTACATATTTTTAAAATATTGGACTGTAGCTCACAATCTTCTTCACTCTCTATTACACACTAGCTATTTCTGCGCAACCTACAACTCTTCGAGCTGAATAACAAACGAGCAGCTATAAACGACCACATGCTATCATTGTTATCTCCAACATACGAGTAATTACGTAATATACTACACTACATTCCACAAGAACCAAGGCGTTGATTCTGCACCCACTACTCGTGTTGGGCGTGCTACTGTTCTCTCACGAGTAGAAGGGAGATTTGAGACGCTTTTCATTGACAATTGATACTCTTTTAGTGTTGTCAGAAAATCGAAAGAGATAGTGTCATGAAAAAATGCGGGGTGTCCCGTCCGGGAATCGAACCTAGACTTTCTGCGTAGCGATCGACACACTTACCACTACGCCACGGCGACCACAAACATATAAATCCAATTTCATGCAATTTGGAAATACCGTCCATTTTGTCTAGCGATCATTGACCATTCATAGGCATTTAACTGGGGGTGGCTCCAGTGTACTCATCGTACCCCATCTTATGAGACATCTACGACGTACATAACGACTTTTTCCCTGGAAGCACCAGTTCAGAGTTTATACCGGTCAAAGTCGGAAACGTTCTGTCCCATCTCCCTCCAGTATCTGCACCGGTTGGCTTCTTCTTCTTCTTCTTCTTGTGGTGTTGCAGTCCGGGGTGGACCTGGGCCTCAACCAACATGCCCCTCCAGTCCTCTGTTGCGTTGTCCCAGTGGCTCAGATTCGAAGACCGGTGGGCTTAAAAAACCAAAACAAAAAATCCGAAAATGTTGTGTCACAAGAATACTTTCAATGAACATTCAGATAAGGTAGCAATCGGTAACAAAATTTGAAAATATCGCAAAAATGATTGTCTTTCTACAAACGACAGATGAAGCAAAATCAAAGTAAAGAAGTTTGATCGTCCTTGATGGCTGTGCTGTAAACAAAGGTTTAGGTGATGATGCGGGTAAAAATGTTGATGAGATTAGGGCTTTTGATGCAGTTTATGTGTGTGTGTTTTTCTATTTGAATCATAAAATATTCCAGTTTAATGCAAAATTTGAACTAATTCAAAATTTAGTTCATACTTGAATTGATTTTTTCATTAGAATAACGAAACCTTCTGCGTTCGAGTGAAACACACACTTGCCTAGTCGTGTGCAGGGGCAAGATACTAGCCCATCACGCTAGTAATCATGCAGCTAAACGGTGATGGGTTGCCTTCGCGGGATGTTCTGATACAAAAGATCCTTCGATGCCGTTCCCTGCCCATCGGCCAACGGTATGTGGGGCGGTGCGAAAACAGAGTAAACTAGGGAGACAAGTTAGCCAGGGCTCAGCAACTTCAGCAGCTTCACGTGTTGGATGTGTTTTTGTCTTGTCACGAGTAGAGAGGTTCAACAGTTTATTACCGACACCAAAAGGCGAGAATTGAAAAACTTCTCCTTGACATTAAGTAGTCTTTGGGTGTTATTAGCAACTGCAAACAGGTGTTGTCGTGAAAAATGCAGTAATATGGTGTGAGTCGACGTACTACACCACAGAAACCAGGAATTAATTGGCGCCCTTAGCTATTGGCCTGGAATAATAGGAACACCTCACCATCTTTTGAAAATGAGGCCTTGATCTTTAATGACTCCGAAGTTACCCCTGAATTCAATCTTTCATCGCTTCCTGTCAAGATACAATTGTACACATCTGCGAAGAATCCGCAACTGTTTTTGCTCCCACTTACTCTGCGGATACATACGATTAGCGGGAAGATTTAGGAACATGATAGAATATGTCATCTATAATCCAAACAAATGTTCAGGCACCCCGACCACTTCAACTGAAACGTATTAAAGTGTAAAACAAATGAGTCGAACATTTACGGCCGCCATTCGAAGAGAACACCTATTAGCTTGTCTATTTATTTTCACAGCTCCTCTGGAGTGAATTTGAGGCAAAAGAAAAAAAAATAATTTAATTCGTTTATCACGTGTGCCATAAAGTGTCATGTTATCTGTCAGCGTCGTCTCAATGTTATTAATTAAATTTTATCAGACCCGACGTCCGTACAGAATGCTCTCCTAAGTAAGTCATTGCCGAGAGATGAGTTTCTAATTGCCTCTGTAAATCTTCCAATTTTCTGACATTGACACAGCAAGTTATCGTCATTCACATGGCTTGGCTGACTTTAAAATCTTTTCACGGCCAAAATCACGTTCGACGACATCCCACCTGGTACCAGTCACATGCTGTCCGATACCTTCTGTAATTTTATTATGCAGCTATTTGCATTAGAATGGAGCTTAATGGCAGGGACGCCGTATGATAGGGGCAAATATTTATTGTTCGGATTCGAGCGGCCGTGATAACTGCTTGCTAATCGAATTCAGTTGTTTACCCTCTTTTATGGTAGATTAAGAGAGTGCCGCTTGTGACTTTCCAAGCAATTAATCCTCTGGATCGTATACCTGTTTCAGCCTGTTTTCGAGAAGTTCTATTGACTTGTCGCGCTAATAGCCGTCACATTGACGATGGCCTGATAATCTTCTTGATTTTCGATGCGTCAGAGCTTTGTGCTTTTGCACAATCCCAGGCAATTAGGAAGACGACATTCGATGCTCGAATTAGGAGCGTTCTAATTGGCATATCTGGCTCCCCAGTGGGCTTCTTATTGAACGAACAAATATTTTTTTTTCTGACTAAGCGCTGCAATGTGGAGGGTGTGTTTTCTTTCGGTATTAACTGCTGATTAGAGGAGATTCGCGCTGAAGGCGCGCACAAGAGGGACGAAGCACAAACTTTTTCAATTTGAAATTTTTTCCGCTGAAAATCATGTCTTTGTTTGTTCGCTGCTGTGGGGTGGGGCGACTGGGGGTTGAAGGGGAGTCCCTTACCCCCTTTCTCTCTGGCAAAGAAGATACAAAGAATTGATACATATACCAAGGAAATCATGACTGTGTACTTTATTTACATCGTCTATGATCCGAGAGTGGGGATATCAATAATATTGTTTTTTTCCACCCACCCACCACTCGGGCGAAGGCGGACTCATAAAGACGTCCTCGGCTGTTTGCTAAGGAGTACTTCGTTTTCTCGTTTCTCTTCTGCCAGTGATCTCCTTGCGTCCCCACGGATGCTGACGGCACGGAGTGTGCACGCTCCTTTTGGCAGTTGGTGGATAGAAGGACACACAGTTGGGAGAAATGAAAGAATAAAGGAATTTGTAGAACTCTGAAAAATGGGTATAATTTTGTGAATATGATGCTCACTACCCACGAGTCCTTGCTGAATAAGTAACTCGATGAACGGGTGGCTTGTGACTGTGACTGTGCCTGTGCGTGAATACACACGACCTTGAGTGGAAATTTAATGCGAAAAAATAATTTCCTGCGAAAAGTTTGAAAACAGTACAAATGGGTAAAAGGAAAAGCGAATATCCATTAATGTCAATATTTGACATTTATTTTTGATTATTCCTATCGTATTGTAGTTTGAACTTTGAAAGGATTTGAAGGAGAGAATGTGAAACTTTTTGTAAATTTTCGTTACAGTGGATGTAAAATAAATTTCAAAATTATGTTTGTTTACGAAAACAAAAATTGTCATTAAGACGCTTAGTCCTGTGGATTTGGGCCGATACTGACTGCAGACTTCACGATCTTTAAACCAGGCAGGCAGGTGTGGGAAAATCGGATTTCCTTAAAGTCAACCCGAACCTCATTGATGAATCGAAGACAGACTGTACAGTTGTCTTCTGTTGCATTAAGGCCTTCCGGTCAGCTGACTATTCAGTGTCTTTCAAACAAAAATCATTGCCATAGAGAAAACTGTGCAGTTTGTGGAATAAATAGGCCTTTTGCACCTTGTGTACAAACAGTCAAAAGGTTTTAAAAGCAACAAATTCTGGTCTTAAGAACTTCATGTCTGTCAAGAATTGCATAAAGAAGCTTGATGGCCTATGAGTGTAAAATTGAACTTCGACTGCTTCTCTGAACAGTCCATTAATGCAAATGATAAGGCAGAGGAACGTTCAAGCTATGGCACAGAAATGCCTGACAATGTTATCTATCCTCCCATTAGCTTGGGCAAACGGAATTTTTGAACAGGTATCTAGTCATTGGCATCAAGACATATTGCCTATGGCTTTCGTATGATCTCATGAACAAATAACGAATTTTGACAGGTGTTCACACTGGTCACTGCACGACTGCACTACCGGTGCAATGACGAAAAAATTAAACCTTCTGGCGAACAGGAGATCTAGCGTCGATAAAGATATGTGATGCAAGGAACACCTTCTTTGCCACTGCCCAGTTCTTCAAGGGAGACCGCTAATTCATTTGAAAATAAGGTTAGTGGAGGGACCTAGTGAATGTTCAGACCTCCCATCTTAAGACGTCAATATTCAGATCGAGGTTTTGATTTAAAATACAAATGATTGACAGCTCCTCTTTGAGGTGGGGCAACAGAAATCGTTTATTCGAGTAAGCACCCTGCAAAAATGCTTGTGGAGAATCTTCGGGACCATCAACCCATCATAAGGTGTGATATTTGAACAGTGTCGACCATTAGCAAACCCCACAGTCCGTGACATGGTATGCATGTACACTACAGCACAAACATTTTGAAAAGTGAATTGAAAACAAAATTAGCCCACAATTGCTTGACTAGGCATAAACCCCTTTAACCTTAATTTGCGCGGACTATGAAAATTCACTTTAAGTGTCCCGGGACATATAGGGGGCGCCACTAACCAAAAAATTAATATAAAATTAATATTTTGTAAGTGGCGCCCCCTATATGTTTCGGGACTTATTGGCCTGAATCTTAAATTTGCGACAATCAAGGGAAATGAACAAACATAAGGGACGGCTTACAAATTGATTTCAACCCACAATGGACTTGGATGACCCTTGATGAGTCCGATGTCAGTACGGGTGTGTTCAGGACTGGAATTTTACGTGAGATAATATTCCACCAGCGAGTCATCAAGGCAGCAACCCTGTCGAACGAAACATCGGTCACCCAATCGCAATTTCAGCAGCGTTCCCACGATCGGCGCAAAACTAATATCGAAGAGCCGAATTGCAGTGTCAACTGCAAGCAGGAGGTATTTAAGGTAGACATAAGATAGCCATAAACACAGTTTGTAAGCAGAAGACAGAAACGCTGCCAAGCTAATAAAGTTTTCTTCTAAACATTCAAAAGAATGTAATTTAAATTTGTATGTGCATAAAGAATCGAATTGTAAAAAATAGAGAAACGAAACCATGTACGTGCGAGTTTGACTTGTAATTTCTCAGTTGATTGAGTTTTTATAATCTTTTATTTTACATCGCTTTGTTTGTGCTGCAGGCCCACATCCACCCCTGATTGCAGCGCCACCATAAGCAGTTGTTTGCACTTGGACAAGTTTTTGAGCATTCATTCGATAGTACTTCACAAAATTTGGCTAATTGTATATTTAAATCAAGTCAACTCATGAATCTCACGTGTTCAGCGCTGTTCCACGTAATGCAAATTTATTTAAAAATAATAAGACCAAGCGGCATGAGTAGGAGCACAGTCTCAACTCTGAGTCGAAGTGTGCACGGAGTTGCAAGCAAAGATGAATGAATGATCAAAGCTGCTGCGGAAAATTTCATGGAGCCTTCCTCGTCTGCTGGCGGCGAGGAATTAACATGGACGCAACGCAGACGATTTGAAGCGATGATAAACTTGGTGTGACTTGCATGCAGTACACCATAACATGTAACAGTGGTTTCTCTTCCCGCATAGCAAAGTGGTTTGGAACTTTGAACTTTCGTCCCCAATGGCGTGTTAGAGGTCATTTAACCTGAGGCTACACAAAAATGAAAGTTTGACTCATTATATAAATCTTCTGTCGCTTCCTGGTCTTGTGTGCAATCTTCGTTGGTGTTGGTTGCGATGTGCGCGTGCCTTGTAGCGAGATGAAGTTGGTTGTAGTGCTTTGATTCGTCATTTAGTTCTTTAAGCCCCCTCCTGGCTCTCCTGGTGAGCTAAAGAAGCCTTGATTATTGGTGGAGTGCTCCGTTCACCATGGGATTGTAAAGTCACTTAGACAATCAGACGAGAGCGGACCTTATGTTGTTGTATCTTGCGCTTGATAGCGTCCTGCGTACGCATGGAAAGTGGATGATGCTTTTTGAGTCTTCCTTATCCATAGAGCTACTCAAGAAATCGTTGAAGAGATCTTCTAATGTTGCTCCTTCAACGAAACAAACATTCGATCTGATTGCGATTAGTAGTTTAGAACATTCGGCTGTGTTGCTCATACCCACTACATCGTCTAGCTAGCTGAAGCTTAGCATCCATACACTCTTGACAAGGCGAATTCCCTCGTACAGCTCTAAATTTCATCGTTGAATCTTCTCCTCCAGATGACATCAATGCAAACTGGACTTTAAATGGGAAGCAAAACTTATTGTCGAAAACATCAGGTGCTTCCTTCCCCGCTTTTCATAATTTTCAACTATCCTGCACCACAGGGATGGTTAGGATGTTGTACAAATTCAGCTTGGTCCGATAAATCAAATGCCTATTTACCCCAGAAAAATTGCGACAGGTTGCTTCTACGCCTGGCTTTGGTAACTTTTTATTGCTGATCTAATGTTGACGTAGTCCTTGACAACTGCGTTATTATTCTTTATTACTGCAGGGCTGATATAGGTGCTCTGACAACTCCGAAGCTCTTTCTTTCTAATCTGACCGGGACTTCGAATTTCTGCATCCTTCCCTAATGCCATCGTTTACCGCCAGTCCTATATAAGCCACTTAATTAATGTCAACCGGCGTTCGTGCCATCACGCCAATTACATCCGCGTCAGTCCAAGAAAGTGCAACAAAAGCCTTCCCCGAATCGCTACACAATTGGCGAAAGGCAGAATCGTACTCTTCTGCCTCCCCCAATGAATGAATTAGATGAAATTTCGTTTAACCACCACAACTTTCTCCTTACCGTTACTTACATTGATTAAAGCCAAAAAAAAAAAATTCGAGCCTCTAAGGGACTTTCATTAACCAACACCTGCGCCCAATTTTGCAAATGAGCTGACGCGACAAACAAGGTTATCGCACAGCCCCCCGCAAAATTCATCATCTTAAAGACCACCAAGGGAATTAAAAGTTAAAGCTCAAAGTTGACAAACTTATCTTGATTACCTCATGGCGTCGTCGGTGTCGTCGTCACCCTATGCGATTAATTAATCATTCCAGTATGCACACAGGCATGGTGCACATTCCTCCGATGGCATCGATATCTGATGACGCGGCCACGTGTTCCGCAAAGATACAGAATAATTTATGGTGTTGAGGCAATTTCGTTGCTTCATCAACGCTTAATTGAATACGACCATGGGCACCTCTGATCTGACATCCGATGACCGAGTCTCTGCTCAAGTTTGGTTCATAGTAGTGCATTTTTTTTGTTGTTGTTGCAAAAGCTACCCGGCTCGACTGCGCTGAGGGTGTGCAACAGTCGTTTGGTCGTTTATTCATGTCTCGTCCTTCTGTCAGATTACTCTGAATGGGTATTGATTTATGCGCTGCAATTCGCACAGTTTTAACAACGATGAGAGTTGTACTTTTGAATGCGTCTACCGTTATCTATGGTGGTTGATTGCATTTTAACTGGACCGAATTGGGTTGGATGCATGACTTGATGGCAAATTATTTCGAATCCAATTGACAGAAGTAAAGATCGTAGTTGAAGCGTTACAGTGTAGAGTGTTATCGGTGACTTTGGTTAGGGTACAACTTGCTTGACGATGGAAAGAAAAGAGATATATTAATCGAATGGTAAGATACAGTAAAATGGTTTCCGTGTCGTTTCGTCACCACGCTCAGCACTTGTGTCAGTAAGACCGCGTTTGGAACACATTTTGACGTCCACCTTGAAGTTGTCAATTAACACAGAGAATGGTGTGGATAGGTGATTCACATCCAGTAGCTGTACTGATTCTAGTGGAGGATGATACGCATTGCCAACCACGCACAGTGTGACATTTGAGAAAGTGGTAATTCAAACAAGTTTCCTAAAACATAATTTCATGCCCAAAAAGGAAGCCTTTGAAATGCTCTAACACTTTATGAACTCTCAATGTGATGAAAGCAGAATATAAGCCAAGTTAATATAACATACTTAATATGCAGCGAAAGCTTTGAAGAAGTCAAGAACTACTTTTATCTGAGCGTGTACATACATGGAAGTATTCAAAAACTACGCGTATCTCGGCGTACATCAATGTCAATATAACTTGTGTAAACCGCCGTTTCTTTGAATTCAATAGGCAATCGAATCCTTTCAAAGAACGAATCTTGTTTTCCACAATACTTAAGTCATCTCTATTCGGCTCTATGGCGCAGAAAGCTGGACGTCCTTATCAAGTGTTGGTGCGATTTTTGTTCCTACTTGGGTTGTAGGCTTCTGGAGGAGAAGATTCATCGACGAACTCTATGACTGTACGACGCCATGCGTGGTTGGCTAGGCCACGTAGAGTATTTGGACAGCACAGCAGAGCTTTAGCCCGACGAAACCAAGAATCTGAATCATTAAGATAATGTCTTAGACGGCGCCCACAATTGTAGAAGTGCCTCATAAGCTTTGTGCGCCTAACTGTAGACAGCTACCAGCTGAAGAGACATTATCGTTCAGGCCCAGGTCCACCCGAAGAAAGAAGAAGAAAAAAGGACCACACCGGTATTATGTGTTGCATATAACTGCAAAAAAACGGTGAATACTTAACGTTGCCATCAAGAGCTTATGGGTTAAGAGAAGACTCTAATTTTTCAAAAAATGGCAACTTAAGGTAGCTGGGTACTTACACATGACAAGTTAAATAAGAAAGTTGACTCTATGCGACTAACTGACTCTTTGTTAGCATCTGACTGAACTGACTGATGGTTAGTATCAGTTACAGACTGGAAGAGCAGCTATTTGTTTCGTGGGAAAATTGAAAACATTGATAGATAGAATTGAAAGGCGTATTTGAAAATTGCATTAAAGATCAATTTTCAAAATTTCACTCCAAACTGGTTACCGGCTTGAGGTGATCAGTAAAATGTTGAATACCTTTAATAAGTTCCCATGCCCTAGAGTTCTAAACTTCAAGCTCGTCGCCATAATCCGTCTTCAGGAAGTGACTTTGGCAAGTAGGTTGATGGGACGTAAGGGTAAAAACGTGGCAAGTGCCGCAATTAATTTTATGCTCCCAGTATTTCAGTGATGACAGATCCTTGAGCCAGCACGGTCTGTTTTTCTTGGCCTTTCCACTCCAGCAAATAGGATCATTTTTTCTATAAAGATGGCTACCGGCTTAGTGTCCACATTCGCAAAAGGCTCTTTAGACCTCTCGGAGACGCTTTACAGAATTTTGTTTCCAGGTAAATTTACTGTCAAAGATAACTTCTAGAAATGTTCTAGCTAGAATCGAGCTTTATAGTATGATGTTTTCAAAACCAGGAATTTGTTGCTCTTGAGTAAATATTACTAAATCCTTAAAAATTATATTTAATTCACTTTCTAAGGTTAAGTAGAGTTCAGGTCCCCGACTCTCTTATATAACTTCACTAAGTTCCCGATAACTTCATTCATCTGGGTAAACAATCAGCTTAACACTTTCGTAGAGGTTGTAAGACAGGTGTGTATCTAGTGAAATACACTGCCGGTCTTAAGGCTCAGGGACAGCTTTGCTGAGAAGGAGAGTAACGGCGGTTCATCCGTAGTTGTACATCATAACTCGTCGGATGGAGAGGTTCTTGTTCCCTTCACTCTTATATCACCCAGTCACACAAAAAGTAATCGTCGCTAAATTAGCTTGGGCAGAAGCAGGGAAAGGAATGAAAGCCTGATACTCAAGCCAGACTTCGAACATCTTGGATACAAAAAAAGGAAAGAGAAGAGAAAAGGGAAAAGCTGTTCAAAGCCACCTAAAAAGGCAGGAAAGGACTTCACGGAGCTAAGCTAATTTACATTGACTAAGCCTAGCTTATCTTACACTAATTGGCACCTACATAACGTCTTTTCAGTGCCGATTGGCGATCAAGATTCGTCAAGAACCAAAATTCGCCCGACGTCGTCGGCACATATAGCCAACCCTACCTTCGTGCCAACGGTCATGACCTATACTATCTCCATTGGTGGACTTTGTGGAAGTAAGAACTAAATAGGAAATCTTCAGCCACGTTGCAAAGTCCGTTTCAGTTGTTCTCTTTCAGCCGTTGTAATCAAGTTCAGAGGATTCTTGCTGTTGGAGCGGCGGAATTTTTGTCTGTTAAAAGTCGAAGTGAATATGTAGTCCTGTCTGAGAGGAAGTCAAATGGGAAAGAAGATACACAATTGTGAATTCTACGTGAAGTACCGAGATGTGAAAAGAAGGGCAACAAATCATAGGCACTACTGTCGCAGCCAAACCGAGCAAATGGACAACCCTTCGTACTCTGTCTCTGGGATTCGGAAAGAAAACGATGACTTCACACGTAGTATAAGGATAAATTGTTCCCCCATGCTAAAGAACTTGATTTGGACTATTAGAGGTTTTGTGCTCTGAATCGTCAGAAAAGGAAAGGAGTTGGGACCAAGCCCTTTAAAGATGGCTGGCCGGCTATACAGTTGATAAGAAGGGTTAAGACTAACTGTTGAAAAGAGTGAGAGAAAATCAAATGCCCAAAAAGAGGATACAGGATACAGAAGTGAAGAAGAAGAAAGATTATAGTTCTTCTAAGTAAGTAAGAAAGTCTAAAGTGATGGGAAGTCAGAATAGGTTGTGATTAAAGAAGTCATTGTTCAGTGGAATATCCGCAAGCTACACCTGACGATTGGCCCTGTGCCCCACTCTCAACGGTTCAATCTAAATCTGACTCCTTTTCGACCAGTTCAACAATCTGCAACGCAGGGTGCGTCGGCTAACCTTAAAGCCGCAACCGTGCCAATGATGCATCTTTGTATTGAAATCCTATTTTTTCATAATCCGTTAAGTTAATTAAGTCAATAGACATCCAAGGCTCTGTCATCACATTTGCAACAACAACAACAAAAAATATTTACAATTCCCCACCAGCATAGACAGTCTTTCAACAACAAGTCACCGCCGCTTTCTCCTTGAAAAGTTGATGTTCATGCCAAACCAAGAACTCAAACAAACAAACAGACGAAAGAAAATCAAACAATAACCCATTCATGTCGCGTGAATCAGAACTCTGCATCGGACGACACGAAAATAAACTCAGCTCAATCTAAAATCAATTGTCCTCGCCAACACAATTCGCCAACCGTCCCCGTCCGGCCAGAGCCCCGAAAAAACCACAAAATTTCAAAACGCATCATGAATGCCAAAACGCTTGGGATGCATTTTATTTTTGGTGGTATTTCATTAGCATAAAATTAAATTATGCCGTGCGCCGCAATGAAATGCGTAAATAATTGCGCCCTAGCGAGCCGCATTATTTTGCCATTCTCGCAACCGCATCGTGTTTCTTTTTGCATGTGTGTGTGGGTGGGTGTGTGTGTATTTTGCTAACCAACGTGCACCCGCGGACAAAAGGTTGTAGCACAGTCTGCCAGTGTTTTGATGTTTTGCGCTTTTAGTGGCGGTTTTTTTGATATTTTTAGACTACTGCAGTGTCGTGTCGTGCTGTGATGGAGGAGAGTGAAAGAAATTTTCACAACAACAACAACAACAGAGAAAAAAAAAAGAAAACATGTAACAAAAAGATGCAATACGTGCGCTTTTTCTGTGGGGTGCTGTGAGAGGGTGTTGAGTGCACGAGCGAAGTGGATGGTTACAATGCAGCATGTTGATTATGCTGTCATGTGTGTGTTACGCTCCAAGAGCGCACCATTCAAGCGATGACATGACTTAATTAAGTGCGTTTTGAAAAAATTGGAAAAGGAAATACTCTCCTGTGCGTTTGTTTAATCCCATACCAAAGGAAATCATATAAACCATCAGTTATCACCTTGAGAACTATAATTTCCTAAATTAAGTGTCAACCGCTGTGTACACCGCCTGCGTTGTCGCCCGACCCACTGGATGACAATAAAAAATGCTAAATAATTTCACAGCTCATGACATTTGGCGCAATGAAGAGCGGATACAGAAAACACCTAAAACGTGTTATGTCCCCAACCCCACCCACCTAAGGGCGGACACTGTGCGCGGTGTAGATGTAATTACTTGCCTGGGGCGCACCTTAGATGGCGCAAAAAAACAGAACACACCGCACACACGCGCATTAAAGGCACGCGAAAGTGTCAAATTCAAAGCCCACATCTAATTCCAGTTTATATGTCTCCAAAGTGTGATTAACTCCAGTACAGTTGCATCAATTATAACAGCGAATGTCATTACCCCACGAAGGCAGAGCAAAAGAGCACCCACCCGGTGGCCCACACTGTCAAAGAGTTACACATTAAGTTCCATTATTTACGCGTCACTTCAATAGAACTTATTTATTCTATTAAAAAACCCTCTCTTACCGCCGATAAGTTCTGGTTATAAATGCGGTCTCTGTACGTCACAGCGTGTGAAGGGGTGGGATGGGGTTCGCGCTGTTCTTTCTCTGGAGCATCCCGTCGGGTTGATGTCCTCCTAGCTCCGGTGGTTAATGAAATATAAGATGAATCATTTTCTGACATTGACAGAACAGTCGCGATGTCATTTGCGCGCCCGCCACTGTCACTTCACAAAAGCTCTGTTATTTCATCTCTCTCTGAACGCGTTTAAAAGTTTTTTAATATTAATGAACCGTGACGCAGAACTTTATCGCAGATGGAAAAAGGATTTAGAGTCGCACATGTGATTATGTGGATTGGAGTGCGACGCATGGGAGAGATACATTTTCAAGTGACGTCTCTGCCTTCCGATGACACGCTCCGCTGCATAAATTATGCATCGACACAGTTTGGCCATGCTATGGCTTGACTCCAGTGACATCTTCTGACACAAATCGAAAAGTTCACCTTCAGTTTAATGGGGAATGGTTAATGAGTTCGAATCTTTCAGGTGGATAAGCCTTCAGATATGTTCGTCGATTTTCAGGCACACACCCATCCCACTTTGTGACACAAGGATGCTCATTTCCATCCACGAACATGGCCGGCCCACGCGTTGCGTTAAATTACCGTCAACACCACATCGTCTGTCACTCTTACAGAATTCCATTTAAATTGTCCAACAAGAGGGATTAAATCCACAAGGCGCAAAAATCGATAAAAGACCATCGAACGGGAAATATTCACATCCACCTAACAGGCAGCCTTCTGCTAATTTAACCACATTAGGTGCGGGGGAAATCAATCAACCAGCTGCTATGCGGCGATATCCTACACCGCACCGAGGGAAAGGAAAAATGTGAAAATGGAAAACGTACACCCCGTTGGGGGTAACCATGCTCTCTCTCTCCTTCACCCCTCCACCATTACTTCGTGTGCCTTTTTGCGGCGCGCCGCAGTGCTGTAAGTACCATTTGTCAAGTTCCTGCAGTCAAGCGATGAAGAACGTCGGCTTCCTGTCCCAAAGTGCATGCATTCACTCTAGGCCCACTCCAGTCGATACTTCCTCCTGCATTTCACAGTCAAATCGATTCCGACAATAAACTTTTTAAATTTTCCGAGAGGAACCTGTGTGGTCTGTGGAAAGAGGTGAGAAAATAAGTCAGTTAATCCCCTGTCGACATAAATCACTTGGAACACTTGCGTCGGCTTAGCAACAAAAGAGCAGAAAACATAAATACAACCATGCAGAAGCCATTCAGCTTCGGTGGGGGTTCGTCTTATTGAGCGGTGTGAATGCGGCAAGAGTGCATAGCCTTTAAGTGACTGAACTGTATTGACATTGGATAATGGTGTTAAGACACATTTATTTGCTGAGAGCGGGATGTCATAATGTGCTCGCGGAGAAGACTGCAAGTATGTACGTGCTGAAAGCGATTGTGTACTTAAGGGATTGTCGCCGTCTGGTTTGTTGCGCAATCGGGAAGGGACTGACAATGTTGGCATCACGTGTCATTTGCCTTCGTGAGAAATCCTAGGTAAACGATTTGTTTCTATTCTTCCATTCAGTTTGAGACTAAGTTTTATTCTGCGATTGGGTATCAGTTTGAGGCTGAAGATTAGTTTGAGACTGAGGATCAGTCTGAGACTAAGGATCAGTCTGGGGCTGAGTCTGAGACTAAGAATCAGTCTGACACTGAGTCTGAGACTGAGGATTAGTCTGAGACTAAGGATCAGTCTAAGACTATGGATCAGTCTGGGACTGAGTCTGAGACTGAGGATCAGATTGAAGAGCAGTCGGAGACTAAGAATCAGTTTGAGACTGAGGATCAGTTTAAGACTGATAATGAGTCTGAGACAGAGGATCAGTCTGAGATTGAAGAATAGTCTGTGACTGAGTATCAGTCTGAGACTGAAGAATAGTCTGTGACTGAGGATCGGTCTGTGACTGAGGATCAGTTTGAGACTGAAGATCAGTCTGAGATTGAGGATCAGTCTGAGACTGAGGACTAGTCTGTGACTGAGGATCAGTTTGAGACTGATAATGAGTCTGAGACAGAGGATCAGTCTGAGACTGAAGAATAGTCTGTGACTAAGTATCAGTCTGAGACCGAGGATCAGTTTGAGACTGATAATGAGTCTGAGACAGAGGATCAGTCTGAGACTGAAGAATAGTCTGTGACTGAGGATCGGTCTGTGACTGAGGATCAGTTTGAGACTGAGGATCAGTCTGAGATTGAGGCTTCAACCAACATACCAGCTTGCACGATCTCTTGCTATCTTGGTTGAGGCCTTTCTTCACTTGAGTGCATCATCACAACCTAGACCTTCTTCAGTTGCGTTGTCCCAATGGCTCGGATTAGAATACTTTTCTGGACGGAGCGGTGGTGTCCATAACTCCACATGACATAGCTATCTTAATCGCTAGATCCGAAGCCGGTTGATCAGGGCTATGCCACTGTTAAGCCTACAAAATGCGTCGCTGAGTCGTCTAATTCAGATTCTACCATGACAACCAGACACACAAAATCGCAAGCAAATTTTTAGTCCTCTAAAAAGACTAAGGGTTTCCTCATCCGCTTTAAGTAGGGTCCAAGTTTCTACGTCGTGAGGGAGTACTGGGAGCCGTTTAGTCCTTCGACAGAGGGCTTTATTACTCAATTGCCTCTTGAGCCCAAAGAAGCAGCGATTGGAAAGAGTGATACTGCGGTTGATTTCTGTTATAATTTTGTTCTTCATTAACGCCGGTTCACGCATTATTAAAATTTGTGTTTTGTCGCCGTGGGGCGGTGGGTAAGTGTGTCGACTCGCACGCCGAAGGTCCCAAGTTCCTGACTAAGAGGTCTCACCATTTTCATGGTACCACCACTTCGAACTGTTGTATCCAAAATCTTTCCAAAAATGCATCTTAGAATAGGAAATATAATGTCTGATTGAATTTTGAACCTTTTCCTGAATCCTTGCCAGTTATTTCTTTTAATTTTTTCTGGAGATTCCTCTTTAAGCTGCACATTGACTTGAGGTCAATATGGGGCAGTCGCCCTTCCTCTATTCCATTTCTCCTCCAAATTCAAGATTTCCATAATCGAAAAGCAACTTGAGTGTATATAAGATGTAGTAGTGACGTAGTAGTTTCCAGATAATTCACTTAGTTCGTCGTGTAGACCAGTAGTTGAAAAAAAGTCGAAAGCATCTTCGAAATTTGTCTACGCCATTGAACTTCGAGCAGCCCTACACGAGGGCACCGTAAAACATAATGGATTAGCAGTGTCAAGTCATATCTTTGTCTCTGCATTATGGCCTACAAACCTATTCTCCATGCAATGATCCTAGACGGAAGAGATAGCTGTTTTCACATCAGTCGATCTTGTCACCAAATTGCATTTAAATTAAAATTAGAACAGAACACGATAGTCTCTCAAAATATACAAATTCTCAACTTTGAAACTCCACCTTTCTTTTCTCGAATATCTATAGCCACCATCCTTGTAGATCCAAATTTTTGATTTTAAAAGATTCCTATTCACTTAACTTTTTCCGCTATAAAAATAATGTCGCCGATCATGATGCCCGGTGTTCGGAAATCGATTCTTTCTTAATGTTCCTCTAAGTTTCGCTTATAAGCAGAACCTCACTTATATGTGGCCACTTTGCCATCATTTTCGATTTTTAGAATCAATCACAATCAAATCTTTCAAGCATTCGAGGTGGTGCCTACTCTTTTACCGAATTCCTCTGCCTATTGCACCCCTGCAAACCATTTTTAATCTGTGCATCTTTTCCTTACCTCTATTCTACCCCGTCGCACACTTCCTCTCAATCAATGCCTTAAACAAGTTGAGCCATTTTTATGCAATTGACTCTTCAAATGCCAACGTCAAGTTTTGTTTAATTTCCAATTTTCCAATCTTCTGTTGCGAACTGCATTCAACCTTGGTTAAGATATAAATTTGATGGCAAGTGGCCACTTTATTTCAGGCGCAACTAACTCGAATCCATTTGACAAATGGCTTGTTCCGCCGTCTTTTCCTAAGACACAAGACTCCGTTCACCTTCACGTGTTCCCCGGCTCTCGAGCGTTCACTCATAAGTGCTGCCATAAAATCCAAGAACCCACAAAAATCATTTCGTTTTCACCTTGAATTGCACAACCGCTTACACTTCACTCTGATTAAAATGTTGCCGATTCGACCATCGAATGGGCCCATTAAACTCGGCCGTTACGTCTTAAAGCCCGTCTATAAAATTTCAATTCGACCACTAGCAGGCGTGGGCGCCTCCCTTTGCTTCCCTTCGCCACCCCCACATCAGTTTCCCGAATGCAAATGGAAGGCTGGTGAAAACGAGAAACCTAAATAAATACAGATTATTTCTTTATATCTGAATTCATGGTATTTCGAAACCAGAGCTCCGCCGAGCTCATGCGGGTTGCTCTGTTGGCTGGTGTTCATTTCCTTGGCGTCCAATCAGGTCCACAATAAAACAGAAGGAACGAAAAAAGAGGAAGAGCATCACACAACACACAGGAAAAGAGCAAACCGAGCGTAGGAGGAAGCAAATTGACGTACGACGTGAAGTGGGAGGTAGCAGGGGCTAGGTACTTAATGTGCAGTCAGTCCATCAAGTTCCTTTCTCGTTGGCCGTAAGTCATGTTCGAGAGCATGCTCCATCAATGCTGCAAAGTTGAGTCTCCGAACAAGGAGTCTCGCTCGATGCCACTGTTGCTGCTGTTGAAGCATTATCCTTCATCACAATGCAGGCAGGGGGATTTGTTTGGAACTTTTTTAATAATCCTTCAGCGAGTGCGGCAGTGATGATGGGCGGCAGTAGGCGCTGCGATAAATGCAAAAGTACATTCACAAGCTGTTTTGTTCGTCCATCTGAAACAGTTGCTCATCGTTCGCAGGCTGCACGACAAAGTTTGATGTTTTATTTTTCAGGACTTGCTTTCTTCTGTGTATAACCAGCAGGTGTAGGTGGAGAGAGGGGAGGGCACATGCAATGGACCTCGTTTGACATTCTTGATGAATGAAATAACTAGAGATGCGGACTGACTAAGGATTGGATTAAAGAGTTTGTAAGGATGTCACCGTCAAAAAAATGAGTGGAGTAGGAATACTTAAAAGTCATAAGATTCTGTCAGACTTTGAATCAGAACAACTGGAAGGAAGACCTCGTTGATTGATGGCGCACATAAAGGGAGAAGGTCGTATTGGTTGGACATGTTCGATTTTTGCAATTGAGGTCAACAGCAGTCGGTTTGGTAGCACACACTAAAAAACGAATTGTGAGTCGGCCTCAAGTAAGATATTACCACTCTAGAATAGAAATCTATGTTAAGAACGCTTCCTTTCAGTCGTTGTACTTTCAGTTTCAATTACATTCCCTTGTTCTAAAGTTAGGTTGCTCTTTCCTGGCCAAAACGTATCGGAGGCTTCGTCCATTTCAACGAAGATCAACGAAAGCACATTCGGATTCATGTACTTCCTTCGAGTCGCAGAAAATCATTAAGTTTGCATTTGCTCCTTGCCAAGTCCCCTTTTTCAGTTTGATGATGATTTGATGACTTTTCTTATAAAACCCTGACTTCAATGACTCATTTTATGACAAAAGCGTGCAGCTTGAATATAATTTAAATATTACTCGGATCTGAATATGCCAGCTGTCCTGCTATCCTGGCGAATGAAGACAGGATCAAGGCGGAGGAAGTACAACACCCGAAATATTTGTGATATGCATGGCTAATTCAGCAGTTTTCTCAGACAATGGCATTCTAAGCTGTTGCCTCAAAACCTCAGATTTGAAGACATTCTCGACCCCGATCTGTGTAGCCCATACGATCAACATGAACAAGCGTTATATCCTTAGACGCTAGATCTTTTCATGAATGATGTTGAAACAGACACATCATTGCGCCTCATTTTATTTGAAGCCTTTGAGATTTCGGTGCGTTCGTTACGGAGCTTGCTACTTTTTCTCTTGAAGAAATAGCAAGTACTTTCAATCCCCAATTTGCAGAATTGGATAGGTTTGGTAGAAATTTAAAAAACCGCCATCATCATCATCTTCTTCTTTAACCCACATGTTGCACTTAGCGAATCGCGGGAGGTAATACACGCACGAAAGAACCCCAGGCCGCTTGATCCTCCGCAATCGACTCTAACTCATCAGAATTTATTCCCAGGAGCAACTAATCGAGTTTGTGAATTTGATCCAATCACGTCGTCCTGGGTGTGTTTAGAGGTCACCTACCTGATAGAATTGCATCTAAGGCATGTCTGGATATCTGGGTGAAAGGGACATACGTATGACGTCGCCCAACTAACCAAATAAAGCCCTTTCCGTTTGAAGAAGCAGCTGCTCAACATTGAGTTCTCCCCGCACCATGGCATTTCTCAGCTTATCCCGGCCAATAACTTCTAACAACTAGAACTAGCAACTACATATACATCGAAATATACAAATCGACTGAGCTCGTTGCCATATGCTGGCCTAAGTTTGACAAATAAGTGGTGACTGCCAACTAGCATTTCTTAGACTTTTTTGAGGATCTGTCGCAGTATGAAAATCTGACCTAATGTTGACTTCCTGTCCTGAAGTCTTCCATATTATTCGCAAATAGCTTCACACAAACCTGTGGAGAGGTGCTTGTCGAGCAGCGGAGTCCGATGAGCTGCCTCGTGCAATCGGATCATTCACTAAGTAATTTGTTTTTTTTTTTTGAAATTTAACCATGATTTTTGTATTGGGTAAAACATTGGATGGTCGCCGTGACGTAGTGGTAAGTTCGTCTACCGCCACGCAGAAAGTCTAGGTACGATTCCCGGACGAAACACCTCGAATTTGTTTCACGGCACATCCTCTTTCCAATTGCTGACAAAACTCAAAAAGTATCAATTGTCTATGACATTCTTCTCAAAATCGCCGTTTGGAGTCAGCGAGAAACTGTAGATCCCTTCTACTTGTGAGAAATTTGTTTTAGAAGCTAGGCCAGGGTCCCTTGAAGGGTGTAGTACCACTCAATTATTATTATTAAAACATTTTGTTCCCCATTTTCAACAAATACATTTTGCCATCGGGCAGGAGATTGAGTCCACGCCCATAAAATTGTTGATCCCTGCGTGCAAAGAACTGATTTTTGACGTCCTCATTTGGGGTGAAGGTTGCCCCATAGAATAAAAGTTTGCAGAGACCGGAGCAAATAATGGTACGAAGGAGCCAAGTCTAGGGAATACGTTGCTTGTGGTAGCACATCCAATTGAAGCTGAAGAAATTTTCGGCGAATCATCAAATCACAGTCGTTAAAGCAGATTTCGTTCTTTTTGAACACGAGGAACCCATGTGTCAAGCTTCGAAATTTATCTTAGACGTTTCATGTGCATGTGGAGACAAATTTTATCTTTCAGTAATTTCTCGTGTTCTCATTTAATGATTTGCATCGAATCGACCAACGACTTAGTTTCATCCACATCAGCTTCAAGAGGCAGTCCAGGGTGTTGTGCATCATCAAGAGAGAAAATACCGGAATAAGATTTTTTTCAGACCAATTTCGGCATTGGAGTTCAGTCAACACAGTTTTTCCATATACGACACATGATTTAAAACATAATTTTCGCCTTGCTGTTCTGTATTATTATCCTTTTGGCAGTAGAACAGTAAAATATGCAAAAAACGCTTTTAAAGGCATCCAAGAAAACTAGTCCAAAAAAATTAAATTTTTTTTACAAACAAGTCTCGCTAAATTAGCTGTATATAACGGTAAAGGAGTTAGGTGCAAAGTTGGCTGCGAAAGAATTCAAAAAGGTCAGCTGTTACTTTCAAACGAAATTCCTCAGTGAACCACCCAATAGATAAACAGCGCAGCTGTGAAGATTGTCAATCCGCTCCAGAAGAATTTTTTGACTACAGTCCTGATAAACTAAAACTGTTGTCCATCGTCGTAGACATCTACTGACATTTTCTGCTTAACCACAAGCTTTTGGCCGTCACTGCCGCTTAAACAATCTGCAGAAATTACTTCTTTTAGTTCTAAACAGCGATTGCGCTTAGCTACTAGAAAAATTTTGTGAAACATCAAATCATAATTTTGGCATATCAGAAAAAATAATTCAAAAAACCATAAATTGTCATAAAGTTGGCGCTCAAAATTCACCTATATCACCTGAATTTGTTGGAACAATGAAAATATGTGTTGTATGGCGTATACGTAATTGTTTTTTCTTAATTCAGTGGATTTGCTTGTTTTTTATAATTGACGGGGTCTTTAGGGATTGCAAAGTGACGACAATTGAAGTTTGACAAGTTTTATACGTTTGGAGACATTCGGCAGTTTACTTGTTAAAATGTTGCATTTTATAGATTTTAGAATTTTGGAATTGGAATTTCGAAATTTCGTGATTTAAGACTGTCTGAAGTTGAACCTTGAAATTCGCTAGTCTGCCTTTCACCTTTCATCTGTTGAAATCTTGTAGGACAGTAGGTTAGGGACACAAACTATCAACCCAACGATGAGCTGAAAAGTTTGTAAGGTGCTAGCTAAAGCGCAACTGCCGTCATTGTTAGTGACAAGGCCACCAGTGCATACTCTTAATATTCTGCTGTCTTCTTCAGCCAAATAACACCTAAGCTCAGTCAGCTTCTCTTCTACTTCTACATATGAAGTGTTTTGTTTTTTTGGCTACCTATTTGGAAGTCCTGTTCTATAGATATTCAAGAATTTGAAATGCAACATATCCTCTACTTAGTTCTTGTTAAATGTTTGCGCGTAAAGTTATTTTCCTAAGACGTACCGTGTGCCCCTTTGTTACCTCCATACACGTGTGATCTCATTTGGCATTTATTCGACTTTGAATATTTCATTATTTGCTTGATTTGACCACCGACTAACTTTTCCGGACGAAGAAAATAAATGTTTCACACAGAAACGCGCCGCCCACCGCCCCCGCAATTGGCAAATGCATTAATTCTGCCACAGCCAACTTTCCCATACCGACGACAGCCGTGAGACTGATATTGGCTTTTGGAATTTGGAAAGTTCAGCACAAATTGACTTCGGCATCTCATGAATGGTTCAAGGACTGTTTTTTGAATTAATCTACTTTCAACAATATTATTTTTTTCAATTTTTAAAAATGAAAAAATCGTGAATATTAGAATATTTTAAATGCAGCAGACACTCTCGAGTGTCACGTCTTTAATTTGCTTAAAATTAACTTGTGCATACGAGTACACACATTTGCTTAGCATTTGAGAGAACGCACTGACTTCGCTGTGTGCAGGGAATGGCGCCGACTTGCACACTCTAGTGACGTGGCATGCTGTTTGCCTAAATTAAATTAAAGGATTCTGTTGCTAAATGAATTCTTAGTAAGTTCGTTCTTTCTTCTTTCCTTTGCCGTTCATTCCTTGAACTCGTGCAGATGGTGTAAGGGAATGCAAATTACATTTTGACAGATGTTAAAAAATACACACGCACCCCCGCCCGCACACAGGTATGATGGCGGATGAGTTGTGCGCAGCACGTTGGTGAGCATGAAGGACGGAAAATGGGAATTTCCCGTATGGAAGGATCTGCTAAAGATGTCTAATTCAAAACCCATTAAAATTTTCTCTGAAAAAACTTCTATCCAAAGCCTGCGAAATTAAATAGGGGCATTACAAGATGATTAAGGTGAACTTCCTCATGATATACATAGTGCTTCAATTAAGAGTTTGAAGTTTCTGATGCTATCCTGCATGAAAAATATTGTACGGGCTTTGTGATCACATTGAAACAGGTAGGACCGTGCAATGTAAGAAAAATGAACTGGCAAAACTCAAGCTCGGGGTCGTCTGGGTAGGGCACTTACTAACGCTGTTGAAAATCGAACTAATTTAAATAAACACTTTCGCTGTCTGAGCCTTTATGAAAGGCCTTATGAAAATCTATGAGAGATAGCCACTTGGCGGAGACGTTATCCACGGCCTAACACACTACCCCGCCAGCTATACCAGAAAAGACGTCCCACTACATGAAATTAATATCCTCACACTGACTCCCTGTGTACAGAGGTGGGGTTGATGGAAACGGGTTTACTCAAGGCTACCAGAGTTCAATGTAAGAAGTCAAGGCCAAGTCCTGAAATTCGCTTCTGGATGCGGTTGAGTAGCGCTTGGAGGTAGGAATGTCATCGAGATAGATTTTATCGAGATGACCTTTCTAAATGCCCGCCATTCGCTTGGGGCACCTCATGTAAAGTGTGTCTCAGTCAGGTATGTACGGTCTTAGGGGTGCAACCTACTCTGATCTCATGTACTAACTCCCAATTTACAAGCATTGAAACAAGAGTTAGCAGGTTTTAAGTCTGTATTTGCTCAAACTCTCACCCATGGTTCCGTATTTCGATATAATAAGTAAAAGAATTAGGCAAGTGCGTCGATCCACAAGCAGAAGGTCTATGTTCGATTCCCGGACGGGACACTTTTTTTAACGGCACCACCTCTTTAGAGTTGCTATGAAAAGCTTCTCAAATCTCGCCGTTCGGAGTTTGTAAAAAACTGTAGGTCGTTTCTACTCGTAAGAGAACAGCACCACGCACAACACGAGTAGTCCTTGTAGAAGCTAAGCCTTGGTCCCTTGTGGACTGTAGTGCCATTGAATTATTATTATTTTTAAGTTAAAGAATAAAAACGTAAATACCGGCTGATGAAATAAATTTTTAGAAACGCGGTATAACTCCTGGAACTCACGCTGTATCCGAACAGAGGTTTATTTAACCAGAAAGGAATATACTTCTACGATTTCTACATGTGCTTGGTGGAGAGGCATGTTGGTTGAGGCTGTGGCGCCAGTAAACGAAGAAGAAGAAGATTTCGTCATGTGGTCCATCACGACTTCCGAGGCGTCTACTGGTTTTGATTCTATTGGGACAGTATCACTTCGTCCAAAACGAAACGGCTAAAAAGTGTCAGACAATTCGCCTGATTGCGATGAAGTAGAGTCGATTGCAAAGGATCCAAATAAAAACGGGTTTGATGATGTCTTAGATTTATAATCACAAACCGACCTCTTTCTCTAAGTGCCTCCATCAGTTTTACCCGTTCAAAGTGTACGGCGACGTAAAATCTAGAGATTCACATGCATAGCACAACAGAACTCATCTTTCAGGATAGCCCAAGATGCTGTATATTATAATGATGCCGCACGTTGGCGTCCAGATGATGTGAATCACTTGATTCAAGACTCCATCCGTAGCACTATTATTCTAGATACGGAATCACTAATGGAGCCAAAGTCCATTTTGTGGAGGAATGGCGGCTACCTGACTGGTGGTGACAGCTTGACCAGAGGCTGTATTCTGGTGCCGCGGGAGGCCAGGAGCTCCTGGAACTTCGGTTCCAGCCTGATCGCGAGATAGCCCCTTTTGCAGGAGTATTTTGATGGCTTTGGCTTAAAACCCAATATCGCGAACAGAGTCGAGGTTAGTGTACTGTGCTGACTGGTCTGAATCAGGTTGCTCACTCTACTGCTTAAGGTCAGGCGGTTAGGGGACTTTGCCGGCTCAGTGTGGAGTTGCATTCCCAACCGGGTGCTTCGACCTAGAGACCGTCAGAGTTTTTAGAAAGGCATCGTTCCATTCCCATGTGGAGTAGTTGTCCCTCAAGCATGATCTAATTTGATACTTGGGTAACTTAGGCGTCTAATCCTGCGTTATCTACGACTCCTGCGGAAAATGGAACCCGTGATCTAAGCTGCATGCCAGATAATTACGTAAAATCAAATCCCACATCTGCATGTTGCGTCTGCAAACGCTACAACAGTTTATCCGCGTGTTCATCATTTTCCTCTCATTAGGGCATAGCCCATGTTCGCTGTAAGTGCACACTTTTACGATCTAGGTTTCCACTTTACCAAACTTCTAATTGCAAGCACTTTCCTTAACTTACAAAAGGATTAAAGTAAGAATGCCCATCAAAGATGCGTTCAAACTCCCCAAGTAAAGCTCTCTCCTCATTATTTCAAAACTTGTTCTACACAACCATCCCGCAAAGTTTCCTCAACCACACAGGCAACTTTCAATGAATGGATACGAAGAAACAAACCTCCAGCTCTAACGATGAATCGAATTAAAGGAGTTAACTTCCTGAGGGGAGGATTAGCTTTCGTGGGGTAAAAAAGAACAAAGTCACTTGTTGGAACCAGAGCAATAATTTTGCAACCGCAAATCCAAGAAGTAAATCATTCACCCACCCAACTCACAATTTGCATTCATTACTCAAAAATATGCTCACCGACAGGCGGACTTACGACACGAGGCACATCCTTGATAAGAATATGTGAGCCAACAGTATGTCTGCTGTCGCCCAGAAAGTTTATTGATATCCAACCGAAACGCGTGGTCTCACAGAGATGGGATCACAGGTTCACGCCATGCAGCTGAGGAGTGCACAATGGAAATTTATTGCACTATGCAAATCAATGACACAGGACAGTTGATAAAGTTTTGCAGCTTGTTCCCTGGTTGACTGTTCGCTTGGCGGTACCATGGAAGTGGAGGGTATCAGTGAAAAATGAACGACTTCCCCTTTTTCGGTGAAATATACCTCCAACCAACCAACCGACAAGAGTGGGAGAGAAAAGTTTGTCAAATGTTTACTGCATCATGGTGGCGTACACCTTGTGCTTTGGCAACAATAGACCGGACGCGGGAGTCAGAGTGACGCGGGCGGGAGTGTCCTGCATAAGTTACACACTTAGATCGTCGGTTTTATGGTTCGATGAGACATAAAAGAACAGTCGAGAGCGGGGGCGACACGGAGAACGGACATAAAATAAGGAAAGTGAAAACAATGTGTTGAGGTGGTCCTTGGATATTGTTGTTAATACACATCTACACTGTTCACTGTTCTGGCTGCAGCATACGTTGCGAATGAGTCTTGCTCATAGATTACGAGACTTATCGATTACTCCCACTGCCCAAGGGACGAAAACGGAGAGAAACTGTAAAATCGAGGTTAGCACAGAGGAACAAGGACGAAGGATGGCATTTTTTTCATTTTTCCAAGAGTACTTCGTTTTTATTATCAATCCTCAGGCATTCTGGATGAATTGAATGTGAAATGTGGACCTTCTGAGGTGTCCGCACACATATCCCTGCTCGTCGTTTTGACTTAGAATCAGGAAGGACAGAACTAAGCCATGTGGTTGGCACAGGACATGTTTTGGGCTTTTGATCTTCTATCCGTTCACTGTTCGTAGTTGGATGTCCCCCGACGCGGTCGGTGGACATAAAAATTACAGCTACGTTCAGAGCCGTCGCCCGATGGGTTTTATCGAGTCGTAAAGTATCGGGGACTCTTGGGTAAGCAGTTATATTCTCTGATTGAGGAGCCAGAAAGGATCCATCAAAAATGTGATGGAGAAATTGACATCATCCTTTTGTGAAAAAAACCCGTAAGCTCAGCACAATAAATTCCACGCGTGGCTTAGGGGGCTTACGTCATTAATAGGAGATCATTCAGACGTGTCGAGATGGTGTCCTTGATGAAAGAAGAGGTAACTGGGTTCTTGGTGGTGTTCGGCTTTTAATAATCCAGTCAACGTTTCATAAGCCTTTGGAGAACTTTCCTTGAATTCGAAATTAGTTGTTGCAATTATGAAAGTGGATGCTTTCCCACCTTTATTCTGACAACGGTATGTACCTTTCCAGTTTCGAGTAATGGGACACTTGCAGGAAGGTGTCCTCGGTTCCCAACTCTGAAAGGATCGTGACTTCTCTGCACAACGGTTGGTGGTCTAGCCGTTCGAAGTAGAGAGATATGATTGTCATTGATTGGCCAAAATTTCCTTGACCGCAGGTTAGACTTTTCTCGCGTCTCTGAACTGTGGTGACTGCATTTCTATTGACAATCAAAATCCGAGTTCTCTCAAAATAAAAAATGAAGACTACTTTAGAGATCTTCAGCGAGGCTCTAGTCTTCAACTGACTGTTGAGTCAAAAGAAACATCGACTGGGAATATCAATTCTGTGTTCGATGCCGGTACTGGTGCTGTAAAAGAAGTTTTTCACCAACTCGAAACTCCCACTACACTTTGTGAGGCTCTACGTTGCTGTTACTTGTCCTTCATTCATATATAAATATTTTTCGTTACCCTCAGACCTATTTTGGCCACTTCAGTGCCCTCATCACTGTGTTCGCCTCATTACCTTAATGGCGTCCGATTTGGGTAGCAGAATGGAATGAATGGACTTTGCAAAGATTGCGACTCTAACAATATTCAAGTTATCATGCCACACACGCTTGTATGTATTCGTTTCTTATGAGGGACATCGGGATCAAAGAGATTGACCTGTACGACAGCTGTAACAAAAGTTTAACTGTGTCCTTTTCAACATTTACAGTAGCCTCCCTAATGTCTGCCAAATGTACAGTCTCCTTTTATGATTCCCTTAAGGATTAGGTGCAGGGACACACATAACATTATAAAATCTCCTTGTTTTGAAATATCCTTAAAAAATTCCAGTGAAAGCATGAATAAGAAGTATTTAAAACCTCGCACTCACTCTTAGTTCAATCTATGGTCAAGCTGGATTGTTGCAGGGGTTCAGTATGTGCAGCTAAGGAATGAGTATTTTATGTTCGGGGATTACTACGGGGGGATTTTGTATCAAGGGATTCTGAGATTTTGTTTCTTTAGATGCAGAAATAAACCCGCAAGGTGTGGGTGCTTTGGCAGAAGGTTTTTTTTCGTTTTTATGATTGCATATGTGCAAGTATATTGTCATTCGTCTTAGGGTTTCAATAGTTAAGCTTTATAAATCACCCCTCCCCGATACATTTTTAATGAAAATTTGAACTCTTTGTAAAGGTAGGACCTGGCCATTGAATGTGGATGACAATATCACACAAATAGATGACTTTGGAAGTTTTGCAACACGTGATTTTTTCAAGTAATTTTCAACCATCATTTCTTGGGCAAAACTTGAGTATTGTTGGTTCTTAATGCGTCTAGAGTTAGGGAACTGTTATCAATAAAACTTGTTTGCTTCGGCCCACAAACAAAATTCAACGGTTTTAGAGCGCATGATGTAAGTGACGTCAATCAGGACACTTTTGACCCACTTAAGCTACTATTGTCATGTTATGTGGTTTGTTGCTCTGTCTTGTTGAATTCACATAATAATTACAAGGCAATAAAAAAAATATCCTCGCTTCGAGTTGACTGTTACCGTCTGCCCATTGGCATCCTCGAAAAAAAGACCAATGACGCCACTCCACAGTATCTGGAGGCAGTGGTACTTCTTCGATCGCATGTATTTATAACTTTATCACTCACTAAGTGGGATCATCACTGAAGAAAATTTTCAACAAAAAATTGTTGTTGATTTTTAGTTCTTTCAACACACTAGAAGGTTTTCAAAGGACTGTGAATAGTCAGCATGTTTCAATTGTTGTGTAAATTAAATTGAAAATGAGAATGGGGTTGAAAATATAAATTCCAAATACGCCAAAAAAGACTTACGACATGACTAATCGTTCCGAACTTCGAAATGTCGATAAAACCATCAGCAATACTTGCATTGACAGCTACACCGGACTCAAGACATAAGTAGTGCTTCCACTTAATTTTTTTCACAATTCAATCGATGCGCAATGCGCAAAAATTTGCTGCGGTAAGAGCATCATTTGTGTGTCATTTTCAATAATCCTTACGCGTTGTTTGACAGCTAAGCGATCTATCATCGTTAATGATCCAACTTCAAGCCCCGAAATAAATGACTCTATACATGTGGATCTTCACATTCACTTTCGAGAATCGGAGTACGTCAGAAAATGGTGATAATTTGTATCATTTATGTTAAATTTTTTGTCCGTTTTTCGTGTTCAAAATATGTTGTTTTTTTTTAAATAGAAGACGTAAAAATACATCACTTATGTCATCACATTGTCCATCGGAAGCGTCTACGATGCCCCATCTTCCTTGAAAATTTTCGAATACCATCTCAAAAAAATGGGTCCTCTTTAGCATCCACCCATTCATTGAGCTATTCTTCGATTTCTTCAACAGACACGAATAGGTGAGCCACAAATCGTTTTGCATTCGCCGAGGAAGTAATTAATCGGCGGCCGGTATGGCACGAGCAAAGTCTGAAGAATATGGTGGACAGAGTAGAACTTGTCATTTAAGCTTTTTTTTTTACCGCTACAGCAACGTGGGGCCAAGCGAAATCATGTTGCAGGATCACCTTGTCATGCCATTTGGTCGTTTCTAGCTGTTTTTCATGCAATGCATGGCTCAAGCGCATTGGTTTCACATTTAATTTTCCGCCTGGTTTATCGGCTAATAGTATTTGTTTTTCTTGGGGTTATCATAGTTTATCCATTTTAGTCTTTTTAGAAGCAGTCCCGAGGTTTGGTTTCAACTCGTTCTGCACTCAATTTCCTTGCTTTTGAAGAAATCCATATTTTTGTAACGAAACGGAAATTACTCTTAGCAATTCTGCTAGTTCACATTGCTTTTGCCACGACCCTTATTCCAGTAAAGCTATTCGTTATCATCAAAAAACATCAAAACTGGCCAAGATGCGCTTTCTCTTCGACGCTAAATCACAACTTTTGAAGCATCTTAACCACCTGCATGATTTATCGGTCGGAGCAGATTCAACGTAAACTTCTGGAAGCACCATTGATTTCAGTTGCACTTCCCACAAATGTTGATTATTTATAACAAATCCAAACATTTACGAAGGGACAAACAAGTGTCACACCTTTCCAATGAAGTCGGTAATCTCTTCCACGATCAGCCACAACTTGCAGGTGGTGCTTTTTTTTGAAAATGCTTATACTAACTTCGTTACCGCCTTCGATTCCCTCTAATTCTTCAACTAAATGAAAGGAAATAATAGCTATATTCTGTTCCGAAAATGTCCTCTCTTCCGTTTATTTTCGATTACAAAAAAACCGTTATTACACCTTTTAACTTTCAACTTTATGTGTCTGCCTAAAAGCACCCAATCATACTCCATCACATTGCTCACCTCTGCCACGAAGTCCACAGATAATTCCGTCCGTTTCTTCAAGCCTCATCCAATTAAACTCACCGCCTGCTGGATCAACTTGAGTCGTTATTGCCCACCTCCTCCCAACCTCCTGCTTGCAGAAATTCCCTTTAGTCTCACCATTTTTTACTCGTTACTTAAATGAACATCTCGCTTCATTTATCCGCCTCCTGAAGCTGTGATCCCAACTGGAAAGGTGCAGCAAAACAGAAAAACATTTATGACGTATTTCTTTTGCTCCGTTTGTGTCATCGCATTGATTATTCCACAGCGGCGACATTTGCAAACAAAACTGAAAAAAAAAACGAAATAATTAATATTTTCCAACGTTGAACAGGCATCAATCCTTCCATTGTCATCGATTGGCCCATCCAGTGGGGCTTCCATCCACCACTACAACCGCAAGACAAGGGAATTATACATAAATCACCAGCTCGCCACGCCGCCGATTGTAAATTGGAATTTAAACGCAGCGTGTCCTGCGGCGGCTGGCGGTGCATGCATACGACTAGCTGGCCTGACATTGGATATGAAATTTTAATGATCCCTTTCGTAAAAGTAATGCACTTGCAGGCAGGCGGTTGCAGCTCACCTTATTTGGAGCAGTCTATGTAGGGCTTTAAATAATTGATTGTCCTGGTGTGCCTTCGCTGGGCTGTTGTTCATGGTGCATGGTAGGTGTGTGGGTGCCTCTAGAATGTGCAGAGCACTGGCCACGGTTTAGCCAGTTACTCGGATCAGATTTACGGTGCTGTGTTATATTTCGAGAACGCTATCTATGATGGGGTCATTAGTCAGCGGAGAATCGCGCAAAATTGACGTAGATATCCGGCTGCATAAACTTTAAGTTGATTAAGCGATTATCGTGAGATGGTCCTTGCGATCTGGAATATGGATATAATTTGTTGTTCTTTTTGCATTCGGCATCCTGTGAAAGGCTGTTGATATTGATTTTTAAAGCGCTTCCACACCCACCTTCCATGCTTCCCTTCGAAGTTCCTGTATCTGTGTAGCGAATATTTGCTTGAAAGGGTGCCGACAATAAAGTGAAGAGAAGAATGCCACTGTGGGAGTCTACCATTCCAATGATATAAAGTTCTATAGCTTTTGAGTATTGGAAAGTTCTTTGGTGTGCTGGCATCGGCATCGAAGAAGAATGAATTATAGATGCGCCCTAAAGGTGGACGAACCACTCCCAATCGCTCACGCCTTCAGTTCCGAGAGTTTTGAAATGCAAGGGGATTTATTTGTGTTTGCAAATTGTTGTCGTATTGATTATTGTCAGTTTTGTTTGACGGCGCCTGAAGATATTTCGGCGCTTGAAATTGTCTCGAATTGAGCGATCACTTGAGTATGAAATCTGATCCAAGACACAAACCAAAATATTGTGAGTTGGAGCTTCGGTTTGTAAGTCTAGCTTAGTATTTTGAAGCCGCAACTACCCTAGTGGAAGGCAATATTTAAATTAAAGGTTGTTATACAGGGTAAGAGAAATAAATTTTTCTTTCTAAAAATTCAATAAAATAAGTAAAATTACATAATTATTTGAGTTTTCTACATTTTATGGTATGGACAAAAATGTCTATTAATAATTAAATAACAAGATATCCGAGAGGATGCAACGGTTGCCTTTACAGAACTACCTTCTGCTATCCTGATTTTAAAGATCTATAGTAGTTGATTATACTGGACTGTAGCTTACCGTTTACTTAAAGAGTATTGGCCATAAGTGCTTGAATCGATTCCAGATTGTCACCATAAAATCGGTCCTTGACGGTTTCCTAAAAAAAGGCGTAAATGGCCACATCGCTGCTTCGCGATGGCCAATTGACATCGACAAAACGATTAATAACAGCATTTGGAAATCTAGTTCGCAAAAAAAACATTAAGGCATACGCTGTGTGGAGTGACGCACTATCTTTAATAAGTCCAAGTACATGTCTTCAGTTTCAGAAAAAAAAAAGTCTGTTAGTATGGCTCAATAACGTCCGCCGTTGAGCGAAATGTTAGTCCCAGCTTCATTGTCTAAGAGTTCCCTCTAAACTGTCACTCTCTGTGGATTGATTTGTTGTCACAGCCGCCGAGATAGAAATACGCCTGGTTAGAAGTTATGTTTTTCCGCCCAAAATGTCTGTCCAAGCTACGCAGCGTGCCTTCAATTCCTTAATCAATTTAACCTTGTTTTGCCCCTTTTTTTATATTTCCAGCATGTAGGAAACTTTTGCCCTCTTTAAAACGTAGGATGGACGTAACCTCTATTTCTGAGCACAAGTAAAGTTTTTTTTAGAGACAGAAGGATAAGAAACATCGAACAATGATTTAATGACTGCCGCAGACCGCATTCCATACACGACTGCCGGTCGCGAACGTCAAAATATACTTTACAATTCAACTAGAGAAACCTACCTACGATCGCTTTATCATCCACGCGCTTGCGGGCACGAAGAGAAAGCACAGACAGAAGTATCAGGTTCCTGATTCGATTTTGAATCAAGATTACCTCCTGTCTTCTTCATATTTTTCCCTATAAAGCGACTCCGATCTTCAACCCATGAATTTACCGCTGAACACACACCCATCTCATGTTCATCCTTGAAATCGAATTTGATTATAATTGTTCCACATTCAGTGAGCCAGTATATCCTTGTGCATGATGAATTGGCAACAAATATTCCTGCTACCTGGACTCCCTGCAAATGCTTCCAACCGAAGATACTTCAGAAGGTTCATACGGGTGTACGATATCCACTCGGAGTCGTTAAGTGCTCTTATCGGAGCTGTTAAGTTCAGAGCAGTAGTTTTCTTACAACTATAGGACTACCTGGGAGGGGTCTTTATCGGGCTGGCAGTCATAAAGTGGAATGAATGCACACACTGCTGTAAATAGCCACCCTTGCATGGAGTTGGTGCTCGTTGCAATGAGTGCCCATAAACACTCATCAGGATTGCCGTCATAAACCAGCTTTATGAGCTGCTTTTCCTCTTGAAGAAAAGAAGGTGCAATCAGCTCCAGATTCAGCAACTTATTCGATTAACGTTGACAGGTAGAGAGGCCAAAGCAAATTCGCAAAAATTGTTTTCAATTCATTTGGCGGCACTTTTATTTGTATCAGAGCGGAGGAACGGCAATCGTTGTAGGTCGCCTCCTGACGTCCGGTACCCTTGTTTGCGTTGCGATTCCGGTCAGTCGAGGGGTGCTAATTGGAAAAGATTATCTTTCAGGGCAATTCGATTGACTCCCTCGGTCTTCGCCTCCCCCCCGACTTCATTGGCGAAAGGATAATTAAAATGTTTCCTAAATCGCAAGCAACCGTTGACACTCTTTACCTGGGAGACCGCAAGCTCTTTGAATAAATTTCCATAACTTGTGACCGGGCTGGGAAAATTCACCTCGGGAGACCTATTTTTCGTCCCCCTCCCCACCACCGCTTGGTGTATGTAAGGACATAACCTTGCCTGTGCTTCAATTGGTTGTAGCAACCCCTTCCGTTGCGAGCACCAACAACATTTGATTTGTATTTTTATTAGCCACTGTCCGTTATCCACTTGCGGTCGACTAAGGTGGGAGTGGGAATTTAATTCCACAAATGCTGACCATACTCTCGGTGTGACTGGACACCAGAGTTCGGTACGCAGAGTCCTTAGCAAGAGCACGTGACACGAATATCAATGAAATTGCTGATTGCATTGTGACCCGAAACTTAATTATGAACGGTTGACATTTATTTGAGATACTTTGGCCGTAAGTCGATTATGGTCACTTGGGGAGTTTGATGAAAACGATAATTGCCGGTCAACTGGGAATTGGCGCTCCCCGAAGTGGTGGGCAAGAACACGACGACATGGAGTTGACCACTTAAAAGAGCTGTGCTGTCAAATGACCAACTTTCCAAGCCAAAGGGCATTTCGTTTCAATGTGTTGGTGATGGGAGGGGTGGCACTGGGTCGTGTGATAATGGGAACATAAACCGTCATAACTTTGCCTCGGCATATGGGTGACATAATCCATAGGATTAGAGTCCTCCCCGTGAATTGATTGGGGGGTTGAATTTGAAAACAATGAACATGACAATGATTTGGGTTTTCCGTGGAGAAGGGTCATTCAATTTTGAAATTTGTTACGTAACCCGTGTGTGTGTGTGTGTGTGTTTGTGGCCGACCTAGGGGAGGAAGATGGGGAGGACAAATTTGAGTGACAATTAATTTCAGTTCAGACGTTTCGGAGATTAGGTGTTTGAGCTTTTTGAAAATTTAATTCGATATGGAAATTTGGAGCTGCTTTATCACTTCAAGGGGACTTATTTCGATAAGGGCAGTAATAGATTATTAAGGACGTTGCAAAAGATCTAACCAGTGGATTAGTTTATTTATAAAAAATGCGAGAAGTTCTTTGACTTACCTCAAGCTTTTTAAAGGCTCTGGAGCGCCTGAATCTAATGTATAAGAAGAATTAATGCGTGCATGAGCGTATGACTAGTTGTTGTTAGGAGAATGCATCCATTGCTAAGTATCGTTGTATATTGTGATATTCGCACTAGGACAAAAATACCGAGAAGTTAATTGCACTGTCCACTATGCCTAATGGCAAAGTCGTCACTTGCTGCTCCAGGGGACTTTCGTTTACATGGTAACGAGTAAGCGAATATTCTGACATTTTGTGGAGACTTTGATGTTGAATTCTTCATCAGATCGATCGCAATTTTGAGTTGAACCTCACAAAAGCCGCATAGGTTCCCCAACAAGGAGCGTGTCTGTTGCCCACCAATCTTATGAAATGTTTACACTTGAGTGCAGAAACCACCGTGAGTGCTTCATTTTGAGTACACACCCACCAGCTAATAATCCCTGAAGAATTAGTGTTGACCTAGTTTACTTCCTAGGCTTAGCTTTGTATACTTCTTACTAAACATACAGATGTTACTCTTATTTCATTTTTTTAAATGATACTACTCTCCACACAGGGACTCCTTTTCGGTGCAAATTCGTCTCATTGACATCATATACACCAATTTTGGTTGTTTAAAGTTTCGAGTTAAAATTTGCCTGAATTGTAGATGCCAAAGCTGTGTTTGTGCCTTAAGCCCAAGCAAAGTGATCTTAAAGGGACGGTCCTCATTCGGTGCTCCAAGATTCGCGAGAATACCGCCAGAATTCTTAATTCCTTCCTTAGGGCATAAATGTAGGATATGGCACCGCTACACGATCTCGGTCTTCTTTACCGTATTCAAAGCATTCATTTTAATAAATCCCCAAATTTTATCTAACTCACAGACTTTCAAAAAACAAAATGTCAACATGGTACGTTACAACATAACATTCAAGCGTATGAGTAGAAAAAGATTGAAGCGATTACTACAATATCAGTCTTCCTCGACTGATTCTTCTTTTTTTAAAGGAAAATGGGAGTTTCATGGATCTTGTTGCTGTATTAATGGGAAAACATATCAAAGTGACACATGTCACTGACAGTAATGCCAACACAATACATTTGTGGCCTTTGCACTTTTAGACAAACAAAATCAAATTTCTTGGTAGTTTTTGTCTTGGTTTCGTAAGGAAAACTTAAATAAAGACTTACAGCGATGCAGTTTTGAAGAAATATATAATTCGTTCAAAGTTTTGACTTCGCCATTAGGTGTGAAAATCAAAATTATTCAAATGGCAGCGTTTGGAAGCTACGCATCATGCGACTCTACTGAGGTAATTTTTAAACACTTGCAATCGTGATTTTTAATGGTAACACGTCTTGACTGTTACCGTCAGCTTACTTGGAATTTCGAAGAAATTCAGATCAATGATTCTTTTCCATTGGAAGCACATCAAACGGTTTCAATGTCTTTGGTTGTGAATGTTAAGTTGGCTTAAATTTTTGCTTAAGTTGAAGTTTGTAAGAATTGAGATACAAACATAAACGAAGAATTCGCCATAACGATGTGCACGAGGTAACACATCACCTACAGCAGCAAAATTTTTGACTGCCCGTGCATTACGATGATGCACAGGCCTTACAACATCAGGAAGTCTTCCAAGCACAATTTCACTAATTGCTTGCGTACTCCGTGCGGTGTAGCAACCATAATCACAGCATAATGAGCGAATGTCTGCGTTTGCAATTCATTCCCGTAAAAGGCAGCATTCAACTAACATTGTGTTTCTTTAAATAGCAGCTAAGTTTGGCCGGTGTCAAATGCCAGCGTTACCAACTTGAAAACACGAAACGAATGACCTAGTCCCGCTTAAATGATAATTTTCTTAACCGTCGAATACACCAAAACCATACCCCTTTCGCACCCATCCCAATAAAACATAAGTGCACGCTGTGTAAGTATGCGCCTTATAGTATATTTAGGGGTTGAGGGCTGAGCAAAGCAAATTTTGTTCCAGAATGTGTAAAATTTAGGAAAAGAGTTGGCAGCAACTCGAAAGAAGTGGTGCCATAGAGAAATGCGAAATGTCCAGTCCAACACTCACCTACTACGACACGGTGCCCAATTGCTTGGTAAAATATATTACAAGACAGGTTTTGGTTGATAACATTTTTTATGACTTATTCAATTTTTGTGGCATTACTCATTCATTTGAGGCAAGCACTGAAGCTTGTCCGAGTGTAGGCAAGTGCACGCTATACTCCAACGTAAATGGTTTCGTTTAATTTTTCAGCATTTTTTTTTTAACTCTGATCTAAAGTATACATTATAATAAAAGGATTATTCATCGTAAGTGTTTTATTCAGTACGTCATTTTTGACAAACACTTGACTCCTATCAAAACTTTTTTAGTTCTGTTCATTTTCTTTTGGCAAGTTATTATTAAAAGACATACACCACAATAGTGCCTCAAAATTTGTGTTGCGGACTTTAAAGTTTTGTGAGAAATATTTTTCGTGCTACTCGAGGAGTTCGCCGTTGTTCACAACCAACCAGCTGACATCATTATTGCCAATACCATTCCCAAATTGGAGTCCCACTTTAGTTTAGTGTGACCACAAACAGGACGTTGTGAAAAGAATACCAGCAACTTATGCTGAAGACCGTGACATATCGATTCACCGTCATTATGAGCAGCTTGGTCATCTCTAACGGACTCAATGCTTCCTGAGGAGAGCTCTTGTTTCAAAAGGATGGTGCTACGAGCAATACATTGCGTTAAATAATAAATTTCACGAGAATTTATTTTGGCGAACATAATTTCACGTTTTGATACGATAAATTGGCCGCCTAGATAGTGCGATGTCCTCTGGATATCATTTTGACTATTTCCTCTGGGGAAGACAGATCTTTTGCTTCGATTCGCGCTTTTAAGCAAACGTTACTCGTGTCATTCGCGAGATACCAGTCGCTATGCTTAAATTGATCGCTCAAAATCTGACCTTCCGAATAGATCACCTTTAATGTAGTTGTGGCCAACGTATATGTTGCCATCATTTTGAAACAGTAAATGCCATGGATTGCTCCTTAAACCGGTGATGAAAATTTTAAGTTCACTTTCAAATTAATCTGTTTTATTTTACATTAGAAATCTAACCTCACGATAAATCACCCTTTGCATCTTCAGCGGCATTTCGAAGCTTCGAATTGTTTTCAAAAGAACTTTCAATATGATCAGACTTTTGGTTTTGAAAGCCACTTTTAAAAGTTTCCCAATCTTCAGTTTTGTACCCAAATATTGCTTACCGGTTGGAATGCACCTTACTTCGAATTTTGCAACAAATCGCATCATAAATGTAGGAGATATGGGAGAATGACAGACAGATTGAAAGATGGTCCATCCACAATTGTAAAGACTCAGAGCTGTTGCCATGAAACCTTAAAAAAGAATTGATGAATTTCCAATTGACCTAAATAATGTGAACGTTCGCTTATAGGGTGGGGGCTTTATTTCAGATTGGGACGAAAATCGTTACTCAACGGGTAAAAATTTTATTTGAGCATTCGCTCCTCTCTAAGGCTGTTATTGCAACCGTTAAGGTAAGCACTTATTTTGACAAAAATATTCATTCTTCGTTTCAGTGTTGCATTTACACCTCCGAGAAGGAGTGCTTACTGAAGGAGTAGAACGCTGAGAAAGCGTTTGACAATCATACCTTTCTCGAAGTCGTACATTCATTCCTCTGCTCTACTTTGCATTCAAATTGTTGTCGCTACCATTTTTCGAATCAGTCCTCACGCATGTGTGCTTCTCGCAAGAAAAGTTCCACTATAAGAGTTGTGACATCGCTGCAGCACACTACGTGATATTGATTGGCTTGCAGATAGAAAGTCATATTTCTCTGCTCAAAGGTAAAGGGAAGGGATGTCTTCTTTCCCAAAATTTAACGATTGTGTCACGTTTCCCCAGACTGCAACAAACTGCAGCTGACTGTTTTACGAGTGGCTGTACTTCAAGGCGGCAGTGAATGCGAAACTGTGGCAAGTACGTGCTGAAATTCATTTGACAGGCCAAGCTCCCTTCAAAACTATTTCTCCTCATCATGCCAGAGAGGAGTCGGAATTATGAAGGAAAATTTCCTGGCTGGCTTACGAGCACAGTCAGCCGCGGTAGTGTCTGTATTTGTAACGGAAATCCCAAAAGGGATTGTGAACAGGAAATTAAATTACGAAACAAAGCGCAAAACGACAACGGCAACGTTCGCTATCCTGGCTGATATTGATCTTAAAGCGAAGCCGTGCTGCGAGAGTAACCCCACAATGTAATCTGCCCGGATTTTTACGAGAACGTCTTCGCCTTTCGCTGTGTGTGGCATTTTTATTTGTATTTCCGGTGAGAAGATTAGTCGCCGAGTTGAAGACACTGATCCCCGTGTGTAGGGGCAGAATGAATTTAAGTGCTTCCGGGGTGGTGCTGAGAATAATAATAAGGTGAAGCAGTTTCTTGTTGTGCTCTTCGCGCCATCGTTAAGGGCTTTATCCTTCGGAAATTTTTTGTCTGGGATTTGGAACATCTGTCGGGTGGCGTGCAGCATTATGTTGGCTGATCATATGGCAGAGTTTATATTTCAATTATTATTTTGTTTTTGTTTTTGTTTTGCTTGGAATGGCTTCCGTTGGGGGAGGGGGTGCATTACAAAGTTTCAACAATGGATTATGATTGGAATGACGTCCATTCTGACAGCACATTTGACGATTATAAGCCCCCGTGACACACAATGCAACGCCGCGAGCAGTGTTCGTTCTCTGATAGTGAAAGTTGCTCTCTGTATGCCGTAGTCCTAAGGGGGATGGGTTCTGTTTCGCAAAATGACTTAAAGGAAGTTTGCCCATGGCTGAGGTACCACATCCCGCCTTCTGCTTTATTCTTATCTATCCTTTTTCAATCACCGTGAAGAACACAACACAACACCGTCGCCGACAAGATTGTGTCACCTATTCGAGCTCACCTCAATAATGAGTCGACGTCGAAATGGTTCATGTGGGCGTTGTACCCAGAATCTTCGTTTTTTTTTCTCTCTCTCTCTCTCTCTCCATCTCCGTTTTCAGGGAAACTTCGAGCCGAACGTTCATCAGTTGAATAAGCAAATCATTGAAAGGGTTTCACGTTAACACCACTCGATGTTGCCAATTCCTTGTGTACCCTTTGTCGGGGGTATGATCACGGGTGTGTGAAAGGGTAGTTAAGCATCTGATTTACCGTAACGGGATTTCTCCAATTCGGTGCACGGGAACAAGCGTTGCTTTCGTTGTCGTATCGGGTTTACCTTTGTTAATGATAACAATGTTCCGGGGGAATGGATGTGGTGCGACGTGATATACAATGTGGGAGTGGGAGGTGCTGTGGAATAAAAAAGAAATACCCACACGCCGAGGCACACCCGAATGCCTTCAAATTCTGTATATGTCTATCATATGTCAAAAAGACCTCCCAAACTCTTCAGCTTCCTATCGAAATAAGTGAATTATACATAAGCTTGTGCGCACGTTGGTCGTTGTGGGAATGGTGGCAGTGGGCGGTTACTTGGGAACATCGAAAAGCAGCTTTAAACAGAAACGAATCATCAGTTTTTGTACACTGAATGAGAGCACACTCAGAATTAAATTCAGAACAAAAATCCTCTGATTCCTTGAATTTAAATTTTGGAGACAACGAACAATGTGTAGTTGTCACATTTTTCTGATTTGCAGCCATTCACTTTGCATCCCATCCCTGTGGCTGCTTGTTATATTCAAAAGGGTAATCTCTGAGTAATTTTGTTCAATTCAGTGATCTTTTACATCATCCTTGATTGTGAGGTAGCCCGCCAAAAGACGCAAATGAATTAATTGAATTCTCACGCAGGGAAAAGAGCGCTTATTAAAAACTTGCGTCATACAAGAGAATAGACTCTGTCCAACTTCAGCCAACTGATGACAAAGCATTCTTCCATCGGATGTTTGATTAAACTTCAAAAGTTGTTAAGTGGGTTAAATTAAATTTTCCGCTAGTAAATTTTCAAACCACTTCACTGAAGCTATTTTTAGCAAATTTTCGATTTAGAAGTCTGGGATTAAATTGGCTAAGGTGAGAGTTAATGATTGACTGTTAAAATATTCGTCTTGCGACTACGTTATCACCCTGACGCGCACAAAACAGTGACAAAATTTATGTGCCAAAGAATTAAGTGTCACTTGACAACGTGCATATGTGAGGATAATTTAAGAAGATGGTTTGGAAAGACTTTAATTTTATTGAAAGATAAGATGTTGCAAATTTTATACCTTCTCTTGGAAACATAGGCGATTGGCGTCACTTATTTGTTTCCAGCTGCCTTTACTATACATTAAGAGAGGTTGCATTTCCCTAAATATAGGAGTATCAATCAAACAGTCGTGAAGACGCTGTTTAAAGCAGTTGGAAATGAACTGGTTGGGCACATGCACCAGCTCATCTGTATGATATGACCGGAGAAAAGTATACCCGATGAGTAAAATCTCAGCGTCGTCTGTCCGGTTCACAAGAATGGAGACCCCTTCGACTGCGTTAACTATCGAGGGATTAGTCTTCTTAACATCGCGTACGCCTGAAACCGTTCGTCAACCCTGAAAGGTCCTTATAATTGTGATAAATCTTGACACTACGGTAGATCCTGGAAAAGACCCAAGAAGTGCAAATCGACACTCGCCACCTATTTGTAGATTTCAAGGTTTCATATGATAGTGTGCATAGAGACGAACTATACAGTGCCATGTCTAATTTTGACATTCCTACTAAACTCGTCAGATTGTGTGGGAAGACGATGGATAACTCTAGCTCAAGGTCGGGAACGAACTCACGGAGACCTTCAATGTCAAAAGAGGTTTAAGACAAGGCGAAGCACTGCCATGTGACTTCTTTAACATCATCCTTCAGAAGATCGTGCATAAATCGCAAGTCAACACCAGAGGCACGATCTTCAAAAAGTCAGTTCAGTTGCTGACGACATTGATTGGACGAACACAGCGAGCCGTCAATGAGCCGTTTGCTAGCATTCAAGCAGAAGCGGCTAAAATGGGTCTGGTGGCTAATGAGGGCAAAACGAAACACATTTCTCATCAATGAAGGACGCACAACATCGACGTCTCGGACAGAGCCTCACACTAGGCGGCAGAAACTTCGAGGTAGTCAAGGACCTCGTCTACCCCGGCTCCGCGGTAAATAGGGACAATAACATCAGTACCGAAATCAAGCGCAGAATCACTCTTGCCAATCGCTGTTTCTTTGGGCTCAGGAGGCAATTGAGTAATAAAGCCCTCTCTCGAAGGACTAAGCTTGCTTTATATAACAGCTTGATAATTCCGGTCCTACTCTATGGCGTGAAAACCTGAACGTTACTAAACGCGAAAGTCTTTTCGAGAGAAAAGTTTTGCGGGCGATTTTTGGTCCTGTTTACGTTAATGGCATCTGGAAGAGAAGACTTAACGACGAATTCTATGAACTGTACAGCGACATGCGCCCAGTATAGCTTCTTCGGATACAACGCTCAAGATGACTAGGTCATGTAAAGCGTTTGGCCAACACTGCTTCGGCCCGAAAAGTCTTCGAATCTGAGCCATTGGGACAACGCAATAGAGGACGGCCCAGGATAAGGTGGCGCACACAAGTGGAGAAGGACCTCAACCAACTTGCAGTGCGCAACTGGCGGCAGCTGGCGAAAGATTCTGTTGGCTGGAGAGGCATGTTGGTACTGCCACATGAAGAAGAAGATGTTTTTGGAACGACCTCTGGGTCTTTGTTCTTTAGCGAGTTCTTCCGCCATTTTGGTAATTCTTTTGGTTTTCTTTGTCTGCTATCAACATCTACTTATGTGCCACCATCGACTAACTTCATACTACCTTCAAAGGTTATTCTAAGTAGTGCAGATGTTGATTCTGATGACCTTAGTCATCTGTATATTTATCGCCAATCAGGCAAATCTTGCTAATCTTCCGAGATATGTTGTGACAGTTCGTACCAATAGATATAGTAGTCATAATTCACACAGTTCCTTTCTAAAGAACGGAAACTTTATAGTTTCGGTGTGTCCATCTCTCCGTCCATCCTTTCTTTATGTACGTCTCTTGTACTCTTTAAGTTGGGAAGAAGCGATTTTTATACAATTTCGGATATGAATGCATTTAGCTTAGAGATCAATGTAAATTAAATGTTGGGGCATGATTGAAGATGGCATACAATAAGTAAAGTTAAAGCAAATTCGTAAATCCCATTGTACAGCACCAGTTAAAATATAAATTGACAGACCTTTTAAAATTAATATTGGGTTCGGCTCCAAAGTTTTCGTTTATAAGTACCTTTGCACAACACGAAGATATAAAGGTCGGGAAAATATGTTCCCCTCCTCCAGTTTCTATAATGTGTTCTTAAAATCTGAAAAAAAATCCCTAGGAGTAAACAAAACTATAATCAGAAACTGTATTCCATTTAGACTCAAGGATATTCACGTAGATGTTAAATAAAATTGTTTAAAGAACAGTCAGTTCGGGTATGATCAGTGAGTGCGTCCGCAAGATACATTTAGAGCCCAACCGTTCCTTTGGTTCTCTTGGGCGAGAATACTCCCATCTCGAACTTGCAGCTTTAACTTTGATTCAAGGAAAAAAAACTTGTATCACGTGTCTTAAGTCTAGGCTAGGTGCTCTTGAGTACAGAACAATAGTTTTTTTTTTTGGAAAATTGGAAAAAAGTTCAACAATCACGTATCTTTTACTCACTAAGCTTCACAAAATTATGTGACCCATAGCTCCACACAGCTTATGGTACATACATATATCAAAATCTTGAATAGCAACCGACGGCTGCACAGCATCAAAATACCTTTCTTTCTTTTTTGGCCTCGCTACGAGTTAGTCCTTTCTTCTACTGGTAAATACATCTGTTGTAAGGTGAACAAATAAAACTGTCTGCATAAGGAAATTTATTTAATCATTATTAATTCGAATCCCTTTGCTACATACATAAGTCCACCAAAGAGGACAACAAAATTCACTCCAGTCAACCATTTCACTCAATCTGAGAGCTCACTGTACTTCGATGAAAAATTTTCGCTGACTCTGATGCCACTTCTAGACACTTTACATGTCTTCAGACGTGTTAAGATGAACTTCCAGTGAATCATGCATGACCCCATTAGCATATCGCTCATAAGGCAATTAATACTTTGAAGGCTATAATTGCCTGAGCAAACGTTGACGGCAGCAGAACGCTGCACAAACAAAGGGACAAAGTAACGAAGAAAGCAGAGTATAAGAGCAATCTGATGTTGGGAATGAGGAGGGTAATTAAAGACACAAAAACAAAAATTTATTTTAAATGTTAATTATCTCTGTTAAATTTGAATCAAAACGAAAGACGTGTGATGCTGGGTCTTATTTCTTTGATGAATTCTAATTTTGGAAATACTTGTGGCCACCAAACTTTGCTTAAAATATGAATTTAAGTAGGTAACCCAGAGATTCTGCACGACCCCAATCTTCTTGGCAGAAGGTAGGATTTGGGGAAAGCGCACGATTGAATTTTGATGTCTTCTTTCAACCCACACTCACATCTACTCCATTGTCATGTCAAAAACTGAGTATTCTTCAAGTTACATGTACCCAGATACTGACACCTATGTACATAAGGACCTTACCACCCCTTATCCATTATCTTTGGTATGTTTAAGGAAACTCGCAGTATGAAGGGCTTTTGCTTGCCATTTTTAAAATATCGAACTAAATTTCAACTTCCATAGAATTTGCAGTAAATCTCTTGTTTTTGTTAAGAAATGGCCACGAATTTTGTACACTCGTCTCTAAAGGTCATCTCAATTTGAAGACCACTACTGCTCCCGTCTTTTTTTCAGATTTTGTGTTGGAACTAGTAAAATATGTTTGACTTAAAACATACTAACTTTTTGGAGAAATTTAAGAGAATTTCCATCCCACGCATAACAGTAAAGGACTTCGTCTAGCTTGGGTCCCCAAAAAAAGGGACAAAATCAGAACCGGAGTTGAACGCAGTATCCCCCTTGCCAAAGGTTGTTTCTTTGGGCTCAAAAGGCAATTTAGAAATAATCCTCTCCAACAAAAGAAAAGACTTCGTTTAATTTATAGCACCTTGAACAATTCCGTCCCTCGTTTTGGGGCAGAAATTTGAACGTTTTTAAAAATGAACGAAGAAGTCAACGTGCGACTTTTGGTCTTGTATCCGTTGGTGGCATCTGGAAAAGGATATTTATTAAAGATGACCGAAAACTACGCTTACAAAGAGCCAATGGAAAACACTTCTCCATCCCGAAGAGTTTTTGAATCATAGTCATTGAGACAACGCAACAGACGACGGCAACATTCGAGATAGCACAGACAAGTGAAGAAGGACTTCAATCAACTTATTGTCTAAAATTGACGGCATCTTGACAGGGACTTTGCATGCTAAAGAGGTGTTCCTGTGTTCACCTCGGAATATAATATCACCCACAGAAGTATAAACGTCCCACAGACTGAAATCAAACCTCTTTAAAAGCAGGTTTATGATGTAATGAAACAAGGGATATTTTTGAAAAGAGTGATTGGGCTTAAAAAGAAGTCATTCGTGGGCCAGTTGGTATTATTGGTTGTTCACTTTCGCGCCCTGGTTGTCAACTTTTGGCCATTGGTTGTCTAATTGTGATTATTAATGGACCACCCCACACCTTCCCGTTTAGCTCGTACTTAAACGTAACGAGATTACCCATAATCCAAAGGGAGTTGCGAGCATGTTGGCTTGAAGGCACTTGCGGAGGAAGTCATCTTAAGCGTGCATCTACTGTACAGCATGCCCATAACCGCCGCATGATCCGAAACAGTCGACTAATCTTACATATCAATGGATAGGCTGGGATGTAAGTCAATACAAAAAAATCAGGGAAGCGCCAGTACTCGACGATAAATGACCAAAGAGAGCATGCGACTTTATACTCATCAGTTATAGCCTCAAACAACCAACAACCCACTATCGAAGATGTCGCGGGAATCACCCACGATGCAAGATATCCAACATCGAAAGCCAGCCCATCACACTCATCATCCAACACGTCGTTAAAATGCAGCAGGAAGTGTTCAGGTGGGAATGGGATGTCTCCAAATGCACACGAGTGCGCCGAACGAAGTGCGTTTACCAGCGAATATCGTCTGTTGTGCACCCAAAGCAAACTAAGCTGTATGCTCTCACCCCCATCATCACAGAATGAATCTGATTACGCTGAATATAATTTATCACTTTCCCTTGCCTTAAGAGTTTGGGCCAAAGGAGCGTGACTTCGAGCGTAGGCCATACGTTTGAATAAATATGATTCTCAATCGATCTTAGGTTGTCACAATTTCGAGCGGAATCATTTGCCAGTTTTAAACTGAACCATGTCCAAACAAATTAAAATCAATCTCTAACGAGATGTAACAGTGGCCAGCAAAAGCAATAAATCATCGTCGACCCTGAACAAGTCGTTAATTAAGGCAGTCGCAGCGACGGGATAATTTCAAGTTAATAAATATTGTCTAATAAACAAATCCCGAGGCACTAAATTATCCCAGCCGTCACTTTCAGTTAATTAGCCACTCGGGCTTATTGACTATTTATACGTCTAACTGCTGAACTCAGCAGCGAACCTTAAATCAGATTTTCCGAACGAATTTCTTGCTGAGTCGCGCTCTCCAGTTTGGAGCGAGAAGCAGAAGCCAAAACTCTTCCGCTTCATTATTTAATGTACTCAAGGGAATACCAGCGGACCTGTGTCTGAGTCCAGCATTCATCACCGCCCCCAGCTGAGTGTTAAATTAGCACAAAGAGGAAGCATAACATTATAGTCAGCATCTTCAATTCCGCAAATTCAGAAATCATATTTTGATTAATCGAATGTACACGCCTCTCTCACTGAGACAGGGAGCTACAAACTGCTTCCGCTGGTCATCAATCTTGAAGCCAGAGTAACTGGATTGGTTGCTACAGCAACCCTTTAACTGGTGGCGACGCCCATAGTCGCCAGTCTCTTTGCCAATCGAAAGTTTTCCAATTCGAACTCATAAATAACGTTCGACGTCATTAACTCGTGCGATTACGGTGCACGAAGCTCCACTCACACCGGATACACATCACCCGGCATTCGATACAAGCAACCAAGGTGTTCGTCTGAGGACATTTAATCGCATCGAATCGTACAGCTTAATCGCCCATCAGAGGCACCACGGGCACATCAAACCGTACTCGGCTCTGAATTATCTATGGTCGGATGTGTATTCAAATGGCTTAATGGAGCTGTCAATTATGTAAAAAGATGAAACGTTTCTCGGATTTGGGGGTGGAAGCGGTGGCGGCTAAAATCGCTAGAACCGCTAAAGGAATTTTCCAATAAATTCTCATTTTTGTTCCCCTTGTGCCCGTCTGCTTATCCCGACCGACTGCCCGGAGATATTTGATGAATATCCTTCTTTGTTGATACTGCGTCTTTGAGTCCTTTGAAGAAGTTTTTATGCTTCCTTCTTTATGCGCGTATAATTTGCCTTTCATTTGGGGGCTTACAATTTTTTCGTGGCAGGAGGGGCGTTTAAGAGGAGATTATAGTAACTAGGATAGAGTCGGTTTTGCCTGTCAAACGGAAGAGGGATGGTTCGTGTTTTTATTGCGGCCCGCTTTGATAATTTAAATTCCACAAATTCTTAACAAATTTTATCAAATTTTCAGACTGAAGTTTTTTTTTGTGAATTGGAAACTACCAACCAACGAATTTATTTTGAGGAAGATTTGGCAGTTTTTGACTTTAAGAAAGAAAGGCTTTAAAAAGAGTCTATCCTCGCTTTAAACTTAATCTTGTCTCGGTGTATCTTTAGGCAATTTTTTCGCAATTGATTTTTTTTTTGACAGATTTCGCACTTGGTCTCGTCCTTATACAATACCTGTTGCTTTTGATCGGCCTTATGGAACAGAAAGCTGTAGATGTCCGCATGAAAGAGTCATGTTGCGTGTGGGAATTGCAGCCAGGGCATAAATTCACCTCATTAAGGTCTCTTTAAAATATACCATAAAATGTAAATCAAATCTGATTCATGTATTATGGCTTTCTTAGTGAGAACAATCGTTGCCATTTATTATGAAATACAACGTCGCTTAGGAGACCATTTGGTGTGGCTTCACAATGGCGCATCCTGTCAGCCTAATTTTCAAACGTTGTTGATGATTTCGGTTTTAGTTGCATAGATGATGATGTCCTTAAGCACTTCAATCGCTTTCGCATTTTTGGCATAAAATCTGTTCTTCGTGGTACCCCACTAAAAAAATCCAAATGGGCCAATTAACATTGCCAAAAGGCTGAGGACAGGATTTTAGAATTTAATGCCCAATACATTGATTGTGACATGGGGTGTGTGCCATGGCACGACATCCTGCATGTACCGGACGATGATCAGTAAAAACAAAGTGGGTAAAAATGCTGTTCAACCAACTGTTCACCGTAACATTGTTCCTAGTATCATTTTCAAAGAAAAATGATCCAATGGTGTCATCACTCAAAAATCCTCGCCAAACTGTGGCTCTTCTTGGTGCATTGACTTCTGCACAATAACGAGCGACTTTCCTCACCCCAGTCGAAATGTGAAGAAATTATTTTTCACCCAAAATCGTCGTCTAATGCTAGCTCTTACTCTAAGGGCTAAATTACGAAGGGCATGGTAACACACCTTAAATTGTTGAGTAAAATGAAACTTGCGAGAAAAAATTGGATATCTTTGTGCAGAGTTTTATTTTTTCCAGTGCGTATGGGAGGGTTGATGTTCGAGAATTTAGTAATGCACCCTCGGCCACAACGGCCGTATTCTCATCTGTGCCCACTGTCAGAACTCTTTATGGCTGGGAACAGATTTCTGGTAGGGTAGGCCTGGTGCGTAGAATTTGGGAGGGAGCATGCCTGACGATTGGAATACCAGCTCTATCCACAAAAAAGCCGACTCTCCCTCGAATATAGTGCGGAAGGCACCATATTCAACAATACAATACAATTGTTGAAATACGCTGATGACACTGATATTATCGCTTATTCCCACCGATCCGTTCTAGAGGCAGCTGGTCTGATAGTGAATGAGGATACAATGCTGTCGACAAAGAACAGATACGTCAAACATCACCTCTGTCAAAATTTGACAATCGATAGCTACAACTTTAAAGTGGTTAAGGAGTTTGTCTACCTAAGGGCAATCAACTTGTGCTTCACAAATGTCTACGGGACGGAGATACGACGCAGAATTACATATGGCTGCTGCTGTTATTTTTATTTTCCGAAACAGCTACGAAATTGATGACCCGAAGGACGCTTATCCTACCCGCACTTCCATACCAGTGCTGGACGATAAATACAAAGGGCAGAGTAGAGTCTCGGTACCATCGAATGAAAAATTCTGAGTCCTGTTTACAAGAAAAGCAAATGGAGTAAAAGACACTACAGCTATTTCCACATGATGTACCAAGATATGCATGTAGTCCAGAAGGCAGGCATTCACACGGGCAAATCGAGCAAATGGACAACAACGCTCTAGCTAAGACGCTCTTTGAATATCAGCCTCCGACAACTGGAAGCGGAGTGACCGGGCCGTCAGAGAACTTGATCCCTAGAGAAGTACATTAGTAAAATAGTGGCCACCATAAAACGACAGGAGCCATAGTGTTGTCCATTAGCATTCGGGTGACACGACATTTCTATACAATCTTGCGTACAGCAGTCGCGGTGCGTGCTAAATTGAATGTCAAAATAATTCTACTTGCTGCTCTGTAACTGCTTGTTATCATATTCTGACACTCGACTTGTCCACAGTGTCTCCAGTTTTCTGATCTACTGTGTCCCATTTGGTAAAAGTGGTAGTTGCATTAGGGACCAGTACGTGTGCCACAAAGCATCCTTAAGTCAAGCCTGTTTTTGGCTCGAGCGCCCTGAGTTCTTTTAGGCTTCAGCCCTCATGTGTGAGTCCGTCCTAATTGTTCAAAATTTGGATGTGGCTGCTGTTTCTCAATTTGTTATTATGTCGTTGCATGGCAATGTTTCTGAAACCATGAAGGGAGAAAGGGTCAGTAAACGGAATTTGAGCGGGTTTCCTTGCTAGAATATCTGCCTTTTCATTTCCTTTATGATTAGATTTCTGTTGTTGCTGCTGAACTATGATGGTCATGAAGGAACTTGAGAATGAGAGTCAACGATACTTAGTTCTTGAATCTGAAGCAAGTGGTGTGCTGCACTACGTTTACCTGACCAGAGCTCGGTGATTAAGAAAGACACATCAATTATTGATTTCTGTATTTAAAACTTTTTTCAATTGGCATTGAACTCAAATTTGTGAAGACGGATAACGTCGACGAATGCTTTAGGACGTAGAATATAACTTTCTGAACTATGCAGAGTCTACGGGCGCGGGTGGAACACAGGCTATACAAGGCGGTGAGTGTGTTCCGAACAAAGCGAAGACTGGTCTATGAACCAGGAAGGTGATGGCCACAGATTCACAAGATCTGATCTACATCAACTGCCTGGAGATAGGTAAAACGGACACAAGGCTCAGAATTGCCAGATAAGCGGGCCGCTTCGACGCCGGATTACAGACTCTTTGTCTTTGGCTTTGGGGAATGTCTTTTCCTATTCCTTCGCTTAATCGAAAACGCAAATCAATCACGTAAATGTTTACTTGTTATCTAAACCCGTATTAGATCGATGTCCGCACTATTTAAGGACGTGGAGTGGAAAACGCCCTTAATTAGTCCGAAGAACGTGGTTTCCATTCTCTCTTCCTTCAAAACAACTAAAACACAGCACCGCAATGAAACACACAGAGACAACTAATCTGCCAAATCGTGCGTATCACTGGAGTAAATTCCCTCCTGTTCCAGGCAGTCTATTCCTCGTTCATGTGCAACAACACCGACCTACTCCAACAACTCAATTCTAAATAAAGAACTGTAAGTACCTGTAAGGATTTAGCAGAGGAAGAGGATAACCCGGATTAAGTCACGTATCGCTTTGCTCACCTCTAAGCCACAAACCATTCATTTCATCAATCCAAACGTCTAACCATTCTCCTGTCATAAAAAATAAGCCACAACCGCAATCGCCTGCCCCCTCGATCCCAACCAATTACTTCCGTTTCATCAATTGAAACACCGTTTAGTCGTCCTTTTCAATTGCGATAGCTTCGCCTATCTTCGCCGGGGCATATGCTCCCGCTCCCCCGGAATATCGATTCGAATCTAGACCTCTGAAGTGAACGGAGGACACAGACCGTGAGGCAGGACAAAATGAAGACAGCAAAAGCATAAGCGAGAAAAAAAAATAAACCCCAAAACGACACGACTAGCGAAGGAAATTTATTATCCTCCTTTTCCTTCTGACTGGCTTTCAATTTGTGCCGCTTGAAGCTAAACTGTGTGCCGATGCGAGGGCAAGCAGGTCCTTGGAACCTGCCACAGAAATGGCACGACGGCACAGGAGTGAAATATTTGAACTCACCAACACAGACCCACTATGACTGCAGTTTATCATGACTATAATTTCTTGTTATTCTTCAAGGTATTGAAGGCTTTGTAGGCTTTGCAAGTCGCCCGAGTTGACTTCCCCGAGAACTATCCCGGAACTATCCTGTGTGAGTATACGAGTTATACTCAAAGTTTCGTTGGCAAGGAGGAAGGACCCGGCACATCCTTGCATGGATAACACGAAAAGATAATAAAGGAGCCAACTTAACTCTTCTGCACGTCCCTCCTCGCGGCATAATTAAAATTGCAAATACAAGAGAATTGAAGAAAAAAAGAAATTTGAATATCTCAGACCAAGCGGTCCCTGAGAAATCGTGCAGCAGTGGCTAGATGGGGCACACAACTTGCCAAGCAGACCCTGCGGCAGAATAAATTGTTCGCGTGGTTTAGCTCGGAAGGGCCACTGATTTCCTTTCATTTTCTTGCTTGCTTTTTTTCGCTGAAAACGAAATTGCATTCTCGATTCTTGGAAATTCTTAAGCCATGGCAAAAGTATTACTTAGGCTCCGCCATAGCGGTGGAGTGCGCTCGAGAGCAGACGGATTTCCTATTTTCTCACACCCGGTTACCGTGCCGCGAGGCGATGTGGTCTCCCTCCCCGGACACAGAGCGGCGTGTTTGCGGGAAAGTTGATAAAGGACTTCTATCTGCAGAGCAATGAATTCTAATTTTCACTTCTTCGGCCTTAGAAAACCAACAAAGTGGAGGTTGGTTGTGAGCGTCGCGCGCTTGCAGACATCCTTTGAAGGAATTCAGCGAAAAAAATGTGCGGGGGAAAATAGTTTGTTTGGTGTTTGGATTTTTCCTGATTCTCGATGTGGACTGTGCATGTTCATGCACTTGGACGATTTCACTGCGTCATTGAGTAGGCTGATCGATAATTTAAATCTTGCGTCGGGCGCCAAATAGGTTCCGTAAACAAAGTCAATCCGATTCTCTTTACTGTCGAATTAAAAAAACAGGAAGTATCGATATGACATAGCCCACTTTCCAGCAGGATTCATAGCAACACCGAAAAGTTATTTAAAACCTTGTCACTTTGCGAAAACCTATCACGGAGCCAATTGAATTGAAATAATCGAACGCGTCACCAACATTCGCACAGTTCCGGTGTTGCGCGTGACACCCCCTCACACCTGGCGTCGATATGAAGCCAAACTCATCCTTTGCTCGGTACAAGAATGAATCACCATCATCTCGGATATAATACATGTTGACACGCTTAACCTCTTTCGCTTTTGTTTGCTTGCCTTCATTTGACGACGCGCAGGACGGAAAGTGCCATTGACTACGGCAGAGCACGGCACATGCACAGGTAAGTAATCCCATTTGACTTTGTTGGCAACAAGGTTAATGAAAACTTTCATGGAAATTATGCCCCCACCTCCTGTTCTATGTCTGATTACATAAACCCTGATGGAACCAGGCCCCAGACAAAAGATAACAACAAGTTTTCCCTATATGCGCCTGGCCCACTCCCTCCCCTCTATAGGTCTCTGTGTGTGTGTGTGTGTGTGTGTGTGCGAGGACTCAAAGAGATAACCATAAGCAATTATCCTTTCCAGGTTATCCTCAAAGCAAAGAACATTTCCATTTCGAATGAAGTCTGTGCAGCGCAGCCTGGAAATAGTTGAAAATTACTTTCTCCGGCAAGAGCCGAGCGGCTTTGTATCACAGGCACGTGCACTCAAAGTCGTGTTTCTATAAATCCGGATTTGATTAGGAAAATTACTCTCGTGTCTGAATATAACGTCTGGCAATTCGAAATCGTAAAACGAGCGTCTTCCAAGGGGAATCTGTATTTGCGGGCTTCCAACTCGTTAACTTGCGTTTCACGTTTATCGTCGGCAGTTTGGCGGGAAGTGTCTTAAGAAGGAATGTCGTCGCACAAAAATCGGGACTCGCTGAGTTGTAAAAAGGGAAAACCTTTAAGCCTCTGTGTGGGGAAGTGTCTTCCGCAACGACTGGCGGGTGAGAAAATAAATCTTTGCTCATTTTACTGTGGCGCGCAGTAGTAGCAAACTATAATTAATATTTTGATGAGGACAACTTTGGGACGCTCCACCACCGCCGAAGGGCATGCCAACGGTAGAAATTGTGTTGCAGTGTAAGGGCGGTGACAATTTTCTGGGAAGGAAGTGGTGGAGTGTCACTAGCCAAAGAAGGTGAAAGATTCAGTTCTCGCCTTCTCAACGCTCTTTTGCATTAAGGAACAACCCTCTGCGCGAATGGCTCATGAAATTGAAGACGATATCGAATACGAACACAATTGTTCAAAGTTTACGGCTGTTGTTAACGAAAGTCAAACGCATAAAGTTGCCGGAACATCGGCCAACTTCACGGGAGGAATCATGAAAATTGAACTTTCGTTTTGCATTTACTGATCAATAAATGCTGCTCCGTCGCGTTCTCAATGTCGCTGAATTCGAATTGTGTCAGAGGATGTCGGAGAAGGGAACGAACAGTTTTTTAAGGTGGTCTTCTGAAATTGTTGCGTGGCTGATGTAGAGGGAGCAACTAGTGACTTACGTAATAGAAAGTGGACTACGATTCCTTTTTAGGTTTTCAAATCCACCAAATTGAAAATAATCCAAACTCAAAAAACAAAGAATTTCCAAAACTCAAAACCGGTGTGGACCAAAAACTTTAAAGAAAACTTCCTCAAATTCACATTTCCACATTTTGGAACAAAAAGTTGCTTCTGTCCGAAGGACAACCAAAAAGCTGTAATTTTCAACAATATGTTCACCTTTGGCGAAAAAAGTGGCTTTGAGACGGCAGAAGAGAGCGAGAGAGTGGCTCTGCGGTATTTCAGCTTATTCCCGGCGAAGTCCTTGTTTGAGGTGGCCCAGACTTTGATATTTTTTTGCGTCAATTTTCGCCTTCAAAAATCTGTAGAGACAGAGAGAGAAATAAAAAGTACTTGAATCCGGAAAATTTGCAAATTATTGTGTCAAAGATATGAAGAGTGGAATACAGGATTTGCACCAATCTTGATTGACACGCGCTTTGTGAGACGGTGCCGAGTCTTGTTGAAATGTTCACGGTCTCAGGCCGTAATGTTTCTCTACCCAACTCTAAGACAGTTTCACAGCATATGGCCATAACAATTTTGACGCCACAGTGCAGAAATACGAGAGAAGATCGACCATCGGCGGTTAAGGCGGCCCAAACCACTTACTGCTGCCTACTTTCTGGTGGCCTTTCGAAGGGTTGAATTTTCAAAGAAACTCTGTGGCAAGTAAACTCGGTTAGTTTGTTTGTTGATATATCGCTCGATAGGAAATGCTTGCTCTTTGGAAAAAATAAATTTGGCAACTCACCCCGTGCAAGCGTAGCAACTGCTTCTCGCCTTCGACTCTAACTTCTTTCTTTTGCGGTGTAAGATTGTGTGTTTCTGGAAGTTCAACAGCTGGAGCCCAAGCTCATTTTTTGGTCTGTGTTGCATCCGTTGCAACGATATTTTAAGCTCACGAGTCAATTTTCCCTCATTTCTACGCGGATTTCTCTCAATTCGAGACTTCGTATCTCAAGCCACTGCCGCTGATGTTGCTGATTTTTTATTGTCACCTCTATGACATTTTGCAACGCTTCTGGTATCACGGTAACGAGCTATGTTTCGATACACAACTGGTTTATGCTCGTTGAGGTGTTGGTGGGCTCTAAGCAAAGCTGGTTGTGGTTTTCCAGCCAAATATAAAACAAACACACTTTTACCTTTGAGTTCCATCGCGGATGAAAATTGTTCAACAAGATGGAGATTCAAATCGCTTCAAAGGCCGGCAAATAATAGAATTATCTGTCATCTGCGAAACATTGAACTCAATGTCATGAGAGGTTTTAAAATTATAACAGTCTGGAGTTGATTGCAGTTCGCGTCAGGTTAGGAATTTGAAAAGTCTGTGTGAATCCGTATTTCGATGAAAATAAATTTTTGAAAGTACAACAACCCCACTAATATTTGGAGAAAGCGTTCCAAAACGCACAGCATACAGTGGAACTAGAAAACTGTTCACACCGTTCAAGAAGTAATTTGATTTAAACGACTCAAGGAGTTTCGAAAGTCGGTATTACAAAGCCTTACACAAATTCCACAACTGTAGCCGATTGTCAATTGATGCGGTGATACGAGCATGTACTGATGCAGACGTCTTTTAAAATTGAGATTTTGAAGTTCATATTTTGTAAAATTGGTGATCTAGACTATTGGGTGGGCTATCTAGTGGTTTTGTTTAACTCATATGTTATCTTAACACTGACAGCTCACTGCCGCTCTTCAGAAAGTCAGTATCGTACCCTCTCGTAACGAAGTGGATCCCCTAACCTATGAACAATGTTGAGAAATATTGAAAACCGAAGCGAGTAAGCTGCATAGCCCAAACTGTGTGCTTTTTGAGACGAAGTTTGGAGTGCATTTTAGACGCCTTACGATGAACGCAACATTTTGCATTGGTTTGGTACGTTCTGTTGCGGACTTTATCTTCAAAAAACGAAACATGTGAGAAACTGGAAACGATACTTGACCAGTCTATTTTACGAGAGGTGGTGAATGCAAACACAACAAATGGCGGTTCCGTATATTACACTCTAAATGCAAGACCTCCTTGACAACAAGTCGATAGCTGTCTCGAAAAAAGGAAATGTTCAAAAACCGAACATCTGCGTCCCTTATGAATTTATCGTGACACACCCTTTAAAAACCTTTCAGTGCTGAGTTTAAAGCATCGAAGTGCAAAGATTTGGAGCCGTAGTTGTTGGTTGTTGCGCTAAAGGGGTTACGACTACCCTTAAGTGACCGGATTTAAGTCACAGCACGGGCCGAAGGTATAGAGGAAGAGAGGGAGAGGAGGTACCGGTGCACATTGGTTTTAAATGTCTGTAGATTGTAATGAGAGGGGAATATTGAGCTGGGAAGGGCATTCCATATTCGTGTGGTGCGGCTAAAGAACGAGTCTCTATACTTAACTGTACGTCCGAAGGTGGGCTTAAGGGTAAACTGATGAGCATTCCTTGCGAGGCGTGTATTGCGGGTGAATTCTTGAAGAGGAGGAATGCAGCTGGCTAATTCGTTTGAGCATTTCTTATTGAAATAGCAATAAAACAGTGACAGAGACGCGACATTACGACTTCGCAATATTGTTATCTCCTATAAGTTTTATCGCTCGCTTTTGGATTCTATCCAGTAGGTGTAGGGAGGTATTGGGAGCACTAGACCAGATAGGAGCGTTATACTCGAGTTTAGGACGGATGTAGGCCTTGTAGATTGTAGCCAGATCAGAGGGGGTAAAGTATTTTTTGCATCGTTTTAGGAAACCTAGACATTTTGCGGAGGATGGAAAGTTTTTCGGTTTCAACAACAAGTTGTCCTACACCCAAAAACGATTATGGCGACAATCTGGTGGATATCGAAGGGACAAGTACACTTGCCACTCCTTCAACTAGGGAAAGCGATAAATGCAATCAAACGTCATACCGTGAGGAAAGTGAACAAATTACACACGAAATTGGAAACAAAGAGCATGTTGGCAAATATGGCCGATTCTGTTTTATGATATCGATAAGCTCCATAACTAATACGTGTTGGTGCAGAAGATACTGAATTTCAGATTCGAAATTCCTTCTTATCCATCATATGCTCTTGAAATTAACCAACATATTAACACCATTCCGACAATCCGGCGTCACTCTCTCAAGAAAACATATTCCAAAACCGATCAGAGAGCACAGATACGCTGGAAAACTTTTATGAGTCAAAAATCAAGCTTTCTATAAAAAAACTAGACCTGACTCCTTATGTTTTTGTTGCTTAGTATTAAGTAAATGCTTGTTTTATCAACATGAGTTAGTTTTTAAGGTACAGGAAGTTAAGTAAATTGTGAAATTAATTCTCTCCCATGCCTGAAAACTTATGGAGGAAACATCTTTCTTTTCATCTTCCCTTCCCTACTTGAAGTACTGGGAGCGAAACATTTCTCTGTTTGAACATTTGCACAACTCAAAATTTCGCCCGAGACCATTGTTCACTCCTGACACAGAGTCGCATTCGAAATGTCTTCTAACTTAAAATAAATTAGTTTGTCGGACACCCGGACAAAACTTTGTGCATTCTGCTGAAATTGTGCATATACGCATTGCTTCGAGCGTATCCTGTCAAAATTAGTTTCTCACCAACTCCTTAAGTACTCCACGCACATATGCCAGACAATGTGTTGATTAACTGAGAGTGGGGGGCTTGTGCAGCATACACCGATGAATGGAGGACAACTCCTGTCCTAAGAGCTACCGTGGAACCGTCCTAAAAACATATGATCTGCGGATGATGTTTATGCGAAGTTTATCCTTCATATGTGCGCTCACAGTTGTGCAGACTTTCATTATTCTCATCGTGATATGCGTCAGCACTGTAGATGTGCTTAAAGGGTGTCCTCCTCCCCCACCGCATCAACCCTTCGCACAGTAACTGTATGCAACATTGAATTTTATTATTGTTTCTGTGGATGGCTTTGTTTCTGTGCGCGTTTATCCTGGCTCGTATTTCGAGCCAGCTGCGAATGGAATATGATCTCTCCTCCATCTCGTTGCCCCGGCGGCGGCACGACGTTCACATGCACACCTGCGTTGGCCCACTCGGTCTTCGGGTTTGTTTTCGCCTGTCCTCCTCGCTGGGATTATGAATTTTCATGTGAATTCATTTCAGCAGTGTATCTTTGTTTCATCACCCGGCTACAAGATGGAATCCTATTTAACCCAGTTTCTCGTTTCTGATTGTTGCAGATAGGGTCTTCCTGGTTTTTACACTTTCGCCCAATCGGCATACACACGTGTGCATGTATTTGTATTTGCTCGACAATAGTTTGTGGGGGATGGTGGTGGCCCTTTGGGCTGGGTGCTAGCGCGCATTATTTCAACTTTTCTATGAGGAGCCTCGATGGTCAAAGAGGAGCAGTTATTCCGGACTCGCTTATCCTGAAAACGAGTTTTTTTTCCACTCTCTGTTCGTTGTTCCAGTATTTTTTTTTCCATAGTTCACATCATGCTTTGGCTTGACTTTCATATTTGGTTGCGTCGTGCTATGGGAGGGGGGTGGAATGGATTTCACAAATGAGTGCTTCGGGTGTAATGAGTGCGGACAGCTTAGTTGTCTGAGTTTCAGAGTATAGCGCTTTTATGCGCTTAGGGTTGAATTTTTTACCCCTGGCGGAAGTGAAAATGCTAACCTCTATCATTGACAGGATGTGCGGGTTAGCTAGGTTGGGTGAACTCCGATTGTGTCGGGTGTACACGAATAATTGTGTTAATGTCTTTTTTTTCTTCATTTTTTGTTCATGTACTGCAGTTGTTTGTGCTGCTGATGTGGAAAACTGGTTGCAGACTTGTGTCGGTGGAAGGAAAACTATTTGTTTTCGGTTTGCAAATAAGTGATGTTCTCTTTTTTATGTTTTTAAATCGGTTGAAACCAAAGAGAAAGCAAGATGATCCTTAACTATTCAATGACGAGCGAGGTTACCCATTATGACGCTTGGAGAGAACAATTTCTAAACCAGATATTTGAGAAAAAGAAAGGGGCAGAACTGCCTCTAGAATAAAACCGACACTTCAACCAAAGAAGAGGTCATCTAACTATGTTTAACGCGGCTCGGAACCAATAATTTGTCCGATTCCATGCCTCTGTTGCACAGGTTTCTTTGAATTTCTTCCGGCAACTGAGAAATGGTGTGAAATTCAAAACCCCTTGCTGAATGATCCTTCAATTTCCAGGTTCTTACGTGCCATAAAATGGGCACGGCATATGCTAGATTCCAAACGACATGTTTCCTGAAGTCCTGCCAATGACTTGCGCAATTAATGATAAACCTGCAAATCCGCTCTACGGGATATATCCCTATGCATTCAACTAATTTGAGTGTATTTTGGGATACGCCACGATATACTATGCAAAAAAAACCAATCATCCCAAAACATCCTGCAGGCAGGTAAACCTTTGAAGTTTCACACCACTGCTAGATTATCTCTGTCCGTGGAAATCATCACAAAAAAGTGAAAATTCAAACAAAATTCGACTCTAACACAAAAAAACCTCCCTTCCGATGATATCTGGTGTTAAAAAGAATTGCATTGATGCAGTCCAGCATCGGAGACGCTCACATCGGAGACGCTCACATCGGAGACGCTCACATCTGCTGAATAAGTATTCACTCCCCAAAAACCCCTCAAAACCACAAAACCTCTCCACCGCATGTCGTCGCAGAAGCGCGTTGTTTATGAGACGCGCTAAAGTGGGAGCTTGCCTTTGATGGTTGTAAAATGTTGATTAGCCTCCTTCTTCCCGCAGATGGCTTGTGGAAGCGAAATTCACGCTTCTCCTCCCCTGAACCACTTGATTTTCGCTGAAATGTGAGACATTACATTTCATTAGCCTGCACACCCCCCTCTGGGGATTACCCTTTCACGATGTAATTGAAAGCAGTTTCCTTGATTCCTTCGAGGAGGCGCCCATTGTTCGGCTTTTATAACCCATTCGCCGATGGAGCGGAGTGCAAAAATTTAAACGACAGCAACGGGACGCAGGCGGTGGTTACACCTTTTCACCGAGAGGGTCGCAAAAGGTTTCATGAATCATGTAATCATAGACGTTGTAAACACGATATGAAATAACGGTAATAAAAGAGCACCTCATCCCAGTTCGTGCAGTGTCATTTTGCAGCAATGACATGCAATCGGAACTGAACGAACTCGACCGAACTGCGTCATATGTTTTCAGCAAGGACATGCTCCTCGATGAAGGTGCTACAGTTCGTAGCGTACTTAGCACGGCATCATGATTAGAAGGCGCTTCTAGCTGGTGAAGTAAAATGACACGGAAATACATGAATTTTGTTTTTCCTCTTTCGATGGCAGCGTTTAAGGCTGTTCAGGGAAGCGGTGGTAAGCTCATTCTCTTCGACGGTCTGTGGCATTATCTTGTTAATAAATAAACCGTGCGACTTGATTGAGGCTTGACCTCGGGGCGAACGGCGGCGAGTGAGTCGTAACCGTGAGAAGGGGAATATAATTCCAGAGTTGAGTTAATTAGAAATACGTTGAGGTTCGCCATTGGATACCTTTATGGCGTTCATCGCACTAAATTACCTCTACAGTTGTTTTTAGTTGCATCGCTTATCTTCTGGGGTTTTAAGTGTTGAAGGTGGTTGTGGTGAGGATATGATATCAAATTAATTGAAGTTCATAGTTGTCGTAGGATTAAGGAGGAGGGAGCCGGAGGGAGTGTGTGGCGTAAAAGGGAGTACTTCTAGATGAATTCACTCTCCAATTACAACATTGTGGGGTAGGTTCATCTGACAATCCCTTCACTGGCATACTTGAAAGGTGGAAAAGAAAATTAAACTTTTATAAAACGGATTCAGGCAGTTTCTTTTGACAGGAACACACATCTAAATGGGCTTACAGTAATGACAGCACGCCATGTAATCCTCAAGAGTGCTATCCTCACAATTCCCCACTCACACACCATATACAAAATGACTTAATCAACGTACGAGGATGGAGTAGTTGTGAACCACTTCACCGCTATCGACAATCTTATAGACAATTTTGTAAATTGAAAATCTCCTCCTCCGCAAACGAAACTAAGTAGTTCTTTGCATGTGACTAAGGCAAGACTAATGTAACGTCGTTTGTGTCTTAATGTGAGCAACTTGGGGAGTAAGGTGTTCTTTTCAAACCATTTTCCACGCGAATGTGCATGTATTTCCCTCGGAGATCGTGTGTAACGGAGGAGAAAAAGGCTTATTTCGTTTGCACAGGCTTAAAGTTACGAAATTAAATTCTGTATGTCTCTTGTGCCGTCCTTTTGCCGGCGACTCCATGGTAACTTCAGTGTAACATGTGTTCGGCGTTGGACGTCATTAAGTTGCAAACAAATGACGGTTTCGTAAGTTATGCCTTAAAAGGCAGACACGAGGATTTTTTTTTCAATCTTTTTCAATTCGCATAGTTTGAAGATTTCTTTAAGAGGTTACATGCTACTTGAAAGAAGAAATGTTCACAAAAATGTTTGCATTTGCTTGTTTAAAACTCGAATATGTAAAGTGCTTCGTTCGAACCTAGAATGAAGTGCGAAACTCACAAATTCAAACTTCAGATTTGAAATGCGAAATCCGAAATTGAATTTTGGTTTGGTTTCCGCATTTAAACTCAAAATCCCTACAGTGCAATGCAATCTACAATCTACGTCCATACTTCGAACACTTGTTTCAAACAAATGCCTTCATGTTAAAAAAATGTTTCTTGAGAGCATCTTTCACACATATGAGGGTTTTATGACGTGGTCGCCGTAGAAAAGACATGCAGGCGGCTAGAATCTTGTACAGAGGCATGTACTTGCGCACGGATGTGCATCCGGTTTTCAGTTTCCTCGATAAGGCTTAGCCTATGGTAATGAAGCTACCTTACAGATGTATGATCGAATGCAGGATGGAGAATGGACAATACGGGTTTTGTTCTGGCTGAAGTACAAGTGAACAGCTTTCGCTCAAGAAATGACACTTCCTTCCTCTCTCTCTCTTTCTATTTCTCTCTCTTCCTTCCGAATGATAGTATGCCCAGCCGATCTACAGTTCTTTTGTAGATTTCAAAAGCCCATATATCGGAGTTTTTGCAGAGGCAAACACTAGACTGTTCCCCCAGGGTACTGCATTGACCCTCTATATTGAGCTAGTCAGTCTCCAGCATTGCTCTCCGTGACAACTGAACTTCACCATGCAGAGTATTGGTAGACATGGTATTGCAATACAGTCATGGCAAGATATTCTTCCCATTGGAAGAGTTGAAAGTAAGTCACAAAGTTATGTACACATCCTTCAGACGAAACTACGGTGTGTGCTAGATAGGTTTGTGTTAATGGTAATCCAGGGATGGAGGTTAGCGAAGGGAAATCCAATGCATTGGTTACATCCAGAAGGTCCGTTCAAAGTACTTTTCAGTGGAGTTCCACTGAAGCAGGTTTAAGTATTTCGAAGTACTTTCTTAACAGTGGTGGGAAGGGTCATATAAAGCTGTGAAGCTGAGCCAATCTTAAGACATCTTGGCAAATCTAAAATCAGAACTCCTGAACGGGGTGCTAAGGAAAAGTAAACTGTTTTTAACTCAGCATTTCTTTCAACACTCGCTTGTGATCATTAAGTTTAGATACTGACTGAAAGATTCGAATCGACAATACAAGCTGCCGCGTTGTTCTGAGAGCTCCTCACCGGGATATGGGGAAAAACACAACAGTACACTAAAAGCACAATGTTGAGCAACTGCTTCTACGACCGGCAATGAAAAGCACGTGAAAAGAATGTTTCAAACAACACGTGATGCGTGCTTTGAATGCTTGATTGCCACTGTCATAATCAAGAGGTTCCAAAAAGTCGTCTGTATACCCTCGCTCATAGATCCAGGTGCAGTCTGTCGATCTTGCGTGCTCTCGCTTTCCGTTTACAAGAAGGTTCTCGTCCCTGAAAAGCATGATGATGAGAATGTGAGTCGTCAGAAGTCGTAATTCAAAATACAAAATTCAGAAAAAAAGAAGAAAATTTCAATACACCTAAAATTTGAAGTTCTTGCACCACTTTTTGAGTTTGTTACATGAGTTCTGAAATCGAAATATGCAAAAACTAGGTATGGGGGCATGCTTGCCTCCTCATCTGCAACAAATCTTGGGGGCAGATAGAATTTGCAGTGAATGCCAGGTTGGGTGGGTGCGACAATAATTTTTCAATTTTCTCTTGAGATTTTTTCGAAACTGTGTAGAAAATTATGTTTTCCTCATTTTTTAAAGCTGATGGACATTTCCCAGCTATGCAAGAGTAGTCCCTCGCTTTTTAGAAGGCGAAGAGTATGGAAATCCTCAAATTTGCAAACTCACTCTCAACCAAAAAGCACCCAGAAAGAGGCAGTCAACTTCGCCCCCTCTTACCTCTTTTGAGTGTTCCGCAACCTTACTAGTCCGAAAAGCCAAAAAATGGGCTATTCTGGATAAGCGAAAAAGCGTGCGTTCATCACTAAGCTACTTTAAAAAATAATAATCTATGGAACTAGGAATCGACAGTCGAGATTGTGCTGAAAAATTGATTATCACAAAATCACATGACTAAATTTATCCTTTCCAGTACTAAAGCCAGAACCAACTCCAAGTTATTCAAAAAAACATTATTTTCAGATACATCAAATTCAAGTGTCATAAAAACTCCTTGTGACAGTATCACATCATACAACTTCCATTCACAAAGTTAAGCAAAAGAGCACCAACAAAACTACAGGAAGCGGTCTACAGAGACCTGCCAACTTTCACTTTTCAAATTACTTTCTTATCCTCGCGGATCTTTTCAGCATCCCCCGCCCGTACTGAGTCACGCAAGTAAGTGTGCGTTCTGCGGACGCAAACAAAAATATATAGCCCGCGGCCGCGTTCCTCTGTATGCCCGATGACGGTGCGTTGTCGGGTGGTGTGCCCCCACCACGGCTGTGATCTGACTGCAAACAAATTAAACACAAGTGAGCACATTTCCTTCTCAACACCTGCTGAAATTGATTTTGCGGTGGTTTCCGCCTGAAGCGCAGTCACCTCTTCATAAACATTTTAAATATGTGTTGGAGATGCGGGTAATGGATGGTGGTCGATTGATTTTTCTTTTCTTTTGGTCTTTGGATTGATTTATGAAAAGGACTTGGTATGAGAGCAGTTCAATGAGTTCAAGAAATTGTCACTTGGGTTGTGCTCTCGGTCTTAATATTTTTCACATTTCTACATGTCCCTCCAAACTCCATAAGTATGCACCACAAGTGTCGTACGTCACGAATCATCTTTAAAGTGTTGCGAGAGTCTTGCGTGAAGCAGGCCGTCCCTGATTTGTGGGAAAACAATTCGAGAACCATTTGCAAAACAAAGGGTTAATGAGCCAATTGGGAACATCAAACCTATTTCTGAAGATGCTATGCCTAAACCGAAAGAGTCAATGCAAAAGAAGAAAGAGAACTCTTCGCACTCAAAACCGAAAGACAAAGACAGATAGATTGTCGCAAATGATGGACACCCACCAGATGCCAGATGCCATTCATAACTCTCGCAACGTGTTGCAGTCATATCGTCCCAACAACTCAGCTTCATAGAACCGTCAAATGTGTTCTGAGCAGTTCATTAGGCAGTTGTGTTGTCGGCAGAAAAAAATCCACATCCACATGCGATATCTAATTACGCAACAGCTGTCTCCCAGATAAGACACCACTCAACGTTTGCCAAAAGCCTGGATTATTTATCGCTTCAATGATTTATTTGATTCATTCCACAGTGCAGAGGCAGCCGAATAAGATTGATATGCCTTCTCCCTCATCCAGGAGGACGAGGAGAAAAATCACCCGGCGTTCAAATAGACACAACGAACAGAATGCCTCCACTGGAAGCCTTCCCTTGGACTGCTCTTGCGGCTGCGGTTGGAGACAATTAATTCAGCGCCGACTGTGGCGAGCAGACAATGAGGCCGTTTCATTGCAGGTTCACCATAAGCCGGTGTGTCTGAGTGATATTAATTTCGACACATTGAAATGCAATAACGAGGACGGCCAGGACGGCATTAATGTGGAAATACCGGGGCTACGAAGTGGCAGTTCATATTTAATTACACGTCCGCAAACAGTCAGGTGACACACCACTTAGGACGTAGCGTCGTCCTCTAATTTATGGCCCCTTAAGCGCACGCATTCCAGTATCTATTACTTAATTAGCCAACAGCCCGATTGCTATCAACTGGCGTTTTGTTTCAGCGACTCTGTTTGTGCAGAGGGAAAGCTTCCGCCGCAACGCCCGCAAAAGGATAGGATCATCATTATGAGCGAGGAGAGCGCACAACAACATGTTGCTTTCGTGCACAAAGGACCATCGTGGCGGAGTTCAGGGGATAAGCAGCAATCCATTCTCCGCACACAAAACACACATTTTCTGGCTTTCACGTTTCTTTTATGCCCTCCTTCGTAAGCTGAACGCATTCGTCTGTGGGGGCTCTGTGGAGGTTTTGTGTAACTTTTTAATTAATCCGATGTGTGCTGCGGTCGTAAGGGTGCGGGTGCCTATGTCCGGGTACATCCCAAGCAACTGGCCGGCTACTCTCCTCGACGGAGTCCTTAATCAAATCGCAAATCGGACACTGATCATGATGGATTTAAGCAACAAGATAACGTGGCTTTGGTTTCCCTCTCCGAAAACTCCGATTTCCGTTGCTTGAAGGACGAAATTCAATTTGCGTTCAGATGGATAGGCGTTCGATTTGTACGTGGTGTCAGTGGGGAGAAGACGAAACGCGGATGGAAGAAGTCCAATTAATGGGTACTTGGATGGAAGTGGAGCTTTGTTTAGACTACTTTCATCAATTAGGTTCATTCGCCTGCGAAGATGTTATGCAATTGGAGAAGAGCGCCCTTCACGGAATCTTAATTGGAAGTCACTTAAGACGAGCGACTTGGAGAGGGGAGAATGCATTTGAACTCTCAATTCAAGTTCTCTTAAGCGAAATATTGATGAATGTTCTCGCTAATGATAGATGTGTTAGATACGATTTCGGCAGGTGAACGGAGAGGGAAAGAATGTAGTGTGTTCTATGTTGAATTACGGTCAACAGATTCCTTTGTTTTTGAAAATTCAGAACTATATCTTTTCCTGGCCAGAGATTCGGCCATGTTGAGGTCCCCTATCCTCATATGACAAGGCATCCAACAGAGACCTACTTGACGCTGTAACTCCCTGCCACCCCACACAAGTTTTGATTTCATGACTTAGGAGCTTAGTACCATGACTGTAGCTTGCCATTTGACAGAGCTACTAAGTCATAGTCGGTGCACTTGTAGTTCCTTTCAAGGTTGATTTGGACACATCTGCATCTTCCCTTCGGATAAAAGGAAGTGTTTGCTCATGGGTGTAGGGTACTTAGTCCTGGGCGAAAGTATCTCCGTTTCAGTCCCCCCCATAAGTTCCTCACCCATCTGTGAGCTATTTGATTGATTCAGGCTGTAAATTGCGAAGTCATTGCAATTTAAATTTCCCCATTCAATGATCCTTTGGAAAAAGTAGTAATTGTGGAGTGTGTCCATGTGTCATTTCCTGCACCTTCCGTGTCCGTTTCCAAGATAAATTTATTTGGGTACTCTGCAAACACTTGACACAAAGGACTTAACTCCAGTTGCTCTTTCAGTGCATCAGTCGAGAAAGTTTTCATGACTCCTGTGATGCAAAGGCAAGCCACCTTTAGCACAGTTTTGGGTACTTCTCTTGGAAAGTGCAGATTGGTCCTTTTTGTCCATGCTATTGCTCTGTACTAGCTACATACATTCATCTTGTGATAGTTGGACGACAGCGAATGGATTTGCCCACCAGGCTCCTCAACAGCTTGAACAGCTTTTTGGGCTATCTTTCTAGACATACACAAATACAGGTGTTTGACTTCTTAAACTGGTTTCAGTGTTTTACTCGGAACGAACGAACTAAAATGAATCTTGTTGAGGCTCGATTCAATTTTTGACTTCATCGAGAATGGAGAAGTACAGGTCAGAGAGGCCATGTTGCATTGAGCCAGACGAGTGGTAGTTGAACGGCTTAAGCTCTGCACTACACAGGGCCTGGTTGGTTTGGTTTTTAAGTATTTTTGATTGGCCTTGTAACATGCGGCTCGGGATTAGCTAGTTGGAAATTAACTCAATTATATCTGACGACAAAGCTGTTATTGTTATTGCCACGAAGGCGAAATGAAGTGAGGGGAAAACGTAGAACATGCTGTCATCGAGAAAGAGAGCGCAACATCGACGAATCCTCCAGGACGTAACGGTAAACAGCTTTGAATTCGAAGTAGACAAAGAACACCATCAGTCGCAAAAATAAACGCAAAATAGCTCTTTCCAAGTCATGTTTCCTTGTTATTTATGTACTTGTTCCCTGTTCATCTTTTGAAGGACCAAACTTACAGACCTTGTCCTGCTCTACAGCACGAAAACTTGAGTGTATCGAAAATGGAATAGGGAGCTGCTTTTAAGAGAGAAACGTCCAATTTACGTTTGTTTCTAAAGGAGACGACTACGCTCTCCAAGCTAAAGGGTGTCATGCATTGAGTCCTTCGTCTACCAATACAATGCTTACGACGACAATGTCATTTAGAGTGGTAGGATGAAACTGCTCTGGCCTATAGAGTCTTTGAATTTGAACCATTGGGACAGCAAAGGATGCCCTCATCTAAGATGGCACAGACAAGTGAAGAAGGGCCAACCAACCATCTTGTTGTGCGAAAGTGGAGACAGCTGGCAAGAGACCAGCAGAGCACTCCCCGGCCTTAAGCAAGAGACCTTGGCTGCAGTTCAGCTCAAGCTCGAAAAAGATCTAGCGGCCGTTTCCTGTCATTTTTCCTTCAGCACTTGACAGATGCTTTATTCCGTTGCAGTAGTTCATTCACCAGGTGGTTCCAACATTGTTAAAAGATAGCTAAGGATGCTATCTAACAAATGCGATATATGCGGCGGATAACCCGCCTTATACTCTAATTTCCCATCTTTAAATATTTTGGCAGTCTGAGACGTTTTCAAAAACCATACAAACTTGTACAAAAATTAACCTTCAGCTGCTTCCTTTGTCCATGTTGAATAATGAAGCTCCCCCCGCCCCTTAATGACACAGACTGCTCCTGAAATGTCAATTCTTCATTTAGTTATCCATTTGAACATCACCTCCTGGATCCGTTTGTAAAATGTCCAGAATTTCGATTTCAAATTCTTCTTCATCGAGACATAGGTCTCGGTCACGATAACCTTATTCGGTCTCACTCTGGCGCAAAAATGTGACAAGTGATTGACACTTTGAATTTCCTTCGATCACTTACTTCGACAGAAATCATTCAACTAGAAGGTGATAATCGATTCGACACCGTAGGACCGGATGTCAACTGCCATGCCATCCCCAATCGGTGTTCATTTCGATGAATACGAAAAGTAACATTCATTCTTAAAGACACCACACTCGCGACAAATTTAAATAAATATCTCCTTCAAAGAGCCTCGGCTATCGCCTCTGAACGACATGGTATGTTCTTCTGGCAAGCATCTTCTGTTCTTCCTTCCTTCATCCGCACACATTTTTGGGGGGATATAATAAGGACAAAAAAGCATATCTTCGTAAATGCCATCCTGAGCTCTGCACACTTAATTATATCCCACCCAACCGTGTGCTTTTCATTCGCATAATCCATCCATCCGCCGCACCTAGTCAGCTACAATCGACTTCATCTCGCTTCGCTTGACAGAATCAATTAGGAGTCTCTTTATCCTCAATTTTCCTCCTGCCTGCGAAATTCTTGCTCCATCTCCTAACACTCTCAGACACACACACACTCATCCCCCAACCCCGACCACCACCTGAATGAGGTGTAGTATGCCTCCAGCCATTTTCGCCGTATCTCCGTGTGCAAATAACTTGTGCAGATTATCACAGAATTGTGATGCATTAGTGAGTATGCTTGTGAGCAATGTTGGGGGGGTTGATATAAGTACTCGTCGCTCACTCGTACGGCGCATAAGGTCAAAGCGATCTACTTCAGCATCTCCATGGTAGGCGTAGTGTGTGTGCGAAATTCATAAGACAAGAAACTCGTCATGACTTCCAGTCACCGCATTAGGTTGGCTTATCCCTCTGAGTTCAGCAAAGGCGCTGTATCTCCCCCCCAGCATACTGATTTATCCTCTAATCTGTGGAAGATAAAAATTCACTTGAAATCGATTGTCATGTTTCAGTGGATGATGTCAACGAGCATGAGTTATGAGAGGTCACAACCTGCAACCTAATTTCGTTCAATAAAGTATCTCCCGTGTGCGGGTGGCATTCGATTAATGAAAATCTAATTTCGTTCGCCTGAGTGACACGATTGGTTTCTTGGACTGTTGTCATACCTTTGGGGAAAATGCTCAAGTGCACTCACAACAGGCGAGAGTTGATTGCTAATTAAGTCGATGATGAACTTTTCCAGAGAGCTCTTTGAAGCAGTGCGACGCAATCAACAAAAATTTTAAGAGGATACGCGCAAGTACACATTTTTGATGAGACGAGGTACACCGAGAAGTTAAATGTCAAAAAAGGTTTTAGACAAGGCGACGCGCTATGAAGTGACTTTTTCTTGAGAAGATCATGCGTAACTCACAAGCCAACACAATCGGCACGATCTTCCAAACGTCCGTTCAACTGCAAGCTGATATTGACGTGATTGGACGAACACAAGGCATTTGTTGGCATTGAAGTAGAAGAATAGGCTTGACGACAAACGAGGGCAAGATGAAGAATATGCTGTCATCAAGGATGGACACACAACATCTACGTCTCGCACAGAAATTACCACTAGGCAGCAGAAACTTCGAGGCAGTCAAGGACCTTGTCTACCTCGGCTCCGCGGGAAATAGGGACAATAACATCAGTACCGAAATCAAACGCAGAAGCACTTTTGTCAGTCGCTGGTTCTTTGGGGCAAGAGGCAATTGAGTAAAAGAGCCTCTCTCGAAAGACTAAACTGGCTCTGTACAACAGCTTGTTTATCCCAGTATTTTTTTACGGAGCGCAAACTTGGACGCTATTAAAAGCGGATGAAGAATCCCTTAGTCTTTTCGAGAGAAAAATTGAACGTGCGATTTTTGGTCCCTTTTTGCGTTGATGGAGGAGAAGATTCAAAGAGGAACCTTCTGTACGGTAACATGCGCCGGGTGTAGCATCTTCAGATACAACGCTTATGATGGCTAAAACAAAACTTAAGATGGCTAGGGCACCAAAAGTCTTAGAATCGGAGCCATTGGGAGAACGAAGCAGAGGACAGTCTAAGTTGAGATGGTGCACACAAGTGAGGAAGGACCTCAACCAACTTGGAGTGCGCAACTGGAGGCAGCTGTGGCGAGAGATCGTGCTAGCTAGAGAGGCATGTTGGTTGAGGCCCAGGGCAACGCTGGACTGTAGCGCTAGTAAAAGAAAAAGAAAAAGAAGAAGAGGCACCAAGTCTTTATATTTCATTCTTCCTCAAGCCCATTATTTCATTTCGTCTCACATTATTTTGGATTTCTTTAGGAAAAGGACTTCAGGTAGCTGATGTCCGCATCGAAGTCCAAGAGGATCCTCCTGCCCTAGTTCTGCCCAAGGTGCGTAAGGAAATTTATTCCCGCCATGAAGCATGCAGTAGACAGGACTCCTTTTGCCCTACAAAACGGTGCTTAACGAATTTATGAGTAAATTATGTTTTTTTTTTATTTTTGGGCTTAGATTTTGAGTAAGCCATGAAGGTGGTAAGAAGCATCTCTCTGAACACTTGCCGCCTGTCATATAATCCCATTCGATCATTTTCCACCAGATCGTCATGGGGGATGGGAAGTTGTACCTGTGCGTAAATTCGAAAGGAATGGGAGGCATCAGAATATACGTGAAAGTGATCTATTCAAATGCATGGTGAACTGGAAAAAGTTCAAAAGGACAACAAGGAGCTCTACATTGTCCATCTGTACAGAAAGAACCTGCTTAACTGAAAATAAATAATCCACAAGGACAAAATATACTTCTTCTCGTTAGACTCTGTTGTGCAGAAGTCGTCAAAGTTTTGTATCAAAAACCTCAAATCCGAGCCTTGCACCGACTGTGTGTTTCGCTCTCTGTCGAACCATATGAAGTGCTCTTCCGTCCAAAAGAAGAAAGAGCCTTAAAACTCGGTCATACATCCGACAGCCGGGTGGTGGGAGTGTGTCTTAAACAACGTAACAGACAAGAAAAGTCCTAGCTCCCTAGCTCTGTTGATTATAAAGAAATTATCAGGGCAATTGCAGGGGCAGCATGTCTTTTTTTTTTTTTTTTGTGCAATTTGTGTTTATTTAATTCATGTTACTTACATGCTAGACAAAATTATTTAAAGCTAGCTTAATTAGGTGAAACATATTCTTAGCCTATCTTACTGACCCTATGCAGGTACTCTAGTTATTCTGATCTTAACCAAATATTAATCTGCCTTTTGGCGCCTGAATTTATTTATTGCTTATCTAAATCTTAAAGTTAACTTACATTATCGACCAAGAAAATTTAAAAAACTTGGCTAAAAGATCTCAATTTTTATAGCAGCATGTCTTTATCTTCCGAAGTGTGTCTGTGGGATTGTTTTTACAAGGACTACGTTTTTCAGGATTTTGGGTATTTCGTCATTGTAAGAATTTTGTGATTTGCACTTCAGGTAATTGGATTGGATTTCCGTCATCAACCCGGTACAAGGACGTGTTACATTACAGAAGTTGTCGCTGCACAATGCATCATTGCTAAGCGACGAAAAGGGCTTTGGGACAGAGCTTCGATTCGTTCGCATCTAACACGCTGCAACTTTAGCAAGCAGAGAACATCAAGTTTTCAATCGTCTGGCCTCTCAAATCAGCTTTTTATGCACACTGATGCAAGAATAGAATATTTAAATTTTGTTGAATGTTCATGGGCGCCAAGCACGTTGAAATTTTAAGTGTTAGTACTAACTTTACTTAAAATAATTGCAAATAGTTCGGGGTCTTGGTCTCTTGCCAAGGAAAAAGTCACAAGTTACGGCTAGACCTACCCTGCCAAGTGCAAACGTCCACGCGGCCTTAAATTCTTGTTCGCTGTTATGAATGCAAACCTGACTTCGTAATTATTCAGTCCTCAGCATAACTGAATCCTGTTCCGGCAGCCAATCAAGAGATGATTTCTCACTTCTGTCTTCCCTTCATATTGCATTGCTTGCCTTAATTTCAGTCAAGACTGGTTCACCAAAATTACCATTCAATCAGAATTTGTTGTCAGTCGGCACACAGAACTCATCAGATCAGAAGTATCGCTTTTCATTTTAATTGGCATCACTGCGACAATCCCATGTTGGACCACCCATCGCCCACCTCACTCATCCGACGATTGCCGCCTCGAGTGCAAGCTAACAACATATTTGCTTGTCATTCTGCCCGAGAATCTGTCCATAATGACTGCAAATTATATCACAGCTTTATTTTATCGAAATCATCTGCCAGGCAGCCGATAGCACACAGGACTCCGTGTGGCAGAGGACAGCAAACGAAACACAACACTCCTATCCGGCTACGTGCTGCGTTATTAGATTTCCTTCTCTGATTTCCTTTCGGAAGAGGAGTGACGCTCGCCTGCTCTTCAACAGATGGGGTGCGGAACGGAGGGGTTGTGTGTGTATTTTTCTTCTTCCGGGAAACGTATGCGCATGAGGGGTACTCTGTGAAATTAGATTTGATAAAGAGGTCTCTATGACGTTTCTGATTCCCAAAAAATGTTTTTTTTTTTGTTGGTTGATACGGGTTGGGGGGATAGGGGGTGATTTCTTTGAGAGCGACGGCAAGTGGTAGGGTTTCCTTTAACTTGAGCGCTCTGAGTTCCCTACCCACCCATGTGAGTGGCGGGTAACATGTCGCATGAGGCTCCCTTCACTTCTCGAAGAAATGGTTTCAAAATTTTAAAAGGAAATTGTTCCTGATATCTGCAGGGGAGTACACAAAATATATTGGCTTCTGTTTTGATGCGGCATCCAAAGTATTCGCTTGTGCGAAATGTACTCACATGCAGAACTGAATATAAGAGCACATACATATGTATGTATGTATGACACAGCACACGATGAGTGATACGTGTTCGAGATTTCTTTGGCGTCGTATTACGGCTGCTTGCACGTGGAGAGAGACCGAATTTATGTGTTTTTCTGAGGAGATCAATCACAGAATACCAGAACGTTGCACATGTAATGAGATGTTTAACAAGGTGTGCATGTACTGGCTCATAACATTCTTGGTAAAGGAGGGAGGAAGTGTACCCTGAAAGTCATTTCAAAGTGACTACTTGTCAGATATGAAAAGGAATGTATGAATTCTTTGCATAAAGTGATCATTGACTCCTTGACATCATTGCTGAAAAGATTGTGAGAAATTCTTAAAACAAAGGTAGCAGCAGGTTATTCGTGTAGTGTCCGTTCAGCTGTTGTTTGACGAGGAGGTCAACGTGATTGAGCGAACAAAGCGAGCTATCAGTGATCTCACTCATCATCATACTTCCGGTTCATGCGTCAAGTCAAACAAAAGGTCCCTTCCTTCGTGAAGTACAATGCTTAGATTTTACTAGGACTTATGTTATGAATGAGATACAGCCTGCAGCCTGTAGACGGGTGCCGACAAGTTGATATCTCTCGTTTCTGACGGAAACGAAAGCCCAGACTCTCCTCTGGCTGGATCATGATGAACAGCTGTTAAAGAAACTTGTCTTGATGCTCATCTAAAGATGTATTCTGGTCGCATCTCCAAGATATCATTGTACTCCCACTCTTGCTCTCAATATCGACATTTCGCTTTAATTTCTGTTCTCCCACTGGTTCATTGGAGTTCTTGGGCTGGGTTCTTGGTGGGTGTTCTTTTGAAGCATGGGTTGAGATTTCTGTCTGGACTGTCGGTCCAAACGAGTTAGTTCAGTGTTCGTTGAGCTCATAAAAGCTGAGTCTGCGCACAGAAGTAACTGAAAGACTATCAGTGAGTGGCCACCGAGACACAAGAGGATAAATTTTTGGTTAAGATTAGCTAATTATCGTTGACCTGTAAAAAGGTAAGCAGGTAAGCAGGTAAAAACTGGCTTGGAGCACACAGTGTTCTACTCCAGACAGAGCCTCCAGTGCGGTCAGTGAAATGAAAAAATTAAGTCATTTTGAGTTAAGAAAGTTCAGTAGGTCTGCAAGAGGGGAGTTGTAATTAAAAATATTGAGTGGCACTACAGCCCACAAAGGACCATGACCTAGCTTCTGTTTTGTCCCGAGTAGAAGGGACTTTCAGTTTTTTGTCGACTCAGAACGGCGAGATTTGAATGTTTGTTAGCAACTAGAAAGTGGAGGTGCCGTGAAAAAAATGCTAGGTGTTCCGTCCTGGAATCGAACCTCCAGCTTCTGCGTGTGGGTAGACGTACTTACCCACAACATCACTGCGACCACGGATTATCATTTATAAAATAGTTACCCGTCTGTCTATAAGGTTTGCTTACGTGGAACAAGTTCTGAGCAGGTGGAGGACGGTTTCTGGTTCCTCCTCATTAATACAATTTATACAGAAATCATTCTAGGAAACATTTAGCCTTTGTAATCGCCAATTAAACAGTGTTCGGTTATTGAATCCACAATCCGATCTTTTGAACACAGGTAATAATCTAGAGTATTTAATGTCAAGAGAGGGAAATATTCTTTTCAGACGCGGCAGAGGATATGATTGTACATTCCTTGCTCGATTAAGTGGATTGCATCCATAAGTAGTGTCAGCTTACATGTGAAACCCATTTCTGAAGAAAAGGGCACCGTTTACGCATGACTTCCCTTGAGTTAGCTAGAATCTCTCTATTAGCTACCGAACAGCATACCACAGACAGATCGAATTGCTCAGCCGTCTTGGAGTTTAACGAGACTGATTCGAAGGCTTTAAGTGCTGGGTACTACAGTGTTAGAGAAGTCTGAAGGATAGACTTTGGTTAAGAGTAAATTGTACACTCGGTACTTCTTTTTCTTTGAACCCTTTAGTGCAAATACAGTCGTCCTTGCAAATCTAAGTTCTTCTTCTTCTTCTTGTGGCGCTACAGTCCGGGGTGGAACTGGGCTTCAACCAACATGCCTCTCTAGCCAGCACGATCTTTCGCCAGCTGCCGCCAATTGCGCACCTTGCATTTAAATATTGGATGTATCAGAGCCCCCCCCCCTCCCACCCCTCAAAAAGAAGAACCGGGTATCATAGTTCGCCACTGTATTGAAAAAAGTACGGAAAATGTTAAATTCATATAGAGAGGAACTCGGCCCAAAAAACTACTATCGTGCAAGGGATCAAACACCTATGCAGTGCATTGATTTGATTTCGATTGTGGTATGTTCTTTCTGGTCTGAACAACTATGAGTTTCTGAAAATTGAACAGTACTCAAACAATTATTCCGTCAAGAGCGCTCTCACAGACACCAGTAGCTTCATTCCTCAAATCCAATGCATCTTCACCTCCCTGAATGCATTATATTTCAAACTACATGTGAATTAAACAAATTTTCCATCTCATTCAGGAGGATGCAACAGTAAAACCAGAGTTTTTAATCATGCCGTGCAAATGTTTCGATTCAGTTTTTGTTTCCAATCCGTTGCCGATGCAAATATTCTGCAGATGACTGTGCCAAATTGCTCATAGCTTCTTCATTAATCTCCTGCTCCACCTGAACGCAGAACGATGTTCATTTCTCTGTAAAACCGTCCAATCAATACTTTCTGAAGTGCAATAAGAAAAGATAACTTTTCCTGAACAAACAATAACGCGCCCAACGTCGGCGAAAAATTAGTCAGTGCCTGCAGAACGGCAACGTCAACAACCGCCGAGTGGCTGTTCCCCACGGAACGGCAAGGAGTCCTTAACCCTAAGAAAGATATTTTCTTCTTTCTTCGACCGAAATAGGATTTTCCTCTTTTTTTGTTTGCATTCGAAAATACCCGTCTTTGTCTACAAGTTTTGTGCTGATTACTTGAGGCCTTGAGACTCGCTGTTTCGGGGACGGAGATTGTTGCCGGTTGAATAAAAAGGCTGCATTAGCGAAGGCATTGTCGGCGACATCGATGCAGGCTGGAGGAATGGCAGACAATGTTGCTTGCTTTTCGCTTTAGTTTCGTAAATATTTTGCAAAGTCGTTTTGTTAGGTTTTGTTTGCTCGAGGAATTGTTGTGACGCTTTTGTCACATGGTAACCACCCTTTTCAAGAGGAACCTTGCTGGCAATTAAGTTAAAGTTCCTATCGTTTGTCTAGATCCGTTGCACGGTTATGTCATTGGCAGTAGGAATGCGTAAGGTGCGCAGCAAGGGTTTCATTTATCTTTCTCACATTAATTTATCACCTTATGAGCGTCAGAGAAAATTCAGTTGTTGACAGAAGAGCTAAATGTGTGAGGGGTGTGGGCTGGCACAATGTTTTAAGGCAATTTTTCCAAAACCTAACCTCTGTGAGAGCGGTACTAGGCTTAAACACACGAAAAATTTGCAGAGAATTTATCAAAATAACTTTAAATTCCTTGCTACTATTTTCGAAACTTCAGTGGAATGTATATGAAAGCGACCGTATTCTACGGAATATAAAAAATCGAAGAATGATAAATATCGGCCAGTGGCTTGATTATTTTTTCTGGAAAGTAAGTCACGCAGTGAAATCAAGGACAATGGAATGGCTTTGGTCAAAAACTGTTTTTTGGGGTGGAGTATAACGTGACAAGATCTTGTTTGGAAGATCGCCGAGTAAAAGTAGCATTTTAAATAAACCGCATGGTTTATGTAAAAGTACACAAATTGGTTGACACTGATGCATACAAGGGACTAAGGTCAAGTTTCATATTTTGCTTGGGATTATTCTCTCACGAGAGGAGCGGACCTTAAACATATAGCCGACTCCGAATGGCGATATTTGTGAAGCCTCATGGACAAATAGTACTCCTCGAGTATAGCAGCTCACAAGAGATGGTGCCGTGAAAAAATGGTAAAATCGTCAGTTCTGGAATCAAACCTTGGTCCTTCGCCGTGTGCGCAACACATTTATTCATTTTACCATGGCGTCAGTAGGGAGGGACATATTTTAAGTGAAATATGAAGTATGAGGAATCAGAAAGCTTTTCGCGGAATGAATGCAGCGTTTGCGCCGTTCAGTGAACAAGCGGCACTGAAACACCACTTAAGAGTAGTATTTGACGATGTCCAAGCTTAATTTGAAGTCTTGTACCGTAAAGGAACACAAATATCAAGGGCGGAGGAATATGAGATAATGGACTTCACCTAGCGCACGTTCTCGGATGGATTAGAACATTGTCCTATCAGCTAAATTGGAAATAACCACCATTTTCTGTGATTCTAAGGACCTTAAGAAGGGGAAAACGATCACCTGCCTCTACTGGGCTGATTCCATGCCGAAGTAAAAAATAGGCCCCATTTGCGGAAGAAAAATTACTTGCCACCACGACATCGCTCAAACCTCCTGTTGCCGGGCTTAAATTGGTTACCAAGTGCTGCTTCGAGACGAATGGAGAGTGCGTAATGATCGCTTCGGAAACAAGTTCTGTAGACCTTTAGAAAACGTATATTTCGTTTCGGATTAAAGTAGATGATACACTGCCGGGAAAAGATCATTTAACGATCTGCAAAATAAATGGTCTGTTTTCTACAATTTTCGTTTTTTTCTCTTGTAGGATGAGTCCTTGTCGAAAAGCACTCGAATATTGGATTTTTGAAGAATATCGGTAACAAGTTGTCATAAGGTGGTTCTAAAATGTCAGGTGTCTGGTTATAAAGGGTTCATTTTGAAGTTTCCAGACGAATGAAGAATTTGAAATTGGACTTAAGACTTGCAGTTAAAAGAAAGAAAGAAAGAAAAGAAAAATTCATTGCATTTATTTGGGGAAAATAATATCTTGCATATCTTGGCCACGACTACGTCTGCGTTGGTCCATTCCGAAGGTCCAAATTTCGGTGACTGGTTCAATCATTTTTACTGGTATCTCGCAGGCAATACAAGTAATGATGGCATCCAAAACGTCAATTGTAGCTTACTAATTCCAAGTGACCTCCGGCACTTACCCAGAAAATCAATTTAGAAAGGTGTGATATCGATGATCTAGACGCCCAATTTAAACGTGATATTAGGTGCTCCCCAAAATGATTTCTGAACAAATCCATTGTTTTACGTGCTGTATGGTTTGTAGCTCCATCTTTTTGAAACTAGAGATCACTTCTGTAAACATAGACATGTTGCTATGAAAAACAACAAATCGATTCGTCACATACACTCTCAGTTGCAGCTGCAAAAGGCTCTTCATTAGAAGCTGGATGTGGTCTAACTGATCGAGTATTATCCACTAATATCAAAAGACACTCAAATTTGCGAAGGGTATAGGAAATAGTGGTTGCAGACAATGAGCACTATAAGCTCTTCAAATTTTACAAAACATATTGTTAACGCAAATTTGGTACATACGAAAGAACGATTTGGAGACGCTCTTGTGGTATGAGTCTTTTCACGTTGACTTGCCAAACAATACCGAACAAAATTGACATGGCAGATTGATACTTGTCATGCTCGACCTACCAAAAACGCATATTTAAAATCAAACCTCACGATGAATTTGTATTAAATGCATCTGGTAATTCTTTAAGAAAACGACTTTGATTCTTTGCCGAATGTAGTGCCACCTGTCCTATTAGTATTATGCCTTACAAAATGAAGCAACTACTAACCGCAGACAAAAGGTACCACCATGTGGTTTTGTTATTGAGTCTGAAATGGTACAAGTAGAAAAAAATGCACTTTTCGTTCGATTCGAAATTGAAAAAATTTAAAATTCAAATCGCGAACTTACTGCAAATTGTCACTTGTCCTTCATCATCAGCACAGCACTTGTAAGGCAATAATTGAGCCACTTATTCCAAAACATTTAACATTGTAAATTCTGAGTAAATTGCAACCAATTTGAATATCGATTTTTCCTGTTTTTCCTTTCAGGTACGTGGCTTTCAACAGATTCTCTTTGGTAACCATCGACATTTGGGTAAGTCAACGATATTCAAGTACGAACAGATTCAGTCAACCGAACCAAATCCGACCTAAAAGCCCATCAAAAACTACTGTAACTGATGGTAATCTCGGTCAAGAGCGCCCCCTCCCCCCCCCCTATGAGTGGGTGAAATCAGTGAAAATGCTCAATCGCTTGCGAAATGTTGGAGGTTATTCCACACGAGAGCACATTAATAAATCGAATGAGACAGCAGATGCATGCGAATTAAATTCGATTTCAACATTCCAGAAAATGATGACGTCCTTAGTAGGGGGGCTGAAGTGGTCCTCGTCTGCGCACTGACCTTTCCATGCCCCGGCAGAATTGATTTGCGATGGATCTCCTTATGAAGATTGAGTGTATCGTATGTGTACCCGGGAATGCTGCCCCAATCAATTTCTCGGGTTCAAACAAAACATCACGTCGCCTCTACGTTCTCTTTTGTCCCTTTCACCATCCGCCCACACCTCCCATGGACGAGTAGTAAAACATTTTATAGCAACTATTGTCATTCCGACAACCTGTGTGTGAATATGGGTACTTCGGTATTCATGAACCCTAATTTGATGGGGCTACGATGTTGATGGTGATGGTTGGGATGGGGGAGGGGGTGGTCGTGGGATGATGGAGGATCCAGGCAAGAGGCAGCCTTTGGTATCTAGGCGTTTGTGCCATCATCCAACCAACATGTCCGGTGGATACCAGTAGTGCTCGGAGCCGAGTGTGTGTATTTAGGAAGGGAAACATTTTTGCAACGATATCGTATCGTTGTCGTCGGGTCCCTTTCCCACATTTTCACTCGTGTAATATTGATTGTGTTGAGGCAAAGAATGTCCCGTCCCCAAAATGAAATTATACCCTACTGCCCGTTTCCTCGTGACACAGAGACACACAGCCACACAACCACACAGCCACAGAGACACAGAGACTCAGATGAATGATTGTGTTCGAGTTCGCCCCAAGGGTGGTTGGGGGACGATTACATTTCCGTTGAGTTACAAATGGAGAGGCTTTAAGGATACGAATTGTATCATTTGTTCTGGGGGCGTTATTGTTCGTTTAGGGCATCACTCTTGAATATATACACGAGGACGCTTGATGGCAGCAATGGCACTGGTGGACCCACGGTGATGCTGTTTGCTTAAAAGAGATATATTTACTCGTTTCGAGTGATACTCTTGGACACCTGGCACTTTGGCTAGGATTTAAATTAAACAGAGAATCCACGCTCACCAACGGGTTGTTCTAGGAAAAAATGTTTTCGTAGAGAGTGAAAGAATTCCATGAATATGGGAAATTTGATTGAGATCTCCTTTGAAACAACAATCCGAAACAACAAATCAGAGCAAGTGAACGGAGTCCTTTGCTTTGATATTTGTGAAATGAATTGCTTTGCAGAAGCATGCAGTTAGGGGTTGTGTGTACAGAGAGGGTTGGTTTGGAGCTCGTTTTTTCGTAGAGGATGTACAAAATTGCGTCGTCACAACGATGGCACTTTAAGGATCAGGAGATCGAAAATGATTTTCCGGTCCACAAGTAGGGAGACCCTGGTAACTACCGGGGAATCCGTTTCCTTAACGTCGCGCACAAGGGCTTAGCCATTTTGTATGAACACCCTTAATCGATCGTAGAATATCAGTCAGGTCCTGAATAGTGTCTTCTTAGAACATAGAAATCCACTTCAGACCAAATCTTAACACTGTGTGGAGTCCCTGTAGAAGCCCCAATATGTGTAGATCGACACCTACCACCTACTCGTCCATGTAAAGCTTGCACAGTGTGCACGGAGACAGAATACGCAATGCCATGTCTTATTTTGGGATTCCTAGGAAACTCGTCGGATTGTGTAGGAAGACGGTGAAGAACTCTAATCAAGGTCACGGTAGGAAACGAACTCATCGAGACCTTAAACTTCAAAAAAGCGAACGTCTGTCATGTGACTATTTCAACACCATTCTTGAGAAAATCGTGCAGAACTCACAATCCACTGCCAATGCTCCAATTCTTAAAAATGATTCCACCTTTCACCCCCAGTAACCATTCGGTGCAAGAACGACTTCCTTTCGCGCCACGAACAAGCAATATTTTACACGTCCCTTCACACAAGCTTACGTCTCCCAAGTTTCCTTGACACAGACGACAAAACAAACTCATTCCATAGCAACACCAAGCAATTCACAAGACAGAGTCCAGGAAACTTAAAAACTTTCCACATCTAAAGAGGCAACCAGGAATCTGTACGAATAATGGATACTTCCAAGCCATCGCCCTCACTATTGTCCACCAAAAAGTACAGCCTTCACCCCCAACCACGTCGGAGTCTCACAATTTCAAAGCGGAAAATGCTCCCCCCCCCCCTCCCATGACATCGCTTCTCAACACTTCAAACACGCCTTTCGAGTGCGGCACCGAGGAAATTTTTGTTTTCAAATTATAAGCCCTCACACCATGGCGACACGGACAAAATTGTCTTCTTTTCCCTCTTGTGCCTTAGCTCAGAGTCGTGTAGTAACCCACGGCGGGTGGAGCGGAAGCATTTTCCAAATAATACTGTGGCGAAATAGCCAAAAGCAATTTTGAGCCGTTCCAACCTCACTTTCTTGGAGAATCAAATGCAGCCCGGCAACACGACAACAGCCACTTCAACTCAATTACAGTCCGCCGTTAACTTTTTAATGCTAAAGTGCAGCCGGAAGGGCTGACGTGTAGTACTTTCAGCACCGTCGACCTCGTTTTTTTTTCTTCTTCTTCTACCTTTCCATTTTGAAAACCATCTCTCCGCCCTCGGAGTGGCTACCTATGTACAGCCAAACAAACATAACTGCATTCTACTCGGAGAGGATCCAGGAGGGGATGTTAGAAGTGTTCCCGGGATACACGCCTTAATTGCATTTCTATGGTTGCCATACAAAATGCCAGGCAGTACTCCTAGAGGGGCTTATGTGTGTACATTTTCATTTGGCGAGGACGTCGGTAAGAGTACACCGCTGCCATTGGCGCGCCACGGAGCAACGAAGATTCATCTTTGCACAGCAGCGTCCACAGATTGTGGTGCATGCAATGTTGCGGGCGAAATGCAACAAATCTGAAATCTAACACTTGTCGACGGGTCCCAGTGCGGTTCATTTGCGCTATCCTAAAAGAGACGCTTTTCATTAGTGAAAGGGATGGGGGTGGGGATGCTTTATAAGCCCTTGACACGACTCTAAGGATGATTTTTGTGATGATGTTCGCCACGGGGTAATGGGTTCGCTTCGATGTCATGACATTCTCCGTGCTGAATGCATTTTGTAAAGATTCATGTGTTGGAAGGTTGAGCTCTAAACTGTTATAAATGAATCATGGGCAGAGTAATGGTTGAATTGAAAGTCACATAAGTGGCTTCGCATGTGTTTTGTTCGAACGACGTTAAAGCGCAATCTTGTGGAAAGAAGGTTTTACTGTCAAAGTGAGTGAGTTGTCTTTTGAGACAAGATTCGATTATACAGATGATTAAGGTGTCATAGTGAGGGGTAAGCATGAACACGTTGTTTGGAATCTCATGGAATAGGCCTTGAAGTGAGTGTGACGATTGAGGTCTTTCTACCTATACCAACAAGCCCAACATTGTCCAATTCACCAGAAGAGGAATAAATAGACTTTAAACTGTTAAAAGAAAAACTACATTCTGCTAGAGGAAGAGTTAAATTTCTTGAGTATCATATTTGTAAAATTCCGGGAAAGAAGCACGATTTGGTGCCTGATGATGCACATGATGACGGTCAGAGTCTGAAAGTGGTCTTGAAGTAGACATTGTTTGACCCAGATGCAAATTACACATTCCTTCTCCAAGCCTACTTAAGCCAAACTTTTCGCAATAAATGAGGAACAAACATCATGCTTTCTGATAGACAGGCAGCTCCTAAATCAGCAGAACTATCTAGGATCACTCGAGTGTCAATGAACTTACAAGGAAAACCCGGCTAAAACTGACAATTGAATGGAAGACATGAATATCCTATCAAAGAAAAAGACTGAGACTTATTTCTCTTCATGATATCATATACATTGACATGCAGCAACATATTAACAATTGAAATGCTTCCGCTTGTAGATCAACTAGGAGAAACTGAAGCACGGGAAAAAAATTCATGAAAGTTGATCGCAGAAGAAATAAATAGGCTCTAAAGCCTGACTAAAAATAGCCTGACCTTCGAATACTACGTTAGGCACTTACAAGTCACATCTTTTGCAAAAACCGCCACTCCTTATCTGACCCCAAATATATTCGAAATAACCAATAGAAGCAGATAAATAGGAACAAACTTCCAGGACATCCAATTTCAAGAGGTGAACAACTTTCTATGAGTAGCTCCGGACCCTAGAGTAAAAAACCGTCACAATAGATCAAATACTGTCGCAGTGCTGCTCGTATGTCTCTATATAGTCGCCCCCATTCACATCAATTTAATGTGGAGACTATGTGCGTGGTTAAGATTTAGAATTCTGGCTTACCGGTATAAAAGTTTTGTAATGCCAGACCTGGACGCTACTAAAAGCGGATGAAGAAGCCCTTAGTCTTTTCGAGAGATAAGTTTTGCGTGCGATATTTGGTCCTGTTTGCGTTGATGGCATCTGGAGAAGAAGATTTAACGACGAACTCTATGGGCTGTACAGCGACATGCGCCTAGTCAAGCGTCTTCGGATACAAAGCTTAAAATCGCTAGGCCATGTAGAGCGTGTAGACCACTGCTCCGGCCCGAAAAGTCTTCGAATCTGAGCCATTGGGATAACGCAACAGAGGCCGGCCTAGGCTTAGGTGGCGCACACAAGTGGGGAAAGACTTCAACCAACTTGGAGTGCGCAACTGGAGTCAGCTAGCGAAATATCGTGCTGGCTGGAGAGGCATGTTGGTTGAGACCCAGGTCCACCCCGGATTGTAGCGCCATAAGAAGAAGAATGCCAGACCTTCACTGGTAGGATTGTGCTGAAATTGCCAAGGATGTTTACGTTTAATTTTCCTTCTTTCCTTCTTTTTCGTCGGTGAAGACCTACTGTGGTATATCTGCAAAACTAGGCCAAGTGATCTTCAGCTGCCTTTCGATGGGAGGATGTTTACCATGAGAAGGGAAAAGCGTGTAAGATGCGAGGTAAATTCCCCATCAAAGGCATCTGTGGTCTACATAGGTGGTCATGATGTGAGATAACTCCCTTTATGTTGGCCAATTCTGGTCATTAATTCTTGATTGCTTCGCCCAAGATACTCAACAGAACCAGACTTTGAATTCATGTTTACTTGTTCAACGGTTTATAACCAAGATCGTTTGCCGTGGATCTTCTCGCGCTTAACTCATTTTTCTTCATTCGTAATAATTCGCTTAAGAAATGGGTTTATTTAATTTAATTTTGAGCAGCGGTTCACTAGTTGTTATTCGGACAATTGAATATCTGACTCTGATAACTTTCCTCCATCACTTGTAAAATTTCATCGACATTCTAAGTGGTCACGGTGACGAAGTAGTTACATTTGAACATTGAAGGTCGCAGGTTTGATTCTCGGTCTGAACATCTCTTTCGAGTTGCTTACAACACACATAGACTAATGTCTATGAAAAGCTTCTGAAGTCCCACCGTTTGAAGACGGCAAAAAACTGTAGGTGCCCTTTGCTCGTGAGAGAATAGTAGCACCTGATACCGCGAGTAGTTGCTGAAGACGCTAGGCCCTCTTCGTTGTGGGCTGTAGTGTCAAAAAAAGAGTATATTAATTCTCAGTGAAAGGTCGACCAGTGAAAAGTTAATTATAATAATAACGTAAATCCACAATGGACAAGCGTCTAGCTTCTCTAGCAACGACTCGTATTGTGTATGCTTTTGTTCTCTCATAGGTAGGATGGACCTACAGTTTTTTGCCGACTCCGAACGGCAAGATTTGAGAAGCTTTTCATAGACAATTGCCGTGAAGAATGCGAGGTGTACAGACAAGGAATCGAACCTGGACCCGGACCTTTGGAAAGTGGGCCGACGCGCTTACCCAATGCCCTACGGCTAACATAAAGTTCATCTCCTATATCGAAATATCTGTTAAGGAATTAAATCAATTTGTCATTCACAACATTTTCACCGTCAATTGGACAAATTCGTCTGCATGCTCTTGCAGCGCTTTTTTCCCGATTTTAGGAAAAAAATCTCTCTCTCTCTCTCTCTCTCTATCTATTTTCAAGCACAGCCTGTGATGTTCCAACCGCATATTTCCTTAACAACAATCAGTTAAGTGTCTCCAGATATATAAAAAAAACAACGCCATCTTGTGGCAAAAACCGCTGAGACTTTTCGTTATAAGTTTCTTGTTTCAAATCTGTTTGAAAAAAGAAACGAAACCATTAACGAGTGAGCTTTTTTTTTCACTTGCAACTTTTATTCTTCATTTTTAAGTATTGACGTAAAAGCATAAATCTCAAGCCCGTTAGGATTACTTAAAAATAAAAGAATGCAATTTATAAATAAAATTTTCTCAATTCTGCGGAAGTACACAATTTCCAAATTCATCAACAGAACTCCCCACTTAATGCTTTCCTCGGAAATCATAAGTATTTCGAAATGAATTCGACTTCATCTTCAGTCACGAGGAGTTTTGCTACACAGGGGAATGGTATCCATGACTCCTGCCAGTCGTTTGATGTCAGGAACGCACTAAATTAAATCTTAATGAAGAGCAACATTTAATTGAATCAGTTTGGGTGACTGCCAGTATACGGTCGTTGCGTCGCAGAGTGAAACGAAACGGAAGTGATAGAATTTATGAAATTATCCGAGTGAATTGATGTGTTCCATCTGAAGACGGTAACGTCATAGTTAATTGCGAAAGCTCCTACACAGGCATCTCGCAGCTTTTCGTTCCATAAAAATGCTCACACACTGTGTGAGGCACACATGGTGAGGCTCGACACCTGGGCACAAGCTCTGCCAATGATTTACGCACATCGATATCACCTTGAAGTTGCCCGACGTGACGTCAAGCAGTTCCGTCATATCGACCAAAACCGCAATAAATTCAAGTTTGCTTAGTATTTTATGCAGAAAGGGAAAGTATACGCACCCCTCCCAAGCGGCGACAGCTGCCGACCGTTATCACTGTCGGGTAATTGATTACCATCTAATTTACCACCTTACCGCCGCCTATGTTGGGCAGCACATGTCGTGTGTTGGCATCCACCTAAGCCCCCCAGAGAAGAGCAAATCAGCTCCAATCAGATTTCAGCAAAGCCGAGGTTGAATGCGAACTTGACATAATTGAATTGCCCGTTGCAGCCGTCCCGCCGTGAGTGGTTGCCGGCTTAGCGTATTAGCATACGGCGACTGCTGCTGCGCTAATTCGGGGAAAACGTAATTCGATTTCGGATTGGATTGCAGAAAACCGTAATCCCTCGTGGACAAGGACATGCACTTGTGCCGCATTGCATGCGAAGTCAATTCCAAAAAAAAAATGTTTAGCTCTGCCCAGACGGTAACATCCCCGTTACCGCTCTCCACCGAAGCAGCGGATATTTGTTGGTAATTAAATTGGCGTTCAATAAGCGTGTGAGTGCCAGGCCATTTAGGCTTTGTAGGAGTAGTTGCCCGCGAGGCTCTTCTGCCGAAGTACTAATTTCGCTCCCGAAATGGGTGATAATTGCGATTTAATTGGCGGATTTCGCATTTGAATGCATTTATTGTTTACGCAATTAACCGGCGAGCCACGGCGGGAAACTGGCAGTAAAACGCTTTCCGGATGAGTTATTATCCATTCCCGTGGTTCGAGGGTGGAAGATTGTTCGACTTTTAATGATTGAATTTTTTTTTTATGGTTTGTAGATCGATCTTACTTGCCGTAACGTGCAGAAGATAGTGTTCTTATAAATTGCGTGTAATGAAAGAAATAAATAAAATTAAGAAGGGAAGATCTTTTGGTTGGTTTGTGTCTGTCCGTCTCACTTGTGAGCGATTGGCCGAATACAGAGAATGTCAAGTTCAGCTAAAGAGGAGAGAGACGTAAAATTTATTTGACATTGTAAGACTTTTGATAACAACTTGGCATCCGTCGACTATGAAATGTAATATCTCCGGTATTAATAATTGTATCTGACCATACTATAGCTACAGCTATTATTTCGTGGGAAGTCATTAATCCAATAACGTTTTTCAATAAAAAGTTATTTACGCTTAAAAGTGAATAAAAATTTGGCACAATCTCGCCAGATTTGTCTATCCAGCTCTTAGGCTGCTAAATTGTTTCGAACATCCAATACATTGGTTTACATGGTCTCCGCTCACATTCGCATTGCCATTACTTCTTCTTTCTTCTTGTTGCGACGCTACAGTCCGGGGTAAACCTGGGCCAACATGCCTCTCCAGCCAGCACGATCTTTCGCCGGCTGCCGCCAGTTGCGCACTTCAACTTGGTTTAGGTCCTTCTCCACTTGTGTGAGCCACCTTAGCCTAGGCCATTCTCTGTTGCGTTGTCCCAGTGGCTCAGATTAGAAGACTTTTCGAGCCGGAGGAGTGGTGTCCATGCGCTCTACATGGCCTAACCTTTTTAAGCGTTGTATCCGAAGACGCTCGACTAGGGGCATTTCGCTGTACAGCCCATAGAGTTCGTCCTTAAATCTTCTCCTTCAGATGGCATCAACGCAAACAGGACCAAAAATCGCACGGAAAACTTTTCTCTCTAAAAGACTAAAGGCTTCCTCATCTGCTTTTAGTAGCGTCCAGGTTTCCTCGCTATAGAGTAGGACTGGGACATTGCCATCACGTGCCAATTAAATCTTTTAAGACTATCAAAATGATAAAGCTCTCAGTTCACCTTTTTTTTACCGTTCCCTTGTAGCGAAGCAGAAGTACGACTCTCAAAGGAGGAGCTGCAAACCTAATTTAAGCTGGTTTGTCTGGATCAACACACGCGCCATCTACTCGTCTCTTCTCATTTCACGCACCTGTGCATAGCTAATAATTCCCTCCTAGCACACGAAATGGATTTTCCTCAATTAAAATTAATCCAACAGGCCAATTATAGCGTTGAACATTTTTCAAAAAAATTAATTGAGTTCTTCAAATGTTTGATTTGCTGTCATAACAAATGCCAAGGCCATTTAATTTCTTCCGACCCTCGGTAACATTTTAATATGATGCCACTTGGCCAAAGCCTGCTGCTAATTAAACCAATCGCCCGCAGAAAATGATTTCCATTTCACTCATATCCCAATGCTCATTAGACGTAAAATTGTATTCCCACGACTCCGCGGTGGAAAAAAAAAGTTCGTCCCCCCAAAATAATCGTCCCAGTTGGCAGATGGCATGTCTCCCCCGCTGAGCCAAAAATCAATTACTTTCTTCCATTGTGTACACAAAGTCAGCCCAAATAGATGCGATGTTAAAAATACCAACAGCGCAACCAGGAATACATTATCCGCGCCCAAAAATATGAAACAAATGAATATTTATACCGTTTCGAAAGTCATTTAACGCGTTTGGGACATGCGTGCAGGGGGTTAAGCATCTTCTTCGTCAATCGTCCATGGGATGATCTGAACGGATTTATTGTTCGGAAATAGAGTTCAGAAACCATTCTGGCCATTTAACGAGCACAATCGCCGAACCAAACGCGTAACACTCGCGGCTACATCTGTTCGGGCAAAGAGATGAGTTCATTTTTGAAGATTGTTTACAACGCGTATGTCTCAATAGGCCGCCACATAAAATTCGTAAACGACTCGCCGATTGACGTATTATGTGAAAAGTCTTAGATTGGGAAATGGTATTGTTGCGACGAGAAATTGCTTCTTTTGAACGATGTTGCATAATTGTTTACGCGCAGTGTATTTGGGAATATGCTTGACCCTTAAATTACCTTGTTGCCGCTAGTCGAATCAATGTGTGCAGTTTACAGGGGATGAAAGAAATTTTAAATCTGACAGATATCCACTCTCCAGCGAAACTGGGAACGATGCATCACATTCAACTGCTGCAAATTTCTGTCAAGAATTATGCTCCCAAATGAGCTATTAGATTATGCGAATTCCATAACTGGTACCCTGAAGAATTTGCTAAAATTTGTTAGTTGCGAAGACCTTCGCGCTTCTACAGGCTATGCAAATGGTGTATGACTACGTAAAAGAAACCTTTATACCAGACAGACAGGGATGACTAAGGACGTATTTCAATAAAGGCACACCCACCTTCACTTATGGATTGAAGCGAAGTGCTCATCTGTTCCGAGACAATAAGATAAAGTAATGCCTTATCGACTTTTCGGGAGTCACCGAATTTCCATCTTGTCAACTGCAAGTCTGTTGAGGATGACATAAAGGAACTTATACTTTGCGGTGCCCCTGGACATTTTGATATGAATGCGGAAATGAAATGAAAGATGCACTTGTACAGACTATCCATTGATTTGGACTGGAGCAATTTGCCTCAATTGTGTGAGTTATAGTCCAGTCTAAATATTCTCCGATGACAGTATCCTTAGCTTTTTATATTTGTTACGTGGCTCACTTCAAAGGCAACGTATCTTAAGCACAAAAATGGTTTCAAATAGTTTATCTTAAAGCCATATTCCGAACAACAGCATATTGAATGCTCTTCGCAGCTCAATCTTCTTCTTCTTCTTCTTTAAATGGCGCTAGAGTTCAGTATGGGTCTCTCCACCTCGTAAGTTTGTTGTTTCCCCCTTCGGATCCGTGGGTGTCGTCTATTGCATTGGCTGAAGGGCTGAAGTAGCGTTGTCCATGCGCTTTACATGGTTTAGCCGTCTAAGGCTTTGAGTCTGTAGATGCCTGACTAAGTTCATGTCGCTGTACAGTCCGTACAGTTCATAGTTGAGTTTCCTTCTGAAAAACCATCAACAATAACCATCTCGAAGAGAAGAAGAACTTCTTCATCTGCGCTTGAGATTCTCTATGCTTCACCTCATCACTTCTTACAGCCTCTCCTTCCTCCGCGACTTGATTTGATTGTCAGGCATTCAGCGCGTGTCAATTATAAAAATCTCTCTTGTCAAACGCTATTTCTTTGGACTGAGGAAACAATTGAGTTACAAACTCCTCTCTCGAAAGATGTTAATGTTTCCTGTCTTGCCTTAAAGTGAAAAAGATTAATAATATAAATTGAGTGGCACTAGAGCCCACGAGGGACCAGGGCCTAGCTTCTACAACACCTACTCGTATTGTGCGTGCTACTGCTCTCTCACGAGTAGAAGGAACCTACAGTTTTCGAAGCTTTTACATCGAAAATTGATACTCTTTGAGTGTTGTCAGCAACTCGAAAGAGATGGTGCCGTGAAAAATGCGGGGTGTCCCGTCCGGGAACCAAATCTAGACCTTCTGCGTGTAGGTCGACGCACTTACCCACTACACCACGGCGACGATAGTGAAAAAGATTGGACGTTATTTATAGCGGAAGAGCTCTTGATCTATTTGTCAAGAAATGTATTTTCCTATTTGTATTGATGGTGATAGAGAAGAATTAACGACGAACTCTACAGGACGCGCGGCAGCACGCGTTTAATCAAGCATCTACCGCTACCGTATACACCGCTTAAGGTGGATATTCCAGATGTTCCGTCCCGAATGGTATGTGAACTCGAGATACTGCGATGAAGTAAAAAAGGACTACCTTGTCTAAAACGACGAACATAAGTCAGACGAAATTCAACCCCTTTGGGGTGCTTAATTGGAAGCAACTAGGTAGGAACCGTGATAACTCAAGAGGAGTCCACACACTGTGCTGGTACTCGGAAAAGAAACACTCCCAAGGAAGTGTTTGCCAAAGTTTTTTTTTTTTTCAAATTTTCCAAACGCTTTTCAGGTATTATATAAGAAAAAAAAACTTCACATCAAACAGCAGTTAATAACTTGCCGTGGAATTTAGCACAAACGTCAGTGACAGTAGTTCCCTATCGAAATCTCTTAAACAAAAGTAAAATTTTACGCTATACATTTGACAAGTTTTATTTGTTTCGGTCAAACAAGACAAATTTAAGTGCAACCGTCTAGCAGACGTTGATATCAAGTCTGGTTAGTTTCCTAAACTAGATCTCTGTCTGGTATCAGGTGAATTATTGCAGATCCCTGGGGATAAATGTCAACGAAAGCACACTGCTTTTGGGACCATCAGTTGGTCAACACATGATGAATGTTTTTCATTGCCAGCTATTAAAACAGACAGAAAATACTTAAAAAAAGAACGCTTAATGCTGATATTTACCCTTGCAATGTAAATGTTAAAATTTACTGCACGCCATTGTTGATCTTATGGTATAATAGTTTTGACTACCTTGGTGTTTTTAATTTGAATATTTACCTCCCTGTTGTCTGTTGCAATATTCCAACTTCTGAATAATTCACATGCTTACCACTCAGCATTTGTTTTCACTCAACTCCATTCTACCCACGATGCACAAAAATACTCCCACTCCCAAAGAACTTTCTACTCGAGAATAAAAGATGCCAAAAAAAATATCAAAAACTCGAATGAACTCATGTCGCACTTAAATTTTAAATAAATCATCAACGAGAGTTGCTTCCAGCCACACATATTCTGCTTCCTGACGTGTGTGGTTTTTGTTTCAAAATGTTCGAGGGGGGGACGAAATTGAAAATTTTGTTAAGCTCTGAAACAAATAACTTCTGTAGAAGTTGCTGAATGTAGCGTAATTATGATAATTCAGATATGCGGGTGGGGTAGACGTAATGTTCGCAACACCGATGGTGGAAGTGGTTTGATTTCGGCTTGTAATTGGGTGTTTTGAGGTGTCTATGGTCTGCCTCCAAAACCATAACGAACGTACGCTTGGCATCACGCAGTGTGTTTGTGTCTAATTCAACAAGTCTATTTAAATTGATGGTAAACCATTTAACCTTCGATAGTTAGAGGCTTACTGCTGCATGGAAAAACCACCCCAAATTAGGTTTTGACGTGAGCTGCTACGGAACATATGATTGAAATGAATTTTACCATATATTGTGTATGATTTTAGCGAGGCAACCAAAACTTTAAGTGGAGTGCGAGAGCGGTCTGATAATTTGGAAAAGTGACAAGCCCTCTATTATTTTTTATTCTGTTAACCACCACCACCTCTCCTTAACCCGTCTGAAAGCCAAATTTTCTAGAGGTCTGCAAAGTAGGCCTCCTATGCAGCGATAATCACCGAACATTTGACTTAAATTTATGCCCTTTATGGGACTTTTTCAAGTTTCAAAACAAACAGAAGTCGAAAGGGTCAAGTCCAGTACAAGGCAACAGTTCGAAGCCTGTTTCGACCAATTTGATTGCGGTGGGAAACCAGTGGTGTAAAGGTTGTTGTGGTGGAAGAGTATTCGTTTCTTCGGCAAATGGGGTCGATTTGCTACAAGTCGGTATCGAATAGGCCCAATAAATCAGCACAGTAGACTCCACTGACCGCGTAACACTTCTTCACGTAGCAGATGTGAAGATCACACCTTGCGGTCACCACCGTCTGACAACCTTTGCATTCTTCGAAGCACGTTCACCAGGTCTATTTTTTTGACTGTTCTTTGGTCTCTGGGGTGGTCACGAAACGATGCAGAAAACTTCTTCAAATTGCGCTAATACAGCCCAGAATCCTGGTATGAAGTGATGTCATGGCTGCGTATGTTGCCTGGCATGAGCAATGAGGGCGTCCATAGCGCAGACAGCTTTCTCATGCCCAATGTTTCATGCAGAAGTTGATCCACGTAATCTTTCCAACTCAAAACGATGATCTACCGATGCAGGGCTGTGGACTTTTGTTATGCTATCCTCCATAGTAGCCATTTTCGGGGCACCTGAAACTGATCAATACCAGAAAAGTGACCATTTTGTTGCAGGTGTGTTGCTACAGGAGTAGCTACGATAAGGAGGAGGAGGACGGCGGCACGCCTCACACTCACACGCACATCACCCATTGCACACAAAAAAAAATTCGTGCCTTCTCTAGCTAAGGGAAGATAGAAGGAAAGAGGAAGAAAAGGTTGTGAAGAATGGAAAAGCATAATACCCTAACCTGACAGCGGACGAACATCTAACGTAGGAAAGAAAAAAGGGGGAACAGGTAGAAAAAGGGTGTTCTACCGTTTGCCCTTACCACTAAACAATGTCGGAAGGTCGTTCGTGGAGCTAAGCTGACTATTCTAACTTAAACATAAATTAATCTACTTTTCTTAAAACTAGGCCTACTCTAGACCTAGACTACCTAGCTTCACCCTTCTACGAGACAAAGCCTTCCAGCCTCGTTTCGTGATAAAGGTTCGTTAAGAACCCGCGAGTACCTAATGTTATAATGTCATGTCCGAGTTGACATGACCTTCGCTATCTCTCTTGACAAATTTGCGAGAGATAACCCCTTGGCGGAGATGTTAGCCACGGCTTAACGCTCCACCTCGTCAACTACTCCAAGAACGGCCTTCCCTTCATCACACACACACACCAGGCAAAATGAACCTTAAAACTCTATAAAGCAATTTTTAACGATCGCCAATGAAGGAAAAGTGTCATGGAACATCCGATAGATTTTTAATTTCGCTGCGCGGTGCTCTTTTCTAGAACAAGAAATCAATCCCCGATCAAAATGCCTCTTATTGGTGGTTTTGGAAAATTCATGGACAGCACCCTACAACACACGGTCAAAGTTACGAGAAATAAGACTGACTGACGAGGCGTCAACGAGAGCTGACGCTATTTACGGAGCGCCTTTTTAGGTGCAGGTACGAATTCAGACCTTTTTCGGTTGAATCTTTTAGATTTGTTGTTGCTGAATTTGACCTGTGGTCAGACCATTTTCATTCAAACTGACGATCCAACAAGAATTAAAATAGTCGAACCACCGTTTACGAAGTCAAAACTAGTATGAACCATGATAAGGTTGGAGACAAAGTTTTGGTATCCCAACTGCCGGAATGCCCAAAATTCAAAATAAATGAAATCCCAAAACAGAGATCCTGAAAAAAACATTTTGGGTATGGGAAGCATTCTGCCCCTATTTCGGATTACCATTGTCTTTTCATTTCATGCTGAGTTCGGTTAATTTAAACCTCCACCTTGCTAATTTTTCACAGAACTTTCAAGTCTCATAATTTCGAGATTTAAAATTTTGGGACTTTGTCTAGTTCCCTCTTGGTTTCCTGGGAACATTCCTGGAAACTGTGTAGCAGACATGCTAGCCAGCGAACAACTAGCGTTGGTCCCCAAATGTGTCTGCATTGATAAAAGCTTTGAAAGTCGAGGTATTAGCAGGGCTTGTTAGCGATGGAGATAGCTGTGTGGCTTCCTATATGTAGGGCGAACGGAGCCAATAATGAACATCTGGACCATCAAAGTTACCCTCCGCCTAAAAAGAAATAAAATGGAAAACCTGATGGACGTCTTCACCGGACACGACACAAGCCTGGACCCATCATATTATAATACTCCCACCTCCTCTGCAGTAGTCCTGGAATTGCCTTAGGGGCTTTCTACGTTGAATGATTAAGTGACATATCAGAGCCCAATGTCAAGGCTGTATAAACGATTACATTATTCAGCGTGGACTCTTATGATCTTAGTGGATTTATAGGAAGATGTGGTCGTCGTGGTGTAGTGGTAAGTGCGTCGACCGCCACGCAGAAAGTCTAGGTTCGATTCCCGGACGGGACATCTCGCATTTTTCACAGCACCACCTCTTTCGAGTTGCTGAAAGCACTTAAAGAGTATCAATTGTCTATGAAAAGCTTCTCAAATCTCGCCGTTCGGAGTCGGCAAAAACTAATTCAGAATTAGAACAGATATTTTCGTTGTTAAGAAGCTATCGCGTACGAACAAGAAATCTGTCAGTAATGAGGGAGGAACTGTGTTACATTCAGCAAGCTCTTCAAACGTTACTCCCATTAAATTTCAAGTTGGCACTAATTCACCATCAACTACGTTCCATTCGACAGTACTTCCAAACTGAAGCGCTTCCCCATCAACTTAGAACAACCATATCCTGTCTCATAGCTACTTCCTGGAATCCGAAATACTTATTTCTATTCCCATTTAAAAGCGATGAATCTATTTATAAGTGAGAACAACATTTTAATGACAATTCGAAAATGTAACGTGCTCTTTGTGGACCACTTTCCTGTCAACATGTGCAGAGACTCCGCCCCGGCACATGACACAAGTGATGACTTTTTGATGACGTTCACGCAACCAGCTCAAAATTGATTCGAAATCACTTTCAATCTGCACCTCGCACCCGTCTTCTCCTCTCTGAAGTTAGAGAAATGTTTGCTCATCCACTCGAGAACATGCTTGTGTCGTCTACAAATTCTTACCTCGGCCGCGTTTTGTTTACTACTTCTGTCAGATAAGAAAAACACACTCTCCACGCAAAAACAGCTCGCATATCCAAACAAACGATAACAGATGTCATTATTCAAAAACAAAAAATCTGCGAGAGCTGCTGTTAGGAAAACATGTCAATAATTTTCAAATCTGCGGCCAAAGCAGACCTTGATGCGGGTTCACTCTGTCAATGCCCTACTACTGGCGTCCCCAGACGCGTTGCCATCACCAGGAAGGAGAGCGGAGGTGTAAAAACGATGACCTTATGTTTATTTCTGAAAACACCTTCGCTCGAAAGCGTTTCGCACCCCACCACCACCACCACACAAGTCAGCATATGTATGGTGTCACAATTCAGTGAAATATCCCCGAGAAAACTGACGTCAGATGGCTGCCTCCTCGGTGCCGTCACTGACAGATATAAGATAAATAAGCGAGAGACACGAATATTCCACAACGACGACGTAAAGTATCTGCTAGGTACGAGTACAAAATCTGAAAAAGCAGCCAGACGAAGACAGTAGCGGCGCACGGAGACGCATACAGAATTAGCATCGGTCTTGGAGCGGCCAGCTACGCCTCCATTCAAACCGCTCCGCGGTGTGAATGTTCATTTTATTTTCCTGCGTGTGTTTTCCTCATTTTATTTAATTCTCAATATGATTTTTAGATGTCGGAGCATCCGACCATCTGATTAAGTCCGTCGCCCATTTGATGAAAATTCAGTGAGGAGGCTGGATGCTCTACACTTTGGACGTGTTGTGTACCTCGTTGTGACGGACCGATGAGATATTCGATGGTTCGCGCGGTAATTACTCGAAAAGTTTTGCAAATTCTCATGATTTCAAGTGGAAAGTATAGTGTGCCATGGTGAGGGATAGTTGATCCCGGTGAAGCGGTCAAGGTGCGAAGCTAGGGAAGTTGATTTTGATTGATGGAGATAGTCAATTGGTAGCTCGGACTGTAAACAAACAAATCGCTGAACGGAAGCTAAGCACTCGCAACTCGTATTAGATACGCAGATACTTTTCAAGGAATAAGAAGTGAGTGTGAATTTCCTAACCCTAATCATGCGCTTTTTTCGCCTGCATGCCTAACCGCCTAACCGCCTTGTCCACTAGTGTAAATTGCAAATTAGCCGAAAACTGAAAAGTCGGTTTTGTTGTGCTTCGGATCGATTCTCCAAATGATCGGTGGTGTGCGAATATTTTTAGAGTCTGATACCTAGAAAGTGTCTTGGTGTCTCTGCGGTGCGGTATGCTGTGAGCTATTTTTAGGAAGTGCTGCGTCGCCGCCGGGGGTGGAGTGGGGTGGATTTTAGTTGTGTTTTTCGTTTTTTTTTTTGTCGGTTTCCAAAAATTCTTTGGCAGTGAACTGAAAGAAACGTTTTGATTGGGAACACACGTGAGGTGAGGGGCTTTCTATTGTGATCATACTTGACAGACCTGTCCAGTGGCACTTAATGGCAAGAGACACAATATGGGCCACTTAAACGAATATAGTTTCAGAGGAGTGTGGGCTTGCAGAATTTGTTGTTTAGTTTTCGCTAGAGAGTGTCATTTGCTGCCGTTGGAGTTTGGTTTACTCGTCCCAGAAATATTGTTCCTTGCATCCTACTCGGTTGTTGATAAGAAGATTTCATCGTCTTTTTCTGGCAGTTGTTCTAGCATAGAGATGGACTTTGCGAAATTGTGGACAGATGCGTCGATTCCTGCACAGAAGGTCCAGCACAGTATAGTCGTGGACACTTGCTCCCATTTTTGGCTAGAAAAAATGTGTCGAACTAACTTTGAGAATATAAGTCTTGCATGTGACGGAAACATCTAAAAGTAATTTGCTGTATTGGCCCGCGCTTAAAATATGTAAATCGTGAAGTTGTTCTAGACTCACGCATTTCTGGCTCTATGAGGTTTCAAATCCTACCCATCATCATTAGACAGTCTACTTGCTGGAAAGGTTAGTTTGCGTTAGAGCTTCAGATTGACAACGAGCAACCAAACTTAGTCCACATTAGGATTACACTTCGCAAACAAATAACCTCAAGACTAATGCGAGGATAAGCGAGTGTCACTAGTGTTTTTTTTCTGGAAAATAAAATGTGGCTACTGGATTTTCTGAGCTTGTAAGAAAACTTAAAGTTGTGAAAATGTAAATTTGTTGCGACCCTTGACTGCTCTTTTAAGTTTGATGGTGACTGTTGCAGTTATTTCAGCGACCTTGTTGTGAACAATGATTGTAAGAATAGAACACACACGTGGTCTAGAAATATTTAGTCACTGGTCTTATACATTATGTTTCGATTAAATCGCCTGCAGTGAAATTTTTCCCCATATCTGCTTTGAGACGATCTAAAGTGATTTTTTACGTAACTTTTAGAAGCCTACATGTAGTCGCTGTGGCGAAGTGGGTAAGTGCGTCGACCCACACGCAGAAGGTCTAGGTTCAACCCTCGGACGGGACACCTAGCATATTTTCACGGCTCCACCTCTTTTGAGTTGCTGACAACACTTAAAGAGTATTAAGTGTCTATGAAAAGTTTTCAAATCCCGCCGTTCGGAGTCAGCAATAAACTGTAAGTCCCTTCTACTCGTGAGAGAACAGTAGCAGACACAACTCGAGTAGTTGTTTTAGAAGCTAGGCCCTTGTGGGCTGTAGTGCCACTCAATTATTATTATTATTATAAGCGAACATCACACTATAGGCAAACAATTCCACGTGAAGTTTTTCTCATCTGGAAGGTGAGGTCCGATTTCAATAGTTTGAATGCATCTACGTTATACAGCGATCGATCAGTGGGTTAGTGTGGGGTTAATACTTGTTTTGGAAAGAAAGCTGTGTTCCTTATGCCCCTTTTACTGCGAAGTCACCGACATTGCCCAATTCGAAGTGTAAACTACTCATTGTGACGTTCTGCCGGACTCGTCGATGTTGTATATCTTTCATTTCTTTCGTTGACTGTTATATCTATAATATGTCCCCAGTGTCCACCGGTTACAAACACACGACCTTCTCATGATGGGTGTTGAAAAATCCCATGACCTTGATTTCGATTAGTACGATATCATTTTTTCATACCTAATCTAATGAATGTGTTAGCATTGTCAATCCTTGATATGAAAGTGTACAGCTGGACTCTATGGACGTTGCCTTGAATGAACTGGGACTTAGTCAGATACACTATTTCAGAATAGGCAGATTTTCAAAACGAATTTAAGTAGACTGTGGCCGCCGTGTCTTAGTCATAAAAACATTAGAACACTGGACTAAACGTTCATCTTGCATTTTTTCACCGCACCATCTCATTCGATATGCCAATGAAAAGCTTCTCGAATCTCAGCAAAGTCCGCAATGAAATGGAGATTCCTTCTGCTTGTTAGAGAATAACAGCTCGCACAACACGAATAATAACTGAAGACGCTAGACTCTTCTCCGTTGTGGACTGTAGTGAAATCCAATTTATTTTTATTAGAGAAGTTGCATAGGGCGTCGTCATAGAAGATCTTCTTTTTGCGGAGTGAGGCAACTTTCAGTGTTAAATTGTGATTCATCGTGGGGTTTGATTTTAAGTAGGTTTTTGTAAACAGATTATTCGTGACTCCTGTCAAATTGTTTTGTCATTTTTCTTCCATATCGTTTGGCAAAGCACCATGGAAAGACTTACATCACAACAGCCTTGAGGGGCTTGCTCAGCTCTATGACCAAAGTAAGCTTTCGGTTGTTTATCCGATTAGTGGAAATTATGGTGATCATAATAGACCTACTGAAACCACTATGGCAAATACCGCTCGAAAATTTGAGTCCCAGTGTACTCGTACAATAGTGGAAGATAGTAGACCGATTAGATCACATTCAGCACTAAGTGAGGAGTTTATAGTGACTGTTGCTGAAAGTGTACGCGGCAAATCAGAATGTAATCGTCAACGGTAAACTTTTTAAAGCCATTTTACTTAAATTCAAGGACACTGTTTCGGTGAGCCCTGGTTTCAACGAGATGGCGCAGCTATCGTGAAACATCACAACCTTGCACTGTTTTTTTCTGTAATGTCTGAGGTCTTTAGAAATAAGTCACATTTACTTGACGTTGAAAGCCAACCTCTTCGTATAATTCGCTGAGGGGTTGATATAACGTCTTTCCTTAAATTTGACTCTCTTAAGGGAACACCTCAGCCGTAGTCATGGCCAACATTCATGTGATTTAATTTTCCGAATTGAATGCCATAAATTTATCCTTTGTCTGATAGTAAAAATTGAATGCTCACGTTCAAATTTATGTACTTTCCTCAACATAACACATCAAACCTCTCAATGAATTCTTCATCACTGTTTGTCTCTCCCAGTCCCCTGAAAAGTCTGTGAGGCCAAAGTTATCTTATCAATTCTCGTCCGAATTGGATGCGATGATCTCTCAGGGAACCAATAATTGACCCCTAATCACAATCCTCAAAATGCGTGCATTCTATAAGTTTCAGCATGATCTTTAAAGGAAGCGTTGAGCCTTTTCTTCTTTTTCTTTTACTGGCGGACCTGGGACTCAACCAATATCCCTCTCCAGCTAGCACGATCTCTCGCTAGCTGTCTCCAAGTTGGTTGAGGTCTTTATCCACTTGTGTGTGCCTTCTTAACCGCTCTCTGTTGCGTTGTCCCAATGGCTCAGATTCTAAGACCTTTCGCGCCGGGGCAGTGGTGTCCATACGCTCTACATGGCCTTAAAGAGTTGTTCTTAATTGCCTCTTGAGCCAAAAGAAGCAGCAATTGATATGATTGATTCTGCGTTTGATTTCGATATTGTTAATACGTTTGATTTACCGCGGAGCCGAGATAGACGAAGTCCTCGACTGCCTCGATGTTTCTGCTGCCTAGTAGTACGCTGTCCGAGATGTCGATGTTGCGTGTCCTTCCTTGATGGCAGCATACACTTCGTCTTGCCCTTATTTTTTGCCAAACCCATTTTAGCCGCTTCAGCTGCAATGCCAGCAGACGCCTCATTAAAAGCTCGTTATGTTCGTTCAATCACGTCAATATCGTCGGCGTAAGCTAGCAGCTGAACGGACTTTTGGAAGATCGTGCCTCTGAGGGAAGCGTTAAGCTGGTGGCTCGGAAATCTCCTTATTCGCACCGGCAAATCGATTTCATATTCACCCGCGTCCCAACTAATATGAGGGACATCGCTCGTGGAATCACAGAAACACATTAACAATGTCTAGGGCCCTCCTCTTGAAGTGGCAAGCACTCACAGTCGATCGAAAAAAAGGGTTCATTCCCAATCAGACGTTTGACGAGTAAATAAAACAAAAAGGAAGATAACAGAAAAAAAATCAATGACCCTCTCCTCCAACCGAAATATTTCATGAAAATGCCGCCCGCTTTTGCGTCCATCCTGCCGACGTTGCCGATGGAATCGTCTTCTGAATAAATTGATGCCCTCCTCACTCATTCATTCCCTTTGATGAATTCGGTTAATGGAAGGCAACAGCGGCTCCGAAAGGGAGGGGATGTTCGAAAACAAATTTCAAGACATCATTTCTTGATCCCCAACCCCGAGAAGAACAAATGCACAAATGTTCAATAAGTTTGCCTAACACCGGCGAAATCCAGGTAAATACGGCCGGATTACATATTATGCCATCAAAGGCACATCGCCGGCGGTATGTGTGTACACGAGTACTTATGTATGACGACGAGCGCCATGGCAACGTCTTGCAGGAGCGTAATCCCTTTGGACCCCAGATGGGATAAATCATCAAATAAAAGATACTCGGTATTTCTTTGGTCGGGCCTGGGTCTGGCAAGAGTGTGAGTGGGGAACATAAATCCGGGGAATGCCTTTTGTGTGAGATATGGATCTGGAAGCATGCGTTCGCCTTACAAAGCAAATCTCATCGAGAAAGAGGGAGGCTTAGTTTCGGTCCCTACTCTACAATGCTCGATGCAGGCAGAGACATGTACGTACGCTTCTGGATAAATTATGGCCACAACTCGGATGGGTTTGGTTGAATCAAACTCATCCTTGGCAGAGGGAATTTTTGAGGAGAAATTTAATTGGAAAGCCTGCTCACTGCTTTCAGAAGTCAACTCAATGCTTGGCCTGTAATTGGAGATTCCAAAACAGACTCTCGCCCAGGACACTCCAATAATTCCCCAAAATTGATCAATGCTCGCACAATTCCATTTTATTCTTCTCCTACTGTGTTCCGCCCTCCATAAGACACACATTCAGTATGGTCATTGGATGAATACTCCTCGAAATTGAATGCCACCGAAAACTATCTATTAGTCCCCAAAGTGCTGTTGCCCACTCGGTTTGAGCTTATTCAGCGTTTTCGGTAAGCTTTCCCTGGCCGGCGACTAGGCCCGGATATGCGTGCTGTTGTATCCTTTTCATTGTCCTTAAAGCTGACCAATGATATTGACTTGACTTGTTTCGTACTTCAATTACAATGTGTACTTGCCTCGCACAATAGATTAACACAAAGCCGCTGAGTGTGTGGAGTGTGCTCGGGTAAGGAATGTATCTGGCACGTGACATCCACACACAGTGGGGATCTCTCCGATGCTGGGTACATGTTGGCACAAAAGTCAAGTAAGCTGCGTAATGAGCAGTAAATGTGACGATGTGTGTCACTTGCAAAAGGGATTATGTGATTTGTGTGCGACGAATGATTTATCAGTCGGTGGCGCTCTAGTAAATTGAATTATGATTTACGAACAACGACTGCGGGAATTAATTGCTCTGCTCTTCAGCTGGGATCTGCGGAGGTTGTCATCACGACTAGCGTACACACATTTGTTAATCAGCAATTCTTGGTAATTGACATGTCTAAGGTGGTGAGAAAAAGAAGGGTGCTTCTGTGGGTGACGTATGCTTTCATGATTAAGGAACCGCTTTCATTCAGCGATCTTTTTCAAATTGTTTTTCAAATTTTGTTTACACTTCTTATTCGCAACTGAATTTTCATACTTCTGGTTGATCCTTTTGAACTGACTGCCCTGTGAAATAACAGGTATTTATGCCTTATCAATATGAAGACATTTTTTCATAGTTTTAGTGAATTTTGACTTCATTCAAGTTAAAGGACTTATGAGGCTTGGGCCTCCAATCGCAATATAGCGAAAATTTATCCGTAGGCACTCATTAAAAGTCTCTATAATTCAGAATGTAAATGTTGGCAATCAGTCCCTTTTACCTAACCTAACTTACGTGTCGTTGGACGCGCTATTCCGACATGAGGGATCATATTGTTCAAAGACTAGGACGATGAAGCCAAAACCATAAACAGCTGAAAACAGGCCGAAATTGACAAATTTCCAGATAAAAGGAAAAACTTACATTCCGCATCGTATGATATTATGCAGCATCCTCAAGCATTGGGCTTACAGGGAGCAGCAAGTTACTTCTTTTTGATACTTCTTTCATTTTGTTTTTTGAATTGTTTTTTCGAATTCTTGGATTATATTTTTTGTGTTTTTTTTTTGTGTTTTAAACCCAAAAGCGACGCCATTACAATTTGAGAGTGTTCGACTCTCTGTCTTTTCGATTTGGTATTTTAAAATTTGAAATTTGTTGTTGTTTTTTTCGGCTCTAAATACATACAGTATGTTCAACCACTTGCTGACAATGCTCAAGGACTACTAATTGTTTAGGTGAATGTCCATAAATTTATTCTTTAGGGTCGAGAGGACAACAGCAGTTGCCAATGAAGCTAGATTCTTTGTTGCGGGCTGTAGCGCCTTCGAATTTAGTTTAAGTCTTAATTTTGAAAAGGCAAAACAAGGTGTTAGAGGGGCTAATCTAAATTTTTTATTTGGCTGATTAGGATTTGTTAATACAACTCGATTTTTTTTATACTTTACCAGTTTTTTCATTCGGAGTTTATCACCCACGTTAACATTCACGCATATTTGGTAAGCTTGTTTTGGAATTTCTTTTCTTCAGCATTGATGAATATTCTTGTTCTTTCTGGACGATATTTAGGAAAACAAATCAAAACTATTTGTTTGACTTGTTGTAACGCAATGCCTCTGAGTCCTCAGGGCCTGACGATTTTCTGAAGCTCCGCTTAAGACAACCTTAATTTGAAAGTTTACTTACAGAGTGATACTTTGTCTATAAAAATTTTTTAAGGACTCAGAAGACCCTAAACAGATGCCATAATTCCTTTGTACCACAAATTTTTGGTGGTCTGCAAGAAACTTAAATTTTAAGCATAATATTGGGAATAAGCATTAATTCGGTCTGTCTTTCGTGTTAACACAATTTTCTTTATTTGATAAACGTAACAAATACATCACTCAAAATTTTGTCCGTCGAAAGCGATTACTTTTTTAATTTTTCTGGTAATTTTCGAGTGATTGTAATCAAAATTAAACGTGATTGGGGCTCTTACGTCATAGTCATTATAAAAATAATTGAGTGGCGCAACAGGGCACCAGGGCTTAGCTTCTACAACAACTACTCTTCCAACTGTTCTCTCACGAGTAAAAGGGACCTTCTTTTTTGCCGACTTCAAACAGCGACATTTGAGAGGTTTTTCATAGACAATTGATGCTATTTGAGTATTGTCAGCAACTCGAAAGAGATGGTGCAGTGGAAAAAGTGTCCTGTCCGGGAATCGAACCTAGACCATTCTGCGTGGGGTCGACGCACTTACGCACAACGCCACGGCGACCACACTTAACAGTCATTGTTGTCAAAATTGTTGAAAAAAGAAGTCAGGGCTTGCAACATAATCACTGTTCTTTGAAATCAGGAATGCAAAAACCACCATCAAGGCTCGAAACAAAATCTACGCCATAAGCCAAAAATGATCTAGCAACCATATTCGGAGTGAATTATCTAGTGTCTGTTCTATTTATTTTTTTTTAATCCTAGACATTGACAACCGTCAATGTTTTACCCAACTGACCAACTTTTTTAAATATTGAAAACATACTTTCAAAGCGAGTTTTGTGTCTTTACGATGTCAGTTGTCTGCCATGGAATTGCGATTTTACAACTTTGGTCTTTGATTTAATGGTGAACCGTGAAGGTCTGATATTAGGCTAACAAGGCCAAAATCATTTAAGCAACTCGTGAGTTTCATCTCGAAACCTTCAACAAAGTCTTTAGGTGTTTATTGTGACAGAAGTAGTTACGGCGAAGCTAGCCGAGACAGTCACTTGAACGGCAATGTGTTTCATAAATTATGTGCATGTTTGCTTCCACAGTCTTCGAAACTGAGATTTTGGTACAACGCAACAGAGGACGGCTTAGGCTTAGGTGGCTTACAGTAGTGGGGAAGGACCTCAATCAACTTAGAATGCGCAACTGGCGGCAGCTGGCGAAAGATAATGCTGGCTGGGGAGACATGTTAGTTGAGGCCTAGATCCACCCCGGACTGTAGCGCCACAAGAAGACGAAGTTTGCTTTTACTAACAAGTTTACAAAACAAGAAAAATACTGTGGTGTAAGTCGTACTTCCAATCGGTCTGAAGAGAAAGGTCTTATCCCAAAACCCGCATAGTGAATTTATGTACAAGTATTGCATCAATTAAGGCCTAATTCATTTACAATTTTGACTTTTATCGTTCTGTGGAGTGTGTATTCTACATGCTTAGTTAGTAATTTCACAAATTTCGATCACAATTTAAAATTACAGAATCACGGTTATAACAAAATAACAGTGATTGTAAAATAACGATTCATAAAATCTGTGAAAACTTGTGCTTTCACCAAATGAAACTACCCGGGTACACAAATTGCTTCGTTACCCGGGAACAAACTCATGGTGAAATAGAATTCACTTTTTGTCGCCTTTTTCATTCACTCAAAAACATCCCTTTTACCCGTTCTAAAAACCTCTTAACCTCTACAATTCAGCCGAATATTACGTCAAATAGGAAAATAACAGAAAAAAACGGTTCAACAGACATGCAATTAACATAATTTATTGCAATATTCAGTGCAAACAGATGACTTTAAGTATCCATTCGGAATCACCGTCCGTATAGGAATTTCGGTTTTTTACTTCTGACAGATGACGGGCTCCGCGAAGTTCTCATTAAGCAAAATTGTTGGTGCTGATTGAAGAACGATGGGAATAATTTTGCATTTAATTCTCTTAAGGACGTAATTATGCGTTTTTTTCGTTGATGGAATGTAAATTTCAAAAAGTCGTTATCCGAGTTGTTAAGCTTGATATTTATGCAAATCGTTTTGAGGCTACCCAAAATTATTTTGTGGACTTCTTTTATTTGTTTGTTTATGCACGTATTTTAATTAAATGATGAAAACCGTCTGATCCACTTAAGCAGACAGACGTGAAGTTGTTGGATTAATTTTCTCACACTTCAACAAGGTTCCGGTCGGTTCTTGTTATTGATTGGTCTTGATATGTTGGAAACTTGTTTGTCAAGTGGACAAATTAAGGTGGTAGCAACGTTAAATGAGCTTCAGAAGGCGAAAGAGATGATGTTGCCTTCAGCAGGTGGTCAAGCAAACTTATGTGACGGGTTGTCTGCGAGAAATCTTTGAAGCAGGCCAGGCCAGTTTTGGCCAGGAACATTTGCATGAGGAAATAAATTCCAGTAACATAGCTCAGAGGAAAGAACAAGGATGACCAAGTTGCTAGTTTGGTAGAATAGGACTGTTGCGTTAGTTGCAGTCCCAGTTACGCCAGATTGGACCAATTTTTGTCGCACTCAATTCTCCTTTTTTAATGATCTTTAAACAGTTGGAATCTTGTGCGAAATTCGGGAGATGTCTGATCCGTATATCGTTCAGATTGAGGAAGTCCCAAGTGGTTTTACTGTGTCTAAAGGGGGCTTCAGACGAACCTAGAAGAGATGCTTTTTCTTGCTATGCAGCTATGAAAGAAGTCTTTATAGGGAAGATCTAGACGGTCTGTGTGTCTGCCAATGCCAAGTAATGACACCCACATGCGTTGTGATCGGTGATCTGCTAATGTAAATAAGCGTAACGAGCGACCGAAGTCCGATTTGAGCGAGGGCAGCTTGGTATACGACAGGCTGCGTACTTGGACCATTTACTGGTCATTTTTATAAACGTGTCAAGCTAAAGCAGATGCAACATTGATGCGTTCAGCATAAAGGGTAGAACTTCAGGAAAAGTAAACAGCGAAGTGGAGTTGCTTCTGGCGAGTTTATCAGATTTTCAATTCCCCAGCGTGTCACAGTATCAGAAAAAGGGTTTTTTTTTTAATTTAAAATGATCTACACTCTAAAGCAGATGAATGGATATGTAATATGCAGCTGTGTCCTTAACGGCCTGAGGCTGGAAGGCGGCAGACGTTCAATAAAACACAGCTTGCGCCAATTATAAAATTACGGTGACAACAAAGATGTATGGAGTGCAACAAAAAAAATTTAGAGAAAGGAAGAAAATTCAACTATACATAATTTCCGTAATCCCCCACACCCCTGCTGCTAGAAAAATTTCAGTCGTACTGCCTACGAGAGATCAGATTTCTTTTTTACGCAACATACTATTGTGTGAAGGCAGGATATCATTTTAATAGAGAATATGTCGCTGGTCGTACCAACGAGTCTGTGAACACAAACTTGTAATATAGAAAAGCCTGAACTTAATATCGTAAATACCAGAATTTTAGTATTAAATCAAAAAGTCGTTATTGGTGCTCCTTTCACCCACTCGACGTGGTAGCCCCTAGTGCAATACAGTTGTGCTGACATTGTTTCCAATTTTCAAAACAAACTAAAAACTCTTGTTCAGGTGGAGCCTATAATTTCTACTTCCTCAACATTTAATCTTGGTGGACGTTCAATCCGTGCCTCATCTTCAACGTTTTCTCGACCCTCATTGGATATTGTGTACCACTCATAAACTTTTGGTTTTGACAGCGGTAGCTCATCTAAAACTTCTGAATAGTTTGAGACAAGAAAAAATACTCTTTGCTGTCCACACAGGGACGTGTATCTCAAACACTAATGAAATTTGGCGTGCAATTTGAGACAGATCAGTGATACAATGTAGGTGAGTGACAGAAGTGCCTACTTTAATAGAAGAGTCCTTAAGTGAGCTCAACTTAAAATTGCTTGCTCGCAGACGTACGTTAAATTTACAAAGCTATGGAGGCCGGGTACAGAGACACAATTTATGTGACAGGTGTTAGTACTTGGCCAGTTATAATCTCTGCCATTGTCATGTCTGACCTCTTTCTTTTCCGTGTAGCTTCACAATTCCATCGGTGTAGAACTTCAATAATTTTTCAAAAAAAAGTTGGCCAAGTTAGTTTCAGCGTTTCTGCGGTCGGCCAATATCTTCAAATGGTAATCAAATTGCGCAAGGTCCGCGCTTTGTGGTGCATGCCCAATAACTTCTCAAACAAGTTCCATCAAATTGCTTCGGATCATCAGAGATGTTTGTGGCCTAGCAGTGTCATGAGGAAAGACTCCCTTTGTGCGGGCCAATTCTAGTAGCTCTCTCTTGATTGCTTCATTCAAACCCATTATTAGTTCTCAGCACCGAAAGTTAACCATCACCAAGAGTCACCAAGACGTTGCTCCACGTTTCAAACGATAAGATTTTCGACATCTACAAATATAGGATAAGCTGCAGCCTTCTGAAATAGTTTTGGAATATGGTATCATAGCGTTAGAACCTCCAAACCCTATTTTTACAGCCAATGTCGCATTTTAATATTATTGTCAATTTAAGAACTTCTAAGGAAACTATTTAAAAATTTTGTAAACTTTAGTTTTGGGATTTCCAAAACAGGATGGGCAGTGAAAGTATGCTAAAATTAAAAAAAAATTGAATTATTTGTTCAAAAAACGTGAATGAAGGCGCTGCAGTAAAACCTTACAATTTTAGTGCTGTTTTAAAGTTATGATGAATATCCAAAATTAAGCCATTCAAACACTGCTGTTCGTTTCATAAAACTTTTGGCTAAATATGTCAATTTCGATCGATTCAGTTTTCGCTTTCCTACCATCCTCATGGCGCCTTCACGAGACTTCCTTCTTCACTCGTAGAAATCAAAGCGGCACACTTGAAACGAAGAAATACTCGTATGCGTCAGCCTCGTTTTTTTTGTAAGAAATTCCTTTCGAAGGAAAATCTCAAAAGAACTTCTAAAAGGAAGAAAAATCTACAAAGCGCTTGCCGATTCAATAAAATTGAATTTCTCTTTGGAAATCATCAAAGGCTCTCATAAACAGAACATATGAAGGTTTCCGAAGATTGATCTCACTACAGTTCATTAATTTCCTCCACACGTATCGTTCCGGCTAATTTGCGTCCGCAGCGAGCTTCTAACAAATTGCGTGCTCTAATCGAGACTAATTTAAGATGAAAAAAAAGCTATAACCTTAATGCTTGAGCTACCCTATCATTTTGGCATGTAACCATAAATTTAGATCAACCTCAGAAACATAAACACTAACCATCCCACACACTTGCTGATACACAGTCTCATCAGAATCTCCCTGCAGATACGGCACTCAAACGCGAACAGATGACAAGCATTCGAACAGCAAATCGCCTGTATGTTCGCGAGAAACTGACGAATGGTCGTGTGAGATTGCCAGCGCCATCTAAGGCGTGTAAGAATCGCATCTCGGTGGTGCCAGACGTTGCGATCGTCATCGAAGACTACGATCAGATACAGGCAAAAGCGAACGCTGCTACGCCCACAACAGCCGCAAAAACCGCCGGCGACAGCGGATCGATAAACATTAATCTTGCCAAAGTGGCGAAGAAAAAAAACTATTGGAAGAACCACGATAACTATGATTATGGCGACGAATACGGGGATGGCCTGGACATTTATGATTTCGATGACGAGGACTACGGCTACTACTATGACGATGAATCGAGTGGGGAATCGGATGCGAGTTGGAGTGCACGGTATGGTATATCGACTTTTCAGACAACAATCTGGAATATCAAATGCATTTGGAAACCGTCTACGAAGGAATCATGGTTTTTTTTCAAATGAATGTAAACAGTACTTGTGGGGCTTGAGCATTGGTAACTGACTTTATCTTGAACCTTGATTTTTTTTTTCGCGATTTGAATGCAAGGTCTTGGTCCCTTTTGAAATGTAAAACCATTCGTTTGATTTATAAATTTGCATTGGATGGGACTGTGGTCCAGAAGAGACCAGAGATCTGGTTGTTTAGGAACTAATCCTGTTCATCACAGAGCACTCAGATGTCTGTCCGTTCTATTCTCCTTTTCAATTTTCGGTTCATGCGTGGGTTGATTGTTGGTTTTATGTTGTCTCATTAATATGCTATTAATGACAAGCTTCTGTACAAATATACATTTCGGAGCAATAGGAGGACCAATGTTACTTTGGCTACGTGTTAACCATCTAGCAAGTTCCGAAGGTCTGAGATTTGGCGTCGAGTGGGCCTATAATTCATAGAGTTTCGTCCTTGTCTTAGCAGCCGATGTCGCATTGAAACGACACTGAAATAAGTTCAAAAAGCGTGAAACAAGCGATACGGATATCACCCTTATTACGACCTCCTTTTAGATAGGCTACAGCTTGGTAGACCCAGATCGAGGTGGTTGATCAAGTTCATAAACTTGTCTGGTTGGTTTGGAAATAGCTCGTGATGAGTAAAAGTTTATGGCGGGGGATCGAACGCTCGGGAGGTCTCTCCTGCGTGCATTGCTTCCGCCACCCTCCTTAACTTATCTATCTTACGGTTGCGACTGTTGTCTGGCGTGGGCAAACGATCCCATAGCGTTGACGGCAGGATATGATTTACGTAGACCTTGGAGATGGCCACTGTCTCAGTCATCTCGTTGATCTTTAGTCAAGGGTCGGTCAATATGAGTTCGTGGATTTTGTTTACGTTGTCCTCTTCGGTAGACGCTTTTTTGGTACTGGGCGAGGCTCATCAAAAATCGACAACCGACTTTGAACTTCGTTAAGCTAATTTTCGACGGTCGTTATCGAGAACGAAGTTACACTGTCTACAGCATTCTACAACAACTACTCGTGTTGTGCATGCTACTGTAAAAGGGCCTAAAATTTTTTGCCGATTCTGAACGGCAAAATTTGGGTGCTTTTCATAGGCAAGAAGTATTCTTTGAGTGTTGTCAGCATGTCAAAAGAGGTGGTGCCATGCAAAAATGCGAGGTGTCCCGTCCGGGAATTGAAACCCAGACTTTCTGCGTGGCGGTCGACGCACTTGCCACTACGCCACGGCGACCGCATTTGAGCCAAATTAGATCTGGTTAATTTAATAATGCCCCTGATTTACATGAAATGAAGGCAAAACGATGTACTTGCTTTCGTCACGAAAGGAAGCACAACATTGAGGTCTTGAGCGTCAGAACGTCGTAATGGGCATTGGTAGGTTTCATCCATCTCACCAAGAACAATAACACCAGTCCCGTGATTATCCGTCATTATGAGCAGAATTGTTCTTGCCTGAGCTGCTTTTTTGGGCTCAGGGGACAATTGAGGAACAGAGCCATCTTTCGAAACACTTCGCTGTTTTTATACAATATTTTAATCCTTCCCGGGCCTATTTACATTGATGGTCACTGAAGGAGAAGATTCAATCACGAACTGAACGGGTTTTACCTATCAAACTGTCATCCTGGAAAAATTCACACCAGACTGTGTCTCTAATTGTTCAGCTGTAAGACGAAAATCAGCGCTCTATGAGAAATGTGATTCAATGAACTTACTTAAGCTTCTGAAACTGTTATTTGCGCAAATTTGAGTCTCAGTTCACATAAGTGAATGATACTCGAACGCTAAGACCACATCCAGCATATAATGGAGAGACTAGAGCAGCTGCAACTGACTGTACCTGTGACGAGGACCTTAACGAATCGATTCGTTGTCATTCTTTGCAGCCTGGTTTAACTTAGTTAAAGAGAGGCCTCTGTCTAAAAGCGTACAGAATTCAACATTTGTAAGAATTAGGGCCCAGAATTAAGACATATTTCCAGCTAATGGGCTCCGAAATAACTTAAAGATGCAGACGTAGAATGCATTAAAGGTTCTTGTCTCAAATTCACCCTTTTTTTCTGAGTCACATTCAATATTTGTTGTTGCCAGATTCTGATTCAGATAATATGACTCGTTCAAAAATTACTCTTAAAGGTCACGGTGATTGAAAAATTACGATCCAGGTTATACCAGTGATTGTAAAGCTGAAGCTATCTCCAACTCGTGGGCATACATTTCATCACATCCTTAGCGAGTTCTTCCGTTCGCTCACAGCTCTCAGCATGTGCAAACAGTTGCACAGACTTGTGGGTGATAATCCGTCTCGTGTTGAAGTTCAAATTTCATTAACCATGTCAACTGCCTTCGAATGCTAGTCAAACAGTTTCCATACGTTTTTCAAAAATGTTAACAAATTCATAGCCTCTCAATGTACACCTAAAAATCCGTCATCCCTTTCCTTTGCACCCTGATCCGCATTAAGTGTCCACCAATAGAGGTTTTTCGAGTAAATTACTTTGTTCACATAATGCCTAATCCCCCAGAGGACTCCATACGCAGCTCTCGGTGTCCGGCTAATCGGAGAACGAGGTCATAAATCGAAGCAAACACACTTACGTCAACATAGTTTTCCAATTAACCGCCCAATTTCCAAGAAGAGGTTTCCAGAATTTAATTTTCACATTATCCCACACTCTCCTTCATTCGCATCCCTCAGGGCGGGCTCCAACCTTTTTCCTTCTTGCCACAGCTCATTCCTGCAAAAATTAAAAAAAAAATCCCCCACACCCCCCTTCACAGTCACACACACACACGCACACTTACTCAATCGCTTGGAGGAACCTTGTCACATTAATCAAAGCGAAAATTTGATCTCTCAAAGAACACATCAGCTTTTCGGTGAAAATCCTGCGTGCGGCAGACAGGCGGCGCGGCACGGCGGTTTTGGCTTTTTGCTGGGCGGACGGTTCGTGCTTTCCACGCCATCCTGGGGTGTAATGATTGGCTTCGGCTCAGTACACACCGGTCGAGGACCGCTTCCAACAACGACGTGCGAGTTTCGCTGAATATGCGGAACGTGCGAATCATTTTAATGTCGTGCCTCAAAGTGTACCGAGTGACGAGCGTGTTGGGTATGTACAGTTGTCACTCAACAATGAAATTTAACCCCAATACAAGTACACTCATAAATATGCGAGCAACAGCAGTGTACGCGTGCACCCTCTTCATGCGCCTCATGCGAACCGAGTAATACTGAAAATTTGGTTATTCTCATTACGAAAGTCAACAATCTGCACCCCCCCACAGAGACAGGGACTCTGTGACAGACTCTCTCTCTTTGGATGGCTATGGCGCCCTGCGAGGGGGGTGTGTTATTGATTTGCAGGTTCCTGTTGATTGCGCATCAGCACCATCAACGAGCGGTCTGTGTAAACAGTGCGCACTGAAAGGACAACCAATTTTCGAATCGTAAATCCGTTTTTAATGCATATTAGGTTTGAATAATCGAAATTTGGAAAATTGGTGTGGGGGTGGGGAGGGGGGTAGCTGTTTAGTTAAACGCGCGGCAGGTTTGCTGCTTGAAGCTGCTCAATGTCATGCATGAGTTCGGCACAAATCGGACATGGAACTCGGCTGACACGCCAAATTAAAAGGACAACACCGGTTGTCATGTCGGCACGGAATGAGTTTGAGGAGATGAGCGGCACTCAGTATCATATAAATGAGATATTTTGTGGTTCGTTAAGTTCATCTCACCGAGATGAAATATGAGCACGCTGCTTTTGTTTCGAGAATCACGTGCTTCATAATGAGCTCTGTTATCAATTCACCTGAAAGTGAAACAATTAAGAACAAAAACTTTTTGAAAGAGTTGACTTGCTGTCGAGATGTGGATTTCCACTCATCTTACAGACTTATGGTGTCCCAATGGTTCTTAGCGACGTTTTCGACGTAGCACAGTAGGCACCGATTGCAGGAAATGCGCACATTTTTCACCATTCAACCCACAAGGGACCAGGGCCTAGCTTATACAACAACTACTCGTGTTGTGCATCTACTTTCCCTCACAAGTAGAAGGGACCTACAGTTTTTGGCCGACTCCGAACGGCGAGATTTGAGAAGCTTTTCCTTGAAAATTGATACTCTTTGTGTGTTGTCAGCAACTCGAAAGAAGTGATGTCGAGAAAAAGTGCGAGGTGTCCCGCCGGGAATCGAATCTAGACTTTCTGCGTGGCGGTCGATGTACTTACCACTAGGCCATGACCATTAGAATGTACCGCTTCCTTCACACATCCTTATAAATATTGTCCTTAATGATGTTGTCCACCATTTCTGAAACACTTCCAGTTCGTACCACGCCCACCATTCGTCGGAGTTAGTCATGTCAACTCCAAGGAGTAAGTCTTATCGTAAGTTATTATCCTGGACGAGGCTACGTATGTATATATGGGATTGCAGCGTTAGTTCTAAAGCTCTCTATTAACGTAAAGCGTTCGGGTTCCCAGAAACAACTGATGCACTAGAAACGCTTGAAGCCCCTGAAAAGGATAAAGTACCCCGAACATGCGAAGTGCCTGAAGCTATGAAGCGCACATAGCGCCTGCTTAAATTTGACTGAATGTTTTCATTGAGTCCACTAAGGCAATATGCGATTGAAACAGTTAAATATTTTAATGTAGTTTCACGAGAGTATACGCGCATCTAGTTTTTCTCTACAAGGGTATTTTTTTCTATTTCCCAATTAGTAGCTCTCCAGTTCAGCTATCAGTGATGTTTGTAGCAGAGTTTGTTGCGGACAAAGCTACATAATGCTCTCAATATATTCTTCCAAGAAGAAGCTTCCCCTGGTTCCACTCGCACTTGAGCTTTCATAATCTTGGGTACCGCATTTTTTCGATTCACATCTCTGGAACAAGCCGTATGAAGCACGGACGCCAATAATCCGGCTGCGACGCACATAAAGGGTCGGATTTCACTGCACACAGAATTGGTTCTGACCAGAATTGAATGTTTGGAACGTGGTGCCACCATGGAGAAGAACAGCATCATGCTATACTCCTTATTCGGAAGTTTTTTGTCCTTTTTTTCCAAGTGGAATTCTTTGCGATCCTTATGTACCCAAACTAGTATATTGCGAAGAACAGGCGAAAGTGACGCAGTGTATGCTTTGGTGGTGACAGCTGTGCCTTAGGTCTTGCTCAAGTCTTCTCTGAATACACTACGGGATCCCAGCAAAGCATCGGTTGTTGTTGAGGCTACAAGCGTCCTTAATTAGGACAATCATCGTTGGCTAGACCTCTTGCAGCATAGGAAAGGAAGGAAACCAAACGTACTTCTATAAGGAATCCGCAGCATTCATGCTATGTCTTAAATGAAGTGACTACAGACGGTCAATCGGTTACAACAGGTCACTACATCTTCGCCAAATAACTATGTCTGCTATGGCTAAGCGACAAAGTCCTTTTCAGAGCCTGCGGAGGGGACGAAGATACTGCAGAGTATCCCCTCTTCCTTCATTCCACCTTTGCTTGGGTCAGGTGGTAAACGTTGTGGGAAGTGATGATGTAGGTTCTTTGTTCACAGAAGCGCCCACTGGTATTTCTTCAGAAGACGAAGAATGTCGATTGCTGCCTGACAGCACAATGGACCAATTTTTGAATCTGAGTGTTCAAGTAGTGTATTAAAACCACCGCCAATTCGCCTTACATAACCAAAGCCAGGAGTGGCGCTACCTCATGTGCTCACTACAAGGACGATTGCGAAAGGTGGAGCAGCAAGGAGCAGTGTTGTTGTGGAAAAAAAGTCCATTTCCACATAATTGGGAACATTTTTCAAGTTAAAGACCATCGACTGAGCAATGAATAGAAATCCGTTTTTTTTTTCATCTGAATCTCAATTCTTGCCTTCGACAAATTATAACATCCTTCTGGAGTTTTCATCTTCAGAGTTATTGGCTCATGATGAGTCCATTGAGAGACAGACAACTGAATCAGTTTTAAAGCATCTGATGGATTTCCAATGCTCCCTTTCACAGATCCTAAGTATGCACTCATGTAACCCTTCAGACAGCTCGTGCTTCAACTCAAGTGATTTCCATCGATAGACTGAATATAGAGAGCCGTCTTCCACAGATTTGAATGCAAATTCCATCTGAAGAGAGCACCTTCTGCCTTGGCACAAAAAAATTTGCAATTCAGCCTCATAAAGTATCCGAAGCGAACTCACGTCGTTTGCAAATCCATCGCATTCCCTGGATGTGCATTCCCGATCCACAGGTGGTTATTCTGAATCCTGAAAATTTATCTGCGAGTGCTCATGCCACACGAGACGGGATCGTCCCGTGACTGCAGGCTCAGTGGTGAGCTGCATTCGGGTTTAGTATCCGTCTTGGGAATTCTTTTTCGCCCCCCCCCCCCTCTTCCTAAAATCCCATCAACCGCCCGGCGTGCACTGCGAAGTGGACTTTTAAAGCCATAGAAACGATTTCATGTCCTAATGCACGTTTCGTCCCAGATTGGAACACCAACTGTGCGAGTGTGTGCCATTTTCGCAAATTCCGAACTGCAACCAAGGGATACATAGCTCTGACTGAGAATTTATTTCCGCAGAACTCATTTATCACTTTAATGGCATCAACAGGTTGACTTGCCCCTTTTCTGGTCCCCTGGACACTGGCAGATGGCTGCGCGTTGAGTTGGTTGGAAGTGTTGTGTGTGCAGTGCGGTGTGCGGTGTGCGAGTGGAGATTCTAGAGCAAAGCCACTGGTAAACGCTTGGTTTATTTATGAGACAAAAGTTGGATGTCGCAGTGCAATGTTGGGATATCCTGCGTGAAGGAAACTACATCTGTCAGTGTGTTTCGTGGCAGGGATCCGCTTGGATTTGCTCATCTGCCAGAGACCTATGGTGCTTATGTTGTGCAGCGTGGGGCATTCATTGACATATTCTGTTTGGTTTTGTTGTTCATATCCAATGAAATGTGACCGTTACGCCAAAATTGATGAACATCAGGTATTCACCACAATGGTTGGTGGACTGGCTGTTGGGGTTCTCATTCCTGTTCCTAATTCCTGGTGGAAAAGACTGCATCTAAATATATAAGTCTATAAGTCGGGGACATTCAAAGAATGCCTGTTTGTCAAACTTTCGACCTCACGACAGTGTCTGTCTGAAGCAAATTTAAACAACTTTCATTATTAGTTTAGGGAGAGAGTGTACGAAGTTTATCTTAAAAAGATGGCAGCTTGATTCGCCTAGCTGGAGCGTTGTTGTTTATTCAATCAGGGTGGTTGAGCTAGTGCAGTCGAACCATTTGTATTCCTGATAATGTAGGCTTATTGTCACAGACGAAGACGAAGAATGTCGGTTGATGCTTAAAAGCACAATGGACAAATTTTCGAATTTGAGAGCTCAAGTAGTGTTTCAAAACCTGGCCTTGTATAACCAAAGCCAAAAGTGGCGCTAGCTCTTGTGCTGGCGAAGTGCAGTCGAACCAATTGCATTCCAGATTAGATGTACGTTTTCATACAGAAGAAAAGTTTTAACCCAAGCTGCTACTTGCCGTGAATGATATCATATACGTATTTGATGTCGATAAAGAGCTTGGCTGTATTGACTAGCGCTTGAGTACATCATTTTCGATTTGTCAAGGCGGGACGTTTACGGCCGATTAGTGCAGAGTATGCGCTTTGTACGATTCAGCAGAGTGTGGCCTGTGCCCAACCCAATGAAATATTTTACCTGACAATGGTGTTTCGGTCGTCATCACCGTCATCACAGTGTACTGATATGATTTTTTTTTTTTCAAATTTTCAGCACAGAATGCAACTCTTCTACAAATTGTTGTTCACACTCCTCTTGCATTGCATAGGTCTGTGGAATGTTTTGACTTCACTCATCCTCACATCCGTACACTTCTCCTTCCAAGAGGCAAGGCATCCACACTTTTCCTGTTATATAGTGATCCCTGAAATAGTTTGAGATTGTTTTAAATTTTCGCAATTCACTCCTGCCACAAGAACACCTTTGCATCTCCACGACAGTGTCCTTCTTTCGGGAAGCCGGTTATCGTAGTTTCTTTTCTTTTCTGTTTGTGGAGCAGTTTTCGTTGTTCGAAAAAGCACTGTCTTGTATGCCTTCTGCTTAGCTGTATGCGCCTGCCATCATTTCGCGTCAAACTGTTGGCATTTTTAAATATGGTATCAGAAAAAGCAGAACTTGTTTGTTTGACGGAGTTTGGCTGCAATTTTTTCTGCTTATAATCAATGCCCTTGTAATACAATAGCATGTTAACTAATAAAGTTACGCTGACGTTCATTGCATCAGTCTTCACGCCTGATTGTGTTTATGTCCCTTTGCTATGATATTCTTCTTCTGGTTTTACTGGCGCTACAGTCCCGGGCGGACCTGGTCCTCATCCAACATGCCTCTCGAGCTAGCACGATCTCCCTCCGCCTGCCTCCAATTGCGCACTCCAAGCTGGTTGAGGTCCTTCTCCACTTCGCCATCTTAGCCTAGTCCGTCGCCTGTTGCGTTGTCCCAATGGCTCGCATTCGACGGCTTTTCGGGCCGGAGCATTAATGTCCATACGTTCTACATGGCCTACCAATCTTAACTGTTGCACCCGAAACGCTTGACGAGGCGCATGCGTTCTTGGTTGAATCTTCTCCTCCAGACGCCATCAGCGCAAATCAGAAATCGCATGCATAACGCGTCTCTGGAAAAGAATAAGGGCTTCCTCATCATTTTTGAGTAGCATGCAAGTTTCCGTGCTATAAAGGAAGACTGGGGAGATCATGTTCTAGTACAAAGTCAGTTTAATATTTAGAGAGAGGGCCTTATTACCATAGAAAAAAAATAAAGAAAAATGAATAAGTCGCTACAGTCCACAGTGTGCTCGGTCTATCTTTGTTAGGAAACAATCCTTGCTCACTATTGCTCTTTTACAGGTACATGGGATCGATAGTGTATTGTCGACTTAAAAGCATTTCATTTCCTCAAAAAAAGAGATGGTACTGTAGACAAATGCAGGATGTCAAGTTCTGGAATCGATCTTGAGGCCTTCAGCGGGTAAGCCGTCCATATTACCCTCTACAAAAGGAGGCGCCTTCACCTACGTAAAGCAGTCTAAAGGGTGCAATGGCGGACATAAATCGAAGTTACGACAACATTTCTAATGAGAGAACTTTGTAGTATTAAGTGTCTTACGAATTCAACGACTAAGTCATCCCTTACGACAAACAAGCTAGCGAAGTTGAAATGTGACCGGTTCAATTGTAATAGCGTTCGGCTAGTGTTACTTGTTTTATCTAGGCTTAGGTACTTTTCTGAAAGATAAGATCTACTGGCATTATCATATTTGTGACATATGACCACCACGGCTAGCGGCGTGGCGTGTAACATAGTCTATTCTGGTTGCCATACTTTCGATGACATTTTTCTACATTGCAATATCGTGTATTAGCAATATCGCCGCGAATGTTGTCCTCCAAGTGGTCAATCGATTTGGTCTTTTCAGCGTGGACTAGCGACGTTATATATTCGCACAGAAAATAATCAAGTGGCGTCAAAACGTTCGACCTTGGAGGCCAATTCGTGGGTTCGTATCGTGATAATATGCGGTTACCGCCCGTTTCAATTGTGGCACGAGCTGCGTAACATGTTGCACCGTCTTTTTGAAACCACAACACTTTCACATCATGGTTGTTGAATTGATGAACGAAAAAGTCAGTAATGATGACTATAGTGGTTACAATTGACAGTAACGTTTTGGGTTGCACCATTTTCATAGAAATACAGATCAATTATTCCGCCAACCAATAAGGCAGAGCAAACAGTCAGTTTTTGTAGATGTACCGATGTCCCATCATACACTTAGGGATTGTCATCATTCCAAGAATGACAATTTTGTTTATTGGACTTATCCACTTAGCTAGGAGTGAGCTTATCGTTTCACAAAGTTAGCTTATAAAAATTGGGACCAACGGAAACTCGTCTTGGGCATTTAAAGAACTTTAAGCTGACAGCACTATTTTAAGTTAGGTTTGGCGGAAGTCGGTACGGTGGTATTTGAACGAAGCGATGATGTGTTTTAGATCAAGGAGGCTATGATGGGAGAGACATCATGAAAAAATGGTAGATATGGGGGAAAGGGTTTGGTCTAAAAGGTGACAGGTATAAAAATGAATATAAAAAGTTGATACGATGGAGAGCGTGTGAGAGCGTGTGTCCTTTTGAAAACATCATCAGCTGAATAGTGTCATCTCCCACGTCTGGAATGCAAAAAATAGCAAACTTGTGCATCCATCGAATTTAATGCCTTTTGTATATTCAGTGCAGTTTCTGCAGTTGACATTGAATTCATTTTCAATTCACTCACATGTCTCAGAGGAAGTACTTTTTTTCCCGCGCAGGATCATTTTAGTTTCACTTTACAGCTTGATAAACAAATGACAATATGTACTCCGTGAACAAGTTTAAAGGAGGGACAATGCATTCGTGAAGGTCGCTATTCCGACCTAAACCTCACTCCCTCACTCATTTCCGACTGTGTCCCCTCCCTCTTTTCACAAATTTCAATGCATTTTAACGTGTATCCCAACAGGATAGTCAACATTTCTGAAATAAAACACAGCGCGCCACCGCTAATTGAAAATGATCGGAAATATTGATGAGACCACTTTTATGTCGTCCCTGTAGACTGTCTCCAGCTGGTTTTAATTGAACTGCACACACGTCGCGAATGTGGCTGTGCTGTACAAAAACAAAACAAAAACACATTTATTGCCGTGTGGCGTTAACGGTAAGTTTTTAATGTTGCAATGAAATAAAGTGCTTCGGTGTCGTGTTGCACATGTAATTGTGATAAACATTCGTTAACAGCATTGGAAACTCATAAAGTCTCACATAAAACTCACTTGGCTCTGTCAGAATTTATGTCATTAAGGACAAACGGAAACAATTACATCATTCTAGAGGATCTGACAGTTGACAACATGATTATTGAAGTGTGCCGCTTATAGATTGGAGGCAAAATTAGAAGTCTTTCGGGAACAAAATGCATCTACTTCAAAAATGTTCCCTACGTACATGGTTTTGAATCATCCCTTTTCTATTTCCGCTGTATCTAGTTAACTTCCAACTTCCAATCTGACTTGTTAATTGTTAACTTGTGTGGACTGCGCGTCCGATCCTTTTTTTGTTTTCTAGAATTCCCGGACCCGAGCAACATTGTGGCTTATTGGCATTTGCGAACATGGCAACTATCCAAAACCACAAAGCTGAAAAAAAAGCAAAGCTCGCGTGGAATTTAAATTCCGTTTGATTAAACAATAAATGCAGCCGTGATTTTTTGGTTAATTCGTTAATTCTATTCGTCTCCTTAGCCTCAACCCCAAGTGCAATGAGATCGATATGCGCTCGCCAACAGATTGAAAGCACCGAGTGGGCGGGATCATTCGCACATTCGTGTGTTAATTACATGTCTGACGTAGCCGATTGCTGATTTTTAATTACATGAAAAAGCAAACAAAACGAATTGCAATAAACAAAAACGTTAAGCATACACACACGGCCACTCACACAATCCCGTTAATGTGGAAGTTTAATTCAATTACAGGCGGGTGCGGAGCTCTATTTTCATTCCTCATCTCACGGACAGAGCGATGGTATGCTCGCTACTCCACCTCCGTTGGGACTTGAACCCCATCTCGTCCATCCGCACTTCTAGGATTCCTCGTCCTTGCTATGAAAGGGATGTTTTCGATTCTGCCAAGTCCACGGAGGGAACACTGGATGCATGTGTTGCTTCCCTGAGAGTTAAGGCAGAACGTCGGCGAGCATCCCAGGGGAGGCAGATTGCAGATCTGCTCCGTCCTCAGCAGCAGTTGGCTGCAGTCCAAATTCTTGACTGCTCTTCGTTGACGATGCAAATTTACAAGGAAATGGAATTTAATTAAGCAATCTCTGGTGGAGCTGTAGGTACACACAGTGGCCAGTGCCTTGTTACACGTTACGTTCATCCTTCTCGGGTTTCCCCTTCACCCTCCACTTTCGCCCCCCTCCACGGTGAACTACTTGTTGCAGCCGCTAAGCGGCACCGCATCGCTACATGGGGCTCGTTAGTCTCCGTCGTAGATTTTGCATTACTGCATATTTTTTTTCGGTTTCGTTTTCTTGTTCGGTTTTTCGGATGAATTGAGGTCATGATTATGGGAGCGATTAGTCTGCTAATTCTGCTCGACTATTTTGAGATAATGTCGGAGAGATCCCCACACTTGTTGGACGGGGACGGGTCTTGTGGTCAGCTTCAATGGCTGGCACAAGTGGTATACAAAGTGCCAATCACTTAGCTGTATGTATGTAAGTTGTCGACAGACGAACGAGATAAACTGATTGATGCTTTGAGATTGGCAACAGTGTTCGAATTTGTACAGGGCTTGCGCTAGATAAATGAGAAACTTGTTTGCAGACTTTTTGTAACAGACTGAAGGTCAGACGAGATAAGAATAAATAGAATGTGTATATTTCTGAGAAGCAAATGGTCTGAGTTGAACCTTGAATTCTTTCAGGGGGCTTGATGTGGTTTTGTTTTTGTAAAGTGTCTTTCATGAGCAGGCCTTTCGATTCCGGGAAACTGACTTAAAATGTTGTCTTACTCTAGACGATGCAATTGAATCAGTGTATAGAAGATTGGAAATAATAACTCTTATTTGTCCTATCTATGCTAACAGTGTTAATATGTGTGCTCTAGTAGCTTAAATAATGATTTTCAAAAACTGGTTTAGTTTATTCTTAAGTATTCAGTGGGGCATAAGTGGCCCATCAGCAAAAGAAGTCAGACTTAGGCCTTGTTCAAACGAAATGTATTGCTGCTCAGCATACTGTCCAACGGTTTAAACCCGTATTGCATGGCAATAATTCAGATTAACCAGTAAGCATAATGACCCATCAAATCGTCAACCAAATTTTCACAACCAGGCAAGGCAGTGAATTTCGAATCGATAGTCAAACTCAAACCAATTTGATGCGATTGCTGGAATCTCGAGAAAACTGAACCGGTTGTGCAACACCAACTAGTGACCGCAAGTATGTCGACTCTGTCGACTGTTTAAAGCAGCCGGAGATGACCTTGTTGGGCACATGCACTAGCTCATCTGTAAGATATGGCCAGAGGAAAGCATGCCCGATGAGTGGAATCTCAGCGTCGTCTGTCCAGTCCACAAGAAAGGAGACCCCTTCGACTGCGCCAATCGAGGGATTAGTCTCCTTAACATCGCATACAAGATCTTCTCTACCGTATTGTGTGAACACCTGAAACCGTTCGTCAACAACCTGATAGGTCTTTATCAGTGTGGTTTCAGTTCAGGGAAGTTCACCATCGACCAAATCTTCACACTACGGCAGATCCTAGAAAATACCCAAGAAGGGCAACTCGACACTCACCACCTATTCATCGATTTCAAGGCCGCATATGACAGTGTGCATAGAGACGAGCTATACAGTGCCATGTCTAGTTTCGGCATTCCTACCAAACTCGTCAGATTGTGTAGGATGACGAACTCACCGAGACTTTCAATGTCAAAAAGGTTTTAGACACGGCGACGTACTGCCATGTGGCTTTAGTTACATCATCCTTGAGAAGGATGATCTTCCAAAAGTCAGTTCAATTGCTAGCTTACGCAGACGACATTGACGCGATTGGACGAACACAGCGAGCCGTCAGTGAGGCGTTTGCTGGCATTGAAGCGGAAGCGGGTCAAATGTGTCTGGTGGTTAATGTCGGTAAAACGAAGTACATACTGTCATCAAGGAAGGACGCACAACATCGACGTTTTGGACAGAGCGGCATAGCAGGCAGCAGAATCTTAGCGGTAAACAAGGCTTAGTGTACCATGACTCTGCGGTAAACAGGGACAGCAACACCAGCATCGAAATCAATTGCAGAATCACTCTTGCCAATCGCTGTTTCTATGGGCTCAAGAGGCAATTGAGTAAAAGAGCCCTTTCTCGAAGGACTTAACTTACTTTATATAACAGCTTGATCATCCCAGTCCTACTCCACGTCGCGAAAACCTAGGCATTACTAAAAGCAGATGAGAGAGATAAGTTTTGCGTGCGGTTTTTGGTCCTGTTTGCGTTCATGGTATCTAAAGGAAAAGATTCAACGACGCACTCTATGGGCTTTACAGCGACATGCGCTTAGGCAAACGTCTTCGGATACAACGCTTGATGAAGATGGTTAGGCTATGTAGAGAGTATAGACACCACTAAATTTCTTATTTTGTCTAACACCATGTTCAAAAAACCGCACTGAACAATTAAATTTGTTTCAAGAACCTTTTAAAGATCCGAGGCCTGTACTGGAGCAGACCAGTAAAAAAGATAAAAAAAGATAAAACAAAATATATGCATGCTGTCAACTGGAAATCAGTTCGTTGAACCAGGTTAGTATGTGAATTCAAATAGCTGACTCTCACGCTCATTTCGGCGACGTGTTTGCAAACCAGTGCGTTCTGATTTATTTTCGCAAGAGCTTTCCCCTAACCGACTTTTTCATTCAAGCCCCCCATCCTGGACAGACCTTATCGGCACTGCCCACAAGATCATACGAACCCTCTTGGATGGAAACTTCTGTCTGATCTTAAAAACTTTGTATATTCACGACCAGTGAATCATAGGTTTGAAGTTAAGACTGAAAAGGCATAAAACAAAATTCCTAGATTAGCTTGGAGTACCCGTGAAAAGACAGTTAGTTAGAATTAAGACTGCAAACATCTCAACGTTTCGATGTAAGTCTTAAAGTCTCGACTGTCGACTGTCCATTCTTTACTTACACGTCCTCTATTCCCCCTTTTTAATGACTTACATAATTCCAACACGACCTTGCTTAAGAGTCACAACCGAGTGTGTATGTGTGTAAGCTTATGGTATTCAAAACTGATTATATGTCTCTGCCTTTCAAATCCAGTTTCGCCCTTACCCCTTGCATCACATCATTGTAACTTCTCAGCCACTTGACTAGTAGCATAAAACCCAGCACCACATAACCTTAAATTTAACGACACGAAAGAATTCGAAAGAGCAGTGTATCAAATGCTAATTATGCAAAGCACGTGTTTTTTTAAGATCCGCATAATCAGAAGCGTGAGATGTTACAAATTGCTATGTGCCTTTTGTGGGAGATTTAATTCCATTCCACTCTCAATGAATTAATGCCTGCTCCTGAGACAGAGGTTCGGAATAAATTACTTCGAGTGGAGTGTCCACGAGTGGAGTGTCGACGCGCGCGTTCGACGTAGCGGCTACGCACTGACGCGGGGGGCTTGCTCCAGTGGCGATAGGAATCAACTGAAATTGTTTCTATTTCAGGGCACAGTCGTTATCTTACCAATACCCGGTTCGCACGGGTGCTGGAACACGCATTTAATTTCCTACCATTTAGTGGTGCTTTCAGTTTGAGTGTAAGTTGTGTTATCAAAGAAAAAAGGAAAAAACCAAGTGACATTTATACACACATTAAATATTCAAAAAACTATCAACATTTCATAATAATTTGTTTCTTTTTCTCATTTGCAGTGCGTGCAAGCTTGGAGATAGAGATCGGGCCGATAGGCTTGCACGACCACGAATGTCACTACTGGGGAAACCATTAAACTATAACCGTGGCTCACGACGTGATGCCCGTTATAGACGGCTACAAAGCCGAATCTATAACTTTCTAGAGCGCCCCAGAGGAGTACCTGCAATTTTATATCACGTTATGCTGTAAGTATTCATATTTATTTTCCATTAAAGCTCGTTTAACTCAAAATAATTACGCCATCAGTTTCCACTTGTGATCGGGAAAAATGTATTCAAACTTTTGCTTGCGTTCATTAATTAATTTCACGGTGATGCGCCTTGAAGTGGGGGGTGGGGTTACGAAATCGATTTCTGAACCATAGTATCTCTTGGAGTTTCCACTTGCAAGGGACACAAAAGGAATTGTGAACCTCTGGCCCGCGACTGTCGAGTCGAGACGGGTGGAGGTTCGGTGATGGGAAATATAATTAATGTTGCCACTATCTCGGCGTTGGGTCTTTTTTGTCTTTAATTGTTGACAGGTAGTTGGTGGAGTGAAACTTTTGACTTGCCTTCCACTTGTCTGTAGCGCCATCCAAAGACATTAATAAGAGAATTTGTTTTTACTTCTTCATTTTTTCATTTATAATTGTTTGGGAAGAGTCATTAGCGTTTAGGAAGTGCTGAAGTTATCCCCGCCTTAGGATGTGACGCAAGTTGACAAAATTTCTTTGTTTTCTTAGTTTTCTGCTTAACACACAGTTTCGGAAGGGATTTTGCCGAGTGCCGTTGTAGAGTCAAAGTTTTCCGTACAAAGGGGAATACTGTATTTTGTTTGCTCTGTGACCTTTTCATGGGCAGTATCCTAGACGTTTACAAGCAACATCGATTTTAAACACTTGTGGGCCTATCAGGTCTAGCACCACTGCACTTAAGGAAACTCCAGGTCACAATCCAACACCAGAGCAACGAAGGTACCTTCGAAGCCACTCTAGTGGTTGCTCAAAATATCTTAATCGTGGAGAACACCATCACGGTGCTTAGGCTGGAGAACACCATCCTCGTAACTACTTTCATATCCCAGGGCAAGGAAACAAAAGCCAGAAGAAAAAGGAAATCTTACAAAGCACCATCTGCATTTCGCCCATAAAAATTAATGGTGAATGCACTAGCTATGAGCATATTCCAGCATAGAAATGTAGGCGATTCCGATTCAGTTCCTTCTCGAATTGAAGTAACAGAGAGTTTATTGAAGTAACTTTCTTTCATAGACATTCTAATGCAAAGTGGAGTGTTTTTGGTGCCATCAACCCATCATATTGCGCGATATTTTAACAATGTGAACCATTAGCCCATACAAGAGTCAATGACACTGTGTGTAGGTACAGTGGGACGTAAGGGTTACGGATAGTGAATATAAAATTAAATTGGCCTAAACAAACAAAACAAACTCTTAGCGGACGTATAAATTATGAATGAGCCCTTGCTCAGACAGTGAACTTACCCTGCCCGATTAGTTTTTCGTCTGAGTTGTTCTGTTTCTACTTTAGTTTTTTTTTTCTATATTCATTTCGATGATACGTCCAACTGTACTGTCCCTCAGGACCCTGTTGAATGGTTTGTTTTCCCTGGTACGTTGTTTATCCCAATTGCTCACGCAATGCATAGAAGCCAAGGGAACGATACCGGGCAATATTTCCTGTTAAGAAAACACCATACGATGAGTGCGCTCGGTATGGCAACCCCTTCATTATTGAGTACATTGGATGTGCAGAAGTTCGTTTGTCTTTAAATGAGTACTGAATGATTGATGGAGGTTCTATATTCAGAATTCTAATTTCCTAAATATACCAGTCGAACAATATTCGGTTCCTCGTTTTGACATTGTCCAGGGTTATAACATTGCCCTAGCTTGAAATACACATGCGTTTAAGAAGAGTGAATAATAAGATGAGGACTTGAGTCTCATGTTATAAGTGAGGAGGTCTTTGAAGGAACTCTGTGCAAGGACTCTGATTTTTTTAATGCGGGATACTATTTCTTGTTCTGTTATTCGAGTATTTTGTGCACTTTGCAGCGTACTGAGTGTGAAGATTGTCCATTCTTCTGGTTATTTCTTCCTTATTACCAGAATCCGTCAAATAATTGAGTGTCACTACATTCCACAAGGGTAAAGGCCCAGCTTCTGCAAAACCTACTCGTCTTGTGCGTGCTTTGGTTCCTTCACGAGTAGAACGGACCTACAGTTTTTTGCCGACTCCGAACGGGGAAATTTGAGAAGCTTTTCATAGACAATTTGTACCCTTTGAATGTTGTTAACAACACAAATGAGGTGGTTTCGTGAAAAAATGCGAGGTGTTATGTCCGCGAATCGATCCTGGATCTTTGGACTGTGAGTCGGTGAAATTACCCACTACGCCACGGCGACCACGATGAAAAAAAGAATGTTTGTATGTCGCTACATTTAAAGATCTCTAAAGATAATGAATTGAATTGACACTATTCCGACAGGGTCTGAATTTTGTGGGACAAAAGAGTAGAAAGTTATTAAAGGTACATACATTTCTCTAATTGTGTTACATCCTCATTCACGCTAGAGAATGATAGGCGTGACACGTAAGGCTGTAGCGCCCGTTATGAAATCCATGACCGCTTGATCCATGTGATCCTGTAACTTTCTTCTTCTTTTTCTCTTAATGGTGCTACATTCCAGGGTCTACCGAGGCCTTAACCAACATGCCATTCATCCATTCCTAGCACGATCATAGGTCGTCCCCTGGCTCCTATTCGAAGAGTTTTTTGGCCGAAGTGGTGTCCATACGCTCTACATGGCCTAGTATTCTTAAGTATTATGTCCGAAGATGTTTGATCAGGTGCATGCCGCCGTACAGCGCATAAAGTTCTTCGTTGAATCCTCTCCTCCGGACACCATCAAAGCAAACAGCACCAAAAATCGCACGCAGAACTCATTTCTCAAAAAGGCTAATGGTGTACTCACCCGCTTTTAGAAGCGTTCAAGTTTCTGCGACGTAAAGGATAAGTGTTTAGCCAGTTTAGTCCTTTAAGAGAGGGCTTTACTGCTCAATTGCCTCCCAAAGAAACAGCGATTGGCAAGAGTGATTCTGCGTTTGGTTTCGATACCGATGTTGTTGTCCCTATTTACCGCGGAGCCGAGGTAGACGAAGTCCTTGACTACCTCGAAGTTTCTGCTGCCTAGTGTGACGCTCTGTCCGAGACGCCGATGTTGTGTGTTCTTCCTTGATGACAGCATGTACTTCGTTTTGCCCTCATTAACCACAAGACCCATTTTAGCCGCTTCCGCTTTAAAGCCAGCAAACGCGTCATTGACGGCTCGCTGTGTTCGTTCACGATCACGTTAATGTCATCTGCGGAAGCTAGCAATTGAACTGACTTTTGGACGATCGTCCCTCTGGTGTTGACGTGTGCGTTACGCACGATCTTCTCAAGGATAATGTCAAAGAAGTCACATGAAAGTGCGTCGCCTTGTCTAAAACCGTTTTTGACATTGAAGGTCTCGGTGAATTCGTTCCCGGCCTTGACGGAGCACCGAGTGTTCTCCATCGTCATCCTACACAATCTGACAAGTTTGGTAGGAATGCCAAAACTAGACATGGCACTGTATAGCTCGTCTCTATGCACACTATCATATACCCCCTTGAAATCGACGAATAGGTGGTTAGTGTCGATTTGTAATTCTTGGGTCTTTTTCAGGATCTGCCGTGGGCGAAGATTTGGCGATGGTGGACTTCCCTGGCCTGAAACCGGACTGATAAGGACCAATCAGGTTGATGACGAACGGTTTCAGGCGTTCACACAATACGGTAGAGAGGATTTTGTATGCGATGTTAAGGAGACTAATCCCTCTATAGGTGGCGCAGTCGAAGTGGTCTCCTTTCTTGTGGTACTGATGTTGTAGTTCCTTTTTACAGCGGAGCCGACGTAGACGAAGTCCTTGACTACATCGAAATGTGCTGACTAGTGGTACGCCCCTAACACTCTTTTGTCTCTTTTTTGAATAACAGGGAGCGGAGCATACTGTAAAAAATTTCAAATATCGATAAAACCGATGAAGCCGAGCTTTCAAACATGGATGCATGCTGGCATCATGAGGAATTTCTGATTTAAATAAATTTCAATATAAGAAGGAGTATCACTCGTTCTAAAATTCAATTTCATGCGACTCAATGTCCTTCCGGCCACACGCGCAATCCTTTCACTTAACTTGGCATCCAACAGCGAATTTCACAAAAATGACCCTCGTCATATTTATGAATCTTCAATTCCTTCGGGGCATATTCAAATTAAGTGAAATTCTTTGGGGCACACATGACCGAATGCACTTCAGTAGACTTCCCAGGGGGCCAGCCAATGATCGCCTCCACCTCCGTCCCGCCAAGCGGCAATACATCGACAGCGATTGTGGCATGGCGACTCAACTAATTTACCCACCATAAAAACAAGTTGCCCTTAATTACTGTCAGCTCAATTTATGTTAACTGAGGCCGAACAACTATGTTTCTGCGTTGGGACGGCTCGCCGTGAGGACACATTAGGGATAGGAAAATCTCTAAATAGGGATGCAACACGGAAAGACGAGGAAAATTCACAGCGCCTGCCATAACGTATCTGGCCCCATCGCTGGAAATGCCACAGGACGTTCAAACTACTGTGTTGTACGTTTTGTTCGATTTAACACTCACAGGGATTAATGGCGTTTTGCTTTTCTTTTTATGAGCTCCTCCATTTACGTGCATTTAGTGCAGTGAAAGTGTTGGCTATAAAACTCGGCGCAGGGCTCAGTTTAGTGGATTGCAGCCATTAGGGATCAGCATTTAGAGTCCTGTCGAATCAATTTTGTGCAAAGTTTAGCGGGAGTACGCGCACAGAGAGAACTTCTCAGGCTATTTGCCTGTTGCCATCGTCAACATCCATTTCCAGGACAGAATACAAACCACCGACGAAGTGGGATTAACGGATGCAATTACCTTCAGTTCGGATAGCGTTTGGGGACATTAGTCGGGATTACACTGAAAGTTTCGTGTACATTTGCCGCATGCAGTGAAGAGGGGGAGGGAGAATTTCGATTCTATTTTAACTTTATTCTTGACTTGTAGGCAATCACCAAACTAAACGTTCCCAGCAGACGTTGACTTACTGCTCCTTTTGAGGAGTTATTTCAATTCGAAAGCATTCCTCCCTATACTCACATACATGAAGAACTCACTCCAAATGGAACCATCGCTACAGCTCCACATTTCACTTGTCAAATTTCTGTAAGTTTCCTACAGGGACAAAGATTGTTGAGCAATGCATTCAGCTCTTTGAATACCGTCGAATCTTCTGCGCCTTCGAGCAGAATACGGATCTCAACCAATGAAACAGGGAGGACGAGGATGAGGATGAGGATGAGGATGAGGATGAGGATGAGGATGAAGATGAGGATGAGGATGAGGATGAGGATGAGGATGAGGATGAGGATGAGGATGAGGATGAGGATGAGGATGAGGATGAGGATGAGGATGAGGATGAGGATGAGGATGAGGATGAGGATGAGGATGAGGATGAGGATGAGGATGAGGATGAGGATGAGGATGAGGATGAGGATGAGGATGAGGATGAGGATGAGGATGAGGATGAGGATGAGGATGAGGATGAGGATGAGGATGAGTCCATAGACGTCTGCTAATGTCTCCCAAAAATTACCAAAATCTCCCCCACTGCTTTTCTTCAACAGGCGCCATGCTCCATACAACGAGAATCCGTGTGCTAAAAATAGGCGGCAAAAATTTCCAAAAAAAGGATTTACAAGAGCCCTTCTTCAATTTTGTCCCAGAACTTGCTCCCTTTTCGTTTTGTGTGAAAATATCGGCAAATTATGAAGAGCCCTGCACTGTTTGCTTATTTCTGTCCTAAAATATCGTCAGGCACAGAAGACAATTGTGACTTTCTTCAGGAACCACCTGTTATGAGCTTTTGTTTATTTTCTGCTGCCCTCATCCAATTATCGCCGAGGAAAAACGAATAAATTGAACTGAGGTGCAAAGCACGCTCCATCGCCTAAACGATGGGATTTAAGTCACCACCTCCTGCGTGCTCTAGCAGCCCAACTCACCGATTCATTCAATCAATAACTGAGGTATCGCCACCACCATTCTGGTCGCAATCACATTACCATATCAATACAACGGAAACATGACCAAATAGAAAAGAAAAAAACGAAACGAAAACGGAAAGCATGGCACGCACGCTCTACCAGTCACAACCCTCCATTAATCTGCCCGCTTCATTTGGCGGTTATTTCGCCGGAAATGAGATGAAGTTAGCCACAAGAACCGTGCGTCCTCCCCCTCCTCATTTAAATCCATATTCGCATGAATTGCCTCCATTGTGCGCAGTGCAGTTAGCAGTCACTTTGCAACAAAACTCCACTCCCCTCCCTTTCCCTTGAAGCCAGCGCAAGAGGAAGGAAACCGGCAATCGGGTAAATTTCGAAATGAATAAAGAATTCCGAGTCCTTTGACCAGGATCTTGTTCCACAGTCGACGTGTGTAGAGTGCCAAATGCTGCACCGAAAAAACAAATGGGTGAATATATGCCTCATCAACGCCGCTGAAAAGCGACTGTCGATGCATTTCAAATATTTGGTCAATCGGTGCCGCTGGCGCACGATCCATTTCATTGAATTGAGAATTTCAATGTGTGCGGGGCTGTGCACGGGAATGTACTTTTACAGAGCCGGAAATAATATCTATTTGATAACCAACGTCCGTATCCGATTTCATTTGTAAGCCACCAGATATTCCATGCAGATGCGGTGGCTACATCGAGGATTGGAGTGTTTTAATCTCGGGGCATGGGTCACGGACGATGGGGGAGTTGGGCGCTCGGAAGGAAATTGCCGCCCTGTGTTTCATCTGCATCCGACCGACTTTCACGTTCCTCTCTATCCCACCATATTCATGGCCAAAAATTCAGTCTGGTCAATGTGGCGCGTCTTTTCCGCTCTCCCAATTTTCAGTGTGCAACATAAACACACCGACAGACACTTGAACACCGCTTAACTTAAATCCGCTTAAGTGGAGAGCTACCTTTGCCAGAAGGAGTTTCGATCCATTAGCATTTGTGATGATCTGCTGGCGCAACTAATCCGTAAAATAAATAAATTAATATTCAGCCGATTATGTCTCTCTGACCCACGGGACGGCTCGACACGTCTCGAATGAGATGCAGTGTGACTGAATTGTTTATCCTCCACACCGAAGAGTATTCCTCCGCGGGGGTGGTGCTGCTTTAATATGGATACTGCGGTGGAATTTTGATTAGCTTAAAAGTAGGGTTTTGTGGGTAGATGACTGCATTCAGGATGCGGCATTTGTTAGCTTTTTTTTTGTATTTTCTTTTTTAAGAGAGTGTGTCGGAGCTGATGGGCGCATATATCCTTACAAAATAAGCCTGCATTGATGTATACTTGCTGATTCTATAGATGTTTCACTCAAATTGTTCTAGCTGTTCTTAATGCAACTCCGCCTGGGGGAGATATACGTCTACCCAAACATGTTCTCCTTCCGTCTGAAGACGAACTACTGCTTACCAAATTGGAACATTTAGTAATTGGGTCTACCTAACCTCAAGCTCATTACAATCTGTGACCACAAATTCCATAAATTTACTATCTCTAGGAACTTCTCAAGCAGACAGACGTGCCGAATCCGATGACTCTGTTATTATTTTGCATGGACCCATCCATCCAAAAGGAGTGGGGATTAGTGTCTCCAACGCCACCGACAATCAAAAAATTTACTTCAAACACCGGAAGAAAGTTTACTAGGAAACCCTTAACATGTCCACGTAGATGTTGACGTGAACAGGCAAGCAATAATAAAAGGTCTTCAAAGTAATCCAAATAATAGTGCTATAACTTCCTACAAGACCTCTGTTGGCCAAAAAGGTCAGGAAACAACCTAAAAACTCGCCAAAGACGAAGTGTCACCTCAGATTGACCCAATTTATCCTAAAGCCCTTCTTCACGGAATTTGACGAATCACTGTTTAAGAAAAGAAATGTCATGTGGAACACGAGTTTTAAGTGTAGCGCTGCCAAGATTTTCTGACTTGACATTGGTTGTCACGCAAAAGGACAAATCCTCTTTCTTCATTATAACAAGACACTTATATCTGTATGAATTATTCAAAGGCATGGGCCAGTTAAACCTAATCTTTAGATGTAAAGTCCTTGCTAGGACACAATACACAAAGTTTGCTAAATGCTCCTTCAATTAAGTTGAGGATGTGGCAGTTTTTTAGACCCATAGCTACTTTCCAGTATCAATGTTCCAGTGAAAAAGAGTTATGCTCCACCCAACCAAGACGTTGTTTTGATCATTCGGTAGATTTAGTATGGAACCGAAGAATAGTTCACGTGTGGGAACTTAGTTTTGAAATCTTCTAGCAATATGATAAGAATACGGTCACTGTAAATGTCTGAAAATGTCGTAGGTTGCGCTTGAATTGTAAACTATTTCGGTTTTTAGGACTGCCGTAGGAGCACACTTTCTTTTGAAAAAGACATGCTGCACAATGATGACTGAAATGCCATTCGAATGGAGATGTCGGCAAAAAATAAAATGCTAGTCTCCATTAGAGAACACATTTTGACGAACGAGATGACTCTGGAGTCAAGAGCAAATGAAAGAAAGTCTTTCTTTTTAAAAATTTTTTACCACTCGTCCTAGATTGTCCCTCGTTCAGAACTTAATGTGGAAAAAAGCGATTCGTTGTTGACCGTCAACCATAAATAAGTTATGTAATCACCAGAGATACCCTTTGGGAACTGTGCCATTGGTAACCATGCGAGAGAGTTGGGACTACTATACAACAAGTATTGAAGAAGCTAAGGTTGAGAATTAGAAACTCAATCCATCAGTCATTTGTCAAGTAGTGCCAAATATAAAACTGCCTTCTTCTCAGAGCTGGAGCTGGTGATTTGCAAATCAAGACCTCATAAAGAGGACTTTGAGGGAGACCTGAACAGCTTTCACTCTACTAGAACAATATGATCGTGGTTTCCGTTGTCCTAATCATCCTTAATTGTCCAAACAGACTCTTACTTGGAGTCTGTCTCTTGAAGACTCCTTTGCAAGATGGCTGCAGACGTCGCATTTGCGAGAGACATCTTTGATCGTCGGCTGCCAACAATGCTCTCCAAAAGTAAATGTTTCGTGTGCAAATCATATACCAAAAGACGTTGAACGCTTTTATTGCAATACTGCTTCAGCAGCACGAAGAAATGTACTTTTTTAATCGCATTTCAGCTGTTGGTGAAAAGTGAGGTCAATACCGACATACTTTATTCCAAAATTGACGGTGAAGCTAGAATAAAGTTATTGTCGGGTCATGTTGTGTATTTGGTGGAATCAGGTTGGCGGCGGGTACCATAAGTATGTAGAACAGGGTAAAACCACTTAAAAACCCTCTTCCCAGCTCTGTTTCTTTCTGAATTAAATCGAGTTCTATATGAAATACGAATAAGACACGAAAAGTGATTTTGTCAGATGACACTCCTCTTTCTCCAACTAGACCAAACATACAATTTTTCAACTACCATTCTATTCTGTCGTCTAACCTAAACCTTAATTCTTGTGACTATTTTCTGTGGAAATATTTTTTAGATATCCAAAATTGGATTGCTTTACGATTCAAATTCAAAGATTCATCGAATTTTCTATAAGGGCTCAGGACAAGTTCTCTCATCACGTGTACGTACTTCTGCATAATGTCCTTGAAGAACTGAGAGTAGAAGGGCAATTGGAATTATGCAAGCTTTCAATACATTCATTTTTGGCAAATTAGAAAATTGTTGTATTTCTGTAATTTTGGTCATTTTCCATTAATTCATGATCCAAGACAGCTCACAGACAGATGAGCTGAGACAGATCCTCACACCCTTTTTTTTTTTTTTTTTTTTTTGCAATTTGTGTTGTATTTAATTCATGTTACTTACATGCTACACAAAATTACTTAAAGCTAGCTTAATTAGGTGAAACATATTCTTATCCTATCTTACTGACCCTATGCAGGTACTCTAAGTTATTCTGATCTTAACCAAATATTAATCTGCCTTTCGGCGCCTGAATTTATTTATTGCTTACCTAAATCTTAAAGTTGACTTACATTATCGACCAAGAAAATTTAAAAAAACTTGGCTAAAAGATCTCTATTTTATTTTTAAAACTAACTTAATCTACCTTCACATAACTTAACCTAACCTAAGAATATATTGTACGTTAAGCTACATTAAACTATGTCCGTAACGTAATACGGACGCGTGCACCAGGGCGTATGCATCATGTATATGCTTCACATATAGTGACTATACGCCGTGGCGCACCTTAATCCTCACACCCTGCTTGCCCCTGAGTTCCTTTTCTGACATCGATACCCTATGTGACCATGATGACTTATTTGTCCCTTAATTCTTGTTTCACACTTATGCCTTGGTTAACTCTAATGCCTTATATGATCCTGTTGCCTTCCGTAACTGATGCCTCGATTAACCCGTATGTCTTGCGGGACTCTGATGTCACGTTAAACTTTGATGCCTTATGGACTATATCCCCACCACCACATAGTTCCCCTGAAGGTGGAATTATTGAAGGAATACTAAGATGGAACAATGAGAATACGAAGTGTCCCACTGTTTGATTAAAGGAAAGCATCAAACATGACTCGTGTAAAACGTTCTTATACGCACAACGAATTCTATACCGAAAGCTGAGAAACGCGTTCAACCGAAGCCCTACCAAGTTTTCTTAAGAGCTGCGGAAAATCCCTTTGATCTGTGGGTATAACGCTAAAATCGGACTATGAAGGAAATAAAAAGTCAGTAAACAGGAAACCAGTGGTCGCCGTGGCGTAGTAGGTAAGTGCGTCGACCCACACGCAGAAGGTCTAGGTTTTATTTCCGGACGGGACACCTCGAATTTGTTTACAGCACCACCTCTTTCGAGTTGCTGACAACACTCAAAGACCATCAATTGTCTAAGAAAAACTTCTCAAATTTCGCCGTTTGGAGTCGGCAAAAAACTGTAGGTCGCTTCTACTCGTAAGAGAACAGCACCACGCACAACACGAGTAGTTGTTGTTAATGATAGGCCCTGGTACCTTGTGGGCTGTAGTGCAGACAGGAAGTATTTCACTCCAAAGGAGGGACATTCCACCTGTAATAATGTCTTTACACTTTCTCTGTCTTTTTTCGTTTGCTCCTACAAGTATCTTCAAAAAGTTCTGTTTATTGTAAGCTCTCTCTCATATGGTGTTCCACTTCACTTACTTCTTTCTCGTCAACATTGGAGGTTGAAATATCCATTGATTATCTCTTTCTATCTGTAACGCTGTAACTCCAAGAATGAATATGTTTCGGCACACTTGCAATCAATCAACTCTTCTCATTAGTCGCACTTACGAGCTATACAGAGAGACAGAGAGAGAGATCGTATCCTCTCCTCAATTTTCTGAATTTCATCAAATAATTGATAAATATGACGAAATAATTCGCCATATGCCTCGCAGAGACAGGAAGCTTGTGTTTCTATTGACCAGGAAGCGGAAGCAATCTCTATTGGCATTACCATTAGCAGTCAATTGTTTCCGAGATTTGATGTAGAATGACAAATGCGCACCAAATCAACCCGGAGTCTGTGCACACACTCCCCTGGGATCAGGTTGCGTTCGGGGGTGGGCGGTCTGCAAAAGTTTACCGTTCCATCGACTTTCCGTAATCACCCCAATTACAGCGTTGCTCTGGTTTTTGATGGCCTGTCAGACAACGAAAAGGCGACCATGGTGAGATGAAAAGTTTCACTGAAACTTCTCCTTTTTCTATTGGACTCCTTAAGTCAGTCCCTTATCGAGTGTTGTGCATGTTCTGGCCGGGTAAAGTGGGGTTTCAAGTTTGACTTGTTCCTTTTACCTTCATTCGCTCCTCGTTCCTGGGAAACCACGAATTTTCTTAGCTTGTCGGCGGAGCTATTAAAAAGTTTTTAATTTACTTTATACTGCCTTCAGATGGTTGAGTGAAGGCGATTTGAAGCAATGCTGTGAGGTGGGGACGGAAGGACGGTTGTCAAAGGATAATTATGTACAAATTGATGGGTGCTTCAGATTTGATTTTTTGGCGATTTGTTGGGCGAATAATTTGGTGTTGAGAGCAAATGGATCTGAAATGCCGGCGAATTGGAAGCATACAGACGACAGCTCGAGAAGAGGAATGATTAAAAGTTTCACTGCTGTTTTGATTCCAAGTTGGCAAACTCGAGCAAAAGTTAAATCAATCGAATGCTTGAGTGGAAGAATCCTGAATGCCTCGCGGCGGTATTCGACCCCAGATTTTAACACTCTGTTCACAAAGGCGGCGTACATTTTGAAATGCTTGTAAACGAGAAGATTCACAATGTACAAGATGACCTGAGGGGCTCAGAAAAGTTTCCGCAACTGTCCAACGCACGCGAGAAATTTATTTGTGGCTCGCTAATCAGTGTGATGTTAAGGAAACCAAAAGATGCTGCTTGGAATGCTTGTAATATACAGGAGGAGTGAAAATTTTAAAGAGCCGAGCTCTTGCAATGTTCACCCGTTTCAAAGGGAGTATTCATCAGTTTTCTCTCTCTACACACCAATTCGCAAAAAAATGTAATCCCAGCCGTCCAGCATAGACCTCAAAGGAAATGTCAGTATCATTCCATGGCACTCGTATGCCATTCGCTAATGACTCGCTCCAATACCACACTTCGTTTGCATGCCATCAGCAGTCACATTTCAACGAAATGAAAAATGAAGGGTGCATTTGAAGAATGCTACAGTTTTAGTTTTGAAAATATTCGACAATACCCTGCCAGCAGGAAAATTGATTCCTCACCCCACAGAGTGTAATCAATCAGAATTCATAACAGCAAAATAAATTCTTCTTCGTTTTCGGCGATTTCGCGTATTTTTTTGCAAATCAAATGAACTGTGCACATTCCCCCACTGACCAGACCCGATCCTTTTGTGCAAACAGGCAGGCGGTAAAAAAGAACTTCAATTGAATTGATTTGAATAAAGGAGGAATGCCATGCCAGTCCACTCAGGAAAACGATTTTGCAGTGCTTTACATCGGCTGATTGGCAAATCAAATGTTCGGGTGACTGTCGGCTCTCTGTGGAAGCCCATCGACCACCAGCTGCGAGGGGAACATTTGAATTCGTGTCCATTTCAATGGAGTCGAACATTTTCCACTTTGCATGCTGTCACTTGCAAGGACCAACACTGGATGACTATGAATTATCATGTTTCGTCGACAGCCCCAGTCGACCGTGCTACAAGGGGGGAGGAAAAACGTGATCACTTGTTCACCGAATCACTCAAACATGAAACGTCGCCTTGTGTAGAGGGTGGGCAGAGATGAAAGGCACAAGTTTCGGTATTGTGATGAAAAACCTTTGTGCAGGACTGAGAATTGTTGTGTGGCCGTGTTGTCACAACAAAACAACGCCAGCAAGGTTAACGATGGAGAAGATCAAAATAGACGCAGCCTAATGGTGAGACCGGTCATCGTTCTCGGGATGTTCTGAGAATCGAAAAATCCAGAAAAGAAAAGAAATGTTCACGTGAATTGATAAAGTTTTGTGTGTCTTTTCACAAGAAGTTTTCCAGAAAATAAAATTTACATCCTCTCGGAAACTGTTTGCTCTTTCTACAAAATGCCTCGACACCTATTTTTGAAACACAATTTCTAGAACTAAACATTGAATATTTTAGTAGAGAGCTTTTCTGAATGCTGAACGAGTGTATCTGATTTTGGGAAAAGGATGAGGGTAGTGTGGGTGCTTTAGGAAAAGGATGCATACAATACTATGTTGTGAAATTCGGTCGTGTTGACATACCATTTGTATATAGAAACGAATTCACAGCATCATATTCCCGCAATAGCTAGTCATGTTTAGAGAATTCATCGAAATGCTTCGCACTTTATTTCCGATGCGAAGCAACAATAGCAGGCAGAATGCAAGTGATTGCTGTTGAAACTACAATAAATTGACTCCACCACAATTGTTTTTAATCTTTATGACTTTGTCGCCATTTTCCATTTTGCACCACTTACCAAACAGTGATGTTTTCGAGAATGAAGTAAAAGGAGCTTGGGCTGAGAGAGCCTTAGAAATCACTAACTCCGTCAACGCATTGCAAGATCGACTCAAAGAAATCTCGAACTATGACTTAGCTAACAACAACGGTTCACTGGAAAACTTTCATCCTCGGAAAAACATCCCAGAATCCTTATGTCGCAAGACTTAATTAGGATTTCCATTCAAATAACTCAATGTGTGGAGAACGAAAGTGTCAGCAATGTCGAATATTTTTTTTTTTTTGTTGTTCAGTGATACAGTTGACGTACATTTCATCACTAAATTGGGCTCATTCATTTTGTTATTTCGAAAGTAAAATCTGATAAAAGACACACGTCTTCAGGTTTTTTATGAAAACTTTATTTTTTTCATAAAGCCTTGACCTTGCCAATTACTGTGAATAAAATTTCATTCGGGAAGACTGACAGAGTGTGATTATTTTGAGGTAATTTTAAAATCACTTTCATATTTTCTCACATTGCGTGCGCCTTCTCGGTCATTACAAATTGGGTCCGAATTTTGCATTAAGAAACTTGCTTTAATTTAAAAAAAAGACTTTAAAATACATCGCTCAAGCTACTATCCATCGAAAACGTCTACTTTTTCCCATCTCTCTGGTAATTTTCGAAAAATAGGTCCTCTCTGACACTGGTGCAATCATTGAGTCCTTCATTGACTTCTTCAAAAGACCTGAATCGAGGACCGCCCCGATTTGGCATCTGTCGAAAAACCAGTAATCAGAAGGAGCAATGTCTTGAGAATACGGCAGATAGAGTAACCCAACCTTTTCAGCGCTTCCAGGTAGTTTTTTTCCGCTACACCCAAGTAGGGCCGAGCGTTCTCTTGTTGCAAAATCACCCAGTCATCCCTTTCGATTGCGTCTGGCCGTTTTTCATGCAATGTACGGCTCAAACGCCTTACCTGTAGTCGATAATGTGACCCTTCAATGGTTGGCTTTAGCAGATTATAGCACACCAATCTCGAATATCATGCCCAACATGACCTTTGAAACGTGTTTTTCTTTCAACGAGTTAACAAGGCTTTTCATAGTTTTTTTTTTCTTCTTGGGGTTATCGTAGTATATCCGCTTTTCACCTGCAGTCACGATCCGGTGCAAAGTCCCTTCCTTGTTTTCAAGAAGAAGTTCCGGTTTCAACTCGTACGGCACTCAATTTCCTTGCTTTTTGAATAAATACAATTTTTATTTTGTTTGAACAGAAATTGTTGTCTGAGTCACTCTAAACGATTCTGTCCCCATGGACACCAAAAAAGTCGAATGGTGATCTTCATGACAATTGACATCTTCAAAGCGGGAATTTAGACGAGCAGGAAACTTCTCACGCAATAAAGCCAGACTCAATCATGTTGTTTGATCCGCCCCCTTCCCCTCTTGTTGGAACCACATTTTGTCGAGGTAATAATCTTCAATCAAATCGGGTGTAATTTTGCAGTATCATGTTGATTTGACAGTAACCAGTCGCCTGTTGACATCTTTGAAGACAGGCGACACATCTGGGCCATACAGCACATTGCACAGAGACTTTGCCTGAATTTAACAGAATCTTCTCGAACACTTGTCGTTATGCCGATTTGAACCACATACACACATCCGTTGTCCGCGTGTGTATGTACACCGAGTAAGAATTACACATCATCACTGAATAACTGATTGGTGTATTTTATCTGTTGTTTCAACACCCGAAATGCGATGTGCATGGTCAGCAGGCTTTAATTAATTGTTGCGTGAGTTGAACACTTGAGGGATGGAGACGTAAATCCAAGATATTCAAATATATTCCAAAGTGACGTCCATGACGCGATCAATTTTTGCAAACGTCGCAAAATCGATAATCTAGGATTATCAGAGGCGGTGTCACTTACAGAGCCAATGTTTTCGACTGTCCATACATTATAATGATGCACAGGCCTTTCGACATCAGTCACGCTTTAACACTCTACACATTCCTTTACAAATTTTACCAATTGTTTGCGTAGTTGGTCGGTTATGACAATCCTAATTTTGGCGAGATAGATGAAAAAGGACTTTGTGTAAACCACAATTTCGTGGTAAGTTTTAGGAACCTCAACGCACAGCTGGGTTGATGAGCGATCCATTATCGCAAATGGAAAGTATTTACCTACTATTGTGAATGTTTAAACTAAAGCTGAGAGTTCAACTTGAAACCACGAAATTAATAACTCGCTGCGGCGTTAGTGGGTGAGCGAGTAACTCATACGCCGAAGTTCCCGGGTTCGATTCCTGGACTATTCATCTTACACCTCTTCACTACACCACCTCTCTCACGTTTTTGGCAACACTCAGAAAGCACTTATTGTCAGTCAAAAGCTCAGAGTCATCAATTGATCCTCCATGCTCCAGATAGAACAACAGCACGTACAACACATGTAATTTCTGAAAAAAACCTTGATGCAATGCCACCATAAACATAATAACCCAAGGCAAAGCGCATATAAACCACAAACAAAAAAATGTCAATTTAATGCAGTGTCCTTTATTTGCCCTACCCCTTAGCCGGTGATGGTACTTCTCTCAGTACAGTCGCATTACGGGATTTAGCAGCAGCATTTGTGAAGACTCGTTCACCTCTCGTCGACCTTTCAGGACGTTTTTGGTTTGCAAATGATAGCCGTTAGTGCCAGGGCAACCACTTCACCTCCCAGCATCTTCATGCGCACTCTGTCATTGGTGAATACATTTTTCTACGTTAACTGTTGTCGTACATCCTAACTCCTCACGCCTGACGCCTTACACCAGCAAGAGGCTTAATTAAGTTTTACGTTCAGTACCTTTTGAAAATAAAATAATTAACTCGTAAATTTTGCTTCTCTTTCAGTTTTTTTATGGTGTTCACGTGCCTGGCCTTAAGCGTGTTCTCCACAATCGAAGACTACGAAGAGGAAGCGCTATACATACTTTTTAGAATGGAGATATTAGTAGTAATCTGGTTTATCCTTGAATTCTTTTTCCGGTAAGTACCTTCAATCATTCATTCGCCTGCGCATAGATGGTCGTGTTACTTAGACTACTGCGTGCTTTACGTTAATTGCCCTTTCCTGACAAAACAAACACAACATTCTCGCAGACCGACGCAGACTCACGCACCTTACACTATCAGCCTCCATCGCAGGAAATGTATCATTTTGCATATCTCACACAATAAACACACACTGCTCTGCTGAGCGGCAGCAGTCCTTACTCCTGATCTACTCACAGAAGCGTGACAACATCGCGGTGTATCCTTCGCGTGCTCGCAGTCCGGATAAGAAAAACTACCGAACAGAGCGGGAAAATGATTATTGAATGTGATGTCACGCGACGGGGTGTTTCGCTTTTTAATTACCAACAGGAGCACGCTAACACCGTGCTCCGCATAGTGGTAATGCAGTGCACTGCACAGAAGTGGACCGAAAAGCGGGGCAAACAAGTTGCTTGCTGCCGTTGCCGCTGCCGCATCGACGGACATTGGGTTAGTGAACTTCACCCGTGATTGACAGCCGCGGCTGTTAGGGAAGCAATTATGCGGCAAAAAGCCGCATTGAGTCGTCAAGTCGGTGCTTGATCACAATCAGAGTGGGTTAAGTTTGTAGTTGATTTTGAGTCAGATTCCTTCGCATGCTGTGCGCTATTAGGGCCTGCTCAGGTGCGATTTTGTGTTGGCTGTTCATTTGCGCGGACATTGCGACTTGCCACGGAATAGAGTTGTTGTCGGGTGATTAGAGCATTTTTTTTTTCAGATTGCTCTGTGCACTTAGAGTATGCAACATTCGCGTCTTTAATTGCATTCAATGGAATGGAAGGCCGAAGTAACTTGTAATTTATGAAAGGCACCACCTAATGATGTGTCACTCTGAAACACATTGTTGGAGAAGAACAGGGAAAGGCTTAAGTGCTCGTCTGAGGGCACCGTCACTAACGTGTACCCAAAGTGATTTCAAAGAATTAAAGTTCAAAGTGTGAATAGCGCTCAATGTGTCGGTGAATTATTGATTATTTGCAATGTCGCCCCAGCAACTTGGTACAACTTGAATGATTCTATTCAAGTTGATTCACTCCGCGGATATGGACAGCTGAGCGGCTTGGGACTTGTTGAAGAAGTTTGCTTAAGTAGGCACGTAGGTGTGATTTTAGGATAAATAAGAGGTTTGTTCATTGTCTAGTCCCTTGTTAAGAACCGTGAGTGTAAAGTAAGGGAAAGTGGGACAGTCTGTCTTGTTACATGTCGAAACAAGGGCTGGGCTACTGTATTATGGATGAAGGACACTATTTTTCTTTCTTTTAACCAGGGACATAATTTCGAATCCATATACATGTATGGGCAAATACATCTTGTGCAAGCTGCCGGATAAGGTTTCTGTGTGCTGTTGTGTGAGTCTCTAGCCAAGGGTGAGAAATGCGACAGAGCGGGGTACACATAATGTTGAGTAGCTACTTCGCCTCTGTTACGAATTTCAAGGCATGCTTTAGATGCTCTTTAATCAGGTAGATGACCCCTCCGCAGACCTAGGGCGAGGTTCTTGAATCAAGTCCATAGACTCCCCTGGAATAGCTTCCCCGCTAGGGAATAACTCCTGATGAGTTAAAATCAATTGCGGAGGATCGAGCGGCCTGGAAGTCTCTCGTACGCGTATTACCACACGACCCTTTTGATGATGATAATGATTATGGCAACTGCAGTCCGTATTGTGAATCTGCTTAGGGAAATGAGATTCATTTATCACTTCGATGTAACTTTAGACATATCTAGACGTTTTGATGCTAACCATCTAGCTTTTATTATTATAGCTTATGGCCGTGGAAGTACAAGAGTCAACATGTCAAAATTTAACAAAGTTTCTACACTTCGTTTGAGCTTCTTTGAATTTCGCTTTGGTTCTGCATATGGACCAAACGTTTTTTGAACTGTTTGGAAATGTCGTCGATAAATACACGGAAAATGTTTTCATCTTCTCTTAATAGCGATACATTCCAGACTGGGCCTAGGCCTCAACCGACATGCTTTTCTAGCTAGCACAATTTCTCACCAGTTGTCTTCAGTTGCGTCTCAACCTACGCGGTTCTCTGCGGCATTGTCTCAATGGATCGGAAAAAATTAAGCTCTCTCTCCTATGTAACTTATCTCAGGTCTTATATAGGGTAAAGAAGGATGGACAATATCGATGTAGACGAAGGGATTTTTGGTCACTTTGAGGGGAAAGGCATTCGAAACATATTGCGCAAAGTTTGCATTAAGAAGTTTCTTAAGTTTGCTAGGTCGTCCTTAAAGAGTCAATACGACTCCCAGGCAATTAAAATTTTTTATTCGATTGCCCTGCAGAAATAGGTCAATGAGTTAGACAACAAGTTTTATTTTAGCAGCCCAAATAAAAGGGCTGAAAACGGAACAGGGTTAGCCCAAAAAGAAGGAACGTGTTGACTGAGATGAAGGGAGTTTTCTTTAACAATTTGTGCAACTGTAATAAAATCGAACTTTTGTCTATAAAATTACATTACTCACAGGTTGGTCACATTTCTATGGGAAATATTGATTCTGTCTGATTGTTGAGTTTTTTCGCAGCCGAGATCAATTGAAATGTTCAGCTGTGCTGTTCTCACTCACTGCCAAATAGACGAACGCACAAGAAAACTAAAGGGTGATTTTGTAAAAGCCGTAGGAAAGTTTTTCAAAGAAAAAACACATAAAATTCAAAAAAATGCATGAAATCTTTATTTGAATCGATAGTGCGGTCCATATAATTTTGAAGATTATTTTATGCAAATGTTGACCTTGACTGCGCCTCAAATGGTTGTTCAATGTTGTCTTCCAATGCGTCAATTGAAGCGGGCTTGTCTGTATAGAAATGAGCTTTAACATAGCCCCACAAAAAATAGTCTAAAGGCGTAAAATCCCACGATCTAAGCGACCAATTGACCGGTCCCGAACGTGAAATAAAATGTTCACCGAACTCGCCTCTCAATAAACCATTGCTGCGCGTGCTGTGTGGCATGTGGCACCGTCTTGTTGAAACAATATGTCATGCAAGCCAAGCTCTTGCATTTTGGGCAAAAAAAAGTTGGATATTATCGTACGGTATCGCTCACCATTCACAGTTACGTCACGATTCGCAACATCTGTAAAGAAGTACGGTCCATGGATGCCACCAGCCCATAAGCCGCACCAAACTGTGACTTTTTCTAGATGCATTGGTAGCTCTTGCAATGCTGTTGGCCAATATTCACTCCAAAATCGACAATTCTGCTTATTTACGTACCCATTGTGCGAAAAATGAACTCACAATAAAACGGAAGAAGCGCACGATGAACTTTCTTAACAGGGCACGCATTTGATAATAAAATTCAATAATTTGCAAGCGTTGTTCGTTTGTAAAACGTTTCATGGTTAAATTATAGACCAAACTGAAGATATTTGACAAGAAAACACGAAACGCGCGTCAGCTGTTGAAACCAGTGTTGCCAAAAAGATAATAGCTAAAAAATCACCCTTTACAAGGGTGATATATATATATACTTAGTCTTCAACCGAAAAATGATACCATTTCTTAACCAATGTGGCCTCGTGTTAGTTCCACGTAGCCAGTGATGTTCCAACTTCTCCAATTCATCTGAAAAATACGTTTCCTGCAAATCTGTAAAGTAGTTCTCCATGGGGCGATAACCCCCTAATTCGCCAGCAAATGGGGCATTGCGATGGTGTCGATGTGAGCGTCATGGTAGATAAGTACTTTTTCTTAATTTTGTTCCCAAATTATGCATGGACTCGGTTTTGTAGTTCCTGTAACTGATCTGCACTACTCCACATAGACGATGAAGACCACACCTTCTGAATTCCAGAAAACTTTGGCCGTCACCTTTCCGGACGATAGGACAGCCTTTCTAACGGCACGTTCCACTGTGGAAGTTTATTATTTCGATTTGCTCTTGTATCCTGCTTCGTCTTCGGGCACGAAATTATGCAGAAAGGCTTTCAGATTACGTTAAAATAGCGTCCAACAGTACCCTGAATAGATAAGACGATTGTTCTTACTATCCGAATTGAACAAACGGCGCATCCATTGTGCTGACAGCTTTGTCATGCCCAATTTTTCATGCAGAATAAGACGCCTGCGGTTTTATGAGATGCCAACAGCCTCAGCTATCTCATGCAACTGCAAATCGTGGATCGCGGAATATGTTTAATATTGTCCTTTGGTATCTTGGCGTGGCTCATCAAAAGCCGTTGAAATTTGTTAAACTAATATTTTAAGTTTGAACCTTTAATACCGCTGTAAGATCTCCCCTTCAAGAAACTATCAAGACGCGTACCAAACTTCACGTCAGTGCGCTTGAACGCATTGACAGACGCTGTTTTTGAGAATGTATATTCGAAGGTTGTCTTGTAACAGTAGCCCCGGAGGGTTTTCAGGTTAAGTACCTATCAACCCGCTTTTGTATCACTGTTAAAATCAACCACAAATTTAATGGAATGATGACTCTCTTTGCTAGAAAAAGGAAGCAACACGGCACTCAACCTACCACAAAATGTGTTCTACTTCTCTTTGGTGTGTGGCTGTGCTTTTGCATTACACAGCTTTGCACATTTTGTTCTGTTTCGATTTTAGCTAAAATAGTACATTAAACTTCCATTAAATCATTTATACATTCCTCTAATCACGTTTTATTCCACATTTGGACCTTATTGCAGAGTAATTTCTGAACTCTTCAATAACCTTTTGACCACTCAATATCTATTGAACGAGAAGTTCCCAAGGCTACGGATGGCAGGATCAAAATAAAAACAAGTAGACTACAAACTTTTGTGTTTTAGCCTTTTTTTCGCAAAGAAAGATACGTTTTGCTGGATCGTATCGGAACAACGAAGTGAAATGCTTTCCATAAAGAATTTCATTTCGATGAGTAGCCTTCATATCTTCAAAAAAATCTACGGTGTGTTGTGCAATGTCCTGCGTTGTGTCTGACCTCAAAACGATGTGCATATGTTGGATAGAGGCTTACTAATGCATTCTAAAATCCAACAGACACACTTAACTGACTTGAAAAAAAAAAAAAACTCAATTGGGAACATCATCTACCTCAAATCATTTCTGGCCGTCGACGCTCGTAAGGATAGAAAGTCGCAAGTTCTACTACACACAAAATGCATCACGGCATAATTTTCCTATGATATGCATCAGACACCCCGTTAATACACGGTTAAACTTGTGAACAACACAATAACGCAATAATTGTAAAGTAAATCCCTTCAGCGAGCGACACAATTGACACTATCACTGCACTCCATCAGCGCTCTTCATCCGATCCGCACAATATAGGCGTATAGAACCAACCCGTTATACCGTATTCAAACTGCCCTTAAATAACAGTCTAATAAATAAATAAATAGTTTCATGCCTGCACGCCAATTCTGCATTTTGTCCTCTCGCGCAGGAGCAAAAACAAAAAGTCAAACAACCACCACCGGACACAACTGAAACATACCTCGGCCTTTAGGGGGTATCTCTTGTTTCACATTTTAATAAATCTAGCATTAACATGCAACCGTCTGCAGTCAACGGTGTTTATGGCTAGAGGGGTTATGTTTGGCCGAACTCCGGTCCGCTGCAGTCCGAACACGAGCCCTTCAGAGTTAGAAGCGAAAAAAATGGGAACTCTCAATTTATTCTGACTTCATTGTCGGCCGGTCCACCCACTGGACTTTGTTTGCACATGACGTCCATTTCTACCGGAAGTAAATTCGATTCGCCACAGTTTCGCTCTCCATTCGGAGGTGCTTTTTGCTGGACTCACCGCCATTTCGGTGAAGAATACGAGCAGCACTCGAATAATACATCATCAGTGTTACGTACCCAAAAGTTCAGAGAAAATTGCACATCCAGTTACCCTGGTCTGCCAGTTAGTGTGTCAACGTTTCTATTGTGGTTCCTGAGCTCGCTTTTATTTAGTCTTGTTTATCCTTGCTTGTATGGCTGTGGCTCCCAAAACTTTTGCTGCAGAATCCGCAGCTTAATCGGATTACACGAGTCTGAGACGGCTTATACCGTGCATCAAATTTCGTTGCCGGCGTGGTCCTTTGTTCTCGAATTGATCAAACGTGTATATGTACGTGTCAGTGAAGTGGAGATAAATGCAAAAAATGTGGTTTTTGTAGAGAAAACACGACAAGGAGAGGGAATACCTCTTGAATAGACTATTGTTTTGTATCTCGAGTTCTAGCTTTGGGGTAAAGCTTGTGTATGTTTTACCATGCACCGCAACTTTGAGTCTTGAATTTAAATCCTATTATGGTGCATAATTAGAGCACGCATGCTACAGTGATGGCGAACATCAGAATTTGGTTCGAGTTTAACAATGAACAAAGTTCTCTGCAAGGTAAGAGTATGTGTTAAAATTAAACAAAGAGCGTTGCGTTTAGTTTCGCTTGAAAGCACTATGCCAGACGTTAAAAATGACTATGTTCGAATTATTCCTCTAGATGATGAACTTATCATAGATTGTGGCATAAGAAAACCAATGACATTTTAAAACACTCTTTAACTATCCAAGTGCCTCATCTTTCCAAAAGTAGATTTGTACCGTTTTGTTGGAAAAACTTTTACGGGAAACATTTACGTAAATCAATAAAGATTCAACACTTCTTCTAAGTCCCTGTTCTTTTTCTTGATTTTAATTCAAGTTCTAATTCATTGCTTACATTCTTATTCAATTGCCTCAAGTCCTTGTCCAGGAATTTGTCCAAGTTCTGTTGAAAATCCTAGCCCAAATTCTTATCTGTGTGTTTTTCCGAATCATTTTCCAAGTTCTTGACCAAGTTTCATGTCCTATATCTAGTTCCTTGTTCAACCCTGTATGGAGCAGATTTCAAAATTAAACACACTCGTTTGTCTACTCTTTTTATTTCACAACCAATCGCTTACACGTTTACTTTCAGACTGTGTTGCACTTTCTCCCTTTTATAACAAATGTTCATATTCTGTCTTCGATTTTACTTTCCTTTTGGCTTTGTTATTACTTTTTACAAATTCTTTGCTGAATTCTTTATAACATACCCATAGCATAATTACTTCGAATCTGCAATACCCCAGTCAATTAACTTAAGACCCCATCCTATCCTAGGAACGTCACTCAACCGTCGTTTCAAAAACAACCAATTTGGCAAATAGAAAATTTCCTTCCAAAAAACAAGAGAAAGTCCCATAGGTAAACGGAGAGACGCATAGAATCCCAAAAATGCCGAAAAGCCAAAAAGACTAAAATTTCAAAAAGCCTTAATTCCTGAAATGGCCCTAAGAGCCCAAATATACAAAATTAAAAAATTCTGCTCAAAATTAATATGATGGAAGTAGTGGAAGAATAATTATGTGACACAACAGCCCACAAGGGACCAGGGCCAGGGCTTCTACAACAACTACTGGTGTTGCGTTCTACTCTTCTTTCATAAGTAGAAGAGACCTTGAGTTTTTGCCGACTCCGAACGGCAAGATTCGAGAAGCTTTTCATAGACAATTGATAGTCTTTGAATATATCAGCAACTCTTACAAGGTGGTGCCGTGATTTAAATGCGAGGTGGTCTTGCTGGGAATCGAATCTTGAACCTTGAAGTGTGAGTCGACGCACTTACACACCACGCACAACAACTCCGAACAATGAAAGAGCAACATACCCCGGAAAGTTCGAAATGTTTCAATCGTGTTTAAGACCTTCGGAATTGCAAGCTTTCTGGATTCTGGCATTTCGGACCCTTAACTATTTTTGGGCATTGGATCGTAAATTCTATTTAATTCTTAGCCACCTGCGTTTTCGGTTTTACTGGAAGGAGTTTTAGAAACGCGTCACTTTTATTGCTGCCATTGTTTGAGACGTTTCCCAAAAATTAAGGTCAACCAGTCCCGAATATGTCAAACAACAACTTTTGTTGATTCGAAATTGGAAAAGGAGTACAGTGAGAGAATTATATTACATGAGCATTTCTTGTCTCTTTTTAAAGCTTTCTACTTGGGGTCATATTTCTTAGATGACTTCAGCAATCTGTGCGAAATTGTTGTATCAATCAACGTAATGGCTTTTAGGCTTGTTTGATCAAAGGGCTTCCTGGTCTAAGTTGTGTATCAATAGGCCTAGTTTCAATACCCCACTTCAACCTAATCTTAGCTTATAGAAAATTTTAAGGTCAACCAATGGATCAGCTATCAGCTCAGTAGTTTTTTTATATTCTCCATCGCTTGGTACTATATGCCATTTTTCTTCCACAGAGGCAGTGTCCATTTAATACTCCCAAAAACAATTAACTTTTCTGGCTCAAGATCCATAATAGATTGATGTACACTTGGGATATATCCAATATTCCATTTAAGTAGATTCCTCCTAGAATGTGTTTTCGAATGGAGGTCAGAGCTGGGCAACAGCAGAGAAGATGTGCCAGGGCCGCCTCCCTTTTATTCGTCAAAAGACCTTCTGAGAAAGTCATTATAAGATAACCGCCATCTCCGTTGGACAGTGTTTTGTGGGAACACCTACACACCCTGTGAATTGTTCCGATTTTATCGTGTTTATACTTAGAATGCTTGAAGTCTTATAATGTTCCATATTTTGGCTAGAGTAGGACAATTATTTTCCATCTCTCACATGCCCTGCTGATTGATAGCTTTGAGATCTTGTTCCTCAAAGTCTTAATAAACACAGACACATTATGGGTTGTGATCCCCGTCCCTTTTCTGGGTAGCTACCTACTACTTCACAGTTTCCTGATAAATCTTTATCACTAGGCATCCAGCACACCATTAGGTTGCATTGTTTTGAAATCTCTCGGGACATGCAGCAGAATTGTATCAAATAAGTGGTGATCCGAGTGGGATCATTGTTGCTTGACTATCGATCCAGATGTCAATTCTTTCGCCCTATATCACACTCGTCGACTATAGTCTAAACGATCTACCTGCTTTAAGTTGGTAACCCCTTTCGATTGGTGCAATTGAACTCACGAAAAGAACCAACTTTTTTAAGCAAAATGCCAAGAGTTCCATTTCGGAAACTCCATTTCTACTTAACCCTTTTACAAATCGCAGTATCGTTTCTTTATTTCAAAAAAAAAAACTGCTCCGTAAACGGAGATCAGAAAAACACAGAAACCCTCCACAAGTATATGCATGTCACAAGATTTTGATTGATTTCCCCACTCTTATACTCGAAATCAGACATACTTCCATTCCCAAACAAAACTAAAAAGAAACATCAGAAGAACGAAAATAAAGCAATTCATCTTCATTGAAGTTCACATATTTCATGCATTTTCCGAATGTAAGTATGTGGACGCGTTAAATATACGCCGCGGCGCACCAACAGATAGCAACGCCAAGCCCATTTACCAACCAGAAGGTAAGTTGACAGCAAAAGTTCATCCTCTGCAAGGGACTTGCATTCGATACACTTTGGCAATGATGCTCCTTCTTCTCTTTCACTTTCAATAACCTTTCCGAAGGACTCCTGCAAAGGATCCGATCATATTGGCAACTTGGCATGGCAACCCCTACTCCGTAGCACTTGGAAATTTAGCACTTTTCACTTATTCTTTCACTTGCCTCACGTCCACCGAACATGTCGCCTCCAACACTGACTAATGCTCCCCCTCCACAACGAAGCCCCGAATACTCAGTCAAACGTCGAATATCACGGCTTCGATGATGAAATTCTGGAAATTTTTTCTCTTCAAGTGAAAATTCAATTTCGGCTCCATCATGTCAGACACTTAACAAATGTCCTTTTTATTATTCTCGGTGAGATTGTTAAATCTGTGTGCACAAAGCAGCTTGTAGCGGCGAAATTGAGATTTTATTTATTCAGCAGACCTTCGCCGCCGACCCGAACGCTGGAGTTCGAGTTTAAATATTCAAAAGTATTGTTTGTATCTTTGTTAGGACCACTGACAGTCCTTATGTTTTGCCTAATTTCCATCCCACTCCCATAGCCGCCGGCAGCGCTGCCCCGGTGCGAATGTGGAGTTTTCATTTCATCTGTTGTCCTGGTCGTAAAGTGACTCTTAATCCTGTTGCTTCATTTGCTCTGTACTGCTTCAGTTTATTGATGTTGTTCCGGGGCTGTTATTTAGTACCAATCTTACTTCCGTTCGGAGAATCTTTTGAAAAATACAATACTTGGGCAATATGCTCGTGCACACACAAGTACTTCTGCAGTGAGTTATTGGGGAAATTGGTATTCCAATTCGTCGGATTTCTGAATTTGCCTTTTGGGAGCTGTTCTGAGAATTCTTTACTTGCAATTAAGGGAACTGCTATAATTCACAATTTTCAACGCCTTCCCCTGCTCTATTTTGTTCCCTGAATAAAACACAAAAGGCGTGTTTTATTCAAAACTTTCGATAAGAAACTAATTTGAGTTAAACGAATGGGCTCCGGTTTTTATCACTTTTTTAAGCCATGCAGTGCAGCAGTAGCCTCTAATGTGTTTCAATGGTTGGATTAGGTTGAAAGATTTTTGTGCCGTCAGGGGCAGTCAAAACCTTCTACAAGGATGCATGCTCAGAAGCGTAACCACCCCGAGCACACATTTATATGCTTTCAAAAAGTGAACCGTTCTATTTGATCAGCCGCGCAGTAATAAAGGGTGTATCCCATTGATTCTATTTCTTTTCCATCCCAACACCAAAAGGTTGGTCGATCGTGCCTTGTATGTTTCATGATTCCATTTGCCCGGCCAGAACACCTTCAAATTTCTGTGCTATTGAGACAAATTTAAAGGAGGTGATAATTTCAATTGGAAAGCAGACCCTTTAATCTGCCGTATGGAGCAGAAGTATGGGCAATGAAAAATGCGGACGAATAGATTCTTGGTCGCTTCCAGGAGAAAGTCCCACTTGCAGAGAAGGGGCTTAGAGAAAAGGACGAAATTCATTAACTTGATTCAGATGTCTACATTTTGTCAAGAGAACGAACATTTACGCTCTGAATCGGAATGCTTTAAAGTCCAACCATGAGCCTCATCAGTGTAGATAAAAACCTCCTCACTAATAGGGTAACAAGCTGAGAAGGGATCCTAATCAGCTGGGTATATGAAACTGGAGCCTAGCCCTACACCGTGACTAGTTGACTGAGGTCCTAGTCCACACTTCACTATAGCATGATAGCCAAAGAGGAAGAGGAGGAAGAAGATGAAGAGGGAGCACACAGCGCTCTTGAAGCTGATCTCTATATAAATTTAGGGCTTCTTTGGTTCTCTTTGGATTGCAGATTTGTTCGATGAGTTCTCTTTTTGGTTGTTTTACACCTTCTTCTCTGCTCCAAATTTGATTCCTTTGATTAAATGTTGTGTCATCACGATTGTTTCCAAATAAACTAACGACATTCCGAGCCTTAGGGAACACTATCCCCTGACTATCTGTCGACAGACTCCCAAACACAAATATTTTAGTGCAATTTTGTGAAATTCTTCTTCTTCTTCTTGTGGCGCTACAGTTCAGGGTGGACTTGGGCCTCAACCAACATGCCTCTCCGGGCAGCACGATCTTTTGCCAGCTGCCGCCAGTTGCGCACTCCAATTTGGTTGAGGGCCTTCTCTTCTTGTGTGCGCCACCTTAGTCTAGACCGTCCTCTGTTGCGTTGTTCCAATGGCTCAGGCCGGAAGGATGGTGTCCATGCGCGCTACATGGCCTAGCCATCTTAAGAGTTTGAAATTGTGTGAAATTATCAGCGTAAAATGATCTGTGCTGTCTGCCGTATCAGGGGGGTTGACCAACACTCGCTGGTTTGCCTTTGAAGACATACCTCCTTTATTGTCTTGTCCCATGTTATTCTGACATCTTAAATGAGAATTAATGAGTGATGGGATTCAAGAGCTTCAAATCAAAGCCGCACATGATATTGGGGAAAATACGATTATCTGATGGCGATTCCTCTCAAAAACAGCATCAGAATTTGTTGTGGATTGCTCATTGTTTCAGGACTCTTCCTCGACCTAACCGGCATTGGTGGCCCACCGTCGGCATTGTTCTTGGATTCATTGCCTCTAGTAAGCGCCCTAACTAGATAAGGTAGCAATCCCAAAGGGAATGAAGCTCTACGCTCCACTTCTGAATCAAAAAATAATGAACAGACACTTTAAAAAAAGTAAACAAAGCATAACACTTTTATTCATAACTAACACTCTACAGCCTTGACGACGTCGATTCAGTTTCAGTTCTTGCCCGAGCTTCTGTTTCAAAAGAATGCACAAGGTATGCCATCTCTCGCGTGCCCTTTTGCCTTCCTTTTGGTAAATTTCCCGCAGGCTAGTGCGTGAAATGTTGAGTTGTTAAGATCAATGGCGAGCTGATGTTCGTAAATTGAAAAAATTCTGATATATGTGTCCTGTACAACGGACGAGCGTGAGTGTTGTCTACCGGCATATCAGTCTCACGAACTTTTAGCAAGGCGGTGGTTGTTTTTTTTTTTTCAGGAAAAACTTATTTTCCAAAGAACCAACTCCTTGGCCTACAGACTGTACAATTTGGAAATGTGTACGTTCTAAATACTTCCCAAATTTGCCCAAGGTTACTCATTTCATTCTTCTTCTTAGTTCCTGGTTCCCCTTGCGGGGCATAGGGTCTACGCGCCATCGTGTGCGGTTTCTTGCAATGAGTGTTTCCTCTTCCACAGATAGCGGAGTCCTTTCTGTACTGTTCTGCGCTTCACTTCTAAGCCAAACCGTACGATATTTTGCCAGCTGCATCCAGCTGCGCACACCATGTTGATTAAGGTCTCTCGCCACTTGTGCGTGCCCTCACGTCCTCTACTATGTCGCATCATTGGTTTCGAATTGAGGACTTTTCGCCCTATATTACCTAACCGTCTTAAGACGCTTAACTAGGTGGATGACGCTGTATTTGCTCATCCAATCGCCATCATTGTAAAAAGGACGAAAAAACCACAAGCAGCTTTTTTCTCTCAAAATGAACGAGGATTTCTTCATCCACGTTCAATAGCGTTCATGTGTCTGGACCGACTTGATCAGAACGTTATAAATGTTAAGGTCAGCTTGGTGTTTCGTTGTGATCATCCAATTGAACCGACGGATCGTGCCTCTGGTATTAAAGATTATCTTCCCATCTTTTTGGACATTGAAGGTAACGTTGAATCTGTTACCGACCTTAATGGAGCAGCTAGTGTTCTCTATCGTTTTCCTCCATAACCTGACGAGTTTGGCAGGAATGCCAAGGCTTTCTAGTATTCCTTAAACTAGAGTTCATCTACATTTAATGATAAAAAATGTCAACGACAATAACCCAGCTCTGCCTTAAAAATTCATCTTAAACACAGTCAACTGCATTTTCATCAATCATCCTGCCCTTCCAAGAAAGTGTCTCGTGATCGTAAAACACAATGCGAATGAAAAACCCAAAAATACAACCTTCCAAGTCTGGTGACACATAAAACTCAAAAAGAAGAAAACACGGTGGACAAACTTAAAATTGCAATTACCTCCCACCTGAATCTCTTTGCAGTTCATAAAGCCATTCGCTTAGAAAAAAACTTTTCTGTTTGCATTTTTTCTCTTCGCTTTTTTCCAATTTTTTACGGCAAAACGAAAAGCGGCGTTTAATTAAATTTCGGTTGACCAAAGCAAACTCACCGTTGCCCGCGCAACATAAACTAAATTTCATATTTGCCTGACCCAGAAAAAAAACAAGAACAGAAAAGGATAGGCGCTCCAACAATTTCAACACTTTCATTACCAGCAGTTACCCCTGCCGCCGATTCAGCATGCGGCCAACGTGAAACTGCGTCATTATGCCGCAAATTGATTCTCTTCCGCTTTATTTTTCTTCCGTTTATGATCTTTGTTCTTCCTGCCCAAAAGCTATGTGAAACAATGAATTTTACCTGCGATAGCCATTGTCCGAGTCCACCACAATGCCACAAGCCAGCGCCAGCTCTGGCTGAGATTACCCACTGAAAAGTCAAAAAAAAAAAACAAAAAAAACAATGCCACAGTGCTGCCAGAGTGCCACAGCGGCAGCCCCATCAAAACCAACGCGAACAATACTAACCCCGTAAGAGGCAAGAGTCACTAGCACAGTCGTGATAGCCACCGGATGTTAGTCCACTGTAATCCTTATGATCCGGACATTTTTCCTTCTTTTTGTGTGTGCACGTACTATAGGACGGCCCCATTTCGGTGGGGGTAAGATGAGAACGAGAAGTGGTCGGATGCTTGAGGTCTGTTCGCCGGAGAGCGACACAGGCCCACCCCATTTGCAGGTGGTACGTCGCGCCGCCCTCCGGCACCACTGTTGTGCGGTATGACTTTCAATTGCAGTATTCAGCATTCCGCATGTCTCTGCCATACGGGCGGAGTGCGTCTTTGTTTTGATTCGATTGTGTGTGGGGCCGCCTGATTGTGGTTTCGACTTCTGCCTTCCGCGGCGGAAGGATGCACCTCTTCTCACTTGTTCGGCAACAATCAATGTACACTGTGTTTGTGCGCTTCCGGTTTGACGCGCGCGAAAATATTCGCTTTAGATTTTGCTTACAGTTATATTTTATTTCTTTCTTCTGTGTGTGTGTGCTATCCTCCAAAAAAACACAATCTGCATGTGCATTTAAATAATTGGAATATGCATTAGTTTTCCCCGCCCCCCTTCTCTGCTGTATCGTGCTAGTGCTTCATTTTTGTGCTTCTCATTAAAGATTCAACAAAAACACCTCCGCCGCCCTCTTCAGGTCGGTTATTTAATGAAATTCGCTTTGAAATAGTCTGATTAAGAAACAGAAAAGAAGAAAAACGAAAAACATTTAGACACATAAATCAGGAGCAAGGTTTTTGCTAAAAATGTGATGTTTTTGTTTGCATTTCAGACTGTGGTCGTCAGGATGTCGGTCGCGATATCAAGGCTCCGTCGGTCGATTAAAGTTTCTAAAGCGACCATTTTGTATTATAGGTGAGTTGTCCTGATTGACACATGCATATACTCGATGTCTGTTTACTAATTATCGTATTCTTTTTGCAGATGTAGTTACAATAGCGGCATCGTTAGTAGTATTAGGTATGGGAACAGCTGGTCAAGTGTTTGCAGCAAGTGCGTTACGTGGCCTTAGATTTTTCCAAATTTTAAGAATGGTTCGCATGGATCGTCGTGGTGGAACATGGAAACTATTGGGAAGTGTAGTCTATGCACATAGACAAGTAAGTAAACGAGAAACTAAAATACACATATTTTTCTTCTTTTTTTTTGGTTCTTATGATACAAACAGTGTTTACAAGTCCATTTTTGAAACTTTTTATTAAGCCGCAAAAATAATCGTTTGCATCTACATGGCAATCAACAATAACAATGGCACTAATGAAAAAGTGAATAGTTGCGAGTTACACTCACACATAAAAGGTTTCGGTTCTTTCTTCAACAAAAATATATTCTAGCGATTCATATAATAAAGCCATAAGCTGCTATCGTCGACATCGTCGCTTTCCACCTAAGTAACATCAATGTATCCAAACTCGATTAATTTTATAAATGTATAGGTGCGGAAGAAAATTTTAAAACAAATTAAAAAATTTTGAATCGGCCTTGGTGTGGAAGTTGGCTTAAAATTGATTGATGAAGGTTTACATCTTCACCTCTGTTCAACCCAGGTATAATGAAATTCTTAAATTGTTTTCTTGTTTGTGTTAAATTTGTGTCAAAGTACTTGAAGAAAGGAACAAAAACGTGCGTCGCAGTGGTATGCTGGAACAAATGAATATCACTCCGGCTGATTTCTTTCTAGTGGATGCAGTAGATTCCATAATCACACAGAGTTTGATCCGATTTGTAGATTAATTTGAGTTTACGTCAGTTTTAAGGGAAATGCTTCATCATCATTAATAGTGAGTCGGATGTTCCAACAAAAGGGTCGTACAATGTGCAATGTACGCACACATGGTCATAATTTATCAGAAGTTGTACCCAATCCAATCACCTCGTCCTTGGTCTGCTATGTGTTGCTTTGAATCACATTAAAGGAACGGGCGTCTTCGTAAATATCAGACTAACAAAGGTCTATGTTAGTTGTGTTCGTAAACTCAAAATCAAATCGCACTAAAGCAGGCCGGCCGTCATATGTATTTTCTGTTCGTAAACTTCAACAATACGCAGTAAAAAAGTAGGCGTCGGCACATTGTGCAGCCAAAATAAAATAGCTGCAGGAAGGCAGGCATATCTGATTTTCGAATAAATGTGGGTACTTTTGTAGAGGAAGAAAAAAAGTGGACTCATGAGGATGTGAAATTGCTTCTTAAGTTTATCAATTATAAACATTTTTCTTCTTTTCTTAATATTTCCTTCATAAGAAAACTCAAAACAGTCCTTTTTACTGCCATGACGTTTATGAACAGTAGCGTATAAAATGACTGCAGCCTGCCTGCCGACTGCGTGCAGAAAAATTATTTTTTTCAAATTGTAGACACAAAGCAGGCCGACGATCGTACTTTCGCAGATGACTTCGTTCACGAAGACACCCAACGTCTCGAATTTCGTGATGATAGTAACCTGCGTACTATAAGACCAAATCATCGAAGAAAATCAATTTTTCATAGACTAACGTGTAGAAAGAGTTGAGGCAGATACCAATCGAACTGCTGCCTGAAACCCTTTTTAAATTTCAATTATTTCTGCGGGGGAGATGCTTATATTGGAGAGTTGAATGCTACTTTTCTTATGACTTATGGATTACTGTCAGAAAATATGTCAAGAAGTCACTCCTCACCGCTATTATCTTACCTTGAAATAGGTTTCTAGGCAGATTGATCTACAACCTCATGTTAAGCTACAAAGAACGAATAATGATTCAAAAATTTTCACGAAGAGTACGATTGGGAGAAATTTTTAAATTTAATAAAAAAAATTTTAAACCTCTTTTGAAGAATCAGCTCCTTATCTTTCTTCGTGCACTGTCCTTTCTTCATCATGTTCCGGCGAGAAACTTTCACAATATTGCAAAGAAACCTTTGCTCTAGAGCTTCTGCCTCCGATCTTATTTACTGCGTTTAAATACAAATTTCATGAGGGTTAAAAAAAAATACTGGATAAATGGGCGTTGACGTCAAATTCGGTCTCCTTGATTATGAATCTTTCCAGTTCTTTCAAAATCTACCCAATTCTATAAGATGCGGTGGCGTATTGATTATGCCACCGATTATCCCGGATTCGATTTCTGAACTGAACATCTTACATTTTTTCACAGCGTAACCATTTCGGAACGGCTGACAATACTCAAGGAGAAATAATTGTCTATGAAAACCTTCACAAATTTCGCTCAATAGCATGCACAACAAAGATAGTTACTGAAGAAGGAAGGCCCATAAACATGAAGACGAAATCCAATATAACTCTCATGAAAAAGAAAATTTCAACCTTCTTCAAAAAGGCTTTAGAGGCATATGAAGTTCACTGAATAGCTCCCCTACCCATAACCTCGATTTCGTCTCCATTTATCTCCCTCCCAACATCAGAATGAACTTAATAAGGATTTTATTTCAAATGATAAGTTCTTTTAATTTAAAATTCTTCTCATACCTTAATTCAATCCCTTTCCGGACACTCTTACCGTCTAACCTTTAACAATCCAAAAAAAAAAAAGTTGCTTGCTCATTTGTTTTTGCTTTGAAAATATTCATCTCTTTTTGAATTATGCATAACTCTGAACCTTTCCGGTTAATTAATATTTTAAAGCAAAACAAAATAATGCGAACGTGGACAAATTTGAATTTATGGTATGTATCCAAAATATTCCGGATATGGTGTGCAGAAATTAAAACAAATAAATAACGAACATTGGCATAAAAATATCTGACCAACGCATCCACAGTTTTTTTGCGTCTTTTTGCATTTTTTGTCGACTTGAATATGAAATCAAATCATCCACTGCAGGCGATTGTTTTGACTAATTTTTTTCAAAGTCCAACTAATGAAATTAGAACGCTAAAGTGGATAAAAGAACATTATTTAGTACTGCGTCGAAGTGCAATTGCTCTGTAAAGCACAAAGCATCAGGGCCTAGCTACTTCATTAACAATTCGTGTTGTGCGTGCTATTGTTTGTCGCGAGGAAAGGAAACCTACAGATTATTATTGATTCCTCTTCCTTTTCAGGTGGTATTACAGACCGGCCTCAACCAATATCTCTCTTCAGTAACCACCATCTCCCTCCAGCTGCTTACAGATTCCCAATTTGAATCAGGTCCTTCTCCACTTGTGCACGCCATCTCAGACAAGAACGTCCTCTGTTACATTTTCTCAATGTCTCCGATGCCAACAACAGAACAAACTATGACACGTAGTTTGTTCCTTTCAAACAGATCAGCTTCTAACTGCTTTCAAGTTTCTGCATGCAGCAGAACTGGAATAATTAAGGTGTTGTTCAAAGCCATCAGCTTCTTTAAGATGCTCTGCTACTGAAACTCCTCTTGAGCTTAATAAAAGTTTCTACAGAAACTCCATCACCCCTAATTTTGGGCATCACAATGAGTCTACGAATACCAACTTAGGAAGCAGATGACCGTGGCTGCTAACCAAACAACCAACCAGTCCAAATTTTTTTGCAAACATTGTCCACAAGCACTTAACACTAGGTAATACTAAAAATCCCCATCTCCATGGGTCCATACAGAAAACAAAAAAAGATAATCGACTGAGGCAGAAGTCAAAGCTTACGGAAGGCCACAGTGTTACTTCTGCCGAGGAGACAGAGACATTTTAAAGCCGAAAGCTGTTCTTATTTTTTGTCAGACAAGTGTTTTTTTTGCCAGTAAGTCCCCCTTTTGCTGCCACCTACGGTTTTTGCTGATTGTACGTAGACGCGGCACGTCAGCGTTTCATCAGAGTAACTACAGAGATGTCCGCTTTTCACCGAACGACTTGAACACATAGCTTTTAAAAAGATCAAACAAAATTTGATATGTGCCCCAGTTCATCATCGTCGACTCACACGCCAAGATCCCAAGTTAGATTCCCGGACGGGACACTTTGCATTTTTTCACGGCACCACTTCTTTCAAGTTGCTGACAAGACTCAAAGAGTATCAATTGTCTATGAAAAGCTTCTCAAATCTCATCGTTCGGAGTCGGCAAAAAATTGTAGGTTCCTTCTACTCGCGTAAGTACAGTAGCACGCATAACACGAGTAGTTGTTGAAGAAGTTAAGCCTCGGTCCCTCGTAGGCTGATGTGCCAATCACTTATTTTTATTATTATTATAATGCAACTAGCGTTATCGCATTGTAATGCATAGAATCAGGCGTGAAGGAGTATCCTCTCCGCTGGTTGATCAGGATTCATGTGGGATCCATCCATAGCATGCACATTTCCTTTGGAAGATGTTCCTACATTTGCCCATGGGTTGAAAATACTTTGTCCAATCTGCAATCACCCTTGCCTTGGTCTTGATCCATTTTTTATACCATTTCATTGTGTTACTACTCAGTCTGTGAATGTTTCTATTCAGTGCTCCATTTCTCATTGGATTAGGCAAAGGAGGCCTTAAATTCAATTGAATCGTAACTTCTTTTGGAAGGCTATACGTAAGGCCTTGCCATCCAATGAGGTCAACAGAAAACTTCTTAGAGAGATCCGCAAGAGGTTTCTTCAAACACAGAGGAGGTTTGCCTGAATCTTGCAACAAATTTTTTATTACAAAAAGTCAATACTGCATTGTAAGCTAGTTTCAAAATGAATCATCAACTTACACACATTCATTTAAAAACATTTTAATTAACCGATTATTATTGTAAATTCATTTCAGGAACTGATAACAACTATGTACATAGGATTCTTAGGCCTTATATTCGCTTCCTTTCTCGTGTACCTCATGGAAAAGGATGTCAACAAAAAATTTAATAATTTTGCTCAGGCCCTTTGGTGGGGTGTTGTAAGTATACGACGACGACAGCAGCTATGTCTCATTTTACATTCATAATGAAATTCTCTTCATACACAGATAACTCTTTGCACAGTCGGGTACGGCGATATGGTGCCCGAAACGTGGCAGGGAAAACTAATAGCCTCGTTTTGTGCTCTTCTGGGTATATCGTTTTTTGCACTTCCCGCGGTAAGTAAATATTATTCTGCCACATGGACTGTATTTTTCCACTTTCATTTTGATGATTCCTGTAAACGGTTCCAGTTCAAATGAATTTCATTTAAACTTTCTAGGTAAATTCAGGAAGTCTCAGCCTTTCTGCAATGTTCATCGTTAAAAAAAATGTTTCCTTCGTTTCGATACTTCTGCAGAGAATAGTTTGCAAACAGTTGGTTCATTAAGTTGTAAGCTAAGTAAATTCACAGGCAGGCGTCGCTCACAGCAGGAACAAATTTCTCAAATGAACATTGACTCTTGGAATTAAAATATTGCGCTGAAATTATTGCACTCACTGCACATGGCTCCGAGATGCAGGAGCAAAAAGGATAGTTTGTCTTCTTTGGGAATCTTTAGCACCAAGGGATGTTACCACCCCAGAAAATAAGCATTTTTCTTTATTCTGGGCCGCGTTTGATCCAATTGTGAAGGAACTAGTCCACGCTGTCAAACAACTGGCGGTGTATGAGTAGTTGTCTTTTGCCGTGCCCAGTCCTTCCTGACTCATGTAAATTTTAATCAACACAAATCGTTTTAGACTTGCGCTTGTTAAGCCTTAGAAACAAATCAAAATTTTGCCAAAACAGTCAAGAGGGTATTCTTACAAATCCTTGCTTCAACAATACCCTCTGCAAATGATAGCAAACCTTACGCTGTGTGATTATGATGGACATCTCGAATCCGGTGAACGAGTGACTTTCGACTTACCGAAAATACTCTGGTAGACAAACCTGACGCTTCTCTGCTGAGAAGGCACCACACAAGTCATTTCTGCCCGCCACTATTGTATTTTTTCCGTAAAATGACTATCAACAGTGTTCACCGACGTTTACAATTGCATTCAAATTTATTGAAGCATAGGCGCAAGTGATGCAAAAACATTTTGAATTCGCACGGTTTAAGCCATTCAAAGCGGCGCCTGCAACAAACGGAAATAGCAGGAAAGTATTAGAGTTCGTTTATTGCCACCGCAACGGAGTTGCTCATACAATTTGGCGCCTAATAGGTTCATAAATACCTGTGCAATGCTCCTCCATGAGTGCTATTCATTCCATTGAATCATCTATTTTTAAGCCACCATCCACAGCTCCGTAATCCAGAGACTACACGCAATCCATGTGCGAGCGTATGGGTACGTGTCGAACAACCATAGCCAGTGTGTAATTATGTGTATCTTTATCGGGGAAACGGCAAATTTAAAAAAAAAAAAACTTGTCCCCTTCCCCCTCCATGCCAACAGGACTAAACCTTAGATTTATCCATTCAACTGAAAGCCACAGTGAAGGGGTGGCATAAGGTTGCAAGTGTCTAAGTAGGGCATAGTATCAAGAGAACGCAGGGTTATCTTCCACAAAAGAATATTCATGACTGAGTGCGTGGTGGGTGGGGAGGGGTGTGAAGATGGGTGTCTGCCTGGCACCAGGAATGCAGATGCCTTCCTTCGGCGAAAAATGCAGATTCCGCAACAGAATCCAGGTCCTCCACGAGTCACAACACGATCTCCCCTATTAAGTGGATGACCATCCAGCTCCTTTCTCACAGAGGTAATAATAATCGAAGGACAGCGCTGCAGTGGCATGTTTGTGTATTAAAAATTATGACTTGCGGAATTAGTTCATGATGAATGCCGGCTGCCAGACAAATGCGAATTTAATAATAAAGCCGCTCCCCTTCATGTTTGCATGAAGCAACCCTCTGCTGGTTGCTCCGCACCACAGTGTGCATCCTGGGCGAATGGGATAAGCCCGTTCTGATGTCGTGTCTTCTTAACAAGAATAACGATAGTTAGCACCACCACGAAGCACACTCAACCGGGGGCCCCTTGAAAGGATCGGGTACTCATCCACAGTGTACTTCAAGTGCTGTTGCATTGTTTATACTTTGTTAGGCCGGGGCGCTGCGCGTTCCCGCATATGAGTGTTGTGTTCGTGTGCCGTTGAGAGCGGAAGACGAGGGCTTTCTAGTGACAAATAACGAAGGATATTCATGAAGATGGTAATGTTGACTATAACAGTGTGAGCGGGTAGAGTCCTGCAGCAATTTCGGTGACGGTAGATTTGAGCGCCTCTGTTGACACAGTAACTAGACGTTTGAAAGTGCAAATTAATTGGACAATGTGTTTGTCTGGTTTTTGAGTTTTGCCTGACTCTCAAGTGGCGGACACTAGAAAAGAATGAACTAACGAGGCAGAAGATAATGCCTTTACCACTTGCCATCAGATTGATGAACTACAGAGGATATCTCCGGGCTCCGTTCTATTCCCCTCCTTTGGAATTGCCCTAGAGTCCGGTAATTTTTTGGTATGTTTCGTCCACAATATTTTGCACATCTCCGTTGGCACGCCTAAGGAACTTCTTCAGATCTAGAAAAGAAGAAACGTGCTTAATTAATCAACATCTCTATACGGACTGAGGCAGGGCTCAAGGGCATAACCAACATCACTAGAGAAGGAACTCAGTTTCAGAGGTGCTTGTGTCCTTGGCATGCATAGAGATTGATGTAAGCCCTGTGAGCTGGTAACAATCCATTCTTGAGTATGAACCTCTAGAAGTTTCTTGACTTCAGATCGTTTTCAACTAGGTTTGCTTCTTCTTCCGTCTTCGTGAATGTTTATATTATAACAGCTGAAACTATAACAAGTTTAGTTGAGAGTTTGCGTACTTTCGACGGTGTGGCAAATATAAATGTGATTTTAAATCCGAACTGCAACTTCTTCGACTTAGAGAGGGGGATTTTACCCTCGGTGCAGTTAAGCGAAAGTATAAGAGGCAGAGAGTATCAGTATCGATTGTAATTTTTATATAACTCAGAGGTTCCAACGGGTGATTCATGATGAGGTTTGATTTTAAAAAGACTTTCTTTGACAGATCACGCATGATGCATATCAAATTGCTTTGTTATTTTTGTTCAGTTTCTTCTGTCAAATCATCTTGAAAAAATTTACGCTGTAACTCAGCCTCCACATTGTTTACCTATGTTACGAAAAGTCAGCTTTCTTTGAGAAGTGTTTTGCCTGGAATTGGAAGGACTTATGGTGTACAACAACAACACCATTCAGAAATTTGAGTTTCAGTTTACATTAATGGATGATAGTCTACAGGTTAGACAACACCCAGCACCTAGTGAAGCAGTAACAGTAGTGTTAGTTTCAAGATCATAGTCCCGATGAGCTCTAGTTCCAATACGACGACGCTATGAGCGCCACAGGGTGGAAAACCATGGATATGTTGAAAGAGCATTTTGGTTAACTACAATAAATTGGCCGCCTTACCACACCTTTGGACTATTTTCTTAAGAGATATTTGAGGTATTAGGTCTTCAGGGATAAGCCAGCTACGACTGAGCCAGTCAACATTACTCAATTACTCTTGAGATACCAGTTGCTATGCTTGAACGAGTCACCGAATTTAGAACTTCCGTTTGGACTACCTTAGATGTATTCGTGGCTATAATATACATGATTTTATCTCCAACTAGTAAATGCCGTGAAACGTTCTTTTAACTGACAGCAAACATTTTATTTTATTTGTTGGTCCCCTTGGCGAAGTGGTTAATCGATTCGACCGAAGGTCTAGGTTCCAAGGTTCGATTCTCGGACGGGAAACCCCGCATTTTTTCACGGCACCACTTCTTTCGAGTTGCTGACAAGACTCAAAGAGTATCAATTGTCTATTAAAAGCTTCGCAAATCTCGCCGCATGGAGTCGGCAAAAAACTACAGGTCCCTTCTACTCGTGAGAGAACAGTAGCTGGCACGATTTGAGTAGTTGTTATAAAGGGAACATTTTCAAAAAAAAGCACATAAACGAACACATGTTTGAAGAATATTTCATGCAAATGTTGACCTTGATTGCGCCTCAAATGGTCCATCCGCTTAGTCCAATTTTGGCATACTCTTTCCAACATTTCGGCCGACATCTCACGAATAAATGCTTCAATGTTGTTTTCCAATGCGTCAATTGAAGCGAGCTTGTCTGTATAGACATGAGCTTTAACATAGCCCCACAAAAAATTGTCTTAAGGCGTTAAATCGCACGATCTAGGCTGCCAATTGATCGGTCGTAAAATAAAATGTTCACCGAACTCGCCTCTCAATAAGTCCATTGTTGCGCATGCTGGGTGGCATGTGGCACTGTCCTACTGAAACCACATATCATGGCAGTCGAGCTCTTGCATTTTGGGTAAAAAAAAAAAATTAAATATCATCTCACGGTAGCGCTCACCATTCACAGTCACATAACGATTCGCATCATCTTCGAAGAAGTACGGTCCAATGATGCCACCAGCCCATAAACCGCACCAAACTGTGACTTTTTCTGGATGCATTGGTAGCTCTTGCAATGCTTCTGGCTGATATTCACTCCATAATCGACAATTCTCCTTTTCTACGTACTCATTGAGCCAGAAATGAACTGACCATAAAATGGAAAAAGCGTGCGATGCACTTTCTTAACAGAGCACGCATTTTGATAATAAAATTCAATAATTTGGAAGTGTTGTTCGTTTGCAAAATGATTCATGGTGAAATTAGAGACCAAACTGAAGATGTTTGACAGTGAAACAAAACACGAAACGTGCGTCAGCTGCTTAGACCAGTGTTGCCAAAAGGATGGAGCTAAAAAAACACCCTTTAGAAGCTAGGCCCTGGTCCCTTGTGGTGGCACTCAATAATTTATTTTCGCTTTCCAATCGATGCGTTTTATTTTATTATAAAACAAACCTCACGATGAATTGTCATTTACATGCATGGTTCAAGTGCTTAAACCGGCTTATTTGACACCCATACCGAGATCGCCCATAAAGCCAAGACTCTTTGGGATGACGAGTTTGAATATTGCCAAAGTCACTTAAAAATCACTTTCCGAGAAACGATTTCCTTGTCCTTTCTGTCACCCTTCAAGATGGGCGATCAGACTCAGGAAATATCTGTCTGTCCTTATTGAAACTTCAACCTCCTCAATTAGTCCCTTCATGAGGAGTAACTGAAAATCATCAAAGAAATCATTAAAACAGATACTGAAGTACTTTAATCAACACTTTTGCATCTTCAGACAGACATCTGTGTACCTGAATAGAATTCCTAGTAGCCCACAGGGGGATAGTTTGGCTTAGCAACAGCACAACCGCTTACGGGCAAAAGAAGTACACAATATTCACAGCGTCAGAGCTCTCAACGCTGAGTGGAGAATGCTCCCGCAGATAAAACCCCCAGCACGAAAACCTCAAAGAAATTCTAATTAAATTTTATATCGTACATAAATTAGTGCATGTAAATTGCGCGCTATAAGAAAATTGTATAATATATAGTGAATCACAAATACTTGTATCTCTGTTAGTGTATGTGCTGTATGTGTATATTTGTAATGGTTTCGCCCGCAGGGTATTCTTGGAAGCGGTTTCGCGTTAAAAGTTCAGCAGCAACAGCGTCAAAAGCATATGATACGACGACGCCAGCCAGCGGCCACGTTAATTCAATCCCTATGGAGATGCTATGCTGCGGATGAACATTCCGTATCTGTGGCTACGTGGAAGATCCATCAAGTGCCATTACCAAGTCCACCGCCATCGTAAGTATTTGATTTTGTATTCCACTAACAGACTACATTAAGAAATGATATATTTTATATTTATATATGTATACCTATATGAATTTTGCGTTTGGTATATCTTTATAATTTGACTTAACTTACTTTTCTTCCCTGTCATCCTCGATTTGCGCGGGGAACGAACATGTATGAGTATATGGCAGGGATAAATATGATGTATTTATGTATTTTTTCGTTCTCCTTTATTTTGTTTATTTCTTTTCGTTTCCTGTAAAGCAATATGAATTGCGATTCAATAAAAATGAAATTAATTAAATACCTCCCCCAAACCCCCGCCCCCGCCGTTAACAATGACAAATGAGAAAAAAAACAAAATGGTCGTATGTAATTGATGTGTGTCCCTGCTAATCATAACAACGAGTAAATTGTGTATCTAGTATATACATAACTGTTTTCTTGTTTTGGTACTTATTTAGTTTTCTAGTGTGTATGTACATAGATACGGAAAATAATTTAACGAACAAACAAACGGATACTTTCTAATTGAAACTTACTTTAATTGACTTGTATATGTGTCTTCTTTTAGTTCTGAATACTGGGATAGATTGTTAAAAAATTTAAGTGAATATAGGTAAATGAGGGTACAATTTTATTTTATTTATTTTTTTTTTCTCTTTTGGTTTTACGTTTTTTTTTTTGTGAAATTTTTATAATTTTTCGTTTCGGATTTGTCTTTTTTTTGTATATTTTTTTATTTACCCATATTAACTTGATTAGTATCCCAAATTTCATGATGTCTCTTACCATGATCTGTATTTCTCTATCTTCTGCTGTCCATGTTCTTCAAGTTTATGCTTAAATAAAATCATAAAATTTTGAGTACTTGTTCGATATCTTCTCCCCGTATTTCCTTCCCACCAAAAACGTTGTAATGTTAATTTGTTTAATTCATTCATGGCAAGTGCTAGCCTTACGTATGAATAAAATTTTTTGCGCATTTTTCACGTTTGTTTGTTGTGATTGAGGATAAAAATGGTTTTCGTTAAAGTTTTTTCTGTTTTTTTGAAAGTTTCTTATTTACCGAGTGTTTGTTAATGGTTTTGAATTAATTTAAAATATTAAGGGGAAACAAAATGTCTATACGTGTTAATATTAACTAAAGGCAAAAATCGCATTTATTAGATCAGTACACACATATGTTTATTCGTAAGCCAACTAAGGAAACTTATGTTTAAAATCGTACAATTTCGAACAAACGTTATAAAAAAAGTTTTATTTACGTCTTTTGGTAGAAGGACTAAAGATCTTATATGTTGGTATGTAAATATTGAACTTTCAAGTCCTCTTGGAAAATTCAGGTTATCGCAAGTGTCCGTTAAATAAACTCACTCCTCGAGAAAGTAAATTTAAGAAGGAAATGTTGAGTCCTTGAGAAAATACACAAAATTGGAAAAGTATGAAGTATCTTTGGGCATTTGGTGCAAATGTACACGGTTTGAGATTTAAATTTGGAACACTTCATAATGCATATGCGATCATTGATTTTCTGCGCATTCACAATGCTTGGGTTCCACAGTTCAATGCCGACTGAGTGGCTAGTCATTGTTTTTATGTTAAAAATCGGTACGTACAGAAATAAACTCATGAGTTACGGATGTATTTATCGTTGCTGTTTACGACCATTTCGACAGAGTCGTCGATTCCTTTACACGACAAATCGACTGATCAGAATTTGAAGCAATTTTTCTTAAGTTATGGGTAATTTTCAGGTCGTAGAATTAAATACTTGTACTAATATAATAAGCCATCTTAAACTTCAATCTGTAAGAATAAATTTCAATGTTTTTTTCATCAAATGTTTTTTTGTGCTATTAAAGATGATTGAAAATTTGTCATGTTTTCTGATCCATTTTTGTTGCCCGTAGTCATTCGCTTCAGAAATGACATGAAATGAACATCTCTCCGCTGTTCTTCTTCTGACTACTAACATCATAATTTGTAAAAGAAATGCAACATATGAAGATAACGTTTCTAGATCTTACTCGTCTTTAAATGTTAACACTTTTCACGAACAAGTGTGAGTTTAAAGTTTTTTATAACAAAATGGGACTTTACATATTACCGAAGCACAAAAGATAATGCAACAAGGAATAAAGAAATCAGTACACAGTAACATTCAGTACACGTAACATTCCATTCTATAATTTTCCGGTGCCTTGAATTAATTATGGAAACACCATTTCAATTTTGCCAACCATATGAGTACTGAAGATTCTTTTCCACATACGTTGTAAAGGTATGAACAAATTTTCTTTTTACTAACTAAGTATTTCAATCCTGTGTTTTAGAGGTAGTAGTCGTCAGAAGAAAAATTACGAAATGAGCAAACAAAATGAGGGTGAGGATCTTAGAAACTGCTTAATTTTGAAATTTGGGATCTTGTTCTCAACCTGCAATTATTCCAATTACAACTACAACAAAGTTAATTCCAAGACCCAGTCCATCCTGATCAGTCAAAAAATCAACAACGATTGTATTGTAGTATAAGGATTAAAAATATGTCTTTTTGAAACGAACTTGGTAAAAACATTACACATTTTTTCGAACAGGTCGACAACAATATATAATGTGTAAGCTACAATGCTTTCAATCGACTTCTAAAAATGTAAATCTCCAGCAAAAGACGCAAATCTTTTTCTTTGGACTTTAAACAAACCCACATATGTACATATTTCAATATAAAGTTGTTCAATGTTTACATTCCGACATACTCTTATTAAACTAGTTAACGCAAGGTCAGGTCAGGTAGAAAACCTATTCAAAATCAAAATTCGTAGAGAGTTATCTTATTTTTCCTAACCAATTAAATATCAAATGCTTGCAAATGATCGTCGACAAGCAAAGAATTGTTTTAATATCTCAATACTAGGTGTCTTATGAATTTTGTATTTTAATTTTTTTGTACACTTAAATATTCCCTACCTAAGGCGGGACTTTTTTTACTGGTAAGAATTCAACCTGGTTAGGTTTCCTAAGTATGAACTTTCTTTTCATGTAAGCTCCATTCTATATTCTCCTTTCTTTCTTCAATTTTGATTATAGGCTTTGGCATAGTTATGAAAAGGATTCACTTCTAGGCGACAGTTGTTTCTTTTATTTTTGAATACTCAAACTTTATATTCATCTTCTATTGAAAAAATTCCTTTTTCTTCTTATATTGGAAAATAAACACATGAGTGGTTCGTTTCTAACCAAACACTTGATGTCCCTTTACATGCTTAAATCCTTAATTTGGAGTTGTCTTATCTTCAAGAGGAGTCTAATAGTTTTGTTCTTCACTCCTAAAATCGAGCACACAACAAGAATGGTAACATTTCGAAGGAACTGTCTTTATACTCGTATTACAGAATACTGAAGTCAAAAATACCGAAATAATACTAATTGTGGCAGAAGCGTACAGTATCCGAATTCTGGGTTTGACAGTTGATTTTTTACCTTTTTTTTACCGACAAGTTAAAAAATCAACTTATGAAAGTAAAGTAACTGCCAAAATGTCAATCTATTAATTTAAGCATCGGTTAAAATGTCAACACCTATTATCACATTCCATGGATGGAATGAAGAAAGCCATTTGGGACATATCATTTTTCGAAATTATTCAAACCAATTTTTCAATTAGTTTACAAAGTCATATGCTTCGAAAATTCACATTTGAAATTGATTTTTAATGTAACATCTTTTTACTTGTGTTATTTGCTTAATTTTTCTGCTAATGTTCTTAAGCAATTGGGCATAAAAACATTTAAAATGCGTCCTCACCTATGAAGATTGAACTGCTGAGAGTGTCACGGAGAAAATTGCCGACTGTTAGCAGCTAAACATAGAATCATAACATTTAAGAGTGTTTCATAATTTTTAACAGAGTGAATATTAACATTCCATAATTCTGTTCAGGACGTATTCAGAGATTCAAAACGTAAGAAGTGACTAGAAAAGAAAATTTTATTCCCGCGTCTGCTACAAACACAATAAAAAACAACATCATAACTGCGATAGTCTGTTGCTGTGACGTTTCTCACTACAGTCTGAAGAGGACCTGGGCCTCTTTAAATGGCAAGCTACCCCACCAGCTGCCTCTGATTTTGAACCGCATGTTGGTTGAGGCCCTCCTATTCACTTGTAGGCATCATCTGAGACGAAACCATTCATTGTTGCGTTGTCTCAATGGCTTTTGTTCGAAAACCTTTTGATTGGTCCATACGCTGTACATGGTCTTGTCATCTTGAACGCTGAAGGCGCAAGTCGCTATACTGTTTCGGTGCTAAATTTTTTTCTCTAACACAAACCATAACCAGGACTTTCTTCTTGAAAAGTCAAAGGTTTTCCCCTCAAAAGACAGAAGGTTTTCATTTTGTGGAAAGCGATGACCAAGGCTCTGTTCAAAACCAGTTTATTCCTTCGAGAAAGGGTCCTTCTTCTGCTTCTGAAGCCCGTACCGACTTTAACAGTCCTGAATTCTCTTAACGTTGTTTGTACTATACGTATCTATTTCTTACCAAATTTCCCCGACTAAAACTTCTGTAATCAGTCTCAGAACCAATCGAACCAATCATGTGTTCTTTGCAGAAAATTATAGAAATTCCTCTTCTCCTCCGCTTCACTTTAATTTTTTTGATAAATATTCCACGTCCTTAACTTTGGTACACTGTATTTTTTAATTCTTTAAGTTTCCTTAACAGTCTACTGAGGAAATTCAAATCTTATCCATACCACCATTTTTATTCTCACTCAACTTTTCCTATTTTCTCTATCACACTTTGTATTCGCTGATCTGCGCCATGTCTCTTCCTCCTCTCTACTTCTATTTCGATTTGTATACTTTTAATATAACCAAAATATGATGAAATAAAAATGAAAAAATGAAAATAAAATAATTTTACAATTATGAAATGTAAGAATTTACCGTCACAAAGTCAATACTTTCTATTTGTTCATGAACGTTAAGCTTTCGGGGCCAAAAGATATACCTTCTGGCTCGGCGGTATCCATCCGGTACCGAAAGGTTGGTTAAATCCTCCTCTTAGCCAATTTCATTTCACTTTTTCTACTGTGTTATGTTATGTTTTTTTTAAATATTTATCTAGAGAGCTGTTGTAAAAGTGATTATTTTTTTGAATTTAAGAAAAAATAAAAACAACTTCAAAGTACTGAGTGAAATATCCGAATGCTTTCCCAGTTGTTATACGATTCTGTTCAGATTTTTATTTTTCGGTTTTTATTTTGAACTCCCTACATTGTGTTTTAGTACTTCTGTCGTACTGCTCGTTGAACTCAGTAATGTGTACCATAAATAAAATTAATGAAAACTAAATACAATATCTAATCGTTGTCTTTTGAGGTTAAGCATTAAACTACATTAAATGATAAAATACATAATGTGGAGCGACTGTGGTATACAATAGTAGAAAGTGTGATCATTGTCTCTTATATGTAAACTTAATTTTCTTTAGAAGTATTTGCAAAACTTTTCCTCCATCTTTCATAGACTGAATGTTCCCTCTGTTTCCTGGAAGCAATCATACAAGAGGTTCGTTTTTGGCCACACAATTGAATTGAATTTTGATTTGAAATATGTAAATTGAACAAGTTGAGATACAAATTGATCTTCTTGCCTGACTGCTTCCGATTCTTTGCCGTAAAATGTTGTTCGTATGCGTATGAAGCCTACAAACACAATTATGATACTTTTTCAATTTATTTACAATAGTTAACGATATCAGCTTATTTTCGCAGAAAAAAAAATTAAAAAATCATACACATAAATGTAATTGATGAAACTCCATATTTCGCTTTTTGGAATTGGCTCAGTTCTCAGAAATAACTTTCTTTCGCTACTTTTTTCCGCTCTCTTTCAATGAAATTTCCCACCACATACATATCTTGATTAAGTGTCACGCACAGTTGTCTCCTGTAATTTGTAAATGATTTCACTTACATACACATTCATTGAAATTAAATCCATTTTATTGTCGTCAATATTCCTTCATAGGTTACTTTAGTTTTTTTTTCTTTCTTTTCGAATACACTTCTGTTGGTAAACAATTTCGTGTAACGATTTCGTAAATACAATTTGAGTTTTCTGTATTTTTCTTTTTTCGTTTTTGAAAAGTTTTTCTTTGAAAATCTTAAATATTGATAATTTAATAATAATTCAGGACAACAGAGACTGATTGAAATATTTTTCTCTTTCTTGTTTTTTTCTTTGTTTATATTTTTTGTACAATTCTCACTATTTTCGCTGATTAATTTGCCTAAAACCAACTGAATGAACGCCTCCTCCAAAAATAAAATATGAATTGAAAATAAATATAAATATACTCTTAACATTTACCCAAAATCCAAAATATGAAATAACATCTGCACGCTTACGAAATGGCTGTAACACAACACACCTAATGAACTTACACGAATATTTTAATTTGCCACATCGAAACGATCTCAAAAAACAACACACAAAAATTTACAAAACAAAAAAACAAACACACAAATTAGTTCAAAATTGGAACCACCAGAGAAGATAGCATCAACCTCGAGCGCAATGTAAGTTCAATTCTTAGAGATGCCACATTAGAGTTGTTTCTTTTTGTCCCGGCTAATGCGATTAATTCGAATTGAAACAATGAATACTGTTTTCATATTTCAGAGTAGCAACTTAGTTATAATTAAATTTGTTTTCAATCTCCTAAGGATTGACAAAGCTAAATTATATTTTGAATTTTATAATTTGTACGTTTCTTAGAAAGTTGACAGCTTTTTTTTAATCCAATTTTTGTTTCTCTTGTTGAAAATTAAAGGTTGTCCTTCTTAAAGGACTTTAGTTTCTTTTTTTTTTGTTTTATTGTTCAATGTGCTTTACTTCACATTCACAAAAGTTTTTACACTATAGCGCAGCACATGTATGAATGCTTATAAATCTGGTTAAATTTAGGTATCTTTTCACTTAGTCATTTTAGCGCTCATTATAATAGTTAAGGCACAAATTGAACCTCATCTGGATTTCTCATATGAATGCAAATGCGATATTTAGGTCAACATCAATCACTTAGTAAAAGAAAAGATGCAGTGAATTTTTCTTTTTATTTCCCTCTCTTTTCATCGCGAATGTTTCATCAAGTTAATTTTGATCTTTAGTCTGTACGCCGCTACGAATATTTCATTGATGAGTTATTAAGTCTGACTCAAGGGTAGAATGCTACTGTAACGTTCTTGAAATGGCAGCAAAAACGGGAATGAACAACAAATTTGCTGAATACAAAAATCTGCACCTTTGATCATCACACCAAGTCCTATATATTATTCGTTGAAAATTCTTTAACAATTTTGTATACAATGAACACTAAACTCTTCCTCCACACCATAAGGACCACGGTTTGCACCGAAAGGCAAAGTTGCATATAAAGGTTTTTTTCCAATAAGGACTTGACTGTTTTAAAAAACCTTTTGAAATGTTTCAAAACTTTATTATAATCTTAAAGTAAAATCAAAACGATTATGAATGGAACGCAACTTTGTTCATATGGCCACCGCAGGGACGTTTGCAGCCACACATTTTGACCGAAACGGAAGCTTTTTCGCGTTCAATGTTGGATCTGTGCTCTTCCAACGTCATCGGCTTGTTGGCATGAATCAATGGCTTAACGTGGCCGCGCAGAAAATAGTCAAGCGGCGTTAAGCTACCAGTTGACTGGCCTATTTCATGAGATAACATTGACACGTTTGCATGAGAAGTTTCCTGGTCACGACGTCAATCCACGTTTTAGCGACGTCAATCTGTTACTACAACATGAAATCGATTTTGTTGAGTTCTGTTTCGTCGCTAAATAAGACATCTCAGTAATTAATAAAGACATCTCAGGCAGTAACTACGGACGCACTTTAATCCCTCTTTTTCTTTTTCGCTCACTTAAAGTAGCTTCTTCCTTGCAATGCGTCCAAATTGACCCGCATTGCGTAGTCTTCGCCTAAGGGAATCAACTGGTGGCCCATTGGAATTATTACCAAACAATTCTCCACAAATTTTTCTGTATTGGACAATTATCAACCTTCTCTTACTTACTTGTCAGGCTAGCAACCAAGGCAGGGTTAAGGCCTTAGCTAATAGAGTTAATGGCCATCCTTGACGATGGCGGACATGCTGTTTTCATTCAAAACCAAAATTCCTAACGTCCGAGGTCACTTGGTATTTATACCGGTGGTTTTATCATAATCTTCTCCTCAAACCTAGAGGCTAGGATATTAAGACTATGCTAGCTGGAGCATTGGTTTTCATTCGATCGATGTGGGCGAGTCCAGACTACATCTACATACATCTCAATTCAGCACGTTAAGTCCGCAGTTGTGTCTTCTTCTCTATTCGTCCTCCTCACAGACAAGACCGTATGTAGATCCGTCGTCAAATTTTTCTCTCAACGGCTTTAAGAATCCGTTCAGCCTCGTCGCTTATCGTCCCGGTTTCGGCTCCATACTGTCAGACTGTCAGTCTTGTAAAACTTGATCTTGGTCATTCAAGTTAAGAGTTTTGACTGCCCCAGATAACACGCACACCATACTCTTCAATGGTAACATAAGTTATGTAGCTTGTGGTACCATTATCTTGACACCCCATGTATTCAAAGTTCGTACATTCAGTTTCGGGATAAAAAATGGTTATTATAGCGCTATAACTCTGACCATTCACAGTAACGTGGCCACCTTTATTATCGACAAAAAAATTTGACCCAATAACGCCGCCGGTATGCAAACCGCACCACAACAGTTATTTTTTTGTGGATGAAGTGGTGATTCATGATGCAAATGTGAATTTTCATCCGTCCAATCAGGCATACATTGCTAATCCACGAACCCATTGAATCAAAAATTAGCTTCGTCCCAGTTCCGATTGAGTTCTGGAAAACGTGTGTATGTACATCGCTTTAAACGGTCCACCGTCTTCAATGCTTGAGTCAGCATGATGTTGTTTGGGTGCATACTAAGATCCTTACGAAAAATATGCCATAATATGATCTGAGCGATGCCCAATTCCTTAAAACACCGTGGATTGACTGACTTCGATCATTTGCTATGGACGGCTGAGTGGCAGCGATATTTTCTTTACTTTGGCCAACCCGCTGTCTCATTGACGAATAGACTCAAATTTTTGCACTTAACTCGTTATTGTCCGTCTACTAGGGAGAGAATTATGACCGAAAATTGGAGTTAACGCTCTTGTACTTGCGGTCACCGACTCCGAATTTCGGCAGATAATTCTTATAATTTAACGCGACCAAAATGTTGAGTTCACTGAGTAAATTGACGTGACGGTTTGATGATGATGTGTTCACAAAGTTGGAAAACCCTTTAGAAAACTAAAACTTCACTTTTCTTGTGCGCTTAGCGAGTGCCTGGAAGCTCCTTAACTGCGTCCTTGCACAACAAATTAGAAATCCAGAAAATGTACTGAAAGTTTAAAACGAAGTGGGCTGTCCTGGTGACCACAGCACAGCAGTCTTTTCTCAATTCGTTCCACTCTTCTTCGTTTTCTACAGATCGTTGCAGAGATAGCATCTTTGGTGAATCGATTGAAAATAGATGTACAAATGAAATTTTAAGATTATTACACTCAATATGTCCGCAGTATTTTATATGTCTGCATACATTGTAAAATATTTTCATCCATTTAATGAAATTTTGAACCAAATGATACGATTCCGGGTTGAATGTGGATCGGTGGACATTGGAAATACGCATGAAACGCGTGGCCATTTCTCTGGTTGTGTCGTATTCTCATTCACTTTCTTAGGATTGGCCACACGCGTCGTTCTGCGCTTCCTAAAATACACGTCCACTCGAAATTAAGGATTTTTCGTATATTCATTTATTTCGATAATACAACACAGGATATCTTTGGTCAGTTAGTCTTGCAAGACCAATACTCCGAGAGTGTGGATTTTTTGTATGCTTTTTCTGCTTCTTAAGGAAACCAAAAATGAGGAGGGAAATTCCTTTCACGTTTTCAGATCCCGTCAAACCCTCCACAGTTTTTTGGATAGAGAGACCGAAATATTTCTAGGGCTACCTGCTTACCGTTTTTGAATACAAATATTCTGCGCACAAGCTGATTAATATCTGAACAAACCTACTAATAAGTTCTAAGCAATGCTATCTTTTTACGAAAAATCGTAAAAATGCAAAATGTTCCTATTAATAAGAAAATAATTTACATAAGTATTTAGAGCCTCATAATATCATTAATTAAATTGGTACCTTGGATACTAAACCCCTTTTTTGTGTATACATACATAATTGCATCTAGCGTGTATGTGTTCTTGAAAGCTTGGCATGCACTGTTTGCTTTTGATGTTTGCACGTGTTTTATTGTACTAAAAAAAGATACGTTTCCTTTTTACCGTCTCTTTCTTTCTTATTTCGAATATGTTTAATTTCAAATGTAGATCTATTTATAAAAAAAAAACAAATATTTCTTCATTACTATATACTATATCTTCATATCATATACCTATAAACTTTCTACAAACTGTCAAACTGTCAATCTGGAAGATAACACACTCTCACGACAAACTGCTAATTTATTTTAGCGAAATCCTTCTGTTGCTAATTTTGTTTTATTTGTCAAATTAATGGTTTTTGAAATTGGCTAACAGAAAACACATACAAATCGTAAAACGAACAAACGAAATGAAAATAATAAATTCTCCGAATTAAATTTAAAACTATATATAACAACTATATGTATTGTTTTTAATTTTAAGTTAATAATGCGTTTTTTTCCAAGAAATAATGTTTTACTTATTTGATTTTATTTGTTTTTTATTTTTGTTTTCTTGCCTTTTTTTATTTCTTTTTGCTTATTTTTTTTACGCTTACCAATGCGTTGTACAAAAAATAAACACTTCTCTTCGAATTCGTAAATAATCGAAACACAAAATTTCTGTAAACAAATTATTGAATAATTGGTGTCACCCGTTGTGAATAACTTACATCGTTTTGGACATGAAATCGAACAAAAAACAAATGTGTTAAAAAAATACCAAAACAATCTAATCACAAACGCACACACAATCATTTATTATATTTTCACCAAAATTTAAATATTTCTGTCTCGAATGAACTCATATTATGAAGTTATCGTACAAATCGTATATCGCTGATTAGGCGGGCGTCTTCTAGTTTTAAACACAACGCATCGTTTGTGGCGCGACTGCCGACGATAAGACGACACAAGAGTCAATCGCTGCACTCACCAGGGAATGCCAATAAACCACCAGGACCAACGAGGCCTCAGCGATGTCCGAGGACGATGGGGGAAATTAATGCATCGGCGGAAAATTTGGGTAAGTCACCACTCTCTCTATACCGTAATTTGCTTTGTTTTCTTTTGGTTTTCTGCTGTTGAATGTGAAATTTCGTTGAAGTGTTGTTTTTGGTCTTATGTTTTTCTTTCGGAAACAACTCAAGTGAATCCTGTCATTATTAATTATGTTTGCATTTGGAAGACTTGTTATTTTCATACAGAAATAATATTCCTTTGGTTGATGTTTGTTAGGCTTTATTTTCTGTATTTTGTTTTTTTTCGGTTGTTGTTTCCCTATTTCTGCATTTTCTCTGTCTATTCTTTTATATTTTGTAGGTGAATAATTTAAATTTATTTTTTTCCAATAAAGGATGTGATTAGGTAGAGAGACAAAATTAAAAGTGGGCGATCAATATTTATCTGCCCACACATGTTCATTACTTAGAGTGCACGATGGTTTACCTTCAATGCTATAGTTATGTACCTCTTTTTTGGATCGATGCACAAAGACTGGATTGGGCAATAGTTTTCTAAGAGTATCGAAACGCGGGCTTGAAGAACTTTCACCGCATATACATATGACAGACAATAGGGCAAACAACAGAACTAAGTGGCGCTAAAGTTCGCAAGCGACGTAAGCTTAAATTTTTCAACAACTACTCCTGCAGTGCATTATTTATTATCTCGCAAGTAGAGAAGACCGACAGTTTATTGCCTACTCCAAGCGGCGAAGTTCAACTTACTTTTATACACAATTCGAACTCTTTAAGTGTTGTTAGCAATTTGTAAAATTTAAGTAATTTTGTTCAGTCCAGGAATCGAATTTAGAACCTACAGGGTGTGAGTCAAGCTACACCACGGCAGCTACCACAAATAAATCAACGGTGTTAAGTATATACATTTATTCTGCCATTAAAAAGCGTCAATCAAAAAACCGTTTTGGTTTTTTTAGGTGTTCCTTGGTAACTCCTTGACATCGAGGTATGATTACAAAGAGTAAATTGACAACGCCATTAAATCTAGCTGCGGCAGTAATATGAACGAATGTCTTAAACTTTTTAAGCCATACCGTCTAGTTAATCTGAGCACACATACATATATTGTGATACAAGATAACTACAGAATTAAGGACTCTTTTGGTTTTTGTCTGCCCCATCGGTTAGTTCATCTTCGTTTATGATCAGAGTCTATAAACGTTTGTTCTGTTCTTGAATGCCGCAGGCGAATAAATGGTGTCTAGAAAGCCAAGTGCCCCAACTTACTTGTAATCTTCTAGGCGTTATATTGTTCTCTTGTTTCTTTCATACATTGTCCGATAGAATAACTCAAAACTTCAGAGAAGCTCTTTCTTCTTATTTATATCGAAGGAAATGAAGTCTAATGATGCGCCCTTCAAAGAACTAAACCGCTCTTCATTCCTTTTCGTGGTCTCGGATCCTTTTCTAGAAAAACCAACATTCCACACAGTTTTTCTGTACCAAATTTTTTGGTTTTGACCTCAAAGCCAAAGTAACTTATTCCTATTACTATCATACGTATAGGGCTTACATTAACAAGCCGTTGCCTACCGGACTTGTATCGCAGTTGTAGGCTCTATTTTTATTTACGGTGTCCTTTTGATGGACAGCTTAATTCAAATGTATGAAGAGATCGACTTGTTCCTCCGTCACAATTTCTAAAAACGTACCCCAACAGTGGATATGCATGAAATGTTTCATCTTCCCCTCCGAGTTCAGACAACTTTTGGCCTACATCGAGTTCTGACATAACTCACTCAGGCATAGGAAAAATTTTCAACTCAGGCACACCAAGCCGCTCCAAAGCACAGGAAAGTTTTTTTAATTTTGGCACTCCAAATGAAATCCAATGGCATATCTACTGAGGGAAACTCACTCCTTCTTCCGAAAGGATAACGAATTATTTAAAAGGATAAATGTGTAAAGCAGAAGCGACATATCCTCACTCCTCAAAATATCGTGTCCTTTATGCCATTTCACGCCACTGCAACGCCACTATTTCTTCAACTAGACACGATTAAAAACACGAAATGCACGAAACCCGAGCTATTAATGTTCGCCCCATTTCAATTCATACGTCACCACAATTTTATGAAGATACGTACTGCTCTGAATCCAACTACAGTGCCATACACCGGCGATAAAAATCGAAGTCGAATTGACATTTCCGAGTCTTCTTCTTTTTCCCAATAACTGCCGTCACGACAGCTATTCTTTATCACTCATGTGTCAAGGTCTAGAAGAGTGTATTTAAGTACCTCACTATTCCACTTTTCTTTCATTTATTGCCAGTCTGGAACACGCGAAAGGCGATGAAATTTTAGTTGCCAATTAAAAATAATTTTCACACGCTCATCAAGCACGATGAAGGCTTTACAATGCCTTATAGGTCTGTTCTAATACAGGGATTGTCTGGTTTTCTCATTTAAAGGAGTGAGCATGAAAGTGTGAAGAGAAAAAAAAGGAAAAGAACGAGGCAACAGACAGCAAATATATTTTCTCAGTTCTCACAGTTTACAATTGGTACCAGTGAATCCTTCCAAATCCTTCCTTCAAAAGGTATGTTCGCGTGCTCAAAAACCAATCCATGATCTGAAAGCATGTACTTCAAGAGCGCTGTATTTTCCTATATTGTAACAGCTACTATGGTCCGTAGACTGCCTTCTTCTAAGCTGGCGAGGCAGAGAGAACAATTAGGACTGAGCTGCGGCCAAATTGATTGATTTATAAGACAAGTGCTCTCTGACTAGTTTTATTTTGCAACCAATGTGTTCGTTTTTAGTCGGTGTCCCATATTAATGAAACATGTGGAAGGCTACATTTAGGGTTTTTTATCACTTCTGAAAAGCTCCACAAATCCATCTGGATAGTGAAGTACCAATATTAGCCATCTCACTTATAGATATGCTGCACTTCAGGGATGGGTTTAAATTGAGGTTCTAAACTCCTCCTGATTGTAACCTGGCTGTCTGATTGTAACCTGGCTGTCTGATTGTAACCTGGCTGTCTTCCCTTGGATATAGCATTGCTCCTCAGCCACGACAGTGCCTCTTTGATCGCCATAATCTCTGCTTGAAAGACACTTCAGTAGTGTCAGACTTATAAAGAGACGAAGATTTAGGTCTCTGGAGTAGACATCAGATCCCAAAATGGATCTTCTAGCAAGTTGGATACAGAACCCAGCCCGACCTTTCTGGTATGCAGGTTAAGAATTCATTCTCAAAGATGAGTTGGAGAAGAGTACGATTTCGTGGGAAGCAGTTTACCTGTCTCAGGACACTGGAATGACCATATCCTAGTTCAGACATAGCTGATTATATTTGAGCCCAATTGCTGCACGGGATGCAAGTTCCTAGAAGCAATGGTGGAAAAAGGAAGAGGACTATAGCTTGTGTGGCAGACAGGGTACACGAAAAACTTGCAGTTTATTGCAAGAGAAAGCACTTGTGATGGATTCATAAGTTTATCCATATCCGCTCGAGTACTATACAGAAACTTTTTAGTTAGTAAATGGTTTCAACAAAAAAGAGTATACGTTGTTTCAAATAAAAAAGTTACTTTGCTAAAATTCACACGGAATGAGTGCCTGGAAACCGCTCGTATGTACTATTATTCTCTCGCAGGTGGAAACTCCGAATGACGAGAAACTTTTTCATAGTCAACTGTTGGGTAGTTCACTAAGTAATTTCGATTTGAAATTTAAACACAATTTTTCACTGTGTAAAACATTTTATGAAATTATGTTTCTCAATTTGATCCAAAACCTTTTGCCATGTTTCGGGCAAGAGATTGATTGCAAGCATAGTAAATGTTTGATACTTGCTGTCTGAAAACCTGACCAACGTGGTTCGGAGGTAAAGGTTCTCCCATCAAAAAGAGAGTCTGGAGGGGGTGTGGTAGCATATGTCATTCAAACTGCAAAGGCTTTTGGTGAGTCATCAAACTTACAAAAGGTCTCAAATTTTCTCAGACTTTTCATGTGCTTGTGAATGGTCACGTTGGATAAATTTTCTATTTCAGCAAATCCCTCATGTTCGAGAACGTGTTGCATCCTCAAGAGCAAAAATTGCAGGAACTAGTCTAGAACATAGTCCTAAACAAAAACTATTCCGAACAATTTGACAAAATTTTTTCAAGAACAAAGCTTACTATATCAGATAGTTAGTCAGTTAATCAGGTTAAGTGTGAAGTTGGCTGTGAAAAAATTTAATAAGATCAGTTGTCGTCTTCAAGCGAAATTACGTAGTGAACTACCCTGAAGTGGCGGCAATTTAGAAAAGTGATGTGAAAACTGAAACTTTAGTCCACGAAGTGTCAGTAACTCAGAGAAGTGGCGTCGTTTAAAGCATATATGTTGTATGAATATCCGGGTCAAAGATAAAACCTGGACCCAGACGTCGGAGTCTGCACTATTTTTTACCAGACCAAAGCGGCGGTTTGATTTATTACAAAAAATAAACTTTTCTGCTTTTCCGAAATCATAAGAAGCTGTTAAATGTCATTTAGTTTAATATCGCATCGATACCTAGACAGATAATATAACAAATAGGCTGAAAACGGGAGGTATACGATTAAAGTTTAAATTATTTAGGTGTATGTGTCTCTATACTACTCGTGCTGTATATGATATTGTTCGCTCACAAGTGGAGAGAACCTACAGTTTCCTGCCTTCAAGCAGCCAGATTGATAGACAATTAGTATTCTTTAAGTGCCGTCAACAACTCGAAAGAAGTGGTGCCGTAAAAAATTTAAGGTGTTCAGCCCGGGAATCGAAACTGGACTTTCGGCATGTGACTCGACGCACTTACCCACTACGCAACGGCGACCACGTGTCTCTATCTAAAATATAACTTCATTTTGTTTCACTATACCTAGTACGAATAATCGACTAACGCACGATATTGAAGGTATCAAAAGAAGCCCAAAACTACCGTTTAGCTCATGATCACATCTTCTACGTAGACATGAGGGTAATCCCCGCAGTATGATTGAAAACGAGAAGTGATTTCTTTCTCGATTCAATAAAACCAAAATCGCCCCTTTCAAAAGTTTGAATCTATATCACTAACCCTAGGATTCGAGTAGAACCAATTTAGGAAACCCAATTTAAATTCTTTTACTTAAATTAACCCTTCATAATTTTTCCACTTCTAACCAATTCTAATGCATGCATGTATTAAATTCAGCTATAATCGTAAATTCCCCGTCCCCATCAAAAACCTTTCAAAACTATCCTCTATCATTTACTTTATTCGTTATGATTTGCAATTCAAAATTTGATGTGTTTGTTGAAAATATTTAATAATAAGTATACTTGTGTATTTTAGTAGATAATTGTGATGAGCAACTTGCATTATTTGTTACATATCTGTTGTGTTTGAATTTAAACCAAAGAACAAGCCGCGTATGCAGTAATTTTGAATTTCTTAAAAAGCAAAAAAAAAACACGAGAAAAAGGGAATCTCACTCTTGTTGGTTTTTCCCATCGATGTGAAGAGATAAATGAAAAAAAATAATTTTTAATATTCGCTCGCTCGATGTTGTAAATCTGTTATTTATATCATTTTAAATTGATGTCATTGAGTTTCATTTTTCATTTTCGAAAATTAAGAAATAGAATTCTTTTTCGTTCGTTTTTCGTCATTGAATTTGTGAGCTACAGTAAATTTAAATTTTAGAAAGTAAAGTGAAAAAACTAAAAAATTAAATTTAAAGTAAATTAAAATAAATTTCTGGGACCGTCTTTTGTTTTTTGTTGGTTTCCCTGTTATTGTTTTTTTTTTTCCTTTGTTTTAAACTCATACATTACAGAAGTCACAAATAATGGAAGACCTATGAATCCAAGTTTAAGTGAAGATTCTGTTGCAGAAACGGCCATTTCAAAGAAGAACTCTGACGGTAAGTGATGATGCCAAGAAAACGTCGATGTTGACTATGCGCTGAGTAAGAAATTACATTTAAGTGAATATTTAGCATAGAGACTTTGTGTTCATGTCTCACATGGGATGTGCACTCACTTTTATGCATGAATTGAATTTGAAGAATTTTTGTTTTCAATTTTTCTAACACGTCTAATCTGAAATAACTTTCCGAATACTATTGCATGCGGTTTGAAAATTTATTTTTTTTTTATTTGAAAAGGTGGAAGATTGAGCACAGCTTAAATTTGTTCAATTTTCCATTTTTGAAATAAGTTTGTTCAGTTTGTTTTTTTCTTTTACTATGAACACACGTAACCAATTAACAATGAGACGTAAACTTGTCTCTAGAAGTTCACACTCTTAGAGAAAAACTATAAATTGCACGGATATGTATCTAATATCACGCCTAAGTATATTATGTGACTACTGAGCTGCAACATCACGGCATACACCCTTCACAGTGAACTTAATTTAACACTCAATTGTAGTCTTATCAATTGAATATTTTAAAGGGATAAACAGAATATCTTATAAGGAATATTATTTTAGTCACTAAAAATGTGTGTTAAATAAAATTGTAAGAACCATCGCTTTTAAAATCGGCTAATCGCGAGGTCATCGTGTCTTAGATTACATGCATTATCATACGTCATCGTTGCCGCAGAGTCCACAGGGAAATAGTCGGAAGCACAGCGGCGTAAGTGACATCTCCGACAGAAGCGATAACAGTGCCGCCACAAATAATGGCCAATATTTGACTGTATCGGGTGCGACGGCGTTACCAGTCATGTTGCGTGGACTATTGCAAGGCGACTTTTTGGCACCAACGGATAACACACAGTCAAGGAAGTTATACCATAGATCGCAATACAACATAACCCCAACAGATAACAACAAGATGGGCAGTGCGTAACATTTTTACACTCACTCTCTCTCTCTAATTTTGTCACATGATAATTTTTTTGTTTAATTTTAATGTTGTCGTTTACATATTATTATACGTATTTTTTGTCTAAAGGAACTCGGTGGCGGAATAGTTTTACTGTGGTAAACGATTAAACGAAAGTGAATCTTTGACTAATTTAAGTGTGCATATCCTGCTTGGAAGTTCATATGTTAAGTGACTAATTTTAAAATTTAGTGCAAATCAAGTAATGCTAGCTAATAGGAAGAGAAAGACAATTAGTTTTGCATTAAGGGATTTTTTTTAGGAAGAACACAAGAAAGGGAATTAAATATAAAGTAGCAAACCTTTTGAATGAAATGATAAAATCTGACTCAAAAAGACCTGAAAATATTATTTTAAAAAATTAATTTTTATCGTTGACCTTCAACGGCAGGCATCTGCGAAAATTAAAAAAAATAGAGCCCAATCACAACGCAAGTAGGGAAATATTTGTCAACTGTAACAATCGAATCAAAACAAAGAAATCGTAGAGTTTTTTTTAGTGCCGTTCACCAAAATTGACTTAAGTGCGAGCAAATTAAATGAGTCCTTTTCGAAAGGTAAGATAAGAGGTTAAGTAAGCGAGCGAGCATTTATGTTTATGTCACAGAAGAAAGCTGGTTTGTAGACACACACTTAGACGTAGTTACACATTGAAACATGAGGGTGTGTCTGAATGATTTTGGATAGATTTTAAAAGGACTAAACGATTGAAGTTCTTTGTAGACGACTAAGGATTGATTCCATAAGTACTTATCTTTTATTTCTTCTCATAGCTAAATACCCAATACCCAAATTCTTTAAACAATCTGAACATCACGTTCCCATTTGTCTGCGAAGTAAAAGGTGATTACCTCTTCATTTAACTCAAATTTCTGTCAAGCCTGTGACCTTTTTAAATTTTTGTAACTATTAGTCCAATAGGTCTAAATAAAAAAAAGAAGAAGAATAAGGTGAATAGTGCGCCAGTATATAGCCTAATTTAATTGTAGGGGCGAGGCGGTACCTTGCGATTATTGAAGAGCTTCTTTTTTTCCTCACCAAATGGAACCTTTTTGATTTCTTCTGTAGTTCGGCTTCGAATACGTTAATTCGTAAATTAGAGCTCTGTGTCCGTTGTGCCCTGCCTTAGGTGAACCAGCACCGTTCAAGCCTTCTTCTTCGCTTTCTTCACATTCGTTGATTGTACACAGTTTAATTTGTTCCCTGGTCTCTGGTGTGTACCAGTCGATCTATATTTCATCTGCTGCCACGATACAATGCAGAAACTTCTTAAACAGAATCAAAACTTAGGGTGAAATTTTACTCACAATTTCCTCTCGTTTTCGGAGTAACAAAAGCGGCACCCATCACTCAAAATGCAGAGAGATCGAGGATGTGACGTTGCCCTTCGTTGTTGCCGTGTTCAAAGCACCTGTGTGCCGCTCATTAAAAACTGACCACGATGATTTGATTCGAGATTGTTGAACAAATTTTCGACGAGTACCCCCTAAGCAGAAGAGTCAGAGGAGTGCGTACAGCATCCAAGTGCTCTTTGATTAAGTTGAGCGATTTCCCTCCCGAAAAACAAGAATCGATTCATCGACCGATGCTGTTCTTTGGATATGTCAGTTTCAAAAAAAAACTGCTATTCAGATTCGACTGAAACTGTGACACTTGTTGTTCATAAGAATCTACTACACGATTGTAAGGCAAACCAATTTTTTATCAGGCTAGTCTTGTATATAGATAATTCGTCAATCGAAAGTGAAGTTTGTGAATTTTCGTTGAAGCTACGCCATAACCGATATTATATGCATGCATTTGCTCCATAATGCTGGAGCCAAATGTTGTTCAAACGGCTCAGTCTGGGCAGTTCTGGGCCAACAAACAAATTCTCCCATTGTTGGTGTCCATTGACAGTTACTGCGCTTTGTTTGCACTCGTTTTGAGTACACTTCTATGCAGTAATTCTGGATTAGATTCTTTAAATAAATTGCAATTTGTCGTTCAGTTAAAAATGTACCTCATCAGAGATAAACAAGCACTTTAAAGAATTGTTATCTTCTTTGTCATGTCAACCATTTCGTGGCTAAACTCCAGGGCAACGGGCATATTCAGAATCAGTTAAAGTCATTTTAAACTATTCGCTGTAATGACCGTCAGTTAAATTCAATTTTTGCCAAATCGGTTTATAGTAGAAATGCTTTGATTTGCTCGAATTTGCTATTTTTCAGCGTTCCGTTGCAGAACCTGTCAATTCTTCGGTCTTTCTTCGTGCAATGCGAAGAGTCGACAAACCTATGTAGCGGCTCCATCACATCGAACACTGCGACCAACAATTAAGTACTACAAAGTATGGTACCATTATTTCCCCTTTTCGGTATCCCAAGAATTCCTTTTATAAATCAAAATAGGGACCGTTCTAACTGAAAAAAAAAGAAGTGTGTTTTTGTAACGTTGTTCGAGCGTCTCCCTGTATATAAACGTTGTTAGTTTTCAGAAATTACTTGATTTGGGCAATTTAATTACACTTTTGTAAATTGGTGGTAATAAGATGAATACAAAACTTGAAATTCGAAAATTTTGCAACTATTACGCCATCTACATTTTCATGTAAAGTTTAATTCGAATTTCACAGGGTAATTTTTTGAAATCATAGGTTAACCATATTCACACAAAATGTATAGAAGCTAGGACGTTGTTCCGACTGTTTATATAATCGTATCTGTATGTATCAGAATGTGCTAACTTTATGGAATCATTTAATCATATTGAAAGCAAATATAAATATGTAAACAAATTGAAATTCGGAACATTAAGCTATTACGTTGTACAATCATAACATTTCAACAGTTTTCAAAGGTACTCATAACACGTGTTTGTTTTTCATTATAAGTGTTCTCATGGAAATCTATGTACATGTCATGAAAATATCTTAAGTCAATATACATATCCCATTTAATTTAAATTTAATACTTCTGCATGTTGTTAAGTTGCTATACAATTCTTCTCTTCTTCATTTATCCATTTCTTGCATTTGTTAGTTTTCTTGTGCATGCTGCGGGAAAAGATACCGGGAAACTTAATTTTTTTCGAATTCCCATAAAGACAAATGTTTTTAATTCTTGTGTCAAACCTCTTCTTCTTTCCTCTTTATTTGGCGCTACAGTCCGGGGTGAAACTGGGCCCCAACTTACAAGTCTCTACAGTTGACCCAATCTTTCACCAGCTGTCTCTAGTTGTACACATCAAGTCGTTTGAGGGCTTTTTCCACTTGTGTGCGTCATTTCATTTGAGGATTACGTTGCTCCAATGGTTCGTAATCGAGACTTTTCCAGCCGGAGCCATGGTACCCAAACAATCTTAAGCGTTGGAGCTGAAGACGCTTCACTAGATGCATATCGCAGTACAACCCGTAAGGTTCGTGGTTGAATGTTCCCCGGAGACACCTCATCATTTTGTGTCAAAAACTAGTGAATATTTTGAATGAAAACTATTATTGACTTGTGCATGCTACTGTTCTTTCACGAGTAGAAGGGCCAACAGTTTTTTGCCGACTCCAAACGGAGAAATTTGAGAAGTTTTTCTTAGACAATTGATGGTCTTTGAGTGTTGTCAGCAACTCGAAAGAGGTGGTGCCGTGAAAAAATGCGGGGTGTCCCGTCCGGGAATCGAACCTAGACCTTCTGCGTGAGGGTCGACGCACTTACCCACTTAAGAGTGGTACCAAATGTTCACAATGAAGGCTATACCGGAAGAGGATTTTGTAAAAAAAATCAATGGTGCAAATGCATATCATCCGAAACCGATCTACTTTGAGGAGGATGATATTAAATTCTTGATTTGTAAATGAATTCCCGGTATTGTTTCTCATATGTAGTATATTTTTTTATTTACAATAACAGCATGAATGAGTTTGTTTTTGGCATGCTTTACTTACAACACATAACATCACAAATTAATTATTTATATTTCTATTACATTTATATAAAATTTTTTTTAAACATTTGGATAGGATTTTTTTTTTTTGGATTTCGTTGATTTTTTTATTAATATTAATTAAAAACATTTTACTCAAAACTAGATGAAGATGATGAGCCACGCTGTGTTCAGTTAACAAATCAACATAAAACTGCGATACGTTTCATTAGGAAGGTAAGTAAATGATACTAAGCTTTGTTTTTTTATTCACTATTTTTAATATTTATTAAACACGAATACAGTGGTAAACCTAATTCAATTGAATCGATGTCAATATATCTAGTTATTATTTTAAGTTAAAAACAATTGGTGATACATCTTTTTGTGGTTTTGTATTAAATTGTTCCATGTCTTGTAACACAAAGTAGTTTTTGTAGCTAAGAAAAATTCGTTCCTTTCCTACGAAAATATTTCAATTGTTGTGAGTTTTTATCGGAACAGTACCGCGAGGAGTGATTTGGAAAATATACATAATCGAAACTCTTTTATGTTCCGAACAGTAAAACAATCTGTATCAATACAGTGGTGTGGTGGCATTTCTTTTTTTGTTTTTGAAAAATCCCTTCAAATGTTCAGGTTTAAGTGGAGGAAACGATTATTTTATGTCCCTGGTAAACCAACCCTGCAGACTCAGGTCCTTCTCCAGTTCTGCCTACTACTGAAGATGTTTACTGTTCCATTCTCTATGACTGATGGTTCTGATTGAAAGACCTTTAACTTATTTACCAATGTTGGTTTTCCAGTGTACCGTGAAGCCCAAGCAGCTAACGACAGATTAAAACCTTGATAGGATATATAAAAATTAACATGTCACTTTCCAGTTCATCTCTATCCATTTCATATTAGTTTCGACAAATAGCCTTACGGTCGTTGTGCTGACACAAGATTATGTTAAAATAGAAAACAATTTCATTTTTATTATCAAAATAGAATACAATTATGACGAATAAGATTAAAATTTTCCAATTTTTCTTCAAAACGGAAATAACTTTTTGAGGAAAAATTATGTGGCTGAAACATAAAACTCATTATATTATACTTATACCGTCTTCCGCCATTGATCCCTTTTTAAACAGGGCTTGATTTCCTGACGTCTAAATAAAGGGTTCTGTAAGTTCTACTCCATTTTGGAACAGCTTTACCAACAGAATGACTCCAGACTACCGAAAAGGGGATAATCAGTTTGAGACATATTAAGAGAGAGCATCTACACTGTTACAATGTAATAGGATGAGAGCATGCCATGAGGCAGTTTTCAGCCAATTTCAAATGTATTATTTTGATTTCCTTACAATTATTGACTGCACCCATCATTGCATTTTTGGTTGAAGAATGAAACGGTTGATTGGTCTTTCCAATGTTTACCTGATTATCACCATAAACATTGTTTGGTGAAAAACAAGTTTAAGGCGTATTTTGGCTTTTCTACTGCATGTGTGTGAAGTATGTGTGTAAACGGCGTAAGTTTGGACCCGGTCAATTTATTGGGTACCCACTTCTTAAATTCTCATTTTAACTTTTCCTGAGATAGATGTCGACATGTTGTCATGTGTGATACACATATATATATATGCCCCACATAATTTTTTTATTGAGTCTGCATTCCATTTTTTCCCCTAAAATTACGTCGGTAATTACAGATTTCGGCATCTCACATTGTTCATATTTGAGCCTTACTCGTAGGTGTCCCCTACGAATCTTACTAACTAACGCGTATGAGTCGTTTACATATATATTATCAAACTTGTCACATTTGTTTTTGCCTGAGACGTATTATGGCTCAGTTTGAACTCGTAAAGAAAAATAGTACGAACTCTAATTTAAAACAAATCGTTGAAAATAAAAAAAAGGTCTAAAAGTTGCACACATCAAAAACACATACAGCTTTCACAGATGTTCAATCGACTGTTTCTTATTGATGGCTAAATGAAAATACTGTCATTTCAAGTCATAAAACCTAGGTTATTTTCACAAGTGGCAGTCGCCTCGACAACAGGGAAAACTCGCTGACAAAATTATATCTATTGAGTGGCATTCATAAATGTAGCTATAATAATTCATTGAAAAATATTATATCGTGAATTTTTCATTTTAATTACGTCTTACCAAATCTCTTCCTGCTTTTCGGAATAATTGCACCTTTTTCAATTCAAGGAAGACTGAAAGAGAATCAAACGAGTTCTACGACAACTCAATTTGTTTTGACTAAGCTTCTTTAATTCTTTGCATTGCTTAGCGCAAAGGACCTTTCAATATGTAAATACTTGTGCAAATTGCGCAAAAAATGTGTTTCCGTTTATTTTTAATGAGTTCTCCTGTTAAATAAAGTGTCATGTTTTTCCAAGAACGTCTCTTTAGAACCCCCTGTTAATTTTATTTCCTCATTTTTCACAATTCAGCCACCAAAGCAACCACACCACAAATGTTAGATGTATGTGTCCGAATCCGAATTTTCTCTTATGTATGTTTTTCAATTGACATCGATTCAAATTTTTTCCCAGAACTAATTTTTTCCTAAAATTTAATTATATCTTTAATGAAACTAAAACGAAATTAAAATTAAAATAAAATCAAATCAATTATTGATATTAATTTTCAAATATTTTAAACAGATGAAGTATTTTGTAGCACGACGTAAATTTAAGGAGGCACTTAAACCATACGATGTTAAAGATGTTATGGAACAATATGCAGCCGGGCATGTTGATTTACTCGGCCGAGTGAAAAATGTTCAAACTAGGTACACACATTTACCAAACAAAAACTCTTCTCAAAAAACAAGATCCCTACAGAACCCCAAAGAAACTCAATTCGTTAACAACACTTCACAAAACTCAAAAAAACAAATACAAAACAAACAAATCTTTTCAGAGAGTAACTAACATTTTTAAACACTCCTCCTTTAACACTCGTATATGTTTGAATCTTTTGTCTACTCGTACAACATTGTGCATCATCAGAAAATCACTTGAAAAAAATATATATCTGAAAAAAAAAACGAAACGCCTATTTTCTATTTCATCATCAGTTCAAATGTACTTTCGATGATTGCAAAATAGATCCAATCTTCCTCCTCCTCCTATCTTTTTCCTACTTACAGAACATAGACAACATTCGTGTATTGTTTGAATATCTGTAATTACTCTATTTCATTTCAACTGCTTATCTTTGTTATTTTATTCCCCCAACCCCCCTCTTTGCCCAGCCAGTTTTATAGTGTAGGAAAAATAAAAAAAAATAAAATGAAATGATAGTCAAAGTAGATGAGTGCATTTTATTGGCAAAAAAAATCATTAAATTTTGATTCTGACAATTAGCAGCAGACTGCCCCTCCCAACCGAGCCATTTAAATTTGCCTTTTATTTGTGTTCGAATTGAAAGAGCCCCCCCACTGTTATGTTATGTTTTGCGATGTTCCCACTTCTCCTCAAAATGACACAAACAAAATGTAGGAAATAGAAAATAACATGTCTACGTGATGAGTAAAATCCAAACATCCCTACCGCATACTTTATTCTATACGAGTAAAATTTTCATGTTCGATACTTCAATTGATACATAAAAGTGAAGTATTTAGGTTTGTATTTCAAGGATAATGGTTTTAATCGTACTCCTCTAAATCAGCAATTTTTCGTTATTGTTTTTTATTTTGAAATGTATTCGAAGAAATCGAATTAATTGATTCTTGAGATACATATGACTTCAATTGTCCCCCATCCGGTAGCCATTGGATTTTTGAAAAGTCATTTGAAACATCGAACAAGTGAAAACAATTAAATATTAACATCTATGAATACAATTAAACACATCATCCAGTCTTAAGTCAATATTTCATTGATTTGTAGTTTGTGCTTAGTACCTACTCAATTGTCTATGCATTTAAAATATATTTTTCTTGTTTTCCTAAGTACACCTTTTTACACTTAATAAAATAAAATATATCTTTCTGTTTCAATTTTTAACTTAAATCAAATTAAAACCAATATCCTTTTGCAACACTCAAAAAATTATTTCACTCATGTGAGTATCACGGTAGGACCAACGGAAAACGCTTACAAATCTCAAGAGCAACCATCATAACAATCTTAATTCTTTAGTTTTGTTTTTTTCTTTTTGCTGCAAAGTATTTCGTCGTTTGAAAAGCCAAAAAAAAAGATTTCGCACTTTCTTTTGAAAAAAAAAGCAGGCGATAGTAACATTTTCGAATTATCATACTCATTATGATTCATAAAAAACAAATATATACATTAATTTTAAAGCTCAAATACTTTGTGGCACGTAAACAATTTCGTGAGGCACTTAAACCATACGACGTTAAAGATGTTATAGAACAATATTCTTCTGGTCATGCGGATCTCCTTAATCGCGTCAGGAATTTGCAATTTAGGTGAGATACGGATGCTTCCTGTACCATATACATAATTTTCATTCAATAATAGTATTCAAAACTATACGATAAGAACTCAATATAAAAAAAATAATTTTCATTTTGTTTATTAATAAATATAAATTTATATATATATACTCGTACATAGTTTTAATTTATTCAAATATATGTACATTTATACAGCGTTTTGTTAAGTTTTTGTCCTTGTTGTAAGAAAATTCACTGGATTTTAATTTTTTTTTTCATCAACAGAAGAAAAAAAAAACAAAATTAATGTAAAATAATAAATGTTGTAAAATTGCTTTTTTCGTAATTCTCAAATGCGTTAGGTTCACGTTGTTAACTGAAATGAGACACAGAGATGTGTATTTGTGTGCTTCACGAACAGGGAGATAGATTAATGTGTATGCTTCACGAAGAAGTAAATAGGAAAGATGATTGTGGAACAGAAATCATATATTCCACAGTTTTCTTTTTTCTGATGTTTATATTGTCACTTTACAATTATTTTCATAAATGACTGAAAAAAAAACCAAAATCAAATAAATGACGCCATGACATCAATTTCAAAGTACTTCATTTAAATTAACAATTTCTTATGAATGAAACAATCTACTATCCAATTATTCATGGTGCTAGGGATTATGTCAACGCATTCAGAAAACTCTTGTAAAAGAACATCAATTTTTATGATTTGTAAATAAATTGAGGAGAATTGTAGCACAATTAGTGAGAGGCTGTAACTTACTTCAATCATATACCTATGCAACTGCCCAGACTTTTCGTATATACAAACAATTCTTTGATAGCACACTTTGTCGTTTGATTATCCAATAACTTTCGAATCTGCTTGCTTCTCCAAATAAGCCATTTAACCGCTTGGCACATTCTTTCTCTCACAAATTTCACATTACTTTCCCAATCAAATTTTTTGTTTTCTGTTCTCTTTTTTTTTCTGCAGTGACTCTTTATTGTACTTCAGTTCTTAACCACACTCACACAAACTTTCACATTTCACAAAAATAAATTTTGCATGCCTATGAACAAAATCATTGTATAATCCGATTCATGTTCATTCATCTTAAGAAAACATTTCCGTTTCGTTTCCTCACTGCTCCGTTCAATTCTTGATAGTAACTTTCTTATTCTTTATGCGTTTGGATTTCATTTTAAAATCGAATAGACTGGACCAGATACTCGGAAAGCAAGGATCAAAAGCAAAAGACGTGTATGCGTCGAAAATTAGTCTAGCATCTCGCGTAGTTAAGGTCGAAAGACAAGTAAGAATAATTTTGAATGCATCTTAAGCTGAAATTATGCAACTAGACATTACTTTTGAAAATTGCATAATGTCAGACTTTGCTTTCATCTCCTGCCAAACTATTCACCATCTTAACACGACTTTGTTTTGTTTTGTATTTCCCCAGGTAGCCGATATAGAGGAAAAATTAGATATTTTAATTAAAGCCTACATGCAGGACCGCGAACGGTTCTTAGCTCTTCCATTAGTTTCCCAAGTTCAACATTCCAGTAATTCTAACAATAATCAAAATCCCCCAGGCAGCGGTGGCGGTGATGGGCCTGGTGGCAGTGGTTCTGTGACAGATAGCGGCCGTCCTAATGCGAATGCTGGTGTTGGGGCCGGCAGCAGTTCCACGATGGCAAGTGGAACAAATCTCAGTACGGTCACAACTCCACATAGCGGTGCAATTAAGGTAAGTTCAAGTTATAGTTGGTGCATTCATATACCACTTTTACTGATGCCCATTAGCTAAAACCCATTCTGATTGAAAAACAGTTCTCGGAGCCAAGCTCACCGATCGCCAAGCAATATGAGCAGGGTGTTCCACGTCGACCGCCAATGCACAGGGGCTACTCTGATTTAAACAGTCGTATTAAGAAACGCGTTACTTTAAGGTATTCGCATTCTAGATGCGCGAATAAAATTTCATTTGGCAACTCTATAAAATTTCTTTTCACCCAGTTCGATACCACCACAGTATGCTGATCCGAGCTCAATGCAGCCCGGCGTTAACGATGATGTCGTGATAGTTGTTCCCGATCTGGATGCGGACCCCATAGACTCAGTGCTGGTCGCTCGTTTACCACCAGACCACGATGTGTGCCTTGAGGGAGACGCCGATTTAGACCCCAGCAGTCCGAAAACTATTACCGAAAGTTCAAGTAAGCATAACCCAATCCGCGCTTCACAATAGACGCACAAAGAGATGTCCGAGTGTTATTTTTATTTTGTGCAAAATAAAAACTACACAATAACTAAATATTTAGTCTATAAGAAGTAAATGCTTTCTATATGCGCCTACGGTAACTGATTATTTATTTCGTACTCGTACCACACAAATGTTCGTATTTACACAACACTGAAAACAAACAGAAATAATAATTTTAGTATAAAACAAACAAAGAATCATTAACAGCAAAATATTTATATGTTTATTTATTTTAATAACACACGCCTTCTTCAATTTACTAACCTAATTACAGCATCGTATGATGGATACTCGTCGACAACGTCCTTATAGCAACGAAAGGACATTCAATGCAGTCACAATTATATCTCTATCTGGGATGGTACTAGCTATCAAGCGTATCACTATGAGGATGATCAGACCACACTTATTTAAAAAAAAAAAAACAAAACGATAACCCTTACGTGTATATTGCACATAAAAAATTTCCACTACATATACATACTCTTATGCGTCCCATATAAGATGCCAACCAAACATAGTACATAGTCCTTGAAAAATCAAAAGAATATATAGCAAACGTAAATGTAGTTAAAATCGAATGAAATCAACGAAATGATGCAATGAATTTAAGTTCGCTTTCATTTGGCTGCATTGAATACATTTAAAGTCCTTAGTGCAATTAGAAAATCCGTCCTAATATAAGAATATAGTGAGTTTCTGCTGTTTTATTGTGCAATAATATATATATTTATATATACATCTATTTTTTTCATTACTATAAGCAACCTTATAATTTTAAAAGCGATTTATGCCAGTTTGTGATCTTAATGTCAAAATGTTACGTGTTACACAAAAAAAAACAAAACTCTAAATGAAAATTACTTTGCTATGAAAGTGTGTTGTATCTCCCCTTTCCCCCCTTACTACTTCTACTCCTATTCTATACGGCTGTACACTAATTGTGTTTTCTTTAAAATTATTTTTTTTTTATTTTTTAATTTTCCTTTTTTCCATTTATTCAAAATTTCATGCCTGCCAAAAAGGACTTTTGTTTTTCTTTTCGATGTAAAAATAACTGAAAACTAAATGGCTTACTCTAAACTTTTAAACGGTTTGAATATGATTGGCCTCGAACTTAATTATTTACACCTTACGTAATGTTTCCTAACACCCTCTTTTACATTTACCATTTATTTAATCGTGTCTTATTTTTTCTAACTTTCTTTTCTAACTGTGATCGAAATTAGAATTTAAAAAAAGAAACACCTTTTGAGACAAGGTTAATATCGTAAAAACTCTGCTTTCGCTTAGCAGAGAATACTTTAAATTTAACTGCGACTATGGACATGAAGTGATCTGTGCAGACTGAAGAGAATGAATCAACGAACTGTAGCCGCCCAAGCCTTTTAGCAGTGAACTTGTAAAGTAATGCTTGGGATGAATTTGTGCGGAAGAGTGAGATAAATACGGGTATCGTCAGAGTTGCTAACAACACTCAACAATATTATTTATCTTTGAAAAGTGTTGCGAGTCTCGTCATTCGGAGTTGGCAAAAAACTATAGGTTGAGGGAACAGTAGCACGCACAACACAAGTATGTGTTGTAGATGCTAGGATATGGTCCCTTGTGGGCTGTAGTGCCACTCAATTATTATTATTATTTCAGATCGCAAAAGCTTTGGTCCCAAATGCCACATTCGTATTTTTAATATGCCCTTAGATAAGCCAATGTTTGTCAAGATGCAGAAAATGGATGTATATTGAGACCGGCTTTTATTTAACCTAACGCAGGTTCATTCATTTTTTGAGTTCAAATTGGCAACGCTAGCATTTGATACCTTCCAAACTCAGCTGTCAATTCAAGTGCCCCAATAAGTGTATAATGTTTGCCATTTATGACAGTTGATCGCTATGAAATCGAAAACCGTGTAAAAATGTATAAAACCTACTACAAAAATAGTAATTCCAAGGTATCCATTTTTCGCGCATTAGGCGATGATAAGCATACTCGTAGATAAGCAGCAGCAGCAAGTCAATAAAATTGTGAAGAAATTTGAAGTAAGTGGAAGCGTTTCTAAAGTCGCAAGGCACCTACAGCTCATCGTAATGCACGTCAGTCAGTCGAAAATATTGCTGCTGCAAGTTGCTGATGGTCCGCATGCGTCTACCTTCACGGTTAGCACGTACATCACGTACATCTCCTTATAAAGTTCACCTTGCGCAAAAATTTAAGTCAGCCGACCATTCACAACGCCGTAAGACGCTTCTTGGGTATTGGAATAACCGACAGTAAATACCAATTCTTCAAACAATATTTTCTTCAGTCATGATAAACATTTCTCATTCGGCGCGTGTGTAAACAAACAAAATTGCCGCAAATAGGATTCTACGGTCATTGGTTCATATTTCTTCTAAAGTGCCGATGAGTGAATGGTGGTAATCAATTCAGAGCAACGTGGTCAAATGTTAATAAATTCTTTTTGACCAACGGTTTATAACTTGGATGAAATGTCACATAAATACGACCAATTATGGCCAATTCCTGGTTCCATACTACTATTGACCAAAAATTTAAGAGTTGACTTACTCTAGGATAGATCTTAACTCCCTATTATCTTGACAGTCAAAAATTGATTTTCACTTCTGGTTTCTAAAAGTTCGCATGTTATGTCCATAAGCAGGATGTGATCCAAACGGTTTTTCTAGATGCCGCCTGTCCCATATATCTCGAGCACTTATAATCGACGAGCTTGTGAACTCTCCTCTCCTGTGAGCTCTCTTTCGTGGTATAAAAGACATCTGGACGGGGCTCATTAAAATCCGAACTGCGACCATATTGAAACTCGTTAAACTAATGTTTGATGATTGCCGTCGAAGAAGAGAGAGCTTCTAGAGAACTCTTTTATTACGCTTTACGATGTCAATTTCAAAAGCCGATATTGCTTGCATTTTCCAGAATGGGCAAACACACCAGCTTCTTCCCGCTGTTGCAAGCCTTCGATTCCAATTAGGCTGAAATTTTGAAAGTAACCTTATACGAAAATGTACTGCACGTCCTGTAAAACTTAGTTTGTGTGAACATCTCGACAAATGAATAAAAATTCATGGAAGGTTATTTATGCTTTAAAAGGAGTGAAAATTCTGAACATTATCAAGTTGTGCTTTTCTATAAGAGGAAAGGTAACAAACTGTCAGAGGCTGCTAATATTTAGTAGTGTTTCAGAGCTATCTACCAGCTGGCGCTACAGTTCGCAAGTCGCAAGCACCTTATAAAGGTTTATCCAACATGAACGCACAATGGTTATTGCTTGAACAGATTATTCGGAATGGTTTTTATGACGATGGAAGGATATATGACAATTGTAGGTAAAACGAAATATAAGCCAAGTACTTGAAAGTGCTTCGGTGGCATACCTCTATCCGATGGTCTATATTTTGAATGAGACATAATTGAAGTTCAATGTCGTTAATGTGACTGTAGCTCTTGAATTGAGCTTGGCCTACTGATGTACACTTCTTCTTTTAAATGACCCCCAAGAGAGTTCAATGGTATTAAATCATATGAGAATGGCAACCAATTACCATCGCCACAGCGCGAGAAAAAACGGCCATTGAATTTTTCACAAAAAAGACTCATTCTTTCGTTGCCTGTGTGGCAAGGGGCATCATCCAGTACATTTCGCCTAGGATCATATCCTCAATTTCTGGCCACAGGAAGTTCGTTATCATCTCGCGATAGAGAACACTATTCATGCTACCTGCTTGGTCAACCTCGTTTTCAAAGAAGTAAGACCGATTAAGCCTCCAGCCAAAAATCCTCACCAAATAGTCACACTTTGTGGATGTATCGACCTTTCAACAAGCACGCGTGGTTTCTTATTTGCCAAAATGCGGCAATTCTGCTTATTTTTCTACCGATTGTGAATTCATTTGGTTGATAATGCAGACCACAAAAATATCAAGAAGTGCACTAAATGCTTTAACATAAACGAGCTGTTTGATTGCGTACTTCTCCTTGGTTAGATTTGTCAAACACTGAAACAAAGAAATGTCAACTTATGCTGGGGGAGAAAAACTTGATTTGACTCATTAGGGTGTGACCACCCTTAAGATATCTCACCAAACTATAGTTCTTTCTTGTACATAAAGGGGTCTTATGGTTCATTACAGACTCCTAAGCGAATATAAGCGTAGCTGTAAGTCGAGCGTTTGATTTCACAAACATATAGACTACATACTGAAACTACACCAACATTCAGAAGCCAACTATTTAAATTCAATTGTTTGTATGTACACAAAATGTTCGGTGGTTTGGGGGGTTATGAGTTCATCTGTTCAACTCAGCAACTCCCAATTTCAATTCCGCAACAATGCAAAGTTTCCCCTTACCCAACACTACAAACCAGAAAATCTTGAAAAGAAAAAAATAAAATAACCCCTTTTATACGCGTATAAACATTTTTTATTACTCGAACAAATTAAATTATGTGTGTATCTAGGCACAGATTAATTGGGCACTTTATAACGTTTACCAATTCAAATAAGTGGCCAACCTGTGCGGTTAATTGCCTCATTAGTCCTCATTAGGGAAAACGAAACCAATTATGTGCGTACCTTATTTCCCTCGTAAAAAAAAATGTAAATATGTGCATAAATCCTGCGAGTTCCTTGTCAGCAAATACCGATCACAGTGTCAATTAGGCAGCTTATAAATATTTACATCATCTTCATTTAGTTTTACTTTTATTTATTGTTTCTATGCTAAATGTTAAAACACGCATTAAAAAGATCATTAAACAAGAAACGTATTGGTCCATTAAATCCAGATTTAAATACACGTCCCGAGATATAAATAAACAAAGCAATCACCCAAAGACTTAAACCTATATAGAAATATGTAAAGTATGTATTGTCACTAAAAGAGCAATATTTTATGTCGATGTCACATTCACTGTATGAATAATATCGCTATGAGCAAACTAAAACACCGTTTATAAATATATTTATTTGTCATGGTCCTCTTCTGTTGGTTTTTGTTACTTCATATTTTGAAAACAAACATATGTCTTTGTGTTGTTATATATAAATATCATATATAAGCGATGCCCTCCCCCAAATCAATGGCTGTTGCGGAATGACAACTGTGAATTAAATGTTGTTACAATTCTTATATATATATATTTTTTTTTTTTCAATTAAATGTACTTACATATACAAAAAACGTATACATACTTCCCAATTGAAAACGATATTGATGGACGTCTTTTGTATGGATTTTCCGTAATTTAACCTCGTTGCAGTTATCATTATGGATGAGGAGGTCGAGGATCTTGAGGAGGAGGATCTCGATTGTGAGGGAGAAATGGATCCGGAGTCCCCGCCATGGGATGTCTACGGAGAGGGTGATATCGACGGCGATGCAGATGGTGAGGTTGACGAGTCAACCGAAGATACTGCCTTATTACGAACCGCGGCTAGAACTGCGATAATAGTAACTCCCATCAGTCCGGTGAGTTCGCACTTCAGTGTACTTAAAATTTGAGAAAAGAATTCTGATGCCTTTTGTATATTTGCAGGTAAGCTCTGCTCATGACTTAGCACGCCTTGATATCGATGGCAAGAACGGCAATGCACCCAGCGAGGGCAGTAGGTCATCGAAATCAATGGACCTCTTGCGTCCCGATTCAAGCTCACCAACGACAAGACTGCTTCCATCGTCTAACAACTCAGTGGACATCTGAGAATGGTTTTGCATTCAGCCGTCGGCATTTGGATTCATGTTACCACTCTAATAAGTGAAAGAAAACTCAAAACAAAATCATCAAACCACGTGAGATCACGTGAAATACGAGACACAGATATCAAACTCAACTCAATAGATGTGAAATCCATTCGGATGGCTGAATATGACATTAACAAATTAAAAAAGAAGAAAAAAATCAAACTTATTATGTAATATACGTGTAGGAGTCCTAGAATAGCGAAGCTTAATAAAAATGAAAAATACACGGAAAATATGCTGTAATTGTAAATACTATAATATAATTGTAAAAATACAAGCTACGATAAAGTACATACTTAAAAAAATACGGAAAACAACTTCATAATCGTAGAAAAGACCAAGACATTGATAGAATTACCTTTAAAATAGGCAAACAAATTTCTGTTATCTGTTTTCTATTTTCAACTAAAAGCACAAATTTGTTATTAACAATTAAAAATACATAACTATACGAGAATAAACGCTATATGTTTTATGCATCTTGTTAAGTTTCAAAATTCTATAGAACGCTTGTTAACTTTTGAACAGATAAAACGATATTATGAGTAGTTAATTGAATTCAATTTTCTTTTCGTTCACTAGGTAAATTCAAACTAAACATAAGTGTAATGCTTTCCGAATCAACTTTTAGGCATTTGTAAATAGATACATGATATCAGAGCGTAAAGTATGTAAAGTTTCGAAACTCGCATAGCTAACCTATCATCACTACACATAAATGTAACAAACTGAACATGGAAGAAAAAAAAAAACTCTGACAATAAGAAATTATAAAACAAAATTGAAAATTTGTAATTGTATGAAGCTAGACTTAACGAATCAACTACTAACTCAGAAAATCAATGTTTCGAAATCAGGTTATAATTTTTGCCTCCTTTATTTTGGATTTCTGTCTTACATAGACCTAGGCAACCAACTTTTTGACCAAACCGATTGGAATATGTACAGTGTGCATATGAAGGCATATGAAGTTAATAAACGAACTAGTTCAATCATTTGAGCTAACTGATCTAGTTCGAAATGTAATTTTATTTTAAGGCCCAAGCCTATGCGGTTCGTATCAGCTCAATCCGGTCACTTAAGGGTAGTCGTAACCCCTTTAGCGCGCTAACTATAAAAAAAAAATCTGTCTGCATTTAGTAAACAAGTTGACAACTCAAAAGCTCACATGAGACCAAGTGACAAGTAAATCAGTTCACAAGTGGAGTGCATTGCAATAGATGATAGAAAATAACTTTCTTTACTTTCATCCATAGCTTCTTAGCGAAACTTTGAAGGTTACAATTTCATTGGGGATAGTTGAATTAAGTTAGGTGAATAAGGGCACACGCATCCAGTTCACTTATTTTAATTTGAATTGTTTTTCTACTGCGAATACATAACATTTTTAGAAGAAAACTTTAATGTTTATATTCAAATTGAGGACTCAGTATTCAACGCATTTATTCGGTCACCTTTTCTATATATATGTAAGCCACACCTTTGTATGGCTTTGTACCTCTTCAACGAAAGAAGAACGCGTTTGCATAAGTTTGGGATCTCTCAAAAACAATATATTATGAGTGGTTAAACATTTTTAAAGAGGATCAAAAAAGCGATGAATATGAGGAACAGCCATCAACAGCAACTGATGGCGATAAAGGAATTGAAGTATATATGGTACTTTTCTGCAAGTTTTGAAAAACGGAAAAAATTTTGGCCCAAGTGAAAAAAAAACTTATAAAACAATTCCTGTATTTTTTGGCCACAATAAAACAAATAACTTTCATAAGGGACCAGAGCCCAGCTTCTTCTTCTGATACTTTTCTGCCGCGAAAAGAGAGGACTTACAGTTTACTACCAAATCCTTCTCTCTTTTGACATTTTATTGTAAAGGTTTTCAGCATCTAAAAAGGAGTTAAGCGTAGGCGGCGACTCATCTGTGCACGGAAGGCAACTGAACTATTTTAAATAAACTAGAAGAGCGAACTGATCCTGAACTGGCATGTGAATGATCTCTGAAAGGGCTTAAATTCGCATGCTTTATGTTCCGATTCCGATTCGAACATTACAGTATATTTTCTTGTCAATAATTATTCAATTTCTGCTCATAGTTGTAACAGTTCATGAGTTCTATTTACAATTCTGAACAAATTTCTAAAGCGTGACACCGAAGACAGATTCAAAAGAATTTCTTAAAGTTTCTGCTCTTTAGAATCGCATTTCGAAGCTATTTCAGCTTAGTATGATAATTCGTTAACTCAGTTAAAAAGTGGATTTGAATCCACCAATGTCGACATTAATTTCTGTCTGCCATGCACGTCACCTGATAGCAAGCATGCTTCACATCTTGACAAGAAGTGCCACTATTCCAAATTTTTCCTGCAATCGTACCAGCTTAAAAGCACCAACGAAAAACCACGGCAGTCTTCTTGTTCAGGAAAATCGCAAATACTTGCGAATCTAAAGTTACCATTATATGCGGATATCGTAGAAAATTTCAAGCATAAGAAATTTTATACTTAAAACCATTTGCCTCATACTGTATTACCGTTCAATTAATTTCCAACCCTTGTATACTTCAAATATTTTGGGGGCCGTTAAGGTGACAACTCCGTTAGAGATTGTTTAATAGAACTAAGCTTTAACTGAACAAAAAATGCTTTGATTTGATGCTGATGATGACAACAGACAAAAAAGGAATAAATTAAGTGATGATCCTAGCAGCGTTAACTACAATAGATAGTTTTTTCGAAATTCAGCATAGTCCGCCTTTGAATTACAATTTTTTTTTCATTTTTTGACACCGAATAAAGAAAACAAAATTGTTTTCATTTCAAAAACACAAGAACAAATAACAATTGCAGTGAGAAGCTCAATATCCCCGCGTTTCTTTTGAAAAATTTATTTAGATTGAATCCTCGTTTCTATTAAACAAGTCGTTGAAGGCACACCGAAAATTGCAATTTTAAAGATTATTATTTTCCCTTACTTAACAGTATCAGTAATAAAAATCTAAAAAATCTCAACATTTTCCTTATTTGCAGAAGTGTGAACGCACGTTGGTTTTCTTGTCTCTGTCTCGATCAGAACTTGAAGCTAAAAGTTAGAAAAAACGAAGCAAATCTGCCAAATATGAAAATATAGCCAGATTTTCTACAAAGTTAATGAGAACAATTATGCCTTGTTTGCGTGCACTTCCAAATAATAGTATGTCGCCGAAAGAGACGCTGTGCAAAATCATTAAAATTCACAGGCGGCAAGAGATTGATTTGCAAATTAAAAATCTGGAAGAAATGTTGCTGTTTTGCATCTGTATTGTAATCTCACAATGCTGATTTATATACACGACGGAGTCAACTGTTTATGTAAGCTTAAGCATTGATCCTAATGTAGCGCTATTGTTATACTATATAGATATTAAAGATACATCGCTTATAAAATCAACAAAAATGAAAACATTTCCCTAAACTCATATAAAAACTTGCGTATGTGCATAAAGTTGGTTGCTAGAAAATTAATCACATTTTTCTTAACTGTCGTTATTTAAGAGACTAACCATTAAATTTTAAAAATTCCATGAGTGAGAAAGATAATAGATTGCAATAGTTTCTTTTCCTTCCACTTGCTGATTTATATTTCCCCTCCTTTTAGCCATTTCTCCCAAGGCCTACTAAGTGCATTATTCCTAATAATTTATAATTGCCTCAGTAGATTTTGTTCCCCCACCTAATAAACGGCACAATTAAATAAACAAAAATCGAGATTTTTTAATTGTCTAAGTAGCATACGAAATTGTTCAAAATTTTAGAGTATTTATGTAGATGAAACGAGACATAAATAAACTGAATTACAATTCGGAGAGTAATATAAAAACAAAAATCAATGAAACTAACTACTAGTAAGGTAATTGATAATTCACTCGGAAAGAGTTAAAATAGTTTATATAATCTTTTAAATAGTTACGCGCTTGTATATGAATTAATACACTATATAACAAATGTCAAAACAAATAGAATACATAAACATTTTTTATAAATTTTACTTTGCAGGCTAGTAGATTATTTGAAAAATGAAAACAATATCGCATAACGTAGATATGCCCATTCGGTAAATTCACTTGGGTTTTATATTCTTTGTTCAATTTTATGTTTTGTTTCTAGATTTATGATACGATGATTAAAAAGACATAATTTAAGGTTTAAGTTTCAGCCTTAGTTAGATTTTTTGTTCTTCTTTTATTACTTTCAATAAATGGCATAATTCAATTAAATTTGATTTGATTTATTTTATGTTTTTTTTATAATTGTTTTTAGTTTTCTTTTTTTCGATTTGTTGTGTGCATACTGTTAAGAGGTGGTTAAGGGATTATTCACCCAAACGGCTTGAATCTTTTAAATAATATTTCATTATCGTCATTTCGTGTGAAATTTAACTTTTCCAGAAGAACTTCAAAGGGAAATCGATTTAAAAACCCCTAAAATCATGTACTTCTTTGGGACGTTCAACCGCTAGTTCATTTCTAAAAATGGGGAGTATGACGACTTATTTTGTTTAAGCTTTTGAGGAAGTCAAAGTTGCGAGAAAAAATCAAAAAATCTTACAATAAGAAATAAGTTATACTCGTATTACTACCCTAAAACTCTAGACAACTCGATGAGGAGTATAAAGAAGAACTGGCGAAATTCTTTATCCTTGTCTTATGAAAGTTCTTCAGTTAGCTTGATAAGCGGGACACTTGCAAATCGGAAAAGCTTAAAACATAGTTTCTACATCAAAAAATTATGTTTTGTGTGAAAACAAGGGTATCCTAAAAAGTAGTGTCATGATCTCTTGACCTCAAAAAAGGGTCAAATTACGACAAATGCCACCTAGCGGTAATTCTTTTCAAATTCCGTGAGTGAGAACAAATAAAATATTTTTTTCCTGCTCAATCTGCAATCTGCCCAGTGATCTGCAATTTCCGCACATTAAGATATTTCTCTATTTTTTTGAGAAAAATGTAAAACGTTCCAAATGTAAATCAGTCAACTTACTCCGAAACGACATTTTCTAACAGAGTCAAGAGTACAGTACAGTCGTCGTCAAATTAAAAGGTGGCTCAGTAATTATTTATTAAAATCACATAGGAGCTGTTCAGAATGCTGTTTCTCAGAAAATGTCACTTTGTAAATACTTGCAAGAATTTCTTAAATGTGTGCTAAATTCGAGGAACTAGAATAGTACCTAGTAATACAGCAAAAAAACCGAATTTTTCATCCGATTCATTATTTCTGTTGGAAATTTTGAATCCTGACCACACCTATTCAAAAATCGATTTGCAATTTAGGTTTCTTTAATCAACAAATTTAAGGATAGGATGCTTTATATGCGAAGTAGCATATTGGGTCTAGATGTTTTTTGTGAATTTGCTTGACTAGACTGAAGCCAAAAAACTATCATTCAAAGATTTTTTGATCACCCTAACAATCTTTAGTATTGTCGTGTTGAAAGTGTATTCCACATCATTGTCGACCACCGTTATAGCAATCACATTTTCTAGCGATGTTTCAACGTATAATTAGGAAGTACTGTCTAAAAAATTACAATGAATCAAATTCTATTCTTTCAAGCAACAGTTTGAGTTGTGAGAATTGTTTTTTTCTTTTTTGACAAAATATCTTAAAAACATTCCCAATTCAAAACTGCATGCAATCCTACAATACATTTGAGCAGGTTGAGAAGATGCACTTCCCAACATATTCCTTAATTCATGCGACCGATGTCGTGTTTCACATTTCTAACTCCATTTACCAAACAAACAACCTAGTAAGCTAACAAAAAATGTATGTTTTTGTGTTTTGAACACATGTTTGTTTGACACAATCAAATAAGTGTTTCCAGAAATATTTACAACAACTCCATATAGTGACAAAAAACAGCGGACCACTTATATGACTCAATAGATGCACGTCGTTTATGCCTTATTTCACAATTTGCACAATTTTGGCTAGTTGAGAGTTAGAACGAAATTGGTTATCAAATCATCACTAGTTTTCAAAAAGTCAAGACAAAGGACCCCAATGCGCTACTAATCTTCAAAACGAACTCATTGATTTCTACCCTCTGCGAGTCAGTGTTGTCCCATTTATTACAATTTTGTCTTTTTTAAAGAAGCTCGCCATGGCGTAATGAAAAAATGTGTCGAATTATGTGCCGGAGGTCCAGGTTCGATTCCCGGACCGAACATCTCGAACTTTTCGCGGCACCACCCCTTTCAAGTTGCTGACAACATTCAAGGAGAACTATTTGTCTATGAAAAGCAGCACTCGGCAAAAAACAGTAGGTCCCTATTACTCGTGAGAGAACAATAGCACGCACAACACGAGTAGTTGTTGTAGAAGCTAGACCTTGGTCCCTTTTGGACTGTAGTGCCATTCAATTCACTACTACATACTGATTTACCTTAAGTCTGATTCTCTTAAGATATAATATATTTCTAGTACATATTAAGATCATGAGCTTTATTTGCCTACATCCTGGAGGTTAATGGCACCTTCTAGAGAACCAACCATCTTTGGTCGTAAGAATACCACCTCGGATCCTTGTTTGTTAAGTTCATGCGGTATCTGAATTTCCGTGATCCCCTTGTGACCCAGGATTTAAGCAAGTCTTACCAAATTTAGACTACCCACATCATTTGCAGTGAAGACTCTCACTTCTAAACTATCTTGGATGTGGTAAGAGGGTTAGCAAGACCTTAAGCACAGATGAGACAAAAATACTTCGCTCCTTCTACGTGTTTCTCACTTCTCGTCGCCTTTCAAAATAGCTTTTTGATGAGAGAGAGACTGCAATGGACAAGTGGGAGCCCAGCATAATAGATCGTAACAATTGGTCACCTCTTTTCTGGCTGCCCACACCTGAGAAAACCCCAAAGCTTCTCGAAGTGTCGTTGCATATGTCAGCTACAAATTAAGTGATACCGCCCCAACTATTTACAAAATTCCGTGAATAGCAATGTTAGTCAACATACTATCAACAGTGTTGCCAATTTCAAGGCATAAGAAATCAACTTGAGTTGATTATACCGTTAAAGTTTTGTTAAACCAAAATTGCACTGACTGGTGTGCATACGGCTAAATAAGGTCTTTCAGCTTAATTATTATTTAAGAACAAACTTTGAAGTTGAAGATATACTGCGATGTTCCGTTTAAAAATTAAATAATCAAGCTTTAATTTAATATTTATTTTATGCCACGTTTTTTTTAACATTACACACTAAATGAAAAAAAATATTTACTAGCTATTTTATATTTCGCTGAAAGCATTTGATAAGAAGAGAATGTTTTTCACTAAGCAGAAGCCTATATAATCGAATAAATAAATTATAATATACCCGTCTTATTTAAATAATGCTTAAACTTAGAAAGAAAAGCAAAATGAATATTAGCGTCCAGTCCTCATTTTTCAAATAATTTCATCGTTTCTTTCTTTCGATATCGAAATAAAGACATTAATTTAAAGTTTAATACAAATAATTATAATTATGAAAATGATAACCTTCAAGGGATCACAAAATGGTACAAGAGCTTTACAAAAATAAATATTTAAATACATATATTTAAATAAAGTATATATATGTGAATATATAAATAAATAATAGTGTTAGTTAAACCTTAACAGATTGTAAGATTTTTAAGCATGTGTACATAAGAAATAAGAAAACACGCGACTACTCAAATTCAAAAACTCGTAAAGAAAACTCAAAATTTGTAAATCATACCAAATAACTATGAGATAAGGTAGACAATAGGATTATTTCGTTTTTTCAATATCTCTGTTCGGGATTTTTGCCGCTCTTTTGCTTACTTTTTTTCACTCACTTTGTGTATGAATTTTCCGAAAAATATTTCAGTCTTCCACCACAAATTCATTTTTTGTCACCCCAATGTAAGCAGATAGACCCACCTTGCACTCAGTTCTACGAGGCTGAACTGTCACGAGTAAGTCGTGAGGTCTATTCCATCATTCTTGATAACTAGCCAAGTTGGCTATGCAGGTCTAAACTAAATTGTTTCCATTTAGGGCACAAAACTAACGGGTACACAGCAAGAGAATTTCCCAAAAAGGAAAATCAAAACAGTTTCAAATTAAAATCAATAATGCCGAGTACCTAAAACGCACCTAGCCGACTGCTTGTAACCTGCCGCGCATTAAAGCCTTATTCAGCTTGCCCGTTACCTTTTAAAAATAGAAAATATTAAATTAATTGCATAGAAACTTGATAAACATCACCAAAGAATGGAGAGGAACATTTTTCAAAAAGAAAACAAAAACTTATTTACATTATATTTGCCATTTGTTTTATTGCAATTAAAAGTTAAAAACAAATATAAATTACCAAGTGCATATGTAAGTATGTAGAGTTTAAGGGATACATTAATGGTGAACGCGTTATCGAATTTTCAAATTAACATTAGTGAGCAAATTTAATGCTTAATGCTGTATATTTGTGTAATTTAATTACATTTAAATGAGTTGCTTCAACAAAGTAAAACAGAAATTGATCTAGGATTTTATTATGACTAATAACTAGCTTAGAAAAATGAAGAATTGTAGAAAAAAATTCAATTTTATTAATAAAAAACAAAATATCTAAATTTTTAATATAAAAAACGAAAGCTGAGTGTTTGATTTTACAAAATGAAAAATCCAAGGTAATGTTCCTTTCTTTGCAGCTACCGACGAGAAAATAGAGACATTCTAGGGCAAGTGGGAAGAATTTCTGTAATTTGCTAACGAACAGGGAACTTTCAGTTTGTAAAAAGATCGCGTTTGTGCCAGCAAATCCGCGGCGTCCATCTGCCCGATGTGTTATTCCACACATAACCTCATCCTGTCTACTTTACGATATAAAAAAGAATTCACTATTTTTTTGAAATACCTGCGTTTTATTTAAAATTTAAATCTTGCGTTCTTGTTGGGACACCCTTTATTTACTCGTATACGGTCTGTCATACCCTCTACCGTGGAACTTATTTAGAAAAAAATAACCAGGAATGACTTTATGAAGCTATTGCAAACCATGACAATATGTTTCATTTTCACAGGGTCATAAGGCCCGTTCAGGCTGCATTAATAGTTATTTTCATTCAGTACGGACCGAGCTTTGAATTAACACTATCATTGGATTGCGGGGAAAGGGTCATGATTTTATGGGGTGTAACGAATACGGGTCAAGAGGATCAACCTGTTTTGTATAGCTAAAAGTATTATCTAACTTTAACGCACTCTGGGAGAACGACGCGTTTAAGAAAATGCAAAAAATGTTGTAATTTGTTTTGCATTTTGAAACTGCTGTTGCAATGCTAATAGATTAGTACCAGCAGTATTAATAAATTAGTACGTTTGACCGTGAGCGTTGGACTTCGGCAAGGGTGCGTGTTGTCACCTATCAAAACATAAGGTAAATTTTCAAATTTCGCGGGCTACGTATATTCGATTATCGATTTTTGTATTTCGTAACACACGGCCGGAACATATGCTTATAGTTCAGCTATACAGTATATTATTTTGTTTGCGAGGCGCAAAAAATTTAGACGTGTTTTGCGCGTTCCGCGGTTCCCTGCTGTCCAAAATTATGGGTCAAAGAATTTGCATTCAATTTTGTGTGAATATAATTAAGTGTTCAAAAACACTTGAAATGTTAACAGTGGCATACGGTGTGTTTACAAGTGGTACGCGTTTTTCAAAGAAGGTCAAGAAGATGTGAATGGCGGTGCCCGCTTTGGACGCCCCAGCACAATCGATGAAAACATTGAGAAAGTGAAGAAAATTGTTGTGGAGAATCGTAAAATCACTATTTGAGAAGGTGCGGAAGATTTCGGCTTTCAGTTGGCTAATGTCATGAAAATTTTGTACAAAAACAACGCCGTAGTCATGTCTCACCATCGTATTCACGAGACTTTGCGCCCTGTGACTTTTCCCTGTTTCCAAGATTGAAGAGAGACATAAAAAGGTCAGCTGCAGCGCTGACCAAAAAGTGCAAGAATTGGAAAAAACGCTGGCACAAGTTTATTATATCTGAAGGGGACAAAATGGAATCTGACGAATAAAAGAATATTTTTTGAAAAAAATTAAAATTCAACTAATTTTTTTAAAAAGCCTCGCATACATATTTGGGCTGGATGCTGCAGCGCTGCCGTGGTGAGGAATATTTCATATTGAGAGATTTAAGGATGAGTCATCTTCTTTTCGCAGATGACTTACTTGCCCTCACATCCTCTCAGACCGAACTCTAGCGCGCCGTGGTCTTATGTACTGCTGCTGGAATTAAGTTAAAGGGGACAGGTTGGAAGTTATGGGTATTTCAAAAACTAACATATAATGAATTATACATGTTAATGGAGTCCCCTTGAAACAATCGGAGAAGTTTAACATAAGTCGGTATCGGAGTCTTTTTCACTAGTGAAGGGAGAAGCTTTCTTGTAGGATTGGCCAAGCTGCATCAATTTTGAAGCAGCTTGGTAGATCAGTAATAAGGAATGACGAGCTTGTTATCACAGTCAAGTTATCAGTACTTCACTCAGTGTATGTTCCAGCTAGGGTCATGAAATTTTGGGTATTGACCGAAAAAATAAAATCACGAATAAAGACTATCGAGATGAGATTTCTCCGTGCCTTAGTGGGTGTTACTCACCGAGATAGGCTAAGAAACGTGGTGTTGCGGGGGGTATTCAATGTTGAGCACCTTCTGCTTCGGACGGAAAGGGTTTTGTTTCGTTGTCACACCTTCGGAGGAATGCCTTAAATACAACTCCATCAGGTAGGAGACTACTCGGCATACCAACAATCAAGTCCACAATTAAGTGGGACCAAGTCCATAAACTCGTCTGGTTTCGCTTGGGAATAGATGCAGAGGAATTAGAGACGATGGCGGAGGTTCGAGGGGCCTGGAGGTCACTCGTACGCGCGTTGCCCCAGCTACGCTTTTTGTGGAATATCCCTTGTAAACCATTTAATGCACAAATGCTTTGAAAAATACCAAGTCTTCGTTGTTAAGTTTTATACGAATATAGTTTAATTTAGTTTTACGCTTATAACATTGTTTTAATTGTAAGACTGAGTGTGATTGTAAATGTCTGTTAAAGTAAAGCCCCCAGGAGTCGAAAACTGTTTTACTGACTTGTGTTTTCAGTCACAATCATGAGCAAACCTCTAGTTGGTTCATAGATTTCTTTATTATTCATGTGAGTTGGTTTCAGCGCTTCACCATACAATTGATGTGTTCGTTTTAACTCATGAAAAGAATGTTCGAGTACGACGCCTAAGAATATGCTTGTCTTTAAGAATTAAAAAGTGTCAAATGGTTTGATATCCTGCAGTATAGGAGTACAAAGGAGAAAAACCATTTTGGAGAGATTCCCGGGTCTATTAGCATACAAGATCTAATAAGGTTTCCAATTTAGAGATTTTGGCTAGAATTCTGTCAAAAACTGTGAAAAGAGCGCAAAAGTAAAAGAGTAAAACTACAGACAGCAATCGCAGTTGACAGATATCATGGTTGACAAAGCCTTTTGGAAAATGGTAACCGAAACATTTTGCCAATAAGCCCTGACTGTCTGGGACAATGTAAGACTCCTAGGAGCTCTCTTTTGTATGAATTTGTAATTTTTTCATCGTACACGAACAAGATTTGGACGTATGTATGTTCACGAACCTTCTTTCCAATTACTAGTGTTCCTGTTTTTGACAGTCTGGTGGACCAATCGACACTACACAACCTAGCAAATATTATCTCTCAAAATGATGCTCTTACTGAGCGCTACTATTTGCAAGACTGTTCGACTTAATTCTTCTTAGGAACAGGGGTGTTGTGCGGGAAATGAATTTCCAAAATCGTGTAACATCTTCTCTTTTCCTCCACAGATCTTCGTTTATTTTCTGCACTTCTTTCTATTACACTTTCTTGCTTTGATCGTGTGTAATTTTTAATGTCTCGAGTGGGAACACGCCGAAATGAATGATTCCAACTAGAATTTCACACAGTGACGATAGTCGGCAGTGCCTTCACTTGAATTCATATTTTTTCAGGTGATTTCAAATGTCGGCTGTATAGATTGCAGGTCTTCATCCTGCTTGAGTTGTGTCATTCACATTAATCGGGGCTGTACCTGATGCCAATCGAAGGAGCCTTTTGACCATTACTGCTTAATCTTACGCGCGAGTTAAATGCGGATTGAAGCGGATCGAGTTTTTAAAAACGAACGAACTTTATTGAATGAAACGTGTCTTTTGACTGAAATCTTGATTCTACTCTTCTCGCCTCGATACTCATTATGTTCCTAATTGAATTCTTATCGTTTCGGTGACAGTAGCATGATCGTCTGGGCTCTCTTCTTCCTGGTATTGATCATAGCTGCTGACTTATCTCTATTGGGGAATGAGTGTGTGGTATCTATTACTGCTGAGTCGTTTCCTTGGACGATTGAGTGTATGTTTGCTGGTTGTCTCCAACCCCGACATAACCCGCGCGTCCTACAAAGGCCGATATACTTCAATTTGTGAAAGAGAAAGGGGACAACTAGATTCAATCGAAAATCCAAATAAGAGTGAATTTTTGAAGCAAGCACGCCAGGTTTATCATCTTTGTACGGGTAAAACGCATATCCCTCGCATATCGAATAGAAAACGATTTCTCTTCAATAAAGTTTTGTGCGAAGTTTTATCGTTTGTGCGCTTAAAGCGTTTTATGCAAAAAAGTTTCACTTAAAGTTCACTTTTAAAGTTCAAGTGCTTTCAGTTAAATTCGTCACCCAATTTGGGATATTCATCAAAAACCACTCGCGGTTGAAGCTCGCAACAGTAACAGTATGTGACTGCGATCTCTAACGTCTCAACAAAAAACTTTTGTACCGCTTTGACTTGGCAGCACTCAAAGGTGGGGCCTCTCCAAAGTATGACAAGCCAACGGAAAAGAATGAAAATAGAAAACACATGGCGCCAACGGTTGTTACTTTTTAAATTTTGTGAAAATAAAAATATTTTCTTGAACAAATACCTTTTGACATGAGTTTTTCTGAAGGCTTAGACGGATGCCACATTTCGCAATTACAACAGTGGAACGTTTAAGATACCACGCAAGGGGTTTGCTTTAGAAGTTTTCATCTGGTGGGTGAGCTGCGAATTACTTTTTCTTATCTTTAGCATAAATCAAGCAAATTTCGGATTCTATAATCTATTGAAATAAAATACGGCGGTTATGTTTTTGTCAAATATTCCTTTTAGTTTATTTTGAACTGTACACATTATTGCTAGTTTGTCTCTCACGCAAACAGAAGGCAGGATATCTCCGTTTCCGTTTAATTTTCCTTCGCGTCAGGGGTAAAGTTATTCAAATGCAGGTTAACTTGCGATAAAGCTGGGTTGCTATCAATCAGGAAAACTACAAGATCCTCGAGGAACACATCAATGGATTCCCGAATTCATTTCCATGCCATTTCACTGAAACTGAATCCAATCGAACTGAAAAAAATAAGATAAACGACACGCAGCGAATTATTCGAAAAGCAATACACATCTACATACCTATGGAGCCCATTCACAAATTCATTCCGCCAGGAAATTCTTGCCACACATTCACTGAACCATCCGCACTGCAAAGTAGAAGGTTAGTCCCCCCAGTTGTGCTTTCCACTAGTCCGCACCGACTCTAATCTGTTCGATCCGACAGTTGGGCCATAGAACAATTACCGATTATTTACATACATACATATATTGAAATCACTTCAGCCTCAGTTCATCGCCGTGAAGGTAATAAAACACAAGCACAACGGAAATGTAACAAATAAATAACGGTAAGAAAAAAACAAACTCATTGTGTGTATAAACAAAATCTTACATGTATTTCGTCAATCAACTGAGATACATTCCAAAAAAGAAAACATTTACAATAAACCTACGGACAAAACGAAACGAAGGAAAAAAAAAAAGTCGCCTGCTCGAAAATAAACAAGAAGGAAACGCGTCGCCCGCCTATCAGTTACTTATTCAGATACAGTTTCTTAGTTAACAATAATTACAAGCCTACTCGCGTGTGTGTGTGTGCGTGGCACAGCACAAGGGGAGTTCGTCAATTAAGTTAGTCTCTAACACTAGACCGCCAGCAGAGGACGGTAATTAGAATATTTTGCTGGATAGAATGTTGATTGTACAAAATGTGGAAGAGAGAAAAAAACGAAATAAATTGCAATTAATTTTCGCCGTCGGAGTGCGGAAATATTTTGAAATAAATTTACATGATCGGATCGGGGCCCTGGCCGTCCAGATCGGAGACTTGACTCTGGTAGTGCAGCGCGTCTTGGTACGCCTTCTTGACGGCCTTGCGCTCCGCCGGTTTGCGGGACTCGACCAGTTTGTTCTGGTCGAGCTCTTTGTCAATGCCTAGGATTTCGAGCTTCGCCTCGGGCAGCCACTGCCAAGTGCGTTTCGCGTCAAAGAAGAGCACGAGGAACACCTCTTCGTTGGCGTAGTTCTTGCGCAGAGCCAAGACTTCGGGGGGTGGAGCGGGAAGGGGAACGCCGTTGTATACGAACCCCTTTGGGGTTTTTGGGTCGAGAATCAGTGCTGGGTACCAGGGATAGCCGCGGCATTTAGCCCAAACCAGCTGCAGAGGTTCCAGTGGAGGTTTGATCGGTTCTTCGGGAGCTACGGGGATCGGCGTGGGATTTCTGCGCAGGTGCGTGGAGTTCTTGGGCGGCGGCAGATTTTCCAATGGATGGTGATGGTGGTTTGTGTTTGGTTGGGAATTTGATTCCGAGTCGCAGACACTCGCCATCTCCTCATCGTCGTCGTCCTCCTCGGACGTCGAGTCATACTCGGAGCCGGATCCACTGACCCCGAAGTCTGAACAGCTGCTGCACGGGCTACCGGAAATATCACTCAGGTCGCTGTCGTCACTCTCGGAGTTCCCGCCAGCGGCATTCGCTCGGTACACGCGAAAGCTGTCGGGCATGTTCTCGAGGATGTTCTCCCGCGGCTGGGTGCTCTTCGCGGGACTCATTGAGACACTGCGCAAGCGGTCGTTTGAGACGCGCTTATTCTTCAGTATGCGCTTCGGAGATTTAATACCGTCGATCATCATGGGCACGTCGTTGGACTCCTCCTTGAGTGATGAGATTTCTGGACGCTTCATTGCAGCCTGAGCCTTCCGGGTGAAGAGTACGGCAGTTCTGGGGAGGAGCGGATTGTTTCAATCGGTGATGAGGCGGCGGGCGAGGAACTTACCTTCGATTGACTCCGGCGGGAGACGCGCTGTTTGTTGCCGTTTTCAGCGGACTGCAAGGCGGTGTCTGTGTCGGCAGTGGACCCTTCAGAGTGGCTGGCTCGTCTTCGTCCATGTCCTCGCACTCGGTTTGCGAATTCGCGCCCGTGGAGTGCCTCTGAAACGAGAACGTGACATAAGGCCCTGTACGGAAAAGGGGACCAGCAAGCTTACCGCTGCAGTCTTGGCCTTTGCCATGGCCTTGCGCATCCGCGCGATCTCCACACGGATCTGTTTGATCTTCTTCGTCCGATGGATGGGATTCTTTAGCACCTGCGACTTATCAGCGAGAATCAACATTTTCTGGATGACGTCCTCAGTGGGAGGAAGCTTGAGCAGTGACTTGAGTTCTTCTTCCACCTCAATGGCGACGCAGTCGTCATTCTTTACGGTGTCCACGATGCCTTCCCGCTGCAGCTCCTCGCGGATGGTTTGGAACAGTGGGCCACACTGGTCGCGCATGCGGATGCCCGCCCTATAGAAGACGGTGTCTTTGTTGTTGTACGCGAGACAGTTCTTGATCATCAGATCGAAGTCAGACTCCATTTGATCCAGCGACGTATACTGACCGGCGTAGAGCTTCTGCCGCATCGTTCCGAGGTCCATTGGCTCCTGAACGATATCCAGATAGTCTGGCACTTCGTCCGTGTCCACGGGTTCTCGGAATATGTCCGCCGTGTCTTTAGACTCCAAGGTCTCGAGAATCTTTCGCATCGCCGTCTCCAGCGGGTTTATCTGTAGCATTACCACTTGCTCGCAAATCTTGACGTACTGCGCCTTGAGCTTCTCTCGTTTGCGCACCAGCTCGCAGAGAAGACGCGCTCTTTCCAGGTCTTGGCGCAGGCACTGCCAGTACTTGAGTTGCTTGTAGAGTTCCGTTGTGTTCGGTGAGCCTGTGAAAGGGTAGGGAAAGCGAGGTTAGGACGCAACGCGATGAACTGGCTGCACACTTACCTTCAATGCCGTTTCTCGTCAGTCCGTGACTCTGCCCCTGGCTTTGCAGACGCCGCAATAAAGGCACTCCGTTCCGGTACTGCCGCTTTAGCGTCCAGTAGGCGATGAGCTTCTCGATGAACTGCGACTTCTTCTGCATCGTCACCAGGCTGGAAATCTCCTGGATGCGGTCTGGCGGAATAGTCGGTATGAGGACCACTGGGGCTGTTGAGCGTTTCTTGGCCAGCACTTTACGGGCCTCCTTCATCTTGTGTCGCGTATCTTCCTCCTCACTCATCTTTGCCCTCGCCTCGGGCGGTGTGTGGGCGTGGCAATAGGCGTACTTCTGCACCGTAACCGGAACCGACTCGTTGTTGCCGTCCTTCACCGTGTCCATGTGCATGTAGAGACCTGCCTGCTGTGCGCACGTGACGTGGAAGGCGGCGTAACAACTGTTTCGCTGGCACTGTATGCAGGCGCCGATCCCCTTCTCCTTGCATACGTAGCAGGTGAGACGCCAGCGTGCTTGTGGTATGGTCTCAATGGAGTCTGAAAAGGAAGAACGCCGTCACATGGCGGATTGAAGCGAACGGGACGATAAAACTCACCAATCGGCTCCAAGAAGACTGTGTTCGCGAAGCGAACCTCTGGAATCCACAGAGCGCACACAACATGTGCCCAAAGGCCTCGATCAGTTTGCTTGAATGCCCCGCCGGTGTTCGGACAGAGAACACACCGCACGGGGGTACTGGGAGATTGAAGGCACCGCCGGCACAGCCACTGGCCCTCCGGAATGTATGGAACCCCGTAGCAGTCTTGATGGACGGCCAGGTTGCACATGTCACAGAAAAGAATAACGTTTGTGTTCTGGCACTCGCCGTCCATGCATATGCAGCAAACTGCATCGTCATCCACCTCTATGCCAGGAGTTCCATTTGCCGCCGCCTGCAACAACAAAACTTGTTAATGACGAACCTTAGTGGAATGGCGAATCGATTATTTGCGGAATCGGCCATGCAGACGCACCTGAAAATATGACTCCTTCTCCAGCCTATCCATGAGAAGCTCCAGCGTGTCAATGTTCACTGGATTCAGGCCCATCTCGTCGCGCTCTTCGTTGATCATTAGCAGCCACATCGTGTCCTCCTCGTCCACGTCATACTCAACCTCTCCGTCCAGCTCTTCAGCCGACTTTTCAATAAAGCGGATGTAGGCGTTCGGTCGTGGTGGAGCATCCGCAATCACATAGTTCTCAATTTTCTTAAATGAAGCCTCCGGCAACTTAACTTCTGGTTCAATCACATCTGGAGTCGCTATGATGCAGCCAGTGCTCAGTAGTTCCTCGTATTCCTCGTCTGTAATTGTGGGCAGTGGCTCGTCGACAGATACCTTGATACTCTTCCCGTCGATGTCGTACTGCACGCAATTTTCCGACTCCAAGAAGTTGACTCCTTCCTTTGGAGAGGACGCGGTTTCCTTAGGGGTTTGTGGAGAGGCTTGCAACCGACTGCGGCCCCGTTTCTTATTTGGTGCTGCCACCGGTGTGGTTGGCTGCGGATTGTCGTGATCATAGTTTATCAAATGGTACTGCAGTCCTACTACAGACTTGTACGATTTATCGCATTTATCCACGGGACAAACGAACGGCGGATTTGGCTGCGATTGCTTGATATTCTTGCAGTACTCAACCGCATCGAAGTCTAGACCCATTGTGTGTTCGACCGATTGTTAGTTCGACACGCTGTTTTGAATTATTTCATAATAATTTGTTGTACAACGTCTAATAAATGATAAACTGTACACAGGAAAATTTTGTAAACGAAATATCCGAGTGTTAATAAATGGCGCAAATATGACAGCTGTTGCTCGTTTGTCGCTTTCGGCTGTCAGTGTGACATGTGACAGGAAAATTGATGCGGCTGTACAGCGGCTTGGGTGTATGATAATGCAGTTCGAATGTTTTACTGAGCGCACATGATTATTGAATATCATATATACTATAAATGAATTTCATTCTCCAGAAATTTCTTAATTTTGCGGTTACATTAAAAATGTGAATTTATATTTTGTTTAACATAGCCACGTTGATCAACGACTTTCAATATTTATTTTGAGAGCCGAGTCGGTAACAGCCATACTTTTAGTTCCAAATTCAGATTTTTCTGACCAAAATAAGAAATTTTCGGTAGGCTGATTACTTTTTAAATATTAATCAATATTTATTCAACAGATTCCGTTATTCTTGCTTCATATTATTTTTTACAGAATAGAGCACAGACGCTAGCGCAGTGAATAGTACACGACTATAACTTCTGTGGGCAGTGACGGAACACCACAATGCTTTCAAAAAAGTTTAAGAAGAGACATTTATTGTAAAGATTGATAGTTTTTCGCTACATCATCTTTTTTCAAAGAAATTCCCGCTGGAGAAACTAAATTGTTCTCCTCTTTCGTGTTTGAAATCGGAATCTTCAGGAAACAAAGGGACTTTTAATATCTTCGTAAACATTTTCTGATATAACAAAACCATAACCGCAACAAAGAAATACCTAGAATGCGAACTCTGAACAAGATCAACATTACACACAAGTGATGGACACATTGTATTTTTCTCCAACGTACTGCGTTCTTGACGTGACCAACCAAGGGCCCTGTGCGGTAGTAAGAAAACGTATTCATACAATGTGTCCGCCTATCTGATTTGTTTTCTGCTTCCCTTATCAGGGTTGGCAGCAGAGGGTCAGTGAAAAAGGAAAACATCTCCCAGAGGTCACTCGAACACTCATCAAAGTTATTTACGGTATTTCGCTCTTATCTGTGAACGAATCCGAGTGAAATGACGTAAAACGAGTGAACTGGAACACATTGTGAATTCAACGACGAAATATGAACTCCATTCACAAATGCTGACAGGTGTCAAATGTTCCGGGTGCAGGGAAAATGAAGCAAATTATGAAAAAGATAACGAATTAGAATTTTCCTTATTTTAGCAAAAATTGGAAGAGGTGTGTTTTGTGTTGTAAACAAGGTCTAGGGGCAGCTAGATCATTTCAAAAACTGCCGTGATAAGGATTCAATTAAATTGCGTAGTTGGCTAAACCTTTCGCTTGCTTTTTTTGTTTTTGGCAATTTATGTATGTATGTCGAGAAGGCTGTTTGCTTTTGTAATTTTCTGAACAGCGGGTACAGATGCTTATCTTAGTCCTTGCTAATCAAAATTTTTGGAAGCCTTCGGACATCGTGCTAACAGCTGATAAAATAAACTAAGGACCAGTTAGTGTCAGGTGTGTAGTGTTGATTTCAAACTCGTGGTGTATGTTTGATCTTTGGAATTGATTGGATTTTTTTGACACATCGCAATCGGTCTGAATCTGTGCGGTGATCTTTCAAAAACGCACTTGACAATGACTTGCCTCAATGGCCACAACGCTTTCTCTTGTTTTTCATACGCCTAAGACCGCTATATCTTTAGGAATTTAAAAGTGAATATCAAGAAATCGGTGGTCGCCGTGGAGTGGGCGCTTTTACTCCAGTAATGATAGAACCCATCATGGATGCTGAGCTGGCAAAATAAAGCATGCCACGAAAGAACACCAAAGACACACAGATCTGAACAGCAGAACCAAAGACACACAGATCTGAACAACATTTTGTTTTTGCTAAGTCTCCATTTGACAATAAGTCAAATTTCTAAAAGATCAACACACTGTCGCATGAATTTAAGAAATCATAAAAGCATCGTCAAATCTGGAACTCTCATGGAAGGGCTCAGAGAGACCAAAAACGACGAACCCACTGCAAGATTGTTTTTTTGTGCTATACAGCCGTCTGCATCGGTTCAGGACTTCAGTGGATCTCAAAAGACTTCAGAAGGTCAGCCAGCACTGAAGAGGGATCTTCAAAAAAAAGAGTCAGAAGAAAATGATTGCCACAAGCTCACAAGACTCTCAAGACCAATGAAGATTCTTGTAATTGATTCAAGTGCATGTTGGAGATGAGACAATTATCACTCGGAGAGAGCCAAAGAAAGGACTGAGCTATGAATGCACTTTTCGGATGTCCCCTTAAAACAGAAAGTGTAATAGTTTTGGGATACTACTTTAAAGATGATGTTCTTCCTATAATTGAGAGTCACAACAGAAGTTTGTGCTTCTTGTTGTAAACTTACAGATACACTTTTGAACAGGATAATGCTGCCTATCATGCAGACAAGATTGTAAGTATGAACTTGTTGTTTTTTTAACACAGTAGTAATGTAAAGATGGTCGCCGTGGAGTGGTGGAAAGTGCGTCGACCGCCACGCAGAAAATCTAGGTTTGATTTTTTCACGGTACCACCTCTTTCGAGTTGCTGATAACACTCAAAGACTATCGATTGCCTATGAAAAGCATTTTAAATCTCGCCGTTCGGAGTCGGTAAAAAACTATAGGTCCCTTCTACTCGTGAGAGAACAGTAGCACGCACAACACGAGTGGTTGTTGTAGAAAATGGACCCTGCTCCTTGGAGGGCTGTAGTACCACTCAGTTATTATAACTAATGTAAGGCTTTAAATAAGCTAAACTATTATGTATATTTCTTGTAATTCTGAACAAAGGACTTTGAAGAAAAAAGTTTTAAGTTAGCCTCAAATTTCGGCACACAAATTTGACCAACAATTTTCGAACGGTACTGTATATCTTAACTTTGTCGATCCCACTTGTCATCTTAATGGTACATACTTCGTTGAATGTTTCGCCCTAGATTCTGTAAGCAAAAAGTATCAGAAAATCTATTGGATCGTAAACTGGACCATATTTTTGTTTCTTGTGGATGTAATAACGGCCTGGTACATGGTACTCTTCCGGTGTTGTTTATGAAGGTATCCATTGAGAAAAAAATGTACTTTTTCACTGAACAAAAAACGACACCAAACACAAAACACCAAATATATTGAATCTCTCGAATTCACTCAAAATATGGCTCAAATTAAAGTCGTCTAGCTTCAATTGTTCCACAAGTTGCATTCTGTATGCTTTTAGTCCAAGATCCTCACGTAAAGTACTCCAAACCGAGCGGCCCAAGACAACGACGAGTCGATTTACATATCACGGCCTTCTCTTGCACAGCTGATAAAGTCTCTTGGCTATGTGACAGAAGTGATTCGGTCCAGCATCATCCATTTATGTAAACTAATACCCAAATTTGCGAATGGAATATACAATAACGGTTTCAGTAGGTCGATTATGTACACCATAGGTTCCTCGAATCACATAAACAACATTCATCACAGAACGCTTGTTGTTGTAAAATAGTTGCATAATTAAAAGATCTGAGTTCTCTACGATGAATTGCCAAGCGATACTGAATAAAATTGAGAAAGCAGTTTAAAAGGAGTCACGCGTGAGTTGTCAAAAAAGCCTATTGAAAATCAAACCTCAGAATGGATCACTTGCTACTTAAGGGTTGACTATAATGCTCATGAGCTAATGTCATGGGTGAGTGAGCCAATACACCTACCCATATGAGCCAAACTATAATTGTCGTCGACAAATGATTGTGAAAATTTCGTTAAGCATATGTATGTCAATGTAAATGTTTCGTTAAGCATGAGCTAGTGCTCTCCGGACGCTCTCGCACATGCGAATTTGACAGATGGGACACAAATGAAGAATTGGCCTCTATCATGTTTCTTTATTTTTAGGAATGTTACTTTAAAGAAACCCCTAAACGATCCTTTTTTTTCCACGAATACAGCAACTACGTTTTTGCTCTTGAGTGACACAAGAACACACCTTTAAGTGTGAGTCGTAATTGTTCCAATACACTATTTGGTCGTTGTATGACGTTTTTCGACTGAATAATTTCTGACAGATTGATTTGCGCGCATGTGTTCATTATGGCTACATCGGTGTTTTGTGAAAACATGACGAAGCATTTCGTTAAAATTAGTCTTATTTGCACTGACATATGCGTCTTTTTGTAGATAGGTAACCGTATGAAACTATTTAAAAAAGTTCCGAAAGAGGGCTTTGCAGAATGTTTTGAAAATTAAAAAAAAAAAAAATAAAACCTTGGTACCTTGGTACAACTATATTGTTACTACTTGTGGAATACATTGAGGGAGTTGAACTTAATTTAGAATAATATGAAAAAATAATTATTTGATTTATGAAAAATCTTCCGGTATTTCCCCCCCCCCCCACTGTTGTACAGCATTTGTTTCGATAAAATGTTGGCCGTCTGCGCAAGTGCAGTTTTAGTTTGCAAAATTTCTTGATGACCACAGTCTGTTGACATCGTTAACACATCTGTGCTGCGTACCTACAATCGATACCACGACTGACACCTACTCCATCCAAGTGAACCATAACATCATGTCAGTGACAGAAATAAGACCAACGACGCCCTTACGTTCCAAAAATATGTTTAACACGCACATCGTCTTAACTGCAATGATTACGACAATGCAAAAATGATGACGCTCAAAAAAGTTGTATGCGGCCAAATTGATGTCCAAATTTGTGGTGGTATTATTCGTTTTTCGAAAATACGAAATGATCATACAGGTTCACGTTCCTTTAGTTGTTTGTACATCTTGACGAGACTAGATGTACTTTTGGCGCCATTGCTGACTTAAGTCTGCAAACTTGTATTGTAGTTTCCCTGAGGGTATCTTTTCAATGCCATTAATATCAGAAGAAAACAGCGAGCCTACTCAGATAGACACTTCTGACAAAGAATTGTTGCAAACGAGCCGGGTAGTTCTTTGTTTTATTCTGCTTCTGCAACTTCTTTTGCGAAACAATGGCTCTTTACATCTTTTCAGGCCACTTATTCTCTAGATAAGATGACATGTTTTCCGGGTGGGTTGATTGCGAAAATAAATATTCATTCTGAGAGTAGCTTCTCAGTTTTGGAATCTCTTTGCAGGCTTGTGCTTTAAATCCCTCACCATGAGAAAAAATATTTGTTATACAAGTTATTCTCAGATGATGACGGATTTAGTGCTGTCGACTACAGCAAAAAGGACAACAAAGCCCTTCAACTGCTGAAAAGTAGGCATTTATTTCAATCTGAGCTGCGGACTGGCAAGGTGAGAAACTTCGACCTGTAAAGCGAAAAGACTAACTTTTCTTGATATAAGATTCACGTCCACTTGGGACATGTCTGATAGTTCAATAAAGGAAAATTCTTCCAGGGTTTGTTTCCAAATGAAAGCCAATGCTAAGCTATTACAGAGAGGTACAACTCCTCCTCCTCTATGGTAACCCAAGTCTTGCGAAGTGTCTTTGCTCAGTAAGAACGCCTACTAGGCTACTTAGATTTTTTTCTAATAATATCGAGAATGTCCGTGGTTTTCCAAGACCCATTCATTTGAGGAAGGCTCCATTGCTTTAATATCTTTCAACTCGGATCTTAGAAGTGGTGATTTGAGGGTTTTTATTATTGCTTACATATCGTTATGGATGTCCATTCACTTGCTTGGTGCTGCACACATCGGCCTAATAGCGGCTTTATGAATAACCATAAATTATGTGCGCAATACACTACAGTAATCCGGTAATTTAAATGACTGATCGATTTGGAACTGTTCTGAGTAGACACCTCCTCATACTCCTCTGGCACTCCTTTAAACCCAGTTAAGAAGTCGTATGTTACCAATACGTTTACAATTCTAATATAACAACTCCTCCTCCTCTATTGTTGAATTTGGAATTTGTTTGATTTATGGCCAAGCCTTGGCAGAGGACAAGGATGCCATAGAAAGAATGAATTATAACAATAGGTTTTAAGGAACAGCTGTGTTCAGTTTTTGTCTTGGGACGAACATTTTTCCCCGAACCCCAACATCCGTAGAGAAGCCTGGTGGTCTTCTGCGAACGACATGACACTCCCCCAGCACCCTTGATGTCTAAGACCTCCGCAGTACCAACATCGACTCAGATAATTCCCTTCTTGTAGTCATTGAAGGAACTCGAATACCGAGATCAGAAGGAAGTCGAGAAATAACACCATTGCTTGAAACTTTCCTAACCGAGACTCTTTAAAACCCTGGGCAAATTTTGGCATTGTCTGCACTTGTAATGGAAACTTTATGCTGAAGCCATTTAAGAAGCTGCCATTGATGTTTTTTTATGATTTAACGACGCCTTCAATGTCCTCATTAGTGTACTTTTTGGGTAGCTAAATCACAACAGATGCTATCATGGCACTACCTTAGATCCTAAAAGGACCAAAGTGCAGATTGATACCAATCTCCTTTTCTTGGACTTCCAGACCCCATAGCAACTGTGCATAAAAACCAATCATTCGTTGTCATTTTTAGTTCTTTACAGTCCTGCTAAATTCGTTAGTTTGTGAAGGATGGTGGGGGAAAACTCTTGCTAGTCCGACAGGATCTGTAAAGAACTTACCGTGACCTTCAACGTCGAAAATGGTAACTTCTTCAACATAATTCTGAAAACGATTTACAAATTAGATTCAAACACTAGACGCGTGCTCTTCCACAAGTCCGCTGGCTTAGGGGGCCGACATAAAATTGATTGGCCGAACACAATGGCCTTTTCGTACATGGAAACGGAGAAGGATAAAATGGGTCAAGACAGTCTGTAGACGTGTCTGTCAATAAGACGACGGCCCTACTTTGTAAATGCTGAAAAATTTGAGAGGGATTTTACGCGTGTTAGTTGAGATACCAATCCACTATGCAGCGATTCCATTCTTAGGATATTTATAAAGTTTATTTAAAGCATTTAGGTTTCTGTAAAACTGCCGGAATTTCTATGATTGAGCCTCATTCATCAAAGGAGAGAGCAAATTTGTTTTGCCACCTCGGACATACATATCTCAAACGTACCGTTCAAAAGTCTCAATATATTGTTGAAGAACCTTCATGCCGCTCATTGAAAACACCTATCTGCGTCTGCGTTTGGCACTTCCAAATGGTTTTCATTGCGGAAATCTTTTTAAAATAAAAAGAAATCAAAACAAAAGCAAAAACCATCAAGCCGTCCACGCAGAGTCTAACTATGCTCAACTAAACAAAATTAAGATTTAATTTTTCAGATTAACCTTCCCCCGACGCTCAAAGTGCCACCGCTGTATCTAAGTGAACAAGTAGTCCGCTTGAGTGTAACAACGCCTGCGAGAAAAGAAAACATAAATTAATCGCGGAACCGCACACAAAAGCGCCACAAGAACGCACTAAACGAAATCCATGGTAATGCGTTGAACAACCCCTCCACCGGTCGACCGTAACTACTCGGCACACTGCGTCCATGTTCGTGCTACACATGCGGGCGCCACATTTCGTCTATTGTTTGGATCAATTATACAAGATCACAACAAAGCCCATTCTCAGCTCTTCGTCTCCGCAAGGCACTCAGATTGTCTAGAGTAGTCTGACGCTTGAACTTCTCGATTGTATTCGAAGCAATTGTGACGGCGATCGTTTAGGAAACCTGTTTGATGTTCAGGAAACATCAAAACCGTCGTGTATTGGCTGTTATTCACTAGTTCGGCGGCACTGCAAATTTAAATAAGAGTGATTCAGTGAATTCGTTATGAGCGGTTTGTTGGTCTTTTTGGGTTGTCTGTGGTGGAGTGGCGTCTCACAGTTCCACAGTCTCTGGATTGGTTTTGCATTAATCTCACATGTATTTCTTTTGTCAACTGGATTAGAACTTACTTTGCACCCTGCTGCTTATCTTAAGCTTTCGCGTGTGCAAATTGGCTGCTTCGAGTGGAGGGGTTAGGGCTGGATCCTTATCTGCTAAAGGACTGATCATATGGTCGCATGTTAATGTTGCTGATAAGAAATTCCATGTAGTGAAACGTCGGCGATTTTCTCGACTTTTCCATGTAACACGCGTTTCGAACGTGAGCTTGGAAAGTGCACCGACTGCTAGGGGGTTGGGTTTTACGGTTTTTACACACGAAACCGTTATAATTTCGGTTTGTCCGTCTATACGTCCGTGATGCACTCATGTAAATCTCCTGCAATCTTGACATAAGATGTACTTCGCTTAGCAATTAATGGTTGGACACGAATGTTTAAAACCAGGAACAATTGGGACAGACTCCTGCATGAATGAGATGTGTTTCATACACCATACGATATGATATATCATTTTTTTTCAATATTTTGAAAAGTATTTGAGCTTTCGTTCCTAGCTTTTGGATTTTATTAACAAAGCTCTTAAGGTTCAAAATTGAAAAAAAAAAAATTGTACTCTCTCTAGTTTCTGCACGAAAACGTAAAAAAACCCATGAAATGATTTTCAGAACAACGTTCAGTGAGCATATTGTCGGGCATTCCTGTCGAAATATGTTTGACGTTTAAGACAGAAACGGTTTGTGAAATCTAAACACGCTGTTTTGATGAATTTGCCCAGTACATTAAGAAAAATCAACGTTGAAATATTTATTAATAAAGTTATTTAGTATATACCCAGTTTATGTTTTCCACTCTTAAAATTTCATCCAGGCCAACGAAAAAATAACAATAAACATATTTCACCCGAATACTTACTTACTTATATTTGTAGTCAAGTATTTACTTATTTCTATAAAATTCTATAAAAAAACGATACCATATATGCGCGCGTGAAATTCGCACTTGCCGGGTTTTGGGACATAGGTAATATCGTTAAAAGTGGTCAAGGAAACAAGCTAGTTAGCTTCCAAACGGTATTTTAAGCGTGCTAGTAAGGCGACTGTTATGCAAACAAAAAATGTTGAGAGAGTGAATTCCTTCTTATAAAATGCCATCGAAGTCTTAAAAATATATGTTTTTATAAGTAACAACCGCCAATCCTATTTTTTATGAAATGCAACCACGTTCAAGTAGCTGCCTTCACTTGCTTCGCAGAAACGTATGCTGTTCCACCACCACCCAAGTCCATCTTTATGGTTTCGGTCTGTAGCTTACGGTTTGGCTTTTTCTTCAAGAAGAAAAGTCCAAAGGGGTCAAATCGCAGCTCCGAGGTGAGTCAAATGACATTGCTAAGAAACAAAATTCGTTTTGGAAGTAAGTCTATTGTGTATTTGAACGTTATTCAAGTGTAAGGCCACAGTCATTCTGTCATTCTGTTGAAATTTCGAGCTGGACACAGCTGTCAGTGTCAAAAAACACATTTTAAAGAGCCAGTAGATATCCCAAAATTTACGTTGAGCCTACCCATACTTTGTATATTCTTAACTTTGGTGACTTTATAAGCTGATGTGTAGATGACCTGACCCTTACAAAATGCCCTTAAAAAGGCACTTAATATTTTGACAGATGCTTGTTCTTCGCCCAAAGTGATAAAGTTCGGACCAAAGGTTGAGTTTAGGCCACTTTCTTTAAGTAGTTTTCATTGTAAACTATTTTTTCAGCTTTGGAAGAATCGATTTTAGCTACTCAGTTTGAACTCTGTTAAGACTGTCAGCGCTCAAATAAAATGTAGTGACTTTATATTTAGCACACTTTGTAGTAGTAGTAAAGGTTATGTCAAGCGTGGCGACTTATGCCAATAACATCAGGCACTCGCGGGTTCTTAACAAACCTTTATCGCGAAACGACGCTGGAAGGGTGAAGCTATAGTAGGCTTAGTTATAAGAAAAGTAGATTAGTTTAGGTTTAAGATAGGATAGTCAGCTTTGCTCCGCGAGCAACCTTCCGGCCTTGTTTAGTGGTAAGGGCATAGGCCTAGGACACTCTTATTTTCTACCCCGTCTCCCCTTTTCTCTCTGTCAGGTTAGGGTATTAGGCTTTTTTTTATTCCTCCCAACCTTTTCTTCGTCTTCCCTTCTATCTCCCGTGAGCTAGTTCAGCACGAATTTTTTCGTTTGCAATGGTTGATGTGTCTGTGAGGGAGGCAAGAACCACCCTGTCCGCGGTGCTGAGCAGAGCAACCACAAGCGTGCCGCCGTCCTCTTCCACCTCATCGAAGCTGCCCCCGTGGCTAACCCTCCTACAACAAAATGCCAGACATGAACGTTGTACTGTGCTCCTACTAGAGCTTAGGGCCTAACGCTTGAACGTGTGAAAGGCATTTCGCGGGAGCATGAGACCTCGGATATGGGTCAACACAGTATAGTCTTGCTCATTTGATTTCAATCATGACGTATTTGGAAATTTATGCTTCCCACGCGGTGTGGTGTTACATTGTGCCCGCCTGCTGAAAACGACGATATGGCATAGTGTTGGAAATTTTTTTCATTTTCCTATAGGGACGTCTTGAGAAAATAACCCAATTGACTCTTAGAGTAAATTTCAAGGGACTTGCCGATGTTATCCTGAAACTGGGTACATACATAGACTCCGCGGTATATGCGGCAGATGATGGTTTAAACGATAACCCGAGTCCCTTGTAAATTGTGACGCCACTCTATTCTTTTATTTTGTATTGTGCTTATGCTTTCCTGTTCAAATTCTCGCCAAAAAAGGAACATTTACAAGCTTCTTTTCTTGCGATGTTGAAAAAGTTTTCCAAATCACGCCATTGGAACTAAAAACTATCTGCAGGTTTCATCTACCTGTCCTGATCACTTTCAAACAGTAGCTTGGATTATATGCTTATATGCAGGTCAAACCTTGAAGTCTCTGTCAAACCCAACAAGTTCATCGGTATCACAATATCTGATTCATTTCACTTGTCTCTATATACATACCGAGTGTGTACGTATGGTTTTTGACACTGCATTTCAAATTAAATCTGCACTTCAATCAACATTCGGGAGCGACGTCCCTTTCACATCTAGATAAATCAAATTATCAGTCCACAGACCGATGCACAGAAAGAATTAAGTCTAAAACGTTCCCCACAAATTTATCAGGTTATTTGCCTAATCAATTAAAGCCACTTGAAGCTCCCCCCTCACCTCTCGCGAGTGCCTGATTAACGCTTACGGGCCAGCTTAACCATTAAATTAGAGATAACCTTTTCGGAATAAAGGCACAATGTGCTTAAGCTGATACTTCAATGTCTACAGCTTTAGCCGCACACCCAGATAGCGATGCTGGTGGTGTATTTGTGAAGAAAAATCGCAACACTCTCTTCCCACTGATAACAGCTGATAACTGGAAATCATTTTTTTTTTCTGTTTCAAAATCCACTTAAGTGCGTGCTGGTCAACGAGATTATTGAAGTTCAGTTGAAACGAGAAAAAAGTTTTCGCCTTACAGTTGGCAGGGAAAGGTTGAGTTAACAATGCGGTGGCTTAGTTTCGAGAGGCGGCGATTGCCACTATCGCGAAGGTCCACACGATTTGTGGCACATTTTTTGAAATTCTGGTTTCTTGGTTTGCTGATAAGTGAGAAACTACTTAAATTTAATACTCACTGGAATTCGGGTGCAATTTAGACTGGCAGATAACAATGCTGAACGAGTGGCTCACGGGGTGACCTGGAAGGCACTTTTTATTAGCAGACGATGGGATGGAAGGCTGCTGTGGAGGTGGTGACTACCCAGTTTTTATGCATGTTTGCAATCTGAAATTGAACTTTGCTCGATTCATACTTGTCATGAATGTTCTGAGTGTTCTTGTTTTTCACTCTGTTTGGACGTACCGACGCACGTTGATCGGTGTGTTGACATTTTTCACCTCTTCAAACTCAGTGAGAGTACTGATTGTTCGAAATCAGCATAAAACTGTGGGTTAACATATCCACTTGTGAGAGATGCATGCAGAGGGCGAATGGTGTCTGAAGAAGTAAATATTTTTCCTGTTCCCATTATAAGCTTGAAATAAACTTCTTTTGAAAATTATTTACGTTCTTTAGGTCTATTTATATAGTTGGAGATTTATATGATCAGTATGCAAAGTGTTCAATTCTAGCCGCGCGAACCTTGAATTGTTGCCTAGCTGGTTGTTTAAATATTCGTTTTTTGACTTTCTTCCCAAAGTGATGTGTGCATCTTGTACGAATTTATGTATTGGTTGGTAGAAATAATATGTCCAGTCAAATAATTTATCTTTCTTGTTTATGGTTTCATTTTTACAAATGATATCTTTATAGCCACATTATGGCCATTTATGTATATGTCACCCTCTCGATACCTTTTTTTGCTTCTTGGCATGCCCTTAAAGTTTAAGATGACTTGGTACTCAACCAACGTGCTGCCTAAAATTTGGTACACAAAGTGGATTCGGGTCTTTCACCAGCATTTCATGTGATGACCCAATGCCTCGTATTTGGAGACTTTTCACCGAACTTTCCAGCCTTTCTACATTAACAAAGGCAATTGTGTGGAAATTTCGAAATTTCTCTAATTATGTGTGAAAATTAGAGATTGGGGTCAGTTGGGAATGTTGAAGGAGGAGCAGACTAAAAAGCAGTAGGAGAATGATGATCAGAATAAGGATGAAGAGGATAAGGACAGGGATGAGGAGGAGAAGGATAATTAGGAGAACAAAAAAAATGGATGAGAAGGAGCTAAAAGGAAAGAGGAGAAAAATTCTACTGGTTGGGGTCGCTTCAGGGCTTGTAATATGTCCTCATTTCAAATAATGCAAATTTCTGTTAATGAATTTGTCGCCTTGGCGTAGTGGTAAGTGCATCGACCGCGGCGCAGAAGGTCTGTGTTCGATTCCCGGACGGGACACCTCGCATTTTTTCACGGCACCACCTCTTTAGAGTTGCTGACAACGCTCAAAGAGTATAAATTGTCTATGGAAAGCTTCTCAAATCTGGCCGTTCGGAGTCGGCAAAAAACAGTAGGTTCCTTCTACTCGTGAAGAACAATAGCATGCACAACACGAGTAGTTGTTGTAGAAGCTAGGCCCTGGTCCGTTGTGGGCTGTAGTGCCACTCAATTATTATTATTATTAATTTTCTACACAATTTTAAATTTTACAATTTTGTTTTTTTTGGGGGAATTTTGGCTTTTCAGGCAAAAATTCACGAATGTCGTCAATTTCAGTGCTAAGGGGAAACATTTATAATGACTGAATACAGCGGAAACACGCAACACGCCCTTACGAAAGAAGATATTTATTTAAAAATTTCCATTTTCGATATTTCAATGGCAATTTCGACTAATATCGAGCAATCACAAGGAGAAACAGCGAAAACGAAGAAGAATGCAGTTAAAGTAAACGAGACAGTTCTTCGGAACTAAATGTTAACTTAAATGTGTTACTGAAAATACCTTATGTATGCAAAGAAGGCGTCCCAAGTTTCAAAATGAATATATGACAGAAATCAACGATCACTGCAGAAAAAAGAAGAAAACAAAGCAAATATAACTTCACTTTGCTCAGCAAGCTCCTTCAGCTTCACTTTACAACTCATTCACAAATACAGACACCACCCAAGCTGTGATGTTCGTAGTGTCACCTATCACACATCAATTCAGAGAATACCAGACAATTTATCTCGGTTTCTGTGGCTAACAAAAGAGAACTCCTTGATAAACAAGCCCCAGCATTGCCCCCACAACAACACAGCGCACAGAGATCACACACAAGGTCCCAATCGGTTTCTTCACCGTGCACTCAAAAACGTAAACAAACCAATATCAAACCAGTTCTTATGTGTGTATGCGCCCGAAAGTAAAACAATATGCAGCCCCAATGGAAGCGGAATCAAGATAGGTAAGATCAACAAATGGATAGCAAGTTCCGAGTTGGGGGTACGCAAGAGAGATTCAAGACTGTTTAACATATATCAATATGAACGAGCTCACATACTCGTATTTGTGCGCTTGAACACAAAGCGTCCGCATCCCAGCCATGTTTGACCAGCTACTGTCTTTATCTCTGCAACGCAATTAATTGAAATCCCATGAACCAACCTGAATATCACAAGCGCGGCCAGGAGACGTTCCCATCTGTGCAGCTTGTGAAAACAAGAAATAATCAAGCCGCGCCATAAAAATCCAGGAAGGCGAAAAGTGCCACTACGACGCGATTGAATTCCACCAACACCATCAATTGTGATTACAGGCCAAGTACTCCGGCCAACTGATAATTCGTTGATCTTTTCATTCTCGACAACACCGCAGCGCAAGTCACACTTGACTCTCTTGCTTTATTTCGCCGTGGCGCTCTTTCTCTCACTCTCCCTCTGCTTTGTTCTCTCCGCAATAAACAATAATTATAGACGAATCAAAACTGATAAGCACTGCCAGAGTGTACTCGTAGTGTAGCTGTGACCGAAAACCGAAAACCAGCTCTCTGCATTCTACCGAACGGCGGTAGCTGTCAGTTATAGCTCGGACCCTGGTTTGGTACGACGGCGACGACGACGATACTCACCACACACATCCGAGAGTCACTAGACTACGTACAGAAGTCCGAAACGAAACCCAGTTCAGTGTAGAAAACAAAGAGTCGCGGTGCTCAGGCGATCAAAGCAACAGCCTCCAATTGCTGCTTCAAATCATTACTTCACTTTGGGATAACAAACCCCAACCACCGCCGATCGGACAAAGAGACTGCAGCTCGCTGCGACGGGGCTCTTCGGTTCTTGACTTCTTTGTTGTGATCATGTAATGATTGTGTTCGAGTGATAAAACCTGATTCCGCGTGTGTGATGCGAGTGTGATAGAGATTTCTTTTGTTTTGAAAATCGAGAAGCGATCCAAGTCGAATCTAAGGCAAGGTGTGCGCGCGTCAGTGAGTGTTTGGGAGAAAAGAAGGTGCACCCGAAGAAAGTATCGTTTACGGAGAAACCATGGCGACAAAGGATGACTCCAATCCACTGCCATTCGATCCACCGACGTATGAGGTGGCTACGGCAGTGGTAAACAAGAAGGCTGAGAGCGCTACCACCATCGAGTGCGGAGCTATCCCGCAAGATGACACCAAGAAAACGCAGAGCTTCATGGAACCAGTTTACAAATTGGTCGGAATAAACTCACAGCCTTCAACCAAAGAGCTAGGAACATTGATCTGTGAGTAACTTATCGCACTTATCGGTCAGTGTCAGTCCGTGTTGTTTGTTTGTTGCGACGGATGAAAGCGAATTGCATTCTGTGGGTGGGGAGTGGTGCTAACAAGTGTTTTGATTTGGAACTTTGCGTATTGATTAGCGGGGAGATACTTTGTTGTGGATAATTGAATTGCGTCGTTGACATGAAGTTCAGGAAAGTGTAAAAGCTGATTGCGACAGACTGTACACTTTACAGTCGGGGACATATAAACGAGGATGCGGAACGTTTAACCAATGTTCTGTCAGCCGGGAAAAAAAACCTTTTCAAAATAAATATGTAGGTGCCAATGAAAGACTGTTCCAATTCGATAATAAGGGCTTGACTTTGTCAGGAGTTTATTGCCATTTGGTCAGAGTCTCAAACTCAATTGGGTTCAACATCTGGGACCAATTCACCATACGTATTGAGATCCAAATCTAAGATCTAAAGAAAGTTCTGTCAATAAATTATAGTTGTACGTGCGCTCAGTGGAATAACGTTCGTGTATGTAGATTACATATGTTCTCTATTCCGAAATTGCCTTCAAAAAGGCGCCCCTTGGTAAACGAACAATCTTACCCCAAGAACCTAATAATGTTCTTTTGGCGTAATCTTCACAAGATCGAGCCTAAAATGTGTGCCGAGTTTAATTGTGTTGCTTAGAATCAGCGTTCAACTTGGACCTTGTTCCAAATTTGTACTAAAATATTGCTTCGAAAATTCAAACGCGAAATACCTTTCTGATGCTAAATTTTGTTCAACACACTTATCGCACGCCCTTTTGAAACACAAAGAGTCAGAAATTATTTTCTACCATAACCTCTCGTATCCTGAGGAGTGCATAATTTGTCGATTTCTTTTCGAGTGGATAAGGCTTCCACTGCTTAACATGAATTTACTTATTTTTGAATGCAAAAAAATAACTTAATAAGGATGATTTGTTTTAAATATGCATACAGACTGACACTGGGCAGGCCTACTTTTCTAATCCTAAAGTAAACACCTTGCAAAGTTGTACTTTGTCATTGATAATGCACTAACAAGCTTAAACTTCTTCTTATCACCCAACTTTGTAAATTTTTTGTTTAAGTTTGAAGAAAGTTTTACAATTTCACTTCTGTAGAAACTTTTTACATTTTTCAAGAAGTAACTATTAAGATACAAGAAACCTTTTGAGACGTTCAGTATGCGTGTTAAAGCAGCCGTAGAAGCATACAAAAAAAACGGCAAATAAAAAGAAATATATCTCTTCGCACAAGCACTCTGTTGAACAGGAAATCCTTCTTAACAAAAAAAAACTGTTTAAAAATTGACTTTCATATTTAATTAGGAAAAGGAAAGCACCATATTCTTTCACACCAATCTGACTTCTGAGCCCTAAGGCAGTAAAAAACAAAACTACTGCCAAGACTTAAAAGCAATAGTCTAGTTCAAAAATAATCAGGACTTTGTGACTATCACCCTTCGCGGTATGTTACAATCCTGAGCTTCAAATGTCATTTCCCTCTTTTTGATCTTATAAGCTTATAAGAGCTGTAAAGCTTTTAATTCACAAAACATCGAACAGCGATCGTCACTACTATTCGGATGCTTTAATTGAAGCTTGGTATCTTTTCTGGAAGAGGTTTGAAATTAAAAATGGAATTTAATAGTTTGAGATTTTAATGCCGAGTGCATTTTAGTTTGAAGGGAGACAGGAGCTGCTATGAATATTTACGACAGCAACTTTGAGGAAAACATACACAAATTTAAGAAAAAAATTATTTTTGGGTCTATTACTTAATTCATGCGGTTTTAATTCATGCTACTTTTAAACTTTTTGAAATGACTGCTGGAGTTACGCTCCAGTTCTCTTCTTGTGTTTGGTAACAATATTTATAGAGTTATGCCTCCAGTTCTTCATTTTAAAAATTTTTTGGCTGCCCAGGACTGTCATCGTCTTCCAAGCCAAAATCACTACTTTTAGGTCGAGCAAACCACTTTTGGCAAGTTGGCTCAGCTAGCGCATGTTTACTATAAATTTTCACCAAAATACGATGCCTTTCGGCATCTGCTTGCTTCATATCAAAATAATAAAGATTAACTCACCTAAAAAACAAAGTTCGAAATGTTTGACTGAAGAAGAAAAATTATTGCTGTTTACGCTTTAAATGAATCACATATATTAAAATGACGTAGAAAGACAGTAGCTTTCCAACGCATGTTCCAATTTAATAATAACAATGGAATAATACAAGTTACGCCATCTCTTAGGAAACCGCACGAATTAAGTTATATGTAGATTCAATTTTTTCTGAAGCAGTTATATGTTTTTATATTTTATAATAATTTCTTTACGTTTTTGACTTGTACTTACTGTAATATAAAGAAAACACGATACAAGCCATTCAATTTGTTACTTTATTTGACATTTACTTTACATTTACTGTATACAGGAGCCAAATTAACATCAATTGTTTATACAGAAACGTTTAAGGTTAGTTTGAAGAGTTAAATAAAAAAAAATTGTATGGGGAGTATGCTGAGCCCCTGAAACCCTTATCGCTCCACTGCCTGGTTCCATACAGAATATGGGGTAAGTACAAGTCCAGGTAGAGAAAGAAATTCGGTGTGTATCTTCTATTACCCAATTGTAGCCTTAATTTGAGATGCGGCTTAAAAGGTTTTGTATTTATGGTGTGAACACAGGTTCAGTTGTTACCAAGGATACCTTTATGCCAGGGAATCCAAGGTACAAGCTCATAGGCGGCCATGTTCAACTATTAGTAATTTTATTGATGGCATATTTAGAGCCTTTTATCTCAATGACCACTAGTCTGTGTTCAGCTATATTAACTTATCATCATTGGCAGAAAGCGAGCTTTGATTGATGAAAGGTTGCATTATCCAAAAATTGACAATTTATTTTTTTTTCAGCTTACGTTCAGAAAATTAATTCAAACCACTCTCCAAATCAATACCTTGTCCTTTAAAAAAACAGGAAAACTCCCAAAAGTTTGTAAAAAACATATTTCCGTGCACAGGTTTGATGCTCTGTCCAGGCTACAAAAGTAGTGCTGAAGTGTCCGTTCTTGAAAATGTCCGGATATTTTTGCGTATGTGTTCTAAAATAAAATGTTTCCCAAACAATGGACCAAATTTAAGAGAATAAATTTTATTTCGCTATAATAAGGTCAATTACTCACTTCAACCTGTTAGTTGGCAATTGGCCAAGACCAGTTTCGCCATAAAAACTGTAAGCTGTTTCCATGTGGTTCCTATAAAGTGCTGGTAGGGAATTTAAAGTCTCACAACGTTGAATTCGTCGACAAATAAAACTCAAGCAAATAAGCACAATAGCGCATATACGTTGTGGCTACCACAGGCAGTTAAAAACAAAAGCCAGTTACGTTGATAAGATAGCAGTCCCGAAACTAAGGCATCTACAGATTATCAACATCAAATCGATCGACCAGCTAACGAACTATTCTGATTTAATGTTGTTTTCCCAGCAAACAATTCGCTGGGCTAGGCAGATTTGAAGTTCTCAATTTCCAATTGAATAGATGACATTGCAAGCAAAGCGAGATTTTTCATTAAAGAAATAAATAAACTTGTTGGCAACTTTGACTGTTGGCGACTCACTCACAAAGAGCCTCATCTTGCTCAGCGTTCAGCAAATAGACGTTTTTATATTTACACTTGTCATTCTCACTTGAACATCGAACAAAGGCTGTGGGGTCGTACGTCACTTAGATGTTTTAATTGTCCAATAAATAAGGAGAACATCCACCGTCTATCTTCCTGAATACATTGTGTAGCACAAATGAGAAACGATAACGAGCTCCGAATAAAGTGTCAAAAAGTGGTTATGCCGAAATAAATTCTGCAAACTTTATGGCGATTTAAATTTTAACGATTGTTCACTGAACTGATTGTGCAACGCAAGTCCTTCGATTGTCTATGTACACCTCTGAGTGCTGTTGAGCCTTGCTCCGGCTCGGGGCAGGTCGGCAATGGAGTGAATCACCTCCGCGATAAGCGGAAATCGAAGGCCGACCATTGTCTGCTGAAGCGTGCAAAAAGAAGTACTTTTAATTAAATCTGCAGAGAAGAATAAGGGAACATTGAATATAATATTTGCTTCCCATTTAAATATAGCTTTGTTAGTTGCCTCGCTGTTATTGAGTTCGCCGAGGCGATAAGAGTAATCGGCTTCTTGACATAAACAGTGTCATTATTGATAAGTTTATTGTACTCCCGCTAGTATACTTCTACCTACCCCAAAAGAGAACAAACAGCAAACCGACTACTGGATGTGGTGTTGAAATTGAAAAGCCTACAAGCGCACATTTCACATATTGTTACTATGGGCCGAGAACAAATAGATTCGTGATGCTAATGACCTCAACTCTATCGCACAGAGCGCCTGACACGGGTGCTGCTGAGCCAATAACATTTAGTTTGAATTTAGTTCAGATTTTAAACTTGGCTAATCTCTTTGGAAAGTGCAAAGTAATTGACATTTAAGTGATTCGCTTCCTACACATGCTTATCGCCTACCGGAGGGGTTGAGGAGGATGGAGGCGAGATAAGCCTGAAGCTTTTAACTAGTACTAGTTTAAATGTGAGCGACCGAGAATTGAAGACGCGTGTTGCAGCACTACATCCGGCCGCCACGTTCTTTAATTAATTAGCTATCATTGAAATTTATTAAAAACACAAGATGGGGTTAAGTATTTGTTTATTTTTTTTTATTTGAACGATTTTAGTTTCACAGAGCTAGAAATAAGAAATCACTGAAAAATCAGCGAGTGTACATATTTATTTATTTGCAAACGCATCTCTGCTTTGAATTGCAAGCGCCATTCTTTCCCCGCGTTGCTAAGCAATGCGCAGAACACGAGCAGGAATTGTACCCAACATTGAGGAGGCTTCCCAAATTACAGGTTGCACGTTTTTGTCTAACCGTTTGATCTTTTTCGATTTGTTTCACTTCCTTTTTTTTTAGTTACTTGCACATTTGACGAAACGACGCAGATTGTTATAAAAAACAAAACGATCACGATTGTGGAGCGCATTGCTGTGCCCTTCAGTAAGCTTCACTTCACAAATGAACTAAACCCCGAAATCAGCGTCAATATTATAGCCGCAGATCAGCAGTGGATTCTGGGAAATCGATGCGGGGAATTTTAAGATGAGAAAAAAACCCGATTGTGCACACATATGAAGTTATTTGTAAGCTGTGTATATTTTTGATGAGAACTGCCAGATAAGACATTTCTAAGACACTCTCGGTTGTTATCAAAATTTGTGCAAGATCCCCTACTTTGTTACCGTGCCACAGAAGAATGTTTTACGGAAACATACGGAAAAGGATGATTCTGTAATCTACATTTCAGTGCCAATGAGCCATCGCTGGTGTAACATATCACCCAATAAGTCCCAGGACATATAGGGGGCGCCACTAACAAAAAAAAATATATATATTAGGTGAATAATTTTTGTTTGTTTTTGTGGCGCCCGGGAAGCTTACGCTACCACTACAAGTCAAAACGCTATCTTTCTGCCATGGATCCTATTCACATTCACGTGCCTAAGAAAATTAATTGTATGGGCAGGCAACTTTTTGAGTTTGAGGTAAGGGAGACGTTAGCATCTGAGCCATTGGGACAATGCAACAGTGGACGGCCTTGGCTAAGGTGGCGCTCACAAGTGGAGGAGGACCTCAGCCAACTTTTAGTATACAACTGGAGGCAGCTAGCGAAAGATCGTGCTGGCTCTAGAAGCATGTTGGTTGAGGCCCAGGCCTACCCGGGACTGTAGTGCTACAAGAAGAAGAAGAAGGCGATAAAAAAGTAGAGAAATGGGTTTTCGGGATGGGCACGCCAGTTTCATCTCATATCCTTGCGCTTATTCACATTTTCAACTGAACGTTGGAATGGTAGAACTACCTCTTGTCTCTTTTTTAATTTCAACGTTTATACACTTACTACTTTCAAAAATTGCTTCATCCATCACAAAGTGAAATTCTAGTCCAACAATTCAATTCCGTATATTCCACACTGAGCTTATCAAAATTCGCCCTGGTTGGTGCAGTTCAGTATCTTTGAACAAGGTCATGATCTTAAAGCATCTCTCACAACCTTACCCAACAGAACACAAGTTTAAGCTTCAACAACAGACCGTGACCCAGTAGACTTATTTCCACAGTTCTTAACCACAACCCGTTCCACAGATTAACTCAATCGAAATGCATTTGTACTTTGTTTGATATCTGATTACCTAGACAGCAGCGCAATTGCTTGCTAGACGTGCTTTATTACTCATTGCGTTGTTTTCATTTTTGGCTTATTATCGAAAATTATCAGAAGCTGAGTTAGAGAAATGTCGCTGAACTTATCGCAAGTGTTGATGCTTCATCTTGATGATATAGGAACAACTAAATACAAAAATTGGAATGCGATTCATAGTAAAAAGAAAATATGAAGAAATTGATTTAAAATAACCCACTTTTGGCATAAAAATAAAACGAATAAACGACCCATACTAATGCACATATTCGTGTGGTCTTCTCTTGTTCGAAAACAAATACGATAAGCCGGGCACGGTCTCACTCAGATAACGCATACTCCATCGTCCTCTGTCTCGTTTAATTGAAAGCGCAAACAATTTCAGAAAACAATTGCATTGTGGGCTCAAAGTTCAACTATTGTCTGACGAAATGGTGAGAAAGTGAGGTTCTTATCATGGGTCATTGAAATATATTATTGCTTGATCTGGACGAATAAAATTCAAACCTTGGTATGGTTTAATTTGCTACCAATCTGAAAGGAATGACGTGTAATCACATATTGTCGTTTATGGTGTATTTTATTCGAAAATTTTAACAAAGTCCTGCAATGGTTGACCATAAAAGCATTCAAAATTGTTTTTCCATTTACTTCATAACGATGTAAGAAAATCATTTAGTAGCTGTCTCTGACAAATTTTGAGTACAGTCAAAATACACTATGTTTGACAATCATCGGCATCCAAGAGTTCAAACAGCAAAAGCTTTCACTGCAGTATCAAGGGTTTTCTCTGTGCGTCTTGCTTGAGTTTTAAGTGTTCTGAAATTGTCGTTCAAACATGTGAAATACATCAAATGTAAGAAAAAAAGGTGCCCTCACTGGATTATTTTTCTAAAGTTTTCAATTTTTGGCCTTCATCCAATCCTGTAGCAATTTAAATTTATGAATAAAGCAATTTATAAGAAAACAGACCAAGAGCGAGTTATACTCACACATAGATGGTTTCGTTTTTCTTTTATTTCTAGCATCATTTGATGCAAACAGGGAAAATTCAATTCATGCATAGGCACCAAAATCATTTTTAAGTTACCACGCACCAAATCAAACTTACAATAATATGTAAACACATTTAGAGAATTGAATTAGGCTGTAGTTTACTTCGAATCTTGAAATTCAAAACCTATATGAATACCTAACCACGCACAAAAAATATCCCAAAAGCTTTGCAGATATTTTTTTCTTATTTGTTTTCTTTTCAGACTACCCTTCTTCTTCTTCGATTACGCTACAGCCTGGAGTGGGCCTGGGCCTCTGCCTCAACCAACATGCCTCTCCAGCTACCACGATCTCTCGCCACCTGCCTTCAATTGCGCACTCCAAGTTGATTGAGGTCCTTCCCCACTTGTGTACGCCATCTAAGCCTAGACCATCCTCTATAGCGTTGTTCCAATGGCTCGGATTTGCTGAATTTCTGGCCGGAACAGTGGTGTTCATATGCTCTATATGGCCTAGCCATCTTATGCATTTTGGCCGAAGACGCTTGACCAGGCGCATGACGCCGTACAGCCGATGAAGGGCTACTCTACCATAAAGTTTTTTTTCCTCAAGCTCCGTACGACTTCTGGGGAGAGTGTCCCTTTTTCCTTACAGTATTGGGAATCTATTGATTCTTAAATGGACTGCTCGTTTTGTATAGAAATCAGTTGCTGTCTTTCCATATTGAGTTCATTTTTTGTTATCTTTTATATGAGTACAGTTATTTAATATTCTTAACACTGTTGTATGGTAAACTGACATATCCCATCTGCGGCATTTACTTCACTTCGTAGAATAACTTAATAGAAAACATTTTCGTGCTCTAGTCAGTTCGTTTTCATTTGTCTCCATTATTTCGCACAAGGAAGCGAATTTTTCGTGAAAGCAATGCGGAAGTGATTATTTAAATCGATCTGGTCATATTTGCTTATAGAGCACACAAGGCATGTATGCTCAGTTTTTGGCTTTTTAGTTTCTTGGGTCTGTTTGTCTAAAAAGTGCCGAGGTTTAGCTATCTTCTTATGATTTATGTGTCAGTTCTTGTAAATGATACGCCCTTAGCCATGGAGCCGCATCTGAGCCAGCGGAATGTGTTCAATTTGGAGTGATACTAAATAACTAAGTATCTAACACATCACCCCATAAGTCCCGGGACTAACGAATAAAAACACATTTTCTAGACAAAATTCGATTTTATTCATCACCATAGTTTCCTTGAAAAGTGATACAACATTTCGATACCTGTTTTATAGAACGATTTATCTTTGACATCAAAATAGGCCTCAATTTCGTATGCGATCACCTTCTCATTCCAGCCATATTTTTTTCGTGCGAGCGTCTTTTTGAGGTCTGAAAAGAGGTGGAAGTCGCTGGGGCCAGGTCTGGGGAATACGGTGGGTACAGAAGCAATTCAAAGCCCAACTCGTGCAATTTGACCATGGTAGCCAAAGACTCAGTGCATTGTATTGGCGGAAGAGAATTTGTTCGTATGGGACTATTTGGGGCAATTTTTTGTCTTTTGTTATCATACCGAATGCTACATCACACCGATCAAGTGTGATAATTGCTAAGCCAACAAAGCGCTTACGCCAAGAGTCTGAAATAAATATGCGGGACTCAACTCATATAAAACTTGGGTTTAATTGTCTGCCTTGGCTCAAAGAAATTTTAACATCTTCAAAAGACGTTAATTTTTAAAGTTTTGTTTTTGTAGAAAACCTTTTCCTAATAGGTTTTACTAGACGGTATGGTTTTTTGTTAAAAGCAAGTGGCAATTTTATTTGTAAAAAAAAACCAAAAATGGAAAGAGAAATGTGAGAGAGTTGTAAATGGAAAAATTTCAAGACAATTTGGCATTGGTAGTTGTACAAAAAAATATTTAAACTGGATCAAGTAAAGTACTTGACTGTGAACATTGGCCGCTTTGAAACAAAATCTGGCAAGATGACATGCATGTTAACCACTCGAATTCGTTAAGCACACCCGGTATTCCTTTCCTCTAACTGGAGCATTTTATTTTACACAATATAACTCTGGCTGAAAATCAAGCACTTGTCTTAGTCTCATCTCTGCATTTGTGAACCGATCTTAAATTTTAACGCTCATTCGACGTAGGCAACAAAGGACGACATCAAAATAATTTCACAATTCCAAAAAGTTGGTGAATCTTACTCTAATATTGAAGACACTGTGGACAAATTTGTAGCATTGTAAATAGATTCCAAAATAATTCGTGCTTTGAAACTACCGAACGTGTTGGTCACCCTACAAGACAAGTGTCGAATTGTAGGAATCAATAAAAAGAACCAACGGCATCAGAGCTTGCATTACACTCGAAAGCTGGTCTAAGAAAGGATGTACACCCCAAAACTCTTCGGAGGGTTCTTCATCGTGGTGGTTATATCTCTGTATGAACTAGTACATTTGGAATTTGCATCGAGTTTAATTGCACCTTTGTTGCGCAAGTGCGTCTCTTGGTAATTTTTACTTTTGCTTGTTTTTACCCGCTCCTTCTTTAAGCTTATCTAATTTTACTACATCTTTAGCAAAATTAAAATAAGATATTAATCTCAAGAAGAAATCTGCAGACATCATTTTTATATTACCCGATCCTGTTCTGTACTCCGAGTGAAATTAATAAGTATTGAATTAAATTTCATTTGCAATTAAGTTCCAAGTCAATTTCGTATATTTAAATTTTTTTGATTCTTCTTCGTATGTTGGCACTACAATCCGGGTAAGACAAGGGCTTCAACCGACATGATTCTCGACATGGCACGTTTTCTCATCAGCTGTCTGCAAAAGTGCTCCTTCTTCATTTATGTGCGCCAGCTGCGACGATGACGTCCTCTGTTTCGTTATCCCAATGGCTGGGACTCCAAAATTCATTGAGCTGAAGCGGTGTATTATATATGATTACGGGCTCTTGCCGTCCTGAGCATTGTATTCGTAAACGCTTGTCTATGGGGGCGCATGCCGCCGAACAGGTTGAAGAGTTCGTTTGCTGAATCCTCTTCTCCAGATGCCATCAACACAAACAGATTGTTCCTTCGAGAGGACTATGTATATACATTTTATTTTACTTTCTCCTTGTTCTCTGTCTGATAGCCGTCATGGAATTTGGCTAAGCTTTGTCAACCAAAAAAACTGTTCTTCTAAGAAAAAATGTTGATGTACATGAATCACTGTGAATTTGTTTTCAAAGAACTTTTTTCAGAATAAGTAGAACTTTCTTCATTCCCTTTTTAAAGTTGATCGTCTTATTTATAGTTAGCCTGAGTTAATTTTATTTCTTTTTATTTTACAGTACTGGGCATAATGCTACTTTTGTTCATCATAAGTGTAACAGGATGCTTCATCATGTGGTTCACAGAATACTATGACAATTCGTACACGTCTGTAAGTAAACCCCTTATTTTCCATAACCAATTTAATCATCAACAAAACCATCGAATTAAAGTCATAAATATATATGGATTTTAAATTTGTAGTTTTAAAAGCGAGCTTTCGCTTTCTAGAAGTACATACTCTTGAAATTGTAATTGTCTGCAAGAAGTTTTATCCGACAATACTATTCTGGGCGATCTGCTTGTTTTTTGTCAGAATATTGACCTGACTTAAAATTTAATTTCAATGTATACGGCAATTCATCGTTTAGTTTGAAATATAATATAAAGGAAAACATATAAATTTGAACTTAAAAGATGTATTATCTGCTAATAGAACAATTCATGTCATTTACTTTTTGAATATAATATCATGAAAATATTGTGGTCACCGTGGGGTAGTGGTAAGTGCGTCGACCGTCATGCAGAAAGTCGAGGTTCGATTCCCGGAAGGGACCCCTCGCATTTTTTCACGGCACCACCTCTTTCGTTTTGATGAAAACCCTCACAAAGTATCAATTGTCTATGAAGAACTTCTCAAATCTCGCCGTTCGGAGTCGGCAAAAAACTGTAGGTTCCTTCTACTCGTAAGATAACAGTAGCACGCACAACACGAATAGTTGTTGTAGAAGCTAGGCCCTGGTCCCTTGTGAACTGTAGAGCCACTCAAGTATTATTATTTCTATCATGAAAATATTGGCCGCGAGTACCTATGAGGTGGTCCATTCGGAAGGTCCAATTTTGGCCGATTCTTAGAGGCATAGCGGTTGGTATCTCGTGGATAACACGAGTTCTGTTGAATTCCAAAGCGTCCATCGTAGCTGGTTTATTTCTAAAGACCTGAGACTTTACACAATCCCTGAGAAAATATTCCAAAGCACGATCTAGGTGGCCGACTAACTGCAGAAAAACGTGAAATTAGGTGCTCATCACAGTGATTTCTAGACATGTCCATTGTTTCAAGCGTTGTATGACTCGAAGCGCCGTCGTTTTAGCACCAGAGTTTACCGAGACCATGTGCTTGAATTACACGCAATGCGTATGGTACGATAAACTCTCTCAGCTACAGCTGCTGTAGTCTCTTCACTATGTACGTGCTAGATATGGTTCAACCGACCCAGTATCATTGTGTCCACTGTAAGATCCTCGAATCGCACCCAACACATTTCTCACAGAACGCTTTTATAACATTGCTGAACAATTTGGGAGCACTGTTTGGATGTGAGGCTTTCGATGATGACTTCTGAACAAAAATGACAAACCAATTTGAAAGGAGTCACGCTTGAATGGCTCGTTGAATAATCCTTCATAAAGTCCAGCTGTTAAAACTATGTATGAAGATATTAGAGCATATAAAATAAGTCTACACTTCGAAGGAAAGGGCCAGGTATCGTATACGTGATATATTTGTATTTTTGTCCTGTTCGGTAACTAAGGTTGAAGAAAAATATCGATAAATACAAAATCCCGAAGAGCCGAATATCACGACAGGTCCAAATATGAAAAAGTTTAAAATCATGAAATGCTAAGATTCTGAAATTCTAAAATCTCAAAATGACCAATATTTCAAAGGCCCCGATCACAGAAAACTTGAACCCCAAAAAAATCAAAAACTGTGAAACATTTTGGCGGACCACATATGAGAAGCGTGCTGATCTCTGGGAAACCCTCTGTTTTGGGTCGTTGTAGGACTTGGAAAACAAGGGGAATTTTAAAAATTCAATTTTTGTTTATAAATTTCGGAATTATGAACATTTCGGGATTTCACTTTTCTCCTGACAATTATATAACCTGTAAGCATGAAACTGAACCAGATTTCTTGACATCTTTCTCTTTGCAGAAACTAATTATAGCAAATAACTCAGATGCTGCCAAATACTGGGTCGATCCGCCAGTCGACACGTACCTCAAGGTGCACCTCTTCAACTACACCAACATTGACAGATATCTGTCGGGAAAAGATGACAAAATCAAAGTGGAAGACGTGGGGCCATTCACCTATCAAGAGCACACAACCAAAGTCAATGTGAAGTTCAATCCAAACAACACGGTCACGTACAATGTAAGTGAAGTGGGTGTAAACCTGAGACAATTTCGTAAGCGTATGTTTATTTCAGGATCATCGATCGTACAAATTTCTGCCGGAGAAATCTTCTGGGAATAGATACGACACCGTTATCGTTCCAAATATTCCCTTGATGTCAGCTTCGGTGACGGTGGACGGGATGCCTTTCCTTAAAAAGCTGGCAGCGTCAAATGCGATTAACATGCTCAACTTGGACGCGTTTCTTAAGCTGCCTGTTGACGATTTTATTTGGGGCTATTCGGACAGGCTGATCAATACGCTCAAGCCCATAATGCCCGATTTGAAGCCAAAGTTCGGAATGCTAATGAACGTAAGTTAAGCCCCGTTTTGTTAACTCAACCGCTAGAGGTGTTCATTTATATTGTTAAGCGCAACGGAACGAGTCCAGACACACTTCAAATTCACACCGGAGCAGATGACATCCAGATGCTGGGAGTGATCAGTCAATTCAATGGAATGGATCAGCTTGACTTCTGGCGTGATGACGAATGCAACCGTATTGACGGGTCGGACGCTTCGCAGTTTCCACCACATCTGATGGAGAACAAACAGCCGCTGTATGTTTTCACACAAGCCTTGTGTCGCAAGTTGCCGCTGCATTTCGAGGAAGAGGTGACAATCATGAATGATATTGACGTATGGAGGTATCGGACTCCGATGAACGTGTTCGCTAACCCAGACGAAAACCCTGAAAACAAGTGCTACTGTGACTCGAACGCAGCGAAGTGCCTGCCCAGTGGAATATTCAACGGAACCCAGTGCTATCAAGCCCCAATTTATCCGTCGTTCCCACATTTCTTCTCCGGAGACCCGGTTCTTTATGAGAAGTTTGAGGGAATCGCCCCTGATGCGGAGAAACATCGCACCTTCGCCGACATCCATCCGAGGTTGGCCTTCCCCGTGGATGGGGCGTCAAGGATTCAAATCAATGTCGCCGTGCACAAGGGACAACTTTTGCAATGTAAGCTCTTATGCATCTAAATCGCCGGTTGCTTACTGCAACTTTAATTCTCTTTTGTAGCAAAACTGAAACGCATGAACGATGGGCAAATCCTTCCAGTGCTGTGGATCGAAATCACCTCAGGAGAGTTGAGTGACGAGCAGCGAACGCTCCTCTACCAGAGTACCTTCATCGTTAACGCCATTCAGGTCATTCTGAAGTACGGAACCCTTCTGACGTGTGTTGTCTCATTCGGTCTCATCGTGGCTACGATCTACTACTTGGGACGAATGCGCGAGGAACAGCTGAAGGCTGAAGCGAGAGACAGATCTGAATTGGAGGAACTCAATAAGACTAAGCCCGATCATGTGCCTGAATAAACAAATTTACGTACTTTTAGGATATTTAGACAAACGTCAGCTTGCCCATTATACTCTTTCGATCAAGGGGACGAATGCGATCAGGTCAAGCTTATTTTTTTTTAATATTCAAAGCTAGAAAATGACACACTACTTAAGAAAACCTTTGTGTCTTGCTCGTCGCCCACATTCCCCTAAGGACTTGCAGGTTAGTGGTGCCTGCAAAGCAACTTGAAATATGCATTCAATAATCCTTGGAATAACTTCAGTGAAAATGAGACTAGACCTGGTGGTAGGCGCTTTCCCTTTGTCCCTTTGAATCTATTCATTTTATAGCGCATGCCTATGCGTGTGTGTGTCACAGAATATAAATTTCACTTTAGTAAAGAAATTGCATGTGTATGTAGTTAGGTGTGTAAGTATTAAGCCATTAAGTGTTGAATCTTAGGAGATAGGAATCGATATCCGTGGATGTAAATAATTATTCTCCTATTTTACAAGCGTCTCGCTGAGGACGAAATAGTGACCGCGGACACGTTAGAAACTAAGTTACATACGAGATTTTGTAGACAGATTTATTTTTTCGATCGAAATATGAGTGCAAATTAAAGTTAGCAGTAGGTACTCTAAAACTGATGATATATTTTATAAATAAGTAAACAAATAAAAAATAAACAAATCCAAGATTGTTGGTTTTATTTATGCTTCAGTTTTGGGAAAAGGTCAGTCTATTAAGGGTATTGTGTAAGGGAAGGGCATAAGACTGAACTCTTAATGTCCTACAGTGTCAGGGAGACTCATTCCAATCGAAATAGGTGATTTTATCGACACCTGTTAAGACATTATACACGTAAGAAGGACAATTAGTTTTAAAGTTTTTTTTCTTTCCAAAGTTTTTGAATAGAACATCGCAACACACAGACCAGAAAAGTTGTCAATTCCTCTATCACATAAGAACCAACATTTGGTGTAGCTTATTGGTCTTTAGGGGGAGTGCAAGTAGGCGCTTCAGTGACGAGGGGCTACGACTTAAGCTCTCACCACATCATTGTCAAATATCTGCCGCTTTATACGAATACGAGCACAGGCGGAACAGTGCCAGACGAAGTGATCTGTAGTGTCTCCACAAACATCGCAGAATATTTCATCGCTTAGCCGTGGCCATAGCACCCATCGGTGTTTGGCAAAGTTATCTGCAGTATTTTCTGGCAAGATATAAAGAAATCGACGTGGATATAAAAAAAGAAACGTTCCTCACGTTGATCTTGGGTTGCCTCCATGGCCTACATCCTGGGGAAACATCTTACTTCCGGTTGTGCCCTCAATCACTAATTAACTTCGGGACCTAGGTGTACTTCCTCTGATCTTTTCTCACAATTCAGATGTGATGCTTAAGTTATTCAGAAAAAGAACTGTCTTGTATTAAAGCTTTGAAAGTAAAAAAGGGCTGGATAGTTCTTGTCTTGGAAGTCTTCTTTTTTATGTGAAGAACAGCAGGTGCTCGAGAAAGTCTTAGAATTGATTTTTGAAAGAATTCAAGGGTTTTATTTTGTATCACTCTCAAATTCGGATACGGATGCAATGCTCTTTCCAACTTGCCGTTTCCTACCCATTACAATCTACAGACATTGAAGACAAATGAACGTTGGTACCGCCACTCCCTCTGTTCCTCCATACTTTCGACCCATCCTGTGACTTGATTTCGATTACTTCAGGGTACATATCCCTTAAACATGCCTTAATTATAAAAAAAATTATAGGAAAAGTGCAAAAATGAATTTTCAATAAACTTTAAGCAAATTCAGCTGAATGTCAGTTTACACTGCAAATGGAAGAATAAATTTCGCGTTTCCCTGTTTCTTGTGTGACCAATGACTGAATTTTGTCTTCAAACAACTGTACGAGAAAGTTGCCAATAATTTGGAAATTGGACGTTATGATTGACTGACATAATTTTAAAAAGCTCAAATATACCAGTTTAAAAACAAATAATCGCTCAAGTCAACTCAAATACAAACCATACGATAACAAAATGGTTTTCGAATAAATATACGCAAGCAAGATTTTGACATCAAATTTACGTGAATGAGTTGGCAGCACTTTTGATTTTCGAAAACGGATTATCGGCATGTTCTAGAGAGAAACAAAATACGAATTTTTTATGTTCAAACAATGAAAAAAAAAAAAGGACAAGTAATACCGATGTTTATACTCGTCTCTCTGCCTTTAGAAATCCTAGGTGCTTAACAAAGATTATTCATAAAATGCGAGTATAAAGTATAAGCATTTAGGACATTAATGTAATTGGTTTTTTTGTTTTTTTTTATTTTTTTACCTCAACATAAGTTGACAAAAAGAAAAGCCAAAGTGGATTAATTTTATTGCAATGCAGCGTTAATGGCAAATAATATGACATAAATTGAAATTCGGTTCATGTTCGAAGGTTTTTGGCATCATCTCGTGTTGTACGAATTCATATTCGTATTTCAAATATGTATTCATAGATCGAATAAAGACAATTGAGTGGCACTACAGCCCACAAGGGACCAGGGCATAGCTTCTACAACAACTACGCGTGTTGTGCGTGCTACTGTTCTCCCACGAGTAGAAGGAACCTACAGTTTTTTGCAGACTCCGAACGGTGAGATTTGAGAAGTTTTTCATAGACAATTGATACTCTTTTAGTGTTGTCAGCAACTCGAAAGAAGTGGTGCCGTGAAAAAATGCGAGGTGTCCTGTCCGGGAATCGAACCTGGACCTTCTGCGTGTGGTTCGACGTACTTTTCCAATACGCTGCGGCGACCACGTTTCTATACATTTAGTCCCCCTTTAATTTAGCCTTGTATAAGTGTCGTATCGAAACAGAATTGCAAGGGTCAGACTCGAAGATTTCTATAGAGGTAACCTTCAATTTTGAAGCATAAATTATAAGAATACAGCCCATGGAACTCTCAATGGAATATTGTTATAGTAAGCAGTAATAATCATTATTCATATTTTCTAGAGTACCATAAGGTCATGTGACGTAAGACTATATTCTCTTATGATATTTTTGAAAATATACATGTGTATATATATTGCGAATGCGTCATAAAGCCAATATTGACCTATGACCTTGTGAAGTTATTCCACTGTTCTAGTTAAGCAACAAAGCAGAGGATGTGACAGGACTAATAAATAGTAAGGAGATATGAGGTCCCTTGCAAAGCCATAGATAGGTCTTGGAGTAGGTGCTACATTCTATCTGTGGACATAAAGCAGAGTTGCAGAGGGGCCACGAACCAGTCCACTCTGCTTGAATTTCTTACTTATGACCATAACTCGCTAAAATATATGGCCTTGTGATGCATACTTGTGACATAATTCTAGATGTCTCTCTCTCTGAATGCGACATCAGGTTATATATCATAATATATCCTCTTACCATATGAGCTCAAATCATGGCAGTATATTCAGCTGCTCGTTTTTATTTCATAAGAAAAATCTGTGTGGACTCTGCTGATCCAATCATATTCTCATCATCCTTTTTTTAAATTCATTTTAAACTTATATAAATATATCTGGATTACTAAAGCTATCTGAAAGAAATAATTTTTAATTTCTATTTTTTTTAGCCTACATTTCGCGATTTACCAGAATGTGCTATGCTCATAAACAACATCAGGAATTATGAAAACCGCTATTGTCCTATTCGGGGAGTTGGTCTCCCCTGTGATGGCACATGTGATACTGAACCTATACATTATGCCACAGTATACAGGTCGTCGATAAGTGGGAAGATAAAGCTTAAAATCGCAATGTTCTCAACTAAACTGAAACCACTAGGTACTACTCACACCTTAACTGACTTAATTTTAATTCTTTTTATTTGGCGGTTGTAATAAAAACAAAACAAAAAAAAAACAGACAATTCGTCTTAAACGGAATAAAACTTGAGTATTTAACCTCGAAAGTTTGTCACTCATAAAACGTTTTCAGTTAGTCTTTAATCCATGATTAAGCCTACCCGTGTACTGAAAATGTATAATCAGTTTTTAAGGTGTGGTGCATTTCTGCCTGTCGAAAAATGCAACAATGAATTTTTGCACGTTTCGTGGAATTCATAACGTGGCGAAAACGTTCGATGCATTTTTCACAAAAGACGGCATTGATTGCGAATAACGCAAAAAAACGTAAATCACAGGGACTTCAGTTTATATTCATTCGAAAGGCAACGTTTCACTTTAAGTTTGATATACATATAAACTTAAAAATATTTTTGTTCTTAGCACGAAGATAGACATTTATATTAGTGCGTTAATTGACTGAAGGACATCAATCCACCGACGTAAGTTAGTGGAACTGTCGATATCTGTTGCAGTTGGACACGGTTTTAATACCTGTAATGACCGGTGGCGCCGCTTCCTTATTCTGCAAATAGTGAAGTGTTCCTCTAGCGAAATACACATGCTTAGCCCCCACAGAATTAATGCTAATAGTGCAGTATAGTAACGATTGTACAACATAGTAACGATACGCAGTTTACCCGTGAAATGGAAATCTACTCAATTCTAAAACTCCCCTGCCTCGTCTTATGCCCGTTTTTGAAAATGGTCACAACGAAAGATCATTTTAACCTGCAAAAAATTGCGGATGTGAGAGAACACAAGTGATAAATGCCTTTGCAAGCATCCACATCTTCAGCATAATTCATCAAATCAAATCTTGGCTTGATCCCCCAGGTGCTAGAAAGAAATCCCTATTTAAATGAAGACACAATCACCTATTTACTTCAAAGATTAAGATGGCAGTAGAGATCAACGCAGTCCAATCAAATTAATTTCGGCAACACTTATATGCCCCCTTAGCCTTCTACGTCCATTTGACTGATAAGTAAGCCTTTGTTTTCATATCAGAAATGTATACTCGGTGAATATACGATAAGATATTTTGCCAAAATTAAGAGGCTGTTTACACACGAACGATTGCAATGTAGGTTAACATCTGCTTACGAATCTATCTATCGCAAAAATCAGTAACTTTAAAACGCGATAATGTCCATTTTAGATTCCAAATGTATTAGTTAACTGATATGCGAAATGCGAATACCAAGTTTACTCCATCGTGTGCTGGGTAGGCAAGAACCTAAGGGAGATGTGTTTGTTGACAATAATTAAACGTGGACTTGGGGCCTTAACACTATCCGGAATAAGATGGAACTGTTTCTTAATCGATATAAGGTAACAGCAAGGGCTAGTGAGCTAAGAAGATTACAGCCATTAATCCGGTAGGCGGTCCTTAAGGGATTCTTGGCAATGTATTTATGGATGAATTGGCTAAGGAGGAAATTTAAAAACCGATTGTACGCACTGCAAAAAAGCATGCAAACCACATTAAGCATCCCGATATAGTTCAAAAGGGAAATCAGTAGAAGAACAAGGACGTAGCGTGCACATCGAGAAGCATCTGGCCAGTAAACCAAACTATATTGCTGCTAAGCATAACCAAAAAAGAAGTAAGACGTTTAGTAGATGGTAATAATGAGACACAGCGACTACTGTAGAAGTTGCATGGACAGGGACAAGTATTGTTTGACAAGCACCTGCTCTGGGATCATTCAGCGCTTGCGTCAATAAGACTTATTCGTCTTTTTATTGACATCGAGCAGAGAAAAGTTTTTTGGTTCAATTTGAAATCGTAATGGTTTTTTACGCAACTCACAAGGTGAGCAAAGAGGTCTCACGATCTTAGAAGCCAACACTCATTCACCCCTATTCCGGGAGTCATCTCATTTTAGTGACTATTGTCATTTTTAAAGTCATCTCATTTTTTCATCGGTATTCCGAAACTAAAATGACTTGTGGAATATGTTCCACAACAAAAGCCGCCTGTCAAATGCAAAATGTCATATGCTTACACTTTGTTTATATTTTGAATTCTTCAATAAAATAACTTTTAAATAATTTTTAAGTGTTTTATTTGAAAACATGGACAGCATAGCTCTGTTTGTAAATATAGAGAACGAAATTGAAGAAGAAGAAATAAGAAAAATAACTGTAATAAACTTGAGGAGAAGCATCAGAGCTGGTTGTTCTCCATTAGATTTGCCAGAAAATGTGTAAGTAATTAGGAAAACAATACGAGGAACTATATTCAATTCAATTCTATATGTACTTTGAAGATTCAAATTGAATTTTAGGCTGAACAAAGAGGCATTCACTTATTTACTGAACACCCTGCAACAACATATATCTCCTGAAAAACGTTCGCAGTCGATACCATACACCATAAAGCTAGCCGCACTATTGAGATTTTGTGCTGAAGGTAGTTACCAATGTGGCGTTGGCAACGACTTCAAACTAGGATTAGCACAACCGACCATCAGCAAAGTAATAAATGAAATGTTGGATTCATTTGAAACCAACATATGTCCTCTCCTCTCCACCGCTCTTCCAGGTGGGTCCACTGTCTCATGCTTTAAGAGTAGTTTGGCAACCGTTTCGTCCAACTCCGTTAAAAATGTTTGTCTAAAGGGTGCTCCTCCGGTTGCCTCAGATTCTCTTTTGTTGTGCGTTAATTTTTTTTTACTTTTGATTTTAAATCGAACCAAACCTATGAAGTATTTAAAAACAAATTATTTAAATGTTCGTATGTACATATGTATACGTATAGTCAATTGCACATACCTTCTGCCATTCTTTCTCATTACGCGCAGGTGGTCCTAAATTGTTTAAAATTGCCGCAACCTCCTTCCAGCCAATTCTTATGTCCTCACTTTGAGTAACGCCTCTTTTAAAATTTTTGGCAAGAGTCACGTTCTCTTCCATGAGTTCAACCAATCTAGTGATTTGGGAAGGTGTTGATACCTTTAACCTTTGGAAACCACAAATAATAAGCAAGTATATATCAAGAAACACAAAAATAAGAAAAATAGCAAAAGAAACTTACTCTTTAGACATTTTTAATTTTGTGTCATGTACTAATTTGAAATCGACTGTTTTTGTCACTTTTCCTGTCGTTTAGTGACTCCGGGAATACCAAAAAATGACACATGTCGAGTGGTAAATACGTTCCACAGAAGCTGACTAGTGTCATTTTATGAATTCTTAAATGACTATGGGAATACCGTTTTCTCATACTCATAAAGTGACATTTCACTAAACGACTCCCGGAATAGGGGTGATTGGCTCATACTCATGAATAAGCTGCGGCACTACTACGAGTACTTACCTGCTTATTGACCCACCGAAGTGCATTCGCATTCGAGCTACTTTGACCACAAATGGTTTCCTTTCTTATCTTTTACAAGCAAGTATAAGTATGTACTACGCTACCGTTTACTTGTTTAAGTTTCCACATCCTTCCTAAATTAAGATACAAACGCATAAATCTACTTCTTATGGTAACACGTCCTCCGCAACTGAATTTTCATGTGAACGTCCACATACGCCTAGTCCTGCAAAAACATCAAAATACTTAGCCACCCCACATACCTATCCATAAAACACGCAACTTACTCTCAGAATCAAGAAAGATCACTCCTGATTCCGTGTGTGAACTTCGGAATGAAACTGCAAGGGCTCGTATTGATTCATTTGATGACATGATCTCAAACAATTTTCCAATGAATGCATGTTCCGAAAGTTGCCACTTCTGAATGCTCTTATTAGACTTTTCAAAACTGCATTTTTAGTGTTTCGAAATTCATCGTCGTTGATGATTTACAGTTCTTGTGGCATTCACTTAATAATAAATACAGTTCACAAGGGACCAAGGCCTAGTTTTTACAATAACTACTCGTGTTGTGCGTCCGGGAATCGAACCTAAACCTTCGGCGTGTGGGTCGACGCACTTACCCACTACGTCACGGCGACCACTAGAGACAGATTATTTTCACATAGAGAAAAATGTTTATAAATTTATGGAACTTACTGCATACTTTTAGATGCCATATTCCAACGATCACTATGGACTATGGTTCTTGTCACTGATTATATTTTAGGCAGCAACTTGTTTTATCAGTGCAACTCATTACTCTAAAGGCAATTTTGCAAAAAAAGGTATGTGCCTGTAACAGACGGGTAGATAAATAATTACATACACTTAAGATTAACTTTTCGGGGCAATCTGCTTTGCCTTACAGTTCCTTTTCTTGGCCATTCACTTTGAATTTTGCTTTCACAGCGTGCATAGATACAACACCAACATTGAGCTGCACTCCATACCACACACTGAAGCAAACAGCAACAATTAAAAAACAAAATTATGTTTCTCATACATGCATATGCATTAACTGTAATCCATTTATGCGGAAGACATGAGCGGTTCTTGTAAGTGCAGCGTCATTAATGCCAACAGCACGACCTTGCACTCTTTGCAAAAGTGAAAACCTACAGCCTACACTGTCGGACACTTTCGTGAATGTGTACTCAGGGAACAATGACAAATGCATCAATTAATGGAGTCTATGGCTAATATGGAGTTGATCTTCGCCTATTCCGCAAGATGTGGTCTCATTAAATTGCAATTAAAACAAGAGATAAGGTTCATCAAAGGTCAAGTATCAAGTCGTCGTTTTTCACTTCTATGAAGGTGGAGGTGCAGTGAAACTAAATCGTCAATGTCATCTTCGAGAGCAATGGAAGCTTCTAATTACAAAACGAAAAAAAAAACCAAACTAATGAACAAATGTCTTGACGTACGTATGGCTAGCGACAATCAGCAGTCAACAACTCAATTGTGTCGATCGCGAAATGTTGCAAAATCTCATGCTCAACAACCTGTAGAGAACCTCGATCACAAAGCTTTTCCAATACATCAATGACTGAGCCTAGGATATTAATAGACAAAACAAAAAAGAAACAAAACACAACGAATACGGCACACACTAAGCGCTGTGGCTGAACCCACTATTAAGGTGTGCGACGACGACGGGTCTTTCGCACAACAAAAAAAAAAACTTTTCCCTCCACCAAGTCGAGACTTGTACCGTGATCGTCGTTCGCAGCCGGTCGCAGTCTTGATCGTCAATACAATCCGAACGGTTGGTTGATTTCTTGAATTCTTAGCTTCAAGCCAGAGTGTGAAGGAAAACGTACAAAGAAAAGCAGAAATTCTCGCATATACTTTTGGTTTTGAGTCTCTGTGAATGCAGTTGACTCTGAATGTTGATATCTCATGTTCGCACTCTCGTCCGCTTGCAGATACAATATTTCGAAATAGATCTGGTGTCTAGTTCTCTTTTTTTCCCGGATTACTGATCGCCTCCCGAAGGGTTTCAATTTCGAATTTCTTTTCGCTGTGAATATTTTGCCATCGGCCGATTTAAAAAAATAATAATTTTGTGGGTGACTTAAGTCGCGCGTTTTGATTTTGTTGTTAAGTCCCCGTTGCCGCGTTCCGTGTTTTGGCCTGAAGCAACGTAAAGTTAAACTCGCATAGTAGGCGTTAAATTTTATCTCGTTTCCTGTGCCCGATTGATTGCGTCTGCTCTAATTTTTGATTTCTCTTCTTGTTTTCATTTATATCGTCCCTGTTTTTATACCTGTCGTTTCTATCTGTTTTAGGGATTACGGTGATTGTGGTGAAGTTTGTCTAAGTGAGAAAAAAAATTGCAAACAAAAAAAATCTATAAATCTTATTTTCATTTTCGGAAAGTCACCGTTTTTCGTCTTCTCGAGGTAAGTTGAATGAACTTTGAAAATGTTTCTGATATAAGAGAAAAAAAAAATAATTTCAAATTAATTCCTATCCATATGCAATTAGCTTTCTCTCACATATTTTTAATTTACAGTTTTTTATAGTTTTTTTCTCTGTGTTGTTTTCGGTCTTCTTTCGTTGATTTCCTATCGTCACTCATTTACCTAATCGTCGAAGAGATTTGCTGCGATATTTTGATAATTTCATGTCACTAAATGTGCTTCTTGGCCAATTGGCATTTGCCAGTGAGCCACACTTCTCGTTACTGTATGCTATGTGACCTTAATAGCGGTATGGTAGGCATTAAATATGAATTAAAATACAATTTGTTGTTGTTGCGTTTTGTAAGACGTCGCAGACAGACTGAAACTGAAAGGCAATTTCGTTAACGTTGTGGGTAAAGTTCTGAAATCGTCGATTGGACTTAAGTGCGGCGTTATCATGCGTGCATTGAGAAAATTGTTGAATGGATGAGATTGTATTGATTGCAAATTGTTATTATGTAACTTGTTTGTAGTTTGAAAGATTTTGCAGTAATTAAGTAATTTCCTTATGATTTGAAGAACAAATTAAACACTTGCATGTCTTTAATGCTTCATTGGGGACTTATAGACTTCTAGGATTAGTAAACCTGCGGACAAATTTCATTCATATGCGCATTTTAAAAATACAAACCGCAAAAACTTACGTCAGCCATGGCAAGAAATAGGAGAAAAGACGAGAGATAATAACCTAATTTGCATTTTTAGCAAAAAATATACAAAATACGGTTATCAAACTCGAATCTTCAAAAGTCCAGCATATGTTCATCAAGCGAATCAGAGTTTCATTAAAGCTAATGCAAATATCTGGAGATTAACGAAGCCATGTTTCGACTCCGGGCACATAAACTTTCAATTTCATGGCGCTACTCCTCTTCAGAAATAAAGCGAGTTCCTGCTCAGGAAAATGTTGTTTGCAAAATATTCTATCGGCATGTATCCCAGAACTCATTCAAAATTGAACTAGACTTTTTTTGGGGGAAAAAAGTGCAATTCGATAAAAAAATGAATTGAGCGTGAATACTTTCAAATAGTTCCATAAAATCCACAAAGTCGAATCAGCTCTAAAAAATGGAAGTCTACGATGAAAATGGCTAAATGGGCTTTTCATGTGGCATACCAATTGATGTATAAATAGGGACAAGGTAGAATAATGGCAAAGAATTTCATCATTCTTGGAAAGACATGCGGAGCTTAGAAGTCAACCCTAAAGGTGTGATCTTCCAAAAGTTCTTTCAACTGCTGACTTACGCGGATTGACAGCGAGACGTGAATTAGGTGTTTTTTTTGGACTTAGCGTGGGGAGTGTAAAATAAAAAATATACTATTCTCAAGAAAATGGGCACGACATCGACGTATCAAGCCAAGTGTCACAATGGCTAGCAATATTAAAGGCGAGGTGAGGACATTCCCAACCTCGGCTCTAGTAAATACGAACAACATTTGTTCCAAAATCAAACGTAGAATCTTTCTTGCTAAACGCTGTTTTTTAGGCTCAAGAGGAAATTCAGTAAAAGTCTGTCGGAGGATCAAGTTGACATGTATTAAACATTGATTCTTGCTTTCCTGCGCAATGGCGTAGAAACCTGGACGTTATTTAAACCTGAGGAGGCAGTTCTATGTCTTTCTACGTAGGGTTTTAGGTCCTCAATACGTTTTTTGCAATTGTAGAAAAATATTTAACGACACAGAACTTACAGCGGCATGCGCTTAGACAAGGTTCACAAGTCTTAAGATGGCTAAACCACGTAAACCGAATGAATAAAACTGCTCAAGCATGAAAAGTCTCTGAATCCGAGTTATTGCGACAACTTCCTCGTCTAAGATTTATTATTGAATTAATGGAAAAGTACAAACTTTTTCACTTATCGTCATTTTCATTAGATATTTGTCATTAACAAAACAGTCATGGCCGTCACGGCTTAGTAGGTTAGTGCGTGAGCTCACACACTGGTCCTAGGTTCGATTCCTGGACTGGACATCTCGAATTGTTTCAAACCACTTTCGAGTAGCTGACCACACCCTAGGATTGTAAATCGTCGATGTAAAAGATATCAAATTTCGCCATTCGAAGTCGGCAAGAAATCAGTAGGTCCTCTACACTTCTTATAGAGCAATAGCGCGCACAACACGAGTATTAACTGACAAAGATAGGCCTTGGTTTCTGTTGGACCGTAATGCTGCCTAATTTATTTATTTTAACATCACTCTCTCTTTCACTTTTCTTTCACTTGCTCAAAGGCATGTATTTTATAATTTTGACAGTTCGTGAGCGTCGCAGTGACTTTGGACAAAATAACAAAACACCACAATTTGTGGCTGACCATACTTTTGACAAAAACTATCAATCTATTATAAATTGGAGAATTATTCGAGAAAGTTGAATAGTCAAAAAAATAACACTTACTGAGGTCCTAAGAAATTTGCATCTTTTAAGGAAATTTTCCTCTTTATTACAGAAAGTAAAAATAAGAGACTAAGGTTTTCAAGGTTCATACCTACACGTTTTTAGATGAGATGGTCATTAGTGAACATAAATTTTTCTGATAATCAGTCCGACCTGCATAATTCTCTCTATACTATGGATCCACTACGACGTTATTCTTCCAAAGGCAAACCTTCAATTCAATCACAGTTTCACCACCAACAGCATTTGTGTCCAGTTTCGCATTATAATTTGTGGCTTTTTTAGGTACCATATAAATGCAGCATACAACTAATCACTTAAAAATGTATTCTTCTTTGGAGTTAAATTTCTATCAAGCAAAAACAAAAGTACTCGTACTTTAAACTTCTCAAAATACAGCATAACTTAGAAACTTAGAAATGTGCAAATGTTCTTCCACGGTCATCGGCCGTTGCAGTGAATAAAGCTGCGGATTATATCATAATAGGTCTAGGTTTAATACCTAAAATTGCTCATACTTTTTACAAGGCTCGGGTTAGTAACGATGTGAGCCAACTCTTGCCTAAAAAATTCAAACGAAAAGTTTTAAAATTGTTGGTCCCATTCATTAATGAAAGAACAATAACAAGAGCGAAGCGAGTTTCGCTCGAGCAGTTGAATAGTTTCCAAACTAAGGAAATGTATAAAGTAAAGCAAAAAAGTGTGGAAATAGTCGCCGTGTTTGTGAAAAATTGGAAAACTCTCATGTGTGACGAAAATACTATACATCCGAGATTCCAATATGGAAGTGCACTTAAATGATAGCAAAAAATCAACAACATGCTCCGTTCAATTGAATATGGATTGAATGATATTAAATATGCATTAGTAGGTGTGGAGGCTAAGAAGGTAAGGTCATGTAGAGCGTATGGACACCACCGCTCCGGCCCGAAAAGTCCTTGAATCCGGAATCTCTACTTGTGTGGGCCTAGGTTGAGATGGCCCACACAAGTGGAGAAAACATCAACCCACTTGGAGTGCGCAATTGGAGGCAGCTGGTGAAAAATCGTCCTAGCAGGAGAGGTACCTTAGTTGAGGCCCAGGTTCTTCCCGGGCTGTAGCGGTATGGGAAATACTCAGTACAAGAGTAACACGGAACACACAAAAATTCTATAACAGTTTCATCTATCTGTTAAGTTAATGAGAATGCATATACTTTGCAGCATTATTTTGTGATGTTAATTTTAATCTGGAGGTCTCCTTTACTTCTAAAAGAACAATAGAACCTGGGCTGTGGTTGCTCGGTCTCAATTTAGTTTTTTTAAATGCGCCAAAGAAAATAAAGAATAAAATAAAATCTCTCCATAATCCCTCTTCAATACTCTAAGCTTAATAAATAAGCATGTCACAGAAAAATAACACATCGATTAGTAAACTCACAATATTGCTTTGTTTTTCTCCCGCAATTCGATGACGGTACGGCAATCATTTAAAGCAGATGTATAGAATTCCAGCAACCGTTGTGTGCACAGTAGGACAGTCTTTAAAGCGATATCGAATTTCGTTCATTAGAAATTCTGAAAAATCATGCAACGTTTAACGTTAATCATACACTTTTGTATTCGTTTCTTATTTAATTACATGACTGATAAATGGCTAGGAATAAGTCAAATGTGCTGTCATTGCCTGCTTAGAAGAATATCTTTAGAGGGGTGCAGGAGATTAAATGGGAAGTCGAAATTCTCATTGTGGCCTTGATAAAGAATATTGCTCAATGAAAAGAGAAAGGTGTGCAGAGTGGTAACTCCATGAAACCGGTTCCCAACCGTGACCGATCTGTGAAATAGATCTCTACCCTAACAATGTCAGTCCACACTAATTGTAATTTTGTCATTTATCAACCTCCTAAGCACCGCATGACATTTTCGAAAGTCCGGTGGGTCCTTTAAAGAGAAAACATTAAAATGATTTCTGCGCAGTTTTTGCCAAGACGATTACTTTTGAATGTCATAATCCCAGACAGCTTCAAGGTTTCCATTAGAAACTTCACATCGAGATTTCAGTAAATCTACCCTATCACAACTACATCAGCTTGCCTTATCTGCTTCATTTGCGCAGACACTTCAAACTCATTGTGCAGAGCATTGCACTATTGGACTGTGTTAATCCAAGTATCTTACTTGAATTTAATTGCAAGACCTTGCCCAGATGTTTTGCTGTGGTTTTCCATTAGTGCGGAGAACAGTGCAAAAAGGAGAATGGACATGATAGTTTGCAACATCAATTACCGTCCGTCTAGAAAACGAACACGAGAAAATTCTGATGGATCTTTTGTTCTTCCTCCGCTTCGATGTCTTCAGATTGCTTGGCCTGCAAATTCTTTCATGGTCAGAGAAAAGAAACCCTATAACACTGCATCCCATCTGACCTAGTGACTTAGATATGCAAAGCTAATGTTTTATTTCATTCCTCTTCAAATGAATGCGCATTCGTTGTAACCCAAGCGACTTGAACGCGTTTGTGTACAGCATTGACTGGCGGACGTGTGGTTTAAGGAAATAAATCTATTAACTGAGTTACAAAGAGGTCAAATGCTTATGATGACCATGGGCGACAAGTTGATTTTGTTTGGTGTGCGACGCGGTGTCCATACGAATTATCGATTTTTGTTTTTTGAATTTTTGTCGTTCATTGACTGGTCGGGTGGCAATGGGGAAAAGAATTTAAAAGCTCCCCCTTTTGAGGCCTACAGTGTTTTATGTCGGTCACATACAAAGCGTTGTGGCTCAGGGAGGAACTAAACTGTAGTCTAACGCCTTGATGTCTACTTGATCGGTATCTACAAAGTTGTAGGCATTTAATTTATGATGGGAAGTCTCTGGGGGAAGGTGACGTGTGTGTTTTGAGTTTTTGTGTCATTGACATCTCCATGCATTCAGGATTGAAAAAACATGTCTTGCAGAAATTACGAGATTCACTATGCGTCAGTGCAAGTTGATTTGATTGAATACACTCTCTTTAAAGATTTTATTGAAAAATGTCCAAATTTACGTTCTGAAAAGCTAAATCTCCTTAGATGATATGAATTTACTGCTGCTATCTCTGATTGATGGACATGCCAGTCTTGTATTGTCTGTCATCAAATCTTTTTCTTAAGGAATCTGTAGCCAGAGGACCGATGATCAACATCGTCGTTATAGACATTGCTCTTCCATAATGCGGCAACCCAACAGCCAACGTCCATATTGATACTGTCTTTTGCTTTCGAGAGTGATATGACATGACTGCCCGATCTTTCTTAGCGTGCTAGTTGTCAGCTTGCCTTGGCATCAACATCTGCTACTCAGTGGATAGTCGCGGCACTGCAGTCCCCACACTCGATGTAGGCTGATGTTACCGTGCAAAGGGACTCTTGTACTGAGGCGCCTGCATTTTTTTAACTCACATTATTTGGCGTCGAAAGACATGCCGAAGATCTTAGGTTCAATTTTTGAACAACACGAATTTTATAAGGGCTCCTCCTCTTTCGAGTTTCTAAGGCAGACGCAACTGGATTCCATTATAAAGGGTGATTTTTTAGCTATTATCTTTTTGGCAACACTGGTTTAAACAGCTGACGTACGTTTGGTGTTTTGTTTCATTGTCAAACATCTTCAGTTTGGTCTATAATTTAACCATGAATCGTCTCACAAACGAACAACGCTTGCAAATTATTGAATTTTATTCTCAAAATGCGTGCTCTCTTAAGAAAGTTCATCGCGCGCTTCTTCCGTTTTATGGTCAGTTCATTTTTGGCTCAAAGGGTACGTAAATAAGCAGAATTGTCGATTTTGGAATGCATATCGTACTTCTTCAAAGATGATGCAAATAGTAACATAACTGTGAATGGTGAGCGCTACCGTGAGATGATATTTAAATTTTTTTTTTCCCAAAATGCAAGAGCTCGACTGCCATGACATGTGGTTTCAATAGGACGGTGCCACATGCCACACAGTATGCGCAACAATGAACTTATTGAGATGCGAGTTCGGTATACATTTTATTTCACGTTCGGGACCGGTCAATTGGCCGCCTAGATCGTGAGATTTAACGCCTTTAGACTATTTTTTGTGGGGCTATGTAAAAGCTCATGGCCGCTTCAATTGACGCATTGAAAGACAACATTGAAGCATTTATTCGTGAGATACCGGCCGAAATGTTGGAAAGAGTATGCCAAAATTGGACTAAGCGGATGGACCATTTGAGGCGCAGGTACGGTTAACATTTGCATGAAATAATCTTTAAACATTAAATTATATGGACCGTACTATCGATTCAAATAAAGATTTCATGCATCTAAATTTTGTGTGTTTTTTGTTTTGAAAAACTTTCTCATAGCTTTTAAAAAATCACCCTTTACAACTCGAAGTGTGTGTCCTTGTGATGAGTATAAACCTCCAGATTTTTGTTTTTTCCGAGTAATATATTGTGATACTTTACGTAAGAAACGTCTGAATATTAACGAATGCGGTTGTTACTTTTGATTGCTGTAAAATTTGCACGATATGATTTTTATGATGATTGAACATTTAGAGGCCATTGTCGACTTGAAACAAGATTTGATGACAAGACAAGAAGATTCAACGCGCTTCCTTAGACTTATTTCAAATGGATACATCCATTCAAGACCTTGGAATCAACAGCTTGAGAGTAAAATATTATTCTTTTCTTTTGTGCAACATTTGGACAACTTTACTGATGTTAACCTACTTTCAGATGGAACACATAAATTGAAAAAAATGAAAATTCTTTCAAGTCTACCGCGCATTGTTCTTATAATAGGCCATGGCATTGAATCTTCCGGCCGCTGCTTCTCATGCTCTGACCTCACCGCGTTGAAAGGGATTAGGTTTGATTTATATTATCTGGTTGTAGCTTGTACAAAAGTCGCCATATATCCATTCAGAGTCGAAAAATATAGGAAACACCCCATTTCGGGTAAAAATAGAGACCAAAGTAGATTTTGTTACACGTTTGCCCGGTGCCCGAATGGATAAAAAAATGGGTGTGCTGTACTTGACGACAATATTCAAAGCAATCGGTTATGCTTTGTTTGAATATGTCCTTCATACTTGTGCAGCACTTAAAAATCAAATTTCAAATGAAACAACTTCAACAATAGACGCTCTTTTTGGAGTTTTCCCTAATCTTTCAACGAAAACATTCTTGCAGACATAAACCAGAATGACAACATGCTTGAATACCACTCAAGTGTCCACCACACCACGACCCGTGTAAACAATGATACAAAATTAACATGAAGTTCATAAGCGAGCGAAAGACAAAACTCGACCTGCTCAAAACGTTGTCCATGACAAATCGTCACTACCACGACCGATTGAACCACGGTGCGGCGGCGGCGACGGCGGTGAAAAGAATCCAATCCACGTTCGATTTCACCATCTCCCTCAGCGTCATGTGGGTAAACATTGATGAAATGCTAAACTCAAAGCCGAGCTTCCTCAATGGAAAGTTCATAATCAAATATTGGAAAAAAAAAAAACACACACACACTCGCCCCTGCAACCGATTGGAGAAAAAGAAATGAAATGAAAATATTTGCCAAGTGGCCGAAAGACACGTGCGTGCCCAGACGTTAATGACATCGTCTCATTGGAGTTCTGAAATAGCTGAGAATAAGCGAAGTGATTGTCGTGCGCAGCACAAAAACCAGTTTTAACGTGAGCTGTTGCATGCGGAGAGGAGAATCAAAAAACAAAACAAGAGTCTAATGAGCTATTTAGAAAAGAGAGTTGGAATATATTTAATGTGAAGATGGAAACGATAGGAGGTGCCACTTTCTGAGGGAGTGTAGGCGATCACGATGAACTCTACCGATCATCTCCGGACATTTTGCGGACTTTCTTTGATGATTTGCCAAACGGAAATTTAACCAAATTTCGTCATAGGAGTAATGGAAGTTCAAGGTGATGTTATCTGCAATGAATTAAACATCAGTTGCTATTCGCTTGCGCTCGTCTGATTGCGATTTCTCTCACGATGCGCAATGTACAAATCAGACGTCACAATATTTCTTGACAAGCCCTGGTACACTTAGTCACCTTGGTAATAGATGCAATGGTTGTCTTTTCTCAATGTGATACTCAGTCAACGTTTCATGAATCAGTCGGAATGTCTTTTGATTTAACGTGGGGAAATACGTGGCTTGCTGCTGCCACCAGGAAGTTGCTTAGGTTCTTCGTGGCATCGGTTTTCTAATTCTGAGAGGATATATTTAACCGCTGAATTCTGAGTCGATTTCTAATATCCCTTGACGGATTTTTCTTCACTCAGCTCTCTTTTTACAACAATGCACTGATTTAAATATGAATGCAAATGTGAAGGTGATCGTGCTCCAGAACGTTAGTTATTTGCTCCGTTTCATAGTGTGAACGATAACCATGACCATGAACCAATGTCGATGCTGTCCCACCAGGTTTTACGAGAATTTAATGATTCGGCTCTGAATTTGCATCAGATAAGTTAAAATAAGTGCAGGCTTGAAGACAAAGATACCTTTACAAGACAGGTTATGACATTCATGCCAAACACACAGCAAACGCCTAGTTTACTAGGATATCCGATTTTTTTTTCTAGTAATGTTTATTTTACTGTTTATATTAGAAGTCCTTCAACAAAGGACATCAGATTAAAGTCATGATCTTTCTTTAATCTGATGGATACAGAAAATATGTTGTTTTTCCTCTTTATACAGCTGTATTGACTTAATGTTCTGTAGAATAAAATTAGTTGCAAAATTAGGTCACTTTAGTTGAAAAGATTAACTCAGTTATTTTACTCAAGTGAATGAAGCTCATTGAATGCATTTAATGTGTCTTATTTCAAACTATAAATTCTATACTATTAATTCTCAGAATTGAACCAATTAAAGGACTCTGTGGGACAATGTGATAAATGGACGTGTTTGGCTTCACATAAATACGACAAACAACAGAGTATCCAATAACTAGGCAGCACAGAAACTGTTCATTACAGTAAATCTGGATATATCATCTATCCCGTGAGCTAGAAGAAATCATAGTCGCTAAATGGACCTCACAGGCAGGGACTTTTGTTAACTTGTTTATCTCAGAGGATGATGCCATATAGGTATTAATGCTTTGCAGCCAATTTGTAAGAAAGAAGTGCAAATAGGATAGACTCGCAATTATTTTCCCATTTGGTAGATGTCTCGCATTTTGTGGCAATATCTGACTTAGAGAGGTACGTGAACATCCTCATAAGTGAACGGTTTCCTGAAAAGAACCAGCTTTCCTGCAATGGTTGACTAAAGTTATTTTCCGACTCCTTGTCCTGGATAATTTTATAATATCTTTGACTTAAAGCATTCCCTTAGAATGACAATGTTAGCTTTGGATCTCAAATGTTTAATTTTGTTTGGAATTTCGCTGATTACAACTGATTGGGAGCATTTGTAACAACTTTTGTTCACTACTCCGACTTCATGGCTTACAATAGACTACATTTGGTCCTTCATATATTTGAAATTGACAAAAGAAAACGAGAGCGTTTCGTTTATTGACAGCAGCATTAAGACCAGTTTGTCCAGAAACAAAAGGCTTGCAGAGATCATTTTATGCGTAATCTGTTTTAAAAATTTCTACTTCAAACCTTGTGAAATGTTATGTTATGTTATAAAATCTCATCTAATAATGCATTTGGCTCAGTGAAAACATTTATTCTGAAGCACCAGGCATAAATTGAGGATCATGAACTTTATCTAAGCTCAAGTAATTGACGCTATTCAGAAAACTTGAAGCCTTAGTTCACACAAGCTCTACAATTAGTATTATCCAAAGTTTTTTTTATTTTGCTACTGATAATGTGGAACAAGTACTTTGAAGAAGGACGATTTCAATTTCTTCCTTATCCATCTAAATTCTTGAGATAACATGAATGGCCTTCCATTCTGTTCACTTGCTCAACTTTTATTCCTCTAAAAATACGCTGCATTCAACGCCATTCCTTCACTAAATTGTTTTTTTTTTCGAAAATTGAGTTTGCGCACATAAAGGGTTAAATCGAATTTTTATGTGTTTTAACACAATTTCATTTAATTTTTTCCCCGCAACGGATACTGTCTTCCACAAACGAAAAAAATCTGTCCCTTGACTTAAGAGACACTTAAGAGAGTTCACTATTTAATACTCCCGTGAGAGAGTAGTGGACTTATAATCACTTAGAATACGTCCGTGTTTTGTTCAGACTGCCGCACACTACATTTACCGTTATTATCACTATTACTATGTTACTATTAAAACAGCGCCATCTTCTTATGTGCCGGATAGCCACAGTGGTTGTTTTCCAATCTGATAGATTCCGGAGAGCATTGTCCAGACCAACTTCCTGGAGTGCGTTTCCTTACCGCTACATCTCTAAGTGACATCTAACACTGGTGGTTCGTTGCAATTAAGGAATAATGTGTCATTTGGAATATGCAAATAATGGGGGTTCGAATTTTAACAGTCGATAGCTTTGCACGGATTCACACTTGAACCGTCTTAGACAGGCCGATCAGTTGTCACGACCTCAATCGTCGTATAGTTTGTCTCGAAATCATGTTCTCTCAGTCTCGCCTTCGTAAAACGTCAGACGCACACATAAAAAACTGAGCTTCAGTTAAGCAAGACTACCCGACTGAAATTTTCCTATCCACGCAGTGCAGGGATTACGGAAATCATGAAACATCGCATTTCGCCGATTATGTCTTTTCAATTATGATCACATTTCAAAGGATACAAAGCTTTAGAATTACAAGATTGAGTTAAGTAAATCTACATATAATCAAAATCTCAATTTCGTCCATAGTCAACTGAAAAGGTTGTTCTGACCCCAAAACAGGATCGGGGGACTTAAGACAAAATCTTACATTCGCGAACATATTCTTCTTCCTAAGCAAAGCTTCCGCACGGCAGCTGACTATTCATTCAATTTCTGTGGAAGTTCACTCAAAATGATAAACCGTATCTACACTGCTTAAGTAACAATATCTGCCAGATATGAGCACCATCTACTTCAATAACAACACATGAGATTAACAGCTTAATCATAAGTAAAACTTTTTCCCGATCACGTCTTCGAAATTGATCAACGTTTTCTGCGCAAACAAAAAATCCCCTTTAACTAACTGCAAAAAAGAAATCATGTTCATTGGAAAGAAATGATTAATCAGTACCTACTGGCCGAGGAAAACAAACGCTTCGAACGACATTATTATAGTGTACGCGAAGTTAATGAACCATAACGCAGCAATGATCGCAATGGCCGTAGAATCAGCGTGGAGCCTTAACAAATATTTAGCTCTAGTTGAGTAAACTGTATCTGTGGCATAGCACAATCTAGCTCTTAAGTGGAACGACAAACTGTTGCACAAACACAAAACTGCACCGAAGCATTCAGCCTTCAAGCATGTGCAACAATTTAGTTCTTCTAAGCGATGATAAACTAGCGAAAGTGACAGGAAATAAATTTTCCCGCAGCCAAAACAATACCCCATCAACGGTTCCACTAATTGACAAGATAAATTGGCAGCAAATTACGTTTGTGTTGGGCTTGCATTCATTGAATTCAACTTCGCCGCGATGATCGACCCAAGCGTTTACGCAATTTAATCACAAAAGCCGCACAAAGCCAGGCCCAACATCTTGCGAAAAGTTTCGTAACCGAATTCGGACAATGGGCTTATTGTTGGCTGGCGCAGAAACTCGCCTTTTCTTCGAAGCACACAGAATTTGATTTTTCTACGTCTACTTCCGGACGTCTCAGACGGATTATAAGATTTTCCTTGTCCAATTGATTCCCTGATGCGTTTTGTATTTCCGAAATGGCAATTTAATTAGTTTGCCAGTCGGCGATTGTTGAAAGTCCGTTGTGCGGGTTTCGCTGGCAGATTCTGCGGCGAATGGAACCGCTTCGAAGGCCTATCTATCACACATCGTAAGCCGCGCACCGCCAGCGCTGTGTACATGCGCAAAATTGGACAATTTTGGCAGACAAAGAGTTGCGAATTCACTTGTGAACGGAATCCATTCATTACCGACAAAAGAGACAGATCCAATTGTAAATCTTTTTCGACTGATATCGTTTCGAAACGTGTTTATAACTTGCATAACAGTTGCTTTTGGGGGGCGCAATTTTGCGAGCGAACTTTGTGTGTCATTAAGATGTGGTCGAGGAAGGGAGAGAGCGAATGTGGTGTCGGTTTCGAAGGCCAATTTTAATTGCTGACATATTGCCCTTCTGTCGCCCCCCAAGTATGCCGCAATTGCATCACACAGACACGCGGCTCTCTGAAATACGTACGCAATTAATTTGGGGAAATCTCCGAAATGTTCTAGTAGGGCCTTGAGACAGTGGGTGGTCATGACCCGTGACAACTGGGGCACATATTTCATTTTCTGACAGTTAAACTTGTTCACCTTTCTTGTCTGTGATTCTGAGAAAGAGAGAGAGAGAAAGAAGAGAAAGAAGTGACACCGAAAATGTAACTTGCTGACTAGTAAGGCAACTGTTCGGTGTGGATCTTGAATTTTTTGAATAGACTCAGAATTCGTTTCTCATTTGGTATGAAGTGGGGTTCGCCTTGATTATAGAGCAGCAGAGTGAAAATGATTTTAACCATAAGAACTTCATTCAGGCTACATGGAAGTATCCGTTAATGAGTTATGTTAAGAGTTCTCCCCTTAACCTTCGATTGAACCGTGATACTTTCCTTTTTCTTGTTATTGTGGACGTTAGAGCGTCGCGCAACTTCGTCAAAGGTTCTAATTAACTTAAGTGTAGAGGAATAGCTCTCATTTCATGGCGCTGCTTGTATCTGATTGTCCATAATTTTTCGAAGGTCAAACTTTAACTGACGACTGTTGGTTAACGTTGTTAACCGCCATGGTGTGGATGATTCGGTTCCGCTTAGTACCAATTGCTGATGGCAAGCTTTATGCAAGTGGCTTAAAATACAACCGACAGAGAAAAGAAGGCATTGACAAGTTAACATTTATCCATATCATCTGGCGGAATTCCATATGAAAGGTATCGTTTATGGCACGCATGTAAAATTAAATTAATATAACCTGAGTTCCAACGTTCCTCGTTTAGTAACAGGACCCCTTTATCCTGTTTTTGGTTAAATCGGCTCAAACGCACAAGCTGAGTTTGGTAGAGTTGTCCGGTAATAAGTTAGCGGTTTCAAAAGATGGCGCCACCCGCAAGTCGTGGATGATCTTGGAAGTGATTACCTAGTTCATTGGAAAGGTTTGACATTCTCTTCAAGAATGACCTGATATGTCTTAAATAAACAGCATTTGCGGGAAGTTTTGACTTTCTTTTTTAATTTGACGAAAAGTGCAGCTGTTCCACCAGATACATACATAGCTGGATGTAACTATCGTGAATTCTACCAGGTCTGCAGGGTGATATTTTCTTTTTTTTTCTTTTTTCTTGTGCAACCCCTACACTTCTGAATATATTTTCCCTTAATAGTCCCAATATGATGAAATATCTTTTTTCTTTTGGTGTCAGAGCAGTCGCTCATTAGAGAAAGTAAGGCGCACAAATTTGCCAAAATTATAGTGTCGAAAAGGTTGAAAGTCCCGAAACCATGAAGCTTGAACATTTTATGAAAAATGAACACAGTGTAAGTTGGCATTATCCGAATCATAGATCTACTCGAAATCCTTCAGCGAATCCAAACGGTTAAGTTGCAAGGGGGGACATGGGCTCTCTCCACAACTAATCCTTTGATGGGTTTCTTTGATTTCTCCGATTTTTCTGATTTTGGATTTCAAGATTCTATCACCAAACCGAAAAAACGTCGTTTGACGCCTTCCAACGTCAACATATTTCCGCGAGTCCGATTGGATCATTTCCAGTTTCATAATCTTCTCTCTTTGACTTAAATTTAGCATTTATCCATCAAGGCGTCCATATCAATAAATACACGAAGTACTTGATAAAGTATGCTCCTCGTAAGTTTCTTGCTCAAATAGAAGCTGCAAAGTGAACTCTACCACGGATTGTACTTTGATATGAAAGTTGCCATACTTGGAGCACAAAAAAATGTGTTCGCTGCACTTGAGCGAAATGACACATTCTGCAAGAGAAAGCATAATGATGAAGGCCAACTCTTTTAACGACCAGTAGGCACCGACATCAATTCACTGTTTATAAAATACTTCAAAAATCGAACGGTTAATAAAAATCAGTTTTAGGCCATTGTCTAATACCGCGCAATTGTTCGTGACGTGAATGCGTGAATTACAATATGCGGAGGAGCCTACGAGCAGAATTTTTGGCCCACCTGCTGAAACGATTTGTGCGAAATTAACCCAACTACTGTAAACAGCGTTTGTGGAACACATTAACACAGACATTACTTTGACCATGAGAGAAGTTTTATTTTCATTTGGTCAACTGTTTGCAATTTTTTTATGAACCTTTCACTGGATCAATTTAATTTATGTGTTGCTTAAGGTCGCACGATAAATTACAATTATAGTTTTTTATTATTTTGTTTTACTTTCAATTTTGATTTATTAAATTTGATTAAAATATATTTTTTCGAGACGTTAAGAGTTTCCCTAGTTAGATTTAAAGCTAGAGTTTTGTTTTATAATGGAGCAAGGATTACAATAGACTTGAAGATATTATAAGCAACAACATTTTCTCGGTTGAAGAAAGGATTATGTAAGATGTGCGTGTACTTGATTTATGGTTGATATGTTGGTTTATATAAAAAAAAGTCAAAAAAAAAAAACAGTTGACAAAAAAGAATCGATTTTCATCTCCCAACTTGTGAAACCAGTCCCATCTAACCATTAGCGGGTGAGCTTAATTCTCACTTGACTGTACCCTTGGGTAATATTTCTAATTATGTAGTCCCTGTGTCATTTCGAATGCGCGTCGAGTGTGTTCATTGTACCTATTTTCTCATCGGCCCACTTTTCTTAGTTTGCCAAAAACACTCAGGCAATTTAAATTGCCTAGAAAGGTCTTCACAAATTCAGCAGTTCCAAGTTGGTATTAAACTGCAGGTTCTTTCCACTTGACATGCACCAATAGCAGGTGCAACACAAGTGGTTATTAAGAAATTTAGGTCTTCATACTTTGTGGGCTGTTTAAATTCTCTGAACCTATACAACAGCAACTCATGTCTTAATTTAACTTGATAAAACAAATCAAAAACTGTCGGTTGTCAAATAAAGCGAATAACAATTCAAGTAACCTTTTTAGGTTATAGAAAAAAATCTTCTTGGACACCTCAGGCCCAAGTATAGCGACCGAAGATGCAATTCATTAGGCACGCATTTTACTTTTAATAAATTTATAAGTTTGGTCTTATCGGTCTTTAGTTGTTTTTCTAATGAAACTCATTTATTTTATTGGATTTCCCAATGTTTAGGCAGGGATTGCATTCTTTTCAGGGGATAGTTGATGCTTAAGTAATCATACATCGCACTACGAAGCCACTATTGTGACCAGAGATATAATTGTGAACTACAATGGTGCTATTAAACTTAATTATAAAATTTGAAAAATTACTAGTAAGATATTTTTAAATTTTAATAATTGACTAGGGAAAATTGACAAATTATAACTTCTACTTTTTCTTCTTCTTCTTGTGGCGTTACAGTCCGGGGTGGACATGGGCCTTAACTAAAATGCCCTTTCTAGCCAACACGATCTTTCGCCAGCTGCCGCCAGTTGTGCACTCCAAGTTGGTTAAGGTCCTTCTCCATTTGTGTGCGCCATCTTAGCCTAGGCCGTCCTCTGTTGCGTTGTCCCAATGGCTCAGAATGAACAATTTTTCAGGCCGGTGGTGTCCATACGCTCTACATGGCCTGGCCATCTTAAGCGTTGTATCAGAAGACACTTGGCTAGGCGCATGTCGCTGTACAGCCCATAGATTTCGTCGTTAAATCTTCTCCTTTAGATGCCATCAACGCAAACAGGACCCCAAATCGCCCGTAAAACTTTTCTCTTCAGGAAAAGTCCAGGTTTCCGCGCCATAAAGTAGGACTGGGATGATAAAGGTGTTATATAAAGGAAGTTTAATCCTTCGAGGGAGGGCTTTATTACCCAAAGAAACAGCGATTGGCAAGAGTGATTCTGCGTTTGATTTCGGCACTGGCGTATTTACCGCGGAACCGAGGTATACGAACGCCTTGACTAACTCGAATTTTCTGCTGCCTATTGTGACGCTCTGTCCGAGACGTCGATGTTGTGCGTTCTTTCTTGATGACAGCATCTACTTCGTTTTGCCCTCATTAACCACCACATAACTTTTTCACAAAATATAAAAAATGATTGCGTCTTAAAAATACAAGGACTCTATTAAAATCGACTTAAATTTAAATGGCAGTTAAAGTGACCAATCAAAATATACCTACGATAGATGAAATGTAAAATCCTACCCCTTCGCCGCATAGCCCACACCTTGCTCTGTCGGATAAAAATATATTCCGCTTCACTGATCAGCACTTCCCCAATCAAAAAAAAATCGTTCGATTAGTGGATAGTCTTCAAATCGAATAATTGTTTTCGACGCCGACTTCATCTCCTACCAGAAAAATGGGGGAAAACTGGGTCAAATAACGATCATCAAATTGAATATTTAATTTGCCATATATTTTTTTAAAATTGAGGATCGGCCTAAAAGTTTTTTCAAAAACAGTTTTGCATTCCAAATCTTTTTAAAATGTCATTGGAAGTGTCTTTAGGGTAATCGTCTGACATATTGTATCCCCATGAACAACAATCTACGCACATATACCAGTGATGGTTTCGTTTGTTCATGACGTCTTCAGTCTGCTAGACTAATTCAGAGTTAATTTATACAGTTACTTATAAACGTAATTTTTGGCCGGTTAATGTCCGAAAACCTGCATCAGAATGGCACGAAACGAATATTTCAACGACAACAAAGGAATGTGTGACTGTCAACATTTGAATAATTTCACAAGGAGTTCGCCCGTCATCTCAACACTTGGATGAATAGGTTTGCTTTCTTGAAGTATTTCCTAAGAATAGGATTCATTAAACGTAAAATATGCACAAGCACAGGGTGTTGCATATGATCGTTCACTCGGCAAACCCGATTGCATGTTCCGTCACAAGCCAACCACTATCACCAATCTCCACACTTAATTGCCGTCACATGCTTTCGTAATTTCGCAAAATCAAAATATAAGACACAAATAATTCGCTTTCCACATGACACACACTTTCAGGCGGCAGCGGATCGCATCATCCATATGCCAATTCAGACGCGAATTAATCAAATCAAGTGATTATTCATAAGCCTCTGACCAAACAGCGAAACTGGCCAACTGCAGATTTGGACATCGTCAAACCGCCGCAACTCCCCTTACGAAGTCGCGGCCGCGTATGACAACACCGATTATTGGCAGAATTAGTTGCGGCCTCATAGCAAAACCATTCGCCTGTCCTTTGCAGGCTGCTGAAGTGCGTCAAACGCAAAGCTCTGCGCTGTCATCGCTGAATTTAAATTGGCGTTTTAGGCAAATTCAGCGGACCCGCAGTGTCTATTTGCAGCGGAGTAATGCCGTTCACAATTGTTCGGATTGTGTCTAGGCTGTGCGATTAAGCGAAAAATTGTTATTTATTGTCCGAATGAATCGAATTAAAATGAAGAAATATAATTACTCTCCGAGAAGTGTTTGTCTTTTAGCTGGTGATGAGGTGATGTTTTCTCCTTATTTTGGTGGGGGGGGGGGATACCCAGTCGAAAGCGGAAGTTAATTAAAACACAAATGGTGAGAGTGTATTCCTTTTTCTGAATTGTTTTGAAGAGTCTTGCGTGTTTTCAAACAAAGTCTGCTGTTAATGGTGCGTGTTGTTGGGATTTATTGCTTTTTGAGCGTCTTTTATGTGATTAATTGTTTGGAATCACATTTTATTGGAGTGTGTAGGTTAAACAATTTATTGGTGAAGTGTTGAATTTGATGAATAAAACTTTTAAATCTGAAACCTTAAAATTTTGTGTTGCTACAGCACTAAATATGTGCAATGGTTGCTCCCTACAGTTCATAGGTAGATGTGGTCAGAGATGAAATAGACAACGGGGATTTTGTAACAGACAAAGGCCAGTCCCGTCATGTATCTCTTCCCACTAAGAATCAGCAACTACGCTCGAAATAGGTGGTGAACGTTTTTCAAAATATTGTAAATAAAAAATAAATTCAATAAAGCTACAAGTTCAGCAAACGCTCCTTAAAAAAGTTCGTGCGAACTGTTGCTCTCTTAGGAGGAGAAGAGACCTACAGTTTATTGTGGACTGCAAACGAAACAATTTTGGGAAAATTTGTATAGACTACGATTATTCTTTCAGTGTTCTCTTCTTCTTCTTATTCTTTTTGTGGCGCTACAGTCCGGGGTGGACCTAGGCCTTAACCAACATGCCGTCAGTTGCGCACTGCAAGTTGGTTGAGGTCATTCTCCACTTTTGTGCGTCACCTTGGCCTAGGCCGTCCTCTGTTGCGTTGTTCCAATGCCTCAGATGCGAAGACCTTTCGGGCCGAAGCAGTGTTGTCCCACGCTTTACATGGCCTAGTAATCTTAAGCGTTATATCCGAAGACGCTTGGCTAAAAATCGCACGTAAAACTTTTTTCTCGAAAAGACTAAGGGCTTCCAGGTTTCCGCGCCATTTGAGTGTTCTCCACAACTCCAAATAGGTTGTGTTGAAACTTCAAGATTTGTGTTTAGTTCGAGAATCGAACTTAGGACCTCTGGATCGAAGCACTTACCTTCCACAAGATAACATCGAAAAAATTGGGAAGAAGTAGCGGATGACTTGTTAAACGGCTTTTTGTTTTTAAATTTTGAAATTTAAAAAGAACACTAAATAAAGACGGGAAAAATTTGGGCACAATATGCAACACTTCTCAGCAGAAACTGTATTAGTACGCATCTGTGCTTTTCATCCTAGATTTTACATATAAGATTTTACGTCATTGCTCGTCTACCAAACATTTCGGTGAAAGCTCTTATGCTGATCAAAGAGAACACAGTCTCCTACGTTCATCTGATCAAACGTCTCAGAGTAGCACGATGACCGCAACACGATATAAAGAAGCCATCTCGCATCTTAATTAGATGATTTTATTTACTTCTCCTCACTCGCAGCAAATATTTCCGGCGCAACGTAATCTATTCCAGAAATCAATTACAGGCCGTTAACTTGAATCACCATCAATTACGTGACAATTTAGTTTTCTCCCATCGAACAGGATGTGGACTTTCGAAACCTTCGAATGGAAAATGTTTGACATTTAAATCGCCATTGGAGTGATTATCTCTAGTTAAGCCACTTGATTATCATATTTCGACCGAAAACATAGCTTAAACAAAACCGAGAAGAGTTATTCATTTTAGTCGCAGACAGGTTCGCCAACATCACAAATTAATATTCAACGCCAATTCGCTGGAGGATTACGCAACAGTGACATGCCAATGCAGCCTGACCACCGAAAAGTGTTTTATGCGCGCCAGAAGATTGGATCGCATTGCAGTTTGAAAAGTGGCGAGTTCCTGGCACAATTTCAATTTCACACACAATCACCAGTAGACGTTCGTATTTGTGCGAGAACAAGTTTCGCTGGCAGCGTTTGGCGCCAATATGTATGAATGCCAATTGTTGCACAACTATGCACTGTGTTCAGTTGAACGACTATTATCCCCCTCTCCCCCTGCCCATCCAGTTGGTAGAAACAAAATTGAGAGCTGTAACTGAAAGCAAGAGTTGCCTAGTTGTCCGGCTGCCTGGCCTAGCCTAGCCACACTGGTCGAACAGGTCCTGTATCTGTGCGCAGCAGCTAGTCCAAAATTTGCCAACGATTGCTTAATCTTCGCATAAAAACTAGATAAACGTACGAATATGAGTGAGGCTTCGAGCGTGGTTTCATTTCCCGCTCAATTATGGCGCCACTGCGAGAAGTCACTGATTTTCTACAAGACCGCATATCCTCTATGTTGAATACCGCAATAAAATGCTGAAGTGAAGATGTACAGTCTGGTGTATGCAAAATTTATGGGATTTTAGCTTGGATTAGCCTAATGAGCCTGGTGGATGATTTGACTGTAGAGAGTTGATTGGCTTCTTGTTGGAGCATCAGTTTGAAGCTTTAGTTGGTGTCTTTGCGGATTATTCATTGCATACTGAGGCAGTTGAAGCTGATGTTTAAACATAAATGCCATCCGTTTTTCGAGACATGTACGCACTTCCTTGAGCAGCATTAGGTGCTTTAAAGAATTCGTTATGTATAGTAGACTGTGGGTTGTGGCTTTGGTCTACTCTACATAGTAGGAGTTCTTTTAACAAGTTTGGCCTTTCGATACAATTGATTGACATTGCCGATGAGTAAAATTTTTAAGGTTACCAGGGTTATCGCATTGAATGCAGTTCTTCCTTTTAGCAAACTGCGCAGAAGTCAGTGAAAGCTTATTTGTTTTCTTTTCTTTCGGAATTTCAAAGTCGCCCCTGCAGCTATTCCTTTAAAATCGGTTTGCCGAGCAAATAAATTCTTTGGCAGCAGTGGCGGTGGTACTCCTAAATGTTGAATAGGAATAGTAGTAGTTTTTATTTAAATTTCACACTTAATTGAAATTCGTTCATTTGTGTAAGCTACATGGGATCAGTCTTGATTTTGATAGTGTTGGATTTGAGGACACACATACTTTAATTCTAGCCCGAAAATGCACACCCTGCTGTGCAGACTTATCATCGTCATAATTTTCGGTCACACGCTTGATCTACTAAAGCGGTTGCGGTTGCACCAGCAGTCGCTTCCCCGATGGAGTCTCATCTACAGCACGCTCCGGAAGTCGTGATGAGGGGGACATCCGAACGACGTGGTCAAACCACCGAAATGAGGCCGTTACTGCCCGAAAAAGTAGCTGCTCAACATTGAGTTTCCCATTCACCACCGCGTTTCTGAGCCGATCCCGGGGAGTAACTTCCGCAACAGCACGAAGAAATCTCATCTCAGCAGCTTGTATTCGAGATCTTATTCTTTCGGTTATTTACTTAAAACTGATAACTTGGCTAACACCAAGCTTCTTTGAGCAACCAAACCAAATTGATCCAACCTGGCCAATCCTACAAGAAAGCTCAGTGTGGCTCCTCCCAACACTCGTGTAAGAGACTCCGACTCCGATTTAAAGTTCTTCACCTATTCCATTGGAACTCCACTAACATGTAGGTGCTATGAACAATCGTTTTGCAACTTACCAATATTTCGGACTTCACCTTCATTCCAACATCAGTACATACGGCCACATCCCTTTCGAGCTCGCGCTCCGTTCCGTCTTGGAGGATGTGAGCACAACTAAATCATCTGCGAAAAGAAGATGACTTACCCTAAGCTCTTCTAGTTTTGTTATTTAGAAAAGGACAGTACCAAAATAAAAAATGTGACCAAATTTATTGGGAGTACAAATTAACTCGGTCCGTCTTTTGTGTTCCATTTTTTTCTTTATTCAAAAAACTTAAAAAGGGCATCATTCAAAGTATTGTCTGCTGGAAGCGACTACTTTTTCCATTCTCCAATATTTTCTGTAAAAAATGAGTCACATCTGGCATCGATCTAACCATTGAGCCATTCTTTGATTTCTTTAAACGACATGAACCTGGTCAGAAAAAAAATTATTTGGGTGGCTCTACAACCCACATTTGACTATGGCGACTAAGCCACTGCTTGTGTTGTCCGTACTATTGTTCTTTAACAAGTAAATTTAGTCCCTCGAAGTAGGCAGCAAACCGTAGGTCTCAAATTAATTGTCAATTTTGAAAGGCGAAATTGGAGAACATTTTTAAAGGGAACTCGATTTTCATGCCAGGCGTTGTGTACAACATGAACACGCAACTCAGAAAAAATGGCGGAGTCAAAGTCCGCATCAGATGGGCAACATTTTGTTAACAATGTTTGTTACAGCAAATTAGGAACTCCAAAAAAATAAACCTGACCAAAAACAATTTTAATCTTACCTTGGTGTTGAAATCATGGACATTAAGGGCTTACATAGATTGCATGGGTTTTGATGGGTTTCTCAGAAGTTATCTTAAATTGAGTGTAAGATAAGCTTGCAAATATAAAAAAAAAAAAAAAAACAACAAATGCCGAGAGAAACAAAAACTTGGAAAATGAGTTGTAATTAATTTTTATTGCATATTCGGAGAGAATGATTTCTGCCTGCCCTTTCTGAAGCTTGTTCAACTCAAAATTCACTAAGATTTATTGGTTTTTTCATTTCAGGAATTTAACAGCTGTCGAAATGAATCTCAATCTTAAAGGTCAAGGACTACGCTTGTGTAAGTACATTTTGACTACGTGAACATACATGACACGCATTAAAGTGATTTGAGTTAAAATTTTTTAAAGACGGAATTTGATTGGTCCTGAGACCCCGCTTACTGAGGGGGCTCTTAAAAATTTACGAACTCCGAATGCATATAATTTTTGACCTTTCTACCTGTGAACTAGATACAGAACGTTACTGTTGTAATAAGCGTAAGCAATACTCACAAACCGTATTTTAATGTCAATTTCACAGAATAAATGCCAAGTTTGTGATCGCATAAACTGCCAAGGTAACACTTGATTTGCTAAAAAGAAACCGCGTAAAACGAGATAATCGAGTTGATAAAGTGTCAAAAAAATATATTTATTTCTTTTTGCGCACTTCCTATTCTCTTAATGTAAGTCAGAAAGAAAAAAAAAACGACGTCGTTCATCATCTGTCTCCCAGAATGCGATGAAATCGCCTGAAGTATGTAAATTTTATCTGATGAATTCGAATTTCGCATGTGGCGTCTAAATGACACGAAAAGATGTCTCCGACGCTGCGGAACAAATTACCAAATCGGGTTTCTATACATACGAGTACATATTCGCGGTTTTTTCTTCCTTTCATTAAGTGCCTGTGAAGCACTTGGAAATGATATTCAAAGATAGACTAACGTATGCAGGAAACGTTTGACGATGCTCAGCTAAGATTGTTTGGAATCACGTATTTCTGTTTTTGATCTCGAACCGTGATTTGCCACGTTACCGCTAGTTTATGTTTTGTGAGAGGAAAATTGGTTTAATTGATGGACCATAATGTTTTGTGACAATTACATCCCAAACACAGACCTTATCTGCTCGCAATAAATTTTTAATGGGATGAAAACCCACCTGCAATTAAATATCCCTCGAAACACGTAAAAAAAACCGGTTCAAGTTAATTCATGGCTAATTAGGGACCAAAGAAATGTTTGGTGTATGACACAGCGCACACAAAGCTACAACCATTACGACATTGACTTTGTCGCAGTTGATACGGTAGGCATTCATATTCTAATAGGAATTGCAAATTTTCTAGCGGTCTAATCAATGCGAAAACAACCTTCGTTTTCGTTGATATCAATTTGCACGAACGAGGGTGTTAACTGAATGTGTTGAATGGTGAAGAAATATATTGGGTTTTTTTTTTTACAAAAAAAGATTATGTATTTTGCGAACAACATGGTCAGACTTTTTGCAGGTTTCGTATATTTTTTTCGATTTTTTGGTCTACAGAAAGGACTTCACTATCAATATGTCTTCTGCCCTTCAGCGCGTTGTGTGTTTCGTGCCTCATGAAGTGAATTGATTTTTGGCTTACTTAATTTGAACTTATTTCATCTACTAAGCAATTTTTGAAGCCGCAATGTGGGGTGTCTTCCGAAGTTTCATCGCCCCCTCTCCGTATATTGATAAATGCATTGTAGACCTTCTAAGGTTGTCATCCAAAATTTTGATCTGAAACAGGACAAACGAGATATTTCTACAAAGTTTAAAAAATTGGGCCCATCTAGGTTTTACACCGGGTATACCTGAAAATCTAGAAAACGAAAAAAAAATAGATGAAGATTTCTCGAGCCTAAACTGTTTCGACCAAAAACAACGAAAAATCAGCCTGTGAAGTTTAATAAGATCTTCTGATCTTGTCTTGGTATACTGCATGTCCACCTACAGTTTTCACTTCCGATAGCATCTCTCAGTAATTTCATTGTTACTCTCTGTAATCAAATTTAGCTCTAAAATTGTTTCTGCCGTTTTTGCATATTCATAAGCCTTATCTGTTGGATGTAGTTCACGTATTGCTCGCCTAATCCCTGAATGCATGAATGATTCACCGCGTTGAGAGCAAGTCATAAAAAAATGTCATACGAGATCAAAGTTCAAAGCCATTAACCCTTACAGATTCCTCGCTTATGATTCACAACTCCAAGTGAATAATGAACAAAATCTTAGCACATCAAGTGCCCACCACATTCAATAAATAGATAAAGTTGTTAATTGCAAATAGAAGCATGTGCTAGCACGTCGGTCATGCACTTCGCATCTACATATCTTATTCGTTTCTGGGTGCAACAAGATCTCAGTTCTCTGCTTTGAAGCTTTTCAATGCATTCGACGCGACATTCGATATAGGAGCACTTTGAATTGCAGTTGCTTTGAAATGTATCAAACAAGTTTTAGAGCGTTCAAGTGGCACAAATCGATACAAGTTCAATTTTGAGTTAAGTACCTGTTTAGCAAATGTTCGTTAATCTCTCAAGGGAAACTTCTATAATGCACGTAATGATGAAAATTGTGCTGTTGATGATAATGACTCTACATATGTTAGATTGAGCGACGGTGATGTGTTAAGTGGAAGCGGATGGATAACTTTTCCAGTGAAAGTTGTATGAAGCAAAGTAAAAAAGAAGTGTGTGAGGTTGTATTGAAAAAAAGCGTTAAAGAACCTTTAAGGATGGATTGTGGCTTCTTTAGTATATTCGAGAATTCTTCACAGATGTGTTTAGATGCGGTCAATCATCATATACACTCAAATTACGCGGTCGTCTTGTGGTATCTTTAAAGGTGTAGTTTGAAAACATACAATAAGATATAGAACGAAATTCTAAAAGATGAAGCAAAAAATGAAAAATACCACTCTTTACGGATGGTCTAGTGAAAACCCTGCATAAGCTTCTTCTTGTTGGATAGTATCCACTCACATATTCAGATACTGTTGCATACTGATAGGCTGACGGAAAGCTTTTCATCAAAATAACGTGTGCTGCAAAGTCTTCGAAAAACAATTGCCTATCATTAGGAACTTTGAAGTAATAATAATAATTGAGTGGCTCTACAGTCCACAAGGGAACAGGGCCTAGCTTCTACAACAACTGCTCGTGTCTTGCGTGCTACTGTTATCTTACGAGTAGAAGGGACCTACAGTTTTTTGCCGACTCCGAACGGCGAGATTTGAGAAGCTTTTCATAGACAATTAATACTCTTTGAGTGTTGTCAGCAACTCGAAAGAGGTGGTGCCGTGAAAAAATGCTAGGTGTCCTGCCGGGAATCGAACCCAGACCGCATACGTTAAGTATTGAATTTAATATTAAGATAATCACATTGGGTGGCGCTCTGTAGATAAACCTGGGCCCAGATTCCTCAGGTGTGCAAGCTATTGATTTCACACAAGTAAAGGGGGCCAACTCCAAAAGTCGAAATATGTATAAGAAGCTCTACGTAAACACTAAGTAATTCCTCAGAGTTGTGAGTCACTCAATATAAAGTCGTAGGCAACGCAGGATAGTCCGGTACACGAAATCACGCCCGGTATAAGTGGCCGACCATACTATCCGAATCGAAGATCTTCTCTTCTTTCAACATAAACCATTTTTTTCAATTTCACATTGTTTTTCTTCGTTAGTTTAGGCAGTTGAAAATGTATAACCTAGATGGGTCTTACTTCGTCTAGAGAGGGCTTCACACCAGGAGCTACAACAGAAGTCGATGTCTAACTAAATATATGACCAGTGTTGACACCAGCCTGATCTGCGTAATCTAATTAAGCTAATGGGCATCTTAGTTATTGTTTGAGTCTGATCTCCTTGGTGAACACCTACGATTCTAATTGGTAATCCTCTGAAGTGGCCTTTTTGGCGTCTCCATCGATTTTTTTAATTTTTCCGAATACCATGATACCACCGCGCTCACATAAGGTGAATATTGTATGGCGAATGCCTCAAGAGACCCTGACACATAAGTGATGTTTTGCTGTTAAAAATAATAGTAAGGAGAACGTCTGCAACTTGATTTCATGTTTTCTCATGGCAAATAACGTCTGTAGGACCATTTTAATGTTCAACCGAATTTGTATACCATAAAAAACATGTGTCTTCCGAAGTTGCATCTTCATATTGAACAACAGATACCCATCCAACATCCCTGTTCACAAGCAAAGAACTGAAAATATTGAAAATTCTTTTACAATTTCGTAAGAAATCGTAAACTCATTTTTGTGCTTGAATTTTAATTGTTTATGACTGGGGGAGCGTTGAGAGGATATGTGGAAAAGTTTGATTGGTGTGCTGTTCCATTGCAACTTTAAAATATTCCACTTCGCATCAGGAAGTGGTGAAAAATGAAACGAAACCATTTATGCGCGATTGCAAGCCGCATTGGCCCAATTTAATTTTTAAGTCTGCACTAGCTGAACCATGTATCATAACATTTTTGGCGGAATTAATCCTTGCTGTAAATCTGCAGAAGTTTGTTATATTTTTATCCAGTGACCACTATTACACCGTGTGAAATTGTAAAGAGACAGAAAAAAAATGAATCAATGCATGAATAAAATTCTTTAAGTCACATCCAACGCCTTGTGAGCAACTTACAAGTGTGCTGTATTGGCCCCCAGTCTTAGGTTACCAGACAAGCATTAAATTTATACCGAAATGCAAATTTTACTTTACTCCCCTCAAACTTGACTTGACTCCTAAAATTCAACAACAGCCATCTGGAACACTCATTTCGCAAATTGCGAGTAGATCAACAACACAGTTTATCGACCTTATTGTGAGCACGTTTCCACGGAGAGGTGTGTTACTTCGACAACAGATCTGGTTTTTGTTTAACACAAATTTCTGTGATACATTAGTCATTTCTCTAAAGTGCATTTTTGTGAATATAAAACCAAAACCTCCACTTAATCAGAGATTCCCATGACCGACAAATTCAGTTTTACACGAAAAACATTCCCGATTACAAATTGTTTGTATAGTCGCTATTTCAATGACAAACCCGTCATCCAACAGTCTCCACATAGGCACACCCCATAAAAATTCAGCTGAAACCCGAAAAGGGACATCTGATTATGCGGAGAATATTTGATTGCGAAACTTAATGAGCCTCAGAAAGAGTGTAATTGTTTTGAGTGAAATAAACCTTCGGTCTTTAGCCACGGTCTCCGACATTGCTCAACGACAACTTTAAACTCCTCGGCAATGAGCTTCATTAATGTGCGCACATTTTCACTGCGGGACGGGGCGAGCGAAAAGAACATTTGTCCGCAATTAAATCATCAATTTGGATTTTTATCTTTTCTCAGTTGACAATTATGATTTATTCCCGGCATTGAGTGCGGAGGCGCTTCAATGCTGAATGAACATAAATGTGTCTGTGGCTTGTATAAGGAAAGCGAATTGTTTCCTTCGACTATAATTGATGTTTCGAAAGAGTCTGTTAATTACGTGAGCTAGGCAAAATTGACAAAGTCAGGGGCATCTCATTCAACATACACTTCAGCTGCTTGTGTCCATTCACAACGACTTCCTCTACCGATTCAGACAAGAGATGGCTGCTTGGACTAGCACTTCTTCACGTACGAATGTTTGAGGGAACAAAAGAGTTCGCGTCATATTGAACTCTTTTGTTTGCACGTGGACGGGGCACACTAAATCATATCGTAACCATTGTTCTGACATAATGACACATTCGTGACTTTTGTTCGTTGTTCGTCGAGCGAGAGGCGTCTCATGTAATTGGAATCCTTCGATGAGGTCCTTCACTTATCCCTCCCTCAGCTCTATAAACGCTTGGAATTGCTGTGCGCGCCGTGTATGAAATTTCAATTAACCCTGTTTTGTTGACGATGACAAAGAAAGCTATGATACACCACGGCTGACTAAGGTGATAACAGTAATGTCACTAGTATGCTATGCTTTGTGCGACGCACTCACGACGACGACGACGAGCAAAGCAGTAAAATCCCCGGAAAGCAAATATGGTCGAGTACACGGCTTAACACCGACACTGACACACACACACACACACATTCCCATATGACGCAGGTTGTGCCACTCACTAATGTTTAATGCCTACCGGATTCTTTGATGCGTGCAGCGAATTTGAATGGGTTTCTAATCTCGAAGTGAACGCAGAAAAATAAATTTTCGATTTCAAAGTGACGGAAGGCTGTGCGACGTGCGTCGGTGGGTGGAGCGGTTGTCAGTGAGTTGGGAGACAAGGGATTTCCAGTGGGAAAGTGACGTGCGAGCGGAGATCAAGGAATTTCGCAAATTCATAAATAAATAAATGGCGAAATACCACTCACAAGCTTGGCACGGTGTCGGGCTTCCAAACGCGTCTGTGGTTCGTTTGCAAAACCACTGTGTACATCGGCATAGCGCAAGTAAAGTCAATGTCAATTGCCTCATGCAAAATCCACGACCTTAATCTGCAAGCAAACAGCTTTCAAGCTCCTGAAGTGCAAACACATCAAGGAAGCTATCAAGTGCAGTTTAGAAGACATTTCGAGCTCATAAATTTCAAACACCACTGCCATTGCCATCCACATACAAGAGCGTCACTCCGAAACATTGCCAAACTCATCCGCCTAGAAAACGTGTAGAGCTCAGCACAAACGGCACACAAAAATTTGCTTATCATTATACCTGCTAACGACTTGCGAAATGTATCGATTTGTATGCCGTGTGTGATTCAACGTTTGCGACATCCATAACCACGCCACAGGCATGCAAGACCCGAGCAAAAGCGTTTCAAAGCGTTCCACAAAAAGGCAAACGCGATTTGTTTTCGTTTTTTTTTTGTTTTGAAATCTGTCTGATCGATAAGAAGCTTGCTGTGCAGATTTGTTTTTCACCACTCTCGTATTGGTGTGCTAATTGAACAAGGCATCTATGTTTGCAGACAAATGCGATTAGCTGACCGTAAGAGGTGGCACATGTGCTCATCCACTGTGCAGGCAAGCGGTGAGATGCGAAAAATATATGATTGATACGATCACGACGGAGAATATTTATTGTGAGATTAGGGAGCTCGTTTAAATAAATTAATATAAATTGTTTCATTACAATTTTCAGGCAAAGCAAACAGACGTTCAAGGCAAGTCAATGTGTTGTAAGACCTGAGTTCCGTGTCCCAAGATTATTGTTATTCGAAGGTGACACTGTCAATGAACACTACCGGAACTGAAGCACTGTGATAAACTCGTTCAAATGCAGAGAGGCACGAAACCATCGGCGAATCGGTGATAAGACCAACAAAACAGGAATGTGTCTTCTAAGTAAATGTTACCCGACTTTTGAATTTATAAGTCATTTTATTTTTGTTTTGTTGAACAAATTTGAAATTTAAAACTTGGTAATATATTGTAATGGAGGAATTTAAAATTTCTGGATTTTAGAATAAACGATTTGGTAACCCACCTTGATGTCGGAATTGATCTATAATGGACTAGGGTCTAGTTTTTTCAGTTGTGGATGTTCTTGTTATCCCACGAGTAGTGGAGGGGCTTATAAAGAATAATAATTTAATGACGCTACAGTCCACAGGAGACCAGGGCTTAGCTACTACTCGTGTTGTGCGTGGTGCTGTTCTTGCACGAGTAGAAGGTACCTACAGTTTTTTCCCGACTCCAAACGGCGAAAATTTGAGAAGCTTTTCATAGATCATTAGTACTCTTTGACCCAGCAACTTGAAAGAGATGGTGTCGTGAAAAATTTTTCAGTCCAGGATCTTCGTCGTGTGAGTGGACACTCTTACCCACTACGCCACAGCGACACGGAGGATTCTCTGCATGTCTACTCCAAACAGCGAATCCGTTCATTGACAGTTTGTAGACTTTGGGTGCTGTCACCACTTAAAAAGAGGTGGTGTCGTTAAAAATCCCGGATTTCCAGTTCAGGAAGCAAACCTGGGATCTTAAGCATGCCAGTCGAAGCAATTGCATACTTCGCCATGACGCCACACTGTAGTGCGTCGAATCTGTAGATCTTGCAAAATTTTGATTTCAAGAAGAAGATGGACAATCGTAGAATCACTTTTGCCAACTGTTGCCAATTGTTGCTTTGCCTATTGAGGCAATTGAGCACCAAAACGCCATCTCGGACGACCAAGCTGGACGACCTTATCCTCGTCCTTTTTTTGAAAATTGGCGCGTGCTCAAGAGATTGTTAAGTACCCTTAAGTGACTGGAATTAAGTCACAACACGTACCGAAGATATAGAGGAAGAGACGTAAAGGAGGTACAGGTGCCCATTGGTCTTAAATGTCTGTGCTGGGAAGAGCGAGTCACTTAACTTAATTAAACGCCCGAAGGTGGGTTTAAGTGTGAACGGAGGGACATTAGCTTCAAGAAACCAAGATATTTCGCTGCATTTTTGGCGGTCTCGAATATGTGATCGTTCCGACAAAGTGTTGAGTTGACACACATACCGAGGATGGAAAGTCGTGTGGTCTCAGCAACGCTAGAGCCAATCATGGATAATGGCTAGTTATTTTGGGAACGCTTAAGTGGCAGTAGACAGCACTGGGTCTTGGAAGCATTAAATTCAACTCTTCTAAATCAATAATGCCGCCAAGATCGGAATTTAATGAGCTTAACATACGCTGCCGTTCCAAGTCTATGGCCGAAGAGTAGGGTTGAGAGCCAAGGAACGTGCATAAAAAGCTGAGGGTACTGTCATCGGCGAAGGAGTGAATTGGAGTAGAAGTGATAGACAGGAAATCATTTATAAAAAGGAGGAGAGTGTCAGAGACAATTCTGAGAAACCCCACCATAAGGTGCATATCAGACTTGAACCCATCCAATACAGTTCGAAAGGTAATTTCTAGTCCATTGCAGAAGAGATTCATCGACACCATAAGCTCGCATTTTCGACAACAGAGCCTGATGTCAAACTCTTTCAAATGCCTTTGAAATAGGAGGCGCAACAATTTTGCTTTCTCCCACATTGTGCAGAGATTTGTTCTATTTTTCGGTGAGATATGTCATCAAATCACCAGTGGACCTATTGCTGGAGAAGCCGTACTGTCAGTCATTAAAAAGCTTTCAGGTTTCAAGATATTCTTTCTTGGTTCTGTTTGCATCGATTGCATCTGAAGTAGAAGATTCGACGACGACCTCTATACTCTGTAAGGCCTAGTCAAATGTCTACGTATACGAGTATAACGCTTAGGATGCAGAAGGCCTTTGCTTGAACCATGTGGTGAGAGAACGGTTTAGGTGGGGCTTAACTCCAAACTGAAGTGCAGTCCCACCCTAAGAGGAAGTAAATAACCAAAGTATTCTTTCATTATAACGTACACAGTTTCCGATGGAAGCTCTGCTGAGGTCTCCAAAATTGCTCCATCGCTATGCCCTAGGGTGGAAGATGCAAGAAGCCATCAAACGTTTTCTGCACATCATTCTAAATAGCCCCCAAAGCAAATTGTTATCGATTCAACATTTTGTAACACACAAGATATTAATCAATTTCATATCACATAAAATAATAGCTCTTAAGATCTCACACTTCCATCATCAATTAGGCAGAACTTCCATCAATAACCTCGCCTATCCGCCTAGGAGGAAACTCATTAGTGTCTACCTACCGCACTCCAACACCATCGATGCGTTCAGATTTGAATGCGATTCGCAATGCTATCCATTTCATTATAGTCTGCCGCCAAGAGACAAACAACAAAATCAACATCTTCCTAAAAAGAGACAAAAACATCGCAGAACACTGAAATAAAAAAAGTCAACGCCAGCGTCTGGTGATGCATTCAAACATCTCGGCTGTATATGCAACAGAACCAGTTGCAAATGTTTCCCAACGCAATATCGCGCAACCGACTTTAGGTTGCACACTCTCCACACAGATGCAGCAGTGAATATAATAATTCCGTGGTTGCACCGATGCACTGCTGCTGCGCAAGCGAAGTTGATTTTCTGGTTTTCTCAGATATCTGCATTCTAGACGGTGTACCCACCAGTGCACACCAGAGACGTAGCATCGCGCAGCGGTGGTATTGTGTGCGGACGAGAGTGTTAAGTGTTTCTTTGCTATTTCTCTGTATTTCGTCACTGATCACCAAAAGGGTTTTTGATTGCACACCACAAGCGTTGGCAAATAGGTTTGGTGTGGAGGGTGCTTGAGAGATTAAGTCGTTGCTGGCCAAAGGAATGAAAGTGTCTCATTGACACTTCTATCATTTTTTTATTCATACCAGTTTGTAAGGCTTTTCTGGGATTTTTGACACGAGCCCAAGGAAGTCGTAATTCAGCAAAACTAGAGGAAGACTGGGCTAGATACAATAATTTCAGTGCATGATTTAAACACTTCAAAGACTTTATTTGATTGAAAAACGGTGAGTCGACAACGTCTTTAAGTCTGATTAAATCAGAGAATCCCAAAGACCTCACAGTGGACTTGACACAGAGCATGCTGATCACATATTTCCCGCACAGCACCAACCCCACCACCCAATATCAAGTTCAATCGAGCCTAACAACCACAATTGCGTGCTGCACCACTTCCATTACACTGTCTAAGGTCAGAGAGAAAACACAAAAATCAAAAAAAAAACCGACTTCTGAATGGGGTTCGCGTCTAGAGAAATGATGTTGGCACTCTGCTTCTGTACTAAGTGACCCACTAAGTCGGCTGAGGTTAACAGATTGTGTGACGTGTTCAAAGATGACATTGACGTGGGGAAACTGAAGCAGAGTAAGAAATCACCGAATCACAGAGGCGTTTGTCTTAGACGAGTTCGCCGACATTTTTGTTTGAGTTTTATCATTTAATTGCGTCTTGTGACGGTGATGAGCTTTGCGTGCAGCCAGTAGTCTGACCTTGACTTGCATGATAGTGTTCATAATTTTGTTTTTATTTTGTGATCGAGAGGGGGGGGGGGGGGGGGGAAGACGCATGCATTTAATAATCCATGTCGGGAATAGGGGGTAGAGTAACATGGTGTGTAATTGTGGGTTATGCAAGCCAGTGAATGGCATTCGTTTTGGTGGACAATGTTTTAATTGGGCCACTCAAAAGGCCCATGACCGCTCGAGATAGGTGAATGAAAGATGACTTTAATGATTTCATTTATAAATCTGAAGACAGCTCAATTGCTCTAGCAGCTGATTAATAGTGGATATAGCTAAGCTGCGACTGATGAAATGAAGATGAAGTGGCTTGCTTAATTTGAGAATTGCGTTGTTTATGTCACTCTGAAGCCTAGTAGCCATACGGGGCCCTTGTAATCCATATTAAGGAAATAAAGTCGAACCTGTTTTGAATGCTAGAGTTGCGGCTTCACATTCCACTACAGACCCCTCCACATCCAATGTTTCCAAAGAAGACATCAGAAAGAAGGGAACAATTTAAAAGACGGGGGTTTTTTCCTCAGTATTGTGTCCTTTCAACGCAATACACTTGAACAAGTGATGCTCCCACCTCTTTATCCTGCCTGAAAAATACATCTGCAATGTAGGCCGCCATACTGGCGGTAACCGAAACAAATTTGTGCCCGTCGGTTGATCTTTTTGAGTTTGGAAATAAAAAAAAATCCGGGGGTAGGGTAGCAGTTCGTAGGATGAATCGATTTATTTGATGGTGGCGATGGTGGAGGTGTGCCCTTTCATGGTATTTTGCCAAGTGGGACAATTTTTTTTCTGTGATATCAAATCAGCCCAATAATTCGGCATGGAAGGGTTCTATAAAAATGTTGCCTTTCTCCAGGTCGTCGATGTACATCACACATTCTCAACCCCAGAGAACTATGCCCATTACCTTTCCGGCCGTGAGGACAGTATTCACCCTCTTCCTGATGATGTTTTCCGGATAAAGTCTACTGATCCGACTGTTCCTTCATCTCTTGTGCCTATGGACAAGGATCACCAATCGATGCGAAAACAGCTTTAACAGAAACAAACACTGAAGTGATTTTTACAGTTGCGCTTGTTTTTACAAATAAATAAAAACAACACTCATTCCTCGGTCATATTGCCTAAAATTGCATGCAGATGATAAGTCCTTGTAACTTGCCTTCGTTTTCAGCTATTTCGCACACCTTCAATCGGTGGTCTGGCAATCCGAAATTTTTGTCAAGTCATCCCTTGTGATAGCCATTCTGGTTGCAACAAGGCTCATCAAAAGCTGACGTGCGACCGCATTGAAAGTCGTTAAAACCATTTCTAAAGGAAGGAGAAGGAGCCCTTGTGTACAGCAGCCACCATACTACCTCAACTACGTAAAGATCGATTCACAGACTGAAATTGCTTTTTTGCTATGCGTCCGATGCGGCTTAAATTTTACAAAACTGTCTACAAGAATGTACGGCGCAAAGTAGTATCAGTCTCCTGTGACAATGATGCTAAGTACTAATCGGAATAGTACATGCTGTTGAGTACGCCAGTTTATTTGCTGCACTGTCAGCTACACTTATAGGAAAGTGCGCTGTAATGTCAAGCCGCCGTATTAAGGTGACTGGTAGTGATATCTTGGCCGGAGCCTTTATTTTCATCGCATGGGAGGTTTGGCCTCCCTGATAGATAATTTCAGCTTAACTGTGCTGTAGGCCTCCTTTTGAAATATACTGGATGGATGTGAGTAAAGCTCAAATCTCGGACGAATTTTGACCGGCGCCTTCTGATCTGAAGTAGACTCTTCACGCTACTGTATCACCTTAAATATTTAAAAATTTTCCAACTCACTATAGAGTAGAGTAGACGGGTACTGTGATTCAAAAACAGCAGAAGTGTCGCTTCCTACCAAGGAGGACTGGCTGTACCTTAAGACATGTTCTCATTTGCTACTTGAAAAACGCGAGGTGTCTAGTCTCGCATTAAAATCTAGGAAACAAGAAACGTTAATCAGAAACTCACTTTCTGTAGATCTCTCCCCGATTGTGACCCCAGAGCACAAAGATTGTCTGCTAAGGTACCAACTCCCTGACATCTTCAGAACTGTAAGACTGTAGGGCTACTGAATTTGTAAATTCAACGAATCATTGATGTTCTTGATTAAGTCTTACCACGGCAATGTATCAACACGATTTTGGCTTCAGTCCTCGACTCACAAAACTGACCTTACTTATACGCACTGCCTTCTCCACTAGCTCACCGCTAGTCCTTACATCTCCCATTGGTTTCAAAAATAAAAGTCATGAAATGAGCATTGAATCACCCAGTGGATGATATCTACAAGGAAACGTCGTCATCAGTCCTTCATCATTCATACCAGTCAGATGAGGATTCAAAGCAAAACAATAGTAAAAATGCACTCAATAGAAAATTGAAGAACGTTCGCCTCACAATCTCCGGAGAAGATATGTAAATAAAAGCGAAACTCACTTAACGTAAAAATGTGTAAGTGTGCACGCAGCAAATGCAAGTAAAATGCCCATCTGACGACCTTCAGTCAATTCATCGAAGGAATGCCATTTGTTTTCTACCTGTCATCATTCGAAAACAAAGTCTCCATCCCCTTGTCCGCCTCCACCAACCGCCTCCGCGGCACGCAACTTATCAAGTCCATTTGTAATTTCCTCAAATAACGTCGCTACTTAAATTGCCTGCACGCTGCTACACCTGCTCCCTCTCCGTGCGCCATTGCGTCGTCGGTTTGTACATCCGATTCACGTGTATTCAAATTTAGAAATCTCACTTCACCTCCTACAGTACAATGGCAGCTCTCGAAAAGCAGAAAAAAAAGACAACACACAACAGAAGATGCAAAACCTCTGACAAAGACTGGAATAACTGATCAAACAGCAACAACAAAACCGAACCAAAAGAAAAGAGTGATAACAAGTCCAAAAGGTATCCAACAACTGGTGGTAACAATTGCGGCCACAAAAATACTGGCCGAGCTAGGCAGGCTCACCGCTAACGGTGTGTGCGTGTAGAAGCAGCGAGAGAGGGCAACAGAGAGCACCAGTACGATCTCACTACTATCGTACTAGAAGTACAAGTATCCACGAGCCGCCGACCAAGACGCCGATCTGAACGCCAGTGTTGAGATTTCTTCGCCATCAGTTACACCGAGAGACGTCGACGCGAGCGTTTCAAGTGCGAAGATTCAACGCTTCCTTGGTTTGTGTGTTTTGCTTTTTCTCAAGTTCGTCTGTTTGTGAACAAAATTTTTGTTTTCTGTTCATCTCGCGTGTGTTGAAGGAAAAAAAGAAGGCCTGACCTCCCATAACCATCGACTTCTTGAATTTTACACGCGAATTTGTACGCTGTGCGGAGAGTGTTGGCGCGTCTAGTGAAAACCAGTTTAAGATCTTAGGTACACCCCAGCAGGAGATGCATCCATTCATCGCTATGTCACTTCGCTTTTGTTTTCGCTTGTGATTGAATTTTATGCAGATGAAAGGAGGCAAACAAAAAAGAACTGACTGCATTTGTTTATGTTGTGTGGTTACAGTCTCGTATCTGGCAGATACACAAGTGTGTCCCGTTAAAAGTGAAACTTCCCGGTTAACGATCAAATCCTGCGTCGCGCTGCTGGTGAGAGGCGGATGCAGAAAAACAAAATCGACAGACGACGGAAAGGGAATTAAGCCAAAACATGTGCAGAATTTATCTGGACCGGGCCAATGAGATGATTGAGTCGAAGTTGTATCTGTACTTAGCGTTTTTCTTTTTTTTTTTGAGAAAGTGAAGAGAAACTTTTTTTTTCATGCGGAAATCGATGCATGTTGCAGGCTGTGTTTTTTTTTTGGTTTCCATTTACCTGAGTTTGTATGTAGTGCAACGTAGTCACCAGTCGGTTCTCTAATCAATCGATCGAGACGTGATCAACATGCTGAGGAGACAGTCTTTACCGATGTCAAGATATGCTTCCGCATTTTTCTCCACCGCGTAAATCAGGTTTAGAATTCACTGATTTTTCTAACAGACGTTGGAAATTTAAATTTGGGCTTCGAGTGTCGCGCGGGCTTCATTGAATATTCAATTGGACTCAGGGTCGCTGATTTTGATGTGAGCTGGTGTCTGCATGACTGGAATGTATGTATGTACTGAGAGATGTTGAAATTGCGAGAAAAGACCTCAATAGGTCGTGTCCTGCGTTAACTGCTGCCCCACAGTAACTCGCTCAGAATTGTTTTCACTTATCACTCACACACGAAAACATCAGCAAGCGCTTTAATGGTGGTGGGTTAGAAGCCAATTAGCCATGTACAGTTGAACTTTGGAGGTCTGTGCACTATGGCTGCCCAATTACGAGACCACCGACAGGGCTTTCGTTTTATCTTCTCAAGGCCTTCGAGGGGAGCGATGCGTTTAAAGAGCAGCTAGTAAAACTCTAATTGCCTCCTAAATCATGCGTCACTGAGGTGCCGTTGAATTCAACAACAACAACGAGACAGATCTTTGACCTTTTGGGCAAATCTCAATAAAAAAAAACACTCCGCATTCATTTCAGACTTTTGCAACAGTCCCTGTGTCAAGGAGAATTGCCTCCAAGTTTATGATCAACCGCTTTTGACATAAAATACGATGGAAATAAAAGCCAGCTTCCAACCACAACAGCGCCCAAGGTCATCCAACTCCCCACCACGACTGATTGCTTCGAGAGTACACCCAAGAGTTGAAGAACACTTCTCTTATTCGCTTTTCTAACCGAAGTTCATCTCGTACGATGACCAACGCCTTTAGACCGTTCTTAAGTGTTTTGGTTTTTGTTTTGCTTCTATTTGGGCTTCTCCTGAAACTGGTTTAGGTCTTATGAACTCGAATCATTCCGAAGATATTCTCGCTGAGATAATGGGCGAACATTATTCTATTCATAGATTTTTTTTTCTTCTCTTGTTGGTTTTGAATTTGTTTATTTGTTTGACGCTGAGACGCAGTCACGAGCAAGTACGGTTCTGTGCGAAGACGTGTGTACAAATCTTGGGGCTCGTTTGGGAGCGGCTGAGGAGATTTATGTATCCACCTCATGTGGGTGAAATGAGTTTGACGAACATCTTCTGAGCCTGGGTTGGGCTTTTGCCATTTTCTCCGAATATTTGTCGGGTGGTACGTGAAGGATTGCAAAGTTTTTTGTGTGGTTGGTTGGTAGAGGGGTAGACGACCGCATCTCAGTTGAGTCTTAGGGTGACGCCCTATGAAGAAAGTTAAGATCTACTTCCGGCTGACTTCTATGCGCGTTCGGCCCACCCGTGTAGATACGTCCAGTAAAAACTTCAAGATTGTCGTCTCTAGCTATTTTGTTGATAAAATAAGTCTGCAAAGGGGATTGAGGGGTTTATTGGCGGAAGCAGAATTCTCCCAAAGTCATATGCCTTACGGCCAGACAGAAGTAGTGAGGAGTCGCCATGTTACTCTTAAACACAACAGCCACTGCAAATGCAATGATAACTCAGATGAATATGACCAACATATAGAGAATATTTTTATCTAGCTAGAGAAAGTGTACGCCTTTCTGCTATCGCACTTGGGTCATAGCATCCGGTGGTACCACAGGTGGAAAGCCAGGAAATGAGTGAATAAAAAACTCCATTCATAGAGTTGTAAGGAAGTAAACTAAATTAATTGGGTGGCGTTACAGTTCACGAGGAACCCGGACCCATCTTCCTTCACTAACTAGCCGTGCTGTGCGCGCTATCGTTTTTGCACAAGAGGGCCAAAAGTCTGTTGTCCACGCCGAACAGCGGAATTTAAAAGCTTTTTTATAGGCAATGAGTGCTCTTTGAATGTTTACGATGGTGCCGTGAAAAAAAGCGAGTTGCTCATTATGGGAGTTGAACTTGAGACCTTCAGCGTGACAGTCGATGCACCGACAAATATTTCAATTTTCCTATTTTAAAGTCAGACTAATCCTCTTATAATTCTTCGGCTGAGTACCTAAAAGTGAAATGTTTCCTCTACTTCTTTTTGTGGCGCAACAGTGTGGGGTGGACCCCTGGCCAGCACGATCTTTCGCCAGCTGCCGCCAGTTGCGCACTCCAATTTGGTTGAGGTCCTTCTCCACTTGTGTGCGCCACCTTATCCTGGGCCGTCCTCTGTTGCGTTGTCCTAATAGCTCAGATTCGAAGACTTTACGGGGCGGAGCAGTGGTGTCCATACGCTCTACATGGCCTAGCCACCTTAAGCGTTGTATCCGTAGACGCTTGACTAGGCTCAAGCCGCTGTACAGCCCATACAGTTCGTGGTTGAATCTTCTCCTCCATATGCCATCAACGCAAACAGGACAAAAAATCGCGCGCAGAACTTTTCTCTCGAAGAGACCAAGGGCATCCTCACCCGCTTTTAGTAGTGTCCCAGTTTCCGCGCCATAAAGTAGGACTGGGATGATCAAGGTGTTATATAAAGCAAGCTTAGTCTTTCGAGAGAGGGCTTTATTACTCAATTGCCTCTTGAGCCCAAAGAAACAGCGATTGGCAAGAGTGATTCTGCGTTTGATTTCGGTACTGGTGTTATTGTCCCTGTTTACTGCGGAGCCAAGGTAGACTCAGTCCTGGACTACCTCGAAGTTTCTGTTGCCTAGTGTTACGCTCTGTCCGAGACGCCGATGTTGTGTGTCCTTCTTTGATGACAGCAGATCCATCAGACCAGATCCATTTTAGCCACTTCCATTCTCAGGCTGACGTGATTGAAATTCTGGTGACAGCTCCAATTCTGAATTCTGGGATCTGAGAGAGTTGTGCTTAAAGAAGCAAATGCACAAAATAGATGTGGAGGACCATTGTGTACGCTCTGTAAGGATGCATTCTGCGCGATTATGAAAACCACTGCATTCTTAAAAACAAATACCAGTACCTTCGCTAAATCCCTGGGCTCATGAAATATCATTGCTTTCAAATAAATGCACCATCTTTCCAACTATTTAGGACAGGGAGGTGTTCCACTGATTCTAATTCATATTTTCATCTTTACAAGTTCTACAGAAACCGTTGGCTAAAAGTCATTGACATTTTGCTGTTGTTTGTTATAAGAGATTTGTTTTTGTTCGGGACGTAGGTAGATCATATGCAGTAGGATATGCCGCAGTCAAAGTGGCGCTTTAACTGCTAATGGAACAGGTATCCGTTCAATGAATATTTTCGCTCAGTTAATGAAAAGTTGGATGGCATTGTTAAGCAGTTCTGGCAAGGTCCGTGCAAGTTCACTGTTTTTTCCTTTCCATTAATGTCCGAGTGTCCAGGAAACCAGCTCTTTTTTGCAGTCTTTGACGTACTTGACGTTAATATAATGGGATTTCAAGGCCTTTTGAATGTTGGTACAAAAGGTGATTTTCATGTCAGGGGCACTAGGATACTCAATAACCCGATAGGCATTACTCCCAAAAGACTCCCTTGCCACTTTGATATCGTCTGTCTGTAAGATCCATCAGTGGAAATAGGGATTCCCTTGATGAAATCTGCTTTTTCCATTTCTGCCTATACGCAGAGAAAAATGAACAAAGACTGACAAAAATATAAATTTGGGCAAATCCGTGAGAGATGAATTTGAAAAAATTTGCATTCCGCCTGCTCTAAGCCCCAAGTAGCGACATAGAAAGGGGGCAGAATGCCTACCTATATTTCTTCTTCTGAGATGCTTTAGCTTCAAAAAGGATATACCAATCATTTTTAAGACTATTTGCTTCGGTTTTTTGGGTATTAGGCAGTATTTTTAGATCTTGTTCAAGCCCCTAAAATAATCTTCTACATGCTAATGGTCGGTTTTAGTTTACCCAGCTGGAATTCAGGCAAATAAGTTAGGCATGTGCCATAGTGTCAATATAAACATACATAAGTGTTACTGCGGTTATGCCTTAGACAGTCATGAAGTTGGAAACGTTTGAATTTTTTACGGAGACAGAGATTTTGTATTCGCTGCTTAAATTAAACGGTTTGCAAAAAAAATTATTCAAACCCCAACTGAAGCATTTCTAATTGACGTTAATTGCAACTTCCGTTCCAAGTCGTTGAGAAAATCCTTTATTTCTCACACTTTCTAGATCCACACATCTCCGTACATATTCCAAGGGAAATCAAATCTCACTTAATGGTCACGCGAGATCAACGTGCTCTCTTCGTTTTCCGTCTCTCCTCGAGCACCCAGTTTGCATCTCTTCAACCGCAATTTACTTGATTATTGCGTCTTTGAAACTTGTTTAATTCGCTGCTGCTGCTGTTGCTGCTTCAAATTCAAGGTTTCTGCCTGCGATAGTTCAAGGTCTTGCAAAACCCATCGAATCATCTCGAAATCACACACATGACTCAGTAATTAAAACATCAAACATCGGCATCAATTTGTTTTGCAATCCGGTAGATAAAAACATCAATAAAATTGAATAGAGTTTGGATACGCTGTTTGAAAGCATCTGGAGGTTGGTAAATATATAGAAACTGAAAACTCCGATAAATGGTCGTGCCTTAGGGATTTGTGGAATTCAATTGTATAGACAGTGGCGCACGAGGGATCGTAACAGGAGGCCTTTGTCATCTTATAAGCGCAACGAGCTACTCGCTAAATGTGTGCTCTTAACACCTTTTTGATATTCAATAGAAGCTTTCGGGATTTCCCATTTATATCATCCGGCGACGGCGCAACAACAGCGTCTACCACTGAGAACATGTTGGTCAACCGATGATTTCTGTCTATTCTACCGCAGCTGTTTACCCTTCAATCACTCGAGAGCCATTCAATTGGCATAGCAATTAGTAGAATAGACACGATTACATTTTGTGCTGCTGTGTGTGCCATCCTTGTGTGTAACGTGCATTTTATTCAAATTGTTTGAGTTCTCAATCAGTTTCTTTTTTGAATAACATTTCCTGGAATAATGAAATCTGAAGTTGAAAGTTCTAAATTGATAAAATTGCCGACCAAGGAAAAATTCGCCTGTGTTTGTCGTTTGACTAAAGAGTAGGTGCTCTCTGTTTGATACTTTTAAGTCGCACACCTAGGATTATAAGCTTAACGTTCATAAAGTCATTCCAATTTCCGGTCTAAACTGTCAAACCGAATAAAATCCAATCGGAATTATGAATGTCAATGCAGATTATAGGTTGCTGGCCTGACTCGTCAATTCCCGCCAGAATGGCCATTTTTCCAAAAAGACATTGGTGGGTAGGCTAATTGACAGGAAATTGGAATTAATTTTTTTTTCGGATTCGCTCTCCCATGCGGGTAATTTTCCAGATTTAGGTCTCTTAATGGGATTTCGGAATTTCGAGCACCCTTAAGTGATCGAAATCAATGCACACAACCGCTTGAAGGTATAGATGGAGAAAGGAAATGGGGTTACAACATTGAGCTTAAATGCCTGTGGATTGTAATGAAAGAGAATACACATTTAAGCCGTCGTCAGAATGTTCCGAAAGTTCCTAAAAATAATAACTCCTTTCGTAAAGGACCCTAAAAGTCACACACATGAAACACACATACCACTTCTTGTAAAACAAAAATCAATCCTTTTGTTGGACCAAAGATTGTCCAGGTCCATACCCTCAATTTTAGACTACAAGAAGTCCATTTTTATCACACGATAGCGAACACCTTACACAGTAACTGCTTGGCCCATCTTATTTTCGAGGAAGTACGGCCCCATGATGCCTCCCGCCCATAGACCCCACTAAACAATAACTCGTTGTGAATGCATCTGCTTTTCAACGATCACTTGTGGATTCTCTTTTGCTGATTTGTCGTCGATCATGTTGGCCAAAAAATCATGAAGTACACGAAATGCATTTTGATTTGAACACCCATTTTCTTAAAAGGCTTCAGCAATCTTAACGAGCTGTTCAATTGGCGCCTGCCGAGGGTTGAATTTGTCAAACACTGAAACAAAGAAATGTCAAATTAAGTTGGGCAAAAAAACTTGACGTTAAGGTGTGGTTTACAATTAAAATCGTGCATTTTTGTTGGATCACCTTTACATAGCACAGATAATGCAATATTCATATTTTTGTCAATTACAAGTGTTTTTATGCAGACATATGATTGGAGGTGGTCACCCTCCAACATGTTTCGCTGCACTGAATTGTAGGCCAAAGATAATTTCTGCACACGGCTGCACTAAGTGGTCAATTTTAGCAAGCCAACAATAAGACGAAAGTGAATGAAAATTTGTTGTTAACTTCCAAAGTTACAAGTTTTCACTTGAAACATGTCAAGACCATGTCAAGACCAAAACCATGTTCATGACTGCAACACAATATTCAACATTTTCCTCTCTACATACACGTGTAATGCAGCTTTTGCGAAATAAGCTGCTTCCCTTGACATCAATAAAATTGCAAACGCATTTGTCTGATCAACACAGTCGGCGTGTTCCCATAAAATCACTCTTTCAAATGATTAGCCGTGCTGAAGGCCGTGAACTCCATTTCGGAAAGAAAGGTGCAATCTTTGCCACTGCAACCGAGATCGTATTTGATCGATTTAATAATTTTCCACTCTTGACCTTATTCGAAATGGCCTATCGCACAAATTCATAATTACGCGCCGACATGCTGCGGGCCAGTTTGTGTCGTCATGCGAACACTGAATTAGTCAATCGGATTGACGAATGTACCAATTCGAAAATTGACTACTGATTGAGTTGCATTAGAGTGGCTGCATGCATATTCAGTTTCGGGCGAAACTGGAGTTCATAAAATCGAGTTACAAATAAATCACATATTTTTCGATGCGAAGACACTTGTTAATTTATTCATTCTGCCTGTGATTCATTTCGATACACATTAAATCAGACGATCTTATCAGAGCGTTGGCGTTATGTAACGTGTTAATGCATTTTTAGAGTTTTGAGTTTTTTGTTGGCTGCGAAATACGAGTGTTAAAAGATGACAGTGCCTTGTAGGTTTCGCTTACTTTGACAAAACACGTGAATGGACCCACATCAGTGTTCTCTTCTGACCTTTGGCTGGTTCGACGTCCAGATGCAACCTGCTCAAAACGATGTACAGACGAGGAGGATATTGAATGCATTCGTCTTTGATTCTGATGATATGAGGGATAGAGCACACAGTTCAGTATTTGTCTGTTAATTTCTTTAACTTGGCACCTCAACAGTTTTGCAGCCAGGGCATATTCTTCTTCTTCTTGGAGTTGAAAGACAGTCCGAGGGGGACCTTTTCCTCAGCACACATGCCGCTTCAAATAGCACGGTTAACGGTCTAGCCGCTTCCGAATTCGCACACCAAATCGAGGTCCTTGTCCACTTATGAGCTCCATTTTAGACGAAGTCGTTCTCTTTTGCGTTATCCCAATGGCTCAGATTCAAAGTCTGTTCAGGCCAGAGCTGTGTTATTCACCAGCTCTACATGACCTAGCCATCTTAACCATTGTATCCGTAGATGCTTGAGTAGGCGCAACCCGCCGTTGAGATTTAGAGCTCGGTGTGAAATCGTCTACTCTAGAAGCAACCAGTTCAAAAAGTGACCAAAAACACACACGTAGAACTTTCCTTTCGAACAGATTAAGAGTCTGAGAGCCTCTTTAAATAATGTCCAAGTAACTGCGTCAGGACAGGGATGATCAAATTGTCAGGCAAAGCCAACCTGGTCTTTCAAGAGAGCAATTTGTTACTCAATTGCATCTTGAGCCCACAGCGCCAGGACATATTGCTTTCAGGTTATTTCAAGGGAATTACGGCGTGGTATCACGGTGGGCATAAATGTGGAATTAGTGTCCTGTATTCTTACCTGAACCTTGCCTAGTATAAAACAAGTTATTTGTTTGAGTTTGGAAATGATTTGAAGAACCTGGTATATGTCAAGGGATGACACCGCGACCTTAAAGGATTGGTGTACGCGGTTCGTATGAATTGTAGAAAATCCTTGGAAGTTTTTGCTTTTGGGTTACCTCAATTTTGTTGTCTTTTCCGGATAATGCTTGGCCAGTCTTTCCTTACAAGTTTTGTTTGTTCTCTTGCCTTGCCACAGCACCTAAAGATTAAGGCACTTTAAATAGAACCGCTGATTGCATGCTCTGTGTCCTGTTAAAACTCTCATATCAAGCTTTATTTAATTTAAGAGCGTCTTTCGTCTTTATTTAACTGAGAATGTGAACTCCATTTTCAACTGCACCCTGTTGCTGCTTCAGACATACCTCACGTTGACCGGTCATAAAAAACGATTGCACACCTTGGCCTCAGGCTGCTGAAGTTACGTAATCTAAATAATTCAGTAGATGACAAATCCCAAGAAACAAATCAAGCGTCTGACAGCCAGACATTGCGAGTCTTTGAATTTCCATGAATCGGTTCAATATTTTAATTAATGCGTAGTCTCAACAGCAACCTAAGTTTCCAAATTAATTTTATCCATCACCGTCAAGTGTTGTTTTATCTCATAAACCCAACCGTCATCTTTAAGTGCCTGCACTTAAAACTTGTCGCACACTCATCTAATTTAATCTTTGATCCCTAGAGTGAATGATTTATCATCCACAGTCCACATATCAGATTATTGTTAATTAAATTATTGAAACGTCAAAGTCGGCAAAGCAATCCGTGCAAGGTGCACCGTGCACCGTGTACTTAACAAATGGCAGAAAAACCTAGATGTCGTCAACAAATTGCTTGTGTTAATCATTATCGTTAACGACATTTACAAGATCTATTCAAGATACGACAAACCTTTTGTTGTTTCATGAAATTGCAGCTTAGTACTTCCTGCAGATAATTGCGTCAGTCAATCAGGCGAAGGGCTCTAAGGGCAGCGTTGTGTCACACACAAACGTGGTTGCCTGCGTGAGATGCTCGAATACGAAAAACAAAAACAAATCCGTCAGCTGATGTGTGTCCACATCGAAAATGTTTGTTTTCTCTTCGAAGGGAGGAGGAAATTTCGAAAGTAGACGATTTTGAATAGCTTATGGTATCAGCGGTAGTAATTGCTCAGGGATAGAAAATATTTGCTTTGTTTTTGTTTTGCTCTTGAGAAGTCATACGGTTTGACAGAGGTGTGCTTTGACAAATTAAATAAAGTGGTAAAGTGACGAAAACCAAAAGAAATCAGTGTGTGGGTAGTAGGGTAATGTTTTCGGAAAGATTTAGGAGTTTCAGAGCGAAACTTGCTTTCTGTAAGCCAATTTTAAGGCTGCGTATGACGGTGTTGATAGAGATGTGCTACGTTATTAAGCACTTTGTCTTCCGCTGTCATCCTCCATTGCCAGAATAAAGATAGAGAACGTTTGTAAAATTAGTAAGAGTCTTAGAATCGAATCGATGTTGACGCCGAAAAAGAATCTTAGCAGGGGGTCTGGTAATGCGCCTTGATGAACACAATTCTTAAGTGCGCAAGCGCGCACTGCCATCCGACTGTTTTGACACAAATATTGAGAAGATCGTGAGCAACTTAGACACAAGCCTCTGCCCATAACATTGGCATCATCGAAATGAAACAATAGGCTGTCAGTGTGATATTTATGAGTTTTGAGGAAGAAATTAAGGAAGATTTTGCGGCGAATTAGAGGAACACGAACTACATGCTGTTCATCAGTACAGAAGCTGGGGATCAATATAGACAAGTTCGATGCATTGAAAGACTTTGTCGACTTATTGTCAGCGGTTGTATACTTCGGCTTGGACGACTATTGAAAAACGCATTTCCCTCTCGCAGAACTAAGCTGACTTTATACAGGAACTTGATAATCTCAGTCCTGGTACATGGAAAAAATTGATACGGATGAAGATATCCTTGGTATAGCCGAGAGAATAATCGTTCACCCTGTTTTTGGTTCTGTTTGCGAAGCAGGCCTTTGAAGAAGAAGATTCAACAATTAACTCAATCACATCAACCCACTCAAACGGATTCGAATGTTTCGACTTAGTTGGCTCGAGAGTCTCCTCCTCCATACTCCAAAGTTCAGGGTGGGCCAAATACAAGGTTGTCAAATATCGTCCGCTTTTTTGGCACTTCATTCAATGCTTCATAAAAAGTGTAACAGTGATCGGATTTAGTTCAAATATGCGCCGTTTTGTTCGACAATCTGTTTCCATCTAGACGACAACTTCATAATGCCCCCCTCGTAGAAGCCCCCTCCTTATTTGCGAAGAACTCGCACAGCCACTTTTCACAAGCTTCTTTTAAGTTCAACTTGGCGCTATGTCCGGGTTATATGGTGAATGCAATAAAACCTCCCATCCGAGCTCCTGTAGCTTCTGACGAGTCATTAACGAAGTGTGTGGTCTGGCGTTGTCCTGGTGGAACACTACACCCTTCCTGTTGGCCAATTCCGGACACTTCTGGTCGATCGCCTGCTTCAAGCGGTCTAGTTGTTCGCAGAAGGTGGTAGAATTAAGCGCCTGGCCATATGGGAGCAGCTCATAGTGGATGATTCCCTTCCAATCCTACCATACTCACAGCAAAACGTTCCTGGCCGTCAATCCTGGCTTGTCCACTGTTTGGGATGATTCACAGGCCTTCAACCTAGACCGTTTTCACTTGATATTGTCGTATGTGATTCATTTTTCGTCGCCAGTCACCATTCCGTTTCAGCGGCATATGGCATATACAAATAAAAAAATTAGCAATATCAATTATTGTCAATGTATTGTGTCTTCATTGGTATAAATCAGAATGAACAAGAACAAAAAAAGGCTATTTACAGGACTTTCCTCCCGAAGTTTCGTAAAATTCTTCTGTACAATGCAGCGAGAGAACTAATAAAAGACAAAATTGTGCGTGTAATAACCGCTATCCCCGTCAATGTCAATGACCTAAGATCAGACTTATCGTAAAAAAAACTTTTAATAATTACCCTCTATCGTATTCCGAGGACATGAAAGTCTCTAAAGTTTAAGAACATTGATCCTTTAGTTTCAGAAATTGTAAAATATTGTAGACTTCATGATCTGTAACTTATTTCGTTACTGATGAAATGCTGATGTTAAGCCAGATACAAATTACCGTAATCCACTTACATTGCCTTTAAACTCCAACACAGTTCATTGAAATTAAAGCTACCACAGCCTGTTGTAACTACAGATGCGAATCTTGACATTGAAGTCGTTAAAACTAAACCTCGACCCTCAAGCGTATCATATTTTACATCCTTCACCAGCTGGTTTGGGTTTTGGACGGATTGAAGAACAATTTCATTTGAAGCGCAATAAAGTGAACTTATCAAGATGCCCCATCGGTCAACTCGTGGCCATCTTCACTGAGAATACCTCTTCCTCGTCTCAAACACCATCGCAATGCATACCAGTGGTAACCTGTAGGTATTTAACCGCGACTGAAGTCAGTGTGACGAACAAGTGTGTCACTGGCTTCAACAGCACAAATCTCACCGCAAACAAACAGACATGCATTTGAGACCACAACAACTCATTGAGGTCGATGCGTTTTTCAAAGCTGAGGAAAACCTATAAGAAATAAAAAAGCGTACAATGCTTTCGTGACGCGATGCTGCTGCGCGCTTTATATAACCCTAGGTGCATGTTCGCAGTATTTCTTCTCTTTTCAAACAATTTAAACTAAAAAGTGTTTTGCTGGCGAATCAGCAGACCGCTCACGGGGAAAACTCAACATCGCGCGTCGTCTCGGTGAGGGGCAATTATTCATCACTGGATGTTCATAGATCTTTCGTTTGCGCTTATTCGATTTGTTCGGCTTGGTTGGAGTTTTAGAATGTTCATTTTAGCCTCATTATCGTGCTGTATCCATGTGTGTAAGCGAGCCCGACGCTCTGGCTTGGATGTTTTCTGATTTTCACGGCGGACGAGATGGAAGGAAAGTGAGATTTTTTTTTAATTGCTTGTTTAATTCAATGCCTTCGTGTGCTAAAGGGCAAACTCAGTGTGTCCGTCGTAATACGAGTAGTTTTGCATTGGGTTGGATTGCGCACACGCTGTGTCTGAGTTGAAAGTTCAGATGTAAAAAAAATTAAATTTATAGGTTTTTGCCTTGTAAGCGGATAAAATGTTTCAAACAACACACAAACACCTGACACAGCTATGGAAATTAGAAATTCTTATTTTTAATTGCTGTCTTTCCGCTTAATCCCGTCCTAATGTCATCTTCAAAGCGGAATGTTCGCCCATCGTATGCGACTAGAAGGAAGGAGAAGGTTTTTTTGACATGTTGGCTACCGAATATTTTAAGATCAAGACGATTTTTTCCTAAAGACGGTATTTGCCTGAATGAAAAGCTAAATATTAAATAAGACTCTTGATGTAAAATTGAAATTAAATAAATTCATAAAAAATTAAAATCAATGGCGCCCAAGCACACTCGTGAAGAGGGCTTAACTTCGTCTACAAATACTCGAGTTGTACGTGCCTTTATTATTATTTCACGAGTGTAAGGGACCGACAGTTTGTTTTCGACTTCGAGCGGCTAGATTTAAGAAACCTTTCGTTGACAATTAATGCTCTATACTCTTCTGTCGATGTGTTGTAGAAGGTAGGCTCTGGTCCCTTGTGGGCTGGAGTTAATAATAATAATAATTGAGTGGCACTACAGCCCATAACGGACCAGGGCTATAACTTCTACAACAACTGCTCGAGTTGTGCATGCTACTGTTCTTCACGAGTAGAAGGGACCTACAGTTTTTTGCCGATTCCGAACGGCGGGATTTGAGAAGCTTTCCATAGACAATTAATATTCTTTGAGTGTTGTCAGCAACTCGAAAGAGGTGGTGCCGCGAAAAAATGCTAGGTGTCCCGTCCGGGGATCGAACCCAGACTTTCTGCGCCGCGGTCGATGCACTTACCACTACGCCACGACGACCACACTGGAGTTACTGCCCCCAAAAACCTCTTCTCTCGATGATGATGGTGCCGTAAAAAAATATGATTTGGATTTTCAGTTCAAGAATTGTATTGGGACCTTCTAGGTGTAAGTAAACGCCCTTACCCACTACGTAACAGCGGTGGCTACATGTCTAAACTCTGATTTTATTAATACCTAATGTGATGTGAAGTTTAATTGAAGGCTAAGACAACATCGTTGGCGTTGTTTTCAGAATTCACAAGCTGGCTCTAAGTACTTTTCCTCTGTGGCGCAATTTTCGTCATTTTGAGAGAACTTTTCAGAGGAACTGAAAGTCGCTGTGAACCTACAGTTTCATATGAAATTATCACGTGCAAGATCAAATCTGTAGACATGACCTAAAACCTCCCCACTAAGTCAGTCAAGCCTTGTTTTAGAAACATAGCCGCAACAGTTAGTTTTTTAACTTATGGTGTCACCTTGTCGCGTGTTGTGATCCTCAGCTAGTCAAACGCCATGTACTACGTGAAAAGAATAACAATTGGGTGGCACTACAGCCCACAAGGAACCAGGACTTAGCTTCTGAATCAACTCGTGTTGTGAGTGCCACTGTGCTCTTACGAGTAGAAGGGATCTATAGTTTTTGGTCGGATGCGAACGGCTAGATTTGAGAAGCTGTTCAAAGACAATCAGTACTCTTTGGGGTTGCGCGGCACTCGAAAGAGATGTTGGCGTGAAAAATGTGAGTAATTTAGTCTGGGAAACGAATCTGTTTTCTCATCTCCGAACGGTGGAATTTCAGGAGCTGTACAATGAGCAATACATACTTGAAAATGTGACATGTGTAACATACACCTTACTGACTAAAGAGAAATACCAATATTGACTTATATCAACTTGAATCCTGGACTGAACACCTCAAGCGTGTCTATGAAACTGTTCCCAAGATGTCAGCCTTCGGAGTCATTCAACTAATGAGCTCCTTTGGGAGAAAAAAAAACAACTATAGAAGCTAGGGATTTGACCGCTATCCAATTTATATTTATATTTTGCAAATACCAGAGCTACACCACCAGTACTCTCGGCAACTGTGCAGAGTTCGAAAATTTACTGATTGTGTAATTGGCGTGACTACAATTGGGCAAATCTAAACATTTAGGGCAAAAATTCGTGCCCTAGGTTTTTTTTTTTGAGATCGATGCGCCAATAAGGTACTCGCTGATCTTCTCTATCTGAAAATGAAGTTGCTAGTAAATACTAAGTCTAGCTGCATCAGTTTGGCTGGACTACAATATGGTATGCAAATATATTTGATTAGTAATCTCAACTGTATAGTCCTTTTCAATAGACATCTAAGAAAATGTCTACAACATCTGGAAGCAGCGAAATAGTGTCAACTTTTATCTTCACTATGTGCGTGCGTCGTTTTAGAGTTCGTGAGAATATTATGGAGTTGAAAATGAGTCTTCACAATGAACTAGTTTTCAGAAGACGTGATAAATTCTGTTTTACATAAAAAGTTGACCCTTAACCAAGAAAGCTTCCATATCAGCTGTGGTCTTGGCCCTTAATGGTAGAAAATGCATACTGATTTCAATTGATAATGGATGGCAGCACAGCGAGGAATGGACCACCCATCAGCTGTCAATCCATCCTAGGTGGTATGCATGTTGATTGAATTCATACTCAGAAAAGTCTTTTGGATAAGAAAATGCTTTGCCCTTCACATGTGACAACATCTCTCAATAGATGAAGCAAAATCAAAAAGTTTCTTTTTCGAAATAACTATTCCCCATTTTCGTCTGCCTTCCATTGAAGCAACTTTAATGGAATATCCGATTTGAAAGACATTACTCCGTGACTCAAGGGGCACGTCATCAAAAGCGATTTTCCCTTGAGTAACTATTTAAAGCCTCACACACTTTAAACGATCACAAACCTCGTGTCCAATATCAAATTCAATCAACTGTCAGCTAATTGTCATACAAAATACATTATTTTGATTTAATTAGTACCCACATCAGGCGTCAGATGAATACGAACACCCCTTTCTAAGTAAGACAGATTTGAAATTCAATTCAACGTTCGCTGTGTCACATCCCCTTCTTCTGCGAAACAGATGATATAAGAAACTATTCAATTTGTTTTATAGCCGGATTTCATTTGAAAAAAACGACATTTTTGCAAGAACTCTGACGAAAATTTGGAACTATAGAGTTTTCAAGTTATTGAGTGATTTCTTTTCAAAGTCAAGGAAACAAACTGAAGGCAAGTAACTGAAGTAAACTTTGAACAGCACAAGCAGCTAGAATGTCCCTGAACTTAGTTAAATGTGATTTAAATCATACAGACGGCAATTTCGCATTCTCTTACGGCTAATTATTTTAATGCAAAGCAAATCGGATCTAGTGTCTCAGCGATAATGAGTTTAATCGATTGCAATTAAATACATTTTTTTCCTCATAGTCGACAAGGAATTACACGTCATTGTAGGGAGCAGAAGCTGGTTCTAGCCGCGCAACTATCAAGAATTTATATTTACCAAAGTCAACTGTTACGCGATCAGCTTCGCGGTAGTGCTGCCTCTCAGTCGTTCGTATGAGCCCTTAAAGTGCAGTCAACCAACATCTTCGACTCATCCTCTACGAATCCATTCATACATTTGTACTTATATATATATTTAGAAGCAAAGGCGGATCCAATCGTGATTATAATTTATTGAGTTTTGTTTGAATACCTCAACAAAAGGCGAAAGTGAAAGTGAAGTGATATATGGTGTAATGCGAGACTGTTTTCGATTTCCTATTGTTTTCCCCAGTCGCACGTCGATTTATAATTATTCTTTTTTTTCATAGGCTATTTCTGTTTGCTAAGCAAATCAATTAAATAAAGTACATGCCAAGATTTAGCTCGTAAATTAAATTAATAAATAAACAAAATGCATGGCCAAAGGAATAAACTTTGCACAAAGTTATCCAGCACATTCTTAAGAAAGTGGTGTAAGTATATTTTATAATTTTTTTTTATTTAAAAATTAATACATTTTTTAAGATCTCTGTAGATTGCTCACATATTTCAGGTGTGTATGTGGCGACTTTTGCAATTTCTTTAAATTTTTTCAACTTCATAAATGCAAAATGTCAGAACCACAAAATCTGCGCATGCCCTTATAAAGTTTTTAGTTTTTTTATTTGAACAAATTTTATAAACTAGACCTCTCGCGTTGCTAAGAGAATTCGTTGTCATCGGAAGCGAGTTCTTTATGTTTTTCAAAAATGAGTATTTTCGTCGTAAATAATAAGCATAATTATGAGACTGTTTTTATAAACAGTCTTTCCAACCCGATGGCCCTATAGAAATATTTTGATCATGTGGGACATTCATGTAGACGGCTACTGTTTCAACCGAAGCGAAATCGACCTGGCATTATTTTAAACCCTTGTGAAAGGGTTTTTTGAAAAATTAGAAAATGGCAATATCAGCTGATCCCGCTGATCAATGCTTTTGGAAGTGCATTGAAATGTAGGAGCCCTTAGATTCTGCGTATATTTTCTCATCTCCTTTGATGGCGACTGTCAAAAATTTGATTACAAGGTTTCAACTCGGTGGCATCTAAACACAAACACCGCGGTGCCCCTACAACAGCCACCACGATGGATAACGTGACAAAAATCCACGATCCAATATCGGAAGTCCACCAGTTGAAGTTTTGCGAGATAGCTGATACAGTAAACACCAGAGAAGGAACCAGGCATGAGAAAGCTGTGGGTACCGCGTTTGCTTATTCCGGACAAGAAACTCAACCGTGAAATCACTTCAGAGCAGTGGTTGAAGCTGTTGAAGCGTTTTCTTAGTTTTTGCTTCGTTTGGGACCATCGACGAATCATGGATCTACTCGTACTCACTAGAGACAAAAAAAAAGTCGGAACAGTGGACTTCAACCGTCAAACGTGATCCGAAGAAGGCGAAAACTCTCCTATTGACTGAAAATGTGATGACCACGATTTTCTGGGACTTACAAGTCGATTTAAAGTGACAACTTTTCAAAGGTCAAAACTCAAGTAACTAGGCCTATTCGATAAAGGTCCCAATATGCTTTTCCAGAACAGCACAAACCTCCACTTTTACCACGTCCTAATGGGTCAAGTTAAGCTACGAACTGCTGCCCATCCACGTTGGTTTCTAGACGTAGCCCCTTGCTACTTCTCAGTTACGAGACACAAATTTGAGTCGATTGAGGGAGTTGTTGCGGCCACATAGCCATACTTTCAAGATCTCCAGAAAACGTATTTTCCGAGTCAGATTTGATTGAGATTGACTGAAGATTGGGCATCGTTGAGTCTTGCGAATCGAGGTAAAAAAAGAATATGTTGAAAATGAGACTGAAATTCTATTAAATTTATTTATCGGATCGCGTTCTTGTAGACTTAACTCAGATAGATATTCGTAAACAAAAACATTTTCTGCTTCCGCATCATTTCTGTTCCTTATTTGTGAAACTGTTCAACTGAAGCGCCTTGAGTTGCATGATTGTTTTCCTTTCAAACACATCTAACTTATCCAGTTGGAATTCGATTCCTTACAATTCGCTAAAGAGTGATTGAAAATTGCAAGGATAAGTTTTAGTTCCATGCTAAAAGTAAGCAACAGCTTTCAAGGATTTCGTTACAGACATTCCGACTTTAAAATCTGCTTCAAGTCTTCATTTGTGGTTAATACCGACGATGCAACAATATTCTGCTTGTTCCTGTGGCGCTACAGACTGAGGTGAACCTGGGCCTGAACCAACATGCCTCTCCAGACAGCACGATCTTTCGCTAGCTGCCTCCAGTTGCGCACTCCAAGTTGGTGCAGGCCCTTCTCCACTTGTGTGCGCCACCCTAGCCAAGCCGTCCTCTGTTGCGTTGTCCCAATAGCTCAGATTCGAAGACTTTTCAGGCCGGAGCAGTGGTGTCCATACGCTCTACCTGACCTAGCCATCTTAAGCGTTGTATCCGAAGGCGCATGTCGCTGTACAGCCCATAAAGTTCGTCGTTAAATCTTCTCCTCCAGATAACATCAATGCAAACAGGATCAAAAGTAGCACGCAAAACTTTTCTCTCGAAAAGCCTAAGGACTCCCTCATCCCCCATAATCATATTAAAGAGACCAAAAGAGCCGTTTCGAAGAAGTGAGTCTGTGTAATCCAAAGAATCTTACTGAGCAAAATTTTCCTTAAAAAATTAACTCTTCTTCAATGTTAGCAACAACATCACCAATTTGTTTCCGTGATATATTCTCTCAAACGAAAGTTTGTAGCTCCCACTTCCGTGTGGAGTCATCATAAGCACTTTAGTTAATACGAGTGGATGTATCACGTCAATCATACACCATCATCCTCCACCACTTTTCCATCAACAACAAATCAACACGAAATTTTAGCTTTTCAAGCATTTATCCCCTTAATCACTTCGACAAAGCGCTAAACAAACATAAATCGATGTAAAAACCCGACTCACGACTTGTTAAATCAACATAATTAGCAATATCATTGATATAGACCTCGCCTAGCAAACGAATCAGAATAAATGCCAATTGCCCATTCTTCCAATACGACAGGTTGAAGGTGGACCAGTTCTTGAGTTTACAACACGCCATTAATTTGAGATTGACTAAGGGGCCATCAGACGAAATCATTCAAATATATGCAATTTTCCTGTTTTCGTAAGAGTGGAAGTGGTTTACTGGAAAACTTACAAGTAACCAGTTTTGAAGTGTCACGCATTTGCATACCTGGAAATATTCGACGCATTGTCTTGCGTAAGCGCATAACGCTCCGTGGGCACATTCAGTTAATTGCTTACTTAATTTGGTTTCTCTATCAGCCGGGGCAGCAATTACGAGGCAAACTCTTTCACGCATGAGCAGCGGCTGTGCGCTCTTGGAAAAATTTAAAATGCAAGTTATCATTGTACTTTCAGTGAAATTTGCCGGAGCTGTTAACATTTTGTTGGTTAACTAGTCATTGCTTTCAACTGAAGGCTGAATTGATTAGCTATTTGAGGAGCACGACATCAACATCGAATGTTTGTTGGGAAATGATAGGCAATGTGGAGAAAAGCTGTTTCCGGTTGATGATCTTGAAGGCGGTGTAATTTTGAACAGTCCTATTGGAATGTCCTACTTGAATATTAGGCTTAAGAGGATGAACCCCTTGGCTCCAACTCAAAGGTTCTGCTTTTTTGCAGGCTCACTTTCCTTAAGTTGTTGTCTATTCTCAGGAGTTTATGTCTATGCTCAGGTGGTATCTACTATACAGACATTAAAATTGAAAGTGCATCTTTTCAACCAATATCTTGAAAGACCAGTAAATTGAGTTGCATTACAACCCACAGGGGACCAGGGCCTAGCCTTTTCGGCACTTAGTCGTGTTGTATGTTAACTCAAGAGAAAAAGGGACCAACGGTATAATGCCGACTTCGAACGTCCAGATTTAAGAAGCGTTTCATGGACAGTCTCTGTTGTCAGATACTCGAGAAAGGAATGAGAAATTCACGTTCCGTCCAGAGATTAATTCTTGACATATGAGTTAAGCAAATTATCCACAAAGGCAGCCAATGAAGAATACAATACGAGTTGCCTACTGAATAAGCTTGACAGTGCCCTTTTGCAAGTTAAATCAGAACTCGAAGCTTGTACGTATTGATGCCGTGAGATTGGACTCTATACAAACAAAATTACAATCGATTGAATGGGGTAACCGACAAACTCCTAGAATCTCAAAGCTTGTAAAACTCAAAGTTCCGAGAATCCAAAATTCCTCAAAAATTTAAATAATTTTATTTTCCAAAATTCAAATTATGAACCTACGAGTACTCTAAATTCCGATTTTCGGAATCTTGCATTTTCGTGGTTTTCAATTTTCAGAATTCGGCGTTCAGAGTTTCTATAAAGCTGGAACTAGCAAGAAACTACGTTTTGAGTAGATTTCTTGGGTCTTGAGAGTCTGAGCCATCGAATGATGTGCCTTTGTGCAGAGCCGAAATCGTATCTAATGAGGTCCTTCCGAGTTGCGATTACTACCAGGTTTTACCCACGAAGTCTATGTGTAAACGTATTTAAGAGAAAATGAAAACAATGAACATTCCTAATGCTGGGGATTTTCTCCTCACCTGTGTAACACCAGAAATTAATCACGGCTTTAGGAATGAGTGACAGAAGGTAATAATAATTGAGTGCCACCACACCCCAACTGGGACCTAGCTTCTGACTGGCAGATGGCTACGAAGTATGTTATATTAAGATCACCGACGCTCAATGGGAAGTATTTGCCTACATTTTCTCTTTTCTACGCACTCCGTTTTCAGGGATCAAGATCGCGTCATGAGCCACCTCCGTCAATACTTGATTACTGTATCAGACGTTGTGTATTCTCTTGAAAATCTTCTTTGCTGAGTCCTATTGTGTATGTGCTTGGTGTGGACGTTTCAATATTATCAACGGATCTTTGCCTTTCGAACAAGAACATCAGCATCTTCGTAGAGATTGTAAGTTTTGAGGTGTCCAAAAATGCCAGAAATACTCAAAGTTCAATAAAATTTTTTTTTTTGGGCCCTTCGAGTTCATTATAAATGAACACTGCTGTAATTTCAAAATTAAAAAAATGTCCAAAAAATGTTTTGTTGGGCCCTTCCAGTTCATTATAAGTGCACAATGCTGTGTCTTCAAAATTGAAAAACGGGCTAAAAACTCAAGTCGGTTAAGGTTTCTTTACCTTTATTGCATTTAGATAAGCTTGAAGCACACACATGCTCAGAGCTTAACGAAATTGACGTGACAGGCATGTCTTACTGGTTGCATCCTTTAATTTTGGTGAATCTCACGCAAGGAAGTAATCAAAGGATAAAATAACACAACTCCTTACTAAAAGCACACGCAATTCATTATACTTCCGAAAAATCGCCGAAATTATGAAAATAAAAAGTCAGCGAGCGAGTGATAAAATCTCCAAGGCATCATCTAAATTCCCATTGCCCTCACCTCAACGACTACTCTATATTTCATCGTCAATTCAAGAACTCAAATTTTCACACACAATTAGCACATCCGTGAGAATAACCTCTTATGTGAAGTAGTCAAAACAATTTCAAAATCGCTACACTTCCTCCATAACGATTCTAACAAGATCACTTATTAACAGAAGAAACACACTTGAATCTACGCCACGCTTCCCACTCCACAGATCGAGAAGTCATCTCGGCCCAAGGTCGTCTGCCGCACGTTCCCCTCAAATCTCAAGATCTGATCGTATTTGATTTTTTCCTACTGGGCGTCGGCGGCACTTCTGACTCTAATTAGTTTTCTCTCACTCTATACACTCGTATCTTTTTCGGACTGCGCTCAAGCGTACGACTTCCTCAATTTATTTTGACCTTATTATGGCTGGAGTTACAAAATCAATTTTACAACTATACGACGTTGTTTATTAGTTTTCGAGAACGACAAACATTGCAGGTACCCGAAGGCGTCTATACTCTTTCTCAAAAAGCACATGGCTCATTATGTCACCCTTCTGTGTGAAAATTCCAACCGTGTGGACTGTTGACGCTTGAGCACGCGTCGCATGAGAGGGGGCGGGTTGCCTGCACCCATGCAGACGAGGCGATGAAATAACTTGACCAGCTCTGTGTGCATCGACTAGGGTCGTTGCTTGTGTAACATGAAACTGAAAAATTAAAAATGACAACTCCTCATCACTAAGGTTTCACAAACTCTCCCTCTCTCTCTCTCTCTCACTTTCAAGGCTCATGGAACAACCAGTTTTCAAGGACCACAAATCTCTGTTAACTGCTGACGGGAATCTCAATGAAAGCTCACACGAATTCGCAGAAACTTTAGAGTTTATGGGGCCACTCTTGTGACCTGCTTTTCTTGCCAAACCAAAGTCGGATGGCAAACAAAACTTTTACTTTGCTACGTCCGCAAAGTGAGACTCGTCTTACATAACTGCCGCCGCCGCCACCGCCGTCGCCGTTGTCTCATCGTCTGGCCGTGTGTGTCATCTTTTGAAATGGGTTTATTGAAAACGAAAATTCACACGGAAAGGATGGATTGAATTCTCTTTTGCATTTTGCTTTGTGCTACCACTGCAAGATGATTTACAAGTGCTACCGCGTTTTGTGTGCTTCTTGGCCCGCAAGTTCGGTTCGTTGTTCGAGGATTTTGTTCCGGATGAAAGTTTATCTAAGATTGTTACACAATGCGTTGGAAATTTTTTTTTTGTTGATTGGATTAACTTTAAGGTGAGTGTGTGGTAAGAGGAATGAAGTGCACACAAGAATTGTTCTGTACTCACTCTGAGGTAAGGAGAAACCTTCTGTGCAAGTGGAGAGTGTGAACATTGTCTTTCTTCACAATCAAATGCAAAATGATGTCAACTTCCTTCGGATTGCATTGCAATCTAGGGCTCTCACACTGAATCTTAACAAGGCAATCATCTTAATCAAGTGATGCTCTTGACCGATAAAATTTGTCTGTGGTGCCAACGGCATCATGGGCATTTCACGCGTCATTGATGAATTTCCAACAAACGTCTCAAAGATTTTTATTTTCTTCAAAACCCCATGTATCAAAGCTGCCGACTTTGAATTCAGTCACTGTATACAACATAGAAGATTTTAAGGTTAAAGGGCCCCAAATATCTGGTTTAAATTTGTTTTGAAAAGCGCATGAGGGCCATGGAATTTATGGACAACCTTTTGTAAATGAAAATGAAACAGTGGCATTGAATGTATAACTCCATCGGTCAGTTTATGTTTAAACTAAGCAAGAGAAAACATTTATGCCTTCCCAGCTAGCACAGTCTCTTGACAATTGCTTCGAATTTTAGACATAAAGTTGAATGAGTTCCCTTTGATGCTAACCCCCTGTTGAAAATGTGAAATTTAAATCGACAAATAGGGAGTGGGTATCGATTTGCAATTTTTGGATCTTTTCCAAAATCTGCTGCAGTTTAAAAATGTGATCTTTTGTGGACTGAAACCTAGATCTATCTGGCTTCACCGTTAACACAAAACAGCAGAGAGGATCGTATAGGTGAAGAAGAATGCTCCCATGGTAATTCGCTCAATTAGAAGGGTCCCCTGTCTTTCTTCGAACTCTTGAAGTCTTTCAATGCTATCTATAAACATTTTTGGCCAATGACACGCCCTAAACTTATAAATCCACAGCAGAAGCACGATCTTCCGAAAGGTCATTCAGCTGAAGCGCCTAGAACGAATTGGGCGGTAGATGATGCAAAACTGGCATCATTGAGGATGGACACACGACATCGGCTTCCTCGGCGATGTAAACATGGGCCACAAGAACTTCAAAGTTGTCAAAGATTTTGCTTTTGATAAGTCAACAGTGAATAGGGACAACAACATCAGTTTCGAAGTCAAGCGCCGAATTACTTTTACCTATCGCTGTTCCTTAAGGCACAAGAAGCAGTTGAGCAATAGAGTTCTTTCTCGGAATTCAGAGGTGACTTGATCTCTTCTGGTTTATGTAGCTGAAACTTAAAACGAGTAAGGTCGAGAGAAAAGTTCTACGCGCTATTTCTGGTCCCATTTGCGTTGATGGCATCTGGAAGAGAAGACGAAGATTGACGCCTGGTCACGCGTCTATAGATAAAACCTTGAAGATGGTTTATGAAGAGCATATGGACAACACAGCTCCATTCAGAAGAGTCTTTGAATCCAATCAACTAGGACAACGTAACAGTGGCATCCTCGTCTAGAATGGGCCACGCAAGTGAAAACCGAGTGCGGCCACTAGGGAGAGAATGTTCCAGCTGGTGGGATACATCGAGTAAGGCCAACTTTCTTCCCGAATTTTAGTGCCAACCCATGAAGAACAAGGGTGATCCCAGTAGCAGCACATTTTTGGCGAAAGTCCCCAACACACATTCTGCCGAATTTGTTTTATTTTGTTCTTAAATCCTTGACAGGAAATTCAACTGAATGTTGTCTACAGTAGCGCTACAGTCCATAAAAGTCCAAGATCTAGTTTTTTTTTAAACATCTATTGGTGTTGTGCGTGCTTTTGTTCTATCACAAATAGAGGAGCACTATAATTTATTGCTGACTTCGGATGGTGAAATTTGAGAAGATTTTCTTAGGTCTTGAGAACACTTTGAGTTATATTATATAACCCTAAGCATTCCTATATCCTCAGTCAAGAAATCAAAACTGAGATCTGCAGCGTGTGACTGGACTTATCTAGTACGGCCATGACGTCTTAGTTTCACTCCACTGCATTCCTTCCCCATCGCTAAGGAAGTATTATTTTCCGTTAAATGATTTTCGTAAAAATAACTGCATCACAAGATCAATGAAGATAACTTCAAAGAAGTTTGTAATTTTTTCAAGAGATGCCTAACTTTTAATTTATTTGTCAAAACTATTTCTGTGCCATCTCTATACTGCTCGGAGTTACTAGTGCTTGCCAGCGCACATAACCTAAGTGAGAACTATAAATTTAATTTACAAAAATAATGATCCCTATGGTCTTGTTTTATTTTGCTTTCTTTGATATAGTGACACAATTTTTGTAAATTATGTGGAATAACCGCAATGAAACTTGTTTGACTGGCAACCGGCTACTCCAGGCAAAAAAGTACAACAAGATCCTTAAACTTAAAAAATACAAAAAAGTCCATAAAAATTGTTGCTTTAATTTAAAGAAATAAATATAGACTTATTTAAATTCAATAACGATTGTCACCCTTTCCCCAGATAGACTTGTTTTTCGACTTAATTTCGTTGTATTTCGTCTGAAACCAGCTAGCACTCGAAAGGAAGTGTTTAATTTCTATTCCGAAAACTGGTTTAACAAGTAATGTTGATGATAAAAAAATGAAATCAAATATCAAACACATGCGAGCTGGTCTACAGTTTTCATCAGTTACAATATTCTTCTTCTTTTTGCGAGATTCAAATATCTATCTCGTTTGGTGTATCCCAACGTTGAGAGATTTAAAACTCCAGTGAGATGAATTGAATGCTTAACAAAACTTTGAGTGTGTTTTTTTTAGATTTCCAAGTACCTTTTTTGTGGCCATTTGAATCTTGTTTCAAATTTAAAATTCAATGCAATACTTGGCAAAAATGTTATCTCCTACAATAAAACTGAACTAAACTGTCCCCCGGATTCGGCAAACTGGTAATTTCTCTTCAAATTACTGTGCAATCGAGGGAGGAATGAAAATTCTGAGGAGATTATGATCGAAGCACTGGCCTGACTTGAAAGGAATTTGCCACAGACAACTTTATGGGAGTTCCTTGATCTTGACTCTGAAATTCGCCTCGTGATTATTTGTGTTCAGCGCATGTTCTGACAGAGACATTTCATTATTTTGACGAACCCCCCCATGCATTTGCAAATCAATCTCCCTTCAGCTGTCTGCGACGAATAACTCCACTGGCATTCAATTAGATTAATTCGAACAGATTTGTCATCGGTCGGCTTGAAAAGTTTGTCAAAGTCAAACTCTGTAAACGCATTATTTTATATCCTCGCCGTGTCATATTCACTTTGCATTGCTGCCTTTGGAAGCACTCAAAATTGACACGACGTGCCTCACATACCATCGACTAACTCATTCATCAAGCGAACGAAAGACGTCACAAATCGCTGCAAATGCGAATATTATTCACAATCACATCCCACACAGAATTTTAAGTATCAAATTTAATTACCAGCAATCAGTGCTTGCTTAACCGCAGTGCTGTGAAATATTCAATCTAATTCAATTTGTATCTTTTCGCTTTCTCCACAGGGATCACAATAGCGTTTGCAGTATGTCTCATAATTCTTGGGATTCTAGTCGCCTGCGGATTTTCTGCCCTCATCAGACACATCATCGACCATCAAGTCGCACTGAGGCCGGGTGGCCAGACATATGGGTGGTGGTCGAAGCCGCCAGTTGAACCGAGAATGTCAGTCTACGTCTACAACGTGACCAATGCCGATGAATTCCTGAATAATGGTTCAAAACCGGTTCTAGATGAATTGGGTCCATACGTATACGTGTAAGTATTTTTTTGTTCCTTTCTTAAACGTTTGTTAGAATTTTGAAGTGACATTCAATGTTTGAGATACATATCCGCGCAGATACATATATGCGTCGGAAATTGATAATTGCGATAAACAACTCAACCGGCCAACAGACAGTTGATAGGATAATTGAATTTATTGCGAGACACTTAGGTCTTAATGGATGCTATTACATAGCGTGCAACTCGCTATTATTGCTTAATAAATCTTCGACTTCGTGGATGGTTTTTTTTTTTAAATTACCTCCCATATATTAAGCTCATGCCAAGCTACAAATAAGACTTAAAACTACTTAACCTACAAAGAACTTCAATACCTACTTCAACTATCTTCATTAAAGGGCTAAGAAGGGGATATAGAAATTAATAAGAAGGCCACACAAGATATAATGAGTGATTCAACGTGAGTTTTGATTAATAATATAAAATTAAACATAAGTTCCAAAGCAAACTGAAAATAGTTATTATCAGTAAAAAGTACAATTCATGGCATTTCTTTTTTGAAAATTATATGTGAATGTTGACCACTTCTACGTCTGCAGTGATCCATTCGGAAAGTCAAATTCTTAGCGACTCATTCCAGCGTGGATTACATGGTAATGTTGGCTTCTTAAGCGCAAATCGTAGCGAGCTTATACCTGCAAACCTGAAACTATACACATCTCCAGAGAAACTCATTAAAAGGTGTGAAACCGCATGATTTAGGCGGCCAAATTACCGTTGCCAAACATGAAAGTACGTACTGACAAAAATAATTTCTCAATAAGCACCATACTTTTGAAATCAGAGCTCACCGAGGGTATGCGCATGAATTTCAGAAAGCACATAGTCCGTTCACATGGTCAAGTTACTGACAGCGACGACGAATCGATTCATCACAGTCTTCGAGTGTACTATCAGCTGCAGCTGTTATGGTCTCTTCACTATGTGCTGAAAGTTGCTAGCCGATGGAGAATCGTTCACAAATGTAAACTCGGGATCAAATGTGCAAAGTTTGAGTATGCGCACCGAAAGTTCCCCCATTCGCACCAAAAACAGTTTTCACAGAACGCTTATTTTCTTCAAACAGCTGAACAGTTTAGAGACTATGTTGTGGTCTGAGACGTTTTATGATGGCTTGCCAAGCGATACTGTACCAAAATGACAAAGCGATTTGATGGGAGTCCTGAGTGACCCGTCATAAAAATCCTATTGAAAATAGGACCTTTTGATGAATCACCCGACTTTTGAGTGGCAAAGGTGATAAAACCGATAATTTTTTGGCCAAACCAAGCCTACTAGAGAGTAGTTCATTAAAGCCGAATTTCGCTCTATGAGGTTTGATGCAGAGAAGAAGATGTAACAGGAGCTTGAAACAGATTGCTTAAGGGACAGCAGTGCTATCGTAACTAGACAAAATCTGATAAATGAATAAAATGTCAGTCCAACGCAGTCCATGGGAGTGTATTCTAAAAAATGGCAAGTACTTTTCATATGATCATTTATTGAATGGGTCGCCCGCAATCGAAACGGATGAATCTACGCTCAGCAGTCTCGATACGAGTGAGCAAAGAAGATGGTTAACAGAGGTCGCTTAGGGTATACATCTTCTAAATTGAACCATAAGGGGGCTCTAAGTAAGCAGGAGAGGTGTTAAGGAGATATTTGGTTAAGCATATGTTACTATGGCATGCTTAAGCCAGGCAGGTATAGGGCGGTTTCTGGTCTCTCCTCGCCCATACATTTTCTATAGAAATTATTTGAAGGAACAATGAGGCTACTAACGGTTTCGTCAGGGCCCGTTTATTGCCCCAAAAACCAGGCGTATGTTAGATATTTTAAGCCATAGTAGAAGTATACAGAGACGATTTTTTTGTTTCTGAAATGAAACGGAGAACGTGGATTGATTACCTTGATCAAGTGGATCGCGTCCATGTGTAGTTTTAACAGTTGACGTATGGCGTATAGAATTCTCTGGAACATCTTTTTACAAAACGGTCTTCGTGGCCTAGTTGGTAAGTGCGTCGACCCACTCACAGAAGGTCCGAATTCTATTCCCGGACGGGGCACCTCGCATTTTTTCACGGCACCACCTCTTTCGAGTTGCTGACAACACTCAAAGAGTATCAATTGTCTATGAAAAGCTTCTCAAACTCACCGTCCGGAGTCGGCAAAAAACTGTAGGTCCCTTCTACTTGTGAAAGAACAGTAACACATCATTGATTGAGAGAATGATCGAAGTTAAAGTGCCGAGACCATGGTGACTTGGTAGAATCGACGATGACAGCACACATAAAGATAAATCAGCTTAGGCAGGGGATTGAACATCGCATTGCTCTCTATCTCTCTCTCTCCAATGCCATTAAAAAAAACTGACTTCCTTCCGATACCATATCGTCGCCAGTTCCAAGCCAGATCAATTTTTCACAGCAATTAAAATCTCTTCATCTCAACTCTGAATGACTTTGAGAATTGAACTCCACTGGTTGTGGCTGCAAGGTGTTTCCTTCGCGCATCAAATCGTTCACGGTTCAAAAGCCTACCAACCAGTTAGACTAGGCACTTGCCGCATTTATCGGATTATATCAATTAGGCAGTTAGTCTGCGTATAATTTGTAACATCACACGTCGCACAAAGTTCTTGTGTGTTTGTGTGTGTGCTGCTTTTGTGAGAAATTATCACTCAAGTGAAAGTGAAAATAAAATTAAAAGTCAGAAGAGGTGATAAATAAACAGAAAACACGAGATGGTTTAAACAAAGGGGGAGAATTAATTTTTTTGACAACGGTTTTGATGAGATTGTTAGTCATCCAACAATCTGATGAAGAAATTTCAACATTCTGGCTGTGGAGTGCCAGCGATATGCGTTGATAATTCATGTGGTTTTTGAAGGTGGTCCATAATGGCTCCATTTTGGATACTACATTGGGCGTATTTGCGGCACAATTACACCCGTACTCAGTCACTGGCATACGGTGTGCTAGGAGGGCAAATTAGAGCGCAGAATGTCAAAGAACAAATTTCAGGATAGTTTGGTCTCTATTCTTTTATAAGTGCATTTTAACAAAGTGGAGAAATAAGTGAAACAACTTCATATTTCTTTACAATTTGATAACTTTCGAATGCAGCAGCCAGTCAAAGTTCAACTACATTCCGTCCATAAGAATATCCTGAGAGCGTGTGGCTATTTGCAATTCATTTTAGACCTTTGATTATTATTGTCTTCAATCAAAGTTACGCATTGTGACTGGAAAACTGTCATGATATGCACTATTATGTGCTGTCACTAAGTCAATGTTTCATTAAAGGTTTTTATAGGTGTGTGTATGTGTGTGTATATCAGGTCTATGGTTCATGAAGGGCTGCCTTCCATTCTTTATGGTCCCGGACTTGCTGCTTCTGGTTGTCAAAACCAAGCTATGTATCTGACTTCTATACCGAAGGTTTGGTCTTTGCGAACCCGGAGACTTTGACGACCCTCCAGAGAACCCGAATTAATCGATGACCCTTATAACTGAAGCGTTGTTGTCCATTCGCTCGATGTGGCCGAGCCAATTTAGCCGACGTATTTTTGTCTTTCGAACTACATCCACGTCTTGGTACAGCACATAGAGTTCGCGGTTATGTCTTCTAATTCATTGGCCTTCATCGCAGACAGGACCATATATTCGTTGCGGATTTTTTCTTTCAAAGAAACCAAGAATCTGCTCTGCCGTTTTGCTTATCGTTCAGCCCACGGCTACGTATAAGAATACAGGTAGGCTTAGCGTCTTGGAGAGCATTATCTTAGTCCTTCGGGCGAGGAACTTTGATCTGTTTTGACAAACCAAAATAACACCGGTTGCCAAGACCGATTCTGCGCCAAATCTCCGCTAAGGTGTCTTTTGTGGCATTTGCTTTTTATGGCTGCTTTAGGTTTATTCTTAAAGCTTAAAGCGAGAATCTTCTTTTTCTGGATTTCTTGAGACAAAATGTCTTTTTCGTGCGGGTTATGTGTTCGTGCAGATTATGTTTCTATCATGGTTGCCGCGTTTTGCATTTATTTTAGGGCAAGCCTCTGATTTTTTCTGACCCTACATGTTGGTCTTTTCACAGTGATTTTTCAAGTAGTCTTGAGTTTTGTTGTGAGCTCCTTGCATGGTAGTTTGAAAGAGCTGTATTTTTGGTTACTGCGTTCACAGCTCCATAAACCGTCAACACTCGAGATTTCGTTGCGAATGTTGACTACCAATTGGAGGCTAAATCTTCACACAATAGTATTTACTGTAATTTATCAAAAGCTTGGTCTTAAGTTTGAGTTATTTCCCAAAATTTAACTTGAGACATATCAGTCCAGTAGTACAGATATGGGACTTGGATTTACGTAATCACCTGGCTTTACGCCATTTTCCGTCGTAAGTAACACCAGACTTAGTGCCTCAGTTAACCAATGTCTAGGTTAAATCATGATCATCAGGGACAATCACTCCGCATATATTTGGATCGAGACGTTTTTAACATCTCTGCCGTTCTATGTTCTGTTCGGTCTGCAATGCAACTCCACTCTGAGCTGGAAACGTTTTCACAATCGCCTTGTCTGAATCAGTGGGGTAAGTAATTATAACTCGGCTCTGCTCACAATTTTAAGTTTTAAACGACAGCCACCACGAAACTCCCACAAAAGGACTACCACACGGTTAAGTTCCTGAGGCTCCTCACCTTCTGCGGCACAAAAATAAAACCTCTGGTCAAACTTTCACTACCAGTCAGGCCTTTACAATGCCTGAGTCTGATAGCCGCACTTAATGGTCCATAGGTAAATAAGTGATTCGATTGAAATTAATTACACTGTTTTGGATGTGATTTTGAATCGTTTGGTTAATGAATCCCTTCACAATATCTCGAGAAATACAGAAAATTAATGTTCCAAGCCATCGCTTCCAGCTAAAGGAAAAGTTAGCTGGTGGTGTAAAGCAGATGGAAACATTGGAAATCCTCACGAAATTTAAAGAAATATTCTGCAAATTGTGACAAGGTCATCGGTTTTCGTGATATTTTTGAATGTCACAGTACTTGCCGCCAATTTTGCATCCGACATTTTCACGCTGTTAGGCTTGTTTCAGTAAAAGGAACCTATCAAAGAGATTTGATTGATGTCAAACTACTTGAATAGATTACAATATCCATTTTATGTCGTACAATTGATCTCGGAAGGGAAATTTAATTTATTGTGATATTTCTTAAAACAGGAGTTAAAGTCGGAAGTCGGATTCCACCATGCAGCAACGAGCCTATACAACTGCACTATCTCCTGAAATAATCTTTATGACTCTCAGTTGCGATAAAACATTTCGCTTGTAAAAAAGAGAGGAAGATACTGCCTGAATCCAATCCAAGGTGAAGCATATTCAAACTGACACATTAATTCGAATTTGCCAACAAAATCGTCCTCGATTGTCGTTCGTCCACCCTGTTCACATTCCTGTTTACTTCCTCTTTAAAAGTCCTTGGAAAACAAGTTTCGTATCGCGAAACGGGGAAGTGAGTGAATCAGTCTTGTGGCAGGAGCACTGGCTGCCAAATCGGAAACTATTTTCCAACCAACGCCATCTCTGCAAAGCAGATATAGGATACGCAACTGGACCGGTATTGGTCAACAGCCATTACCAAATGGAAGCTTTGTACCACCTCGCCGCCTTGCGGCGTAACTCCGAAAGCGAATTGCACCAACTCCTTCTCTGGCGAATGCATGGACATACACGGCGCATGCGGATAATATCTTTCACACATTACCCAATTGCCTGCACTGGTCGCAAACTTGCAAAATGTATCGCCATCTACAGAAGATTGTGATAGCTTTTTCCTGTAACCCAATGATCTTTATATGTGTGTATGGCTCTCGTGTCACACGGTCGCTCTAACGTGCCAAGTGAATGTTCCATATTGAAGCGAAACGCCAGTGACTGTCTCACTTCCTCACCAGCGTGTACATTTTCTTACACCTGCTTCTGCTCGTACATACGTACGTCTCGTGCTCGTTACTGTGCCGATTTGCTGGCACAGCTCGCCAAGAGAAAGTTATTCATTACATCAACTCGACATGGCAAAACGGGTTTGCATCGACTATGCGCAAGTATTTAGCGCAACGCTCTTATCGTCTGTGCGTTATATTTATGCGATTTGCGACAAAAGAAGAAGAGCTAACGCGGACAGACTATGAAAGTTAAGTGCTGTATCTAGAGCTCAGTCCAAATCTGTCCCGAGTGACCACGAACGAAAGCCTTTCTCCCGCTGTTTTCACGCGCGGATGGCGCAGAAATTATGCAACTGAGTGCATGCGAAGATCATAACTCATGATTCATAAGTCCCACGCATCGCACAGATTCAATTGCAAGGCGAAACCAACAAGATAATCAAAGCCCTGTTCAACTGGATCGGATCAGTGGTTCCATTAACAATTACACAGCACTTCATTCCGGGCCGCGCGGGAGCGTTAAATTAATTTCGTGGCCGTTTCTCGAAACCGCGCGCACTTAGCCGACGATTTTCAGAGCTCTCTTTGTTTGCTCGGAACGAAAACGAAACGAAATTTAAATGATGAATTCAGTATATCGACGCAGACAGGTGGTAATGACAACGAATACAAATGAGCCGAAGGAATCGGACGCATCGGACGGACCGTGTGGTGTGGGTGCTTAACGTTCAATCGCCACCGCCGCCGCCGCCGCTCTGTTCAGAGAAAACAAAAAAGAAATCGTGATCACGACTTAACCCGATGGCACCACTCAGCGTGTGGAGATAGACACGCTGCTGAAGTTGCAGTGTCACAGAGTTTATTTGTGCGCCATTATGCTACAGAAAATATGTTTATGCAATGACACTTGTCTTGTTGCAATCCAGGCTGCGCGGAGAGGAGCCCAAGGGAGGGAAAGAGAGCGCACCGAGTTGAGAAACGTTTGGTGCGGACGGGAACCGGTTGCAGTGTGAGCACACACTTCTTGTGTGTTCACGCACAGACGGTCGCGTTTCGGTTTTGTTTCAGTGAGTCACTTTCCGCGGTGCTGCCGATAAGTGGGGCAACTGAAATCCTAATTTTTTGAGTGTGGACAAGTAGCACGACGTTGGCAAGGTCAAGGTGCTGCTGATGTTAAAAATGTTTGCCGGAGAGGATTTGTTTTGGGTGGTTCAGTGAAGGGGAATGGATGGTCTTTAAGTTTAGCCAATCGTTTTAGCAAACATGTGGTGGTAGGTACAAGTAGGTGGTAAACCAAAAATCTAGAGAGACGAGGATCTGATGATAAGTAAATCTGCTGGAAGAGGAGGGTACAGCTTTTACAGTGATTGCAAACTTTGGCAAATTCTAAATTCACATATTTTCACGCAACGATTTTGGCCAATGTCGTCACAGGGCGATGACTTCATTCTCTTGTGTTCCGTGTTTCACAAGACTTGTGGTACATTATGTCTAAAATATTGTTTTATTATATTTTCAAGTTCTCCTATCCTTGGCCACGGACTGCTTGATTTAAGTCTTTTCTCTAGAAAGGGGTTTTAATAGAAACCCACTTCGCAGCTAACGTCGATCACGGTGTACGTTTTGAGAGTGCGTCAGAAGTATCACACGCACACGATCACATGCCAGGGCATGTAACGGTAGCCAAAAACTGTAGTTGCCACCACAAAGATTGTGCTTAGTCGTATGGTTTCGTTATTCTGATCCTGGCCAGTAGTGGAGCAATCTTGAGCATACTTTACGTAATTACACAAGAGGGATAATACAGCTGAGATCAAAACCTTCTAGCGGCCACTCGGGTTCTTTCATGAGCTATCTATTGTTGGGTACATTAGAAGAAAGAAAGTTGACATTTTTGTGACAGTTGGGAGTATGTACATACAAGTGTGTACTTAGGGGGTATACTTAGGCATGGAAAACGAAGTTCCTTAGAATGTTCTCACTGTCTTTACGCAATATAACCAAGATTGGCTAGTGAACTAGTGAACTTGTCAGAAGCACCTGCCCCACATCTCACTAAGATCCAAACATGAGTTCTTCCTAAAGATCTAGCACCGACTTATTTTATCATAACAAAGGATCTCATGTTTTCTGCTTTCAATTGTAAACACGAAACAGATGTAAGGGAGATGACAGTTCATATTTTCCGTAGTCCCTGTAACTTCTGTAGAAATCGTTTGCTATTTTGAATAAGTCAACATCGTATGTGTATGTCAGACAGCTTCAGATGAAGACTAGGAGGCGCGGCAAACGCTGATGATCGTGATGACCTGACTTCACATTTAACAGAAAAGTTTGCATTATGTTCACCCATCAAACAGTGTATTCTGAAGCTTGTGCTACCGTCAACTTAAAAATCCAAGATTTCCAATCAATCTAATGCTTAACTGTCGCCCCACAAGAAAGACATGATTAAACCACAGCCACGCAACCTGCACCACAATTGTCTTCCCTCAATTCCTTTTCCCCAAAACCTACCTCTTCATAAAACCCACCTACAAGTTTTCTATAATTTTCCCTTCTCCCAACACATAATTCGCTAGTAATCAGTTTATGAGGTTTAGTCGGCACTAAAAATGAATTGAATTCAAATCGCAACACCCGCAGCAGATTGCGCAACACCTTGCAGAAGCGAAATGAAAATATGTATAAAATCTTCGGCGCATTGATTAAGTAATACGGCAGCAAGCAGCGTTTCCGCTTAGCAGACAATCAAACACATTTTCATTCATTATTGCTTAAATACCCCTCCAACAGCCAGTGATTTCCATTTTTAATCGCCCCTTTGAATGTTTTATTTTCCCCTTTTCAGTCAATCATGGGAAAAAGTGAACATCATTCAAAACCGCAACGGCACCCTCAGCTACAACATGAAGAAGGTGTTTATCTTCCGCGAAGATCTGTCGGCTGGATCAGAGGACGACGTTGTCATTGTGCCCAATATTCCTATGTTGAGTGCAACCTCACAGAGCAAACATGCTGCCAGGTGAGTGTAATTTTGGTGCAGTCACGGAGAAAATTTGAGACTTTCATGTATACCTGCAGATTCTTGCGATTGGCCATGGCGAGCATTATGGACATCCTGAAGATCAAGCCGTTCGTTGAGGTGTCGGTGGGACAACTTTTGTGGGGTTACGAAGATCCGCTGCTGAAGCTGGCCAAGGACGTTGTTCCCAAGGAGCAGAAGTTACCCTATGAAGAGTTCGGTCTGATGTACGGCAAGAACAGCACTTCTCCTGTAAGTTGTCCGACCTGTAGGATTTGAGTGGATATAGAGAATGTCTTTTTTTAGGACCGTGTAACAATCTTCACTGGCGTTAAGGACATAACGAAGTACGGTATCATTGACAAGTACAACGGACACTCTCATCTGCCACATTGGGTCGGCGATGACTGCAACCGACTGAACGGAACCGATGGATCGATTTTCCCACCCCATCTCACACACAACCGCACTCTATTCATCTACGACAAAGATTTGTGCCGTCTTCTGCCACTGGTCTTCCAAAAGGAGGTCAAGACAAAGGGTGGTGTCAAGGGATATCGATTCACGCCGCCAGAGTCCGTCTTCGCCGATGTTGAGAGTCACCCAGAGAACATGTGCTATTGCCCAGCTGGCGAGGGTTCCTGTGCTCCAAATGGATTGTTCAATGTCTCGTTATGTCAATATGGTAAGTGTTATATTTTGTTTTCAAATCGATCCCTTAAAGTAAATTTTCAAAATCTTTAAAAATGAAAATTGCTGAAGCATTTGATTGGTGTAAGCGATCAAGGTTTGTGACAATTATTGACATAGCTTGCCAATTTTGAAGAAAACAAAAGAGGATCCTTTTAGCATTGACCGCTTTTTGAGGATGCTCGGGGTGTCAATGAACACGTCTAGTTCAGTCAACGTCAGCATCCATTTGTGACGCCAAGTTGGTTGAAGTGCTTCGTCACTTATTAGCGCATTTTCATTAAAAAAATGCGATTTTGCGATTAGGTCTGAGTGAAAAACAATAAAAATTAGTACGAGAGTAACACTCTAGAAATCTCAAATATCAAAGCATGAAAAGAGAAAACTCAAAATTATGACAATATTGCACTTATTCAAAAATTTGAAATTTCATGATTTTGAAAAGTGGTGAATCTGTATACTAAAAGTCCAAAATCCTAAAGAAACGGAAATTCGAAAAAGCCATTTTCTGAATCTAAGAAATTAATTAAAAAAAAAGTAAAATTTCAAAAATCTACAATTCTGAAATGGTTAAAATCAAAGTACTAAGAATCTCGAAATTCCAAAAACCCTAAATTTGAGGGACCTAAAGTAAGAAAGATCCGTAAAATTCAAAAGGCACAAAATTTAAACGATTAAGAATTTCGAATAACCAAAACGGTGACCCCAGAAATGCCTTAAATAAATACAAACATTCAAAAAGGTTCAAGATCTTTTGAAACTTGTCCGAAATTTTGTGACTGGTACGACTGGCAAAACAAATCCTTCGCCGACATTCCAGTCTTCAAAACTAGATCCTTTGGATTTTGTGGTTCAGAAGGAAAAGTTTCCGATTTCTGGTTAAGTTTCTGATTTTTGGTTGGTGTGTTGATGTTACCTAGACAAAATGATTCAACAACAATCTCAATAGGCGGCATGCGGCATACGGACGGACGGCATGCGCTTTATCGGGAGTCTTAAAACTACTAGACCATATAGAACATATAGAAACAAATATCCAACCTGGGTGGTCGTTGTATTAAGCAAACGAAGACCTCCGAGTCTAAGATGTGTTTGCGTCAGAAAGGAAGAAAGACCTCAATCAAGTAATTGTGCAAAATCTGAGACAGTTGGAGAGGCAAGTTGACAAGGTCCACTTTGCCCAGTCAAAATAAATTCTGACATTGTGCCAGTAATCTGCACAACGAAATTTACCCGCGGTCTTGCTCACTTAACATTATAGCCGTGCTGGCTTGATTCAGAAGCTGAGGTTTGAGGTAAAGCTCTAAGTAAACCCGAATCGGGTGCCCACCTTTTCACTCCCTATGTTTAAAGTTTAAAGAAAAACAGTTCTTCAATCATAATTCCACCACCAATCCATTCTCATTTTTTCCATATTTGTTTCTTTTCAGATTCACCGATCATGCTAAGTTTCCCTCACTTCTACCTTGCTGACGACAGTCTCAGAACAGCAGTTGAGGGTATTTCCCCACCAGAGAAAGAGAAGCATCAGCTCTTCCTCGATGTGCAACCTGTAAGCATCGACCAACCAGTCGCTTTCTCGTCAATTTACATTTTCTTCCTTCTTTTTCAGGACATGGGAACAACATTACGCGCCCGTGCTAGAATTCAAATCAATTTGGCCGTCAGTCAAGTGGTTGACATCAAGCAGGTGGCAAACTTCCCCGACATCGTATTCCCGATTCTATGGTTCGAGGACGGCATCGACGAGCTACCCAATGAGATTACAGACTTAATGAACTTCGCATCGACCGTCCCACCGAAGGCGAAACAAATCCTCACAATCGCCTTCTTCCTGCTCGGCGTTGTCCTCCTGGTGCTAGCACTGTTCTGCTTGATACGCGGCTCAAACCGACAAAACACCCTGCATCTCGAAGGCTCAAACTACCTGGCCACAGCGCAGGTTGACTTGGCCAAGAAGAAAGCCAAAGAGAACAAACAGTAGACCAGTGGGCGACGGTGATCAAGCTTAATTAAATAACTATTTTTTTTTTGAAATTGTTTATACGTTTTTTTTTTGTATTTAATGGAAGAATGAAAGAAAAGCTTTAAGAATAAAACTTATTTGGACACCTGGCGGTGGCAGTGGCTTGGTTTTCCCCAAGGGAAAATCAAACTCTCTCCCACTGAGGCCGACGCTGTTCAACGATACAAATTTAAAGCGCGCATCCGATTTCAGGCTACCCAAGCATACACACTTTGTCACCGTTTCCACCGCCCTAAGCGGAGCTTACTTTCTCTTGAAAAATCCATTCCCTCCAATCTAAGTCTCAAAGTTATTTGTTTGGCCTGAAAAATAATTAAGGAAAGAGAACGACGTTAAACAATGTAAGTTAATTTAAAAAAACAAAAAGAAACAAAATCTGCAAAAACATAAAAACAAACTTAAGTTAAGTGGTTGTATATAGGAAGAAATTCTGACGAGGACACAAAACAATTAAACAAAAACGAGTAGGTAATTGTGATACGGACACAATTTTCTTAATATATTTATGTATGTATTTTGGTATAGTTCTTTTCTACTTTTCATTCTGCTCTGAACTCCTTTAACGAACGTTTTTATTTTCGTTTTTTTCTTTTGTTTATAAGTAAGCGGGTTATATTTAAATGAAAATGATCAAAAATGAACAGAAAGTGGAATATATTTTGTGCATCGAGTTTGTCGTTTTTAGGTAAAATTTAAGAATCGCATGAATGTATGTTTTGTAATTAAAACAAAGAAAAAGCTAAACGAATTCCCAAATAAAATATATTTTTTTTATTTAAAAGTGTTTTTGTTGTTTTTTTGTACTCTCCGAACTTGGTGTTTACTTTTGGAATCGTAAGCTGAGAATACAAGGAATGTGTTCGGAATAACTGGCATTTGAAAAATATTGTTAATTTTTTTGAACTTGGATTTCATGATTTACGGAAGCAAAATGTTGTTTGGCCAATAAATGGCTTTTAAGGCGTCTGTCTCATTTAAAGGGATAAAAGGAAAAGCACCTTATTGGTGTATTAATTTGTCCTCGTTGACTTGAACGCAAAGCAGGAAGACGAGGGCATATTTGGGATCACAGTTGGGAAACAGAGTGTATACCACCTCTGGCTACGGACGTAGTTCAATTAACATTGCCGCTGAGCGCAACATCAAGGAAGCAAGCACGCAGCCTCCACATCTTAACAGCCACAAAGAAGAATTCCCTATTTCCAGATCACTCCACCGTCAATCAAATATATTTTATTGCGATTGACGCATGTCACTCCCGCAGCATTTTGGGTGTCCGAGGAGCCAACACTGATTCAGATCTCTACCTAAATGCAGCTAAACTTCAAGCAAAGATATGCAGAAGTCTATGAAATCGTCAAAATGCTGCGAAGAAACTCAACATCGCGGAAGATCGCCACAGAATTTTCCAATCAATTCTTACTCCACCTCACAAAGTGCTACACAGCCGATTTTAAGTGCTGAGAACGAATGGCAATACTGCCAAGAAGTCATCAGAAAAATCCGAAACCGATGTGCTAAGTTTCACTGTGCTACCCCTAGTTTTATGAAAAATGTCAGCGAAAGCATGCTGTCAAACAGGAAATCATAAAGCGTTGCTGCAAAGACAGCTTGTGAACTCTAAGAGCAGAAAAGACGTGAAGAGCAGAGACTTCTCAGAAAAAAGGAAGAGGAAAAGAAGTGCGCCTTCGGGGAGATTGAGGGATATCACTGCAGAAACGACGTATAAAAGCTCTTCCAACAGCTGAAGAGAACATGCCAAGTTCGCAAAAACCGAAAGGAAGCTTGCAGCAATAAGTATGGGAGCTTAATAGTGGAATTACAGTCTATGCTGGTCATATTAAGAGAGACTACATTTGCAGATGTTTGACAGCTATAACTACCATACTGCTGTCATTCGTAATAATCCGTTAAGGCAGTGATGGACAAAAATTCCTATTTTCCGTCCTTGATAAAGTCACGTTGGCAATGCTGTTGCTGCCGATGATGCTGTTGCTGCCGATGCCTGTCGAGCTGTTCAAAACTTACCCATCAGGAAATAACCCTAAGCACAACACAGCGAGTTGATGGACTTAATTCAAACACAGCGGTCGTCTACCTGATGGAATCGCGTCAAAGGGACGCCTAGGAATTCTTGACGAAGGGGGCATAACTACCATATATTCAAGCCAACGAACCAACGGTCTTTTCGTCCAAAGAAGTAGCAGCTCAACATTGAGTTTCCCCCCTTTTTTCACAGTATCCCGGCAAGTAACTCCCACAAGGGCACACATCTCATCTTGACATCCTGTATTCGTGATCTTGTTCAGTCATTATCCAACTTTCATGGCCAAAGGTGAGAGCTGGAACCAACACTGAGTTAAGAACCGATAACTTGGCTTTGACACGAAGCTGGGTCATCCAACATGTACAATGCATATGAGAGCCGCTAAATGACTATATCTTTGCCCTTTTACACATTTACCTTTATTCTAGCATCAGCACATACGGCCACAAATCTACCACCGTTAAAGTTATTGATTTTCTATCGTTTATCCAAACAGACACTCAACAGAATACCACCAAACCCATGCTCCTGTAGAATGCTACACAGCTTTCACCAGTCTTTTGTTTAATCTTGTCGGATGAAATCATTTGCGGGATCCTAAAGAAAGGAAACCGCGCCAATAATATAGGGGTAAGACTGCTGAATACATTCTAGAAGATTTCCGTTCTCTATAAACGCCTATGAGCCTACTTGAGCTGTCTGATTAGTCAGTATTAGCACGTTTTCTGGGCAGCAAAAATCACTATTCACCAAATCGAGATCCGCCATAAATTCTCCGACTTTAAGACCGCGTATGAACATTTTTTTTAAGATGAGCTATACAGCCCATTGTCTAGCTTGTCCCCGCAAAACTCGTCCTCTACAATATGATGATGGCGAATGCCCCTTTCTTAAGAACGTCAACACCAGAGGCACGATCTTGCACATATCTGTGAAACTGCTCCCATATGCCGATGACATTGACATAATCGGGTGAACACAACGGGCTATAAGTGGGAGTTTGTACGCATCGAAAGGGAAGTGGCTAAGATGAGACTTGCGGTCGACGTAGTGAAAGACTTTACTTACTGAAGTTAAATGAAAAGACAGCAGAACAAAGGATAGCGCTTGCCAATCGCTGGTTTTTTGTGTTTAGAACCCCATTCAGATCTCTCAACTCACTAGTCCTGCTGTATTGTGCAGAAGAATGGTCACTTATCAAAGCGGATAAGGAGATTATTGTTTTTTTGGAGAGAAAAGTTATTTGAATTACCTTTGGTCCAGTATGAGCTGATGGTGTTTGGAGGAGGAGACAGTGACATCGATTTGATCGATTCTCTCGTCTGAGATGGTTACGTCATTTGAACAATAAGATAGCAATGTGTGTCTCTGTTCTCGTTCTCTACTATCATTACTGCCCCTTATCAAGAATTTACGGTTACAACACCTAGAAGGACTTGGCTAGAGTGAAGAATACATTGGGACAATCAATAGAGAACGCAATCGTCAGAGATTTAACGTAAACAACCTCATGTGAGACCGTGGCAACAGCAGAGGTATGTTGTTTGTAGCCAAAGTTTACCCAGGACTGTAGGACTGTATTTAAGGATTCAGAATTCAAAACAAAGATGTCATTCTCTGAACCTACCTACAATTTCGAGGACTAAATCCTATCTCCCTGAACAACTATTTAAGAAATAAATGCCAAAAACCATTGCATCCTCTTAGGCTGACTCCAGTTCACCAATCAACATGTTGCTAACCCACTTTAACTGAACTTCAACATCATCGCTTGGCACCAGCAAAGTTATCAATGTTTACATTTGAAGATTTATTGCTTTGGACCGACCATTGGTGACGCCGCCATTCGCAGAAAGGTCATTGAGCTCACTGATGAAGGAATTCATAGACTGAGTACAGCAGCAAGCTTGAAACAATTTACTGAAATGTGTGCATTTTCCAAAAGCCTGACTTCGGCTTATCAGTTTGCTGGTCATTGCTCGCGGTCCCTGACAGTCGGCTATCGTAAGCATATGTTGCGAAATGAGATGATAGAAAAGCCATTAAGTTTAGCAAATAATTCCGATTTGCTTTGATTGCTATTAGTTACGTATCCACTATCAGCAGTGACAAAGGAACGAGCACAAAAACGTCTCCCGCGGGATGAATAACCTCTGGTTTGAGGTAGGTTTCTTAACAGATAACTTCAGACGGAAAATGTTTTGAAAATAAATCATAGACGAATTCCCCTGATAGGGAATAGCTTCCTGATTGGAATGACCGACATACGGCAATTTCTGTTTGGTCTTGCAGACAATTCGCTCTGAAGTTGCATCGGAAGTTAAGCGAGTGAGGGAGCACCACAAAATTGCAACCCCACAGACAATGGGAATTTCGTTGCGCGTCGGTAACAAATGGACACGGATTGTTGGCGCGTTGTTTTGTTAAGCCAACCACTGTCAGTGGTCAGTTATGCCACAAAGCATCAAAAGAAAGTACCAGCCACCCTACATCGAAGTCTAATCGCAGAGCAATTGTAACTTACTTGTGTTCTCTTCAAAGCAATGATTGGAGAGATCTTCGAACCACTCACTCGTCCACTCATTCAAGAGCTGTGCCAAGAGCTGGAGTGCATTTCGAAAAAACGAATGAACCAAAGTGATTTTGTATGTAATACACGCAACAAATGGATGGAAACGAAATAGGCCATGACGGAGAAGTTGCCGATCAGTGTTGCCTTCACCGAGAGTCGAGGAGATTGTCATGCGAACTTTGTACCACATTCCCCTTAGAAAATGTGAACGAAAAACGTACTGAGACGGCTTGTGGAAATTTGGAAATGAAAGAACATCTTTGTTCATGTCCCAGTAGACTCGAGATTATGTAACGCAACCGCGGCACCACTGCTACTATCAACCTGCGGTCATTCTATACGCAATTCCTTCCAATTTGCAGGCAATTATTGAGATTGAACCACCAAGGCAAGAATTAGCGGTGCCCATTAGAACGCCTTGTTACCAAATATCAGTGGACCGTTGTTGGACTCATTTCTGTTAACCCAGTGTTAGCCGAGTGATCGAGTAACTTCAGCATTACCAGCGGAGGCCGGCGCCCGGAGCCACCCAGAGCGGAAAGAGAACGCACGTCTGAAGTATGTTATGCTCCTCCGGCTCAGCACTCGTATCTCCCACTTCTCACTTTCCGACCGACCGAACTGTCGTAGATGTGCGGCAATTATCGTCCACCGAGTTTTTCTTTTGCAAGCACTTGCCTCCGCTGTCAATTGCAATTCTGCATCGCGATTAATAGATTTTAAATAAATCGCTGGTTAATTATGTTTTTTTTTTTTTGTTTGGATTGCTTTCATCGGCTTGTTATCTCTGTCTGCTTCTGCTCTGCATGTGAAGTGCTAGTGTTCCTGTAAAGAATTTATAGAATATTCATTTCCCATTTGGGCTTCACTCTCGATCGACTTTGCGGCCGGTTATTACGTGTGTGCTCGCTGTGCGCGAATCCGACTTTGATTAGTGCGATTACTGTGATCTTTCAGAGTGTTTGCAAGTTTTTAAAGGATTGTAGCTGCATGTAAGTCCGTGCAAAGCACGTTGCTTAGACTAAGCAGTGAATGTTTTTAGTTTGTTTTTTCTAACCCTAATGTCATTACTAAAAATTATATTAGTGAATAAATGATAAGGAGAAGTGAAGTGATCAGCAAAATGTAGTTTTTCTTGGTTTGGATTAACGGCGGTCTGAATAAAAAATGTGAATGGGGTGAATTTTATGCATTCTGACTGTTGATGAAGTTATAACAACAAAAAACAAACTGTCGAAATGCAAAAAGCTATAACGCGATAACTCTATTGAAATGTGTTATTTTTTTTTTTCATTCATCAGGAAAATTCATTGTGGTTGTTTTGTGAGAAATGACGAAAGCTAGGCGTAACTGCAAAGTATTGCTGATACTTATTAGTTTATTTGATGGATAGATTTAATCTCTAAAATGATGCATTCATCTATGTTCATAAAACTCACTGATTTTCTTTGAGACACCGCCTCAAAAATGCAGTTGCTTGGAATCGTGATTTTTCTTAACTGACACCCATATGCGTTTTTGCGACAACAAAATTGACTTTTTGTTTAAATATATGTCATTGACTATCAATTTGCCAAAAAGCTAAATACTTATCATCAATTCAGAAGAATCTTGTTCCATTTTCCATTGAACTGTTTCATTCCAGTGTTGCTAACGCATCAAAAAAGTGTTTGCAAAAAAATCATTATTGATCATTAAATGTTTATCCTATTTTCATGTACACACACAAGAGAATTCGGGTGTTCATTAGTAAAAATTGCAATCTATAAAAAACTTATAAGTCCAAAACTCTTGAAGTGAACACAATCGTGTTGGTTCGTTTTCCGAATCTTATTTCAAATTACAGGCATTTGCCTCTAAAGCTTCGATTCAGTGATTAGATTCTCATTATTTCCTTTGTTGCTTTTTGAGACTATCGGTGCATTAAGAAATAGTCTGAACAAGTGCGAGTTACACTCGAACAAAAAAGGTTTCGTTTTTTATTTAATTCATTCAAGTATAGAGTGATTCATCGAGAGGTTCTACTTTCAATAGGATTTTTGGATAAATCACGCATAACTCCTATGAAACTGTCTTATCATATTTAATAATAATAATTGAGTGGGACTACAGGTGGGCCTAGCTTCTATAATAACTACACTTGCTGTGCGTGCTACTGTTCTCTCACTACAGTTTTTTGCCGACTCTGAACGGCGAGATTTTTGAGAAGCTTTTCATAGACAATTGATACTCTTTCAGTTTTGTCAGCAAAAAGATGCGAGATGCCTTTCAGCGTGGCGGTCGACGCACTTACCACTACACCACGGCGACCACTTTATCATATTTATATATATAATTCGGCAAGTGAACATCGAAAGACTCACATCACAATGCCTCCTGTTTTCAGAATTGAAAAGGCTGTGTGAAATTTTGTTCTGTAATGAAGTCCATTTCTGTCTAAATGGACACGTAATAAAAAAAATGGTATTTCGACTGAGCAACTCGAAAAGTAGTATCCTTGCATCCACTAAATCCAACGATATAGTGTGAGACCGGTGGAATCAGAATGTTACGATTAATGGCAACCGGTATCACTATGTGCCTTTTTCTGAAACCCAAGCACATGTTCTCGGTGAGTTCTGGTTTCAACAAGACTGCGCTACGATCCACTATTTTCTCTGAGGATATGTAAAATTGTAAATCTTCAAGAATAGGCCTTGACGCTTAAGAGGACAACATTAATTGCTTGTTCTGCAAGACACTAGTCGTTATGCTCGAACGAGTTGCGCTAAATTTAACCTCAGACGTAGTAGTGGCCAACGTTAATTATATCTGATATTATCTCCGAGAAGTAAATATAATTTCACTGCTAAATTTGTTTAGTTTATTTTACTTTTCAAACAAAACCTTGCTATTTAACTGAAATATATTAAGGTTCCCATGAAGCCCACTTAAACACAATTTTGCATAGGTATTTGCTATAGGGCTATAGGGCGCAATTAAGTTTATTGCCGCTCTCTTCGAAATTCTACCAACAGGCACCCTTAGCTTTGCATCAATACTGTATATGTTGCTGCCTCTTTGCAACATATACTAAGACTTCAATTGCTGCAGAATACGCTGCTAGTGGGCCGGTCATCCAGACTCACACTTTGGGGTTTAAGATTAAAATGGCTGTGAGTGATACCACAAAGATTCTTTCTAATTCATTAAAAATCGTACCTTGCATTTTTTACTGCACCATCTCTTTCGAGTTGCTGACAACACTCAAAGGGTATCAATTGTCTATGAAAAGCTTCTCAAATATCGCCGTTCGGATTCGGCAAAAAACTGTAAGTCTCTTCTGCTCGTGAGAGAACAGTAACACGCACAACACAAGTAGTTGCTGTAGAACCCAGGCGCTGGTCCTTTGCGGGCTGTGGTACCACTTTATTATTAACTTCTTTACATTTTCAAATTCCGTTCCGGTTCCGATTTCGAAATAAATGCTGAAGGGGGTTTCAAAGTTTCAAAATTTTCCATTGTGTTAGTTTTATAGTCTTTAGTCAGTTTCGCGTAAAAAGGTACGATCCAGCGTGCGTGTTCTTGAAAGTACCCATCCAGAGTGCGTGTTCTTGAAAGTACCCATTTTTCCTAAATTCACGTATACGAGAGGTACCCTCAATTGTAGTCCAAATTAAATTCTTACGCATATATAGGCAATGATCGTATGCAGATAGGCTGGTTTATGAAAACTACAAGAAATTTGACGGCTGTAGTTGACAGATAGTTAGACGAATTTGCACTCCAAATTTTGGAAACGAAACCTTAAAATAGGGAGATGTGAACTTCAATTCGGGTCATAAATTAGGGGTTGACTACGTCCACCATGGCGTAGTGGCTAAATGCGTTGACTTACAGGCGCGAGGTTGCATGTTCGATTCCGAGACTAAATATCACGAATTTTTTTCACGAAACCAACTCTTTCGTTTTACTAGCATCACTCCAAGGCTCTATGAAAACTTTTTAAATTTCGCCGTAGTGGGCCAAAAAACTGTTAGTCCCCTCTAGTTGTAAATAATAGAACACATACGAACACGAGCAGTTGCTGGGAAAGCTAGGTCTTGGTCCCTTGTCGCCTGTTGTTCTCCAGCATTGGATACAAATCTCTTGAGTCAAAAGACGGCTTACTTATTTCTTTTTCTATTTCTGGGCAACCGGGGTTTCAGGGTCTAGCATATTTCATAAGTCTTGGGTCCTTTTGGGAATCCTATCCACTTCATAATTGCAAAATAAATTGAGTGGTATTACAGCCCATAACGGACCAGCTTCTTCTCTGCTCTACTCATGGCGCGTGTGGTGTTGTTCCCTCACGACTTTAGCTTAATGTCGATTCCGAATGACTTTTCATTCATGGTTAGTTGCAATTTAAAAAAGGTTGTTGCGTGAAAACAAATGCAAATCATCGATCTTGGGAGGCTTATTAAATCTTAGATCTTTTTATGTGAGACCCAGGTTTGTCAGCATCCTTAGTTCCCTAAAGATTTTTCGTTGTTATGTGTCGGAAAGGAGATAATAATAATAAATTAAATGACATTACAGCCCACAAGAGACCAGGGCCTAGCTTCTACAACAACTACTCGTGGTGTGCGTTCTACTGTTCTCAAACGAGTAGAAGGGACCTACATTTTTTTTTTGCCGACTCCGAACGGCGAGATTTAAGAAGCTTTTTCATAGACAATTGATACTCCTTGAGTGTGAAAAAATGCGTGTGTCCCATCCGGGAATCGAACCTAGACTTTCTGCGCGTCGGCTGACGCACTTACCATTACGCCAAGACGACCACAAGGGGAAGGGAGATTAGTTCACGAAAATTCGGATGAAACTCTTGTCCACATCAGGTGTGAAATAACTTTTTTTCCAAAAGTGGGTTTGTGTCCCACATATTATTGTTCGAGTGAAGCCACTATTGCCACTCTTCCATCATAATCCGACGAAATGCTGCTTATCATCCATCCCTTACTAAGTTACTTTTTTTTTATAACTCCAAAGTGTTTTTTTTCTATTTGATTCCGCATTTCTATATTCTAAATAGTCACTCACTTGAAATATTTTGCTCTCCCCTTCCTTAACTTCAAGGAACGTGTAGCATGCCAGTAGTTTTTCTAGAGTCTGAATATTGAATTGTCGATCATTTTGAAATGGAACTGCGATAACAGGTAATTTCTTCACAATTTACATAAAAGCAAGTTGCAAAACAAAAAAACAACTTTGCTTTTATCTCTGAAATTACAAAAGAAAAAGTCATCAGTAAAAAATTGGCTTGAAAAAACTAGATCGTTCGAGGAAAAGTGGCTTCAAGCAATCATTGTTTATGTCAATAACGCTAAACAGCTCCATCGTTCATCAATATTGATAAATATTCATAATAACTAATTTATGTAAAACAGAAAAACTGTGAAACAATGTGATACTTCCGGCAACTTTATACTCTTTTTCAATACTTTTGCAGAATATTTTTAAGTTTATAACTTGTGGATGCAGACAACTGATACTTATTGTGTTTTCTATTCATCATTGTAAAGTTAGCTAGTTGTATGTACTTTAATCGTGAAACGTGTTTGAACTCTTTTCAATTCATTCCTAAAAAGAACTATTAGATTCCTCTTCAACTGACCTGCGCCACATTTGCCTAGGGCGTCCCGCTACTTTGTCTGCTTAGGCAAGCAGATTCAACTGCATGGCGTACTTCGCAATGCAGCTGTTTTCGCACCGTAATGTGAGTCTAGTTCACTGCCACTCCCTCCTTCGTATTGTCATTCCTGGCCAGTTCTCACGTACAATTGCTTATTGTGGTTTAAAAATCCACAAACATCTCTTTACGAATGTTCACTTTTCAGGTGCGTCATCCCCGAAGGCAGCATCGATTACACGTCGTAGCTTGGTTCTTAAGACACTACTCTTCCAGACCGTGGAGAGCATTCCGAAAGCAGTTTAAGCCTCGCCGATTCTGCTGCATACTTCAAGTTCAATTCCATCACACTTTCCAAACATAGACAGCTGTTAACATCGGCTACCTTTCCGGCAACGTTCAGTGTGGCGCTAATGTCAGATATGCTAAGGGCTTTAGTTCTTGTGGTATTTATCTTAAGTCACACTTTGCTTGAGTCAGCTTCTCGATTAAAAATAATTGAGTGGCACTACAGCCCACAAGGAATCAGGGTCTAGCTTCTACAGCAACTAGTCGTGTTTTGCGTGTTACCGTTCTCTAACAAGTAGAACGGGCCTTCAGTTTTCGCCGACTCCGAACAGCGGGATTTGAGCAGCATTTCATAGATAATTAGTACTTCTTGAGTGTTGTCAGCAACTCGAAAGATGTGGTGCCGTGAAAAAATGCGTGTGTCACGTCCTAGAATCAAACCCAGACCTTCTGCGTGTGGGTCGACGCACTTACCCACTTCGCTACGGCGACCACCAACTTCTAGATTGTGGCCTATCAAATGGAGATCCATTATCATTAGTTTAGTCTGTCGTTTGTTTTAGGAAAGTTATCACAGTCCATCGGATGCCAGAGGTTTCGTTAGTCATAGCCACATAAAACAGTAGTGGCGCCTGTTGCCAAACTCCATTTTGGTCATCAAACTCTTCTAACGAATTATCGTTATACAATATAAGACGTGGCGCCTGCATATATAGCCCTTATAAGAGTTTCTTCTGTTTTCGGAATACCTCTCCAGTACAAGGCCTTCCAGATTGTTTACATTTATTGACCCCATTACGACATTTTGAAAGTGTGTTGTTGTTCTTAAAAAGGAGAGACAGCGATTTATTCGAATAATTCAATTAAAACTTGAAATCTATCCGTGCCGACATCCCCCGTAAAGAAGCACCGTCTATAAGGACACACCACCTTCGGACGGATACTTTTTGACGGGAACTATCTCGTTTTGCTTAACACAGATTTCAGTATCCCTTTAGATACATATGGAGAGGATAGGGATTGTGGCTTTATGTTTTGTTGCTCTTAAATAAAGAGTAAATTCTTCATTATAAACATACGCAAAATACGGTTCAATGTTCCCATTCTTATGGTTTCGTTCTTACAAACGTTTGTAAAAAAAATTCAATGAACATCATCGTCTGAATAAATATTTACGAAACAATTTGTATGTAATTTTCGAATAAGATGAATTTCATGTCGTAAGCAATGTTTGGTCACAACTTCCGTATATGAATATAAAGATATATCAATCGCAAAATATTTTGAAAAAAATTTAATTTTTCCTTCCTTATCAAAGGACAAATATCAAGAAAGTTTTTTGTTGGTCATATGTCTTTTACTACTTTATAAAAAAACGAATTCTCGGCAAATATATTTTAGTTATAAAATTAAAATAATTCCCATTAAATGTGAGAGAACTTTAGTAAAATGACTTGTGATGGAATTGAAATATATGTCCACTATGAACAATTTTTCATTTAAATTTTGCAGTACCATATATTGAATGCACGGAGCACCCTATAAAGATCCATTAAGGACTGATAATTTTTTTGAAAGTGTGCCCCTACAATCATGACACTTCAACCAACTCCAATGCAAAAGAATTAAATATTTTTCATTTAGCTGACACGGCGGACTGTACAAAGAAATCGGTGTACGAACTAATTGCCGATTCAGTTCACATGGGAAATACATAACCCCTTGAGTTTGCAAAAAATTGGATGCACAGTCAAGGAATCCATTCTCTCTGCGAGCCACTAAGATATTTCAGTAGGACAATGGTGTGCCATATCGGTATTACCAAAATTCTGTGTAATAGCATTTTCTACCTTTCCCCAGATTTTTTTTCAATCTCACGTTTGGCTACTGCAAATTGGCTATATTTGGGGCTACTTTTTCTTGGGATATGTAAAGTTCTAGGTTTTAAAAAATAAGTCAGCTACGATAGACGCTTTTGAGGCCAATATTACTAGTGTCATCTGCGAGATACAAGCCGCTATGCTCGAACGAGTAGCACAAATGTGATCCTTAGACACCCTTTAGCCAACATTTGCATGAAATTGTTTTCAAAAAGTAAATGCCACAAACTGTTTGTATTACCCGATAATACGAACTTTAAGTTCAGCTTCAAATTTAAGTATTTTATTTTTTTTTTTTTTTTTTTTTTTTTTTTGCAATTTTTATTCATTTTAATTCAGTTTTCTTACGTACTAGACAAAATTACTTAAAACTAGCTTACCTAAGTGAACAATGTTCTTAATCTAACTTACTGACCCTATGCAGGTACTCTAAGCTAATCTAATCTTAATTTTAATTTTTAATATGCCTTTCGGCGTCCGATTTTATTTATTCTGATTTAAATCTTAAAGTTAACTTAAATTATAGACCAAGAAAATTATAAAAAAAAAAAACTTGGCTAAAAGATCTCAGTTTTTTTTTCTTAAAACTAACTTAATCTAACTTAAAAATTTAAACTAACCTAAGAAAATATATATGTAAATGTAACTTAAAGTATGTCCGTAACGCAATACGAACGCGTGCACCAGGGCGTATGCATCATGTATATGGTGCACATATAGTGACCATACGCCGGTGCACCTTTTTTTTTTTTTTTTTTTTTTTTTTTTTTTTTTTTTTTTTTTTTATCTGACTTACACTACTACCCTTAAAACTATGTAAGTTGGCCACTACAATGTCCAACTGTCTATCATTGATAAGCCAACGGCGGCCGAATACGGTGCAACCACCAGTAAAATTGCCGTTCTTTGGCAGACTCTCTCCTGTCTCGAGCAGAGATCGCTCTGCTGAACCGAAGCAGATCCTCGCGATTGCGTGCGACAGTGTGTTCGTAGTGGATTCGCCGGTCCACTGTTCGACGTACGACATGGAAGATAATAGGACATCCTTCCGTATCCTGGATTAGGCCTTTCATATCTAAATAGAGGAACGCTTCAGGAGGGATGAAGCCGTTAAGACGCACACTCTCGTGGTACATTTCATTGGGGTAGTAGGCCCCGAAGATCAGACTGTTAGTCGAAGTCATAGCCCGTGCCACATGCCTTCGAATCAGCTTAATAATGAAATTATCTATCCTAATCACCTTTGCCTCGTTATACAAGATTAAGTATTTTATTTCACATTATAAATCAAACCTCAAAATGAATTAGCCTTTACAATAGATCTACACAGTCGTTTTTATCGTCATCCAAAATCTGCTGCTGTCTCCTTTGTAGATTGAAATTGTTGACTGACTGACATTTATCCTGGTATTTAAGAGTTTCGAAGAACAGCAAATTAAGTTAAAATGTAGACACCCTCCCAACCAGCACTTCGCATCTAGATTGTGTCCTAGACAACACTTCATTTTCCATTTTAGTCTCTTTATATGTTATGCTGTGATTTCTTATCTTCGCTTTGCATCACACATAAGTAGACTTCTTCACCTTCGATGTGTACTTAATCTTTACGTAAACAAAATTGACATGTAATAAGATTAATGCTGAAATTGCTTTTTAAATAATTGACGCTACGAAGCGATTGCGCGAGGATTCAACTGACCCGAGCGTACGCTTATCGCTGCATTCCATTAAGAAAATATTACGATTGGTGTTAAACAAATTTTCTCAAGGATTTACAATGATCATTTGACTCGAATTTGCATCTAATCTGTCTGTGCACTCACTATCACTTTCGTTTAGTTCATCTGTTAAAGATCGCCCATAATGGTGTCAGCGGCAACATTAAAAAAAAGTTGCGCGCCTAAAAGTATTTACTATTTGTGGGTTTTTGGTTCTGAGTTTGATTGAAATCAGGTTTGCTGCAGGTTCCAGCAAACAATTACTCAGTCAACTGCGTATCTTTTTGCGTTTCTATCACAGAATTCATCGGTTTAAGTGACAGACATCTACATTTACTTTTACAGGAACTTCCCGTATTATGTTCTTCAATGTGACATAGGAGAGCAAGCCATCTAGAGTAAAAATGATTGAATTGTCCCTTCTTACCGACACTTGCAACAAGAACGATGCAACAAGTGAAACCAGCCCCCTGAAGACGACAACTACTGTGGATGACAAACTGAAAGCAGACGAAATTGTTTCAACAGCCAAAAGCAAAACACAGTCACTTAGAAACATCTGTTTCAATCTGAGTAAGCGTGTCCTTCTACTTCAGCCGCACGACTTAACTCGCATGCCATCTTCATCTTCCAGATACCTGTCTCATCTTTCTTTTAGGAGTAGTTCTAATAGTCTGTGCAATTCTCCTCTTCATATGGCCACTCTTCGACTTGCTCACCACCGAACGCATGAGAATGCTGCCAAGTCTGCCGCCCTTCAAATTGTGGGCTCATCCCGAACCGATTGTTTATTGCAAAGTGTACATCTTTACAGTTACAAATGCAGAGCGCTTCTTGCGGGGCACCGACAAGAAGCTGAAAGTGAAAGAGTTCGGACCGGTTGTCTTCAGAGAGATCCTGGAGCATAATGACATTGAGTTCCACGACAATTCGACGCTGTCGTACACAGTTCGGCGATATTTGCAATTCCTGCCCGAGAAGAACGAGCCTAACATCCTGAACCAGACTATAGTGGTGCCGAATATTGTATTGCTCGGAATGGCTTCCCAGGTGCCAGATATGCTGACAATGGTCTTCAATTTAATCAGCCGAGAGGACAAGGCCATAGTGAATAAGACAGTCTACGAGTACTTGTGGAACTTCACGACTCCAGCACTGTTGACTGTGGACAAGTACCTGCCATTTGTTGTGCCTCAGAACAATGGTGGAACGCTGCATTCCGTGAGTCGGCTGCCTTTTGAAGGCATTCGCTTTGATGAAAGTTGTCTACTTGCAGATTTACAATGACTTCAGCGACCGTGTTAACGTCCGCATCGGGCCAAAGTACAACGCCCAGGAGTTCTTCACAATCAACACCTACGCCTACCGACCCACAGTGCCCGGGTTTCGACCAGAACTAGGTGAATGCTACGCCAGTCTGATGAACGCCTCAGAAGGAGCAATATATCCGAACCGCGTTTCCAAGGACGTGATCTTATACTACTGGCGGAAGACTGTGTGTCGGCCTGTACCTCTGTACTTCAAGGAGGAGGTAAAGGTGGGCCACCTGTTGAGCTACAAGTACGTAACGCATGATGACTGGTACGACCGCACGGACAATCTCACCGCTGACTGCTACAAAGGTTTCTTCAAGACCCTGCCGGATGGCCTGTCAGATGTATCAAAATGCTACAACGGTATTCTCAGTTGAAGCTCATCATGTTGTTAAGGTGTATCACGTATCTTTCGCAGGCCTTCCCATTGCAGTCTCCTCTCCTCACTTCTGTGGTCGCTCCGGGTACTGGTCGGACAAGGTGGAAGGCTACTCACCCAAACCAGAAGCGCACGGTTCCTACACCATTGTCGAACCTATCAACGGAGTCCCATTACAGCAGGTGGCACGATCACAGAGCAACATGGTCCTGCCAAATCTGCACGGTTTTCGACCAGACGTGAATAAATTCAGCGACATGGTGGTACCGATCATTTGGCTTGAATATGTGAGAACTAATCTACGCACTTAACGGCCAGCTCAGTGACTCATTAACTCTCTTTCAGTTTCAGCCAGAACTGACGCTTGCGATCACCTCACTCCTAGTCTTCACCTCGAACATCTTGCCACGCATCGAATACGCAATACCTGTGATACTTTTAGTTTTAGGCATTTTCTTGCACATACTCGCTATAAGGCGAATGTCTTCGGACTTCAGCTTGGGTGGCTACTCGAGAGTGAAGCTTCTCTGGCAGAGGGAGAAAGTGAGTCTTTTCGAGCGGAAACCGGTGTCCGCTTAAAGGGGGGAATATGGGCTTTTCTTTAGGGTAAATATCTAGTGGTGTGACATGAATAAAATATGAAAAATCTATTTGAATTTGGATCTTTTAATTCCTTAAGGTTTTGGGTGGGTTGGGCCTATGCACACGAGGCAACGTCATTGATTGCACTCCACATGGCGAGCTGCCAAGGCTATCCTCGTCTTTGCACAGGTCATGTTGATATACGGCGTCTCTGTGGCGCCCCCTGGATAGCCATCACAGCATCCGTTGTGTGGTGACCCAATATATGCAGCGACTGGCCTACCAGTCTGTAGGTTGTGCGTGAAGCTAACTCCCTCACCACACCAAAAAAAACTTTGATATGGACGGATCCAATGTTGACGACCGCAGCAGACGAAAAAAGGACAAAGATTTTCGGTTCTGCATGTGGAATGTGAGATCCCTTAACAGATCACGTGCAGCCGAACAACTTGTGGAGGCCCTTGACCGCTAGAAAGCTGATATCACCGCATTCCAGGAAGTGCGGTGGGATGGGCCGGGCAGAAAGTAGATGAAGAACTGCTACATCTACTACAGCGACTGCTACAGGGAGAGAAGGCGCCGCTTATTCGGATGCGGATTTGTTGTTCGAGGCAGACTTAGGCAAAAAGTTTTAAGCTACGATCCCGTAAGCGAACGCCTCATGACAATCCGCATCAAGGCTAAATTCGGGAACATCAGCCTGATTTGCGCTCACGCCCCGACAGAGGCGAAGGATGACAAAAGCAAGGATGAGTCCTATGATCTCCTAGAAAAAACATACAATCGATGCCCCACCTATGACACCAAAATCTTTCTAGGCGATTTCAACGCTCAGCTGGGTAAAGAGGCCATCTTTGCTGGCGTCATCGGGAAACACAGCCTACTTAACATGGCTAGGCCATGTAGAGCGTATGGACACCACTGCTCCGGCTCGAAAAGTCTTCGAATCTGAGCCACTGGGAAAACGCAACAGAGGACGGCCCAGGATAAGGTGGCGCACACAAGTGGAGAAGGACCTCAACCAACTTAGAGTGCGCAACTGGCAGCAGCTGGCGAAAGACCGTGCTGCCTGGGGAGGCATGTTGGTTGAGGCCCAGGTCTACCCCAGACTGTAGCGCCACAAGAAGAAGAAGAAGAAGAATTCCTTAAGGTTGGCGCGCAAGTGCTTATTTTTGACAAATTTTTCAAGTTTTGATCAACTTTTCAAAAACCAAATTCGGTTACATTACTCCTACATACAAGATGGCGCACATTCATCTTGTGTAGTCTATGTCTCCTGCGATTCGTTTTAAATTGGCGGAAAATAAATTTGTACTTCGTGTCTGTGTTATATTTCAACTCTTTAAGAAATGCATACTTTGATAATCATCATTTCTTAATGTTTTATCGAGCCCTTCAGAATTGCATTTTTCGATGTTTGAAATTCCCAATATCCATGTTTTTTTCTATTTTTGACTAAAAAGAATACATTTTGATTCCTTTTTGTAGTTTTTCGATATGTTCGAAGATGAATGAGGGACACTTTTTAAAGCAGAAAGTTAGTCAGTTCAAAAAAAAATGGGAAGAGTGATTGAGATTGATTGTCCATACTTTACGTACAGGTACACACACTTATTTTAAGGCTTCCAAAAACGAAGCCTTCATAGAGTAGTTTAAATTAGTTTCTACTCACTTAAAATGTCTGACTTCCTGAAGCAATACAAATATTGCCACCAAGAAGCACTAAAAATGTCGCATGTAAGCCCAGCAAAAGAAGAAATTGGTTCGTGCATCTGCTGCTAAATGTTTTCGACTATGAGTGCTTGTCAAACTCTGTTCAATGAAAGTTATCTTATACAAGAACCTTCAAAAATATTTTGCAACCAGTATTCATCAGCTTGTCAAAGTCAAACTTTCAAATTTCTTTGCCTGTATATCCTTTTTTAGTAAGTGCCTGTCCAGACGCGTTGTTCCCACAACGCAGTGTCGGTAGATTCTGGGCAAATGCAATGGCGAAGAAAGAGGAATTCATGAGGAATATTTAAAAATGAAAAAGTGGCCGTGAGTAGTCAAAACATGTGTGGGCACTAAGTGATGTGGCTAATTGCAAGTTGACAAGCGGAAACCCTGTAGAGGATCATTAATTCATTTTGCGGTTTCGAAAGTAAAGTTTAATAATACATACAGAGGGATACTTTTTTGATAAAATCTTAAATTTTTTCTATAGATTGGACATTGTCATTAAGTGCAATAAATACTTTTCTAGTCGCCAGTTCGGGGAGATTTGTAGCGTGCGAAATGTGCAACCGCTTTTTCGGAAAGTATTTTAGCCATAATTTGAATAATGCTTAGAGTTCGAGGATGTTAGCGCAAAACCACAGAAAATAACAAATCTCATGGTTGTGGCCAAAATGTGAAATTACACGATCAGGAATCTTTAACCGCCAAACATGTCGCTCCAAATTGACTGTAACCGTCCGTTCATTAAGCGAGTGAGGAAATTTATTTGAGAGAAAGGTTTTACGTGCAATTTTTTGTCCTGTTTGCGTTGATGGCATCTGGAGGAGAACATTTCACGACCAACTCTATGGGCTGTACAGCGACATGCGCCTAGTCAAGCATCTCCGTATAGAACGCTTAAGATGGCTTGGTCATGTAAAGCGTATGGACACCACTGCTCGGGCCTGAGAAGTCTTCGAATTCGAGCCATTGGGGCAACGCAACGAAGGATGGCCTAGGATACGGTGGCGCACACAAGTGGATAAGGACCTCAACCAACTTGGAGTGCGCACCTGGAAGCAGCTATCAAAATATCGTTCTGGCTAAAGAGGCATGTTGGTTGAGGCCGACGTCAACAACGGACTGAAGCGCCACAAGAAGAAGAAGATGCTTCAAATATGTATTGGACCAATGACACATTTCCTCCGTTGAGCACACCAAATAGTCGGTCAGTCAGTTTGTCTGGATGCAACGATCGATCAATTGCGTCCGTATGCAAAAACCAACTCACCACGCCCTAACTGAAAAAAAATGTTATTCGAAAAATTGCTGATTACTGTCTGTTGCTCCAACACCTAAGAAGCATACTTACGACGTTGTGAATGGTTAGCAGGCATCAAATCTTGGATAAGTCGAGCTTTGTCAGGATGGAGATGTAAAATGCAAATGCAAATAATGGCGTAGGGAGGCGTACGTTTATAATAATTGTGGCACTACTGCCACTACAGGGCCCAGGGCCTAGCTTCTACCACAACTATTCGTGTTGTGCGTGCTACTGTTCTCTCACGGGTAGAAGGGACCTACAGTTTTTTGCCTACTCCGAACGGCGAGATTTAAGAAGCTTTTCATAGACAATGAGCACTCTTTAAGTGTGTGAAAAAATGTGAGGTGTCCGTCCGTCAGGGAATCAAACCTAGATCGTCTGCGTGGCGGTCGACGCACTTACCACTACGGCACGGCGACCACGAGGTGAAGGTTTGAACATCGGGAAAATGAAATTAAGATCATCAGAAACGTACGGCAGCAAAATTTTCCACTGATCATGCGTTGTGACTACGTGCCTTGCAACATCAGTAACAAGACCATTTTCTTAAGATTTACATTGCCGATCGATTGACGACAATAATTATCGCATAATGAGCAAAAAATGCATTTTTTTTACTAAGTTTTATTATTTTATTAAGTTTTAATAATTTCAACGGGTTTTATTTGTTAAGCCATCCATAATCGTAAATGGCAAACACTCGGCTAATATTATAACACTTAAATTGTCAGCTAAGTTTGACAGGTGCCAAATGCCAGCTGTACCAACTTGAAACCAAAAAATGACTCAGCCTGTATTAAGCATATGTAATAAGTTAAGCTGAAGTTTGTTCTTAATGCCTTAAGTGAGGGAAGTGCCTAGAGGAGCCTTTGTTGCTTACGCCAAAAATTGTATGTATCGTTGTGTATCCAAGGTTACGTAATGAACTTCCCCACGTCCCTCAATGCCACTGAAAAAGTTTCAATTCAAACAAAACTTCACGGATATTTATTGAAACATTTATTACTTATAAATACACTTTGCATAAACACGTACATTGGGACTAACAGAATACAGATCCATCGGAAAGTTGGCTTACATTCTACGTCGAACGGTACATTGCTACTTAATCAGTGAATAGAAACGAAACGAAACGAAAGAAAAAACATGTACAAGATACGAATGCTAAGAAATTGGACTAACAAGCGCAGCGCTCGACACGTGCTCGGGGACATGTTGAACATACGCTCGAGCGGGCGTGTGTATAAATAAGAAAGCTCTATAAACAAGTTAACATACAACTCTAAGATCTAATATGGCCTAAGCTCTAGTCTGCGCTCTCATTTGCTGAAGTTCTCGATTTGCTGCAGAACCCAGCTGCGGGACGCAGCGCTGGACATGTGCGGCGGACCCATAATCACGGCCGGGTTTGAGATGCCAGTGGGATATCTGGGTGGCAGGCGAGTGGAGCTTTGCTCGGTGTTTCGGGGCGGAGGCAGGGGAGGTGGTGTACTGCTGCGACATTGGGTGTACTCATCGCAAGGGGAGAAGTCGCCGAAATCGTGACGCTTCTCATTGTCGTCGCTATAGATGGCTGAGTCGCGGAAGTCATTCTCCAGGCAAGCCTCGACATCGTCCTCGTACTCGAAGTTCACTGGCAACTCGACTTTTCTTCGAGAGGAGTCGCCAATGCTGTCGGAGGAGGATGTGAGTGAGAATACCGAGTCCCTCTGCAGGTTCAAGGACACCACGGAGGTATGCGCGGAGCCGTTGGCGAAGAGCGTCTTTGGATCGGCGTAGTCCACGTGAGCCATACGCTCGCCGACAGCCTCACTTCCTTGCCGATGAATTATGCTCTGTCTGCACATTTCGGTTACGTCGGAGACCCGCCTCTCTGGCGGTTTGTTTGACTTCCCAAATCCCAGGGACGATGTGTCGACACTCTTCCGAGTTCGAGATACCAAAGAGTTTTCAGAGCCTGACACGTTGTCCGCCTTGGAGCTGCTGAGCAGGCGTTTCATCAGGTTCTTGGGAACTGGACGTGCGTAGATGGCTTCGGCTTGGCTGATGTTGCCCACCGACGATGTAGGGGTGCTGGGCGACGCCTCCGTTGGTGCTAGTGTTGGAATGGTTTCGTAGTTTATCTTTGAGTCGCTGCTGTGGAACTGACCGCCGCTGGGTAAGCCCTCCACCAGGTCGTTGCCGATTTTCTGCAAATTGCCCGACGCAGAGTAGACCAGAGTGACGTAATCAGACTCGGGTCTGTTCGCCTGGCCAGACTTCTTCTCTCTTGGCTTGTAATACTGTTGGGACTTAGAACGATTGAGGATCGGTGAAAACTTATATGGAACGTGAACGTTGCGCAGGAGCGATTCGTAGATGGGCTCTTCGCGCTCACCAGCTACCTGGGTGGCTGGGTTTTCTTCTATCTCCAGCGGTGGTGGGGAGTGAGACGGAGGACGCGGTGGAACCTCTTCCTTGGATTCCACTTCGGGGCTATTGGGGACCGAGCCGGTGTCGAGGGATTTCTTTTTTTGCGGCTTCTTGTAGATTCTCTCGAAGTCCTTGTTGTTCTTCAAGAGATCAAGGATTATTTGAGCGTCCTCCTTTGGGGATGACTCTGTTGATGGCTCAACTGGTTCGTCAGCTTGACTCTCATTGCTTGGGTCCTTCTCCAGTTTGCCCACATCATTGAGGTTCTCCGTGGACTCTGTAATCTTGAGGACCGTCTCCTCGAACTCATTGAGGTCCATGTAGAACTTGGAGGTCTCCTTCTTTCCGCGGTTCTTCTTGAGAGTGGCAATCCTCTTAGGCATTGTCTTTGTGTTGTACATCTTGATCTCTACGGACTTGGTTGACTTCGACTTCCGTGTGTCCAGATTCCCCTTGAGCGAGATCTGATCGTCGTCGAGATCTGTGGAGAGAAAACTGATTCTCGGCACCGACTTGCTGCGCTCCTTGTTGAACTTGCTGAGAGCAGGGTTGATGTAATTCGATTTCTCACGGCTGCAGTCGCATTCGTTGGGCTTTTCGCAGCACTCGTTGCTCTCCTGTTGGCTTTTATTGGCGGTCTTCGGCAGTGATGGCATCAAATTGTCATCCAAGCTGTGATTCCTGGACAGAGATCGGTGATTCAAAATTGACGTGGCGTCATTGAAGCCTTCAAATGAAGTGGAATTCGTTACGGAGGTCTTGCGCTTTATCTTGCATCGGTTTCGAATCTCACTGCGACGATATTCGTTGCGTCGTTCCAAGTAGATCGGTTTGGAGTTATTCGACGACCATTTCCACTTGTTCGTGTCTGGGGTTCGATCTGAAAGGATAGAAAAATGGATAAGGTGAGAAGGGCGTTCTTGATTGACTGATCGTCGTCGGTGCGCAGCAGGAAGCCGAAATGTGGTGCATCTTTTTTTAAAAAAAACAAAACAATGATCGTGCGAAAATAAAAAAATAATCAGTTGTGTAGATAACTCACGTCTTACGTTCTATTTGAAATTGTGGGACACACTGAAAAGCGAAGCATCCATCACCGGGGCTTGGAATGAGACTGAACTGCTTGATTTTGACTTGACAAGTGATTAAAAAATTTTCTGAGATATGCACTGAGAGCATGGTATGGAGCATGAACCGATCGCACGCCTACGCAATAGAGGCGTAAAATTTGTAAGCTTTAAGCTTTATTATGATTTGCTGGTAAGCAAACTGGAAGTTCGAGCGCGAAGAGGTCCACGATCACAAGCTGTAACGTTTGTGCGATCGTCGCCAAGTTCGACTCATTTTTCCAACGCAGTTCAATAAATGTTTGGTGATAAGGGCCAACGGACCAGATGTAGTCTAAGAGATCAACACTGTCCCACTGGAAATTTTTGTACCATTGTAACAAGTAACTTATCCTAAAAATCACTAATTCCTGCGAATGTCTATACACTTCAGATTGATGTTAGAATAAACTACGCGCTAAAGATCCTTGAATGAATCTGATATAGAACATCACATCGACCGCTAAGACAGATTTTGAAATGAGCCCACCTTGGTTGAGGAGAAGGAGAAGACAGAGGTACAAGGAGGGTGCACCAAATTTCGAATCGGCATTTCGATAGAAGAGCAGGGCAAAGTTAATGAAACTGAATAAATTATGCTAAGAATTTCGGTTTTCGCTGTATAGCCATCTGTATAGCCATCCCAACGTCTGTTGTGAAGAGAAACTCAGAAACACACAAGAGACAAGGAAGCGAAACTTCACTCCCCTCAGGAGTAGAAGGCAGAAAGGCTACAGGGTGCTTGTAAACTAGAAAAGCGGTTAAAAGTAGGCAATTTAGAGTGTAAGGACGATACAGCTTCGGTCTTTCAATTTGTTTTAACTGTTTTCGAGCTTCATTACTCCCACAGGGGCAGAAGGATTTCAAACAGTTTCGTGCAACTTTAAGTGACTGAAAAGATATTGTGCGAGCTTGAGAGTTTAGCCGGCTGAGGTCCTGAGCTCACGTCGGACTGTCATACAACACAAACACGAAGTACACTCTCAAAGCGTTTGTGAATGAGAAGGCTTGAAAATATAGGCAATGGTGCGGAAACACAATGTCATCATTCATTCTTGAGGAGACCCGTGCAAAACCCATAAGTCAACATTAAAGGCACGATCTACCAAAAGTTGACCTTCTGGCTTATCCAGATTATATTGACGTGATTCAAGGACTGCAATGAGTCATCAATGAAGCGCCGACCCATAAAATGGGTCTGGCGATTAACGAGGCCAAAATAAATTAAATGCTGCCATGAAGGAAGGATACACAGTCCAGGGCAGAGCGTCACAATGGGCAGAAAAAACTTTGAGGTGGTCAAAGTTTTGTCTACAAGCTCAAAGCGTATCTCTTGTTAATCTTTCTTTGGGTCCAAGAGGCAGTTTCGTAATAGAGTTCTCTCTCGAAAGACCAGACTTGCTTGGTTCATCAACATGATCAATTCTGTCGTGCCTTATGTGCCTGACGCAGAAGCTTGAATGTAACAAAAGGCCTGTTCATCTTTTTGAGCGGAAAGTTCTGCGTTCTGCGGGAAGAAAATTCAATGACGAACTCTATGGGCTGTACGGCCGCATGTGCCTTGTATTTACGTATATAAAGCTTAAGATTACTTGGCCGTGTAAATTGGACGGATAGCTCTGTTCCAGCATGAGGACTCTTTAAACCTGAGAGAACTTCCTTATCTGAGATGGCGAAAATGGAGAAGGACCTGAACCAACTTGGCGTGCAAAATTTAAGGCAGTCGGCCGAGGACCCTGCTAGCTGCAGAGGTGCTCGTTGGTAAAGGCCTAGGTCCACCCCCCACTATAAGACCATCTGAAAATTGCGAAAATGTATGTTCCATGGCTGACTTAAGTCGATCAAGGACTTCAAACTGGTAAGTGATCACATGACGGTGATATGTGTTCAAGGCACAAAGTTATGTTTAAATTGTCGAGTAGGGGCGACCCATAAGTGGTCCTTTTTGAAGCAGCAGGTGAGATCCTTGCAGAGAACCCAAAAGTGTAGTGTAGTATAATAACGACGATTGGCAATTTGACGCCTTCTAAGTCATCTTTCGCCGCATTTTAAAGGATTATTGCAGCCCTTACAAGTTCCTTGCCACATACTGACGTACAAAATGGCATACCCTGCAAGAAATCCTGATGCTCAAGCCTTCATTTAGCACAGCTTTAGTGCATTTCCATATCCCACGAATGCCCATACATACCTGCTTAAAATTAACCCAATGGATGGCTTTAAATGTCATGTTTTGAGTGTTAATAGTAAGCGTCTAAGCCAGAATTAGTTAAAGCATCACACAAAAATTTTGAATATTTTTTTTTGTTCCAAATAAATTCAAGTCACCATACTTACATTTGTTAAAACCCAAGGCAGTGTTCTCTTAAACTTATGGTTAAGAAAAACTAGGACAAAAGAACGCGGCACATCTACAAAACTGTTACGTAAGAATTATTAATTAGGAAAAAATCAAAATTTCCCCATCTAAGACATATACATATCTACAGCGCACTACGTTCAACCAATTCACCACAATTCGTTAGACTAACAGAAAAAAAACCAAAACAGAAAGAAAACAAAAAAGAAAAGGTCAGTGATCGTGGTTAGGTTGTTAATTTCCATAAAATGCGGCGCCGCTAAAAAAGATTTTCCCTTTTCGCCTGCCGCCACCGGGACCGAGGAGGCATCACGAAAACAAAATTCCTCGTGTTCAATGTGAAACTAAAAAGGAAAATCTTATGCTGCATGAAGCAAAATTAAATCGCGCCATGGAGTGTAGTCATGCCGCCAAAAAAAAAACACGTATGAAGAGATGAATCAGCGTGTGGGGGATGCGCTGAAGACGCTACTCACCTTCCTCGTCGCCTAACATGTAGACGAGCTCCTTGGCGCGATTTGGAATGTTGTCGAATTTCTCGAGGATCACCCCTTTGATGTGCTGGGCCCAGAGACGTTTCTGGTCACGATTCTTTGCCGTCAACTTGATTTGATTGCGCGGCTCATCGTATGGTATTACGTAAAAGCTCGTCGGCTCACCGGGAAGGTGTTCGTTAAGCATCAGGTTGTTTTGCTGAAATGAAGTGATAAATTTTTAAATTGAAGTTCTGGTAAAATGGCAAAGAGATGGGAAACGGTTGGATGTCTAAGGGAAGGTGATTTATGAGCGTATGCCACGGAATTTGTGTTTAGCTAACGGTAGGATTTGACTGCATTAAAGTGGGTAGTTTGGAATTTACTGCCTTAGAGTGTATCTTGTGCTGAGTGTTTCTGCAAGATTGAGGAAGTTACGTGAGCTGCTCAAACAAGATTAATATCAAAAACCAGCTTGTCCATATTAAACTGAACTAAGTTTTGAAAACAGAAAGTGACGAAAGTAGCTGAAAGAATACGCTGGGCCATCTAGCGTTTTTTTAAGTCATAAGTTATGAGACTTTCCTGCTTAAATCTTGACCGTACCCCCGCGAAACGAAATAAGATGCTGTACTACTTTACAAAGTCAAAGCTGTGTAGCCGAAATAGTCCACATTTTGAAAACATGTCTTTGACAAAATGAAGCAGTCTGCTGGACGGAAATTTTTGCAAAAAGTTAGTGGTGCTTCCGGACAATACCCATCTGACGGCACAGTGCTTCCAGGCTAGAATACGGATGCTATGGCCAAGAATTTCAATTAGCAAACAACCAATTGAAATACAATTAGCAAACATCAACTCGCTATCTAGGCTAGGATAGGTAAGAGTAGCTGGTTACCTGTGAGGGGAGCACACATACGCCGCCACTTGGCCCATTGTAACGTCGTGCTCATAGTTGTAGATTAAGCGTTTTGTGAGGTTGCTTAATGCACCTAGGCTTAGGAAAATAAAATATTTTTTGCCATGTGTTGCTTTTTCTATTTACACAAGCAGTCGGAGGGGATGAATGAGTGATGGATTCTACTACCTCCTCGTCTTTATAGCTCCTGCAGAAGTAACTCGCCGGATAGCCTTAGGAAAACTCTGCACAAAGGTTTCGGATAATTCTCTTATAGGATTCAACTGACTTAGCAAAGGGTGGATCGCAACCATTCGCTTCATTACCAGTTCCTATTTTGAGCCTTGGAGCAGCTTAATTTTAGTCACAAAATCACACTTTCTGACGATGGGCATGTTTTTATCGGCCAATTACGATGTTTTGGTCTAGGAAATCCCTCATGTTATCGCCAATCCATTTACAGAGAGTTTGTTGCGAATTTTGGATTATGTTTGTCAACAATGGGCGTTACAGAACAACTTAAGCCCTGGTCTTAGACCATCTCAAGTTCTTAAAAGAGACCACGCAGCCTATACCACCAGCGATCTTTTGCGTAAAGGAAATTCCCAAATCGTGTATTCCAGACCTCTTAGTGAAGTCAATTGGCCTATTCAGAGCTACAATTTGACCCCTTTGGAAAATTTTTTTTTGGTAAAACCTCAAAGAACCAACCGTGAGTCTGAAACCATCGAAAAGATCTTGAAAAATTGAGGCGGCAACTTAAACAACGTTGTACTACCTATCTTAAGTCGAGATTTCGTGAATTACCCAAGAGCGATTTGCCCGGAATATCCTGTGATTCGGACTTATTGAGTTGGCACGAAAAGAATAAGCTCTAATTCCAACTAAACAAAAAAGGCTCACTATCGCATGGAAACCACACCAAACAGTCATTCTTTGTGGATGAAGTGCCGATTCATGAAGCACACATGCCCAATAATGTATATTTTGCTTACCGACGAAACCATTGAGCCATAAATAAGCTTCGTCACTGAAGATGATCTCGTGATTTAATTCACCATCTTAGCGGTATCAATTTTTGAGTCTGCTTGATCTAGCATTGGTATAAGCCAGGATCCTTGAGCAAAATACACCATAATGTGGTCTAAGCGATGCCCAATTTTTGAGGACGCTTGACTGTTTTCAATCGTTTGCCACGGACGCCTGAACAGCAGCGAGACTTTCAACAAATCGCTAACTCACTGATACGGCAACATCACACAACGAATATGTAGACTCAAAATGTTTGCACTAAACTAATCATTGTCTGCCAATAAGGGCTATAATTACGACCGAAAATTAGAACTGACGCTCCAACTCGGAATTTTTTCTTAAATTTTTTATAATGTGCAGATGTTGTAAGTCTAGTTTACCATAATAAAAATATCAAATCTGTCAAACTGTCAATCAAAATTCACAATTTTTATCATTTTTCAATTTTGATTGACAGTTTGATGAAAGTAAAAGAGCGCGTTCACAAATGAAAGTCATGGTTGTCAAGCCCCGTTTGGAAAACAATTTAGGGACAAATTTTTTCAAAACTGTCAACTGTCACTAAAAGTTCGCTCTTTACTCGAGGGCTTGATTTGCAACAAGGAAGACATCTTAACAAATGAACAAATACCTAAGCACAAGATTGTTCAAAGTACAAGGGCGCTAATCACACATCAACCCACTCGTATGGCGTCTACTATTACCACCTGCTACCATATTCAAGCAATGCCAATGTGACTCCGTCAAAATAGTGATCAAAATTAATTTCCTTATCTCCGCATTCCACTGTAACTCATGGTCATTCAGAAATTCGAATTATTTTATTGACTCTCATAACAAACACCTCCCAAGCTTAGGGAGCCATCAATTCTTATGCAGGGCGTGAACCTCACAATCGTGACTTGTGTATCGATGCTCGAAACGCCGAACAGAACCTCAGAGCAAAGCACGATGTAAGAAGTAAAAGTCCCATGAAATCGAAGCCAATCAAAGCACGCTACGTCACTATCTCCTTATCCACTATGAGATCATTTTGTGGAGGAAGAATTCTAATTGAAAAATTCTTTCTGTCACTGGAGAGCTTTTTCTATACATGTGCGAGAACTGACTGTTCGATAAATCGCAATTACCTGGAATAAGTCATATCAGCGACAAGATTTGGTTTTATATGAAGTTGGGTGCATCTATAGCCATTCAAGTGACATCATTTCACTTGAAAGTGTGGTCAGATGGCCCGCTTAACTTACGTCGCTACACAGAATTTGTAGTTTTAGGCAGGTTTATGCGTTGATGGCTTCATTGTAATTTTTTCTGCAGTAGAGCACTGTTAACGTCTTGTTCTACTCCAGGAAATCAGTGTGAATATCACACCACGGCAGATATCACTCTTCCGGCTAATATGACAGTCTTCATCTTCTTCGGACCACGTCGTCGTCAGGTCGTAAGGGAAATTTCAATGTTCCGTAGTCTCTTGTGAGAGCGTATGGACACCATGACCATTGGGACAACGCAACAGAGGACGACTCTGGCTAAGGTGGCGCACACAAGTGGAGAAGGACCTCAACCAAATTGGAGTGCGCAACTGGCGGCAGCTGGTGAAAGACCGTGCTGGCTGGAGAGGCATGTTGCTTGAGGCCCAGGTCCACCCCGGACTGTAGCGCCACAAGAAGAAGAAGAAGAAGAAGTAGTGTCTGGTGTGGAACAGTTCTGACAAAACAATGTAGAAACTCTTTCGGTCGCACTTCAAAGCGTCAAACACCAGCTTGAAGTGGCCTTACGGTTGCGCTTGTTACCCGCGAATGAGTAAACGAGGCACATGTATATGCTAGCGACAGCTTTCTCATGCCGATCTTTCAAGACGCCTTTTGTCTCCTCATTCGCGAGCACCTTCAATCCGCGATTTGTGAGTAACAGGTCGTGGATTTTCGTCACGTCAGCCCGCGTGGCAATCGTTCTCAGAGCACCTGGGTGTGGCTTTTCATTAACCGACGTGCGACCATGTTCAAAGTCGCTAAACCAATTTTTGATGGTCGCTATGGAAGGAGACTATTTATCCGATTCGGCATTGAAACACTTTTAAATTTCAATGCAGGAGTCCAATTCCCCACAAAATAGGGAGTACCCCACGAACTGCCATCACTTCTATCACTTTGCTGCGTAAGTCCATCGTTCCCCACAGAGCTAAGAATGAGAAAGTCTCTTCAAGATGCCGGCTATCGGCTTCCAGCAATGACACACAAAAGTATTTCACACTGCTGTTTACAACACGCTCCTCTTGATGTTGCTTGTGATAAGTTAGACTTAAGCTTAGTATCCTCAACAATGCGTCCTACACTCGTCAACACAATGCTCCTCGCAGTTGCAAACATCGAGTTCACCTTCAATTCAGTGCCTCTGCAAAACCTCACCTCCGAATCTGATAATGAGTCCCCGGCACACCGAAGGTGCACATAAACGTCATTTCCCATGGCGTTACCGCCGATTCAATCTTCAAACACAACCACACAGTCACAGCGCATACTCACATGAATGTAGGACTTGAACTGCAGGCGATTGTCCTCTTTGGACTTCGTTATGATCAGCATCGTCGCGAACAAAAACACCATCCTTGGCTTGCTGTGCTCCATTAGCAGACCCTCTTGTCGCAGCTCACCCAGTACTGTCAACTCTGCGAATGGAAAGCAAACAAACATAAGATCTCTCACTCCTCTGCTCACCGCGATGTCACAGGATAAGCAAGCAGCGGTAGCCGCCGGCATTCAGCCATGCTACGACACTTACCCGGTCCCAGCCATCCATCCAGTATGCCCGACAGCTCCTTAACGCGACTCTGCTGTTCCAATTTTCTCTTGACCTGATCGATATTTCTAGCCACTTCTCGCATGATCTCGTGCGCCTGCACCACTTCCTTGATATCACAGTGTTTACGTAGGTTCTGCAATCAAACAAAACACATGAGGAGGGGACGCGGCCACCGACATGACAGAGCTTACATCGAGAAGCAGATGATACTTCAGGATCCGCTGCACCGGCTTGAGCAGGTACGAGCCAAGCGGCAGTGTGTGCTGGAGTATCTTTTGCGTGGACGTCAGCAGCGCATTCGTGTGTGTCGCCTGGAGCAGACTTGTCAGCAGTGATATTGCCTCTGGGTAACTGGTGCTGTGGTGGGGGGAAAATAAACGAGAGCACTGTTAGATTGGGAATCTCAACCGCGTGACAGCTGAACAAAATCAAAATTCAACGGCGCGGGGGTAGGCGGCAACGAACACGCGATGAACTGACATGGTTTCGCGTTTGGAACCACTTATGGAAGTGAGCTTCTCAAACGGCGGTGCGTCGTCGAACGTGTTTGCCACCTGACAGGGGGTACCCAGAACTCACCAGTATGTCGTGTACACGTCGAACCGCTCCCTGAGATCAATGAAGCACTTGGCGATCTTGACAGGGTCCATTCCAGAGTTGATAAGCTGCTTCAACAGTGTGCCATTGAAATCGTAGATGTCTTCAATGTTGCTAAACAGTGTGGCGAGCTCGTTTGTGCGCAGGCACGCTCGTTCCCTCCAGTCTTCCAAGTACCTGCGAGGTGCACGGATCGTAAGGAAATGGCAACGACTCCTAAGAGAACGGGACACTTACCCTCGAATCACTTGTCCAAGGTCCTGAACGTAGCTTCTCTCCGAGTCCACGATCTCCATGCAGGCCCGCTCGAATACGGAAAAGCTGCCAGTGTGTGTGTCCAGCTCGTTCTCACTCTGATCGGCCAGACTCTCCACGCTGGCCAGGTAGGACGTCGCCAGCTTTCCGTTAAGGTGGTCGGAGCCCGAGCTCGAACTGGACGAGGTCGAGCAGATTGATGACGACGATAGCGGGCGGTGCTTCAGTTTGGCAATATCCGGCGAAATGAGGCTCATCTTGCGCGATTCCTTTGGTGAGAACTTAGACTTCATGTCTGTCAGTCGGTCGGTGAGACTCTCCATGGAGGTCTTCGAACGATCACTGCTCTTGCTGAGCGGTGACGAGATTGGGGTCGAAGTGTTAGCCTTGTTAGCTGCCAGACTCTTAACTCGCGCATATGTCAGGAGGGGTGAAGACTTCGGACTCGACTTGCGGACTAGCGTGGGCGACGCACTTACAGCATCACTTGAAAAGGAAACGTTCGGGTTGGTGGCCTCGACCACCGTTGAACTACTGCTCTGACTTGTCTGCACCGAGTAGTTGAAAGCCTCTATGACGTCGCTCAGCTCGCCGTTCTTATCACTGTCGTACAGAGCCACCAAGTCCATGACTTTGTCGACCTCTATGAACTCTTCCGTTTCGTGCGCCAGAGGCGAGACGACGGGCTGCAGCTTCCTCGGTGTGGCTATGTCGAAGTTGAACACCTCATAGCTGCCGTTTGTCGGAGTCTTGTCGTTGTCGAAGGCCACCGGCGTTTGGGGATGCTTCTTTGAGCAGCTGACCTTGTCTAGGTATTCGTTGCTAGAGTCGAATGTATCAACTAATTCGTTTCCGGCTTGGGTGAGCTTGCAGGTGTTCTTGGACAGCGGGATGTGTGAGAACTTCACCTGATGCTTGGGCGGTGACTTCTTCACGAAGCGATGGACAGTCTGTGGCTCAACGCTTGCGGTTGACTGGTGCTGGAGGGCGTCGATATCGACCTTCTCGACCACTTCAGCATCCGAGTGAAGGATAAGCCTCTGGACGTTTGGCGAAAGAACACGAATGTTGTTTCGGTGCTTAGTGCTTCTCTCAAGTCGGTGACTTTTGGTTGAACGTTCAGCGTCGGATTCTATCGAGAGGGAGGACTTTGAGCTGGTGTCCTCCTCGATTGTTAGACTTTCGTCCTCTTCCTTCTCTTCGTCGGCTTCGTTCAGCTCTGGGAGACTGTTGGATTTTGCCGCTTTCTTCTGCAGGGAATTCGGCTGAATGCTGCCTGTTAGTGTGTCGTAGAGACCCAGAAGAGTGGGCGAGAGATCAGTGGAGCTGCCTGAAATAAAGAGAAAAACGACAACAATTAGTTTCGCTGAATGTATACAAAATTCAATGCTCTGGAGTACAGTGAACCCTTCCCTCCCATGCAGCGCGCGACAATTTGATGTTAAGAGTCATCCTTACGACTAGTGTGATGTAATTTAATTAATTCACCCGCGCAAGCTTCGCTGAAACGGAATCGGGGGCAATTACATAAAACACATCCCTCCGCATTCAGACATCTCTCTCACTGCAGCACACAGCTCCTGCTGGAACTCCTCCTCACGTGCAGAACAATCAGTTTAAATATTTGAGTAGGAAACTGAAGCGACCTACTTCGCTAGGCAGAATGCCATCCTTAGAACTGTTTGCTCTGTGCGGGTTGCAAAATTCCAGGTAATGAGACAGTTTGAACCCATTAGAGCGAAATGAATGTGCAACTTGTCTGTGAGTGAGTATTTTATAAAGGAACGAGGACCGATGGTGAATAGGAATTGGGGGTGAACGAGGTGGCGTTTCAGTGGACTCGTTTGGATGGAAGTGGGTTACGCTTTCCCCTCTTTTGTTTCCCTCGACAGAGTGTGTGTGGAGGAGGCGTACAATTGAAAAAGTCCACAGCATGGGAAGTATGCATCCTTAATAAGAAAGATGTATATACTTTGAAAGCAGTTCATCAGAAATCTCAGATCAAGTTCTATCCAAAACGAGTCCAACGAGACCACATCCCGGTGCCAAATTAGAAAACATCCGGCAGCATCTCCAATCTCTGCATCAGCACCTACTTTGTGCGAAAATAAAATCTTCCCAAACCAAATCAGTTGCCGTGCGGGGCTCGTGCTAGCCTCAGCAATGAAGGCTGCTCCACTGCACCGCAGACACGGTAATTTATCTTTTAATTAAAATCTCACCAAAGTGGTAGCGTAATAGCGGTTGCCAGTGGCACACCACGTTTCAGATCACCGATTAAGGAGCTAGGATCGTCTGCATTCTACTAGTTCTTCATGAGGGGTAAATGCCAGCCGACAGCCAACAGAGATTAACCATCCGCGCATAGTGGGGATCTGCTGCCTGGACGTGCATAAGTTTTGTATTTAAATTGCTCCTCCACGGTTGTCGCCATCAAACTGAGGAGATAACCACCTGCCATCTCGTCACCGGTGATCCTTATTTCATAATCGACTCCCTGGATGGACGACCATTCACGTGATCATCCGCCAGACTGCCGCTTGGGGTGACCAATTGCAAGCTGGCGATAAGCAGATACGATTGCCAGTCAAGAGACATAATTTACTGACAAACCTCAGCAAACGCGTTGCACTTGAATTCAGGTATCAATCTCTGGTCTAAGTGGACTTCTAATTAGTCGCCTTGCAGTGGACTGATCGCCGCTTATCGCTTCCCACTGTTGAGCACTCACCAGGCGGGTTTAAGGTGTTTTTTTGAGGGCAAAACAAGGACATGCATGTGGGAGAAGGTGATTTCCACAAGGAACTCAATCAAACATTGATTTCGAAACAATTGTGCCGTGGTGCTATTTCTGTTGCTCAAACGAAACCGATTTATCTCCGGACTCAAGATAACCGCCGCCGAATTCGAGTCGAACACAAGTCTGTGGCATACTCAGAAATGCATGTCCGCGACATGAACTTTATGAATGACACTTTCAGCTGGTAATGCACTTTAATGGAACAAGCGGCGACATTGTTGTTTGTGGGTTTGGTTTGCGCAGCGCTGCCACGTACAAGTTCTGTTCGAGTGAATTTATGACACTCACATGGTCTTTTGAAATACGTGTGATCTGACACTTGAAAGAAAGAATTTTATCTGTTCTCCGAAATTTATGATGTGGCACTAGCTTTCACAATGTAGGCTCTTAGTGCAGCTGTAACTTTGTCCTAATGGTCTGCAGCTTTAGGAGGTTATCCTGCTGCTTGGCTCGGGCTGTAGGCAAAGGGGTTTGGTGCTTGGGTGGGAGGAATTTTGAAGATTTCTTGCTCCAATGTGTCACTTTCATTTTGATACAACTTTTGGTGTGCATTGCGCTTTTTAAGAAGAAAACCTTTTCAGAAGAACGGCCACTTCCATCCGGTATGGCTGATTTTTGCATCGCCCGGATCGTCTATGTCTATAAAGGAACCATTGAATATAATACACGACAGGCAATCGCCGCAAAATGCAGCAAAATATCATTTAAAGATTAAAAGTGATAAACATTGGCAGACAGATAAAAAATTCACACACAAAACGTTGGCACCCAAGTGAATGTAAAAAAAAAAATGTCGACGCTGCAAGGTAAGTAAACCATGTTGTCGCAATCATCTTCCCGTCAAAATACCCATGTACACAACCGTTCTTATATTTATTACCCCACAGGTCCACTCAATATCGCATCGTCCCACATTAAGGACACATTTCTGCTTATGCAGACGATTTACGAGCACTTGACGCGACAACTCCGTTTCGTGCAGCCAACTAGTTTCCAAAGTCTCGGTAGGTATACGTACCTCTGTGCCATTTTCATAAATTACTGATATGTTGCCGAAAAACAAATTTCACACGCATTCTTCTCATGTGCGCGCTCTCAGACGTGGAGGGCAAAAACATGTTTTGTCCACAACCGCTGCGACACGACGACATTGAATCCCAAACCAACCGCCAACCGGGGTCCTTCAGCTCCCCGGCTGAATTCCCAAGTGGAGATAATTTTGGAATTCTATTTATAGCTCGCATGGAAGCAGTTATTTTTGAAGACCAGTGCAACAATAAATTACGAAACTGTGTCGACCGACGACACGGCAGACAGCAAAACGAAGAAAATGAAAAACCTCATCAAAACCCCTGCCCGCACGGAGTTCATTCCTGGACAAGACACGGGTATCGAGTACGAAGAATTCAAGAATCCACTGTGTCCGCAGAAAATTGTCGCTTTGTGTCTGTGGTGCGATCGGTTGCTGTTATGGTTTCCAGTTGGGCTCGTTAGCTGCGCTCTTTGATTACGTGTGTACACTGTGAGCGTTATGCTGCTTCACACTTATTTCGTTTTCGAGTCCAAAGGTGATGGTCGAAACTTGAAGTAGCCCCTGCACCCGGTTTTACTGGTAAAAGAGCTGATTTTCCACTTATCGGTTAATAAGATGGATATGAAATTACCTGGAAGCGGGGTGGTGCCGCCGGTGGTGGGTCCCCCCCGGTCTTTTACGGACAAGTGAACCATTTCATGCGAAGCTCTTAAAAATGAAAGCGGAAAGAGTATCGTTAATTAAGGTCTCTTTCGGTAGGATTACGGCGAGAAATTGACTTGTTATGCGGTTGAAATTTCTTTTTGATAAAAGTTCAGAAGTGAAATAATTAAGACCTCGAGAGGAAAGTTGATGGAAGTGTCAGTTGGTTGTTACTAATCTGGAGACAAGTGGCAAATCTTGTGATTTTTTGTTTGGAACACGTGAACCTACTCAAGATTTGCACTGAAGTGACGAATGCGTCTTGTGAGTGAAGCTGCCAGGTTTGTGTAGTTCTTATCATTGATGTCACATTATCAGAGCTACCAATGACTGATAACAGTGATGTTTAAATGTGAACAAAAGGTTGTTTGTGTGGGATGTGAGTCCCTTATGACCTTAATTCGTAAACGCCTTTACAACGTTCGTTTTACTTAAAATACTTAAAGTATTTTTTATTCTTTTGCGAATGAAGCAGTGGAATGCAGGAGATTAAAAATTACAATATTTTTTTTGGTGAACAAGTATTCTCATTTGACTTTGCTAGTTATGAAGACTGGACCTGTCAGAAGATGGTGGAGGCACTAAATGTCAACCAGTACATAAATGTCAACCAGTCGGGGGTAAACAGGGGCTGTCCCTAAGGTGGCGTCCTTTCACCACTCCTATGGTGCATGTTGGTCGACTTTCCGCCCTGAACAGGTCTAGCACCTACGCCCAAGTTTACCCGGATGATTTAAAACCAAAGTTGTTCTCTTCACGAGAAGGAGGAATTTCACTGGTCTGACTCGACCAGTACTTAAAGGTGTCAGCATTCGATTTTCCAATGAAGCGAAATGCCTAGTTGTTGTCCTGGATAAAAAACTTCTTTGGAAAAGACAAATTGTGACGAAAACCTCTAAGGCGCTGTCAGTTTTCTGGCAGTGTAAGGGAGTTTTTTGGAAAACCTGAGTCTTATCAACAAAATGATCTGTGTGGATCTATACGGCAGTGATAAGACCTCTTCTCTTCTATGCATCAGTCGTTAAGTGGAGCAAGCTCTTGCGAAAATACGTGACTGCTGCTTTTACCAAGTTTCAAAGAACGGTTTGTCTGCTGCTGCACAGGGCCTTCGCCAGCATGCTTGGCTCTGCTCTTGATACATTGTTAAATCTCCCTCCACTTGACATCCACATCATGGGCTGTACAATCAAGGCCATCTCCCGACTAAAAATTAATGGTCTTTGGTTCAGATCGCACTGGAGTTTTGATGACGTCTCCTATGGCAGAAGTCTCATGGACATGCCGTCTGATGCAGCGTCACCAACGATCCAGCTGCGTCGCTTATATAGATTCGACATTTCCTGCGTCCAGGACTGGACCTGGTCAGAAACTGAACCGGGAAGGGAATGTATTCGGATTTTCACGAACGGCTCCAAGACGACGGAGGGATCTGGATCAGATCTACTTCACACCTCTTAAGGTAATTTCGCATCGGTTTTCAAGGCGGAAACTTTTGCAATCCTAATGGCCACCAACTATACTGTTAAGAACAGGTGGAAGGGACGAATTATCTGCGGCTGCAGCGATAGCCAAGGAGTGTTTAAGGCCTTAGTCAACCTTTTCACCACTTCTAGGCAAGCTAGGCAAGATTCTAAAGAGGCATTCGTTGGGCCCTAACCCACCTTGAGGCTACCCGATTTCTTGGTTAGGGTTTCTATCGACGGTTGGGTCTCCCAACACCACAACCAGAGATGGCATGACTCTCCAGGATGCAGACTGACGAAGACGAAGAACGTCAACAAGAAATCCGCGGCTTTTCTGTTCTCTCTAGACAGAAAAGAGTGCAGAAAACTTGTCAGCGTAGAAACGTAACACTTCACCTTCGCTAAGCACCTAAGTCTACTTGGGTTTAGTGAAAACACCCTTTGCGATGCCTGTGTAGAAGGTGAAGACTCTTCAGAGCACTTTTTCTGTCAATGTCCCGCTTTTGCTTGTATCAGGTGGCGGTTGTTTGGTGGGAGCTGATGTGGTGAGAGCTTTTATCACAGAAGTGCCCGCTGGTCCAGAAAATCAGAAAACTACAATAAACGAAGGGAGTCTGAGTGCTCCACTGCAGTGTTTCCCGACTCCAATAAAAAAAAAGGCCAACCATATGCCAGTTTGGAGTCATAAAAAGTAACAAGACTTCCTTCATTTGTACACATTAAAAAACTAAGGGAAAAAATTAATTAATACGGCGATGTGTGTCACGACGGTAACTTATGTTATGTAAAAATGTCAATAATAATTTACCACATACCACTCTCAATGCACCAAATGCAAAAAGCGAAACGAAACCTTTTATTTGTGAGTACAACTCGTGTCCAGTGTAAGCGCCCCTCCTGTGGCCCCCGGATGCGAAAAAAATACCTTCAGTTACTCAATAAACTCATAACCTTATTGTTATGTAGAACAATTCGTTCCATTATGCAAATGAGTTCACTTAGCTTCTGTGCGAAACAATTTAGAGCGCCATATGAATGGTCCACTGCACCACTTAAACAATAAAATTTGCATATTTTTGAAATAAACTGGCAAAATTTGTACACTGCTCTTAAGTGCAACCGACTGAGTGCTACTTTCAGTCCGATGGTGTCGGCAACAGTTGGAATGGACGAGGAGGAGGAGAAAGAATGAGTGGAATTCACAATTACAATGGACGAGTGAATTGGAACTCTTTTTTCCGGGCAGTGACTGGAAGGACCTTTTTTATATGTGGGATTAAATCTGCAAACATCCCCAATGAGCATTAATTGGAGTTACGCACGAACATTAATGAAACCGGGAAGAGACGACGCATAAAATTATGCTCAGATTTTCGACATAAACTAGGAGTTTATGGCTGTTTCGCTTACTCAATTTTAATTCTATACAACTTAAAGCCGAAAAATAATATTTCTTCAACCAAAGACAATTATTGGATTTGGTTATGGCGCATAAGTTATCATATTTATTTAAACTATTTCCTAGAGCAAGAACATAACGTCAAACTTAAGAAGTTAAGGACTTGTGAACAGTCGAATATACACCTCGAATAGCAGATGACAAAAGGGCTAATTGATTGATTTTTGTTTGATTCCAATAAGGTCTGTAACCTATTTTAAATAAATTACTCCTTGAATGCTTCATTTACTGAGCGCCATCTGTGTCTAATGCGTTAAATAAACTACTGTAATGTATAATCGCGAACCGCTACTACCTTTGAAAACGTTCGCCATCGTTTTATTCGTAATTTAAAAGGAATTAAAGGACAAAAACGTGTTATTTTGCAATTTTCTTGGATTGATTTAAATGTGTTGAATGCTACTGACATTAACTCCAATTCATTCCTCTTCTCTTTTAATTGGCATTACACTCCAGGGTGAACCTGGGCCTCAACGAACATGCCTCTTCAGCTAGTGCTGTCTTTCGCTAGATGTCTTCCACATTGCACAACAAAATAGTAGAGGTACTTGTTTACTTGCGTGCTCCACCTCAAACAAGGTCGTCTTCTGCAGCGTTGTCTTTCAAGCTCGAATTTAAAGGCTCTTTAGGCAAGAGCAGTGTTATCTATCCGTTTTACATGTCATATCTCTCTTAAGTGTAACATCTGTAGACACAGACGGACGACCACGCGCATGCCATACAGCCTATAGAGTTCTTTGTTGAATCTTTTCATCCCAATGCCATCAGTACAACCACAGGGGCAACAAAATCGACGCAGAACTTTCCTCTCGCCGTTGTCATCTGGTCAACTTATGATTTCCAAGTTTCTGTGTCATAGTAGCCAGTGATAATCAATATGTTGTGCGAAACCAGATATCTCAAGGAAGGGCACTATTGCTCAACTGACTCTTATACCCAAAGGAACAGCGATTGAAAAAACTGATTCCACGCTTGATACGCTTGGTACTGATGTTGTTAGCCGCACTTACTGCCAAACCGGGGCAGACTTAGTCCTTGACGTTAAAGTTTTTGCTGTCCATTGTGATACTATGTCCAAGACCTCGATGTGGTTCGTCCTTCCTTGATGACATATGTATACTTTGCTTTGCTCTAGTCAACTGCCCAAACCCATTACAACGTTTCTGTTTAAATGCTAGCACATGTATAAACGGCTCGCTATGTTGATCTAGGTAAATGTGAACCTTGAAAGCCAGACGCTAAACCGACTTTTGGAAAATCGTTCCTTCTGTGTTGACTTGTATGTTTCGCGTGATCCTCTGAAGAATGATGTTGGCAAGGTCATAGGACAGAGCAGAAAAAATAGTTTTGACATTAAAGTCCTCAGTGAGTTTGAGTCATGTCCAAACCCCGCTGTTAGGCAGAATGTTCCTCTCAATTTAAACGATGATAGGCAAGAATTCCGTCCACCCGACTTAGACGAGATCAAGATAGCAATGTCGAGACTGAAGTCGAACAAAGTTGCTGGAGCGGATGGACCATCCGCAGAACTATATGGTCGGAAGAAAGCATGCCCGATGAGTGGAATCTCATCTTACAGATGAGCTGGTGCATGCGCCCAACCAGGTCATCCCCAGCCGCTTTGAACAGTTCTGCGGACAGTCCATCCGCTCCAGCAGCTTTGATCGACTTCAGTCTCGATATTGCTATCTTGACCTCGTCTAAGTCGGGGGGACGGAATTCTTGTCTATCATCGTCCAAATTAAGTGGAACATTCTGCCTAACAGCGGGATTTGGGCCGTCATCGCCGTTTAAGAGTCTGCAGAAATGATCTTTCCAGATTCTCAGAATCGATTGCGACTCTACTACTAGGTTTCCGTTTTGGTCCCGGCAGGCTTCGGTCCGAACCCTGTATCCACCGGATAGCTGTTTCACCTTTCGGTAAAACTTTCGGACTTCATTCCTGCCATAACATCTCTCCATCTCTTCGACCGCGCGCTTCTCATGCTCTCTCTTTTTCCTTCTGAGAAGCCGGTTCTCTTCCCTTCTTTTCTGTTCGTAAAGCTCACGAATAGCTCTCGTTGTCCGATGCAGCGTTGCCTGGTAGGCCTCCTGTTTGGCTGCATGTGCCTGCCTGCACTCGTCGTCAAACCATGGGTTCCTTCTAGGTGGTGGCGTGAAACCCAGCACATCAGTGGCAGCTTCTTTGATGGCTTTTTGGCAACGTTTCCATTCTTCTTCTATTGTTAGTGCAGGCAGCGTCGAACTTTGGGAGAGTTTCAGGGAGACTCGGTCGGCAAAGATCCCAGCGACCTGTTGCAATTGTAGCTTTCCGACGTCAAACCGTTTCGGCCTATCTCGACTCCGTTGTTCTCTCGATATCCGGGTTCTTACCTTGGCTACAACAAGGTGATGATCCTAGTCGACGTTAGCGCCTCGGAATGTTCGGATATCGAGGATGTTGGAGGAGTGTCTGACGTCGATCGCAACTTGATCAATCTGGTTGACGGTTGATTGATCAGGGGATCGCCAGGTTCCTTTATGGATGTTGCGATGTGGGAGCCGCGTACTGCTCACAGAGAGGTTCCGCCCCGCGGCGAAGTCCAGCAGCCTGAGTCCGTTTTCGGAAGTCACACTAGACAGCAGAAACTTCGAGGTAGTCAAGAAATTCGTCTACCTCGGCTCCGCGGTAAACAGGGATAATAACACCAGTACCGAAATTAAACGTAGAATCTCTCTTGCCAATCACTGTTTCTTTGGGCTCAAGAGGCAATTGAGTAATTAAACCCTCTCTCGAAGGACTAAGCTTGCTTTTTATAACATCTTGATCATCCTAGTTCTACTTTATGGCGCGGAAACCTGGAGGGAGAAATTCTTTAAAGAGGATACAATCAATTAACAATTTTAATTCAAAAATAATTTCCTAAATTCTTGCCCACTCGACTCGCAAGAAGTTTTCAGTCTCATGACTAAGAAACGGAAAACAAAATTACGCAAAAGTGTTTAAGCGCCGTTGTGGTTATTTCCAGCATAAGTATTCCTCCAATTACTGTCTCTTTTCTTTGAAATTCGTTAAGCAAAGCTTGAAATAATTTGAAACTGCAATTTTTTTAGGTCAAAATTTCCCTTTCAATTCTCACAAAACCAGCGCAAACATAAGCCACATAATCACACGCCGCTGCGCCGTGCTGAATTTTTGTTGTAGTGCTCATTACATGTTGCTCCTGTCAGCGGAGACCAAAACATTTTGTTCACACACATGCAACCAATTACATAAAAGTGCATTTACGTCAAAATACATCACGTTTTCGTCGCTTTTCATTGTGGAACGTCAATACGTCAATTGAATTTTCTGCACTGTTACTTTCATTCTTGCTTTCGGGGAACAATACTCTGCGCCACTCCAGACAAGCAGCGCGCACACACACGCGGTTGCATAATGCACCTCGTCGCCACAACAAAAGAAACCCCAAACTAAAATCGTGCCCTTTCAGGAGATTTCAAATTTCTAATTTTGAAGGTATTTGACAGCTCGCCCGTTGTTGTGCTTACAATTGATTACTCCATCCATTGGTGTACTCACGAAAACGAGATCAGTTCCGCATGCATTCGTTTGTGGCCGTAGTCACGCTGTTAGCGCCAGCCGTCATCGGCTGTAAAAAAAAGGCTCACCCTAACCTCTTCTCATCGCATTGCCAAATACTTCACTTTCCAAAACGTGAATTGGGCCCATTCCCACCGCCGTCCGATACGATCTGAGTGGACAGCAGAAAAGGCACAAACGCAAATGTCATAGCACTGATTTTCTCCGCTGTCGCCTGATCTGCGTTTCCAGACGCTGTCCATGGGAGACGTCGTCACCGCATCGCCGGTGTCACATCTTTTTGGTAATTAATTTTGTCAGCTTTCTTTTTTTTGTTGCGGTTTGGTCGCCGAGAAGACGGCGGCACGCGGTGACGCGCCGTGATCAGTATGCAAGTGCATTCGGCTCTTCGTGCTGTCACTGTGACAGATACAGCCGATGATCTCCGATGGCAGATTGAGATGGATTCCTGTGTCTGGTGCTGAGAAAAAGTGAAAGATCTGTTTGATTTGACACCTATTACATATGCATTTCAGACGCACACTGCAGAACCGTCATATGCTGGCCAGTGGCAGCTAAACATGATTTGGGGAATTGGTCATCTTTAATTCATAAGTGGGGACGTCAGTTCTACGGTTGATTCTTGGTCTTAGAGAGATGCAGGCGAAGATTGATATCTGTAGAGAGTGATGATGGTGTCAACGTGCGTGATGCACGCATACTAATGCCGTGAAAGTGATTTTCATTTCCAACAAAACGGTTATTATTTGAAGAAGAACATTTCGAACGAACTGCGCGATATCATTGTTTGGAGAGGGTCAATGGAAAGTTTTTCTTCTGTTTGTGCAATCTTAAGGGTTGCCAGATGGCATCAAGTTTTCTTCTCTTTCCAAAACATATTAAGCTATCAAATTGCTGTCTATTCAGTATTGAGTCGTTTGATAGATGTGCAAAAATGTCGGCACTTCCAGCGTGACTGGAACGATTGGAATGACATGAATTTGAGTCAAAAATAAATACAGAATTGGTCCAATATCTCACACCACTAGTTATTTATTTAACTCTTGTATATCACTCACATGTGGTCATAGGTTTTCAATTGTAAGTTCGTGGCAAATAGCGGTAATTTTTTAATTAATTTGTTGGCCTCTTGTATGGGCCATTTTTAGATTGGAGGCAATTTGAATACAGTTTGTAGGATTCCTAAGGCGGGAAAAAGTGCGCGCCACTACGAAATTCAAGCCTACACCGTTAAAAGCGTTTAGCAGATATGATTATCTAGTGGTGCAAGGAGTTGGTACATTCCGACAGCTTAGTCCACTTTCTTCCCCTCCATCGCTTGTCATTTTAAAGCAAAAGTTACATCTCATCCTAATTGAAGAGCATTCATTACCCGCAAATGAGTTAAAGTGCAGTTTACGCTCTAACGGACGGGAATGCAAATAAAAGTTCTTCATCTTAGCCATCTCTCAGGTAAAGATGAGGATAAGCTATCCATTCTAAGTACATAGTCAAATAACGACGCAAACATTAAGTGAATAGCATTCCTGTTGGTTTGCAACGTCATTCACGATCACCACGATGCGAAATGAGATAAAGTCACATCCTGGAGATGAGCGCACTCGAAAAGCGCGCTTAACCACAGCGGCAAAGGAACAGGAATATGAAGAAATCGCTCTGCGGATCATAATTGAGTTCAATGTCTCTCGTTTTATTTTTATGCTAATTTCACTTAGACCCATCATACATAGCAGACAACTAGTAAGGCTATAAATATAACTTCATCTCCACTCCAGGCGGTCGGTCTCTATTGATGATGCATCTCTGCAGCAGTCCCGGTTTCCCCATTTGCGACAGAGCGGCAACGCATCGCCGACCGTCGCCTAACTCAAGTCTAACCACAAATTCTGCACGGCTAATGCAAAATGATGCACAACTTGGAAAAATAAAGGAACACAAAAAAAAACACACTCGAGTAGCACTCTCCCCAATAAATTATTACAAAGTCCGCGCCGACCACGAAACGTGCGGTATGTCAAAAGACACCGCGCATTTTGAGTGGAGTGGATTTCCATTCTCATCGCGAGCCAATATCTAACCCTACGAGGGCATATCTTTCAATCTTCTTTCCGACGCAACCCTAGCTGCCAACTGAGATGGCACTCACCAACAATGACTTTTGCTGTATCTGCTTCCGCTAGGGGAGGCGGCTGCTGCTGTTGTTATTGTGCATGTCGTTGCACACTCCACTTGAAACCGTTCTAGGAACTAGAGAGAGACACACACACACACAAGAGTACTGCGATTCGAATAATCGTCAACGTGCGATAAAATTTATTATTTTTCTCATTTGGCATTGCCTTTCATCTCGTCGTTGAAGTGAAGAGAGTCGGACAAAACACAAATGTAAACGTTTCCATCCAACGAAGCGTGCTAAATGACTCTCTCGCTCTTGGCAGAGATGCAACGTTTGAAGGAATGCAGTTTAGGACTGTGGTGACTGTCGAAAAGTTTGTGGGCATTTTGCAAGTTCTACTTCGAACATTGTTTTTTAAGTTGGCGCGGGCAAATGTTACCCTTAAGTGGTCGGGCCGAGTTTGCTTATTTTTGTAACCTTTAAAGTTTTCTTTTTGGATTCCTGTCGTTTATCGGTTGTAGCCGTCAAAGTGCCTAAAATGGCGCAGCTTTTGACATAGACACAGACAACAGGGACATTAGCGGTCAAGTCGAAAATGTTGACAATTGCATTCGAAACTGCCCCCAATTCACAAAGACACAATGGATCACATCACATCACATCTACTACAAATCTTACAGTGACCCCAAGAAAGGGGTAACAAGGGGCAGTTGGGCACCCACTTATTTCTTAAATTTTTTCGATAAAACAAATAAAACAAAAATCGAACAGTGACCACAATCAAAAGAGTTTAGAGATTAAAGGGCCACTTAGCCCCCAAGTACATTTTTTACTCTTAATTTTCATTCTGATCTTAACAAATGAAGTCCTTTTATTAAAGGATTCAAACATTTTAGCCCGTTAACATTGATAACTAAAATCCTGGACATTCTGCAGTCTTCGAAAATTTTCGAAAAACATCGAAATTTTCCGCACTTCAAAGAGTTCGTTTTTTTTATATATTTATATATTTATATTTTTCCCTAAATTTCTCCACTTTTCAGTCCCCACGTTCATTGTTCTTTCATTCAGAATCGCTTCTGGCAGATATTATTTTTTTTACTACACATTACGGCCCTTGAACTTTAGCTTGAAGCATAAAAAGAAACAATTGCCGAGCTCCATCGTCACTACCCAACACTACCTCCGTGGACGAAGGGGATGCGCATGTGTGTGTGTCTTCATATGTTTGTGTGCAATATTGTGAATGGAAGTCATGGTCGACAACGTCGGGTAATGAGGTTTTCTTCATCTTCCCGAGTGGATTTCAAATGGGAAAATATTTGTTGGGTCTTATTTCTGCTTCGGTCGTCCTCTAAAAATATTCAGGAACCTCAGTGGTGCTTACATCCAGGCGGGGGTTAATTTGTTTTGCACCGTGCTCGAAGTAAACATTGCATCTTTGTACAAAACCATGCGTGAACTCGACGGCAGGGAACGACGCTCTATGCGACGATTCAGACGTGGTGTCATTTAGTTTATTTGGCTTTCACATGATTGGTATTCATAGAACGGGATAAAGGATTTCTGCTTGCCAGATGGTCTCCTCCTATCGACACCTGATTGTTTGACTAAAGGAAGTCGTAGAAGTGTGCGAACAAACGCACACTCGACACACATTAAGAGCTGACAAAGTGAGGGCATATGTGCGTGACCAGAGAGGTACAGCAAGTGAATGACTAGAGTAAATATTTGAAACCACTACGGATGATGGAGAGATAAGCGACAGGTCTGATAAAGGAGATGTAAATGCGATCGTTTGCTTGGATGCTGGCACTGACTGGCGGAGGAATGTTGAGGCGGTAATGTGCGCACATGCAAAAGTTGTCAATGAATGTCTGAGACACGTTCTCTTTTGCTGATTGGATTACTTAACGGTGCGTTTAAAGTGAATGGGCGAGGAAATTGAGTCGGACTGAGATTTGGAATTTTTGGAGATATGATTTTCTGATTCAATATTTTTTTTTGCATTTATGTTTTTTGACAGATTAGTGGTGTTGATTGTCGGAAAAATGAATGGGGTTGTAATAAAGTTCACAGATATGAAAAAAACAATTTTTTCAATTGGTGGGAATAACCGCTTGCGAGTCGAAAATAAAATATTCAGCGCCCGTTGAACGTTCCCATAGCACATTTAGGAAGAGAAGATATTCTATGTGTTATGGGATTGAAAGGGGAGGTCATTCCATAAGACGAACTATGAATTGACTCAGTTGAAGTGGGACGATAGACAGCGATCACCCAAAATGGTCAAATCATCACATTTCAATTTTGGTATTGAGAACTTAGACAAAAAGTGTGGGCCGAAAAAGTGTGCCATTCCCTTTATCAAGATTTCAAGATCTTTCACCACTTTTGATCCATCCAAAAAAAAGTTGGTAAATTTTTAAATTGCCCTTTCAAAAGTTTATTACATTACAAACTTACTGTCGACATAAGTTTGAGCAAAAATAGATAGGGCTTCAGTGCACAAGTGAGCACATTCTACCTTCTTCAGCAACTACCCGCGCTGTGTGTGCTATTTTTCAGTCAGATGTCGGTGGGGCTTACAGATTATTGTCAACTTTATACGAAGGAATTTGAATAGGGATAATTCATATTTCTTGAGTACCTTGCAAGAGTTGAGGGTTGGAGGCTTATCCTAAGAGCAAAACAGGTACTGTGCAAAATTCGGAAATATGACTTTAGTACAGAAATCGATCGGAAGACCTCTGATGAGTTACTCGACTCATGATATACCTACGACGCAGCGGAGGTCACAGGAAGAAAGCAAAAAGTCGAGATATAAAACTAGTCAGTGCACATAAGGACAGGTTCTTAGTCTCAGCCTTGTAATTAAATAACTCAAGGAATATTTCAAAGGTTCAATTATTATATGTCATCTTCCAAGCGGTCCATCAAGCACAGAAAATAGTTAGTCGGCGTTAAGTCCTGCGATCTTGGAGGCCAGGTCCGTAAAATTGCACTTTACGGACACGTGAAATGCGGTAAGCAACTGTTTCCTTCATCAAATCAATTGTGACATGTTGCGCCTGTTTCTTGAAACCCCAGCTCCTGCTTGTTCAATTTAGTAACTACAAAGTCAGTTATAATGCTTCATAGCGTTCACAATTGACTGTAATGTTCTGGCGAGCATGGTTTTTAAAGACTGTCGGGACAAATTATTTCAACAGTCTGATTATGTAGATGTAACTATCATCACTCCAAGTACCGCAGTTTTGTTTGAATGAACATGTCACGTAACAAAAAATGAGATTCATCATCTTGACCGTGTTTCGAGCAGAATCATGGTTTTCAAAATAAATCTGAACAATTTGTCCTGTTAAGGCGCCACTTTGTTCGAACCAAACCAAATCAAACTTAAAGAATCACTTGATAGCTGACTAAATGTCCGCCAGTTAAAACATTGTTGCCAACTTAAGGTGATACATCTTTGAAAAAACACTCTCTGTTTTTTGGCCACGCGATCGTCTGGTAGTTATCTGCAACTGCTTGCCACCATTCGCAGCCTTGATAGCTGTCTGAGCGTAGATCTCCAGGGTTGTTTCCTCATATAACGTCTTTAAGAACGTGGAAGGGGATGTTATGTGTCATTGCATGCAACAAATAAGGCACTAAGCCAATGCGACTTAAAGTTGGCTTTATCTTTGCCTTAACTCATTTTTGGGTTCCTAAGTAGATAGGCAAGATCAACGTTAGAAGGACTCAGAACTCATCATTAAGTTGTGTCTCCTCATGTTTGACTATCTTCTTGGAACCTAGATCTGTATAGTGAGATAATAATGATGTTACCTATATTCAGGTCAACGATCCATGAAAGATTTCAGTCTAAACTTTGTCACCTTCTCATGCTTAATGGTCCTGAGCATCAAACTCTCCCCCATTCGGGGGGACTACATGTTTATACCGGAGACTGAGCAATATACTCATGCTACACTTTTTTAACACTGCAACTATCGACTTTCAATAAGCCATTATCGCATGTAAGGCAGCAACGTGCTCATCACTGATGCACACAAGCAGAATCATGATGAACGTCAAATCACCAATGACTCCGTCTTGACTTGAGAACTTCCACAACCTTGCACTTTGCGGCGCCAGATAATCATCTCATTTTAACGCCATCCTCCTACGTACATACGTGTGCTACAAGGAGTGCCTGAAGCATAATCAGGAAATCGCCCGTTCCCTAAGGTCTTTCTGCACAGTCCAAAGTCCAGGCGCCATCGGCAACCCTCTCACATCAACACAACAATTTTTCACCGCGAACAGCATAGACTGTCCCGAGGCTAATTATAGACGCTAACCTCGAAAGGAATTTTTCTATTTCAAAGCCGATCATTTGACAAAAGAGGAGGTGCGAAGGCATCAGACTTCGGCTCCGGTAAAAGCCTGTATGGATGTGCATTTTCCACTGGCATCCATGAAGGAGGATCCGCGAGACACAGAATGCGAACGCGTGCGCCCAACTGGTGTGTCTAGCAGGCGCCAGTATTAATTTTCCACTTAGATTCGTTCAAAGGAATCCCAAACATTATTCATATGCAATTAATGATTGGCTATGCGGGCTTGCGTTCTAGTCGTACACGCCTAGAATCCATCTATTCCATTCTCTAAGCACAATGCGACGACGTCGCTGTACCAGCCAGCCTACGACCTTAACACACAGCACAGCCGACGGACAAATTATTTCCATGTACGAGCAGTTTTCGCACAGCGCTCAACGAAGCTACATACGGCCAAGGCTTCAATTGCATACCGCTGAGCGCTGGCAAAGTGCGAAGAAGGAATTTCGCGAGAAGGGCTCTGCTAGTGCGAAGTGCATTAGCATTATAACAATCTTCCTCCCGTCGCCAGCGCCTTCATTGTCGCTGCGCCTTGAGTCATCGCAGTAATCCATGTGGCTGGCTGTTTGACTGGTGGTAGAGAATAAGAGTCTGCAGAATGTGCGGTTCTGTCTCCGCGGATGACAGTTTCCGTCGTCGCAGTGGTTGTTGCACCAGAGGGGGCAAACGTGTCATTACCTGAAATATAATTTTATTCATTTATGCGCGACTCTCCGAAAGCTGCAAGATAGATTCTCAATGCAAATCAGGTTCTACGGCCAATAAATGGTGAACTTAAGGCAGTGGCGAACGGTTTTGCATACGCGCCTGCGATGTGACAGATACGCGTTATATCTCTCGGTGTGAGCAATGTTTGGCATGCAAATTGTGATGCATGCAGTTGATGAGCTAGCCGGAAGCCATCGTTATCACCAGTTCCCCATTTTACGTGTCGAGGATGTGGCCACTGGCTGCGGATACTGTTTTGTGTTTGTGGAAATCATGATTTGCGAAAGAATTCGATTTCGCGTTACTGAACGTGCTGAGGAGTGAGTAATGAAATTTTTGGAAACGCAAAGTATGCATATTTCAATGCTTGCAATCGCTTAAGAACTCGCGCACGTGTTGATACACGGTATTGGCTTCTACGTCGCCTTGAGGTTGACCTGCTGCTGACTTCGACTTCCGCAATTCATTTGACATTTTTTTCACTGCAACGCGGAGCTAGGAGAAGGGCGAAGTGCTCACCACAGCTCACCACAGAAGCCCAAGTCAAGTGACGCGCTTTTGATTCTGCAAAGATGAAAAGTGTTGCGAAACCCAGTGCGCCTGAATTGCAACTAAACAAGAAAACCCCATCGCGGTGCCCCCAATCATAATGTCATACAACAGCGCTCACAAGCTAATCCCTCCATCATCTGCACCGCACACAACGCTAGCCCGTCAACTCAACCTCTGAACATACACAGCCATCCAACCACCCATGACAGCATGATTAACTCCCCGACATTTTTGCCAGAGAACTCATAGCGACCACAGGCAAAAAAAAAAAACTAACATATCAGGACATCAAACGTCAAAGCCAAGTGACATTCCAGCTGCGCTGTCGGCGACGAACCGCATCTCAATGACAATGCGACCTGTTTTGTTCGCACGAAGGACGCGGTTCATTAAGCTACTGCGCATCCGGTAGCAAGCAGTTGAACTGCACTCAAAAAGGAAACAGAGCATAGCCTCATTTCACTCAGCAGTCAATCACTCACGCGATCTTGGACATGATAGCCAGATGATTCTGCCTATAAGATCACAATCATTCGAAGTTTAAGTTTTAGTCGCGCAAGTATTCCACCTCTTTGTCAGTGCTGATGACAGATAATTGACAGACTTATTAAGTTCATTAAACTTGACAGCCCATTGTGCTTGCAACACACACAGGCACACACGGCGCGCTTAAGCTTTTGTCATCTCCCAAGAGGGTTTATGATCAAACCGTAAACGATCAACAATGACAATCACTTATGAAGCGTCTGAGGAACGCGTTGAAATAGGTCAATTGGATTAATAGAGTGATCGCCGCCGCACAGGAACACTCAATGACTGGGGCTTGTGCAACCCGGCCACTAGCACACATTCGATTCCCATGCCACTTCTGCATTCCAAGAGGCTCGACCCATCGCGTAATGATCTCTCAAAACCGTCATCCAATGGATTTCTGGTGTTTCGCCATGTCCATCGGTCATTTCTTTCTTTTTTTTCGCAATCATCTATGTACGTACATGGCCGTTGGGCGCCAGTTTGGTAGCCGTTGCCACCTTACCCGACACGAATCGCAAATGAATACGCGAATTCCAGTCTGGCATCGTGTGAAATGCACCACGTCCGTCCTGCAACGAGAGCACCACATTTTGACCGCTTCACTCTTCAACACGTAACACCGCCAGCGCCGTGTCGCCGCTGCCATCGCGATCGCTGTGAATGGCAGAAAATTACAAAGCGATCTCCAATCGGCAATTCTAGTCACGAACTTGAGGGTTCTATAACTCCCCACATCGCGCATGCAAATCGAATGCTGTAACCGGCCGCAAAACAGCAATTGCCATCCAAGTCAGTAACCGATTTTATTCGCCATCATCTGGCGTGAGTACTTAAATCTCGAGCTCATGTTGGGAATGTTGAGGCCGCCTCGCGATATATTAGCCGCCGCCGCCGCCATAAGTCTTTGAACTTTGCAGCTAATTTGCATCTTGAGCTTTTTTGTTTTCGTCGGTCGGGATGGTAATTAACTTAACAAAGTGGCGGCGGCGGCGTCCACCTGCGATTGCTGGCGCTGATTGTGCAATCTCACTGATTCGCCGCTCAATTGTCGACGGCGGCCAAGCCTGTTCTCGTGCTTTTGTTTGTTTGTTCGAAGATGACGGAGAGCTGCGAGTGCAGATGCTCGAGAAGTATAACCTTTTTCGGCTCAGACTTGTGCGGTATGCGTGGGTCAGTGGGTGCAGCGCGCACCTCATCGTGGGCAATTTGAATAGGGGGAGGCTGGTTTAGATTTTCTAGAAACGTATCTGATTGACAGATCCGTGTATAGCCCCCCCTCGGATTGGAGTGCATTCGAGTGATATCGGTGGGCTTGGTATTGCCGCCTGTGGCTATGTCATTTTTTCTTTTTGGCTCTCAGAACCCATACCTGTGCGATGCCAGTGCGTGATAGGGCCCGGCACACGCCAGCTCGTCTCATTTGCATTTTTGTGAACGGCAGTGAAATCTTTCTGTGGAAGCGGGATAAATGGATGAATAGTTTCGAAGATAAACGATGATAGCCCGTTTGGAATTGGGAATCAAAGAGCATCCGGTGGTATGCGTTTTTGTGCTTTTAGTGGAAATTGTTTTGTCGCCGTCTGCGGGTTAGCTGACTGGTGGGAGGGGCAATGTGGGGGAGAGAAGTCTATGTTGAAAGAGGAAAAGGACCTTAAGCGTGTGTTGAAGACAAAGTCTACGGAAAGAAGTTAGGGGTCTAGAGATTTTTACTTCTATTGTAGAGGAAGGAACTTCATGACACAAGCAGTAAAACAATCGCGACTTATGTCGACGCCTGTCTGCAGACTGTGCAGGCTGTTCATCGACTCTCGCTCGTTTAAGCAGCAATGTTTTACAATGAGAGCCTGGCAGATGAGCTCGGGAGAATGCACTGCAGTATGCTGCAGTGGACCTACCCAATAAAGGAGGACGGCAGCATCAGTAATGTAGTCTGTGAGTGACAAACTTACTCTCGTCATCAGGAGGTGAACATCTGGGCCAGTAAGAAATTATAACTAACTCCAAACACAGTTCCTGTCTCGATACAGTGATATTCGCAAGCATCCCCACAAAGGTGACCATTCAGACTTCTCTGCGGAATGCGCCAATGTGAAAGAACACGTTGAGCAAGCATTCAGTTATTTTGTCAATATGCAGAAAATCTGGTTCACCACATAGCACAGTCCTTGAAGCTCAGGGGCGGAAGCAATGAGGGAGGCTCTTCAAGGTCAACTTCGCTTATGTAAGTTAATCGAAGCTTTTAGAAACTTGTGCCTCTAGTGCTGAATTGTGAGTTTCACACCATCACGTGTAAAGTTGAATTTGTGGCGTTACATTGGTTCACTTCGCCATTCTTGCCAGTTGCGAAATTTGTGAGATTGCAAACAAGTCACTAAATAGCTTGCACTCTGCCATGTGGGTGTTTCATGTCACGACCGTCAAAATAAGTGCCGTTTTCAACCTCAAGCACGCGAATATGTTCATCATAGTGGCCCCTTGTGAGGCAGGGTCATACAAACCACTCTAGCCTCATCTAACGCATCTACAAAAGCGACGACAGGAAGTTAGAAAATTCGCTAAAATACGTCTCGCTTAAATTTAAGGAAATTTGACCCTTAATAGAACCAGCCGAGGCAGGAGGAGGCAGCTTCATAAACATTCGAATGTCTATGTGCAGCCCAATTAATTGGGAACTCAATTAGTACGAGTTCTGTAGTGAACGCCTTTCGAGCACACATGACTGAAAAACTGCTTCGAAATGCACTAACACTTACCCTCTCTCGCCCTCTCCCTCAGCAACGGTCATCAGGCACTGCAAAAAAACTTCTCAAATTTCTATTTCCATTTTAAACCCATTTGGGCCTAAATTCCGTCTGTTTCCAAATACATTCCGCATTCAAAAGCAAACAACAAAAGTCCTTTCTCTCTCTCAAAATGCACATTTGTTCATGCGGATCCCAACCCCAAAATAAAGTCTTAAATCCGAATTTCAGAATTCCACTCAAAAAACACGGAAGCCAGTGCCCCCGATCCGTGGACGCTTAAATGAAATCGCATCCATGGCAGCAGTCAAAACCGTCTATACAAAACCAATGCCCGAAGCGACCCAATTAGTGGCTGGCTGCTGTAGTCTCAGCACGTTCTCGGCGTTATTCACTGCCCCCGTTAAGTGAAAACACACCTCCGCGGGATTACATTACAAATTTCACTGCTGAAGCGTGCGAAATTGAATCACTGCCACGGATGCTGTCTAGTGAGGCACCTCCTTTCGCCGCCAGCGCGCCGCCCCGCCACAACTGCCGCCGTGAATTCGCGGATCCCGCACAAAAAGTTAATTAGCATTAAAAAGCGAGTTGCTAATGGACCTACTTTGTGGCAAGACGATTCAAGCCAAGCCAAGCCATAAGCCACTGGGCTTCCGGCGAACATCGCCATCACACATTCGACACTCGGCGGTCGGAGGCGGAGTGGAATCAGTGCGCCCTTTCTTGAGGCAGAAAACAAAAAAACAAAAACCAAGCCAACTACCGTGGGCGCGCAGACAGCCGACGCTATGAGCAATGCAGAAGGACGATGGTGGCGGAGAGGAGGTGGGGGAAACAACCACCGCTGTTGGCTTCTGTCTAGACGCGTCCGTGCTGCCATGAAAGCGTTAATGGAAATGAACTGTAAAGTGGCCAGAAAGTACCTTCGTACTGCACTCGTCGCTGTGAGGGGATAATGTGTCTGTTCGGTTGTGTGTCGCTCAGTCCAGAGCGCGGAGGTTTGCAGGCGAAATGTTAATTGAAGTGAACCTATTTGCACGGCACCATCTTGCTGCCTGACTTGAAGTCTTGCACTCTGGCGAGACTGTGCACGGTGCACGAAGGATATCGATGCTGACGTTCGAGTCAACAATTTATGTGTGATTTTATGTTTATGAAACACACAAATCGATATGAACACTGAACGCCACTTCTGAGAAACAATCCACGGCCACGTGTGGGTCGGCGCGCTGATGAATGGAAGTTCTCAATGCCCCGACAAGACAGGGGGACTGGTTTTGGTCGCTTGAATGGATCCTTGGATGGGTGAGGGGTTGATTCGTTGCTAAGGCAGCGGATAAAAGCCGATCTAAACGGGCAATAAGGGGCATCTTCGAATTTGTACGTTCGACGAATCTTATTTATGTTGTATGTTGTAATTGTTGGACTCTGCTGGAATGTCTGCGGGGGAAAGCTTTGTATGGACGTCTGGATAAGATCAGCATGCTGTGGGCATCGATTTACATATTCGACGATTGAGGCTGTGTAAAACAAAAGGTTGATGGACAGGGTGCGTCATCTTTTATAGCAGAATTTGAATTCTTACGCGAATTCCATGGACTCAAGTCAAGAGATTGACCAATTTTAAGGGCGAGTGATACAAATAGACATGATGGTGCACCGCACCTTACACGTGAAAGGGTGATAAACGTCAAATTTTCGCTCATTGCAAGTCCAAGAAAGTTGTCTCTCATACTCTAAGCACATATTGCTGTAATTTTCAGCACTTTCCCCCCGTTTGCAGAGCCTGCGGGAATTTAGGCAAGGATCAAAAATATCCTTATTCAAGTCCCAAGATCCTCAAGGGATAAAATCCGCAATTCTTAAAAAATCTCTCGACAAAATCTCTCCGCACAATCCCATTTGTCGTAGGGCAGGGGGGTTGAAGGGGTCAGCATGCCCCTCATATCAAAAATATTCTAAATATGCAGCTTTGGAACAAATATTCGAAATTTGGGAATTAATGCTTGAGGATTACTAGGGATGCTGAAACAAACGCGTCTCAAAATAGCAGACACGCCTTGTGTAAAATTTTTTTCATGACAAAATTTTAGATAATTGGAAAAAAAAACAAACAATTTCAAATATCCATTATCTCTCTGTAAAACGACGCCTACCTCAAACACTAATGAATATTTTGACCTAAGATTAGGCACAGGTGTCAAGTGACAGTAGTGCCAACATAAAAAATCAATCAAAAATTTAAAATCTAAGTTTGTGCCTTTGAACAACCCTTTACCCATCGAAAGATAAACCGAATCAGACACACCCTGTGTCTAAAGTTCACTGATCGTCAAGCAAAATAAACAAACATTATCATAAGTTTCTCTGATAATTAACCTAAGTAGCACAAGCCTATTGAACCAAAAAAAAAAAACGAGCGGTTCCCAGCCTCAGCCAGATAAACTCAAACCCAACCCGAAGTCATAATTAAATTACAAACCCAAACAAAATTAAACCAAAAATATAGTTCAAATATCTGGTATCTGCGTCACAAATCTCCGCGCTCAATGTGCTTCATTCATGTGTGGACGAGATGAAGGAGAAGAAGTGCCGCGTTAGCAGCTGGGATAAGCGAAGAAAGGAAGGCAGACACAAGCGGCGGCGGCGACGGCGACGGCGCGTCGTTCGCATTTCAGTGAATCTGCAAAGAACATTAAACTTTCTAGTTCAGAAATGGAGTGTGTATGAATTTCTACTTTGCCTCCTGCAAATGAATGTGTATCGCCGCTCCAGATAGCGTGCCATAGATACACTCTCTCATGAAAATGACTTTCGCTTGTCTGCGCAAATCTATCGTGAGCTGCGGCAGAGTTTCCATCTGAGTGGATGCACAGATCCAAATGGAATCCAGAAGTGTGCATGGGAAATGGAAAAAAGGTCAGCGTGGTCAATTGAAATACACCCCATCGGGTGTGCGAGTGTGCGATGGATGAGGGCGAATGCCGAACGCGAAGCGAATAATTTTTTCTAATTAAAAGATCATGCGAGGGGGAGGTCCCGAGCTGATGGTAGCGCCTATTAGTCTAGTGAATAATGCGATTTTTCTGAACGTTGGACTCTGCAGGCAGACAGTGTGCGTGGGGGGATTGGATTGATTAACCTTTGATTAACCCCCCGGCTGGAGAATGAGATTTTTTGGTTTTAATTTGTTCATCATCGTGCTCTGAAAATTCGTGCGCTGAAGAATATGTTTCAATTAAGCCCTTTGGGTGATGCGCAAAGGAATGTGAGGGAAGCTTGCACTTTTTGACATCATTCTGCTGACATGGTTCTTTCCATACTTCGGTCGTTATCGACTTTAAAAACTGTGTCAGAGGGGCAGGACTTTTTTGAGAGCGGTTTTAGACTATAAGGGTTATGGTCAGCCATCAGCCGTTTTTTTACAATTTTTGTAAGCAAGTTGATCCATGCCCTGCTAGTGTCATTCAAATTCTCATGAAAAAGGCGCCTAGTAAGGCCTTCATTTTCGCGGCGACTGCAAGGTAGTATCAGATGGTGTGTTGAATGTTTTCCTCCTCATCTTCATCTAGGCAGTGCTCATAGAAGTGCTTGGAGGACATTTCTAGCCTCATTGAAGACCTATAAGATAGTGTCTAATAATTACTCCGTAGTTCTAAACTTGAATCTTTCTGAGGATATCAAACTATTCGAACTTTTTTGACAAGATATGCAGTATATGTGAAGATGCAGACATCACGTTTCTCCGTAGCCATGACAGAGCTTCGATAATCGTCATTATTTCCCCGTTGAAGGCACTGTAGTGTTTGAGTAAACGAAAGAATTTCCCTTTCTGCTAGTGTTCTTATAAGGCGTAACGATGTTGTGCCAAAGGGGTCTGTTCAGAATAAGGATATTGAAGTTGCTCATAGGAAAGTTGTGGGGCAGAGTTTTGTCTTGTAGGTGGGTGTGAGTGCAAACTTTCAAATGACCTGCAGTGCTAGTAGAGATTTGATTGCCAGTGATGCTTAAGAGAGTCTGTAGGAGTGATTCTAAGATGCAGATAACTGGCAGCCCTTGTACCTTTCCTAATAAAAAAAAAATGTGAGCCTCAGTGAGCTTCCGGCCACCGCACTTACACTATATTGGGTCTAGGTCTACAGCCACGGTATAGCTAGGACTTGTAGACCTAGCTCACTTCCTTGAAAGCTTGCTTTCTTGATAGTTTTTCTAACTCTTTCCGTCGAATTTTTCAAACTGTTGACTTTACTGTCAAGGGTAAAACTTGAAATAGCTCTAGGCATACTTTGTATCTTTGATTTACTTCTGTGAGCGCTCATACCCGTGCCTGAAGAAGCGATGTCAATCTTCCTGGTTTTATTGTATCTTCATTCTCGCTTTTATGGTCATAGACGTCTCATACAATACCGTCTGCGACTATCATAAGAGCCTTAGTCTATGATATTCGTTCGATTAGAAAAGATGAGGAGTGACTAGAAAATCTAGAGAATCGAAATGTGCCTATATATGCACTCTGGCACTCAAAGAGAACTTGCATCATACTCATTCACGACGGCAAGAACTTCATTAAAGGGAAAACATTTTCCTAGCCGTGCCAAACAATTTGGACCGTCTGAGAGAACAAATACTTTAAGTAGCGCATCGCAATTTCCCTCAAACTTCGCACGAAAGGCAAATATTTGTTTACATGTCAGCAATGATTACTTTGTCAGTCTCATCTTATCACAGAGACCATTCCTCGCTTCCGAACTTTGTTTATATGTGCATGTATATGTTTTCCTCTGTATCATCATGCATCCACAAACTAAGAAGGTTCGCATTTGATTAAGTCCTCCTTCACTTAAAACCTCTCAACCAATGATCGTATTGCCAGTATGCCTCAATGGGGCCAAATACCTTGCCGTACTTAAGCTTCGCAAATGTCTGATAAGAATTTATCTTTGAAGCTGTGTGCAACTCTTTATTGCCTGCGAATTTATAGCCCGATAAGATAAATGCCAAAGGTGCCCTGATAAGTGTATGAAATCGCCGTTGACACACAAAGGATGTATCATTTTATGAGGCCGCTAGCGGTGACTTACTCAAACAAAGCATTCCAACGAAGTTGCTGTCTTCTCGAAAATGCACCTGTTCCAATGATATAACCCCGTCACCACTCTTAGAATCCCATAGAATGTGTTAATTGGTTCTTCGTTTAGATAGAAAACAAAATAAAGTCATTTTGAGAATGTTCTTGCCGATGAAGAGAAAGAGGAGAAGGAGGGCGATATGACATTAAGTGCCAACACACCATCGTCCACCACACTATGCCGCGGTTCAAAATGTCAAATCAATTGCAACAAAACGCGCTGCCGGCCGGCGGCAGCACACCATCGCGACAGATTGACGGAGCCATTGGTGAGAGCTTTGATTATAGTCGTTTTATTGAAATCATCAACAAATGACCGACGCAGCTCGCCGCTAGGCGTTGAAAAAGACGGGGAAGAACACAAATTGTCAAGGCCTGTGACTCTGCTTTGTTGCGTAACATCAGATACAGTGGAGGCATTTAAATTGAAGAAAAAAAAAATTCTATGCGACCAATGCTGGATGGATCGGTTGCATTGTGCGCTTAGGCGACTGGTTGGGCTGCTGTGTCGTGATCTATCGATTGAGCTCATCTCCGGCTGAGAATGGAAATACTCGTGCTGATGAGTGGTTGGTGCACATCTGTGTGATGTGCTTGAGGGGATACTAGTTTGCTGTGTGCTGGAGACCTTTCACAGGAAAATTTTTTTTTAGATACAATATTTCATTATATTCTCAGTCACTCGATGTGCAGTTTCATAAAATTGTTTAATTTTTTTAGTACCAGCGTGAGGGTTCTAGTGGAGCGCAGATCATCTGCAGACTTCGGTATAGAATCTCCGGCCTTCCATCTCATCATTTTAATAAGCACATGTCCTTATGATTTCGGGAAACTCGGAGTCAAAACCTCTAGTCTTATGCCAATATGCCTCATATACAATAAATATCGGATTTGAGGCTACACCATTTCCCACAGGCATATCTGCAACGACAGCATTTTTCACAACGAGCTCTGTGATGCGAATTCAGCAAGTAAGGTTAGGGGACCTCTACACGGTTTTTTTCCTTCACCGTCATTTGGAAGAAACGTACGCTGTTCTTGCTCAGCTGAAGTGGTTTATACAGGGAAAGTGTTAGCTTTACTGCTTGGCAACTCATATGAAATCGGCGTCGTCGCTCGATCCCAGTGATTCAAAAGAGGCATTAACTAAAATCAGGAGCAACCTTGACGGTCTGCCTGAAAGGCTGCTCAGGCTCCAACGTTCCTCGTCTAGCTGGCCCTACAAATAAGCAGACAAAGAAGACTTACAACTCATGTGGAGTATAGAATAACAGAAAAATCAATTTCGCTTTTAATCTCCTTAAGCCGGCCCTCTTATCCAGTACTGACCTTTCCCAACAAGCCACAGTCAGTTAGTCACTTTTAATTGATTCAGAGGCAGACATACATATGTCCACGAGTCATTCATCACTTAGGTGGGACAAGAGTCCACCCCATTTGTGGGTTATTAGCCTATAATTTAGACATGACATTTATATTTGTATCTCTGTATCCTCTGAGCTTCGCAAAGACAGCTGATTGAGTCTCCTTTCCACCATTTGCATGTAATCGAGGGCGTGGTCTTCCTTTAAGACGTGTCACGTTTTCCCTCGGTTGATTGTCGAGGACTCATTGTTCTCTGTTTGCTTAACACGACTTGGTCCTCGAAATCTATAAATTTCAACTCATAAGCACATATCAACGGCGTTGTAAGATCAATCGTTTAGATTTGACCTCGAGACTTTTTCAGAATTTCGCTGTACACTTAAGCATTCAAGGTCAAAAATACAGTGCTTTCGTAAACATAGTCCAGGTCCTCAGGCCCACATCTAGCCGTGGAGTGCCTATAAAAATCGCCAGATTTTGGAGAATGACGATGGAATCGAGGAACTCATCGAGATCTTGAATGTAGAAAAAAAAATTTTAACTTAACCGATGTCATGTGACTTTTCTTTAATTCCTGAGAGGTTCACCCACAATCCGACACAAGAGGATTTTGCAAAACTCTTTTCAAAGGCTAGGTTGTGCGGGTGATATTAACGTGATAAGACGAACACAGAGAGATGTCGATGGCGAAACAAATTTAATTTTATCATCAAGGAAAGCAGCACAACATCGACGTCTCACACAGAGCGTCACAAGATATCAATGTGTTCAGTCACTTTGTCGCCTTCTGCTGGACTCTCGGGTAATAACATTAGTACCGATCAAGTGTAAGACACTCTTGCCAATAATTGCTTCTTTGAGTTAATGAGACCTCTCGCCAAGCACTAAACGGGCTTTGAACAACATCTTTCCATATTTTGCTCTATAGAGCGACAGACCTTCATGCTCTTCTGGAGAATGACGAACTCTATAGGCTCTACGACGGCATGTGTCTAGTCATGCGCCTACGAATACAACACTGCTTTGACGAGAAGAATCTTTGAATCAGAGCCATTTGGACAACGCCACGGAGGTCGATCTCGTCTTGAATGTCGTGGAGGACCTCAAACAACTTGGTGTGCCAAATTCAACGCAAGTACCGAGGGGCCGTGCTAATTGGAGAGGCATAATCATTGGAGCACAGGTCCACCTCGAACTGTAATGTTTCCTAAAGAAGAAAAATGAGGTAATCGCCGACATCAGCTTTGGTGATAACTTTTTCAAATTCCTTTTTTAGTACAGATTTAAACCAAGTCCGAGTCCTTGATACGGTCCTTCTTCTTTTGATGAGCGTTTACTTTTAGCTTGGCTTTGGTGTCATATTCGAATTCTTTTATAGTCCCTGTGATGGGAGCTTGTAATATGAGTTAAGAGTTCCATTTAAAGCATTCGACACAAAGAATCAGGTTGTTGTATAGTGCGCATAGATAATGGAAACAGACGCATTCGAATTCATTGCCTACATTTGCAAAGTCAAAACAAAACACCAAAAAAAACCAGAATATGTGTGCTTGCCAACTGTTGAGCCGTCTAAATATAAAAAACGATAACATACACTCATTGACACAAAGCAGGGGAAATCCCGAAAATAAAACTTGTATTCTAAGAAACCGAACCATTGACCTTCAGCGTAGAATCTCAGCACACTTACTCAATGCGTCATGACAGACATACTACAAGTAGGCATTCGTCGACCCGAATTATTTTACTGCAACGTTTGCGAACTCTATTTGGGTCATTGCGTTCAGAAATTCCACGCAGACTTCTCTTCAAAACACACAAACCTGCGCCATTTAGATAACCGAGTTCGAATAGAGCGGAGAGAGCTTGATTACGAGCCAACATGGTTGAATTTACTGCTCGCTCCGTGATAAGATTGCAAGGTACTTCAAAGAGAATTGGTCATAGCCATGAGTAAGTGGGCCTGCGTAGCACTTCTTATCGTGAGCCACTAATATAACAAACACTTCTATATTTGGTGGGATGTGTTGCAATATCCTCTGCTCGAAAACATTTTCAGTTTGCTCACAGCGGATGACACCATACGACCACAAATTCGCTGTCAACGCTCGGTATTTTCTTCTTGTCCACAAACAGATTCCTGCGGTGGCGCTTTGGATTGTGTGTGTGTCATGTCATGTCATCGGCGATGTCTTGCCGCATAGTAAAAGTATTCCATCAAAGAGTGATTGAGTTGCTTATCATGGCACTGCATCTCCTTCCCGTGCCTATCTCGCTCTGCCTTGTGCAAGTTCATTTGAACTAGAATTGAGCCGTCTATCAGAACTTGTATGACCGCAAAATATCATCGAAATGCCTTGAGAAAGACGATACCTGATACATGCGTTCGCTTCGATAGATGCACCTAAGGCGACTGCCATGTCGGCAAAGAGAAAGAGGCCAATCGCAAGGGTATCATCTGCACTGGCTTCAGTGGAAATGAGTTGAAGCGATCAAGACGCAAGGATGTGTATTGCGGTTTTGCATGTATGACAGACGACACAGTGAAAGAGGCCACTCTCAGAAGACACGTGTATCGAGATCTCGAAAACACTGAAGCGAACTTAAAAGGATTCCAAAAAGAATTTATTTACATTTCCCGGGTCCTGATACAAGAAATTTGCGTAAATACCTTTCGCCTGCGCCACATCAAGATACGTACCTGGAAAGAGAAAGAGAAAATCATATGTGAGAAATTGTATGTGCATGCTGCCATCCATTAGTGCCATTTTCAAGGCCATCGAACACACTCAACTGCAGCCATCCCAAAGAAATTCTTCGGCACACAAGGAGAAAGGAGAAAAAACGAAGCGCCACCGGTGTGACTGATTGAATTAACCCGCTCAGTGTAAATGTCCCAATTAAGTGAATTTCTAATCCCATTATCGTGGGCTGTGCAGGAGAAACGTTTAAGCGGCCATAAGTCTAGCTAATTTACGTCATGCGATTGCAATCGGTTTTGCGAAACCTTGAAAGCAGACTCCATTAACTTTCTCCGAAAACTATGAGACAAAAACTGAGCCCAGGCACGAATGCTTCATCAAGATTCACTTAAGAGACTGACAGGAATGTGGGGCAGAGAAATATGTGCGAAATGGTGTGTTATCAGAATGAAATTGAGATATATCACAGACGGACGGTGCAGTCGAATGGAACTCTGTTCGATAATTCAAACGAGTTGTGTGTCGTGTTTATAGCCGATTGAACGAAACTAAGAAAGTGAAAAGTAGGAGTCACCCACCCCAGAGCTTAGTTTCGACAACATCCACAAGCGGTGTGATATTGTTTCTCTTCTCGACTTCAAAATGCGAAAATTTAAAAGATCTTTAAAGGCACTGTGTACACGCTGAGTGTTGCCAGAAACTCAAAAAGTGGGAAATAAATAACAGATCGGTTTAGGAAACGGGCCTGAGTGAGATTTCATCGAAGAAACAACTGATATTTTAACAATCATGCACAAAATTCAGTCTAAAAATGATCAAAGACCTCTTAAAGTTAACCAAAAATGCCAAATGTTGTATTTCAGACACAAAACAGGAAATTTTGTCATTCAATGCGTATTTTTCAAATATTCAGTTTTTCTTATAAAATGTCCGATAGTCTGCCAAATCTCACTACAACAGAGAAATTGGATATCGACTCGATGTACTCCCTTCTACAAAAGACGTTCGCAGCTTATGCGTCATTTTGTTTCCATCTAACCAAACACATGGCCAACTGGGCAAAATAAACTGTATCATCAAGTCTGAAGACGGACGTCAATCAAGAATATTCTTTGCACACACAATGATGCTGAAGACTGATGTTGATCGTCTTGCTGAGAAATCAGTCACATAGATGAGACAACTTCTACTGAAACCAATCATTTGGGTAACAGAAATAATTATTTGGGTGCGTAGAGTGGATTTACAAGAAAATATCTTTCCCTCTCAAATAACAAAAAATGACGGACGCTGGATGAGTTTTTGTTTTTCTTGACATACAAATCAAAGCAATTGCAGTTCCTCTTAAACTGTCCACGACAATGCTACTTGAAATGAGATACTTAGAGGAATGCCTTATTCTTCATCTCACTGCCTAATTATACTAATACGCCTCTCAAAGGTGCGGAGACGATTACAATTTTCAGATATCTGTAATCTCTTAAGAAATTCGGAATCATCCCAATGGAGTAAATTGCGACGTTGGGCAACATACAGAGGCGCAAGAAACCAGGCACAGCGTTGTCAACAAGTGCTAATGTTGTGCGTGGTCTGATATGAGTGGAGTGTTAGTTACAATTTCGAAAGGCGTAATAAGTGATATTCCTTAAAGACAATCTTAAGCCACCGTCAACAACTTGAAAAGGGATATAAATAGGACTTTGTGCGTCTGACCTACAAGATGCTGTCAAGAAGTCTCCTGGACTATTTGGTACAACTTTTTATTCAAAATTTTGTTTATTCAAAATTAAGTAAATTGAAGAACATGTTGGCCAATATTCGCCGTTTTTAGGGTGGTGGTTTATTAACTAAAAACTCTGGGAATTGATTTTAACGGTTTTTCGGTCGGCTAAAATTTTACTATCAAGAAAATTTTGCAGAAACCGAAATAAGTGGTAATCAAAGAATGCAAGGTCCCAGCTACATGGTGAATTAACAAGCTTCAAATATTTTTTCCGACTCATCAATTATATGTGTGGCCAAGCATTGTCATAATGAATGTCAACTCCCATCCTGTTGGCCAATTCTGGACACCCTTTCCTCATTGCTTCATTAGCACGCTCTAGTTGTGCGCAGTAAAAGTCTGAATTCATCGCCATCTTCTGGCAGCTGATAATGGACTATTCCCCTTCAATCCCACTCCAGCCTCGACATACCCTTGTTTGCTGTCAAACTATGGCACCTATCTTTGGGCATGACTTCGCCAAATCGTACCATTATACGAGAATCAGCAGATTTTTCAGTCGACTACAGACAGAACTTCACCGACACTAACCTAGCAGGGTTTGGTTCGGATTTTGATCAAGACCTTTGTTCATAAACACAATGAGTACAAATTGCCTCTGAGAAGCAATTTCCCCGTATTGCGGTCGACATTGATACCCTCAGCTCGTAAAAGGAAAAATAACAACCACAGAACCAAGAAATTATAACCCAATCCTTAAAGTTATGTAGAGGCTTAAAATACATATTCATATAAGTTGGCGTTTAGGTCCTAAAAAGCTAAGCTTCCATGATAAAAAAAAACATATTGAGCGTGCAATTGTTCGTTTGTCGCAAAGAATGTGTTCTTTTAACATTCACAACTAATATTACGTGCTATACCTAATAAAGGGGCTTAGAAATAAGTAGGCTGTTATATATGAAGTGTTTCAACTATATTTGCCAACTACACATTGCGCTTCCAAGGTTTGAAATTACAGTGAAATTTACTTGCAACACCATTGTTGCAAACGAAAAACATCTCCTTTGGACTGAAATCGGACCGAAAGCGTTCAATTTGCCCTTAAAATATAACAGTTTTCATATTCAACCATGATTTCTTCTTAAAACAAAATGATTACTCGTTCTTAGGAAAAAGAAATCTTGTGAGATGTGGCATTTAATCAGTTCCCTTTCAGAGGAAATTCCTACCACAACAGAAGAAGTGATGCACTTGAGAATGTAAATCATTTTCAATTGTATTTTGCTTTTGAGAAAACGACACTCAAGTGTTTTACTGGTATGAGATATATTACAGAAGTTTTTTAATTGTGTTTTTTTGGTTTGTTCGCTTTGTGTTTGTGCCCCTCCAGCTAGGCAGGGAAGTTCAAGATAGACCAGATCGGTGCACTCCGGTCGATTCTGAAAAGAATTTAAAATTCAAGACCGTGTATGAAGGCCTCGTAGTCTTGTTCCGGAATTCCTGTCAAGCTCGTCATAAAGTGCATGAAATCGTTAAGAGAAACCTAGCTGTCCGTAAACCTGATTTTCCTGGTCACACAACGTTTGGAGGCATGGCGACGTGCTGTCATGTGAAGGGCTCAACTCGAGAGAAATAGTAAAAAACTCCTAAACCAACGTAAGAGGTCTGATCTTACAAAAGTTCTTTCAGGTCTTGGCAACGTGACGTGGTTGAGCTAACGCAGCAGGACGACAATGAACAAAGTCCTGAATACGTCTAAAATACGTTCAGTGTTAAGTGAAGGATGCAAAATATCAGCAGGGCGTCTCTGTGCGCACGAAAAGTTTCTAAATTTTCAAAGACTTTATCTACATCAGCTCTGCAGAAAATAGGAACGACAAAATTCACAACTCCTGCCAATTCTTGTTTCTTTGGGCTCAAGACACAATTGAGTACAAGGGACATTGCGCGAAGCTCTAATAACCGGAGCCCAGCCCGTGCAGATACATGAAATCTATTCAAAGTGTATGAAGAAGTTCTTTCGACACTGTGTGCGAATTTTGGTCCTATTTGCGTTGATGTCATTTGGGCAAAGAGGATTCAGCAAGGAACTCTATAAACTGTACAGAGGGTTAAAGCATCTATGCATTTAACGGTTAAAGTGTCTAGCACATGAACGGTACATCTCGGATCCAAAGAGTCTTCAAAGATTAACCATTGGGATAGTGCAACAGAGGTCCTGCTCGTCTGCGCCGGCTTACAGTTAAGAAGGACCTCCACGAACTTGGCGTGTGAATAGGATGTTGGCGAGAGACTGTGTTAGAGTCTTTATTCAGCACAGACTAAACTACCACAATAAGAGACAAAAGGGATTTTCTGACAGTCAGTTTAATTTTAAGACATTTTCGCATAATTTCGGCCTTCCTTTTAACCTCTGATATATACGATTCGCTTAGCAGACCGAGTTTAGACGCAACTGCTGTACTCTTTGAACGGTTGCTGCGGAATCACCCCAAGATAAATTATTTCCAGAAATTTTCGATTTTTCTCCTCCTATCCACCTCCACATTTTCAGTCCACTAGCTTCCACTCCCCCTACTTGAACTCCACACAAACGCCATTGTAACTAGACTACCAACAGATCCCGTAGATCAGCAAGAAATCTCTTTCTTTAGGCCAATGAAACAACGATTAGCAAAACTCTACGCTTGATTTTGGTTCTTATCCAAAATCAAGCGTAGAGTTTTTATTTTACTGTGATTCCCATGTAGACGCTTGACACACCTCAAAGCTCTTGCTGCCCATTTTGACGCTCTTACCAAGATGTGGAAGTTGTCCGTTTCTCCTTGATGACAGCATATACTTATTTTTCCGTTGTTTAAGGGAAATCAAATCCGCTCGAGCTGCGTTCATCTAAATGTCAGCCAAACACTAAGTCACCACTTTACAAAAACTTTAGCTTCCCAGATGAGTAGCTAAAAAAAATCCACTGACCAGGAAAAAGATATGGGCATTGGGCTACAGTTTGCTTCGTCACTACCAAAATCGAAATAGCGATAACAAAATGGAGTCAAATTAAGTGATTCTATTTGAAAATGGTTATTGTGTGAGACGACCATATGGCAAGAAGACTTATAAGCGCATCTACCAAATGAACCATCTCACGAAGCACGACTTTTTAAAATACTTTCCATGCAAAATGAAATAAATACGTAGGCAAGTGCATATCAAATTGTAGTTTTTCAAGTAGGACAACAAATTACTTTTTTTAAAACCAAAACATTGTAAACTCGTGGAAAACTAGGAAAAAACAACCGACAAAAACTAAAAGCACATCACGTTTTCCCACTGGCCACACAACTGACAGTTACTTGACATCTATTGCCCACCGATAACAGCACCAGTTCTCAGAATCGGTTCTAGATCACCAGTGTAACCCCGATAAGTGAAATCAATTCCAATTTAATCTAGCCCCGCGGACATCCGCTTTTGAAGTCACTTATCTGAATCAATCAATCACGCTTGTCCGTGCCTCGATCCGTTCGGGTATCTCGATTCGGTTGACCTCGAAGTGCATTTCCCTTGACCATAGACCGACTAGTTACTAACGCCAACTGCGTAATGTGGTTTAGTACCAACCGAGACGATTGCATGATTTTTAATTGCGGAGAACGCACAAATCAGACAGAACGGCCCATTGACTCATTTTCTGAGTCACGACTTAGTATTCATGACACGACAAATTGTCTGACAAAATTTGATTACTCGTTCCACATTTAGCTCGGGCGCCAAACTGGAATAATTGATGTTGGTTTACAAAACTCTTCGCGTGTGATTTCTCAATTGAAAGAACCACACGAATATAGACAAATTAAGTGTGTGTTGGAGGAGCCTAGACCCAGATTTCCTCACCCTTAGTGCGCTGCCAGGGGAGCGAAAACATCTCCTTGACAAGCTGTAAACAAAACACCGCTAACGAAGGTGTATCTCCTTCCCAAAAGTACTTGTCTTACGATCGCTCGACCAGATTTCACAATTGAAAACAAAATGCTCACCACAGGCGGGGGGTGAAATCTATTGGGAACCGCATGTGGAGGACCGCCCGCTGAGGTTGGCTTCTTGATGACAATCCGAGAAATAGGTCAGCGATGCGCACAAGCAATGGAATGTGCTCAAGAGTAATTGTTTGTTTGTGGGTCAGATGCAGAATAGTTGAGGGAAATGGAAAATCTGCAAGGAGCCCAGAGAGCAACTGGGTTTAAGGGTCGATGACACTTTGTACATGCAGTAACTCTGGAAGAGGCTTTCTTTTGTTCTATACGACATTTGCTGTCAGCCATTGTTCGTCTTGATGTGACTTCTTCGTTGTGGGTTGGCAGAGATTTGGAGTGGAATTGTTGTTTTTTTGCGAGAAAATTGTGATGACTTTTAGTTGCGTCTTTTGAGGTGATGAATGGGCGTTGGATCTAAACGTTTGAGGAAAGCACAAGCTAGTTGTTAATAGCAGAATGTGCATTCTAAAGAACTATAAAAAATTGAAGCCCAGTTGATCTCACTTGGCAAGTGTTTCATTCCATCAGTTGATGTCACAGGGAAGAGATCAAGTAACTGCAACCGACCACATTTACGATGAGTACTGACGACAGCATAAAATTACTACAACCCCGTTAGGTCGTCCACGGGGTACTTAAAATGTCAAAAGCAGTGTCTAAAGCAATTACCCGACTCTTTAAAAATTTCCCTCAAGAGCCACATGTATGTCAAACCCAGATGTGTCCACAAACATGCACCAGACAAAGTCTCTTACGATTAACGTCTTCTTACAATTGTTGCATGTATGCAGATGAGCGTAGCGACTTTTCTCGATGAGGTGACATTTTCAGTCAAGCATTTTAAATGTTTCAATAATTGTTTGACGGACATTTTAAATAATTTTCCGGCAGTTCTCCGAAAGGTTACCAGTTCACTGACACAAAAACAAGTGACCACTGCCTTCATACCCGATTCCACATTCCACAAACGGGGCACTCACAAATACATGCATCAAACAAACATTTTTTTCTTGCAGACAAAAATAACGTAGGTCAAGGCGTGTAGCATCCACTTCTCATTTGCATGCAAATTCCACAAGACATTGCTCATCTGTCGTCAACACCACACCTCCGGAGCTTCGGATTTACCTCTCAACCGTGACCGAGTCAAGTTCTGGAAGATCATCTCAAATCCTCCAAAGCTGAGTCATCGAATGCGCATGCGCCACCGGCTAACCTGACATCAGCGCGCAAAAATGCGAAGGAAACCGATCGACAATGCCGGCAACCACACCATGCCGCGTACCACTACGTATTCCTGAGGCGAAGTAGTAAATGCATTCCATTTGTATTTAAGTGCCGTAAGACTGGACAGAACATGGCGTGCGAATTGATATTAATCGTCCGCCTTGCGGTAGGAGAACGGTTGCGGCTGCGCAGTCAGTTGTGCTCCTTTGATTTCACATTGTTCTGGGCATATCAATATGATTGAGCATGCGGAGACAGCGGACAATTGTGCTGTTGGAGGTGGATAAATGACGGTTCTAGGGGAGAACGAACGTGCTTGGTATTCACAGCGGAGGTACGCATGCATATGAAGGTGTTTCGAGTTTTGTTTCGCAGAAGGACAACTCGGTGGGTCTCCAAGTCCAAGTCCTCTTTGGCGGGGGATGTGGTTTAACTGTTGGCTTATGTGATGTATCGCAGCGATTTTGAAGAACATGAGCGGTGACTTTGGTGCTTTTCTGAGAACACGTCTTTTGTGTCGGGAATCTTTGAATTTCCCACACAATTGTCGGTAAATTCAAAGAGGTTGGCTGCTGAGACATTTTGTCACAGTTATAATAAGCCGGGCTTCGTCTAAAATCTTCGAATTAACACTCTGCGGACTTAGCAAACATGCTGATGAGAAAATTAACCTTGAAATCTTTAAAAATTCATAACTATAAGCAAATACTGTCAAACTGAATGGGTTTAACATGAGTGTCCTTTCCGTCTACATGAAGTCTGTGTCCCATGCATGCCATCTACCTAAAAGCAGCCCTTCCTGCATCCACATTCCTCCCACCATGTCATGCAAGTCAACCACTTCCTCCTCGCTGCGCATGCAACCACAAACTCATCACTAAAGTCATTTCTGTCTCCAGATCAACAATGGCGCGCCAAAAAGGCACTTTAACTGATCGCAAAAATCCGATAATGGAGAACAGCTTAACATCACATCTCCAACGCGGCTTCCGGCGACTAATTCACCACACCGGCGTCTTCATGTCACACAATGCGGCAGCGTGGCGCTGTTCCATTTTCTTCAATACTGTACACACACTGCGGAGTGTATCTACTGCAAATCATCAGAGCGATAGTATTTATCAATTCAGCCGTCAATATCGAGCAGCCAATGCACGATGAAGGCGGTGGCGACATGACCGGCGTTACGTCGCCGGCGCACACACGCGATAATCTAAAGCACTTTCATTACGTGCGGCTTGACTGAAATGCGGACAGCAGCGCGTTTTAGACATTTCCTTCGTAATCCGTGAAAATTATGATATTATCGCCTTGGCGGCAGGTACACGCTGTATCCGGTCTTGGCTCTTGAATTGCAACCTCTGTTCCGCGCATTATTGGCGGCTGCCGGCGCAGCCATAAGTTGTAACCAACTACGAGTATTTGCGCAGACGCAGGGGGAAACGTGTGCGCACGTCAATGCGCCGTGATTGGCTGCGATATTAACAAGCAGACAAATGTCGTGAGTGTGTGACAAACTCGTGCTTTGCTAATTGTGAAACAATTAAATATAAACGCCTAACATTAAAAATAAATAACCTGTCTTTTAGGAGAGACTTAAGTCGTGTGTGTGTGTGGATGTATGGAACAAGTCGGTAGTAATTGCAAATTGCGACTTTTCTTAGATATCAAACTTTGCAGGTGACACTGGCAAGTTTATGGAGACATAAACGTCTTGACATTGGCAACCTCTTTAATTTGTTTTAACAAGGTAGAGGCTTACACGAAAAAATAAAACGGAAGACGGTTCGGAAAAGAAGGAAGCAAGAGATTGGCGTACTTACACGGGGTAGGTGTACAGCTGGATATGTGACGAGGAGCGCATAGCTCAGTCAGCTGAGAATACAACGGATTTCCAGTAATTCATCAAGGACAGAAACACAAAAATTGCGTAAAATATCGAAAACATCTCAGAGAAGTGTGAATGAGGCTTCTGTAGAATTTCAAGTGATTGTGGAGTTTGTATACGCAAAATCAGATTTTAAAATTTTCTACTTTCGAACATTTGGGAATTTTGGGCACGTCGGGATCTTGGGATTTTAGATTTCAGGATGTTGTACCTTTTTAGAAGCTGTATTAAGACTAGTAACGACTTAAGGAATTCATAAAATTCAGAAGTTTTCAACTTCGCAGCTTAGGCCTTTAAAAAGAATCTTGCTATGACTCAACTTTTACTGCCATCGCGATGATAATTTTTGCCTCGTTTCGTCTCAACCTGCAAATTTAACTTCTGTAGCAAGTCTTCGAATCTGAGCCATTGGAACAACACTACAGAGGACGGCCTAGTCTAAGGTGGCGCACACAAGTGGAGAAGGAGTGCGCAACTGGCGGCAGCTGGCCAAAGATCGTGCTGTCTGGAGAGGCATGTTGGTTAAGGCCCAGGTCCACAGACAAGAAAGAGAAGAAGAAGCAAGTGCTAGGCGTGCAAGTCAACACACAATAACATTCTTTCCGATTCGAGACCACAATGAGTGCATAAAGAAGACATATACAGAACCATGTCCAATTTGTTCATTCCTTACAAACTCGTCAAATGGTGTAGCGCGACGATGGAGAACATTTGATACTTCTTTAAGGATCATTCACCTCCAACTCAGACCTTTAGATCTTCAGCTTTTGGACAAGGCGACGCTCTGTTATGTGACTTTTCGTTTACTCTTAAGAAGATCGTGCGAAGCTGTCAAGTCAACACCAGAGCCGCGATCTTTCAAAAGTTTGATCAGCTGCTGGCTTAAGCGGGTAACATTGACGTCATTGGACGAACACAATAAGCCATCAATCAGACACTTGCTGACATTAAAACCAAGACGGGAAAATACGTTCGGAGGTAACCAAGGGCAAAAGTACGAGTACTCATATATATTGTCATCATGGAAGAACGCAAAACACCACCGTCGCAGACAGAGCGTCGCATTGGGTAGCAACAATCAGTCACTCAAGGATTTCGTTCTTCTTGGCTCCAAACGAAGTACGAAGAACAACATCAGCACCGAAATCAAGTGTATTCTTGTCAATCACTTAGTCTCAGGGCCAAGAGGCGATATAGTAATAAATCCAGCTTTGCGTAGCACTATCGTTTCCTTTCCTTTGGCGCTAAAACCTGGACGTTATTTAAAGCTGATGAGGAAGCCATAGCCATCTTCTTTACATCGTGTGATTTGCTGGTCCCGTTTGCGCTGATGAAACCTAAAGGACCAAAAACAACGAAGGTTGTACAACGGATTGCGCCTTGTCAAGCATTGACGGGTACGAAGCTTAAGATGACTAGGTCGTGTAGAGCGTATGGAAAATATAGTTTTGGGTCAAAAAGTCTTCGAATTCGAGCACTTTGGACAACGTATCAGAGAAAGTCCTTGTCCTCGTCCTCGAGATGGCACTCAGAAGGAAAGAAGTACGTCCAAAAAACACGTTGTGCGAATAGGAGGCAGACAAAAATAGACACTGACAGTTGGAGAGCCCGAGGTCAACTTCGGACAATAGCTCGACTTTAAGACAGAGCAGATTAGATGCATGTGATTCAAACAGTGGTGACGAACGATCGTGCCTAAGAATACCTCAAGAACGCACATAACGCGGTTTTTTGAAAAAAAAAAAAAAAAAAACAATGTGTCCATACCTATAGGACTATTGGACCAAGTTTAGCAGAAAGTCGGAAAAGACGTGCACTCGGTCTAAGCAAGTCTCCAAAGCAATTTTGGTTTTGTAGAAGAAGCCGAACAGTTTTCTATCTCCGCAGTGAAACGGCCATTTGTCATATATCTTTAAAAATCCTGAAAATTAGTTGAGTCCTCAGCTGTTCCGTAAAGCGTTCCTCCTCCGTCTTCTTGGTTTTCCACCCAGAACCGAAATACGTGCCCCTCCATTTTGGCATAATCCACAAAATAACCTTCAATATGAAATCGGATACATCCAACATAAAAATAATTCCATCTCGTGAACGTATCATATCTTTCTTCAAGGAATTATTACGAAATTTCCCCCATAAATGCTTTCCCCCTTTCAACAGAACAGATAAGAAACCGCGCCAAAACTTAGGCCCACACAAAAACGGATGCAAAAGTATTTATCGTTCATGTTGAGAGATGTTGAAGTTAAGCACACATTTCCCTCCCGGTTGCACATAAGTATGTTGCAGACATTTTTGCTTAACACTTTTTTTTTCCTATGTCTCGCATATGCATGCATCCCTACACCCCTCCCGGGCGGTCAGATGTCGGCAAAATCCATCCGCTGACGACGGAGTACCATGCGGCTGCGCTATAGGGAACCTGTTCCCCGCTTTGCGTTCAATGAAAACTCGAAAATGGAAGGAGACTGCCACCGCATCCTACGCGGCAACACGCATAAAATTTTACTTCTTTTCGTCGTCTTCCTTCGGCGCTCAGCATTTCCTTTTTTTACTCGATTTGCATTGCAGTCTGTACGTGGCTTCCTCTCGATGCACCCAGTAGTGGCAGGAAGACAAGACAAACGAACACTGCGGCAGACATTCATTACCACAGCCAGAATCGCGCGGCTACTATGCAAATTCAAATTAAATTTGTCAGATTTTTCCTACCTTTGCGCAGAACGCACTACACGTCACGACGAACGCACGCAGCCGGCACGCATATTGTGCAATTTATCAAAAGGTGCGGATGACCCTGCGCCGAGTGTGGCGCAGCGCACTTCGATCCTAATGAATTCAACATGCTGTTCGATCTGAGCGCGGGGCAGACAGCCAGATGTGGTGATATCTGTTGGAATCGCAAAGGGTTGTCGTGGTCCGACTCGCGGTGATGAAAAATGATAAACATCATGCTGGGAGGGTTTAGAATTACTAGGCCTTGGCCGGGCACGTCTATGTGGAGCGTTGTCGACGCGGTAATAAAGTGGAGAATACCTCGATTTTGATTTGGGAAAGCTACAAGCGAGACCAGTGGCAGCAAAGGCGTTGTAGTTCGCAGTTAAAAGCTAGGCTCTTGTGGTCCAGAAATATTTTCCTTATTAATTGAAGGCATTTCTCTTTTCGCCGATGATCGATGCTGCGATGTTAGAGATTAAGTGCTTCTGGGTGGATTGTGTTTCCTGGTTTTCATTTCGACTAATGGTGGACTCGTTGGATTAATTCACTGTCAAGCGTAATGCTTTCACCACGATGACGAAAAATTAATGGAGATCATTGAGATAACCGCAGGAAGGATGTGCGCCTTAATACTCGTAGTAGCTACTACTTGCAATAGTTTTCATGATAATAGTAATTGAGTGCCACTACAGCCCACAAGGTACTAAGTCTGGCAGCATCTTTTTCTGAGCTTAGAAAGGTTCCAATGAAGCGTCAACGTCCGCCAAGGAAAGAAGTTTGACACCTTGATTTTTTATTTCATTAAAAGAACAGTTTTACTTTAAGACCTAATCCCCAATGAAACGCTTTGCTAGAAGGGGGCCTCGTTCAGTCGTGTGTAAGAACTGAAGGCCTATAAATAAGGCATTATTCATAAGGGAGACAAAATAGATCCAAGGCCACCCAAACCTGTAGCACATGTTGGCAAAAACACGACAGACATTGAATCTTCGGGTTGAATAGGTGGAACATTTGTCTCTTATCATTTTGAAAAAAAAAATGCTTTGGAATGGCTTCTGACTTAATTATTGCTGAAATCTGTAGAATATACCAAAGTTCACAAAACCTTTCTCTTTCTGTTATGTCTAGATGCCAGTTCAGAAGTTTCTAAGACCAAATAACAGTCAAACCTATAGTCTGATGTAACAGACAGTCAAGAGTTTCTGAAACAAATTTTCTGCCTGGCTATGGTGGCTAGCGCAAATTGCAGAAAGATCTAGAGTAAACTTCAGTCACTAGTCAAAGTCACATGGAATTTTTGGAATTGGAATTTAGATCGACGGTGTAAACAATTTGAGACGGAAGTCATTCTTTCTTGCTAAATACATACCACTTGAACAAACAAGGAAACTTGCTTCTTATGGTTTCGTTTTCAAAATTAATACAGTTTCGATGTGTGTGTTTGTCTGTCACACTCTTCATATGATCTACACCTTGGAAAGAAATGAAATTAAATTTTTGGAACTTTATGAATTTCACCCAGAAGGCAGTACAAAAAAAGTTTAGATTTGGGAACTTTTGCGCTGGCTCCCGTGAAAACAAAGTCGGGTCAGAATAAGTTATTTCATCGTACCTCCACGCATTTTATTTGATTCAACAGAGGAATTCGAATATTTCCTTTCCGGATTTTTTATTTGAATGAACATTAAGGAGCTAGAAGGCATCAAATTTTAAAATTGTGGCCCAATCTAAGATTCCATATCAACCGACATAAAAGTCGAAATCAAAAACCTTTAAAGAAAATTCTTTAGAGTTCAAGTAGTACTTCAAAATCGCAGTTTTGAAGAAATGGGTTCACACTGACACCTGTCACTCTGTGTCCTACTTCCGCGAAACAATATGAGTCCTTTAACGTCTGAAACATGTTGGAAAATATTGAAAACTCATTTCCAAAGTCAGTGCGGTTGAGCTGCAATAGTGCGATTTTGGAAAATAAATGTTGGCAAAAATAAAGCACCCACGACGACTATTGTACGTAAGTTCAGACTAGTGTAGTGAAGTGAATAAGAATGTGCCTGCTGTGACCGAGGATGTAAGACTCAATTTGCGAACATCAACTCGCCATCTAGCCTCAGGAGAATTCTGTACAAAAACCTTAAATAATTCGCTTGCAAGGTCTAATAGACTCAACGATCAATGGCATGTCACCACCCGCTTCGTTATCGCTTGGCATCGTTTGCCTCTCAGAGCAGTTTGAATTGGACAAAGGTTTTGGGCGAAAAAACGTCTTTCCTAACGAGGTAAACTTTCATCTCTGCCACATTATTTTCCAGAAGCCGGAAAGTATCCACAAAGAGTGACAACTTGGTGTAGATTGTGTAGAGATGGCATAATTTTACAAGTTTCGTAAGAACATAAGACTGGGAACAACAATTTGGTCAACGGCGCAATTGAAGATAAGGACTAGGACGACACTTGGTTGGCGCGCCATTTGGGACAGCCCAACCCACAATCGATCTTTCGCTCGCCAAATTCCGGAATTGTGGCATCAGTCGTGTTCTTGGTGATGTCGACTGACATCCTCGAAACTGTGATTTGATCCCTTTGGGATTTTTTTTTCGTGGGGAACTTTGAAAGGCCGATGTGACGCCAAGAGTGCAAAAACGATTCATGCAATCGTGAAAGTAAACGTCTCGGATGCAAAGTCTTAAACCATAGTAGAATACCCAATACGGCATCATTTAAAGTCCTGACCCTAGGCCACATGACAGTCTCTTTCTTCTTCTTATTTCGCTACATTCTAGGATCAACCTGGACCTCAACCGACAAGCCTCCCTAGCTGGCACCATCTTTCACCACTTGCCTCCAATTTCGCATTTTAAGTTGTTTGAGGTCTCCCACTCATATGCGCCATTGGCTCTCTCTCTCTCATCGGTTGTCTCCCTGGCTCGGAAGTGATCACCATTCGGGGTAGACCAGTGTTGTCCATACGTTCTATATGGCTTTGCTAATAAGGCGTTGACAGTCTAGCACCATCGATTACAACGCAGTTCCGCACCTGCGATTAAGTCGTTCCTTAGATTTGTGACATAGACCAACCCCCTTAGTTTTCATATCGTCCACTAACTCTTACTAAACCCCCTTGAATCAACCACATTCCCAACCACAAGACAGACACAGAGTCTCTCAATTATGTACGCGCCAAGTTACTTTCACCGTTAGTCACAGATTCGAATTGAAACCCAAGTCGTGCCATCGATAAGACAATTACCAATAAATTTCAGTCAAAAAAAAAAAACCCAATACCGACTGCAAATTCTAAGACAACTCGGAAAAAATGCCCAACACCCATTCAAGCGGGCAGCCTCCTTCTTCCGCATGAGAAAGCTCTTTACCATATATCTCGCGCCGTAGACACGGTGCGCGCGGTTAGATTTTTTCCTTAATGAAATTGCACAGACGACTTGCATTAGCCGCACCATTTGTGGTCGCCAGCGGCGGCGGCGGCGTCGGCGGTAATGTTTAGTGCTCTCCCGGCTAATTTCTTATCCACCGCAGTGATCACGTAAATTATGTCGAAAAGGCAAAAAGACAGATCTCTTCTCTTCTCCGGCGTCCCGGCCACGCGGTGGTGCTTCAGTAGTATGGCGTCTGTGGGCCAATACTGTTTCTCTATCCAGCGTTCGGTTGGTTTCTTCCTAGCAGACGCAACACCTCAAAACTTTCAAATTTGTCTAGACAGGCGCACAAAGTCCGATTACAACTCTATTCGAGTGGCTTGTCCGGCAATCTCGATTCCTCCATCTCATTCACCGAACGGTATCCGTTTGAAACGAACGCCTAATTCACGATAAATGCAGTTAAAGCCATTTCCATGAAACGAATGACATAAATTTTGCCGAGTTAAAAGCGGCGTAACGCCAAGCACGACGACTGGCCAGCCAGACGCAGACGCGGACGAACGCAGAGCGGCGCAATTTTCTCTTAATTTGTTGAGATGAAATCGAAATATATCAATTGCAGTGAGCCACCCTCCCGTGGAGTGCGCAGTCGATTGGACAGTCTGGAGGCTGCTCCAGCAACCGAATGATCCCATTGATTGACGTGTTTACCATTGGATATCATTGTAATTAATTTCGATTTACTGCTGTGTTATGCGAAAAAGTTGCGAATAAACAACGCTGCCCACCGCGCCCCTTGGTCGTCGCGGACAGGTGACGTTTTCGCAGGATTTGTGTCGGCGGCGGCGATTGCCATCGTAACCATTTCACGCAGATTTACGACACTTCGTCTTCTGTTTGGCCTCATGATAAATTTGCTTCTCTGCATTTACGACTAAATTTGAAAATGTACCCTGGGTCCGAGAGACAAATGCGAAACGAACTCGAAACGTGCTTCGAATTAACGTATGTGCGAGTCACTTTCTCTGCGACGACGACGACTGCGACGACGACAGAAGCGGAAAGAGACTCCTCGTCTCGGAGTCATTCAACTTCGTGTTCGTTCGAGGGGAGCGAATGATTTTCGTGGAGTTAACGCTGCCAAGGGGGATAACAAATGGGAGTGGGGTGTGAGAATATGTCGAAATGGAAAGAAACAAAAAGAAAACAAAGTTTTTTCCCTTCTGCCTCTTCTCCCTCTTTGGTTAATGTGTTTTAAATGGAAGGATTGACCAATGTTTGTAAGGAAGCTGCTCCGCGACATGGAGAACGCAGATGAGATCCACTTTGAAAGGGGTGAAGAGCTCCGTGGAACGCAGTCAAGTGGTGTACGTGTAATATAATTTGCGTCAAAGCACTCCAAGAGGGCATACTTACGATTGTGGGAACCATAGGCGGAGGGGGTGTGAAGTTATGTTGAACTTACCTGAAAGAAAAATTAGAGAAAAAAGATTAATGTTGGGCAAATGCATTTAAGGACGACTTTAAGTCGTTATATGAGCATGAGCTTTACAAAGACTGAGAGAAGAGGTACTTAGAGGTGACTCTTGGCTAAAGCATTTAACGCACAGGGTTAACACACTTTCAGCGGGCTTTTCAAAAAGGACTTGTTGTAGAATTGATAGCACATGACTAGAGTTAGGCATAAGGAAGTCAATTTTGTTCTTTTTTTTAAGTTCTATGGCAATGCTTGTCGTCAACCGTACGACATCATCTTTAAAATGTTTGAAATGCGCGATCCTCTTTTCTTGAAGGTCAAAATAAACCCTTAAACACGGCTAGAAGCGAATTTCCATGCATTGCAGTTTATTGTAGAAGAAATACGGTCAAATAACGACTTGTGGTGTAGATTCTAAAGTACACATCGAGCAATGCGTATTTTACTAAAATTCAAACTCACCAAGACAAATATAAGTTTAGTCGAATATCAGGAACAGCTTTTCGTTGCTGAATTAATTTTGTCTCTTTGGGTCTTGACCGAAACGCTTTTTTAAACGGACAGCCTTCAGTTTGGTTTGAGTTTCAAATATGAGACTTTAAATTGATGAAGTAGGAAGCTGGGGAAGTCCCCAATTTTTGAATTTCAGCAGACCCTAGAAAAACCTCGAAAATGCAGGCCGACATCCACCGCTTACTCGTAGATTTTGAAGGCCGCATGTAATAGTCTTGTTAGAGACGGACTATACAACGCCATGTTCAGTTTTTACATTCCTAACAAACTTGTTAGATTGGGTAAAATACCGATGAAGAATACTCGCTGCTTCAATAAGGACGAACATAAACTCAACGAGACCTTCATTGTCAGAAAAAGGTTTTAGATAAGGCAGCGCGCTGTCATCAATGTCATTCTTAAAAAGTTCGACCAAAACTCACTCGCCAATACAAGCGGCACCATCTTCTATAATTCTGTACAGTTGTCAGCTTAAGCGGACGATATTGGAACAATGGAGATTTCTGAATGAGAGCAAAACGAAGAATGTGCATTCATGAAGAAAACAAACAGGACAACTACTCTTCAACCAGAACATCTTCGTTGACAGCTATTACTTCAAAGTTAGGAGTGACTAGCCAGTTGGACAACTCTGCTACGGTCGGAAGAATCCTCGAATCCCAAGCAGTGGGACAAGGCAAAAGAGGACGCCCACTGAATAGATTTGGCACACAAGTATAGAAGGACCTTTATCTACTTGCAGTTGGAAGTTCGAGGCTAATGGCTAAAAATCAACCCAGGTAGAGAGGCTGTCCCGGACTTCCACAAGCAGAAATAGAAGAAGACTTTGTAAGAAAGTTATTGATTGAAGTTATTGAGTAGTTGCTGAAGGAGGCAAGCTATGGTCAGGTCCCTCGTCCTTATATCTCTGGCTATGAAAATTTATATTTTATTCAAAGATTTAAGAACTCTAAGCTAAGTACTTAGCCTACAAAAGAAAAACGGACATATTGAAAAAGGGGTAACAAAGTTATGCTTCAAATTCTTAAATCCGTATTTCAAGAAAAACGTTTTCGGAAGGTCTGCAAAGCGTCGTCTGAGGCGTCGAAAATTCCTCGTTTTAAATAACTCTCTCTTTCAATTACTTTTTCTCAAGTGAAAAAACAGAAAAACAGGCGAAGAGGCTTAAATTTGGCGAATACTAGAATAGGGCAACAATTTGTGTGTTATGGTGGAAGAACACTGTTTTCTACTTCAATTTAGTGTCGAGTTGGCCCAATAATTCAGCATGGTAGTGTCCTGCGATTATTTTGCGCTTCTCTTTATGTAGTCAATGAAGGTCACACCTTGTGCATTCCAAAAGATCGTGGGCATTACCTTTCATACAAACAGGGCAGTCTTCGCCTTCTTCAGAGCAGAGTTGATCCGACGAAGTCCACTGTTTCGGCGTTCGGTAAACGACGCAGAAACTTCATCATTTATCAGAATCTCTACCAATTAAAGAGTGTTCGTGAACAGCATCAATTTTAGGTTTCATTTGAACAAAAAAACTACCATTGAATCACAATCATTATTTTAAGGTGAACCATGCGTCATCAGAAAACCAATTTGATTTATGGTTTTAAGCGGGGACTGAAGCCTCGTATTAAAGAAATGCGAAAAACCTCCAAGCAAATACAAAGATGTGTACTTAGAAGCATTGTTGGACGACAATTATTGGCAACCACCAAACTATCTGATCCAGGAATTGATCTTTCAAAGTCAAAAAGCTGTTTGATATGCGCCGCAAGAGATGGAAAGGTGGCTGCAAGAAAAGTCCGGTAAAAGGGATTTAAGTGACAACTACTTGTGTTGTTAGAACTACTGCTATGCTATGTCCTATGCTATGAGGAGAGGGGACCTGGAGTTAATTAATTAATGCCGCTTTCAGACGGTGAGATCTGAGATTTGAGTGATGACAGCAACTCGAAAGAGAGGTTGTTGTGAATAAATACAAAATGTTGAGTCCCGGAATCAAACCTGAGACCTTCGGCTTGTGAGTCCACCCAAGGACCAACTATGCGCCTGCTGCCACACGCTTACTTTTTCGGTACCTAAGAAAGTCAATTTTCGCTCGGATAATTACAGGGGTTGAGAAATCAATTTATTTTATAATCTTAATCCACAAAATTTTTCCAAATGAGAATACCTTCTGCTCTCCTATGACAAATACAAAAATAACTTTTTGTCATCCATGAAATCTTCCAGACTTCCATAAACTGATTGCATCACCATATCACCCTGTAAAGTGATAAACAACTTTTCAAAGCACAGTGATTTCCATTCACTGCAGAGTGCATCACACTCGAAAGATTCAATAGGGTGACATGTTTATCAAATAAGGTTGAAGATCATGCACCCCGTGCTCCACATTCCCCTAGAATCCAGTGAAACGCTCAAAGAAATCGTATCTCCCTTCTAAGTGCGACATAATTTACACACACGCACATCTCCATGTGAATCCTACACACCGAAGCTTATCAGCGAATGGACGCCTTGAAAGGATTAATGCATCACGTGTATAGAAGCCATTAGCCGCTTAAGTGCGGCAGCATTGTGGATCGATGGAAATGTCCAACTATCTAGGTCAATGCTAAGAATTATCGAAAAACACTTTCCGTCAGCCAGGTGCGCAAGAAAGGCAAGAGCAATTACGGAGATTGGTTTGAGACACTGCCATCAAACAAATACGCCCCGAAATGGTCTCGCATGTGCATGCTGTGAAGTGGTGACGTCTCTTACCGGATCTACAGCGTCAAAATTATCCACAATGCCCCTGGCAGCAGTACATCATAATTTCACAAATAAATCACAGCACAGAACAAACATGCAACGAAGTCGTTTCCCGGCAACGACTGCGACGTTCACAGGATTCTCGTGTGCACTCACAATTTATTCCAATCACGCAACCACAGATACACACACCTAATCCACAGGTGAATTGCACATTCAAATATGAATCTAATGACTGAACGAGCACACCAGCAGCCCGCCGTAAATTCCGCTCAAGTATCTCGAAATGCAATGGGCTCCACCTACTCAGCGCGACGCATATAAATTGAAATTGAAATCGAAGAGATACACTTTTCGATGAGCAAGGAGAAATGAAACCACCGCACAGCGACTGTTTTGTAAACACACCCGATGCGCACAACCAACACGCCCGCACAGTCTGAGTTGACTAGTTTTTATGACAGCACTGCATGAGGTATCTAGCGCCAAGAAGCGCCAAGAAGCGCCCAAAACCAGCACAGTACCATGTTGTGTGTGTTGGCTGTTTTCGAGTCAAGCAAGCGTGGAAAACTCTGACGAAGACGACAAAAAAACGAAACGAAATGGTTGCACGGCACAGCAGCACCAGCACATGTTTCATGCTGTCTGTCATTTGCGGGTGGAGGGGAAAAATGCGAAGGTAGATACAATGCATTGAGAGTTTCTCTCTCACACTCTCGCACTCCACATCTAAGGGTTGGTCTTCGGGAAACACATGCATGCGCTGTCCTGGAGCTCGACTGCACTTGACTTGGTGCATCACAGGAAACGTCATAGAAAGAGGAAGAGAGGAGGATTTTTTTTCTCATTTTTGCTCAACTCAAACCCCTCGAGTTGAAGAAGGATTTTCACAACCACTAAAGGCTTCTGAATGAAAGAAGAGTTGTTCAACTTAGGACACCCCTAATTCCACAATCTTATCGATTGCGCTGAGATTATGGGACACATACGGTGACGACGCACACCACGCTATTGTCCTGCGTTTGAGTTTATTGAACCCGCCGAGGGGGAGAGACAGAGGGTTGGAATGGTGATGGTGGTTATTTATAGCAGATTATCCCCATTTTCTGTAGCAAATAGTGCGGAGATTGCTTTAATGATCATCCTGTTGAATGATTTGAAACAGAAAAAGGGAACTCTGACTTCAGGACGTCATTATCCGGAAAAACAGGCGTCGGGAAGGGATGGTAAATTTGATGAGGTGGAAAATCTAAAGAAAAGCACACTCCTGGAAGGTTTGAAGAACATTATTGAACATTTATTGATCACACACTAGAGCAGCTATTAATATGCAAGTAGTGGGTGTGCTTCCCTTTGTGAACACAGCGTTTCGCTTGAGACGATATCTCAAACGGGAGACAACGCTAAAACGAGAAAATTCTTTGAGCATTAACATACGAAACGAGTTCAGCACATGTTCAGATGCCCAAATTCAATCCAAGCCCTTCAACGTTAACACATGTTGACAGAGTTGAAATCCAACACCCCGCTGCTTCGCCACACGACTAATTATCCAGATTGCACAACAAAGGACATGTGTGTTTTTTTTTTTCTGTTTGAAAGGAAACCCTCAACAGTTGAAGGGTGACACGACACGAATGCACCCTTAACACACAGAAGACAAACATAACGCTGAACAGAAGGAATGCATTCGAATAATGTCAAGGTTTGTAAGCACATCGTCGTCAAGTGGTTACTCCAGATCCACTCAGTCGTCACAAGTACGTCACGTCATCATACGCGATACCTAACCTCTGCAGAAGGGATGTGCCGTCATGGTGTGGTGCACTTTGATTACGGCCTAAGAGGCAGGCAAAATATTGTCACCGCTGTTTGACGGCAGTCCGCCCACAAGGTGCGGGCGGTATGTGTAGCTCAAATTGAGCATGCGCACAGTTGTATCTGTAGATTAAAGATTACTGCACGAGTCTGCGGAGCATAGCCACGTTATGCTCCACCGTGCGTGCTTTACACAGTAATTGCCGCCTGTGCCCCGGTAATGAATTGAAATCATAAATTTCATGACTGAGCGAATTCACTGCTGCAAAGTGGCTTGCGGTTTTGTTTTTCTTTGATTTTTCGTGAAACGGGTTGTAAGAGTTGTAATCTCTGGCTTTATCTGCATCCGATGAAAGTTGTTGTCCTTAAAAGGAGTTGGCGCATGCCAACGTGTGGGGAATGCCTGCTGGATGTGGGTGTCGGTTAAATGAAGAAATACTGGTTCACAGTCATTTTTAGAGGTTGCACACATGTCGAGATGTGCTGAAGATATGTGTTCGCTTTTGTGATAGCTGGAACGGATTGCCCCCTGTCCCCTCCAAGAGATGGTTTTCATATAAAGTTCTCGTCGGATGCAATCCGTGAACAAGTGAAAAGCAAATTTTTAAAGTCTTTAAATCACATGTTAGAAGTTTGAAGGTTGGTGTAGATTTAAGATAGAAGGATGAATGTGCTATATGCAGATGAGTGATTCAAGATTCATTCAAAATATTTTGATTTGAAGAAAACACCTCCATCCTTCAAGCTATATTCTACGCATATTTTCTCATGTGAGATCGTTCAACCTTGTATTTACGCGTTTAAAAGACTTCATCGATACGATTAAGTACAAAAATATTTAACGCAAAGAACCTCATTCAAATACCGTTGAATTAAATGCCTGAAGTAATGACAAGCAGGGTTTTGCTTGAGTGCTTGTTGGGATTGAAAGAAATGTGTCTATTAAAGGGTGGTTCAACCATAATGTTCGATGTTTATTGTGAGTCACAGCTTAACGTCAATTTCTTAAGCCAAACTTAGTGTGACATCTGTGTGTTTCAGTGTTTGACAAATTTAACTATGGGGAGGTACACAATCGACCAGCGCTTTAAGATTTTTGAAGCCTTTTAGGAAATTGGCATTCAAATCAAAATGCATTCGGTGCACTTCTTGTTTCTTTTTATTTTTTGTTCGGCATAAACAACCAACCAAATGTGTCGACAATCGATAGAAATGTGCGCAAATTTCAGTACATCGGGCCTAAAGGAACGCTCTCTGGAAACTCCTACTCTGATGTTGTTCGCCATAGTGCAGTAGAAGAGCCATTAACTTCGGACAAGGAGTGAATGATGCTCGCTATCACACCCACATCTTGTGTCCAGATATTGAGAATATCGACCTTAAAGATATGTATGTGCTTCTAACAGGATTGTGCCACTTGCAACGAAGCCAACGAAAGAATGACTCCTTTGCGCAACAAATTCAATGGCCGTCCTATCTCACGTCGTGGCAATGGTAATTGGCCTCCATGGTGATGTGATTTGGCACCATTGGACTTCTTTCTTTAATAATAATTGAGTGGCACAACAGCCCACACGGGACTAGGGCCTAGCTTCTACAACAACTACTCGTGTTTTGCGTGCTACTGTTCTCTCACGAGTAAAAGGGACCTACAGTTCTTTTGCCGACTCCGAACGGCGAGATTTGAGAAGGTTTTCATAGACAATTGGTCCTCTTTGAGTGTTGTCAGGAACTCAAAAGAGGTGGTGGCGTGAGAAAATGCGAGGTGTACCGTCCGGGAATCGAACCTAGACTTTCTGCGCGGCGGTCGACGCACTTACCCACTACGCCACGGCGACCAGACCTCTTTCTTTGGGCAATTTAAATTGAAAAGTGAACCTCAATAAGCCAAGAATAACTCAAGAGCTTAAGGATGACTTCATTCGGCACATTGAAGGTCAATTACACCTCAGAGTCTTTGAAAATATGGACCATCGGATAGAGGTATACCACCGAAGGCATGGCGAGCATTTGGCCTATATTTTGTTTTACACATGATCCTTCTATCAGATATAAGGATATGAAGACAGTTCTCCAAAAACTTTTTGTTCTATTTACAATTATTATCGTACGTTTTCGTCGGACCTTCATAAGCTTTTCGAATGTGTAGAAACGGCCACTTCTATCCCCTACTGTACAAAACTCAACCTTTTCGATGAAGTAATCGGGAATAAGCGAGAGGAATTTTACAACAGAAAGGAAGTTATCTTCCATCAGAAGAGAGCTAAGCCATAGACACTTTTGATGGCGTAGTCTCAATAGTTTTGAGTGGCAACAATGAGCCGTCATCCATCAAATTTTCGCGTCAAGCAAAATTAGAAACACTTGATTTTTTTTAATTCCAAATTTTTATATTATATTTCTAATATGTTTTCTTGGTAAAAAAAAAACTATAAAGATGTGCTGACTTTTTACTTGATTGTTTCATTTACTACACATGTTAGTGGAGTCCCATTGAAACAGGTGGAAAAGTTTAGGTTCCTCAGAATCTTTTTCACGAGTGACGAGAGGGGCAACACTAAGCTTTTTTGTAGGATTGGCCAGGCTGGATCAATTTTCAAGCAGCTTGGTAGACCGAGCTTTGTTTGAAAGCACAGTGATCGGTTTCTAACTCAGTGTTTGTTCTACCTCTCACCTACGGTCATAAAATTTGGGTAATGACCAAAAGAATAAGATCGCGAATATAGGCTGCACAGATGAGATTTCTTCGTATCGGGGAATACTCGCGACTCGCCCGGATAGTCTGAGAAATGCGACGGCTCCAGAGGAAACTCAATATTGAGGAACTATTTTTTTCGGACGGAAAGGGTTTTATTTCGTTGTTTTGGCCACGTTGTCGGATGTTCCCTTCATCACGACTTCCGAGGCGTGCCTTAAATACAATTCTATTAGCTAGGCGACCTCTCGACAAACCCAGGGCTTGGATCAAGTCCATAAACTCGCCTGGTTGGGCTTGCGAAGAGCTTCTGATGAGTAGAAGTCGATGACAGAAAATTTTGCGGCGCCTCCCGAACGTGCATCGCTCCCGCGACCTCTTAATTGAAAAATGGGGGTTAAGAAGGCGATGATGATGATGATAAGTTTCATTTACCAAAAAATAATTTTTGTCTTTGTTCAACTGATTGGAAATAATTTTCTAATAAATAATATTTTTGTGACAATGAATTCATTGGGTTTAACAGACCTTAATCTTAGGCCCCAAATTTTGAGATCAAGATTGTAAGGATGACAAATTATCAAACACACCCTCTTTTCCTTGCACCGTGATACTTATTAAACACAATCATTTGCGCTAGTCTGTTCATTGCCTTGTTCACAAGTATCCAGATCGCTGAAGACATTTTTTTTGATAAGTATCCATATATAAATAGTTACGGTTGCCTTAAGAAGCAGCAGATTCGTTTGTTTGTCAGCCGATGAAATTGAACTAATTTTATTTTTGCTTACTTTTGAATTTATAAAAAAAAAATGAAATTATTTCTAAATTTTAAATTATTCAGTTTCAAGATAGTAAGACATGGCTGAGTTATTTTGAGTTAAACAGAATGTGTCCCAGTTGTCTTTTGGTTCACCGTAGTTATTCGAAATTCTGAATAACTTCAGAGAGGTAAGACAAAAAGCTTTTGGCTGTCAAAAACGGTCATATGTATTCACAGATGCTAGAGAAACAACAAGCTGACAAGATTTATTCCGCTGAAAATGCGTGTTTCGTTTTCGTCTGTAATGTGGGTGCAACTTATTCATCAAGAGTATGACATTGAGGACAATCAAATATGCAATATTTCCCAATAAAGTTTTACACAAAGTGAGTATATTCTCCGTTGTAAACAAGCAAAAAAAGTGTTTACTTCATATTTCCAAGCAAGCACCCTCATAAATCAAAACAGATCCGCGAGGCTCAAGCGATTCACAATTTCTTGTGAAAAAAGAGGACAACTCAGTGTCCTCAATTGTCTACACTTGAGAGTGTGTATGCAAGCCCATTTTTAAGACCGGATTTGCAACAATCATCATTCAGAATCCACTTTATCTGGATCGCTGTACGTGCACTGAATATTGCAAGCACTCTTCGTTCAATGCCTTCACTTTCTGTACAATAAAAGCACAAGAGGATGTTCCTGTTCTGAAACAATTGAAAGTCAGGCAAGTTCAAAACAACATTTAAATAATAAACACTCACAGATCCAGATCCAATCGAGAATCTAAATCCAAGCAATCGATCGACAAATTCAGCCATTCAACTTCACACGATCATGCAAGCATTGAAAAAATCTCGTATTCAGACGTCATAGCACTTGTTCTTCGAAGACCGCCGAAGTGAATCACACCACAGCGACAGCATTTACTATTGTTTTGTGTTTACAAATGAAAACAGAAAAACAGAAAAAACCAAAGCACGTGTTAACATTCACTGTGGTCTTGACTCATGCGCGACTCAAGTGTTCACACTATCGTATGCAAATTAGTAATTCTTTGAATGGATTTCTTGCTTATACATGCAAATATGCCACCCGCTCCATTTGACAAATCACCATACAACCAGGTGCCCTTCCCACCAGATCTCAACTCCACAATCTATCATCTGCGAGATAAAATTTCATCGGCGGATTGCCAAGTGGAGATCACTTTGGTTTCGGAAAATAGGGCAATGAATGTACTAATTGAGAGACACAGTCACGCATTCCTAGTACATGAGGCGTATTTTCCATTCAATTTGTGAGAGTAAGTGTATTCATGCACGTGTGTGAATGTCACATGGCTTTGAGGATGACGGTAATCGGAGAGTTTATCGATACGATATACGATTTCCTTGAATTCAGTCTACGATAGCTGTGCCCAGAAGTAAACAAACGATGTTTGGAATTTAAATATCGATTTCAATCAAACCGTAGTTCTGTTGATTTAGTGCTGACCATTTGATGGTTTTTTTTTTAATTCGTTTGGATAGGATTGGAGACTCGAAGGAAATGTGACACAATCTGAGCGCAAACATATTCTTTACCGATTCAAAAATGCACTGTATCTGCGTGACACATTACAGTAAACATTTTCGAGTGACTGAAAACACTCCCAAAAGCTTAGAGGAAAGGTTATGGTACGAGGGGACAAGGTACGCTGAATTCAAGGGATTGCGCTTTGTCATGACTTATGATTGACAACTAACAACGATTAGTACCTAAGGCAATGCCAAAATCAATGCAACGTCATTTTCTGAGCTTTAACATCAGTCGACGTCAGAGATCTCTTTTCTACGATCAAACAAACCTCTCCTCCTCCTATCATGAGAATTAGAAGCTAAAGCTATAAGAATACGGTATCACAGTGAAACTTCCTTTAACAGACACCTCTCTCCGAAAGACTCGGAGAGTTTTTTATTATTTCGGCATGAAAATGGACACTTGAAGAAAAATGCAGAAAATATTGTAGGTTTGTTCGTCTACAAAAAAAATAACATTCAGTATTACTTTTAAAAAACGCCTAACCCCTGTTCGTATACAACATGTTGTAGTTTTCTGATAAAAAGATCGAGCAACGAATTTTCCCAGACTATAATTATTTTGTTTGTTGAACACTCCTCTCCCAGACTTAGTTCTTTCAAAATTACTTGCTGATCCGTGTTCTCGACCTTTTTCATTTTGGTGATCTTCGCATCCAAACTTTTTGAAATACAGAAAGTCTACACATGTTAACTAAGCGGACGCGTTCAGATCTTGTATGTACTCGTAAGTTATGTATTTTCTGGTTTTCAGAAAATACAAATGTATTGGGATGCTGGGGAAGTCTATACAACAAATTTAGCATGAATTTGCGTTCAATTTTGAAGTCAGTGAGAATAAATCAAATGAGCTAAACAACTTCATGACTAATGAAAATATGACAAGTAGACCTTAAAAAGGCTATATTTGCCATCAAGTCATCACTTCTACAAGGAACACTTTCTTGAATTCTTCCAGATATTAGTGGACCAGGGTATGCACGCAGAATCTAACTCTCACGTGTAGTCGATTCAGTTCTCCTCGATTTGGGCTAGAGCACTCACTAAAGGGCGATTGAAACGTATGATAACATCAGCTTACAGACTCTACCCAATACGAACTATCAGCGGTTTCAGGACCATTTCTGATTAGGCGGCGTTCGTCATGCTACGCATAGACATTCTTGCAGACGAGATTATGAGGGCGTACCACCGAAGAACCCCGGAGAGGCACCAAGCCAAAATTATAAAAGACGAATAACGAGCAGCATCCATAGCAATTTGACAAGCCAGATGGGATGCCTCCACAAAAGGTAGGCGGACGCATGCTTTCATCCCCGTCATCGAGACGTGGATATCAAGATTCGCAGGGGATCGCAACTACCAACTCTCACAGTTGTTTTCTGCACACGGCGGCTACCGACAATATCTGCAAAGGTTTGGGCACTACAAATCGCCTCTGTTCCAACAATGCTCCGAGGAGAAGCAGGCAGATTTTCACTGCAGCCGCTTTGGGCAGGAGAGGTAGTTGGTAAGCCCACCAAGCACCGATAATATGATCCCTTACATGATGCAATCTCTAGAGCACTGGAATTAGGTATGCTCATTCATTATGAAGGTTCATTTAAAATTTAGACAGGCTGAAGCAGAAAAGACCTACATATGTATGTATGTTGGTTGATGCGCAGGTCCACCCCGGACTAAAGGGCCACAAGAAGAAGAAGAAGAAGCAGAAAAGGCTTCCCTCCAGAGCAAATCGTGAGTTGCTAACCATCCCCGCGAAGTAATACTAAACGGCAGTGCCGCGGTATATTTGTTGCCACTGCAACTTCGTGACTACAAGATTATATAGATTTCTATCGAAGAGCAAGGCACTTACGTTGCTAACATTATATTTTAAGCATTTAGTCATATAACATTACAGCGACAATTATTTTTCAAATTTCGGTATTTTCGGCTATTCAACTACCATATCGGGGACTTAAATATTTCAGAACTTCACAAATTTTTCAGATGCTCTATCTATAATTTAACAAAATGAATAATTGTTCAATGAATGGTCACGTTCAGTCACCAGTGGGTATATGCGTCAATTGCTTCGTAAAAATGAAAACATTACCAAATCCCCAAGACTGCATTTTTCGGATTTTGCTCCCTGCCATCGTATTATACTAGCATTTTAATAAGTTAACTTGCTTAAGACTTCATAATCTCATTAGCACGTGTGCCTGTGTGCAGTTTTGGGATCTTAGATCTCATGATCTCATAAACTTCCCTTCATCATATTTTTGGCGCAAATGCATGTGCTTGGCAGACGAAAATCGAACATATACCTTTTGGTAAACAGATAAGGGCGCTGGAATTCGGTGGTATTTCGCACGACGTGCTTAGGAAACCACCAAACCTCCACTTCTCCACTCAAAGGGAAACTCCAGTCAAAAAGTTCATTAAAACAACGTTTCTTCAATTTTGAAGTCAATCGTCCTCTTTTGCTCTTCAGCAGGCATTCGCTTTGCATTGCTAAAAGAAAAAACTAAACTCTTTAATTTAAGAGAACCCTTCAACACCAACTTCCTCAACGCAACCCCCTTGAGATGCACAGCAAGCGATTTTAATTAGCGGAACTGATGCTATGCTGCAGCTACAGCATACACGCCCACCGCAACCAACATCGCACAACGCCGCACTCAACTCGTGGCCCATTCAGCATCCTAAGCTCCCATTGTTGCAGTTTACGTGCGCTACTCCGCTAATTGAGTCATTTATGAGCGACTGAACGATGACAGGCATAGCAAAAACGAAAATTTTCTATGCCAATCTAACCCACGCCAACGCCGCCGTCGCCGTCACAATGTTGCAGCCGACAATTTGCTTGCGCTCCATTAACATGAAGTGCTCCACGAATGCACATCAAGTGCTCTACTCCTCGCTCGGTGCAATGTCGTGTGCTCACTCCATGTTCATTAATAACAGTGGAAAAAACTCCACTCTTTGAGGGAGGCATACAGGCATGCCTGCACCACCCCATCTGCTGGATGCTCATAGAACAATGCGTCATCAAAAGAAATCTCAACCAGCCCTCTGGTTGACAACCGGCAAACAATCAGTTCTAATTCCATAGCGAATTGACAATGCCACTTCCAGAAGATACAGCACCAGCTGGAGCTGGTTTTGACTGCCTGCAGACGTCGTCATCGAATCGCGCAGTGCATAATTGCTTCTTCCCGTTCAATAGAACCCGATGATTTCAGCGACGGCACTGGAGCTCGGCGGAAATCAAGTTGATCTTCAGCAGTGATCTTCAATTAGGTGGATTGGCGACTTGCTTTGATTGAAATTCGAGCCGAATTAGGTTTCAAGCAAGGGCAGGGGGTCAACTGCCGCCTCATCACCACTCCGGCCGGATTCGGATACACCGGCCCGACCGCAATTTGCACTCGCTTGGGCAAACACAAAATTACCTTAATTGTAGCAGCAGTCAAGGATTTCGAATGCCAACTATAACCTTCTTCGGCCTCTTCACCTGGTTTCGCCGCGTCTCAAGTGCAAAGCAATCGCCCAATCCACAGAGGTAAACAGCCCAACTTTCGAAAGAAACACGAAATTCCCCGTCCGTTGACCGAATCAACGGCCGCTGAATTAAACTGCCAGAAACTGAGGTCGTCTTACGTAACGTGACACTAATAGCCCTCAATTGACATCTATGCAAATCGGAAGCAAATTACCGCTACCATCGTCACGCTCACGCTCCAGCAGCACCACCACTAGATGTCGATGTCGAAATGTATGCGCCATTTTTTTTTTTTTTGCTCTCGCATAACGGCACCACAATCATCGGCACTCCAGCGGAGAAGGCTAATTGAACACACAACTCTGCGAGCGGTGAATAGCTCCAGACTGCCAATTACCCAGTGCGTCCAATTCATTTGCAAAGCGCCCATAAATCCGCTCCAGGCGAAACGGCTTCGCGCCATCTGTGAGTGTGGAGTTTATGTCATGCGGCGGTTTCGCCCACGCGCACTCCTGTCTGTCTAACTGCTGTCCGCTGAAGCGATGGATCCACGTCAGGTGCTGTTTAGTTATTTGTTTTATTCGCTGTCAAGTTGTGGAGGGGGGTGGGGGCGGGTGGCATCTCAACGCAACGAATCCATGCTGCGCAACAGGATATGGTTAGTGTACTAATGCAGATGCCATCCCACACTCAGTTCTGCTGACTTAGTGCGTGGTTTCGAACCTTGCCCTGCTCTCCCATGAGACGGCTTGACATTTGGAAAGGAAATCACTCAAATCGCCAGCGACCAGTTTTTGTTTCGAAACATGATCGTGTTTCAGAGCCCGAGCGCTACTCTATTATGTCGGTCAAGAGGCAAACACGAGACGTTCATTTATTCACGGTTCGGATTCGATTTGTTACCCGGGGATTGACCCAAATTCCTATAACACTGGCGGTTGTTCTTATTCTCAAGGTGTGTGTTGGTGTGTTAGTGTGTGGCGACGCAGGAATTCTAGGTTAAGTGGGTGAACTTGAAATATTTGTTTGGGGAGCCGGCCGGCTGTTGATTTCGATTTCTGCGGAAAGCCGATTATGATGAAGCATCGACACGATTTGTTTCGCTTCACGACCTACGAAGGGATCGCGACGCGTTGTGGCGCCATTCCGGGAGATTCCAAATGCGCTTTGTCATGTTCTTCTGAGAGAGACATGACCGAAATATGACTAGCGATCGAGGAGAGTGTTACTTTCGCTTACTTTCCCAGTGAGACAATGTAGAGAGATACACATCTCTGATGCATGCCGGATGTATTCGACTTGGACTCAAGTGCCACCTTGGCTTTGGATAGGTCTGCTTTTGACACGGATGACCTCGATTTGTTGATTGGTTAGATGTTGTCTGTTGGGAGCTTGTGTTTAGGATGCATTTTGAACATGTTTCCAGAAGTGGGTTCCTCGAACGAGGTGTATGCAGTTTCTTGAAAATGTGGGGGGTCGTATGTAGTCAATTATGCTGAGCACTGCTGTCGTTTATTTGACCGATCGATGGCGTAATATTTAAATTTCTGAATACTGATAATTTCAATAACTAGCACTTTTGAAGATCCACCCTCTTCTATAGATTTAAAATTACATTTTCAATGACAATGAAAAATTCAATGCTAATGAATTTTGTTTTCATTGTTTTACGAAATTTTTATGGAGATGAACTTGCTTTCCACAGAGTTCCCTGCAGTGACACTGACAGATGACAGCCATTTTTGAGTTGGAAAGTTTTGTAGTTTAATTGAATCGTGGCGACAAACAAAGTCATCTCAAGTACAAGACGGAATGACAAACAGTCGATCTGCTGGTGAGGCCGCGATTTTCAGAAAAATTGTCCCAATCATACCTCCCTCTCTTCTTATTCATTCTGCTGTCGGACTGCACTATAAAACAATAATGTCAGACGTAAAAAAAATGTCTTTTCCCATCGACCCATTTTCCAACCCAAATTCCAATGGTACCATGGATCCAGCTATGCATCGCCATCCATCACACGTAACCGCGTTGAGAAATTCACTGTTTTCACTGCTCAATTACATGCATATTTACATCCGCGCATGCATATGCACAGATCTTTTGAAATTCAAACAAAACAAAGCCCAGGGAAACCCTGACCAATGAGATTACTCACCGTCTACTGAAAACAAAATATTTGTCATAAATTATTCAATTCACTGACATGACAGAGCTTCACCACTCAGCCACCACTCAGTCACTCAGTCGTATCTGCCCAACATTCCACAGCCATAAACAACAGAAAACGACTCACCGACCGGCGACTACGTCACTTTGCGTTCGATTTGATATGCCACACGTATAGCTTAATTGGAAAGAAAATAATTGTAGGCCACTGTGGAAGGCCAGTCCATAGACCACGTCCATGTTCGGAGCACTCAGAGGCGATAGCCCTCGCTCCGACAGCGCTTTTCTATGCGTTTTGTTAATTACTCAAGTTTACATACCCTGCGATTGGATCGATGATCGGTAGCCAACTGTATCTCGGTTGAAGCCTGCACACATATCGAATGCACTTACCGCGTGCTCCATATCGATGACAGGCGGAACGGCAAAGACCGCGTAAATCAACCAGAGACCCATGGCGATCCCTTAAATGGCAGAGACCCGGCAGCTGGGACAAGGCTTATCCACTCCGAGCAATCGCTGAGTGTGCGACACCAGTGTGTGGACCGCGGCAACGCACGGTGCGACTATTATCGCTTGACCCAATTAGCCATGTGCCGAGAGCTGCTAGCTGCTGGCTGCTGGTGTGCCTGTCGAGTCCCGTCAATCGCAATAGAGAATGGGTCTTTCATCACTCAGGCGGCTTCGTGGCAGGAACAGACGATAGTTGATAGCCAGCTCGGAGACTAGTCAGCAGTTGGACGCATAAAACTTCAATAAATCTTCGATGCTTTCGCTTTTCCCAGCCGCCGCCACCGCCACCGCCACTTCGCTTTTCGTCGCTGTCGCCCACACTGCGCGACCGATATGAAAGAGAAAAAGCGTTCCCGGAGCTGGACATGGCAGACGGACTGTGATGGAACCGATGCGTAGATGCGTATGGATGTGAATTGAAATTGGGTCATCCATGCAACGAAGGACGGAGAGAAGCGAATTTTGTGACTATGCATCAAAGACAGTCATTTGTTTATGGGACGCTGATGTTTATTTGTTTATTGTGGAGATGGACGCTTTTGTTCGGTGCGTCTGTTTCTGGTGTCGAATGTGCGTGCGTTGGCGTAAGACGATTGAATGATTAGAGCTTAGCGGTTTTATGGAATCATGACGGCAACGATGCGCAGCGGTGTGAACAGCCGAACAGATGGATTTGTGGGAAAATCTTTCAAAAACAACAAACACCATTAACCTTTTTGAGGACGTTCGGCTGTCTGTCGGATGTTTTGTGGCTTGGAGCTGGCCGCACATAGGCTGGGAATTAAGGTCAGCTGCTGAGATCTAGGATGGGTTTGGAGTTTTTTTTCACGAGAAGTCGGCGCTTTAGATGGATGGAGACTTTGATTTGTTTTGGATTTCTGTTACTCTAAACACGCCCTGCTCCACTTTCATGCATCCACAGTTCGTAATTTGTCACTAAGTCCCCTCAATATGGATTCGACAAGAACATCAACCAGTCTCCCTCTTCACTCACCTAAGTATCTCCAGCCGACACACCAAAATCAGATCACTTCAATATCCCACACGTGTTCTTCTCCATCATCAACCAACAACACCGTTAAAAACCGAGCAGACATCAATCAGAAAAATCCCCCCATCCACTACGCCGCAAACCGTCCATAAACGCACGACATGCGTGCGAAATTCAATCGAATACCACACCGCGACCATGCCACTCAACGCAGTTCAATACCTACACCGCCAGTGTCTGAGGACAAGTGATGTTAATGCGTGGTCGGAGTTGAGTACCTTGCACCACCGTGGATACACCCAAAACTCCACACCTCAGTGACGCCGGGCGATTCATAATCCCCTTGCGGCAGCGCAGCTTATGCAAAATGCCAATTGCAGATTGGAAACTATCTTAGCCAGAAATATTAGACGCAATCAACATCAAACGGTCATCAATATTAAATGGCGCGGGGCAATAGAAATCGACTACAGTCTGGTTGGGGAGAAGTGTCACACTTTCAAATGCTTCAGCCCGCCAAAGTCAAACCGTACTTTTCGAAATTCAAATGATTCTGTACATTGTATGGAAGACTCTTTTTCAGTGAATGCATGCTTTCAACACACACTGTAAGACAATCACTTTTTTCCCACCTCCCGGCGACCACAGAGTCGATCTCTGAGTTTGATGGAAAATCTTATAAACAAGCCGAAACATAATAATGCAGAAGGTAACCTCGTGCGCTTCGTCGTTGTCGTCCCACCACTGTCGCACTGTCGCACTGGAGCCCAGAGTGATCAGTGAACAGACTAATGACCGCAATAATCAAAGACACCTACGTTTGCTGCTGCAAACCGGCAGCGGCCGGCATGTGGTTCCTCTAATGGATTTCCTCCTCTCCAGCGATACGCGATCGTTTCCGCGGGGTAAATTTTCAATTCCACTACGAATGCACATTTCTTCCTTTCTTCGGCGTCCTCCATCGCGCACACATGGCAAATTACTTTGCACAAAATGAGCGATTTGACTTTGGCTTTGGCCTGTGCCACAATTGCGTTAACAATACTTTGTACGTCCCAATTGTTGTGCGCGACGGCAGTGCATTTGCCTGCGGTAACTAATTTGACGTTTTGAACCTTTGCAAGACCGCCGCCAGCCGGTGACCAGCATCAAGTGAGTGTGCGATGCAGGCAGCAGTTGTGGAGAAAGTAGTTGTTTGCAAGATTTTGACATGTCCGTCTGACATCAATATTTCAAGGCGCCTTGCATCTGGTTAGCGAGTAAATTGCGCATTGTAATTTGTCAAACTGAATTTTTAACGGAAGCTTAGCTTATGTGGGTATTGGATTAACAAGTGAGCGTGAACTGATTGTGGACACATTTAATGAACGTAGTGAGAGTCAAAAATGTGCACACAAGAAAATACACGAAGGCAACGTGGCTTGTCGGTCTGTCAGAAACTTGTTTGAGTGTTAGAAATGCTTTTGTTGGGGATGACAGGCGTTACGATGGATGTATATTGCGTGAAGAGAGTTTTGATAGGACGTCTTGAAGGGGTGAATGAATCAAGTGTTTGTATGATGAATGGGAGAGGGCTCTGATGGAAGGTTTTCAAGGGTCTGAAAATAGTTGGGTACGCAAGAGCTCCCTAATTTGAAAAGGGATTAAAGGCAAATGCGCACATCAACTTGGTGGACATATTTTTGAAGGACATTTCGAGACACATCATTCTTCAATCCGTCTATGCTGTTCGAAAAAACAAAAAGACCTTTAGTGGTACTCGTAAATTCATTTCAAGCCCATCAAAGTAGACCCTCCAGATGCTGTACATGCTGCAATATCCTCGTTTGATCTAGCCTTCAATTCACCCTTAATCATCAGTTGTGTTGATGGTCGTCCTGGACGTGCCTCGTCTTCAACACATTCTCGACCTTCTTTCAACTTTTAAACCCACTCGTAAGAAGTCATGAGGCATGCCAAGCCTGAAGGCTTGTACTCCAATAGGGCAGATTCACCCTTTAAAACCTCTTATGGTTCGTTCAGCCGCTTTACCTATGATGGCAGGGCAGAGAGCCAGACAGCCGTCAGCTGTGACAAAATTGTTTGGTTATAAGACAGCTGGGGCTCGTTGACCACCTTTTGTTTTGTTCTTCCACCGCGTGTGTTTTTAGTTCGACTGTCATCTTCGGGTGGGTTTAAGAATACTGTACCACGCCTGGCTAGCTCCTCAGCCTTGCAACTCCCTACATTTCACCATGTCCCGGCAGACATACCATGTGGGATATTAAAGGACTGGCCATCACATCAAGAGATAGACGGCACTTGTTCAAATAAGAGTTGTTGGCCCAAGGGGTTTGATTGACAGGCATGCTGTCTAAACAGATGATTATATTCCGTGTGGATATAGCACTCTTCCTCAGCCATGACAATGCCTCTGTGATTTTCAAATGCCACCCAGTGTACGATCAAAAAAATCCTTCTGCCGTCTGTCCCAAATCACATTACCCCCAATCTAGACAGTTAATGTTGAAACTGGCGACAGAACAGATTTGTCTCCATTCAGATTATAGCCTGAAACCCCAGTTAGTGTTTTTCACGCTAACAACGGTCACGTCTCTCAAATCATGCTTCTAAGACCTTAAACGTTGTTATCTCCCCAACCGCGTGCATTCAATTTTCACCATGACGACCGACGAAAACTTGAATTCCAGCCTCAGCCTTGGGTTGAAAAACACAACACAACACAAATGCATGGCAAGATCGTGTCAGCGATTGAAATCGAAAAGAAAGAACACCGCTGCTACCACGCGCAGAGTGTTAATTGCCAGAATCTTCTCAACGACTGCACGACTGATTAATTCGTAGCCACAGGCTAATCGCCCTCCAAAGACCGCTTGCATATGCATGAGAGGATGGAACTATAAAAGTGTCCAAGTCATTGTTGGTATCGAATTCATTGCACCTTCCGGTATCGAATGGAAGCGGTGACTAGGGCCCACGCATTTTGGAAAGTATGCATTGGTGCCGCTCAACGAGCCCCAACGCCTACATGCCACATGCCAGCGCGTATTGTTTGTTTATGTGGAGCATCTGCGCTTGACGAATGAAATTTGAAACTTCGATGAGAGCAGACCAATTAATGGCGGCGAGCAGGGTCTAGGATCGTTTGTCAATTACCCCTGTAGTGTTGACTTCGAGCGCGGGGGTGTTGTTCTTTTCAATTTTTCATTCCCGTTCTGGATCTTAATTGAATTACTCCGTAGGCTCTAAGATATTTTATGATCATGTTAGATGGGACTTTCGGGTTGCATGCACACATCCACGCCATCAAAACTAGCCGCGGTGGAGCGGTTCCCGGTCACGGACACATGAGGACACTGACTTTTTTCGATTTTCGGAGGCATTCTTATTGACTTTGTTGCAGCCATTAACGGTACAGAGTAACCATGATTTCTAACAGAGAATTTCTAATTGAAGTTTTTCTTTTACGACCGTAGATAGTTGAAGTTTTATTACCGTGCACCATTAAATTGAGTGCCTTTCTGGTAATAAAAGGTCGAGATCATAGTCTCCGGGAAGTGAAGGAATGGTCTGTGCTGAGACCGTGTGTGGAGAAATCCTTTGTGAAAGTGAATTCGAAAACTTTTCTGCACCACTGTAGTCAGATATGCACAGGTTTTGCACAGAGGATGCGGTACCTATGTTTGCCCCGAGCTGTGCATAATTTTGCGGTGAGAGGAACGCTCCAACACTGAGCTGCAAAACTCTTGCTGTGTAATTTTGATTTACGAGATTGTTTCAGGCGGTGTCACCGCGACTTATTTATGTCGTCATGCACCTACAATTCCACGTCTGACCTCATTTGCGGCGGTATGCTTGTCATTCAGCGTGAATGATTGTGATGACTTTTCGAAGAAGCCCTGGCGACAAGGCTGAAGAGTTTAAACTTCAAATTAGAGGAAACCTGTGTACTTAGCGTCTGGGAAAGGGGAGAGTTTGTTGTGGCAGTAAGCAGTATTCTCGTGTTTGTCACCGAGTCGCCGAGTGTGTTGATGGGGACAAGTCAAACATGAGAATAAATCTTTACGAACATGCATCAGAACAATTCATAGCCTGGACGTACATAGGTAGTTTGACAAGCCTGCAACACCGTTCCACTGTCTCAAAGCATTCACTTCTCCCTCAAGCCTAATGATTCGGGACTGTCGGAGCAAATCCTGTCGGGCGGAGCGCGTTGATGGCGCCCCTGATTGCATGCATGACAAATAGCATTGAAGTATTTTAATAAATCAGGCGCTTGATGCCCATCGCTGTACAATAAAAATAATTAATCGCCAACCACCGACATGCCACCATAAAGCAACTACAGCGCTGAATAGAGCCTGACTCGGTGCACGCACGTTATCTGGCCCAAGCATCGGCGAACAAGTGGCGACTCCACCATGAGTCCCGTCACTACCAAGTCGCATTCTACATACGTCAGGCCACTCGAATAACCAACGAAGAGCATCATCGATCGATGCGTATGCATCATCGCGGAGTCAGCGAGCGGCGGCGGCGGCATCATGCATTAAACATGGCCAAAGCCACATAAATCTGTCCGTGATTGTGCGGCGCTTATGCAAATACCGATACACTGGGATGCTGCTTTACCTAGATTCTCTGAGAGTGCGCACTCTCACAACGGTTTGTTTTGCAATCCGTTATGCTACATACGCAACCCGCTGCCACAGAGGCTTTTGGAATGCGCCACGGTAAATCACTATCGTGTGCAGCCTGCGCCTATGCGGCAGGCTAAGACAGATTATCACTCAGCGGGCGGAGGGTCGTAGCCACTGTCGCTGACTTTTGACATTGTTTTACCGCATGTAGCGCGACTAAATAACTTTCACATTTCACACACAAGATGCCACCGGTGTTGCTGCAGATCCTCGGACAGATGTCACCCGGACATTTAACCGATCCGCGGTGAATATTCGTATCTAAGGCAAGTTTGTGGGTCGCCAAGAGGTAATTACATAAGACGGAAGCTGTGTGCTGTGTGGCCATTTCAAGTTTCCCCTGACGGATACTTGATTTATCAGGGGGCCCAGTAGGAGGTTGCGCCAAGCAGAGCCACCAATGCCTTGAGGCAACCTTTGTAACCATTCCGCGCAGAGTAAACGGTAAGTGATGGACACAGTGAAAATCATGTTATTATGACAAGCCCCGAGACGAGAATGGACGCTTAATTGCACATCCATTTAGCCCGCACCCGAAGGTGGGTGCTTGAATTTCGAAGAGCAGCGTGCACTGCGATACCGGGTGGGAAGAGAAATGGCCCAGGCTGATGGAGAGCTAGAGACGTTGTGTCAAATTTCTGCAAGCAAACCGATAGCGAGGGCGGCTTGTTTACCTTTGCGCTACGAGATTGTTTGAAGTTTCTTTTCAGCACGTAGGAACGTTGTGTATTTACAAGGTGCCTGATGGGAGATAACGGATGTTATGGCGTTTTTTTGTGTACACTTGAAATGAACAAGGGTTGACTGAAGCCTTACACGAAAAACAAGTTTCGAAGGATTCTAATACTGTGCGGAAACAATTCACTGATGAGCTTCATTTTCAGATATATCTTGTATTACGGTGGATCACATAAAAGATCTACGACTGTATCAAAGTTTTGACGTCCTGAAAGGAGGAAAATTATTGGCCGGTTGTGTGGTCACTTTTTCGTCACGATGGATGCATCAGCCTAGCCTAGATCGCTAGCCCATGAAGAGCGACAGCACTGCTCCGGCCCGAAAGCTCTTCGAATCCAAGCCATTGGGACAACGCAACAGATGACGGCCTGGGCTAAGGTGACGAAGGACCTCAACCAACTTGCAGTGCGCAACTGGCGGCAGCTGGGGAGAGATCGTGCTGGCTGGAGAGGCATGTTGGTTGAGACCCAGGTCCACCCTGGACCGTAGCGCCACTAGACGAAGAAGAAGAGGATGCATCAATTGAATTCAGTCAAGTGTTACAATGGTGAAGATCTTGGCCATGATGGAGTGTCTAGCTCGAAAAAGACTTGAACATTGGTTGCCCGAAAGGTGAAACGTCTTGTCCATGACCATGTGTTAGTTGGAGAGACGGAGTTCCAAACTTTCCTAGACTGAAGTGGCAACAAATTAATAAAAAGAAAGTTTCTCCTATGATGACTGCTGTTAGATTAACCATTTCCAAGTAGATCACGTCTAATTGATGGCAGCCAGCTCAGATCATAACCACGCTACTGTGAACCTTTGGGCATAGCTTAGCGGGCACCTGGGATAATCGATAATCGTTTGGAACACGCTTCAGATTTCAACGATTTTCAGTAACAACAAATTTCGGGTGCATACAGATAAAATATACGGAATGAGGATCATAAGGATAAGGTTCACTCAGCCCAGGCTATCAGACTTCCGCTGTGTCTTTCGGGTGGAAGTCTGTATACACAGTAAAGACGTCAAAATTCAATGTGGCCATCTGAATCATCTGAAGGCTTTTGGCTCACGACATGTGATAACTCTGTGCGGGACATTACCTGCAATGATATTGACTCAATTAATCAAACCACATCTTTTCTAATTTACGGATCATAGTAAAAAGGAATCTAATGGATCTTCCTTGTCATCTGTAAGACCACACAGATTATCCAGTACAACAGTGGAAATAGAGGCAAGATCATGTAGCACCATATACATTTGTTTTCGATGTTTGTGATCCATCGACATTCCACAAGGTGCCAATAACAACAATGTTTAGGGGGTCTGGGGTGAAAGGAACCTGGGAGATATTCCTCACAACCTCTGACACTGCCCCAGGTGAAAGTCAAATGACGCCAATAACGCCAAGAATAATAATTCAACATTTTATCTTCCCTTGCAATTTTTCAAAAGGACAAATTGGCTTGACTTAACATAGATTGACGAATTGGGAGGAAGGAAATGTCTTAACCCCTACTACTAGACGCCACAGTGGCACCACCAGCACATAAGTGACACTGAATCGAGTCGCGTCTTTCCATCAACCAACCAACCGTTGGTAAAACACATAAATGAAAATTAACAAAAAAGGAAGAACGCAAAGACTGTATTTTGCTGGCTCAATTCTGGACACCAGGAAGTCTCTATTTGAAGATTTAAGGCACACCTTTTTAGACACATGCTGAAAGAGAGTTTGATCACAAAATTATTTTGTTGAAAATCTTTTACCAACTCACTTGTCCACATGAAAGGTAAGGATGTCGGTTAGTTTTGAGCATTTTCACTCATATTTGTTCCCTCCCATCCGCCAATTAAAAACTTACAACCTCCCCAACTTTAGAATGTACAAAACTGACACTTTGAATGACAGATCTAAAAGTCTTCTGTCGCACATGGTTTAACTTTTTTTATTTGCTCTTATGGGGGTCTGTGACTTCGTCACAAAGTGAACTAAGAGAAAATATAAAATGATATAATGATAATCAATAAGAAAAAATCCCATCTGTTGGAATAAGTACCAAGAATTCGACTGATTTCTACAGTTTTCGCTTCAAAATCTCCACTTTACACACAAATCGACCATAATATAAAATTTAATAAAAGCATTACGAGCCCAGAATTACAAGCCTTTGTCTCGTTGGACAAACAACCAAATTAAAGACCTTAACCTGCTTAACCTCACTTTCGTTAGAGAGCCACGCACATTGAGTGCAGCTCCGATAAAAGAAACAAACGAAGCTAAAACAAACGAAAAGTGAAATTCTGACCAACAATGCCTCCTTTCTTCATTATCTCAGCTCATAAAGGCGCAATAATTTACTTTTATTTGACTGAATGGAATGGTTTCTCGGAACGAACCGGATTACAAGATTTCCTCCAGCTGACACGTCATTCAACGATGTCCGAGGAAATGTGTTTCAAGCGTGAATTAGCCCAGAACTGCTCTTCAGTGTCAAGAGATCATCCTGGTGCTGCAAAGCTCCTTACGTTCTCTTCACTCAAGACGTGAATGCGATCAAATGGGATTACTGCATCATTACCGTGAAAATCCCCCAACGAACGCACGCGTTCTTGGAAAGAGAAAATGTGCCCTAATTGCTGAAGAAGCCCAATCTCATCTGCTAGGCAAATATGTATCCAAGCCTCCCCATCTGTCCCAGTCAAACAAAGCAAGCCGCCTAAGTCAACACGCTGCTCCCCGCTACAGTAGCACTCAAAATTGAAACTTAAGAACCTCTGCAGCCGCACCTCCTAGCCGCGGTGTGTGTGTGTGTGCCCGTGTATCTGTCCGGCGCGGCTGGAATCTCACATCGTGTATGCATTACGTTGATGCATGTGGATGAAAGTAATTTCACGAGCGCACAGAACTTTGAACCCGATCCGTACTGGTTGTGCCCACACGTACGCTGTGGAAAAGGCGGCGGCGGCGGCGGCTTCGAGTTGAAAAGAGCGCGTGCACCCCAGCCCAACACTGGATGCATCACTCACTTACATTGGCTTACGAGGCGGGCTTCGGCGGAAAGATTGAGTGAAGTGAGCACTTGAACTCGCATGCCCTTAGATGTTCTATCAATTACAGATCTTGGATAAGTGAATTATGTGACTGGGTGGGGGCAAAACAAAAACGTTTTGATTGCTTGTGTCATCATTGACGGGTGACACCGCCCAAGAACCAGCCAGATATGCATTCCTCTCCTGCCCCAACTCTGCACCTTTATGCTGTCGTATATCACAACTCTTTGTGTGGGGAAGAGAGAAACTACACAAACTGTTGCACTGATGCGGAGGTGTCACCATGGACCACCATGGGCACGCTCCCAATATGCCGCGAATGAGGGAAGTCTTTTGACGCCACCCTCGGCGTGCGTCTTATTTCCGAATGATCTTTGAATGGGCGCTCTGCGTTCTAGATACGTATCTGGCGTGGGATTATCTTTATTTCTGTCCGAGTCGCCGCGATAAAAGTGTGTGGAGTGTGGAGCATAAAATGTTAATAATGCCCGAACTGGTGGGATTATGCATATTAAGAACATTCTTCAGTCCCTTGAAATCTCGATCACAGAGTTTTCGAGCAATAAAAGCGGATTAGGAGCGCGTCCATCTGATACCAATTAAACAATGCGAGGAACGTTAATGACCGGAGATATTCGATCTCTGCAGAGAGTCTTCGAATGGGATTTTATGAGGATGGCAAAGGTTCGTGACGTGTTTACACAAGGCACAGCTTGTAAGGCAATTGTGTGCCGTGCTTAGAGACTGAATAACATCAATTATCAGTTTCTTAATGAGGGCTTAAATACCGAAGTGAATGATCTTCAGGGAAAGCGATGGTATATCATTAAGCGCACGTAGCCACAGTGGATAGAAGATTATACTGTGAAGGGCCTTAAGAGTCTTAAAGTCATCAGTTCAATCAATTTCGAGTGTAAATTGAGCCCAAAACGTTCTTAATACTTTTCCAAACTCATTTCAAACTCTTTCAAACGCCTCTTCCAAATCCATCAAATTCAAGGAATGCAATAAAATGCATGGGAAAGCAAAGTCTGCTAATGACTGCTATTTGGTGTGTGATACTTTGGCGGGCAATTAAGGGAGGACTGCCACGACTGATGAGGATCGAAGCGATCTCAATTTAGTCATAGCAGAGCAAAACCTAAGATCGATCACAAGAGATGATCAAAGCAGATCTAAAGACTGTAGATGGGCAGAAACATAGACCCCAGCCTTTTTTGCATAGACACTTTACACGTCGTATTCTTATAAGTCTTAAGGCTAACAACCATAAGCTTTTACTCCACTCCCAAACGTCTACAGGCCATAAGTTTGCAATCCAGCAACCAATGGGTTGTGATAATAGGCAAAGGCTGTGAAGAATTTATATACGAATACGGCTACACAAAGCAGAAGTAAGTGTTCGTGAAAAAATGGACTAAAGCGTAAAGTGATAGATATCCTTGAGAAACCACACACTGGGCAAGAGTTTTTCACTACAAGATTAGTGCAGGATATGAGGGAAGGTGTGGTGACTTCCATAAAACATCCAGAGGTTCCATTTTTTCCTCTGAACCGACAAGGAATATCCAAATTTGTTAAACAGTCAGTCTCCAACATATCCGTTAATCCATCGACAAGCATAGATTTCTTATTTTTTCGAACTAAATTAAGAAGTGCAGAGTGAACTTGAGAGAGTCAAAACAGTAGAAGACTTTAGCCTAGACCACTGCTTTTTCTTCTTGTGGCGCTACAGTCCGGGGTGGACCTGGGCCTAAATTAACATGCCTCTCCAGCCAGCACGATTTTTCGCCAGCTGTCGCCAGTTGCGCACTCTAAGTTGGTTGGCTCCACTTGTGTGAGCAACCATAGCCTAGGCCGTCGTCTTTTGCGTTGTCCCAATGGCTCAGATGCGAAGACTTTTCGGGCCGGAGCAGTGGTGTCCATGCGCTCTACATGGCCTAGCCATCTTAAGCGTTGTATCCGAAAACGGTTAACTAGGCGCATGTCGCTGTACAGTCCATAGAGTTCGTCGTTGAATCTTCTTCTCCAGATGCCATCAACGCAAACGCAAACTTTTCTCTCGAATATGCTAAGGGCTTCGTTATCCGCTTTTAGTAGCCTCCAAGTTTCCGCGTCATAGAGTAGGACTGGGATGATCAAGGTGTTATATAAAGCAAGCTTAGTCCTTCCAAAGAGGGCTTTATTACACACGATCACGCCCCTTTTAGTTATCAAGTGCTGAATTGACAGTAGGCTGCGGATGAAAAGTTGTACTGACAAATTGTAATATGTACAGCCTTTGGTAATATTACCTGCATCTGGGAATACTTAAGCTTGTGTGACTGCCGCCGACCCAAACTTTATTGATGACGTCATTAAACATCGTATTTGTCCATGTAAGTGAAATTCTAATGATTTTCGTCATATTTTGTAACATGCATCTTGTTCTGCACAACCAATCACTGAAACTAAAGAAAAAAATTGAGCACGGCCGAAACATTCTTAGCATGGAACACTGCTAGGTATCCAGACATTAATCACTAAAAACTCATCAACCAATCCAAGGCAGTTGGATACTGAAAGAAACTCGGAAGAAACATGATGTGTGAGAGCGAAGTGTACCAATGAACGACCCACATGGAAGTGAACTCAAAAATAATTTGATGTACTAAGTTTCTTATGGTATCTGGGTTACTTAGACAAGAGACCTTATACCAGTCGTTATACAACATCTGAATTGAAATGTCATCAAAAAACCAGTGTACCTGTTACCGGAAAAGCCGTTAAGAAATTTTTGTGAACCGTGGTAGTAGCCTTACTTCATCATTAAGTAGACGGAGCATGCAAACACCACCTTTATAAATTTGATTTCAATGGATCAGACATCTGTAAGTGCTCTGACCAGGCAAAAGAAACATGGAACATACAATGGTTGACTACCGTAGACTTGCTCGAGAAAAATTCAAGTCAGATATAACAAAAAAAGATTTCACAGAACTCCGATATGGAGATACTGTGAAATTTAGAGAAGCATTTCTTAAAGCCTAAACCTAAAAAATCGGGTACAATAGATTTATAAGATCGCGATGCAAAAATCTTTTTCTAACTCACGCCAAAATCTTTACTTCACTTCACTTTTATGAACTAGAAAGAAGGAATCGACTTTGCCCTTGAGCTGCTAGGTTAAGCAGAGTAAGGTGGGCGAAGAAGATTTCCACTTTTTTGCATGTTTTATAAACTTGGTGGATTAGGCCCAGACCAACAAGTGAGAAAGTGGATCTCTCCCAAAATAGGTTCAGTTTCATAATGTGAAGTATTTTCTCTAACACTCCACCTGTGCGACAAAGCAACCGAAAACAAAGCAAACCCTTGAAATCTAGAAAGAGCTGTCAAAATTCAAAAGGGACACAAATTCCAAATGGAAACAATTTTAAGCATTACCAACTGACCTTGCTAGTCGAAGATAAGGCTAGCTAGATAAGTTAAGAGAACTGTTGATATTTTGATTTATTTTCAACTTTTTTAGTTTTGTAGAAAACCTCAAATAAATAGATAATACTTCGATTTTTTATCAAGAAAACTTAATTCAGCAAATAACACTGTGACTCCGATTTTAACATCTTTCCTTTTCCAGCTCAGTAGTAAGTTATGGCAAGCAGAAAGAAGCCCCACTGTATGAAGTGCAACGATTTCCGGTTTTCAGACATTGCTGTGCCACAATACCCCCCAGCCATCAGCGTTGTACTTTTAAAGCAATTCCTATTAACCGTGCACACACTCAAAACCTTAACCTTCATTCAAGGACTGCAGACAGTTGATGTGGGTCAACGATTTGATCCTCTCGTCTGCCGTGCCAACCGTGCCTCAGCTAATTCGCAAAAACAATTCATAATCGCGTGAAGCGAACGCAGACAGAAATGAAAAGAAAAAAACAAGCAAACCACAAATTAAGTGTTCACCTTTGCACGCACACGTTACGATGAACATACGTGGGCTTAAACGATCTTCCCGCCTTCTGTCATGATCACCATGACGCCGCCGCTGCGTGTTGTGCCCAATGTGAAGACGAGAAAAGAGAGCTTCTAACCACAGATCTGTGCAATGGAATGGCGAAACGTGTAAGAGCGTTTAGCCTTCAAATGTCAACGACTGGATGAAGTAGTTCAGCTACACAACCATTGGCAAGGCAATTAAAACGATTTACCTATCCAATGACCCAAAACGAATTTAACTGCAGTCGTCCAGAGCTCAGATAATCTTTATTTGTGCGCATGTATATGTGTGTGTGTGCGTCGCTTTCAAAGTCCAGGAGACGAGCAACCAACCCTGTTGTTGTGCGCCAAAGCCAAAGTGGAAAGACGAGTTTCTCTCAAAAGCCCGATCGGCCTGTAAATTGATATCCAAATGAAGTATATTCGCATATGCTCCAATAAAAAGCAAACAAACTACAAACCTACACAATGATCCGAATAAGAGAATGACATTGAATTGAAGCGAGTCGCACTTGAACGGAGCACAGAAGCAAACACGAAACACCGAAACAAAAAACAAACACCAAGTCTCTTGAGGGAGAGCAATAAAAAAAAAACAACGACACACACATTCCAAGAGGTGGTGGTTCCTACCTTTACCTACCGTACCGCAGCGCGATCGCCGACGCTGCCAACTGCCAAGTGTTACCTAATAGTAACGGACGGAATCAGATGTTGAGGTGCTTCCAATTATCGAATTGCATTGTGCAAGACAAAGGCAACGAACGGCAGAAGGAGAAGTACCTGAAGAGGCAACAAACCGACTAGCACACACACACACACTCACTCATGCAAGGTAGGGAGAACAAAAAAAACAAAACAACACCCGCTCAAGGAGCGAGCTATATTTAGTTAATCGATGACGTCAGGTCGAGGCATTCGAAAAGATCGTTATCTGAAATCATCAGCAGCACCATCACCATAATGGCGCTGATCATGAATTCGGAGGTTTTCTGTTCAAGATAGCACAATAGGGAACACTTGGCGTGATTCATTGGATGTGTTCTGGGAAAGGACACAGGTAAGTGCTGTCGACGAGCGCGGATAATGGGACGGATTTTAGGGCGTCCTAAACACGTATCTCATCAGTCGGAGGGTATGTTTTGTGCGAGTTTTATTGGATAACGATTCAAATGTAATTTATGGCTTTTAACTGGTGTTGATCTTGAAAACAGATGTAACTTTCGGCGAACATTGACAGCGGAAGCGAAGTTCAAACCGAAAATCAGTCATAATTAGTGACACACTGAAAGGTTAAGCAAGCCACAGCGAGGGAATAAAAAAACACGAATGCGGTAATGTACGAATAATCAATCGATCACATGAGTTCATGGCTTTGAGCCACCATTTGGAATTTTGATGAGCATCCTCGTATAGGGGGTCTTTAGAGGGAAGACATTGTGATTGTGATGAATTGTGATAATTGTGAAAAGTGCTCAGTTTTTGTTTTTATGGTAAAAGCTCCTGTTCAATATTAAAGCGAATCTTGAGTCGTTCTGTTTGGCATTCGTATTTTCCATATTCCACTGCTTGATGGTATAGAATTCCGTGTCGAAACTTCTTTTAAATAACGTCCCTCTTAAAGTATAATACTTCTTAGAAATGCACCCAGTGTCTACATCAATGTTTTATCAAAACATAAACCCTATCTTGCTATGAATTCAAAAATTTCAAGACTTGTATCACGACCAGTAGTCTGATAAGGAGGAAATTTTGACAAGCGCCAATATGTGTACAAATGTATGAAACAAGGTGAGACGGTTTAACAAACAGAATTGTCATCTCTCAATTTTACTACGTCAGCCTTGCTGGAAAAGAGGACATTCAGCTTCCCTTTGCTTCTCTTGCGTGTTGTAAGCTTTCAACGCCAATCGTTTTCAAGGCCAGATATGCATTGTATTCCTTTGTCATGGCTGCTTTGTAGAAATTAGATTGTTCCCACCTGTTACTCAGTTTCGAGATACTCTAGTTTCCCGACAGTTGATATTCTCTTTCGTTCTTAAATTTCACGCGAATCAGTCATCAAATTGATGACTTTTGAAACTGCACTATGGACGCGCAGGCGCAAATCGGGTATATCTCTTCGTACACAGTAATGTAGACGAATCTTCATCCGTTTCCGAGCCCGGAAAGTTTATAAGAACACAGCGGAAAGAAAGGAAATAAAGATCAAGTTCACTGTCTTTTTCTAGGTGCTTTTTGCGGGGCCAAAACGGGAACTTTTCAGTCGAATAGGCAAGGTAGAGTTTTTGACAGAATAAAATTCAGGAAAAATATAAAACGCCATCTTACATAAAGGTAAAAAAAGTAATAATTGAGAGGACCTACAGCATACAAGAGATAAGGGCCTAGGCGCTACATCAACTATATGTGTTGTGCGTGCTTTTGTTCTCTCACTAGTAGAGGGGACCTATGATTTTTTTCCGGCTTCGAAAGGCGAGGTTTGAAAAGCTTTTTATAGACAATTGGTAATCTTTGAGTGTTGCCAGTAACTCGAAAGAGATGCTCAAAAATTCGAGCTGCTCAGTCCGGGAAGAAAAAATGGGACCTACGGCCTGTAGGTCGATGCACTAACTCACTAGGCCACATCGACCACAAGTAATGTGAAAGCGTGCCCAATAAACGATGTAGGGACACAAAGTAAGCAATCATTCTCTTTCCTTCCAGTCATAATGTATAGCCGATTTAAGATAAAAATAGCGAAACAGCACCGGACCGACATTTACTTTACTAAATATATTTTTTTTTTAGTAAAAAATATAACAAATTACATCACAGTACGAAACTGTTTTTTTTTTTTTTTTTTTGTTTTTTACGCACTTTTTTTTAGTTGGCGCGCGCTAAAGGGGTTGCGACTACCCTAAAGTAATCGGATTTAAGTCACAGCACGGGCCAAGGTATAGAGGAAGACAGGGAGGGGAGGTACCGGTGCACATTGTTTTTAAATGTCTGTACAGAAATATCATAAATAAATCAATTTCATAATTCTCTTGACCCTCGTGGTTGTCCCTATGAGTTGTCCATCTTTTAAAGACTGATACATCATGATGTTTGATTTATAGTGTAAAATGAAAGACATATAAATTAAAAAATTTCATAAAGGAGCAATTTTATTTAAAAGAACAAATCGTGGTAATTACGTTTTGCAAATTATGTAGTGGATGTGTTGGTCATGACTTCTGAGATCTGGAAGATCTAATTTTTCACCTCGTCCGAGCACAGCGACTGGTATTTAGCACATAACACGTGTATTGTTGCTTTCCAAAGAGTGAATCGTAACTGGCCTATTTCTGTAGAACTGAGACTTTACACATTTATGTGAACTCGGACTAAAATTTGTGAATGGTATTGATATATGTATCGCAAGTCAATCAACTTGCACGAAAAACATTTCTCATAGAATGTTGATTTTCGTAATACTGCGGAACAAGTCGGAGACGCTGATGTGAGTTCTTTCATGACAACTGGCCAAGTGATGATGAACAAAAGTGACAAAGTAGATTGACGGAAGTCACGCATAATTAGCCAACAAAAGCTTATTGAAAGTCAAACCTTACGATCAATCATCCTTTAACCAGCCATCTGTGTGTGGTATCCCAATAAAATTAAGTTCCTTCCCTATTGCCCAAATAAGGCCGCAATTCTGATCGATTGCTACCATCAGAGCGTCTAATTGTTGCCAGCACATGAACGAATTAAGAGTTGGGCCGTAGGGAATAATCGTAGTAGACGATTTCCTGGCAATGGCTAAGCATGGCTAAGCACCTCAGTTACCCAAGTTCATACTGAGCTAATGTTTAAGAAATAATCACTGCTCCGTGGTGAGGAGCTAGGCCTTTGTAACAATATTGCCTTTCTTTAGGTTATAGCAGGCACTTGCAGTAATAGTCAAAATACAACTAATAATAATAACTTAGAGGTCTATCACTTTCTAGTAGACCAAAGGTAAGTATAAATTTTCCTGTTGACGTGCCTGCCAGTTTTCAAGGCAGCCACACAAGACGTCTTCAGAAAATATTTCTCATTTGTCAACTTTCTACTCATTGGCAATCTTCTGTGGCTTTTGTTCGATGATTTCACAACAAAAACCAATAACCGCTGTCAGTGCCTTAAAAATAAAAGTCATAAGAAATGCCACTTAAACGAAGTGAATTACTTCCAGGAAAACGACCCAACACAGGCGCTTCATTAAAAGTTCCATCAAGTAGCAGCCTCTGAACAATAACGACCATGTTCGCGAAACTTATTAGCGTCTGCGCCCCCGTCGCTCGTTGGTGGCTGCCCAAACCAAAGAGAAAAAGCCAAACCAATCTCATTTGCATGTGAATGCATCAATACCACATCCAACATCGATATCAACGGAAATGTCATTGATAAATCAGTCAATACATCACCAGACAACAAAAAAGTCCACCCAACCCTGCTTAATTGAAAATCACATCACGTTCGCGGTGTATAGGGCACGGCTTCGCCACTGCTCCGGCTCTGCTCACGCACCGCTCACTGCGCATCCCAGCACGATAATGCAGAGTGGATCGTTAAGTTTACGGCGAATTTGAAGTAATTAAAACACACAATTGGTTGCGATTCAGTGCTAGGCCCACACTTGGAGAGGCGCCGCCGCCGCACTCCACGCAGACCTTGGCTTTAATCCCAATGTAAATGTCAATAGTCTCGTTGCGTCGTTGCGCGGTGGCCTTCCATGGCGCAAAATACAATGCCTGGAGTGGATGCGTTTAAATTGAACAAAATGGACAGCAGCTCCTCGTGGTGTCCGACCACCCCCGTTACGACCGTAATTAACTTTCTTATGCCCGCAAGACTTCAATTGCGAGCACTGCAGATCTGCGAGAGGAAAGTCAAGAGTCAACGTTGAATGTCAATAGCTGCTGCAATTTCATTTCTGCAACGCAAAGCAAACAAAAAGAAAAAAACGGGAAAATCCCGCACAACAGTTTATCGTCGGATGTGCGCGATTCACGCTGACATGGATCAAGATTTAATTGTGGGTGTCAGACAATGCAACATGAGATGCAGAGATAGGGCGATAGTCAGCGATAGCAGCGGCGTACCTATCGTAGTGTGACACTGATTGCAACAGCGAGCGTCACACGCAGCGTATTTAGCCCAGTCAAAACTTGCTGAGCACTGCGCACGGGTGTAGGCAGACCGCGGTGTAATGAAATTTAATCCAACAAATACGGCTCGCTTTACCACCCTTGTAGGTAGATAGATCTTGGTGTAGTGCAGCTCTTAAATTGAATTTATGGGATCGTGTGTTCTAAACCGGCACCGTGCATTACGGGCATTGCCAAACGCCACTCCACGTGGGTGCAACGACAACTGTGTATTGACAGGATTTCATAATGCCGTTAGGCTAAATTAAAACTAATTAGATTAGATGCACGTTGCCACGCTGTGAGGTAATCGGTAAATAAACACAAGACAAGATTGCACTCTGGTGGGGCAGCTGAACACCGCGGTTAGCATTTAAATCACTTAATACTCGTTGTTTATTGACAGTGTGTCTTGTGTGTGCGTCATTAAGGTCATATATTTTTGAAACCAGTAAACAATAAGGAAATGAGCTCCAGGTCGGAATTAGCAGTCGTAAGTTCAGTAAGTAAGGCAAAGACGTAAGACTTGAGCTTCAATGGCATTGTGCTCTCAGCCTAAAATATTTACGAATGCTGAAACATTCTTTTGCGTTAAATGTTTGCGCCGTTTAACGTATCTAAGGAATCTCTACTTTAAGCAACCAAGTCTACATATGGGTGCTCACCACGATATGAGATGGAGGATGAATCTGCGAGACACGGTTCAGATGAAGTAGTCTCAGGGCTGGTTGTTTTCTTGGCTAGGGTTTCCACTATTGGCTAGGTCTCACCAGAGTTCGTTCCAGGATGCAGGCAAAATAAGAGCAAGCTCCCGTCTACCGCCCGCTACATTATTGTCACCTCTTAATAGAAAAGTCTGCAGGCATGCACACCTCTAAACCTTCCACAAACACCTAAGTTTGCTATGGCGATAGAAACCTCTGCGATGTTTGTGAGGAGGATAAAGACATTACAAAGCACTCTGTTTTTCAAGACTCTTCGTCTGTCATTGCAGTTGGCATTTGTTCCAGTTAGTGTTTCGAAACATCAACACATGTGAAGTGTGAAGTGAATTGCTGTCGTCTTTCGTAGCAGGCAAGTAGAGAATTGGGTGTAAAGGAAACAGTTAAGCTTTACTCAGATTTTCAAAAAGAACTATCCATGCTGTAAGTATCTAAAGGTGGCTTGTCATGTAAGGGATCAGTAAGAAAACTTTTTGAGCAGTTTAAGAATGTTTATGGATAAGTGAGAATAAGGTGAGTATTGTTTTTGTGGCACTGGAAGCAAAGGTATGTATTTTTAAGTTAAATCAATGATGTCTAGGCGGTGCAGGACGACTTCTGGATATGTTTTATTTACGTACATGCATGCTAAGTACGTACACACGTATTTTACTACAAAAACCTTTAGAGAATATTTCTATCCGTCGACCGCCACGCAGAAAGTCTAGGTTCGATTTCCGGGCGGGACACCTCGCACTTTTTCACGACACCACCTCTTTCGAGTTGCTGACAACACTCAAAGAGTATCAATTGTTAATGAAGAGCTTCTTCATCTCGTCATTCGGGGTTGGGCGAAAAACTGTAGGTCCCTTCTACTCGTGAGAGAAAAGTAGCACGTATAACACTGTCCCTTGTGGGCTGTAGTGCCACTCAATTATTATTATTATTTTTCCATGCTCATCATAAAGACAGTCGCCGATCGATTCCATAAATTTCACCAAGCAGAAGCAGATATTGAAATGTTCAGGCAACTCCTTTGGGACCTTATCAGTAAGCTATGTAAGCTTACTACGCATCTGCTCGATTGGGTCCTTTTAATATAGAAGTCACCAGTTGGCCTCCCTTTGTGACCAGCGTACTGTTGTGACAAAAGTTTTGAAAAGAATGGATACCTAAATGCTTTGCCGTCTGACTTCACAAATTTTGTACTAGAGAAGCTAGGATGGGACGAGGCTGACATTATTTTTTACTGAGGTATGCAGACAACATCCACATCGTCGCTTGTTCTCCTCCGGATGGTGTAGAAGTCTCCACTGTAATTGAAATCTAGGCGAACTGAAATGGTCTCAACGAGTCACACAATACGCATAATGCCGAAGAAAAATAGTAACCATAGGGTGCTGTAGTTTTGAGGAGCTAAAGAAGTTTGTCTACCTCCCGACAGACGCCACTCTATCCGCTCTTTTTAAACAATCGCCATCCAAGCTTTTGACCTAATCGGAATTATATTTTTGACCAAGACGCTCTTTTTGCCATCATGTGGAACTGAAAAGTCGAAGAAAAAACAAAGCACCAGAACTGACGAAAAATGTTGCGTCTGATTTTGAAGGATCTTGCGGCCAGTAATAAGAATGGAGGAGAAGACGTAACCGCACTCTATGAGATATGGATGAGGTCTTGAAACCGAACGATTCATCGGCTACGCTGAGTCGATCTCTTCGAGGGTATGAACAACAGTGCTTCGGCTATGAAAGCCTTAGGATCCTAGCCTACGAGCTAGAGAAGGATGAGAAGTATGAAATCCGGTATAAGGATGAAATGATCGGGGCCGCAAAGGAACTTTGTGTGTACGCCTAAAAGTAGTCTGTTCGGGGCTGTTAGAAATGGAGTACATATATGAAGTTTTACACGTTACACCTCGAAGTGCTTTCTCTTCTATCAAAAACGTTCATTTGTTGTCTACATTTTTTAGAGAATAAAAATGTAATGCAGCACGCTTTCGAATCCTTTTTAAAGAAATGTCCTAACATTAAAGCAGCCATCTTCAGGACAGTTAACTCAGTTAGTATCGTCGTGTTCGAAAAGAGTTGCTTCGATCCTCGTTAAAAACGCAGTATCATTCAGTGTCTGAACGCAAGTGCCAAGGAGGCACTGGCCTAAAATTTCATGGATCACGCAAAAACACCAACATTTGATGGGCAAGATAAGGAGTTTAAATCGGCAAACCACACAGGCAGACCAGTAGGGATGCAAAAGAGGGTTAAGGCTATGATCCTCATAATTCAGATTCAATTACAATTTCTAAAATAACGATTTTTTTCTGATTTGGGATATTTCTTCACAACACAAAAAATTAGTTTCGAGCCCGTTCAACACTTCATTTCAAATCTGCTCAAACTTGTCCACAAATCGTCGCGTGGCCAAATTTACAGAATTTCAATTCGTTTCCATTAATTAAATGCACTCATCTGCCTCTGTGTGACGTTATAATTTGCAAAACAAAAAACTGTCGTCTTTTAAAAACCTTAAATTGTATTAGGTATTCACTAAATGAAAAAGCAGATAATTTGAAAAAAAGACCCGCATCAATTAAAATTGCCTTTTCAAGCAATCTGATAATATGGGAAAAACTAAGACACACCCTCTTCTCTCTCGACCGTTTGTCGGAAACTAAATCAATTCCCAATCGATCGATGAACACTCAAGGTGATCGCGTTGCCCATGTAGCCCGTTTTCAAGTTCACGCCAAACCCCGTTTTCGCTTACACAAGCCACTTCCGCCTACGTACGCGAATGCACATTCCTCTGAGAGGTCACGCAGTGTCAGAAAAATTCAATAAAAAAACTGCACTTTCCGAAAAGTCATCACTTCAAAATTTAAACAAAGAACAAATTAGAAATTCAGAACAGAACTAAGCCACACGTATGCTGACACACAAACCTACCAAAACTTGATCTAAATTTCGCAACAATCTATAAACTGCAAATCTCAGCGGGAAAAAATTCACTTCGATACGGATTAAGAACAAGTTCAAAGCCCCCAAGATCCATGAGTAAGATCAAAACCATCGGATACATGAATATTCATTTACATTGTTTATTTATTTAAAAAGAAATTTCGGCGAGGACCGATCTTCGAATTAATTAAGAACTCTTTCCAATGAATCTCCCAGATGACGCATGACGGCAAACCAACAACCGTTCGTTCGTTTATCTAATTTAACGTGAACGCTTCTGATAACTCACGCTGACCGCGACACCACATGAGAGGGCAGATCACTTGGCCACTGTACGAGGGAGAAGAGCGGCTGACTTGACGTGACACCCATTTCTTACGGTTGGAAAATCCGTCACGGCGAGAACAGTAGAACCGAATGTTTTCAGTTAACACAGGCAAATATTTACCCACAAGGAGCGCACAATCAGCACCGTGCTTCGGTACTGTGCGACATTTGTGTCAATATCGAGGCTCAAAAGACGCAGAAGCGTAAGGCAAGTCGGCGATGATATGATATAAAATTTGTTGTTGTCTTTTATCAATTTCATTCGACAAAGAAGAACACACTTAATGCCTCAAAGTCCAATCAAACAAATTAAGGTCGTTGGATATTCGTCTCTCTCTCCTTTTCTCCTGCACTTGAATTCTATTTCGACTTTGCCTTTCCCCTCAGAACGTGTATCTAATGTAAAGAAGTATCTAAATGGGTTTACCCTCGAATGAACCCCGCCACCACGGACAAATCAACTGATAGGGACTCTCCCGGTCGGGCAGACCACAGTCCAGTCCAAAAGAAGTGAAATGAGGAAACCAGTAATTTTGAAAACACAAAAAGAAAAAAAAAAATAAAGAAGAAAAGCAGAACATACCAAAAAAGTCCTCCCAGCGCTCGGAGTCGTCCGATTCTATATCCATGTTAGATGAGGAGCTGCGCGCCCGATTGCGTCCTCGCCGATGGTGGTGGAGTGGAGCGGAGTGTAATGCCGTGTTCCTTATTTAGAAAGATGTTCCCAAAGTTTCCAAGAAGCATAAAATAATGTAAAAACCATCTGTGTATGAGGCAGCGGTGGAAGCATAGAACCCCGGCTCGAACCCGCAGCCGTGCCCGGTTCCCGCGGAGAGTGTATTGCACTGGATATCACTTATTGTCGAGATACACTTATTGCACGACGACTACGACGACGACGACGATGCGATTTTTATTTGTTGTTGCTGGTATTTTATTTCTCCTTCCTTGCGTTTTCCTTCACGGCAATAATCCAATAGATACAACAGTGCAGACGAGAGAGTCGTAGATACTCGCGTTACGATAGGAACGTACGGCCTTTGTGGGGTTTATACTTTATTTTCACTGCGGCAGTACGCGGAAACTTAATAGCAACTTGGCCAGGCCATTCTCGCAGGTAAATCACTCTCGCAGTTAATCACATACTGTGTACACTAGTAATCACTTCGCGCACACAACCGTCTGTCGGGTAGATAGATACAAAATACCCTCGTTAGATAAGATAATGTGCACCGACCGAGAGGCGGAGTAAAAGCAAGTTAATCCCTGCTCGAACTGTATTTAAAGCTCGAACGCAAATACATCCAAGCTACGATCGCTCCAGATCACTTCAATCACATCCTAGCGCTGCACATCCCAATGCAAGTGCAATTACGTCACACACAAGAACAGATAAGCACCAGATACTTTCTAACCAGGCGGGTTTTCAATGTATGACCGTTGCTCGCGACGGAATTCTCAGAAAAAAATCGATGACTCGCTTTATTCGTTTAATTTGCCACCTTCCTTAAGCGATCACCGAGGGTTCTTAGGCCACACAAAACACAGACAAACAAAAACAACAACAACAGCAACAAAGAAGCCAGTCGTTATCTGTAGATGAACGGCGCGAACCAACACTTGGTGGAGTTGAAGAAATTGAGGCAATAATTTATCAAGAGCGATGATAAAAATAAAATTTATCTGAGAGATACGGCATGCCCTCGCAGAGAACTTCGCACGATCTATCACTACAAACGACTTAACACAAACTGTTGCACGACTGGAGATTCCATTTGGACGACAACCGATCCACCGTTGTGCTGTTCGCTGCTAGTGTTGGCCAGTAAGACAAAATGTTGTAGAGGCACCCACACACAACCGAACGTGTTGTGTGTTCACACTGTAAGACGCTGTTGCTGGCGTGTGTGTTGTCGAATTGAAATTGTATTTGAATTCCGGGGAGATGTGGAGAAACAAGACGTTTGACGGTCTTCAGGTGGAAAATCTGTTTTATTGAATCGCGCAAGTGATCGCACTGATCGTGTTGGGTTTGATGTTCGATTTGAGTGGGAAATGTTTGATGTGACGTCTTGTTTGGGGAGAGTGAGCGCTTGCAAGAGGGTTGCCAATGTGTGATTGAAACAGTAGGTAAACGCATTCACAGAGTTCAACGACATGGGTAAGCAGAAGAAACACAGAGAGTTAGTAAATTGTAGGGCTCAAAGAATGAACATAGCGGAAAGGGGAATTTTCCAGAGGGGAACAATTTTTTCAAAATTATGACGAAATTTATTTTTGAAATATTTAAGAAAAAAGTGAAGTGAAGATGTTGTGGTATGTACACGTTTTACCTTATTTTTATAAAAAGTTATTCATGGTAAGGTTTCACTTATAACGTCAAATAAAACCATTGTAAAGGTTCAACATTGGGCAACTCGTCGAGCATGGCGACTGGTATCTAGTGAATAAGACGATTAATGTTGACTTCCAAGAAGTCAGTCGTAGCCAGTTTATTCCTGAAGAAGTAAGGCTTTACCAATCCCCAGAGGAAGTAGTCCAAAGGTGTAACGCTGCACGATCTAAGCACTACATGGAATTAATTGCTCACAAAAATAAGTTCTTAAAACGTCCATTGTTTAATGCTTGTATGCCGAATACCACAGTCTTGTTGAAACTTGAGCTCACTGATACCTTTTGCATCAATTCCATTCCACATAGTACGTAAGCATGACCAAGCTGCTGATACATAAAGACGACGAATCAACTTATCAATGTCTTCGCGTACGTTCTCAGTAATAGTCTCTTTCTAAGTACTAGTTGTGACCCAATCGGTCGAGTGCCATCCACTAATGTCAACAGGGACTCAAATTTGCGAATTGTATTGACAATTTGGTTATCGAGGGCGTAAGTATCTCAAATCACACGAAAAACTTTTCTGACAGAATTCTGATTTGTTGTTGCAGTTAGTCTTTGCACGATGAGTTGCCAAGCAATGCTGAACAAAAATGACAAAGTAGTTTGCTGCTAATCACGCGTGATCTGTCTTAAAAAACCATTACAATGAATATTCCTACAAGAACGTACCTATCTTCATAAGGGGGACAAACAGCATTTTGGTCTAAAGAAGGTGAAAGGTTTCCCCTAAAGGTTGACATCTGGTAACCTTTATCATGTGGGTTGAAAAAGACTAAATTTATCATTAAAAACAAACCAATTGAACTTAAGTTATAAGCAAAAACTTATTGGAGTCGTGTTTATGGGTTTTTCTAAAACAAAACAAAAACTCTTCATAAAACTTATCATTTGATAAATTTTGGGAGTTTCACTTGCACTTGTGCATCGCCATACCCGTAAACTTCAAGTAACTTCATTTTGTAGAAGGTAGCTTTTTCTGTTGACACTGAGAATGACTAGCAGTACTGCATCTCACAAGAGACCGAGGCCTAGCTGCTTCAATTACTCCTGTTGGGACTTCTATTGCGTCTCATGAGTAGTTGGGGCCATTTTGAACTGACTGACTGACTAAACGGGGAATTTTGGGAAACTTTTCATGCATATAACTTAAGATTCATGTATATCCACACTTTTGTCATATATAGTCACTCAACCTCAATAGTTTCCTTCCTCATATTCAGAAGATTCCCAGACTATCAGATTTTTGAGTGGTGTGGTTAGCACAGAGCATCTTTTGCATACATCTTATGAGAGTTTCACGATGAGTGACTACGTTTGAATCACCACTTAGATGTCAAGTTTTGACCTCATTTTTCGAAGTATCGTAAATGGCAAACATTAAGCTAAGCTTCAAGTGATATCAAATGCTTGTGTTACCAACTTGAAATCACGTAATCAATGACCCTGTTGCATTATACCTTTTCTGGTTCTATTACCTATAAGACATTAGCAGCTTGCCGCATATTTATTTTCGTAACGTCTCAACTAAGGTATTATATTTACTAAAGAGCTCCTCTTGTGGTCGCCGTGGCCTATTGGCAAGTGCTTCGACCGCCACGCAGAAAGTCTAGGTTCGATTCCCGGATGGGACACCTCGCATACTTTTCACGGCACCAACTCTTCTTCTTCCAAAATTGTAGGTACCTTCTACTTGTGAAAGAACAGTTGCATGCACAACACAAGTAGTTGTTGTAGAAGCTAGACGCTGGCAACCTGTGGACTGTAGCGCCACTCAATTATTAGTATTGTTATTAAAGAGCTTCGCTCTGGAAACGACAAATGCTTCTCCGCATAGCCCTAGTGTGTCAGAAATACTTTGTTTTTAAAACTATTGAGCTTTCGTTACCTTTTTAGCATAAAAGTTGCACTCATGTGTCATTGTATTCTGAGTGGTAGTAAACTACTGAACTCATCGCATCGAGGTAGAGGAAATTCGTGCTTCTCTAAACAAGATTCTTTTTAGAAACTGAAAATGGAAAATTTGTCCAGCGGTTGTCTTTCATCACTTGATTGTTGGTACTTTCCCAAATGTCAATGTCTCAGGGCATGCCTCACAGACTCCTACAACTTGATATGTGATATCAGACTATAAGCGGAATCTACAGAGTTATTTTCTACTAATCTTCGTTTCGTAAGGTGTTCCCTAAGGTTTCAATGCCCTGCTAGGAAGTCTGTTAATATGCAGAGCTTCTTTTCGCTGACCTTGATACAGGCGCTGAACGGTTTTCGCTTACTTTGACCTGGGATGATTTTTGGAGATGAAATTAAATATTTCTGCTCGATTGATTTTATTTCAATGTAGGACGTGGTCTCTTCCAGGACAGAATGGTTCTCTGTCTGTGCCTCTTTTGTGGGCAGGGAATCGGTAATTTCGTTGCCTTATATTCCTAAATGACTACTCATCCCACAAAAGGCTTACTCCGTTTTTCCTAATTAATTCTTTAAACCTTTGAGCGAGTTTTGCTTTTATGATTTAGGAGTTGAAAGTCATTAAGACAGGCCTGTCTATCTGACATAGTTGCTATGTTGCAGTTTGCATGGTTCCCCACTTTAAATCTCGACATCGGCCTCAACTGCTCAACATTTCAGTGTCAGTAGAATTCTCCGATTATTCACTTGCAACATCTAATTGAATGCACCGGACCATGTGTTTCATTTTCGCTTTGGAGTTAGGCACAGCTTGAATTGAACAATAAAAATAAAAAAGGATAATGAATGAAGATGGGTGAAAAACCGTCTTTTCTGACGAGTCGTATTTTTCATCTCAGCGGCTACGTTAACAACCAAAATTGACAAGCCTACGTTAACAACCAAAATTGACACATTTGAGCCTCAGGAACCTGTCGCGATGTTGTGGGGAAGTCAATGCATGCGCAGAGCGAGTTGAAGAGTAATGGCATCATTGGAAAAGACTTTTGCGAACTTCGGTTCATGCAGAATAGCTCGGCATGCTACCAAGCCATACTCGACGTTTTTCAAACAAATTCGTATATTTTGCCGTTTTCCTGACAGTGTCAATTAGCCGCCTCGAAGCTGCAAGCTCTTAAGAACTATCTTTTTGTGGGGCCATGTGTAAGGAAAAAACACATTTTTGGTGCGATGAGCAATAAATATTTTCAGTAAAAGAGAACATTTGGAATTAAATTTACGAAAATAGCACCCATGTCGACCCTTTAGGACACTTAAGATGACGAGAAACACAAGGCAAATTACGTCAGGCAACAATTGCAGTCTACAACGCTTAAGATGGCTAGGCCATGTAGAGCGTATGGACACCACTGCTCCGGCCCGAAAAGTCTTCGAATCTGAGCCATTGGGACAACGCAACAGAGGACGGCCCAGGATAAGGTGGCGCACACAAGTGGAGAAGGACCTCAACCAACTTGGAGTGCGCAACTGGCGGCAGCTGGCGAAAGATCGTGCTGGCTGGAGAGGCATGTTGGTTGAGGCCCAGGTCCACCCCGGACTGTAGCGCCACAAGAAGAAGAAGAACAATTGCAGTCACCCCAAATCGTCTACTTAAGAGGGTTGTTGAAATAGAGGGAGTTTATTGTAAACGTATGATATGTGTATGAATTAATTACTTTGTCAGACAATTCTGACATTGTCCGGACTGGTAGCGAATGTCCCGATTATTGAGCCATTGCTGCATTTGATCACATTAAATACAATTTCCATTTGGTATTTATTCAAATATCACTTGAATATTTTCAATTCAAAAGATTGTCCTTCACACTTTTGCCTTCGCAGGAAAGTAGAATGCACAAGCAAACAAATGCATTCCCTCTAAACGCCAGTCTCGTAAGATTGCATTGGAATTTTCCTGTAATCTCGTATGGAATCCCATTTTTCTCCTTTTCCCAAATGTTCATTATTTTAAACTACACGCCTTATCTTTTTGTTCTAACCGCACGAGAGCGGACAAGGATTTTTAATGAGTGCAGATCGCACTAACAGGACAATAGACCGTGTCGGAAAAAAATTGAAACAACCCTAAGAGTGAACACATTGAACACGACGCACAAAACTAATCATTCCACAGAGTTGTCGTATGTCTTCTCAAACTGTTGTCACACATCAGCCTACGGATATGCAACAAAGTCCGCTCCCAACGAATGAGCCCACGAGTATGTTTTCTTGCTGACCGAGGGTGGGCGGCTAGATTCAAACTCTTCGCTAGAAGCCAACATATTTCAAGTTTATTTATAATTTATGAATGGAGCTTGTATGAATCGCCACTGTTTGTTTGTGCAGTTTATTTGAAATCGCTGCTACACATCTATCCATCGGCGCAAAGCATGTGAACAGAACGATTGTGCCTACACCTGCATGTATGAATTCTTAAACGAAGCACAATGATTTTTCATTTCAATCGGTGATGACTCGCCAAGATTCGGTACAATCACCCACAAAGTAATTTTAATTTTCAATTTTTCGGTTAACCTACATTTAGCACAATGATGCACATGACAGAAGAAGAAGAACACAAATATAGGCACGCTTGTTTATCTGTTCATGAATATGCCGTTTGGGGCAGTCTCTTCTGGGTCATCCGCTTACGGATGCAAAAATAAAGTGAATCTGACACAAAAATCTGGGCGAGAGATAAACTCGTAGACATCCTTTCGTGTTTCGCCCGTACGCTCCAAGGTTGTCGACAAATCCGCACTCAGCCGCAGCGGACAGGTAGACCAGGCGTAGGATTCATGAAATTTCTCAAATGATTGATGATACGAGAAAGGCGATTCTCGGAGGCTTGTCAGATGAAATATGAAATTCACAAAGTGATAATTGCTGTCTATTCCGGGGGGGATCTGCGTTTAGTGGAATAGCACGTCTATTGTGCGGTGGGGTGCAGTGGGTCAGGCTAACTTCTGTCTTTCGCCAAAATACATTTTATTGATTTCGTTCTTGCTTAAGAGTTGTTTTGGTTTTTGTTTTTCGGATTTCTCTTGACACATTATTGCTCAGAAACTGGAAGTGGGATGTCACTTTATGCAGATGCTGAGTTGAAGTTGTGAAATGATGATGGTTAGTCATTTCATTTGAGATTATTATTTATAGCCCGTGAATTCACCGAAAAGCTTAGATTGAGGGGTCTGTCACCGCGAGAATTTATTTGCATAATGTGAGCTCTGGAATACGTCTCACGTCAATTAGAGACACAGTCATTTATGTCCAGTGTGCATTTGTATGTTCAATATGGCTTGAGTTTCGATTAGCTCCCTCCAGCTCAGCTTCTGTCCGAAATGTTGAGCTTGTCTGACATTGTTTTATTTTTTTAACAGTGCGATCAATTTAAATTCGAATTAGAGCGTATTATCCCACCATCCTTACCAAGCACAACCTTGGCTTCCGTTTTGCACTTTTCGTACAAACCGAGAGTGTAGCATTTTGTTTACGAGACACTGTGTATTTTTAGTCGAGTATTGGTGTAGCAAGTGATCACTTCTGTGCTAGATAGTAGATCAATTGACCATCGCGCTGTAGTTCTATTTACTTTTTCTTCCCTCTCTTCCACACATCATATCATTACACAAAGCCTGCTCGGAGCATCTTTCTCCAACAAACTGTTGTTGCTCACCCCAAGTTATTTGAAGTACTTATCCACTTGTTGTGCTCTCCCCATGAGGTTTAAGGACTCATTTGGTTTCAGGACAAAGTATTAAAATTCAAAATATCGAAATGCCCGAAATCCCGAAAGAAATATTTTTTTTGTGAATAAGACTGAGGGTAGAGACTGAAGGTAGGTGACAAATTGAGAGTCTTCGAATCTGAGCCATTGGGACAGCATTACAGAGGACGGCCTAGGCTAAGGTGGTGCTCACAGAGGGCAGGTGGCGAAAGATCGTTCTGGCTAGAGAGGCATGTTGGTTGAGGCCCAGGTCCACAGCACACTGTAGACCTCCCAGAAAGAAGAAAGAGAAGATAAACTGTCTTCTCACGGAATTGTCAAGTTTTATGATTTCGCGATTTAATACATTACGGAATGTAAGATTTTGAGATCCAACACTTCTCTCTCAGAAAGCGGAGCCTTATTCGGGAAATAGAAAACCAAACACAATTGTCAAGTCAGTCGTAACAGAAGCTTTTGGCTTTGATAAGAGTTGCAATAGCTTGTACTTTATCCTTAGATATCTGGAAGATTTCTGTTGTCCATTTCGAAGATCGCATGTCCTTCAGTTCATTGTCTGCTTCCGTCTCAAAAGTAACAAATTCTGTCTGGCTTACATATAGAGCTCAAAAGTATTAACTGGGTGGCGCATTTTACAAAAAAGCGTCTATTTTCTTCAGGGACTACTCGTGTTTCTGATAGAAGTAAAGTGGACCCACGGTTTACAGCGGATTTACAACAAAGAAATTTGTAATCGCTTGCATAAGCAATTTGTACTCTTTGAGTGCTGTCAGCAACTTGAACGAGTGTCATAAAAAGTAAGATGGACTTGGGTTGAGTCTAGAGACCGCGGGTGAATCGACGCACTTTCCTTAACCCTAAACTACGCCGCCGTTCAGTAAGAGCTTCCCCTCAAACAAAGTGTGGACAGTCATGTAAGTACTGTTTCAAGTGGACAGGAGCTGAAAATTTCCCAAATTATCTCTGAATCTTCATTCTTGAAGCGGATGGCAACTGGTGATGAAAAATCAATCACCTACGACGACATCAAAGAATCAAATTGCAATCGGCGTCCAAGCCAGAATTGACGGCCAGGACTGAGGGCTAATCCCATGCTCTTCGTTTGATGGGATTGGCAAGGAATCATCAGCTTCCTCCCCTATTCTTCTTCGTTTTCTTTTTGTGGCGCTACAGCCCGGGGTGGACCTGGGCCTCAACTAACATGCCTCTCCAGCCACCACGATCTTTCGCCAGCTGTCGCCAGTTGCGCACTCCAAGTTGGTTGAGGTCCTTCTCCACTTGTGTGCGCCACCTTAGCCTGGGCCGTCCTCTGTTGCGTTGTCCGTTGGCTTAGATTCGAAGACTTATCGGGCCGGAGCAGTGCTGTCCATACGCTCTACATGGCCTAGCCATCTTAAGCGTTGTATCCGAAGACGTTTGACTAGGCGCATGTCGCTGTACAGCCCATAGAGTTCGTCGTTAAATCTTCTACCCCAGATGTCAACAACGCAGACAGGACCAAAAATCGCACGCAAAACTTTTCTCTCGAAAAGATTAAGGGCTTCCTCATCCGCTTTTTGTAACGTCCAGGTTTCCGCGCCATAAAGAAGGACTACTCCCCTATTGCAAAACTTTCAATTCGATTGTATACTGGCATCAATAAGAAAGTCAAGCTACTGGGTTTGACAAATGGAAGAAAAGTTGTCTTTCATCGGGATAACGCCAAGCTAGACTGACAGAAGCTCTGCCAAATGAGTTGGAACGTTCCTATGCATCCGTCATATAGTCCAGCCTTAACACAAAATGACTTTTATCTGTTCCTCGTAAAAAAAATTCGATTGAAAAGACAGTTTCTCGGTTTCTGGTTCATATGGACAAAAATTTCGATAAGAAAGTTATAAGGCAATTATCTTCAAAATGGCAGCCAAATATTGAAAAATTCTTTATTTTGATGCTCCCAATATGCGAACGACATTCATTTCGGCAATTATTTATTTTCAAAGAAAACCTGCAATTGACACCACTAAATGCGGCTTCTTTTGACTGCCTTTCCTCAATTTGCTTCGAATGAAGTTTATGAGCACAGCATCCTCTTCCTCTGAATCCACGCTCGTATCATAGTTGCGAACTCACTAACGAGAGGTCCCCCTAGCCCGTGGGTCATACACAGACTGACAGCATGCTTAGGTTTCTTTGCACTTCAAGTGTCAAGATATGCCAAATTCATCAAATGGCCAATTGATGTCCATTTAGGTTAAAATTTCAATAGCCAGATAGCGATTCTCATTTTCTTACTCATCTGCCGTCGAAATGAGGCCAATACTCGCATCTGAACAGCCATAAACACCATTCTCTCTGAATAAACATTCAGCCTCACCGGTTGGTATGTATGGCGGCAGATAGAGATACAAAAGCGCACGCACATCGCGACTATTTAATTTGCAAACTATTTGTCATTTGATTGGCATCGCGCCGCACTTATGTGTCGCGTTGATGTTTGCTTTTTGCAAATTTTGTGTGCCACTGAAAGGCGTCAACTCCATCCATCACAGCGTGTCACATCACTCTGCAGTGCCATCACGTAAGGTGGCCAAAAATAAATTGAAAAAATTGATCATAAATTTGAAGGAAAATCACCGGCAATTGACCACGAAAACGCTCGATTCGTCGGGGAGGTAAGGTGACGAACCAGATCTGCGGGACTGTGTGTGCGTCTCAGAACGCGTGGGGTTGACTGACGTGTTTTGTGTGCACACTTGTGTGGCTGGATAAAACGGTTGCAATTTTATTGGCCTGGCACGGCAAGAAAGGATTTCACAAAACATGCAGTTCCTCGAACACCTTGAACACCTCAGTCAGATGAAAACATTTTCATTTCACGGCTTGCCGTGGGCGTTGTGGCGATTTAATAATCTCATTAACGCCTGCGATAAATATTTAAGCGCTCCATAAAGTCTCGGACTGATCTAACAGACGGCGAAATGTGAATGAGACGAATTTAGCGGGGTGTTGCTTAATGAATCTGCTTGCTTTTGTTGGAGGTGATGCGATTAAAGATCAATCAAATGGAATTCGCAGAGCACCTGTTAGATGAAGGAACGGGTTGTTAAAGATTAACCTTGACCATCAACTTGAGTGTAGGGGACGTGTGGAATGTTGATGCTAACATTCAAATCCAAAAGGCGCGTCTGTTCTATGGAAGATGCTGCGTAAGAGTCGCCAACTTTTGAGTTATTCAGCCGCTGATGTCATAAAATATTCCTCACCACTGAGGTCGTTCGCCGCAGTGTAGGGAAAAATTGCAAATAAGATAAATGGCAACACAGAAGCTGTCAGCGGATGAAATTGCATGCCAATCTTGGGCAAAATAAACATTTATTCCAAGGTTGCAGGGAACGAAATCTTTTCCCTGGGTCTCCCTCCATGTGACGATACAAATTTGGATGAAGAGGACATCAAAGAAGAAACCTCTATAACAAGAAGGATGTTTTTTTAATTTAATTTTTTTATACAAAAAATACATCACTCAAAGTATTGTCCGTCAGAAGGGACATTTTTTTCCGTCGCTTACAAGATCCTGTTCAGCACACTGTGTGAACGTTTAAAGCCGTTTTGCAACGCACTATTCCGAACGTACCAGTGCGGCTTCCGGGTCGGCAAATCGACCATAGACAAAATTTCACACCAAGGCAAATCATTTAAAAGACCAGCAAGTTTTAAATTGATACACACCACCTTTTTATCGATTTTGAAGCCGCATACGACAGCATTCATCGCAAAGAACTTTTCGACGGGATAGCTGAATTCGGGATCCCGGGAAAACTGATCCGGTTGTGTCGCACAACGCTAACATAAACGCAATGCACCGTGAGGTTTGGTTCGAGAACCTCTGATCCATACCAAGCTCGCACCGGATTTCTGAAAGGAGATGCGCTGTTGTGTGATTTTTGCAAAATTGTGCTGAAGGAGATAGTGCGGAGGGCAAGTGTATACACGGAAGGCATTTTTTTCTACAAATCAGTGCAATTGCTGAGATATGCTGATGACAAGCAAGCCGTTGTAGAAGCATTCACGGCTATGGAACAGCAGGCGAAATGAGCCGGTCTTAGAGTGAACGAGGATAGTTAAGTAGCTTGTTTACCTCGGGGCAAACCTGCACTCCAAAAAAGAGCGCAGAATCACCCTTGGCAACCGGTGTTATTTCGGTTTGTCAAAACAGATCGAAACTGCTGACTCGAAGGAAGAAGATAATGTTCTACAAGTCGCCAATCTTAGCCGTGTTCTTATACGGAGCCGAGAGCTGGACAATAAGCAAAACGGCAGAACAGATTCTTCGTTCTGTGACAATTCTGCGACGAATATATGGTCCTTGCATCTTTCATCCCTCGAGAAAGCCAGTAATCGGCAGTAGCAAGGTCTGGAGAATATAACGTTTCCGTGTTTTCAGGTAGGTTTTAACAGCGATAGTCACGTGTGGAAGAGCGTTATCATGTTGCATAATCACCTTGGCATGTCGGTCGTTTCTGGCTATTTTTTATGCAATGCACGGCTCAAACTCATTAGCTGCAGACAATAAGGTTTCCCATCAATTGTTCCGCCTGACTTAAGTAGTTTATAGTACCCCACGTTGTCTGGTCCCAACTTATGCATAACATGATCTACATATGAATTGTAGATGTTTTTCATAAAGCGTCGTTTTAGATGACGGATTCTCCAGGCTTTTGTATTTTTCGTCTTGGGGTTATCGTAGTTTTCGCACTTTTTACCTCCAATCATGATGAGGTGCAAAAATCCCTTCCTTTGATGTATTTCAGGCAGACATCAAGAAGCAGTTCCGAGGTAAAAAATCGCCTTCGGCCATCTCTCGGTTTCAACTCATATGGCGCTCCTTGCTTTCGAATAAATCTAAATTTCTCTAACCGAATGGACATTGTTTCCTGAATCACTCCCAATGACTCAACGAGATCACTTTGCGTTTGCCTCGAATCCTGATCCAGTGAAGCTTCGAATTCAAATTCTCTTCAAACCGTTTGGTCTGGCCAAAATGCTCTTTATCTTCGATGCTAAAATCACTACTTTTAATGCGTCGAAATCACGTCTCACCATAATTTATCGGTTGGAGCAGATTCACCATGAAATTCCATAAGAATTCGATGGACTTCCGTTGGACTTTTCTTCAAATGAATCAAGAAAATCAAAACTTTCCGAAAAAACTTTATACAAGAAAAATTTTGACATTTTTGAAGAACAAAAAACCTGTGTTGCCTAAAACTGATGCTTATGCACACTAATGATTGGTGACAAATGTCAGACTTGTCCAATGAAGTTCCAGTTCGGTTCCAATATCAGCCATAACTTGCAGGTGGCACCATTTTTTGAAAACAAACCGACGTGGAAGTCGGGTGACAGATATTATCTCAAGAAGCGAAAGTGAAATACTATACCTTTTTGAGGCTAGTTTTTCGAGATTTTTGGTATTCACCAAACTTTGAAAAATTTGTTCCCCTTAAACCGCTTAAAATCACAAAAAGATCGCTTATTTCGTGGTTAAACTCGGGATTTTCATAGTGTTTAGTAGTCCAAAGGCAATTGAAGGATTCAGCTGGACTTGAACATTAAAAATTTTCGGAATGCCAGTTATGGCATTCACGGAATCTGAGAGCTGATTTGGTAGCAGAATTGTTGATATAAACTTGCAAGGAATGCACGTGAGGTATCGTTTGCATTTCCACTTGTGCTAAGCTTCCCAGTTCTGCAAAGAGAGGCTTGCCTCTGTACTTTCTTAAGCCTGCCAAGTTGGGCTCCCATTAAGCAATACTTCGAAAAGTAGGAAATCAGTGGGCGATATTTGGTAGTGGGCTGTTTATGTCGAATGTCTGCTTACAAATAAATAGCAGACTGTATTCCTTCTCCAGTTTGAACTTAAACAACTCCAGAGAGTTTCTTCTGGTATGGTAAGATCTAAGGAAATGAGGATATGGAACCTTAGTGCTTTCTAGTTTGAGTTTTTGTATTTCCTTGTGAAAAGATGTAACTCTGTTAACTTTGGGGCTAGTGCTCTAAATCCAAGACAAGATGGCGCGCAAAGCAGGCTGCATTATCAAAATAATCATCAGTATTGGGAATGATCTTTTTACCCTTGGCTACGATAAATATTACAATTCTGTAAAATGTGACGAAGTGGTCACCGTGGCGTAGTGGGTAAGTGCGTCGACCCACACGCAGATGGTCTAGGTTCGATTCCCAGACGGGACAACTCGAAATGTTGCTGACAACACTCAAAGAGTATCAATTGGCTATGAAAAGCTTCTTAAACTTGCTGTAGAAGCTAGACCCTGGTCCCTTGTGGGCTGTAGTGCCACTCAATGGAAATGTAACGAAGAAGCGGCCATAAGACGCCACCTTGCAGGGTTTCATCTGCAGCAACATCAAGTTGCAAGTACAGTGACCTAAGTTTCACTACATTGAGCTTAGTACAAAGTTGCCAGTAAAATTCACTGTACTTAAAAAATTAAGACATATACGAATAAATCAATTACAACTGCTAATGTGCATAATTTTTTTCTGATGTCCCAATAATCAAGAGTGCAGAACTGCCAACTTCTTCAGGGTGCACATCTGCTCTGGGTTAAGATTCTCAATTCGTTCAGCATAGGCCCAAGTCCTTGTTCCCTCATCGCGTAAAACGATGAATTCTCTTAATTAAACAAAAACAAAAAAGAACAAGCACATCGAAAATTTGGCGTTCTTAGGCGATTGAACGCAGTTGAATTTTAACCCCCGCCACGAATCCACTTGTGAGTTGCCGAATTTAATATTCAGCTTAAATGCTTATCGTAACAATTAACAGTCGGCTCATGATGATTTTGGTCACCCACAGATATCCTCGTCGCTGACGTTGAAGTTTACGACTGCTCCGTCGGGGCATATTTATGCCCTTGACACATTAAAACAAAACAAAAGGATTTCAGAGTTTGCGTGAAGGCTGACATCATGCTTTAAATTTAGACCATTACGTTTATGTTGGCGCGGAGCGCTGTTGCCGCTGGGATGCAACGCTTGATTGGCCAAGGGTCAGCCCAGTATCGGCAGCCGCCGCCACCTAACGAGCTTACAATGTCAATAGCGGCAAAACCACAAGCAGTTTGTCGTCGCTGTTGCATTGTGAGAGAAGCGATGCTTGTTTCTGTAGCGGCGGCGGCGGCGGCGGCGTGTTCTGTGAATGCTGTCATCGGACGCCCCCGCTTCGGGAAGCACTGAACCTCTGAACCTCCGAAAGCGCACAAATCACATTTCTGTATGCACGCAGCCACCGCACATCAGTTTCAGGCCCAGTGTCTTGGGCTTGTCTACCTATACGACACACGGCCACCGTATCTGTATCTCCGTATATAGGTGAGTTTGTCACTTTCAAATACAGTGGGGGCAGAGTGGACAACGAGACGACGACGACGGACGTCTCAAACGATTGTTGGTGGCATTGTGACCGTAGACGGGACGCATTCGTATATGCAACAGTGTTACGCTTACGTTTTTCTTTCTCTTCTTCCCGATTTTCTTCTGCGTCTGTCTGTAGACAGACTTTTTTTTTGTTTTTGCATTTTCTGTTGACGTTACTGCTGCGGCGGCGGCCGCTGCTGCTGTTGCTGCGGCTGTGATGTGGTGTGTTGTGTTTTTTGCGATCTAGCAACTGACGTTTGGTGCTTCAGCGATAATCAATGCGATCAGTTTGTTGTGCGGCTTGAATCGATGTGGTAGCTTTTGAGAATCGAATCCTTGCTTCAGTGTTATACCGCATGTGCTGTACAATTGACGCGTGTTCTTGTGTGAATACAAAGTTCCGCAGTTTGTCTCATGGACATTAGTTTGTTTTCTTTGGCTTCCGTTTAGTTTTGTGATTCGGTAAAATAAGTAGAAGAAGAAGAAGAAGAGCATTTTCTATTCAGGTGAGATTCTTTCGGTTTTTACTTCGATTTTCCACATCCCTTGGCATGCTAATGTGTTAATGGGACAACATACTCGGGGTGCCATGCTGAAATGGATTTGCGTGCGAAGGTACTCAGAAGTGGTCGTGTGTTTGTTTGATCCGTAATGGAATACGGGGGGAAGTTATTTTGTGGTTAAAACATGAGTTTGCATCTAAATCAGATTCTATTCTCTGCTCGAATGTTTATTGGATTGAATTTCGTTGATCGATGCGTAACGGTTGACTTATATATTTGCCGACAACTATGACAGCTGTGCTTTGTCTGTTCTATCCAGTTAATTTACATATTTATAGAGTTTATAGAATCTTGTAACGACCACAATTTGTGTAGGGTTTGTATGAATATTATTCACTTACCCACATGCATGGAAATGACGTTCGTAAGAGATACCATTGTTTAATGAATCGATTGCCCACAAGTTGTCAGTCAGATTAAATGTTTTTATTTAGAGAGCAAAAAAACTAAAATCAATCTGAGGAATAGGCGAGTGAATGGTGGAAGTTTTGACTACCACAGCGATAGGACACATTCCGAGAAACCCTTTAAAATAATACTGCGTCCCAGCAATCCTGGTAACTGTTGTTAAATATTTCTGTTCTAAATTCTGGTGATGCACAATTCACTGCACAAGCAGAAGTTATTGCAAAGTTTTACACAATGTCTTAGGTAGAGATCTTTAATTTATTCCTTTGATATAACACTGCTCCTGAATTCGTATGTCCGACTAAACTAGACGAATTGGTCAAACTTCTGACTCATATTAACGTCGGGTTCGTCTTTAATCCCTTAAATTGATGTTAGTTAAGTCTCTTTCATTCGATTGCATCCTTAAACAAAAAAACATTTTTCTTAGAAGTTGATTGACTCTATATACTCATAACACTAAAAATAGAAAATGTTTAAAATATAAAAATTGACAATTCATATTATCGTAGAACACAATTTTTTCACTTGTGGCTTACAAGTTGAATACTTACAAAGAATAGCGTCTTCCTAGTTCCAGCGCATCAGTGGTCAATTCTTTGACAATATTCTACCAACGTCTTCGTTCCCCTTCGATTGCTAGTCCATGCGCCGTCTAATATGTAGCTCTCTGGGATAAACGGTCGATAAAGTTGCTAACTCTCTGTTGGGATTCTACTTTTATTTAACGTAGTTGATGTAGACGACGTCAAATTTTTAATTATGCTGTTAGATATTCGGTCGACAAGGCTATCTGTATGGACTTAAGGTTTTTGAAGTGATTGATGCAATCAACGTCAAATTTTAAGTGCAGCCGTAATTTAAGGTACTGACTCCACAAGCCCGTCTTCTGTAATAGTTGCTGTTCGATGTGATCCTCTGTTCGACTCTATCTCTATCTCTACACCCTAGTCTTGAAAAAGAAAACTTCCAAATCAGTATTGGTACTACGGAAGGTTTGGTCGCGATAGCAATTGACCGCTAAAAACCAATTTTCGTTCATTATAAACCCTTACCGAGTCCTCCCAAGAAATTTGGGGCGTCAGATGGTGATCAAATTGGAGTAAATTATGGACCTGGGAACCATGTAGTAATTTCTCTTGGGAAAAAAAATTAGCTTGAGTCAGTTCCTGGATGAATTGTAGTGCAGGCTGCAACATCAGTGCGTGTTACTGTTCTCTTCGTAGTAGAAGAGTCCTACAGTTTTTTGCCGACTCCGAACGGCGAGTTTTGGGAAGCTTTTCATAGACAATTGATACTTTTTGAGAGTTTGCAGCAACTCGAAAGAGGTTGTGCCGTGAAAATTGCGAGGTGTCCCGTCTGGAAATCGAACCTAGACTTTTTGCGTGGCGGTCGACGCACTTACCACTACGCCACGGCGACCACTCAACCTATTGTTACAGCCTCTAAAAACAATCTTGATGTAATAGTTAAGGGGAAGGATATCGCCATCGACTCACACGCCAAGGTCTCAGGTTCGATTCCCTGACGGAACACCTCGAATTTTTCACGGCATCACCTCTCTCAATCAGCTTAAAATATTAAAAGGGTGCTTATTTTCTATGAAAAGCTTCTCAAGTCTTGCCGTTCACATTTGCCAAAAGCTGTAGGAGTGGACCTTCTCGAGAAAGAACAGTAGCACGCACAACACGAGAAGTTGTTGTAGAAGCTAGGCCCTAATCCCTTGTTATTATAATTAAGGATATTAATTCTTGACGCTCCTTCTTCACGTAATGTGCTTGGACGTAAGTAATTTCTCAAAAAAGCCTTTTAAAATTTCACAGCGTGGGGTCTGTATTTAACTCAGTTTCCTCCACACGTGAGAAGACAAGTGAAACCACGCACACAAATGGAGTAAGAAAGCTGCGCACTCGTTCCTTGTGAACTGTAGCACCACCCAATTTATATCTTCCTTACCACATAGGGTTCGAAAATTCCTCTATCGGAAGGGCACTGAAGTTCTGTATCAATACTAATGAGAATTTCTCTAATTATCTTCTCAGGCATTTTATACTGAGTTCAAGAGGATTTTCTTTTTTAATTTAACGTCTTACTTAGATAAAATTAAATAAGGAAAGTACTTAATATCTACCAAAGTTCAATATATTTACAAACTTTCCATTAAATTCCCCCCACCGAACCTTCATCACAGAGTTCCGGGAGCCCCACGAAATCATTTTTTTTTCAATCAACGCGTCACAATGATCCAGATCTCCTTCAAAGCGCTACAGCATCAACATTTGAAAGGGGCCAAACATTCAATGACGTGACCCATTAGCACTTCTCCACTTTTACAACCTAATTTATCTAGACGCGAAAATAAATACCAACAATTTAATGATGTTCGCATTGATGAAGGCTTATGATTATGAGGCTTGTTAGCACAACGGACACACACAAGCACATCCCTGCCCACTCTGTCCGTCTGACGGTCGAGGGTCCACTCTCAGTTTGGCCGAAGTTCAACGACACAATCTCAGAATCGATATGAAAACATAAATTATAAGAAATATATACAACAGATCCCCTTGCTGTCCATCGCATTGGATTCAAAAACAAGCGCTTGTCTTGGACGATCTGAGAGCCGTAAGGAAGAGAAAACAAAGCAAAAGCAAGTCGGCGTTTCCGCTTGACATGTTTACGATGTGATTTTTATTTCTCGTAGACCCCCAATATTGATGGGTGGTCTTTAATCTTCTCAATGTCCATCGGCATTGTGTTAGAAGCCGCAAAAAAACGCAGCCTATGGTGGACTGGGGAAAAAACTAAGTTTTGCTAGATCGATGGCCATCAACGTTCAAAGCGTGGATGGCTGGAAAACTTTCTCGTTACAAATCGCATCGCCGCTTCATCTTCTCTCGTTCTCGCGAAAGTCCGAAGTCTGTCATCGAAATCACGTTTCTCCTCCGTTTCGTTGCACTACACACCGCGGACGTACATATCTAATGCATGCATCTCTAACCTCGCACATCTGTGTAACATCCATGCGCCACCGAAAAAAAGAAGAAATAGCCAAAAGCGAACAGCAGGTATCATGATAACATCCTTATCTGCGGCGAAAAAGTGGGGTAATTGAGACCGTGATTTTTGCGCACGATCTCCCGCATGGAGCAGCGAATTCGCCTAAAGACTACATTCTCTCTCCGCATAAATCACATCACAATCGATGGGTACTGATGTTCTTCATTCATCTTGCGATGTCCGAGTGCCAGCAAGTGGATCAGGATGGCGGTGAGGAAGCGACGTGGGTCCAAAGGAAAACACTAATTTAGATAAAAGCCATTCCGCTGCAGTGAAACTATTTTAAGAATCTCATTGAGAGAACTATCCCAGACGTTCGAGATAAGACCAAAAGCGGACAGCATGGCGTCGCGCCGTCCGTCAGAGAGGTGTACAATGTCTTGGGCACATCAGCTTAAGTGGGCCTGACACATCTGTTTATGAGTAATTACACACGAATAATTTATGGGCCTATTTTCTGTCTCGGCTTCTGACGGAATACGGAAAGTGACGCTGCACAATGATTTCACCTACGCATGGTGCAGATTTGATACCGGCACACGACGAACTTGACATAAATACAAGTTTCAGATGATGCTGTGAGGCTTAGAGAACTAGACAAAATTAGGTTCGGTCTTTGTTGGGACGGGGGGCGTTAGTGATCTTGATGGGCTAGCTATAGGAATTATATTTTTTGACATTGAAAAGATTTGCCTATTGGAATGACACGAGATCAATTTGATGTTCACCATCGATATCCCCAACGAATCCTTTTGCACCTACTACTGGTTGCTAAGCTCACAGTTCATTGTTGTACAGCAATGGAGAGAAGAAAAAAAATGTTTAAGAATTTTGGAATCAAGACAAAATTGACTTAAATGTGAGAAATTTCAATGGAATGAAGATATCTGTAGTTTCAAAAGAAGCACTTGTCCACGAACTTATTTCTTTGGAAATCTATGAATTCGAACCACGATGAAGGGCATGCAGAGATATTTGCAATGAGGTTCTGTTGTTTGTTTCATTTTTAGGGTTTCACGTTATTTCAAGGTGGACCTAATTTTCAAACAACTTATCTCATCAGCTACCGTTGACGCTCACGAGCTACCGACAGCTTCGAGAACCAAGTCACGGTCAGTTGTGTGCGCCATCTCAGATGTGGGCGTGCTCTGCTGCTTTGATCCAATTGTTTCAATTCCGGCCGCAGTTATGTTGTTTATATGCTCTACATGGCCTAGGTAGTAACTTTCAGCATCACGAAGTGCAATTTTTTTAAAGAAAGACACATCCCTGTGGTCGCCGTGGGGTATTGGGTAAGTGCGTCGACCCCCACGCAGAAGGTCTAGGTTCGATTCCCGGACGGAACACCTTGCATTTTTTACGCCACCACCTCTTTCGAGTTGCTGACAACACACAAAGAGTATAAATTTTTGGATAAAAAACTGTCGATCCCTTCTACTCGTGAGAGATAGTAGCACGCACAACAAGAGTAGTTGTTACAGAAGCTAGGGCCTCGTTTCTCGTGGGCTGTAGTGGTACTCAATTACTATTATTACTATTAGACGCATCCCTCTGATACTTTTTTAATGTTCTATTGCTAACCGACAGTTTCTATGAGTATCGAGCAGTTTTTCAGCATGTCTGCATCGCAAACCGAACATTGAGTTGTGATAAAAACGATCTTCAACTGGGTGTTAACAAACGTCAGTACATTTCAAGATCCAGAAACAAAAAGGAATCACAAACATTTTCCTTAGTCTCTTCTTCTTTTCGTGCGTGGCAACGAGACTAACTTGCATTCTCATTTACAGTATAATCAGGTGGCCCTACAGACCACATGGGACCACAGCTGCACTTATGCAGAGACTCCTTCTATCACAAGATGAAAGTATGTATAGTCTTTGCCGACTCCGAACGGCGAAATTTGAAAAGGTTTTCATGGACAATCATGCGTCATCTTTGACTGTTGTCAGCAACTCGAAAGAGGTGGTTCTATGAAAAAACTTAAGTCGACACACTTACCCACTACAGCGACCACACGCATGATGTGGAAACAAGGTTTCATTAGGCGTATATTTTAAGAATTCTTGATCCCATATGTCACTTAATCGCTACCTTCGTGAGATCTATTCCTTAATACGCCAGTCAACGTGCCGTGTTCACATTCTCCTTATACGAAGGTTGCCTTTTATATTTTGGATTGGGCAACCCTAATGTTGCAATCTGGCAACTGCCAGCTCTATCGTAAAGTTTGACATTTTTGAGGTTATACGTACGCAGAACGTTTTGACATACGAGCGCCATTTGTGTTATTTACAGTTAATGAAAAGATTCATATCGGCCAAAAAATGGAATTAAATCGTGAAAATGTTCGTGCGATTATTTTTTTAAACTTTCGACGTGGATTAACTCAACAACAATGCACTTAGAACTTAATTAAATTTTTTTTGGCGATGAAGCTCCATCAAGGACCAATGTTTATCGATGGTATGGTGAATTCAACCGAGGTCGTAGGTCACTCCAAGACGAATTTCGTGAAGGTCGTCAAAAATCAGTTGTTCCGGAAACCATTGATGCTGTGCGCCAACTGATATTGCAAGATCGTCATGTGACCTATCGTGCGATTGAGACAACTTTAAGCTTTAGTGGGACCAGCATATATTCAATACTGCCTGAACATTTGACAGTCAAAAAAAATTGTTCGCGTTGGATCCCACACAATTTGTCAATCCCTCAAAAAAAGGCTCGTGTCGATTGGTCAAAAGAAATGCTCCAAAACTAAGTTCGCGGTGCTTCGAAACACGTCTATGACATCGTGACAGGTGATGAACCGTGGATTTACGCTGATTAGCCCGAAAGTAAGCAGTAGTCAACTGTATGGGTGTTTCAAAATGAACCAAATCCAACAAAAATTCTCGCTCGCGCACGAAGCACTTCCAAGCAAATGGTTGCCTGTTTTTTGGGAAAAACTGGACATGTCGCAACCGTACCACTAGAACAACACAGAACAGTCATTTCTGAGTAGTACAAAACCATTTGTTTGCGAGTTGTCTTCCAAGAAATCAGGAAAACCAAAAGTCATGACTTGGCACCGAATGACTTCTTTTTATTCCAGTAGGAGGACATCACGGTGAACATTCACAAGTTGCAGCGGCCCTTTCACGAGAAATGCATTTAAAACTTGTGCATCCCCGAAGCTCTAACGAACATATGTATGCACGTACAGTCATAGCGCTACCGACGTAATTTTTGGATGAAAGGTACCAAGTCCGATGTTTATTTATGAAAAGTTCACCTTGAAGCAACAATTTTTATGGTATTTTTTGTTAGAGTTTTGTCAACTACAAAAATTAAACGACCGGTTTTAAATTTTTTTCGGCAATTTTGAGGCATTTCTGAACCTTGATTTTATTGCGTCGTAAATAGCTTAATTATCCTGCAGTCCTTACAACTTTATCAAAGCAAAAACCAACGATAACAGAAAATAATTAAGAAATCAAAATTTTAGTTTGAAATTTTCTCCAACTAAGATTGATGAGAACATTGCCGTGTCCAAATGAACTCATCTTTAAGATGGTCTAGAATTCTTGCAGATCACCATTTACTTTGAAATTTATTGGAACATAATCAGGACTCCTTAGATGTGTTCTTCCTTCAACCCCACTGTTATTTCACTTTTACCAATTTGCCAATTTTCTCATTCAAAAGATCTTCTCAAGTACTTGTACTAATTATTTTCCCATTCCACCCGCAAAGCAAATAAATTCCAAAAGCCATAATTTATATATGATACATCGAAATGGTCAATTAAAAAATACAAACATCGAAGCCACAGCAGCAGCAACGTAGAGATTCGCAAGGAGTGCAAATTTCTGTGGCCACTGCATAAATCTATTAAAAATGTTTGCGCTTGAATTGTGTCAATGTGTGCCCTGGGCAAGCACATATATTAATCGAAAAAACAGACACTGACTGGCAATTAAGTACGTTCTTAACATCGCGAATAAAAACGACACAGTTTGTGTATACGCATGTGTACGCGAACAAAAGTCTATTATTGGGAAGGGAAGCAAATATATTTACACCACAATCGAATGGCGTGCTTGGTGCAATCATCTGAAACGATTTTCAAATGAGTGCAATCACACTTGAGCCGCATAGGCGCTTTATCTTGTCAGGAATCTTTAATTCTAGTTCGCATTCGGATAATGGGGTGAAATTTATTCGTAAATTAAATGACACACATATCAATGGTCGGCGTCGATTCGGAGCCATGAAGATTAATTGCAGAACATTTTTGCACCCCTGTTCGCCTTGGGGAAATGTTATGCGCATCGAAGATCTGGTGAATGAGTATTGTTGGCGACAGTGAGTTGAAGTTGACAGGAAATTGTCGTATTGTCGTTCGGGTCCGTCAATAGATTGCTTCTTCGATTTTGCAAAACGTTACTACATTCATGACCTCTTTGAACTTAGTTAGGCACTCAAGTTTCCTAAGTCGAAATACCCCCATACATAACATCCCCATAGCTTGATCTTGATCTGCAATCTGCATATTACCACCAAGGGTGAGGAAGTTATGCTACCCACAGCAACTCCTCCTCCTTGTCGAAAATAGGATTTGAGGAAATAAAAGGCAATTCATCATGAGGTTTAATTTATAATGTAAAATAAAACACGTAAATTCGAAGGAGAGGTTAAAATTGTTCTTATCAGTTAAAGGAACAATTAATGGCATTTACTTTTTGAGAATAATATCATGTAAATTTTGGTCACGACGTTGTCTAAGGCCGTCCATTCCGAAGCCTAGGCTAATTTGGGTAGAAATTATAAATTGCACGGTAGCTCAGCTTATCGATAGGTCTTTTGAAACTCCAGTTGTCAAAATCTGGAAATCACTTATGCTACCGCGCTAATCGTTCCTGCTCTCAAAAACATCCAGATACAACTCGAAAGATAAGGTACCGTGAATAACTGAGAGATGAACTTTCAGTCCGGTACTGGTTTCTCCATCGTGTGAGTCGACCACCCAAGGAACCCTTTTCCATTCCTTACTCCCTTATAAATGTCAGATTTAAGTTTGATTTTCCACACAGTCCCTACTAGCATAACCATCATCACACTCAGGAATACATTAATTTTTCAAACAAACCGCACCCGCATTCTGTTTCGTCTTTTCAATTGCAATTCTAAGGTTGAATATTTTGCATTCTTCTCTAAAAATACCCGCGACATGATTCAGAAAGTGAAAACGACAAAACAAATTCCTCAATTCACCGTCGAAAACTGCAAGACCTGAAATTTGTTAGCGCACCTCATTTCCACTCCTTTCGCATTGTCGCAATGTTAATTTGTCAGTCAAGCAGTCAGAGGTACGCATGTCTCCCGGCTGAGCGAATCTTTAAAAATAACTCTTTCGATTTCTGACTGCGATGGGATTAGTAACGAAAACAAATTATTAGCACACCTGACAGAAGGACGTAGACACGACAAGACAATTCGTTTGCGCTCACGAGAGTTTCACTGTCATTGTCAACCGAAAGTGGAAGGAATATTTGAAAGTGGGCCAACTGTACATATCTGAGAGCGAAGTGGACTTAGATTTGACCTCCGATTGTCACCATAGCTGTCAGATTGCATGCATTATGATATAAAATGTCGGATGTATTATTGTTTACGACTGTCTTCTGCTGGGCTGCAATCATAAATGTGACAGACATAAACGACTTTGTTCTGGGAAGCGCATATTTGTTAACATTTAATGAGAAGATTGTGAACTACGTCAACAGTTTGTTGTGATCATCGTTAAAGAAAGGTGAGCATCTAATAATACGATTTTTTTATTTCAGTCTTTGGCTCGTGGAAGACATGAATTTTTACCCGTCGTGTGTTGTTTAAGCAAACAAATAGATGCGTTTAATTGGATTTAAATTTAGTGCCTAGTCTGTGATGTTCTTGTTCGACTAATCCTGGTAGATCAATCTTTCTGTTTGTAGTTTAGACAAGTTGTGGGCATTGGAATTGAGTCGCTTCTGCTAACAAGGCGACTTAAAATATCTTTTTAACATGTTTGTTGTTTATTTGATAGAGATGAAGGAAATTTTATTTGTTTGTAGCAATGCTTTGAATCTCATTGAAGTGGATTTCGTGTCCACTATGCTAAGAAGTAGACCAACCGCTGCACTTCTTCATCTGCCTTCTCTAGAGCAAGTATTCCAAGAAGTGGCAGCCTAAATAGGGGTTCGACTGTGACGATTTCCCTTTTGACATAGATCTCACCTCAAAGACGAACTCGACTTTGAGAAGAACTTATAAGCCAGCATCCTCTTTTGAGCTGACTTGGAGTCTGTGTCACAGTTCCTAGATGGTCCTCTGTGGATCTTTACGAATGAATTTAATAAAAAGGAAGAAGTTGACACCGAAATCCACTCTAGGGACCTCAATTTGAACCTTTAGTTCAATCTCCCTATGCAATGGTCAGTACTTCAGGCTGAAACGATGGCTCTTCTGGAGGCACTCTCCTAGTAAAAGAACAAACTAACACCTGAACAAGTATTATAATTTGCTCTAATAGTCAAGTAACTAGTCCTTGGGTTGTATCACCCTCAACAGTAAAACATCCTTACTATCTCTATCTGTCTTACATTTCGGGAAAGCTGATGAACTCGATAGAAGTTCTTCTTCTCCTTCACTTCACTGTTCTAACTATTACACAATACGCCTTAACTAACTACCCCGTCTACCTGGACATGATTAATATAATGAATCGTAAATGACCCAATTGCACAACTTGCTGTATGACTAAATTCATCTGGCCCAAAACAAACTTTGGGTGCTCATTATGCTTAATCAGACAAGGCAGATCAGCGATCAGTTGATTGAGAATTGTTTAATTGGCACTGGCTATAACTTCCCTACAAACACATTAGGGACAAGGAGGAGGAAGACAGCTTTTTTCAGATCTCCTCTGTTCGTGTGTTGTTTTCTCTAGATGTAGGAAAACCCTTTTGCAGTCATTGGAAAGGGGATCCTCGATTCGAGTTGCATTACAATGGGCCTTGGCCTAAGTGGGGTTACAAATCGTGCAAAGCGCCACATCTACATACAATTCAAGGTAAAGCCTTGCTTCTTAACTGACTACATAAGACGAGTTGGGAGATTAGTCGATTTAATATGGACTCTCTATGGTAAAGTTTTCTTAGCGAAAGAAAATACGACAAAAATGAATTTTTACGTAAGATTGTGATTTTCCTAATTTTCTTCTTAAGATATCACCTTTCACAAGATGCAACCATCAACGCCGACTCACACGCGGAAGTAACAAGTTTCTATTGCAGGACTCATCTCGCATTTTTAACTTAATTTTGAGAATTTTAGTTGTTTGGAGTCGGTTATAAACTGAACGACCTCTCGACACTATGTTACAGTGGCATGCATCACACGAAAAGTTGCTGATTAAGATAGGTCCTCGTTCCTTGTGGGCTCAAAGAGACTCTATATATTTATACATATCATTTCGGACAATGATTCGGCGATTTTCAACGCCTTCATTTTATGGTGCACTTCTTCAGCCACAGTCAACGAGGAGCTGTACAAAGCCAAGCTTATACATTGTGTAAATAAACCTTTGGACATTAAGGAATTGAAGAATAAGTGGGAGAAGGTTCATATTGAATGTCTGCGCCATTTTTGGGTACATTTTTGTAAAACGCTTTTCTTTATTCACAGTCAATTATCAATAAAGGAGGTACATATTGACCTTTATAATATACGTTCCAAAGTTTCATCGACCTTGTTAGTGATGAAGTGTTCGATCGTTTACGAAAAACGATCGAAAACGCGTCTTTTTGCAGAATTTTTCCATTTTTCACATAACATATTTCTTTAGATGTTTCGCTTATATTTGAATCAGTAAAACTTCTAATACGATCAACGAGTTACACAACTGTCTTCACACAAATTGAAGTGTTCATTGAAACAAGGGTTCGTTTGATACAATCAGATTTATGTTTCCGGATATATTGACACCAACACTATCTAATGGCGAAAAACCACCGAGACTGTTTAGACTCAATGATGTGAATGTCAAGGAATTCAAAATGGAATCGGCGCAGTGGATGACACGCGATGAAGACAACGCGAAACCCACTTTTTACCGACTGTACCGATTTTAATGGTTTTAGACTTCAGTATCGACTACAGTAGCATAATGAGAAAGTGCGGCGAAGGCACGAAACTGTAAGTCCCCTCTTGTCCTGGGAGAAAAACAGCACGCACAATACGAGACGAGTAGTTCTTGAAGAAGTTAGGTCTGGTCCCTTCTGGACTGTAGTGCACTCAGTCAATCAATCAATTGACTACAGTATCAAAATCATGTAGTCCTTTAAACCACATGATTACTTGTTTTTCATAAGTTTCAATGAAGAATGTTTTGTTACCATATAGTGATTTAATGACGAAAAAAATAAGGAGACATCTTCTCTACAACGGCACAACTTTGGTCTTCATAAGTCCCTCAACAGACTCTGGAAAGCATAGGTATGTTCCCCTGTGGACGTCGTTCTAATAAAGACCTTCATGCAGAAACCATTCTCGTTTCTAATTAAAACTACAACCTATTTAACTAATTTTCCTGCACACATTGAAATTTTATCCAGCACGTGTGTATTGTGTTCACTCCAATAGCGATCATTTTTTATGTTTTCATATCCGCTGTGGCAAAATAATGCTGCCCGACCCCATAACAGATTTTATGTATGTTTTTAAAGGAAGCGAGATCCGTTAAATATATTTGCCGGAAATGAAACTTCTAACCCGTATTGTCACCCTCTCCGAGGAATTTTAGAATGTGTTCGGCTTTGTGACTAATTTCTCCCCTTCACCAGATGACAGCACATCCGAGGCGCTGGCACCCCTGCAAGCGACTTAAGCGATACAACTTCTGTAGAACATGAAATTCAATACGGCTAGCAAAATAAATGAAAACCGGCGGGCAAGAATCTGAAAAAATGTGTAAATGAGAGTTTTGCCATCAAGATTGATCGCTGCTTAAGAATTCATTTTCACAAATCATCACGAAGCCCGCTTGTACCGCAATCACTTTGAATACGCTTCCGCAAGCATGTGTCTATTGTGGGTAAACATTTGCCAAAAATTCCAGATCCATCTCCAATCTCAACATCTCTCGGCATCATCTCCACTAACCTTGTCCCGAGCAGATGTTAAACGCATTCTTATTCAAAAACAAATATTAACACTTAACGTGTATCCTTTTTATGCATATTCAAACAAAGGCTTGGCCACTGTGGCGCTTTGCATAAAGCTTTTGCGACCGCGCCGCTCAAACCTTTCCAACGGACATAACTTACCAAAACCAAATTTCACTAATTCTCTTGACCTTCAGCCCGGAAAAAATTAGCAATGCAAATAGCTCGCTTGTTTTGGCTGTGCTCATAAATTTAACAAGTAGTTATATTAACATATTTACACAGTCAATAAGTCAATAAGAAGCTACTTAAGTGGATTATAAGCGGCAGTCGGTCGTGCCCGAATGAATGAAGTGAACTTGTCTGTGAAACAATTTAATCGAGTGCACGAACGGGGGAGCGAAAAAAATTCCTTTCCCCACAGATTATGAGATATCAGCGTGTAATGACATCATCGGACATTGGAAGAACATGTTTTTTCTTTTTTTTGGTTTGTCACACAACATCTGGTAATTCGAATCAAGTCTGGATTGGAAACACGCTTTTTACTGAATCGGATGCAGTGTGTTTTCCCTTTACTTTCAGTCTGCACTTTAAATTCGCCATCGCAAGACGGTGACCTGGGCAATAGTCTTTTAATGCGATCTCCGATTACAACGGAGCTACGTGCCCATTACATTCAAGGAATAGTGTGAATTCGAAATGAAAAGTTTTCGAAGAGCTTGTGTCGTCAACCTTTTGCAATGCTCACGCTTAAGTATACCATACACCGACGCCGCGCCGCCGCCGTGCCTAATTGAACACACTCATTATGCGCAGTTTTCGCCGGGAAAACAGTTTCACCGAATATTTATGTTCACATTAGAGCACAACTCAATTTGGGGCATAACTCATAGCGCTCGCCGAGAAAATGAAACTAAGTGCAAAGAGAGTGACACTCCACTTGTGGACACACCCCACAACAGTTCTCATTGTGCAGATCGATCCTTGAGCCAATTGGCAAGTAGACAAGCAGACAGGTGACTTGAGTTATTCGCCACAAAGTGCCGACTCGGCATTCGGCAATTAAGGCGTTCCACCCACACATTAGAGTAGCGCCATGGAAATATGCAGAAGCCGCCATGAGCGTGGAGCGAGTTAAAAATACAAAATGACTAACGTTGAATTAATTTTTATCGACTGCCGTACACATGTAACCTGACCGTGTTGAATGTTGTCATCGCAGTTGATTTTTTCTTGACAGCTTCCAAACAGGTGTCAGTTTCTGAAAAGATGCTGCACCAGAATGTAGTCTGAGACGCTAAAATACACACACACACACGCACGCACAGGTGGGTTACTGCCGATCATCTACGAAACGTTCGTGATGTGCCTGTAACCAATTAACAGCTCCATCGCTGGAGGGGCTTCAAGAGTTATGGAGGTGATAATAAATGAAAAACAAAAACAAAAAAAAAAATGAACTTCACACATGGCATTGTAAACAATGACGTTCGGTCTGATCTGACAATCTGTCGGAGTTCACACTTCATTGAGCAAAGTGATGACTGGTGCAGTGCGGTGGCGAAGTGGATGCACATGCCTGTGCACTTGCAGGCAGTATGTAAATTCCTCAAGCACGAGATCTAACGATGCGTTGTGGAGGAGCTGGACGGATTAATCCCCGCTTCGTGTAAATGTTGAGTCGTCTAATTGTCTGTGAGTTGATTTATAGCTTGTCGCGCTACTGTCGCTGAGAAATGCCAATGCACACCGAGTGGCATTCAGATCGATGGGAACTGATGGTGCAGAGCGTGGAGGCAACGAGTATGTCGAAGTAATTGACGGAGGTTAATGGTGATACAATTGAGTTTAGCTGTCAAGCAAATTCCATTTTGCTTCATTAAACACTTATTCTTTGGACATTTTTTGGAATCTTCTTTCTGCCGCACCTTTTGCAAATCAAAACAAGTCCTGTTTGATTTTTATGTGTATCACTTTCATATTCCACAGATGTGTATCAAATTCATTTAGAACTGACATTATATTCGAACCGGCATGCTCCTGGTCTAGCGACTTCTGATACAACGCTTAAGATGGCTAGGCCATGTAGAGCGTATGAAAACCACAGCTCCGGCCGGAAATGTCTCAGAGGACAACGTTACAGAGGACAGTCTAGGTTGAGATGGCATCCACAAGTGGAGAAGGACCTCAGCCTAGGTTGAGATGGCACACACATGTGGAGAAGGACCTCAATCAACTTGCAATGCGCAACCGGAGGCAACTGGTCGTGCTGGCTGGAGAGGCATGTTGAGTGAGGCTCAGGCTCACCCCGGACTGTAGCGCCAGAAGTTGAAGAAATATATCCCAACAATGCGAAGTTCTTGATCGAAGATCAAGATCTATCTGAGTTCAATTGTAGGACGAGAAATTGAGTTATCTAGAGTAAGAGTAAGAGTAAGTTAATAAAAATTTAGTGACACAACAGCCCACAACGGACCAGTTCCTAGCTTCTACAACAGGTACTCATGTTGTGCGTGCTACTGTTCTCTCACGAGTAGAAGGGACCTACAGTTTTTTGCCGACTCCGAACTGCGAGATTTGAGAAGCTTTTCATAGACAATTGATACTCTTTGAGCGTTGTCAGCAACTCGAAAGAGGTGGTGCCGTGAAAAATGTGAGGTGCCCCGGCCGGGAAACGAACCCAGACTTTCTGCGCGGCGGTCGAAGCACTTACCACTACACCACGACGACCACAAGTTATTCTTGTATATAAGGAAACGTTTGACAACAATCCGGCTTATGGTGATATTTGTCAAAAAAATATTGCTTTGATGAAAAAAATATTTTAATTTTAATGGGTTACAGCTATTGATTTGTTTTAGGATAAATGTAAATACAGAATCGAAATGACACACTTTATACTATACGTCCTTACTGATCCGCATCAGGATCACGAATGAATCTTTTGTGAGTGGAACCCTTTTTAGTCTATTATCCTCCGTTCCTCTATCATCTCCGTTCCTTGGCCTGCCAACTTGACTCTTGGCTGGCCAACTCGACCCTTCTGACTCACAAGGGTTCCGATTCCGTCGAAAATAACCTGCGACTTTATTATTAGCTCATGGTTTTAAGTTCCCTATTTCCCATATGCCCTCCAAGGCAATTTTTCCTAAATGATGGCCTTCCACATCTTCTCCTGCCTATCTGACTTTCTCTAAAATTTAATGATTCTGTACGAATCCTGAAGTTTCGGAATTATATTCTTACAAATGCTGGCTGTATTTTTGTCTAAATTGTAATTGTCTCGATCCAGACAGGTGACTTGACTTTATTTCGCACCTGTTATCTGACTGATGTTTCGAATATGATCTGCTTCAAATTTCTCTCTATTCCTAATACATCGTTTTCTTCTTAGACTTTGGGGAAGGCTTCGGTAGTCATGAACTACATGATAACTTTCCTTTAGGTAGCATACATAGACCGAAAACCAACCTGTGCTTGTTAAGTTCGTTATCTTATCTCTTGACTAGCCCATTGGCTTGTAGTAAGTCTATTGCGATCTTAATGCGACGCATGTTGCATTCTTCAAAGTAGTTTTAAAAATTATTAGACGTGAAAGCACTTCCTGACAGTAATTAGAACATTAAGACTTCGAAACTGATCACTTTCTAGTGTTGGCCAAATTCCAACGAGTATTTCTCAGCTGAAATAAAATATCAATCGAATTCAATACACCATTACGTCTAATTGACTTTAGTCTCGGTTCTAGTGTAGTAGTGAAGCAAAAGTCCTTTTTTCTTTTTTTATCCATCACAGAGTTACACAAAACCATACGTTCTCTAAGTGTAAGCTCTCAGTATCGCTTTACACAGCAGATGTTTGCTGAGCGACTACCGACTTTCATCGTCTTACAGATTACTCCAGCAATTAATATTAATTAAGGAACAATGCCAAAAGCATGTTTTTAAACTCTAACCGTGACAGGCTATAATCAATTTCGTTGCATAGATCATTGAACGTGCTTATACACTTTGCAATAGTTTCATTGCAACCATAGTTGGTTCTATGCCTTTTATCAAAAAGCAAGCTTCTCACCCGAAGAGATCTTTGGGGAACATATACGTATATTCATGAGAAAAGTTTTAGGCAGCAGACGGGCTGCATAACGAACTGTGATGGAAAGCAGGTGATGGAGCAATAGAACATTTGAAAGATCTAGTCAAATGTAAGTCACTCGGATAAAACTAACTACAGAGATGTAACTTAGAGCATATAAAATCTCCGCATAAGTCACTTTCCATGAGGGCTCAAACAGATATAACTGCGAGGGAATGAAGATTAGTGTATATAGGGTCACAGTAAACTTCAAAAATGAGACAACCGTAGAGAACGGAAGGTTAAGACTTGCCAATGTGGGTTGTGTGGCATGATAACTGCAAAATAAAACTCTTTCACAAAGAGCGAAACTATTGCTACACAATAGTAGCAATACACATTTTGTAGAAAATTGTGGAAGAAGTTCATATAAAAGATACAAATAAACTGTTTATTGCTACTGGTGTGATACATGCTCGTTCAAATAGAAGTTTATTAAGTGGAGTAAGTGAACAGATCGATGAGCTGAAAATTTGGACATATCACAACTCTGGTTAAATGATCGGAATTATTTAAATGAAGAAAAGGAAAACACCATATTCTACTACAGGGTAGTACCATGGGCAATATGGAATGAGTTATTTTTTTGCACTGATAACGTTTCGAAGAGAAGACTTCACGACGTCAACGATGAGTTCGAGTTTTCTGTCTCAGATATGATTCGGAGGGAACTCTCCAACTGCAAACATACCCTAATAAAGTTCAAAGAATAACGGAAGACATCACCTCTGGTTATATGTTTGACTTGAAAAAATGCTCATCGCCAAGTTTTACGCAACTACAGTCAACTAGTCGGTGCTTGTTAGAGAGACTAGACGAGGTAAGACTTCCCTGGCTTGTGCTAAATTATAGAAGCAAGTAGACTCTCATCTTGTGCTGATTAAAGAAAGTATACTGCACGCTGTGACTTTTTAACCCAAACGCTTCATTTTGACAAGCAGAACAATCACTTAAAACCATTTTGTTTACCCACAAGCAGTCTTTGGTTAGGAAAACTTTGCATTGTTAAACAATTTTTACAAAACAATGTCTCGAATCTTCTTCTCCTTTGTGTAGCTCTTCATAGGGCTTTATAACAAACCTCTCCAGTTGGCACCATCTTTTTTCTATTGCCTCCATCTGCGTACACAAACTTGGTTGATTTCACCCTCCGCTCGCACTTTCTTAACCTGGAATGTCTATTGTTCCCAATGACCTCATGGCTGTAGCTCTATTGTTCATAAGATCAACTTGGCCTAACCATCCTCAGTTTTATTTGACCACTCGCTTTTTGTCGTGCAGTTAAGTCTTCTGCTCTCGATGCCGACTACGCAAACAGGGTTTTGCGCGGAATCTTTGCAGTCTATATTTTATACAAAGCATGACCTTCACGGTCACCTTCAAACATCCCTACGCATTCTCCCATCTTCAGAGTGTTGTTCATAAGAACTTCTGCAGAACAGTCTCACGAGAACATCCTAAAATCCATTTGTCGTCACCACACTTACCCATCGATACCGGATGGAATTTTTGTTGCTTTCCACTTAATTTTTATCATGTTTCGCTTGTTGATCAATCGTGGGAATTACTATTTGTTGTTTTAAGACACCTCGTAAACGTGACATTTCCCTTGAAAGCACTCAGCGTAGAGTCGTAAAAGTTTCACTTACATATGCGTTACTGAAAATCAATCAGATACACCCAGGCGGTGCCATAGGATTACGTTTCTGTTTGAATTATCTGATTGGCAGTAAAAAAGCCGAATTACCTCATATCGTTGAAATTCGCTACATCTGGACATAATTCATTCAAATTTAGGCACCCAACCTCAATCCCCAACGTACTCATTTTAGCCAGACATTCGACGCCGGTACATGGTAAGGGGCACGTCAGTGTCGGCGGCAATAAATTGAATAATCAAAATCACATTATAACCAATTTACAAGCGACAATTAGACACAAGTAATTATGATTCATCGGCGGGCACCTCCGAAGAGTTCACACAATGTGTCGTGCGTCCCCACACCACCGAATTTGTTTGTCCCAGCTCCCAGCCACTGGGTTTCTTATGCAAATAAGCGGACAATGTGTCAAACGAATGCGGCAGTCGCTCTCAAATTACTGGCGCCACACTCAATACGCTATTCACCTTCAACCGAGCCTTGACCAAGGTCAGTGTACGCAGACAAACTGCGAAGCATTCCTTGTGCAAACAGGTGTGTCAGCCAAGCGCCGACTCAAGTGATACACACGACGAGTTAAAGTTTGAACCGGATAAGGAAAACCCGGTGTGGGCCTTTTATTTCGGCCAGCTGATGTCATCTTTACCGCTAAATTTTGCATAGACAATGTACCGTTGTTTCTCGAAAACACAAGAAACCAATCGTAACTCACTGATTATGCAAATCCACGTGGAAATAGACGGTACTCCGCACATAAACGCCTGCGCCAACCAGAGGGGACTTCCATTAGGCTTTGAATAATTTATCATCGCCGAGAGAGATTAGACTGGAATTATTGGGAAGAATGGTGAAGTAATTGAACTGTCATTCAATGACAGCGACCGGATTTCCCTGATACTCACAGATGCCTGTAATATCATTCGCCTTCGAAATGTTGTTGACCTTTAATGAATTTGCATTTTTATGAACGGCTGTGGTAATAAGCCGATCGTTGCTGGAGGTCAAGTCTATATGAGGGGGTGGTATATCGCTGCAAATTAATAGTTCATTCAGATTATGACATAACAAATTGCAGTACTTGCTGCAAAAGCATGACAAATTCTACTGCAATTTGCGTTTTTTATGAGGAATGCAATGTTGCTGACAGTAATTTATCGGCTTCATGTGGAGTAAGGTATGTTCTGAAGACTGGGGAGTCTTGGTTGGACTTTTACCATTTGATATTTATGATGCTTCCGATCGTCAGAGATCAAATTGGCCGCTTGACCATATTTCAACTTGCGGAAACACAACAGCAGTTAAGTGATCAAATCGTTTTTTTTTTTGTTCACATTGATTATTAATTTTATATAAAATCTCGAATTATAAAAGTCCAACGTTCTAGAAGAATAAAAACTCCAAATGAAAAAAGAAATTCGGTTTGCTTTTTAAGGGTTTCGTTATCAGATGATAATACTATTTTGCTGTTTATCGATTCGTGGGATATACTATAGATGCATATTTCCTAGCAATCACTGTCCATCTATGGAAATTCAGTTTTGGGGCATAATTAAGAGTGTGTAACGTGTTTGAGTCAAATTGTAAATAAAATCATACTGCAGTTCATGATACAGCAGTCGACGGGTCTTTTGAAATCAATTTGAGGTCATGTTAAAAACTTTTTCTTGTAGGAACCGATACAAAAACAGATGACGTCTATCCCCGTTCAGTTTCTACATCGGTATGCCTGAAAATACGATCAATTTCAGAAAATGATGTGTTGGGTGGGAATCTTCCACTAATATTTGATCGGGCATCGTGGCTCATACTGTTCAGTAGAACCTCAACGACGACTAATTTCGAAATTCTGTAAGCGAAGTTTCAAAAAACACTCAGAAATGGTAACAATAAAAATTCGACCTTTACGAGTTATTGTACAAAAACGAAGTGCGGTTGAAGAAGACACGTGTCTTAAGCCTAATTGCTCATTTCTTTTGTAGCATCTGTGAACACAACTCAAGGTTTTCTCCTCCTCCAACCAATTTGATATGATTAGCTGAATAATTTGAAAACTTAATCGTTTCTTCGGCGTTATTTTCAATACTCACCATTCGCTATGAAAAAGGAGTGGAGCTAGCATGATGTGCAGTCATTTCGAGTTATGTCCTGTTAAAAAATTAGTACTAGACTGCAAAGACGACAGGTGTCAATATTTGTTAGCTTCAGATTTTTATTCTCAAACGGACGTTAGAAATATAACAAAAATTTGATTTTAGAGAAAAAGTATTTCTCATCATATGATGAAGGTATAGCAGACGATCTCAGGCTGTTTCTGCTCACCCGTGTTTGTGGAACTTCGATCGATCAAAGACGATCTTTGCCGAGTTAACTTATAAAGGTTGCATCAAAACACACATATGTACGTTCCTATTGTAGTATCATGCCGCTGTAAAGTTGTCCTTACAGGTCACTGTTTGTTTGTTTTTCTGCAGATACCGTCAAAAGGAACATTGCCAACAATCGGGTGTTGAACAGCTTATATTCCCAGAACCTTGATTTTCACTTAATCGAAGCACGTATGAAATATACACATGTTCCAAGCAAATGCTAATCAACTTATAATTTCTAATTGTCTCTGATTCGACAAACTTTTTTAGTCCTACTTTATGTCTTACTTAAATTTTGTAGCATCTACACGTATGATGTACACCCATTCTGATGCACGTTTGTGTAACTCTAATCCAATTCGGATGCACCCTAGTCATACCCGCATCACACACTTAATATAAAACTATGCTGCATGTACCATAGGATTACTGTATTCTTGACATTCAAATTGAATTTCTATTAAAATCGTCCCACAGACGGCCGTCTTGAAAGTGTTACAAAGTTAGAAGGGTATTAAGACTTTCAATGCCTACGCTGTTCCACACGTTAATCGTCCTGTCCATATTAGAACTTTGGCTGGCACGTGGGCATTAAAGCACATTTCACCAATTTGCATACATACATCTAAAAGACGTTTTTTTTTTTGTCTCAAAATGATATCCTTCTCGTTCTTGCTTTCGTTGGATGTAGAAACAGGAAATCGTCCCTAGTTAGACCCCAATCTGCAAGACTGTCCGACAGAGAAGCTTATGTGCAGTGCAAGGATTGCCTAATGGTGTGGAATCGCATTTGTCTTTACCCTGCACTTTGTGTTATTTCGTTCTCAGTGCCCGGTTAATATCGTTGGAAAAAGGATTTAATGACATAAATGCCGTTGTCGATTTTCCGAACGTTAATGAGGGTGCAAAACAGCGGGAGAAATGTGCCTCCAATCGCTTTTCCAGGCAGACTTTTCAGCATATGAGGAGAGATTCGAATGGACCTACTGTTTAAAACTGACCACAACCGCCGAGTTTAGAATGGTTACCTAGACCAAAAATATTCTTTAAGAGCAATACATGTATGAAAACATTTTAACAACAAAGTTTTTTCCCTAACAAAATGAAAATTCAACTCTGACGTCTTCGCTGTGCAATTTACCCCAAAAAACAAGCGGTATAGATTTGGTCTGATGACTACATCATACTCAGAATGTCAGTTATCGCCTTGTTCAAGTGCATACTCACGTCATAGATAATGCCGCCAAAAAATTCCTAACAAGCGCCCCCATTTCTGGTTAAGTCGCTTAGTACACCGGATGGCATCTGAAGATCGCCGCCGCGAGTCTTGCGTCACTTGTTTCAAAAGCAAAACAAGTCAAGTGTGTAACAGTCATCAGATTGGCATCCGTTGAATGTTAGCCAGCAGCAGCAGATTCAAAACTGAAACTTACTCATTTCCAAATATGTTCAACTGCGCGTACATACACGTCTTCAACGCCTACCCCGAAACTCACCACACAAAAGCACACCCCACGACAGTTGTGCGATAACCTTGAAACCTGCGGCTTTGTCATCCGTTCAAATAACTGTCCATTTTTGACGTGCAGTAAAAGATTAACAATTCACTTTGTTATTCGATTAGCACATATCAAATGTCATCGATCTGGTGTGATTCAACCAGAGAGTGACCGAGTGTAATCGATATACAGCCAATTGATTCGCCCAGCCGGATGGCATTTCTTTGTTTCGGTCCGTGTGGACGCCAACAGGTTAGCCAGAACGGGCGCGAACCTGTTCAGCTGATTAGAATTGTCTCATCTCGCAAAGTTTCCGTGCGCTTATCGTTGTGGCCGTGCTCTGCGTCTTGGACAAAGTGGTGAGCTTAAATTTAGCGATGACGTTGCCAGTATCGCTGGTGGCAAGATTCATCGCGAAAGATACTTCTCGCACATAATCATATGCGCAGATTGATTAATCTATTCAAATTAAATTGTCAAAACAAAGTGAAACAAAAATACAGGGAATGTTAATATTTCACTTCGTCGTATGTCTGCCGTTGGGTGAGCACTCATTCAAGGGGCGATGGAAACAGGTGCGCAGTTCGCCGACAGAAGAATTTCGTCGTAGACTGTATGGGATTGTTTGCTCGCCATAGAGTTCACAGTTAGTTACTGCACGACGTTACATAAGAGAGTGTCCATACGGTAGCGAAAACTGTTCATAGTGGGAAGTGAGGATTGGGGAATTGCTTGCGTTCTATGCATGAAAGCTGTTGACCCAACAATAATTTCTTGTTACGATATGATAACAGAAGTGAGCAATCTGATCCCATTCTTGAATCAATATTTTTGTGTTGAGCATTTTTTGAAAAATAAGATGAGATAAGGAACTTGGGAGCGGCATAGTCAGATCGTGCGTATTCTGCGAAGATTTAGGGTTCAATGTCATTGCACGTCAGAGAGCGATCTTTGCTCGAGGATCAGTCAATGATCTCATTTTCTAACTTTCTGAACTTGATTTCTTGTTTCTTAGTTATCTTGCAAATACGTTTCCCTCGGTGACTGCATTTCTCGCAAGCGCCACGACAGCAACGTCCCGGTATACCTTCCGTGCATAGCCCACTGGTCAGAGCATGACAAGGACGTCATCGTTATATTCGCCATGTTCGTTACGTTGTGTCAAGCATAATGTTACTTAGACCAGTCGGCACATATTGTCTCTTTCAATGTTGCCCCCCTTCATTCCCGTAAAAAAGGAAGGTACAAATATGTACGAGTATTCCAAATCAGCTTTCTCTGAGTGTTAGATTTACAAGTTTGCCTGACTGAACTTTTCCTATGGTCAGGGTTGTAGGCGGCTTACAGATTTTTTTATGATGTCACGATGAGACCTTGGCATTAGAAGTGCAGTATTTGGAAAACCATTGATTTGTTGGTTTTACAATTTTTTCGGATGAAAATCGTTAACTCCGCCATTTTGATTCCTAGGAAACAGCGAATTTCATTACAAATTGTAAAAAATCCCGGGATGATATACAGTCTTACGAAATCGATCGAAGCCGGTCAAGCTCTGTTGTGATTTGGCGTTGTACTTCTGTCACCTTGAGGAAGCAAGTATTTTGTGACTGGCACAGATTGCATTTGATGAGACGACTCCTTTTCTCTATACTTAGAGCGTAAATGAGGATACAATGCAACCACAGAAATTAACTTGCGATCGCATTTTCAAACACGCGTTTCAGCGCCAAAAGAAAAAAAAACGTGGAACTGGTAATTTTTAATTTCGAAAGGCTACACCGCGCGTCAAAAATGTGTGAAACCATCCTAAGTGACAGCATTTGAAGTTTCTTCCTCTTTTTACAAAGAAAAATGTTTTGAAATTTTATATACGTCACGGATTGTATAGAAAAGTTATAAATACTTGCAATAAAAAAGTTGGTCTATATGCTCCGACGACTCATTCTGTTCCGATTCTGAATATGTGACTATAGCACGATGTCTTGATGTACAATTGTGGTCGTAAAATAACCATGACGCAAATTTCTAAATCATTTTGCCTTTTTCGAATATTTTGCTTCCAGGCATAGTGCATGTGCCAATAGCGCAGTATCATTGTCTGTAGGACTACATATCATTTATTTTTTTTTGAGTCTGATCACATCAACTGACCTCTTAATGTAGCGCTGTGTTAAGGTTATTTTGTTAAGGTTTACTCCATTATTCATTTTACCTCAGGGAGTACTGTTAACGGTTTAAATAAATCTGTGGCGACTTTTTTCAGTTTTGGGGATATTTTAGCGATTTTCTCCAATTATCCTCCAAAGTACATGCAGGGTCTGTCATTTCGTGGTTTCAAGTTGGTGGCACTGTCATCTGACACCTGCCTAATTCCACTGTCATTTGAAATTTCACTACTAGCTGAACCGATTTGCATTTCAATCTTTATGAACCTTTGTAACAATTGAAGATTACTGACCGTTTACAACGTCGTACATACGTTTCTTGGGGACTGGAAGTTTACTGCTTGAGATCAATTGACCATCACATGACGCCGGTTGATTGTTTTCTGTGTTTCTATACAAAAGACCATTTTAAGAAGTATAATTCCCGAACTCTTTACAACCAGTGCTTGGAAAGAAAAACTCGTGAGTTGTTCAATAAGCTGTTATCACTGATACGGTTTCACTGGTCACAGACTGGACTGCAAGTGTATACATAGGTCGTCAGCATTGACGCAAATTTGCGTTAAGATAAGTGGAATTAATAAAAAAAATGATTTATGGTCGAGTGAAAATAAGAGGCTCCTTTCTTACTTCTAAAGAACCCAAATTTCGTCTTAACTCCATTGAAAACCCAGCAGAGTATATGCGAAAGGTAATACCGGGAGGTGGGCACTCGAACGCATGCACAATAGGAGTAGTTGCTGAAAAACTAGGCCCTGGTCCCTTATGGGCTGTAGTGATAAAAATTGATAAAAATTTGACACACCTCAGTTGTTTCTGTGTACCAACAGTGAACCAGCTAGTGTGAAAAATATGCCCAAACATTGTTCGTGTAAACTAATACTATCAATTTCTCTCAAAAGAGAACTTGCTTGAATTAAATTGCCATTAGCGGTTTATTTGGCAAGATAATAAATCTGTATTATTTTTGTAGTAATGTGGGAACCCTGATAATAAGTCGTTTAAAGGTTTAGGCTATGTGCATTTCAGACGTTGCGTTTTTACGTTACGACCTACCACTATGTTGTGTATCCGGAAATACAGCAATACAGCAATAATTTTTCATACAAAATAAAAAATATGGCCCATTCGGAGAATACTTGAAGAACTAACTTTAAAATGTCGACCAAATTATCTCAGAGTTCCTCCAACTTGAGGTCGCTGCATAACTAGAAGCACGTCCAAAATCCAAATAATGCAAACTCTCACATTTTTTCAAATTTTAAGAATTCAGTATTTTAAGAATTTTAAGTATTTAGGAGTTTTTACTTTGGGATTTTAGGCCCCTCCTTTTAAGGAGTTTCGTTTAGAAAGATTTGAAAGATTTCACTCTTCTGTATTAGTGATGTTCGTATCTCAGCTTTCGGTCACTTAAGGCTAGCAAAGACAACTCACCGTCATCAGTTGGCATAGCGAAAATCGACGAATTATGGTTTGAAGGTCTAACCCAAAGCGATTTCTTTCTGTTCCCTTACCTAAAAAAAACTGTTCTAAAAGAACAGAGATTGTCGTTATATGAGGAGGCAATCATTTTGTGAACAATTATTTTACTGAGAAAAACACCAAGTACTATTTGGACGGATTAGAGATATGGGTAGATCACTGAGAAAAATGTGCCTAGATGTTGCAAGGCGGTTGATAAAACTGCTCCGAACGGAAGAGTCTTTGAATCCGAACATTTGGGACGCAACAGAAGACGCGATCTCCTCCACCAATTCGGCGTGCGAGGAAGAAGGTAGCTGAAAAGAAACTGTGCTAGCTGGAGGGGCATCTATGTTTAGACTTCCATCCAGCCCGGATCTAGAACTGAAGGATATGCTTCTGAATGAACACTTGCCCAAAAGAATGTATTTTATCAGAAGCACTAATAGTAAAAGTTCGAATGTTCTAATATTTTGGTTGAACTTCAGATTTGTTACGGTCATCGTAAACAAAACATCCAAAGTGGGTAATGAAAAAAAATCTATTTTTCGATTCAAGTTTCTGATGATAAGGGTAACGAATCGAAAATGATATTACTTTTCAATCATAGCCCCCAAACTGATTTCATACTGAGGAGCAACAACCCTCAACCGACCTGTATACTCAGTAAGGTGTAAAATGATCAGGACCATGAATCGATTATGATCTTATCCAGGAGCCAAGAACATGCAATTTAAATTTTTCCCTCATTCACCGACTGTAAAATTTCCTGCGTAAGGAGGCACATACTTGAAATAAACTTCTTAACGGGCGGTTTTCAAAAACAACAGAATGTTTGTTTCTCTTCACAGACGGAAACATAAAATTCTAAAATTAAATTTGAAAAAAAATATTTTTAGAAGCAATCCGAACAACAACTCACTTACCTGGGCATAATGAGCTTCTGCGTAATCCACGTGATTAAAATGATTCGTATGTTGGTGATTACCGCAAACTCGGTGGGAGGCATCTGATTTCAGTTTCACCACAATCAAATATCGATTATGACGTCAAGGCAAGGTCTGTGCGATGTGCGATGTGCGAAAGCCGTGAGGTATGTTTTTTATGCATGGCATCCATATGCGAGTCAATCAAAGTTATCAAGATCACTTGAGACAGGTTAGTGATGTTCTGTGTCTTGTCGTCCATCTGCGCCGTCCATCAGGCAACCGGATTTGTGGAATTTTCTTTTTTTTTCTACTCTTTGCGAATTAACGCACGAGCGATGATTTCTTTTTTAAGGCTAACACGTTTTTTTTTTTGCTGTTTTTGAACGTCCCAGTGACATTTATGCTAAGAACTTTTTGATTAAACACGTTCTTGGGACTGTGGTGGAAAGCAGTCGCCTCCAGTGAGTGCAATAAATTAATTAACCGATAGCCCAGCTGGCAGACGTGGTTGTTGTTTGTGACAAACACCCCTCTTGGTTTTCCCCCGATAACCGCTAGTGCCATTTAATATCAATCCACAACCAAGGTGTTATGCATTATAATTTGACCACCCCAATTGATTGAATGACCGTTTTGCATAGAATGCCAATAAATATAAATTTATTTAATTCTCTTCAAATAGAATCATTGAAACACACCCAAAAAGGTGTGATCAACATATCAGATACCTGTGCGTAAAATTTGTCATGTTTTGAGTTGTGTTCTTCTGTCATTACGCCAATATACGATCAGCTACTGGCTTCCGATGACGCCAAACAATAGGTGGCGCAAACAAAACATGACGCACCGCGACTCCGGCTGAAATCCATGGTGAAGTCATATGGGATTGACTTCTGGTGGCGATTGTTTTTTTCTTGTTATTCCATTTCTTATTGTGTACTGCCAAAGTTGGACAATGTTACGACGATTGCGCGATAGAAGGAATTAGCCGAATCTGAAGTCATTGAATTGCTAATTCTTTTGTAGAACCTTAACGCGAGACGGAGTTCTTATGCAGCTCGCCGCAAGGTTCTTTGTGCTTAATTTCAAATTAATTATGAGATTTGCATACGAGTAATAAACAATTTCAGGCAGTTGAGGTCATCGGTTTTGTATACATAGACTGTGCATCACTGCGCTTCGTCAGACGCTGCCGCCGCCGCCACTCTTTGGAGTTTGACGGATACTGCGTCAGCCAAATAATTCGGATTGTTTATTTGATCCTCTTTAAATGTCTGTGGTTGGGATGCGATAAGACGAGAAAAATACTTTCCAGTGAATGTTTATATTATTCTTCGTTTTTTTTCCTTTTTTTGAATTTAGTCTTAAATGGAATCTGAAATTGCCTTCTGAAGGAAAGAAGTACATATGAGCATTTAACGTAAACGCTTCTTACACAAGATTCAACCATCTGACGTATATTAGAACAGTGCAAGTCGAAAAATGTTGATCATACATTTTTCTTTACTTTTATCTATTTTGTTACAGTACTTACGATTTTCTTTTAATGGGAACTTATTCTCTTTTGCCGTTTTAGTCATGATAGAATTTTAACATTTTTTCACAAGCGGTTATGTTAGGACAAAGTTATTAGACCAAAAAATGGGTTTTGATGGCATCCAAGAAATACACATTATTGGGGTCAAAAACATTCTTTATCAAACTAGAACTTTTGCTTTTTTTACAGCTGTACGTTGTGCGATATATTGATTCAAATAGACTTTTCGATATCGATACTCGAATTATGTTTTAAGTCCAGATAAGCAAACTTTTCAAGCCTTCAATTGACTCTGGGTACTAATCACTGCGAAGCGTGAAGTCTTCTGTACTCTTTAAGGCCTTCCTTTAAAAAACAAAAATGGTAATTAAAATAAAAAAAATTTCATGGTATAGTTTGTTAAGCCATATTTATCTCCCAGAAATTTAGTGTGCTGTAAAATTGAAACGAGGCAGACACACTATATCAGATTAGCACTCCGAACCAATTTTATTTCACTTAATCTTTTCATTTCATTTGTGACCGCTATCAAAAGCTGAATGCATGCCTAATGCATACAAACATCGGCCTGTATGAAGGATTTGAAAAAAAAATATAAAAAAAAAGTTTTTTTTTTTAAATTCCAAAAACTTCGCCGAAAAAAAAACATTAAAATGTTTTTTTCAAAATGTTTCGAACAGCGAACAGCCAGGCAGAGTCAGAGGGTTACAATTGTCCGAAAAAGTTTGGTTACAATTATCTGTAGTGCAGTACTTCTGACTGACAATACTATCTGAAAGGTGAGATCTTATGCTTCATTTTGTTAGACGACACTATTTAAATTCGCATATTCTCTAGAAGGATAATAATAATAATAATTGGGTGACACTTCAGCCCACAAGGGACCAGGGCCTAGCTTCTACAAGAACTACTCGTGTTGTGCGTGTTACTGTTCTCTTCCGAGTAGAGGGGACCTACAGTTTTTTGCCGACTCCGAACGGCGGGATTTGAGAAGCTTTTCATAGACAATTGATACTCTTTGCGTGTTGTCAGCTACTCAAAAGAGCTGGTGCCGTGAAAAAATGCGAGGTGTCCCGTCCGTGAATCCAACCTAGACTTTCTGCGTGGCGGTCGATGCACTTACCACAACGCCGCGGCGACCACATCCCTGGAAGGATATGTGTTCCAATTCGGGACAGACTGCTTTTCTATTATAATATTCAAAAGGTGAGAAATCATCACAAACTTCTATGAAAAATGTCTAAGAGGACTTCACTGTAAGTTGAAAAACTTCTGTAAAGTGGTTAGCTTGTTTTTGGTCCCAGAATTCCGTTGTTCTTTATGCACCTGGCTCTAGTCAATCGATTACAGAATATATCTAAGAAGGCTTAATGGTTAGGTGCCGTATAAATTAACAGTGAACAATGTGTCCCACATATAGAGGTTAAACTTCACAAACGCTGGCAAGACTCTGATTTACACAAGGAGAGCAAATCCTCTTTGTCTGGTGAATTTCGATGGAAGCTGTTTATTGTGAACATCAACGATTTGGTAAAACTAGTCAATTTGGTTAACAATAAAATAAATTGGTCAACAATGATGGGATTGGAATGGAATTGCCTAATGTATGTTAAGCTTCTACAGATGAGCCAATCAATTGATTCCGTTCACTATTGTCACTATTGAAGGAAGTAATTAAAACCACCGACATTACAGCGCCAATTAACACTCTTTCCTAAGAAACTGGCAAAAACTTGCTTGGCCGAAAAGGTTCGATGCATCCAACGTATGGCACTGCCATTGAACTTTCAGATTATCATTTTGGGAAATATCTTAATTAGTTCAATGCTTCAATTTGTTGCCTGTTTTTCTCTGAACGGGACAAAATATTCAGATTTGTCTTGCAAACAATTTCATTCACTAATAACAAATTTGAGTGTTTTCTTATCCAAAAGTGGTCAACATTTCTGAAACATGACCAACGGTCACAATGATTTTAAAAACATTTTAGACAGTTGTTCTTCAGCAGCGAAGCTATCAAAACGCAATCAGTGAAGTCAGAACTTTGGCTATTTCTGTATCGAAGCCATACAGTCCCTTCTGAACTTAGGTCCCAATTTTGACATCTGCATCCACACTTGGCAATAGTTTTGACATGCTACTTTCATTGTTCTTTTTTAAAGAAACCATAAATTTTGTTATTTGGTAAGAGCAAGAAATCAAACTTTCTTGGAACGACTCGTAAAGAGATTTACTTTAAAGTTGCTCTGTCGCGATCAAAGGAGATAAATCCCTCGCGTGACGAGAGGCAAGTACATAAATCATGGTGACACAAAGCATCTCGATGCGGTGTTGATAGAAGTGTGATAAATTATTATTTTTTTTTCTACGGATATGCATATTTTTTCCCCTGCTCATGATTACTCACCCAGTGATAGTGACCTCAACGTTTCGTATGAAGAACAATATGGCGAGGAGCAAATTAAGCTATCTCAAATGTATATCGATGAAAGTGTGCAGTGCAAATGGCAGTGACAGTAGGCTTTATATTTTTAAGTGATCTATGACATTGGGCTCTCAAGGTCTTGAATGTAGAAGTTATGCGTGATTGGCATGTTAACGGGGAAACATGACTTGTAGGCAGAACGGAAGGATGAAAGGCTGCCCTAGCTAGGATCGTACTATTTGTGGGTCGGTGGACTACCTAAGTAAATAACAAACTGAAGACATGGTGGCACCTGAAGCACTAACAAAGCGTACACTCCTTCTAAAAACAACTCGCCGATAGAATACTTCAGAAAACGTTCTTTTATTGGAAGTATCGGGTGATTCATAGTGATGTTTGATTTGCAATAAGCGTGACTCCTATCAAACTGCTTAGTCATTGTTCAGTAACGCTTTGCAAGTCATTTTGGAAAGACTCACACAACAAAGGTGTCTCCAAATTGTTCAGATGTGTTGAGAAATCTAGTGTTCTACGAGAAACGGCTGGCTCGAACGTTTTCAAATCATGAGATTATATTTTTTTTTTATAACTTTTTCCAGTATTTGCTGCCGGCAATAACGCTGCGAATGAATCATTTCGGGCTTATCGGTTTAGACTAGCGACTTCACATATCCCCACAGAAAATAGTCAAGCGGGGCTAATTCGCTCAATCAGGCCAGTTCACGAGCTGTGTCATATATTGCTCTGTCTTCATAAAACCACAACTCCTGCACATCATGGTTGCTCAATTGATGTACCAAAAAGTCAGTAATCAGAACTCTATAACATAGCGGTCACCATTGCCTGTAAAGTGCAGATAGCATCACTACCCTCCTGCCGTTTAAACGTTACAAATGTGATACTAAATCTTGCGAGGTATCGATTGAGATGTTTTCAGTTGGATTACGAGGCATTGCAACAGGTCTGGTTTTCGATATGTCACCTACATATATCTCCAGATACTGAATTCAAACTTAAATTCTCTGAAATAATAGTTGTGGTTTTCGAACTCTCATCGTTTCTTCGCACTAATGGCTTACACAATCGAGATCTTCCGAAGATGGCATCAGAACAATTCATTAACTTAAATATTGGGTGATTTCTTAAAGTCAAGAAGCCAAAGAAATAATTGAAAATTGCTAACGTAATGAATGTATCCCCATTAAAAAATTATTTAGAGAAATAAATTCGCATGCTTTAATTGACCAATCCGAATGTCGACGTAACCAACTCATTTTTGAACTATCAGTCTGAGTGCTGTGCATTATGTTGCACTCATTAATCAGAGTGGGAGCTATTAAGGCTAATGTTTTCCTTGCAGACACCTCTGAAACACATTCACAGAAGACACAGTCTTCATCAATATTGGCGAAAACGGCAGATATGCATGATTCAGTCGTCATGCGTAATTTTGAGAATCACGAATTTAGTGGGAAAATTGCAATTTATGGCTTAGATCGCTTGTTTGCAACGTCGATTTTCATAAAAATAATAATTGAGTGGTAAGGGATAAGGGCCTAGCTTCTACAACAAATACTCGTGTTGTGCGTGCTACTGTTCTCTCACTAGTAGAAAGGATCTACAGTTTTTTGCCGACTCCGAACGGCAGGATTTGAGAAGCTTTTCATAGAAAATTGATACTCTTTGAGTGTTGTCAGCATATCGAAAGAGGTGGTGCCGTGAAAAAATGCGAGGTGTTCTATTCGGAAATCGAACCTGAAACCTTGGCGTGTGAGTTGACAAACCTACCCACTACACCACGGCAACCACAACATCGATTTAAGCACTCACAAAATAAGTTTGTTTTTGATTTATCACACTCACAATGGCAGCTCATATATTGTATATATATTTCATTTTCTGCTATAACGTACTGAAAAAAAAAATTGATGTAAGTTCATCTCACATTTCTGTAATAGACAACTCCTGTTTTATGAGGCCGCTCTAGCCCCCTATAAGTTGTCTCCAATTGCATACATTAGTACCGCATTCGAGGTCATATTTGCTGTATTGTTTCAGTTGCTTTGACTTGGCAATTAATTGTCAAGCAATTGCGACTTTCAGATACTCCTTAAAACCTGAACATTTTGTACCGCTAACAGTTAACAACTATTCATCCCTCCGTTGAATCTCTCTCTTCAAAGGCCTTCAATGGAAACAGTTCCCCACATCAAATGCAATTCTTTAACCTCGAGAAAATGAGGAGCTTTTTAACGCACTTCCAAAAGTATGCACTAATATATAATTAGATCTCTTAAGACGGCTAGATTATGATCTAGAACATTGCTTCGGTCCGAAGAGTATGTGAGTCCAAGTCAGTACGGCAACGCACACAATTAAAGAAGGACTCCATTCAACATGGTATGCGAAATTGAAGGCAACTGACTGGGGAAGCATGTTGATTGAGACCCAGGTCCTTCCTCGACTGGCATATAAGGGGTGACTAATGGAAGTGTTACTCATTTGATATTCTGTCTAAAAGAAACAGCGCTTGGCACGAGTAGCGATGTTTTATGTACCTACTGACTTTCAAAGCGAGGTAGATAAAGCTATAGAAATGTTTGTTATTCCTGGTCGGGAGAAAGCGATACATTGTTTAATGATCAAGACATATGTGTACATACAAACATATGTATGACTGACTTGTTAATACCATCCGAAGGACCTAAATTGGCATTTTACAGAAAATCCAGAATTAAGTCAAAACTAACGTGCCACTTTAAGGGCGTTGTCGGTCGAATAGCTTATGAGTTTTGTTCTGAACACTTTGGCCTTTTCCAGGATTAGAGCGCTGTGTTAACTTTTCTGCTCCGAGACCAGACTTATGGGCAATTATCAGACATTCAACATGGTTTCGAGGATATTCGGTTTATGTGTTATTATGTTGAAATCTCCTAATGATTGAAAAGTGTTAGTGAGAAATTGCTTTTTAATATTGTAGCTCCAAAATGCAACAGCATTGATATTCTTTAGCTTGTGTGCAAGGTCATATTTCAGGCTTCACTGTGTTACAAAACATTATTGAAACTGCATTTTACGTAAATTGTTATTTACATTTGACTATGAGTTAAAACCCGGAACATTGTTCCCTTGTCTAGTCGATCCACATTCAGAAAGTTCTACTGCGGGAACATAAGATAGTCGCCAATAACAAAAATCTTCAATTTGCTTGATGTAAATTTCCCCATCATATCACTGAATTTAAATAAGGATTTGAACCAGAACTAAATGAAGGACGCCATTGTGTTATGTTTTCATTTGCAAATCCATTTATATCTTATTCAAGTTTCTAGAAGTATCTGACAGGGGACCAAAGTCCACTTTAGCTGACACTATTGTACCTTAAACCGAACTGACATCTAAACTTTAATTACCCCATTTACCGCGTAACCAATGTGAATGCGAAAAAAACAACAGCTCGCACGACAATGTCATTTTAAAACAACAAAAATCTATATAAAACTTTTCAGAATAATCAATGCCGTCACACAACAATCGCCTGGAACGGCATTGTGATCGCGTTTTAGCAGCATAATTACCCCGATGTCATTTCAATCATCATATCATATGGCCGAAATATGTCATCTCGTGAGCGTCGCCTCCCAATAGTTTGAAAATTTATTTTTATTGTCAAGGCCAACCCCCGCTGATAGCCGGTCAGAGCAAAAAAAAAAGAATTGTACAACAGAGCAGACAACATTTGGTGAATGAAAATTTATCATTGGGCGCCAATAAAGAACTCCGGAGCGGGACACTTGTCAACTGAGAGACACCCAAAGTAAGGCTCGCACTGGATCGGCCCCGTTTATTAATTAATTTTAATTTCTATCTTAATAAAAATAGAAATTCTCTCCAGTCAAGATGCGCAGCCCTCAAGCGCTACGTCGCTGAAAGCGATACGCAATGATCTTGAACTCGATGTACAGCGCGCTGAATCTACATGCCAGACGCGGAAGGCTGAGGAAGAAGTTCATGTGTTGACCTTGAAAAACAAAATGATCACAACACCAAGAACCACTGCATGTTTTTGTATTTACATTCGCTGTGGTTCGTTCAATTCAAACCCGGGCCAAGGTTGTAGACGATAGTTTTGGGGAACATATTGTTGCTGTTCTGGCTGGCGCCAGCTGGGGAATCTCTGCCTGAAGGCGGGCACAACTTACATGTGGAATTCATTTTGAACGAGGAAGTGCACTGTGGGAGCATCGCAGGTGTTTATTTGTGAATATGGAAAGTTATAAATATTTTCCTTTGAGGCGGACACAGAGACCTTGTGATCAAGAGACGGTGATTAAAATTAGATCCGAGCTAATGCACATGCAGTTGGGCTTTGTTTTCTAGTCCGGAAAGGGAGGAGATTCAATTTGTTGCATTAGATCCAGCCGTTCGATGGGGTCTGTAATGCATTAATGCGCATTCAAATGTCGATCTATTGATCGATGATCAGGTGTACTGTATAATATTCAACTGTGGCGTAGGATTATTATTTTTCCTTCAAATTCGTTTGCTTTAGTGCTATTGTACAGAAGGTATACTTGAGGCAAACAATGATCAAACTACATTCGGTTGCAGGGGTTATTTGTCGGAAGATGATTTTTGATAGGTTCCATTTCTGTGAGAAACACATCTTTTCTCAAAATAAGCTGTCAGTCAAAATCATTTCCTTTCAAGCAAATTTTAAGCAAGGCATACTTTAAGCGAGATGGAAATTGGCGTCATCATAGACGAAACCGTATGCTGTTGCGTTGTCCCCTTGGATTCGAAAACTTTTTCGACTGAAGCTGTGATGTAGGGGCAAGCAGCCCTTAAAACCTTAAAAAACCTAAACGTTCAGAAATGTCCAAGCTACCGCAGACATACCACTTTTAAGTTAGTTCAGGAATTTGATAGGTGCTTTTGGTCACCACGGAATGACGAGAAAGATAGATCTGAACCCGCACTGCCGATGGAATGATTCTCAAGCATTCGCAGAAGAAAAGACACAAAATGACGTATCGACGTACAAACTAGACAAGTTCACATTCTCCGTGTGTGTCTGCGTGTGTTGCGCGATGAAACCATCGGTGAAGAGGACAAAGAGATTGCAGAGCATTTCGTCTGCCAGTGTGGTGACAGAATTTCGGTGCTAACGTGATGAAAACTGGTGTTGTTCACTCCTGTCACAGAAGCACAGCTTTCGTAAGGAATTGGAAAGACAGCATACAATGGACCTCAACTGCTAGCTTACGCCGACGACGTTGACGTGATTGAACGAACATGGCGAGCCGTTAATGAGGCGTTTGTTGCCATTAAAGCGGAAGAGGCAAATATGTGTTTGGCGATAAATGAGGGCATGAGGACGAAGTATATGCTGGCATCGAGGAAGGACACACAACACGCGTACTACTAGGAAGCAGAAACAGAGCAGATTCAAGGACTTCTTCATTCTCGGCTCGGGGTAGGGACAACATCAACTCGAATAGGGATAACAACACCAGTGCCGAAATCAAACGCAGAATCACTCTTTCCAATCGCTACTTCTTTGGGCTAAAGAGCCAATTGAGTAATAGAGCTTGATCATCCCAGTCCTCCATTACGGCGCAGAAACTTGGACGCCACTTAAAGCGGATGAGGAAGCCCTTAGTCTTTTCGAGAGAAAAGTTTTGCGTGGTATGTTTGGTCCTGTTTGCGTTGATGGCGTCGGTAGGAGAAGATTTAACAACGACAACAAGTTGAGTAGGACCAATTGGAGGCAGCTGGTGAGAGATCGTGCTGACTAGAGAGCCATGTTGGTTGAGGCCCAGGTGCACCCCAGAGTGTAGCGCGATTAAAAGAAGAAGAAGAATACAATGGGCCAGTTTCTGTCATTGTCCCCCCTCCTTTGTTTGGATCAGGTGGCAGATATTGGATGCTGATGTGATGAAAAATGATGACGTAAACTCCTTGCTCGCTTTAGTCCAAATTGACACCCAAGACAAAATTGACATTGAGTTTCAAAAGTATCTCACAATGTTTATATGAAGAACGCCCGTTCTGACTCCCCCTTGCGGCTGCATCACTTACCTTCAAGTAGTGACCTATATACGTCAAGACCACTTAATCTATTGCACACTTTGCCACTGAAAGAGAACCACCATAAGGCGTTGTTACATCGTAACTATCGCCAATTAGAGAAACGTTTATCCGTAAAGCCCAGCCCAACTCGAAACTCGAATCTGTTGCCGCATTTGTACACCGCTAAATTGCCAATAAATCTCTGAACTGAGCAAATAAAGAATACAAAGCATAATTTGCATAAATACCCAGCCATGGCTGCTGCCACACGAACCTTCTGTCGTGCTTCGTACAAGAAAACGGGCAGAAAAAGTGCAAGAAATCTCCCCAATTCCCATTCAAGTGTCAGATACAAATCGCGCTCACTGATTTGTTACCCATCGATACATATGTAGGTTTCCCTCGTGCACCTCGTTAAATTTATTGTTCGTTTAGCATGATGCCCCCAAAGGTCGGTAATCGTTCTCTCGGTGCTTGTGCGCTATTGGTAAAATATTGCTCTGCGAACGTGTCTTTGGCGCCATAGAGGTGATGCCTGACACACTTATGTTCCCGGTCGAAATCTAGCAGACCGCAATGACGCATAACCCAATGGATCGTTTTAAGACGTTTGCGCTTTCTTCCTTCAGGTGTTTTCGTTCAGATAGCAATTTTCTCTTCGAAAGACGATTCGCAATATGAAACGGCTTCAAGTGAAGAGGTGATCGAGAAGCTCCTGAAGAAATAGTGTTCGCAAGTATTTGACGGCATCGAGGTGTCTTAGAAAGTGAAAGGCGTCGTCGTTGTCCCTTGGGTAAAGAAGGAGAAATTCAATGGAACGTGGCCCGTGTTGGCGACCTTACCTTACAACCGCACCCGACACAAAAACTTCCAAGCATTTGCCAACTTTTGTACTACACACATACTCGTGTGTATGCCCGCTTGCCCAATGTCACTCACCTTGACAGCATGAAAAAGCACAAGTGATTAAGCAAACAATTGCTGAACCGATTGGCAGAGATTGTAATTAATGTGCGAACACTATCAGTGTTTCGCCTGATTATCATAATTAGGATTGCGCGTGTTCTCTGTCAATGCCTGTCAAGTGATTGGCAGAACTGGGTGGTAAATTGAAAACGAGATAAATATACAATTTTTGAATGGTAAGTGTGCTAAGCGGCCTCAGCTGCGTAGCATCGAACGATGTCCTTTTCACTCATTTCAATTTGTTGCTGGCAAGCGATGTGGGGAGCTGACAGAATAGAAATCAGTGAAGACATTATGCACTGACAGCCGTGAAACGATTATGCAAAGAGAGTGATTTGTCAAGTTGATTGTCAGTTGATGATTGGATCGGTGCATGCTGGGTGAATGCAGATGAGTTTGTCTCTCTTGTGCTTGAATAGGATTTCTGTGAATGAGAGTTTACTTTGTGTTGGTCATTATGTAAACTTTGACGTTTGTCTGGAATCAATCATGCTCCCATGGCAGTTACTCGCTTGCCGCTCCCATGTGGAGTGGTCATTCATTCAATGTTCGGATGCCTCATCAGCAGAAGCCTAGACTGTATTGACATATGAAATAGCCGTTTTGTTTTTGCCGAAATTTATAGATCTAACGAGACAGACCCCCAACAACGTGGGGGAACCAAAAAATGTACTAAACTGATGTTGTGATGGATCGATTTTGTGTAGTATCGCGTTCTGCTAGTCGTATAGAGCTGCTAGTCGTATAGAGTCACCATTTCTAATTCAATGGGTTTATGTTTATTTCTAGTGACTGTTGCTTCGTGTACTTGTTCTTTTTGCAATAGCAGATTCTCATGAACAGCGGCTGCAAGTTTTGCTTCTTGCTCGGAAAGACTGACACAAGATGGTCTGCAAGCATGATCTTTTAGAAATTTTAAGGTTTTTGAGAGAATTTTCTGTTTAAAAAAAAGGAAGGAATGTCAATAATCGTCCACAACCGGAGCAAAGATTCGCGAAATAATTCTTAACAAACTCTCTGACTGACTGTCTAGTGAGATCACAACTTCAGTTAGGCAAATTTTAACTGAAGCTTTCTAGATGAAAGAGGGTGTCTGACGAAATCATTCCTGATTGACTGGGCAAAGTAGGATTGCATGCTTTACTTTGAAGGAAGATTTTCTTTGCTGTGAGATGTTGCTGCGCATACAAACCTGAAACGATGCAAGAATCCAGCCAGGAGAGACAATTTCTGAAGTGAAAGAATATACTTGTGAGGCGCTGTAGGATGTCACAGAAACCGAATTCAAGTATATTCGTACCAGTCTAGAGTAAATTGAAGAAAAATGAAGTGTCTGTGTATTCCCGTTCAGCTGCGAACTAAAAGTACTGTCCCAAGAGGTGGGTGTTACAGATCACTCCAAAAGTCGCGGTACATATAGGGGCGCCACAAAATGATTCGTTTAATTATAATTTTGTTTTTTGCTATTGGCGCCCCCTATATGTACCGAGACTTATTTAGTGATGTACTACGTAGTTTGGAATAATGTCATAGTAAAGGGTGTTTTTTTTAAAGCTAGGAAAGTTTCAAAAAAACGCATAAAATTCAGAAAAATGCTTGAATTCTTTGTTTGAATCGATAGTATGGTTCATATAATTTAATGCTTGAAGATTATTTCATGCGAATGTTGACCTTGACTGTGCCTCAAATGGTCCATCCGCTTAGTCCAATTTTGGCATACTCTGGCTTGTCTGTATAGACATGAGCTTTAACATAGCTCCACAAAAATTAGTCTAAAAGCGTTAAATCGCACGATCTAGGCGGCCAATTAACCGGTCCCGAACGTGAAATAAAATGTTCACCGAACTCGCCTCGCAATAAGTCCATTGTTGCGCGTGCTGTGTGACATGTGGTATCGTCTTCTTGAAACCACATGTCATGCAAATCAATCTCTTGCATTTTGGGCAAAAAAAAGTCGGATATCATCTCACGGTAGCGCTCACCACTCAGAGTTACGTTAAGATTCGCATCATCTCTGAAGTACGATCCAATGATGTCACCAGCCCATAAACCGCACCAAACTGTGACTTTTTCTGGATGCATTGGTAGCTCTTGCAATTCCTCTGGCTGATATTTACTCCAAAATCGACAATTCTGCTTATTTACGTACCCATTGAGCCAAAACTGAACTGACCATAAAATGGAAGAAGCGCGCGATGAACTTTCTTAACAGAGCACGGATTTTGATAATAAAATTTAATAATTTGCAAGCATTATTCGTTCGTAAGACGATTCATGGTTAAATTAAGACCAAAGTGAAGATGTTTGACAGTGAAACAAAACACGAAACCTGCGTTAGCTGTTTAAACCAGTGTTGCCGAAACGATAATAGCTAAAAAATCACCCTTTACTACAATTGATTTCACAGTAATAAAACCGTTTATTCTTCAAAGCATCTGAAAGGTAGTTGCAAAATTGTATTGATCAATTAGAGTAACGATAATAATAGTAATAGTTGAGTGACAGCCCACAAAGCTTCTACACCAACTACACGTGTTGTGCGTTTTATTGTTCTCTCACGGATAGAAGGGACCTACAGTTTTTTGCCGACTTTAAACGGAACGATTTGAGAAGCTTTTCATAGACAATTTGAGTGTTGTCTCCAACTCGATAGCGGAGGTGCCGTGAACAAAAGCGAGGTGTTCCGTTCGAGAATCGAACTTGGAACCTTGGCGTGTGAGTCGACACACTTACCCACTACGCCACTTACTATGATTTCGATGTCGATTTTCAGTCACACAATGTTCTTTAAGTGGTCGGAAAATGCTAGAAAGGTTACCTGTTATTTTAACAGTCTCATAAAAAGTTTCCTTTCAGCTGTATGTCTTTATAGAATACACAACCTCATAGAATACCATTCTGTGGCGGCTGTGTGTTATGTCGATGTCAAATTGTACACCTAACCGCGTGAGTTTTATTGGCATTCAGTTGGCGCTTTATTTCTGAAATTAATATCTTTATACTCTTCTTGGGATTCCTGGTGACTAAGGTTGTGGTCTTTGAACTGTGAACTACGCGTTCCCATTCTGTCCAACAAACCGTCAGTCATCACGACAATTGTTAAGCTTAAGCCATAGTGTTGTGAAGTGATTACAACAGCAAACAAACACATTGCACATCTTACTCAGATACATGCTCCATAGAATTATAAGCAACCACAGCCTATTCATTTTTCGAAATCCAATTCTATTTGTATATTCATACAACTAACCAAGAAATTAATTCCCAAGCCTATAATGTACACACTTTATTGGAAAGTGTTTCTATTTTAAATTGCATAATTTTACTAGGCGCGCTACACAATTTACTACTTCATCAGAATTATAACTTCAATTGATGTGTTCCTGTGATGCATTCCAATAGATCTGCGAATGAGTTAAGAAATGCCGCTACCGCAATGAAAATTTTTATGACATAACATGGTACATAACATTTTTTATGGGACACATTCATTTTCAAAGCCGTGTGCGTATTGAAAGTAATTTCTGAACTTCTGTCTGTGTCCCATTCAGAAGACGAGCGAAATGTGATTGACAGTCTGAAAGTCAAACAAATAAAGGGATTCTGACACCAGATTAAGAATCTGACACCAATTAAAAAAAATTATCGTCAATTTATGACTTTCGTGTAGAAGTTGTTAGATAGGCTAAAGCTTAGGGAAACATGGACAATTTGGAAAAGTGTACACAATTGTTAATTGAGTCAAGGCTTGTCAAGAACCAGGGCTTCTTCAGTAACAACTCGTATTGTGTGTGGCATTGTTCTATCACTAAAAGAAGGGTCCCAGGGCTTAGTGCCGCAATCGAAAAGAGAAACTTCCGTAGCGTTGTTCAGGCAATTAGAAGTCTTTGAGTGTTGTCACCAACTCCAAGAGGTGGTGTCGTGAAAAAATTTGAGATGAACGTTTAGTTCAGAAATTGAACTTGCCTTTGGGTCGATGCGTTCACAGCATTTATATTTCGAAAATTATTTTCTGTTGTTTCTTGTACTGGGGAAACCACTCGCATATAATGGCACCTTTCAAGATTGAAATGAAAATACCAAGCGATTGGCAAAAGTGATTCATGCAGTAAATTAGGGTGTTCCCCTAAAATTGTGGGAGAGACAAATCACATGGTCTTTTATCGTTATAAAGCCGGTAGGGCTCTATAGGAGACGAAGTGTTCGGATGTCACCTACTGTTCAAGTTCCAAATTCGTAAAAAAAACAAGCAACAGATTTAGAGGACCAATGTTTCTTACCTGTTTAATTGGGCCTTGAGAGATGAGCTGGCTTCAATCACAACTGCGAGTGTACAAGTAAAACAAGAAAACTAAGGACAGAAAATTAAATAAGACTAAAGAAACTAACGTAGTACAGTGAAGTGGTTTTTCTTGAATGCTCTCTCGCCTCGCATTCTTTTGACTGCTGTCTCACATTTTAAGCCACTATTGGCTTTTAAATTCTTCGTTGCAACTCAACAGGCAGGCTGAGGCAAGGAATGAGTTTGTGTAGCAAATATCATAGCCGATATAGGACTGTCAATGTACCTACATTGTGTTGTTGTTGTGAAGTTGTACTCTGCTCAAGGCAACATGTTTGTTTTGATATTTTTCAATACTTCTTCTTCTTCTTCCTCTTCTTGTGGCGCTGGCATGCCTCTCCAGCCAGCACAATTTTTAGCCAGTTGCGCACTACAAGTTGGTTGAAGTCCTTCTCTACTTGTGTGCGTCACCTAAGCCGTCCTCTGTTGCGTTGTCGCAGTGGCTCAGATTGGAAGACTTTTCGGGCCAGAGCAGTGTCCATACGCTCTACATGGCCTAACCATCGTTAGCGTTGTATTCGGAGACGCTTCACTAGGCACATGTCGTCGTTAAATCTTCTCCTCCAGATGCCATCAACGCAAACAGGACCAAAAATCGCACGCAAAACTTTTCTAGAGAGACTAAGGGCTTCATTATCCGATTTTAGTAATGTCCAGGTTTCCGCGCCATAAAGTAGGACTGGGATTATCAAGGTGTTATATAAAGCAAGCTTAATACTTTGAGAGAGGGCTTTTTTACTTAATTTTCTCTTGAGCCCAAAGAAACAGCAATTGGCAAAAGTGATTCTGCGTTTGATTTCAGTACTGGTGTTGTTGTCCCTACTTATAGCGGAGCCGGGGTAGATGAAGTCCTTGACTACCTCGAAGTTTCTGCTGCTCGCGTCATTGACTACTCGCTGTAATCGTCCAATCATTTTTCAATACGAGAGAGGGATATGACTTAAGTGTACATAGGTACAGTACAGAATACGGAGATATGATTTGAACCTGCCTAATGATTACCTGGTGTCCTTATTTTTCTTACACCAACTTCTCGCCATTTTCATTCACAATTTGAGTTTCTATAGCAAAAGCCTTTTAACAGAAAGCATTGAATGCACTTTTGTTTTTCTCATTTGGAAGTCTTGACGCTATGACAGAACTGTATCCCTGTATCTTCGAAATAATTTCTTTTTCTTCCCATCAACGTTTTATCAGACAACACTCGAAGGAAGGCATTTTGAAATCTTCGCTGAAGTAAATAATCTGATCAGCTTGATGAAGAGCCAGCACGAGTGGCTTGACAGAACACCTCTCATGAGAAAGCCATCCGAATCGGAGTCAACAACTTGGGGCATTTTAACAGATCGCTATGCTTTCTTGATGAGTTCCAGTGGATGGAGCTGGTGTTACAATCAGAAGCACAAAGCCAACATCATAATAAAGTAACTACACTGTACTGATCATGTAAGACTTTGACACATGCCATTAGTCACGCGTGAGCTGTCAAATGTAGAGCTATGCAAAAGCAAACATTTTGCTAGCCAGAGCACGATTTAACTGGTTCGCACGAAAGTATTTATTTATTTGTACAAGAAAATTAACACCCTCATGAGTGTAAATCAACCTGCTCCTAAGCACTTCAGCTGAATTCAGATAGTGATAGCCGCGCAGCCTTGAGCGTTCGGTTATTTTTCGATTAAGCCATTGCATTCCTGGAATTCCATTCATATCGCTGGGTACCTGTGTACAGACTTCACACTCACTGAAATGAGCTTCAGCTATAATCTGAGAACAATTAGATTGGCTTATGGGTAGTTTTTTGTTTGCTTAGTGATTCAACTGTACTTCGATAAAGACGCCGACTAGCTATTTTATGGCGTTGCCGTCTGAAGTCGCCTCGTGTATGGCGTTACCTGCTAGTTGGCATTTCTTTTATGCAATTTAGGATTCAGGAGACTAGATGACAAGATCGCATTCGTGCAATATTTCTTGATAGTTATGGCTATCTGTTGTGTAATGTCATTGTTATCGACGTTGTAAGATAACTGAGTTTCGTTGACTTCCAGTTGGGAGTATTTAGGTCGACTGAAGTGCGCAGTTGCGTACAAAGTGCATTCCGTTGTATTTATTTTTGGAAAAATGTTCCTTTAGCAGCGATCATTTACTCTGACAATAATACATGTTTTCTTGAAGATAAACAACAAATAAACTGATATTGTGTTCTGCTGTAAGACATTTAAAAGACATGAACACAGTGAATAAATGGAAGTACTGGTGACGTAAATAATTCCCAAATGTAAGTAAGTAAGCCCCAAGCAACTAAGCGTAATTTCAGCTAGGAAAGCTGCAGTGCGTCTCATGCAGATCACGAATTTGAGTAAAAATACATGTTGCTATGCGTATCTTGTCTAGAATTAAGAACAGAAAAAGAGACTAGGACCGAAAATTGTTCATGAAATTAAACGATTTTATCATTACATGTATGCATAAAATACATGATTCAACGTGAGGTTTGAATTTCAATTGACTATTTTTGGCAGATTGCGCAGGTCTCCTATGAAAGTGTTTTGCAAGTTTTGTTTAGTATTGATTGGCAAGTTGTCATGGAAAGACTTACACCATAACAGCCTTCTCCAAATTCTTCAGCTCTATTACCAAAAACATCGTTTTGTGGAAAACGTATTCCGTGCGATTCGATGAACTTAGTTGCGCATAATCGAGCAATTGAAACCACTGTTTCCAATATTTTCCTTAAATTTGAATCTAATCTAGGCTAAATTAGTTAACATTACGAATACACTTTCCTTTATTTTATAAAGAGACTACAGCAGCTGTAGCTGAGAGTGCACGCAAAGACAGTAACGACTGTCGACTTGTCGTCATTCTCAGTAGCTTGGCTAGTGGTAATCGACAATTGGCGCATTTTATGATCTCGGCCTCTAAAAGTGTCCAAAAACTAAATTGTGCAAGAATTTAAACAAAGTGACAAGAATTAACGTCATTAACTTTCATTTTTAGTAAATAGACTCTAAAAAGAACTCAATGCAAATCCTGTGATTTAAAGTGAAATTTCGTTCATCGATGAAGCCCATTTCTAGCTCATTGGAAACGTCAAAAAACCAAATTGCCTGATTGGCTGATGAACAACCCGAAGATTACCAGGATATACAGATATGAGATTTGGTTTAGTGTGATCATGTGCCATTACGGCTTATTCTACCGAGTCAATTTTCCCAATAGTCGTAAATAACGCAAGACTGGATGCCTTGCTTACCCAAGTATCAAATGAGATCATGCTTGAGGGGCAATCCCCCACCTTGCTTCGTCGTCGCAGCACCCACTTTATACCGCGAAAGTCCAATCCGCCTGGCTTAATTATGGGTTAGCAATAAACTGGGCCTGTCAGCACAGTGCACTAACATCGACTCTGTCTGCGATATTGGGTTTTGTGCACTAACCTCGTCTCTGTCTACGATATTGGGTTTTAAACCACAGTCATCATGATATTCCCGCAAGGGGGACTACCGCACGTTCGGGTTGGAACCGAAGTTCCAGCGGCTCCTGACCTCCCGTTGCACCCGAATATAGCCTTTGGTCAAGCTGTCGCTATCAGTCTGGTTTCTTCAACAACTGGGTCTGATAGCCGCAATCGGACCAAATGGTCTTTGGTTCCATCAGCGATGTGTTTTTGAATCAATCCAGTTGCATCATCTGAAACCAGGAGCTACAATTGCATCCACTAAAAACAACAGTATGTTGTGGTTTATGTTGAAACTATTGGTTTCCGAAACCATTTTTGTGAGCACTTTAAATTGGCCACCTATGTAGATTGTTGGTCTCTGGGCATGTGTAAAGTCTCAGGTCTATAGGAATAAGGCAGCTACAATTAACGCTTTGAAAGACAACATTACTTGTGTCATCCGCGAGATACCAGTTGCTATGCTAGAACGATTCGCCAAAAATTCGACCTACCAACTTTCGTAGTAGCCGCTTATATTCAAAACATATTATTTTTATAAAGTAAATTTCTATAACTTGTTCATTTAACTGAGAGAAAAAGGCTTAGATTCAATATCAAATTTATGTGTTTTTTTACATAATACATCAAACCTCCATATGAATAATCCTTTAGAAGGGAAAATCGTCCGTATAACTTTCGATGACAGAATTGGCAACCCACGAAATGCGTATTTAAGTAACTCCTCAGAAGGGCAAGATTATTTTGCCAACAAAAGTAGCATTAATATGAAACATTTCAATATCCTCAATTCCTAGATTTTCCACCCAAATCCCAGACTGCGTTCGTGTCAGAATGTCATGACTTGGAAAATTTTCAATAAATCGATCTCACAATTTGAATTTATTGCTTAATCGAAGACATGAACACTATCGGCACTCAATGAACGGGAATTATTTGAAACTTCTTAAAAGTCAAAAATAGATTTTCTCAAGAATTGCGAAGCGAATTCCGCGGGCATTATACCATCCCCTGGGAGATTGGTCAGGTGGTATTTGAATATTTCATAGAAAGCATCACTCTCAAGACCGTTTTGCTTTCAATTTTATTCAGCTACCATCTGAGATAGATAAATGAAAAATATTTACTTTGCATATTGATTGCGGCAGACATTGAATTTCTTAGAAATGAATTGCATCGCCCCTGTTCACGTCTCAATACACGCGCTGAAAAATAAATGACTAAGTGGCTTCGCATTAATTAGTGGAGATTGGAAAAAGCATTTATACTGCATACCACGCCAATTGTAGTCAGCTTGTTCTGACAGCTGCTGCTGAGCAAATAGGAGCATAGGGTAAAAGTTGATTGTCATTTAAATGAAGATGCGGAAATAACTTTTTACGCATTTAATAGAAATTCGAACTAAGCATTTAGGAAAAAAATATGTAACAGTGGGCTGATTATGGCATAGGCTGTGTTGTATGGCGCGGAGTCTTGAATTCATGTCTTCTACATGACACTGCCGAAGCGTTGGCCAAAAATCGGAGTCTTATTTAAGGTGCCCTAAGGCCCAAACTAAAAAAAGGATAACAAAACGGATTCTAGATCAATTGGACTTTGAATTTTTGAGGTATTAAGATCGATGGAAAGTTGATGATTGTGAATTGAATCTCAGACTAACGGCCACAGCAGCCACATTCTCGACGACGCGAGCCATAAATGTTGTCCAGTCTCAGGAACTTCTTGCACAAACTAACATAACTTAAAGCTATTTGGCGTACAGAGCATTAATTTTGAAAATAAGTTTTCAATGTCTCGCACCGTTATTCCAGTGTAAGGTGACCGTGGACATAGGACACGGGTAATCTGTCAATATTTCGATGCTGTCAGTGGCTGCTGACTTAAGAAAAACACGAGGTAGCCAAACTTGTACTTGTGTTGTGCTTTCAATTATTCTCTGACAAGTGGGATGAACCAGAGCTTGTTTCAGACTTCAAATGTCAAGGTTTCAGAATCTATTTCATACATAATTAGCACTCTGTGTGTCAACTAACTGAAAGAGGTGCTATGAACTCGTGTGTTCTCAACGCCACGACGGCTACATCTTGCTGTGTACACACCTGCGAATAAAACACGAAACTGAAGAGAAAACGCTTCTCAGTGTGAGTCCTAAAGTGGAACAAAGAATCGTTGCAAAGTTCTGCCACTTAAAATTCTGAAGATACACAATTTTATCGCATTTGCGCAAAATTATCACAAGGCAAAATCACGCCTATCAATCACGACTAGGCCTTGGCGTGCACCGTACCACGCTGTCTCTTCGTCACTGAAAAGCCTAAAATATCAACCGCTAAAGGAATTCCTCAAAGCACCGTCCTACCACAAATCATGTTGTCTTAGCGGGTGCCGATATTGTTAATTCACCTCAGGGACGAAATCGTGCAATAAATTCAAACTCAACCCCCGCCCTAAACGCAAACCGAAAGTAAAACATTTAAGGCACCTTAGATGTTCTCAAATTCATGGCTTACATGGTTTGGAATGGAATGAAATTCCCAAGATAATCGTTTCAAATGTGATGATGGCTCCACTTCGAGAAACTGTTAACCTGGCGCATAGGCATAGTAAGTACACTTTGCTGAAGCCCATCCATCTTCCTCTAGCGGTGATTTATAAACGCTTCCGAAGCGATGTACGCAAAGCAATTTCGCTTAAAATAGACCACACTCGGCCACATTGCGTTCTCTGAATGAAATCCATTACAATTGAAACCTAAATGAACGCATGTAGCCGCGGTCTTGTGTGTGCCGCTGGACCTGAGCCAGTTGGAAAGAGGGGGCGCCTATTAGTCACTCTCGATTCTGGGAACACTAACCGAGCAAGTGAGTGAGATTTCGCCTTTTCCGTGTGTGGAACCAAAACAATCTAATCCACGGTAAACAATCTGAACGGTAGCCAATTGCTCGATTGATTATTTTGAACTTGAAACTCTGTTCAGTTGCTATCGATGTAATCGATGGCCGTTGGTGTGTTTTTTTTTTTGGACTTACAGCGATTGTGGCGATTATGACATCTGACGTTTGGAGTTTGGAATTTTTTTGTTGGAATGTAACGTGTGAGTGGTTGCATGAATAATGAATGCACACTGCTGACCAAAGATGTGTTTAAAATCTGATCCGGATCTGAAATTTAGGGTTTGGTGACTTTCTGGGGGCAATAACATTATTAATTGCGATCGATATGTCGAAACATTATGTAACACATGTCTGCATCCGCGTATGTAGTCTTCAAGGTCTCGGCGGTTAACGATTGAAATCGATATGTGGTACATATTTTATTCGGGTTTTCTGATCTAGTTTGACGGGGAAATAAAATCATGAATGTACACGAGTTTTATGTGCAGAAGACACCTTATCGACATCGCGACTGGGTTCGAATGCGGAAACACCTAAGGTCTGGTCAAAAAATGAATCTGCAGACGTTGTAACGGATGTAGAGGTGGCCAGGTATCTTATTTTATGAAACTCTTTGACATGGTTATGCGATGTTGAAACATTGAATATATCTGTATCTGTTGGTCGTAAAAGAATTTTTCTGTAAAATTATACACAATTTCCAATAAAATCGAGTGGTCATATTTCACTTCTTTCTATGACGACGGAAACTTTGTCTTCCTCGAATCTGCCGGAAAATAGCCACGACATTCTGAGATTTGAGATGTGCCGGAAAAACAACCAGACACTTGGAACTTGTGTTCGAATTCAAAATAGTTTTAATTAAATGATTTTGCCTTGATCACAAGAGCAGTAAGTAAATTAAGGCTCGAATCAGGTGCAAAAGTTGGTCACGTCAGTGATTATTACATATGTGGATGAAAGTGTTCAAAGTTCTAATTATAGTGACATGTTTTCGAAACGTTTAATCAGTAAGTATGGGTCGATTTGAAACACCGCGTAAAATTGTTCACCGCATAGAGTGGAAATACTCCTTTCTTTGTATCTGCTGCTAACGATCGTCATTGCTTGACAACACTTTTTTTGTTTGGTTCTTCATTTAGACTAGGCCGTATTCGTAAAGATGATGTTCATTTAAACCCAGGAAGTTGAAATGCAGTATTGGTTGTTGCGATGACAGCGAATGTACTGCATGCATATTTTAGCGAAAGTGTAGAATAATGGGAAGCATCCATACACTAACTTATTACTGTGAAAAAGGATATCCTAAATAAATCAAAAATACGATTCTTAATGTATAGCATTTCATCTAAATTCATTTCATTCCATCAACGCCGGATGCAATTCATTTGTGTCAATATTTTCGAAATATATTGCAAAGTCCTCTTCCGGCACGCCTTTAATTCTTCCTTCGTTTTCGGTTTTCACGGTGTCCACGAAGCAGTCTCTTGAGTTTAGCAACTAGCCAGAAGTTAGATGGTTCCTGATCATAAATTTCGACTGTAGGAGAAGATTGCATATTATCGTGATGCAATAACCAAAAGCGACATAACCTTGAATTTTAATTTGCATTAATGTGCGATTTGCAGTCTTGGATCATCTTCGGCAGAGTGTTCAGCCGATGAATCAAAGTCAGATATGATGCGTTTCATTTTAAATTGAAAGGATTTTTTGAACACATTAATACGTCACCGTTTTTCCATTGCTTTGATTGCTGATTCTTTCGATAATCTAACAAAGTCACTCTAACTATCAGACGACGAGTTTGGAGCATCAGTTTTTTGTTTGTTTCTTCTTATTTGCGTGCAGTTTATCTGTTGACATTGACCGTGCTATGTCTTCAGACCTTATGGACCCATTCTGCACATTTTGTACCAATCCATGGAATATCTGCAATATTTTTACGGTTTTGGCAGTAGAAATTAAGATTCGCACACAAAACTTAATGAAACTCTTTTGTTGAATTTTATCTGTGTACAAAACCTTGCCTCAAACTCTAATGGATATATTAGCCTGAAATGGCTCACATATATCAATAACACTAGATTCAGCTCCAAAATAAAAGCACCGAATTTCCAAAACAAAAAATAATTCAATCTCTATATTTTTTGCGCCTTTTCGTTTATACTGAATTAGCTGTGGATGGTCTGAGCCTGAGATAACACAGCCTCCTATCCTTGGCAATTGCGGGAACGTTTCGATCATCAAAAGCAATCTTTTTGGTTCACCTTAGATTTGGTCTTCCTTCTTTTCTCAAACTTAAAGGTTTGGATTCTAACACCCTCATATCCGGAGCAATGTTCTACATTCGTTCGATGAGTCAAAGCCAGTTTAGTTGACGGATTGAGTTCGCGGTTATGTCTATTTCCAGCTTTTGGAATTGGATTTCTTTCAGCCAGCATTGAACTCCGTATATTAATGCTGGAAAGGACCTTTTAGGACCCCTCTCTCGAATTGCTGAAGAATCACAAGGTGCATAATAACATGCGTTGCAAGAAAAGTTGCTTAAGGAGCTATGTGCTGGTCCGTATTTTTAGTTGTCTGCACCGTTTTTTTATTGGAGTTCAGACGGGACAACACTCAACAAAAAACCACAGCTATTAAAGAGGCTTTGTTAAAACTTACAATTAAAGTGAAATTTTGAAGAAATAATGACGTTATGTTTTTTGACAATCAGTTAACAATCCTTGGGTACTCTCATCTTTCAAACATCACTCGTGTGACGGATGTAGATATGAACATGATGTGTATGACCTTGTCATCACCGGGATGCTGTTATATTCTGTTCCATATCAAAGTAAAGAAATCACATGAAATGGCACCAACCCGCCACATCAACCTTTCTATCATGCAAGCATTAAACATGGTCTAGGATCACATTCTAGCCTTGACAGGATATCTTGAGTCCGCCAACACTTGGTGGCGCTCACACACGAGACTGAAGGAGTTTCAGGTTACGCAAGAGCTTAGTCTATTTTTTGTTAGACATTAGATTTCATGTGTTTAGTTTTTTTTTCTTTAAACAGAATCTCATACTGTTGGTGATTTTCACTTTTTGACCCTACGTGAGCAACAGGACTAGGAAAATTAGACGCAGCTGGTAAAAGATCAAAGACTGACGTTCGTGTCCACCTCGAACACGCGAAAAAGAAGAACCAGAACAGAAGTGGTTGTCTGAAGTTTAGACCCATGCAAACTGTTTGGAAAAGTTTAAGATGCAATGTTTTCCAAGTGACAGTCTGCATCGGATGTGGACTTGGACCGCGGCAGAACTGAAAACATGTTTGTCTCAAAACTTGACTCTCGACATTTATCGGAAGGATGTCTCCTATTTTAAACGCCAGTGAACAATGTCACTTGTGAGTGGCAATAAATTTTATCTGTCTGCCAGACTGAATGAAAGAATTCCAACGATTGGATGATCCCATTGCTAGTCACTCAAGCACACTCACACAGGACAAATATGCTGTCTAATTTATTTTGCAAATTTCTTTCGCACTTGATGAGCTAACAAACATCATGTTTTTTTCTAACGATGTCTTCGGTGTTTTGCATATTTTTGGCCACGATCCCTCATATTCGATTTCAGCGTTGAAGCGGAACAATGCCAGCACTTCCACCCAAACGACTCGCATCTCTTTTTGACGCCTCGCCATAATTCATCTTATAATCGCAGACAACCGGCATTTATTTGCGTATGTATGTGCGTTTTGATGATCCCCAAAAAATCATCGGCACCCCATATGCTTTTAGTTAGCATAAGACTGAAACGAAGTCCGCAGAACGGGTATCGTATGACGAACCAACGGGCCCATGCACACTCAGGGGGGTAGGTATGTGTCCACGAGCGAGATAAAAATATCTGCAAATACCTTGCCTTGCGACGACTAACTTGCTGCTTCGTAGATTGATCCCCGAGGTTCGTAAATTAAGCCATGATGTCATGTCTGCGACGAACCACAAAATATCAATCATGACAATTGAAAATTAAAGAACGAACAAACGAACCCAGCTGAAGTGGCACACTCGGTACGGAGCTCAGTTTTCCCATAAAAAAAAAACAAACGAAACTATAAATATTCAATAAATAAAACGCAATGAAATTGAAGTCTCCAATTCGAAACTGATTTTTTGTTTATATAATCTGTCATTGAATGAACCAATTGTTTGTTTGCCCCAACGCCATCGTCACTGCCACCGCCACCGCTGACGCTGAAGCTCAGTGACAGTCTTCGCGAAATGTCATTAAAACGGAACGAAGGTCTTCAATTCACACTTCGGAATGTGTGTTGGATGTGCGGCGGCGACTTATGTAGCAGTTGCCACAGAAGGCTCTTATCTAAGAAATTCTTGGACCCGGTGACGACGGCAAGGTTAGCTGAGATAATCAGAAATCGTGAATGATTTTCTCTTCATGGAATATATACGGGCGGTAATGAGTGGTGTGTATAATTTGGATGTTTGACTCACGTCCGCCTGAACTGATTTAAGTGACATTTTGAATAGGATGTTGAGGTGTTGAAGTGTGATCAGATTTAGCACTTGAACAGATTAGAAATCAATGAAGCGGCGATGCCGCTGAACAGGAACCAACGTCATGTGTGGACTGCTGATAAAATTGACACAAAATTTTTTTTTTATTCAAAGCTTCTACTTTGTGGGGTGAATGAATTGGGGTTTTCGGTGGAACAAGTTTGCTGTAAGAACACCAGATGTCTTCTTGAAAACGAGTCAAGAGCCATTGGACGTGTTCACTGATAGTAAATTTCAATTCGGATTTTGGGCAGAATTTAAACATAAAACATGTGCAAACACTGTGCCATAAGCAATTTGTTTCGCATAATTTAAGTCGATAGGGTGGTACTACATTTCGCAAGGGAGCGAGCTCACGAACTTAAGATTTGTAATTTTCAGATAGAGACAGAGTTTGAGAATGACAAGTTTGAAAAGTAAATCTTAACACTCTGAGCATTTCAAGTAATTCGATAGATTGGCGGAACATGGCGAGCTGAGGACTTCCTGCATGTGTCTGGAGACAGAACACCAGCTTAATAATTGCTACAATTGGTGGCGCTTCATGTCGAAGTGGTTGCCAGTTACTCTCAAGATTAGGTTGGATCGTTTAACCGCAAGCTTAAATCGATTTTTAACCCTCAGGGCGTGTGCCCTAATGGTTTGACTACTTCACAAGCTAAAAGGGTTTCCTGGGACCCAGAAAATAGCGCTAATCCTCATAAATACCGACATGTTTCTATAACCATCGGGAGTCTCGGCTCTCGAAGAGTGTTTGCTCCGATTGGCATGGCCTGTATATGAAATGGCCTGATCCATGTCGGACCTGAAATTTATATCTGGGACCGAGACAGTTTTCGTGTGCATAAAGGGAAGAGCGAGGGATGACTTTCTACTAAGAAACATTGAGTGCCCCTACAAGGGACTAGGGCCTTCTTCTCATGAGAAAAGATGACCTGCAGCTTATTGCCGAACAGGGAGACTTGAAAAACTTTTTTTTATAGTCAGTTAGTACCCTTTGAGTGTTGTCAGCAACTCCAAAGAGGTGGTGCCGTGAAATATGAAAGGTGTTCAGTCCGGGAATCGAACCTGAACCTTCGGCAGGTGGGTATACACTCTAACCCACAACGCCATGGCGATCACAACGATCACTAAGAGGTTGTAAATTTGGTTAGTGAAATCAAAGCGATTTTTACATACTCATTAGATATGTAAATGTTTGAGATTGAGTTAATACAATTTTAAGTAGGTTCTACAGAACTTTTTATTAAGCACGAACACTGTATGCTGTATTTATGTAGCGGCCGAGGTGCACAGTAGTGCGTTGACTCCTACTCGGGAAATCTGGGTTAGAAACCCCAATTGAACTTTTGGTCATCTCAAATTTTTAAGACACAATTTGGCTTTGGAAACTTCCTAAATTACACCGTTCGTAGCAGACATTTAATTTTAGGATCGTCTCAGCAATGGAGAAGAACAGCACATCCTTATTGTTTCCAGCTTCCTTACGGATTGGAGTGCCTTCCACAGTATTTTCTTTTTTAAACAGAAGCTGATCTCTCCCTTACTCCGTTTGTATATGTTCACAACAATATACCAAACTCTAGTACTGCTGCCACGTATGCTGTTGTATCCCTCCACTTTGCTGCCGATAGCTTTCCTTAACGATGCGCGTGTGTTATTGTGGATGACTGTTGGGGTACTGTCAAAAACACAGAACGTGCCTGCCAAGTTCTTGAGCTGGACCTTGGATGATGGTGTTTTAAGAAAGCCGCTTGAGGTGAATATTAATGTTTACTTGACTATTTTAGTCCCCACATGGGGGATGTTTTCCAATGAAGTTTGACACAATCCTTTGAATGGAGCCTTACTATCTGAACGTTTTATTTTGTTCTTCTCATTTTTTCATTTTGTCGGCCTTAAGTACAACGAACAGATGTCACGAAACTATTGTAGGTGGCTGCGAATCATTTATCTATTGAAATATGATGTACATATGTATGTTCAATATTTTCTCGCTGATGTCACAATGATTAAATTGTGAGGGTGGTGTTATGATCACACCTTAGTTTGAACTTTTTCTAGTATCGATACTCTAGTCTCATTTGCATGCAGATTTAATCAGTCTCGTGAAACTAAAAGATCAATACTAGATCTTATAGAAGAATTAGGAGTTGACGATCAATTTGTGTTGTGTATTTTTTTTACAAACATTCAGTCAGTTGTGCCTTAAAATCGAAGTATTTTCTAGATTTTGAGCAATTTCAGATGTTTTTACTAAAGATTCAACACGAGAAATATTGATATGCAATGTGATTTGCCGTTTTAGTGCTTCAACAAATAGAGAAAAATCAGTTAATCCTCAGAAAATTAAATAAATAAAACTCATGACACATTTGCCCCTGTATGTTACCTTTCATTTATGCAGAAATGAATTTTAACGCAGTTGCACATCAATAAAAGATAAACACCATTCAGGGCGTTCTTAGAAATTATGAAATTGTGTTTGAAGCCAAATAAAAGCATAAAGATAAAATTACCCCGAATTTGTTATTCTATCTTTATTTAAGATAATCGTACGGTTGGATTATCAGCAGCCAGCAATGTAAACAGAGCAAAATTTAATAGGGGAATCCCATTGCAATTTTTAAGGTTTCATATGAGTGAAAATAAGTGATCCACGAACCCGGTTACACTACACAAAAGTGTAAAAGCGGCGGAGGGAAAAAAGCTTTTCATTCATATTCTAATTTCACTCGTAACGTAAATGATGTGTATTCTGATGACGAATGGTTGTTAGATTTGTGCGAATTACATCAAGTTTTCATTCAAAACTTCCGAGCTGACGATGATGATGTATTGAGTGAGTAATAAGCTACTTTTGAAATACTGACGAATTGTAGGTAACTTGTTGTTTACATGCGTCACAGACGGGAAGCAGCTTTCATTTGCATGCAGATTTAATCAAGTTCAACACTCAATTGATTCTCTTCCAATTAAACGTTTCATTTTGAACATAATTTCAAATTAAACTTCATGTCAAGAGGTAGGAAGCTCTTGTCGTTATGACACACTCACTTGTGGAGCATTTTCATCTTATCGTTTGATAGTGGCAACTATGCGAAATGCAATGCAATACAATTAGTTATCTGCTTAATTGTATTTAGTTAGGTGTTACATCGTCAAGTGCCACTGATATGGTGTCGCGAAATATCGTCCAATGTGTGCGGTTCGAAAAACACACATTTTTCGCTTGAAGTTTCCAATTGATATTTGTTTCCGCGATGATTTAGAATCATATTTTTTTCACTCTCAATCGTTGCTGTAGGCAAGACAAGGCGATAACAGAAATACAACAACTGAATCGAGCACGCGGAAATCCCATGCATATACATATATGTCTCCAAAAATATTGCCTTAAGAGTATACTGCAATTTATTTTTAATACACGCATGAATAACAATTGTTCGCTCTTGAGAGGGTAAATGCATTTATTATTCAGTGGAATTCGAAATTCCAATTTGACCTACATACGTCGCTGTTTGTGCTGATCTTCGTTGATGTTCTGCTGTTTTTGTTTTTCTGATACGAGACGAAGGACGATTTAATTTATTCAAAAAAAGATGAATACAAGCCAACGATAATGTCTTAATTTCGACATGTCGTTGTTGTTATTCGCACGACAAAAATAAAAAATGCCACCATATGTTGGAATGCTTTACTTCCTCATTCGACGATAACCCCATTCATTTTATGGAAAACCCTTTTACTGCCCAAAAGTGACATTTCTCTGTGACAAACTTAAATATAACTTAACTTAAGATAAGATCTTGCAAATAAACGAAAAAAATGGATGAATAAGTGTTTAAGCTGTAGGTTAAAACCAAATATGCCCAGTTTCGTCTTCACGAATGTCTTACAACATGATATATGACATGATGTCTTACAACAGCAATTATGCAATATTGGCATCATCGTCTCCAATTGTGTTAACATTCTTGTCACGGGGTGCCACTGAGGCATACCCCCTTGACCCACGTACAATAGATCGCATGGACCAATTGGTTTTGTCGGTATCGATAGCAGTTGGGATGCGTATTCTCTCGTATCCATCGGACGTCGTCTTGAAGTTCTCCGTTTAGTACTAGAACCATTTTGTATCAGGATATATGTTTTACAATCTAAAAGAGAGTTAGACGATTTTAAATGTACTATTTTAAATTTTGTCTGAAAGTTGGTTGAATTTAAGTTTCTTTGATGGTTTCACTTCAAACTATGATGGAAAAGAAAGAACGTCAGGGTAGATGATTAGGTTAGTAGACTCTAAAGTTGACTCTGACTTTGCAGCTACAATAGTGTCACTACTAAGAAAACATCGATTTTAATTTCAATTAAAATCTGTGATGTAACAGAATTTCGTGTTCGGGATTTTTTTTTTCTCTTGAATCTTGGCTTTTCTAATTTCGTTATCAACTCACTCAAAATTATTTATGTTATTTTGATTTTTCAATAGGCAATGGTTGCCTGCCAAAAGTAATTTCTGTTTGTTGTCTCATCTTTATTTGTTGTCATTGCTTTAACATGCGAACAGACAAGAGCATCATTTTCGTTCTGATTTATAGAAAATGATTGATAATTCATATTTCATCAAACCGCAGCAATATAAGAAGTTGGATCACAACTGCTACAAAAAAACATGGAATTAAGTAAACAACAACCGGTCCTGGGTGCAAATCACTTAAAGCCTATTAGGAAGGACTAACAGTAGTGCTATTTAAATCGCATACTGAACTGACGGAGTTAGCTCAGAGTATTTATATTGCGACGCTCACGTCGAGGGAAGGTGTTTGCAACGATTGAGATTGAAGAGTGCAGTAGGTTCCTTTTCGGTTTTAACAGCCATTCTGTCTAAGCGTGCTTATAGCGAATTTTTGTAGGTAAGACCATAAAAGACTTGAATTGCAATAACGTATCGTTGCAAAAAAGATTTTTGTTCGGGTCGGAAAGAGAAGGTTCTTTTCTATTCCTGCTCATTTAAGACCTTAGACCTTTAAGGCCAACTGGGTTTCCTTGGATGTTTTTTTACAGCTAATGAAAATATTCTTAGAAGCAAATTGAATGCTTTGTAAATTCTCTTATTTTAAATATTCCCTTTCCAAATTTGAAAAACCTGGATTAGCTATGACGAAGGTTACAATTTCCAGAACAACTTTTATTCCGCACCAATAGCCAATACTGCGAAAGCAAAATTTGAGCGTAGGATAAGTGAAAGTTGTCCAAGACATGCCGTGATCTTCACGGATCATAGATCTCTTGCGATTATTTTTTGTGCCTTGAGAAACATATCCGCGTCACTATGCTTTTGAAGAAAACATGCCGAAATAGCTAAAAAGAAAGAAGTAATGAACGCACATGCATTGATTACCTATAAACAGGTCTTACCTATAAAAAGGACTTTAATTTGATCTTTGATCTTAAAAATTTGCATTTACATACTTCGTAAATGAAACCCAATGGTCTATCTATAATATACGTTTTTAAATCTTTTTTTGTCTGCGGATTTTGAAATTTGTTTTTATTAACCTAGAGTTAATCAATATTCCAATTTTAGGCAGGTGTGCCTCAGAGTCGTTTTTTGGTGGCTCTTCCATAATTCTCATCGATTTATTTTTCTACCGGGTAGGTTGAAATATTTCTAGTTTCTTTTAAGCCCCAATTATGGGTTCTGGCCTTAAATTTTTTTTTTCATAAGATGTGCATTTCTTTTTCTTGGAAAGTCTTTTTTAATTTCGTAAATCTTTACTTCTATCAGGACCTTTCTTAACATTTTATAATTATGCTTAATGCTTCTAATTAAACCGTCTAAAGGTAGTGTTTTTGTCTCCTGCATGCTTAAGACTTTCGCCACATCCATTAGTTGCTAAAAATCAAACAAAACCACTTTGCACATGTGTGGCTGATGTGTTAGTCCTCTTATGTCTGTTAATGTGATTTTTAACCGGAAATAAACATTGTTTTTCTTTTCATAGTCTTTGTTTTTTTTTTTTTTGTTGCTTAACAAATATAATTGTGTCCACCATTTGTTCGGACAGCGTATAAAGTCTTTCACAAAATTGATCATGACATGAACTGTTTAAGTTACGGCAGACCTTGTCACATTTGATCGATCACCCAAAGTCCAACGTACACCCAAGCAAACACCTTTGTATAGCAATAAGGTATCCCCAAATCGTTTTGGACGGTTTCAGCAATTCATATCTCCAAGAAAACGCCCTTCACGCTTTTCCACATTCCAAAGACAGCCAAATATTTTCGATAGATTGCGTACAACAATGATTGTGTTCCCTTCAAGAAATATTGTTGAACTCCTACGACAGAAATGCAATTTAAACTCACGGAAAAAAAAAACATTACAACATACAAAAAGAGTGACATCACGCATAGAAATATTTTCAACCGTTTAACCCCTGCTGTGCATCAACCCTCAACAATTCAAATGACGTCAAAAAGCGGAAAAACACCTAGAAGTGAGCAGAAACGAAAAACGCTCAACAACGAAATACCAATAGTGTTTGTTACGATCAGACTGCCCCACTGCCGTCGCCGCCGACGCCGACGACAACGACGCCAGCGTTCGCGTCGTCGATGAATCAGCTTGTTGGTAGAATTTTGCAGAAAGCTCGTCGGCACCTAAAAAAGCTTTCGCACACAATCTCATTCGCTCTCAAGTGTTCGATAGCGGTGCGGTACTATACTGTAATCATCATCCTGTTGTTGTGAGTAAGCCAATTATTTGTGGCTTCTTCATTAGTGTGGTATGCAGAACAATGGTTACCGTTTCTGGCTTGCTTCCTCGTCTGCAAGCATCCACCTCTCCCGCCCCCTCCACCCACCATTCGATGGTCGATGAAGATCGATACATTCCCAATTTTCTTTCTCCCCCCAAAACAGTGTCAACACGCCCGCCGTCGTCGCCGCCGCCCGCCAATTCATTGACCGACGAAGCCCAAGTTTCGCGCATACATGCATACATACCTACAATACATACGTATATTGGCACAGCACCCCCACTGCACGATCATACAGAAAAGTTCTGTAGATCTCATAATTTTTGGTATTGTTGTATTATGCGAACAAACTGTATCTGCAAAAAAAAGAAGCAGAAAGAAACACAACACAAAATGTTATTAAGGTGGCTTGCGCTCTGTTGGGCTTTCATGTGTTACAGAATGTTTTCAAAAATTTAGTTTCAATCTAGAAGCGAACTAAAGGTGTTGTGTGCCAGCACTAGCGCGGCTGTGGTGTTATGTGAAATTCGTTGTCGTTTCTTGTAGTCTCTAGTGTGCACTGATAAAGTTCAGTGTGAAGTTAAATTGTGTTCAAAAAAAAAAAGAAGAGAAAATATACTTTTCATTGCATTCGGTTTTTGGCTTTTGTCGTGTATTTCGTGATATTGCAAATCAGTTATCTCTGAAATAGATGTTTTAACGAATTTTTTTTTAAGAATTTTCGATCTTGTCAGAGGCATTTGTTAAGCATAAAAGTTAAGCATTTTCAATTCAGTTCGTTTTGAAAGCAAACCGATTTGAGAGAATCATTCTGATGATTCGGTGAAATTAAAGAAGTTCAGACGCGCAACTTTATTCTCGTGAATGTTGTACGTGCATACATTTCTTGTGATATTATTTGCTGAAGAGAACAAATTTATCTAAGTAAGTGGTATTTGGTCATTTTATTTTTAAGAGGTTAGATTCCTGCTCTGCTTAGTGGCTGATAAACTAGACAAAAAAAAAAACACTAAACTTTCAAATTGATTTTGCTAACAGATTAAAGTGGTTTTTTGGTATTTGTCGCAAATTAATTGTCCATAAATGAGTAAGAATACATTGATCACAACTGACTTTGTTTGGAGATTTGCGAAGGAGTGTGGATGGGTTTAAGCTGAAAACCGGCTAATTCAAGAAGAAAAAAACATTTATATAGCTTATATACTACAGACAGTCTTACTCTGTGAAGTTTTTTTTTTTATACAATCTGTAGTACTGGTCTTTCATAGTTTTTTTTTCCATCTGTGTGAATAGATAATCTATCAGCTTGGCAACTAGTTAAATGGCGTTTTAGTGTCCTTCTGAAATTTGTTAACTTTCGTTCTACCCTTGATGAAGACGGAAAATGGTCGCATTTATGTAAAAAGAAAAAAAAATAGTCTAACTTCAGTTTAAGCACAATGGCAGATATAAGCCCAACTCACTTTGAAAAGCAATGAAGGTAAATTCAGTTTAAGCGTAGTGAGTAAAAATCGTTTAGTTTTGCTATTAACAATTACGTTAAATGTTCAATGGTGCCTTAAGGAAAGGCAGTCCATAATTTGCAAATTTTCATATGGGAGATTTTTCACTGAGAGTTAAACAACGGTCACTTCGACTAGATGAGCTTCGAAATGATCAAATTGAAGACGGAAAGTGACAACACAACTTAAATTTTAGCATACAGCCATCGAGTTAATTAAAACTGATAAAATAAGTTTGAAAAAATGTAAATCCTAAAAAGAAAATTAGAAGAAAATAACACTTGAGTATGTTTATGGATCTTTTCCATGGTTTGATGTAAATAAGAGAGAATTTCTTGAAGAAATGCGACCCTGGTCCCCTGTTGAGGCACTGAATTAGTTTATTATATTCATTAGGAATGTAAAGTGTGCTGGATAGCAGCTAAGGTGGTCAAGTGTGACATCATTCTGGACATTAAGAAAGACAAAATTGAGATGAAGACAAACTGCATTTTATTTTTATATTCTATAAATGCTTTAATCAGGTCTTTTTTAAACTTTTTTTCTAAATTAAATGAAATAAAAACATCAATTCAATCAATAGCAATTTTTACAGCTAGTGATACATCATAGTTCGCCTCATTCTTTTTGTCCACTTTCTGTATAATAACTTAATCAACAGAAACTTTCACAGATGACTGAAAACAATGTATACGCGAAATGTCAAAAGCAGTCAAATTATGCTATGATCTTAAAAATTAAAACAAATGGAAAGCTCTCGTAGCGCACCAAATATGTTTTTCTTACACAATGTACCTACAAGTTTCGAATGCTTAACAACAATTTTTTCGATTTTCGTTTCGTTCGATTTTCATTCATTATTGTATTGATTTTCACAAAAGCAAATGTGAATTCATATAAACACAACCTGTATATTATGTATTCCATTCATTTTAAAATATCTGTTTGAGCGTCTCTCATGGATAATTCTCTCGGTTTGTCACTGTTGTTTGTTTTGAAATTTTAACTAAACGAAAAGGATATTATATTTGAATGATACATACGTAAATGTTTGTTCAAAAAAGATTTTGGATTGTAGTTTTTTGACTTTTGAATACAAATTCACAAATCATTGGTAACATATAATTTTTTTGAATTTAACACAAATTGAGATCATGTGGCCGGCTTAGGATCGATTATGCTTATAAATGTATTATTATTTTTTTATGCTGAATACTCATTAACACTCGACAAGATGTCAAAAGTAAACTAATAACAATTTACAGACTTTTTCCTGGCACACTACTGTCTCTTGCATTTTGTAGAATCAAAAATTGGAAAATTGAATAAAGTCAATGTTACTTCATCTTCTTCTTTTACTGGCGCTACAATTCGGGGTGGACCTGGGCCTTACCCAACATGCCTCTGTAGCTAGCAAAATTCTTTAGTTAGGTGCCTCCAGTTGTGCGCTCCAAATTGGTTGACGTTATTCTCGACTTGTGTGCGCCATTTCAACCTAGGTCGCCCTCTGCTGCGTTGGCCCAGTGACTCGATTTCGAGGACATTTCTGGAACCGGAGCAGTGGTGTACATGGCCTAGCCATCTTAAGCGTTCTGTTCGAAAATTTTTGAGCAGACGCATGCGGATACAGTGTTACTTGGACACTATGAATTAACGTCTAGATTGTTGTTAAGGTTAATTATCAAGTTTTCCAACACCCTTAAATTGTACTGGTGTTCAGTTTCACAAACTTATTTTAACATATGGTTTCTAGTAACCTTCGGATTTGCTTTTATTGAGAAGCTTTAAGGAAACTATTGTGTGTGTTATAGATTTTCAAAACCGTGATATCGTTCCGTGTCCCTTTTTAACATATTCTCTAAACTCATAAAACGACATAAGCTGGAGCGTAAACATGTGAAAAATTAAATATATATGAAGGGTTGCAGGTATATCCGTTTTGAAAATACAAATTTAGCAGCAGTTATGCATAGGTATATTAAGAAGTGCACAAGAATATTCAGAAATGTTAGCGTTTTATTAATTTGAAAACACATTTACTATCTCTCTCAGTATTTCAAATTGACACGCGTTTAAATATAGAAAACATCTTGTTTCCTTTTACGATGGTATTGAGATTGCAATGATCTTATGTTGCGCGTGTTCTTAGTGAAATTAATTTAACAAAATACCACAACGGTTGTGATTTGCATCTGTTTCAAAGCGTTCTTCATAACTACGTCCATTGGTAATGATGTTGTTTCAGTCTTGTTAAGTGGGAACAATTCACTTAGAAAACTGATACTCAAGAAAAGAAACCCTCCGTGGAGGGAATAATGAAACGTATTATGAACTGCTTTGAGTTTCAAACTATTGTTTTCAACTATTCAAACTATTTTAAATGAAGTAGTGATTGAGAACTGACGTTACATCCTTTAGGTTACCATTTGCTCGTAGTTCGAACTTTACAATACACAATGGATGGTTAATATTATAAAGACGATGATACCAAAAGATCAGAAATTTTTCGAACGAGAAATTATGACATTGTCAAAAACATAAAGAAAAGGTCATTACCTGACTCTGTTGTGTGTGAAAATGCGTGGCAAATAAAAGCAGAGTCAAGTATGAAATTCTACGGCAAAGATGTCAGTCTGTGCAAATGTGCCCATATTGTGTGCGTCGCTGACCGCACTCAATCACAAAATTGGTAACTCCAATAAAACGCGTTAAGCATTAATCACACACTCAAAGGTTAAGTACAAACCTCTTCAATTTGGTGTGGAAATGCGACGGAGCCAGATAAATAGACCAGACGAAGATAAGATTAAATTCACGGCTTAACAAATAAATATCAAATTGGTCTGCATTCAAATTTCTAACTCGTTAAGTGTGGCATTGCTATCGTATCCACACTCTACCCCAAGTGAAATGTAAATATTTTGAGAATATTTTAATTGCTTTCGGTTTTTACCGACTGTGGATAGAAAAAAAAAAGCGAAGAAACAAAATGTGTCCAGTTCCCTTTCCAAATGATGCAAACCATATTTATAGAACACCTCGCGGCGATTAGGGTTATTTTGTATCTCTGCCATCTTCGTTAATCTTTGATCGACTCTTTTCATTTACATTTTCTGATTTCTCTCGGCTTACCGTTGCCGGTTTCCAATGGGGAATTATGGTAATAGAACACGCGAATCTCTCGGCGGTGTATAATTGTTTTATCAATCAGCAGTTGGAGCGGTGTTTTACGAATTCAAATCGAATATCTGCAAGTTCTGTTTTTTTCTCGTTTTTACGTTGCAAAAAAAAAGTAATTTGTATTGATTGCGTTTAGTGGAAAACTCCAGTTTTAACTTTTAGTGCTCGATCATGTTTCTTTAATGCAGTGTAATTTAATATTGTATTTTATGGTTCATTAATCGGTTTTATGAATTGCTGAATAAATTAGTTAAATTGGAAAAAAATCTCTGACTTGTTGATATCGATACTGAAAAAAAAAGAATTAACTGAGATTGGATTCAAATTAAGCTCGTTCAAGTTCTCGCTGGGTTAAGGGGATTCTTTAGCAAACAGAAGTGAGGTCTTGAGTGTTACTTAATACATTCCTTTATTGTTAATTAATGATTTGCATGAATTGACGAATTAATTAAATTGAAATGAAATAACAGGAAGAATTCAAATTCTACTGAAAGTCTCACACACGTAGAGACTAGACAGAAGAGAATTTATTAAATTTGACTTAAGACTTAAGCAGAACCGTCCGCGAATGAATAATATACTTGTGGTCTTCATTCAGAAGAAGTAATAAATATTCTAATTCGTTTGCTGTGATGGTTTTGAGTTTGGCGATCAATAGATTCAATGACTACGTGCATCAATGCGCAAAGAAGTTTGCAGGGAACATCTGCAGCAATTTATGAAAACGCATTCCATTTCTGTATTGATTTAATTCAATTGCACTGCGTTGCACAATTTTACTTGCAGGTCATTTTTATATTAATTGATCACAGACTTTGCTCCAGGGACATAAGGTATTCGTAGAGCACACGATTAACACTCATTTAAATCACCTGTTGAGCAATCTTATTAAAATTGAATACATTCCAATCACGTTCGTATCAAGGGTAAACAAACAAGTGTCTATCAGAGAAGATAGGTCAGATGCTTACATTTCATTTGTACGTATGTAGATATGTATGTGCATTTCCATAGATAAATACACGCCTTTAATAAACTGACACCATTTGTTGGCTTAAACTTTTCTGATAAAAACGTAACGTGAGCCTTCTAATCTGCTCCTAAACATGTGTTTGAAAATATTTCAGTTTACCTCACAAGGTCATACGATATGATATTTAATTAAGAGTGCGTATTGTAAGTGCAGCTTGTTTGAACAAAGTGATGAATGTTTGAACTACGTCTTCACATTTTAGAGTGACTCGTTCAGCTCCATTTGTCTTCTCTATGAACTTTGATTTCCTTCATTGACGGAAATCTTCATTGACCTACCAACATCTCAAAGCAATGATCAGGCGCTTAAAAAAAAATATAAGAAAAATAAAAAAAGAGAGAACCAAAGCATAATGATAGGCAATGACTTAATCCGAACAGGAATTTATTTTTGCACACACAATTCAAATTTTACGATCATCTTGTGCCCTGATAAGGTTTTGTTGCGCGAATTAACCGAGAGAAGACACATTTAATCCGCCATCAACTTAGATAAGCCAGCATGCTTAAGTGATGCATCGTCAAGTTAGATCACAAGAAAAAAATGACATCATTCAACGAAAATTTCTACACTTATCATCGGTTGATTGGCAAAAATAAACACTAGCGAAGTAAATCAGTAGATCTTCTTACAGTATTTACCTTTTCCAAATAACTCTATTTCGGGCGAAAATATTTACTCGACTTACCACACACACCACAAAGCGGCCACAACAATTCATCATTCATGGTCGCGGCGTTTGCGCCTTAAGCAATCGAAATCAACAAGCGGACAATGAACGTATTTTTCATCTGCAAATTTCCTTTCGTTTCTTTTACAGATTATTCAACTCAAAGACTATAGCCAAGAAGACTATGAATCTCAGGTGGCAGAAAATTCCGTCACAACTTCTTGTGACGGCAATACTTGTGACGGTGATTGCCGCAAATGACTTGCGCCGTGACTTCCCTGGTCCGTATTGCGCGAGAGAGAATCGCTGCTGCAACAACCGACAAGACAATTGTTCAGTACCAATATCCAGTAAGTTCTCAAATGTACACTCTGCAGGGGGATGTCTTTCTTAAAATGCATTCGTTTTTTTGAATTCTCACCATAGCTACCCTTTGCTACTGTGATCAGTTTTGTGATTGGAATCCCGGCGATTGCTGCCCAGACTACAAGCCATACTGTCTCAATGCGCCAGATCCAATCACGACGTGCTTGTATAAAAACAGGCACATGCAACCATTGGAAACGCTGAAGGACAATTGCAACGTCTGCAAGTGCCAGTTAAGTGGACAAGTGACTTGCGAACAGGATATCTGTTTAGTGGACAATGATCTCATTCACAATGTGAATTCTATCTCGGGACTGGAATGGTCAGCAAAGAAATACGACGAATTTTGGGGAAGGAAATACAAGGAAGGATTGACCTTGCGTCTAGGTAACACACTGGTGAATTTGATTGGAAAAGCAGCAAGTTTTGCATGTTTGCATCCTACTCCACAGGAACTCTGGAACCAACCTACCGCGTGAAGGCGATGACAAGACTTTCAAGCCGGCACACGAATCTGCCAAGGTCCTTTAACGTCATGGACAAATGGTCCACCTACATTTCGTCAGTTCCAGATCAAGGTATGATTGAAAATGAATTTACTCCTCTAGAAGATTGTGACAATTTTGCGTTCAAATGATAAGGTTGGTGCGGTTCTTCATGGGTTATCTCGACCACGTCGGTTGCATCTGATCGTTACGCCATTCAGTCACAGGGCAAGGAAGTCGTTACCCTCTCGCCACAGAATATTTTGTCATGCACCAGGCGGCAACGTGGGTGCGATGGTGGTCATCTGGACGCTGCTTGGAGATACTTGCACAAACAGGGGTAAGTCGAGAGACACGCGCATGCTGTTCAATTAAAATCATCCTCTCACATCATCCCACAGTGTTGTCGATGAAGAGTGCTATCCCTACACTGCCCAAAGAACTGTCTGCAAGATTCGTCACAACAAATCTCTCCGTGCTGCTGGCTGCCGTCCACCACCATACTCCAATCGTGATGAGTTCTACACCGTTGCTCCGGCCTATTCGATAAACAACGAGACCGACATTATGGTGGAAATCATGACCTCAGGGCCAGTGCAAGCCACAATGTACGTGTACAGAGACTTCTTCTCATACGCAGGTGGTATCTACCGCAAGACCGCCGCCAGCCGTGAGAGAGAACGCGGATTCCATTCAGTCAAACTGGTCGGCTGGGGTGAAGAACGTAACGGAGAAAAATACTGGGTGAGTTAGAAGACTTTTCAAAGACGAAAATATGGCAATAACACGGCGAAAAAAAATTTACTTAGATCGCAGCCAATTCATGGGGCTCATGGTGGGGAGAAGACGGCTACTTCCGCATCCGCCGCGGCGTCAACGAATGCAGCATTGAGGAATACGTCCTAGCGTCATGGCCAAATGTGTTCAATCAATTTCGAATTAAAAACAACCAGGGATAAGACGTCCAGAGAATACCCAAAATATCTGACGGGTGAATTGGTTTAATTTTATAAGTTATAACGAAGCAGAAAAGCGTTCAAAACGAAACAAAAAAAAATCATGAATTAAGTTAAAGTTTTTCATATAATATTTTCTAAAGGAAACAAAACACGTACTGTTAAGTCTAGGCACGTAAGGCATTCCCGTAAGATGATGGAGAGGGAATTCGAAATTTACTCATTAGTAGCACCACCACAGAGACATTATGTGGTATGAAAATGTATTATTATATTTTTTGTCTTTTGTTTTATGTTTTTTTTTTTTGTTTTTTGTTCAAATTTAATTTTATTAAGTAATTTGTGATGATAAATATAGATACATTTACATATTTAATAACTTTATTTAAAGAATTCAAAAGCAATGCGTTCATGTGGAAACATAAACTGCCAAGAACCATAAATTGTTCAGTTTCTATCTTTTGGAATACTTTTGTTTGTTTAACAATTTTGTTATTTTTTTTTTTTTGTTTTTTAACGAGTAACTATATGTTTAGTGTACAAGCAGTAGATAAAACGACGAATTAAGTAACCGATGTATGTACATTTGATAACAAAATATAAATGTTCAATGTATTTAAGATGAGTACTCATATCAATAAAGAATCTGATGTAAAAAAAAAAATATTTTCTTTGATTTTTACACTAAACTACTAAAAATATTTTTACAGTTTAAGGAGCGAAATGGTGAATGTAGAAAAGAAGCAGTGAATTGGTTTATCGTTTTCGATTTGATAATTTTGAAGGTCAATGATAAAATGGAAAAGCTTGAGCAAAATCGGCTCTGAAAAGCAACTGAAAACGAAACCATATTGAAGCGAATGAAAATTGGACTGATTTTGCAATTTGGTGGAGTACAAACTGTCTTGGGCTAAACATCTATCATGCCCCTAAACTACGCTCACATTAATATTCAAGAACATACAAATAACAGCATTGAAAATTTATGAAAAACGGGAAAGCCTTAAAAGCTTACTGAGGCAGACGAGCGTTGGATTGTTAAGCAACTTTAGAAGAATGCACAGTTTAGTGCCCCAAAATCAACTGCAGAGGCAAAAAGTTATTTTCAAATTGATGTTCACCCGTAAACCGTTAGAAATGTATTGAAAAATAATAATGTCCATGCAACAGTCACCCGAAGGAAGAAACAAATAAAATGAAAGTAAAATAAAAGGAATTTGTTAGACAACAACAAAACAAGGATTTCTCTCATTGGAAACGTATTAAAAGACAAACGTATTTAAAGAAACCGAACGAGGGGCTTAAAGAAAAAAATCCACGAGCAACTCTTAGACATGGTGTGGCTCAGTTATGGTTTGGGGTTGTATGTCTGCTGCTGGACCAGGAAATCTTCTTTTTACTAATGGAAACATGGAACATTATAAATGTATTTCTATTTTGAAAGACAATTTAAGTCAAAGTGCTCAAAACTTGAGACTTAACAACGAATACTACGTTTATCAGGACAACGACCCGAAGCACAAAGTTCTTAACACACGTCTATGGTTTTTGTATAACTGTTCGAATGTGCTAGGACTTAAATGTTACAGAGTATCTGTGGAGCTAATTATAGAATCAATTGAAAGACTACACATTTCGTTTCAAGCAAAAAGGACTTGTAACACGATTTAAAAACGGAATGGGGCAAAATACGAGAGTACTGCGAAAGGTTTATGAAATCGATGCCAATTAGGTTGAATGTAGAAAAAGGAAAAAGGACGTATCTTCTAAATACTGAACTATTTTTTCATTTGTTTATTTATTTTTTATATTTGTTCAATTGCATGTATGACTAAGTGCCCCATTTCATTTTTTATGTGAATTTTGAAGGATTTTTTTTAAATTGTGCTAAGAATGTTTACTGATAAATTAATTTGTCTTTTAGTTATCACTTAAGAGTTCATAGTGCAAGCTATTAGAAACAGCATTTACACTAATTAATTGAATTATAATTTTGCTGTGTTTTGCGGTTAATACGAGAGAGAGAGATAAGTGTCCGATTTCTTCTTTGACCAACTGTATGCATACTCGTATGTCCAGTCGAAGACCATACTGTTTACTCTGATACGACTTCACCAGACCTCGGTGTAATCTGTGATAGTATCTTTTTCTTTGATAGTATCATTATCAGAGCTAATAAGGTACTAGGTTTTTTTAAAAGATTGCTTTATATGATTCTCAAATCCTTACATTTCAAAAGCGTTATTGATACTCGTATCATTGGACCGACAAATACTTGAATATGGTAGACAAGTGTAGTCACCATGCCATGTATCCAATTCACTACTGATCAAACCTGTTCAATGTAGATTCATCCGCTTCATTGGACGGGGTCACTTTTAGGACGACTTAAATACGTCATAAGATTTCTGCTAATATCGGTATCCTTCTTCGTTCTCTGTGTTAAACATCAGAACAAACTAAGACTTTAATGAACATTTCTATCGAATGCTTCGTTCGGCCAACAGCCGTGGCTACTTTAACTTTTATTTCACCAAATATATCACATTAGTCGTCTTATGAATTCATGTTTATCTTTATAATATATTTATGTGGCTTTAACTTATGTCCCTTAGTTTAACTGTTCTTTAAGTATTATCCTGATTTCAGCTTAAAAAATGGTATCAAAATGGGAAGGGAATAATCACAAATGTAGTTTGCAATCCTGCCGAAAATATAGGGTGATTTTTAATTTAATAGTGACGTTTGGTTATTAAATTAAGAGATCACGCGTAACACCTATCGAACAGCTTTGTCATTTATGTTCAGTATCATTACGCCAGTCATTAAGGAAAGACTCACACTACAACAGCGTCTCCAAATCGTTTAGCTTGTTTTATGAAAATTATTGTTCCGTGGAAAATGTTTTTTTCTGCCACTTGAAGGAACTTACTGTGCTCATAATCGACCTACTGAAACCACGATTGGCAATACCATTCGCAAATTTTAGCACCTGATTTCATTAGTAGATCATACTCTTCCGATTAAACCACATCTAGCGCGTAGTATAAAAACTATAGAATATATGTTTCCTAATATTCAGCCACATGGTCTAGATGAGAACCTTCGTTGGAGAATCGTCAATTTCCACATGCTATCAGAGTTTCAGTTAAAACAAATTCGTAACCATGTCAAAAATGATTGTTGTCTGTGTTATCGTTCTTCTACTTTTTGGCTTTCTTCACACTTTTCCACAGCAATAAAAAAAACTCAGTTCGAACAGTCCTCTTATCTACTTGTATCATGGTTTTTTCACATTTTTATACACCTTAAGTTGCTTTTCATCGGTTCGAGTATGCTCTACTCTTCTCTAAGAAAGTGAAAAAGAATGCATCAAAGATAAGGAATTCGCGGTGCAAACAAAATCATTCAATACACTCCTGAGGGTCCATTTAATACAAGATAAAAATGGTCAACCTTTTCAGAGCGACTTTTATGTTTTAAGCGCAGTGTAAGTTTTTTCTTTCAAGAGAAGTTGTGGAATGATTTCTCCTCTTCTGTACTTCAAGACTTCTAGCACGAACATCTGCAAGATAAAGTTCAGTAATCGTATCCAATGCATTGGCTATTCATATCAAGCTAAGTAATCTTTTTTCATCCTTACGAGGTCAGATAGACAGGGAGCCTTAGTAGTACCCACTTTACAGTTAAGAAGCTCCTCAACTCTGGAATTCCCTGTAACATCTCTGCGCCGCCACCCTGCATAGGCACACTTTAAACTACGCGGATATGTCCCAATGATGATCTGACTTCCATCATAATTTTATTTATCCTGTCGACGGTGTCAAGCCCAAATAAAAGTCGTTCCCAGTGTCGATTTGTTAAAATCTCAAGATCTTTTTAGAGTAACAAGTCTTAATACAGAAGGACATTTTGATTCTGAAAACTCAAAAATTTTAAGCTTCCAACATTTGTTAAGTCAAATGAAATGTATTTTCATTTCAAGTGTCGCTCTTGCAATTATTATTATAGCAATTAATTCCAAAAACTTTGCAACAGTATCAAGAGAAAAATTTCTCAAAAAGGTTTAAAACTTTCAACCCAAACAGAATTCTGCAACATTACAAATACATTAGATCATTTGACAGCTAGTTGCTGCAGCTGTAGAATGCATGTGGAACATATTGACTGATAACACAACTCGTCTTCTTAAACGAGACAATTTTTGAAAACGGTGTAAATTATGTCAAACTTCGCACAGCGAATTTAAAGGCCTCGGATTGCGAGTTCAGTTTAATACCTATATGGGGGAATGAAGACAACGCGTCATTCTTTGGGAGACTACATGAAACACTTCAATCAACACTAGGGCCATCACCTTACGAAAATCCGTTCGGCTGCTGGCTTAGGTGAACAGAATTCACGCGACTGAAGACAATAAAGAGCATCCAATGAACATTTCCTAATAAAGACGAGGAGGAGATAAAAATGGGTCCGATGGTACATCTGAACAAAACCCAGTAAATATTGTCATCCAGAAGGGACGCATAATATCTGAGAGAGACAATTGGCAGAGGTGTTCAAGTATTTTGACTAAATCGGCTACACAGTAAACAAGGAAAACAATGTCATCATCGAAATTAGATGCGCAATCGTTGTTTCCTTCGGCTTAAGACTCATTTAATTATTGTAGTTCTGTTTTAACCACTGAGCCTCACCGTTAGGTAGTACTGATGAGGAAGCTCTTGGCCCTTTTTATTCAAAAATATTACGTGCGGTTTTTGGACGTGTTTGCAATCATGCGAAGATGAAAATATTCAAGGAGGAAGTAGTACTGGACTGTGCATTGCTTGGTTTCCTGAGGATATTGATGTTTTGTCACCTGTTTCTGCTTGTCTGTTTCAAGTTTTAATGGGAATTCATGTACAACAACGAATGCATAAAATTTCTGGTAAGTTAAGATTTTTTAATCTAATAGAATCTAAAGAATATCGATTCACATTATTCCTCCATTATGTGACACATGTATGAGATACATTATGAGGTTTGACACTCAAATGCAAAGCTTTTTCAGAATTATCATCCAATCAGCTGTTGAACTAAGTAAATGGCATCATTCAAGTTTTATGCCAGACGTATCGACACTTTTACGATTCGTTTCATGAGCTAGATCACGTTTTCGCTCTGTAAGACGGGACTAAGTCAAAGTCCTGGGATTGATCACTTTTACCAAGAACAACAAACTCCGAGCGCTTTAACGGCACACAGATTAACGACTCTGCGAATTTTGCCGCCTCACCGTCATCCATACCCTCATTGAAATTCAGATCAATATGCGCGAAAAGTTCTTAATTTAGCGCGACCATTTAATGGCAGGCAGTCTGGGACACGTACTTTGACAACTGAATGGGATGAGATGATGATTTGATGAATGCCTTTGGATTTAATTCATCCCAGTTTTCAAACTGCCAGAAATATCAGATGGCTGAATGGTTTTTTGCTGATGAATTTGATCATTTCAGTGAAGGCTTGTAGAGGTAGTATGCGTTCAATGATCTCATAGAAATTGTTGAATTCGCAGAACTTCTCAAAAGTTACGCAAGATCCACCAAAAAATCCGTTCTCTGATTCGTGTCAACTTGAATTTCGGTTTTTAATGAACCCTTGTATATGGAGCTAGGAGGTATGCTGAAAGGAGGATTATGTTCTCAGCGTGACTTGGTTGTTACGATTATTTAGATTCAGTGAAATAGATCTCATGCAAAACGTGCTGAAAGTGCTATTGGATTCGACCAGCAGTTACAGTCTAGATTACAGTTACAGTCCAAAAGAGACTGAGCTAGTACTCCAACTCTACTCGGACTGGGCCTCTATCATGATGTTACATAAGGCAGGAAGTTTGGTGGAGAAGCAAATGAGAAAATTAGATTAACTCTGAGTTACACTCACACGTAGATGGTTGCGTTCTTTTTTTTACACAAGCAATGCAAATAAGTAATTGTTTGAGTATCTCAAAGATTCCGAGAAACCAATCAGGCCGTGAATCAAATATCTAGCCGTGCAGCAATATAATTTGAAGATTAACCTAATTGTGTCAGAATGTTTTGTTGTTCATAAAGAAAGAGACCTGCTAAGTTTTCTGCATGGCATGATTAGCTGACATATCAGAGATTGATGTGAACTATATTTCGTCCGGGATTCAAAACCGTTTTGTGAATACTAGTCGGAAGCCGGCAGTTCAATGGTCCGTTAATGCATGACGTGACTTAATCCGCTCTTTCTTCCCAACTTCGGCCTAAATTTCAGACATCCTCTTGAATTCTAATTTATAAAAGTAAGAACACAACCAAAGACTCAATTTCTTAGTATGTACTTCTTTAGAAGGTGGCGCCAAAAGTTATATAAAAATTATTACTTTAGAAGTAGCTGCCTACGAAATGTGGAAGTAGAATGTTATCAAAAATTCAAAATTCAAATTCAGTTCGCGCCTCCACGTTTGAGTTTGGAATTGGTCTCTATTGCTTAAAAGTATTGTTCTTTGATTAGCAAATCCAACAATTCTAGATCTTTGTGTCATACTTTAAATGTTTTTGAGTTCGACGTTAAGTAATGCACAGTTTGAAGCTACATTGCAACCGGGTTCTGTGACCCATAGGGCGAAAGAGGTGTAAAAAATGTAAGAAAGGCCTTTCTCCCTACAAAGGTATAGTCCCTCAAGCATGATCGCATTTGGAATTTGCGAAACTGAGGCGTCTAATCTTGCGTTACTTACGACTCATGGGTAAATGGTTCCCGTGATATAAAACCGTCAAGACAGGAAATCACAAAAAACCAAATCCCTCCCTGACTAAAGCAATCGAAGCAAAGATTGCCGCTCACTGTAATGGTTAGGAGGGAACTGGATTTCTTCATTCTACAATAGATCTTTTTCGCCACTACTTTCTTTCTCTTTCTACTCAGAAAGCAAATTTATTCGTCCCAACATCCTTATCGTAAGCTCTTCAGAAAAAATAATATTTTTTTTTAAAAATTAAAGTGTGAAAGTTTTGTCTATATGAAGCATACTTTTTATAATTGTCGCGCGCTAAAGGGATTATTTAGTACCCTTAAGTGACGGGAATTAAGTCACTCTTCCGAAGGTATTAAGGACGAGATGGAAAGGAGGTACCGGTGCACATTGGTTTTAGTGGTAATAAGGGGGGAAAGTTGAGCTGGGAAGAGCATTCCATATTCGTGTAGTGCGGCTGGAGAACGAGTCTCTAAACTTAATTGTACATCTGAAGGTGAGCTTAAGGGTGAATGGGTGGGCATTCATAGCGAGGCAAGTATTGCGGGTAAATTCTTGAAGGAGAGGAATGCAACTTGTTAATTCATTAGAACATTGTTTGTTATAATAACGATAAAATAGTGATAAACACGCAACATATCGACGATGTTCTAGCGAGTCGATTGACTTCGCAGCATTAGTATTTCCAATAAGTTTTATCGCTCGCTGTTGAATTCTACCTAGTAGGTGCAGTGAGGTCTTAAGACCACCGCTCCAGATAGGAGCGTTATACGCAAGTTTTGGGCTGATGTAAGCCTTATATATTGTTGCCAGATCAAGAGGGATAAAATATTTCTTGCATCGCTTTAAGAAGCCTAGATATTTCGCTGCATTTTTGGCGATCTCGAATATGCGATCGTTCCAACTAAGTGTTGAGTTAATACCAAGGATGGAAAATCGTTCGGTTTCAACAATGCTAGAGCCAATCATGGATAATGCTGTTTATTTTGGGAACGCTTGGGTGACAGTAGACAGCACTCATTAAATTCCACTCTATTCTTCTTACCCCAATCAATTATGGTGTCAATATCGGAATTTAATGAGCTTAACATACGCTGTCGTTCCAAGTCTATGGTCGAAGAGGAGGGTCGAGAGCTAAGGGTACTGTCATCAGCGAAGGAGTGGATTGGATTGGAAGTGACAGACAGGAGATCATTTAAAAAAATCAGGAAGAGTGTCGGAGACAAAACGGAGCCCTGGGGAACACCAGCATTAATATGGTGAATATCAGACTTAAACCAATCCAATACGACTTGTATTGAACGGTTCGAAAGGTAATGTCTAATCCAGTGAAGAAGAGATTCGGCGACACCATAAGCACCCGTTTTCGACAAGAAAGCCTGATGCCAGACCTTGTCAAATGCCTTTGAAATATCAAGCGCAACAATCTTGCTTTCACCTACATTGTCCAAAGATTGGTTCCATTTTTTGGTGAGATATGCCATCAAATCACCAGGGGACCTGTTGCTTCGGAAGTCGTACTGCCGTTCATAAAGAAGCTTCCGGGATTCAAGATATTTCTTAAACTGATGGTTTATGAGCGTTTCCATGACCTTAGAAAGTAGGGACGTAAGCGCTATGGGTCGGTAGGAGGTGGGTGATGATGGTTCGCCCGTTTTAGGGACGAGCTGGACAAATGCTGCCCTAGATAGTAGGACAGATGGATAAGTTTTCGCAGTAGTTTTGTCAGCGTAGAAGAACACCACTTCAAAAGAACAGAACAGGGGGTATACCATCCGGATCAGCGGATTGGTGCAAGTTTAGATCTTAAAGTGTTCTTGCAACTGTATGAGTGCGAAAATGAATTTGTCCCGTGGAGAAATTTACGCTCAAGTACAAGCGGAGACATTGGGCATAAGTGAGGACCAGTATAAAAATTCTTTAAGTTACACAGAAAAGTTTGTGTCGCTGATTTTTCAAACGTGGGTTTTAAAGAAATGTATGCTTCATGTTTTCTTATATTCAGTAGAGTGTTGGATATTGAAGGAAAGCAAATATCTCAAATTAGAAGACGAGAGAAACCACTGGGATTAAGTCTAGAGAACTTATGACAAAATGTCCTTTGCCATGCAATTGGAACTATGACAAGAATGTACAAATTCTATTGCCGAGGTCGTAAAGAAAGCTTTTGGCAGCTCACCCAAAAGATTTAAGATCTTCAACACCTGGAATAGTGACCTCAGCTATTCCATATACACCCGAAGCCTTAACTCTTTGATAGAATAAAAATTAACGAAGTATCAATATAAACATCTTCAAAAAAGTGCTAAAAAAAGAAATGCGAACATTTACCCTAATTTTGACTCCATACTGGAAGGAATAAAGGTGTTATCCACCTAGTACATCAATCATGATTACAAAAGCTTTATCAGAAATCAAGCTACACCCTACGAGGATGTTGTTCATAATTATCTTATTTCTTTCGATGTAAGGTATCTTCCAAAAATTAATAGTAAAACGCCTCCTCCTAATATGTTGGCAGAATTATAAATACATAATGTCAGCATTCCAAAAATTAAAATAGGTAGACTTTTATATTAAAGTTCGGCTAGCGACCATATATGGACCAGTGTGGGCCTCGTGAATGTGGCAGTATTCTTCTTCTAAAATAAAGTTCAGACAATAGCGACTAAAAAGCCCAGAAAGGGGTTAATTCTTCACTAGGCATAGTGAAAACATTCCCGCATTTATCATGGATGTCTCTCGTTAAAATTTGTGTCCCTATAAACAAAGACATCATCCAAACCTGCACCACAAGCAAATAAAGGACAAAAAAATTAAAGCGAGGTGGTCTGTGATGCAGTCACTCCAGTGATTCAGACGGTGACGAATGCATTCTTCAAGTCAACCATACAGGTCTTGCTTTAGTTCAATTGTATATCGGACACCAATTTTGACGCCCTGAATCCGAATTGGTTGTCTGGTATTATTTTACTATCCACAGTTTCCTGGATTAGAGTCCCAATTTACAATGTTCTCAAAACCTTTTTTTAAGTAGTGGAGGATAGTGAACTCTTTTCGAAGTGGTGAATCCATGTCCCATTTAGGGAATGCCCCGCATTGTCTTCAAAATATTACCGCCACCAGACATAAAGTGGAATGAACCTTCGTAAAATCATCTTCCCAAACAACTAGTTCAATTCTTCCCGTCGTTTTCAGAGGATGCTTTCACCGACTTGTTAAAACCATGAGAGACAACACCCCCTCCTCCACCTCAGGATCATTCAACCAAAAGGAAACTGAACACCTTTTTACCAATGCTTACATTTCGTGTTTTGTTCTTTTTTTTCTCTTTTATTTTTAATTACTTTGTAATATTTTGTTGTTGTTTTGTTTAATAAGTCTGTTATACAATGTAAATACTATAATTTCACAAGAATGTGTTTCAAACTGAAGAGGAGACATTCAAGTTGGAATAGACTTTCAACATAAAGTATACATATGTGTGTGTGTGTGAGTGAGTGTTAAAGATTTACGAACAAAACTGTTGTCTTTGAGGGCATTTTCGAAATCAATTAAAATACGTTTTCCATTAGAAATGATATAAAACAGTTTGTTGGTTAAATTCAGGAGATAGTGACCGGGAGATTGGGGGGATTGAATAGAACAATCTTTTACAGAAAACATTTGGAACACTTTATTTTACAACTAATTTATCGATATGCCGGCAAAGGATACCTCCAGCCCGGCATCGTTGGATTCGATGCGACTCTTTATGTGAGACAGTGTGTTCTTGTAGTGCATTTCGATCTGTTTCGTTTCCTCGCTGGGCTCCAAGTTTGGTAACTCTTCATTGACCTTGGCTATTAACTGTAAGAGAGAGAGAGTGTGTGATTAGGTAGATGCCACAAAGTAGATTCCTATGGAGACTTACTTGATTGAGCATAGCAACTGTTATGAGAGAGTTTCCACGCTCGAAATAGAAAAGGTAATAATTCAAGAGTTCTACATATAATTGAACTTGTACACCAGTATCTAGGCACTGAGATGCAATGCGGGCGCCTCTCTTCAGACATTCAAGTGTCCTCTTTTCATCACGCATTTCCTCTCCGTTTTTCCTGAGACACACAAACAGAAAGCAGATTATAAAGGGCTCTGCTTCGGATAACGATTAAACTTACTTTCCACTCCAAAACAAGCTTGCGCATGCTGCAACACCTCTGCATTGATCTGGCTTCTTCAGAAGTTTGGAGGCGGCCAAGGCGCAGTTCGTTCGCAGCGGTTCGGCGTTCTCCTCGTCGAAACAGGTCATCTGCTCAATGGTTGACATTATAAGTGTGATTGCCGCCAACTGAGATTTGGAGTCGGAAATCTCATCTTCGTACAGGGAGAAGGCCTGTGTCAAGAAGTCGTATGCGACTGTTTCGTGGTTGGAATAGCCGATTTCACCGATCACCAAGGCCCCCTGCAGATACAGCCTGAGAGCCAGCTCGGGCAAGTCTGCCTTCGCCAGCACTGCAATTGTGCTGTGACAATACTGCAGAATCTTTTGACACTTCTTGTCCCAGTTTTCATCCTCCTCAGCGATGGCCTTGTACTTGTAGGCCAGTTGATAGGCGGAGAATATAAGCGGCGGAAGAACATGTTTTATTCTCTGCGGCCCACCAGCGCCCAAGTGCTTTCGGGCACTCTGCAGAATCTTATACTGCATGTCAGGATCGTCCGATTTCATCAAGTGGACAAACCTAGGGCAAGATCAGGAGTTTCAGATGTGATGCATTCGGTTTGTGGAGAAAAGTCTGTGTTACCTTGCAACGATTCCCTGTTCCTCAGCAAACTCCTCGGGATCGTACTTCAACTCTGAGTTCGCAGTGCTGTTGGCAGCGCCTTCGTCATCCTTGATGAGAGGAGCTATCATTGTCAGAACTTTATCCACCTCGTCAGCAGTGGGCACAAGAGTCTCGTTCTCAAGAATGTTCATGATAAGATAGAAGGCCAGAGATTTCCGCGAGGTGTAGTCGAATTTCTCCAGCAGTGGACAGAAGTTGTTCAATTGAATTATTGTTAGGACATTGTTGTAGAAGTCGATGCAGATGCGCAAGAGACGTGACAGTTCCTGATTGACTGTCAATAGATGCGATATACTGCAGTAAAGCAGAGTTAAGACTGAGATTAAGGTGGGGAGGTGAAAAGACACTCACTTGTTCATGTTCATCCGCTCGAGTATTTGAATGGTCGTCTCCAGAACTTTGTCGACATAATCCACACGGTCTTGGTACACCTTCTGGGCGAGACTTAGCAAGGCCACCTGCAAGGAGATCGTGTCCTCCAAGGGCATATCGGTCCGGGTCTGGAAAAGGGTTGCATTGTGCACATCTCTTGAATTTAAGGAAATCCTAGCTTACCTGGACAATGTTGGCCACTTGAACACTGAAAACCTCAAATAGTTCCACTTCTGGGGGAATGGCTGACCCGGCCTCAGATGGCTGCAAAAAATGGGACAACATAACCTCTAAGTTCGCAGAAAGGGAAAACTGCTTACTTTAGCATTCCTTTGATTATATGCTGCCAGTCTATCGATAAGTGAGATAATGATGTTCTTCACGTTGACTCCAGTCTCCAGCTGGGCGCAGGACTTAAGGAACGGATCCAAAGTCTGCAAATGGAATTCATCGGGGAAAACTTGGATAATGCACTCCATCAAGTATTCCTGCGCTATTGCATCCCGACAACTGACGACCTGCTCCAGAATGCCGGGCAAAATTAGTCGCTGGTATGTTTCCAGAGACGCCGACTCCAGCTGCGACAAACGAACCAAATTCGTGCCTACAAGAATTTTCAGCTCTTCGCGCTCCTTTTCCCTGCGTGTCTTCTCACTGGAATGTCCCTGGTGCTGCATGCGTACCCAGAGTTTATTCATTTCCGCAAAGTTCATCAAAACAAATTCGATGGCGTCTTTGACATTTCCCTCGTTCTCATCTTTTGCCTCGACAACGTCTGGCAGTATGTTGCGAGTGCACTGCAACAGGTAGTTACGCAAAAAAAGGCCGCGTAGGGGATGTTGTACACCTCTGCACATTTCAACCAGGTCCTTGAGGATGCTCCGCTTCAGCGCCGAATTGCTCTTTATATACACCAAACCGACTGTAATCAAGAGATAGAGACGCGGCACTATGTTGGCCGAGTACTGCACCAGCTCGTATATGTCTGCATCCTTTCGATTCTTTTGAAATTCCTCCAGCAGGGATATTTCCAAGTGACAAAGTTCATCCGTTATAGCCATGTCTGAAAGTGAAACAACCTGTGAGTCCTTACTGATGCATGGAAAACTAGTTATGGAAACTTACACAACTCGTAGTAGCTCTTCGGAGACAACTGTGACGTCCTCAGCTCGGTGAGCATTGTGCTGGCGCATTTTATTGCATCCATCATGCGGTCTTTATCTAGGAAATGCTTCATTTGAAAGGCTTGCTTTCGTACATTCCCAATAATCTCGCTAAGGAGTTTTTCTTGTTCATCCAAACCATTCGGCATGGTCTGTAAGAAAGTGGTGAAAAATTTAGTTTTTTCTTGCCGGTACCGGCCTGGATTCTTCGATTTCCCAGCAGCAATTCAAACAAAAAGCTTTCTTAACACTGAACACCAAGAACATTGAACCGATTTATGTACAGACGCGACCGCTTTGCGAGCGACAAGTTTGGAGTTTGGATAGCTCTCGCGAGACAGGCAGCAACTGCGCGGTTGTTGCATCATCGCTACTCTGAATGTGCAATGTGCCTTTATCGCTCTCTCTATCTCTGTGTATGTATGATTCTGTCGAGAGTAATTCTTTGGGCAGCCAAGTGAACTAGTAGATTACTGCTTCAAGATGATGCGGAGCAGGTTAACTTCTCGATCTCCCTCCATAAACAGATGCAAATAAGAGCATCAAGTCAGGGAAGGTGGGAGATCACTAACAACTTGACCTTTACTCTACTTGGTTCTTAATTGCGGCGGCTTAACTACAAGTTAGCGTACAAGTGCGACTGATGACGGTTGGCTAGAGAGAAAAGTGCCAAATTCTACGGTAAACAGTGGGCGTTCGGGAATATAGTCAGTTAAGTGAAGTGCATGAGTACACTGTTCGCAGGATTGGATTAAACCATTACGACACATTTGTCTGTCAGAAATTGCATAATCCCTAACCGTCCATGTGTGAAGTATTTCTGAACCACAGGAACAGGTCAGACATGTCCACCACGTACTCAGCGTGTCCATTTTATAAATTCAAATGAAAATCTAATTACCATCAGCCGCACATTTGCACCGAAGTGTGAGCAAATTGAGAACGCGATTTCTTCGCAATGAAAACAGAACAATTTGCCACAGCAGACGCCGTCAATTGAAATGCGATACTCGTCGCAATTATTATAAACTCACATTGCACTTGAAATGCCCTTTTCTGAAGAACTGACCTTTTCGAAAGCGCTATCGACGAATGAAGTAAATTAAGGGGTGTCGTCTTATCACACACAAAAGCGGCCGCGAACAAGATTACAGCCGACGAAGACAAACACTCGGACAAACATTAGTAATTAAAAGCAACAACCAAATATCACAGAAATGAGTAGAAATAAATACAATAGACTGAATTTGTTGTTTGTTTAAGCATTGCTGCACAGCCGAATGGAGCCAGAGTACCACCCATATTTCCCAATGACCCAATGCCAGTTTCGTGTAGGGGTGATTGAGTATTGTTTTTTTTTTAATTCTGTTTTTATGGAAAATATTGCGAGGAGTTTACCCTTGTTTGGCCGGATGCAGTATTGGTGCTGTTGTAGGCTGGCGAACTCCACGGGTACATTTTTTCTCTGGCTCTGACAGTAAGTGCGTTTGGCCTTTTGTTTCTATGGCTTATGCTGCTAGTAGCAACGAAGACTTACCATAATTTTACAAGCTCAGCAACTATCGCGAAATCGAACGGTTTGAGTGGAGAAAAAGAATATAGTGGGGTTTTTATCCACGAAGAATAAAATTGTCTTATCGGCTGACACACACAGAATGAATTTTTTCGTATTTGTAGGGAAAATTTGACGTTTTGATTGAAGTCAAATGGAATTTTGACAGTTGACAGAATTTTAATGACAACTGGAATGCAAGGAATGGCGTTGGGAGTGATGGGCATGAATTATGGAATTTATTCGCGGCGTCGGAGACAGAGGTCGCTTGGAGGTGGGAATCATTGAGAATGATGGTTTGTGTATCCACTAAACAATGTTGCCGTGGATAAACGTTTTCGAAAAAGTAGACTACTTCTAAGTACTTCGATTAATGAACATGTACCATATTTTTTCTAGTTTTAAGCATTTTCTTAGGAGGCAAAAAACGTTTTTAATCGAAAGCATAAGATCACAAGTGTTACAACGCAATCGAATCATAGTAATAATAAGCTGCATTAAATTTCACGATCTCTAAGGCTTCGCGGGTTCGTAACCTTAACCCATGCTGCTAGCAAACATTTCAGCAATAAATAAATTGTGGAACGAGTTGTGTAACATATTGCTCCGTCTTTATGAAAACGCAGCCCCTGCACATCAACTGATGCACGAAAAAGTCAGTAGTCTATAGCGGTCCCCATTGACTGTAAAGTTCTGATCAGCATCCTTTTTAAGAACTGAGAACCAATTATTTCAGATACCCATAAAGTCACTGTCAGTTTTGTGAATGTAACGGTGTCTCAACATACACTTGTGGATTATCATTCCTTCAAGTTTTGTTTCTTGTTTATTGGTGCATCAATTCAACCAAAAGTGAGCTTCATCGCTTTTCAAAACTTCGAACTTCGAACAGAACCTTGATTTTCAAAATAAATTGGGACAATTTGGTTCAGACTTTTTATATTGAAATGCCAAACAAAAATTAAAATAATTTACTTGACAGCTGATAAAATGGCCACCAGTTTAAATAGTCTTGACGAAAGTCCGTTATTTTGCCAGTTCAGACTCGATGATGTGTTCTTTCTCAACTGGAGTAGAACTGACATAGTTCGGTGGATTTCAGAGGACATATTTTTTCGTTCAGCAAATTGTTTACTCCTTTGTCATTAAAAAACAGTCTTAACCACATTTTGCTAACTTATCCGAAAACAAACCATTGCTCTAATAAATTCCAAGAACTGTGCATTGAAAGTCCTCAAAATTTTACAACATTGCACTGAGGCAACAACAAAAAAAAACATTCTCTGAGAACTGTCATTTGAATTGACGTATTCAGAATGGGACCTTCTTTCGAAAGAAGGACAATGAAATGATAGGATGCCTGGCGATATAAACACTCATTGCACATCACAACCATAATATCCTCAACCCTATGGCTTAGTCTACTTCTACACACTAAGCCAATATTTCAAGGCTTCTAAGTAAACACATAAAGTGTATGGCGCTATTTTCTACAACGGAGCAGGGCCTATCTTCTTCAGCATTTCCTCGTTTTGTGGCTGCCTTTTACAAGTATAGGTAACCTTTAGTTTCTCCTCGATAATTATTAAGTACGTAACGAATTTTTCTTCTTCTTTTTGTGGATCAGGAACTGAACCAATGAGCTGATATAATCTTAACTCAGCAGCCTGAAAACTCGCACGGTTAATGTACATGTCCATTTGTGTTGTGCGAGCGTCCTTTATTGCAGTGGTCCACTGGTTGGAATTTAAGGACTCTACGGACCGGAGCAGCGTACACCATTATACATGATCTAGTCATATTCAGAGTATTCTTAGACACTTTTCTAGGCGCATGCGTCGTACAGTATATTCAGGTAGTCAAATCTTCCCCTCCAAATGCCTTTAACGCAAATAGGTCAATAGGTTTTGAAAAGGTCAATGACTTCTTTTTCTTATTAACATTCAAGTTTCTGTGGCGAAGAGAAGGACTGAAATGGTCAAGGAGTTGTATAAAGCTAGCCTAGTCTTTCCATATAGGACTTTGTTATTCAATTAAGTATTGAGCCCAAAGAAACAGTGATTGGCAGGAGTGACTCTACACTTAATTTTGTTCCAAAATTGTTGTCCCTAATTGCTGTGAGAAAGAGAAACTACCTCCACATTCTTGGTACCCATTGCAACGCTCTGCCTCAGGCGCAAAATCTTGTGCTTCCTTTCTCGATGACCGAATACGAGTTCTGTTCAAAAATAAGGTAAATTTTCATGTATCTCAAAAAATTCATCAATTTCTATTTTGTTTTCCTCAAAGTATTCCTCCTCAGGCATAATACATTTGTGTCAGCGCTTTCTCCAATTCTCAAATCGGTCCTGATCTGCAACTTTTGGTTAGCCTCGTTTATAAACATACACTTCGTTTTCAATCCCAGCAAACGTCTCATTGATGGTTCGATGTGTTTAACCAACTTTGTCAATGACATCCTCGCAAGCCAACAGTTAAACGGAATTTTGGAAAATCGTGTCCTTGGATTTGAGTTGCTCACAATATTTTAAAAAGGATGTTGAAAACTTCAGATGACAGAGTGTCGTCTTGCCTTAAATCTTACTTGATATTGAAGGTCTCGGTAAGTTCGGTAACTCCATCGTTAGCCTGCCAATCTGACGAGTTTCGTAGGAAAGCCAAAAATTAGACATAAAAGTGTATAGGTCATAATTTTCTTCTTCTTTTTTTAATGGCTCTGGGTGGGGGTGGATCGGGGCCTCGACAAACATGCCTCTGCCTTTTCGGCCTAGAGCAGTAGTGTTCATGCGCTCTACATGGCCTAGCCATCTTAAGCGTAGTATACCAAAAGGCTGCACGCTGGCGCATGCCACAGTACAGCCTAAAAGTTCGTGGTTGAATTTTCTCCTCCAGACGCCACCAACGCAAATAGGTCTGCAGTCTTTAGTCTTTTTCTCGGAAAGATTAAAGACTGCGGTCTTTAAATCGACCAAGATGTAAAAGGTGTCATGTAATGGATGCAGTGCATAAAACTTAATTCCACTTGCCTTGTCAAGTAAAGTTCAGTCAACTTTATATAAAGTTTATACTCGTAGAGAAAATTAATTTGAAGTTGGTACAAACTTCTGCTCGTATGCACAATCTATATTTGATGGAATTTAGTTGCAGACCTGCAGACTTTGTCTGTACTGTGTAAAAATGGCATTATGAGATAACTAAATAAAAATTCAGACGAGTATGTTAGAGCGGCTGTTTAAAGCTGAACGACTTCACTTGCCCATACATACGAGGGCTGTCTGATAAATAACCGACCTAACCATGATGCACGCGACTTTTTCAAAATTTTTTTATTTATCTTTCTACATAGTCTCCTTGTAACTCCACACACTTCTCCCAGCGATGCTCCCATCTCTGTAACCCTTCCAAATAGTACTTGGCATCTTTGTCTGCAAAATACGAGTTCACGAAAGAGATTGCCTCCTCATTTGACGGAAATCTCTGGCCGCCGAGCGCAGTTTTAAGTTGGGGAAACAAAAGAAAGGCGCTTGGTGCTAGATCCGGTGAATAAGGTGGATGGTCAAGCAGTTCGAACCGCAATTCGTGGATTTAAGCCATGGCGACTGTTGAGGTGTGAGATGGTGCGTTGTCCTGGTGGAACAAGACTTTCTTTTTTTGCAAATGTGGCCGATTTTTCGAAATTTCTTCCTTTAGCTTGTCCAATAATGATGCGTAGTATGCTCCTGTTATAGTTTTTCCTTTTTCAAGATAGTCTATAAAAATAATTCCATGGCTGTCCCAAAAAACACTCGCCATCACTTTCCCAGCCGAATACACAGCTTTAGGTTTTTTGGAGCCGGTTCCCCCTTTTCAATCCACTGTTTAGATTGGATTTTTGTTCCGGGCGTATAATGATGAATCCAAGTTTCGTCTACAGTTATCAATCGGCGCCAAAACTCGGTCTTATTGCCTCTAAACTGAGCCACAGAGCGCTGGAAATGTTCATGCGCGCACGTTTGTGGTCTAGCGTAAGCAAACGCGGCACCCAACGCGCGGACAGCTTTCTCATGCCCAAATCTTGGTTTAATATATGGCAAACACGTTCTTTTGACATCTTCATAATCTCAGCTATTTCTCTGACTTTAATCCGGCGGTCGTCTAGTACCAATTGATGAACTTTAGCGATGTTATCGTTAGTGGTTACTGTTTTTGGACGCCCAGGACGTTCATCATCTTCCAAGCTCCTGCGACCACGTTTAAATTCAGCTGCCCAAAATTTTACGGTGGTAAACGATGGTGCAGAGTCACCATACACAGAGTCCAACTCATCTTTGATTTGTGAAGGCTTATTGCCTTTCAAAAATAAAAATTTAATTACGGCTCGATATTCAATTTTTTCCATTTTGGGGGAATCACCGAAATACGAAGGTAAACCGATTTCTAAACTTATTCGAATTAATAAAAGATTCTGAGAACATTTCGTTTACATATTGTTTTTTTTTTTAATGTTTATTTCGGAAAATATTTTGTTTTTTTATGTTGAACCTTTATAATGTTTCTTGTCTTCTATTTAATACAATGTTACACTGTTACACACAGTATATGTATAATATATAAATTCTTTATGTCTATAATTATCATTCTTTACATTTTTGAAAAAAATGAAAAAAAATCCAATATTAATACACCGTATAGTTTGATTTTACGTTACATGCCTATATACATGAATGATGAATATTTAAAAATACAAAAACACTCACATTAACTAAGACGTATATCTGGGACTTAAATATATTTTATAATCTTCTTGTTTTTCAATTTGTCAAATTTTGAGCTAAAATAACAACTAATGCTCTGCTTTTGATTAACTTTCATTCCGCCAGCAATCAAATTGACCAATTGAGCCAATTTTTACAATTCTCCTCTACTAATAATAATGAAAATGAAAAAGAAACACCAAAAACTTCTTGATGATGATCCAATTGAAAAATATCACTTCAATACAATATATAAATTCAATTAACAATATGAATGTAAATACTCTCTGCCTCTGCATTATATTCTGGGTTCAATAAACATATTTGCGTGTATATTTATCTACGATTAAATACAATATTATTGTTTCTTTATAAATTCCATTGTGCAGCATGTTATAATATATATATGTATATATGTTTACTTATATAATTTGAATGACTTTACTATTAAAATCTAAATTTCTAAACTTACTTAAAAAAAAACACTCTTTCGAAAAATGCTATGCATCTTTGTTTGTCTGTTTGTTTCTTTTCCTCTTGTGTATATGTCGTTGAATTGGGGTTGTTAGGCATTTGGTATTGGTATCGAATATATATTTATAGGTATACGTCAAAACATGATTATTGCTATTAATTGGTTTTCTAGGAAGTTGATATGTAAGGATGAATGGAAAGTTTAAATTTCTACGGGTTGTGGTAGGGGGAGTGGAAATGGTTTTTCATGAACAAAGCCTTTTTTCTTTCCAAACTATTTAGACAGGCTTTAGCAATAAGGGGTGTCCCAACAAGAACGCAAGATTTAAATTTGGCGCCATTCGAATTGTCATTGTTTGACATTTGAACAACTGTTATTGGTTGTTAGTAGAAGGTATAAGGTTAATAAAAATGGAGCGCTACATGAATGAACAACGCATTCTCATTGTGAAATTGTTTTACCAAAATGGTGAAAGTTTTGCGGCTACAGTTCGCAAATTGCGATCAATTTGGGGTTACAATAATGCTCCAAAAGGGTCAACTGTAAAGTGATTAATGAAAAAATTTGCTGAAACTGGGTCTGTAACTGATTGTAAAGACAACAACGCGCCTTCGACCAGGTCGATCGACCAAAAATATCGCAGCAGTACGTGATGATGTCGCTCAAACTTCATCCACCTCAACTTGACACCGAGCTCAGCAAATTGGTGTTTCCTTTGATTAAGCGAACTTTGACGAGAGATTTGCATCTTCATGCATACAACGTTCAATTGACTCAGGAACTGAAGCCAGCAGACTATGCACAGCGAAGGGAGTTCTGGAGAGACAACATGAAAATGCTGATTTTGCTGATAAAATCATCTGTAGTGACGAGGCCCATTTCCATCTTGATGGCTTCGTCAATAGACAGAATTGTCGCATTTGGGGCAAGGAAACTCCTAGAGTGATTGACGAGAAGCAAATGCATCTTCAATGCGTCACTGTGTGGTGTGGATTTTGGGCTGGAGGAATCATTGGACTTTTTTTTACGAAAATTAGTCAGGTCAAGCGCAAACAGTCAAAGGTGTTCGGTATCGTGAAATGATAACCAATTTTTTTGTGCCTAGAATTGAAGAAATGAATGTGGAGGGGATGTGGTTTCAACAAGACGGCGCCACAAACAATTCAATTGCTGCATCAGTCATTTCCCGGTCGTGTTATTTCGCGTTTTGAAGACCAGAATTGGCCGCCTAGATCGTGCGATTTAACATCATTGGACTTTTTTCTTTGGGGTTTTCTGAACTCGATGGTATATGTGAATAAGCCGATGTGTTATTCCACACATAACCTCATCCTGTCTACTTTACGATATAATAAAGAATTCACGATTTTTTTGAATGCTTGCTTCTTTTCTTTTACAAGAAGGAATCTACAGTTTTTTACCAACTCTGTACAGTGGAATTCAAGAAGCTTTACGCCTGGTCAGCAATCCGAAAGGAAGGAAAATACATTCAGTTTTGGAACCTAACCTGTGATATTCAGCGTGAGTGTCGGTACCTACTATGCCACCTACTACGGAATATATCTTCAAACAGCCTTAACACCTGCTAATGCACTCCTCGGATTCGCTTTAAACATAAAATTCATCAGATCAGACGGTTCCGGTGCCATTGAAGTCTGAGGTCTGATCTAATCATGCCACAACATCATACCAGCGATAAACCTTTTCCAACAATTTGGTTTTGATCATTGTCTTGGACCTACTCGAGAGACCAATTTCATTCCACAATCCATCATCCAGCTAAGAGCTGTCATCACTCATATCTTGATTTTTTCTCTCCGTACTTAAGTTTGGGTGTATGGTCCTTCATTCCTGATCGAAGATTGATGATTTTCTGTTTGGAGTTCTAATTTTGGAAAACTCCTGTACATTGTATGCGTGACATTGTAGAGAAAGATTGAAATTCAACGTGATGTCAAATTTTTGGACAGAGCTGTACGTCGCTACGTTTAGTGGAACTTGAACTTGAATAAATTGGAAATCGCGGTTTTATGGAATATTAAATATTTTTAGAAAATTGATAAAAGTATCGGAATAAGAAATGTCCTGCATTTTGTTTTTCGAAAAGCCATCTCTTATGCATTCGCGTTTAAGTATAGTATTAGAAATATGGACTGTTCATGAATTTATTTTAGTGACACTGAAAATGAATCTCTTAAGACGAAAGCGTTTTTTCTTTTTCTCGTGAATTACAAATATTTATGTACGATTTTCTCTTAGGAAGTTTTTATTTAAAGTCACGTCAAGAATGATTTGATTACTTACTGCTATATAAAAATAATTTGTATTTGTTTTTTGAATTAAATTTAATACTAATTGTTTCAATTTCCTTCCTTTGGAAATTATTGCTTGTTATTATTATATAATTTTACCAGTAACACTGACAAATAGTAACTTCTTCTTTTAATTCTCATTCGCTTAGTCATATATCTACTGTATATATGGAATATATAATTTATTTAATTGTTTTTTTTTGTCTAAACTTATATATTTTTTTCTTAAATTTCGCATTATTACAAAATGAAACATGGAGATTTCAAAAATGTATCTATTCAAAATTTAACTATAAGTTTTACTACACCGATAAGAAATTTTATAAAAATCGCAATACGTACATCTATGTTTAATTTAAAAAATGCTACACATATATTTTGCAAATTTGAATATTAAAATTTTAAATGGACCCAATGTGCATGTTATTAGTTTTTTTCTTTTTCTTTTGTGAATATATATATTTTCTTTAATTTTTATACTGTATTCATTTTTTTGTATAACAAAATATTTTTTTTTTCTTTATTGCAACGTGCGTTGACTTGTCTATAAAATTGGAAAATATAAGCAAACTGGAAGTTTTATGCGACTGTTGCTCGCAGACCTCTTTCAGGAATAGTGTAGGAGGTACGACAGAGGAGAAGGGTAATTGTCTTTCAAATGTCCTTGTCTCGCAGTCCATTAATGAATATTCTTAGCTGTAGCTTCTTAATACACATGCATGTGTATGTTAATACAAATGTATACTAGTTTAACTCAATTGTATCAGTTATGCATTTTTTTTGTTTTGTAGAATAAGACAATGGCTCCTATTACGCTTGCTGTTTAGTGACATTTCGCTCAGGTATTCCGTTTGTGGATCGTAAATTCAGAGAATTACACAAAAAAGTCGTGAATTCATTATTTTTGCCTATTTGAATATTTCTTCAGTTTTGAAGCAAAACAAACTATCAACAATCCAAAGGTTTTGACATACCTAAAAGTGAACATTTTTGGCTGTTTTTTTGTGATATATGCTCAATTCAGAAGATTCACGTTGATAATTCGTAGCACATGTGAAGAACCTTTTGTGCGACAAAAAACAATCAATCAATCAATTTGTGCGACAGCCCTTATTTGTGCAACAACCATAATTGGGGACAATGAAAAGGGTAAGCAAGGGAGGAATAAAAAAAATTCAAATGACCAAAACTTTCAAATATCAAAAAAATTTAAGAGTTAAAAATAAAAAATCGCAAATGTAAACAGTCACTTAAACAAAGCATAGTTAAACTATGAGGTCTGTTGAAAAAAGGTGAATTTTCAAATTTTGCGGGTTACGTACATTCGATAATCATTTTTGTTTTATTTTGTTATGTTGGTACACTCGTTTTAAACATATGCTTACAATTTCAGCTATATAGCATATTTCTTTTGCTGTGAGAGGCATAAGAGTTGGACGTGTTTTGCGTGTTCGGCGATTTCCTGTTGTCGAAAAAATGGATCAAAGAATTTGCATTAGTGCTCAAAAACACTGAAAATGTTCACAGTTGCCTACGGTGAGTGTACTCCGAGTCAAGAAAGTGTATACAAGTAGCACAAGCGAGAATCTGCGAGCGTCGTCGCGCTGGAGGCCCCAGCACATAAACAACCGATGAAAATGTTGCGAAAGTGAAAAAATTGTTGTGGAAAATGTTCGAATTACTATAAGAAAAGTTGCCAAAAATTTTGGATTATCGGTTGGCTCATGCCATGGACATTTTTTGGCAATTTTGAACTTGAAGCGCGTGGCAGCTATGTTCGTTCTAAAATTGCTAAATTTTGACAAAAAATAACTGTCGCATGAACATCGCTCAGGAATTGTTGAATGATGCTTAAACGGGTCATAACTGGTGACGAATCACGGGTATATGGTTATTACATCGAAATCAAATTTCAATCACCCCGTTTTGCAACGATTTAGAATATACAAACCAAATCGCCGAGAGAGCTCAAGGGCATACCAGAAACTGCTTCAAAGATTGAAAAAAAATTTGACACAAGTGTCTGAATGGGAATACATTGAGGGGGACAACATAAAAATTGATGAGTCAATAAATATTTTGTGAGAAAAATGAAATGTCACCGTTTTTTAACAGACCTTGTATAATTGAGAATTTCGGAACTGTTTCTAATGCTAAACAGGATTTGCTCAACAGTTCCACCGGGAACCAATATCCTGTAGGTGGTTAAACATTCTAAGCCATCTATAATCATCTATAACATTCTTCACCGTCTATTATCGTATCTTCGTTCCCAAGATTAGGTGTTAAGAGTTATTGGAAATTTGAATTCTGGGATTTGGGTGAAGTGAGTGGCTTCTAGTACATCGAATTCTCGATAAACTTGGACATTGCCAGATGAAAAACTCGATCATACAAGATTAATTGAATTTGGGATGTTATACACGGAAGATTTTTAACATTTCACATAACATCCAATTCATGAACCGCCACTGACTGAGTTAGTGTGACAACTTATTCCAAGTTCGAAGATTCCTGGTAAATCTACGCGAGAAGTTGGTCCCAAGTTCAACCCTCATAAGCTGTTAAGAAATCCAAACAAAAGGATATCAACATTTTGTTTCTTCAGGCTAATGAAAATTTGTTTTTGAAATAAACCAGTTTTCGTGTACATTCTGGTTGTAAGTTAAACACGAGCAGGAATACAACAAACAGACGTCTTAGACCTGTGGTGTCGAATCAACCAGGGAACACAGATAGTATCAAAAACCATACAAAATTAAAAACTCAAAAAGAACAAATAAAACCAAAATAAATTTACAAAAAAATATACGTGTATATTTAATCGATTTAAAAACTAAAACTTAACGTAAGATACATAATAAAAAAGGATATTTATATAAGTACAAAAGACATGTTCATGTAGTATATACAACGGACCGAGTTACAATTTAAAGTGTAATGTATGGTAAATGCTGTAAACCGGCTTTAGCATGTTAAAACGATGATACTGTCACGCGCGAAAGGACTTTCTATTCAATTTCTCCGAGTACGAATGCTCGTACGCACACTGAGGGAAAAAGGATTGAAAGTGAACCCGAGCATACAGTTCTTTTTCAAGCTATAATGTACACATAAGCATGTACATATACTGAAAGTATAATGACTGGGAGACGTAGTATACAACACCACGGGCTTAACATACTGCGATGGCGATGCTCTAAGTACATTTTGTTTTGCTTTTTTTTTTTTTTGTTGTTTTGTTTTAGATTGTGCCGCGTAGTCCGCTGCTTCGTGCCTGGACTGCTGATGTTCACACGAATGAAGCAGCTTCTGGGGTTAAACCTTAAGCGTTGAGTTTGAAAAATTCAAATCCGTCATAGATGTATCCCCTCTTCCGTTGTTTGCTTTGTGTTGCCTCTTTGGGAAATGCTTAGAGGACATGCAAATTTTCACAGCTTTTTGACTTTGAATCCCTGGCCCATACGCGTCCCAGGAGCCCTTTCACTTTCAGACTGGCTGATGTGCGTGATCCACGATATTTTCTAGGGCTGTAGTGGGTGAAGAAGAGAGAAAAAAAAAAAGAAGAGAGACGGTAAAGTGGTTAAGATACTTCCTTACATCAATGGAGTGTCCTTTTATCAAGGAACTTATTGGTTTATCGAATTACCTGCTGTGTGAACTGCTTGGCGGTGTACTGACATCTGAGATCACAGTGTTTGCCGGTCCAAGTGGGGTGTTAGGATTTGTGCCGCCGTTACCAGTGAGACATGCACCACCCAGCGGTGAGCAGGCTCTTCGCTTTGATTTTCTTGTAGACCGTTTTCTGAATAAGTCCCTGTAAATACGACAACCATCAATATTTGAGTCGTGTTGTAGATGCGAATGGGCGTGTGTGTGTGTGTTTAATATTTCATATTTTTCCAATTGCCTTTGAATAGGATTAGAGGGTTTATCATGCTCAGTTGAGTTTGAGGAGAACTAAAAGGATTCCCGAGCGTCTGATTTTATAAAATGTGCAACATTTTGCTGGCATTGAAGTGGAATTACAGTGGAAATGGATTAGGGAATTGATGGAAAGTATATCTTGGGTGCAATTTAATTTGAGCAGGCCTTTGAGGTCGGGTGCGTCACTTACCTTGATTTTTCTGGGTTTTCCAATTTCAGACGAATTTGTGAAAGCAGTCCCACCAGCAATTCATCTACATTGTGATTTATTCCAACAGACGTCTCAATAAATTTGCAATCGTACGCTGTTGCCATTGCCTTGCCCTCTGTAAAAGAGAATGAACATATGTTTCGTTTAAATTTTATTGTAACTAGGAGAAGCTGGGATATGGGGACTTCAAAAAGCATCCTTTGTGTTCGAGTATCGGGTGACAGCACAAAAGATGTAAACCGATTACTTTTCATGTTTGTTGTAATACCCCCACGTGCAGAAAGTCTACGCTCCCCCGCTAAAGTCAAGGTCTCAGAAGGAAAGGTGAAGTTTAATTGAACGTTTTCAGTTGTGCAGTTTTCCCTTTGAAAGTGTGCTTCTTCTTTAATTTGCGGTTCCTTTGAGCATTGGGGTATGTGTTTCATTTCATCAATTAAGAAGCATTTCTAAGCAATCAACGCGGAGTGTTGGGGAATCCCTAGAGACGAATAAACCTTAATCGACTGGGAGGATATTATGTTTAGTAATGAACAGACACTCGTGTGTATCCTAATTTTGGCGCAAATAAAGTGAATTGTATGCATGGGCGTCGCTTGTATTTTTACTTCGTCCGGCACCTTGATAAATGGGGTGTCTTTTGATTTGGAATTTAAGCATGAGAGTAAGCGGATGAGATTTAATTTCATAAAAATGATCGCAGAGCCTTACGTACTTCTAAGGATATTAATGTCTTTTGTGTGCGTATGTGCGTGTGTGTCTGTGCTCCCTGGAGTGATGGTAATGCGGTTGAGCTGTGGTTTCAAATTTACGAGTGTGCCTTCCCTTTTTTTCTCCCTGGCGGCAAGAAGTGTTTTCCACTTCAATTGAATGAGCCCATAAGGCTAATTAAATGTGTGTGTCACGAGGAGGATTGCAGAGTAATTTGAGGTTGATAAGGTTGCGGGTATTATAAGGATTAACCAGGGAAATCTTTTTGTTGAGCGAAAAAAAAAATAAAGTTTCATTAAAGAAGAAGACATTTCAATTTAATGCGTTACGTATAAGACATCCTCGGGTAGGAAGCCTTTCAAGGTTTACGAACCAGAAGAACCAGACCATGGGGTTAAATGTTCCATTAAATCAAGAACGTAACGTCTTACGAAAGGTATGCCTTTCTTAAAATAATGACAATGAAAAGAAGACAAGTTGTCTCTGACTGAAAAAGGATGGTCTTCGCGCTTCATATGATAGAGATGATTTTGGTTGTGACTTTGTTATGCTCGTTAGTCATGGGTGGGGGCATGTTTTTAAATTTGGGTGAAAATAATGACTGATTATTAAACGTTTAACTTGATTTAATAAAAAGATTTCATAAATGTTTTTTATGTCTATGTGGGACACTGTTACTTTCTATATGTCATGCATACGATTATAAGTTACTTTTCCGAGTAAATCGGTTGAAATCGCGCTAATATTGCAAATAATCCTTTAATGTCGCAATTGAACCATCGTTGTCATTCCCGGTCACTCGTTACACTCTTAGTACACATTTGCATATTCTAAATAAGTCAATTTAAGTGTCAACTTAGGTCAATTTTAGGGCACTTTACGTTTCCGTTGTAATTTTCGCAAAGCTATAAATAAAAATAATCGAGTTTACGGGAACATGATTCATCGACATCCACAATTGAATTTGAGCAAATACGTTTTAAACAGTGTTGACGAAGAAGTTCGAGCATGCTGAATAGTTAAGATGTCTTTTTGGAAAACTCACGGCAAACGATGCACCGTGTAGTTTGATTCAAAAACCTCTGAACCATTTCAAACCTGCACCGAATTTGGCAGGGAGATGCGCTGTCGTGTGACGTTCTTCAGTATTGTGGAAGAAGAAGGCACCATCGTCTACAAATCGGTGCAATTTCTGTGATATGCTGATGACATTGATATTAACGCCAGTTCCCAGTAAGCCATAGTAGAAGCACTCACGGCTATTGAAGAACAGGCGAAACGAGCTGGTCTTGTAGTGAACGAGGATAAAACAAAATATATGCTGTCGACAAAGAACCGATCCGTCAAACAACATCTCGGTCGGAATTTGACAATTGACGGCTACAATTTTGAGGTAGTTAAGAAGTCCGTTTACCTTGGGGCAAACGTGAACTCCAGAAATGATACCTTAGAGATCCCCGAATCACCCTTGGCAACCGGTGTTATTTTGGTTTCCCAAAACAGCTAGGGTCGAAACTCCTGACTTGAAGAACTAAGATAATGCTCTACAAGACGTTTCCTACCCGTACTTTTATACTGAACCGTGTCCTAAACAATAACTAAAACAGAAGAGTAGATTTTTCGTTTCTTGGAAAGAAAAATTCTGCGACGAATGCATTGGCCTGTCTGTGAGGAAAGCGAATGGAGGAGACACAACCGAGAACTCTATTAGCGGTAGCAAGATGTGGATGTAGTTCGAAAGGCAAAAATCCGTCGACTACAGTGGTTCGGTCAGATCGAGAGAATAGACAACAACGCTCCAGTTAAGAGGGTCTTCGAATCCCAGACTTCGGAGGAAGGCCGAACCTCCGAATTTATAGAATTCTAAAGTACTTCGGAATGCGACCTGTCACTCGTGGCATCGGAAGCTTCCGCTACATCATACTCCACAATCGATGTCATAGCCGAATATTTGCAGTGGTTTTGGTTTGCTTTTAATGGCACCAATTGAGGGTGGAATCCTAGCAAAACTTATAAAATTAACCGTTTCGATGAACCGCGGCAGGAAAAACTGCAGCCCTCGGTTCAGGTGACCGCAGCTTAATTTTCTATTTGCTGATAGTACACAGGAAGTATCAGCTGCCGAGCAAATATTTTTCATAATTTTCCAAAAAGGATTGAAATAAGATTGTGGATGCCCTGCATAAGCATAAGAAACACTATCCTGGCCGATTTTGTATATTGTCTTAGAATAATTTGATTTACTTCTGCAGCTAATTCAGCAGCACCTTTTAGCTGAAGTTGATGTAATAAGTTCTGTTTGTTCATTAAATTCACCATCGTAACAAGAAAAATATAAAATTCAAAGCCTCAAACACATATGTATGGATGTCTAATAAATAATTGAACAGTTACTAATGCCACAAGAACTGACCTTCTGATGTAATGTGCCTGCTCCTGGCAAGGTCCGCTTTATTCCCAACCAAAATAACAGCCTTTTGTGCAATGTTCTCATTCGTCCATAATACTTGCAATACCCTTTCGGCAACACTAAAGCTACTCCGGTCGGCGGATGAATAAATAACACAATAACCATGGGGATCATAGCTGGTCAAGCAGTCATCCGGCTAAAATAAATAAACACAAAGCATTCCATTACCACATGCAGCCAGTCAATATGTGGATGTGATGTAGATATTTCGAAATTCCGCAGATCAAGCCAACTTACCGTCATTTCTGTGTAGGGATGGTCGATGAAAATCAATTCGGATTCCTCTCCACTCAGAAGGACTGACACTGATTTTTCTCCAGAATCATCGTCTAAAAGAGAGGCAAAAGTACACAAATAATGGATGTATTCATTTGCAACATACATTGGGGATTAAAGATTGTGTGCCAAGAGTGCGCTTTTAATATTTATTCACTTTAAGAATTAAATATCTTTTTTAATCTTTCATTCGTTCATGTTAACAGCAAAAGTAAAAACCGAAACAAAAGAATGTACATAGCAGACGCATTTGCATACAGAACGCATACGTTGTCCTGTGTTTCACGTGAACACGTTCGATAGGAAAAAAAAGAAAAAAAAGAGGAAAATATCGTGGCAGAAATGCAACCAAGTATAAAATTACAAGCTTAAGAGCTGAGTATACAACCAACAACCAGCAGCCAATGGCGTGGAGTGTGCTCAGAGTGAATGTTTAGCAATCCAACAAGCGACTAATTGATTTGTGAAAAGGAACACGAAAAGGTGGAGTTGGAGTGGTGGTGAGTGTTTGCTTGGTTTTAAACTTAAATAATTGTGTTTTGAACTTATTGGGTGCCCTCATAAGAATCCCACCCCCAAAGGAGCATCTGTCCCTGGATGGACGTATTTACATGTTTTCAAAAATCATGAATGCCTTATGCCGTTAAGATGTATTCAGTATTCGTCGTGCAAATTTATTAATTGAAAGGGACTGATTTATGGGGAACAAAGGGTCAGTCACAAGGGAGGGAAAATAAATCAAATCAGTGTTTCTTTTTTGTTATTTTAAATGTTTGTTTAGGAAGTTTAGTTTGAATGGTTTTTTTTTTTGTTTTATTTTAATCCTACGTGTGTGGGTGTGATGTGGTTGCAAATTGGAGAAGCAAAAAAAAAGAGAACACAATATGTTTGTTTACCATCCGACGGTTTTTCAATATGAATTTTAATTTCGGTGTTGCCTACGAATTCGCACATAGAAAGAAAAGAAAGTAACAAAACAATCAAACAAAGGCCAGAAAACTGAAACGACAAGTGTAACAAAGGAGAAGAAGAACAATTTGAGGCAATTCTAAATTGAACTTCAGCAGAGGAAGTTATTTACATTTTTACAAAAGATGTGATATGACAAAAGCAATGAAAAGTTAATGATCAACCTTCAAGGTACACCGCAAACTTATGTGGTTGATAGAACATACAATAATTTGGTCAAGTAGTTGCGGCTTAATGACCACTTAATGACCCAGAAATGCACAGGCCGTTAAATGCGTGGGCTTTGGAAGTGATTTGAAAGGTGTGATATGGGTGCCGATAAAATCAGCATTTCATTATGATTCCCAAGAATTTCCTGTCTTGCGAGTTGTTTACTGAATTTGTTAGTTGGAAAATGACGTTCAATTTTGTTAACAGACATTTTCTTCACTAACTGATTGCTGACAGCAGAGTTTCCGGGCACACCTGACCTTGGAAGTGTTGTTGATTTAGCAGACACCCATCTGAATAGGTCTGTGGTCGCCGTGGCGTAGTGGTAAGTGCGTCGACCGCCACGCAGAAAGTCTAGGTTCAATTCCCGGACGGGACACCTCACATTTTTTCACGGCACCACCTCTTTCGAGTTGCTGACACCACTCAAAGAGCATTAATTGCCTATGAAAAGCTACTCAAATCTAGGTGTTTGGAGTCGGCAAAAAACTGTAGGCCCCTTCTCCTCGTGAGAGAACAGTAGCACGCATAACACGAGCAGTTGTTGCAGAAGCTAGGCTCTGGTCCCTTGTGGGCTGTAGTGACACTCAATTATTTTTATTACCAGCAAAGGTCTGATAAGACCCCAAATAACTCAATTTTTTCTTAAATGTAAAAAAAGGAACAATTAATGTCCCACAGGTAGTCTATAATTGCCTCAAATCAGTCTACATTTGTTAAATCAAAATATGTATCATTTGACTGATAAACAAAGTGATAGTAAACATATACAAATTACAAACAGATATACGTAGATAAAAACAATAAAATGCACAAAATGCAGTTAGTCAAATTTTCACTTAGTCAGCTCTAGACCTACTCACCAATACTTGTGTCATATGCATGCAAATATTCCGAGGTCATGAATTGTGAAACTAGTGAACTCTTGCCCACGGCTGGACCGCCAAGCATTAGAACCCTGCAGAAAATTGCGAAAGAAAATGAAATCAAAATTTAAGTCATAAGAGTGCAGAGCTTGATCTTACCTATAAGGACCACTGCCAGGATTTGATGTGCTGCTCTCTCGACTGGATGCTAGACTGCAGGTGGCTGATGTGCGTGCTGAATTGGGGGCGGGTATTTGTGTCGCAGTCAAATGTTCAGTACTAAAGTGACGCATACATGAGAAAAACCAAACACACACAACACCACCATCAAAATATTATTTACCTTGAATTCGAACTTGCCACACTATTATTTGATCGACTGCGACGACTCTTCAAGGAATCCCCTCGATTAACGACACCTTTGCCGGTTATGGAAAAATGTCTCAGTCTGTAGTACTCCTCCTCGACACCGGTGTTCGGCATTGATGCCACACTAAACAAAGAAAATCAAATTAAATCAAAACAAATTCACTTATGACTGTATGCCAAGAAAATAACAATTTACCGAGATCTTTGTTGAGGCAGGCATAATTGGTTTGGTCTCCCCGAAGCTCTGCTACCCGGTGTTTTGACAGATTGTGATCGACTGTGGTGCGGTGAGCCGTATCTGAAATAAGCAATTCATATTCAGCGTTTCGACTTTATTGTTTCATCGTTATTCAGGGTTCGTAGGCATTCACCAACAGCAAAATAAAAATCACATTTTCATCGAAAAAAGTTACGCATACGCCTCGTGTGGCACCACTTTAACAACGCCATATGAAATTCGAGTAGTACGTGACGATGGCCCACAATCTATTCAGAATATTCAAAGAACAACGCAACGCGAGATGAAGACACTCTTTGAATTTCTTCAGTCAGGCAGCTTCTTGCGCTAAACCGAAACCATTTCTTCATCAGTCCTGACCTTTCCCACAGACCCATCTCCCTGTGTACGTGTGCACGTGTACACGTATGTGGCGGTTGTTTAACAAATTCACTCATTCATTTTTTTTGTGTCTAAATGTAGACTAAAAATAAAAAAAAAAAGATACGCTTTCAAAACGGAAATATGTCAACCTTGGCTATCGTGACAAAGCGACGTAAGTGAAAAGCTTATCCGCGCGTTAAGGTTATTCCCGGCGTCACGGTTTGCGCTTATGTGCGTCTACATGTAAGTGTGCATGCAATTCTTCATTTAGAGCTATTTTCTAGTCAGATATTAGCCACGTCATGACGTACAATGACTGCATGAATGTATTGCACTCTCGCAACGTCAACAAGTGGGCGAACCTATTGTGTGTCTGCGAATTTTCAATGACTTCTTTGAACAAATACTAGGTGATTTGTACCGTCACTAAAGTTTTTGTGCAGGCAATCTAAATATATCACTGATAGATACCAGTAGGCGTAGTCAAATGTGTGTCAAGAAAACCACATCTTTCACGGATACACGTGATACAGAGATGTTTCAACATAACAGAAAGCTGTCAACGAATGCCAATTAGATGCTGGTGAATATTTCAAGCGTTCGCTGGTTAATTAATGAATTGACGAACAAGATGTTTTGTGAAGGAAATTATGTTGAACCGAATCACATCACAGCTGATTTATGTGTTGACATATGGTTAAGCTGACAATGAAAATATTTTTAGGTGAAAAAAAGAAAATTCAATGAAATGTATTTTACATCGATAAAAATAGACAATCTATTGTGGGATGGATGGTGGATATTTGTGTGTTTTCTTTTTAATTCAGGTATTAAAGAAATTTGTTTTTTTATGTAAACAAAACATGCGGTAAAGGCAGGTATTTCGTGATGATATGCATGGCTTTACGCTTAACGAAGGGATAAAAGAATGTGTTTGCCAGTTTCTTTAAAAGATCATTATTTTTGTGGTCTCTTAGGATATCGAATTTATTTGACAAATTTCTATGACAAACATGGATTGATTTTAAGTGCAATTTTAAAGAGTTTCCGCTTCATGTAGTGACCGTTGATTTAGCATGGATTAACTAGTATGCACTAGAGACCAAGGAAGAGTCAAAAACGAATGGACTTCACACGGCACTCCGAAGAAAACGAGGACTCTCATATTACACGGAGGTTTATGGTAACTGTTTTCTGGGATTTATATGATGGAGTCTACATCGACAACGGGAGAAGTACTCGGGGCTCTCTTTTTTTTAAATTTTTTGGCTTTATAGATCCCAAATACTAGAAAATTCGTCCCAATTTGGTGAAAGAAAATTACGACAACCGACTTCCGTCATAGTCCGTTGATAGGACTAGACCACAAATTGCTACTCGTTCAATTCCTTTTTGGCCCCAAACTTAAAAGGACCACTAGACAGACTGAAGTTTAAGTCGAATAAGGGGTTATCGTCTCCACGAGGACCCACTTTGCCGACCACGACATAACGTAAATCTCTCAGAAGGATAAACAAGCTTAAGGATCGCTAAGTCAAGTCTCTAAATCTACAGCACAAATTGAGAGCTACAAGGAGTATCTTGAGTTCGAAATAGCCACTTTTTATAAATTTTAGTTTTTCATTTGCAGTTTTTCATTGCACGTGTTACGCTTAACAGATATGAAACTCCTCCCAACTGTTTATTTTTTTACACTTTTCTTTTTGTCATGTACCCGTATTCCTAATTTGAGCTATTTAACACGTAACCATGCCGAAAGTCCCAGATTTGATTTCTGAACTGAACACATAGCATTTCTTACAGCGACGCCTCTTTCAAGTTGCTCACAACACTTCTTCTTCTTCTTTTTGTGGCACAGGCCAGGGTGAACCTGGGTCTTAACGAACATGCCTCTCCAGCCAGCACGATCTTTCGCTACCTGCTTACAGCTGCGTACTCCAAGTTGGTTAAGGTCCTTCTTCACTTGTGTGCGCCACCTTAAACCTTAAACGCCACCTCTGTTGCGTTGTCTCATACATGACCTAGTCATCTTAGGCGTTGTACCCGAAGACGCTTGACGAGGCGCACGTCGCTGTACAGCCCATAGAGTTTATCGTAAAATCTTCTCACCCAGATGCCATGAACGCAAGCAGGCCAAAAATCGCAAGCAAATCTTTTCTCTCGAAAAGACGACCAGCTTCCTCATCCGCTTTTAGTAACGTACAGGTTTCCGTGCAATAAAATAGGACTGCGGCTGACAACACTTAGAGATTACTAATTGTCTATGAAAAGCTTCTCATATCTGGCTGTGCTACTCGTGAGCGAAGAACATGAGTTCTTGCTGCAGAAGCTAGACCCGTAAAAGGGAGCGGAGTGCAGTAGATTTTGTAAGAAAAAATATACAAGAACCAAGAATTCTACCGCCACGCCGCAATGTTTGTCAATTTCCATTGTTGATAGATCTTTCCGAATGACAGGGTACCTTGCCTTCGAGAAACGTCAAGAATTCCATGCGACAGTCACAGTTTTCGCAAATTTACAGATTAATTTCAACACTGAATATTTAATGGTATTTTGCGTTGACTCATTTTAGACAACATAGTGAGTTGAATTTGGCACTCTTGCTGCAATATATCAGAAAACAAATAATGCCGCTCAGAATAGCACATCGGTTATGTATATAGCAAACGTATACGGGCATTAAGTACTTAAAATGTTTTCGAAACCTCTGATTGGAATGGCAAAAGAGGAGGGTAATCAAATTTCAAATTTATTACATTTTTGATGCAAATTCTGAACATATTAAGTGTCAAAAATATCAAATGACAAAAGAACGAATCAGTGCACCCTCCTTCAAATGTGAAAAATGAAACCATCTATGCATGAAAGCAGTTCTTACTTGCCATATAACATATGTGTATGTACATTTTGGCAAGCACAGAGACTTTCAGTCATCATGACAAATTTGCTTCGTAATGGTACTACAAAACAAGAAAGGCGTAAACCGAAGCTTACCATCATTTTAGAAGAGTAGTCAGATGGTGTTTTTATTTCAACTTCAAGTACATGGGTGCTGTTCAATGTAACAGACAAATTGGGGGAAAGCTAAGTGCCGTCCGAGCATATATTGGGTGGGCAACTAACTAATTGCGGATTTCACTCATAGATGGCTTAGCTGAATCCGCAATTGCTTAGTTGTCAACCCTATACTTCAAACTGATCCCACAAACAGGATTAGCCGCCATCATAAACAACACTTACTACTGAGCCATCCACAGCAGCTGTAACTTGTGTGTTTAATTGTGAAATTATAATGTATACCACCGCCCGTTAAGAACTTAGACACACAATAATTATTTATAAGCTTGATGTAACTGGTGGTTGACATGAATTGTACTCAATAGGTCAAATGTGTCTATTCCATGAAAACCGCAGACAAAATGGATGGAACTATGAACACATCGAAACTATGTGTATATAACAACTCATTACACTTTTCACACCTTCAATGGCAAAGTCCATGAAAAACACCATCAACCCCTCACCAAGCATATGCAAAAAATAACTACATCCGTATCGAAAGTAGATTGCTTTACCAACAAGCAAATCACGAATACTTTACTCTCCTTGACAAGCGAAAATTATCGTTAATAACAGAAGTTTAGACACGAAATATTAAACTCTACCCAGGCGAGTATCGGTGGGTCATGCAATCTGCGGACAGGTTCCTCGGTCTTAAAAAGCGCTCCTAAACGACTATGCTAATGCATTCGATTAGAAAATTGGAACACTTCTGCACTTTTGTTTCCCTCCAAGGATACAACGCACGCTAGCGAAACCTCGCAGGCCAAGTGAAGGCAACTACACGTATGAATATGTAATCGATTTATTTGTTCCGGTCGAGATAAATCAAATTCTGAAAGGACTTCCTAAGGTTCTGCGGAAATTACCACCGATTACGGACAAGTCATATGAGTTGTACACACAACTAAAATTTCATTCCCGTCGTCTTCCTGCTCTCTCGCACCCTCCCCACCCCGACCCGCCCACCCACATGTCAATGTTAGAAATCGAAATTTTAAAGCTCTTAGCTTGATTTTTCTGTTAAAGTACTAGTAAAATAACAAAGTGGTGGGCGGTGGTGATGTTGTTGCTCAATTCTGCCTATTCGACTTTATTTTGCAGGATTTCTCTGAAATTGAAAATCGTTTTGAGGAAAGTAGATTTCGGTTCTCGCTTTCATTAAATTTATGTGAGCTATAGAGAAGTAAAACAAAGCCGTAAATTGCATTTCGTTCCTCCACGAGATGTGTTTCGTTCTGGGAACTTGTATATTTTGCTAATTGGTTTGTAATAAACGAGAGCAACAAAAAAAAGTATTTCGTTGTTGAAACCGCATAGTAAATCATTTTCTCAATCACAACCGACATGTTTTCGGCACATGTACACAAATCCCTAAATGTTGTCCGAGAGATTTGAGTCGAGCTCGCTTTCAATTAGAAAAGTGTCCCATCTGAGAAACGAACTTTTAATTAGAACCGCATTTTGGGGGCGGAAGAAGTGATTAAAAAAATGCTCACTTCAAATAAAAACTTTTCGGATGCTGCCAATCCAACCACCTGGAAGTTTGATAAAAATTTGTTTTGTTTAATTTTCCGCATGTCAGATGAATATACCGATGAGTGCCGGGATGAGGGTTGGAAGAAGGCTCCTTTCCTAAGTGAAAGGTCGTTCCGGGTATTTCAATGTCATCATGGGTTATGTGATTACTCATGTTTTACATCGGGTAACCAATTTTGGGTTACAAGCATGGGTAAATGAATTATTAATTATTGTCCTAATCTACTTTCGAAAATGTGAGATGTGTGTGTGTTCTTGAAAGTATAAATGTACTTTTTATCATTGGGTTCCTTTTTCTACTGTTTGGTTTTGTACAAGGGACAAAAGTAAGTGACTGCTTATTGGGTGGGCAAATAAGTAATTGTGGATTTTACTAATAGATAGCTTTAGTTGAATTTTTAGGTTTGCTGACGTAATCGAAATGTCAAACACATTTTGTTATCGTTGATACTTCAACTGGCAATCACTAAACATGTTTTTTATTTTGCGAGAATTCTATTGCACCATGGAAGAATGAATGTGTTGTATAAGATATTTTATGCCGAACAATTTTAAATGTCTGTCTAAACATCAACAAACAGCACTAAATGGAACTCTTCTATGGCTATCTCGACAACAAACGCTCAAATGAATCAGCCAACTGCGTTGCTCCCTGCAAGAATTTACGCAACACATGCCTGGCAAGGAATCGTCAAGCGTCCGTCCTTAAGCCCTCGTTTGGGTGTACTGTAAAGTTAAGATACTCGTTTTTTTGGCCGCATCACAAGAGTATGAAATGTGTCAACTTTTGCCCCTCCTTGCAATTAATAAGCGTTTACAACACATGTGCATCGGTACCTTCTCTTTTTCTCGTATTCTATATGAGCTGCCCGTGCTGTGATTTAATTCTGGTACTACATGGTACTACAGCCCACAAAGGACTAGGGTCTAGCTTCTACAACATCGTTGTCTAGCCACTTAACAAATAATGACTTTAGCGCGTTTTAATTATAGAAAATACAACCAATAAATAAATACTATATGAAAGGAGGTACACAAGTATTTCACAAATGCCAAGAAAGTCTTAATTTGAAATCAATTTGCACAAAATTCAACTTCAACTTTCTTTTTATAGAAGGCTTCATTTTTGGACGCTAAAAAGTTTTTAAATTGTTCTATGATTTCTGCTTCGATTTGGAACAGTTCTCGCCGAAAAAGTAACATCAGACGGGAGCTAATGAGAATTAAGGTGAATGCGGAAGAAGTTTTAAGTCCTTAATGTAGCCGCTTTTACACCGTAATGTGTGAGGCATCGTTTAGCGTTGTCATACAAGTATCGGATCATGCCCAGTATAACGCAAGAAAGTTAGTGAATTTTCCCCAATGCGGTAGTTATCTACTTTCAGTTTCATCTGTTGATTTTCTTGTAGGTTTTGGAAGACTGATAGAATACCGAAATCCAAAATTTCAAAGAAAGAAAATCACTTAACATTTCTGTGAGAACTTAACCTAGTCCTTAAGAAATCCTAACTATTGGATTGCAGGGGACAGAACGAGTATGCTCCGTACACCTTTGAAATATATCTTTCACCTGTTTGTTTTCGAGATTATGTTTTTCGGGATCTTACGCATTTTGAGATTTTACCTTTTTGGAAATTGGAGTGATTTTGGTTCATAAAGATTTTAAGCATTTTTGGTTTTTGGTTTTCAGGATTAATTCCCCTATGTAATTTCAAATAAAGGGGTCGCCGTGGCGTAGTGGTAAGTGCGTCGATCACCGTGCAGAAAGTCCCGGACGGGACTCCTCGCATTTTTCACGGCACCACCTCTTTCGAGTTGCTGACAACACTCAAAGATTATCAATTGTCTATGAAAAGCTTCTAAAATCCCGCCGTTCGGAGTCGGCAGAAAACTGTGGTCCCTTTTACTCGTGAGAGAACTATAGCACGCACAACACGAGTAGTTGTTGAAGAAGAAGGCCCTGGTCCCTTGTGGGCTGGAGTGTCACTCAGTTATTATAGTTATAATAATAGACATCGCTTCAACAAGATACATTTTTACAAACTTTTACAGTTTTGTTTAGTTTGAGATCGAATACATATTTGGGGGGTTATCAATTAATTTAAATTATTTACGACTGGAGAATGAGTTCGTTGCATTTTTTAATGTATCTTTTGTTAAGGAACGATTTTATCATGAAAATCTATAAAATTTTCCTAATCTTCTTATTGAGTATTTGAAGATTACAGGTTTGAATGGAGTACATTGTAAAATAGTAACAGTGCCAAAACCTGCTCCTCCAGATTCACTGGAAAATATTCTATAGAGACTAAGAATTGTTTAACTGAGATAAAGACGGTTCAACTAAGAAAAAAACAAAATAAAAAATATAAATACTGTTTACAAGTAACTTCTTCAATTAACCCTCGTGTTATGTATTATTTTGTTCTTTGACGAGTGGAATAAACTGACAGTTTAATGCCGGCTTCGAACCTTACAGTTTCAAAAGATTTTTTTCTGGGCAATGAATAATCCTCAAGCCCCATTTAACCACGGACGGTTACCACGATTTTATATTAAATTCATATTTATACAACTCCCGGGCGGCTAAAAACATAATTTTCGAGTAAGTTGTACACACCCTATATATCAGTCAAATCTAAAAAAAAAAGAAATCCACCTCAAACATGGTTTTCGATGGGTGGGGGCGGGGGTGCCTCAATAAAATAACTGCAGTGGTTCAGGACCGATAGGCAAACAAACTTAACCTTTTTTCAAAATTAACAAATAAAAAAAGTAACTACAAGTGGACATTTTTATTTCTGAACGAACTTGAAGAATAAAAACCCATCTTTCCTCTTTATCAATCATCCAAGTTACCAATGGCCATTTTTTTATGTATATCATAAAGTAAATACCTTGAACGTTCTTTTGTGTATCCAATTGTGATATGAACCCCCTTTCGAAGGAAACGCACTTTCCCATAGACATCTATGAATAAAACTTAACAGCACCCTTGAGGCAGGATCTTAAAACCAACAAACTTTCAAATGGCAAACAAATTTGAAGGAGCGTGCAAATTCAAGTCCAAAATCAACAATAAAAGCGACATCGCTCATCAAATAACGGGGTTGGAGAGTTCACTAAGAACGCGTATTGTATACAAGGCAGGGCAGACTGACACATTGAAGTGCAAATTTAACTTTCTACAGAACAACATGGTGCCGAAAGAAGTGCGCACTTTGGCAGCACCATTGCGTCAGTTGTAGTTTATTTATAAGTATATATTGATTGCCTTCTCTCATTCTGTCTCTCTCTCGCTCTGTTTAGCCACTTATCTGAGGACAATGTTTTGAGTGCTTTGCACTTTATTGAAATGAACCAAATGCCTCCGATTGGCAGGTGTTTACTGATGGCTGTTTATTCCGCAGAGGGTAGAAAGTCCACTTTTCATGAAATTTAATTTGATAGTGGGCCGGTGAGTGACTGCCGACGTCTGGCGGATGTCTGGCGTGCGCTTCTGTCGCGGGTAAAACCAACAGCTGTGTGACTCAGAGAATCTTCCGCTTTGCGTGTGATCGTTTTACTATTTTAAGTGGTGGATCATTTCGATTGACGTAGTTGCAACTTGTTGGATATAAATCAGGCGTACGCCTGTTGTCGTCGTTCTTTTAAAAAAAAAACGAAAAACAATGAAAAAAGATTCATCTCTGTTGTGGTTGAATTTTATTTCGACGAGTTCTAAATTAATCTCCATATCGCCCGACATTCGTTCGCAATAAATATCGTGTAGGTGTGTTATCGGTACACAAAGGACTTCGCAGTTGTTTCGAGTGAAATGCAAGAATTTTCCTGTACCCTTGCAAGCGCAATTAACCAAAGTTGCCAATTCCCAAAGCAATAAGTCAGAAGACAAAACAACCCACTCACAGCTGTGCAATGACCTAAAAAATTAGGCTTACCCTGTGCTGTGCTTTCTCATCCCTAATCCGTGCATTCATTGAGGCAAAGAAAAGAGCAAAGTGCCCTCAATCTCAGGCTGTGGGATAGGCACGTCAGCCAACGAGTGTTTCCCTTTTGGGTGGGTACGTAAGACTTACCTCATTTCAAAGTCCCTCAGCTCTTCAAAGGTTAATGTGTTTGTAACATCAAGTAATTGCCTCATATTTTCGTCCCGTTTCTGTTGCTGCTGCTGTTGGGTCTGCGATTGTGACTGTTGCTGTGGATGATGATGATTCAATTGCTGCTGAATGTGTAACTGTTGGGAGTTTCGCTTTCTCGAGTCCTTGCCTTGTTCGACGCTTACGAAATCACCTTCGTTCTTTATAAGCAGAGTTTCCACAGTGTTATCTAAGCTTAAGGACGGCTGAAAGGAAAAATGAAAATACAGGAATAAATGAAATGTACGGCCAAAAGTAGTTAAGAAGATGGATAAAAGGGCGAGGCGGCAAGGAGGCAAGGAGAAAGGTTCCTTTGTGAAATTCAAAAAGAAATTAATGTTCGCTGATTGAAGGAGATTTCATTTGTTGTTGTTAATAAAAAAAAATATATCAATCCCTCCGGATGAGCGGCACCAACCAAGGATACAAATTGCTATTTGCTGAACAAGGATGCGAATCATGCGGAATTCCTAGTACGCTGTGTACATTGTGAAAGGAAAAGTGACAAAATGTGTTCAAGCAGCAAGCAACCACTGAAACATAGTTTCGATATTCATTTACAGGCTTCCTTAATTGAATTGTTGTGGCCTGAAACGGCTACGTTGATGGCTATTATGCTCCTCAAAGGACGTCATTGTGTCGTAAGGGCTTGTTAAATTGTTTTGCAATTTTCGTTCTTCATCTGGAATCCATTCGAGATCATTAAAAATGAAAATTAAATTAAAATCCCATTGAGTGTTTAATGAAAGCACGATCTCGAGGGAAAGCCACTCGCCAGATAATTGAATTGGCTTTTCGCTTATTTTATTTATCGGAGAATACCGACAGAATTTTCGTAAAACCGATGCGGCCCGACGCTGCCCTGGGACAATGTTGAATATTCGAGAATGCACAAGTATTACTCAAGTTCCTCCAAATATTTATTTTCTTAATAAATATTCAAAATGCCGCGATGATTGCTTGGCGAATCTAAACTTTTTAATTAAAACGGATTCACTCCTTTCCCTTGTGGTCAGAATTCGCAAGAGAAGACCATGTGCGAAGAACGAGAAGGTTAATGCACAAGATTGACCTTCCATCTGGCGGCATGTGTGTGCTCGAGGCGATTTATACGCATCGCAAACACAATCAATTCTGAGCTGAAATTAAATTCAATTACAACAGGCACTTTCTCGCAGAAATTATCGCTGAATTACTATTTCTAGCGTGCGGATAGTTTACATTTGCAAAACGAATTGTTGGAAACCATAAACAAGTCTAACCCAAACAATCCTATCCGGTTAGCAGATGAAGTGCTCTGGTTCAGCAGATATATCTCTGCCGTTTCGTTTCGGTGGTCGCGAGTGCTTCCCCTTGGACAACAGTGTGTGTATCGTCTCACTCATGGGATTGATTTTGAAAATAGAAAGCCCCCTGTTTTCTTTCGATCAAATCAAAACATTCGCCGCCGCTTACCCCTTTGTGCGTTGCGTTTGTAATTAACAAGTCATAAAGATCGACTTAACAGCGATTTGATGTGTATTCTCGGGCACGTTTCGAAAACTCATTTATAGTCCCCATTGCGGGAGTGTGTTATAAACACACGGTCACAGATGTTTTGCATCGTCTAGATTCGCCATCCACTCTCTCGCATTGCTGCAGTTCTATTTTGAAAGCCGACAGGCGACTAATTTTGGCCGCCGCAGACGGGGCTGCTGAATGTGTGAATGATTTCATTTCTCATATTTTGATTGCGAAGAGTACTCGAAATCATAATTTGATTGAAGTATTATTCTAAAGGGGGGTCTGCTGGGGGAATGTCCGATGTTAGTGGGTGCAACATATGCCAAACAACAGATTGAGAGTGACAGCCGCTGGCGTGGTGGGGGTGGTGGTTGGGGTTGTTGGCGGCGCCATCGTAATATTCTTTATGGCCGTTTGATTTTCTCATTTTGAATTGGGTTAAATGAGGGGCGCTGCCAGGAAATATTTAAAAACGCATAACAATAAATCGACTGTTGGATTTAAATAAATTGAAAATCGAACACGTGGTATCGGGGTATCTGTGGGTTGTGTACCGAAACGTATTTAGTTCTTACGGGGGAGGAATTTAAGAGACATGGTGGTATTCGAAATTAATCCAGCAAGTCACAGAAAAGGTACACGCTCCTGCTGCGATTTGGGTCGCCACACCGTTGTTGGCCCGATAGGAGATGAAGAGGCGTGTCCTCATATCCTACGTAAGCATTTAATTTACATGTCTATTCCTTCATAGCGGGATTTCGGGCGGGCTTGGCTGAAGGCAAAACACACGCACATACTGGCATGGTATTCTGTTTAGGGATAACATGAATTACTTAAACCCAGGACGGGCAGATTACAAAAGACATGTAAAGACTCCTTGGTGTAGATTGATTTCTCAGTGGGGGCAACTCTGCGTGAATGTGCTCGAAAATCTTAATAGCACTTAAAAAGTGTACCCCGCCGAGGGTATTTAATGAGAGTGGAAGAGAGACATTAAATGTCAAGCATGTAACGAAAGAATGGATAATGAATGAAATGTTAGAGAGCTCTGTGGGATACTAGAGCGTTGAGACGTTAACTTATGATTTTCGAGCTTCAGGTGCGTTCGTAGAGATCTACATCAGTTTGCATGGTTGAAGATTGTGTAAATGATTATTAAGTATACTACTTTGCTCCGGAGCAGCTATACTGATAAGCATACTTTCAGAAAAGGCGAAGTAGGATATTTGGACGGAACTAGAATAAACCAAACAATCAGGAAATGCATACCACCAGAGGAAGTGGACATCATATGGAAGTTTCTTATATCGACTGGACACGTCTGGGATTTGCGACAGCTACATTCTATGCGCAAGAACAAAGAGAGATTAGTAATTGTGATTTATGTGTACTGCCACCAGACGATTCATCAAAAAAGGCTACGATAACGTAGCCTTTTTTGATGAAGACGAGGCAAGATTTGAGTTAATATCCGGCAAATTAAGCCGCCACCCATCTGCAGTTGAACTTTTGTACACTAAGACCTCTGTTCTGTAACTTGAAGTTTGCTTTGAGGCCACGTAAGTTAGTGGTAGTCTCGGTGCGTACTTGTTCTCTGTTATGTCCCTAGGTGTACATTGTTTCATGAAAATAGTCAATAACAAATCTAATTTTCTTACAGAGATAAGATAAGGACTTTATTGGAACTTGCTTATTAGTGGGCATATCGATATCAGGAGTGGATAATTTTACCCACTGTTGCCAGAACATTTCTTTGTCCTGTACTGTTTGCAGTGTTACACGAAGGCACTTGTTCAGATTTAGGAGATCAGGTTTATATAGATCACCATTACTCTAAATTTAAATAAAAGGATTGTTTGTCTTTTTTACCGCATTGCGGTATTGTAGCATGAGTCCTACAGCAGCATTAATTTGTTATTATTCAAGTGTTTGAATTCATTTAAAGAACCGAATCCTGCAAAAGAGGAATCTTGCATGTTGAATCAAAAGTCACAAATTTGTGCAATTGTCAGAAGCTATAAATATGTCGACCGTGGTCTAAGTAGACTCTTCCCAATATGAATTCTGAACTCGACAGCTCAGGCCGTACTGAAACTTTTTAATTTTGCTGTTCGAGACAGTTGTACGTCATTTCCTCTAGTACGCATACGCATCATTCGGCAGAAATAATTAATAATAATTGAGTGGCACTACAGCCCACAACGGACCAGGGCCTAGCTTCTACAACAACTACTCGTGTTCTGTGTGCTACTGTTCTTCACGAGTAGCAGAGAGAGAGTGTGTGGCGGTAGACTGGGAAAATACGACAGTTTGTGCTTCCAAGGTTCTTTGAATATTTTGAGAGTCATAAATGACACTTTTGTAACAGGACAGAAGAAGTGACTATTGAACTATGTATCTAGGACCAAAAATGTAAAAGCCACAAATAGCATGAAAAATAGATTTGTCCAACGGATTTCTCATGGCAGTCGACATATGTACAAAAGACAAACGACGCGTCCACGTTGTATATTTTATCTGACTACATCTGCAATGCCTACAAATCGTCTGTCTTTCTTTGCAGGTCAATGCTTCTAAGGAGTGAATTGTGAGTTAAATCTTTTTTTTTTGATTTCCTATGCTTTCGACCACCGCCTGTTTTAGTGGATATTTGTTGACCTATTCGCAGTAAGCGGGCGTTTAATTGCCCAGGCAACCTGTAGTGCTCAGCTATGTTATTAACATTATTTACTTAAATTAACCGCGAGAAATTAAATGTGATACCTACACTGTTTGAACTTTGATCCAGACAGTCATCCGTACGTGGGTAAATTTATTTTTGTGTACACGTTTTCTAAAAAAAGAAAAAACAAAACACGCACACACACAACGCTTCAGTGACGATTAATGCGCCCTTGGACCCTTTGGAAAAGCTGCCATGACTTCGAAATTCTGATTCAAGGCCAAGGGCGCGAAATGAGTTTTCTTAAAATCGGAATCTTATTATGCATGTGTGGGTGCCGTATATCCTTTCGACCGAATTTGTTTACGACTCAAAATGAATTTATTTATGTACTGATCTAATCAGTGCGCATTCTAAGCACACGCTCTTAAGGGATTTGCATATTTTGTTAGTTAGATTCGTGTGACACATTGTGGTTGGATTCCTCGACGACACCCGTTTTTTTTGACTCACAGTTGGCTTTCATTATTTAATTTCTTGTTACTTTGATGTCGTTTCCGTTCGTTTTCGAAACAAAGCAACTGCATTTTAAGGAACAAATACATTGTAACAGATTAAATTAACCGTTCTTTGTTTCCGTAAGCGTAGCACTTGCCGCCTTACAGACAAAGGAGCACAACTAATTCTCATCATTCACACTAAGGCGAAATAAATCACTTTGCATTTGCAGCACTTTTACTTCCTGCTTTTACAGTGTCGTCTCTTGTGCCCGGCTGCGTAGTGCGCACACAGAACACGTTTCTTTATTAAATCAATTTTATTTATAATGAAAGCTCTACGGGGATGATGCTTTTAGAAATTAAATCATCGCCCTCTCTATATCACGCTGCAATTCGAAGAAATTGTGAAAAAAAAGTTGTGATATATATTTTCCACTGAAAGTGGACAAAGGCGTTAATGCGATAAATTATGTCTGTGACAAGCTGAGGAATCGTCAGAAAGCAGAAATGAGCTATCCATCCTTTTGATGGTCACGCGCTGTTTGAGCAAAATGTTTTCGTCGCAGACGAAGTCTGTTTGCTGATGGATGCATGTATTTCACTTTTCACCTTCAGGTGTGGGTTTTGCAGGTTGTTACATTTTTTTACGAGGTCAAAGTAATTTTTCGTGTCATTTAGTTAGACAGACTTCGAGTTTTTTTTTTTGTCTGCAACATGTGCATGTGTACACAGAAAGTGTACCCGCAGGGTTTCATTTTGCTTCTGGAGCTGTAGTTTGGAAAATTGTTTGGTTTTTTTAAATGCCTGTTAAGTTATGGGGTCGAAAAATTAAATGGACTGAAGGGTTGGAATGTTAGCAAATAGTAACAGATTTGAGAAGGTGACGGCCGTGAAGTAGTGAGTAAGTGTGTCGATCCAGAGTCCAAAGCTTCCATGTCCGGTCATAGGACTGCTTACATTTTATCGGCATTACTACTGTTAAGTTGTTGACAATACTCAAAGAGCACAAATTGTCAATTGGGACCTTCCAAAATCTCGTCGTCCAGAGTCGTCAATAAACTATAGATCTCCTTTAATCTTGAAAATGAAAGAAATCACGTACAACACGAAGTAGTTGTTAAAGAAGCTAACCCCTTGTCCCTTGTGGGCTGTAATACTACTTAACATTATTTTTGGGAAAAATTTGCATCTCGAAGCATTCATCATCTCTTAAAAGACAAAGATTGCAAACCTATTATTTTTTCTGTTTTACAGAAAAGCGCTGGCTTTATTATTGGGAGGAATTGCAATGCGATACGACGTTATGAGTATATGAAGTCGAACCAAAGATAGATCCAATTGGAGGACGAAGCAAATGACACTCCTACATACGTGCATAGCCAATAATTGTCTGAAAAACTATTGTTGCGGTAAATAACGCTGAGTTGTATTAAGCAGTGAGTGTAGTTTTTTGAGCTCTATGTGCATCTGCTTGTCCCTCTCGACTTGGTATCCATTTTACCAAGAAGCATACTGATCTAGTGAGTCTTGTACAGAGTTAGAAAATACTGTTCATTTAGAACAACAATATCGAAAGTGAGTAAAAGTCACACATAGTGGTAGAATATACATTATCTACATAGCTTCTACAACAACTACTCATGTTGTGCGTGCTACTGTTCTCTCACGAGTACAAGGGACCTACAGTTTATTGTCGTCTCCGAACGGCAAGATTTGAGAAGCTTTTCATAGGCAACTAATGCTCTTTAAGTGTTGTCAGCAACTCGAAAGAGATGATGCCGTGAAAGAATGCGAGGTGTCCCGTCCGGTAATCGAACCTAGACTTTCTGCATGGCGGTCGACGCACTTACCACTTACCACCACATTATCCACATTGCAATATCTTGTTGATCTAAGATTCTGAATCTTCCTAGTTAATCAACAGAGACAAGTACTTAAGAAAAACAAGACGCATACGCATTGCTATAGGATATTGCCTGGTGTGTCACAATACTTTTAAGCTTGGCTTAATCTCTACAGACACTTGTGCGAGCCGTAGTGTAACTCTGAAACATATCTTCTATGTCTGTTCAGTGCTAGAGAGGATCATACACAAATAAGTTGGACTCCGTTTTTTTTGACTTCCTAAACGATTAGCGTTATCAAACAATATTGTCTCATAAAATTTGCGCAAGTCTCAGGTTGTTAAGGCAAACGTGACAATATGGACGAATGCAGCCAATGTTGGTTTATGTGAGGTTCAGACACCATCTCCAATCTAACCGGCTCATCCAACATAAGTGCACGCAATTTCTGTTGTTGACATTATTTGAGATGGTGTAAGTGACTGTCCATATTCCCATGACTAATGTAAGGTGCACGTTTAATTAAATTGAAAAAAAAGGATATGGAGACGATTTTTAGTCGATTGAATAGTTGCGTTGGCTTAATATGTACTGCTTGGAATGGATTTGAATATTAAGTAAAAATTCAAACGTTCTCATTTGTTAAGCATAACTCAACTAAAAGAACTTACAGCAGTTTTGATTTTGCTTGCACACATATTCATCCTTTAGGGAAAATCAAAAAAAGGAACGAGACGGAATAATATCGTGGCCGGCACGGCGTAGTAACTAGGGGCGTTCCCGAATTTGGAAAAAAAAACTCTGTCGAGTTGCCATGAGTGCTTAATTTAAAAAAGGCTTCTTAAGCTCCCGGTTCGGAGTCAGCAATAAACTGTATATTCCCTCCACTCGTAAAATACAATAATACGCTCAGTGTGATGGTTGAAGAAGTTAAGTCTTGGTTCCGCATGATCTGTAGCGCCTAGCTCAACAGTATATCTTGAGTATGGCTTGGAGAAAAATCAACAATAAGCCTTCCACCGGGTTCTTTTTCCTTTTCAGAACATCTGCTAATTCATGTTACCTATTGTTTAAAAACTTTTTGTTTGAAATGAAAAATCCTCAAACAAGTAATTCCCAAACCACGTTGATATTGGGGACATTCTTCACCCTATCCCCCGCAAGCCAACTACATGGCCATAAATAGAATCTGGAGTGGTGCACTAAATATTCTCCTATTCCTGTTACGGATAGAAAATATGTCAACCAAAGATTTCTAACTTGCTTTTGTTTTGAGTCTCTTGAAAGGAAGGGCTTTACTTTCGCTGAGATCACTTTTTTATATCTGTCTCTTATTTTCAAACCTCAAGAAAAAATTAATTTTCCGTAAATTTGTTTTATAAATTTAAATAAACTGTACTTAAAAGTTTTATATATTTCCTACAAAAATATAAACGAAAAAGCGACAAAATCTACCCGGCATTAACAGCTGCGAAGTAAAGTGGGGCTACAGGTAAAGATTATGAGTTTTGATTTATGTGCGAAATATTTCGAGATGAATGCGAAGGATGGATGAAATCTTTTGATCAACCGCAAGACAGTGTGGCGGCGGACTGGTCCTATGAACATTTTTAATCACTTTCTCATTTAAAAAAGATTTCTGTGGAAAGTGGCGGATATCTCAAGAGGAAAACAAGGCAATAAATAGGAGGACATACAATTCCGAGAATCTTAAATGAATTTAGTGACAATTTTGAGGTCAGAATAAATAATTTTGCAATCGAGGTTAGTGCAGGTAATTAAAGTTTCGAAAATAAATTCCTTCAAAAATGTATCTGACACATCTGACTGGCGGATGACATGACCACAACTGCCTGCAAAAGTGCAATTTTCCCTCTCATTCAAAAACATACCTTGATGTAGTGCTTAGAGAAACTTCTGCAAAGTCTCTTATAGAACGGCGCCATTGCTCGTTATTCACTTCTGTTTACTTTTTTATGTCTCAAACAAGAAAAAAATTACTTCTGCGAATTTGATTTCGAGGAAAGAAAAAAACAAAAAAAAAACACTTCTTCACGCACAACTGAAAAATTCGCTTGGTAAACGTTTGTATATCACAGACATGAGCAATACACTGGCCACATAGTTTCGAAACGGATGAGACGCTCGTAAAGAAAATTTAATTATCCAATTCAATCACACCGGAGCGATCGCACTTCAAAGAAAACTCGCTGCGCTTCGCAGACAGAATACAAGAAAATATGACAAGACCTGAACGATCGATCGACACTCAGAAGGCACTTAAATGATCACTGTACACGAAAATCTGTTTTGGGGGATGAAAATGAATTCTATCTCGTTCTACGTACTTGCTGAACGACTATAGTTGCTCGCGGTTGCGTACACACTGCCGCCTCCATGGGATTGGCAGTCACATTTATAGGACCTCCACCGCCGGCGTTTTGTGATAATCTCTGGCAATCGTCCAAGTTGTCGTGCTGCTGGTGTAGATATTGTATCTGCTCCTTGTCAGGTAGTTGTTGGTAGCTGCAGTTGGCGTGGGCGTTTTGTGCTGATGATTTGGAGTGCAGTTTGGATGCTTCCGAGAAGAAGTCCACTCTTAGATCCGGTAAGGGTGGAGTTCCGCGCATTGACCCGGTTGGACTGTTGGCGGCGGCTATATTTTGTGGGGAAGAACATCGGTTATTGTTGTTGTTGTTGATGATGTTAGCGCTGGTGTTGAGGCTGCCGTAGAGGTTGGCGTTGGACCCGTGGTACTGCTGTTCGCTGGTAGCGGACGGTTTGGGGGGAATCTGATCGAACTTCGAGGCGATCTGTTCGAACCGATTGAGTTCGGCGTATGATTTCGGAGAAGTGCTGGCGGCGGTTGTCATTTGATCGGGACCGCCACTGGGTGGTTTTGGGTAGAATGCGTCTGAGAGATGATCGTGGTGTTTTGTGTGCACTAAGTCTGGACGATTTCGTTTTGAGCTCTTGCGTTCGTGCGTGCGGAATGTTTCCTGCTGCGACAGGAGAGTGTACTGCTGGAAAATGTCATTGCTCTTTGTGGAGCAAGTGTTGAGGATCGCCTTAGATGGGGAAACGTACATTGGCTTGCGCTCGTACACGGATGGGTCGTGGTCCTCACTATCCGTTGAGCTGGCAGTGGAGCTGGAGTCGTTCGGATCTTCGTCCACCGCGAAGCATTCTCTTTGGATGCGCTCGTAGTCAATGGCCTCTCTGTCGAACGGGAACATCGTGTGGTCTTTCCGGTCGCTGCTTGAAGACGATGAGGAGGAATACTTTCGGTTGCTGTGCTGTTGCTGTTGCTGAAGGTGCATGTGATGCGTTCCGCTGGACGGCGATAGTTGCTGTTGTTTACTAAAGAACTTCTCTTTGGACGTAACGGCTGGAGCGGAATTGATTTGACGGCGCTCCTTTTTGGGGCTGGTTTTAATGTTCCCTGTATAGCGACTGGCGGACTTTGTGCGGTACTTCGTCTCCCGTTTCTGTTTTTTGATGTCGTCCTCATTAGCGTAATCGAGGTCGTATGTGATCTCGTCTTCGGCGCAGCGATTATTTCGGCTTTGAGTTTGATTTAAGGTTTCCTCTGCTCGCTTGTGCATTTTATATTTGCTCGGGGAGGTTTCCCTGATGGATCGGCGTTTCTCCTTGTCGTTGGTTGAGGACTCCCACTTTCGACTGTTGTAACTCTTCGACGAGTTTTCCCTTCGGCAGCTGTCAAAGTTGTCGCTTTCCCTTTTTTTGATGTCGTTCGTCGACTGGCGCCGCTGCTGGTCTAAATACGCGTCAGCCTCCTTGAAAGTGAAAAGCGTCTTGTTCTTCTCTGTGGTGCGCACGCTCTTCGGTGAGGTCGGCGGATCGAAAGGAAAGTGAACAGAAGTGTTGCTGGAAATAGGCGCTGTTCGCGGGATTTTCTGTCCCAACAAGGGCGTACTTGAAGTGGGCTCGACCTGGATCGACAGGGATGATTCTTGGCTCTGCAAGAGAAAGCTGGCTTTAGTTAGTCCATTGAAGTGAAAAGCTTAAGACAAAAATACCTCAGTGCTTTCTTGGGGATTCACATCGGGACGAGAATACATTGAACTAGTTAGTTCCATCTCAGTGACGTCGTGCTCGGAGTCGCCGGCATGGATAGCAGTCAAAAGGGGTTCCTCTATGGAGCTAAAAATAGGCTCACTTTGTCCAGATGTATCGCCTGTGGCGGGAGAGAGTAACAAAAAAGAAAACAACACACATACAGCCATATTGTATAGGAGTTTCTATTGAAAAGGAAAACAGTTGAATTAGCATAACAACAAGGATACACAGCGCTCCGCTGTGTTGATGTTTGTGCTACACAGACAGTAAGAGGAACCATATTTAGATGTCTCCATCTTCTCAGAGCCAGGATAATCATATCAGGGGCACATTGTTCGCAAGCAATTTCAATTCGGATGGAAATTTATTACTCTTATGCTTGGGAAATTTATTCGGGAGGGATTTTCATTGAGTTCGTTGTTTTCTACACATACACGTGCAAAGGGGTAGTGAGCTGGGGAGTAGAGTTTATGCATGGTTTACGGAAAAGAAATTAGATTCTGATTGAGGTGCTATGAAGTCGATAATGCGCAACGGCGTAGAAAGATCTTTTAAGGTAGCATTTGTTAGAAATTTTGTTTTTTTTCTGTGATGTGTACATATGTACATACATATTTATATATATTTTTGTCATAAGACCTTAAGTATCATCATACAGTCAGGTATGTGCGATGTATTACAATGTTTAAAATGGGTGCTGTTCACTGTTCATGAGCTTCAAGGAGCGTTCATGTTACGCGTTGCTAAACATCCTCAATCAGAGCGTGCAGCTATAATTTGAAAGCCATAATTTCGGTCATTAAGTAGTCATGGAAATGCAAGGCGTACCAAACTGCGATTTCTGGTGGCAATTTTGTCAATTTCGATGAATTTATGTCTGTCAGTAAAGAGTGTCGAGACGCGAAAAATGAACATTTTTCCAGGAACAGTTAAGGCGAGACGAAAAGAAATTGATTTGACTTATTTGGTTGCAAAAGTAATTGCGTTCTTTTTTACTAAGGTTTTCTTCACCTGAATGCGATGGTATGAAGAAAAATGTAAATATTAGAATTTAATAGGATTTTAAATGGGTATGTAAAGAAGATTTGCGGAGAACAAAAAGAGCACTTTCAATGACTTACTGCCAAGTTTCGATCGTTTTACAGCAACTGAACTCGTTGACATATGACAATGACATATGATTCATTGTGAGGTTTGCCTTTCAATGTAAAATAAAATTTAAAAATTACAAAGTAAACCCAACTTTATTTTTCGGTTAAATGAGCAATTCGTGGCATTTATATTTTTTTTAAATGATATCATGTAAATGTCGTATGAAGTGGTTTAATCGGAAGGTCTAATTTTGAGCGACACGTTTGGGCATAGCGACTCGTATATTGCAGATATCACGAGACATGTTTGCTTCCAAAGCGAGCATCCATTGTAGCTGGGTTGATTCTCAGGACACAAAATTTTACATATCCTCAGCGACAATAGTCCAAATGTGAAATATCGCACGATCTAAGTGGCAAATTAGCCATAGAAAGACGTAAGATTATGTGCTCATGGTTTTTCAAAAAGATCATTGCTTCACGATCTGAATGGCTCTTCCTGTTGGAACTTATGCTTACTGAGGCCATATGCTTGAGTTCTGGGAAGCACATAGTCCGTTAACATAGCGCAATAATGGTAACCATTGACATAGAAAGCTTATTTTAGGAATACAGTGAAACAATTTAGAGACACTGTTGTGGTGTGATTATGATTTGCCAAGCTATACTGAAAACAAATTTTGACACCAAATAGTGGAAATTGTGCGTGATCTCTCAAAGAAGCCTATTGAAAATCATACCTCACAATGAATCACCCATAACTAGAAGACGTAATAAAAATTAATTTCCCCTTCAAGCCAGAAACTACTTATGGACAAGAAATTCAAAACGACCTTTGCGTGATTATTAAGGTGGTACATGGGCAATATAAGTGATCGCCGTGACGTAGTGGATAAGTGCGTCGACCAACACCCAGAAGGTCTAGGTTCGATTCACGGAGGAGACACTTAGCATTTTTTCACGACACCACCTCTTTCGAATTGCTGACAATACTCAAGGAGTATAAATTGCCTATGAAAAGCTTCTTTCTCTTCTCTCTTCTCCGTACGAAGTCGACAAAACTATAGATCCCTTCTACTCGTGAGAGAACAGTAGCACGCACAACACGAGTAGTTGTTGTATTAAGAAGCTAGGTTTTAGTCACTTGTGGGCTGTAGTGCAACTTAATTATTATTATTATGGTCAATATAAGCAGCTAATGCCCAAAACATATCCTATTGTGCTTACTGTGAAGGTATTGCACATAAAATACCGGTCCGTCTGTTACCACATGGTTATGGGGAATGTCAATTATTTCTGTAAAGATCGACAATAGGGAGGAGGAAGAAATAAAAAAAATAATTTTTTTCATGAATATGGCAACTGATAATTTAATGTTTAAAAGAATTGAAATCATGAGCCGCAGAAGAAAGAAGAAGCATCAAAGAATGATAATAGCAAACAATTTAAATTCTATGAGTTACTGAGTACTGAAAGTACAGAAATTGAAAACAAATAAGGACTTATGAATCAAAGCTTTTGCTTGGCCTGAGTTACACAATTTTCAGATCTATGATCATAAAATTTTTGCATGGAACTCATTGATATCAGGCTGTAGGAGGTGCCAACCTTTAAATCCGTTGATAAATTCATATTTTTTTAACAGTTCAGACTTTTTGCTTAAAACCGTAAATATCAATCCTTACGAAATAATTATTTTTTACACAGTTTAAGTTAAAAAGGAAATCCGAGTTTTTAGTTGTTTTTACTTTTGTGTCGTTTGCAAAGTACAGATCGACTGTTTTTCTTATTTTACTTGGCGTTGAAGTATACAAAACCACATGACAAAAGACGCACAAGATATATGCTCCGCTTGAGGTGTCGTTATACGATCTATAACAATTTCTTCCTCGACAATCATAATACAAACGTCATAAAGTGTTTGAATGGCAAGGCGTTACGACTTTCGTAATCGGGGTGATTATGTAAAGAATGAAATCGTTGTTAATTTGACATTTTGGTTTTTGCTGATAAATTTATTAGTATACATTTACTATCATAATTTTTAAAAAATTTGTGTTCCTATTTCTGTCTATCTAACTTCTGCGTGTACTATATGATTTTATAGTTAAAAAAAACAACGGGTTAGTGCGGCTGAAGGGCCTCACTGTGGGTTGACGCAACTGTAATACTTTATAAGAATAACTAACCTTTTGTTAACACTCTACCATGGTCAGTCCACAGTGGAAAGCCATCGAGATCGCAAGATATATGAAATACATAATAAATTAATACATTTTTCAACTTTCTTTGGGGGTATAGGGTGAACTTATATTATTTAAAAGTACTTTTTAATTTTTTTTTATATATATAATGTACAATGGTTTAAATAACTGACGCACGTTTCGTGTTTTGTTTCACTGTCAAACATCTTCAATTTGGTCTATAATTTAACCATAAATCGTCTTACAAACAACGCTTGCAAATTATTGAATTTTATTTTGAAATGTGTGCCCTGTACAGAAAGTTCATCGCGCGCTTCTTCCATTTTATGGTCAGTCCATTTTTGGCCCAATGGGTACGTAAATAAGCAGAATTGTCGTTCTTGGAGTGAATATCAGCCAAAAGCATTGCACGAGCTACCAAGGCATCCAGAAAAAGTCACAGTTTGGTGCAGTTTATGGGCTGGTGGCATCATTGGACCGTACTTCTTCAAAGATGATGCGAATCGTTACGTAACTGTGAATGGTGAGCGCTACCGTGATAGTGGATATCATCCAACTTTCTTTTTGCCCAAAGTGCAAGAGCTTGACTTGCATGACATGTGGTTTCAACAAGACGGTGCCACATGTCGCACAGCACGCACAACAACGGACGAAGGCGATTTCGATGAATATTTTATTTCACGTTCGAGACCGGTCAATTGGCCGCCTAGATCGTGCGATTTGACGCCTTTAGACTCTTTTTTGTAGGGCTATGTTAAAGCTCATGTCTATACAGATAGCCCGCTTCAATTGACGCAAGACAACATTGAAGTATTTATTCGTGAGATACCGGCCGAAATGTTGGAAAGAGTATGCCAAAATTGGACTAAGCGGATGGACCATTTGAGGCGCAGTCAAGGTCAACATTTGCATGAAATAATCTTCAAACATTAAATTATATGGACCGTACTATCGATTCAAGTAAAGATTTCATGCATTTTTCTGAATTTTATGTATTTTTCTTTAAAAAACACGTTCCTATAGCTTTTAAAAAATCATTCTTTATTTCTGAAATTCTACATTTACAACAAGGCCACTGGTGAAGGGGGATGTTAGCATTCTCAACAAAATATTGAGCACAGGTCAGATTCAGAAAGTCTTCGGTATGTAAACTCTGCGCAAAAACAAAAGTTTATGAGTTGTACAAAATATTAAAAAAGACTCGAGAAAGATTTGAAAATGTGACACGACCAGGACAACTGTCAACATCAATAGACACCGAAGATGGAATTGAAAGCTATCGCGGAAGTAGAATTTGCAACAATTTTTGAACTGCTATTGAGAATGGAATCAATTTGTCTGTGAAGAAATATATGTACACTGATAAATAGCCAAATGTAAGATTAGGATAACACAAAATTAGGGACTGAGTACCAGCACAAATGTGGCCAGCTTTCGGTGTAGTTAAGCTACTTGGACCTAGTATGTAACTGACAGTCAGGTGAAACTCAAACATTTCTTGAAAACACATGTTCTAAATGATACTATGGATTCTACACACAAGTTCATAAGTTCTTTGATTTTCAACCTAGTGCTTCAACCTAAGTATAATGAAACGTAAAAAAAGATCCGCTGTCAAAACATACATAAGTAGAAATAAGACTTAATAATAAACTTGGAATAAATAAATTGGTTGACACTTTATCCCACAAGGGAGCAATTCCTAACTTCTTCAGCTACAACTGAATTTAGGGGATCGTCAGTTTATTTCCGACTTCAAGCTGCGAAATTTGTGACGAATATTCATAGAAAATTAGTACTCTTTGATCGTTGCCAGTCTCTCGTACTCTTTGATCGTTGCCTGTCTCTGTCGTGAATTGAACCTGGAACCGTGAGTCGACCCACTTACCCACTACCTCACCGAGGCCACATACTGTATGTTGTTTAAGGCTAGACCTAGGCAATAAAAATTAAAAGAAAGTCGTATCGACCAACAAAGCAATCAAAACACATTCCCGTCCTACTTTTCTAATCGAGAACCTGAACAGAGTGAGTAGATCCATGCCTCGAAACGCAGATTTACTTCTGAAGATGTCGCAATTCCCCTTGACATTTATTTTAGTCAACAAGTTATTTCAGCCCATTATTCACTTTAGTCGGCACTTTATTTTGCCATTTTTGGTAATATGCGAAAAACACTTTGTGAGGCTTCTCTGATTCTCCAGAAGTGGATGCCATTAGAAGAAGTATGAGATGTAATGAAACCGACGCAAGATGACCTTTTGCCGAAAACAAAGCTGTCGTCGTCTTGCAAAATGAAACAATCTGACAAATGGACACACACAATAAATCCTCAACTTTCGGCAAAACAATGCGTTTCCATCCAACTTTCTGCTGCCTATTTCAACACCATCAATCGTAGTTCATCTCCTACACCGTAAACTACACCACATAAAGTCAATTACGGTCATGTCCTCGCTTGTAATTTGTTCGCAAACAAATTTGCTTCCCCTACAGACCTAAGCACACAAAGTGAAGACAACGAGTAGCGGTAGCCACCCCCAAAAACACAGTGTCCTGCATAATTGAGGCCAACTCTACAAATCAAAAAGGACTACGGGGATGCGGTGGAAAAAAGAAAATAAAAACACCAAAACTGAAAGCAGAGACGTTCCTCAAACGAACCACATTGTTGTAGGAATGGTGTGCGCGCCCCAGGGCGAATTCCTTTCGGTGTCATTTGTGAGAATGGAGTCTTAACTAAGGGAGTACTAAAAATGAAAATGAAAAACAAAAAAAAAGTGACTCGTTTGAACTTAATTTCTGTAAAGTTTTCGTCATTCGAGCAAAGTTCTGGGGTACACTCATCTATACAAACAATTGTCCACTCGCCATACAAGTGCTTAATTTGTCACTATTGATCCGTATTTGGAGATCAGACAAGGAAGGTGAAACGTGCACGCATACACTGACTGACTGATGGGGCGGGGGCACACTGAAAGTATAAAAAACCGAACTTACTCTTTGCGCCACCATTCTTCTTACCCATGTCTAGAGAATCGAATGTCTCCGAGGTGTCTGTTGCAGCAACACTGGTTACCAGGGTGGAGGCGGAGTCTGTGGATGTGTTGATGTTTGTGTCGGTCATTGAAGCTGTTGATGATCCCATTATAACAACCTGAAATGACAAGTGAATCAAGTTGGGCTTAGGTTGTACGGCTTTTTCATCTAAATCTAAAATTGTCACTTTATTCGAAAACTTATAACAAATGTGGGTAGGAATGTGCGTAAAGTTTTGATTGTAGGTTATTGGACCCCCACAACGGTCTCAAAGTGGAGTTACATGTTTACCGCCCAAATGGTTTCCGAGCGAAGTCGATGACGAGAATGTGTTGTTATCGTAAATGATGATGATCCGAAAGAGTTCACAGAAACGATTTCACACCCTGTATTCACTTAAATGAATTGATACATTTATTTGCACGAGTGTAATGCCTCGATGAACGCACACTCCTCAAACCATTCCTGCCAAAGTTCCGATGCATCGTTGCATAAAAATGTATCCCGCACTGAGTTCTACGGAACGTGCATATTTCAAACGTTCCTTGCTTCAATTCCTCAAACAGCATTTTAAAGCTATTCGGCTGGTTTGCTGGGAATTGCATTCAATCCTACTGCTAATCAAAGGCGCGCAATTTCAACCCGATCAGTCTGTTAAGGTTAAAATCGAAATTCCCTTACCTTTGGTACATTTGATGATGTTGAAGGCGCACCCGGCAAATTCGCAATACCGGCCATTGTAGTTGTAATGGAATTCGTTTGGGCGGTGGTACGATTCGAGGCGGTAGATGTGGTGGACGTGTTTGTGCCGGTACTGCCACACGGCATGGTCGAATTAAATTTTGTCTTGGCACTGCGCCCACTTTTGAAGTACAATCGTCTGAGTGCTGTTGCCGAAGCAGAGGAACTAGCGAAACCATCGGTATCCGATCCACTTGAGTTACCTGGACTTGGAGGGCGTCCCATTGTAAGGGCCATCATTGCTGTGGCCTTGGATCGTCCAGTTGTGGGTTGATGTACTGTTGCCGTTGTAGTGGTTCTGGTTGTGACGACTGAAGCACCTTGCGTGGCATGGGTTACAGATACTGTCATCACAGCCGAGGATTGAATGCCTGAAAAACACAAGTTATGACACATCAGTGGATTGAGTTCACTTCAATGGGCTTTCTTATGTCAATCATCGCATTAATTACTTTGAACAATTTGTGATAGGTATTTGCCCTGATTTGGGGGGTCGAATGCAATTTGCCGTTGAAGACATGAGTGCTGTTGACTGCATGTTGAAATGGAAGGAGGAGTGGTGATTGGTTTTTTTGATAAGATTTCTTTGAAGTTGTGAGCAGTAGAAGGAATGTGTATTTTTGGAAGGTTGTTCGGTCATCTTTTATTTAAGGAAAACAGTTCGAGGACTGCAATTTTTGTGTTAATCGGAGGACGTGCATTTTACTTATTTTTGTAAACAGCATTTTCTTACAAAAGAGTGAGGTGGAAGAATCATCTCTGAGTTATGTTTTATGAGAGAAGAAAACGATAGGAATCGACATTGGTGCTTATTAGCTCAATATAATTAGAAGCGTACATTTTTTAAATGTTTTAACAAGTTTGTGCGCCACGTAGTTGTGTAAGTTGTGAAAGTTTTCCGGATGTTTTGTAAAAAAGTGGACACATGGACTTGATCGGGTATTCTTATGAGTTAAACTGCTCTAAACGGTTTTAGTTAAAAGTTCCAATCATGCAATCGAACGCAATTTCAGTACGTATCGGTGTAGAAAGACATATCTTAACTTTGACGTCTTCCTTCTACTGTACTACTCCTTCCTACTCTGTAACGATAAGTTCTTAATCGACCATGTACAGCATATACCATCTTAAGGCTACACTAAAATTTACATTCAAGGATATTCGAGGCACTCTCAATTACGCCTCAAAATTAATTTAGGTCAAATTAATCAACACATGTATATTTGCTGCTTCATGAAAATCCTTCAATAAGGTCAAATCGATATCGAAATTATAAAGATTGTGATACTTAAAACAACGCTTTGAGACATCAAAAGTTCGCTGGGGGCCTATGTTACAGTCGTCGCCGTGAGTAAGCTTTTGCGACCATTTTCAAATAAAGCATGCCTTATTGATTATTTATGTTTTCTTTGTTTTCAACCGCCTCTGTTTTTTTATCTATTTACATGCAAAATTTATATCAAACAGTCAATCAAAAATATTTCTATGTTTGTAGGATTTGTTAAAAATTTTAGCAACAACTTCTGTGAAGTGCACTCTTTCTCTATCTAATATCGTCCTTAAAGTCCCATTGGTCCTCTTTCCACATGATACTGAAACTAATTCCGTCAACAATCATACCACAAATTGAGAAAGTCACACTCTCAGTTTATTTTTCAAATTCATACAATTAAGCGAGATCACGTGCCCCTCATATAAACATGAATACAACTTGTGGTGCAGGGTCTATGCGCTTGATATCCTATGTAAGATTCCTTGACTGAATGTTCATTTCGCAATTGTTTCATGGCACCCTCTTCCTTTAGTGTCAACACTCAAGGAGCTCCGCCGACAGGTTCTCAAATTTCCCCGTTTAAAGTTGGTTGAAAACTTTTGATCCCCTCTACTCCTGAGGGAACAGTAGCACGCATAACTCGAATAGTTGCTATTGCAACTTTGCACAGGACCTCTGTGGACTGCAGTTCTATCCAATTTTTTAAAGGTCAGATCACAATGGCGAAATCAGCGAATTTTTTCATTCATATGATGCACATTCCTTTATTTTACTGAAACTGTCAAAACGCAAGTGCGCGACCGTATAAGTCTTCGAAGCCAGAAACTCGTTGTTTCCTTTCAATTAAAAATGTAATGCTTAAATTAAAAATTAAATTTACTTTATAGTAAAACTGTAGTTGACCGACCCTGTATACATGTTGTCCTGTTTTTTGACACCCCCTTTAGAATTTTTTTTTGCATTTACAAGAGTTAAAAATTAACTTAAATTAATCGTTTGATCAAAATCAAATCAAAGCCTCATCCAGTGTCTCGCGTCATAATTTCAAACTAAATATTCAAATTGCCCAGGTCATGCCATATGCAAACCAAAGTGCTTACATGATGTTCCATCACACCACATACCAACTTATTCCCGAAATAATGCAACATTATATGTCTTGTTTCATATTTTCGCCAAAATCTCAGATCCCGCAACATTGAATTCATACATTTGTGTTGAACTCCAGTTTCATGTTAATGGAGTTTCAACGACTGTTCTTTTCAAGTCGTACACTTCACGTACTCGTATGTCAAAGAGATGCGATTTGTAAATATTGACGCATTTCTCGTATCCTCGCACATGATTCAGCAGGTGGATCACTCCCAGTGTACACAGACTCGGCAAAATAATATAACTCAAGCCCACAGTCGGATACAGACACCCCCCGCGACGGCATTACTCGGAAGCAAAAATCATCGTCTTCGAGTTGATTTTTCCGATTTTCGTGAGTCCCAGAAGTGATGAACTTATTTCCTTGTAACTCAGAAAACCACCTTCGCAGTGATAGCCGCTCTTGATGTAGACACTTCGGACGGGGGGATAGGAGGTGCTTCCTTCAGTCGCGGACGGACACAGCGCTGAAATGCGCGATGTGGCGGCGGCGGCGGCGTACTCACGCCATCAAAGGTGTTAGTTACGGCGAATTGAGTTGATTCGTGAAAATGTGCCTGTTCGTGCGAAATGAGCAGTTCCCCCTCATTGCAGACGAACGATGGCTGATGTGTGTGATCGTGATTATGGAAATGTGAATGCTAAACAAATAATTGACTGAATTGTTTATATTTCTGTACCTGCGTGCCCCCGACGCTGCTGCTATTTTTGAGTTTGCGAAAAGTACGTCCTGATTGCTTGGGGCTTTGGGGGAGCATTATTTTGGATTTGGAATTATTTTCGGATAATAAAAGTATTCGCTCTTCTTTTTATGGCTCGCTCCGATCGAGCAAATAAATGGACTCGATGAAACTCCCCGAAGGGCGGGCGGTTCATCACTGAGTTGGAATTTTATGGCGCGAAGGCATGCAAATAAGCGAGCGATTTAAAAATAAAAGAACCAAAATTGAATAAGTCGTAATGTGTGTCTGCTTACATTCAAGGACACGACATATGGCAAATTTAAGGAGATTTATAGTAAATATTCCGTTTGATTGGTGGCTGATGAAGAGAAAAATCGTCAGTTCGGGAGTTTCGGTGATTAACGATTCGGATGTCAATTGGTGAGAACGCTTTTTACGCGTCATGTGCTAAAATTGGGTGTGACAACGTCTGGTCTGGTGGGCGAAAGATGAAAGTATGAGCTGCTGACATCGTAAAATTATGGAGAACGAGAGTGAAAGTCTGAAGGTCGGCAAGGCGAAACTAGTCATGAGTGTTCGTTCAATTGCTTTCAAATTGCAATTGCTAGATGATGAGCCGCATGAAGTTGATGAACTTTGTCATTGTCATTGGGTTGATTCACTATTGCTTTATTTTTGTGTTTTTTATACTTGGCAGCAATGTTGGATACTTTTGCATGTGCATTTCGGGATTACAGTTTGAGTTCCACTTTTTGATTGAGATCTCAATGACTCGAAGGGTATGCTGTTGTGGCTTCAAAAGGGACCGCCTATTTATCGAGGTGACTTTTACATTTGAAAATCTATTCTTATTTAGCGGTATAACTGGCGGAACCAAAGTCAATACGGTACCATGGCGGCTACCGGTCTCAGTTGAGTGTCACATGCAATCTAAAAAGAGGCCGTATTCTGGTGGAATAGGTGGTCGAGGCCAATGAAACTTCGTTTTAGCCTGACCGTATGATTGGCGTCTTCTTAGAGTATCAGGGTGGCTTTGAATTGAATGCAAATAGTCAGCGGAGTTGAATTAAATGTACTATGTTATCTGGCTTGACACACACTATCCATACTACTGTCTCAAATCAGAAGGTTATATGAATTTTATACCGGCCAAGTGACGTAACCCAAGAAACGTCAGAGGAGTTAGGAAAACCTCGAACGCTACTATGGAAGAGTGATTGCCCTTTGCGACAAGATCTCATTTGGTACTCAGGATAAGTCCCACAGCAACACGCGACACAAATCTAAAGAAGCTTTGCCCAGGTACCTAGTGGGCTGTAGTTTCCCTCAATACATTGCTAAAAAATGTCAACCAAGACGACAAATTAAATGAACAAACTATGAGCAACTAATTAACACAGATTGGTGGTTTTATGGTTCACTAATAGCTAAACTAATTTTTTGCCTCATTCATATTTGATTTTAATCTTATTGCCTACTCAGTAACTGCTAAAATACGTGTCATGTCACATTACCGAGTTTTCATGCCGGGACCACTAGAAATTATCCGCAAAGAGGGGTATTTGTCATATGTGGGTGTCAGTCTTAGATGGAGATGTCTGTCTTGCTTTTCAGGCTATTCTCCTTTGCTGTGAAAATGCTGACGGTTACCTTTGAAAGGTGATAGTGTTAAGAGAGAAGGAATAACCATGGAAATCGCCCCAACAAGCCTTCGAATGAATATTGGGGAAGCCAATTCGGACTTAAAGTTTGGATCGGTAAAGAGTGTCATGTAAGATTACCACTTGTGAACTGGCTTAGAAGATAGACTGCTGGTCAGTCAAGACAAATTTGAAAATCACATCAAACCACGTAGCGTTACTCAAAGGTTCATAAACCAGTTCACGAACCTCTTTAATTTCTCGCTGAAATTACTCATTCAACCAGTCATCCCTCTGCGTACAAGTTGAGGTCATCATCGTAATTAATTTGTTGCCATTCACGGATTGTATCTAATCCATTTCTCTTACGCACAACGCACGCATTGGTCATTAAAAACACTTCCCACCCTGTATCAACTCACAGAACGCAACTAAAGATTACATCTATTCTCAGCAGGAATTAATTTGACCCAAATATATTCCTTAAGGTTTGCGTTTAAGCGCTGAAAGTCTGACGGCGACACCTGGTCAAGGAATCGCATGACAAATTGTGCCCATTATTGAGAATGCCAACAAGGGACTGCTGTATTGAATTAAAAGTTGTGTCGCTTTCGCCCCACATTATTGCGGTAGGACATGCAGAATTCTTGTAATTCCAGCGCGCTCATATGAGTATGTAGGTGTACATAACATATTAGTCGTAGTCACTTGACTTCTGCAACGTATTTAATTGGAATGACTCTCAGTAAATGTATCTATTTTTGGTCTCAAAAATATTTTAGAAATTTTTTTTTCGAAAAATTTGGAGGAACCTCGTTGTAAACAAATAGCTTAGAGATTTGTTTACGTAGATTTTAACTCGAACGTTTCTAAGGATTTCATTCTGCAGAATTTTGTTGAAAATGTGACGTTTGCATTCAAATGCTTTATTTTTCTTTTATTAGTTTTCTTTTAAGGCTTCGTTTTCAAAAATGAAATATTATATATTTTTTGGATGTTCATTTATTTATGTTCATTTATTATTTACCTCTTGAACAGTGAATTCTTTCTCCTATTTTTTATATATAAGAAGGTTTTCGATTAAGACAAAAAAAAAAGCGAAACTAATGACTCGTGTCAGGAAAACAAAGATATCTGACCCAACTTGAGTTTCTGAGCCAAGATTTTGCTTTCGACATATCGGACTTTCGTCTGTTTGTGGGAACAAAAACTGGACATTGTCTGAGTAGGTAAGCAGATTGAGGGTTTACTTCTATAACTTCTTTTGAAATGTATAAGAAATAGAAACCTTATTCTATCTTCCCGGCATTATCGTTGACAAGAAATAAACATTTGCAGACAGAGATGGTTGACCATGGACTGTTTTTAAATTTATTCGACTTAATTTCCACTTTAGATCTTGATAGAAATTCAGTGTAAAATTCAGTAAAAAAATTGAATGAGTCGCTCTTTATTTCAACAAAAATATTAAAAGATTCAAAATATTGATTTCTGAGTATTGCGTCTTGGCGATGCAAATTGATAAATACTTCAAACATTAAAGCCCAATATCATAAAGTAATCCTTTTGCAACAACCTCAACCTCAAATATGATATGTTGCGTGCATTCTTATGCACACTGATGGAAGATTCTCTTTCGTTAAATCAAATACCAGTCAGAGTTATTTACAAAATTCTCAAGTTTTCCTACGCTTGCTTGGCTCAGTTAATCCAAATCGTCATTGAAGGGTGCCGCTACATGATGTGCTCATCGCCCGGAGAGAGCTTCACACGAACAGAAGACATGGTAGACTGGTGGATAGGATTGACCTATATCAGTTAGATTATTATTTGTAATTCGCTTTGTTTCTTACAAGTCATGTTGCAAGTCATGTGAAAAATCAAAACCGTCTACATGTGAGTGTAACTTGCACATGACATGTTCGTCACCTTTCTTTTGTTTAATCCTAGGAAATAAGATACAATTTGAATTTAAACTTTTGAGCTTATGAGTAATAATAGTAATAATTGAGTGGCACTACAGCCCACAAGAGACCAGGGCCTATCTTCTACAGCAACTACTCGTGTTGTGCGTCCTGCTGTTCTTCACGAGTAGAAGGGACCTACAGTTTTTTGCCGACTCCGAACGGCGAAATTTGAGAAGCTTCCCATCGACAATTGATACTCTTTGAGTGTTGTCAGCAAGTCGAAAGAGGTGGTGTCTTAAAAAAAAGGCGAGGTGTCCCGTCCGGGAATCGAACCTAGACATTCTGCGTGGCGGTCGACGCATTTACCACCACGCCACGGCGACCAGGAGTTTATACGTAAGATGAAGATAAAATTCACACAGAAACCAACAGTAATGTTGCACTTTTTAAGACTTATTAGAGTGTGAGTACTCCATGAATATTTCTAGCGGTTCGAAAACGGCTAACAGAGACGATGTTAGCAAAGAAAATAACAAGGGACACATTGTAGTCTCTAGTGCATATTGACAATGACAGGCAAAGTACACATATATGCTCCATTTTGGTATTCCATCCGGTGTAGTAGGCTGGTATCGATTGTAGGCTTATAAATTATAATTTTTAAAGTTAACAATTTCTTTGACATGGTTTGGCTAAGGTTCCTGTTAACCGTACTATTTCTTCCGATCACTTTTCAGAGCACAGAACATACCTACTGGCAAAATATTGCTCCTTCCACCTCTTGAACATTCTTTTTCCAAAACTCAAAAGCAATAAAAAATTAGATAATTAATAGCTAGGATTATTATAGTTTTATTGGAAAAAAAAATACTACGACATTGAGCAAAAAATTGATGAAAAATTTTAATTTAATTTTTTTTTGCAGTTCCAACTTTCATATATTTAAGTTGTCACTACTGTCACTGATGTCTGTGTCAAGCTTTCTGTCAAAATAGATGACCATTTTCGAGCAGCTAAAAGTAAATATTTTGTATAAAATGTTTCAAAATATTCAGCAACTCATTTCAGGAAGGGGATTTTGTAGCATGTTTTGAAAGTTGAAAAAGTCGTTGACACAAGTGCTACTAACATACTCTATGTCATGTTTGAGGGGGTGAAATGACAATACATCTGGTGTAAACAGATTTCCGGCCTTAGATAAGAATAATTTCCTCCTTTTTCCTTTCGCCATTTTGTTTGCTCATGATTTCCACGGGTAATCAAATTCTTTAGCTTCTCAAAGAAAAACCAAATGCAATTTCGTACCTGCAGCTTCTTGAATCATCACTGTGTGAAATGCCCAATTCTTGTGAATGGTACCATGAACCACTTCTTCCTTTAACAGCGATCGGAATTTCGGTAGGCACATTGATTTTTCAGTTGCTTTAAACAGCAAGTGCAACCACTTTTACGGTATGAACGGTTTGATTGGAGGCAATTTGACTGCTCCTGCCTGTTCGCCAACTAATTTGTAAGGAATGATGTAACAAGACTACATCTTTTAAACAATTTTCCCTCCTATTGGGATCCACTTAAAAAAGGAAGTTTCACCAACTTTGCTCCGCTCACATTCGATCAAGAAGGTGATTGTACAATAAGTGAGTCTATTTTTGTAATTTTATGTTCCACACGAGAGCCAAAATTAGATTCCAACAACAACAGTCTTATTAATTCTAGTCATATGTTCTCTTTCTCAATATCACTTAATTTAAAGCCGCCTCATCAAAGTGATATTGATGAAAAGAATATCATCACAACAGATTGAATATTTTATTTCATCCCCTTCATAAAAAGCATCGTTAAAATAAAAGTTCTGAAAGCGGTATTAAGTCCACCTCGTCAATTGAATGAGCTGGAAAAAGTGAATTAAATTTCTGTGCCGACGTATACAGATTATAAACATTCACCTCCCACTTCTCTTCGCGGCGTCATTTATAAAAGCACCGCCGCCACCGTCGCCGTCGTCGCCGCTCTTGGTTTTGGTCTTTCGCTTTTGGTCACCATAGCCTGTGGAGGAGGGAACCCACTTACGTACGTACCACAGTACCATATTCAAATTTATGTGAAATTGATTGAAAGACAAAAATGCAAACGTCCTCAAATGATGGTCTCTGGGCAGACCTCTTTTGCGATCTGAGATGACGACATCGTCTTCCATCCCATGACGTTGTGCTGCCAGAAAGCACTAAGAACGAGGATAATGTAGGGAGAAGTGAAGTAAAGTCACAAATTTGTAATTTATGGTAATCAGGGAATTTTCGTAAGCCGAGTGGGAGGGAAGTTGTGAGATAAATTCTGAGTTGGTGGGATATACGAACCTTTGGTCTTACTTCGGGGAGTAGACGGTGGTGCGGGTGTTAGTGGAGGCGTTTTCCGTTCGTCGTGGAAAAGAGGGGATCTCTGCTCGTATCGATCGTTCTGCAATGAAAGAAGAGAAAAAGTTGTGATTACTGAATTTGCCTGCTAACGAACTAGTGACAAAATTTTAAATTTAATTCTCGGAACATGAAAAAAACCTTATAATCTAAATTTTTGTTCACTTATTTGAACTTAGCTGCTGTAATGTTAAACGAGAGGATTTTATTTACTGTATTATGGAAATTTATTTTTTCAGGTGAGAATCAAATGTCGATTGAAATGGTGTTTCGTGTTCTGCAGAGATTAGAAGTTTAACACAGGAAATCATTTATGCTCATTTACATTTGGCAGCTCCCAGGTTTTATCGTTCTTCCGGGAAACCGTTTAAGCTGAATTGAATTGATGTATTTAACTGTTAAAGAGCTAATTGTTTTCAAAAATCAACGTTCTTTCTGATTGCAAAATTTAAAACTCAAATAATTGTCCGTAGTTGAAGACGTTTTCAGATTTTCTTTGGCAAGAGCTAAACTGCGCAGAAAATAAATCAGTATCACAAATCGATCAAATTGTTGACTTCATCATAATTGAGGAGACGATGGTCAACCAGACTAGTAGGGAACACGAATGCCATATCTTCACTTTATCCCATGAACTCCTGACTAGTCTCCTCTAAGTGCAAGTCCAAGAAGAGACAGTATGTATCGTTTTAGATCTTGCATTGAAGTTCTAGAACGCGCACCCGGCTTATCTTTGTTGCCCTCAACGAAACGTGAATTAGAAAAGTGCGGTTAGGACAAAATAGTCCAGAATGAAGTCCATGCGTTACAGAAAGAGCATATTTTACAATGTCGCCCTAACGTCCCTCACCATCAAAAGTCGAGTCTGAGTAGTAGTAAGAGCCATACAGTGCTGACTATGGCACAGAGGAGAAAGGAAAAACATGGAAACAATATAGAAAATGTTGCCGAAGTCATTTAACCAAAAGGTGGGTTCTAGTCGATGTGTTTTTGTGTGTATATCTGTGTATCTGTATACAGTCAGACGACGACACGACGTGATAACATTTTACGTAGCCTAAGTTGCATTCAAGATCGTTGTACAAATTGCACTCCAATTCGCACTCTATGAGCTTGTTGTAGTTTCTGTTCAAATAATTCTATATGTCCTCATCCATATATGTATCCAAGGCCTTGTTCAAGTTCCCTTCCAATTCAATTTCCAAGGAGTTGTCCAAATTTTAATCTATATCTTTGCCAAAGTTCCTATTCAAGTGGATGTAGCAGCCCCTGTTTTAAGTACTTTCCAAGTCATTGGCAAAATCCTTATTCAAACTCTTTTCAAACGTCTTGTCGAAGTTTTTTCCTAAGTATTTGTCGAAGATTTAGTTCAAATTATCTTTCGAGTCCGTAACTACGTTCTTATTCAAATCATTGTTCAAGTCCGGTTCTTGTCTAATTCCGTGCCCAAATTGTTGTCCAAGCCCTTATTAAAATCCATGTCCAAGACCTTGTCCAAGTTATTGCTTAAGTCAAAGTCCATTCACGCATCTAAGTCCTTGCATAAATTTCTTGTCAACATTCTTATACGTGTTCTTGACCAAATCTTCGTCTAGGGTCTATCCATGCCCTTTCTTATTATGATTATTTTTCCATCGTGTCCTAGTTATTATCCAAGTACTTGTCCAGATTTCGATCCAATTTGTCGTCTAAAGCCTAATCAAAGTTTTAGTTCAAATCCATGTCGAACATCTTGTCCATATTCCTATACAATTTCTTGCCTAATTTCTCGCCCAAGGCCTTCTCTATCTAATTTTTTAATTTTTGTTCAAGTCATTATCCACGTACTTGTCCAAGTTCTAGCCAAATTTTTGTCTAAGTTCTTGTACAATTCCTTGTCCAAGTTCGAATTTCAGGTCGTATCTAAATTCTTTCCCCAAGTACTGGTTCTAGTTATCTTCCCTGTCTCTATCCATAATTTTCTACAAAGTCAGTGTCTACGAATTTCTTCAAGTTTCATTTCAAATCCTTCACCAGATTCTTACTTAAGTCTTTTTCCAAGCCGTGGTATTAATTTCGTGTCCAAGTTCTTGCCCAAATTTAGTGTGTTTATTTAATTTTAATTTAGTGTCCAGTTTCCTGTCCAATGTCTTGCTCAATTTCTTGTCCAGTTTCTTTTCAGATTTCTTGTCCAAGGCTCTGTCGGTCGTCGTGGCGTAGTGGTAAGTGCGTCGACCGCCGCTCAGAAAGTCTGGGTTCGAATCCCGGCTGGGTCACCTCGCATTTTTTCACGGCATCACCTCTTTCAAGTTGCTGACAACACGCAAAGAGTATCAATTGTCTATGAAAAGCTTTTCAAATCTGGTCGTTCGGAGTTGGCAAAAAACTGTAGGTCCCTTCTACTCGAGAGAGAACAGTGGCACGCACAACACGAGTAGTTGTTGTAAAAGCTAGGCCCTGGGCCGTTATAGGCTTTAGTGCCACCCAATTATTATTATTAAATCCTTGTCCAGGTTATTATCAAAGAACTTGGCCAAGTTTCAGTTCAATTCCTTGTCCAAGTTTTGGTCGCAATCTCAGTCGAAGTCATATCATAGCCTCACTAGAAATCTACTCTCTTTATTATATTGCCCCTGAACAAAATAACCTCCTCCACATTATCAAACTTAAAACTCCATTGAATTTCATCCGACAGTTAGGTCATTTCATGAAATTGAGTTCACATCACTTTTAGTGTCACTTCAAAAAGGGCCCATTTACGACTAAAGTCGCATACCGGCAGCCCTGTGCACAACCCTATTGGTTGCGTTACCAACTACGCCACAGCCTACACGACATTCCCGCACTCAATCTCGCAGTTAAATGTCTTTGCTCACGGAAATAAAAACAAAATAATGAATCATTCGTACAAAAAAATGCCCAGTATGATTCATGCGAAATCCTAGCAAGTCAGAAAGGCTTGCAGCCTATTTCGACATTTTTCCTGAATACACCACCTATCTGCAAGCGTCGCATGAGTCATATAGAGCAGAGGGGTCAGCGCCCACGACAGTGTGTCACCATATATCATAACATGTTCCATTAAGCGACCGCCACAACTCAAACAGCTGTCATCGATTCTTATCGCAATCTCTGCTGGAATCAATTACATTATCAATCTAGTTGCAAACACACAGAGATAGGGCACCTATTATCTCCTGCGTTCCATTAAATGCAATCAATTTTCGATCGATACTGGAGCAGCAATTACAGAGTGCTCAGGTGTGAGAATATTGTTTGGGGAGAGAGATGTCACCTCGCATCAAGGCCATTATTTTTCTGCTAATCATGGAAGCGTTTCAGGACATTCACGGTAAGTGATTCCAAGTCAGAGCAACATTAAGGTCTGTTAACAATATCAATCAATAAAAGTGAGTGCGAACTGAAACATATTACAGCCCGGCCCCGTGGCAACGACGGCGAGGACGTTACACGCGAACGTATCGCATCCTCATTTCGCGATTCTCTGTACCTTCCTAATTCCCAGTTATAACATCTTGCAACCCCTAGAAATGTGTTTCATCGGCATCACCTAGTTGATGCCACTTTCGTCTAAAAATACCCCTAATGAAGTCATCCAAAATTCACTTGTCGTCGCGGGTGTAACTTTTGAGCGCGTCGCAGTTCTCGTTCCTTACATTTGCACCGACGACTACTCACGTTCGTGTGTGTGTGTGCGTGTGTTTGTAATATGTTTCTTTGATTTGATCGAGGCTACTCATGCTGTTTGTTTTTGCTTTTATTCTACCGACTGCATTGACGTCACAAGCACTCATTCATTCACTTCACTCGAATTGAAAATGTCTTCTTCTTTCATGAACTGATGGGTGGGTGTGTGTGTGTCAAGAGGATTATTGTGAAAATCTTAATCATAAAAATCATCATTTAGTGTCGTTGTATGTTTTTGTTTTCATTTATAGCTCTTCGCTGCTACACCTGTAGCTATGTTGATCCGAGCCCTGATAAGTCATGCATCACGAACCACGAGTCAGAGGAACAACGAACGACCTTGTGCTCAAAGAAATACTGCACCATTCAGCGCCAGGAGACCTTGGTACGTATTCTGTTCTGCTTGCTGTTATGCTTTACATAGTTTTATGACTGCCGTTTGCAAAAGGACACATGGGGTAGCGATTAAATGGAAATTTATTGGTGTCCCAATACGTAGCATGCTCTGTAGTGGTATTTTGTAAATGTTTCATTCAGCAGTGAACTGGTTGTGTCCAGTGTGGTTGGTGTGTCGCACTACTTCAAATACTCGTAGGATTGAATTGCAGGTTTGTAACGTTGATGGCATCTGCAGGACAGGATTTAACAACGAACTGTGTAGTCTGTCGGGCGGCATGAGTCTAGTTAAGCGTTTACAGATGCTACACTCAAGATGATTAAATCTTATAGCGCTTTTGGAAGACACAGCTCCAGCATGAAGAGTCTTTCAAACCGGATAAGCGAGACAACTTAATAGAGGACACCAAGGGAACCGATGGGGCAAACAAGTGAATAAGGACTTCAATCAACTTTGAGTGCGAAATAAGAGTGTGACAACTGGAGAGGTTTGTTACCATCGTGTTCGTGGTTAAACTCGAAGGCTCTCTGAGCTGAAACGTGTGCATTCGCCAAATTAAATTTATCCATATGAGTGAAGACATTTGAGCATTTTGGATATTTGGAAGAACTGACACAGACGCAACTAATAGAAGCTGCAGTTGTGTCATTTCTGTCTTACGAGTACATCCGCGCTTTCATGAAGCTTACGGCTGAGACTAGTTAGATAAGGGCTTTCACCACTTCGAATTGTGATTAAATTTTGTTCACTCCTGTTGTCTCGAATACATTATAGTTTAATAGTTGCGGAGTTTATCGAACTCTCGGTTGAGAGTATATACATATCATAAGCAAAAGTAGGTCCAAGTTTGCCCTCAGTTTGTGGTACATCCCGGGTTTCAATCAGAACTAATGTGGGACTGAGGTTGTTGAATTGCGGATCTCAATTGTAAATCTCTTTTAATTCGTTGTTTCAAATATATATCTTACTTTGAGTAGCCTGTTTTAGAGGAAGGTTCCTAAAATCCATTAGACTTAGCTTGCTTGGTTTTTATTTAAAAAAACTGAGGTCTTAGTCGAAGGCAGTCATAATTCCTTTTGTGAATTAACGGTTGCCCCTCTTATATTGTGTTCTTAGCTGAAATACTCTTCGTATTGTAGTCATTGAGTGTGCGACACCAGTGTGTGGACCGGGACAATGCACTGTGCGACTATAATCGCTTAACCCAATTAGCCATGTGCCGAGTGCTGCTAGCTGCTGGTGTGCCTGTCAAGTCCCGTCAATCGCTAGAGAGAATGGGGTTTTCATCACTCAGGCGGCTTCGTGGAAGGAACAGACGATAGTTGATAGATAGATAGAAGCAAGATTAAAATTTGTCTTCGAAACCTTTATGAAGAAACTTTACCGCAAGTGTCCTTGAACTTCAAGTATTTCTGTTCTGTGCTACTGAACATACCTGGAACTTAATCAACACGCTTCCAAAACTAGCACCGTCGTTTGGTTGGCGTCCCTAATTTTGCAGTCAGAAGGGAAGGCAATCGCCTGCCACGTTGTACCTCACGCTTACTATTAAAAACATCTGAGCAAATCAGGGAGACTCGAGATTAAGGTATAACATATATTGGCTGGATGCTTCTAGAGACTGCTATATTTTTTCGTTGTCGTTGGCAAATACAGAGATTTTCGTTTTACTAATGCTTATAATAATAGTAACGAACCAAAACCTTAATTAATCCTGGTGGTCTTTTCATACCATAGTAGTATGAAACGAATGTCCTCCAAAGATATAACTCTGTACACAACTGCTTAAGCCACGAAACGCAGAGTCTCTTTCTGAAACAGTACATGACTGTTAGGGTTGCAGAATGCGAGATCTATTCGGGTGGACGGTTAGATTTGAACGGTAATAAAAAAGGTCTCCGTGTATTTTTATCACTAGATAGTGTTCGTGTCTATAGCGCTTTAGTCCGGGGTGGACATGGGCCTAAGCCAACATGCCTCTCCAGCCAGCACGATCTTTTGCCAGCTGCGCACTCCAAGTTGATTGAGGTCCTTCTTCACTTGTGTGCGCCACCTTAGCCTGGGCCTTCCTCTGTTGCGTTGTCCCAATGGCTCAGATTCGAAGACTTTTCGGGCCGGAGCAGTGGTGTGCATACGCTCTTCATGGCCTGGCCATCTTAAGCCTTGTATCCGAAGACGCTTGACGAGGCGCATGCCCCTGTACAGCCCATAAAGTTAATCGTTAAACCTACTCCTCCAAATGCCATCAACGCAAACAGGACCAAAAATCGTACGCAAAATGTTTCTCTCGAAGACACTAAAGGCTTCCTCATCTGCTTATAGTAACGTCCAGGTTTCCGCGTCATAGAGTAGGACTGGGATGATCAAGGTGTTACATAAAGCAAGCTTAGTCCTTGTAGTAGAGAAAGGGCTTTATTACTCAATTGCCTTTTGAGCCCAAAAAAACAGCGATTGGCAGGAGTGATTCTGCGTTTGATTTCGGGACTGGTGTTATGGTCCCTGTTTACGCGGAGCCGAGGTAGCCGAAGTCCTTGACTACCTCAAAGTTTCTACTGCCTAGTGTGACGCTCTATCCGAGGCGTCGATTTTGTGCGTCTTTAATTGATGACAGCATATACTTCGTTTTGCCCTCATTAACCACCAAACCCATTCTAGCCGCTTCTGTTCCAATGCCATTAAACGCCTCATTGACGGCTCACTGTGTTCGTCCAATCACGTCAATGTCGTCGGCGTAAGCTAGCAATTGAACTGACTTCTGGAAGATTGTGCCTCTGGTGTTGACATATGAGTTACGCACGATCCCCTCAAGAATGATGTTAAAGAATTCGCATGACCGCGCGTCGCCTTGTCTAAATCCTTTTTTGACATCGAAGGTCTCGGTGAGTTCGTTCCCGACCTTGACGGAGCAGCGAGAGTTCTCCATCGCCATCCTACACAATCTGTCGAGTTTGGTAGAAAAGCCAAAAGTAGACATGGCACTGTATAGCTCGTCTCTATGCACACTCTCATATGCAGCCTTGAAATCAACGAATAGGTAGTGCGTGTCGCTTTGAACTTCTTGGGTCCTTTCCAGGATCTGCCGTAGTGTCGATAGTGGAGTTCCCTGGCCTAAAATCACACTGATAAAGACACTATCAGGTTGTTGACGAACGGTTTCAGGCGTTCACACAATATGGTAGAAAGGATCTTGTACGCGATGTTAAGGAGACTAATCCCTCGATAGTTGGCGCAGTCGAAGGGGTCTCCTTTCTTGTGGATCGGCTTTCCTCCGACCATTTCTTACAGATGAGCTAGTGCATGCCCCCAACCAGTTCATCTCCAGCTGCTTTAAACAGTTCTGCGGACAGTCCATCCGCTCCAGAAGCTTTGTTCGACTTCAGTCTCGATATTGCTATCTTGACCTCGTCAATGTCGGGGGACGGAATTCTTGCCTATCATCGTCCAAATTGAGAGGAACATTCTGCCTAGCAGCGGGATTTGAACCGAGATGGCCGTTTAAAAGTTTTTTTTTCTTTTAAACTTTTCGTGCCTATATGTCTCAATGTATAGAAGTTTCAAAAAAATGTCTTATCGAAAGTAGATAAAAAATATTACTCGAATTTATACCCTTCTTTTCAACCACTACAAATCTTATTCGTGTGCAGTTAAGCGGCTAGCAGTGTGGTAACGTGCCCCACTAAACTAACCTTACTGCTTATACGCAGCTTGATCATGAATGCCCAAAGAACAACTGCTGGCAAAATACCGGTAAAATAAATTAAACTCTAAAAAGGTTATGACGTTGCAAATTATAATATATATATATATATATATATATATATATATATATATATATATATATATATATATATATATATATATATTATAATTTGCAACGTCATAACCTTTTTAGAGTTCACACAAAAAGAAATTCCAAAAACAAAAGTGACAAAAATGTTCTTCTCTAAAACGTATTTCATCCATTTTTCGAATGGACCCCGACCAGAGACCACAGAAAATTTAATTTTCAAACGTACATACGAATATGTGCATCATCACATTTTGAATTTTATGAACACGAATATATCCTTGTCTCAAGTGCCATCAAAATTATAACGAAAATTAATGTTTCTGTCTACGGCTGCTCGCTGTTGTATTGCAGCCCAAGTGAAGACTGGGCAAAAGGCCTGTCTATTGAAACGTGATTGAGGCTGTTATGAAAATGTTACTTTCAAGGCGCCGCTTTAAAACGAACATAAATGCGAATTCATTAGTGTCCCTCTAATACAAGAGGGGGCAACGCCTACGACAGTCTTGAAGATTTAATTAATGACAATCACTCTCAATGTCATCAACTTGGAGATTATCGTCCTGCAAAATGAATGTATCTTGATAAGGAACGCTATAACGTTCTCCGAGATCATTTGCATGAAATTATTTATCGCCTTTCGTCTCACTGTCAAGATGCCTGCAATCAATCATGACTGTGTTCCGTTTTCACCTTCCGGGGAGATAAAGAAACCTTTTCAATTAGAAGGTGCCCTACCCGGGTCTGAGGTGGATAAGATAAGGATAAGGCGCAACCTCGTCCCGGCTCGAAAGATAAACATCCAAGTGTCGTTGCATAAATCAGCGAATACGACTCAGGTATAGGCCCTTAGTCCGCAATAACTGCTTCAAGCGAAACTTCAAAATCGAAAAAAAGCCAAGTGTGGGGTTGAAATTTCCATGCGCTCATTTACATAACAAAGGAGAGCTTCCGGTGGTTGGAGTTGACTTTGATGCATACCTTGAAATTATGACTGCTTCATTATTGATGCCTGAGTGAGTTTATTGCGAACACCCCTATCCATCTGCGCGGGAAAGGATACGTCTTTCTAAGCTTTCAAATCACGGAATCGCCTTGAAGGATGATAATGGAAGCAACTGCCGTCGATGACTGAAACAAAAACAATCGCCGATGTCCCTGTGATTTATCGCGAACTATAATTGTTGTTTATGCTATACAAGAGAAATAACTTCTAAAATAGAACTTTTATTGCGTACGAAACGATAAATTATTCGCTTCTGTATCGTCTTAGATGTATTTTTGTATTCAACCTCAATGCGATTTCAATTAATTTCGGCGGCGCGAGCTGTTTGATATTTGTTTTTGGCTTACCGACAGCAGACAGATGGTCTCCTTCGAGCGAGTGCTAAGCGTTCACGTAGGAGTTTCAAATAACTTGTGACGACTTGTGTGAAAAATTATTTGAGGTTACCTTTTACGTTCTTGTCTCCATGCGATGTGGGGCAGTGACACATTTAAGTGTACTTTGGAGAATTGTCGCATCACGATTGGGATGAGTGACAAGTGCGGTTGTTGTATCAAAGTGTTTTGAGGTATTTGAACTTGACGTCAGGAAGTTGCCGCTTCGTCATTGCTGTAGATCAGTGACTTTTTTTGAAAGATCTAAGCAAAATATGAGTGGACATGAACGTCCTTGATTTAATAACACCTCAGAGGCACTCGTTTGGAAAGCGTCATGCGTCTAAATTGGAAATCTCTCTAAAGGGGAGTGTGGACACAATGACTAACTGAAAAGAGATTCGGTATTTATTTGAAGGCATCCGTGTACCTCATGAGAATGCATTCGTATTGAGAGTCTCTTTGATTTAATCAAGGTTTTTGCAAAGTCTTTCATCCGCCTTATTAAATGTTTCCGAACTTCGCATTGTAGGCCTTGAAGCATTTAGTTGAGTAACCAGCTCACGGTTGATGATCTTTGTTCATTCTAATAAATAGAGTATTACATTTTATTTTCAAAAATTAGATAAGCTTAGGTATTTGTGAGCCATACATTTCACACATTTTGTGTCATTAGGAAAAGAAGCTATTGGGTTTTCAACTAACTAAATGTTTGTACTGATCGGCAATTGAAGAAGCAGCAAGCCTGAAAATTCAACAAAAGCCATCTACGAGTGAAATCCGTAACTATTTAGTTGCCCAACCAATAGACCTCTATTTGCCATCAAAGCCTTATAAAAGAACTTGGAACTTGGATCGCTGCGGAGCGATCTCCTACCACACTGTCACTACCAAAAACCTCTGAGTAAATCAGTCTAACATAAATTTGACTTAAATCTTTTATAGAATCTTTATAATCTTTATCTTTTATATAATTGGCTTAAGCTCTGCGGTCTTTTCATATTAGTGTAAATGTTTGGACACAAAACGCGAACATTTTTTCTGGAATAGAACATTGCTGCAGCAGATCTATTTGGGTAGACGTTTGAACGGTTACACTGAACGTGTTGTATTTTATTACTAGATGGTGTTGGTGAAGAACATGTGGAAAAACTCATCGGTTTAAGTCAAACGAAGGGCTAGTTGTCAGACTACATATTTGTTGCTGAAGACAATTGTGATTCGTTGTCAGTGGTTAAAGTTTTGCTGACCTCAAAATAAGTGATTTATCGGAATAATACGCCATGCTGTGCATTTTTCGTATAAAAAAGGGAGCAACTTAAACATATGGAAAAATATATGAAGCTTATGTTGACTGTAGGCTGTGAGTGAATGCCGAATACAGGAGAGGTTTGGTTTGTTTGATTCCGTTCTGAAATTTGCGCTGTAAAAGACGCAACTCGCAAAGGTCAGACTGTAGCTGAAAGTGTCGATGTAATTTTGCAACTAATTCAGCAATACTGTTACAGAATCTGTCACTGAGATCCTTAATAGACAGTTTGGAGCTATTTTCTAAAACGACCAGGTTACCACATGAACTACCAAATGATCTAATGCAAACACACTCAACGCACTAAAAAAATAAGTGAAATGCTGCTGAAACGCAACGAACGAATCGTAACTTATCATTTTTGAAGAGATTTATTATGGTCAAAGAAAAATTAATCAAATGGGAGAGTATCCAACAGGAGCGACCACGGTCAAAAGCCGCTGACACTTGATCACAAGCGACTTCAAAACCCAGTGTGGTAAGCTTCTTAAATGTGGTGAAACTGTCACTTCGATCACCTACTGTTCAAAACTTGATCGTTTTCTTAAAGCAATCAAGATAAAGGGACTTAAATTTGTCAACAGAAAAGGAGTAATCTTTCAACATGAAAATACTAACCCACATATAAGTTTGTCAAATATCTCCCTTCCGCCTTTTTGTCTTTTGGATTTTCCGGCTATGTACAAAGCGCTACAGATTAGTTTGGCTATGCACGATTAGTTCAGATATTGCGTTCAACAGTTATAGACGTGTAAACATGAAGTTCACTAACGGCGAAATTCGCGCTATTTTAAAGTTTTCCTTCGTTAAAGGCAAATCCGCTAGAGAAAAGTTAAGTGAGGATAATGGTGTTTTGGGGTATGTTACTCTATCACTTCGAACCGCGGAGGAATGGTTTCGACGATTTAGAGTAGGTGAAAACGACACCATGGATAAGCCAGCCGGCGGAAGACCTGTGACGACCGATCGAATCATGGAAATCATCGAGTTAGACCGGCATATGGCATCTCGTGACATCGCCCAGAGATGGGAGTTAGTCACCAAACAATTTTAAACCATCTGCAGAAGTCTGGATACAAAAAAAAGCTTGATGTGTGGATGCCGCATGATTTGACGCAAAAATACCTTCTGGACCGAATCAACGCCTGCGATATGCTGCTGAAATGGAACGAACTCGACCCATTTTTGAAGCGGATGGTGGCTGGCGACGAAAAATGGATCACATACGACAATATCAAGCGAAAACGGTCGTGGTTCAAGGCCGGTGAATCGTCCCACACAGAGGCCAAGCCGGGAATAGTAGGTTTTATTAAAAAAAATAAATAGCAATGACGCCGAAAGGCAAAAACAAAACAAATATCAATAGTTTAGCTTAGAGCGCCCGCATAGAGCCAGTAAGTAGTTATAAGATTTCATTTCTGTCGTACCAAGGTTAAGCGTTTTATACCTAGTTTTAAAATACCATTGGATAAATAATAAAAAAAATGCCTTTGAAACTAAACTAAACTAGGCCAAGCCGGGATTGACGGCCAGGAAGGTTTTGCTGTGTGTTTGGTGGGATTGGAAGGGAATCATCCACTATGACCTGTTCCCATATGGCCAGACGCTTAATTCTACAATCTACTGCTAACAACTGAACCGCTTGAAGCAGGTGATCGACCAGAAGCATCCATAATTCGCCAACAGCAAGGGTGTAGTGTTCCACCAGGACAACGCCAGACCACACACACTTCTTTGATGACTCGTCAGAAGCTAAGGGAGCTCGGATGGGAGGTTTTATCACATTCACCATATAGCCCGGACATAGCGCCAAGTGATTACCACTTGTTGCTGTCCATGGCGAACGCCCTTGGTGGTGTGAAGTTGAACTCAAAAGAGGCTTGTGAAAAGTGGCTGTCCGAGTTCTTCGCAAATAAGGAGGGGGGCTTCTACGAGTGGGGTATTATGAAGTTAGACGACAACTTCATGGAAACAGATTATCGAACAAAACGACGCATATATCAACTAAATCCGATCACTGTAACACTTTTTATGAAGCATTAAATAAAGAGCAAAAAAGCGGAAGGGAGATACCTTCCTTATATGTATTTGGTAACCCGGAACAAATTAATGGAGACTGGTCCAGAAGTTTTGATGTATCCACTGTGTATTCCGGATCTCGCAACTGACTGCTCATTTGTTTTGGTCTTTGCAAAGCTTTCTCGTAAAAAGTTGGTTGTCTCAAGTGCCGCTGAAAATCAGTCGGCGAAGTTGTTTGCAGATGGACCACATATTCTAAATTCTACACCGATGGAATTATAATTCTATCCAAAAATGGGAAAAGATTTACTATAATGTACAATTTGTATGCATTTGAATTTTTTTCTTTCTAAAAGAAAGAATATTTTTCAAAAACTTGCAAGACATGTCTATTTCGTACTGATCACAAAAGCGTACTTGAAGTATGTCTACTAGAGAAGTTCTGCCATACTCCATGTTGAACACTATTTATATGGATATAAGAAAATACAATCTTAAGTTCAATTTTCAATATTGTAGCCTCACTGCAACAGCTTTTCACTTATATGAGTTTATTCCCCGCTATAGGCGAAATGATAATATTCCCTCAACGAAGTTTCCGACTCATATCATTTTGCGAAGCTCTTAAACATTTTATGACTTTATAAGGATACACGGGAATTGTTTTTCAAAATCGTCAAAAGGAAAGACCTTCACTTGCCCCATTGAACTTTCAGAGTTAATGGCATTTCCTCCGACATATGCTCAGGGTATCTGTGTAAACATTTTTTTTTCTGATGAAGGCTGATCCCACCACTACTCTCGATTTAAGTGGCTATAACTATCGGCGTAGTAAAATTTGCATTCATCCTTCGATCTTTGTTTACAAAAACATAAAAAACTTGATTGCAATCACTTCATACAATCCATCGTCATCCGCCACTTAGCCACTTCCTTAAACTGTGTACCTCACTTGGAAAGTATTTTTTTCCTTAAGTCTTTGTCTCCGCCAACCGTTGAAAATATTATTTTAAAAACTTCCTACAAACCAAGTTATTACACCAGTATTACAAACGCTTAAGATTAAAAATCTTAGATAGTGTCTCGGATAATTTAGTAATGAGTGTTCCTCCGGTCGGTGAACGCGTGCTACAAGAAATAAAAAACAAATTGGTTCCATCTGATGAAATCTCATTTTAGTGCCTGACCCAGCAGTCTTTTCTTACTTACTGGGCAATCACAGTGTACTGAAACAACTAAATTGACGTCGACTACCGCGACCATGTGAGGGAGATGGGGGACAATTCAATTATCATCCTTAAGAGGGTGAAAGGGAAGTTGAGAGCAATGTTATAATTATGTCGGACAGCATTAGAGCAGCGACATACGTACACGGATGTTTAACGCACAATGGGAATTACCATAATTTAATGAAAGTTCAGTCAGCGAACGATATCGATGAGTGGCGGGAACTGCGAACAAGCAACTCGCTGTTAAAGTACAAATCAGTGTGAAGTCCCTGTCACGGAGTGCCATTATCACACATTCCGCAGTGTGTTAATCCGTCAGGATTTCGAATAAAATTCTGCATCGGCACTCACGTCCGTGACATTGCAGAGGGAGCAAAGTGAAAAGAGCGAGCTCGGAGCCAGAGTGTTTGATGTGTAGTATGCGCGAAGTGCTGCGTACCTGTACTAAAAAAAAAAGAAAACAAAATTATTGCCAACACAAGCAAGGTCGTCGGAACGCGAATCTCGGGCCGGATAAGTGCTCCGGCAGTTTAGTTTTGTTATTACTGGCGCTTTCATGTTATGCCTTAAGTTTTATTGATTCTGCTTTCAACAATCAGTAGTAATTCCTTGTGTATACGCTGAGTTTTATTTTAGTCTTTCCACGGGATTATTCTGAGAACAAAGAGGCTTAACGGCTGAGCACACAGGTGCGCCAGATGGGAGCGTGTTTTACACAGAAGTGCATTTCAATTAAACAATAATTGGAATTTCTTAAAAAGAAGTTTTCGTGTAATTCGGAAGTATTTTCAAGCTTTTTTGACAAACGAAAGGTAACTTAAGAGCACTATGTTGGATAGACAAATTTGAAGGATTGGTAAGTGGAAAAGCGGCAGAAATACAAGTAATGATAATTGAATGGCAGTACAGGGACCATAACCGGGGCCTAGTTTCTACAACAACTATTCGTGCGTGCTAAGTGTATTTCACGAGTAGAAGGGGTTTTTGCCGACTCCGAACGGCGAGATTTGAAAAGCTTTTCATAGACAATTGATACTCTTTGAGTGTTGTCCGCAGCTCGAAAGAAGTGGCGCCGTGAAAAAAATGCGAGGTGTCCCGTCCTTGAATCGAACTAAGAACTTATGCGTGTGGGTCCAAGCACTTACCCACTACGCCACGGCGACCACGGTGTCTATATTACCCTCGATTCTAATTTTTCACAATTTGTTGGAAACTGCGAAGTAGCGACGAAAATGTCAAACAACAGAGCACCTTGAGAAATGGGAGCTTTTTCCTACAATTAGTGCAGGAACATGGGTCTAGCTTCATCAGCAACCATAGGTTCTATTCTCCTGCGTGCTATTGTTCTCTCACGATGTGTGAGGTCTTACAATTAAATGCCGACTACTAACGACTAGCTCTCTGTAGTGATCCCTTTGTACAGTTTATGCCCTTTATAATTTTTTTTTTAAATGTCATGTTTTTGACGTCAGGAATGAATACATGGATGTCCTCTCCACTGGGCACTGTTATTGTCTGAAAGTTACAATTGAGGAGCGAATGTCTGTATGATTTCGAAACTCAGTAGGTAAATGGAAACACTTACACAATTATAAATTTGACAATATTTATTTTTGAGCCAACTCGTCACTAATCTGGGCCAACCTTGTCACATGTAGTCAAACACAAATACTTGAGCGGTGGGATAAGTGCTTTTTCTAATCTAATCCAATTTCACTCTCTTTTGGAGTAACTGAAAACATTTTCCAGATACATGTTGTACATATATACTAAGAAGTGGATGAGATATCTAGTTTGAACAGAATTGTTAAGTGGTCTTCGACATTAGTTTGTATAACAAACAGCAGCTTCAAATTGTATCAAAGAGGAGAAGTGGTCAGGGTTGCCGATGTGAGCAAAAACGGTTGGTTACTTGTTCTACATTTGTAAGCGTTATCACACATCATGGAAACTGTGGACAGTGACGCTTCCGTTGCGATGGATTAATTAAATGCGATTCAATGTGGTCGTGTACTACTTTGGAAGATATTGTGCCCAAAATCCACGACCTTGTGTTGACAAATAGCCGTTTGAAAGTACACGAGATAGATAAGACAGATACCTATTGTCATCTCAAAAATTCATCCGCCCAAATTTGTATATTTCAAAAAGAGGTTCGAACGTTTTAATAAAAATACAGTAGGGCCTTACTGGCCCAGACATATGTCATGACGGTTGCTGCTCAATAGCTACGTGCCCGACATCGTAAAGCTGCTTGTGTTCGTTTTTACCGCTCAGCATTTTGCAACTTTGCCGCTTACCGCTTATTGGGTGGCCAAGGCCTAAGTTGTGAATGGATTAAAAATTTAACAAACAGATGCATGCTCACCTTCAAACCCCTCCCACATACTTTTTCTCATCTCTTTAATTTTTAATGCCTAGCTGGCAAAGCTATGTATCTCTTCGATTACGTGACTCACCGAAGAATATATTCCCCAGTGATGTATAGGCCTCGACCTGCTGAGATTTCTTCTCACACCGGAAATACCCAATTTATGCCTGCACATCCAATCGCAATTCCGAGTAGAATATCTGGCCGTTGTGAAAAGGAATGGATCTCCCACTGCTGGAAGCCGAAAAATAAATTTCGGCCGGTCGCATAATAATTCTGCCAGAATGAAAATGAATCTGCCGTGGATGCCCGGTAGATGCATATAAGATAAATTCGGGTTTATTTACATATTTTGAAATGACTATTTATGAATGCTCATTCGCTTCCGTGTTTGGCGCTTCTTTACGGTCGTGTGTATGGAGAGTTTATTTTAAAATTTCCCCTTTTTGTTTATTTTACAGAATCCACCTGGAAAGATCGTGTCATTCATCAGAGACTGTCAAGACAAGCCACTGGTAAGTGCTCGATATTTTAAGCATTTAATATCTCCGCGCAGTTTACGTAGGACTCCCGGCGAATTGCTGCACCAACATAATGAAAGAGTCACTGACTGAATGACTGAAAACGCTTTGTTTTGCAATTTGTTTACATTTTCCAAAAGTCAAACGCAGAAATGAAGAATTTTGAGGGACTTAAGTGAAAATCTGGGACAGACATTGCATCACCTAGAATTCGAATACTTTCCGAAGAGGTGAGCAACCTCAGAGTTCACTTGGGCTTTTACAGTTTATGCAATAGACAGTTGTATCCGATCAAGCTATGTCCGGAGTATGAGAGCATTTTGCAATGTTGTCCTGATTAAGAAAAAAAATGGATTTTGAAACTTCAATTTTTCTTTTCATTTCAGTATCTGAACGACATACAAACCGACTCCACGTACAAGGTTTACTATAGATCCTGCACCTCTGACTTGTGCAACAACGGCGATGGCTTGCAGATAAACTCCTCGGCAGATCCGGACTTCGGCGCTGGCGAAAATCTCATAGTCGAAGGAAAAAATGCCGCATCCAGGACACAGCTGACACATACGGCACTGCTGACCACAATCCTGTGTTTAATATATTTCTGGGAATTTAACACATTTCACTAGAATATTGTAAACTTTAATAAAGTTGTCGCATAAAAAATTCCGTTCGCAACACTGAGGACGACAATATTTTATCTGCTATGTACACAAGTGCCCGATTCGTCACTTTCACGAACATCAGAGAACCATAGTTGTGTACTTTCCGCGGCTGCAACTTTCCCCCCGTGCACTTTATTTTTACATTTGTTCGGTCCTTAATTACATTGACTGACATATGGTAAACATGTTCGGGAAAATAAACTTTTTATGGTGCCCTGTGTACACTCCCGTGAGCCTTGCAACAAATTGATTGAGTTACAAAAAGGTAGATTAATTTTGACTGCGTTAAAATTCGGATAGAGTGCAGTTGCCCTGCGTGGCAATGAAGTGCTGAACATAAGGTTCGTTTTGCATTCTAAAGTGCATAACCTTCGTGCCATGGAGGGAAGTAAAACGATTACTTTCAATTGCCTTCGTTGATCGATAATTGGTAAATGGATAAACAATAACGAAAAATAGCTATAGCTACGATGCGGAGCGGTGTGCACTCCTGTGAGGAAGCAAAGGCGCTCAAATTAATTAAATTTCCAATGCAATAGGTGAGATTGTGCCCACTGAGGTTGCCTGAACCTATTGGATTAGTGAATAGGTGAATAAATTGAAATAGTCATGAGGAGCTGGATGGAGGACTCTAGTGGATTTTAATTGAACTTCAACATAAAAGTGACTTATGCCTTTTTATGAGCCGGGAGACCTTTGATACTTTGTTTCTTGATTGCATAAATTCACTCGTAAATTGTTTTCGAAGCGAACCTACAGATGATGGGGTGGTATGAATACTTTGTTGGGTCGGTAAGTATGTAGTAGGTGGTCAGAGGACCGGGGATTCAAGATTTTGTAAGGGGTGACATTGTTTGCTTTCCAACACATATTGCAAATACTTAAAAAAAAATGAAAATACACACAGGAGCATTTGTTTCGAAAACATAAAACTGCTCAAAATATATTTGTGACCGAATGAACTGCTGTTTGATAGAAACATGCATAAGAGTTTTTCTCAGCGTACTCCTTTCCAAATTCAGTATTTTAAATATATTTAGGATTGTTTTTAAATTTTCTGACAAATGTGGAGAGAGTGATATTTTATGTTAAACTTATTCTGTAAATTGTTCCTTTTTATTACGAAATTCATCCCAAAAGTTTTCTAACGTTTAAGTAAAGAAAAATAGTTTGTTCGTAAATTTGTTCATTTTGTTTTTTTTTTTGTAATGAGGAAAACGTTTTTTTTTTAAGTTGGCACTACTGTCACTGGTATCTGTACCGAATTTCACACAACTTTTGGTAGCAACTTAAAGACATTGAAACTAAAAATTAAAAAGAAAATGTAACTTTTAAAAATGAGTCTGTTCTGGTGTAAACCACTGCGTATACATATAATATGTAGTGGTGGTCAAACCAATGTGAATGTATGACTTTGTTATCTGGTGGCAAGCACTTAACAGTAAACAAAGTCTTCTGAGAATAGGAAATCTCCAGGAATCGGCCCTGGTCTGCATCAGAGGGGCTCTTCCTTAAGCCCACTGGGTATTCTATTACATCTGTTCCGCATGCGCATCATACAGTATTTACATAGGCGCCTTTAAGCTAATAAGGAAAAGTCTGAATAAGGCCTACAGTATTCCCTGTTGGGGCTCTAAAACTTACTACAAAATCCGGACTCCAGAGATTAGAACTGTGGTATGAGGACACAGTTATAAACTCTCCAGCTCTAAAAATTTACGAGAATGGCTCCAGAACGGAGTAGGGCCGGGTTGAGGAGTGTTCGCCACCTCACCCAATACATTCAAACTCCATATGGTCGCGATTACCGCGTCTGCCAGACAGGTTATTCTTTAGGCTGTTTATTTTCGATAGAGCGTAGATGCTGTATACTGACAGCTAACTGGCCATTAATGCATTAATGCACATAGATAGTCATTATATGCAACCTTTCCCTATGCTATGTTCCTTAAAATGAAGGTATTCTGAGTGGTAATAGTGTGGGATTGCAGCCAACAGCTAAACAGCAAGCACTCCTCCAATCAAGTAGATAAACATAAAATAACTTAAAGAAGTCATAGAAAGTGCTAATCGTAGATGGAATGCACTAGGTATGTGCTGTATATCAATGACCAATTATCATACATTCATGGACACAATTCTTTATTTGAATAGGCAAAAGTGCTGTTCGAGACGAAGATTGGAGAAAATCCTGCCTACCTCTTGCACCGATTAGAAAAACTGCGATCGGAAATTACTTTTTAAATCCAATTGTGGTGGAGTCAGTGGAGTTTGAAGTAATAATTCCTCATAAGATCCAAGAGAATAATCAAAAACCGCAATCCTGCCATCACAAGTGTCTCTCTTGGATAAATCTGTTTTCAGCAACATAGATCGAGTTAACATCTAAACCTAAACTAACCTAAAAGGAGATGCAAACAATGGCGCAAATTCATAGTCATTTAAAGTCGACTTTAAAAGTATTTATTCACCTACATAACTTAAAGTAGAGTTTTTGTTATTCATAGTCATCTTGTAGTAGGCTATAAACTTAAAGTCAATTTTAAATTTAAAACAAGTCGAACGCGATCTTAAAAAAATAAAGTTGGCTCTAAATCGATTGTCAGATTCGATTTCTTTAAGTTGTTTGCTGCTGTTTTTCAAAATGTTTCCAGAGGATCGGGATTTGGACATATTTGAAGATTTTCAATTTATTTCACGGCCAAAAATAGGAGGAGGAGGAGGAAGAATTTTATCGCGGTACAAGTTCGATAAAATTACGGTTAAATTTTTGATTGAAGTGCTGGATGTGCAAGAAACGCGAACGAATCGTGCACTGCCTATTCCAACAGATCTACAGCTGCTGTTAGCATTGCATTTTCTTCGAAGAAATGTCCACCAGTGTGATGTTGGTAAGAATTACTAACAAGTGAACTGTTAGCTTTTTATTGAAATGTACAATCCAAATTCTGTTACACAAATTGCCGCAGCATTTCCCTTTCTGTGGGGTCCCAGTTATGCGATCTATCTCGTTTTGTCTGCTTACTTAAAGTAAATCTTAAATCTGCTTTACTTTAAATAAATCTTAAATAATAAAGCCGTTATACCTTTATTTCATTTCTTGAATCCATTCTATTGATTTCAATTACTTTTTTTTTTTGGAAAAATTTGAATTTCAAAACAAAAAGACTTGAAAGTAAAAGATTTCTCGTGAAATATTTTGACAGTTGGGTTTGTTCGATGAAATCACTTTACAATAACGCTTTTAAGCAGATACTAGATATACATAGCCATAAATATGTCTATGAATAACGAAAAGATAAAGTCGGCTTTTTGATTTAGAGTCGGCTATAACCAAAGTCGACTTTAGGCACTATTAATTAGCTGACTATGAATTTGCGCCAATGTTTATATTTCCAACAAAGCAATAAGTTTCATTTTTTCATTTCACATCGTATTTTTTTATTGTTTATATAAGGAAATAATGATTGTGCTCGCAATATTGCCTGTTAACTGCCTGCTTGCGTTTTGTGCCACTAGTGTCCATATAGGATAACAGCCTAGCTTCTTCACTAATTACTCGTATTAAGCTGTAGGCCTTCTCTACTAGAGGGGACATAGAGATTATTACCGCCACCGACTACTAAAATCTGAGCAGATAAGGCAATTAGTGCTACGAGACATTCATTCGTGAAATTGCACCACTACGCCACGAATGTAAACCAGAATACAAGTAATAGAAAATGTCTATTCAGGTCTACATTTTGAAAATGCAATCTTGAAGCGTTTATCGTCGTTCAAATACCACTCTGCGATTAAGCGTAACCATTAAGCCGAAAGACTAACAATTGAGAGGCTACTCCAAACGATGAGATTTGAGAAGCTATTAATTGTCACTGACTTGAGAAACTTTTAAGATTTGGGGACGTAAGAAAAATGCGAAATAAGCGTTTATTCCAGGACCTCGTGATTAAGTATTAATTAGACAATGTAGAGCTAATGGACACCACTGCTCCGGCTCGAGAAGTTTTCGAATCCGAGCCATTGGGAAAACGCAACAAGGGACGGCCTAAGTTCAGATGGCGCAAACACATGGAGAAGGACCTCAAGCAAATTGGGGTGCTCGACTGGAGGCAGCTGGCGAGAGACCGTGGTAGCTGTAGAGGCATGTTGGCTGAAGCTCAGGTCAACCCCGGACTGTAGCGCCAATAAAAGAAAAAGAAGAAGTGTTAAGGAAAAAAAAAAGAAGAAACAGAAGAAAAAACAATTTGTTGTTAAACATAGTAATTTAAACAGCTACTGCGTGGGAAAATGAAAAAATAAAGAGGCATGTTTCCTTTAATGCTGCTCTAAATGATAAATTTGTTGTATTGTGAATGCTGCAATGAATGTCAAAGAAAAAGTAAACTGTCTTTAAAGTTAAGTTTAATCATAACTACACCAACACTTAATACGAATCTGTAAAAACCTCTACCAACTGACAGAAATTTAAAATTGTTCTGTAACGTAACGCGAGTTTTGCAAATATTTTTTATGTTTTAATATTTTATATATTTAAAAGTGCCGAAACAGCATTTCTAAAATTAACTTTGATTCTCAGTATTTTTCTCTCTTTGTCAACACTCTCGGATGAAAGCGGAAAAGTTCGTTTGTTGACTTGAACTTTTTACCAAATTTCCCCTTAGGTTGATTATTTCTCACAGAAAGGTCGTGGCACGTGACCTCCCTAATCCTGTGTTGAGTACGGCAATGAATACTTTTCGTTGTATGCTGCACTGTCTTAAAAAAAAAACTTTATCTCACATCATTCGAAATTAATCCCATTCAGGGCTTGGCTCAATAATTACTTCAAATAAACATCGCCGTTAATTACGCCCATTTCAATTCTTTGGTTCTATAAATAAAGTGTTCACCTTTCAATTTCCCCCATTAATACATTCTCTGCCACTAAGAACTCCTTCCCAATGCCACCTATTCTTCTACGCACAGCCTGACGTAGAAGTGTGTACAAAAAGCAAAAGTTAATTTTACGACACCCAATAAGTCACGAAAATTCACTCCAACACTTTCTCTGCATTCGATATAAGGAAAATGAACCTTTGGCAATTTATTATCATCCCAGTGACCTTGTGACCCACATAGCCGCTTTCATGTGCAGATCGCCCAATAAGTCCTCGCAGTAAACTTTACTCATTTTCTATAAAACAAAACGTTGCGTGTCACTTCAGTAATTGGGCCAATAAAATTCCCCGCTGAAACACTGAAATTCTTGCGTGTGTGTGTATGTGACCGACTGATTAATTACCAGACCCAAAAACTTGAGGCTCGTTGAAAATGTGTCCAAATATTTACCTTCACCCGAACTGTGCATTCTTGAACTTCATGTGAGCTTCATGAAGTCCCAAAAAATATTGGTCACATTCAGGACACGATGCACGGAGCAATGCACTTCGCTCACAATCCGACAGTGCGTTATCTGAAACTGGGTCTCCTTCGTATCTCATCCATTGTAAACAGACCGAGAATGAAGATAATTTTAAGATTCCAACAGACACATTTTATTCAACTCACCGGTGCTGTTATTGTTATTGTTGTATACAATACGATTTAACGGTGTTTAAAGCGGTGGCAATTTTTTCGCCTCTTTCAGAATAATTACAGTCTACTGCCCCAGTGAGTTGCCGAGCAATGTATGGGTTGAGGTGGTACTCGCTCCCCAATCCACCGAAAAGTACTCAATTATCTCGCCTGTACGCGTTCATCCCCTTGGTGAACAAGGATGGAGGGGGGATGGGGGTTGTTATTTTGGGAAATGGACTGAAGTGATAATAATTATTATTGCTTTTTATTATTTTTGTTTTTCACTTTTTTTTGGTTTGCTTTCGTTTCAGTGCCTCACAATCCATTGGGTATGTGGTTTAAGCGTTACGTATCCGATGTGCAGTGGAATTTTGTTGTGTTCAGCGAAAATATATGTAATGTTTAATATTTGCTTTGGATGGCATAAATTTGTAACTTTATTGATTGGGAGGAATTTAGAGCTCGCACTGCAAATGGATGTTGAACATGCAGATGAAACTACGCGATTTCAACTTCAAGTCTAATTCTATTATTTTGCAGATTATATTTGTTTGACAGTTTTTTCTTTCGTAATTGAAATTTGATTAGCGAATTCGTTTGATGTCCCCGCTGCTTGCTGCCTCCGGCTAGCAACAGTAATATGGAATCTTGATATCTGTGTGGCAGCATTTTGCTTTTAGGGATATTTCATCTTTTATGAGCTCCTGCAAGCGTGAGAACGAAGTCGGTCCCATGCGCCATTTTCTTCAATTCATTTTGATAAAACAACTTTGCTAATGTATAGCACACGAGCACATAAATCAATTGAAGCTAATATGTTAAAAAATGTTCGCAATTTGATTACACCCTGCACACAAGGAGATATGAACATATGTAGGTGTACCTTGTACGTATGGAGCTGTTCATTTAATAAATGGATTTTCGGAGGGCAGTTAAGGATAGGGATGGGCTGGGAAAAGGGGTTAAGGTAAGGTTTTTGCTCGAAATGTGATGAGTCATTGAAGAATCACACTGTCATGCTGAGTTTTAAAATTCGATTATGAAAATTAAGAAATGATTTTGATGCAGAAAATTATGATTCACTTTGGAAAATTAATCCAAAGGTCACAAATACATCGTGTACTTTGGAAATTTTAGGTTACATTGACGATGCTATTCCTGACCTGGATGTTATCAGCTTGCTATTGCACAATGTGTAATCGGTTATCTGGGTGCAGTGCCTTGCAAGGTGGACACCATTATCACACATTTCGCCGTTTCTTCAACAAGCAATTGTAACTGCAAACCTATAAACATTCCAATAAAGAGAAGTGAATGTCACTCACTTGAACAAACCCTAAGGATAACTTCAATGCGACTTGGACTACATTACTGAGAAGTCCGTTTCTTAAGGCGGACAAAACAGCGGGTCGACAAGTCTGTCCGCTCCACAAGAAAGGAGACTCCTTCGACTGCGCCAACTATCGAGGGATTAGTCTCCTTAGCATCGCGTACAAGATCCTCTCTACTGTATTGTGTGAACGCCTGAAACCGTTCGTCAACAACCTGGTAGTGTCCTTATCAGTGTGGTTTTAGGTCAGGGAAGTCCACTATCGACCAAATCTTGACACCACGGCAGATCCTGGAAAAGACCCAAGATGTGCAAATCGACACTCACCTCCTATTCGTCGATTTTAAGACCGCATATGACAGTGTGCATAGAGACGAGCTATACAGTGCCATGTCTACTTTTGGCATTCCTACCAAACTCGACAGATTGTGTAGGATGACGATGGAGAACTCTCCCTGCTCCGTCAAGGTCGGGAACGAACTCACCGAGACCTTCAATGTCAAAAAAGGTTTTAGACAAGGCGACGCACTGTCATGTGACTTTTTTAACACCATCCTTGAGAAGATCGTGCGTAACTCACAGGTCAACACCAGAGGCACGATCTTCCAAAAGTCAGCTCAATTGCTAGCTTACGCCGACGACATTGACGTGATTGGACGAACACAGCGAGCCGACAATGAGGCGTTTGCTGGCATTGAAGCAGAAGCTGCTAAAATGGGTCTGGTGGTTAATGTGAGCAAAACGAAGTACATGCTGTCATCAGCAGGACACTGCTAAAAGCGGACGAGGAAGCCCTTGGTCTCTTCGAGAGAAAAGTTCTGCGTGTAATTGTTGGTCCTGTTTGCGTTGATGGCATTTAGAGGAGTAGGTTTAACGATGAACTTTATCGGCTTTACAGCGACATGCACCTAGTCAAGCGTCTTCGGATACAACATTTAGGATGGCTAGGCCATGCAGAGCATATGGACAGCACTGGTCCGGCCCGAAAAGTCTTCAAATCTGAGCTATTGGGACAACGTAACAGAGGACGGCCCAGGCCAAGGTGGCGCACACAAGTGGAGAAGGACCTCAACCAACTTGAAGTGCAATGGGTTCGTTAACAAGCAAAAATGCCGCATTTGGATTATGAGAATTTACGAGTGATTTTTGAAAAGGCGGTACATCTACAAATGGGGACTGTTTAGTGCGGTTTACTGTCTGCGGCGTTGTTGGGCCTTAGGTCTTCCAAAAAGAAGATCCACCAAGCAGTTACCATGGTGGTGGTGTTCACAAGATAACAACGGACGTCTTGTGGTCAGAAATTCAGAATATACTTAGATCCAGACACTGTCTGCTTCCAAGAGGATGATGCCACACAGCCAACTCAACAATGATTCTCTTGGGCGAGAAATTCAATGGCTAACGTTATCTTGCGTCTTGGTGATGTAAATAGGCCGCCACGTTCATGTGATTTTACAGCGTTGGACTTCCTTTGTTGGGGTTAGTAAAAAGAAATACTGGAAGACGATAAGCTAAGAATAATTGAAGAGCTAAATGGTGAGGTAATTCAGCTCCTCAAATATGTCTCAGGGTCATTGAGTATATGCATCAGCGGATAAAGGTTTGACACCGAAGTCGTTGCGTGTATTCGGCCGATATTTTATTTTACACATAATTGCTATAGATCCTTCTATGATAACTGAAAATTCTAAGATATGCAGGTATAAATTAATGAGGTCCGTTTGTATAATATGGCGCCACGTGCAAGTTGTGGCTGATTTTAGAAGCGTGTACCTACTTCATTGGAAAGGTACGATATTTTATCGTAATGTGCATCAGCGCCTGTTTTAATTGAGTGGCACTACAGCCCACATGGGACCGGAGCCTAACTTCTACAACAACTACTCGTGCTACTGTTTTCTTACGAGTAGAAGGGACCTACAGTTTTTTGCCGACTCCGAACGGCGAGATTTGAGAAGCTTTTCATAGACAATTGATACTCTTTAAGTGTTGTCAGCAATTCGAAAGAGGTGGTGCCGTGAAAAAAATGCGAGGTGTCGCTTCCGGGAATCGAAACTAGACTTTCTGCGTGGCGGTCGACGCACTTACCACTAGGCCTACGAAATCATTGATGGGTAAACTTAATACGTTTTAGGCGTGCATTGGGTGAAAAACGGTATAAGACGCCCGAAAGGCATGATTTGCATCATGATTGCGCTCGGCCACTCATGGCTGTAGCTGTCAAAAGGTACCTGCAAACGCTGAAATAAGAGGTACTCTACAAACCTCGCTCCTTCCGACTACTAAAACGATTTGGGAGGTCACCGTTTCGGGTATTTTCGATGCCAGAGAGGTCTCATTTTAAAGAGATTTTATTCGAAAATTAGCAGAGAGATGAGAAGAAGTAGTCGTTTCCAAGGGGCAATGCATTTTTTACGTTTTTTTCAATAATACAAAAAATGTTTAAATTTTGTTTGTGTTTTCGTTGGCATACCCTTTATAGGAGGGAGTATATTTAGAAATTCTCAAATAGTAGTTATCTGATTTCACTTTACATCACATAGGATGATTCTGTCTAATACGCATAGTTGTACATTTCCCCTTTTGAGTCCATAGCAAACATTTTTTTCCGAAAATTCAATCAATATTTACGTTTAATGAAGTTCGGATCTTCAGGGAGGGAGAGAGAAAATATCAGACCCCTCACTAATCAGCAGTCACCGCAACTGATTGATACAAATTTCCCCGTTTAAATGGCACATCCGCACGAATCACTCGATTCGCTGAAATCCAGCCAAGCGTCCTACACAATTACCAGAATTGTAAAGTAAACTTTGCTCATTTGATTGCATCACCAACCATTTATTAATCAGTGGATGCACCCATTACTAGTATTTAGCTTATTTGAATTGCTTCATCAAGCTGTCTGATTATCTAACGAAGCACTTTACCGCACCCTGCCTCAGAATTAAATAATTTCGGCGGTGTCAGTGGTGAACAGACATCACCAAAGAAACCACATTTTAAATCGCTTGTATCTTATTACCAGTCATTTATTATTTGCGGTCTGCGGGCAATAAGAATGTTAATCAGATCCGAGGAGCCGTCTCTTGCGCACCACAATTTAATCTCGAGATGAAATATTGCCCTAGTGGAAGGAATACGCCGATATATTTCCTCTTGTCGTAGTCCCATTGTGGGTCATTCAACTTTCCTGCGAGCGCATAGTTTCTCGAGAGTATTTCCACAATTACACAGAGGACAACGGGCGACACGACGCAATGCAAAGAACTATTGAAGCAAATTTAATTTATTTTTCATTATCTACATTAACAACGTGTGCGTCGTTCCTGTCTTGCAATGGCAAACTGGCACAAAAGACTTGCTTCGGAGTTTGAATACGTTCTCGCTGCCATTACGCCTTGTGCAAACAAGTGTATACAACAAACGCTTTTATTTGTGACACCATTTCGCTGACGACGCCCTGCCACAAAACGAGGTGTTGCACCCTACTGTGACAATGACTTCCGTATCAACAAAACGAAACAAACCAAAACAAAGAAGCGCGTATCTAGTCCTCGTGCATTTTAATATGTTCCAGAAGTCACGACTAGCTGATGAGTTGGATAACATCAATTTGGCATGAGTCCAACGGACCGTCGTCGTTGTCAGCGCAGGGGAACAGTGCCATGAAGAGCAGGACTAAACTTGTAATTGTGGATCATGCCCTACATGAGTAACGACGCGTCCGATTCCATAAATACTCGTACATCCGAGACCTGCACTAACTATTGGGCAAAATTCGATTTCATACAATAATATTTACCTAGCCCAGTCAGAAGGGGGAGTATTTGTATCTGCTTTTCTTGGATGTGCTGATGGTAAATGTTGATTTGATTAAGTTGATTGTAAGAAAACATCCCAAAATGTCGGGAGTCGTCCAAGGGAACTTGAATTGGTCAAAGATAGTGTTCTGATTAAGGAGATGTTCAGTTGTGGACGATGTGGTTTCCAGATACTTTTGTGGTTTATTTACACAAATGAATTACTTGGTTTCTCACATGTGGGTTGGGCTTGTTGTTGATTAAAGTGGTATGCAGTCGTTATAGTAAAATTTAAAGAGCCAGTAGGGAGAGAGAGATTTTGAGAGTTTTAAGAAAGTTTTACAGGGACCGCAACAAATGCTAATCACATGAAAGTGAGATTCAGTCTAGATGGTGGATGCATAGAAACTTCCAAACCTAGCATAAATTTTTTTCGGGGCATCAAAAATGTATGTGCTGTAACATTATCATGACGAAAGCCAACTCTATTTCTGCTCGTCACTTTTGTCACTGTTGCTTAATTCATTTAGTTAAACGGTCGTGTTGTGCTCATTAGAGGATCGAAGTGGCGACGTTTTTTCAACTTCTTACCGAAAATTTCCATCCAAGTTCACCAAACCGTGCCTGCTGTCAATCCAGGCTTTGAAGTCGTTTGTGGTTAGTTACATACCTTTGCAGATGATCAATTGGATAGATTGAGTCCCACTACACCACACAAGGGACCAGATCCTAGCTTCGTCAGCAACAACGAGTGTTATGCGTGCTTTTGATCTCTCACGAGTGGAGGGGACCTACAGTTTTTCGCCGCTTCCAAACGGCGAGATTTGAGAAGCTTTTCAAAAATAGTGTTTTTAGCAACTCGAAAGAGGTAAAAAATCCGATGTGTTCAGTCCGGAATTCTACATGTGTTTAAAGCATTATGCCCTTTTTATAGTGAAAACCTATCACATGGGGATATATGACTCATTTTCAAATCAATAAGGCTTTTGCCACGCTTAACAAATTACACTGTATTCACAAAAAAATTTGCCTGACATGTGTCCTTTCTACAAATCAAAAAGATTTTTGGGAACTAACACAATATACTGTCAAAAAACCATCTTCTTATTTGTTTCAATGTTTATTTTGTAGATGTTATTGTTGTCCATGTGGTCGCCGTGGCGTAATTGGTAAGTGCAAGGACCGCCACGCATAAGTTCTTAGTTCGATTCAAGGACGGGACACCTCGAATTTTTTCACGGCACCACTTCTTTCGAGCTGCGGACAACACTCAAAGAGTATCAATCATCTTTGAAAAGCTTCTTAAATTTCGCCGTTCAGAGTCGGTAAATAACTGTAGTTCCCTTCTACTCGTGAGAAAACAGTAACACGCACAACACCAGTAGCGGTCCCTTGTGGGCTGTAGTGCCACTTAATTATTATTATTATTGTTGTCCAGATTAAAGAACTGAAATGTGGTAGGTTTTTTTCTATTTCCATCAAATTGTCTTACCCACAATTAAATTACACGAGTTTTTTGAGTGAAAATTGGGCTTAGGTATGTTTGTGTAGTAGCACTCAGATGCTGCATCAATAAGAGGGGACTATCCGGTGCAAGAACGGTTCAGTATTCTTTCAAGCAAGTCACAGATGTATGCCACCCATGAAGGGTCTGAGTCTAAGCTATAGCTGCCTTCCGTTCTTGACGGTATCGGGAGGGCTACTTGCAGCTCTCTTCTCCGCATTCACTTGCTCTCTATATCGGAGGTTCGGCCTTCCTCGAACACGAAAGCTGGGATTCGAAGACCCTCTTAGCTGGAACATTGTTGTCCATTCAGTCGATGTAACCGAGCCATTGTAGTCTACGGATTTTTGCCTCTTGAACTACATCCTCATCTTGGTACAGCGCATAGAGTTCGCGGTTGTCCTCCTTCATTCGCCTTCCTTGCAGACAGGATCATATATTCGTCGCAGAATTTTTCTTTCAAAAGAGCGAAAAATCTGTTCTGCCGTTTTAAAATGAACTTGTAGACTTTATTTTTTTTTCAGATAACTGTATTTTTGCTTTTCTTATTATGTGCACTCCTATCGCTCGGAACAATCGCAATCGACTAACTCACTGACCCTTTTGATCACCAGCACAACTTTGTCTCTTTACACTCTCTTTTATATTTACTCTTAATGTTACTCGTTTGTCCCAAAACAAGGTTGCCACAAACTAAAAAAATGAATGTGAAAATGAAATGAAAATGTCAAGACCAAGCTCTCTTAATTCGCAGACATACAACTGGTTTGTCGGTTCCGTTCACTTTATGAAATATTAGTTTACGACTTCTTTTTAAATTTCCTATATCGACTTATTGTTAGCGGCAGTACTTGGAATTTCGAGTTTGAAACATCGTGGTCAAATAACATTGCCGCCCTCCTTTGTCTTTTATTGTCAAGATTACAATCTCCCAATTAAAATTTTTCAAACCAAGGACGTAGATTGAGTTCGTTTACCCTTATATCTCCAAATGGATGTTCAAATGTTTTTAACTATTTATTTAGGATTTGAAATACCGACACTATGCGGCACTCGTAAATAACCCTTAAAACTCGCGTAGATCAGGTGAACATTCACATGTAACCACCGCTTTAATTTACAAAAACGGTGTATGGACTTTTGGCACAGATTTTCACCTTAAAAGTTTTTACTTTAAAATGAGCGAAAATCGGATATTTCAAATGTTACGTTTTGACATACAGCTCGACCTTTCGGAAAACGAAAAAAAAACTTTTCGCTACAAATTAGTTCCGCCAAAAGCACGAATCGTTATTTATTACACTTCCGATAGGGGTGATGTAACATAAACTGTTCAGTGTTGCAGTCGGAATTGCCAGAAATTGCAATCTCATTTTTTTTCATTTGCAATTCCAGTGCAGGACACAAAGTTGCTACGCATGGTTGGCCATTTACACAGTTACGTGCAAGGCCAGTGCTAATGATTCCTTCTCACACATTTCCGATGTGCAATCGCATTTTCAATTTCCGTTGGACTGTCCCATTTATTTATTGCAGAGGGTGCCCTTAACATTTCCAAATATTTAGTTTTTTGCGAGTCGTGAAACATTCATTCGATTGAACTCATGTGTGACGAAACGCGAAGCGTGCACTGTAAGTTTTAGGGATCCCTCTCCTTCATATAATAAATTTGTACATGACCTTACACATCGATGACTGCATCAATCACGAAAGCAATGGAGCTGTTCTCAGTTCGTTCACACTTCATAAGGAAACACTATACGCTGTGTGCTCTTGTCTGCTTGGAAGGCGAAGATGAAAGAACTGGACGACGTTTAAACATATCAAGTCCCTTATGGGAAAATACATTGTTTACTGCAAATGCAATGCATCAGCTAATTTCTTTTCGGTACAGCGACGTTACACACGCTGTAAGTGATTCAATTTCAGGCAGCAGGATAAAGGAGCCACAACGACATGTGTACACGCGACTGAGATCAATGCACTAGGTGGGGGGCATTGAACGCCGGAATCTCCTTCCGGGATACAGAAGCGTGCAGATATAATCGGATATTGAACCCTACCGTAGTAACTGCACTGAATGGAAGTCTGTCTTCTGTGGGGAATTCGATTCGTTAATGAATTCTTAATTGTGTTGGGGTTATGAACGCCATAAACATCGTTTCCTGATTTCATATTTTATCAATAACGTTATCTTTATAATTGGCACGTAATTGTGAACGCTTTTGGCCGCAGCAACAGGTGTTGGTTGTTATTTTTATCAACGGAAATGGAGCGCTTCAGTAGGCGGTTAATTTAAGAATGAATGCATGATTTCCCGCAAATGAGAATCGAAATGAGACAAGACAATGGTCTTGACACAGTGACTGTCACCGTTTCGAGGAAATGCTTCGTTGGAAAATAGATTGAACTTTTTTTTCTTTGATTTTTAATTTTATGCGGTTTTAAGAACTGGCACCCGATTGCGGTTAAATTGTGTTCCGAGAAATTTTTACAGAGGACTGGTAAAACCTCGATTCAGTGGCATCGGATTGATTGATGAAAAACAAGAGGCACGTATGAAGTCGGAGTCTATATTAGCGCTCTCTTTTCTACTGTACGTAGGTTTAGTTTGTAAAAACGAAACGATGAGAATTTGCTTTCCACTCATCTGCCCTTTTCTCGCTGCAGTCGGGAAGAAAACGAGGGAGGACTGCTTTTAAGACAGTCTACATGGACTAGTTCAATAAAACTTGGGGTGCGAAAGATTAGGCAGCTGACGAGAGACCGCATTAGATGGAAAGACATGTTGGTTGAGGCCTAGTTCACCCCGAACTGTAAGGCCGCTCGAAGACAAAGGAACTGGGTTATATGAGTGTACGCGGGTAGGCAGAGTCCTTTGGAAATTTAGAGCTTTTCGGTAATCTCTCTCAGTGTCCTTTTTTCGTTTCTAAAATTGGTGTCATAAACAGTGACTGACGTTCTAATAATGAAATTCTAAAAAATCTGAGAATGGTGCATATGATTCTTTGTTGAGATTCTGGTCCTTTCTCATACAATTCAACGGCAATAGTTTCACAGAAAACTTTTCGAGCTAAAAAACATAAACAGTCGGTCCTGGGGAATTTCTAAGGGAAAATATAGACGTTATGGCGGTAACCGCATTATTGGCTTCATAGAATGTCCTTTTTAACTTGAGTTTTCATCCGAACAGCTTTTTATTTGTATAAACCAGTATAGCGCTCTGTCATGTGACTTCTTTAACATCATTCTTGAGAAGATCGTGCGTAACTCACAAGTCAACACCAGAGGCACGATCTTCCAAATGTCAGTTCAACTGCTAGCTTACGCCGACGACATTGACGTGATTGGACGAACACAGCGAGCCGTCAATGAGGCGTTTGCTGGCATTGCAGCAGCAGCGGCTAAAATGGGTCTGGGGGTTAATGAGGGCAAAACGAAGTAAATGCTGTCATCAAGGAAGGAAACACAACATCGGCGTCTCGGACAGAGCCCCACACTAGGCAGCAGAAACTTCGAGGTAGTCAAGAACTTCGTCTACTTCGGCTCCATGGTAAACAGGGACAATAACACCAGTACCGAAATCAAACACAGAATCACTCTTGCCGTGTTGCTGTTTCTTTGGGCTCAAGAGGCAATCGAGTAATTTGCTGGCTTTATATAACACCTTAATCATCCCAGTCGTACTCTATCGCACGGAAACTTGGACACTACTAAAAGCGGATGAGGATGCCCTTGATCTTTTCGAGAGAAAAGTTTTGCGTGCGATTTTTGGTCCTGTTTGCGTTGATGGCATCTGGAGGAGAAGATTCAATCACGAACGGCGTAGGCTGTACGGCGGCATGAGCCAACGCTTAAGATGGCTTGGCCATGTAGAGCGTATGGATACCACTGCTCCGGCCCGAAAAGTCTTCGAATCTGAGCCATTGGGACAACGCAACAGAGGAACGCCCAGGCTAAGGTGGCGCACACAAGTGAAGAAGGACCTCAACCAACTTGGAGTGCGCAGCAACCAACACGCCAGTCTACCCCGGACTGTAGCACCACAAGAAGAAGAAGAAGAAGAAGTATAGCAGCTTAGGCAAGCAGTTGTAAATTATATCTAATGCTCCCCCGTATTGAGCTGAAAACACAAACTGGTGAGTTCTTACTTTGTAATATATGACTCCATATCATGATCAGAGATTGGAAAGTGACATTCTAGGCACAACTAAATCGATTCTAATGGGGTACCGCCCCGTGCTACCACGAATAAACCTTTCCAAGGCAAATGCAAATTTTTGTCAAAATTCCTTCAAATTGGAAAACGAGCAAAATCATCCAATATGATCGATAAGATCTCTTGAAATCTCTGCTGCTGATCGATTAAGAACCCTGTTGAGAAAAAAGGGTCAAAACGAAAAGTTAGCCCAGTCTAATGCCAGCAAAGGATATGCTTCCTGAAGCGCATGTGTCAAAGATCTTAGCAGCTTTCTATACATATAGACGAATGTATCTGATTCAACTACATATAAACATATTTCCAACAGGGATGAAAATTATTCATAATCAAGCGACAACTAAGCTCAAAACGTTGCGGCACGTAGCCCCATTTCGCCTTTCCACTTCCAGAACAGCGACATTCCAAACAATTACCCACTTTTGCAAATATTCAATCGTTTATTTAATAGGAGATAAATTATCTGCCCGACACCGCTTCAACTGTCTACGTGTTAAAGATCATCCAAACAACTTCATTAAATAAAACTAAAATTGCGTAATACCATAAAAGATAATTTTATGACTCGCGTCACTAATTGGCACACTTTCGGCGTCGTCGTCGCTGTGGCCATCACTTTCTTTGTGGGTCAGTTCCGCAGAACACCAAAAGATATGCCAGCGTACATATACTTATCTATTCCCATGAAAATTTGATTCATTAACGCGGTGCTGGCCCCACTGCGACGATGCGAGTGTATCCGTGTTTCGTGTCTCATCAATATTTAGCATGAACAAAAACACAGTGCACACGCACACCCGTCACCGCTGTTCCAAGGAGGAGAAAACCCAGATATTCATCATTTTTACGCCCAACATGTCTGCAGACACATTTTTTATTTATTATCCTTAAGCGTTTTTATTTCGGCAATAATTCGCGCCACGGAATCAAAGTGTCTAATGCCGCGCGACAAAAGGCAGTCGATTTGGAGTTTTCTCTTTTTTTTTTTTGAAAATGACGACGCGATGAATGAGACCACGCGGATACAGATGCGAAATGAAATTGGAGGAAAAATTAAATTTTCCCCCCAGCAAATGGGATATTTTCAGCAGTGACGATGAAAAGTCGTCTTCGCCAGGAGAAAAATGGATTAATGTCTCATATTCTTTTCCGGTCTGGTTTTTGGTTTTTCTTGAGGAAATAAACCGATTCCTGAATCCTGTGTGGAATTCAGCACAAATAAAAGTTAATTGGACGACGGTTAGATGGTAGTATTCCCATTTAAGCTAAATGCTCTGCGGTATCACATACACGTCTGTACGCATTAAAGATCATCCTCTGGGACGAAGCTCGACGATGTTCAATGGACCGTAAGTCCGTTGCGAGATTGATAGAAGCAATCAATATCTCGGGCGACGGAGCATTGAAATTTGTGTACATTAATTGCGTTTTCAGTATTTCGGAAGAAGGTAACTTTTTGCGCGAATCTGGGGAGGAGACGGTCCCAAGTTAATGAGGGAACTCTTTTGAAGTTCTGATGGCTTATTTTATTGAGTGCGCAGTAAGAGTTTAGAGTGGTGTGGTGACAGTTTGAACGATGATTATCTCTTCTTGATGGTGCAGATATGTTCGGCTCATGAAATGAAAGTGATTATCGAAGTCTGGATGTTTTAATAAACTGTGCGTGAAAGTTGCTGATAAAACTGAAAGAGTGTTATTTGGAGTCAGCAATAAATTGCAGGTACAACTACTCGTCAGAGAGGCTAGGCCATGCCTTCAACTTAATTTGAATTTTTTGAGGAACGAAGAAATCTGACTTCCTCAAGTATTGGGTAAGAACTTCAAAAAAGAAGAAACGCTGCTTTCTTTCTGTGTACAAAAAACACTTTCAGCATAAACATTTTTTTTATAAATATACTCATTTAGGAGGAACGTAGGATTAATGGCGATACTCTCCTAGTTTGTCCTACTTTTTCTGCTGAAGCATGGAGATCTAAATTCATAGGGCAAAGAGGGGGAACGCGTGACCCATAGTCAGTTTATTTTTGAATGTGAATGTCAGTATAATGGATGTGTCCCAATGTTTGGTCAAATGACCTCCTGGTTAAGTATTATTTAACAAAAACTCAGTTCAACTTGTACTAAAAGTCTTTGCCTAGTTCTTAGACTTATTGTCTAGGATCTTGCCCAAGTCCTTGTCCAAGTTGTTGTCCGAGTCATTGTTCAAATTCTTGTCCTTGTTCCAAGTCGCGGTTCAATCTCTTAACAAAGTTCTGGTCTATATTTCACACACTGCACTCGCGGTACTCGAAAGTTGAACTCATTCGTTTCAAGAAGTGAAATTCCCTCCATGCTAAGGAAGTTTTGTTCACAGAAACAATGACAAAAAAATGTGACGAATTCTTTAAATTTAAATGAGAATAAGCAAACTATGTTTGTAGAAGAAGAGCGGCGAATGGAAGAAAATTATTAAAAGACTTGTGACTGCCTTCCAATAACACAAAATATCTACTTAGCCACAAACTCTTACATACAAGCTGATTCATCGTAAGATTTGATTTGCAATTAAGTATAAAACACATAAATTTGAAAGCGAACTTAAAATTTGTATGATCCACTAAAAGAACGATTTACGGCATTTGCTTTTTGGCAATGATATCATGTAAATACTGATCAAGAATGTTTCTGAGGTAGTCCATTCGGAAGGTAAAATTTTAGGCAACTCGTTCGAACATAGAGAGTGGTATCTCGCGAATTACAATAGTAATGTTGGCTATCAAAGCTTCAATCCTAGCTGACTTATTTCTTAAGAACTGTGACTTAAAATATCCCCAATGAAAAAGGTATTTTATCGCACGATCTGGAGGGCTCATTTGGAAAAACGTGAAATTAAATGCTCACCAGAAGGATTTCTTTACAGTATGAGTAGCTCCGTCTTATTGCAACCAGAGATTACCGACACCATGTGTTAGAATTTCAAGAAGCAGGTAAGGCGTTATCATGGTTTAGTTGCTGAGAACGATGACAAATCGACTCGTAACGGTCTTTTATTTCATACAGCTTTTTTAGTATATTCACTATGAGTTGGATGTGGTCTAACTTGTCGAGTATCATGGGCTAATATAAAGTGGGACTCTAATTTGCGAATGGTTTTAGTAATAGTGAAAACGCACGAAAAGTATTTTTTACAGAACGTGGAGTTTAGTAATGCACCTGAACCATTGAAATACGATGCTGTGGTGTGACTTTTTTTTAAGATGACTTGCCATCTTAAGTAAAAATAGCAGAGCAGTTCAAAAGGAGTCACGCGTGTGCTTACAGTCCCAGTATTATGATCAAATGTTCAGTTGTCTCTCGCTTTACTATTTCATTTGTATCATAAGAAGAACTCACAAAGCTAAACTGTTATTTATAAATGTGAAATCGAATCGAAAGCTTAAGTAACGATTGCTCATAGACATTTATAAATTCTCGACACCAGGGCCAACGACCAGACCGAGAACTTTCTACAACTTCAGTTTGTATTATTCCACAGAAATCCATGAAACTTCTTTTACTTTGGCTTTAAATACTATCTTGTACGTTGTTATACGCTATACATCAACAATAATAGTTAATCAATTTATTAATTATTCGAATGAGTAAAACATTTAAAAGTGCATAAATAGCCATGTCCGCGATTTATGCGAATGTACAGAAATGTTAAGAGAGCTATTTGTAATGTAGATACAAGAATTTGACATGTCCTTTTTAGGTTAACGTCATTCCTCCTTATCACAACTCAGTAATAATTAAGACCAGTGTGTATCAGTAACTCATTTTCCTCTTCTCTGTGGTTCCTTGAAAGAGCCAATTATATGAAGGATTAAACATTTATGGTATTTGAATGATATGCAGACAAACAGATGTTTGTAGGTTTCTAAGAAAAACTCAGAAGACCCTTAGGCATATGAAAGTACAGAAGAAATTAAAGTACTAGACATTTCCTTAAAACTGGTCCTACTGTCATTCCAAGTATTCAGCGAAAGTGTGTTACGATTCTACCCTAAATTTTTAAGTGCTTTTTATTCGACGAAAAACAAGTCGGATGCTTAATGTTGAGACAAGTGCTTTAATAAGACATAAAAAAGAAAAACGTTCCATTTATCCAAAAAAAAAAAATGTTAATGTTGACGTTGTAGGTATGGTACGACTTGTTTGAATTCTCTTTTTTTTTTGCTGTCTACATCATTGATGTTTTCTCAAGGTTTATCTCTCGATTTGGATACATCTGCGGTTGAGCCAACTCAAGCATAATCAATTCCACAGTTGAACGCCTTAATCTGCTTGGGTTTTGTAAATAGATCAATATTGTCTGTTTTTTTTTATTCGTAACTCGCAAATGGTAGGTACATTGACGTGAAAGGTTTCAACATTTTTATCTCCTCGCAAACCACTAGACCGGTTTACACAATTTTTGGTTTTATACTGCGTGATGGTCTAGAGAACTTGTGGAACAGCAGGTTCCTTTTCTTTCTATGCGTCTCCTACCTGCATCTACAGAGATGACGCTAAAGCGGACAAAGATGTGGGAAACTCACCGACTTTCAAATCTGCCTTATGGAAACGAAAAGAATAGCAATGGTAAAGCACTCTCTTTGCTGATAGTGTCAACCCCACCAAACACAATGCCCAATGCATTTAGGTTGAAAAAAATTCACTGAAACGTGTGATGTTACACAACTTCTTCAAGCTTATACTGAAAGTGCAGAGGGAAAGCATTTTACACAAGATAACTTCTACTACGTAGCGTAGATCATTCTGCGGGCATTGTAGACATTTGTGCGATAATTGAGCAAATTGGTTTAAAAGTACATTAATGCGAATGGCATAAAATGTAGCCATCCTTAGTTTTAGTTGCTTGTCCTTGAATAGAAGCAACCGTCGGTCAGAAAAATGGTACCAGCAGCTGGGACACAATCATCTGACTCGAAGATGCGAGGTCATGATATGAAAGTAAGTGTAATATTGTTGTCTATGGATGAAAGGCAGCTATAGCTCAGACCCTTAAAGGATGGAGAAACGAAGAAAACCTTGATTTGGATGACATTTGAAAGATCTTCAAAAAAAACCCTGTAAACATCTATTTATGTACATTTATCAACACTTCATACACCCGTAAATGAAATCCTGATCAGAACTCAACGAAAATCTGATGAAAAATTGGTCTCCTCAAAGAAGCAGCATTGCCAAGTAATCACCACTCACAGGGAAGATTACATTCTACGTTCGCGTTGTAAGTTCAAGGACAGCGCGTCCAAAAATAAGCACCCCCATTGACAGCACTCGCCAAGACAGATGAGAACATATTTTATAGCCCTTTATCTGGTGGACCTTTTGTTGATCGTTAAACTCACACATTTATGGTTCAATAAAATTATTACATTGATCTTAAAATATATGTTCGCTTTGACGTAGTCGTCTTTGAGAGTAGAGGCTCTCGCTTCCTTTATTTTTTCGTCATTCCGCCTTTTAATTGTGCGGAGCAGATTGACAAGGTCTTGCGCAAGAGGAACAAAAATAAAAGAAGCAGATATAAAAGAGAGCAAGAGCACAATCCTAAGAGCTTACCCTTCAGCAGCGATGTTAATGCACTGGACTGACATAAATACGAGTTCGCATAAACAAATCAACCATTTGGATATGTGCTTTCATGTAGTGGTCGTGCAAATTGAAAATTTGTAGCATAAGGCCGTTCAGTGCTACCGAGTTTCGCACAAATGAAAATAGATTTCAATTGTCATCACCGTCCACCATTTGTGAACACAGTTTCATTACAATGAACGGATTCAATGTCGAAACCATTCACAAGCAAGCATTTCGACAAAATCATTAGTCAAATCTAAAAACAAACAAACAATAGCGTCGTAGTCGTCGTGGTCGACGTTGACGCGAAAGCAATACTAGGTCAGAAGTGGGTTGCGCTGACGATGACAGGTGTGCTGCCATCACCGGTAGTACTCTCGTTTGAAGGCGTTCACCGGCGATTTGTGGTGCTGGCTGGGCATTTTGACTGATGCCAAAGACAAATGTCTGATTTCAGTGAGTTGCCTTGACTTTATGCCATAAATTTGCGAGAGTACCTTGTTTCACTAAATTGCCTGTGTGTATTTGTTTTGGCAAGTATGTCAGTCTGTTTATGTTTTTCTGACAAGGTTAGCGGAAGTTGTGAGTAGAGAATCACACGGATCGGGTTTAGCATCTGTCTGCGGTTATCCCGTGCAGGTGAAATAATTTCACAAAATCTCACCGTGAGAAATACAAGGAGAATTCGCAGCTAATTGTTTTCAGGAAACTGATTAAACCACATTTCAGTTGCATGCTGAACAGAATGTTGCACAGATCTGTTGGAGCAGGAACTCATTTACCTTGGCACTTGGCACTTGAAGCACTCGACCAGTGCTACCGGCTTTTGTGTGTACATCAGTTTAAAGTGAAATCTCCGACAGGTATGCAGGGCAACATACGCACATAAACCGCATCCCTATTTTTAATTAACTAAACAGTTACCCCCCTCAATTGAGTTGAGAACTCATCTTCTGGAAAAGCCACTTAAATCATATCACACAGCAGCGCTTTCAAGCAAAGACATGGTCGACATGCTGTGCTCATTTAAATGAACAGAAAAAAGGAAAATAATTAGACACACCCACACGCGTATCCTGCCATTCTTATGGAAACCGTGTAATCACAGTATCTCCTGCCGCAAGTTAATTGGACTGCGATGAATTGGAAAAGTGATACGGAGCTTAAGTCTTAGGGGAAACGAAATCAATTTCACCTGCAATGGCAACGTATCAAATTTGAATTGAAGACTCGACGACTGTGTTCGACCCTCATAAACGCGGGCACGTGGCATCTTTTTGAAACGTTTTTTTTTTGTATGAAAAATAGATAAAAGGTACCAGATGAAGCAAGCGAATGACATTTAATTACGAATACCGTTGAGATGGATACCTTATTTAAGATTTTATTGTTCTTTTGATGTTGTTATGAAGTTACAATTGAATCAGGATGTACATTGTTTGCTTGTTGTCAACTTCAGAATTTCCAAATGACCAGGGTTATTGAAAATGAAAATATAACTCATTATGTTTGCAGGAGTGTTTGGAATGATGTGTAGCATTGGTTATGATGACTTTGAGTGACAGCTGTGTTGCTACTTGCTCATCACAATCGATGAAGGACTCGCTATCGGGGTCCTTTGAAAGTATAAAATGATAGGTTCTTGGACACGTGCGAGACAGATAGGGTCTTCATATTCTCACTTTGTCCTATAGAAGACTTTGAAACCGGATCTGCATCATAATCGTGTATTGAAGTTCAAAGTTATGAAATGCCCAGATCCCAAGATTCCGAAATGACCAAAACATTGATGATGAAGGAAAATTAACTTATAAATAGGAGCATAGTAGTTTTGGGTCTTAAAATGTTCTTGCTAATGATTCTCCTTTTCTTTTTCTTGTGGCGCTACATTCCGGGGTGAACCTGGGCCTCAACCAACATGCCTCTCCAGCCAGCACGATCTTTCGCCATCTACAGCCAGTTGGTTAAGGTCCTTCTCCACGTGTGTGTGCTACCTAGAGTTCGTCGTTAAATCTTCTCCTCCAGATGCCATCGACGCAAACAGGACGACAGATAGCACGCAGAACTTTTCTCTTATGGCTTCCTCATCCGGTTTAAGTGGCGTCCAAGTTTCTGCGCCGTAAAGGAAGACTGGGATGATCAAGCTGTTGTTCCAAGCCAGTTTGGTCCTTCGAGAGAGGGCTTCATTACTCAATTGCCTCTTGAGCCCAAAGAAACAGCGATTGGCAAGAGTGATTCTGCGTTTAATTTCGGTACTGGTGTTGTTGTCCCTATTTACCGCGGAGCCGAAGTAGACGAAGTCCTTGACTACCTCGAATTTTCTGCTGCCTAGTGTGACACTCTGTCCGTGAGGTCGATGTTGTGATTTGATGACTGCATGTACGACGTTTTGCCCTAATTAACCACAGCCGCTTTAGCCGCTTCCGCTCCAATGCCAGTAAACGCCTCATTGACGGCCCGCTGTGTTCGTCCAATCATGTCAATGTCATCGGCGTAAGCTAGCAATTGAACTGACTTTTGGAAGATCGTTCCTCTGGTGTTGACTTGTGAGTTACTGTGCGTCGCCTTGTCTAAAACTTGCTCTGGTCTAAATAACATGCGAAACTAATGATATGGAAACGTGTAGAAGAATAACACTAGGATTGACCAGGCTGCATCAATTTTGAAGCAGCTGGGTAGATCAGTAATAAGGAATGCCGAGCTTGGTGTCAAAGCCAAGTTATCAGTTTTAAACTCAGTGTTTATTCCAACTCTCACCTATGGTCATGAAATTTTCGTAATGACCAAAAGAAAAAGATCGCGAATACAGGCTGCCGATATGAGATTTCTCCTTGCCGTTGCGGAAGTTACTCGCCGGAATAGGCAAGTACGCCACTGTTCGGGGGGGTACTCAATGTTGAGGAGGTACTTCTTCGCACGGATAGGGCTACATATCGTTGGCACGGACGCCCCCTTCATCACGACTTCCAAGGCGTGCCTTAGACACAGTTAAAACAGGTAGGCCACCGCTCTGCAGACCCAGGGCGAGATGGTTCGGTCAAGTTCTTAAACTCGCCTCGTTGGGCTTGCGAAGAGCTCCTGATGAGTTGGAATCGGTGGCAGAGGATTGTGTGGCCTGGAGGTCTCTCGTACGTTGCCCCTGCGACTCCCTTAGTGCAAAATGCCGGCAAATGCGATGACAATAATGAGTTGTTTTGGGATCTTTAATAAATTTTGTTTAAAAGTAGCTACATTTGTTTTTTAAGCTTCATCACCATTCCTTTTCTCATTTTGAAACTTTATTGTTTAGAATATTGACCTTTTGAGGAGAGCCTTTAACTGTAATAAAAATGCTGAAAGAAGTTCCAACGGGGACTAGAATATCTCAACATTTGTCGCATCCTCTTTCGGTGGTGCAAAAAGAAAATTCGCCCTTTTTGTTGTGTGGGAGAAAAATGGCGCTTAAGTTACGCAAATTCAATTACAGATTTATTTCCAAGTTCCTAAGCTGCGGAACCACACTCTGTTGACGCAATCTTGTCTATCATGCAAATATCAATAAGTTTACCCCCACAACATGCCTTCATATACTCATATCATACACATTCCAGCATTAACATATCCAATAGGATCTGCTCTAAGCCATCAGTATGCACGAGTCCACTGACTTTGCAGCCGAGTTTTTCGGTACTCCTACGTTCAAGCAAAAATTCAAGAATGTCTTTCAATTAACATGTTATCTGTTTGTCCAAAAATTCGAAAACCAAAATCTAAAATCCTAAAACGCATAAGATCTCGCCTGGGCAAAATGTCAAAATGTTCTACTTCAAGCCAAAATATCTATTTCTAGGTGAAATGGGTCTTAGTTAAAAATTTTGCAAACTAGTTCATAAAGCTGAGAAATACGCATAGAATGTTAGGTAAACCAAGAAAGAGCAAGAGAATTCGTTCTCTTAAAGTTTTTCGCTAAAAATTCGACCACTGTCTTTAATGAACACAGTATTTCATTAATTTAACGCAATGATCAGAGTCATTGTTGCCGCATTGTAGACAATTATTTTTTCTGATTGAGATCATTTGCAATCCAAATTCTAGAAGATATTGAAATCGAAAAAAAATAAGTGTAAGAATGAATGAATGCAAATATTTTTGAAAGTGTCTGCGAAAACATCACATTTCTCCTTTAAAACAGTCATGCCTGATCCATCACGTAACAGGACTAAATTGCATAGTGACTAATAAATAGTTTGCTATTTGTTTCCTCGCATACTTTCAATTACCTCAAAAATGTGTGACTTTAAGGATTTAAAGATGTATAGTTCGCCTGATTGCCCCAAATATTGTTAGCAATCATCTGTAAGCAAGAAATTTGAATTTTAAGATAAAATAAACTACAAGACGACCATGAAGTCTTGCAAAACGAATGTTATACACGCGTTTGTTTACTTCCAAAAACTCTTGCTACTTTTCACAGTAGGAACTATTCTACAAATTCAATTCTTGATTTAATTTGTTTCTCAACAATTTGGTATTCAATGGAACCTACATACAGAGTTTCTGAAAATTAATAAACTGTGCCTTATCGTAAATAAACGAATTTGCGTTTTCGCATATCGGTTATGGTCTACATACAGCACTTCAAAGACGCCACACGTCATGTGGATCACATGACAAGCACTTGTTTGCATACTTCACACCCACGTTGCATTTTTCCGTGCAGCACGCATTTTCTTGGCATCAACCGGCAACCGGGCGTTTTGACACGACAAAATTTGCGCCAGAAATAACTCCAACAGTACAAAAATAGAATTCCACTTAGACACTAAACTTAGAAATACAGTTTTTCACAAGTCTTACAGGTTATTAAAATGTAAATTCTCAGAGGAAATCACACCAAGACCTCGGCCGCCATCGCTGCAGACTTTCGATTTCGCTTTCGTGCGACGGAAGATTGCAGTTTCTTTTTTGGTTCGAAGACAGTGAAAATAGCTGCTTCTAAAAATACACACGCAACGCAGTATTTTTGCATGCATGCGTTTAGCGAATATAATTGCTGGTAATAAAATTCAAACTTGCAGTGGGCGCCTGAGAGTAACTGACTATGGTGGGCGGCTGGATCGCGTATTTGAGAGAGTGTCGTAACAAATTTATGAACGCAATGTTTTACCTCCTTTCGTCTGGGAGAAATGTAGCAACATTCAAAATGAAATTGAAAGGATTCTCTGGATGTTATCTCATCGAAAGGGAATAACCCAAACCGGAGATATCTTCATTGAAATGGAAGGCACGATTTGGGTAACAAGGGTTTCGTCTGGAATGTTAATGCAAGCCCTGGTAATTAATTTGGAATGCGACCTTTTTTTATAATTCGGGGAAATTAATTCATCACTTGTGAATAATTTGCGATATTTTGGCGCATTGCAGGTGCCTCCATCGATTTCGTCACACCTCAGGACATGGTAATTTTCGGAGGCACCTCGGTGAAAGTGTAAAAAAAAACTCCCTTGTGACAGATTCCTTAAAGAGATGCGAGAACAGATGGGATGCGTCACAAGCTACTTGTCTTGCTTGCTCCATAACAACATGAGATTTACATAATTGGGACAAGGCAGTATATTGTGAATTATGTATTAACATAAAGCAATGTGTCAAGTGTAGCGCCACACGGAGAGAAAGAATATGTCAAGTGAAGAGGACAGGCACTTCAAACGGCGGTATGTGTTGTCAATGGTGGGAGCATTCTTCGCGTGGACTTTGGAGTGATTGAATTTAATTTCGCAACGAATTCGCATAGGAGTGCAAAATCTAGGCTGATAGACAGTTTGTGACGTTGGGTGATTTTGATTGAAGCCCTGAAAGCTGTTCACATCTGTCTTTTTTCTTTTTTGCGGGACGTGAAATGTGTAGAATTGAAAATACAAAATTTCCCTTACAGTTTGGATGAGATAAGAAATTTGATAAATAAATCATTACAGCACCAAATGGATTTGTTTTCAAGTGCCAACATGGCGGAGATTGTGTGTAAGTTTTAAGATGGTAGACACAATGCATTTAAGGTCCAGTAGACCCCAGATAGAATATGCTTTCAATCGAATGTGTAATGGGATGGTTTGGAAAATAGTAAATAATCATTGAAATCATTGGTAATCGAAATTAGTTTTTATCCATTCCGCTGCCACTCCCCTTGATGATAGAGATATTTAGATATTAGAGGGGGTTGAAAAAATTATTCTGACATCTGACGACATTGCCTACCTACAAAAATGTGTAGTGTAACCACATTTTGCTGTAAGATTTCTTTTAAAAAGGAGACCATATATGGACATACGTTGTTGCCATAGGACAAGGCATGTGAGCTGTGACGTCTATTGGTGTTGAAGGCTCAGGAAATCACATTAAAGACAATAAGAAATATTCAGCAGTCGCATGTAGTGTCGATGACATTGATGATTTGAATTTTTCTAAAATAAGAACCTCTACAACATAACATTGTCGTCTCCATAATGGGAACTTCTGAATTGAACTTCTGTGAATTTAACTTGTAAGATAGTCTTGCAGTATAAGGGAAGGTGCTAACTAGCTATATGGAAGCTGAAGCTTTAGTTCCGTTTATTCAATGGAAGGGACACTACTCGATATTCAGGTTGAAACACAGTTTTCAGAAATAAATGATCTAAAGGGTGAATTTTTAAAAACTATAGGAAAGTTTTTCAAAAAAAAAGAATTAAAAAATTCAGAAAAATGCATGAAATCTTTATTTGAATCGATAGTACGGTCCATATAATTTAATGTTTGAAGACTATTTCATGCAAATATTGACCTTGACTGCGCCTCAAATGGTCCATCCGCTTAGTTCAATTTTGGCATACTCTTTCCAACATTTCGGCCGGTATCTCACGAATAAATGCTTCAATGTTGCCTTTCAATGCTCCAATTGAAGCGGGCTTGTCTGTATCGACATGAGCTTTAACATAGCCCCACAAGAAATAGTCGGAAGGCGTTAAATCGTACGATCTAGGCGGCTAATTGACCCGTCCCGAACGTGAAATAAAATGTTCACCGAACTCTCCTCTCAATAAGTCCATTGTTGCGCGTGCTATGTGGTATGTGGCACCATCTTGTTGAAACCACAAGTCACTCTTGCATTTTGGGCAAAAAAGTTGGTCACCATCTCACGGTAGCGCTTACCATTCACAGTTGCGTTACGATTCGCATCATCTTTGAAGAAGTATGGTCCAATGATGCCACCAGCCCATAAACCACACCAAACTGTGAGTTTTTCTGGATGCATTGGTAGCTCTTGCAATGCTTCTGGTTGACATTCACTCCAAAATAGACAATTCTGCTTACTTACGTACCCATTGAGCCAAAAATGAACTGACCATAAAATGGAAGAAGCGCGCGATGAACTTTCTTAACAGAGCACGGATTTTGATAATAAAATTCAATAATTTGCAAGCGTTGTTCGTTCGTAAGACGATTCATGGTTAATTTAAGACCAAACTGAAGATGTTTGACAGTGAAACAAAACACGAAACGTGCGTCAGCTGTTTAAGCCAGTGTTGCCAAAGAGCTAAAAAACACCCTTTATCTGCGATATCCTTAATTCATTCAATAAATGCATACTCACATGCGTTTTACGATTGTGTGTAGAATTTCGAAACTCTTCGCCATTGATGTTTTACGGTCTTAGGAGTATCACGGCAAAACTATACGAGCCAGAAAATCCAAAACAAATTTAGCTGTAAGTTCCCATCGAATGAATACAACATTTAGTACTTTTTTCAAATTTTGTGGAATATCGGTGTAGAAATTGGAAGGAGATAACAATTTGCCGACTTTGACGTCTTCCTGATTTATCATGATATTTAAAAAAGAAAACTTGTCAACTGAACGTTAACGTCGCTTCAAAAAATCTTTCGGGTTTGCAATTTACAATTTTTACCCAACGCAACCCAAGATTATACCCCAAAATTAAATTTTCATACATCTGCAGTGATCGCTAGGTGAAGTGCATTTACTCCTTAAATTTCATGAAAATCAATTTGGGAGTTATGAAGAGTGTAACAATCATGACAGACTAGACGAAAGGACGAACATATAAAAAAACTTTTTTCTCTGGAAACGAAACCTTAAAAACGTGGTACACCATACCTGCTAGATCACAATACTAGTGTCTTCTCTTCACAAACTTCAAAACTGCTTCTCAATTTAGTTCAATGAGGACGTTTTTCAGATATCTGCTACTCTTTAAATAATGTTTTTATATGTTTCGAGAACGACGTTAAAAATTCACATGAGGTTGGGTTCATTTCAAAGAAACCGGGACACCATTCATTTCGATTTAAAAAAAAATTTCAATCGAAGAAGAATAACGACAATGTGTATGAGTGTGTCTTGCCTAAAAATAATTAGAATCGGGATTGAGTATAACCAAACGGCTGTACCTTTTGCCGTCCAAACTAAACGGATTCAAGCAAGCATTTATTTTATTGGAAAATAGTATTTTTGGGAAAACTTCTCAATGCCATAAGTGAAAATTATAATGAATATTTTATTATTATACCTAACAGAGGTCAAAACTTAAAATTTTTGAGTTGAGGTACATCCCCAAGTACGACACAGACGTTGATATAAAATTGCATAAAATAAGCTTTAATGTCTCGTTTCAATTATGGATTAACATTTTTCCTCCATGCAGGAAGACATCGGGTCAGTAAAACAGTTGATAGTTCGGGTACACCAATTGCAACCTTCTCCAGCCGTAGACTGTATACCTCAAAAAAGGTAAAAATAAAAAAAAAACAGAAACTCAAGAAATTATTCAGATACACAATTTAAAGGCGAACAATTTAAAATATTTATTAAAACCGACCATGTATTCACAATGGTATGAAAAACCAGCCAAATGTGCTAACGGGCACGGCACAGGAGACGATTGTTCACCTTCAATTAATAAGTTATTGAAAAAAAAAACATTGAAAGCTCCTCACGTTCTCTGCTTAATCCAGAAAAAGCCTCATTCATACCCTCCACCCAGCAATCCGTCCAGCTGGACGTGTTGGTCCAATTTAGAGAATGTACAGACATATGACATAACGCCACAGAGAGCGTATTGTATTAAATGTCCGTTAGTAGTATGACCAAACAAATCAGACTTCACAAAATGCAATTCCATTTATGCTCATCCCGCAGTACGGCGGACATGAATAATGTATTTTATTTGATCGTCTTTGTGTGCGAAACTAAAGCCAATGCCTACACGAGAAAGGTTTCAGGTCAAGTGTGTAGTTACAGACAGGAACGGTGCCAGCCCAGATTCAATCGATTCAGGTATCTATTTGTCTTTATTTTTCGATTAAGCTGGATTCAATTAAACTTTACTGTGCGGATAAGACTAACGAGGGCATTATACCAACTAAAGTGGTTTTCCTCCGGATCCTGCCAGACCTTCGCTACCTTCGCTACCACTTGAATGTATGTATATAAATCGAGAGTGTCCTACTGCCTGGCTAATAAATTCTTTGATGATAACGCTGGAGTAGTGGAAAATTTGATTTAAATTCAGTGATGATCTCTCCGTCGCCTCCTGAAAGGCGCCAGTAACACATTCAAATATGCATTTCAATTGAATTTAGTTCTGCTCGTGACGACTCAAAGCGAGGTCTATATAAGTGGAAAATTTGATTTGCCAACTTATTCACGCACATCATTTACGTACCCCGCCAGAGAAGACACTTTCCTGCTCTTCAAATGTATGGTGCCCTTGTGTTTTCTGGAGTTTTTCGTGTTGCTCGATTCGAGAGACTCCCAGAGCGTGGTAAATCAAGCGTCTTAGTTTCGCTTTGTCATTTGAAATTTTCAATTTCCGTTTAAAGCGATGCTGGAAATGGTGACGCTCAACGATGAGGGGTGTTTGTGGATTAAGAAAATTACGTTTTCACTATATCCCCTAGAAGCGTTCATCGATTTGCGCCTAAAGATGTGCTTTGATGTTTTTGATGATGGGCCGTTCGATAATTTTTTCGTTGGATAAATTGGTGAATTTTGAAATTCAGTGGAATGGGGCATACATGTTGGCAGGTAGTGAGTTTGATTTTTCTATTCAAGCGTTTTAGGGAAATTTAATGGCGTTTGATGCGGTAAACAGCGAGGTTTTTCCTTTTGATCCGACTGACTTTTGTAGACTGTCATTGTTCAATTCGTTGATGAAATATCGATATTTATGGTCAAAGTTGTATTTTGTTTTTGGGGGGATTAGTTCTTAAAGAACGTCATATTTTGGGGGTCGTGATTTTTTCCTCTTTGCTATGCCAGTCTTTTGTTATTTGACAGTATGGTCTCACTTCTACTTTCCACTTCTACGTTTGATTCATACCTTTCAGATATAAAGTGGAAAAGGATTGTAATAAAATTTATAGACATTTGTCACTGTTGTTTTAAGCTACAGGGTTTCAGGCAAAGTGAACAAAAATATATGATTTCATCAGGAAAGAACGCACGACGGCGACTTCTTGGAGCTTCACAAAAGACAGTACAAGATTTGCCGTAGTCAAACATATTCAGTAAATACTCGTGGTGTGCGGGATATATGTAGTTCTCTCACTAGTAGAGGGGACCTTCAGTTTTCTCTTTGAGTGTTGTTAGCAGCTCGAAAAGGGTGGTGCTTTTAAAAATGCGAACGCACTTACCCACGTCACGGCGACCATGGTCGTTTACCTCGGTTACCCAGTAAATAGGCACAACTCCATGAGTATCAAATCCAAACTGAGAATCACTCTTGAAAATCACTGCTCCCTTAAGTTCTCGAGGCAATTGAATTTAAGGATCTTAGTCACCCCCTCCTGTTGGACGTTGTAAAAAGCGAATGAAAAAGTTCCTGTCCTCTTTTAAAGGAAAAAAAATCCTGCGTGCGATTTTTGGTCCTGGTTGCGTTGATGGCCTTTGAAAAAGGAGATTCAACGGCGAAGTACACCGGCTGTACGGCAACATGCCTCTAGTCAAGCATCTTTACCGAAACAAGTCTTAAAATGGCTGAGGCATGTAGAGTAGATTGTGTTATCTGCTCCGGCTCGAATATTTTTTTGAATTCTAGCCAACAGGCCGACCGAGTTTGAGATGGCGCACACAAGCTTAGAAGTAACGAACAATTCGAATGCGCTGATATATTGGAAGATGTAATATTGAAGTAATGTTCTAGATTGGGAGGTATGTATATTGGTTGGAGCCGAGCTTCACCTTAAACTAAGAAGAAATCAGCAAAAATCACTATCGGTGATTTAATCTAGTGATTGGAAATGAACCCTTATTGGTGCTTCTTTCTCTTGCATTTATTGTTATACAAAACCAAATATTTCTTGATAGTTCTTCATCAAGAAATATTTGATTCTCTGTTGTCTTCTGTCAGGGAACAAGGAAAAGTAACGCCAAGGCAGAGTTTATGGTACGAAAAGATCGCACTTTTGATTAGGATATAGTTAAGTAGAGTGAATGCCCAGTTTCATAAATCAATAGGAAAAGAAAAATTGTATTTTGATGCAAAAATAACAGTTTTGATCCATTTTCCTCTTTAGTTTTTGCTTCCCCTTTAGGGGCCTAGAGCCTCTACTACTCTTACGCGCCATCGTTTACGGTTTCTGGCAGTGAGTTTCAACTCACTCTAACTCTTTGCGAGCTTCCTCTGTACAATTTTTCGGCGTGTACTTCTTGATCAAGCCGCTCTTCTGTCATTCTGGGAAAGCGGTTGCACTGCATCGCATGTTTCATTTCGCATTTTCAAGGCGTATTACCAGTTCGCTGCCATTTGCGCCTTCGAATAATGGTTCCTATGGGTTCCTTGTCCATTCGCTGATGAAAATATTCGATTGGGATACGGTTTGGACGGAAAATTCTAAGAATGTGGCGTAGACAGTGATTTACAAACGTTTGTAGTCTTCTTATGATAGTGGCTGTCACTTCATAAGTGACACACCCGTATAACAGGACAGATTCAAGGTTAGAGCGAAACAGCCTTAGCTTGGTGTTTGAGTTAATGGCATTTCTTTTCCATATTCCAGACAACATGCTGATTTATTTGGTTGGCGACATCTGCTTCATCCGTTCGAGGTATTGGAAACTCTATAGAAACCTTTATAATGGTTAAAAAATTTCAAATCAATTTTTGACACAAAAAATTTTTGACACAATTTTGTTGCAAATACATCTCTGTATGATGTTATCATGTTACATAAAACATGGAAAAACAAAATCAGTTCCAGAAGTACGTGTGCATTTTCAATTTTAATTAGTAGGTAAAACTCTGCACAAACAAAACCCTTATACCAAGCATTGCATACTTCTAGGCGCTTCATGTTGACTTTCTGTTATACAGGCGTGAAAAGTCAAACAAGTATGGAAACACATTTTATAAGAACAATAGAACAGGAAAAATGTGAGTTAAACAAAGTTCCATGTCAATTTAATACAGGGTGGGTCAAGTACAAGCAAATACTTATTAAAGTTACATCTTAAAAATGCCATATTATGAAGAAAGTCAAACTATTCTATGTATTGCATTTATCATTAAGAACAAACGTTTCCAATTCGTTCAAGTGGCTGTTTCGGCACCTCGAACTCCAAAGGCCTTTTTGATTTTTTCGACCTGAAGCTCACGGATTGCTTGGGTAATACTGGTTTTCAGTGCTTGAATCGTTTCCGGATTGTTGGCACAATGTGTGTCCTTCATGGTTTCTATAGGAAAAAGTTCCAAAGCCCAGTAGACATCGCCACGAGACAACAATTTCTTTAGAAATAACTTTTTTAATATTTTTCAACGTCGTTCAAGGGTACAATTTTGTACAACGAAAGCACGATACTGACTTTTTGTCAAGACTTCGAGCAGCAACCAGCTGTCAGTGGCTCGACTGTAGAAAACTACGCTGATTTAGAGAAAAACGGGTGTCTACTAAGGTGGCAGTTGATTGTATTTGAAATTATTAGCTGTGTGACTACTTTTTTTGGTTGTTCTAAAAATCAGGCACAAATCTATAGTATTGAAAAAAAGAAGGAATTTATCATTTCTGTTTAAGTTACACCTACATACATATGTAGGTATATAATGTGACTGGTCAAATTAATTGCCACCACCTTCACTTCCACCAATACTCCACCACTTATGCTCTTCGTATCCTTTTCATTTTCTCTATACGAAAAAGGAAAGGAACAAAAAGCTAATAGACAGTAAGTATAGACATATTGCCTCTTTCCACTTAAGGGATGAATGTATTGCATGCATTAGTTATTCATGTTTATCAAAGCAGTATGTCGAGTTGGGGAGTGGACTAATTCATGTTTGTTTCATTAGACGATTGGTTGGTTCGTGTGAAGTTAAGTCGGTAGTGGATTGAAGTGAGTCGCGATGAATTTTCCTGCAATCCATAATTTTGAATACTAAGTTCCTTCTTATGAAATTGAAATGTACCACGAATTGTGGTGCCACAGAATTAAAATCTTAATATGAAACTTCGACTGCTGGGGTTAAAAAAAGATCTAAAGTCGTCTACCCCACTATCGCACGCTTTTTTGTTTTATTCACTTCAAAACGACGGCAACTAATTTACTTACACAAAACCCCAGAGCTTACTCAAACTTTTCGCTCATAAATTAAGTTGCGGGCAAGTATTAAATCCCCTTCTTAGCCCTTACTCCAAATTCGGATACTCTAAATCGAATTAAATCGCAAAAGCTCTCAGTGCCACTGAAATTGAATTAAGGGCTACAGATAAGTGGTTTCTGCAATCAAATAATGAAGTCACTGAGCATTTTGCATGCATTTAGCTTGCTTTAGCAAAGTGTTCGTCGTCCTCTCGTGACGTGTATGTATGTGCGCGTACATATGTATGTATGGCACACATTTCAGCGTGTGCAAAATGTGCAGGACTTTTATTCATTCTATGTGCAATGTATCGGATCTATTTAGTCCTTTGAGTGCACTAAATCTATGAAATTGACAGTGACAGTTAATTACACTCGAACGCGATCTACTTCGCGTAACTTGGACTTTTTCCTGTGTTGCGATGTGATAAATAATTTATGGTAGCTGAATTTACCGTAAAAATCAAGAGAATTTTAGAGAAGTTCAATTAAATCCCCTTTCACTTCATTTACTCATTCCCTTTGTGCACACACAGTTGTTATGCTCTGTTCGTAGGAGAAATATTTATTACTCCCAGTGAACTTTCAGACTCTACTATAATCTTCCACTTCATCCCCTTCAAAGCATGGACTATCGCATCTGTAAACTGCGTCTAAAGTACTAACTCTGCTTTGAATAAGTTAAGCTAGACCAGCAACTTTTGTTCGAACGCCCCGTAATCCAAATAAGCCGTCCATGAGTGGGGTGTTAAAGTTTGACCAAAAATTGATTTGACCTCCTTTGGGGTGGGAAATCGAATTTGTTGTACCCATCGATGGGTACCGTGTGGTATCAATTCAAAGCAAAAAGCAAATAAGCAAACAAAGAGGCTTGCACTTGCAATTTGTACGGTGTTAAGATTGGTATCGATTTTTTGGTTAATTATTAACAGAAGATAATGGAACGTTGTGGTTATGCAGGAGCAGGTACAAAATGTATATTTGAGATAAGAAACAACTAGCGGTATGTATGTATGCACGTTTCCGATTTGAATTAAAAGTTGGCCGGTAAACAAGAAACACTTTCGTGACTTAGAAGATTACGAGCAGAGGCGCAATAAATTTATTTTCCGATTTTATGAAATATTTACATGACTCAATGGAAATTTGAAGAAAATATTTAAACTACAGTAATCTACTTTCTTTCAACAAATTATTCAGGTATCTTTCAGGGAATAACCTGTTTTGTATTGAAGGTACAAATGAATTCGGCAAGTTTTCAAAAGATGGCACCACCTGCAGCCACAGCGGCTGTCATTGGAAGCGGTTACCTACTTCATTGGAAAGGTGTGACATTTTGTGGCAATAAATAGTGCGCATCAGCGTCTGTTTTGGACAACAACACAGTTTTTTGCCTCTTAGAAAGTGTCCGAGCTTGTCTTAAAGAAACAGCAGTTCGGAGAAGTTTTGATTTTATGGTAAAATGTGCAGATTAAGCCCATCGAAAGCTTGTTGAAACCTATGGTGAACCTGCTCTGACAGATAAATCATGCAGAGAGTGGTTTTAAAGCTTCAAAAGTGGGGCTTATAGTGGCGAAGACAAAGATCGTCTGCTCAACCCAAAAAGCTTGAAGATGAGCAATTAGAGGCTTTACTGGATTAAGACTCGTGCCAAACGCAAAGTCAACTTCCAGAAATGTTGGGAGTGACTCAGCGAACAACTTGGATTTATTCAAAAGCAAGGGTATTGGGTACCGTATGAATTGAAACTGAAAGATGCGATTTTTCATCTCGGAACTGCTTCTTGAAAGACATTAAAGGAAGGGATTTTTTCACCAGATTGTAACTGGAGAAGAGAAGTGAATATACTATGCTAACCCCAAGAAGAAAATATACTATGTAAATCCTGGTAAACCCATTTCATCACTGCCTATATCGCCGATAAACATCCGCGGTTCAAAGGTTATGCTCTGCATGTGGTGGGACCAGATAAGTGCAGTGTACTACGATCACCACCATGTTCCACGTGCCTGTAGCAGTCAAAATCTTCCTGGAGCCTTTGAAATGGGAGGTCTCACCCCACACGCCATATTCTTCAAGAGTACTTGTTATTTCGACGAATGCAAAATGATTCATTCCTCTTCTCTGTTCGGATCTTATGAATCGCCTTTCCACATAACCCTTCAATTTCTGTACAAGACTCAAGAAGCAAGCTTGCTATTTTCGTTTTATGGCATCCATATGGCTTCAGTAACATTTTGAAAGTCAATTTCCGTATGCTGGTAAACGGCAGACAATGTTTAAGCAAAGTTGCAAAAGCAAGTTGAAATAATTTTCACTGTAGCTGCTTTTCCGAATGTTCACTAGTAAGCCTTGCAATCGATTTCAATGAAAAATTTTCTGCAGAAATCGAAATTTTTTTCACTTGGAAATCACCTGAGCTACTTTTCACAGCATAAATATTTTTTGTCCGAAATTAAGGAAAATATTTCTTTCCCTTCGATCCTTCCCCTATTCGATTCTTTGTTGAAGAGCACGATAAGCAAATTACTTTAAAAATGCAAACACCCGAAGATGCAAGCACCAGCAGTCGTTCAGGCATACAGGAGCAGCCCGAAGAAGTTCCAAGTGCTGTACAGGATGTGGACAGCTTTTTGAGTCACTGCAATTGGAACAACGAGAAGATCAGCAACATCCTTAGATCTCCGCCCGGTGTGCGGCAACGGTCTGTTTTTACGGCAAATCCCCCATCAACGGTAAAAAACAAAGCAATCCTCGTCAACAATATTCCTAATTAAAATATTCTTGCAGACGAAGTTTAACGTGAGTGCTGCTCCATTTATTGCATCGTCTTCGATGCAACAGCAACGAGCGCAGAGTGCTGTCAAAGAGCTGCCGATTTCGTCTCAGTTCCATTTGCGGCAACCACAAATGAGCATTGCCTCGCACATCGCAACGGGCCACGGCGCCTGCGACCCACCTGCAGTTAGAACAATTAGGAGCCTTTCGGCTCGTTACAGCCCGTCGTCCTTGTACGCATCACAAACTGCGATGAGGGGGTCTGCTGATGACATACGTCCCATTGTAATTATGGTGAGTCACCCCTTGTGCTGGGATTTCCGCATTTCATATTACTATCCGTAGCCTGGAAGCATATCGCCGTCCCTGTCACCGTATTCAAGTCGTGCAGGTACGCGGGACTATGAGAACCTGTATTCCATCGGACCCATTGCCCTGCCAAATGGAACCATTCAAATCCGTTTACGGGAAGGTGTATGGTATGCCTTTCATTTCCCACTCCACAAACAGAAGCATATTGATGAGATTGTGTCTTTATCCCCAATCCTTCCAGTATCGATATGACTCTTGACAAGGCCGTGCGGGCTTTCAACACTCGCAGCATGGTTGCAATAGCACTCTCCAGTAATGGCAGCTCATCCGCCATGATCCATCCGAATGGCAGAGTGTATCAAAACGGATCTCGGGTGGAAATTGTGACGTACGACGGCATGAAGAGCAATAACTACGTGTGAGTTTGAGTAGCTATCCTTCGGGCAAATAAAACAAAGTGAAAAGTGCATTGGATGTGTTTGCAGGCGGTATGCAAAGATGTGGTATAAAGGGGTGAGTTTCACCAGCGAAAACTGCGCTCTCACCTATTTGGTGGACACTGCTGGAACGAGAACCACCACCGACAACTTCATTGACATGAGCAAGGATTACACAATTTTTGTGTTTTACAAGTAAGTCACTTGCATGCAGCCTCGTCTTTTTCTAAGACACTGCAGAGAGCCTTATATCAACAAGTCATTCCTTTTAGTGACTCCCGTCATGGGCCAGCCTGTGTGCAGGAAGCCGCTTCCGTTGTGCAAAATTCAACATTCGCCTGCTCCGATGATGGGACCGAAACCTACGAAATTAATGGATTCCGCATTTCGCAGGCGGCTGATGGTTTGGTGAAGTGTGTGCTCGCAATTTCCATCTATGCCTTCCATCATCCCATATATGCTTCTCTAATTTTTTCCGTAGATTGACGAGGACCCATAACAAATGTCTGATTCGGACGAGCCCCACGAACGGATCGGCAACCTTGACCACGCCAGCCATCCACTGCACCGCCTCTTTGGGAAAAACATCGCATTTGTTCGTGAGGTGGGCTGTCATCACACGTTCATCAAACCCATGAGATATTTTTCAATTTCAATTTTCAGGCGTGGCGAAAAGCGGATGCATTTTGACGGCTCTTGCTTCATTGTGCGCAACGCAGGACATTCGGCCGGATTCAATGAAAAAAATTTGCTTATTGTTTATTAACACGTCCCCTAGTCTCGACCAGTTTTTTCTATTCTAACAAGTCACAAGTTATGCGTAAAATTTAAGTATTTCGAAATTAATTCGGAAAGTACACTGCTCACGCACATTCCATTTTACCCTTTGGCAAAAAAAAAAATGAAACTCATAGTTTAACAACACTCTCGTGGATTCCTCTAGTCCGTTAGTATTTTTTTGCGAGATCCCAGTTGTATCGTACATTTGAAAAGTCAACGCACATACACTACAAGGATAACACGAGCATAGTGTGTCCCGTTGGATTATATCTGTCGAAAGTTAGTGGTCATTGGCAGAATTTGTACAGCAAAACCAAAAAAAAAATGTGTAACTGTTTTATTGTTACAATTTCAAACACAGACGTTATCCTAATGTTTTTTTTTTTGCAACCATAAAGAGCGCCGAGATAAATTGTTTTGTGAACATTTTTTTCCAGGATGCGCGTAGTTTTTTTTGTTAACATGGAAATCTTTGTTATGGCCAACTATTCAAATAAACGTTAACAACATTTTTTTATTTTTTGAAATTCATTTGCATTGATGATAAAGGAGGCTGAAGTTGGCATACTCCCAGTTGTCCCGCCGTCTTGAATGCGACTGTACTGTGTACTGTACTGTAATCGATAATTACTCTTATGACGAGTGGCGTATAAGTTGAACGTCTCTTCTCGTTTTTTGAGTCGTGCCACGTTTTACTGTCGGCATTATGCTCACCAATACGCTTTGCAAAATCTGTAGGTCCCTTCTACAGTGCCATGGACAACACGAGTTGTTGGTGTAGAAGCCAGGCCCTGGTCCCTTGTGGTCTGTAGTGTCACTAAATTATTGTTTATTATTAAAATAACAAAATTAATTTTTCCAAACTATCAGAAACTATTTTTTTTTTAAATTAAAACCTGAAAACGCTCTCACTTCGTTTAAACCTCACCCACCTCACACCCACCATGTGCGATGTGCGATACGGAGAATTCGTTGTACGAACTAGCCGAGAACACATCAATCCACATGGACAGACGTGTCGTCACAAGCATCCTTTGGATACAACGAGAAGTTTTAACGACTAACAAAAATCATCTGAACAGAACCCGATTGGATTGTTCTCACATAGAAATAAAATCCGGTAGATAGATCCGGGCCCACCCGAACTGTAGTGCCACCCTAAGTTCTGAATATTCAAATGATTCATTATGAAATTTAATAATAAATCCACCAATCCTCCAACCCTCCATAATCAAAACGAATAATTTCTTTAGTCAACGTGTTTAGCTTCTGCAACATAAATGTATTGTAATTAGTTTAGGAGGCAATCGAACCGCGTAAACGCAATCAGAAATCTCAATCAAGGACATTCCTTTGAAGATCCTTTGAACCGTTTTCACCCGTTTCCACAAACCATTAAGTTGCTTGCGATTTATGCCCTCGATAAGCCAACTGTTGGCAACTGTTGTACGCTTGTACGCCCGTCTGCAACGAAGATATACGCACATCTCATAAAACCCCAACACACTTCGCCCTGTGATTTATTTTACACGGGCATACTGTGCCCAGATACCTCCTTTGTTGCCACACGTTTATTACGCTCATAAGTTTCGTTGCCGCAGGAGCGTGCAACGTGGAATGAAAGAACGAATAAGAGTTACAGGAATGGGAGGACAAACCCCCTTCGCTCCTACAACTGCAGTTGACAAAGAGCCTTGTTGCCGAAGTCTCCCGTCCAGTATTCCAATTATGTGCAGGAGCGATTCTTCGAACGCCCATGGTCGTAATTAAAAGCTTAGATAAGCCGATTTCTAAATTGATTAGGAAGCAATCCCCCCCGAGCAGGGAGATTGTATTCAATTGACCGTGAGGGTCTCTTGTGTTTACCTTCCCCCCTAACTAAGTTAATTGCGTCGCACAGTGTAGCCACCTCGCAGAGCAGAAATACATCGCCTTAGGAATTTTTTAATAATCACATATTTTATGGCAAGTTAAGCACCGAGAATAGACAAGCAGCGGGGTCCTTAGGTAGCACGCAAGCAATTAGGGAGGACGTGGCAACAATGTTGAAGCACTTGGAATTTCATTTCGGAGAAAAGGAAAACAAGTTCAAACTTGGGTATATGTACAACTGAAGGAACGCATTTGTGAGCGAGAAGGGCGCTACCAAGCGGGATATAATGAAATTGATGGTTTTCCATGGCTTCTAGTACATCATCCCGGCGGCAAAAGGCACATGTGACGCTCGTCTTCGCATGTCGTTTAAAGCGGAAAGTTGTTCCTGCCTGAAACCTGTAAAACGTTTCAATACATAAATAAATCGATTGTGATAATGGAAGTGTGTGCTGTTCAATTCGTTGTCGTGCGGATTGCAACGTTTCGTGGTTTCAGCTCAGTGATGGCGATGCTGACGTTGTATACAGCGCGGGTACCTGGAAGTTACGGCAACGCAATTGGAGGTACTTGTGGGGATGAGTGAGAGAAGATACGACTTGCAACTTCAAAAAGACGATCACAAAGCGCTCTCGTATGTTCGTATCGTTGGTGCTTTGAAAAGGAAATCCACTTCACAGGGTAAGAAATACGATATAAAAGTAAATGCGTGACAAACGTCTGTCGTTGAAGAAACGGCTTCGACAAAGGTGCCCTTTGAATTTAGAACAAGTCGTGCATAAAAATGCCGTCAAATTGTGATGAGTGGTGGTGCAAGGTAACGTAACTGATAAACTTTAAATTGTGTCAGAGAGTTCGTAGCAAGACTACGTTGGTTGCCTCCAAATTGAAGCTCATAAACTCAAGAAACATTTCGAACTTTGAGATGAAATTGCAGGCGAATGATGAAGAAAAAAATGTGACTTCTTTCTTATTAGGCAGATTGGGCTTAAGCGCATACTGAGGCTAAATTTGTCGGAGGAGTTTTGAAGTTTGATTACATTGAATAGTTTTTGACATCGGCCACTTAATTTGATGTATTTTTGAACCCATTTTAGGATCAATCCGATTCACAGTATCTATACTTCAAATGATAAGTATTATAAATCAAATTCTAAAGCAAATCCAAGTGCTCTTCGTCGTGGTTGAGGATTGGATAATCATTTCATTTGAGCGCCACTGTTAGCAAGGAAGCCACTGTTAACAAGTGTACTCCGAACAAGAGTCAGTGCATCTTTGAAAATTGGGATCTGGCGCGACATTCGTATGGGTCGACGCACTTATCCACAATGCCACGGCGACCACATGAATTGCTTAGTTAACACTAAAAAATCAGCCACTTGGAAGGGGTGTAACTCGTTTAGCAACTTCTCGTTTTGCGCCTGCTACTGTTCTAAATGAAGCGACCTGCAGTTTATTGCCCACCCCTGAGGGTGAATTTTGAGAAGCTGTTCATTGATATTTTATAATTATCGAGCTTCGTCTTCATTTTTTCGAGTGGCATTACTGCCCGCGGTTGTCCTGGGTCTCAACCAACATGCCTCTCCAGCAAGCATGGTCCCCTGCCAGTTACCTCCTATTTCGCGTATTAAGTTGGTTGTGGTCTTTCTCACTTGCATGCCCCGTCTCATCTACTGCTTTATACCAATGGCTCGGATTAAAGGATGCTTCGGGTCAAAGCCTAAAACTCCTTACCGTTGTCGAGGTATACGTATATATAAATGCAGACGTAGTCGAATGTGCTGTATAGGCTATAGAGTTAGTCCTTGAATTCTTTCTTCATTTTCATCAACGCAAACAGGACCAAAAATCCCCATAGAGCATTTCTAATTCGCTTTAAATTGCGTCAAAGTTTCGGCGCCATAAAGCAGGAGAGGAATAACCGAGGTGTTCTTCAAAGTCTTCCGAAAGAGCGCTTTGTGACCCATTTGCCTTTTGAGCCCAAAGACAGTGGTTACCAAGAATAATTCCACGCTGGATTAATTACTGCCCAGGTGAACAAAGATAAAGTCCTTGACTACCTCAAACTGTATGCTGCCCATTGCGACGTTCTGTAGGATTCTGTACGTCCATCCTTAATGACAGCATAAACTTTGTTACTCTCTCTTTTACCGTCAGACCGCTTCTTTTTTAAGCCCACTTCGAGGCTTGGTAGCAGCTTGAAAGTGGTGGTGCCGAGAAAAAAATATAAGAAATCCAGGAAACGAAACTAGGAGTTTCTTCGTGTGAGTCGATACATTTATCCAAAAGACGCTAAATTGCGTCAAATCTTTGGATAAACAAAACAGACGGAAATCTAAGAAAAATATGGTACCGCCTTGAGAGAAAAACATCGCATAAATTGATTGCTTTAAAGAGATATATATCCGAAGGCGTTTGATGCATGCAGATAGAGTAAACCGGATACGGCATTACTGGTCTAGACTAGAACACTTTTCCAAAGACTTCCTTGGAGCTGCCTACAGAGAGAAGTGACAAAGCTCTTAAGGGACAATCGTAAACCTTCGTTGATAGTTGTCCGACCTAAAGATATTATTGTACGTCACTGGAAACCCTTATTTCTTGAACGCAGCTTCGGAACGATTTTGCATTTACTCAATCAGGCCACGGCATCTCTCCACTGGAATCGTTGAAATAGTCTGTCCCCTGACGGGGTTTTTTTGTCTGAAGATTTTCAATAAAATTAAAAACGGGACTGGACTATGACTGGCTATGTTCGAAAACGTGACTAGTATCCTTGGGGGTTTACTAAGGGTTAAATTCTAATGAATGACTAAATCTCGGACATGTTTTCAGCAGCCAAACTGTTGACTAACACAGTGTTTTGATCCTTGTTCATTTTTTTTGATGTCAATATCGTTGGAGATTTTTTGGTTATGTTTTTCGGCCATCGGACATACCTTTTACCGTCTGGGCCAATACGAAAGATCATTTTTGCTCACTCAATAGTAAACATTTTCAAGAGAAAATTTAACCAACGGTTTCCTGTGTGCTGGTGTTCTATGTAGTCGAGGTTTCGCAGAGAACGTACTCCCCGATCCCTATCAGTACTTTTGTTTGAACAAACTTTCGACAAACGAATAATTTGCTTGCAATGAGTGGCTAATTGTTCGCTCTTGCTTGGCTAGTTAAAATAATGTGTATATTCCGATTACTTCCCAGTTTGCGTTTTGTTTGTGTGCTTCTCTGCATAAGACTCTCCAGTTACTTGTCTCTGTTTCAACATAATTCAATACATCAGCAACTTTTAAAACGAAACCATCTTTGCGTGAGTATAAATCACACAAGCCCAATGTATTGTATTTTCAATTAGAAGTGTCTACAGTCCTTGACACTTAAACAATATCAAATATTCCCAATTGAACACATTTCACAGACGGTTCCCAAACCCCAACCTTTGAAGTAATCCTGTAAACGACACTCCTCCGATAAGCGTTTGATGCCATTTGAAAATAAATAATAATTTAACTTTAAGGCAAAGTGGACAAAGAAAATATTGAACTCATATTGGAAACATTGTCAAGATTTTCATCCCCTGGGCCGATACCGATACCCGACGTTGTTGTCCTCAGACGGGGGTGAGTTGAATGTGCCTTTGCGTTCTCTTTGTCTGAGTTCAATGTAGGGGCATATTCCTGAGAATCGATCAGAAAGTATTCGATGCAAAAGCATTACAAGGACACAAAGGATTACAACCAGAGATATTTTCATAACATTTGAAAGCTGTTAGGGTTTGAGTTCCATCTTTGCATGTCTCGAAAAAATCCCTTTCAGTTTTTATTTGACGCTGCATCAGTTTGGCAGCATCAAAGATCGTCTTATTTATTTAATAAAATGAAAAATATTCATAAACATCTAGTCGTGGATTTTTTGTGCGTTTTTTTGGTGCACATATATATTACTTCACGCTTGGACTGTCTGCGTCGCGACATGTTATTCCCCGGATCCCGAGGATGTAAAGAGTTCTGTGTATACATATGTTTGGTACGCTAATGGATAATACTCAGCGTTTTTAGTCAAAGTAACCCAACTCCACCCAGTGGATGGAAGGGTCAGGGGCAAATATTTCATTTTCTACAGCCCTCCCTCCACCAAGCATCCAGGCAAGGGGGTGTGAACTAGGACCGAGGTGTCATCTGTAAATGGAAATTTATCGATAACAAGGCTCGACAGCGTTCGGTGTTTAGTTTTCAGATTGCCTTTTTGATGGCGTTGCTCCTGCCGTTACCTCGGAAAATGTAACAATTTAGATGTTGCTAATAAAGTTAGGGCTGAATTTTATGCCCAATTGAGTGTAAAAAGCCTTTGAAGCCGTGCTATTAGGGGACACTTTGTGGAAGTGATAATGACTTGTACAAGGGTACACCTATCGGAATTTGAGTAGATGGGTATACCGGAGGGTGGTTTCGGTGTCAACAATAGTCAGGCGCAGAACAGGGACGTTCTTGTGTATATAAGGTTGTTGGGGTGAAACAAAATCTGAAATTTGGTTTCCCAATTTAAAGTCTCCAAATGTGCGAAATATGCGATTCTGTAGCTGATTGATTCACAAAGCAATTCTGAGAATTTGTACTCCTTTGATCGGCGGTAAGCGACACCAAAGTGAATAAAATCAAATCAGTCCAAGTCCAAGTAGATACGAGGTCTGTTCACAAAATAAGATGAATTTTCATTTTTCTCAAAAAATATTACTTTATTCATCAATTTCAATTTTGACCCCGTCAAAGTAGTCCCTCTCAGATATAATACACTTGTGCCAGCGTTTTTTGCTATCTTCGAAGCAGTTCTGATATGCACAGTTTGGTATGCGCCTGAGCTCTCAGCTCTTCAGTTTGTATCTCCTCACTGCCATCCCTTCATTGGTCTCTTTAATCTTGGGACCAGGAACAGGAACAGGTGACCAAATCCAGTGAATACAGTGGTTTGATAACGGTGTTGTTTTTGGCCAAAAAATTACAAACCAGAAAAGGCAAATTCAGCAATTTTGGAAAAAATTTCGCTGCCCCATGCATCATCTGGGGCCAATGCCTGAGCTAATGTTGCCTTCCATCCTAGAGGTTCCCGAGCACACTGTTTCCAATCATTCAAACCAAGTTCCTTAACGTCCGCGAAAACTTACTTTTTCTGTCGAAGGTTCGTTCTTCCTGTTTTACTCCAAGGCACTCTTAGTTCATTCGCTCGGCATTCATAACATAATAAAAAGCCGAATTGAATAATAAGCATAGAAATGGACGAGCCTCTAAGTTGACAAGTTGAGATAATCGAAACATACTTTTGATAATTAAGAAGGAGCCGAAGGCTTCTTCTACTTCTTGTGGCGCTACAGTCCGGGGTGGACCTGGGCCTCTGCCAACATGCCTCTCCTGCTAGCACGATCTTTTGCTAGCTGCCGCCAGTTGCGCACTCCAAGTTGGTTGAGGTCCTTCTCCACTTGTGTGCGCCACCTTAGCCTAGGCCGTCCTCTGTTGCTTTGTCTCAATGGCTCAGATTCGAAGACTTTTCGGGCCGGAGCAGTGGTGTCCATACGCTCTCCATGGCCTAGCCATCTTAAGCGTTGTATCCGAAGACACTTGATCAGGCTCATGTCGCTGTACAGCTCATAGAGTACATCGTTAAATCATCTCCTCCCGATGCCATCAACGCAAGCAGGACCAAAAATCGCACGCAAAATTTTCTCTCGAAAGGACTAAGGAGCCGAAGACATTCGTCCTCAAAGATTTTAAGATTTCTTAAGCTCGAGTTAACCCTCGGCCAATACGCTGTGTACTGAAGAACTAGGGGTACTGGGCCAGAGTTTGAAGAAAAAGCTTTAGTTTTCCAAAACAAACGAAAAGAAAGGGCTGGAGATTGCAAAGATTTCATTGGAAGGCCAATATTCTCTTTTTTTTCTCTCATGAAAGTACATTTTGAATTTATAAATCGGATGAACGTGTTTAAAAAATGTACACTCAACTGTGAAACATGAAAGCGGTTGAGACATGGTATGGTGGCGTTCCGCAGCTTGTGGCAAAGGGATATTGACGAGATCTTCAAAAGGCAACTTTATCTTTAAAAATTGAAGGATAATTTTTAAGAAAATCTGCTGACGGATTAAATTTTCGAAATGACTTCAACTTTAGCAAGACAACGACACGAAGCATACTGCTAAACAGGTACATTTGTGGATAGTATACAATACTGTCCATACCCTTAAAACAGCGCCTCAGTCGCCACATCACAATCCCATAGAACATCTATAAGATGCGTTAAACAGGCGGGTGAGGCAACATAATATACCATCAAAACAGAAACTTTTTTTGTTGAAGGTGTGGAAACACTGCACTCGAGCGCTCAGACTCGCAAAACTGCTCCATTGTACTACCAGGCAGTAACCTACATTTAATGTAATTTCATGGTTTTCCGAAGCAAGAGCTTCTGTGATAGAAAGCGGTTCTCGGTTTTCAACACCCACCACTTCAGCGCCAAAAAGCCGCCACCTGATACGAGCGAAGGCGGGACATTGACAGAGAAAGTGTTCTGAAGTGTCTTCACCTCCTCCACAGGCTTCGCATAGGGTGCTATCACTAAGCCCAAGCAGACTTAGTGAAGGTGAAGTGTTCCGTTTGTATGACAACAAGTCGTCCGCCATCTTTCATCTATCTAGAGACATCAGAAAAACCGCGGACAAGAACGCTGACGTTTGGGAGCAGCGCCTTAAGTACGCTGCAAGAAGAATGGACAAAATTTGGAAACGAAATCACAAGGAACCTGATGGATTCAAAGCCCTATAGACTGTAAGTAGATATGAGATAAAAAGGCAGCGCAAAACTTGATTAATTTAAATTTATAGTCAAATAAATTTTAAGTGTCAGTACATAGAGGTGGTTGCCTGCCGATTGAAGAGATGATTGAAGACTGTTAAAGCAGGCAACATAACTTTGTCAAAATGAATCACTTTTGCATAAGCTTTACTTAAAAAGAAAATTCTCCACCAAGAGTTTGCTTTCAAAAAAAGCGCCTTAAGTCAGTGGAATTTTGTGTATAATTTTATGTGACCAAAAGACATGGCAGCTTGAAGTTCTGCAAACAAATTTCGGAGTAATTTCCGCTGGAGGCATTCAGAATGACTATGTCATGCCTACGCGGCTGTTTTTTTTGCGTTGTGCTTATTTAAAGAACGAAGAGAAACATTGCGACCTCAAGCATTAAATTAGGTAGCTCCCTATTGATGCGGAAACTTGGTTCATTAAGTGAAACTAAAACTTCCTTTAAGGCCTAAGCAAATCAAAAAGTTCAAAACTCTGAAAATATGCAAATGAGGGTAAATTTTCAAGCAGCGAGCGTCCATGCATCGCTCTCAACACAATCTGCACACATCAATCATTTCGCACAGTTCGGAGTCGCAGGACAGACTCGGGAAAGAAGAGTTCCGGCTGAAACATAAAACACAAGATAATTTAAATTTCTAATTACCTCGTCAGGGAAGTAACTTTTCTAATTTAATTGAGGGCATGAGTGGTTGCGCACCTAAGTGCCGAAAGTTTCAATAGAATTCGGTTAATGAAGATGTTGCTCTGGAGCAGATTGTCATTGGTGAACTTGGCCGACCTTGATTGCTAAATTTCATTTGATTGTCTATAGTTTGGATGGCCTCGATCTACATTCTGCAGATGGAGCTCAAAGATTTCGCGGCCTTGTTGTTCATTGTTTTAGGATGCACTTACAAGTTTTTATTTATACACGTCTCATTCTTGCGCAAATCCTTCCTGCAAATGATAATAATAGGTGCATGGCGCAGACAACAAGCAAAAAGGTAAGTATGGATTTTCATCGGACAAAACTGGGTCGCTGTGGTGGTGGTGGAGTCTGTATCTTTCTCTTCATCTCGTATTTTGTATGCAGTTCGTGACAGGCAGACGCGTTTATGGCTTGATGCAAAACCCGCTCCGTTTGGCCTTTATGCTCTGCGGCTGTTTGTCATACCAACTGCTGAATTCGGAAAATTGCCCCGTATGGTGTTGTATACGTACACACGTACTGCTCTATCTAATTTAGTTTATGATTGCTATCATCAATTCGTAGCCAATGTTTCAAATGCATCGTTGGCATATGAGAGCAATTTCAAAGTTGAAATGAGGACGTGGGAGCTCGTTGGAAGGACTCGCGGTATCGGAATCAACAGCTTGTTTGATATGTATCCGTACATTTGGGATTTTTAAGGGAGTAAATCTAGTTTTGTTTTTTAACATTCTTGTCATAAATAAGTTAAAACAATGTGCGTGTGTGTAGTTGTTAATAATCTATTCTTTAAAATTGTATAAGTCTCTATGAGCCAGTATTTCTTTGTGGTCAAGAAATAATAATAATAATGGAGCGACACTACAGCCCACAAGGACCAGAGCCTAGCTTATACAACAACTTCTTGTATTGTGCGTGCCACTATTCTCTCACGAGTAGAAGGGACCTACAATTTTTTACCGACTTCGCACGGCGAGATTCGAAAATCTGTCAGCAACTTGACAGAGGTTGTGCCTTGAAGAAATGCGAGGTATTCCGTCCGGGAATCGAACTTAGACAATCGGTGTGGGGGTCAACGTACTTACACACTACGCCACAGCGGCTACGTGTTTATAGTAATCTATGACTCCTACATACAGATCACGATAAACGACCACTCAAAAGACCCAGGGTGAGGTTTGCGCTTGCGAAAAGCTCCTGATAAGTTAAAATCGATGGTGGAGGATCGAGCGTTCTGGAGGTCTCTCGTACTTGATTTCTCTTCGCGATGCCCTTAGTGGAACATGAAGGTCAACGTAAATGACGAGGATTTTGATGAAAGACAGATGAATTCAAAAGTCTAAAGGAGCTAGTCACAGAGAAGGTATCATCATCCTTTATTCTATCATTCAGCCTTCCGTAGAATTAAGTTCAAGAATTTTCTTCCCAATCGAACTAAATCGGGAGACATTAAGCCTGGCGAAGGTTTTGTGCTGTTTTTTATGTTCATCTATTTGAGATTCTCTCAAGTTATGTGGCCCCTTTTAGGCCTGGACCTGTAACACCCAGAGTTGAGGATTTTATCGGCTTTTTATCTGCATATGAATATAAAAGCATATTCACCCCATATTTTAGAAACCTCATAAGTCCTTATCAGTGCTGTGTAAGGCCAGGGAAATTCAGCAACCACCGCTCAATAGGGCAGATCTTAGAAAAACTCAAGAGGTGTAGGTATGCACTCACCATCTATTAGTCGATTTCAATGGCGCCAAGACAAGCTATACAAAGCTCTGTTCAGTTTCGACATTCCTGCCAAAATCGCCGAGTTGTGTACGATGACGATGAAGAATTCTTGCTTTTCCATAAAGTTCGGAAACGATCTCATTTAAACCTCAAATGTCAAAAAAATATTTCAGACAAGCCGACGTGCTGTCATGTGACTATTGTTGAACGTCATTCTTAAGAAGATTGTGCATAATTCACCAACACAAACGACACGATTTGCTTGTATTCTGGTATATCCTTTGGACCAAGCTCACACTATATAACAACACTCTCCTCCCACTCTGTGTATACAACGCCTAAAATAGTAATTTTTCGATTGAATAGAAGAGTCCTGAAATCCAATTAGTCGTTCAAAGCAATAGAGGACGACGATGGTCACAAGTGAAAAAGGATGTCAACCAACTTGCAACGTAAATTAAAAGGCTCTTGGCCAAAACAGCATTTTGTAACAAAATCGTTGACATGTCGGGTAACCCTCACAATGTGAATCAATCTAATTATGCTCTCATGTCGCACACCATTTTGTGATTAATTAAATGATCAAAATCACCTATTTTCCATGAGAAACAAAAACTTTAAGCCCCTGTAGCTATCCGGATCTCAGCATATTTACATTTCGTGTATACTCATGTACGAGTGTGTGTCTAGCGAATAATTGAAAAATCTTTGCGCGGGTGTGCTCGATGGTTTTGCTGTATATCAAAACCACTCTATGTCAGAAACACGGTAATTTGCGAACATTAAATTGCCATTAACCTGTTCAGTCTTCCACTCTCCATTCTTATCCCCCCCCCCCCCTGAAGCGTGTGGATGAATGAGCGTTGACTACCCAGAACATAGTTCTGTCACTCATTCTGACCCCCTTGTCCACTCGCAAATTAACACAATCGGTCGCCAAACACAGAGAGAGGGAGAACAATGAATAATGGTAACCCAAACCTTCTGCTTTGTGTTTCGCTTGACCAACAGGATTCTCATAAATCCAACAGAAAAGCAATTCCCAGTTATTTGCATAGATACACACGCAGTGTCTTCGATTTTCCTCGTGTTCATACATAAGGGTCTCCATACATATGTATGGTCTTCTTCACTTTCGTCTTGACTTTCGTGACTTTCACCCGAACACATTTGTGCGAAAATGGGGTTTGTGCGTGGGAAGGTACTTGGCCTCAAAATCCCCGAACGAAAAATGAAGATGGATTTGAATAGATGCCCACAAGTAAAATAGCGACAGTAACAGGATATATATCCTGGAGAAATTTTACGGTGGTCTGCTACCAATCAACCCTATCGTATCCGCAGGAAACCGATAACTACCAGCTTACACATTTGGAGATCTGTCCACATTTACATTGTCGTTGCACCTCTTTATACAGATACCTCAATGAACTCGAATCATTTTCCTTTGTGGGCTGTACAGACTATCTGTTCTAACATCATGAAAAGCACTACAGTGGAGTTGGCAAGAAATTTTTAGAAATAATTGATTTCCTTATTCTTTCTCTTTTTTTTCTACAAAACAATAGCTATCAAAGCTTCTTGCTTCATCTCCACCGAAACTGTCATTCGAATGGTGTCTCTAATCTGAGTTATTCACCATGATTGCTTGATACTGGTAAAATCCGATTTGAGTCTTAAGACTTTCGAATTTCAAAAGCAGAACACAAATTTCAAATTTCGTAATCGAATTAATCTGAATTTCAGCATCTCAATTTATATCAGGCATAATTAGATTGATCACAACTGGATGGCAGGTCCTTGCTGTTGTAGACGTGCAATTCATGGAAGGAAGTGCAAATAAGACGGAAGAGGAAGAAGAACAGCATTAAATGGAGAAGTTGGAAGCCCACTAGTGCGGGGGGTAATCACTTTCGATGGGAGAAATCAGGGACAAGAGGAATTAATAAAGATTGACACAAGTGAAATACGGTACCTAATTTAATTTCATTGATTATGATTAGCTGTACTCTGCAGAAACACTTTGTACATTTAATGTTGTTTTGTTGGGAAAAACAAAGTTAATCGGCGAACTTTCAGGATTCCTCGTGCCGCGCAGATATTTTATTTTAATTTTTTTTACAGAGAATTTAAAATGCTACATGTGAACTTACACAATACCAAGTAGGCGCTCCTACCTAGTTTCTTTTGCTTCTTTAACCTCTTTTACTTTTGTCTTTATTTTTTAACTATCTGTACATATAATACGTTAGAATGGGCAGACAAATACTTGGAGGTAGTTAAGGACTTCGTCAGTGAATGTGGGCAATAACATCAGTATAGAAATCAGTTATGGAGTGGAGAACACCTTCTCATAAAAAAAACATAATTAATTTCTTTAATATAAAAACTTTATCTTTATTTAAAAAAAAAACAGAGAATAGTTAATATACAACTTGATGAGATAAGATGTCTCGATGAACTCGCTCGTCTAATCGTCTGTCATTCTATTTTATACTGTTTGTCATGTCACATGTCACTGATCAGTTCCTGTGATTCCCTCGAATGATCGCCATTGTTTATATTATAATTCAATCTCGCCTCTGATGAGAATTCTTAGAATGCCTTTCATCCATTTTGTATATATTAACTCTAAGTGATTGGTTTTCTTCTGGGCTCTTGGTTCCTGGAAGTTATTTGGTCCATTTTGTTTATATTGTGGGCGAAATGATGGTGACGATTTTAAATGGTGGAGAAGGGAAGTGCGGCTTCTGCTGTCTCTTCTGTAGTCTCTGACATAACTAATCAATCGTTGCATTACTTCTGCCAACCACTGATTCTTTGGTCGTAAGAGGCAATCGAGTTGTAGAGCCCTCTATCAAAAACCAAGTAAGCGATATACAACACATAGATCATCCCTAAACTAAGCTATGAGTGCAATGTACGAAATACGATATGTATCCTTCTGCACGAAGAAGAAGTAGCATATTATTTTTTTAACTCTGCACCGCTCGTCTAAATAAAGGTTCAGAGAAACACATTAAAGTTTGTCTGTACTCTATATTAAAAATTGCGATTGTAGATATTTTTCTGTTGTTGTATTGTATTCCCATTAATACGAGGTCTATTCAATAAATACGGTGAATTTTCACTTTTCTCAAAAAATATTTATTTATTCATCAATTTCTATTTTGTCCCCCAAAGAGTAGCCCCCCTCAGATACAAAACACTTGAGACAGCATTTTTTCCAATCCTCGAAGCAATTTTGATATGCACTCTTAAATCCTGGGAAGGGGAAAAAGTCGCAGGGGGCCTAATCTGGTGCATACGGTGGCTGAGACATGATTATGGTGCTGTTTTGGCTAAAAAATGAAGACCAAGCAAAAGCGAATTCAGTAATTTTGGAACGAACTTCGCTTCCACACGCTTCATGCTCAAACTTTCCAAAACAATTGCATGTCATGGGCCAACCGATATGCCGATATCTTGAACTACTTCTCTAATACTGATTTGACAATTTTCACCGAAACAATTTTCTTCATTTACAACATTTTCATCGGTTTTTGATGTGCTGGGGTGTCGAAATTCACATCTTTTTGACCTTTTTTGAAAAGCTTGTACCACTTGTAAATATTTTTTTTTGACTCAAAGTGCACTTACCGTATGCCATAGTGAACAATTCAAGTGTTTTTGAGTTTTTTTCACACAAAATTGAATGCAAATTCATTGATCTATTTTTTCGACGCAAAACACGTCTAACATTAAATGTACTAACATAACAAAATAAAACAACGATAATCGAATGTACGTAGCCCGCGAAATTTGAAAATTCACTTCATTTTTTGAAGACACCGTGTATTCGTACATAAATCCTGTCTATTACCCACATGATGGGAACTGGAGAGATTAATGTATGAAGTGCAGATAAACAAAAAGGTAATCTTTGAAATTGAGTAAAATGCAATTCCACGCAGTTTCGGTAATCTACAGAGCACACCCGCATTCTTCTTCTTCTTCTTGTGGCGTTACAGTCCAGGGTGGACCTGGGCCTCAACCAACATGGCCTTCGAGCTAGCACGATCTTTCGTTAGCTGCTTCCAGCTGCGCACTCCAAGTTGGTTGAGGTCCCTCTCCACTTAGCCTATACCGTACTCTATTGCGTTGTCCCAATGGCTCAGATACGGAGACTTTTCGTCCCGGAGCAGTGATGTCCATACGTTCGATATGGCCTAGCCATCTTAAGCGTTGTATTCGAAGACGCTTGATCAGGCGCATGTCGCTGTACAGCCCCTCGAGTTCTTCGTTAAGTCTTCTCCTCCAGATGCCATCAACGCAAACAGGACCAAAAATCGCGCGGGCATGGGCCTGTGCTGACGAGGTAACGTTGTTGATCGCACTGAACATGGGGAGCTGCCAACATCCTTGCCCGTGCACAGGTCAAGTTGACATGCAGCTTCCTCGTGGCGCCCCCTGGATAGCCACCACATCATCCGTTGTGTGGTGAACCAATGTATGCAACGAACCCTTCTCCCCGAGGGTTAAATTATGGGCCAGTCTGTGGGTTGTGCGAGAGGTTAACTTAATCACCACGTAAAAACATAAATAGTTCAGAGACTGCAACATGCCTCGCATAAGTACGAATCAACTGTTGCCGATCCACGCAAACGTTTTTACAGCACAGACGCATGCTCCTTCTAAAACTTCAAAATTTTACCCTTGCGGTCTTACAAAATTGGCGCTCAGATCAGTGAAAGCGGACTTATTGTTTATGCAGCCTGCTTTTATGCGATGGCAAAAATATGATGGGCAAAATTTTCAAAAGGAAATTCCATTGTCAAGCCGACTGGTTGAAAATCTAAAACATGTCTAAGTAAACTTAGGCAGAAGTATACAATTGGGCCAGTTTGGTACCGAAGGTCAGGGTTGTTCGTAGAGTATGACCCTCAAAGTCGTAGTAGTTTAAACACAATATATGACAGTTCTGATTTTGAAATAGTTTTCAATAAATTTCTTAAGTTGCGCGACAAGTGTTCTGCATGGTCGTGACTTATTTGCTCTTAACATATCGAAACACAACACATGAGAAAAATTTCGCAAATGTGCTTTAGCAAGTAGCAATCATAAAAAACTCTTTTCATGCAGTTTTAAAAAGTACGAGTGTTCAGCGTTGGTACTGGAAGTCAGCGGCATAAATGCCAATCAGTGAAGTAAGTGCATCAACATTGCTAGCACTCCAGCTTGCAAAGCAGGGTCTAGCTCCTTTATCAACTAACATGCTTATGTTCGCTCACTAGGTAAGGGGACCGACAGTTTGCAGACTCAACACAGCTTTTCAGTAACAAATTGGGACTGTGAGTAGTTTGAGAGAGGTGGTGTTCATGATAACATACAAAGTGGGCAGTTTAGCAATCGTACCTGTGATGTTCAGCGTATCACACAGAGTTTGGTATCCTTTCTGTTGAAGTGGGTATGTGAGCGCTCGCTGAAGGTCTCAGGTTCGATTTCTGGAACGAACATTTGTGTGTACTCATTTGTCAATGAGAAGTTTCTCAAATTTTGCTTTTAGGAGACAATAGAGCGCTCAACACGAATAGTTGCGGAAGAAGCTTGGCCTTGGTCTGTTTTGGCACTTGATTCGCTATATATTTTTGAAGTATACACTTTTGTAGTCTTTTGAAGTTTCGATCGCACCTTCAACTTATATTAGTGACTATGTGTAGAGTGTCTATATGTAGATTGTCTTCCTCTTAGTCTCTCAAGGCAGCCACATGAAACCCTCGACGCGCGGAAATAACTCGTATTTTTAAGGTTTTGTAACCAGAGAATGACCTTTAAATTGGGGTAAAATTATAAGTTGCTAACCCTAAACTGCTTTTATGCATTGAAAGTTTGATTAAAAATTGTTTGTTTTCACAAAGTTAAAGAGAGGAAGGGAGTGAGCCCTCCAACAGCACCTAACTTATGTGTTCGTTCAGATTAGCGTTTTGTCTAAATGATCTAATGTCTTGTCTTCATCTCAATTTCTTAATACATGTCGTAGGTTGTGGGTAAAACTATATTCCATTCTAACAACTTAACAAATCCATTTTTTCTGCTGGTAAATTTATTTTAAAAACCAAGCCAATGCATGAATATAAATCAAAATTCAACAGTTCTTTAAATGTTCGAAGAAGTCGAGGTCCTAGAAGTCATCAAACTCCTCCTCTCCACTGAACCATTTAATGACTCTTTTGTAGTGAACTGGCATCTGTTTTCGATTTGTGTGCTTCCAAGTTTGGATATATATTCGAAGTGTACAGCAGCATAAATAGTTGGGAACTTTGATGTGATTCAGGTGTTATATATAAGAGAAGTGAATTCTTATCTTATAGAAAATATATACAAGACAGGCACATACAGAAATGAAGAAAGGATCTGAAGCTCGAGTTCGTAGAACGCGAAACTTCAAAGAACAAAGCAGTATCATGGAACATCATTACCAACACGCATTCCAATTTCAATAAATTTTCCAATCAATTTGACGAAGCCTTCTAGCTAAGGGAAGGGACGCGTTAGAAAATTCTAATTGCTCGAATCTCAATCAATTTAGCAGTTTCGTGCTGAAAAACAGAAACCTTGAGCCTATAAATATCCATGTACAAACTTCCATTAATTAATTTCTCTGCGCTCGATTTTGACAAGGTGAGGTGTGAAAAATTGTTGACAAGTCAATGCGGTACTGGTGCGGCAGTGTAATAATGCTCTCCGGCAAGGACGAAAAGGGATCCTTTTGATGCCTTACATCAATGTGTCAAGAGGGTTATGATGGTCTGGTTGGCTGTGTTGGTTGTGCCCCGCCCCCACCCGCCAAAATTCGAAATACTTCAACCCCAACCGCACCGGTACCCTCATCAACCACCGACACCAGTAGTCGGTACTTCTGTGCAAAAAGGTCACCAGCCGAATAACTTCTCAAATGAACCAGGGACATCCGCCGGAGGGCGAGTTACATGCGGTGGTGCGGCACGGCCATAATGAATAGTCAACTAATACTATGGTAATCATGGGCGTCGTGGTATTGGTGAGTTGAAATTGCCGGCACAAGATGGTGGCGTTTTGCTAAGTGGTCTTGAGGGGTCCTTCTCGCTGGCATTCAATTAAAGCAAATAAATCGCTCGTTTAATTGGAGTATACACACACATAAGTGGCACTATGAAGAACAGCGATTTATCAAGGCGAGGACACCGATGGAGTCTGTTGAAGTAAATGACTAGACATGAAATGTATCGCTTCCATGGTGTTTGTGCTTTACCCCAAAATGGATGGGTTAGCGTTCAAGTGCGACGGATAAGGTGTTCCTTTTCTTGGAAGAATGATTTATACCTTATCACTGGCAAAGTGCTAGCATACAGCAATGTTTTCTTTGTGTGGACACTAGGGAGAAATTAAAAGAGATTGAGTATGAAAATTAGAGCGCTATGCTTTTGAGAAAAAATGTCCGAGATGAGATCATAATGCATGCGTTATGTTCAAATTCTTAAAAATCAATTCTTGGCGCTTCCATGAGAGACCCGAAGAAGAACTTGCACAAAGCTTCCTATTTAACCAAACAGAAGATTGATAAATACAAAAATGTGTGAAACCATGTCCTTTTTTTTGTAACTATCGCTTTGGTGGGTAAATGAATTCTTCAGGTTATTGAACCATTTAACATGCCTTAGTCCAGCTTCTTCTAGATCTAAGAGAAATTTTTCAACAAAATGGGGACAGAATTCGAAGTGGAAAATCCCGTAATGCCCAAAATTCGAAATTCCAAAATCTATTTTACGAAACCTGACGCGCATCCTTCGATTAGATGGCCAAGCAGTTTATTTCTCACCTATGTAGGCCGCAAGAAATAAGACAACGAACCAGGCAAACTCGTTACCACTACTGCTCTGTTATAGGCACATGACAGTATAGGCATTTATCTCTCCACATGCAAGCTCAAGTAGAAATAGAAGAAAGCTTTCCGATAAGATCTTGTCGGAAGTCAAAAGTCTTGCCCTCAAATGGACACAATTACCTTGTTCGATTATATTAACCAGATATAAGAATAGGATTGAAGACCAGGAACCCCCTTTAACTACTTTTGTAGAAACTGTGTGGATGAGAGCAAAGCGGAAACTAATCTCCATCTAATATGCACTTGTCGGACACTATCACATGCAAGGCAAAGACATGTGATCTTAAGGACAGGCAGCATGTCTTTAAGATCAGTGCAAGAATCGCTGCGGATCTAAGTGTTGATTTAAATGATCCTAATCCCATCTTCTCCGCAGGCTATGCTTTTATGAGTAGGTAGTAGGAAATCGCTATAAAGTGTCTTCTCGATGTTTTTTTTTGTTTTTGTTATGAACTTTCCTTTAAAGGAAATAATCAAAATGCCCCGGTCTTGATGGATTATCTACTAATACTGTAAAACTCATCAATTTGTATGTTTGCCTATTATGTTCGTTAGTTTGCACAAATTCACAAAACACCCTAAAACTGCTTAGGTGAACATAGGCCTCCTTAGAAGTGCTTAGCACGCCTCATTTATTGGATGAGTTCCATTTCATTAAGCGTTTGTTTCTGCCGCTACAGCAGATGCTTTGAATTAGGAACTGTATTTATTACATAGGTTTTTGCTTGTAAGTCGAAAGCCACCTCCTCAACGAGTGTAATTTAGTAAATTAAAAAGGGTAATTAAGTAGAAAATATTCCGCCGGTACGTTGTACTTATTTTTATTTGAACCAGAGGAGTGATGAGAATTACTAGCGATTACGGAGATGAATAGAAGTGAGTTTATTCGATTCTGTCTGATAAGTAGAAGCATTTAAGAGAGATTTGGTCTCAGTGAATTATATTTGTTGGTTTCCTTTGTGAATTTGTTTTCAAATGTGTCTCAAATTGAGTACAAATGGGATGTTTTTTGGTTGCATTAGAAAACAAAAAAATGCACTTACATTTTATACTGTTTGAGACTTGGACAGAAAGTCAGTGAGTCTTCAAAACAAACTGAGTCGGCTTACGTTTGAAAAACGTACCTAAATATTGAAAACTTATGTACATTTGCTAAGAAGTTGATCAAGTTGGAATAATTTGTGGTTAAAGAATCTATTTCCCCGTCGGCTGTTTTGCTCATTGAGGAGCAAATGAAACAAGTTTGTGTCATTCGTGTTGTCCCGACGTTTCGGTAGGGGATGCTGTCATCTTCAAGGGATCTTCCTTTCTCTCTTCAGAAGATAAGAGGCAAACTCTGATGTAGTTCCTCGGATTTTTTTTGTGGTGATCCGTTGTTATGTAAGCTATCCGGAAACGATTTAAGCATTTAAGCCTCAAAACATCAACAGGCAGCGAAATTAAGGATCGCTTGAACTACCATCGAAAATTGTTTGGGCAATTTTAAGTTTCCCCAAAAACGGCTATTGTGAGAATAATGCAAGATCTCGTATTGGCAGAGCGCCGACGAATGAAGCGCGATAAAGCCGAGACAGAAGACATCCAAAAGACCGTGTGTGTCATATTCTTTATGAAATATTCGGCATGATACCACTGTCTGTCACTTTTGCTCCAAACTAACAGAAATGGGATTTGGTTTAACGGGTTCGCCTGCCTTAATAGCTCGAATCGCGGATTGCATTTTTCCAAGAGTCGTAGATAACGCAAGACTAGGCGCCTAAGTTACCCAAGTACTATGTGAGATCATGCTTGAGGAACAATCACCCCACCCTGGTTTGGAGCGAGGCCTTTCTAAAACCTGCCGCTTTCTAGGTCGCAGCAGCAGGGAAACTGCACATGGAGCCGTACACTCACCTCGCCTTTGCCCGCGATGTGGGGTTTTAAACCACAGCTACCACGATACTCCAACAAGGGGGCCTACCGCATGGTCAGGCTGAAACCGAAGTTCCAGGGGCTCCCGACCTCCCAGGGCACCAGAATATAGCCTTTGGTGAAGCTGTCGCTACCAGTCAGGTTCCCTTAACACTTGCGTCTGGTAGTCGCCATTCCGCCACAAGGAAGACTTTGGCTCCACCAGTAATTCCGTTGACAATAACGATAATGCTACGGATGTGATTTTGAATCAAGTGAATCATAAGTCCAGTCACACCATTTGGGCTTCAGACTTAGAGCAGGAAAAAAGTGGTGAAACTTAATTGCACTGTTTGATGCTGTTTCAGCGCAATCCGAAAAAGTTTCTGCTTGGTTTCATGACCGCCATGAACTACAAAAGAGTCCAAGAAACAGTCGAACAGTGAACTTCGCATGGCGAATGTGTAGCTAGGAATTCAAAGATTGCCGGCGAATATGGTAAAGGTCTCTTCTTACTGAAGTTCTCAAGGTGTTGTCTACATCGACTAGTTAGACAAGGGCAACGCGAACACAGGCCTCTATATTGCGAATTTTAGGATAAGTCTGGCAGGAAGCTGCAACATTTTTTTCTCACACCAAGTTGAAGGATTTCTCGGTCCTATTTGTGAAAAGGAAAAAGGACTCTTTAACTATGGCAGTGAACTTAATTCACACCTCCATTGCTTAAAAGGCTTAAACCCTTTAGTGCGAAGGTAATTGGTGTAATACTGACCTTATTTGGCGGAACAATGTGCACAAAAAAGGAGTTTCTTAAAGTATAGTTCTACTTTTTAAATGTTCCCATCTTTCAGGCAATTTGGTAATATTTTCCCCTTCTTGGTACAAGCGAAATTTTTACATCTGCGTAGAAGCAAAGTGCTTCTCACAAAGTGCCTGACCCATTGATGCACACAAATGATAATCCGAGGAACACAAGTCCAGTGAGTAAGTTGCATGGGGTAGAACCTCCCATCTGACCGGTTCCATTGTGTCGAGAACTGGTTTTCCTGTATATGAGAATTGTTAAGCCATTTTCAATATTCTGGCAGTTCAAGTCGATCAATAGTTGTCGAGTATTAGATGTTTCCCCGAATTCTAAAATCCCATGCATCTCGAGAGCTTTTTGTCAAAGCGGCTTGGCCTTTCGGTTGATGTGAATGAAGCGCCTGTGTCTACCAGAAGCATGTCGGACTTAAGTCAGTTTTCATTTTATTCTCTACAACTCTGGTGCTTTTTTCGCCTCTTGATCAAGTCAAGTGATATTCCAAAAAATAATCTCAAATTGCCGCTTTCCAATTCAAGTGGAATTCGTCAAACGTCAAAACCAAGTTCCAAATGGCGGCCTTGCATCGCTTAAAATAACCCAAAAAGAATCGAGGTTTAATGAAAAACCTTTGAACCCAAAGAAAAGTTAGTCTAGTGTTTACAGTTGAAACTCTCCCCGTGACGCCACACGTTGGACAAACAAAAGTAACAGTAATTAAACGCAACAGCTTCAGAGTTACGAAAGTTTTCCCTAAATTCAAGTTGAAATCTTCTATGGCAGACTAACATCAAATTTTCAACGTCAATACAGATGATACTTACATTTTGGGGTTGTCCATTGGAAGGGTTATTGGAAGGAAGTGAGGGGCCCGTTCTGTTTCGTAGACGGGCCAATGCACTCCTGAGGCCCTCCGTATTGTTGTTGTCGGGCCCCTTTCCAAACAAAATACATCCACAAAACACTTTGAAATCGTTTTTGAAACACCTTTCACTTTAAACGTGCCCCTCCCCACTCACTGTCTGCTCTTCGTCGTAGGCCTTTCACAAATAAACAAACCAAACACAGAATTGTTATCTGCGTCTTTAGCACTGTAGCAGTTAAATTTAATTGCCGTGCGAAACAATTTCCCAGTCGTATCAAATACTTCTACCATCAAAACTACCGTGCGATTGCGACGTGAAGAAAATTGTCTCAATACTCTGCGCAATTTGAACTCGTTCATGTACCCTTCCCGAATGAGGATGGCTTTGTCGTCGCGCCTTGGGAATCCATTGAAGTCAGAGTTTTTAATTAGAAGTCAGAATTCACTGATATTGTTGTGCTGCGTCAAACGAAAACTTTTCCAAGCGACAGTGTGTTTGTGATCCTGCGTGCTGTATGGTTGGCATGGATAATGAGTGCTGATACGCTTGTGTGCGAGTGTGGGTTATGCGTGCATGAGATGAGTTGCGCAACCGGATGTAAGTTTTGGTGTTTTTGTTTGTTCCGCAAAGTTCTGAATGATGAAGCCTTCAAGCAGACGTCTGTGTAAGCCGTGGGTGAAGGTGAATGAGAGGATGTAGGCTGAGATCCTGTAATGAAAAAGAAAACGCAAAAATGAGGGCGAGCATTAGAAAAGAGAGTATTAGTACTAATTCCGATTAGTGCCTATGTATCGTTGGCATTGGGATGGATAATATTTACAGTGTGATGCAGACACGAGCCGCCGATGATAGACATGTACATACATATACACACGTATCTATTAAAATTAATGAGATACCGGATTATGTGGTGTGCTGCTACGAAGTGGATCTTAATGTTGAGAGTGCGTATTTGATGCGGAGACAATGAAAGAAACGCCTGTAATAAGGATTATTATCGGGACGGCATTTATCCTTTGGTTTCTAATTAAAGCTTATGATGGGTATGTTATGAGGGGTGATCGCAACATTGAAAAGTCATTGAGTGCTTAGCGAAAAGCAATTTCAGCTTTATTGCAAGACACTTTATTGAGGAGAGCTAATCTGTGCTGAGCGCAAGCCTTAGCTGTGGGGGTTGGGTTCTGCTCTAATGGGAATTCATTTGATGATTTCTGCGAAATTCTCATAACTTTATGATGACAACTATCGTGCAACGTCGAACGTCACGTATGGTATTTCGTATGGTGATTTTATCTCTGTCATATAGCTTGGCGCCATTCCATGAACGTCAGTGGTTTGATGGAGTGAAAACCGATGGGAATTAGTTTTAAAGCGTTTCTAACGACCACATCTGAGTTCTATAAATATTTACATTTATTTTGTAAATCAATGACACTGTGAAGTCCACGCAGACATCATCCCTGGAGCACTCATCAATACGAAGTCATTAACAGACCACAAACGTTGATTGCGCAACATCGTTGGAGCAGCACTCAAAATGTACACTCCTCAGGAGAAAGACTGAAAACACAAAACGCAAATAAAGTTCACAACAGAGTCTGTAATTACATTTCACCTCTCCCCTCCTCGAATCCATTAGATACAAATCGAATTTGTCAATTTCCTTTATTCACGCATCAAAAAATTACAAGGTTAACCTCAAATTAAGGCTGTCCTGCAAAAGCAAATCGCTCATAGAATGGGAATTCCAAATGAGTAATTCATTCTTACGGACGTGGTCTATAGATTAATTTATCTTTGGCCCATGAGAGCCCATCTCGCACGGGCAACCCTTTTGCCAGCATAGCTCACATTAATTAATCACCTGTCGTACCTTTTGCAAGCTCAAACACAATTTCGATTTTAATGGATTTTTCGAGCCACCGTCCCCGAGGAAAAATAACGGCAATCACATTTGACAGTTCAAAGAAACAATTTGCCGTGCGTGTGTAGACGAGTGCCAGAATCAGATTTGAGAAACCACTGCAAGGATGCCGGCGAGTGCTATTCTATGAAATCCAATGCCAAAGGATTTGATTTAAACCCCGGTCAGGCATTTGTATTTGATGTGCATCACGCAGACGTGTTGCGGTAGGCAGGAAATCCGTTTATTGTGGTTGCGAATTGCGTACGTCTCACGTGACAAGTGTTGTGACCATAGTGCTCCCATTAGCCCACGTTGACACTTAATGGTAATTGCTACTTCGCACACAATGTCAGCGGCAAAATTTTGTTAAGCCGTTCTTGCAGCCACCCCACCCCCGAAAAACATTTCTCTTTACTACTGGCAAGTGTCACGCACTTGAGAGTGTGTAGAGAATTAAAATTAAGCAATTTTCTGTGACATGATGAATGTGGTTTCGCAGATTTCGTGAGTGGGAGTACAGGTTGGTGGTGTTTCCTGTTGCTTTAGGAGTAGTTTTACAGTCTTGTGAATTCATTGTTTCTGTTTGCTCATTGATAAGGAGGTATCAGCACTTAGACAATCTTGCGATGGCCTGTGGGCAATTAAAAATTGGAGGTCGGGAAATTTGAATTGGTCGAAATCCGCAAAAAACGGAAGATATCTAATGATTTAAATCGCCTACGGTCAATATTGCCTCTGTTGATATTTTCTACTGTAGACAGGTACTACGCCTGTAGTCAACGAATAGGAAACAGACGTAGTTCCGAAATTCAAAAACTGCAAAATGCCCAAAAAAGAAGTGACAGATTCGAAAAAAGTAATGATGCGAATTCCGGTGTTTTGGATTCAGCGCCCCACTACTATTTGGAATACAGAATCAAGAAAACGCAATCTGTTACTTGCCAGAATTCCGAAATGCCAAAAGAGCTAAATTAATAAAATTTGAAAAGCTTCAAGCAATCAACACAAATATGATGAAAATAAGGATTATTCAAATTCCGCATTGACTCCATGGCCTGCAGTGCACCCAAGCAAGGGGAGTCCACTCGCATGGGTATAATACATATCCCTTTGTTGGCCTTTTGAAATCGGTATACATAGAGATTCCACTTACTGCTATGAAGACCCGAAAAAAAATCTCAAATCTCTTCCATTCTTTTGCCAATTATTTGACCTCACTGAATATCATCTTACATTTTTCCAGGTCTTTGTCCAGGTGTCTTCTCAAAGTATCTGATGGACATCCACTTCTATGACTGACTTGAGGGCTACACGCACTGCCATCACTGAGAGGTTTCCTGAGCATATGTTCGATCCATTTCCAATTTTTTTAAGTGTTGGATATAACTCTTGTGAATTTTTAGGATTCGCCTTAGACACCGGTTGGCGTAAGATTGAAAGCGACTTCATGGACGTGATGCTGCATCTTAAATCTCACAGCCAAATAGTAGAAACGCGAAAAGAGAAAATGTGATTCATATTTTTCTCAGTTGTCCGAATGCTTGGTGATCTCTGTTGATTTGGTCTGAAGAGCATGCACAACACCAGTAGCTTTTAAAAAAAGCTAGATCCAGGTCTCTTGTTGACTAGATCATTTTAGAAGAAGAATGTGAACAGTGAAGACAATCAGGTGACTTGTAGGGGGATGGCACGCCATCTTCAAATATATCGTCATAACATTGTCAAATAATTAATTTATTTTTTGTTTTTCTTTTTGATACCGATTGATTTCAAGTTGTTGCTACTGTTAATGTTACTGACGAATTTTGTATCAAAATATTCATTAGTGCTTGGGAAATGTGTCCTTTGTTAACAGCTGAAAGTGAAACGTGAAGTTTATTGAATAAGTTTCGGAAGAGGACTTTAGAACATATTGTGAAAATTTTCAAAGTCAATTGGAACAACGAGAAGATCAATAACATCCTTAGATCTCCGCCCGGTGTGCGGAAATGGTCTGCTTTTACGGCAAATCCCCCATCAACGGTAAAAAACAAAGCAATCCTCGACAACAATATTCCTAACTAAAATATTCTTGCAGACGAAGGTTAACGTGAGTGCTGCGCCATTTATTGCATCGTCTTCGATGCAACAGCAACGAGCGCAGAATGCTGTCAAAGAGCTGCCTATTTCGTCTCAGTTCCATTTGCGGCAACCACAAATGAGCATTGCCTCGCACATCGCAACGGGCCACGGCGTCTGCGACCCACCTGCAGTTAGAACAATTAGGAGCCTTTCGACTTACACAAATTTATTGCCACATCTTTGGAATTTCTTTGAAGGGCACAAAATTAAGCTAGGAGAATGAATACAATTTTTTTGATTTGTCAATGAATTTCAGGTACATTTTTGTCCCATAGTGGTGTATACTTTCATCATCTTTCAATTCTAGTTTATTTTAGTCTGCTAACATTTTCACAGCCGACATTTTTTGTGTCGGTATTGTAGTTGTAAATTTTTGAAATTAACACTTGAAAAAAAGTAAGAGTTCCAAAGTTTATCGCAGCCTCCGAACAATGGAGTTTGAGGAAGCTTTTCGTAGACAAAATGTTATCTTTGAGTGTTGTCAGAAATTAGTTTAGTCCAGCAATTCAAGCTGCGGCATCCGGTTTGTCACACGACCCACTTATGCAATGGCTATAGCTACAGATTCAAAGTCTTTCGATAAACTAAACCAAAATACTAGTTAATACGTACTTTTCGTCCTCCTATAGGAATGCAGAAATATTGGGAAAACGTGACAAATTTAATCTCACAATTTTCTTTAGGGGATTTTGACCACATTCCTTTTAAAAAAATGTTCATTGTGCAGGGAACAGGACAATCAGTCCAAAAATTAGCTGTAATCAATGGCTTTAGAGTTGTGAACCTGTTTCGAATAAAGACCTAAGGTATGGTTGGGTTAGAGCGGCTGGTTGTCATTGGGCAACCATACTTAGGCCGCCATTGAGCCCATTATGACACTGCGAGGATTATTCCTTTTGTATCCTTCAGGACGAGTGAATTAACTGTGTTGGTGTTGTGGTTTCCTATGCTTATGTCGCTAAGTTCACATAGGTTATCACAGACGTACTTTCTTAGAGGTTTCTTTCTTCTTTTAGGCAAAAATGGTTTTAACTTCTTCTTCACCACTGCAGATTCTGCAGAAGTCATTGTGATACATATTCGGGCTGGAGATATGTGTTCCCATAGCTCAGTGACCTGTTATGCCTTCATAATTGCTTTAGGTCTAACCTGACGACAACACGTAACTAAAGAACATAAAAAATCACTACTATGATGAGACATACCGGGTCGGAAACCATTCCAGATCACGCTGGAAACATAAACTAATAAGAGCGTTTAGTATTTAGAGTAGGATTGTCTTGCAACCGGCAAGACTGTGAGGAATGATGTGCATAGTTACATAAGAGCGTAGGGTGTGTTATTGAAGAATGTTAACCAGGGTTATCGTTGCACGGTTGCCTTTCAGTTGTTTAAAATTAACTTAATGCTGCATTCAATAAGAATTGGACTAGGAAAACGTTAGCATAATATACACATCACTCAATAAGTCCCGGGAGCCACTTTCAAAAAAAAGATAATATTAGTAAATGAATAATTTTTGTGAATAGTTGTCTGTTGACTTGGGATCCAAGACCCTCAGGTTTACTTTATTCCAGGGAATTTATTTCCCCCTATCAATTTTAACAATAAGGCGCATCAGTCAACTCGACAATTTCATGATATGTGGAGAAGTGGTCATGCCAACTGGTGGGCTGGATCATGCCATGCAGTATCTTTATAATAATACACCAGCAACCACTCACACACACATGCTATACATTACCCTGATCTTGTGTCGGGGATCAGTCGCGATCGCCTGTTGCTGTCAACAAAACCAGACGCAGCAAAATCACGCATACATGGGGATTCTACAGACTGCTGGAGCTTAAACTTAGAAAACTGAAAAGAACCAGTCCTTTCCTCTGTTGCTACATTGCTCCATTAGTCTATACGATGAAGCTGGCATAATTAAATAATTTCAATGCTGAGCAAGTGCCTCGACTGCGGCGCAAAAAGTCTGGATTCGATTCCCGGACGGGACACCTAGCATTTTTTCACGGCACCACCTCTTTCGAGTTGCTGACAACACTCAAAGACTATTAATTGTCTATGGAAAGCTTCTCAAATCTCGCCGTTCGGAATCGGCAAAAAACTGTAGGTCCCTTCAGCTCGTAAAGAACAGTAGCATGCACAACACGAGTAGTTGTTGTAGAAGCTAGGCCTTGGTCCGTTATGGGCTGTAGTGCCTATCAATTATTATTATTAATGCTGAGCAAGAGATACATATTTGTGGCAAGGTCAAACAACCTCTCTTATAACTCCTATTGTCACAAAATGTTGACTACAGTCAAGAAAATTTATTTCAACCTATAGTAATCAGTGAAAAGCTGTCTCTAATATTAAAATCGAATTTGAATTAAAACCGCATCCCCCGAGGTCGAGGTATTGCAAAATCAACATTCACTTGTGTTTGCCCGTATTTCAAATTTCAATCGGTCATCCGAAAATTCATCATTACGGCAATGTGAGCAAGTTAGCATAAATCGCATTAAAAGAACTGAAATTATTTGCTTTTAATGTCATTACTCATTATATTTCCGACGAAAGCTGTTGCAATTGCATCTACGCAGTACATTCGGTTCATCGCGATTTCAAATGAATTGTAGATATGCTTCCACGAATGCACACGCTTCTATGTGTTGTGTTTACTTAAGAATTTCGTTCATGCGCAAATGTGTAAATTTAGCTTTTTTTTCAAACATCTGTTTAATTTTTTCAAAAAAAAAAACTTAAAACAAATTATTTAATAAATTGGTTTTCACTGGAAGTATTAAATTCTGATAAATATCTTCAAACAAAAAAAGGTTTGCAGATACCCTTTAGCAGAACTCTACATAAACAAGGTTGGATCACACATGACTGTCACATATCCTGGGGCACAGTTCATGAATAGTGTATTTAAGGACGCCCACCGATGAGTTCATCAATCATCTCAATTTTCATCTTTGTCAAAGGATACCATATCGATCTATCAATCAAATTCCACTTATACATAAGTTATGACACGCTGTTATGAGTATATTCATACCGGCAGCTTTACACACGCGTTGGCGATGTAAACGTCATAAAATTGCGTGCTGCGATGGAGTACGTTGAGAATCTGGCAATTCAATTAATATCTAATTACACTTCCGACACACGATACAGGGAGCTCGATGTCTTCACCTGGACTTGTGGCATCAAAAGTGTCTTGCAGAGCCGCTGTAGGGAGGCGTTCTGTGTTCATCGTTTGTACTTGCAGGAGCGTTGGATTGCGGATACATGTTTAGGAGCAGCGCCCTGAGATAGCAAGTTTGCAAAGTTAGGGAAGAGTCAAGGGGAAATTAAAAATACCGAGCCCTGGTCTGGAGTCTTTTAAGTAAAATAGATAATTTGGGACTTATCTTTGTCATCAACAGATAAATCCGGCGAAATAGGTTTCCCGAGGATTGAGTTTTTTTTTCAATTATATAGAATATACAGCAGTTTATACATGACATCAATGATTATTCTGCTGAGACAGCGTCTCTGTGTTTTGACGTAGAATTGCAGAGTTTTTTAATTGTGCATCATTGGACTTCTTCAAAGATGATGCGAATCGTAACGTGACTGTGAATGGTGGGCCCTACCGTGAGATGATACCCAACTTTTTTTTGCCCAAAATGAAAGAGCTTGACTTGCCTAAGATGTGGTTTCAACAAGACGGTGCCACATGCCACACAGTACGCGTAACAATGGACTTATTGAGATGCGAGTTCGGTTATTATTTTATTTTACGTTCGGGACCGGTCAATTGGCCTCCTAGCTCGTGCGATTTAACGCCTTGAGACTATGCTTTTCGTTGGGCTATGTTAAAGCTCATGTCTATACAGACAAGCCCGCTTAAATTGATGCGTTGGAAGACAACTTTGAAGCATTTATTCGTGAGATACCGGCCGAAATGTTGGAAAGAGTATACCGAAATTGGACTTAGCGGATGGACCATTTGAGGCGCAGTCAAGGTCAACATTTGCATGAAATAATGTGCAAACATTAAATTATATGGACCGTACTATCGATTCAAATAAAGATTTCATGCATTTTTCTGATTTTATGTTTTTCTTTTGAAAAACTTTTCTATAGCTTTTAAAAAATCACCCTTTACATATTTAGTTGCCACCTGATGAGAGCACTGTATTTATGCGCGAAATAAAAGTGTGCGTAACGTGAAATAGGGATTTCCGACAAGAGATGACGTGCCAATGGAATTTAAGCCAACAAATTTTGACACTTTAGCGTGCATGTAGTTTTAATGTTGTTCAATATTTCGAACCTTTTACCGAAGAAAGAGTATTTAGGGACGGCAAAAATTTTATTTTCATTTGAAAAAAGCTGCTATTAACCACATTGATAATTGGGGCAAGCTCCTAGAAGACAGGGACCAGGACACATCTAAGCTTTTAGCGGTTTGAAAGTTATGACAATGTTTTAGACAGAAAACGTGGAGAACGTGCAAAAAATAAGAAGATGAGGAATCGTATGCAATGTAAGACAAAGATGATATGTAAACAGAAAAATCACTTGTGAACTAATTAGACTTGCGAGAGAAAATGTGTCCAAGAGGCTGTTGGCATGTGGAAAGCATATCAATTCAACGAATGGCACGTGTAAATTTTTGATTGATCGCTGCAGAAGGAATCCGTTCATCTATTTGATAGTCACAAGGGATGAAGAAGAGATTTATTAACCATCACCCTCAACGGCAAAACCAAATCATTTTTGGAGATTATAGATTATATTTTGTGACTCTTCAAACCTGGGCAACCGGTGTACACTTACAGCTACCAAAAACAAAAATTAATGGATTTGAAGAGTGCGCTTCTTGAAAAATGCCACAATATGAAAAGAGGCAACAGAAAGTAATTTTTTTGAACGACAATGCTTCACAATATACAGAAAAACCGGTTCTTCTCAGTTTGAAATTTCTAACCCGTTTATAGGAGTTACATAAAAGACGCAATCACCCTAGCACTATGATGTGTCTGCATTTTGAAAGGATAGGCACATAAAACATATGACAAGGCTTAAGAAGAAAATTTGATACTGATGACTGTCTGATGTTTTTGAGAATCAAAGTCGTTTAGGCTCAAACAGTTTGAGGGTAAATGATCTTAGGACGTTGTGCAAAGATTGAATAGGTACATTAAACGACGAAATTTCATTTCAGTCATGTCGTGTCAGGAAGACTAAGAAGTCTTGTATGACTAGCCTTTTCCGCATAATTGTCACCGTAAGACCTAAAAATTTAAACTTTTTGAAAGTAGCAGTGATACCTCTGCTCCAGGAAATTTATTTTTTCAGTTTATTAAGCTGGCACATACTGTCGGCAATCAGAATACTGCGAAAATGTCTTGCAACGCGACAATACTCCGATTCGTGTCGAAGTTTCTCATGGAAACGCCTCTTTCGAGTTGCCGACAACACTCGAACAGTACTTCACAATACTCCCCTTTTGGAGCAGGCAATAGGCTGTAAGTGGTCGCCGTGGAGTAGTAGTCACCTCGTATTTTCTTCATGGCACCACCTCTTTCGATTTGCTGACGACACTTTAAAGGGTATCAATTTTCTATGGAAAAGTTTCTCAAATCTCGCTGTTCGGAGCCGGAAAAAAATTGTAGGTCCTTTGTACTTGTTGGAGAACAGTAGCATGCACAACACAAATAGTTGTTATAGAAGCTAGGCCCTGGTCCTTGTGGGCTGTGGTGCCACTCAATTATTTATTATTATTAATAGGCTGTTTTCGCTCTATTCGCTATAGAAACAAAAGCACAGACAGGAAGAGTAGTTTTTGAGTTTCTATGCCCTTTAACGGCCTTAGATTTTAGATAAGATATATCTTATAGAATAAGGTGGTTCCTTTTTTCGTTCCCAAGCAACAGAATACACAGAAGAAGAAAGAAATCTTGTCACTAAAACAAAAACGAAATTTGAGCCTTTATCTAGCAACTACTCCTATAACTACAGACGTTTGGGTATTCTCCGCACTACAATATTATTCCAGAAATATTTAACCCCTCCTCTTACGCCGCATCCTTGCCCAACTTATTTGAGGAGTTTGCTTCTATTAAAACTTTTGCTAACCGAACAGTAAGTAATCGTAAAGTTTTTTTGTGCAGCCATTCGAGTGTGATTTCGAACGCGCCTACGCTTCACTCCATTTGAAAAACAAAAAAAAGGAAAAATCTATTTACCCCTTTTCAGAGTCACTGTCAATATCCTTCTCATAAAACCGCTATTAAAATTGGCACTCTGCCTAAACTGTCACAGAAACCAACTTCAACAAGAAGGCAATCGCTTTAAATTTTCGCACTGAGCTCCACCCTATCGAATTGAAATATCTTTGGTCCCTTTTGTCCTGAAATTCACTTTAATTGTTGAAGTCGGCGCCCTAATTCCCCTCCTTAAGTGCTTGCCCCTCACCAAGTCGGGTTCGAAATTGGGTGGAGATGTTGTGGGATTCCACTGATTCCATTTTAGTGTCACATAACTTGAGGAGTAACGAATTGAAATTCGATACGAACTAAATGAACCCTTAACGAAAGGAGAGCCCAAAGAATAGAAAACGAAAAAAAAAAACTTTAATCTTTTACGTATCATCTGTGTTCGGCATTCACATTCCCTAGGACTCTTTTCTTAGGTGAACATTCAATGATTACATTCGATTGATCTCTTAACAGTGAAATGTCGTCTTTAAGGTTACTTCCCCATCCCGTTCACCAACACCCACGCACATTCTCGCCGTCGGAAGAGGGTGACCGTTTTGTTGCTTTCCATTTAAGTGGACAGAGGTTGAATACTCTGACAATTCGCAGACGAACTCTCTGACTGTGAGATCCATTTGACGAAATTTCCGGCGCAATGGGGTGGAAGCACGTAGATAGTTTTTCTTTGATGGCTTCATTGGCACACAAATACCAGCCGGGGGTAATCGCCGGCCCATAAATCAAGGGATGAGCTCCGTCTGCTGGGTTAGTAAAAAAATAAAAGCGTATCCTTTCTTATTTTCACACAAACTTTTATGAGTGTATGTCAGTGTGTCCATCCTTGTCAGTTTGAGAAGCGTTTGTATGCGTGTTTGTTGAGCATTTAATGTAATTACCGAAGATACCGGTTTATGAGAGAGTTATAATCCCAATATAGGCCACTATAGTTGGCCTTTGTTCATTGAGCGCCTCGACGTGGAAGTGATTGGAATGATTTGTCCACGACACCTGTTTGTGGAGGGAGTTTGAGGAATAAGCAAATAAGTCAGTGACGCAATTAGTTGGAGCTTCGTATACGAAACCATCACAAGAAAAGTACTGCCTGATGACATCGGCGTAAGGAGGCGGGAGTGAGCATTGTATTTGTTATTTGACCTTGATGAGACTTTAAGAATGCAACACTGACATTTGACATGGCAGTGAGGGGTGTGTTGACTTCTGTTACTGGCATTGTGAGGTGATATGAAATTGCTTTTCTTTTGAAGACGATCATAACTTAATTAAGTAAAATTACGCACCTAAAGTTTACGTCTGTAGTGCACTAAGAAACAGTTGCTCACCAAAATGAATTCTCATCGACTACATTTTTTCAAATGCTGTATGGCTCGTTGCGCCGTCTTCTTGACACCAAGATCATGTGTTTGAGTTTCAAAAATGGAAAAGCTGCTCAGAACGAAGACGAATCTACAATATTTGTCACTGTTTTCGCATACCATGTAATATCTTCCACTGATGTAAGCTGGGACTCAAATTTCCAAATGGTAGTGGAAATAGTGGTTTCAGGAGGTAGATTGTGAACTAAGTAAGTTCCTGGAAGAGTACAAAAAGCATTTATCAAAGAATGCTGATTTTTGTAACACAACTGAATAATTTAGAGACGTCATTATGGTGTGAGCCTTTCCATAATAATTTGACAAACAACGCTTAACAATTATGACAAATCAGTTTTAATGGGAGTCACACATGATCTGTCAATAAAGCCTGTTGAAAATTAAACATCTAGATGAATCACTCTTTGTTAGTTTTCACTTGCTGTGTTGGAATATTTATACGTAACGTATGTGCGTGAGGGGTTTCCCGCCTCGAGTCTGTTGTAAATTTTAACAAACACTGTATCTACAATCAATTTACTTCAAAGGACATTTTAATCCTGTTAACCAGAACCGTCCAGTGAGCTAATTTTGTTAATTGTCGCAGTTATTTTACTTTGCACCGATTCATATTCCTTTATGTTGCTATCTAGACAATCATCAGTTCTTGTTCTAGGTTTATAGCTTATTTCTTGAAATTCCCTTCAGTAGTTACCACCATCAATATTTTAGTCAATATAGATGCCCAGTTGAAGCGGTGACTGATTGGGTCTTTTTGAAGAGGGTGACTTAACAGAAGTAGAAAAAGATTCCTTTAGAAGACAAAAAGTTCCTTAATCTGACGACAGATCTTACGGAGATTGAGTTGTAATGCGTATCTGCATCTTCCCGCTAAGATTTTCTCGACTTAACGAATTTTAGAAATATCCTTATTTCGTATTTCACAGTGTGGGCTAAACATGATCACGTCAAGCCTAAATCAGAGTCCTTTGAAGATCTTATTTAGAATTTATGCGTTAATTTCGCAAATTAAACATTGGTTTAAGATTTGAGCTGTTTAAGATATATTTGAGGTTCCAGAAACTTCTCGGATTATTTGATTACAAGATCCAACTGAATCAACAATTGATGGCATGCGACCGACCGTCTCGTTATCGCTTCGCTGTTCGAGCCTTAGAATTGGATAACGATTTTCGACGACCATGTTTTCCGACGACCTGCCTTTTCATCTTGGTAACTACGTTCACAAATAAAATTGCCGAATCTGAGGCTCGGCAAATCTGCACGTTATTGTCGAGAAGACAAAGCATCCACAGAGAGTGACAAATTGGTGCGGATTGTAGAGTGGTTGCATCATTGGTCTATTTTTCTTTAAATCGGAGGCTGATACCAACGAATTCGCTCAATGGCATTACAGAGCTATTTTGACCGAATGTTGAAATCAAAATAAAATCGAAGACATTGAATCTAATCGACCACTTGTTTGTAGTCTAGGACAGTGCATCATGCCACAAGCGATCCTTTACGCATCAAATTTTCAAGTCGTGTCACCAGCCAATTGGGTGCCATGCAGCTGGAGCTTGTAAGCCAAGAAGAATCGCTGCTATGCCAATAATTCGGAAGTCATTTAAGCACTTGAGGCCGACCAACCCGTGAGACACAGCCCCTGGCAGCCACTTGAATGACGATGTATTTAATAACTAATGGGAATGCTGGTCCTTAGCCACAAAGCCATCAATTGGCCTGTGGACCCAGGTCTACCCTCTTTAAAAGGTACTCGTGTATTACGTGCTGTTGCTTTGCCACGTCTATAACGCGCGTTCAGTTTTTGTTTCGCTCCTAACGGTGAAGTTTGACAAGCTTTGCATAGACCGCTAGTTGAGTACTCTCAACAAATCGAATGAAGTGCTTCTGTGAAAAATTGCTAAAAGTTCAGTCCAGGACTTGAACCTGGCACATTTGACGTATCAGTCGACGCAAAAACGTCCGCTTAACATTCTGCCCAGGCACATGACATTTCTTGACAAACGCGACATAAGGTAACGCAGCTGACAGCTGTATGAAGACCTGATATTCCAAAAATGTTTTTCCTGTGCATTTGTACGCTTGTGTGGAATGGAGTAGAAAAGCAAAAAAAAGTCAATATCTTTCTGAGAAATCAATACATTTCTACGCAAATCGCACTCGCGTCAATATACTCTTCGCAAAGTTCGTTGATACAAGTCTCATGACAAACCGTCATTTCTCGTGAGCTCCCACGTAACATTCACCTCTGCTATGACGCTCATGCAGCACGATACAAATGCGGGCTAATGCTACACCCGTCACGGCCACAAGCCACGAACGAAATATCCCCATAAGCAATAGTTTTGCTTTTGTTTCTGTCGGTCCCATTATCGCATTGTCGGAGTGTTGTGTCAGTAATGATTATCCGCCCAGATAAGCACAATGACATCGCTTGCTTTTATGACATTTAAGAGCAGCTCCAGGCGAGTCGCTGAGACTCCCTTTGCAGTGCTCCTTAAATGGTAATCAGCTTTTGTCTTTATGGTTGGCCAAAAGAGTCTGCTGCATTGTGTGGATGGCGTATGCGGTTGAACACTATGCGCGAGAAGTCGTAATTTTATTTTTTTTGATGGGAGAAGGTCCTTGTTGCACTTTGTCATTGCTTTGTTTGACTTTCGCGCAACAAAATGCCGTAAAGTCTGCAGCAATGTTCTCTTATCTGCATGTTTCAGCCAATTGCGTTATCCCACGAGGGCAAGCGGTTAAATTGCATTCTGGGATTGTGTACGTACGCAGTCCCTGTCCCTCTGGCCCAGATTAAGATCAAGAGTTTACGCGTTTTATTACAGTCATCGCTGTGCACTTGATTCGGACAGGTTTACGATTTTCATTTGGATATTAAAAACATTTCGCTTCGTGTGTGGAACGGGAGTGTCGTTAAAACATGATTTTACTGTTTGCTTCTGATTGGATTTTCAATATTGTTCGTGATTTATGAGTATGAGTTCGGAATGTCATTCGTGGCTTTAAGGTTGTTCGGTGGGGGTAGTTTCGCCTGACGGCTGATAAGATCGCAAATTCACGTGAGAATGGAGTCAACTCTAGAAATTGGTCACATCTGGCATGTGTTGAAATTAAAGCATTTCCAAAACGTGCACACAGCCTTCGAACGCTATTAGTTGTAAGTGAGTGGTGAACTGGGCGTTTTTTCTAATGAAGACGCATATGCGCCCAATCTAGGAGGCCGAACTGAAGAAAATTGCAGACATTGGAACCGTAAGTAGGTACGTGATGGGCATTTTGCTTAAGGAAAGGTCGCCAGTAGTGGGTGAAAGGGATACAATCAGCTGCGAAACGGTTAGTTGTGTTGCCGTTGACAGATGTTAATATGTTAAGGTTGACACATATACAAGAGGTGACTTTATAAACAATAAAGGTATGTGTGTCGGCATGTGCGTCTGTCTGTCTTACCGTCCATATCTCCCACGTTTGTAGAGCAATTTCTGTAAATTTGGAATTGTGCAACTAACTTCAAGAATAGCCTGAATATGAAAATCTAAGATGGGGAAACATTTGGGATGGTCGGGTTAAGAAAAAAAAATATTAACCTTCCATACATATGAACTCTTGGTTTCTGTTAAAGAAGAATTTTACGACGAATATATGGTCCTTTCTGCGAGGAAGGCTAATGAAGGAGAAGACACAACCGCAAACTCAATGTGCTGTACCAAGATGTGGTTGTAGTTCGAAAGGCTCGGTCTCATCGAGCGAATGGACAAGAACGCTTGAGTTAACTGGGCTTCTGGGTTGGAGAAGGAGAGGAAGGCCGAAGCTTCGGTAAAGAGACCAAGTGATTGCGGAAGCTAGAGACCTTGGTCTTGACAACTAGAAGCAGCATTCCCGGAACCGTCAAGAATGGAAGGCAGCTACAGCTGAATAAATTGCGGGTTAGAAAATGACATAGGTGCATCACATCGTTATTTGGCTTCGTGTACTTGCAGTTGAGATACTTTTTTCTTGGTTTGCACAGACAATATTGTTAAGAAACCATATATGCGTGAGTATAACTTGCATTTGTTCACTTTTTTCTTTTGTTTTCCGCAAAGCTAAGTTCAACTGCTCTGCCCAAACAAACCTCTAAGCGCAAATTTCACTCTGTTACAACAAAAAGAGTGCAATTGTGCATACGTGTTAAAAATCAGAAGTTTTCTCTTCAAATGGGATTACTTGTTAAAATGAGAACATTCATCAGCCCTGTTCCTCTTGAGCATTGAGCTGTAGGTAAGCAACTTTAAAGTGAGACGCATGTCTCATGACAGCCAGCAGGACCTTCAGCAGGTTAACCAATACAAAATAGGACAAAGACTTCCAAAGAACTGCTGCTTGAAATTTTGGCTCTATAAGTTTAGCATTTTTACCGTGCTGGCCGGAGAGGCATGTTGGTTGAGGCCCAGGTCCAACCCGGACTGTAGCGCCAGAAGAAGAAGAAGTTTAACATTTGCAGCCATTAACTTCGTTAGGACATAAGCATACTAGTTTATCTTTCAAGGGCAAGTTAGAATTAATCTATTTTAGGTAAGAAAGAAACTGAATCTTCAGATATAATGCTTAAAAGTTGCCCAAGAAAAGATTTTTTTTCTTTTAAAAGATTTTTAACATTCTTTGAACAGCTTGTCAAATTACTCCGTTCGAAATCGATGATAAACTGTATATCCCTTCCATTCGTGGGATGCTGAGGAACATGAGCCCTGGTTCCCGGACAGTAGGAAGTTGAAATTTTCTTCATTTAATGCCAGTGCAACCCGGAGGGAACCCGAGGTCGGCCTTTTCACATTACATGGTTTAAAGTGAAGTGCTTACTATTCCGTGAATCCATCTGAATGACATCCCTTTCTACTTGAGGTGAAATCTTCCTCCCTCCGGGCTGTCAATACCATCGTCACATCAGAGTCATCCAAGATATTTGAATTTTTTTTTTTGATTAGCTCGATGCCGTCTTGCAGCTCGTGGAATTCGCTGCTTAATCTTCCCCTCTAAACTTTATCTTCGTGAATGGGACCGAAAATAAAGTAAATGGTCTTTTCGTCGTCATGTAATATTCTGCATGATACCTTACCATACGGCAGAAAAGGAACTGTCAACGTATTATATACACCATAGGCTAAGTCACGATAGCTTGGTTTTTGAAAAGTTGGCTTAAGTTTCTGGACCGCCTTCTAAATCTATAGCCATAGTGGCTGGAAAGAGCTATAAGTTTAACCCATTTCAGCGCTTGTGCCACTTCCAGTGTTTACTGTGGAGTCTAGGTAAGCAAAGTCCTTCACAACCTGGAAGTTATCTGTAGTGACATTGACTAAGGATTATTTATTTATATTTACTCTCTGGACAGCTGGTACTTCTTCAGTATTCCACAAGACCTTATGAGCTTCTTGTCTATGCTCAAAAATCTGTCCCTATGATGAAGTCATCAGTTTATGTGAGCAGTTGCACAGAAGAGCGTTGAGGACGGACTTACGCACGATCTACCAAGAAACCGAACGTTCCTTGATATTAAGGGCGCTTTCGATGAAAGTGGCCATAATTCGATGACTATGACAATCAGAAAATGTGTTATCGATGAAATGTTCAACCAGTAGATCAGAGAGATATTAAGAAGTCATTTCGCTACCCTCTCATAAGGGGGAGTACGCAAACGTAGCGATAGTTGGCCACGAAGTGGAGTTCGTCCCCTCATAAGATAAGCATTAGGTTCTTTCGAGTAATTCCAATCTAAGTGTCGTACCCATATCGGCCCAGTTGAGGAAATCTTAGATACAGGCAAATATTTAAGAAGTTGCGTGACAGCACATCGCTTCAGCTAAATTATTTTTCATATCATTGACAGTCTCTGAACAATTTGCCAGACCGGGAGTTCTCTCTGCTATGCTGACGAGTTTTGCAGGGATGAAAAATTCAAAAATGCGCTGTAAAACTCATCACAATAAATATTTTCAAGCGCGTAAGTATCTGTTAGGTTTTGATGAAGTGCTGGCATGAATTCATACTGATATTGAAGAACCAGGTGGTTGAGGTAGAATTTCACAAGCCAGCAAAAAAGATTTAAGACACAATGTTTAGGTGACTTAAGCCTCTGTAGTTGGCTCAGTAAATAGTGACATCTTGCTTCAAGATCTGCAAAGGTGTTGAATTTCTATCTTTTGGGCATACTCTCCTGAGACCACGTTACCAACTCATTCCTGTCTGTTTTAAAAAGTTCTACTGCTTTGTAGATCTTAAGCTGAGCTATAACGGCCAGGCTTTACTAGATATAAATAGTTCAGAATTCTTGTCCATCAGAGTTTATGTGAAGAATTGTTGAAATTTCGTTAAGATTCCTGCAACAAGTACTAAGAGGACTCTTCTCCTAATGCACTGTAGCCAACTACGAAAATTCACCACCAAACATGAAAACCCTCAAAAGGGTGAATTACTTGCTGGTGACATAGTACTGGCTTTCCGCTTTGCCTAGTTACAAAGTACTGCAACCCGGATTTGCGATTTTCTATAATTCTTTCAAAGGGTTTTTTCCCTTTTTTTGTAATAATAAGAAGCAACCTTTTAAGCATCTGTGCTCAATTCTTAAAATTGCAAAGTCCGTAACTCACTTCATGAGAGATTAACTTCAAAGAAAATACATCTAAATTGGGTTTGGTTTAAGGACTTAATAATCCCGGCCGCCGTTTAAAAGAGTATAGACATCCAAGCACACTCATACCCATATCTTCGCAGTACAGTTCTTACAGTGTTGTCCCCTTTTGTGTGTGTGTTTTTTTTTAAAGGACAGCCGTGTGTATATACAAGGATACATACATACCTAGCTAGGGCATGAATGTAACGGATCTCTCTAACTACACTTCAATTTCCGACTGACCGATTTTCAACCTATTTTTATCCTTTTTGCATCTCTCGGTTTGTTTCTACCACCTCATTTCGCTGTGGTGCATTATCCTTGCATTCCATACAGTTGAACGTGGGAAGGAGGTAGAAACTAAAAAAAAATAAAAAACAACACTCAGTGAATTCTGTTTCAAGTGTGTTGAGGTCAGGTCTGGAGTAGGGGGCAAGCTTGAACAAACATTTCGTACAGGTGTTTCGGTGTCACGTGTCCCGACCGTACAACTCAACGACTCTGTCATCGTATAAATACCCCAGAGGCATGCTGCCTTGCCATGTGCTGGTTGCATTTTTTATTTGTTTTCCACTCTTTTTTTCCGCTTTACTTCAAGGCTAGGTTCGAGCTTGATTGCATCTTTTCCCAGCGGTGGACGCAATAAATCTAAGCAAAACTGTGGTTCACTGGCCACAGAGTACAAACAAACAAAAACGTGTGCGCTTGTGTACACATCAAGTATGTTTGAATTTTTGAAGAAGTCCTAGGAACGTTGTATGGTGGGAGGGGGTGGCTACAGCATTTTTAAGGATGCACAACTGCAGCCATAATTGCAGGATGTGATGGTTTATTTGATGATGTCGGATTGCTCTTAAGTTTCTTTTTATAAAATTCAATTAAATGAACAAAACTCTTCATTGTTCATGTGTTATGGTTTACGTAGTAGGGATAAATATCTCTATTAGTTTCGAACTTTAAAGTCGTTCAAGTGGCTATTGCGGTTGCCTTTGCAGTAACGTTGTCTGTCACCCCAAAGGCCTTTTTAATATATTCAAGCTTTAGCTCACGGTTTGCTTGGCCTTAAGTCTTTGAGTCGTTTTCGGATTGTCCACTCAAAAATCAGTCCAAAGGTGTCAAATTGCAGCGTAGAGGCGGGCAAATCGACACCGCCTAGACAGCAGGTCACACCGTTTGGACACTTAAAGCCAAAAAAATCGATTGTGGAATCGGGTGTGTGGTATGACGTGACATTCTGTAATATTCAAAGAACCTTCTCTATGTCTTTGATTTCAGTTAATAAAAAGTTTGGTTAGCATGGCTTTGTATTGACTACCGTTGACCAAAACGTTGTTCTGCTTCTTAAATTTACCTCTCCACGTGAGCTCTCTGTCCCTACAAGTTTATTTGTTTCGCCGAGATTAAGATCCTCCTCGTTAGAACTGTCCAATTCAAGTTAAGTTAATTAAACTGCGAGGCCTTCTATCGCCAATCTTTTATATGAAATATTGCGCTGTTGAGATAGATACCAAATTCATCTGCCCAAATTGAGTGTCACACTTTCGACCACTGAAGCCATGTTGCTATCTGTGCGCACTGTATGAGAGGGGGGACATGAATGTTGTCCACTAACCTGCACTCTAACGAACATTTTGAACAATCTTACGTACAATAGTCGCGGTGGGGGCTTTCCTTAGGTCACCGGCCAGAGGAACGCGTGGTGCTAGCGTTTGGAAATACGTTTTCAACATTTCTCAACCTTGTTTAAGTGCGAAAAGACTCACGCCTTTCCACAAAAGTATGCCACTGTCTTTGTTAAGATTTCGAGTAGGAAAGAGATGTGAGTGTCAATAAAAACACACTAGATAGTCCACCCTGTAGACATAACAAATTTTTGTCAGCGATACTTATGGTTATTTTTAAATTTTAGACTACACCGGATTTGTTTTAAATTTCTGACCTGTGCCACGACTATCAGCAAATGCTGAACTTCTATCCTTTCCAACCGCATCGAACTCATCCGTCTACAATCACAAACATATTCCTCGAACTCAACAATGTTCCTTTCTCTTCATTTCAGTGTCATTCAGTGGAAAACCATATTTTTGCAGCATTTTCCCTACCAAATGTGTCACTTTCAGTGAATACTCTTCATCTCCAGTCCGATACAATTCAGCAGAAGTTTGCTGAAAACTGCATCAAATTACAGTATGTCACTCTGGTCAGCATATTGATTCCACCTTAGACCCAAAGTTTCATAGTTCAACTGCGGCACTCGGTCCTGTCAACGTATCAACCAATGAACAAGGTTCCATTGTTTGCCATAATTGAAATTTACAACAGACAGGGGACTCTATTCAGCCAGAATCACTTTTGCCGTACATAATTACAGCTGACAATGTCTCGACATACAAAGGGTGCCGGGGCATGTGAACTGTGTGTGAATTGTTCGACATGTGTGTAGAGGTGAGATTGTCCTCATCGTCATAATACACTTCCCCCTCACTCATCAGATAAGGTAACATTTGCCTAAAGTGACTTTTAGTGTGTCAAGGAAACCTTGATGAGGTGGAAGTGCACAAGACACATGAATTTGTCGCATTTATACAAGTGCGGGCCGTTGTGTGGACCATAAAAGCAGAAAGGTCTTTTGAGAGAAAATAAACTTTATTCTTGTGATGGGCTATGATGGATAATGTGGCGTTAAACTTACTTAAAGCTGAGATTTTCGGGCAGGTTGCTATTATCAAATCGATGGGAAAAAATTGGAACATAACGGAAAATAAATTTTGACATTTAAATTTGAAAAATGTTTCTAAACTATATTCAATGCTCCATAAAAGTGTCCGTAAAGGGGCTTCGCAACTAAAATAATTTGAAGGGACGTTGTACCTTGAAGGACATATGCCTTACACCACTCGTTTAAGGTTCCATTTACAGTTCTGCTATGTCCTAACGCATGTTTTTCCTTTCAAAATGGCTCACTGAAAACCATCGGGGATGTCGATGGCGTCTGGTCAAACCAGCAGTTGTACTAATTTCTAAAAGATAGGGCGTTTCGTTCCATTTCAGACTAGGTCTAAGATCACGCACAGGAGTATTTTCTATTTAAGTTTAAAATAGCTTAGAAGTTTTTGAATTAATCTTCGTTTGGAGTTCGACCATCGAGTCAAAGAGCGCTTTGTCAGAAGTCGCACTGGAATGTGTGTTTGAAGTTTACACAGGATACTGAACAGGATTTTGTAGGCAATTTCTAGGAGACGTAAACCTCGGTAGTTCTTAAATATGGAGCTAGTATTCCAGTCGTAGTATATGCTTTGATCCTCCTAAATTTAAAAGTTCTGTTGGCAAGCCATTCGAGCCTTTGAATTTTGTTCACTTCAGCTTTTTAACAACTCTATTGGTGGTTGCCGTAGCGTAGTGGGTAAGTGCGTCGACCCATTCCCGGACTAAGATCACGGCATCACCTCTTTTGAGTCGCTGACAACAATCAAAGAGTGCTTGTTGTCTAGGGAAAGCTTCTTAAATCTCGCCGACTTAGACGATGTCAAGATAGCAATATCGAGACTGAAGTCGAACAAAGCTGCTGGGGCGGATGGACTGTCCGCAGAACTGTTTAAAGCAGCTGGAGATGACCTGGTTGAGCACATGAACCAGCTCATCTGTAATATGTGGTCGGAGGAAATCATACCCGATGAGTGGAATCTCAGCGTCGTCTGTCCGGTCCACAAGAAAGGAGACCCCTTCGACTGCGCCAACTATCGAGGTATTAGTCTTCTTAACATTGTGTGAAAACCTGAAAGCGTTCGTCAACAACCTGATAGGTCCTTATCAGTTGGTTTCAGGCCAGGGAAATCCACCATCGACCAAATCTTCACACTACGACAGATCCTGGAAAAGACCCAAGATTCGTCGATTTCAAGACCGCATATGACAGTGTGCATAGAGACGAACTATACAGTGCAATGTCTAGTTTTGGCATTCCTACCAATCTCGTCCGGTTGTGTAGGATGACGATGGAGAACTCTCGCTGCGCTGTCAAGGTCGGGAACGAACTCACAGAGACCTTCAATGTCAAAAAAGGGTTTTAGACAAGGCGACGCACTGCCATGTGAACTCTTTAACATCATTCTTGAAAAGATCATGCGTAACTCACAAGTCAACACCAGAGGCACGATCTTCCAAAAGTCAGTTCAATTGCTAGCTTACGCCGACGACATTGACGTGATTGGACGAACACAGCGAGCCGTCAATGACGCGTTTGCTGGCATTGAGGCGGAAGCGGCGAAAATGGGTCTGGTGGTGAATGAGGGCAAAACGAAGTACATGCTGTCATCAAGGAAGGCCACACAACATCGGCGTCTCGGGCAGAGCTTCACACTAGGCAGTAGAAACTTTGAGGTAGTCAAGGACTTCGGCTACCTCGGCTCCGCGGCAAACAGGAACCATAACACCAGTACCGAAACCAAACGCAGAATCACTCTCACACTCGCTGTTTCTTTGGTCTCAAGATGTCTTAGAGCCATCTTTTCAACACATGTATACAGTTTTTCTCCACCCAGTTAGTCTTAGTTCTAACCCCAATACTTTCCAAACAAATTCATGAAACTCTGAAAGTCTGAGTGAAGTAAATTGAAAAAGTCATCTGTCAAATACAGTAATTTTCAAGGTTGGTAGGCACTATCTCCCCATAAATGTCATTCCCGGCGTTGACGTGCTTATCCCCGCGTTTGGAATTGCGCGTCAGAGTGTGCATTTTTCCACAATGACTGTCGGTTTTGACTTTCAATGTGTACAGACAGCAGCAAAAACAAATCAAACAGCAGTGGATGATGAGAAGAAATATCGGCGGGAATTTTCAGAAAAAAAAAATTCAGAATTTTGGCAGGAAACTGTGAATTGAAAATGTTGTTCCTCTACTGCAGAATATAACTAAGAAATGACCTTCGTGAATGATTGTGGTGTCCGACAAAAACACATGGAAAACAAGTAAACATAACCCCAGGAGTACAATTCATGAAGAATTGTAGATGCCTAGCCGTACAAAATATTCCAGAAAGGGACTTAAGCTAACATGTCTTTTTTTTAACAAAACTCCTTGATACAGGATACGGAGGGGTGTCCTCTAATCTTCCATGTCGCGCGCTGAACAGTGGACAGGCGACTTCAATACGAGCCGGACGTTGCTCGCAGCCACGAGGATCTTCTTCGGTTCAGCCGGGCGATTTCTGCCCGAGAAAGAGCAGTGTCGGCCAAAGAACGCCACTTTTATTGGTGGCTGCACCGAAATCGGTTTTTGACGCCACCAACTTCTAATGAATAGAACTAGGTAGTTGACCCTTGAGGGCGAACTTACATAGGCTTGGTTTAGGTTAAGTTAAGTTAAAAAAAAATATTAAAAAAAAAAAATTAAAAAAAAGTATAAGACAACAAAATCAATCAAAAAAGGGGCATCACGACGTATTGCATCTATATGTTAAGCATATAAATCGCAATACGCCCTGGAGAACGCGTCCGTCCAATTCTACGGACATAGTTAAGAATAGCATAAGTAGATTTAAGAATTTGTAAATAGTCTAAGTTTTAGTTAGACTAAGTTAGGTTAAGTAAAGACCAGAAGGTCAAGTTAATTTTCTTGACAAATAAAATAAAAATATATTTCCCATATTTAAGTTAAGTTAAGATAGAGTAGGCCGAAAGGCAAATTAAATGTAAAGTAGATTAACTTAGAGCACCCGCGAAGGGTCAGTAAGTTAGATATAAGAGCAAAAGTTCACATAGTATAAGCTAGTTTTAAGTATTTTTAGCTGGAATATAAGTAAAGAAATTTAAATTTAAATAAAAATACAAAAAAAAGTTCAAGTAGTCTGAGCAGCCGACAAATGCCGAATTTCAGTCAGCGGTAAGAAATACCAGATTGGAGACTTGCTTTGTTCCATTGTTCCAAAGAATGCTTAATAGACTTATTCAGAAATAACGTTCTTAACATTTTCACAGATGCCAACGAGGTTGGAAGATAGTCAAGTTTACTCACCCAGATGAGACTAAAAAAACAAAATTTTTGAATAAGTATATTTATCCCTAGGTAGACCTACCTGTCTTTATTTCAAGCGATTATTCGTTTAAATAATCTTTGATCTTGATCTTTCTCAAAAAGGCAAAAAAACATTAAATGTATACCAAATGCGATATACATCCTTTAATCGCAGTGCAACATGCAAAATTCTAATAAATTGTACCGCAGAGTGCAACATTGCGTGTGGAACGTTCAAAGTTTTCTGAGGATCTAGGAGCGAGAAAACGATATCCCACTTTTAATATTCCGACTAGAAGCAGATACTTTCTCCGGCAACACACATTTGCTAATTGATGACGATAATACAAGCACATTATTTAATGTCTTTCTTGCGTGAGCGTGTGAAATGCCGCAAGCTTAGTGCATACCTTCTAACAACTCCAATGTCATTGCTGGATTTTTACTTGCTTTTGCTAGTGCAATTGTAAATTAAATCACTCCTGTACTAATTAACTGGAAAACCTTCTTTGGAATTATTGACTGAAACCGCCTTCTTGCAATTTTTACGAGTATGCGTTTTAAAGATCGCTGCTTATTCTGTTTTTTAAATGCATTAGGAGGACATAAAAGGCGTGCACCAGTTAAAGAGGTCTTACAGCTAAAACAGTCTGCTTTTAGTTTACCAATGTCAAAGGATGTTGAGAGAATTTCACATGATTGGAGTTCGAAGCTTGTTCATAAAAATAAGGTGAATTTAAATTTTTTCTATTTTGTCCCCCTCAAAGTAGTCTTCCTCCTCGAAGTAGTTCCGATGTGCACCTTGTGGTATGCCTTTGAACTCTCTCACCACTTCGGTTTGTATTGTATCAATCGTCGCGAAACGCCGCCCCTTTTCTTAAATCTTGAAAACAGGAAAAAGTTGCAGGGTGCTTAATCTGGGGAATACGGTGGCTAAGGCATGATTATGGTGTTATTTTGGCCAAAAAATTAGGACCAAGCAAAAGCAAATTCAGCAATTTCGGAACAAACTTCGCTGCCACACGCATTATGCCTGAAAATTCAGATGAAATTGCATGGCATGAGCCAACCGATATGCCGACATCTTTAACAGCTTTTCTTATAGTGATTAGAAGATTCGCCTTAACAATTTTCTTCACTTTCTCAACATTTTCATTGGTGATTAATGTGCTGGGGCGTCCAGAGCAAGTGTCGTTATTTACATCTTCTCGACCATCTTTGAAAAGCTTGTGCCACTTGTTAACAATTTTTTGATTCAAAGTGCACTTACCGTATGCCACTGTCAACGTTTCAATTGTTTTTCAGCTCTCAATTCAATTGTTCGCAAAATTGAATGCAAATTCGTTGTTCTATTTTTTCGACAGCAGGAAATAGCAAAACACGTCCAACTTGAATGCCTCTCACAAAAAAAAAAACAAATATGTATTCTATAAAGGTAAAACTGTTTGAATCGAGCGTACCAACATAACAACATGACAAAACCGATAATCAAATTTACGTAGTCTGCGAATTTTGAAAATTCACCTTATTTTTGGAACAGACCTCGTATGTCTAGTTAGGCATAACTATATTTTTTGAAGGGAACTTCATGCAAACGAATAAAGTTCTTTTTCTATTTTGATTGATCGCTATCGTTTTCATTTCTTATTTGAAATAAAGACTTACATTGTCTTCATTTTGAGAAGAACCTTCTCGATGTACACATTTAATCTATAGAGTTTAGCGTCGCAAATAGAAGATACTTTGCAGGCAGTGCAAATGCATTTTGCTCTTATTTGATCATCATCTTCTTTGCACAATCTACTTGCGTCTTTTTCACCCATAAGCGTATGGCTAAAACTGAAGTACAGAAGTCAATTTTGACAAGGTGTTTTGAAGAAAAATTTGACGACGTTTCGAACTAAAAATGTGCCTATTGTCCATGGATTGCTGATCCTTCCTACGATCTAGCAAGAAAACGTAAATATTTTCAAAATGCATTGCTTTATATAATATTAAAGTACTATAATTGACCTTTTTTTTTTTTTTTTTCGTGGTCGCCGTGGCGTAGTGGGTAAGTGCGTCGACCGCCACCCAGAAAGTCTAGATTCGATTCCCGGACGGGACACCTAGCTTTTTTTCACGACGTCACCTCTTTCGAGTTGCTAACAACTCAAAGAGGATGAATTGTCTATGAAAAGCTTCTCAAATCTCGCCGTTTGGAGTCGGTAAAAAACTGTAGGTCCCTTCTTCTCGTGAGAGAACAGTAACACTCACAATACGGGTAGTTGTTGTAGAAGCTCAGCCCTGGTCCATTGTGGGCTGTAATGCCTTTAGATTTTTGCAAACTATACAAAAGTGCGAGTGCTCCATTCATCACCTTAAAGAAAGAGCTATGGAATTACAGTTCCTTGTTTTTGGGGCCAACATTAATTTTCCATTTAAAAGCTTATATTTAAATATACCAAAGTGAACAAATTTAATTGTTTCTATGCACTCGTATGTAGTATGTTGGCAAACAAATATCTAAAAGGCACTAGCAAAGAAGATCGCAAGAAGACATTGTTTAAATCTACCAATTTCGGCTTAATTTTTTGTCTTGCAAAGTAGGTCGCTGAGGAAAAGACGCGCTAAGAAAATTATACATTCCTGCTAACTACCTTTTTCATGAAACACAAGTATAAGTTACCAGCTTATTCTTGTGTGTGCTCTAGCCTCATTAAATCAAGTGTCTATGTTCATAAGTAAAATTAATCTTTAATTTCCTTATAATATTACTCAAAAAATATTTTAAATTAAGCGTTCATGTTACACGTGCTTTCAGGCAGAAATAATTTTGATGATCAACTGTTCAGATTTCTGAAATTTTAAGTCTTCTTTTTAACTCAAGTGTGTGAATTGAAACTGCATCAAAAATTAACTTTTCAACAACAAACAATATTTCTTCTGTTTGAAGTTACGTATCAGCATAAGATCAATTACTTTTCGATCCATGGACACATATTTTTCATAAATTTTATCAAAAATGAAGAAAAGTGTCACTTCAATTTATTTTAAAATATGCCATAAAATCTCAACTGATGTGTATCTGTTTCAGTTTTGCATCCCTTGAAGCATAAGGGCAAAAAATCAGCGTCCCTCCCAAATATTACACCTTTTTACCCTTCTCAATTCTCATTCGTTAAATGCCTTAAAGAAATCATCTGTAAAAACATTTCTCTCAGCTTTCAATAACGCCTCCATCCATAACGCCAAGTACTGAGTGTGGGAAATCTCCCTACGAGCACAGCACCAATATTCGGTTTCAAAAAATAAAAGTGAAAGGAAAGAAAAAAAAACTTTAGAACATCAGCCGACTGCGTAAAAACAAAGTTAGGGATACAATATGCCTCAGGAGGAGTGCCGCAACAAAAAAAAAAAATACGAGTCGGGCCTTGATATGTCAGTGGGACCGATGATATCAAATAAAGGAAGTGTCTCCGGCACTTTTGTATCCTTGGCAAGAAAAGGAGTTCAGATTTCATGGCAAAGGTGACATGATAACACACTCATGTCGTTTCCAATAATGACGAGACTTTAAGAATTTCCGGCTGCGCCATTTTTCAGTGGAAGAGCAAATGTGAGGTTTCACTTGATTTGTTTCATTTACGTTTCTAAGAATTTCAAGACAAGATATAAATGAGGCTAAGTTATTCTCATCAAGTATCTAGGCGTATCCAATCAATTTAATTGACAGAGCCTAAAGAAAGCACGTTATCCGTGAATGTTTAATCATCAGTAACCCATGCCAGATCATTAAAAATAATTTTAATCTTGTTTGTGAGTGTGCTTGTGTAATTTCACAAAAAACAGAAACATATGCTCCATTCCAATTGAGATTGCAACGTGGAAGACTGTGGTTTGAGGGAACTGAAAATTGATTTGTACATCTGTAAGAACATTTCTCTCACGACATTGTTGTAACAAATATACGACGAGAGGACAGAACTGTTGCTGTCATCGAAAAAAGGAGTGGGGTGGGTGAAGGACAAGTTCAAAACGATGTGTGTTCCCTAAGGAACGAAGAACGCGAGAGAAACTGAAATCAGTTCTGCTAAAGATTTTTTTTCTATTTCGCGTCAAAACATTTTAGAGCATCGGAAGGATACGGTCAATGTTTAGTCTACGACTGGAGTAAGATCTTAGCACCATGAAACAACAATGCGTCCTTTTTAAGGCTCTTCATAAATCCTCTGAAATGGCACGCAAATCCTTATTAGAGACCGCAATTGAATGGAACACAAGATCCCTGAAATGGCACGCAAATCTCTATTGCGGACCGCGATTGAATAGCACACGAGATGAAATCCAACATATACTACTCGTGTTGTGCGTGTCATTCTTCTTTCAAAAGTTGATTGCTGACGCCGAATGTAGAAGATTGAGAAACTTTTCTTAGACACCTGGTACTCCTTTGGTGCTGTTAGACACCGGAAAGTGGCAGTGCGTTAAAGTATGAGAGGTGTCTTCGGCTTGTGAGTCTATGCACATACTCGTGCGACGGCTAGTCTTAAGACTGCTGTAGTTTGAAATTAATTGGCTGCAGATAGCTGACTCCAATGGGAATGGGAAAAGAACCCATCTTACAATTCTACCAAAAACTGAATTCATCCTGTATCACACACTACATCAAACGAAGTTGTGTAACATCCACTTGAACTCGTTCAGGTTCACCATTAATAAAATGAATCCTCTACGTGTCACTTGCAAAAGAGTATTTTATTTCCTCGATCAGTTAATCCCAGCCATTCAAAGATGCGTTGTTTACTCGCCCTCAAATTGTACACCATGTCAAGTGTTTGTCAGCCCGTAAGGTCTCGCATAAACTCAGTCTTTGGCAGTGTCATGCATATCGTATGACTCAAGAGCCCTAAGTCATCAACAGACATCGAATCCGCATCATCGTTAACGTGTTTTTTTTATTTCGTTTTTCTCCTTGTTTTGTTCTGTCTGTCTCACTCTCTCTCTCTCTTTGACAAGTGTAGAAGATAACATTCGGTCAGTTTGTTTGCTGTGTGAGCAAAAAATGCGTTTTTTTGCCCATCCTTAAGGGTTGACCTATCATTGCTATTATCGTCATCATTTCAAACCACTTTCGGAATCGTTGTCCCATTGAGTATCCTTTTTAACCTTAAATTGTGTGTGGAATACATATGTAGTGTTCCCTCCCGCAGTGGGGTCCCTTTTTTTCTGTCGAATATTGTGATCCTGTGGAGCTGTTTTTTGACAATGTTTCGGAGACAAGGCATATCGATTGTCCCTTAAAATCACTTCAACCTGACCTCCACTTCTCTTCAAACGGACTCCACACCGACGCACACACACGTAGTCACAACAGGGGATTACATTTATTGGATAAGATAATCTAAGAACGAAGGGGAGAAGACATAAAACGCAAATAATTGTTCTCGTCCAAAAATAGGAATCTTAACCTATTTCCGACAGCAAACACACATAGGTTGGGCAGCACTAAGCGCACCCAAATACACTACAGCGGAGTTGCCGGCGTTCATTCATCCAACTTTCAGTGTGCATTGCGAGGGAAGGCATAATTTATATAAGGTCCTTCCCCCTTTTGTGGTCAGACAATGGATTAGGGTGGAAATTATCAGAAAACAAAAGGCGAACGAACAATAATTCAGTGAGACAAGGAAAGAGAAAACTTATTGATTTGATAAGTTGTCTTGACGCCGCGTCCAGACAGGCATGTGCTATCTGAGGGCTTATCTATTCAGTTTCGCTAATTGAACAAAAACATAATTAAAATACACCGCATGTGAGAAGAGTTTCTTCCCTTCTAATACATCGGGATTACGTTTCCTACGGAGAAAGTTTTTCACGTGTTCATGTCATACGCGGACATTATCTCATTCCTTCAAGCACTTCATCAGCGATATGTGAAATTTATTTGAATAGCTACATCAGAGAAAGGGATTGATGGTGATAAGACAAAATCAATTTTCGTAAGAAGACCCCACAGATTTGGCTTGGAACTATGTTCTTAGTAAAATTCTGATTACGTAAGCCATTCGAGTACTTATCCGAGGCAAGTGGTTCTTGGATGACAGAGGAAGTTTCACTTACAATGGGCCAAGGATAGGAAGGGGAAAATCAATTGAAATTTGGGACAAATTCCTGTGAAAGATTGCACAACTACAAGAGCTCTCGACACAGCACCACGTTGCTTCAAGCGAACTGTGATCATCTTAAAGGCGTAAATTTCTGCTCAATCTTGCCGTTCCTATTCACTCCACTGACACGTAGGTATGCACACTCTGTCTCATTTAAGGGCCACACAAATATATTATTTACCCTGGATATCCCCAAACGCAATGAATCAACTCGGGTTACACGCTTTAGTGTACGTCCGAGGTGAAGAATATATTTTCAACACGCTACACCTTCAACCAAGAAAAGAAAAAAGAAAAACCAACAAAATAGCACATACATAAGACTCTGCAGGATACCCAGCATGGCATGCATTCAGGACAATACTCAAGAAGAGAGCTTCTCCACTTAAGTGTGTATGGCTTACCGTGTAGTGTGTGTTATTCATGTTCCTCCTTCTCGTACAAAAGGGCTATTTGCATTTTTTTTTCGAACTTTATGGTTAGTGAAACTATTTGATTCCACACAATCCACTTCACGCTCACTTTAGCATCTGCACAGTGCCGTTGAACGGTGCCTGAACAATATGAAACTTCAATGATGTTCTCTCGTTGCCAAATTTCACAGAACGAAAGGAAAACTAAAGGGAAACAAAACGAATTCTTTCTCTGAAATCTATCCTTTGCCTCTCATATCTTCGAAACTATTCGTCGAATGTAGGTTACGAGCAGTGCAGCTTCTCTCACATCGGTACGAGTATAACACAAGCGCGCATTGTCGAATGGAACACTTCAGTTCTTCTTAACGCACAAACATAACACCACCAGCGGGGCGGAAAAATGTTGCCACCGGATTAAAGGCCAAAATTGTCTTCCTCTTGCTGCGAGTGTGAGTTGAAGTAGAAGAAAAAAAGGTTACGTATACGCCACAGAGTTTAACTTCGCACTTTAAACGCAAACTTTCCTTCCGTCGGAGGAATTTGGCGATATGATGAAAATTTGAAGAAAAACAAAATCAATATCGAGAGTATTTTGGGTTGCGGGTTAAATGAAGTGAAAGACAAAAACACCGATGAGATACGAAAAAAACTACACAAATGAACTACTGACGCTCAGATTTTTGATTTGATTTCTTTCAGCTCTGTGTATAGGAGAGCCGCAAGAAATAAATTGAAAAAAAATAAGAAGACACAACAAAGGCCCGACCCTTTTGTTTTGATTGCGCGATTTGTACCGAAGACGATCTTATCTGAGGGAGCAAGGACACGACTTTTCACGAAAGGCTCTTGCGACACACTGAACTGCGAGGGATTGTGCTCTCTTCGATGAAAGTTGCTCAAACGTTGTCTGTGAGTGGGTAAACCGAGTGTATCATCATTGAGGAGCCGGTTAAATGTGTTACAGTGGCACTTTGCTCTGCAGCCCCTCTCTGCTCTTTGTACGGGTGCTAAGGGGGTGGAAAGTATATACAGTGTATATTATTTTGACACTCGCAGACGCAGTTCAGAGGCCTAGTTTGTTGAAAGATTTGTGAGTGTCTGGGGAAATGCACTTATGTCATGCGCACAAACGTGTCCACACTGTTCCGCGTCAATTGTTCCTCGGGGTTGCTGCCTTGCTGGTGGGGTAGACGAGAATACACTTTTGTTTACGTTTGTAGAACGAACACGTGGTGATTGTGAAGGAATTTCACATAAACACATACGATGGATGATACAAGTTTGGAGCGTATGTACTTAACGATAAGAATACCAGCGGTAGGTATGACGCTTTAAAATAATGCTCAGAGCAGAATTGCAATGAAAAATTAGGGGATATCCCTGCACACTGTTTAAGGCGAACGGACATGGACTTTAGTAAATTTTGTTTTACACTTTAGAGATGCGTTTCAATTGTATTGAAAAAACAATATGCTTATAGTTTAGGGATCCTACATTGATGCACGCTTGCAGGCATGCAAGTGGTTGCCGACGGATCTTGTAGAGTTGCTCAGGGAGTTTTAAAGGACTAGAAAAATGATTTTCTAATAGTAGGTTCTACTACTTCCACCAAGCCTTTTTTAGATTTATTCACATATTTCAAAGTAAATAAGGCGAAGTTTTTGGGCCTGTCATTTTTGAACCCAGGTCATATTATTCTCTCAGTCAACTGACTTTATTTTTGATCGTGTAGAACACATTACGGCGCTTAACAATGAAGAAAGCACTTAGTGTGGAATTTCTGTTGTTTTCTATTCCTGTCATATCATTAAACATATCTTTTATGATGAACTTAAGAATAGGGTAACAACTTTTTTATTTTTAAGTGTCCTTAGAGAGCAGGAAGGTGTTAAAACCAGACAATTACTATCCGCCAACCGCTCTAGTGTCTAAACCGAAGTACTTAAAAATATGTAAAGAACACATAATATTAAATTCTTGCCATGGTTTGTGGCTAGTTCTAATATTTGAGTGTCGGTTGTAAGCATCAGCGATCTGCGTCAATAGATTTCTTAGATCCCTTCTGTCAATGAAATAGATCTGGCTGGTCTTCTGTGTATTTTTATTTAAAGCATTAAAAATACGTACGCTTACCAAATTTGGGAAAAAGATGTTTGGAATATGAGAAAGATTTGGCAAGACCTACTCATCGACAGAATGATTAAATAACACCGGAGAAAAGTGAAAATACTAAGAATACAATAGTCGTCTGGGCAATGAATCCAGCGAGAATAACCCTTCCAAAAAATTTCATCCGAAAACTGAAAATCTAAATGAAAGATATATTCGTGACATATGAAAGCGTTGGAAAGATATTTTCAGCTTGCTGGAAAAGTCTCAATATCCGAAAATCGTGAAGAGACACTGAATTACCTGAAATCAGACTTTTTAACGACTTACTTTGTATATAAATATTGCGGTTGCAAATTAATTTGGTCCGCTTGCAAAAGATGGCGCCACCTGCAAGTTGTAGCTGATCTTGGAAGCAATTGTCTACTTCTTTGGAATGGTGTGCAATAATTAGTTTGCACCAGCGTCTGTTTTAGATAATAACATTGTTTGTTGCCCCTTCTGGTCTTAAAGAAACAGCAGTTGCGTGAAGTTTTGATTTCATTTTCTAATTGGAAGAAAATTGCAACTGAAGCCCATTGCATGCTTTGAGAAGCTTATGGTGAATCGGACAGAAAAAATAATGCGGAGAGTGGTTTTGTTGCTTTAAAAGTGGTGACTTAAGCGTCGAAAACGAAGATCTTCCCCAGCCTAAAAAGTTTGAAGATGAGAAATTGGAGAATTTACTGGATCAAGATCCATGCCAAACGTAAAGTTAAATCGCAAAATTATATGTGACTCGGCGAACAACTTGAATTGATTCAAAAGAGAGGAAACTGGGTGCCAGTTAAAATCGAGAGATGTTGAAAGGCAATATTTCACCTTGAAAGACATCAAAGATAAGGATTTTTGCACCACATTGTGACTGGGTGGTGAAAACTAGATACACAACTAATAATAAGATAGTAAGAAAAAATACTGGTGAACCTGTTCCATCATCGTCGACATCGACGTCAAAGAAAAACACCTACGGGTCAAGTGTCATGGGCTGTATATGGTTGAACCAGATGGGTGTGGTGTACTATAAGCTACTTAGACCAGCCGAAACAATTGGTGGGAAACTTTAGCGAGTACCGAGTCGTGCATTGAGTGAAAAACGGCCAGAAAAGGCCGAAAGGCATGAAAAGGTGATTTTGCAACATGATTCAACATAGTAACAATTACTCAAAAACTACCTGGAAGCGCTGAAATGGATGGTCTTACCCCACGACGGAAGGATTTAAGAGGGTTTTTTCAAGAAATCGAAGAAAATTACTAGAGAGATTGGATAATGTAGTCGTCAGTGCTAATAATACCAATATTTTTGTTTAAACAAAAACATAAACACACTGCCAGACGTTCAAGAATGTGTACAGTGTGTTGTTATATTTTAAATATCCTACATTTTTAAAATTTTAATTTTTTCATTTTCATCATTTTGGTTTATCTTTCTTATGAAATATCTAACATTCTATATTACTAAATTCTTAAATTGTGAGTTATTCGATGATTACTCTGAAGAGCTCATCTAATACTTTGCTATCCACTTATCGCTTCGAATCCTGCAACCCCATAAATGCAACCTAAATTTCGCTATACGCAAGTCCTTTACCAGATTTTATGACATAACAAACCCCAATATTGTGTTCATTCAGATACCTTCTGTGCTTCTTTCTTGTAAATGAGACTTTATTTATATGAAATATTTAAGGGATTGCGCAGTTTGTTTCACATTGCTTCGATATAACCTCGAATATGGGACAAAATTTGTAACATTTCTTTTTCAACGCACCGCACATATGTACACCATTCACATGGAGGTACATGCTTGTCTGGTAGCAGACTTTTCTCCCGTTCCCTCTGTAACTGAAAACAAACACTATGTGAGTTGGATGGCCTTTCCTCCGATATGAAGGTAAACAACAACGATTCGAATTCTCTTTAGTGTGACAAGATCTCTTCAAGGACTTGGTTTTTGTTTTCTCACCAAAAACAAAGAGAAAGTTGTCAGTTCATCAGAAAATTCATTTTCATCGTTTTATTGATTTTTTTACCACGAAAAAGGACACTCAAGTTGAATGACATCAGTTACAGTGAATGTATTGAGTGTACCAGAGCACCAATGAACTTTTCGTGTGTGCATGAGTGTTTGTTGTTATGTATCCCCATTAATTTTAGGTCAGTTATGCTGAACATGATTCAGTTCTTTTCATCAGAAGTGTGACATAATAAAGCATTCAGCAAGAATTTGAATATGTGCATACATCGGATTCTGTTTTGAATGGTGCGCGGAATATCCAGCATATCAACTGCTAAGGAAATGATGCCTGCGATAATTCCAAATTGGGTCTTAATGCAGGATGCTTAAAGCCGATAGCTGAGTTCTAACTGAGCTGAGGATGTAATTGGAAGGCACAAAATTGTGAATACTTGAAGTTTAGGAAATATTTTTTTGGGAGGCAGAAGGGGGTGTTGTTATGGCGGCAGATGATAAAAATTGTGCTAGTTTTAGTGCTCTTTAAAACAATAGGGATTAATGATTTCCTTTTTGGAAAGTAGATACCATAATAATGGCAAGAAGGAAAGAAACCTTGATTTGTTCCAAATCAGAGAGTGTTTTTGAAGGTGAATGCTACAATTATTGCAGCTCATGATGATGAATTGGATACGTTAAATCTATACGATGTCGATTGGGGCAAGTGCGGTAACACAGGAAACAGTTGAACAGTGCTTTAAAGTAACCGATACATCTGAAACATGACAAAGAATTATACATTCGTGCGTCTAAAAGGAAATTTAATCAGTTTGCAGTCATGATTCGAAGTGTTTCAGAGCCTACCGAAAAGTCGTATCCTTATTGTAATTTTTAGGAAAATTGGGGAAATGCTAAACAAAACCTGATCAGTTTGAGTTTTGACGTGGTTGTACATCGTTCGCAAGTAAGGTGAAAGAACATAAACAAACATCAGACGAATCAGACCGGTCAGGTACAGAGCAAATTCACGACAGTCTCCTGGGTTAATATGGCCAGGCTATGTAGAGGGTATGGTCAAAACTGCTTCGTTCCGAAGGGTTTTCAAATCTGTGCCATTAGGGAAACACAGCACAAGGTGCAAGCAAGTACAAAAAGACCGGCTGACCAACTTGGTGTGCAAAATTGGAAGCAGTTTACTATAGACCTTGTGGTCGCCGTGGCGTAGTGGTAAGTGCATCGACCGCGGCGCAGAAAGTCTGGGTTCGATTCCCGGACGGGACACCTCGCATTTTTTTCACGGCACCACCTCTTTCGAGTAGCTGACAACACTCAAAGAGTATTAATTGTCTATGGAAAGCTTCTAAAATCTCGCCGTTCCGAGTCGGCAAAAAGCTGTAGGTCCCTTCTACTCGTGAAGAACAGTAGGATGCACAACACGAGTAGTTGTTGTAGAAGCTAGGCCCTGGTCCCTTGTGGGCTGTAGTGCCAACTAATTATTATTATTATTTATTACTATAGACCTTACTAGTTTGAGAGGCATGTTAGTTGAGGTTTCCTTCCACTTCGGATTGCAGTGTTATTCTGTGTAGGAAGTATGTAAAAATTCATGAGGCTAAAAAATATCTACAATTTATACTATAGCTTAAGATATATAATTTCGTATAAGTAAGGAACGTACTTCACAAATAGCCATAACCTTAGTTTGAAACACACTACAATAATGGAAAACCTTCGCAATAAATGTTTTGTGCCAATACATTCATTAATTTTAAACTCTTCTGTACAGATACAGATAAAGTCCCCAGATGGATAATATAACATGCAGTGCTCTGAACTCCAAGATTTTGAATATGATATTTTCTTTGCGAATGAATTTTGAGTATGTTTGGAATAATGTTAATTGAGATGCAGCTTCCAACATTCAGTTTCGAAGCTGCTTTAGCTACCACTGATTGGACATACAGGTCCAGAGGTATGACACTGATAATGACGTTTATTGCATTGTCATTTAGATCCCCTCTCATATTAATTAATGACATTGGCGGCTAAGCTTGTCTTACAGCATTGTTAAAAAAAGCTGTGTCCATTTTCTTAAGTTCTTAGAATAGAGCAAGATGTCACCCTATAGTACAACCGGTTAGAAATAATATTATATTTATTTTTGAGTGGCACAACAGCTCACAAGGTACCAGGGCCTAGCTTCTACAACAACTACTTGTGTTGTTGTGGTGTTCTGCCGGAAATCGAACTTAAACTTTCTGCGTCGCGGTCGACGCACTTACCACAACGCCAACGTCGACCTAAGAAATAATATTACCAGAGGTTATAGTGTTCGCCGTAGCATAGTGGTAAGTGCATCGACCGCGGCGTAGAAAGTCTGGGTTCGATTCCCGGACGGAACACCTAGCATTTTTTCACGGCACCACCTCTTTCGAGTTGCTGACAACACTCAAAGAGTATTAATTGTCTATGGAAAGCTTCTCAAATATCGCCGTTCGGAGTCGGCGGAGAAAAACACTTCATACACTTAAACTAAGCGAAATCGACCAGTGTGGGGGTGGCCACAATCGATTTTTTATGAAAAAGCTGACAAAATAAATGTAGCCGACATTTCCAAATTCTCTTCACAGTGAAATCGAATGAAGTAAATCATCCATGTAAGAAGGTGTCCCTCATATCCGTCACAGGATGCGCTTGTAAAATATTTATTCAATATTCCAACACCATCCTTCTTGCAAGTTAAGTAGAGATTAAGTCTTTTGTCAGTTTTCATTATTTACTCCCTGCCCGAGCTTCATTAACCCCCGAATACGATTAAAGTACCTTATCTATAATGGATAAAGTACCTTCAAAACATATCGCCCTCCTGAATAATAGAGTACTCTGATAAGAAAATCAATATACTTATCAAGCGTTTTTGACAGCTGCACAGAGGCGGGGTGAACTTAAAAATTCCGTTCCAATAATGAATATCCAACATGCGCAATTTTTGCTGGTCATTAATTTAATTCAAATTCGGATTGCCGCGAATTTAGCAAATTTTCACAACAAAAGAGAATCGTGAAATCTATTGGGCGGGTTTATTATTTTTTACAGCCGATACCAATTATTTCTCTCTCTCTCCTCATTTATGCACGATCGTCGGTTATTCTACAAATCAAATGGCTATGGCAATGCAAAACTTTGTATGAATTTAGACAAATCATTTGAAGTGTTGACAATCCAAAGTACCGGCAAACTGTTTATTTACTTGAATTCCCAAAAACATACATTTTTCGACTATGCTCTCAAGGTAAACAAACTGAAGAAAAAAAAGCAGCAAAAATAGAAAAAAGATAGATTGGCGAACGTATGTCCAAGTCGATATGGGCAATTAACGTGTTCTCTTAGTTTGCGCACGGAGCTCTTACACAAAACATTCCCTAACAGTCTAGTCCAGTGCAGAGAATATTTCCGCGGATAAGGCATTTTTTTGCCGCAAAACTATTTCGCTGGATTTACTCGATTGGATTTGCCAATGAAAATATTAGGTATTATCTTATTCATAAAATAGAAACCCAGATAAGATACACACTTCCAAATTATCAACACACCTGCCACCGTTTGAATTCAATCAAAATCGAGCAGCAGTCTAGAGGCGATTGCCGACGCCCATAGTTTTCAGTTTAGTGTGCGCGCAGAACTTTCATGTATATCTAGTCACAACAGGCTGATGACTTAAGTTTTGTGAGAGAAAAAAATAAATAAAAATGGAAAATAATCCTAAAGTGAGACGACGTATAATTACACCAACTGGCGATCCTCACAATATGGACCCGTTGTTAGTGCGCCCGTCCGCTTACGATGACGAGGTATGTAGTACGAATTTTGGATGGACTTTGACTTCACACTTGCATTTCGCGGTATCTGATTGTGACTTTTAGATAAGATTGTGTTGGATTTGCAACGGCAAATGGCAGCTTAAAGAAAAATGTGCAACGCCTTCAAGAGTTTTTCTTGTGTGTGGGAACATATGATAGGAATGGGATCAAAATCACATTTATCATGTCACTTGACCTTGTAAGCATCAGTGTTGGTAACAGAAAATATTAATCTGACCTTACGTTATGCTATTGAGGTCATCAGAGTTGAGGCAGTAGTCGATCATTCTGTTGTCAACCAAAGTTCTGGTTTAAGGTTTTTTTCTATCAAAAGTCAAAAAATAATAATATATAAGTTATTTATTGTTCAATTATTGCCCTTGAAAGTTGACTCAGATTTTCCTTGAGTGCGAGTCAGGAAAAGCTTACACGGGCTAGCTCAAGGCAACCTGTGCTCGATGTTTCATTGAGAAGTGTGAAATATTTTAACATTCTTTGTTTTCCACATGTTCGATGAGTTACAGTACCTCACAAAATTGAGCACACACTCACAGCTTAAACATATTTTTATCTTTTTCGCCTTACAAAAAGTAGTTGATTAATAAAACTTAAATGCAGTTCGAATTGGCATATTTCAATTGCTAAAACCCATAAACAAAAATGTGAAAATTAAAAAAAAAAACTTGCTATTTCTAAGTAAAATAAAAAAATGCTCTTCATTTTAACACACAAAATTGAGCATACACTTAAAGTAAATTCGAGTTACGACTAAAACACAAAACAAAAACAGTTACAAATAAAATTTCAGAAACGCGTGGCACCTCCTTCAGCATCTATGACAGCTGGTAACCGCCGTGGCATGGATTTTACCAGTTTTTCAGTAAAAGATGGCTGAATCCCTTTCCAAGCTGCCTGAATCTTAGATTTTTGCTCCTGCTTATTGGAGCAGGTACTTTCTTTAACCCGCACTTTTAAGATCTGGTGATTATGGGGGTGTTTTCAGCTGATTTGGAGCGTTATAAAGCAACCATTCGCGTTCTAAATAGGAGGTGTGCTTCGGATCATTATCTTGTTGGAAGTAGAAAACCGAAGGTAGACCTAATTTTAGTGCGGAACTTCGTAAATTTCGTTTTAATTTCGTGGTATTTTCTACAAATTCGAATTTTCCACAGCCATTTGAAGCCATACAACCCCACAACAGCACAGATCCTCCCCCGTGTTTTATGGTTGATTTTATATTTTTAGCTTTGAGAGCTGTATTTGGTTCCCTCCAAACAATTTGTTTGTCATCAGACAAACAGTTTCTCACATTTTTCGCATCGACTTCCCCTCGCAAAATAGCTTAATTATCAGCATTCTCGTGGACAAAGTAGTCTGTTTTCGCATGTTTTCCATATTTTCGCAAAAAGAAGAGAATATCGGTCTTTTCAGTTCAAAAGCGTGTGCAGAAATGATCATCAGGGACATTTGTTGCTTCATTTCTGAACAAATTTGCATGTATCGATTCTGCGAAGCTTATGTATAATGCACACATGACATCTGTATGCTCAATTTTGTGTGTCGATTTCAGGGGTTATTTCCTTTTTCATGCGAAAAGTACCGGTAGGAAGTCACCTGGCTGTGAATTTGGCATATACTCTTGTTTAAGACATGCATTCAGTTATGATTGTATACAAAAAAAAATAAAACAAAGAAGTGGTCAGCCTTAAAACAGCACGAATATGAAGTAATGATAGGTGTATGCTCAATTTTGTGAGGTGCTGTAGGTTGTTGGGTTACAGGGAAGCTTCAATTTTCTAAGCTGAACTTTGTAGTATTAATGAAGCGTCGTTAACAGAAAACTTTAAAATAATTGAAATTAGAATATTCAGAGATAGCCAAATGGTCCTTAAATCACTTAAAAGCTACACACTGTATTTACAAGGCAGTCTAGGAATGACACTAAGCACTGGAAGACACAAAACATCGTGAAAGAAAAATCCTAGACTGAAGCTCATCTGGGTACCAGGTCATAAAGAGCATGACGGCAATGAAAACACTGACATAAAAGCCAAGGCAGGTGCTCAGAGACCCTTCCGTCCCCTCTTTATGGATTCTACAACATGTGAGATGCTCGAGATTGATGGCATACTGTCTGTATTCACATAAAATATGCACTTATTCTTATTCGCATGAAATGTGTTTTCTCGCGTATGATATAGACAACAGCTTTCCGATATGCAGTTTCAATAGAGCACTGGTGTGATATGTAGTGTGTATCTAACTTCACTCCGAGTCATTTGCGTTTTATTTTTCTTGTAATATGAGGATTGCTACAAGCATTGAAACGAAACATAATATACACAAATGGAACACAGTTAAATGTATAAAATATTCTAAGAAGTTCATGGAACAAAACTACAATTCAAAACGAGCCACAGACGCTCTAGAACTCAGCTGATCCAAGGATGTTATGTGAAGCAGTAACAGAACACGATGCATATAATTTTCAACTCCATAAAATGGGTTATCAACACCTATTACTCAACTGCCTACGCTGATCCGTAAGAGATTCAAAATTTTAAGCAGAACATTTGCAGAATGAAATGATTTTCAAGAAATGCCATCTAGGCAAAATATTAAATTTCTAAGACAGAACTTTGTTCATAGACTAAATAAAGGAAGTATTAGATCTTTACAATCGCATTCTCTACAATATCCTCCACGTAATGAGTAGGGTTGTATTTGTGCGAAAGGGTGTGATGAGTTGTTGCCCCCGCAAAGTACGCATTAATGAATGTAAATAGTGCTTCAAGTTTGAAGCTATTGAACATTGCTAAAATTAGATTTCGTAAATGCAACAGAATCTGTCTGATTTTATTTAATTTCTCCTTCTCTGAACAAAAGTAATTCACGAGCGTTCAGTTTTTCTTCAGTTAAGCGGCAAGCGATCACTATGTGCTGACAGCAACAGTATTGACTTAACATTAATTTCGTTCGTTCATTTCTTTCATTTATTTCGTTTGACCTCTCCTTTCGTTCTTTTCGTTCATTTCTTCTTCGCTTGAATGAAAAAATGAACTGCGATCTGGTTGATTGAAGGGATTTAAAGAATACTGGAGTGAAACAGGGTTTGGGTTCCACGTTTCACAAATCCTGGAACGAATCGCAACAATTTGACGGGAGTCACTTTTTTAAGCTAACATAACCTATTAAATGAAAACTTGAATTTATACCTAGACTAAAGGATACGTAGGTCTAATAAAAATAGTTGAGTAGCACTATAGTCCTCAAGGGAAAAGGGCCTAGCTTCTACAACTACTCGTGCTGTGTGTGCTACTGTTCTTTCACTAGTAGGGATCTACTGTTTTTTGCCGATTCCCAACGGCGAGATTTAAGAAGCTTAGACAATAAGTACTCTTTGAGTGTAGTCAGCAAATAGAAAGAGGTGGTTCTGTGAACAAATGCGAGGTGTTCCGTCTCGGAACAGAACCTAGATCTGCGTGTGGGTCGACGCACTTACCCACTACGCCACAGCGACCACTATACGAAGGTTTGGCCACATTTATTAGCCGATGGAAGCACATTATAGCCGTAACTAGTTCGGTCAACCTTATATGAAAAAGTGATACTTTTCGGAGACATAGTGTGTTAGCACTGAAACACATAAATTATAGAGGAATGAGAGTCAACATTATCAGACAAGATCTGGTGGATATATAAGACTTACAACCTTTGACAAGTAATATTAGATGATTTGTGTAATTTGAGGTAAATTACGCTCAGAATGGTAGGCCACGTATATTAAAGCGAATAAATCTGCCTTTTGATGAGATGCGTGTAAAGGGGGTCATACTGGATAACGATATTTGAGAATTGGATAAATAACATTCACGAAAAGGTACTCAGTTACGTAGTGGTTTGAAAAATTGCCTTGACCAGCGTTTCACTACTTTTACCTCTACTGCTGATGTCATCAAATTAGAAGTGAAAATTCAATTACTTATCAAAGATTACACCAAAGTCCATTACAGCTGTGTGCCATATGTCCTTCAAATAAGACCTAGAAAATATGTATTCATTGTGAATGCTATTTAATCAACTTGTTCCACATCTTGTTGTCACCAAAACCTTTAACAAAAGAAAGTTAAGTTCATTGGGTTGAACAATTAATAATAATAATGTGTCACCACAGCCCACAAGGAACCAGGATTCGTGTTGTGCGTGCTACTGTCCCCTCAATAGGAGAGGGTACATCCATTTTTTGCCGATTCTGAACAGAGAGGTTTGAGAAACTTTTCAGAGACAATCAGTACTCTTTGTGTCTTGTCAGCAACTCAAAAGAGGTGGTGGTGGTGCCGTCAAAAAGTGCGAGGTGGTCTGTTTGGGAATCGAACTTGGAACCTTAGCGTGTGAGTGGACCCACTTACTCTCTACTCCACGGCATCCACAATTCAGCGACTTTCGCGCTTCATTGAAGGTTGCCGAAAGTTCAAGCACTGACTGATAGTTTTAACAAGGACTCGTAAGAATCGTTAATATAGCCCATGGTGCGGAATGTGTGCCATCTTTAACATCAATATGTTCTGTTTGCAAGCAATATGCTGTTAGTTCTACAAAAAATCCTTTATTATGCTTCAGGGAGCTTGCGTAACAGGCAATAGGCTGAATGCAATTATTTACACAAAAGCCATGTAGGTTCTTGGCTGCTGTCGCTCCGTCCTACACATAGGATACCTTGAGTATTTTAAACATCATGCTGCTGAAATTTTATTCACGTTTGAGTACAATATCCACTCAAGTCGATAGTGTTTACCGAATATGTCTGACGCACCGTGAACTTAAGCTTAATTTAGCAGTTATTTCCCAATCTAAAAATGTACCCTAATCAACAGCCGGCATATCTATTCCGCGGATCAACGAAAACTGTAGGGACGTAGATAAAGCAAACATTTCCAAGTTACGAATAAGGAATGTATTGAGCAAGAATAAAATGAAACGCATTGTCTGAATCACTGACAAGTGAGGTTTTTCTAATGAAGTTCACGCTCATAAGAACCCACATTTGATAATATCGCGCCAAGTGATTTATTGTCCAAGTCTGCGTACAGATAGGCCAAGCACATAGCAAACGATTAGATAAAGTGTTGAAGGTATATACATAACTGTCTGCTATTGACACTGAAAAGATATGTGTCGGCCAATCTGCTGTAGGTTTTGACACATTACCTACTTTTGTAATCACCACGATAACAAACGCTGCATATTTCTGTTTTAGGACGAGACCACGGTGAAGTTTCTTGTGTCGAAAAATAAAATCAACGCCTACTGGGGACCGGTGTTTTTTGCCTTCTGGATTCTGCTCTACTTCTTCATAGCAATCCCGGCCTTTCACCGACTTCCGAAACCGATTGACATCAAAGATGAGCACAAGCATCCGGATCGATTTATCGCCGAACGTGCTGAGATCAACCTTCGGCGACTCGTCGACATTGGACCCCGAGTCGTGGGCAGCAGTGAGAACGAGAAGGACTCGATAAGTTTCTTCCTTGATGCAATTCGAAAAATCCAAAAGGAGGCCCATCCTGAAATCGAGATCGAGACCGATGTGCAAATCGCATCGGGCAGCTACATTCACTGGGAAATGGTGAACATGTACCAGAGCATACAGAACTTTGTGGTGAAAATCGGAGCAAAGAACTCGAATAGCACAACGTATTTGCTGGTGAACAGTCATTATGATTCGGTTCCTGGTGGACCAGGTGGGTGCATCAAATAGATCAAATTGCAGAGAGATTCAAGACTTTCAATTGTTACAGGCGCTGGGGATGACGGTGCAATGGTTGCCATAATGTTGGAGGTCTTGAGAGTCATTGCAAAGTCGAAACCCTTGAGGAACCCAGTTGTGTTTCTCTTCAACGGCGCTGAGGAGAATCCATTGCAGGCATCACACGCTTTTATTACCCAACACAAATGGGCCAAGAATTCTAAGTAAGTAATAAAGTCCAATTGAGCCCATTCGACAGAGAGTGGCTTCTTGTTGTCATGTCATTACTGAGAGACGCCTTTTATCTTTAGAGCTCTCATCAACCTGGATTCGGCTGGAAACGGGGGACGGGAGATACTTTTTCAGTCGGGGCCCAATCATCCTTGGCTCATGAAGGTAAGTTGAGGTCTGCACTGAGTCCACCTAGACTGACAACATTTTCACTTGTAGTACTATCGCAAGAGCGTGATGCATCCATTCGCTTCCACTGTTGCCGAGGAGATGTTTCAGCGGCACTTCATCCCGTCAGACACTGACTTCAGAATTTTCCGTGATCACGGTCGGGTTCCCGGTAAGCAGCAGGAAATGGATAGAATCCCAAAATTTAAAGTCCCAAAATGCCAAAAATCCCGAAAAAATTAAGCGTAACTGATTCTGTCAAAAATATATGTGACAGAACTTGGACAACAGAAACGGGATTTTTTCAAGGAGGCATCACGTTCCCCTATATCTACTCCTCGGAAATGGAATGATTCCGTTTTTAGGGAGATTTTGGCTTTTCAGGATTTTGAATTTCGGGACAGCAGTCAAAGCAGTCAGAAAAGAGAAAGTCAGTCTTACCTATTTCCATTTTCAAGGTCTCGACATGGCGCATCAGTACAACGGCTACGTGTACCACACCCCATTCGACCGCGCCGAAATCTTGCCCAGGGGGACACTTCAAAACACTGGAGACAACGTGTTAGCACTGACTAGGGCGATAGCTAATGCTCCCGAATTGGAGGATACCTCGGTGAGAACCCATAGAACTTCATCGGCTTTCAATTCAAATAACTTTTCACATTTAGAAATATTCCGAAGGACACACAGTGTTCTTTGATGTTCTTGGATCATTCCTGGTCTTCTACTCTGAGACCGAAGGCATAATACTCAACGTTCTTGTGTGTGTTGCAGCCATCATTTCGATTGGAATCTCATTTCATCTGATGGCCAAGCATTCTGGGCTGGAAATTGGCAAAATTATTAAACGCGCAATAATCCTCTTTGGCATTCAGGTTCTGGCAGTAATTGCAGGGGCGACGTTCACCTTCATGGTGGGCATCTTTATGGATTTGCTGCATATGCCAATGTCATGGTTCACAAATTCATGGCTGATACTTGGCCTCTACTTCTGTCCTCTGTTCTTTGGTTTGGGCATCGTTCCAGCACTGTACATTGCCTCCACTAAGCACGTGAGTAGGATGCATTTTGTGCCCAGCAACCTCATACACATATTCAATCTTGCAGGATAGACTGCCACTGTACTTCAGAGTTCATCTTCTGCTGCATTGCCACTGCCTGTTCCTCGTCCTGCTGACGCTCATTATGACCATCTGCAGCATTCGTTCGGCTTTCATATTCATGCTTACGGTTCTCTTCTACACGGTGGCTTTGATCATCAACTTGGCCACCAGATTGCACAATCAACGTAAGTACTGGTGTATGTGGGTGCGGGAGATTGCTCTTATTTGATTCGTGTTGATGCATCCTTGCAGCACTGCCGTGGATAATACCGCATGTGATATGCCAGATATTTCCGTTCCTCTTCTACGCTTACTTATCGCATGGATTTTTTGTCGCCTTCATACCAATGACGGGACGTTTTGGCGCAAATGTGAATCCGGATTTGATTATTTGCACATTTACGGTTGGCGTTGGCACTCTATGTGGGGCATTCATGGTAAGTAAGCTGATTATTTCATTATTCTGATATATATGTATATGCGAGGAGGATTTTCGTGGATGTTGGTTGTGGTTTCACGGTATAAACAGAAATGTGGTTGAAAACGAAATGTTTGGGAATGCATTTTTTTAATTTATGCATCGACGACTGCAAATTTGCAAATTGATTTAAATTGATTATTATATTGTCACTGTTTTAATGCTCATTCCCACTGGTTGTGACATTGATTCGATAGGGCTAGTATTCTTACTTTCTTTCTCATTTTAACTTCACCCTGACTCAAGGGTTCGTCCTTTGGTTCATTTGTTTGCACTGTAGAGTATGTGCAACTAGTTGAGATAGTTTGCACACTGAAGTGAAAAACTCCTAAAACATTGCTTTTAAAGAAGACAAATGTGCACACCATACAACTGAAATTTTGAAGAAGCTTAATTGTGGTCCCTTTCGGCGCCAAATTATTATCATTTCTGTTCCTTTTTAGTTTTTGTTTCTTTTTATTTATTGCGGGTTCAAATTCGTTCGATTCGTTGACAAGTGATGGCGCTACCTGCAAGTTGTGGCTGATCTTGGAAGTGATTACCTTCTTCATTGGAAAGGTCTGACAACAACATTGTTGTTTACATTTTCGAAAGTACTCGGATTTGTCGTAAGTAAACAGCATTTGAGGGAAGTTTTGAGGTTCTTTTTTAATTGGAAGAGAAGTGCATTTAAAATTCATCGACCTTTAAATCATGCTTATAATAGATTCGACTCTTCAAAAGTGGTAATATTAGCGTCTTCAGATAAGGTATTGAAGGATCAAGATGCGGCACAAACTGAACTCTCAAGATTGTTTGGAGCCACTCAGCAACCAGTTTTCTTTTAGTTTAAGAAATTTGGATTTATTCAAAATCAAGGAAACTTGGTGTCATAGAAGTTGGAATTAAGAGATGTCGAAAGACAATTTTTTTCACTTGTTTTTTTAAAAACGCAAAGAAAGGCATTTTTACACCATATCTTGAGTGGATATGGACAGAGGATATACTACAATAACCCTAAGAAGAAAAAAAAATATTTTGGTAAGCCCGTCGCACCATCGTTTACATCGACGCCAAAGAAGAACATTCACGGTTCAAAGTTCCTGCTTTTCATATGGTTAGACCAGACGGGCGTGGTATTGTAGCGGACTACAACTAATGCATTTGGGCGGTGCTTTACGAAAAAAAAAACGGGAAGAAACGACCGAAAGGAAAAAGATAGTCACACGTGGTTGTAGCAGTCAAAAACTATCTTCAAACGTTGAAATGTAACCCCACTCGCCATACTCTTCAGAAGTTGCTTCTCTCAGCTACTGGAATTTTTGATGGATGTAAAATGATTTCGGGGAGACCATCGGGGTCGGGGCTTTTGAAACAATTGAAGAATGACTCACTGATGCGATCGTTTCCAGGGAGGACTAATTCTTTAGAGATCGTATTCAAAATGAATACCAAAGAAGAAGATTTTTGTAAAAAACAAAACTGTTCCCTACACGGCAGTGTTTCACATTTTTCCTGATTCCCACTGAGAAGTAGTTTGTGCCAATGAGCCTTGCCTTGCATTATCCAATTTATACAAGAAAATTGAGAGGAATGATCAAAATCAAAAAACTTCAGTGACCATTCCAAATTCATTTTAAAAGAAAAATCTGTAGAATGCAATGGATGGGGCAACAGTTCGTAGCCTAATTTGTTCCATTTGACTTTGCCGACTGTAAAGGTGTAAGCCGCTGCGTAATGTGTAGATGTAGATTACTTTTCGTAAGTCCCAGAAAATGGTGTTCACTTGTTTGTTGCCATCCTTCCAGGCTAAAGTTAACTATTTCTACTGTTCCTTGGTTTACGAATCCATATTTTGTCCCCGATGCAGAATCTCCTGCAAATTGTGCTCGTGTAGCGTTAGACCCTTGTTTGAAGTGGTTTCAAAGTTTTGAAGTGGTTTGTTGACCAGAGTGAGCAAACGTTAAACCCTTGGCGCAGACAGCGTTTCCATGCCCATATACAAATGTCTACTGTCACAGTTTTCTATTGCGCCTTCAATCGGGGTTCTGCCCATACGAAATCGTGTATTCTGTCACGATATCCTCAATGGCAGCCGATTTTGGGGCACTAGAGCATGGCTTTACCAAATTAAAACTCGTTTAAATGCGACGGCCGTCACCGAAGTAGAAGGTTTACTGTACTTGTGGCCATTCAAAAAAAAAGAATCTCTCTCTGGCAGCGATCTACCGCAATCGTACGCAAAGTAAGTAAAAGTAGTTTGAAATTTCCCTTTTATACATAATTGTATTTAGTTAGGCACTTGTACTGTTAGGTAGACTACTCATCTCAACTGGGTGAAGTTGGCTTTAAAGTTGATTAAAAGGGCTCGGTTCGGTTTGCAAATGATTTCGAGTAAATTTTGCAATACTTTTACTGCGTTGTTGGTGGTAAGTCCGAAAAGTATACAATTCAGGTCAACAATTCGACGATGTGTTATGAAGTAAAAATTGCCCATATCGTTCCTGCGTACTATGAAAACTTACTACGATTCTGCAGATTTGAGTAGGTTGGCTTTCATAGAGTTCTTATTACCTTGCTTTCAAAAACCCACTTTATTTCAGAACAGAAATTGTTGTGTAGTATGAGGTGTTCAGAGGTGTGTACACATGTGTTTTTAATAAGAATTCTGAAACAGTATTCAAATCACCCAAATTTTCCTGAAGTTATCCACTGGTCAAAATCTCACCTGAGTGAGACGCATTCCCCGTATATACAGCAATTACCCGAAAACCTTAATTTAGAATGCAACGAATTATTAAACGCATAACCAATAATATTTGAGAACTTAAAATAATTCACTATTCCATTCTCACATTTCATTTCAGATTCCAGTACTGAATTTATTCAAGAAGACGAAAACTCTACTGGCATCGCTTTTAGTCATCACCGTGCTCTTCATTATTTTAGCAGCTACACCAATTGGTTTTCCATATCGACCAGAGACATCGGTTCAGCGCTTCTCGATTTTGGTAACGACTCCGACGAAATATTAATTAACAGCCGACATCACTGTGAGCTCATGGGATTGTGTATTTTCGTTTTTATTTTTTTTATTTCAGCACACAAGACGTGTATTCCACGAACCCAACCAATCGGTACGTAGAGTGGAAACTGGATATTTCATAATGCCGAACGATAGACGAACATACTCGGTGAAGAGTGAGTAGTGTGCGGAATCGAAAAATAGGTCATATTTCATATGCTCCCTCATTTCTAGAAAACGTGCTTAACATGACATTGGCACAAGGCCTTTCGAAAGATTGCGCAACTGAAGTGTTTTGTGGATTACCCGTTTATAATCACAGATGGCACAAATCTAGGTAATTTCAGGATGCTCTGGCACTGCCTATAATCAGAACAATATTGACACTTGATATTTTCGCAGGGGTTCAAGTATTTGGATTCCGGGACCAGATCCAGTTTTCGACCAAGTACCGCAACTTAAAGTGATTTCCAAGCGCCAAATATCGAGCACCAAGTATCGATACGAAATGCAACTCGTTGGACCGGATCACATGAGCATTTTCATAAATCCACTTAACGGGGCCAGAGTCAAGGACTGGACGTTCCATCAGACACCTCTTCGACTCAATTGGAAACCGCCATTCTTCATTTACTTCTCATACGGCATCGACTCTAAGCCACTCACCTTCTTTGTTGAACTGGAGGTAAGTAAAAATTATTGTATATCAGATTGTCCGTCCGCCTGTTGATGCCAGTCCCTTGTATGGAATTTTGATTCAATCAACTCTAAAAGTACTTCCTTCCTCATTCGCCGAGTTGTACGCCCTTCCCTGATGGCAGCATTTTCTTTGTTTCGTCCTCACTTAAAGCCTGTCTCGTTTCGTTTCTATTTTAGTCGTTTCTATTTTTTAAGCATCTCATTGACGTCCAGTCATGTCAATGTCATCCGCGAAACCCAGCAGCTGAATGGACTTTTGCAAGATCGTCCCTCTAGAATTGATTTGATTCGGAAGATCTTCTCATGAAGGATGTTGAAAAAATGTGTCGTCTTGTCTAAAACTAGTTTTGAAATTAAAGGTCTTTGAGAGTTAGCTACCGATCGTGACAGAGCAGGGAGAGTTCTCAATCTTCATCTTACACAATCTTACGAGTTTCATAAAACTGAAAAAATATATTGGACATAAAATCGACAAATAGATTGTGGGTGTCGACTTGTACTTTGTGGATCTACCGCTGAACCTGAAAGTTGAGGAACTTTTCACAAAAAATAATGACTCCTTGATTATTGTCAACATATCGAAAGATGATTAGATATTCGGGGTATCAGTCAACGCAATCCAAAGGTATCTACAGATTACAGCTTTTAGAAGTTGAGTACATGGTAAACACCGAACCGATTCGTTACACCCAATGAAGAAGGATTAGGCTTAGGACCAACCGAGACAGGTGAATCGCTTGTAAAAGAAGAAGAAAGAAAAAAGTATGCAAACAAATTTAGTACATTAACAAAAATTAAAAACATAATAAAGTGCCCATAATTATTTCCACTCAAAGCGGAACACACGTGACGTCTGTCGTCTATTGTGTCTATTGTGAATACACACTTATTTTGTAAGTCAGTAATAAACAATAAAAATTGTTTAAATACGACATTGAGGTACAGACCTACAGAACTCAGAAATTAAGCAAACTTCCAGGCGTCGTAATGGTACGTGTCGTGAACTAAGTGAGATTTATCAACCTTACTCAAGCAGCCACTTAAATCAATGCGTCCACCTCATCATTATTTAGAAAAATATGTTTGCGTTGTGAACAGTAATTAACGTACACATCTGTTTTTCAAAAACTAACGAAGCACGCACCCTAGATGCGGTTTTTAACACAAAAAAACACAAAGCTCCCGTTTCACCGAAATTGCGACTAAGTACTACATCGTACACATGATAATTTTGTTCATAAAGTGTTGTTCGAAGCAATCGCTGATAAACTAAACCGCCCTCACATTATTTGGGCTGAGCAAATTAATAGCAAGTAATGTCATCTTTTTGAAATAACTACGTGGATTCATATGCGCCAAATATCCAAAACTCCACCAATATGTTAACTGAATACCACAAACCATTTTTTTTGCTTTGCACGAGCCAATAAATACCGACATAGTCCAAATGTATGCCTAGCGCTATTTTAATGTTTATGGTCTTTGGTCAACCACTTGAAGATTGTGTTTACACTGATAACTGAAATTTGTATTGCTTGCAAAAAAATGTTTACCTCCGCCAACCATCCATAAAATTTACAAGTAAACTGCAAATCTAATCATATCTTAAGAATTAGCCCCCAGGTCTGCGTTATAACATGTCACATATGGTAGACGTGAATTAGAGAAACATTCAGGGCCTTTATTATTTATACGTGAACTGTCTCTTAGTAGCCGCACTTTCCCTTACATTTACAATTCTTCTCTGTGCAATCGCCAGACTCAAGTGATAGACTGTCTAAATTGTCCCTGTCCTACTTACTCTACCCATCTAGTCGACTGAGGACTTGGATAGCTGAGCATCTTTATCTCTAGTTGGCACTTTAACCTTCTTAAAGGCAAAGACAAAATCGTTTCTTCATAATCTATTTGAACTGTTAAGCTGTTGAACAAGCTCCTCCAATAATTAAATTTATTTTCTTATTCCGTAATTTGTTTAAATCTTTCAGAGATCAACAGGAAGCTGGAGCTTAGCGAATATAGAAATCGGTATCAGTGGTCACTGGAATCATCACGAGGACATGAAGACTGAAGACTTCAAGAAATTCCTTGGCAGTTTTCCCAAATACGTGGATATCGCCGCATGGCCCAGTTCATATGAATCCTGGAAATTCTAAAAGTCCCTCCGTTCTAGTGTGCCAATACATTTTGCTAAGACTGTAGCGAATACATGTGTATTAGAATTATATTCGTAACAAAAAAAGTAAAAACATGTTTTTTTATAAGAAGAGATCAGAAATTAATTTTAAAGTAATTGTATTTGATGTGTAAAATAAAAACAAGAAAACATTTATTACCTAACATGATCCTTTTAATTAAAATGAGTAGTCGGTGTGAAACCTGACCTAGCTTCTTAAGCAAGGACTTGTATTGTTCCTAGACAACTTGATCTTCGGGAATTTTTGAGTGTGATTCACTATTCTTGGGGTATCCAGTACTCTTAGGGTTTGAATGGTATCTTGGAGGCTAGCGGGTATTAAGGAAGTTGTGTATGATCCAATTTCTTTATAAAGGGTGATTTTTTAAAATCTATAGGAAAGTTTTTAAAAAAAAATACATAAAATTCAGAAAAATTCATGAAATCTTTATTTGAATCGATAGTACGGTCCATATAATTGAATGTTTGAAGATTATTTCATGCAAATGTTGACCTTGACTGCGCCTCAAATGGTCCATCCGCTTAGTCCAATTTTAGCATAGTCTTTCCAACATTTCGCCGGGATCTCACTAATAAATGCTTCAATGTTATCTTCCGATGCGTCAATTGAAGCGGGCTTGTTTGTATAGACATGAGCTTTAACATAGCCCCACAAAAATTGTCTAAGGGTGTTAAATCGCACGAGCTAGGAGGCCAATTGACAGGTCCCGAACGTGAAATAAAATATTCACCGAACTCGCCTCTCAATAAGCCCATTGTTGCGCGTGCTGTGTGGTATGTGGCACCGTCTTGTTGAAACCACGTGTCATGCAAGTCAAGGCCTTGCATTTTGGGCAAAAAAAAGTTGGATATCATCTCACGTTAATGCGCACCATTCACAGTCACGTTACGATACGCATCATCTTTGAAGAAATACGGTCCAATGATGCCACCAGCCCATAAACCGCACCAAACTGTGATTTTTTCTGGATGCATTGGTAGCTCTTGCAATGCTTCTCGCTGATATTCACTCTAAAATCGATAATTCTGCTTATTTACGTACCCATTGAGCCAAAAATGAACTGACCATAAAATGGAAGAAGCGCGCGATGAACTTTCTTAACAGAGAACGCATTTTGATAATAAAATTCAATAACTTGCAAGCGTTGTTCGTTTGTAAGATGATTCATGGTGAAATTATAGACCAAACTGAAGATGTTTGACAGTGAAACAAAAAACGAAAGATAATAGCTAAAAAATCACCCTTTAGCTACAAGGATAAATACATAAATGCGCAGTTTAGTAACTACAAGACTCATTGGTTGTGGCTTGGATTGTAAGATAAATATGTCAAACTGATGCTGATTGTACGCCTGAAACAAACGGATCATAAACAGATGCGTCTATCCCGCCTAGATCAATTTAGGCTTCGTTTGATGGTGCATGAATAAGAAAAAAACATCTTAAGCTTATTTACTTATATCGGTTTCATACAACTAACTCAGATTGATCCATTTAGATTTTCCATAAGTAGAGGGGATAAGAGACTTTTTCTCGTGACAAAAATCCATGGAAAATTTAATGTTCTGACTTTTGATATACTTAAGATAAGTGACAGCTTAAAATTTAGTTTCGTTGTACGCTTTTTAAACAAGAAAGGAAGTTTTGAATTTAAAGCTCCTAACGGAGAAAACAGGGAGGTGAAGTCTGTAACTTTCATGAGTTTGTAAGCTTTTGCCTGTGTAAAACTGAGTATTGTCACCGACATTAGCTACGAATATATATCGCTCGAATATTTCTATAAAAGTGAGTTGGTATATGACTAGCCTTAATAACCTATGTCCAAAATATTAATTCTTGACTATTTACCGAAATGGAGTTAAGACATCGCGTTGTTGCGTATTATAAGCTTCCGCCTCAACTTATTACTGCGTGCATTTGTATTAGAGAAAATCAGGAAGAAGTTGAAGAATTTTTTGTACAATTATTAACGAGGCTTGTGGGAATAAAATATAAACTATACCATTTATGGATTATCCGCCCAACTCTTGCGGAGTTTGAGGTGAACCTGGCCTCAATCACGAGGCACGATCTTTGGTGAGCTGCCTCCAATTTCACACTTCAAGTTTATTGAGGACCTTCACCACTTCTGTAAGCAAGCGGCTCCATGGGCGTCCTCTATCACGATGTCCCACTGGTTCGGAATCGAATACTTTTCGGTGTGGAAGAGTGCTACCCCGCTCTTCATAGCCTATCCATCTTAAGTATCGAATTCGTAGTGGTCGAGGTTGCGATTGAATCTTCTTCCTCCATAACCATAAACGCAAGCAAGGCCAGAGACAAAACGCTGGACGAGAAGAGCTTCTTCAGCTTCTCTTGAGATTGTCCAGGCCTCTGCGCTATAGAGCAGCACACAACTAATACTCTAGTGCCTCTTGAGCCCACAGAAACAGCCTTTGACAAGAGCTATCCCGCGTTCAATTTCAATGCTTATGTTGTTTGTACTGTTTACTTGTTCGAAGAGGTAGACAAAATCCTTCAATATCTCAAAGGTTAAGCTGTCTAATGTGATGTTCTGATCGATTGGACGATGTTGTGTATCCTTTCTTGATGCCAGCATGTACTTCGCTTTTCTCCCGCTCATCGTTAAACGCATTTTGCCTGCCTTCACTTCTGTGATCGTTCAATCACGTTAATTTCATCAGCGTATGCTAGCAATTGTATGGATTTTTCAAAAAGTACACCCAACTTATATTAAAGTAAACGCTTTGTATTCTAAATCATTCAAAGAAAATAGCCATATCCTGGTTAAGTCATTATAGGTCATTATTCTGAATTGTACTGTATGAAATTCCCAATTTGGCAGTAAGTTCACTTATGAACTGCCTTAAGTCATACATCCTTAATAATTAATAATTGAGTGGCACTGCAGCCCACAAGGGACCAGGGCCTAGCTTGTACAAAAACTACTCGTGTTGTACGTGCTACTGTTCTCTCACGAGTACGAGTAGAAAGGACTTACAGTTTTTTCCGACTCCAAACGGCGAGATTTGAGAAGCGTTTCATAGACAATTGATACTCTTTGAGTGTTGTCCGCAACTCGAAAAAGGTGATGCCGTGAAAAAATGCGAGGTGTCCCGTCCGGGAATCAAACCTACACTTTCTGCGTGGCGGTCGACGCACTTACCACTACGCCACGGCGACCGCGTCATACATATTTGCAGGCCGTAAATATAAAAGAAATAAACAATGTAGATTTAGAGTACCACTGAACAACAGTGCCGATGGGGAACTGCGAAGAAAAACTGGCACGCATGAGCTTTGATTTGAGACACGACCACTTTGGTTTTTACGACCATATGGAAGATCCTATTGAAAACTTCGAAGATCATACGAAGGGTATTTTATGTAAAAACTTGGAAACATTTAACAGATGCCACTTACAACGTGAAACCAAAATGTCCCCCGGGTACTCCGTGTAGGCGATGTGCGTTTATTTCATCAAATTTTCATCACCCTCACGCTATGACTGACACTATAAGTAATCTCTGCTTTAAGTGCTACCGGATAACTTCGAAAGCGGTGGCATATCTGTCAACACAAATGATAGACGGCGATAGCTCAGTTGTTTTGTCTTTTTGTTGTTCACCTGCGTCGCTATTTAGCGCGGTCACAATCATAGAGGTAACCTTTAGTCAGACCATTGACACTCTCAGGTAATTCCCGTGCGTCGTATCACCTGCTGAATTATTCGCACCGAAATACAACCAATTTCACGTTTATTGGACTTAAGTAGACAGCTAGACAGCTACTGTCATGCGATATCAGGCGAAAAACAAACGTTGAACCGATAACGATCAATCAGGTTTATCTGCCCTTAGGTTTCGTCTAATCTATAGCTCTTGATTAGCCACAGCTTTGCCAATTTTTGTGTGATATCTGGAGGTTTTCGTGGACGGGTTAATCAGTAGGCTCTAAGTAAGTGAACGATTAAGTGCGGTAGCTGTAAGTTATGTGGATATTTTAGAATTTAGTGATCGATGCTATTGATACAGTGTAGTTAAATGTAAGTTTAAATTGTAACGTTGTGTGCAGTTTTTCGAAAGGATACAGTTTGTAGTCGAATTATCCTTAAAGTTTAAATTTTAGTCTTTCTCTCTCAGATTGAACACCAAGATAAGAAACGTGTTTATCGATTGTAAGTCGATTCGATTTGAGAATTATTTGAATTTTTATGCCCTAAGTTGTTTATCGACCTCAAGCAAAGAAGTAATCAAGTGTCATTATCAACTTGATTGCTTCATATCAATATCACAGGGTGTCGGTGCGGTTAATTAAAGAAAGTACACTACGCGGTAATTCATTTTATAAATGTGATGTTTGGAAATTCCCATTTTAAATTACTTAAAAATAAATATGAAATATCTAATAACTGCGAAGGTAATACAGGTTGCAAGAGACAATGGACGCACTCCCCTTGTGCCAGCAATAACGCTTTTATGAATGGAGTTTAATATTGCTTTCCGACGGCATTTAGTTTTGAGAATCTCTCTTGTACACCTCGTTTTCGTTGCAATAAGGGATCGCAGCATTGGTACTGCGTCACTGTCCCAGAGAAGTTTTTGATCCTCCGCCCATCGAGCGGTTATACTCCAAGGAGTTCCACAAGCGTTACTTCCCACCGTAAGGCTATCCGTCTTTAACGGCTGTAGAAGTATTTCTAGACAGTTCCTTTCGCGTAAAATGTTCCTGTCATCTTCTCGGTCTACTATGTGACTAGAAGCATTTCGCAGGGCCCCTCCTGTGTTTTTAATTATTTTTGTGATTCTTGTGGACAAAAAATACTTTTTTGTTGTCTCATCTTAGAAGAATTAACTTATGTTTTGATGTATTCTGACCACCTTACTGTAGTTTAGTTAATGTCCCAATTTCCTCATCTGAAATTCAATGTCTCCAATTTTTCCATGTTCCACCTCTCTTTGGAGCTGCTGCCAAACTTCAAGAGTACCAATCGTAAGTTAAAAGCTTCCAAAATTTCATCTTTCGACGGATCAACAGGTTCATCTGTCGAGATAAATGTCAGAGGCTGACTATCAGGCGCTACTGTCATCTTGTGTCGAAGACCCTCAATGATTTCAGAAAATTTAAATCCTTTAAAGACTTAACAGAATACTATACGTTCATTTCTATGGTATTATGTCGTATCTTAGACTTATTTGCAAAGGAGAAGATGCGAGCATCCTTTCTATAGATTGGGTTGCTCATCGAGGCATAACTTATGCCTGCAAGTGAATTTCTTTATTCCATTTTGCATACAGATGAAATTTCAAGATTTCTGTGGATACTGTTGTTTCACCGTGCGTTGGCGAAGGTACTTAGTACATAATTCGAAAAAGCTTGTAATTCAGTTTTTTTACCTTCTCTCGTACAATCCCATTGTTGTATACCATACGTCCAAATGGTATGTATGGAAGCATTTGCTTGTGTATGTATAAGCATACTGTTGTCAAAATTTTCCAATGTCTGCATACCCTAACTAAAGTTTCTTTTGTTTCTTTTTATGTCCGCCTTCCATTTAAGGTTTATATACTCGCAAAGCATTTCGCTTAACTAGCGAAGGTTTTAAATTGAGACTGCCTCCATTTGTGTACTCGGTCCAAAGTACGTTTTGAATTTTCTGGTTCGAGTCCTCAACACTTCTGTCAGTTTAAGAAATGACAGTGTCGTCAGTAAAACGCAAGTCAAGAAAAGAACGAAAAACACTTCCTTTTCGTATTTTATCTTGAATGGAATTAAATTGAGATTGTTCTTTCCCTTGTTTACATGAAAGATTCTATTAGACAGAAGGTTTCATAAAATGTTAAAAAGCTTAGTCGGGAGCAATTGTCGAGGCTAAATTTTTAAGCAGCGAGAAGTGTTTTTCATTAAGATCCTTCATTCAGTGGTCTAGAGTCAAATGTTTACTTCAATCCCGAATTGTCTTTCTTCTACAATCTGAGATGAACGTTCAACGAATATGTGCTTGAAGAAGAAGGGAAGTTGGTCTGTTGGGAGTTTTCCCGATCGATCATTATTATTTTCATCACTTTCCGCTGACTAGGGACACCTTCGCATCCAAAGTCGGCATTTTAAAGAACCATTTTCTTATATTTTTTTAAGAATTTCTTCTGTCACTTAGTGATAAGCAGGCGTTGTCGCAGTTTGACATTTTGTCAATTCTAGTCATAGGAACCAATTTAAACTGCTTTGTAGGACCGCTCCACTCAGACCCGAAATCAAATGCAAAATTACTCTTGTAAATCGCTTCTTTATGTTCTAAAGGCAGTTGAGTCCTCTATCGAAGGATTAAACTGCTTTTGCTTGATCATCTCAGTCCTCCTTTCCATGTACCTGGATGCTATTAAAAGCAGATGAGGAAGCCCTTTGTCTGTTTGAGAGAAAAGTTTTTCGTGCCATTCTGTCTGCGTTGATGGTATCTGGAGGAGAATGTTCAACGACGAACAACGGTTAGGCCATAGACACCACTGCCACGCCTCGAGGTCTTCGAATCCAAGGCATGGGGACAACGCAACAGAGAATGGTCTAGGTTAATATGTTGTACATAAGTGGAGAAGGCCTTAACTGGAAACAGCTGGCAAGAGATCGTGATATCTGGAGAGGCATGTTGGTTTAGGCCCGGGTCCACCCGAACTGTAGCGCTATTTAAAGAAGAAGAAGAAGACCGCTTTTGTAGTTTTTTGCGTTTTTTCAGTGTTCTGCACACGATGTGTATGGAATTCTTCAACTTGAATAACTTTGACAAGTATCTAGAACGGTTGAACGTATTTCTATGAAATTTCCTCTCCAACTTTACATCTGCATGACATCATAGGCACTTAATCGGCTTAATTCTTTTCTAATCTCCACAATTCCACATTCACCTGCGAATGTATTAGTTTCCTATTGATATTGATCATATTTGGCGAAAACCTGCCCAACCAAATTTGCTTATCTACCTCATTATTTTAAGTGCTCCAAAGTGTTAACCGAAAAATGTAATTTGTATCGATAAGCACTGTTTATACATGTGCAAGCGGAAAGTGTTTTCAAAACACGATTAGATTTTCTACACTTGAAAAAATTGTATAAACATTTGATGATTTCATCACGGCAGAAAATATTTGCTTGAGATTGGAAGGAGGCACTCTTTTAAGGTTAAAACGTAATCATCTCATATCCTTCAAACTATATCCTAGTGCATGCCGATAATTCACACATGCTTACGATTTTATAGTGGCATGTATTCAAAAGTATAGCTTTCATAACATTAATCATCCTCATCCTCAAAAACCGCATCTTGGCGAAATTTTGAATTTGTGTAATTTTCCCTGCAAATTTGAGTCATGTACCTGCGATAATCTTTTAATGGATTCCAGTTCATGTTGTTTATCTCCGAACCCCACGGGTTGGTCATGAAAATGCATTTGTTTGAAAGTGTAATGAGATTGCGGGAAATTCACCTTTCCCCGTTCCATACCAATATATAATGGGGATTTATTGAATTTTAATTAAGTTCACTGACATCCTTAATGGAAGTCGGTTTCGTTTTATAATAGTGAAACGAAATCATGGCTACCGTGCCGAATTTTGATTTATTGCATTGTTTTGCCAGTTTTAAAAGCTTTAATATTTCGAAAATCCACATTACTCATCAGCTTTGTTTTTTGATTTCTTAGATGACATTCTCTTACAAAATCGAACTGGTAAACACAGTCCCTACGAAGCCGAAGAAATATGCGTGGTACTGGGCACCGGTTTACTGTGCAGTTTGGTTCGGAATATTTTACGCAGCGGTAATCCCGAGTTACTACTCCTTCCCTAAAGTACTTGACCGAGCCAACGAGGATAAGCATCCCGAACGTTTCATAGGCGAACGAGCAGAGATTCAGCTTTTGGGACTGTCAAACATTGGAATCAAACTCACAGGGACACCTGAGAATGAGGAGCAAGCAGTTGATTTCCTTCTCAACGAAATCAACACAATTAAGCAAAACGCTCGAACAGACCTCTACGACATCGATGTGGAGACGCAGTTCTCTTCCGGGGAGTTTATGTTGTGGGGCATGCCAACCATGTATCAAAATGTCCAGAACATTGTTGTAAAACTTAGTCCTAAGGGTTCAAACAGCTCATCCTACTTGCTGGTGAATAGTCATTTTGACTCAGAAGTTGGATCTCCAGGTAAGCTTACAACTTTGATCTTAGCCCGTGTGTACTAAAGCCGAATATTTTCAGCGGCTGGTGATGCTGGAGTGATGATTGTGGTCATGCTGGAAACACTTCGGGTCCTTTCAATATCTGAAAAGCCTTTAGAAAACCCAGTTGTGTTCCTCCTCAATGGAGCTGAAGAAATTAATCTTCAGGGCTCTCATGGGTTCATAACGCAACATCCTTGGGCGCCAAACGTTAAGTAAGCCTGCAAAATAAATTAAATCTCTACTTTGTCTTTTCCTTCCTTCATAGAGCGGTGATAAATTTGGATTCTGCAGGTTCTGGTGGCAGGGAAATTCTCTTTCAGTCTGGACCCAACCATCCCTGGCTGATGAAGGTACCCTGATATAACCGTTAGCTCATAAGGCAGAAGCATTTAAAATTAAATCATAATTTTGTAGCATTATGCGAATAGCGCTCCTCATCCATTCGCCATGACCCTAGCTGAGGAGCTGTTCCAAAACGACTTCATTCCCTCGGATTCTGACTATAGGATATTTCGTGACCACGGACACATCCCCGGACTGGACATGGCTCATACGTACAATGGATATGTGTATCATACAAAATACGATAAATTCTCCGTTCTGCCAAGGGGAACATATCAGACGACCGGTGACAATATCTTGGCTTTGACCAAAGCACTTGCTAATGCGCCTGAGCTGAAGCACCCAGAGGTAAGATGATTTAATTTGTCCTATGTAGTCTCTAAATTTTGACAGGTAAAGTGGCTTAGGTCAATTATTATCATCGTCCTCTACAATTATTAGTGAAGCTGTTTCTGCTTTTTTTTTTAGTATTTTTATGTTACAACTGTGTTTCTTGAATTTTTGATAACTCAGTTTTTTTACCTTTTTGTTATACATTATTTTTGTAAGAATAATACGCAAATGAAAATTTTTGGAAATCTGTGAGATGCCTCTACTTCCGTAGCGAGTATGAAAGACGATATACGAGGGCTGTCTGATAAATAATCGACCTAACCATGATGCACGCGACTTTTTCAAAATTTTTTTATTTATTTTTCTACATAGTCTCCTTGTAACTCCACACACTTCTCCCAGCGATGCTCCCATCTCTGCAACCCTTCCAAATAGTACTTGGCATCTTTGTCTGCAAAATACGAGTTCACGAAAGAGATTGCCTCCATCTCTGGCCGCCGAGCGCAGTTTTAAGTTGAGGAAACAAAAAAAAGGCGCTTGGTGCTAGATCCGGTGAATAAGGCGGATGGTCAAGCAGTTCGAACCGCAATTCGTGGATTTTCGCCATGGCGACTGTTGAGGTGTGAGATGGTGCGTTGTCTTGGTGGAACAACACTTTCTTTTTTTGCAAATGTGGCCGATTTTTCGAAATTTCTTCCTTTAGCTTGTCCAATAATGATGAGTAGTATGCTCCTGTTATAGTTTTTCCTTTTTCAAGATAGTCTATAAAAATAATTCCATGGCTGTCCCAAAAAACACTCGCTATCACTTTCCCAGCCGAATACACAGCTTTAGGTTTTTTTGGGGCCGGTTCCCCCTTTTCATTCCACTGTTTAGATTGGATTTTTGTTTCGGGCGTATAATGATGAATCCAAGTTTCGTCTACAGTTATCAGTCGGCGCCAAAACTCGGTCTTATTGCCTCTAAACTGAGCCAACAGAGCGCTGGAAATGTTCATGCGCGCACGTTTGTGGTCTAGCGTAAGCAAACGCGGCACACAACGCGCGGACAGCTTTCTCATGCCCAAATCTTGGTTTAATATATGGCAAACACTTTCTTTTGACATCTTCATAATCTCAGCTATTTCTCTAACTTTAATCCGGCGGTCGTCTAGTACCAATTGATGAACTTTAGCGATGTTATCGTTAGTGGTTACAGTTTTTGGACGCCCAGGACGTTCATCATCTTCCAAGCTCCTGCGACCACGTTTAAATTCAGCTGCCCAAAATTTTACGGTGGTAAACGATGGTGCAGAGTCACCATACACAGAGTCCAACTCATCTTTGATTTGTGAAGGCGTATTGCCTTTCAAAAATACAAATTTAATTACAGCTCGATATTCAATTTTTTCCATTTTGGGGGAATCACCGAAATACACTCACAAAAACGACTGTCCACAGATAATGGTGCAAAATAAATTTCTGAAATTTTGGCGAGTAGCTATTATAATATGCACAATTTGAAGTAGGAACTTTTTTTTCACTTGTGCCGTTAGCTTCACGTTGAGGTCGGTTATTTATCAGACAGCCCTCGTAGGTACGAAGGCAGTATTGGAGTTAGAGTCGATTGCGGAGTATCGAGTGGCCTGGAGGTCTCTCGTAAGTTCACTACTCCCGCGACTGCTTCAGTGGAATATGCGGATTAATGAAGATGATGATGATGATGTAGAGATATCACTGATTATATGTTCCATTACATCAAATTTTCACCGAGGCCAACAAATCGCGAAACACGAACTTTGATTTAAGGCCCTAAGTACACAACGCGCACTTACACGCTGCTCATTTAGAAAGGATGGAGTTTGAGTGTGCAGCTGACATGAATGATGAAAGTTTGGAGTGACAGCTTCATACATATTTATGACGAAATGCGAAAAACCCCGTAAAATCAAATTCTCAAAATCGTTAAAAATCTGAAATCGGAGGAAAAGGTATGAGGGACATGTTGTCACCTTGCAACCCTTTGCAGTCGGTCACTGTAGGATTTGGAGCATGTTTTGTTTTTTTGTTTTTTGTTCTTGTATTGAGATGCGTTGAAGAATGTGGTAATCTTCCGAAGATACCAGCAGCGCGAGCTGCCAGCATGCATGATTCGTAACCCGCGATCATTGATTACGGAAAAACGCCCACGTACTAATCCACACCCTGCACACTTCAACTACTCTCCCCGCGACACTGCCGTTAGGTATTACTTCGCGGGGAAGGTTAGTAATTCACGCTCTGCTCTGGAGGGAAGCCCTTTCTGCCTCAGCCTGTCTTAGTTTTAAATGAATGAGCATACCTCATTCCAGTGCTCTACAGATCTCATCATGTATTGATAGGTTTACCAACTGCCTCTCCTGCGCAAGGCGGCTGCAGTGAAAGACTGCTTATTCTGCGTCCTCCTCAAAGTTTGGGCATTATGGGCACAGTGGCGACTAGTCGTGCCCTGTGTAGATATTTTGGATAGCCGCAGTGTTGCAGCTTGAAAGGAACTGTGAGAGTTGGTAGTTGCACACCCCTGCGGATCTTGATATCCAGGTCTCGATGACGGCGATAAGCACATGCGTCCACCTACCTTTTGTGGAGGCGTCCGATTTGGGGTGTCACATTCCTATGGCTGCTGCACGTTCCTCTATTTTTACAATTTTGACTTGGTGTCTGTCCAGGGTTTTTCGGTGGTACACCTTCATAAGCTTGCTGCAAGAATGTCTTTGGGTAGCCGCCTCATCAGAAATGGTCCTGAAACCACTGATAGATCATTTTGCGAAAAGTCTGTACGCTGGCGTTATCATCCGCTTAAGTCGCTCTGAAATGATTGCTCTAGCCCAAATCAAGGCTCCATAATGTGGAACTGGACTGACTACTCCAGAAAGTAGGATTCTGCGTGCTTAACCGGGCCTACCAATATTTGGAAGGATTCAAGAGAGTGCTCCTTGTTCTTTGTCTTTCTTACTGGCACACTTTACCTGTTCCTTGAAGGCGAGCCTATTGTCCAACATAACTCCTAGGCAACAACAAGCCAAACTCATTTGTTCTTTCTAATACTTACAAACACATACTTTTAAACTTTATTTACAGAAATATGCTGAAGGTCACACCATCTTCTATGACTTCTTGGGTTGGTTCATTGTCTCGTACACAGAGGCGGTTGGCGTTGGCATCAACATAACCGTGTCGATCTGCACATTACTCATGATCATAGTTTCGTTCATCCTCATGCTCAGGAAGAAAGGATCCGAATCCCGGCGATGCTTTGTGTATTTCTTTCAAATATTTCTAGTGCAGATTGTAGCGGTCGCCGCTGCAGTTGGATTGGCTGTACTAATTGGCGTTTTCCTCGATTCTGTAGGACTTACTTTGTCATGGTACTATGACTCGTGGCTGATCTTCGGCTTGTACTTTTGCCCGATGTTCTTCGCCCTGGGAATCATTCCGGCTTTCTTCTTAGGATGGACTCAAAAGAAGGTATGAGCCTGCACATCATGATTTCTATTCTTTTTAAAATAATGTTTTTTTTAGGAAATAATGAGTCTGAGCAATTCAGTGAAATTATTCTTACACTCCCATGCGATAATAATTGTATTCTTCACACTCCTTTTGACCGGCCTGGGTATAAGATCGGCGTTTCTGCCAATGATCAGTTTGTTCTTCTACACTATTGCCATCATTCTGGACGTTTTGGTGACAGCTATCACCAAGATAAGTAGGAGAAACTACACAACTTGATGGGGACTGTGAAACTCATGATTTCCTTTTTTCTTAGAGTGGCTTTGGGTAGTGATACACTTGGTTCTACAAGTACTTCCTTTCTGGTTTTACACATACCTGACATACTGCTTCTACAATGTCTTCAATGCAATGCAGGGACGTGACGGACCGGAAAGTAATCCAGAGCTGTTCATAAGCGGAGTTACGGCTATTATGTGCATCCATTTTGCAGGATATATTGTAAGTGTTTCCTATGTTTTGTTGATAAATAATTTGAAAATGTCCTAAAATGCTTAAAACACTTGCACAACAAAATGCACTCATCTGCGTTTGCATTTGTCAGTGCATCTCGGAGTATATGCCAAATCAGTTTTGACTTCTTTTTCTTAACGCGATAACTTACGTCTCTGAAGCCGTCCAAAGCTGACGCTTATGTATAATACACGACTGTGTTCATGACTAGCCAAAAAAAGACTGCTCGTTGAGAGTGATGTCGTAAATAGAGGGCTTTAAGCTTAATTTTCTCCAACAGATTGTACCAGGATTGAAACTTCTTGATTTTTAATTCTAATAAAATTTTTAACATTAAGGCTCAAAGTGTATTACAGTGACTTAACGGACAGCTGTCTAAGATGCTCATTTTTATAAATTTGTGTGTGTCACTGACAGATACGAATATCAAGGCAGAATAACGGTCACGCAAACTTAAAACACACATTCACGGGCTCGCGCTTCGACTCTTTCAGTGGAACATATATAACAAAGCACTCAATAAGTCCCGGGACATATAGGGGGCGCCACTAACGACAAAGTTAATATTAAATAAAGAATGTTAGTTAGTGGCGCCCCCTATATGTCCCGGGACTTATTAGGTGATCTGTTACGTGTATCATAAATTTCAGATCAGAATCATCAGTTGGCATTTGTCAGTAGCGCTACTCTCAATTCAACAACTCAATAATTTCAATGACAACAACTGAATACTACTTCCGTTGAATATGATATGAAGATCTTTGCCCGTTCTTGTCCTATTTCGATTGAAAGACTGAGGACATACTAAACATACTTAGCGTCTCATGTAATCAATAAAAGGCGCTGTTGCAATTTAGCTTTAAAGGCTTATTTTCTGTTCAGTAATGAGGACCTTTTATGTAGATGATCATCTCAATCATATCACAGATAATTAAAAAAAAAAAGACATAACGCCAAAAAGAAAAAAATGTGATATAAAGAAAACTTCAATGTACTGTGTATCATTGATTTAAAGGCATTTCCTGCGCCTGCAAGACCAATCGAAGTCATAGCCATTACTTCCCACAATCAAAATAAATTAGAAGAATGCATTTTGCAGCACTTGTGCTTGAAGCATTTGCCTAATTCAGAACCTACACATTTCAAGGACTATTTATGGTTCTTTCTGTTTTTAAGTCACACATTTTGTGACACATTTTAAACCTTAAAAGAGCGGTCTGATAAGTACTAATCCTGAACCCTTGATGATACCACTATCTCAAGAGAAATTTAGTATCGAGTAGTACAAGATTCATGGCCACATTTTATGTCGAATTGGACTCTGCTTTGGCTTGATCGTGAGTGGAAGCAACTATGTCCGCGAAGGGCGCTCGGATTCATTGTTTAACCAGTTTCAACGGTTTTTCATGAACTATTTCCTGGTGCGTCGAAAACGGCTGGCAGGCAATCGATAAAAGGTACGCTAAGTAACAAAGCCAAAAACATGGCCATGTGGATCATATCCTGCTTCGTTTTGTGACAGGATTCACTGGCATACACCAAAGACAGGGAATACTCGAAACGGTGGATTTCAACCGGTGGATGTCCTTTAAAGATGATGAAGATTGTTGGTTGACATCGCCTTCAGCAGCTCACTAGTAATCTTCATCGCCTTCCGGCTTCTAATATGGCGAGTTATAAGACCAATTTAACCCAGATTTGCAGCCGCATATGGCGAAGTAGGACATGACAACGTCTCGAAGCGTCTCTATCCATAGATGCCATTTACGAGATAAAATAGACGTCAGTTTGCAGCTGCCAGTATTCTTCGATGTGGCTAACAGCTTCGCAGCCGACACAGGCAAGGTGGTCAAATTAAGCTACGAACTGCAGTCACGTCCACTGTGTTTCCCTCTTCCTTTTGTCTCTAAGCAAGAAACAATCACTTTTCAGGCCCAAATTTGAGTCTACAGAGCGAGTTATTGCCGCCACTGATGGCTACTTTGCAGATCTCGTTTTATTTACTTTCTTTGCAGTCTAAGTACTTATCGGACCTCTTATATAAAACCAAAAATTACCTCTACACGGCTTAAGAAAGACTCATAGTCTCTTTAAAGCAGACATAGAATTCGTCAAATGTTCTTCCATATGAATATAAGCACAAATATCTGATCAAAATTATGTTTTGATTTACTGCCGACTCTTCGACCGTTTTGACTAATTAGTCTCCTCAGGGGGTCATTAAAAGACAAGTGCTAAACGTATAATTAAAGCGATTTGACTCGGTTCATGTTGTGTTTGTTTCACTCTTTTATCGCTATTTCAAAAAGAAAAGCTCAAAAGAGTTAGCCAGTAGCATTCCTCCTCTTCAAGAATTTACCAACAATAGACGCCTCGTTAGGAATGCCCACCCGCTCACCCTTAAGCCCTCAATCGAACGTATAGTTAAGTTTAGAGACTCAGTCAGCAATTATTACCAAAAAAATATATTTTTTATAACTCAAACACCACACCTGACTTCAAAATTTGAAAACTATATGATGACATCAATTTCAGATTCCCATTCTTCACTTTTTCCGTAAGCCGAAGCTGTTCTTCTCCTTCTTTGCTGTCATCACGATTGTCTTCATAATCATTGCCGCAACCCCAGCAGGATTTCCCTTCAAGAAAGACATCGCAGCTAAGCGGTTCTACGTCATAGTAAGTCGATATGCATACAAAAAGTTGTTATAACTGAAGTATCTCGCATTCAGCACACAAATCGAATTTTCCACGACTACGATGGCAAAATAAACCGCAATGAGTCTGGATTTTATGTGCAGCCAGTAGACCCACGAAATGGCGGACTCGATGGTAAGTGTCAATTTTTTTTTTTAAATTTTCTTTCATGCAAATCAATCCACAAAGATACGGTCTTCAAAAACGCAAGTTCCTTAAGCTACACCAAAACGAATTGTGAATCGGAAATGCACTGCGGACTACCACTGTTCAGTACCAGATGGAATGACTGGGTGTAGGTTATGCCACCCATCATGGGCAAGTTCACAAGTTCAATTGATTTTATGCCTTTCAGGAGATCAAGCCGCTGGATACCATCTGTGATGCCGGTTCTGCCGGTGAAATCCACTCTCAAGTACGAGGCAAAGACGATGCTCACTGCAACGAAAGTTCAATTTAATTTCACACTAACTGGCGCCGATCGGATAGTGATGTATGTTGAGCCAATATCTGGGGCCGAAGTGACCGATTGGTCGTTTAATCGAACGCCATTAGATGAAAACTATCCCACACCGTACTTTATCTACTCGACATATTCCGTTAAACAAGAGCCTTTAGAGTTTTGGATCGAGTTGGAGGTTTGTTGTGTCCGTATTTTTGGAGTTCCCCACTGAATGCGGCTTTCATTTCAGAGGGCATCTGAAACTTGGGAGGGACCAACTGTTAGAATTGCTGTCGGCGGTCATATGCTGTATCATCAGGAGTACTACACCACCGAGTACAAGCAGTACCTTGAAATTTTCCCGGAATGGGTGTACGCCTCAGCGTGGATTGCATCACACGAGAGCTGGTTATTCTAAACCCAAAATGGATTTTTAGCGTGCATTTATAATTATAATAAAAGTATTTTAAAGTTCTGGAAACTGTATTATTTATTATATTCTTTAAGGTGTTTTTTTTAATTTTCTGAATATATTTCACTAATGGCAAATTTTGTCAAGTTTGATGCAGTAACTATTTTTTTTAGTGTGTTTTGGTTTCTACTGCAGTTTCAATAGTGTCATGATATATTCAGAATTTTAAACCGAAAAAATAGTTTCACCCATTTTAACAGATTTTTGAAAAACGCTTAATGGTGCAGTTATTTTTTGATTAACTACCTCTTTGTTGAGGCCTCTCTTTATGATAACTACACATCGGTCAGATATAGCCACCGTTACGTGCTTTTGAAGTGGAAGCTGGATTGGTGCTTCAGGAAAGGTAAAATAAGCTGCACTCAGAGATCAGTGCTTTCGTTTTCTTGGGGAAAAACCTGCAGGTTAATCGTTGATTCGTCGAAAAACAACACTGTTCCAATTAAGAACAATCGTTCGTCTACGACTGGCAAAACTTGGCTTCAGTATTGGATTAGGTGCTTTTGGTAGAGCTTCCGGGAGCAGCTTCCTCACTGAGATTGTCTGTTTTTTTTTCTACAGGTCGGCACAAGTCGTCTTAGAGATCCATCCAAGTCTTGAATGGATGTCAACTATTGTACGGCACACGACCTTCCTCTGGGGTTAACGCTTCTGGCTTAACTGAGCACTTTCTTTTCCTAATAGTAGTACCGACTTCAAGATTCATACTTTTTTAATTCCGTAGCGCTGTTTATTTAAACGTTTAGAAACATACATGTTTTCAATCTGAGGCACAATGTCTTACATTTGAATTCCGAATAATACTTTCGTTAGATAAAAGGCCAAATGACAGGCTTTTCAAAATCTTTCAACTCACCGGCACACGTTGCTGTCTACCAAATTGTTCCTATTATGCTATGAACTGCGTTAAGATCCAATTCTTATCATACGGGAGGGTTTTAGCTAGCGGCCATAAAACTAACATTGAGAATTTTTCTATATTCGTGAAGCGAACGGCAATGTTTATACTCTGATAAATATGAGTGATACACCATGACTCAAACTTTACCTAAGGTCCAAATTCATGTAATACTCAATCCAGTCAATGGTTCAACTTGTGTAAGAAGATGCAAAATCGAGAAAATTATCAACAGGAAGAGGTCGCAAAATCTGCTAAACTGACTACTTCTTACTAATTAAAACAACGTTTTTAAAGAGGCCTTGGAAATCTTCTTCTTCTTCGGATGGCGCTACAGTCCGGAGTGGACCTGGGCCTCAACCAACATGCCTCTCCAGCTAGCACGATTTCTTGCCAGCTGCTTCCAGTTGCGCACTCCAAGTTGGTTGAGGTCCTTTTCCACTTGTGTGCGCCATCTCAGTCTAGGACGTACTCTGTTGCATTGTCCCTGTGGTTCGGATTCGAAGACTCTTCGGGCCGGAGCAGTGCTGTCCATCCGCTCTACATGGCCTAGCCACCTTAAGCGTTGTATCCGTAGACGCTTGACTAGGTTCATGCCGCCGTACAGCTCATACAGTTCGTGGTTGAATCTTCTCCTCCAGATGCCATCAACGCAAACAGGACCAAAAATCGCACGCAGAACTTTTCTCTCGAACAGACAGAACAGGCTTCCTCATCCGCTTTTAGTAACGTCCAGGTTTCTGCGCCGTAAAGCAGGACAGGGATGATCAAGGTGTTGTACAAAGTTACTTTGGTCGTTCGGGAGAGGGCTTTATTACTCAATTGCCTCTTAAGCCCAAAGAAACAGCGATTGGCAAGAGTGATTCTGCGCTTGATTTCGGTACTGATGTTATTGTCCCTATTCACCGCGGAGCCGAGATAGACGAAGTCCTTAACTACCTCGAAATGTCTGCTGCCTATAGTGACGCTCTGTCCGAGACGCCGATGTTCTACGTCCTTCTTCGATGACAGCATATACTTTGTTTAGCCCTCGTTTACCACCAGTCCCACTTTAGCCGCTTCTGCTTCGATGCTAGCAAACGCCTCATTGACAGCTCGCTGAGTTCTGCCGATCACGTCAATGTCATCCGCATAAGCTAGCAGTTGAACGGACTTGTGGAAGATCGTGCCTCTGGTGTTGACGTGTGAGTTACGCACGATCCCCTCAAGAATGATGTTAAAGAAGTCGCATGACAGCGCGTCGCCTTGTCTAAATCCTTTTTTGACATCGAAGGTCTCTGTGAGTTCGCTACCTTAACGGAGCAGCGAGAGTTCTCCATCGTCATCCTACACAATCTGACGAGTTTGGTAGGGATGCCAAAACTAGACATGGCACTGTATAGTTCGTCTCTATGCACGCTGTCATACGCGGCTTTGAAATCGACAAATAGATGGTGGGTGTCGATTTGTACTTCTTGGGACTTCTCCAGGGTTTGCCGCAGTGTGAAGATCTGGTCAATTGTGGACTTCCCTGGCCTGAAACCACACTGATAAGGACCTATCAGGCTGTTGACGAACGGTTTCGGGCGCTCACACAATACGGCAGAAAGGATCTTGTATGCGATGTTAAGGAGACTTATCCCTCGATAGTTGGCGCAGTCGAAGGGGTCTCCTTTCTTGTGGACCGGACATACGATGCTGAGATTCCACTCGTTGGGCATGCTTTCCTCCGACCATATCTCACAGATGAGCTGGTGCATGCACCCAACCAGCTCATCCCCAGCCGCCAAGTCAAACAGTTCTGCGGACAGTCCGTCCGCGCCAGCAGCTTTGTTCGACTTCAGTCTCGATATTGCTATCTTGACTTTGTCGAGGTCGGGGGGACGGAATTCTTGTCCATCGTCGTCCAAATTGAGTGGAACATTCTGCCTAACAGCGGGATTTGTGTCGTCATCGCCGTTTAGGAGTCGGCAGAAATGATCCTTCCAGATTTTCAGCACCGACTGCGACTCTACCACCAGTTGTCCATTTTGGTCCCGGCAGGCTTCAGTCCGAGGTTTGTAACCGCCAGATAACTGTTTTATCTTGCGGTAAAAATTTCGGACGTCATTCCTGCCACAGCACCTCTCCATTTCCTCGACCGCGCGCTTCTCGTGCTCTTTCTTTTTTCTTCTGAGAAGCCGGTTCTCTTCCCTTCTTCTCTGTTTGTAGAGCTCACAAACAGCTCTCGTCGTTCGATGCAGCGTTGCCTTGTATGCTTCCTGTTTGGCTGCATGCGCTTGCCTGCACTCATCGTCAAACTATGGGTTCCTCTTAGGTGGTGGCGTGAAACCCAGCGGCCTGTTTGATGGCTTCTTGACAACGTTTCCATTTGTCTTCTATTGTTCTAACTTCTAACTTTGAGACAGTTTCAGGGAGAATCGATCGGTAAAGGCTCTAGCGATCTGCTGCGATTGTAGCTTTCCGACGTCAAACCGTTTTGGCCTGTCTCGACTCCGTTGCTCTCTTGATATCCGGGTTCTTACCTTGGCTACAACAAGGAAATGATCCGAGTCGATGTTTGCACCTCGGAATGTTCGGACATCGAGAATACTGGAGGAGTGTCTGACGTCGATCGCAACATGATCAATCTGGTCAATCTGGCCTTGGAAATACTATTTCCAAAAGCCGCAAGAAGCAATATTAATGAAAATGAAGAGTCTTAAGTGGTCGAAGTCTGTATGTTATAATTTTGGTAATGATTGGTCAAATAAATGAAACAAAGCCTTGTAGTGCTCGCAAGATGCAAACAATTTTGTTGCAGTAAAAAACATATTTTAGAGATAAAAAGCAATTGGGCCTCACATACCAAAGTGTACGGTTGTAAGGCCTCATAGTAACACTGCAAAAAGGACAACGCAGCAATCAGTCTCCCAGCGATAGTTGCTTTTCTCCAGTGTTTCCCATTTTTCATATCAGCTGTTAAATTAAACGCACCCAAATAAAATAAAAAAAAACACGTTTATCAAACTTAGACGCCTAGATGGTAACGATAACGAACAATACGATTTATCTGCTTATGCTCCGCCTAATCTAAAGCTCTTCTACTTGGTGCAAGGTTTAGAAAATCGTTTGCGATATCAAGAGCCGTGTGTGTCAAGACTAATCAGTATGCTCTGATTATTTGCACGACTAAGTTCGTGGACAATAAGTGATGTGAATCACAGACTGACAAAGAAATCATTGAAGGTGAGTGGAAAATTGTCTACTGTTGCACTTTTATCCTTGCATTTCGTCTACCGTAATAATTTTCGTTACACCCTTTGTTTTCTTTCAACTGCCCATCACCTAAGTGTAAACTCATCAGAAAAATGTTCCTCGATCAAAATTATTTCACTCCCCCGTATGGCTTATCACTCTCTTCACTCGCTTGAGGCTTATCTTTATGCATATCTTGCCTACTATGAGTTATCTTCTTATTTTTACTTCTCCGCAAATAAGACCCCGAAGCCCACTGGTAATTTAACAAGGACGTGCACTTACTTACCTTTTCACCGCTCAGATTTCTTCCTACTAGTGTGAAAGCTGAAAAATCTTAGAGAGTCGCTCAGCGTTAAAAAATGTCGAATTGAATTGAAATTTGTATATTAACGGAAGCAATCGAACTTTACAGTTGTACCCACTGGGAACTGTGTTAATAGCACACGTGCATGACACGTCGCGACGCCTAGCACACGATCTTCAGGGAAAAATAGAAGTCGGCCATTCGTTTTGATGTCAATTTTTGGGTGATAGAGCAAAGTGCAGTCATTCAAATCAATTTTACCTCTCTAGCCATTAGTTGAAGAATACTGAACCAGTCTCGCTTATCGAAGCATTCCTTTCTGCTCTAAAAAAGTACCACACTCAAGCACGCGTCGTCTGTTTTTCTAACTGACTTTTGCATTGAAAACTGCAGAAATAAGCAAAAAGTTGTCAAAAAGAAATATTTTCCAAGCCATGGTCTGTCGCAATCAAAATCTTGACGAATCTCACCTAAAGCAGAACAGTGACAACATTGCTTCCTTCTATCGTAGTTCGGTGTAGAAATAAAAGAAAACATGGACACTGTCTGCGCATTCTTCGTTCCCAACGTAACCCAAATACAAATGTTTCGACCAAACAAATTTTCATTTAATTCTAAATTCTGTTCCAGATGACATTTTCAGATTTAGAAGCCACCGTCACCAAAAAGCCAAAGAAATACGCTTGGTATTGGGCACCGGTGTACTGTGCATTTTGGTTCGGAATTTTCTACGCAGCTGTAATCCCGAGTTACTACTCGTTCCCTGAAGTACTTGACCGAGCAAACGAGGACAAACATCCCGAGCGATTCATAGGCGAACGAGCAGAGGTTCAGTTGTTTGGACTGTCAAACATTGGAATCAAACTCGCCGGTACGCCTGAAAATGAGGTCGAAGCAGTACAGTTCCTACTGAACGAAATCAACACAATCAAGGAAAACGCTCGAACAGACCTCTACGACATTGAGGTTGAGACTCAATTCTCCTCCGGAGAGTTTATGCTCTGGGGGATGCCATCTATGTACAACAACGTTCAGAACGTCGTTGTTAAAATCAGTCCAAGGGGATCGAATAGCACGTCCTATTTATTGGTCAACAGCCACTACGACTCGCATGTGGGATCGCCAGGTAAGCGGGGGATTTCCTTCATAATCGAGTTCCAAGCCGCTGCATGGTCGAATATTTTCAGCGGCCGGTGATGCTGGAGTCATGATTGTGATCATGCTGGAGACCCTTCGAGTCATATCCATATCGGAGAACCCCTTAGAAAACCCGGTTGTTTTTCTTCTCAACGGAGCTGAGGAATTATATCTTCAGGGTGCTCACGGATTCGTAACGCATCATCGTTGGGCGCCAAACGTTAAGTAAGTCTACAATAAAAAAATTAAATTTCAGGTTAAGACCTCTCATTTTTGACAGAGCTGTAATCAATTTGGATTCTGCTGGTTCCGGAGGCAGAGAAATTCTGTTTCAGTCTGGGCCTAATCACCCTTGGCTGATGAAGGTATTCCAACACATTCATGGTATTTACGAATCCCTATTGATTTGATTGATTGTTTAGTACTATGCAAGCAGTGTCCCGCATCCCTTTGGCATGACCATTGCCGAGGAGTTATTCCAAAATAATTTCATACCCTCGGATACTGACTTTAGGATATTCCGTGATCATGGGCACATTCCGGGTCTTGATATGGCCCATTCCTACAATGGCTATGTGTATCATACAAAATACGATCGATTCGCTGTCTTACCGAGGGGCACTTATCAAACAACTGGAGACAACATTCTGGCATTAACGAGAGCTCTCGCCAATGCCCCCGAATTGAAGGAACCTGAGGTGAGAAAATTAAATTTAATTTCAATTCCATTCCAGTAGAAGATACCGTTGAGAGACTTACACAAGTTTGGTAGGAAAAGTGAGGTCGATGGAAATTGGAATGCCGTCGGTATGTGAGACACTCTACGGCAGCCGCAAGGTTTTAATTCAGGTTTTGAGCTAGTCCTGTGGGGGCATGCTGCCTCCCTGCAACCCCCTGCATTGGGATGTCGTGACACTTGGAGTCGCGACTATTTCAAAAATTTTTTAAATTTATTTGCAGAAACATGCTGAAGGTCACACCATCTTCTATGACTTCTTGGGCTGGTTTATTGTTCGCTACACAGAGGGTGTTGGTGTCGGCATCAACATAACCGTGTCCATCTGCACATTACTCATGATCATAGTTTCGTTCATATTGATGCTCAGAAAGAAAGGATCCGAACGCAAGCGATGCTGCATTCATTTCCTTCAAATATTCCTGATACAAGTTGTGACTGTCTGTGCTGCAATTGGCCTTACTGTATTGGTAGCAGTTATTCTCGGTGCTATGGGCCTTACACTGTCTTGGTATTTTCATTCGTGGATGATTTTCGGCTTGTACTTCTGCCCAATGTTCTTCGCTCTGGGAATCATTCCGGCTTTCTTCTTGGGATGGGCGAAAAAGAAGGTACGTATCATGCCATGCTTCCATGCACAATTGCAAAAAGTTTTTTTAAATGTAGGAAATAATGAGTCACAGCAACTCAGTGAAGTTATTCTTGCACTCACACGCAATTTTACTTGTTTTCATCACGCTCCTCATGACTGGTCTGGGTATAAGATCGGCTTTTCTTCCAATGATCAGTTTGTTCTTCTACACTTCTTCGATAATTCTTGACGTCTTGGTAACAGCTATTACCAGAAAGAGTACGGAAATATGAATCAAAGAGAAGACTGTAAAGTAACGATTTATGATATTTTCAGAGTGGCTTTGGGTGGTGATTCACTTGGTTCTACAAATACTTCCATTTTGGTACTACACATACCTCACTTATAGTTTCTACAATGACTTCAGTCCAATGCAGGGACGCAACGGAGCGGAAAGTAAGCCTGAACTCTTCATTTGTGGAATTGCATCTATCTTGGGAATACACTTTGCGGGATTTATTGTAAGTTATTTTAATATATGAGTTGATCATCTTCATCTACAAATGTTATGGCTGGCGCTGGAAAAACTATGTTTCCTTGCCAATTTTTGAAATTGATACCTGTAATGCTAGACTGCAAATATAAAGACAGTAGATAACAGCTGTGGCAGCCGTGGCGTTGTGGTAAGTGCGTCGACCGCCACGCCGGAAGTCTAGGTTCGATTCCCGGACGGGACACCTCGCAATTTTTTTCACGGCACCACCTCCTCCGAGTTGCTGACAACACTCAAAGGGTATTAATTGTCTATGAAAAGCTTCTCAAATCTCGCAGTTCGGAGTCGGCAAACAACTGTAGGTCCCTTGCTGGTAGTTGTTGTAGAAGCTAGGCCCTGCTCCCTTGTGGGCTGCAGTGCCACCCAATTATTATTATTATAAGATAACGGCTGTGAAATTTGAACAGTTTCTATTCGGTCTGGGGTATCCTGTTCTCAGGGATTTTTTTGGACACTCAGTTTGAAGGTTTTTTTATTTACTTTAGTGTTCTCTCTATATTAATCATTTCCGGGAACCTTTTCATTTTATAAAAGTTTGCCATTTCAGCATAAGAGAAATGGAAGCAAGACTCATTGCATTGCCAGGTACGGTCTACAAATTTAGTAGAAGTTATATTTTTTTCAGAAGTCATTGTAGCCTGTCTCACCGCGGTCATGCGTATTTATAGTTATTATCGAAAAAGTATAAAACTTATGTGGCTTTCGAATTTGAGGTAAAGACAAATTCCCTTTTGAATATTTGCATCCCTTTCCTCGTCTAGACAATTCCCGCTGAAGTCGTTAAATCCAAATTCATTTATTTCAAGCTTTATCAGCTCAGCGACCCAGTGCTGAGCGGCTCTGTGCCTGAGTAAGGACAGACTTTCATACACAATGACCACGTCTATACACCGAGGGCTCGATCTCTGGTTCATCGCAATTATGAATCTGGAAGCGGCACTTCGAAAAAGTTTTCAATTGGAGGATTGTTGTCCAATTGCTCCAATTGTACCCGACCCAGTGTAGTTATAGCTCTTTACCTTCCCGACTACACCTCTGTACATATTGATACAATACCTTAAATCCACTTAAATCCATGGAGACGTGTCAATAAATACGACGCAAATATCTTAGCCCCAAGACATCAATTTGACATCTTTTTATCCAGCATTCGGCTTGTTATAATTGAAGGATATAACTATGATACTATTTCTTGAAATCGGGAGTGCAGTATTTGTTGCTAACGGAGATGCTACATCGTATGCTGTTAGTTATTTTACCTCTGCCCGTAAATAGAAAACTTCCTTCCCAGAATCAACTTTGAAAACTGTCCTTTGAGACATTTTATCCCAAATTGTACTTGAGACAAGCTCGTTGCGCCTTTATCTTAGCCGCCATAGAAGCTTAAGGAAGGAAAGGAAAGTAAGGAGTGACGATGTCGTGGATTCAATTTCATCTGCATTGCCGTAGTTAGTAGAAAGAATTATCTTGGTTATACACCCTACAATTCTCTCTTTTACAAGCGTAGATTGTTAAGGAACAGTTTAATACCCAAAAGAAATGATTTGTTCGGATGGTGAGAGAGCAACAATTCCCTTGAGAGCACAACTTTTGACTCAAATACATCTCTCAAGTGTCGCCTGTCTCTCCACGAAAACCCTAAGTATTGCACTTTATTTTTCACGTTGTTTGTATGTCAGTGACGTACAATGGAATTGGCAGGCTGCGACAAAGCCCGAGAGAAACATGTCCGATTTACCTTTCGTTACAGTTGAACAGATACTCCAAGCCAACCTTTTCGCCCGAGAGCACCGCTTGCCTTACAAGTTGTAAGTTACAACAAGATCAATTTGACCGCGACTAATCTTTGAACACTCCTTCTGTATTTGTATTGTATTTGTATTTATTTGTCTCATATTCTCTTGTTACAAATCTTACAAGTTCACTTAAATATAGGTAAAATTCATTCGAGAATAGGATAGTGCCATTTAGTATTTAAAAGAAATAGTATTAAATGACACATCATTATTTACAATAATTCATTTTGGGGGTGTACATGATTTTATTACTAGGGAAAAAAAAGAAAAATAATGGAAACAATAAGAGTAAGAATTAATTAAAATAACAAAAGTACAAAATATCATAGTTTTATCAGGTTAACGGGTCTAAAAGATTTTCTATCTGGATGTGATCAAATTCAAAAAGCCAAGATTTTATATTTTTTAGAAAAATACTTCGGGATCTTACCGACTTAGTGGACCTAGGGAGCTTGTTAAATAATCTATAAGACAGAACAAAATAAGAATTTCGAAAGCAAGTAGTGCGAAATGAAGGAGTATTGACGTCATAGCTTAGGTTTGTTCTTAGACCATATCTGACCGATATCCTGCTGTTAAGATAGCCACATCTCATAAAGAACACTTTCAGTACTTTGAAGTAAAACAAATGTCTTAAAGGAAGGGCATTTAACTGCTTAAACAGTGCCATGGAGTGGTGTAAACTGCTTTTGCACACTTTTCTTATGACGCGTTTTTGAAGAACGAGTAATTTCTTAATTTTATTTTGGTAGGCCCCACCCCAACAGCAGATTCCATACTGTAACTTGGATTGGAAAATCCCATAATATATCATCTTTAAGATCTGCTTTGAGCACGTGTTTTTTAAATAGTAGAAGATCCGTAAGGTTGCAAGAAAATATTTTTTCAACGTATTAATGTGTTCTGCCCAGCTTAAATTATTATCTATAACGACACCAAGATACTTAAATTCCTCAACAACTTCAATTTTAAAGCAATCGCTGCTACAGGGTTCCTTTTCATTGAATACATGACCATTCAAGCATACACAAACTCCATTTAATGTTCTACATCTTAAGCAATTTTTTGAATGAAAGAAAATGTCAACGTCCGGTAATAATCTTTCGGTGTAACTAGGAAACATCAACTTCGTTTTATTGCTAACTTGTAACTTATGCTTAGTAAACCAACTACGTAAAGCATCTACATCGTGATTTATTTCGGAAATAAGATCCAATGGACTATTAGATACATAGGCAATACCCAAATCGTCTGCAAATGCAGTGAATTTCCCGTAGGTTTTTTGATTGAAAATAGAGTTTATATACACAAGAAATAATATAGGCCCAAGGACAGAACCTTGGGGCACTCCAAGATACATATTGCAAGCACTGCTGGCTGTGTCACCTATTTTCACTTTTTGTGACCGACCGGTAAGGTAAGATTGAAACCAGTTAAAAATAAAACCTCTAAGCCCGGCTTTGAACAATTTTTGTAGGAGAACATTGTGATCTACCATATCAAATGCTTTTTTGATATCAACAAAGAGATTTGCACAGTACTTTTTATCATCAAGTCCTTTATACGTAGAATAGCAGAAATCTAGCAAAGCATCTTCAGTTGACAAGTTTTTTCTAAAACCAAACTGTTCACGACTAAAAAAATTATTCATATTTAAAAAATTGGAAACCCTTTTTTTAATTGCCTTTTCAAAAACTTTAGAAATAGAAGGTAAGAGTGAGATTGGTCTATAATTATTTTTATCCTTAGGATCTCCTTTTTTAAATAGAGGAACCACAATTGCACATTTGAGATCATCAGGAAATATACCAGATTTAATACTCAAATTGAAAATATAAGCTAAAATATCCGCCACATTGAACACTATATTTTTTAGCATATGATTTGATATACAATCATTACCACAAGATTTCGAGGAAATATCCTCAAAATAAAAACTATTAAGGCAGGTTATATCATCTTCAAAACTATAGTTCGAAACACAGTTGCAAGTCTTAGTATAGTTATCTGGAATACAGGAAGCAATAGAGGCGAAGTAAGTGTTGAATTCGTTGGCAATTGTGGTGTTATCAGTGATCTGTCTCATTAGCTTGCACGTGTGAAGAAAATTATTCACTTCATGCTTCATAAGAGTACATGACCGTAAGTCATATTTCCCTCGCAATGACTTAAGTTTTTGCAAAGGGAGGAATATGAACGAGGAAGAAACTGAATGCTGTCGAATCCTTACACAAAGTAGAAAAGTACAGCTGCATCTTCTTCATTTTCTTCTTTTAATGGCGCTACAGTCCGGGTGGACCTCCAACTAGCGCGATCCTTCGGCAATTGCATCTAGATGCGCCCTGCTAGTTGGTTGAGGCCGTAGGAAGCCTCACCTCCTTTATATCTACTTCAAGTTGATTTCAAATTTTATTAAAGAATCGGCTATGGGTCCCAATATGTCATAAGTGTGGATGTTTATTTGATAACCAGCCAGTCAAAATATTTCTCCTCTACTTGAATGCACTTAAAAATCTGGTTTCTTGTCCTTCTGTAGTCCGGGGTAAAACTCGGTCTCACTCTACATTGCTCTCCAGTTGGCGCGGTCTCTCACCAACTGCTTGAAATTTCACACATCAATTTTGTTAGGGTCCTTCTCCACTAATGTTTGCCACGATTACGGTGTCTGTTGCATCAACCCAATGACTCTTCAATGTGGAGCTGTATTGTCCAAAAACCAGTTTGGGTTCACCTATATTGAATTTTCTGTTCCAGTAGCTTTGGATGTATATCAATAATTATCAAAGTGTAATACAAATACACTTTAGGGGATTTCCACAGCTACTGCTGTGGAACAAACAACAAACTTGAAAACTGACAAAATTTCTTAAATTTCAATTCCCAGATCCCGATACTCCACTTCTTCCGAAAATCGAAGCTGTTCCTCACCTCATTTGCGGTTCTTACGATAATCTTCGTAATCATTGCCGCAACTCCAGCTGGGTTCCCCTACAAGAGCGAAGTCGCACCTAAGCGCTTCTTTATACTAGTAAGTGAATTTGAAAAAAAAAACGTATTTTTTTGAAAAATGAGAAAATTATAATTTAGCACACAAATCGCGTCTTCCATGACTACGATGGAAAGGTGAGCCGCAATGAGTCGGGATTTTACGTACAGCCTCTCGACCCACGTAATCAAGACCTGGATGGTAAGTAAAAATCGGTTTCCCTCGAATGATTTTTCATTCAAACTCACGCAGATACTGTCTTCCTGAATGCGAACCCACTCAGCTACACGCAAATGTACTGCGAGAAGGAAATGCACTGCGGCTTGCCACTGTACAGCTCAAGATGGAATGGCTGGGTGTAAGTAGATTACACGCCTCTGTGTGACAGAAGAACTTCATGTGAACATTTCAGGGGGACCAGTCGTTGGATACCGTCTGTAATGCCGGTCTTGCCGGTTAAGACGGAATTGAAATTCAAAGCGAAAACTCAGCTCACTGCGACGAAGGTTCGTTTCAATTTCACGTTGACGGGACCAGATAGAATGATAATGTACATTGAACCAATATCTGGTGCCAAAGTGACCGATTGGTCATTCAACAGAACACCATTAGATGAGGATTATGCAAAACCGTACTTCATTTACGCGTCGTACTCGATGGAGCAACGCCCGTTGGAAATCTGGATCGATTTAGAGGTTTGTTGGACTGTATCTGTGTTTAAAACTTGAAATTTGTTTAACTCTATTTTAGCGAGCATCTGAAACTTGGGAAGGACCAACTTTTAAGTTTGCTATCGGTGGGCATTTGTTATATCACCAACAGTACTATACCGTCGAGTACAAGGAGTATCTTGAAAGTTTTCCAAACTGGACTCATGCTTGTGCATGGGTAGCTTCACATGAAAGTTGGTTATTCTAGGTGTCCAATCGCGATCATTCGATTAAGTAGGCCTTTGAGTTGTGAAATGCTAAAATTCACAAGGGAATGAGTTTTTTCTTTTCTCCATTCGATTTAATTATAAAAAAAAACTTTAAAAAAATATAACTGCTGACCATTTGTGTTTTGTACTAAACCAAGGAACTGATTGCGTTAATTTTAGTAGTTTTTAAAGATTCCATTCGGACTAAGGATAAGAATAAAAGAACAAGTTCTACTCACTCTCACACATTAAAGGTTTCATTTCCCGTTTCTGATGTTACACAAGCAGTCTTATCTTGAACGAAATAAGAATGTACGAGATAAATAAAAATCTATTGAAATACCTTGGAATATCTTTCTTTTTTACTTTTAATTAAAACAACACCTATTTAGCAGATTTTTAATGCTAAGTTTACACAACATCCTTTATATCTCATGTAACTACGAATATTATATTTGTTGCAATCGGTTCGAATTTAGAAGGATCAATCCTCTTTTTCATCCAGCTCTGAATATCTGACGTGTGTACGTTCAAGAGCAGAAGTTCCATGCAGATGTTCAAGCATGGGGTCCTCTCTCTCTCTCTCTTTCTCTGAATAGGAGATGGGAATGAAAATGATGTTTATAATTGATACGTGACAGTGGGTTCAAAAAAGTCCAATCCACCAACCGAGATTTAGTTATTTAGTATACCCAGACATGGACATACATCACAAAATCGAAACTAAAACTTAAAAATTCATCAACGTTCATCGGTTCATACGTGTTGAGAAGTTTTCACAGGACACTTCCAAGCCAAAATTCTGACCAGTCATCTGTAAGCTGTAAAACTATACCTTTGCCCATCATCTTCCATGTACTTTATTTGTCTAACTTTGAAGTAATAAAAATAAATTACAACAACTAAAAACCTTAAAAACGAAAATGGTACATATGTGTGCGTGTGCGAAATACAAAATAAATTTAACAGTTTAGTACTACTCCCAGCACATGTCCTATTCAAAATGTTTATCTACAAATGTATTTAATTTGTTCGTTCAGTGGCTTGTACTCCTGCGTTCGTCGTTTTCAAAGCCGCCAGCTTTCGTAGGAGCTTGTCCACGATGTGGGGTATGCCCATTCTGGGAAGCTCGCCAGAAACTCTCTGAACGCATCTGTGTAGTGAATGTCATGATGCACCAAATGCCCGATGAGGGCGAAGTCAAAAGTGGGTCCTGACCAATTGCGGCTTCCTCTCTGAAAATCGGAGAATTGAGTGAACTCTTCGTATATACGATCCAATGGGGACCTACCTCGAATTCTAGGGTAAACTTGAGTGGCTTCGCGTCGACACCATATGAGAAATACACGAAGTAGGGTGGTGTGAAGTTTTTCTCCAGAGGTTCCCGGTCGAAGGACCAGTCGACCAACTTTGAGTCGTTCAGCGGCTGGAAGAACAGCCCCATGTGGTCGGGGCCGGAAATTTCAATTTGGAATTGCACGTGTGTCGGCGAGACTGCCTCCTTTGACAGGACTTTCATCGTGGGGATTCCGATTCGCTGTGGGCTAGGACCGGGTATCCAGAAGCTCTGATCCCTGCAAGATAACGCGGATTAGAAAACGTATGAAGTCCATTAACCTCACATACTTCCATCCCATCCATCGGGCGTTGTATATCGGATAACCGCAAACCACTTCCTGTGCGCAGTCATCGTCATTGCTCTTCGAGAGATTCGAGTTGAGAAGAACGTCTGTAACAGGAAGAGCAAATGAAAACCAATCTGAAAGGGAAAGTATCACGATGGCTTACCTTTAATGGAATCTGGCCTTCGATCTACGGGCACTACATAAAAGCCAGAGTCCTCCCTCCTCACGGTGTTGTCGGGGTTAAAGAACGTCCTTTGCGTGTGCTACGTGAACGATTCGAATCTGAATTAAATTAACATATCTAACGCAGCCAAGCAGTTAACCTACCACCGCATAGAACCTTTGTGGAGCAGTCTTGGCGACGTATGGGAAACCTACTGGGGTGGCCGCGAGAATGATGAACAACACACAAATTGCAGCAAATATTGAAAGTATGGTCTTGGTCTTGCGGAAAATATAAAACAGGGGGATCTGGGGGAGAGGGCAAAACTGTATAAACGCGTTCAATAGATTGTTTCGTGGATACGTACTTGGAATGCAGCAAACAACAAGCACAGCAGGGCTGTAAATCCACTAATCAGCAATTCAGGATTGCTATCGGCGCCGTCACGTCCTTGCATCGGAATAAAAGTTACATAGAAGGCGTAGCAAATGTAAGTGTAGAAGAGGTACGGCACCACCTGGCACACTGAGTGCGGAATCAACCAGAGGAATGCTGAAATGGGAAATCAAACAACATTAGTCTCCATTGTGCAGGCGGCGACTCGCGGGCATACTCTTCCTATGCAGGCACGTAGCCAAATTAATGATGACCGACAGGGTGTAGAACAAAATGCTAATCATTATAACGAAGCTCGACCGAATTCCAAAGCAGAGCATTACGATGGTGATAACGACCAGAATCAAGCAGTGTGCGTGCATGAACAGTTGCACAGCGATTCCGAGCGGGATTCCATACTAAAATTGGATTTATTAGAACCGATTACAATTCCTCCTTAAGAGCAACACACCTCCTTTGTCCGTTGTAAGTAGATTGCTGGTAGGATTCCGAGGAAGAAGAACATCGGGCAGAAGTACAGTCCGAATATGAGCCATGGCTGTGAGAACCAGGACAACGGCAAACCAACAGCATCCATCATCATTCCGATTCCGATGGTGGCCACCATGGCCAGGACCACAGAGAGCAGTTGAATTCCGAAGATGATGCCGAAGTGAATGAAGGTCCGGGACCGCCTCAAGCCCATGTGCTTTGGTAACAGCCAAACGAACAGGAAGATGCTCACCACCGCCACCACACACACGACTGTGTTGATAATAAGACCTTGATCCTCGGTGTAGTATATCATTCCCCAGCCGAGAAAGTCAAAGAATATTGTATGTCCTTCGGAGTGTTTCTGGGGGGGACAAAGTGACGTAAAGTGTTGAATTTCTGATGTAAGCGGGTGTATCTTACGGATATGTCATCAAGTTCTGGGGCATTGGCTAAGGCCTTAGCTACTGCAAGGACATTGTCTCCGGTCAGTTGATAGGTGTTTCTTGGTATCAGATTGAATTTATCGTACTTGGTGTGATAGACAAAGCCGTTGAGGGTGTGCGCCATGTCCAGTCCTACAAAAAGAAAATTGCCAAAACGATTACATTCAGCCTCAACAAAGCTGTCAGTTTTGATATATGGCGTAGCTTGTCAAGATCAGGCCACATTTCACATTCCAAAAATATCACGGTCTGTCGGCCGTCTATTTTTGTTACTGCTATCGATTGCGATTATCGTGGCGATTTCATTCGATCGATTTAATCTTAATCGTTCTCAGTTACCTGTCTTACTCACCGGGAATGTGTCCGTAATCGCGGAAAATTCTGAAATCCGTATCGGATGGAATGAAGTTGGCCTGGAAGAGCTCCTCGGCAATTGTCGACGCATACGGATGTTCAATATATTGGCCATAGTACTGCGAAAGAGAGGAAAGTCTAACAAGGTTCACTCAGTAATGCGGTCTCTGACTTACTCTCATAAGCCACGGGTGATTGGGACCGGACTGGAATAAAATTTCTCGCCCACCACTGCCAGCTGAATCCAAGTTAATCAATGCCCTGTAATGCGATGGCTTTCAATTTCAAAATACGTTAAGAGGTTAAAAGAATTCTACTCACTTCACATTCGCGGCCCACTTGTGCCCGGTAATAAAGGCGTGCGATGCCTGCAGAGGGTTCTCTTCCGCTCCATTGAAAAGAAACACTATGCAGTGCTGCAGTGGGGTGTCGTTCTTTGTTATCACTCGCATAACTTCGAGCATCACCACTATCATTACACCTGCGTCACCAGCGCCTGCAAATGGACATGAAAAAGGATGAGTGGAACTAGAATGGATCAGAGGACTCCCGTCATACCAGAACTCTCCGGAACCGAATCATAATGACTGTTGATCAACAAGCAGGACGAACTGTTCGAGTCGATTCTCTTCACTTTTACGACCACACTCTGTATGCTCTGGTACATGTTGACCATTTCCCAGAGCACATAATGCCCCGATCCCACAAACACGTCATAATCGATGTCGTATATATCAGTTCTCGCCGCACTGCGTATTTTCTCGATTTCATTGGTCAGAAAATGAACGGCGCCCTGCTCGTTGGCAGCACTACCCACGACTTTTGGTCCCATTTTAGTTAAATTCAACAGCGTCATCTCGGCCCTCTCGCCAATGAACTTGGTGGGAAACTGTGGCTCATCCTCGATGTGCAGGGTGTCCGGGAAGTAATGGAAGCTCGGTATGACCGTCACGTAGAACAATATAAACCAAAAAGCGATAAATACTGGCGCCCAATACCACGCAAATTTATTGCGATTATAGATGATTTTAAGATTCTCGTACTTGGACTTCATCTGAAAAGACAAGGGTTGGAATTTAATTTGGCTCATATTTGGTCCCCGAGGTAATAAAAACGGGAAAAGGGTTTTCGTCGTAAATAATAGCCTGTATTAATGCGATGCATGGAATCTATACGCACATCCCCGATATCTTCCTCATTCCCGTCGACTCGACTGCAAATTGAACGTCACAATCTCTTGACTGTGTTTTACTGTCCCGCAGAGTAAATCATGGCAAACCCTTTTTATAATCTTGATAAGTGCGCCTCGACAGTGTTTCGCTTGAGGCAATAAACTCTCGACATTTACATTGCCTTTTAAGAGCGTTTCGAGATGAATGAGATATGCGTTTGTCCTTGGGCTATTAGGGTAGTTCATCCCCATCTTAATCCTCAATGTGGCCATTCGCCTTCATGCCTTGCCGACTTAATAAGCTCACTTGCTATATTAAAGGAGCGACACCGATTTTAAAGTTCATCATTTCCGCAGTGCGAACGAATGAATGAATGAAGTCAGTCTGTGAATGGGAATGTACTTAAAAGGATGTCGATGATATCTAGAAAGTGCCGACCAGGGAGGTGGTAGAAAACTGCTTTTTGCTGTTTTCCGCCCAGGTTTGCTTTAGGAAATGTATTTCCGCTTTAAATAAATTTCGAAGCATACGGATTGAAAGACCGGAAATACGAAGTTTAAACCTACAACCACCACAACAAGGAGAGAGTAAGAAGTAGGGCCAACAAGGACCCAAGGTCTAGCATCTCACGAGTGGAGGGAACCTACAGTTAGTTGCCGGTACAGCGAAATAGACAATTAGTAGTCTTTGAGTGTTGTCAGCAACTTAGAAGAGGTAGTGCTGTGAAAGGATGTCAATGTTCAGTTAAGGAATCGAACTTCAGACCTTCGTCGAGTGAGTTGGCACACTAAGGTCGGTATATCAATTCCAATTACAAATAGGAATGAATGCAAACATTATTTTAGGCCGATAGCATTTCTTTGGACGGACTCCACTGCTCCGGCCCGGAAAGTCTTCGAATCTGAGCCATTGGGACAACGCAACAAAGGACGGCCTAGGCTAAGGTGGCGCACGCAAGTGGAGAAGGACCTCAACCAACTTGGAGTGCGCAACTGGCTGCAGCTGGCGAAAGATCGTGCTGGCTGGAGAGGCATATTGGTTGAGGCCCAGATCCACCCCGGACTTTAGCGCCACAAGATGAAAATTAGATCTCTATACTGGGGCAAATTCTGGAAAGAATCTGTCAAGAGGCATGAGGTCCATTTGAAGTCGTCATCTGACAGCCATCCATAAGCATCGCCATTCGTCCGCAACTCACCAATTTTAAAGTTCCCAATCAGTGTGGTTTCAGACCAGTCCATGATTGATCCAGATCTCCATGCTGGGACAGATCCCGGAAAGGATCTATCAAGTGCCATGCAGTTCATTTGAAGACGCCATCTGAAAGTGTGCATGAATCCGAAAGTGCGGTGGCTAGTTTTGACATTCCCATCAAATTCGTTGGACTGCTAGTTAATTTCATTAATCCTACCCAGCTGAAAATGATGCTTAATCAAGGGGTGTGGCATGACAGGGGTAGTACTCCTGAAGGATTGAGTCGCAAAGTGATGCCGATATTGGCTAGTTCGTCGGCTTTCCCCGGCACCCAGATGAAGTGAACATTTTCCATCCCGGTAAGAGATACCGGTTTCGAGAGGGATGTTTCGCTGTTAAAGGTGATGATATATTACCCAGGAATTTGATAGCTGCCTCGGTGTCAGTAAAACTGATCACTTTAAGATATTACTTTGACAAGGAGAGTGTCTCCTTAATCGTCAATGTTTCAGTCTCAGGTACGCTACGATATGTTGGGAGACTGTATGAAAGGCTTAAACTAAAGTCCCTACCGATTCCAGCTCTTTAGTCCATCTTCGGTCCACAACTTAGGACTTGCTCAAGATTGTCGAGCAATGGTAAGTCATACTCCCAGTCATTCCTATAAGGTATTCTGGTTAAGAAATTCCTTTCAATCATGAGTTCGACGAGGCCAATAGTGACCCATTTGTGAGTCACCAAATTCAAGATCCGCCATCAAGCAGTAAACGCCGCCAGCTGGCTGCCTTCTAACTCTATTCAAGGGAGCTGAAGAAGTATATTAAGGGCATTGATTGGAGTACAGCTGACCCAGCAAACAGACCGATCTATTCACAACATTGTTGAGGACTGTCCACAATAGAGAGTCTCCTCAAATCCATAGGCAACACTTGGACCCCATTCGCATCCGATGGCTTTTTGCAGCAGTGAAGAGCTGTCATAGCCTTTCCAATGATTGTGATGTCAAATCATGACATAGATTGGCGTACATTGAGGAAACCAGATATTCTCAAGAGGATGACACTTGTGCGGATGTACACGTCACTCTGAAACATTTCTCTCAGTAGAATACATTTCTTTTAAAACAACACAATTCCTAAAATTGTTTTATCGCAAATAAATAAATAAACCCAAATTTGTTGCTGCTTCATTGGAAAGACACTTTTATTAACGTCAAATGCTGACGCTCTAAGGCCCACAACACAGGAAGGGCGTGTGTGGTGTACAGCCAAAAGTTGGCGTTTCTGATCAAACACATGTTATTTTTAGAAAAGCTGTTCAGTAACAACAAACACAGCACCGCTCGTACACAATGTTTTACGACTCTCAATAAATTAATAACTCACGGTGTCATATCATCGGACTACATTTGCTGCTTAATTGTTATTACCAAGCGCACTAAGCCATCAACCTAATCATCCGTCATTCATTTACACTTTAGATTCAACAAAAGTGTCGATATCCAAATCAATCAGGCAAATATCATGTAATATCTTCTTCAGGTTGTTGGAAAAACATTCTTCTATCCTTATTATCGCAATTAAAGGCGTGGTATCGTTAGCGGCAATAATCGCTGCTAATTTATTTATAATTACCCAATAATCGTGTTATGAAGTTATCGGCTAAAGATTAACCATTGGCGAGTTCAAATGATGCCGCGAGTTTTGTTCGAACAACAATGAGTTCTCCTTCGAATGGTTCTTCGGTGCGAATTTCACAGACGTGTGCTTACGTCTTTGACAACAACCACTTCCCAATCAAGTCAAGCAATTTCGATTTGCACCTGATGAGATACCAACACCGCCAGCGAAGTACCCTGTTATCCTTATCAGGGCATTTTAGTTGAATGAAACTACAATTCACGTGTAAGGAATGTTAAATAATACCACTTTCGATGGATGATAAACATAGTTGTGAGATCGATGTATTCTGAAGTTGGTGACAGGCACTTATGCACAGTCAAATGATGCGTTTGGCGTTTGTTGCACAATTTCTTCTTTTTCCTTCGGATGGAATGAAACACCGATATAAACCTGGTCATCTACAAACATACTTCTCCACCTAGCTCTGGTCTCTGGCTAGCTACCTTCAATTTCGAACCCCAAGTAGGTGTCGGACTGGATTTTTCCGTTCGCTCTTTTTTCCCGTTTCTCATGGCCTAGGCATTTCAGATCCTCAGACCTCAGTCGCTTAGCTAGGCACATTCCATTGTACGGCAATTACATTTTCTTCTCCAGATGGGGTCAACGCAAACAGGACAAATATCGCATGCATAGATTTCCCTTGAAAAGATTAAGAACTTCTTTGATCACCATCATTTCTTCTCCTGAGAAGAAGAGGTAAAGCAAGTCCTTGACTGCATCGAAGTTCTTACTACCTATTGTTACGCACTGCTTCTTATAATAGCAATTGTTTTCATTGTATCAAAAGCCTCAATGACAACTCGCTGTGTTCGTCCAGCTGCCCTTATGCGGATCGTGGTTGTAGGTGAGCCCTTAGAGATAGTGACGCATCAAATGTTTGGCATATACCGATGACAAGGTTCGACAAAAACCCTAAAAACAATAACTGCAACGTCTTAAACCGATGAACCTGAATGTAGTTGAAGACGTGAAAAATCTAGGAGTATGCAGATGAGATAACCTAGGAAGTAGATCGTGGTCTAATTCCACGCACAACTTACTCGCGCACAATTCACCACTACTAACCATAAGATGACTCCAGTCGAAAAGAAAGGAGATAAAGGAGAAAGGAATAATAATAATAAATGAGCGGCACTACAGTCCACAAGGTACCAAAGCCTAGCTTCTGCATCAACAATTCGTGTTGTGCGTGCTACTGTTCTCTCACGAGTAGAAGGGACCTACAGTTTATCGCCGATTCCGAACAGTGAGATTTGAGAAGCTTTTCATAGACAATTGATACTCTTCGAGTTTCGTTAGCAACTCGAACGAGGTGGTGCTGTGTAAAATGCGAGGTGCACAGACCGGGAATCGAACTTGGACCTTTGGCACTTACCCACTACGCCACGGTGGCCACATTCTGTAAAATGGCAATTGTGACCGCCGTAATGGAACTAAACTTATAATTCATCAGATTAATACGAGTGCGGTAATTCTTGCCGAAACTTATAGAGCTGAGTAGAGTGAGTAAGACATCTAGCAGAGTCTGGTTATCCGGAGATAGAGGGTTATGAGTTAGACGACTTCCTTTCCAGCAAAAGGTACCGCAGAACATTCATAGTTCCTTATTCCATCTTTGTTGTCGGAGACTGTGCGTTTGAGGGATAAAACAGAAAGGCCGAAAAACCAACAGAGAATAAGCATGGAATAAATTTTGCGTTAGTAAAACGTGAAGCCTTTTCTCACAATTTGGGAGTAGTAAAGGATTTTGAGTACCCTTAAGTGTAGAGAGAAGAGAAAGTTTCGAAGCACGTTTTTCTTAAATGCAATTAATTAGTCACTTCACATTCCATAAGCATTCCATATTCGTGTGAAGCGGCTAAATAACGAAAGTCTGAACTTATTTGTTCGTCCGAAAGTGGGATTAAAGCTGAATCGGTGGACATTATGAGCAAAGCGTGTATTGCGGGTGAATTCTTGAAGTGGAGGAATGCAGCTAGCACTTGAGTTTTTTTTTTGTTGAGATAGCGGTAAAGGAGTGATAAGATATTTCATAGGTCTTCTTAAAGGCCAATCGACTTAGCGACTTTGCCTCCAATTAGTTTTATCGCTCGCTTTTGGATTCTATCCAGTAGGTGGCGATAGGTGTTTGCAGCATCATACCAGACACGAGCACTTTACTCAAATTTTTGGCGTATATAAGCATGAAATATTCCTTGCATCTTTTTAAGAAAACTAGACATTTCGCTGCATTTTCCAACTTAGTATTGAAGTGATATACATAAAGATGGCAAGTCTTTCGGTTTCAATAGTACATTTTCCTTCCACGGATAATGGTTGACTATTGCATTGAGATTTCATTGAATTCTGGGTGCATTCAATTCCATTTAGAATGGCTGCATATTTAAGCACATTGAGCTCCGACATTAACCGTATAATCACAAGGGGTAAAAACATTAGACTATGCTGCCACTGTCGGGACGTCATGTGCTTAAGATACGCAGCCATTCTAAGTTTATGGCCGAAGGGGACGGACTTAATTCAGGCAACAAATAAAAATAGCTGGGGGTACTATAATCAGCTAAGAAGTGGATTGGATTAGAAGTAGCAGACAAGAGATCATTTCTTGTATAAGAAGAAAAAGAGCTTCGAAGATAAAACAGAGCCCTGGGGTACACCAGCATTTCAATGATGATTACGACAATTGAACCCCTTCTAAACAACTGGAAGTGAAAGGTTCGAGATAACTTCGAATCTATAGAAGAAGAAACCCGCTGAAGACACACGACAAGTGTGCTCGATGCCAGACTCTGCTAAACTTCTTCTTTTTCTTCTTCTTGTGGCGCTGCAGTCCGTCGTGGACTTAGGCCTCAACCAACATGTCTCTTCAGCTAGCACGGTCTTTCGCCAGCTGCCGCCAGTTGCGCACTCCATGTTGGTTGAGGTCCTTCTCCACTTGTGTGCGCCGCCTTAGCCTGGGTTGTCCTCTGTTGCGTTATCCCAAGGGCTTAGATTCGAAGACTTGTTAAAGAAGACTCTGTTAAATGCCTTTCAAAAATTGTGAGAAGTCATATTTACAGACTGTACCGCTGAAATCATCTCTCAACCTTAGATTCTTATAAGACAGTGGTTTAGAAAGCATGATCTAGCAAACATTTCCTCGATCTGTATGCTTCATGGTACACGTACTAGACTTTAACGCCATTTTGAAACGAGTTTTAATTGAGGGCAGCTCTTAAGCCAAGTCGTAGATGGAAGACTTTGAAGAAAACCTACGACCCCCTACATTTTGAAAAAAAATTGCCTTTAGCTAGATTTTTAATGGGTATACCCCTATGTGCTCATTTTGTCACAGATAACTTCATCATTTTGTACGCAGTTCTCTTATTTCAATAGATTTCGTAACTTCAGTGGCTATAAAAAAAGCAATTTGTCTATTGACAGATCTTAACATACGGGACAAATATTGTATTTGCCGGATGAGGCTAACGTATTCAATTAGCACGTTCGATTGCTCAATAACAAGCGCAACCGTCATCGTCTGACCACAGTTGTTTTGATCAAAGCAAACCAAAAGACAAGACAAATTTGTTTATGGATCCAACGAGAGAATTTTTTCGATATTGTCACGCTGTCACAAGTAGGCGATAATTTGCGACTTCAAATGTGTTCATATGCATGCAAGGCGAAGAATCGTTTGCGCATGGTGTCATCCATCATTACCAACTCCTACGGTGACAATCTGCTTATGGTGTTTGCCTCCACTCCTACAAATCATACACCCCACCCCTCCCATTCTTCCTTATGCGTACATATAAACCTGATTTAATGCGTACACGTGAATAGACTTTTAAAGAGTTAGATTAGTTGAACTTCTACGTGATTATCAGCCGCCGTAAATGACTCTGAGTGGCTCCATATCGGAATGATTTGCTTATGGGGCGGTCGCCATAGAATATAGACTGCTGACTGCATGTAATTAAAATTCTTAAAGCTATCCTATCTCCGGGCAATCTAGATTGACCTTTGAAAAACAAAGCTCAGCCCTCAGCCCCACTGCTTCAAAAAAATTCACTTGAACTTCAAAGCAGATAACAGAGCACGGCAAGTAAAAGAGAAATTAAATTACATATTTCATAATCTTTATAACCGACTGCCAGCAATTAACGGTCGATAATCGATTTATCCGTAAAAAATAAATATCAGCCACTCAAGCATTCTGCACACGCCCATATCAGCTGCAAATGCTCTTCCTCTTCGAACCGATCGTTTCGACCGAACAGCCCCCGCTGGCCGTCGTCGCCTCCGCCCGCCACAGTACACCCGCATGAATCACCCGAGCGTGGGCTAACTAGCGACTGCATGCAGTACGCACGATAAACCGAATGGCGATAAAACTATTTATTCACGATGATGACTCATCCTGTAAACAAATGTGGGTGACAAGGCGTCTTAGAGTTGTTGCAATCGCGGCTGAGCTTGTTCGACAGCTCTTGAAGGATTTGGCTACATCTTCGTTCACTCGGTGCACATTCAAAGTCAACTGTCGGCTGCCACCGGCAATCCCAAAATTTAAGGCGCGTATTTTTCCGTTTTCTTGATTAAATTTTTGTTTATTGACCCGACAGATGTTTATTTGTGGACCATTAAAAGTTGTTGAATGGAAAACATATGTCGTATGCCCGTCGCGCACAACATCCGGCCGCGCGTCACTGATGTAAGGTCAAATGTGCGGCGAGAGAACTTCATTATCGGAACGCAATTATGCTTTTTTATAGCTGCTTGGTGGTGTTGTAGCAAGTTTAATACATATTTCCGTCGCGTTGTCTGTTCGAGATCCAAGGAGAGACACACAATGTTTGATGGCTCTCTTGTTCGAAGATGTCTGCGAATCAATGAGGAACTTGTAAAGTTTTAAGTTTCTATTTCAAGAAGGCTGCGATGAACCATTAAGATGTCTAGGAGTTATTTGTTGTTACGATGTGTAGTCATAACCTTGCATCTATATGTGGAAAAAGGACAAAATGCATTAAGTCACATGCGACATACGATGGCGCTCTTGGTGTACAAGTCAAATTTGTAGTGTTGATCGAATATCCCTTCCGTTTAGAATTCTCTGCCTTCTCTTTGTCTATCATCATGCACAAGCTGAGTTTTCGACTAGTCCATAGGGAGAAACATGTATTCGTCAAATAATCAATCACAAATTGTGCACGTGCCGGTGGGAGTTTGTCATTCCGCTTCAAAAATTACCAGCTTGCATGATGACAGTTGCCAGATGAGCCAACGGGAGGGGAAGAGTGGAGAAACTCCTTATAGTTTAATGGCCCTGGATTTTCATGTAACTTTTGAAGTTTTTAAACCCACGTTTTATTGTGTAGTAAATTTGAAATTCTCAAATAGCTTTCTATGAAACGTTTATTGGATGACGATAAGGTTCGCGATCAAGATGGCGGTTGTGCTTTCGAGAGGCACAGCTAAAGGGAAGATAGTCTTAAAATCTTTCTTCTTCATATGGCGCTACTTTTCGGTGTGAATCTGGGTTTTAACCTACAGGCCTCTTAGCTGCCTCCAATTTTGGAACCCATGTTTGTTTATATCCTTCGCCACTTATTTGCGCCATCGGGTGTGCCCTCCATTGCATAGCCCCACTGGTTCGAGGTTGAAGACTCTTTGGGCTAGAGCAGTGTTTTACAAGCGCTCTGCATTGCCTATCTTGGACGTTGAATCCTTAGACACCTGGCTAATCTCATGTCGCTGTAACGCCCGAACAGATCGTGGTTGAATCTTCTTCTCCTAATTCACCAATGCGACTAGGGCCAAAGATTGAACACCAAACTTTTCTCTCGAAAAGACCATCTGCTCTTGAGATTGCCCAGGTTCCTGGAGGCAGGACAGGGATGATGAAGGTTATCTACAACTAAAATCTTAGCCTGGTCCTTCGAAAGAGCCCTCTTTCTGCTCAACTGCCGCTTGATGTCATTCGTACTTGAAGCTTAGGTAGCTTCACTACCTTGAAGTTTATCTGCCTACCGTGACGCTCTGGCCGAGTCGCCGATATGCATCCTTTCTCAATTCATTTTGCCTTCACTCAACGTTTAACCCGTTTTGGCCGCCTCCATTTCAATACCAGCAGACGCTTCATTGACGGCTCGCTGTGTTCGACCAGTCACGTCAATATCTTCCGCATGTGCTAGTAATAGTTTTAAGATCGTGTCTCTTGTGTTGTGAGTTTTGCACGACCGTCATAAGAACGCGCGTCGCCTTGTCTAAAACCTTTTTTGACATTGGAGGTCTCGGTGATTTCGAAACCGACCTTGACGGAGCAGCCAGAGTTATCAATCGTCAGCCAGCACAGCCTGCCGAGTGTGATAGGAATGTCGAACATGGGCATGGCAGTGTGTAGCTCGTTTCGATGCACGCTGCGACCTTGAAATCGGCAATTATATGAAAAGCGTCGACTTGAATCGGTTAGGTTTTCTCCAAGATCTGCAGTAGCGTAAATATATGGCCAATGGTGCACTTCTCCGGATAAAACTGCACTCGTAGGAACGCGTCAGGTTACTGACGAGTTGTTTTAGTTGTTCAAACAAAACGAAAGAAAGGATTTTATTTGCGATGCTTATGTGACCTATCCCCACACTAGTTGGCACAGTTAAAGGGGTCTCTTTTCTTGTAGATTGGATAACAAATACTTGATCGGGCATACTTTCTTCCGACCATATCTTGCAGATAAATTGGTGCATGCGACATATCAGCAGCATTGCTGCCTGCATAGAGAGGTTTTCTCGACTCTAGCCTCGAAATCGCTATCTTCACTTCGTTTAGGCTGGACTCCCGGAATTCTCTTCTCCCATCGTCCCTTGTATGGAGTGGAACACTTTGCTTTGAAATCATACTTGTTTCCTCATCGCCGTACAACAGTCTACAGAACTGATTCTCTTAAATTCTCGGTATCGACTGCGACTCTTCCTCTTCTTCCCGACAGTCTTCTGTCGAAAGTTCATACCCATTGAGTTGTTTCGCCAGTTGGTAAAACTTTCGGGCATCATTTCTGTTTTAACACCTCTCTATTTCATTGATCGTGTGTCCCATGCCCGTGTAGTCTTCCCTTTTTTAAATTCGTAGAGCTCACGAACCGCTCTCGTTTTTTTTTTATAAAACAGTAAAACCATCAAATATAGACTTCTCCGCAGAACATAAATCCATTAGGAATGGCTTCCGGAATTATTTGCAGATCGAAACCTTACCCGCGTGAACATAATTCGTTTCTTAGTCAAAGAGTTGAAGAGTCCTATTAACGTTTAGTTATTGTAAATACTAGATTTTAGTGTATCATCAAAAGTAGTATTTACGACTAACTAGTAATTAGTGAAATTCATTATCCAGACCACGTGCACTTAAAAATGTGTCACCTTAGTCTAGAGGAAAAACAAATAAAAACAGACACCGCCCGCCTTCATGGGAGCACAACATTCAGCAAACAAAAAAGAACACTATCTATTTTTATTGAAAACAACCCAACCGCAAAAAATTTCGAATTCAAAGAATGAATGCTTCTAAAAATACACCTATATCTGTTTCTCTTTCGCCAACAAGCCCCACTGAGCGAGCGGTGTTTATATTGGGAAAGGTTCCTTTCCTGCACTCCCTTCATCGCAATCCCGTTCAGTGGCTATGTGGTGAAGGGATTCTATTTTAGTGTACCATTGACCTTGTTTACGGTCTTTGGCAAAGGGATAATTATTGCCATAGCTTACCGCTCTGTGACCGTAAGTCGCATAAATTCAGGACGTTCTAATCAATTTCTTTTTGTTTGCCGGCGTGTTTTTGATCGTGTTTATGAGATGTAGATTGGGGCTTCTACCGGTGCGGCTGCTGGAGCCAGGTGATAATGGATAAGTGATTGAGTGATTTCAAACAGACTTCTATTTTGATGGATGGAAATAGTTGTCAAAAGACTTATGATGGGTGTGGGGGGTAATTTATGTGGGATGGGCATTCCTTTGATGATATTCTGGATGGATGTCGATGTACCGGCTGTTTGATGTTTTTAATAATTTATGTTTAGAGTATATTTGTTATCCCATTGTGTGTAGGTGTAGGTGTAGGTAAGCCTGGTAATAATTTAATTCGTGCAAAGTGACTCCATATGCGGGTGAAGCCGAAACTAAAGGCGGTTACCATTTTTTGGCTCAAATTAACTAACAAATTAACTGAGGAGAATATATTGCATTGATTGTATTTCTGAATATGATTGTTTTCAGGAACCTACAAGCGTCGTTTTCTTCCCTTGCGGCATAATTTGTATGTTTGGAACATGGTGAAACACAAATCGACGTAAAAGTTGACAAAATTGCGAGTACACAATTGTTTCTCACAAATTCAAAAATATGCAAATACTTGCACAAAGCGAAAACCCATGTATTCATGATCCTTTTTCCAAAAAAAGGCTCTCCGGAGAAGACATACCCCTTAAGGAATGATAGATACCAGCCAGTTTCACCTCAGCTCAATCTAAAGTCTCTTTTATAGCAAATCACGTTTAAAGAGTCTAAGCTGTGATGTTACAAGCCACTGTACCATAAGAACACACGTCTGTAGACTTGGTGACCCACATATTGATATACTCGTAAGTTTCCGAAGATGAGGATATTATCGAATTTATTTTCGCCTTCAGCGAAACTGGTAAACCCTTGGCCATAAGCCCATCGGGGAGACCATTTGTACGCAACTTAGAGTAGATGAGCTGCACTGTTAGTATTCATATTTATACAAAATTTATTTTACAAATTTTGGATATTGGCAAGCTCCGTAGCTGGTTCTAAATTTCCACTTAAGGGAATGTGTCCTTGTTTTATGACGCTGGGCCAACACTTAGCCTCAGTGTATCTGTCTCTTGTGCAAATGTTTGCCTGACCTATCCCGGGCTAGGAACAACAACAGCAGATAAAGTGCATTCAGTTTTGCGAATGGTTTCTAGCTCTGTTTGCATATATGGCAGTAGGAAAAATAAATTTAAACTGTGTCGAGCATTTTCATTGTTTGGCCTGTTATTTTGTTGCTTGCCCAGTTAAATTCCGTTGTTTACTCGGTGACCTCAGGCCAGAAGTTGAAGTGCCTAACTTCTTAAGGAATCACTCGTGTAATGAGTTTTTTTTTTTCACATGACCGGAGGGGTAGTATTTTTCAATAACAACTCCAAATGAGGAGTTTGAAAACATTTTCTTGTCATATAATACAGTTCCAACGTTGTCGGAAACTTGAAATTTAAATTCGAAAATCGAGCCCTAGGCATCAAATGTGGATGCGAAGCACTTACGGAGTATGCTACGGCGGCCACGAGAAGTTGTAAATACTGATTTATTATTTGTTGCACTGTGTTTGGCCTCGTAAATCAAACACGTTGGATTGACCAAACGTCTTACCGTTCAATTCACATTATTATATTAGTCACTCTGTTGCCTCAACGATACTCTTGGGTATCGTGTAGGTGGCAGATTAAGACATTCGTGTCGTGACGTTTTGGCCTTTCGGGACCTTTGTCTCGAAATACCTAACATGCTGAAAATAAGACGAGCCGGTATTGGGAGCCTCACTGTCCACCTCCAACCACCCTGTCATCGCTTTAGGACTTGGAATTGGTGCTAAACTCGGATAATGTAAATTTTTTTCACTTTAATCACAGTTTAGTCAAGTTTTAGGATTTCGTGCTTTTTGAAATTTCGGCTTTTCGGGCTTAAAAAATTTGGTCATTTCGGGATTTTGGGCATTCCGGGATTTTGGAAATATCGCTTTTTTACTTTTTTGGAATCAAAACTATTTTAAGTTTTGGCTTCTTGGGACCTTATGCATTTCAGGATTTTCGGTTTATATGACATTTGGAACCTTCAACTCAGTACTTTATCGGAAACACCATCTTATCCAAGTCACTCTATTATCCAATCCACCGTCTTTTCCAAGTTCACGGTCCCCTCCCAGGCACAGTCTTACCTAACCTCGCCTAAGCTGTGGTCTTTCCCAAGCCAGCATCTCCTCCACCCAACAGTTTCAACCAGATTATTGTCTTATAAAAGCCGCAGTCTAGTCCATGGCAACCTGTTTCCTCAATAATATGGTTTCGTGAAACAACACCTGCCTAAATCACATCATATCATCGAGATCATATCCGCAGCGTACCGGCTATGGTTTGTTTTTGAAAATAGAAAACGAGACTTTAAAAGAACTGAACGTTTTTCTAAATCAACGTATTATAAACATACGTATGTAATAATTAATAGTTGAAAGGAACTACAGCCTAAAAGAAATCAGGGCCTAGCTTCTGCATCAACAACTCGTGTTATGCGTACTATTGTTCTCTAGCGAGTAGGAGGGTCATAAAGTGTTTTGAAAACTCCGTACGGCGAGATTTAAAAGGCTTTTCATAGGCTTTGAGCGTTGTCAGCAACTCCAAAGAGGTGGTACCGTAAAAAATGAGAGGTGTCCAGTCCAGGAATCAAATCTGAACGCCACGGCGACCACTTTCTTATATATGATAGCCACTTTAGGCAATTTTGGCTGCTTTTCTACGAATATACTATTTTGATTCCAAATAATCGGTCACATGCACGAAACACCTTTTTTTCAAACAGAAGAAGACCAAATATTTCTGATTTCAATTCAAACCCTAAGCGATTCTAAATTTGAAGTAAAGCAATAAATTCGCAAACAAAGCCTCGGACATGTCTCGAATCGTCGCCCTAATTAGCTCATCATGTCTGTTAAACATTTCATAGCTACACATTTCGTTCCCAATCTTGAAGCCCCCTTTGCTCGCAAATGATCTCATCTGGAATTTTAATGGGGTTACACATACATTTTAGTTGAATGAAAGAAACACTTTGAAACTGATTAATTTATAGATAACATCCTCATACACAGTACGCGCTATGCTGGGGCAAGTTCCCTCTTCGGGAAGAGTGTCCATTCCAAGAACAGCATCTCCCCCACGTTGCAGCGCATGCCACTGCAACCACATCACAAATAAAAGAAAACTTTATTCTCAAGATAAGGCAATCTCCCAGAAGAAGTTCACAGCCCTTGCGGAGCAATAAGAACAACAAGACCAACTTCCTTCAAATGCAATCCGACTGGATGTCATGGGTGGTGTTTTTTTCTCACTAGCGATCCGACCTAAATTCTAAAACTCCGCATCGCAGCGATCGCCTATAAACACCACACGTTATGCACTCATTTGTTGTTGCAAAGCAGCTGATAAATGCATTTAGCAAACGACGAGTACGGCACATCATCGAAAATATATTCACACAGTTCGCCTTAGTTTCTATTTTTAACAGCGAAGTGCAGTTGTTCTTCGCGGAAAGATAAATTAAAGTGAAATACGCTGAAATAACACGAAGATCGGCAGAATGAATGTATGTTTACATTTCAAACTGTCTCGCAGAAGCCAATTAGCGTGCACTTCTGCTCGTCGGATATGAGATCCAAACAACTGAAGAAGATTCACGTATCTACGTACAAGCATTCCGAGCGGCAGACAATCAGACAGATGGACTTTCAGCGATGCAACCGCAAGAGAGAAAGAATTTCTTTTCTTCTGCCTGCTTAGGTATTGTGTAAGACAGGTTCCTAGCGGAAGATTCACTCTTACTGCGGATGTCAATAACCCCTAAGCCAACACGATGCACACGGAGATGCTGTCTGCATCGAGAGCATATTTTTGAAGACGAAAAAACTTCCCAATGTTCCACTGTCAGCTGTCAACGCTTCGTGGATTCTATTCTCTCACACACCACAAGTGCTATCGAATTACTTACTTTTAGTTCTCACTGACCTCCGGGGGACGGAAATTTCGGCAAACCAAAAAATACAATTTTTTATGAATTTCCTTTTCGAACTCACTGATGCGCTAACTTCACTCTTTTTTTTTTTTTTGTTTTTGTTTTTATTATAGCCGAACGACAACCATACGCACACACACACACGCGCACGATGTCTGATGAACACACGCGCCGCGAAAGAAACTAACTTACGCTTCACGGACTATACGGGTGCGACAAACGATCTCCAAAGGTCTCTAGATGTCAGACATGACTAAATGCTCCACCAGCGATCTCGAGACGATCAGGGCGACAGAAGTGCGCTGATCATAATTATGCCGGCTCTAATGAGAGAACGATGATGATAATGACGATGATGGCGCTAGCAGTAGTGTTTGGTGTTGTCCCCAAAAAAGATGCAACACGGTTCGATGTTGCATGTGTATCTTGCGCACAGTATCTGAATCAGAGATCCGAATCTATTGGTCGTTGTATTCTTGAAGCAGAATGCGTTGTGTAAGTGACAACGTACAGAAGTGTGTATGAGAGCGTTGGCGGATCGGGCGGCTGTCCGTCGAATGTTTGTGCGGCTAATGAGGCGCGGTTCACCGACAACGAATTGTTCGATCGGCCGTCGTGCTTGTAATTTATATGCGGGGTGTGCGCTAATAAATTTCAGTAGGAGAAACGGTGGTTTAATCTACGAATCGATTTTTATTTCCCTTTATCTGGCATTTATTTAGTTTGCAGTTTATTTTCATCACAAGTGCCTACTGTTGTTGGACTCTGTGAACTGCAAGTGAATCGAAAAGAGATGGAAGATTGATCGCTTTTCACTTGTGGGGGCATGTGGATCAAACTAATAGAACGGGTAGAATATTAATTCCATTTGATTACCATGGACACCTTTATAACCCCTGTAAAGAGAAGTAGCTAAGAGAGGGAGAGAGAGAGCAGAAGAGAAGAGTGTTCTTGTACTCTTAATTGGATTCCTCTCTTAGGTCATTACATTTGCTATTGTATTGTTGTTTTGTGTCTTCGCCCTTCTTGGAAGGGCGTATGATGTTTTGTTGACTGGTATAACCTTATCAATGCGTAGAATATTTTCGGATTGATAAATTGCACCCACACTGGCCATTAATTTGTGATCGCTTCCAAGTGGGAGAACACGTCTGAAGAAAGCAATAAAAAATAAAGAGAAGTGTAGGAGGCAGTTTTCATCGGACAATAGCTTATCTAAACCGGCACGAAAAGGTCGTCGGGTTCATGCTTCAATTTGATTTTTGATCTGATTGCATTGCTTGTATTAGATTCTGTATTTTATTTTATTTATTTTGCATTTTTTTGTGATAAATAAATTTTTAAATTGAAAACATCAAATCAAGCATTCTCGTATTCAGACTTAGACAGCATACTTTTCTTCATTTGTTTCACAAAACAGTTAAGTTTATAGTCTAGCTTACAATTTATTTACTTCTTCATACGAATAAGTACCACCAGTATTCGATATTTATTACAAATCTTAAGTATCAACTTCTCTCCATAATTTTCAGGACTATAGATGCGAAATCAGGAAGCTATATAGATTGATAACGATTTAAGAGGAAATAATTACTTGTGCAAAATAAAAGGAAAATTGTTTAATACATTAAATCAGAACAGACTTAATTAAAGTTAAAAAAGATTTATTTAAATTTTTTAGACACATTTAATAAAGGGTGATTTTTTTAAAGCTATAGGAAAGTTTTTTAAAAGAAAAACACATAAAATTCAGAAAAATGCATGAAATCTCTATTTGAATCGATAGTACGGTCCATATAATTTAATGTTTGAAGATTATTTCATGCAAATGTTGACCTTGACTGCGCCTCAAATGGTAAATCCGCTTAGTCCAATTTTGGCATACTCTTTCCAACATTTCGCCGGTATCTCACTAATAAATGCTTCAATGTTATCTTCCGATGCGTCAATTGAAGCGAACTTGTCTATATAGACATGAGCTTTAACATAGCCCATCAAAAAGTACTCTAATAATTGAGTTGCACTAGAGCCCACAAGGGACCAGGGCCTAGCTTCTACAACAACTACTCGTGTTTTGCGTGCTACTGTTCTTCACGAGTAGAAGGGACCTACAGTTTTTTGCCGACTCCGAACGCGAGATTTGAGAAGCTTTTCATAGACAATTGATACTCTTTGAGTGTTGTCAGCAACTCGAAAGAGGTGGTGCCGTTCGTCCCGTCCCGTCCGGGAATCGAACCCAGACTTTCTGCGCGGCGCTCGACGCACTTACCACTACGCCACGGCGACCACACAAAGTAGTCTAAAGGCGTTAAATCGCACGATCTAGGTGGCCAATTGATCGGTCCCGAACGTGAAATAAAATGTTCACCGAACTCGCCTCTCAATAAGTCAATTGTTGCGCGTGCTGTGTGGCATGTGGCACCGTCTTGTTAAAACCACATGTCATGCAAGTCAAGCTCTTGCATTTTGGGCAAAATAAGTTGGATATCATCTCACGCAGCCCTCAGCATTCACAGATATGTTGCGAATCGCATCATCTTTGAAGAAATATGGTCCAATGATGTCACCATCCCATGAACCACACCAAACTGTTAATTTTTTCTTGATGCAATGGTAGCTCTTGCAATGCTTCTGGCTGATATTCACTCCAAAATCGACAGTTATGGGTACTGGTTGGGTAACCAGTGGCTTGCTTACTCACCAAGAATAGTACCTTAGTTAACCAAAGATCTCCGAACGATCTGTAGCAGCACAATGATATGTGTTTCAAAGACAAAATTCCAAAGCCTTCAATAGGATCAGGTTTAAAGAAGCTGCCATAAATTCCCAGTGAGTCAATCACATTTACAGTTTCACTATCGGGTGTCGATTTGTCAAATACACGAAGAAAATTATTCCGCATTCATGCGGAGTATAGTCATTCGCATTCTCTTCAAATCACAAAGAGATAAGAATTCATTTGCAACAATGGAACAATCACTCGATAGGTGATAAGCGTTGCGCCATCTTCCCATATGAACCTATGAGTCAGTTTTTCCGTAGGAAATTAGGCATGCAAGGAGATATTTGATGATGACTTGGGAATTTCTGAAAATATTAAATTTCTGACTAACCAACAGCAAGGCAAATAAAAATATGGAAAGCTAAATGTTGTCTGGCTCTTTACCTACAACGATTAAGATCAATTCACAGTCAAGTTGGAGAGATCCGGTAGAAGACCACCGAAGACCACAAGGGCCCGCCATACAATTCGACAGCGACGACGTGTAGAAGAACCCGCGATGAGAAGATGAACATCGTCATGGGTTGTGATGACAACTCTCACAATGGCCAATGGGGTAATTAGGGTTTCAACACCTGAGGTACCGCGTTCTCGAAATTTTATTATTTTGAGCAACAGCAAAGAATTTTCAACATAGAAGATGAATTGACTTTTGCAGCTAGAAGTAGGCAGGAGGTCATTGATTTATGAAATACACTTTGCAATCATCCCCCTTCGGTTAAAATAGGCAATTGGAGAGTTATGAACTCACCGTCTTTCTTTTACCACAGATTGTTGGCAGTGCTCAGTGTTCCCAAAATTTCAGAATTTGAATACGCGAGCACAGTAACTTGTCTGATTTTCTGAACACCCTTGAAGCCAGAGTTAGGTGCCTTATACAAACGCCTATTCCATTGCCTACCGACATCAAGCGCTTTGAGAAGACGTGTATAAAGGATTATATAGCAAACAAAAAATCTCCTCGATGGCGCAGTTATAACCTTAACAACCTGAGACAAAAAGCGCTGCCCCTCTTTCATGCATCGAAAGGGTTACATCGACACAAGGTCTGGGGTCCCTAAAAGGAAGGACAACAAAAATTGAAGAAAGCAGTTGACAAAGTCAAAAGCTGGCCAGAGAAACAAATTCTTCCACAAGGACTTTGGTGAGACACATTCCTGACACGTTTTTAAATGATCAATCCAACCACTGCAAAGTATAAATAGCATTTTCGCCATTAATTTCCTGCTATCAAAACAGTCTGGAATAGATGATAATTTTTTGGAAAATCCGTTCCAACTTGAAAACAATCTTCGTTGCTCGTCACCCGCTTGTGAGAGATCATAATTCATGCCATCAACGTTTGGGATCATGAAGGTGATGAGTTCGCATTCTGAAATGCTTGTAAATATTATAGTCTAAGGTAAACGGTTGTCAAATATCTCTGGATGAGGGTGAAGGTGCAGTGTACATGCAGAATGATCACGCGCCGCTAGGAGATGCGGCTATTTTTGCTTTACGTCCCTTAGCAAAACCGCCAACTTATCACTCAGCGTTGAATTATTCATTTTTCCAGCATTTGTTTCATAGTTGAGCTTCATACAAAAAAGCAGTCAAATTGGAAATGGGTGACATAAACGAATTAGCACTGAAACAAACTTGAGACCAGGATTTTGTTCCATTTAGAACCAAATACACAGAATCTCAGTTCCCGTGCTTGGAAAAGTTATACGGGTCAGTGTTTTGTCAAATGTTCCAAAGAGGCAAGATATGAAGAAGTGAACTGTGGCTTGTGGCTAAGACTAGGGCAAAATTCTCCCTGAAAATGTTGTTGCTCTGTACTCGTACATGGCTTTGTGAGAAGTAGGATGCACACACATAGAGAGCTGCTTTCTTTAAGCGCCAAACTTAGGAAACTGCGCGACTGAAATATTTTTTCTTATCAAACTTGTGTAGGGTACAGAGTTTACTGAAATCGTGTACAATCCCATATTCCTTCGTTTCTCTTCGATTTTTTAAAGATTTCGTTTTCACAGAATGAAAACCGAATAGTTTCTGTGCGTCCATCTATTCGCCTTGTTGATTTTTTTCAAAATTCAATATTGGGGCTCGTATATCTACGTAACGTTGGGAATGACATATAAATCGACAGATATTTTGAAACGAACTTTATGTTACTTGACAAAATTGCATTTTGAAGTATATTTACGAAGGCAAGGCGTCCAAATTGGAAAAATTTCATTCACGTCTTAAGGGTCGAGACCGAAAGTTACTCAAAATTTTATATAGACGCCCATAATAACATCATTGTCTGCACATGTAAAAAATATTGTCTGTGGAAAGAAGGAAAATGCAGTTACACACGATTTCAGTAATCCCATCACTCCAAAGATCCCACAAAAACATTTCAGTCGTGCGGCCTTTTCGAGACGCTTGGAACTCACGAATTTATCGTTTGTACACAAACCACATCTCTGCGGAGTCATGGATGAGAGGGAACCCTAACATATTTTGAGAACTAATGATCGTGCCGATTGGTCAAAACGTCTGAAACCACTTTTGGCAGCTTTTTCGAGTAAACAATGGGAATAGGCGTTGTACTAGGTAGCAGTGTTGCCAATGTTTTAAGGCCGATACTTTGGGGACTTAGTTTGCGCTGAGCAATGTTTTGGTTTTGGACTACTTTAACGAAACGAGTGCATGAGATATGTATTTGAGTTTTTTTCTGGCATGGGCGACAGACAGCCCTGTATTTAAAACAAAATTCTTCACACATACATAGTACATAGTTTGGCTCATTTATTCAAATGTTTTCTGGTGGACGAACAATTTGAAAAGGTTCTACCAGTGTTTGATTCCGAAGTCGAGGTACATATGTTTTAATAAGGCCACAATATTCAAATAAGGTGAAAGGTATCCCCTTTCTCTTATTCATTGACTTAACTTCAAGACTTTGTGGACGGTGGATATAAAGCAGTTTAATTAGTTCACTGTGTGGACAATATGCTGCTCTTACAGCGCACAGTGTTAAGTAAATCCCCCTTACACTTGTATTCTACAATAGCCTTCAGCGGTCTTCATTGTCTTAAATTCACCAATTTGTAAATGCTAAAGGAAGCTTATTAGAACCAACATCGCATCCACAGCAAAAAAAAAACATATATTGCGGAAAACGTACACATGCACATTATTCAAAGTCTTGTAACGGTCTTCCATTAAGTCCTGCTCCTTTCGCTAATACCAATAGAAATGTTTTCACAAAATAATTTGCTGTCCTCAAATCCTTCTTCTCTTTCCTCGCTTCTGGGAAGGTAAAATTCTTCATTGTCCATACGGAAAACTTCCTCCGGACATTCCCTATTGTTATTTGAAAATTTAAATCCTTCTTATTTCCTATTCAATTTCTACACGTATAGTAAACATATTTTCTTCTATTTAGCGAAAAATGTAAACATTCCAGGAAAGCAGTTGAGGCGGAGCGATGTCAATATTTGTCTCTTGTGTCTGTGTACAGAAGTGAAGCGAAGTCTATTCACTTTAAAATACAAACAACAATCTCACAAAATTTAAGCCCGCGGACGTCGTAAACTTTTCCTCAAATCACCATTTATTACCCTCTTCTACAATATTTACAATAACTCTGTGAACTTGAACTTATGGCTAGACATGAATGTGTTCGTACCTTACAAAATCGATTGACAATACTTACTCGGTAGAAACGTAAGCCTCCTGTACATAAGAAGCCAAGAGCACACAGCTATTGATAAAATTGAAAGCGAAGTTTAAACAAAAAAGAAGTGCCTTGTTTATTCAGCAATCACAGCGATTTTTGTAAATGACTGGCGCGCACTTACGTTTGAGGAAAATTCGAATTTTACACTGGTGTGTGACATATAGTACCAATTGTTCGAAATCACTATCTCACCTAGGTCACACAAGCATGTGTGTGTGCTCATCATTAATTCACTTGTGGAGTCAGTCATGCGTTACGTACAATTAGCAATTTGATGGCACTCTCCTCTGATCTAATGTTCAGTTCGCGGAGGCATTTGTAATTTGTAGGTAGTCTTCCGGTGGATGGATGACACGTTGTGGGAGGTGCATAGTGTTTAAAAGAAGAATTCGAAAGTTTCCAACGAAATGGGATTTATCTACGATATTGTGAGTGAAGTTTCAACTGAAGTGGTTTTATTTTGAATCTGTGCGAGAAATTTGTTTTAACTTATTTTAACTTTTATCAGTGCTCAAATGTAAATGTTGACCTTGAATAAATCGTATGCTGAATTGTCTCACCGTGTTGTTCACTCTAATACGAAGAAAATTTATGAAAAGACTCCCATTTCTTTATCAGGGGACAGACTGTTTTTTTGTTCTTAATTATCGTTTTTCTTTCACACGATTTCGGGCTATCCTTTGAGGCTTTAAAGATGAATGAGGTCTGGGAGCCCTGTTTTGAACATTCTTGCTCCTGTGGGAATGACCCCTTTTTGGATGGTATACATTTTGAGGAAAATTTTCGTTTTATTTAAATATTTGCCGTAATTAAACGCATCACATTATCCCCTTTTAAAGAGCATTAACATTTGTCTAAGTTGATTAAGTGGAGAAGGAAATAGGGAACCATCGCACAGCACATCTATTACTTTGGGCATTAAATGTTCCTTTTTCAAGGGCAACTCTGAGTTTGTTGGATGACATACCAATTTGCACTTCATTACCTGACGTGGCTAAATGTGTTTTGGGCTACTGGCTGATACTGAAAGATCATTAAGTGCCTTTTCGCGTCGCGTCGGTTGGAATCAGTAGGTCTTCTTTGTTCACGAGAGGGACCATAGCACAAATGAGCAGAATCTTTCCTAATTTAATCATCGGCTCCATGTAGTTTTTGATTTTACAAAGTTCACAGCTTATCCCAATTTTGTGGAGTGATAGCAGGATGATGCCGATTAGCACTAAGTGTATTCATCAACCATCTTAGCCTAACCCTTCCGTCAAAGGGAATGTCCGTTCAAGGGATCCTGTAAGCCCTGTGACTTATGTGTACATCACTCTACTTCAACTAAAGTTCGTCAGACGTAATTTCGAAGTTCAAAGTGAAAAAAGAGGCACTGTCCTATTGTAGAGACCAGAAGAAATGATAATGGACGCAAGTTCCAACATTTTTCAACCAATTTTTATCTATTTGTAAAGGGTCATCAAAGACAAAGTGTGTGACCTGACATTGTTGGAAGCTTACATTCTTCCTGGTTGCTATTTCTTGGCTACTTCATCGAGCTCTGCCTAGGAGAGTAGTAAATTGACCATTTTGCCAGCTCTGGCTAGGCCATGTAGAGCGTATGGACACCACTACTCCGGCCCGAAAAGTCTTCCAATCTGAGCCATTGGGACAACGCAACCGAGGACGGCCCAGGATAAGGTGGCGCACACAAGTGGAGAAGGACCTCAACCAACTTGGAGTGCGCAACTGGTGGCAGCTGGCGAAAGACCGTGCTGGCTGGCGAGGCATGTTGGTTGAGGCCCAGATCCACCCCGGACTGCAGAGCCACAAGAAGAAGAAGAAGAATTTTGGCAGCTCGTATTAGGCAATTCATTTCCTATATCACTAATCACTCAAAATAACCTTGTTTGAAGTCGTATGTGGTTGGTCAACGAACTTTGGATTCAAAAATGATTTCAGTCCCAAAATTTTCAGTGATGATTATTCAGACAAATGAATTTCTCTGCGTTAATTCATGTGACACCCAAGGATGAATTTCTCTGAGTAATCTGTCCGTTTTAGATAACTTTTCTAGGGTTGATTTTTAGTGCCTCCGGTATGTGTTTCAACCTTCCGTGTCAGTCTTGCTCCAGGAGTTGTAAATTTGCATCGTCCTTTTTAGTGGCAGAGCGATCAAACTCTTTAAGATGGTAGTTTCCGAGATGGAATCGAACAAACCACTTCTGGGTCAGGTTGTGAGTGAACAACTCCGAAAATCGAAGAATCATACAGCAATACTTTTTAACGTGTTTATACTTGGATCACACCTCTAACCGTCATTAGTCACATTCAAATGCTTAGATGATCTAGAATGCATCTTTTCGTTGCACATTATTTTTTATTGTACTTAACCTTGAACTCACGGTCAAAATACAGCAGCGATTTAAACGGCCGAATAGGAATTTGACTGAAATGAAATTGTGGCTAGTAAACAACGTCTAACTTGATCTTTAAGTTCGGGTTCAATGTCAACACTCCCGTCACACAGTTTATCAGCAGGGAGCGTACACAAGTATGAGATGTAGAAAATATTTATATCCAATAGTTTGTTTTCGAACAACACGCAATTTATCTTTACAACTTGGATATCTTTACACAGCCCCATACTTCAATCTATCACAAATCAAAGGTCATGGTGCTCTTAGATTTCTTTTTTATCCACTTGACGCCACTTAACACGGTGATTAAGCACTCACTCCGTCTCCACCCTGATTGAATTATGAAATTGAACGATTTTTATGATGAAAAGCATGAGGAAAACGTACATAAAAACTTTCACCGTTGCACTTCAGAAATTTGGCTTAAGGTTAAAAGATACTACTGTCAATTCAGAAAGGATTCTGAAAGCTGCGTTCGTTCACATTGAAATAGAAAAACTTGCCCACATGAATCACACCTAACACACCCTATACTCGGCGGGCTATGGAAAAATAATCAAACAAAAAAAAATTCACCTCAATCACTAAACGTTAATTAATTGGTTTCCGAACATGGGGAAAATATGTTCGAACCGATTATATCTTTACAATTCGACACCAGCCGACATTACAATAAAGATAAACTCGGTACGCCTTGCCTGCGTGTGAACTTGCTTAGCGGTATTTCAGGCGAAACTAATACACGGTATGATATGAACTTTTGGGGCAGACATAGCCATAGGAGCAGACATGATTTTTTTTTATCTGGCATTTGAGGGTGTGTGCAATCGAGAGAGTGCCCGCGTGTGTGAGTTATTATTTTCCTTTAGATAAATTCTTTCAATTGTCTACCGGCAGTCTCGAGAATACAGCCATTCGACTGCAGATTCAATTCGATATGAAGACGCGTGGAAGTCGGTTTGTTCGGTCCTGAAACGAAAGGCAAACAATTTCGGTTACTAAGTTTTCAATCGAATTCTACTTGTGAAAACGGAAAGGACTACGAGTCAAATTTGGTGAACGAAATTCTTTATGAGAGTTTAAAGAAAAATCCAGTGTTCCCTTTCTTAATTCGGTTTTGGGTAGTAAGCGTACATCTGTGATTGGGTAGTAAGCCTACATCTGTGATAGTTTTTCGCGGCAAGAAAATCGTCCTGCCTTGTGATGAAAATATTTAAAGTGAGTTGCCATTTAGTTAAAGTTGCATGAGTATTAAAAAACCTTTCGAAAAGTGCATCTTCAAAATTCTAATTTGGTAATGGATATTAGTTTCGACTTAAGGATGCCGTCAAGGATGACTTTCAAGAACAAACCATCACAAAGTGAATGATATTTGAAAAATAACTTTTCGACCCTTTCAAAGGATAGTAAACATATTTGAGTTTGCGGAACACACGATACGATACATACCCAAAAGGAATCAAGGTCGGGGCATCATTTGAATCTTAGATCCTTGCGTGTGTGTAAGGTTTATGGGTTAGGGAAGAACTCAAAAATTTGAAATTTTGAAATTCCTGAAAATTATAATCATCCCACGGGTCCAAATTTTAAAATTTTGGTATTATTGAATTATGAGTCTTCGGGCATTTTACGTTGATTACGTTGTTTGGGACACATATGAATCTTCCAAGGTTAATAATTGCAATGAGTATTCCTCGTGAGTTTATTTAGTAAGGACATCATATTTTGTGTTATATCCATACATTGGAACAGAGTATTTACTAAAAAAAAATTCTGAGTTTCAAAATAAGATTAGATTCTTAGAGCACTGACAAGTTCTTTCAATCGAAAGCCAAAAACAAATGGACGTGTAAATATACAGAGCAGAGCCTCTAATGTGAATATTCTCTAAAGTGTACACTCCAACTGCTGGGCACTTCCTTATCCTATTGTGAACAGAAAGATCAGAAACTCTTGTACTAATACTTTTTGTTTATTTTCAATACATGCTGCTCTTCCAGAAGCGCTGCGAAAAAAAAACGAAAAAATTACTTTAAGGTGCTTGCTTGTAATGAGTATTTTGATGTTTAATTTGTCACATGTCAGTAAAATAATAACAATTGAGTGGCACTACAGTCCATAAGGGAACAGGGCCTAGCTTCTACAGCAACTACTCGTGTTGTGCGTTCTACTGTTCTCTCACGAGTTAAAGGGACCTACAGTGTTTTTGCCTAATACAAACGGCGATACCTGAGAAACGTTTCATAGACACTTTATACTTGAGTGTTATCAGCAGCTCGAAAGATGTGGTGCCGTGAAAAAATTCGAGGTGTCCCATTCGGGAATCGAACCCGAACAGTAATGACAACTTAGAAATAAAAAACAGACATTTCTTCCTTGTTGGATCTCCGTTGCTTAATAGTTTTCCATCTACAAAGGACATGTCAACACTAATGTTTTATTTTAAGTACGATTTGGCACAGACATCAGTGACAGTAGTGCCCATTTAAAAATTAAACCATTCGTCCTCATCGGAATGCCTATACTCCGAATATTTCACTTAAATTTATTTATTTTTGATCAATCAAGCTGATCCCATGGGTATATTGGGTTTTGTTTAAAATGTCTTTCCATGTATTCATTTTCATTATTTGAAATATATGTAGAGCCGCTGTGGTTAAGTCTCCAACTCCAACTTCAACGAGGAGTCCTGCATTGTCTTCGCATACAAATTACATTTACTGGCACTTAGGAATCATGTTATTCTGTTCATACATCAATTGTTTTCTTCTTGCTTGTGCAGCGTCACATTTGGGTGAATGCAGTCCCCAATCGACAAATTCAGACAGTGTCCAAACTCGTCAATATTTTGGGATTTGGTTACGATTGTCACAATTAATTTTATGTAAACTTCTTTTTTAGGTAAACTTCTATTTAACTTTTTTATTCACGAGGTCCATTGACACATCACAAATTGCGTTGATGGCTAAATTTATAAAAGTAGGATGTATTATACCAGTCTTATAACAACTATCAAAGCAATTACTTGTCAGATAAGTTTACATAAACTAAACTTTGTTTTAGTCAAATGCATTCTTTAAGCTTATTTTGTACATTTCCACCCTTGCTTCAGTTTTGGTTTCTGTCCGCAATGAGCTAGACTTGGGGACACATCCTTTATTTTTGCCTTAGAGTATGAATGCCTTAGAGTATGAAAGTTTTTGAATTGGGAACTTTTTTTATTCCCTCTTTCAGTTGTTTTCAGAGAAACATATTTTGCATCCATGTGCCACGTTCTATTTAAAAAAGGCAAATTTTTAGAAGATACTGCAATGTCCAATAATGCAGACATTTGGAGTTTTGATGTGTTTTGTGGACTTAAACTCAGACCACTTACAGTTTATCAAAGCGCCTTTAAAAATCCAATTCGGAAAATACTTTTATAAAATAAGCAAAAGCTTGTGATCTTAATGTCATGAAAATATTGAGAAGTCAACCTTTAGGTGAGCGAATATATTCGCCTTTAAACGTCAGTAACTTTTGAAATTAAATTTTTTAATATCTTTGCAATTACACTGTTAAAAGAAGCTAGTGTGGCTTGTTCGTTCCCACACTGTAGACAATGTAAGAACATAAATGTCTTCAACACAGGCCGTAATAATTTATCCATGTTGCCGTGATCTTCGAATCTATTCCACTTTGCATATGTAAATGATGCGCTTTTAGTGACGTGTGTATGTTTCTCGACTTGCCCACAAACATTGGAATTTTTATTTGCCAACACTGAGTCTCATACCGTACTCGCATTATATTCTAAAACACCTACAAACATTTAAAGAATCATTCCTCATTCCAAGTAGGTGTGAATTTGGGGATTTTGAAAATGTGCGCGACACTACTGCGGTTCGTGTTGATTCAGTGAGGAGCTGCGGTATTTTTAAATTCTTCAATAATTGAATATTTCGATTGTTTCCAATTTTAATTAAAATCATTGAGATCAAAATTGAATTTTCAAACTTTCAAAATTTGCCATTGTTCGTTCCTTTTTGGCAATTATGCCAAAACCATATAGGCCCTGTAGAATTTTCAACCCACCAAATACAACATTTGTGGTTGCCGTGCCGTAGTGGATAAGTGCGTCGACCCACACGCAGAAGGTCTAGATTCGCATTTTTACACGTTACCACCTCTCCTGAGTTGCTGACAACACTCAAAGAGTATCAATTGTCTATGAAAAGCTTCTCACTTCACTTTCTTCCGAGTCGGCAAAAATCTGTAGGTCCATTCTACTTGTGAGAGAACAGTAGCACGCAGAATACGAGTTGTTTGTGAAGCTAGGACCTGGTCCCTTGTGGGCTGTAGTTCCACTCAATTATTATTATTATTAAATAAAACATTTAGTGATATTTTTTTTAGAGATTTAAGTTTAAAGAATGAGGGAAATAGAATTAATTTTTTTTAATTCATCATCAATTATCCTGATCAAAATTATAAAAAAAACCTTAAATTAATTTCGTATGTGTAGGCAGCAATTTTTTAAATATGTGAACCAGTCCCAAATATCACAAAACCTTAAACGTGGTGGATAGATGGACATACCGAAAAAACATTGGTAGACCATCAAGTGTTTTTTTGTAACCAATGTGTAATAGCTTATTTTGAGAATGGCAGGTACTTCAGGCAAGTCTTTAGGTTGTAAAACTTTGAAAAATGTTAAAAATGTATTTCTAATATGAGTTCTGTGTTTTGGGGATTGGAGCTACGATTTGAGCCTCTTGGAATTTTTTTTTTGTGGGCAACCACGATGATGTTATACCAACACTGCAGAAACTATTTCAGCACCTTACACCAATATCATCGAAGTAATCCTGAAGCTACAGTTCGAAGCCCTTGACAAATGAGTTGAGGTGGCAGAATACACTACTATGAAGCCAGATGAGACAGTCCCTTGAACAATCAATACTTAAGAAAGAAACTTATATATGAATATTTTATGTACCCTCTTTAATAATCATAATTCATAAACGTACAATGACTTTTCGTTACCTTCTTCTTCTTCTTTGTTTGACGGTACAGTCTCGGATGGACCTCGACCTCAACTAACAAGCCTCTCCAGCCGGCACAATCTTTTTGCCAGCTGCCTTCAGTTGTGCACAATAAGTTATTTGAGATCCTTCTCCATTTTTGTACGCCATTTCGTTAAAGGATCTCTATTTTTCTTAATGCATTTTTTTATTTTTCGAATTCAATTCTAACTTACAGACTCTGTAAAAACACTCTCAGCTAACCTAGGGAAACGTTTTCTATTACGTTTTTCCAATGGAAGATGACTCTTCTGGCTGGAATTGTGGTGTCCAATCGATCTACATGATATAACCATCTTTAGCGTTGGATCTGAAAACTCTGAATTACATAGATGCCACTGTACATCCCGTACAATTCGTGGTTGAGTCTTCTCCTCCAGACGCCATCAACTCAAACAGTACCAAGATCGCATCTCTCATAACAACCAAGGACTTCTTCATCCACTTTGAATAATGTTCAGATCGCTGCACCATGTTATTTAGAGAGATTGCTCTGTTAGTTAATTGTCTTTTGAACCCAAAGAAGCAGCAATTGGCAAGAGTAATTCTCCGCATAGTCTCGGTATAAGTGTTACTGTACCGGTTTACTCCAGAGTCGAGGTGGTAGTTGAGTGGTACTACAGCCCACAAGGGATCAGGGTCTAGGTTCTTCAACAACTACTCGTGTTGTGCGTTCTACTGTTCCCTCACTAGTAAAAGGGACCTACAGTGTTTTACCGACTCCGAACGGCGCGATTTAAGAAGCTTTTCATAGAAATTTAGTACTCTTCGAGTGTTGTCAGCAACCCGAAAGAGGTGATGCCGTGAAAAAATTGAAGGTGTTCCGTCCGGGAATCAAACCTGGACCCAAACCTGGACCCTCGGCGTGTGAATCGACGCGCTTACCCACTACGCTACGGCGACCACAGCTTTTTGCAATCTGCGCTTCAATAACTTACGAGTGCTGACATGGTGACTGCAAGTTTCGGAAATTCGAGGATTCTTTTAAAATCGTGTGTATTTAATATTCCATTCTTTCGTTTTGTTCCACATCAAGTAGCCAACGTTTCGGTCAGTTTCCTGATATGCGTGCATTCTCGGACTAGACCCAGACGTTACAAATACAAAAAAAACTTACATTTCGTGGTCGCATTTGCTGGAACACATAATCTAGCTGTAGTATTGCCAGCAGCAATTAAAATAATTAGATGTATTAATCGTCAGAGGGAGACAACTACAGAAGATTCGTCACCCCTTCGAGCAGCAATAAATGGGAACACCTTTTTCTAATTGCTGGAAACAAAATTCTTTACGTCTTACGCTCTAAGCGCAATGGTGTTTGGTTGTGTGGAAAACGGCATTTCAGTCATCACCTAAAATCAATCTAAGTTGCGTTGCTTGACAGCAACACTCCAACACTCCAAATCAAAATTCTCAGTAGAGTACCTAGTTGATAGATTAACATTCCTCCGTCTGTGGATAGATTAACGCTCCAGTCCATTTTGTTGCTGAATCACTTTGAAATCGTGCGACCATTTCTTCCCAACTCCTCACACACACGCATGCGACGAAGATCTGAACATTTTCGCGGCAATTTCATCAAAGCGAACGCATGTATCCGTTCCGCCATTTATGGCGGCCCATACAGGCTTTCTCACGAAATTATTATCTCAAACTTTATCGATAGCTAGCACTATGAATATCGCCACCTTTTGGCTATTATTTGGCTCCATTTGCCAATTTTTTTTATTGTAACCGTAAAAATTCAATGTCATTGTTGCGATAAGGATCATTGGGAAGGCTTTTTTATCATTCAATTGAACGTTGTGAACGCCGGGTAATTTGTGAAAGTCACCCAACCCTCCGACAGATGTTTTTGTTTGATCAACCGCACCGCTGGCCCAGACAGGAAATGGTCATTTGTCAGCGAGGCCCAAAATAGACGCGAATGTATTCGCGTCATGGCACGTGTGTGCAATGTCGGCTGATGGTGAAGTGTTTCACATTTTTTTTTACTTCGTTACAGACACACGTCTTTGAGAAGAAATCGAAGTACCACCTGAATGTCCTTTACGAGGTGCCCGATAAGATAAGCTGGTATTTTGCCCCGATATTTGTCGCATTCTGGGGAATACTTTATCTGGCCGTTGTGTTGGGTGCATCAAATTCCCTGCCCACACCGTTGACAGTCCATGATGAACCGAACGCTCCAAACAGATTCATCGCAGAACGCGCACAGTCGGTGCTGCTCGGGCTGTCCAACCTTGGTCCGAGGGTTGTGGGCAGCGAAGCGAATGAAATCAACGCGGTGAATTATCTGCTCTCTGAGGTCGACAAAATTAGAGAGCAGGCTAGTGATTATTTCGTCATTGAGGATGACGTGCAGGTGGCGAGTGGGAACTACATGCATTGGGAGATGGTGAACATGTATCAGGGCATCCAGAACGTGGTGGTCAAGCTCAGTGCCAAAAACTCGACAAGCGAAACATACTTACTAATCAACAGTCATTATGACAGTGTTCCTGGCAGCACTGGCGGTGGAGACGACGGCAGCATGGTGTCGGTTATGATGGAGGTGATGAGGGTGATTTCCAAGTCGAATGGTCCACTGGAGCATCCCATTGTGTTTCTGTTCAATGGGGCCGAGGAGAATCCCCTGCAAGCATCACACGCTTTCATAACGCAACACAAGTGGGCCAAGAACTGCAAGTAAGTTCTGAATGTTTCAGTTGGCAATTGGCAAGCTATTTAATTGTGTATTTTAGGGCGCTTATCAATTTGGATGCAGCTGGAAATGGTGGCCGGGAGGTACTCTTTCAGTCGGGACCAAAGCATCCCTGGATCATGAGGGTAGGGCTAAAGCGAATCAGATTAACTTTGATCACTTGACTATTTTTTCCCTTTCAGTATTATCGCGAGAACGTTATCCATCCGTTCGCCACAACAATGGGGGAGGAAATGTTTCAGGCCAACCTCATCCCCTCGGACACAGATTTCCGTATCTTCAGAGACTATGGGGGTGTCCCAGGTAAGATATTCTTCCAAGTGGCTTGAAAACTTCTGCTAAGAGAACACGTCTCCATCAGGTCTAGATTTGGCTTACACCTACAACGGCTATGTCTACCACACCGAATTTGATCGCTTCAACATTGTGCCGCTCGGGAGTCTCCAACACACCGGGGACAACATACTTTCCATTGCCAAGGCTCTGGCTAATGCCCCCGAATTGGATAACATTTCAGTGAGTGGCTTGAACACGTGCGTGTCATCTTCTCATGGTTTCTTTCTAGGCTCACGAAGATGGTCACGTCATTTTCTACGACTTTCTGGGATGGTTCATGATCTTCTACACACAGACCGTGGGTATGATCATCAACATTGTTGTCTGCTGTGTGGGTTTGGTTGCAATTGGCGTGTCAATGTTCTTCATGATCGCCCGGTCGGGGCTGGGGGTATGGGGAATTGGCAAACGTTTTGCCAGCACTCTTGCACTCCAAGTTTGTTCACTGCTCTTGGGAGCCGGCTTGACCTTGCTCGTTGCGGTCTTCATGGATGGCGTAAATAGACCCCTGTCTTGGTTCTCGGAGACTTGGCTTCTATTCGGTTTGTACTTCTGCCCGATGCTCTTCGGAATGGGCATTCTGGCGGCGATATACTCGCAGTACATGAAGCGAGATCAGCTCAGCTTGGGATTCAGGATTCAAATGTTTATGCACGCTCACTGCATCCTGCTGGTGGTGCTCACCATTGTGCTGACGTGCATTGGGATCCGTTCAGCTTTTATGTCAATGATGGCGGTGTTCTTCGATATCTTCGCTCTTATCATAAACTTGCTTACGAAATGGCATCGACGAGGTGAGTTGCCACTAAATTATCCACGGCGTTTCTAATGCTGCCCCTTGCAGGATACCTCTTCGCTGTGGCCGTCATCATTTGCCAGATCCTACCGTTCATCTACTTCACCAACATCACCTATTCCTTTTTGTACACACTCATCCCAATGATGGGAAGAAATGGTTCGGGGGTCAACCCAGACTTGATGATGGCAGGCATGGGGATGTTTATGTGCACCTTATTTGCCGGATTTTTGGTAAGTCCTGCACTACTTTATCCAAGCGTCAGACTCATTGTCAGACTCCTTAGATGCCTCTTTTCCTGTTCTTCCGCAAGACGAGGTCCTTGATCTCCGTATTCTTTGCTATCACCATACTATACATCATCATTGCTGTGACGCCAGCTGGATTCCCGTATCAGCCCAAGACTTCCCCCCAACGATTCGCGTTGATGGTGAGATGCCAATTGAAGCTTTAGAAACGAATGTATCCTAAAATCTTTTTTCTAACCCTAGCACACCAGACGGATACTTCACGATGCCGATTCATCTGTCAGGTCTTCGAGTTCTGGGATTTTTGTTTATCCGCAAGACAGACGAACTTACTCAGTTGACGGTGCGGACCGAAAACATGGAATACGTATTTTTTCAGTGAATTGTACCTGCATTTCGTGTTCTTTCAGATTATGTGCCTGGCATTACTTCAGTTCAGAGGATAAGCGATTTCTGCGAAAAGGAAATGTTCTGCGGAGTACCCCTTTACAATCACAGATGGAACAAAGCAAGGTACTGTGGCTCAAGGGAACCCGAATTTTCGTATTAAGCTCTTCTTTTCTCTTTGCAATTTTCAGGGAACGAAGTTATTGGCTAGAGTTTGGCCAGCCAAACGTTCCCTACACTCCCACACTGGATCTCCTTTCAAAACAGGTCCTCACTCCGTCCACAGCCCGGTTTGAGTTTAAGCTCACAGGCACTGACCACATGACTATTTTCATTGGAATCAAAGACGAAGCCAAAGTGACCAGCTGGTCATTTAACGACACAATGATTCGGGAAAACTGGGCCCAGCCATACTTCATTTACTTCTCCTACGGGAAGGACTCCTCGCCACTAGAGTTTTTCATAGAAGTTGAGGTAAGCTGCGTCACCAGCTTTGATTAACTTTTTTAATGCACATTTTCCTCTTATAGAAAACGAATGAAAACTTTACGAACCCGAGTCTGGAGATCGGTGTAGGCGCGCATTGGGTGCATCAGAACATAACGCCAACGGAGGATTTCCAGAAGTTCTTGGATTCCTTCCCGAAATGGGCCACCGTCAGTCATTGGGTAGCATCGTACGAGAGCTGGGTCTTCTGATCGAAGCCGGTGACGAAGTTGGATTGTAACAATCTCAGATATCATATATTCGAAAATATTTAATAAACGTTATTTAATTTATTACGAACTATATGCTTGGATAGCCTTTTGTTTTTGTTACGCAAGGAGAAACAGGAAACATTTTTAACATTTTATAGTAACTTTCGTTAACAAACAAGTCAACAACGCCGAGTGTTGTATGGCAATTTGGAGAACTTTTCAGTTGACATAGTGACTGACTGAAACTTAATGCTAAACCCAACCCAACTTTCGTTTGGCATTTCAACTTAAATATACTGACGCTTCCAAGTTGTTTTAGTTTGGCCCGAAACAAGTTTGCCGTTGATACCTTTCATTAACGAATTTAGTTTAGCAATGAAGCTCATTAATGGATAAATGGAAACGTTAATAAACAAAACTGCCGTGTTTGAAGTGAGGATAATCTTCAAGTGTATGTTGAGACACCGTTATATCAAGAAAGACTGACTATTTGGTATGCTTTCATGGTTGGTGAAAAATGGCTTCGTACTTCTTTAAAAATGATGGTAGCCAGAGCGATATAGTCTATGCTGACTGTAACGTCTCAAACAGCACCTGCCGCAACTGATGTATGGATATGCCATGAATTCACGTTACGGATGAATTGGCTTCCAATATCGTTGTCGCTGGTTGACTATTTTCTATTACAAACTGTGAAGTTCGTTGTCTACGCCGATAAGCCCGAAACAATTGAACCCTTGGGGAACAACATTCGCCGCTTTACTACTGATATACGACCACAAATTTTGGAAAAATGTCATCGAAAATTGGTCCGAGCTAGCTGTGGCAGACGTACTCTAATCCCGAAATGCCAATAAATTCAAATGAAAAAATTTCAAATCACTTTCATTTATCATCTATCATATATTATCTATCGTCTATCATCCTCGACCAGGCTCATTCTGTGTCACTTTTCAATTCGGATTCGGGTGCGGAAATGAAATCCAATCCGAAAGTCAACTTGTATTTTTTATCACTTGCAGATCTGGTTTCAATTATGCCAAGCTCTTATCAGTTATTTTCAAAAGTTGTCAAATTGAGAATGTGGAGTGATCGCTGGGAATAATCATTTGCAAATGATTTCAAATATTTTCTTTGATTAGATTTATTGACATTATCAATTAAAGTAATTGTTAAGGGGAGAAAATATTGTTTTTACCCATTTTGCATATTTATATGGGTAAGACAAATGCATCCGCTGAAAGCCAGAGCTCTGCGTTTTAATGTTAAAACCGAGAGAGATAGCAGAGACTATGAAAATGGCCAGAGAATGTCTTTGTTACATATGAAATCAAGATTTAGGCATGAGAAAGCTGGTCCGCGCATAGGGTTTTCACACGTTGAAGTAAAAACGTGTGTGTGTGAATGAAAATTTCAAACTCTCTGTTGGCACAGTGTGGGCGCCAATTAATTACTGTAAATGTAACTTCAGTACGCTATTATACACCCGAAATAAAAACAATGGAGTTTAAAGGGCTCCAGAGAAAGCAACAGTTTTTGCTTCTTTGGATAGTAAGCGAATTATCTTTATTATCTTCCTACAGAAGAAACCATTACAGGAGCTACTACATATCGTTAATCGCCAAGCCAAAGGTAAAAATTGTTTAAATACAGCCCCATACCGATGCAATGTTCATGTTTTATAGCTTATTAGTAAGAACAAACATTTCCATTATTTCTGAAATATTTACAACGTCCTTTGGCCAATTGGCTGTTTCGCCAGTATCGAGGTGTAGTTTCCCTGGATGGTATTGGCCTCAACGTTGGTCCTTCACAGTTTCCCATAGAAAAAGTTCAAAGTTGTCAAATCGCAGCTACAAGGCCACCAATTTGCATCATCAAGACACCGCACTCACTTTGGAAAAAATTTTAAGCTAAGCGTAGCTCACTTCGTTTCGTATGATGCTGAGTTTCCGAGCAACATCCTGCAAGCACTAGCAGAAATTTCAGCTGATATGTCAGTAGAATAGTAAGGTTTGGACATCAAAGTAAGTTTACTTTTCCTAGATGTTTTGAATGGTGAATAATTAACTATTACCTTCAAACCGTCCAAATAATTTTAAAATTGTACTTATTTCCATGTAAGGAAGGACTGATATATTTCGAAGATATTTTCGTTACTATAGCAAGCCAATAAAATAAATGGCAATATAAAAACGGACGTATGTAGGCGTCAGCTTCGCATGGTCTCAAAGTGAGAATTTTACATTCGAAATCGAAGGTTCCCATGCAGCTAAAAAAATTTGATGATAAAGAATTGAAGGTATTCCTCGTCACAAACGCAAGAAGAAGACTCCAAGTGTTCAAGGAGTCGGTGATGTGTTCTAGTGTGATAACCTAAAACGTGGGACGTCGTATGGATACCGCGGCCATGCAACATTATCAACATGTTCGAAGAATATACACGGCCAGCAGGTTGTTTTAGGTGTATTTGGTAGGACCAGCTGGGTATTTTATAAGCTGCTGGAATAAATGCAAACGATCAAGGCGAGGATAATTGATGCGTTTTAGCTGAGCGTTGAAGAAAAACTGCCGGAAGTTGCGAAACTTGAGAATGAATTATTTTGCCTGTTAGTCATATAAATTTACTTAGAAAATCGAATGCAACAGTGCCTGGGTGACCAGTACTCCTTCAATATTGATGAAATTAAAAATTGGCTTGATTCGGGTAGCCGATAATAATAATAATATAATAATAATTGAGTAGCAGCCCACAAGGGACCAGGGCCTAGCTTCTACAACAACTACTCGTGTTATGCGTGCTACTGTGCTCTCACGAGTAGAAGGGACCTACGGGCTTTGCCGACTCCAAACGGCCAGATTTTGAGAGATTTTGAAAGTAGCCGATAAACCGACCGATATTATCCGATGTGGAAAGCATCTAGTCATTTCAATGCTCTATCCGTTCATTTAATTCACTATCTCTCTGCTCACTGCAAAGCTTACATTTCATTTTAAAAGTTGCTTGCAAACTTTATCAACTCGAATGGTTCAAGCAAATGATAGAAAGAGAAGAGTAATCTGCTGCCACCCCACATTCTTCAGACAGTTTTATATGCTGATTGACTCTGAGTCGGTAAAGCAGTACAGTGGTTGATGCACAGGGCCAAAAAATGATTTGAGTCCATGATAAACGGTTTAATTTCGGTCTGTATTGTTTACAATTGGAGAAATAAATTTCTATTCTCCCGGTCATTAGTGTTGGTAGGGTGTCATATTATGTACACTCATAGGAAGTGTTGGCGAATAAAAAATAGACAGCAAATATTGTTTTAACCCTTAACTGATCAACAGCCATATGACGGGGTGTGATAAATCTAGACAGACGTTGGATTTAATTTATATGTTAATCGATACGAATGCGCACAATCTGACCGCGAATTTAAGCAGTTAAAATCAACTTTAAACACCTCGCTCTACAGGGTGAATGACTGGAAAATATTTTCATTTTTCTTTTTTAATTTTTATTTTGCCAAAGCAAAGGAAAATTCATTAAATTTCAAATTGTATAAGAAGTTTTAAATATGTCCACCTTTGGCGCGAATGATGGCCTTGAGACGGTCGAAGAAAGCACGCTGCATGAAAGTGACTCTCCGGTATTTTGGCATATTACCTCCGAGGTGCTCTTTTGATGTAATCTAGATTGTATAGAAGAAATAACAACAATCTTGGTTGACGCGCGCTTTGCAAGACTGTGCTGAATCTTGCTGAAATGTTTTTTTTATCTAGAGACTCAATACTGCGCCTAGCACAGTTTTACGGTATACGGTATATTGACGCCACAGTCCAATACGAGCCAAGAGCGACCATCACCGAGGGTGCTGCTTGCTTTGTGGTGGCCGTAAAAAGGTGCATATTTTCGAAGGGCCTCTCTGGCAAGTAAGCTCGGTCATTGTTTTTGTTGGCGATAACAAATGCCGATTCATTGGCAAAATAACAAATTTGGCAACTCATCAGTTTCGTGAAAGCCTAGCGACTCCTTCGCTCTTTTGACTCCAACTGTTTGTGTTGCGGTGTAAGATCGTGTGCTACTTAAAACTGCAATGGCTTGAGCTCAAGCTCATTTTTCAGTATGAGTTCCATCGATATGTTGAGATCACGAGCAATTTTTCTTCCACTTCGACACCGATTTCGCTTAATTCGAGTCTTCACTTTCCGAACGATTTCTGTCGATGTTGCTGTTTTTTATGACCACCTCCATGGCGTTTTTCACTGCTGCCAGTATCATGGTAACGATCTATTGTTTGGGGCACAAATTGTTTATTCACGTTTAAGACACAGATGATTTATCCAGGCTGAGGCGCTGGAGGGCTCTAAAGCTACCTACTAGTGGTTGTCCAGCCAAATAAAAGCAATCACAGTGTTCAGTTTTGTGTTTGTAATCAATAAAAAAATCTGCCATGTGTCAAAATTTGAGTTCGCTGTGATGATCGGTTTGGAACTTTTAGCAGTCCGAAAGTGATTGAAGTTCAAGTCAGTCAGGATTAGGCTCAGATGCCTTTGGCAGGGTTTGGTAAGCATTTTATTTATTTCACGAAAAGTTATGTTAGCACAGCAAACTTACAATTTATGTGGATGTGATATCCATACAGCCGTACCTATTAAGCCACAGACGCGTGCTCAAAGTCAATGATCAGACGATTTACGTGAAGAGTGTCAACAGAAGGATGCTCAGTCTGGAATGCTTGTTATTGGTCAGTTAGATGTAGCTGTTGGAGTTTCCTTGATTTAACCGAGCATTGAGAAAATTTAGCTTAGACTTCATAATAATCAATTTATAATACCAATTAGAAGGAAAGTAAGAAACCATGTAAAGAGGGTATTTAAAGAGGTATAGAACTTTGAAATGAAATGAAACAAAGATGATTTTGCAAATTGGCACAGTATAAATATGACCGCCATGCCGGGCGCGCACTTAGTATAATCTAGAGGCCCAAATATCGATGACTTTACCAAAATTTGGGGCCGTATATCGCTAAACAAAATTCGGTTATAAAAAATGGGATAAACCGTAAAGAAAGCGCTGTTCCCGCTTCTTGTTGAAATGCCAAATGAAGTAAAAATTAACAACTTGACAGCTGATAAAATGACCGTCAGTGAAAATAATGTTGCAGACTTAAAGTTGGTAAAACGCACCCGCTATATACGTATGTAGGTATGTACATATTATTACAGTTAAAATAAATGTAACAGATAGTGTTATAAGGGGTGTTCCAACAAGAACGCAAGATTTAAATTTGGCGCCATTAGAATTGTCATTGTTTGACATTTGAACAATTATTATTGTTTGTTAGCAAAAGGTATAAAGTTAATATAAATGGAGAGCTAAACGAATAAACAACGCATTCTCATTGTGAAATCGTTTTACCCTAAATTGGTGAAAGGCTTGTGGCTCTTAATCTATGTGTGTGTGTATCAAGCCTGCGACCCATGAAGGCTCTGAGCCTGAGTTATAGCGGCCTTCCATTCTTGACGGTCGCGGACATGCTGCTTCCACCTCTCAAGACCAATCGCTCTAGCGTCCGCAATCATTTGGTCTCTATATCTATACCGAAGGTTCCGTCTTCCTCTCCTTCTCGAACCCGAAGGCTAGGATTCTAAGACCCTCTTAGCTGGAGCCATTCGCTCGATGTGGATTTTTGCCTTTCGAATTACATCCACATCTTGGTACAGTACATGAGGCCGCGGGTGTGTCTTCACCTACATTTTCCATCCTCGCAGACAGAACCATATATTCGTTGAAGAATCAGAACCAAAAGCTGCTCTGCCGTTTTGCTCAACGTTCAGCAACCGGCTCCGTATAAGAGTACGGGTAGGATTAGCGTCTTGTAGAGCATTATCTTAGTACTTCGATTCAGGAGTTTCAACCTCATCTGTTTTGACAAACCGAAATGACATTGACAAGCCGAATCTCCACTAAGATGTCGTTTGTGGAGTTTACGTTTGCCCCAAGGTAGAGAAAGTCCTTAACTACCTCAAAGTTGTAGGTGTCAATTGTCACATTCCAACCGAGATGTTGGGCGACAGATTGATTCTTTGTCGACAGCATATATTTCGTTTTATCCTCGTTCACTCTAATCTGTTGATTCCATATATTTTTATGAGTTGGCACCCCTGGTAATATACTCGTATTTTCCTTTTTCTATGTGAGCATGAAATTGTATTCTTATTCGTGTTTCTTGCGTTCGATTATGACAAATAAAATAAAAGAAAAAACATTTTTCTTCAATCTGTACACACTAACTGATTAACGAACACGGATAAAGTATTTTCAACTCGATGATATCTTTACAATTCAACTTCAGCCGATATTACAATAAAGATAAACTTGCCACTTCTCGGCTACGTGTGATCTTAGGAGTGGTATGATTTTTTTTTTGTGCTAAATTTCGTTTTTGGGGTGCAATCAACTTTTCAATAATTTTATGGTTATTTTGCTTAAGAAACATTGTTTCGTTTTTCTACCGGAGGTCTCTCGAAATAAAGAATCAATACGCTATGGGTAAGCGTGGGAGTCAGTTTGTTTCCTAAGGGGGAACAAACTACGATTACTAACGAATTTAGACAAAAAGAAAGAAATACAAGAAAATTTCGTGAAACTGTTTATAGAAATTAAGTGTCCTTTTTCTGAATATTTAATTCCAACCATAAATTTGTGAATTTTGCACCACCATCCGGTCTAGTGATGAGAATATTTAAAGTGAGTTTACATTCCGTTTAAATTGTTTTTGCGCTCAAGCCTCCAATAGAAAGTGCTTTGATATAAATTAAAAAAGTTCTAAGATGAGTAACAAGGTTTACATTTAAGGACTGTGTGCTTATGTGAGAAATTCATGTTTTTAAAAATTAAACAACCAAACTTAACCAGAACTTATTGCCAAAAATTAAAAAAAAAAAAAAAAACAATTTTCTTAAAATAAGTATAATAAGGAGTTTTTCAAGTTCAATTTATCCGGCATGCATTGCATGCTCTTCTTCTTTTCATGGCGCTACATTCCTAGATGGACCTGGGCCTCAACCAACACGCCGCTCCAGCTAGCACGATTTCTCGGCAGCTGCCTCCAACTGCACACTCCAAGCTGGTTGGGGTTGTTATCCACTTGTATGCGCCATCTCAACCTGGGCCGACCTCTGTTGCGCTGTCCCAATGTCTCGGATTCGAATACTTTTATGGCCGGAGCGGTGGCACCCAAACGCTACACTGGACTTAGCCATTTTAAGCGTTGTAACTGAAGACGCTTGACACCGTACAGTCTATAAAGTTCGTTGTTGAATCATTTCCTCCAGACGCCATCAACGGAAACAAGTCGAAAAATCTCATGCAGAACTTTTCTTTTGAAAGGATTAAGGGCTTCCTCATCTGCTTAAAATAGCGTCTAAATATCTGCGACGTAAAAGAGGACTCGGATGATCAAGCTGTTATACAAATCCAGTTTAGTACTTCGAGAGAGGGCTCTATCACTTAATTGCCTCTTAAGGTCAAAGAAGCAGTGATTGGAAAGAGTGATTCTGCGTTCGTTTTCGGCACTGATGTTGTTGTCCCTATTTACCGCGGAGCCGAGGTAGACGAATTCTTCGACTACCTTTGAGTTTCTGCTGCGTAGTGTGACGCTCTGTCCGAGAGGTCGATGTTGTGCGTCCTTCCTTGATGACAGCAAGTACGAAGTGTCCTCATTTATCCCCAAACCTATTTTAACCACTTCCGCCTCAATGCCACGAACGCCTCATTAACGACTCGCTGTGCTCATGCAATCACGTCAATATCGTCGGCCTAAGCTAGCAGTTGAACGGACTTTTGGAGGATCGTGCCTCTGGCATACTCTTTACAAGTTTTTATCTGTTATCTGTTTTAAGGTTATGTTCCGAAATAAGGTTTCCATCATTATAGTTTCGATGTTTGCGTCCTTATCTTCTGTACTTATGATGTTCCTGAAAATTGGACCTAGCGATCATTGTCTATAATAATAACATTTTTGGGCACACATTTTTTTGGAGAAATTCGTTTCCCTTTTCCACAGGAAGGAAAAGGAAAATGCAGCTTTCACTTTCGTCTTTGCAAAAATAGGATTCACAAGGCAGATAATCCCCTCTCTCCGACCGCTACTCTTGTAAGACGGCTTGTAAGACTTATTTTGAGCAGGGATGTGCGCAGAGTCTAAATGCTTGTTCCTTCTTTCCCCAGAATTTCTCTATTTTGGCTTGCGCTCTTTATCCACCTGTTCTCATCCAACGCATAACACTTGTGTTTGTTTTTCAGACACACTCTTAGCAAACGAAAAAAGGGAATGATGATTTTTTAACTCTATTCCACAGGGTGCAGACGGATCAGAAAAGTATGATAGAGGTTTGTGTAGGTTCGCTTATTGAAATATTTCTTAGATACGGTCGGATACAAATTCGTTAATCTCTATATACTGATATCTTTATCTTTGCTTATAAATACAGCCTGTACAATCTCATTCTGGTCACTTCTCTATAAACCGTGGCAACTAAGACACGCTCTCACAGCTTGTTTTATGCTGTTTTCGCTCGAAAGTCCTACATTATGATTTGCCTTAAAAATACACTTTCCGTGTTAAAGAAAAACGTTTGCAGCATTGCCGTCCATTTACGTGTAGAATTGCAGTTTTTAAGATATCCACAAACTGAAAGTTTTCCTTTTGCTATTGATCCTTACAAAAAATACAAATCTTTGGCTGAGAAATTGTACACAAGCTATATCTCTGACATATCAACCATCTTGGGAGAATATTTTCTTCCATAACTTTTAAGGGTTTCGTTTTGATGAACTTTACTTCTCTAATTTCTTTCTTGGCCGTCACACTCTCCATATGTCCCTCAAATTTTCATGAAATTTCGTACAAGTTGCCTTGATCTAATATTCGTATTCCCTGCATAAGCACTTCATTTTGAGGTTGTAGCACCGTACACATAAAATTTGGGGCAAAAAATTGTAAATTTTGTCGTACCCCGTAGTGATATACCAGTCGAAATATGTTTTGAAATAAAATTAATATCTGATTTCCAACATCTTACATTGAAATTCCCCTCTTATCCTAATGTTCTAAAATCGAAACACATCTAAGCTCAAAACGCACCTTAATTGGGTGTATCAATAGTTGGTAAAATGAGGAACGAAACCTTCAATGTTTGAGTATAACTCACACCTTCATTCATACTCCTTTTTAAATGGAGTATTTTACGCGTGGGTTAAAGGAAGATGCACTCTTCACTCGGATTTCATTGGGAGTTGTTTCGTTTTGCGATTTTGAACTTCAACAGTTCAATATTTTGGCTACTTTAGCTGTTTTTGGTTATTCTGATGCGAGGCAAATATGTAAAGCGTTTTTCGTTTTACAAGGAACCGTAATAAAAGTACTTTTTCAATTTTTTGTCACTAAACGCCTTATAACTGTTATCTTTTCGAAATCTCTTTAATAATAAAGAAGGGATGCAAACGTAGACTGAGAGTCTTCTCTTAGATGGAGTCAGATAACACTTATTATTGATTTCTTTAGTATTTATGAATCCTAGCCATAAAAAGCTGGTATGTTAACTCTATTCATTTTTTTGTTGATATGTGAATATCAGTCGCAATAACCATTTATTACTAAAGGCCAAGAGCCAGCCGGTGGTTGTTTGTGTGTGCTTGCTACTTTTTCTACAGATAAAATTATTTTTTTTTTAATATCAAACACATATCTTTCAGAAGAAAGGGGAGTCCGACCTGAGCGGTCTCAGCGAGGTGCCCGATAAGATAAGCTGGTATTACGCACCGATATTTGTTGCATTTTGGATTATACTTTATTTCACCGTGGTGCTTGGCGCGACAAATTCCCTTCCGACACCGTTGAAAATCCTCGATGAAGAGAATGCGCCGAACAGGTTTATTGCAGAACGCGCCCAATCTGTGCTCTTCGGTCTGACCATAATCGGAAAAAAGATTGTGGGCAGTGAGGCGAATGAGATTCACGCCGTGAATTATCTGCTCTCCGAGGTGGAGAAAGTTAAAGCTCAAGCAAGTGAACACTTTCTGATCGAGGTTGAGGTGCAGGTTGCGAACGGGAATTTCATGTACGGCGAAATGGTGAACATGTATCAGGGAATCCAGAACGTGGTGGTCAAGCTTAGTGCCAAAAACTCGACGAGCGAAACATATTTACTGATCAACAGCCATTATGACAGTGCTCCAGATAGCCCTGGCAGTGGCGACGCCGGAAGCATGGTTTCGGTGATGATGGAGGTGATGAGGGTTATTTCCAAGTCGAATGGTCCACTGGAGCATCCCATTGTGTTTCTGTTTAATGGGGCCGAGGAGAATCCGCTGCAGGGATCACACGCCTTTATAACGCAGCACAAATGGGCTAAGAATTGCAAGTAGGTTTTGATCATTACAGTGGGCAGTTCAGAATTTATGTAACTCCTCATTCTAGGGCACTCATTAACTTGGACGCAGCTGGAAATGGAGGCAGGGAGGTACTCTTTCAGTCGGGACCAAAGCATCCCTGGATCATGAGGGTAGGACAATTTACTGTGTGAGATGGCTAATTCTAATTGTGTTTGTCCTTCTTTCTCTCAGTACTACCGCAATAACGCCAACCATCCATTTGCCACTACTATGGCTGAGGAGATGTTCCAAGCCGGACTCATCCCAGCCGGTACTGATTTTCGTATCTTTACGGAATTTGGTGGTGTTCCAGGTAAGATAAAATTTCTGGAGCTTTTGCAACTACCTCTCAATCAATGTGTCCCTCTAAGGTCTAGACTTGGCTTACACCTACAATGGCTATGTCTACCACACCGAATTTGATCGCTTCAACATTGTGCCGCTCGGGAGTCTCCAACACACCGGGGACAACATTCTTTCCATTGCCAAGGCGCTGGCTAATGCCCCTGAATTGGATAACATTTCGGTGAGTGGCTTAAACGCGTGTTTTTCATGTTCTCATGGTTTTTTTCTAGGCTCACGAAGATGGTCACGTCATTTTCTACGACTTTCTGGGATGGTTCATGATCTTCTACACAGAGACCGTGGGTATGATCATCAACATTGTTGTCTGCTGTGTGGGTTTGGTTGCAATTGGCGTCTCAATGTTCTTCATGATCGCCCGGTCGGGGCTAGGAATGCGCGGAATTGCCAAACGTTTTGCCAGCACCCTCGCTCTTCAAGTTTGTTCACTGCTCTTGGGAGCCGGCTTGACCTTGCTCGTTGCAGTCTTCATGGATGGCGTAAATAAACCCCTGTCTTGGTTCTCCGAGACGTGGCTTATATTCGGCTTGTACTTCTGCCCGATGCTCTTCGGAATGGGTATTTTGGCGGCGATATATTCGCAGTACATGAAGCGAGATCAGCTGAGTTTGGGATTCAGGATTCAAATGTTTATGCACGCTCACTGCATCCTGCTGGTGGTGCTCACCATTGTGCTGACGTGCATTGGGATCCGTTCAGCTTTCATGTTAATGATGGCGGTGTTCTTCGATATCATTGCTCTTATCATCAACTTGCTTACGAAATGGCATCGCCGAGGTGAGTCACCACTAACGTTTCCACGGTGTTTCTAATGCCAACCCTTGCAGGATATCTCCTTGCTGTGGCGGTCATCATTTGCCAGATTCTACCATTCATCTACTTTACGAACATCACCTACTCCTTTTTATACACACTCATCCCGATGACAGGAAGAAGTGGTTCGGGAGCGAACCCCGACTTAACGATAGCTGCAATGGCGATCCTTATGTGCACCTTATTTGCCGGATTTTTGGTAAGTCCTGCACTACTTTATCCAAGCGTCAGACTCATTATGGCTCTCCTTAGGTGCCTCTTTTGCTGTTCTTCCGCAAGACAAGGTCCTTAATCTCCGTATTCTTTGCCGTCACCATATTGTACATTATCATTGCTGTGACACCAGCTGGATTCCCTTTTCAGGCAAAGCTTTGCCCTCAACGATTTGCGTTCAAGGTGAGATTCCGAATGAAAAAATTACGAAATCTTAAAATCCTAAAATCTTGTTTAACCTTAGCACGCCGTGCGGACACTTCACGACGCCGATTCATCTGTCAGAACTTCGAGCTCTGGAATATTGTTTTTTACAAATGACAGACGAACTGATTTAGTTCACGGTGCGGGCATAGTCAAACATACTTTTCCACTAAATTTCACCTGCGTATCGTGATCTTTCAGATTATGTGCCCGGCTTAACAGCAGCTCAAAGGATTAGCGACGTCTGCGGAAATGAAATGTTTTGCGGGCTTCCACTACCCAATTACAGATGGAACAAAACCAGGTACTGCAGTTCAATGGGTAGAAAGCGTGTTTTTACTCTTAAGGATTTTCAGGGAGCAAAGCTATTGGTTGGAATTTGGCCAACCAAATATTCCCTTCATCCCCAAACTGGACTTCCTTTCAAAAGAGGTCGTTTCTCCGTCCACTGCTCGATTTGAATTTAAACTCACAGTCATTGATCATATGACTGTTTTTATTGGAACAAAAGACGAAGCCAAAGTGACCAGCTGGTCATTTAACGATACAATGATTCGGAAAAACAGGGCTCAGCCATACTTTATATACTTCTCCTACGGAAAGGACTCTTCACCGCTGGAGTTCTACGTAGAAGTTGAGGTAGGCTGCGTCACTAGCTTTGATCAACTTTCTAACTTCACATTTTCTTCTACTCTATAGAAAATGAATGAAAATTTTACGAACCCGAGTCTGGAGATCGGTGTCGGCGCGCATTGGGTGCATCAGAACATAGCGCTAACGGAGGACTTCCAAAAGTTCTTAAATTCATTCCCGGAATGGACCACTGTCCGCCATTCTGTAGCTTCGTACGAGAGCTGGATTTTCTGAACAGCGCTTGAATTACAACAGTCGCAGTCATGAGTAATTAAAAAATTACATTATCCGGGATAGTCAACCGTTGCCGTTACCACTTTGGCAGCTTTGACGCTAAGACTTTGAAATTAAAAAAATAAAGATTTTGCTCTGAAAATGAGACGGCTTCTACGAAAAAGGACAATTAAGGGAGTATGCTAAGAAAATTTATAAAAAAAAATAAATAAACTGCGAGTAACACTCACATACACATGGTTTTGTTTTGCTTATTGCCGGAACGAAAACAGACAAATTGTAGTAAAGGCGCCGTCGATGATGAAAACGGCAGACTGTTAAACGCCGATTACGACCCAAATATCCCTGTCAAGCAGATTGTTGGATGACAAGAATTAAGTCCTTCCGACAAAGACGTGGTCCAGATATCAATATCGAGGCAGAAGTTAAACAAAGCTACTGGAGGTGGCAGACTTGAGATGAGTTGGTACTTGCACCTTACCGACCATTTAAAGAGAACTGTCTGATGGAAGCAAGAACTGATTTTGCTAAGAGCGCCTACTATTCAGCAGTTCTGTTTTAAAATAATAACGCCTCTGAACAAAGAATTGAATCATCAACAACAGTGACTTGAACTGTAAATTGGACAAGGAATTCGACGAGGAAATGCACATTGACCGGGACAGAGAACTAGATCAGAACTTGCGCGGTACAAGGAATTAGAGGTTTGTTTCTTCAATTCGCAGTTTCGAGACGGCCTGACATAGAAATCACTTTGAAAGTAAGTTTTCAATATATAACAATGCTGTTCAAGCGTAAAGAGACGGATTCCGTGGGGAGGTATGGAACCGATTTTCACATCTACTTGCTCTGTAAGGGCGCTCCAAAACAAAACGTTATCAATTGAACGCTCAGTTAATTTCACCATCTTTCGATTGAGATACATGTGTATATCCGTTGGGGTAATTTACAATGTTTGCCCAAATTTCGTGTACAACGAACGGTTTCAAGCGTTCACACAATACGGCAGAGAGGATCTTGTATGCGATGTTAAGGAGACTAATCCCTCGATAGTTGGCGCAGTCGAAGGGGTCTCCTTTCTTGTGGACCGGACAGACGACGCTGAGATTACACTCATCGGGCATGCTTTCCTCCGACCATATCTTACAGATGAGCTGGTGCATGCGCCCAACCAGGTCATCTCCAGCTGCTTTGAACAGTTCTGCGGACAGTCCATCCGCTTCAGCAGCTTTATTCGACTTCAGTCTCGATATTGCTATATTGACCTCATCTAAGTCGGGGGGACGGAATTCTTGTCCATTGTCGTCCAAATTGAATGGAACATTCTGTCTAACAGCGGGATTTGGGCCGTCATCGCCGTTTAAGAGTCTGCAGAAATGATCTTTCCAGATTCTCAGAATCGATTGCGACTCTACTACGAGGTTTCCGTTTTCGTCCCGGCAGGCTTCGGTCCGAACCCTATATTCACCGTGGGTTGTGGCGTGAAACCCAGCACATCAGTGCCAGCTTCTTTGATGGCTTTTTGACAACATTTCCATTCTTCTTCTATTGTCAGTGCAGGCAGCGTCGAATTTTGGGAGAGTTTCAGGGAGACTCGGTCGGCAAAGATCCCAGCGACCTGTTGCGATCGTAGCTTTCCGACGTCAAACCGTTTTGGCCTATCTCGACTCCGTTGCTCTCTCGATATTCGGGTTCTTACCTTGGCTACAACAAGGAAATGACCCGAGTCGATGTTTGCACCTCGGAATGTTCAGACATCGAGAATGTTGGAGGAGTGTCTGACGTCGGTCGCAACGTTATCAATCTTGTTGACGGTTGATTGATCATGGGATCGCCAGGTTCCTTTATAGATGTTGAGATGTGGGAACCGCGTATTGCTCACAGATGTTCCGCCCCGCGGCAAAGTCCAACAGCCTGAGTCCGTTTCCGGAGGTCGTGTCGTGCATTCTGTGTTTCCCGAAAATCATTGTCCTTTGGCAGCTAGCCATGTTGAGTGCGATTAGGGACATTGCCTCGTGTGCATAGGCCCATGGCCCCCATATATATATATATTGGAGCCCCTTAATTGTGCCCTACACTAGGTTTTTAATATCCATATGTTTATTCAATGTTAATAATTCGTACAAGTTCAGGAAATTTTAAAAAGAAACCTTAAAAATACCAAAAAAGTGTATTGCGGCAAGTGTATTGAAAGAAAATTCGGACTGGTGGGTTACAAAAGAAACAACGAAAAGTTTAATTAAAATTGAATGGCACTACACCCCACAAGGGACCAGAACCTAGCTTTTTCAGTCCGAGTAGAGGGGATCTACAGTTTTTTGTCGACTTTGAACGGTTAGATTTAAGCAGCTTGTCATAGAGAGTTAGTACTCTTTGAGTGCTGCCAGCAACTCGTGACAAATGCGAGGTGTTCATTCGGGCAATCGAACCTTGGGCTTTGGCGTGGTAGTAGACGCACTTACGCACTACGCTACGGTGACCACAAAAAGACGTCAAAAGTCGTAATGTCTATAAATTATTTCATATGCTAGAACATTGAAGCGGAAAGCTAACTAACTGATTTTCCTAAGAACAAGAAATATTGCTTAATTTTAGTAGAAAATGAAAAGGTTTGGTGTTTGGAAACGAAACCTTAAACGAACAAATTATTTCAACTGCTGCTACACCTACCCCAAACGACTGCAAAGAAAGCTGCAAAAAGCACATAGAAGGTGGAAAAACTCAAGAGCTTTTTACTTGTGTCCACAATTTGCGTGCATCTACCGGAATATTTTAAAATTAGCACCCACAAAGCGTAAGCAGGGGAAGAAAACAAATTCACCTCGACACACTTTCTCCTTCAAGCTTGTACTAAACTGAACGAAACTCATTCAGCAGAACATTTTCTCCCCATAATTCGGAGAACGAGAGCGCAGATTTCTCCATTCTGCATTCTGTAAACTTAAAGCACACCGAAGAGGATTTATTTTGAGAGTATCTGTTCGTTAGGCGCAAATCTATGATTAAAGTTTTGGTTCTATTGGTTTATACATAAAATCCCCTTATCCTAAGATAGACTGCAACGGCGAGTCAAATTAATTGAACAAACATTTTCGAAGAAGTGTACATGGGGACACTCGTAAATAAAAACTAAAATTTGAATTGCACATTTAATTACGAGCAAAAGGATTACCCGTGACTGTTAATTGCACAAACTGCTCCTTTTTATGCCAACAAATCGATATACATACATAAATCAATGTTTTCATGGGAATTTCTTGAATTCGCAATTTCAAGGGAGCATTCACCATGAATAATGAGATCACGATGATGTCTTCGACATCCTCTTGAGTTTCTCGACGGGCAGGAACAACTTTAAGTATCTTTTGTCACGCGTCAAACAGAAAAATAATGCGAAATTAATGAGGAACTCTGAGCAAACACACGGCATACATACACGAGCGTACATCTGACGCCCCAGGCATCAATCAACAAGCATTGGGCTCCTTGAGGGGAGTGAATTGGCAAACATTAGGTAATTGCTACGGTGCAATATTAAAGCCAATCTCGGCAGGATGATGAGTTTTGAATTTCGTCAAGTACTTTTTAAACGAGTTGAAAATTATCACAAATTTACATTGATGTTAGAATTCTCGGTAAGTCATGTGTGAGAAAAGCAAACGTTTTAATTTTGTGTGCCTTAGCGTGGTCTCATTAGATTACTGGGATCCGAAATATGTACGCCTTTAGATGACTGCGGGAAATTCTAAAAAGTCATAACTTTTGTGAAGGCGAAACTTTGCTTGCTGCTGTTCATCAGACCGATCACCTAATATTTCTTGTTTTTTAATATAAAACGAAGAGTCAGACGGGGCTCTGCAGAATGTATCGATTGCAGGATGGTTCGGCAAATACTTAGCCTCACCGTCCGATAACGTCACTATCGCAATAAAAATTTACAGATCGATAAACTTACCACTGTAAAAGTTTTGGGCGACACTTTGGTTTAAATGAGTGTGGAAACGGACGCGGTTGCAGATTTCAGAAAAATTGGTCGGCGATTCGAATTTTGTCTTTAGATAGGAAATCGCACAGAAAATCCAATGAGCGCTTGATTTCTGTCCTTTGTGAGTGCTCTCCTTGCGGTCTTTAGTCCTCGCCACACTAAGGTGTCCTGAAAACTGTTACTACGGATGATAACGCACCAAATTATAATTATTATTTAATTCAGTGGCACTACAGACCACATGGGTTAAGGATTAGCTTCTTCAACAACTACTCGTGTTGTGCGTGCTACTGTTCTTTCACGAGTAGAAGGGATCTGCAGTTTTTTGCCGATTCCGAAAGGCGAGATTTGAGAAGCTTAGACTCTTTGAGTACTCTTTGAGTGTTGTCAGCAACTTGAAAAAGGTGGTGCGGTGAAAAAATGCGAAGTGTCACGTCCGGGAATCGAACCTTGAACGTCTATGCGTATGGGTCAAGGCACTTACCCACTACTTCACTCCGACCACACCAAACGATCTTAAATTATCAGGCTGCTATGCGCGAGAAAGCTGAGCCAGTAGGCAACTGCAATGAACGCCTACACAAAATATTGAGCATGAGTAAGTTGCCTGTGCCATAGGTTCCACACTTACTCATTTAGGAGAACAAGAGCAATCAAGAAACGAGTTCTTAATTTTATCAAATCGAATGAAAACGTAACCTTTTATACGTAAGCTACTTTTTTTTGATTGACGGATTATGACTGAATGGGCCCCAAGGAGACTACTTGTAAATACGCATTTTAATTTGTATTGGATGACAACATGCAACTTACGATCCCCTCGATAGTCAACCTGAAAAACGTGTCACACTCAAGTTTTAACCATTCTTGAGTTTTTGGGCGCGTGTATGCATTACTGCTTTTTCGTTAGTTCGGAGACTTCTGCATCCTTGCTCCTTGCTCATTCGCTGCAGACGATCCTAGTTATCAACTAACATTGTTGTAAGCTTAACTCAATCAGGAAAATGATTTTCTTATAAAATTTCGCTTTAAAACAGCAAGCCAGTGGGTTTCCTTGATAGAACCCGCCACCCAAAAAATTAATTTCCTTACATGTGATGTCAAGTTTATATGGTATCCCAGCCTTGGATGATATTCTGTCAAAGTTCTCATTCCTTCGTTCTCAAGTAAGAGTGTGGATACTTGTGTTTTTCACGCTGTCGAAGGTTTTCTTTATTGTGTGTGCACTTGCAGGGTTTTCTGCGGTGCGTGTTATCTTACTTTTGACACTATCGAAGGTTTTCTCCATTGTGTGTGCGCCTGGATAATTTCCTTCGGCATGTATGTATATGGTGTTGACGTTGCTGAAGGTTTGCTCCTACACATATTTCTTGCCAACGCTAGGATGAGGTATACTTGTTTACTTCGGTGACCTCGGTGATGTGGCAGAGAAGTCCTACACCCGTATAACATTTGACCAAGGGTATTTATTGGGTATTTTGAATACATTTTGATATTTTAGCTTGGAGTACCATTTGGGATTAACTTTAAAGAATTTCCCCAGTGGGAGTTTTTATAGCAGAAGAATGTATTGGCGGCAGGATTTCCTGCCCACTTGTAGTCACTATTTGCTTGTCCTATGTTTTTGAATAATATGAGTTTCCTCTCTGATTGTCTGATTCAAATTATATTTGCCGCACTGTTCTGTCTAGTGCTAGCTGAATTACTGACGGAGCTAAAGTCCGTGTGGCGCATTGGCGGCTACTATAGGTGTGAATGCACCTGACTGGTAGTGAAAGCCTGGTCATATAGTGGGATAGGTTACTTTATGGCAGTATCATGGGGGCTGTGATGTTGATTAAACCCAATTCGGTGACAGATTTTGACTACCGACTGCCCTGGCAGAGATTGTTCGAGTCTGAGTTTGGATAAGTTTGACTCGTTTACTCCTACTCAGTGTGGGTTGGGGGTCGAATGTCGAATAAGTTGATAAGTTTGGTGCTTGGGATAATTTATAAAAATATTTCCCTTCTCCTTTTTTGCTCTTCATTCAATGCTTCATAAAAAGTGTTGCAGTGATTGGATTTAGTTTAAATTTGCGCCGTTTTGTTCTATAATCTGTTTTTATCTAGACGGCATCTTCATTATACCCACCTCGTAGAAGCCCCCCTCCTTATCTGTGAAGAACTCGGACAGTTACTTTTCACAAGCCTCTTCTGAGTTCAACTTCACACCATCAATGGCGTAGGCCATGGAAAGGAACAGGTGGTAATCACTTGGCGCTATGTCCAGGCTATATGGTGAATGCTTCTTAGCTTCTGACGAGTCATCACCGAAGTGTGTGGTCTGACGTTTTCTGGGTGGAACACTACACCCTTCCTGTTGGCCAATTCTGGACGCTTCTGGTCGATCGCCTGCTTCAAGCAGTCCAGTTCTTCGGATGGTAGAATTAAGCGTATGTGCATATGGGAGCAGCTCAAAGTGGATTATTCCCTTCCAATCCAACCAAACACACAGCAAAACCTTCCTGACCATCAATCCCGGCTTGGCCACTGTTTGTGACGATTCACCGGCCTTCAACCACGACCCTTTTCGCTTGATATTGTCGTATGTGATCCATTTTTCGTCGCCAGTCACCATCCGCTTCAAAAGTGGGTCGAGTTCGTTCTGTTTCAGCAGCATATCGCAGGCGTTGATTCGGTTCAGAAGGTTTCTTTGCGTCAGATGATGCGGCACCCAAACATCGAGTTTTTTTTTTGTATCCAGCCTTCTGCAGATGGTTTAAAATGGTTTGGTGACTAACTCCCATCTCCTGGGGGATGTCAAGAAGTGCCACATGCCGGTCTAACTCGATGATTTCCATGATTCGATCGGTATTCGTCGTCACAGGTCTTCCGCCGGCTGGCTTATCCATGGTGTTGTTTTCACCGGCTCTGAATAGTCGAAAGCATTCCTCCGCAGTTCGAAGTGATAGAGCATCATCCCCCAAAACACCATTAATATCACGGAACGTTTCTCTAGTGGATTTGCCTTTAACGAATGAAAAATTTAAAATAGCGCGAATTTTGGCGCTAGTTAACTTCACGTTTACACGTCTATAACTGTTGAACGCAATATTCAAACTAATCATGCATAGCGTCGTTTGTAGGTTATGTCTAGACCTTTCAAATGATGTATAGTATTGCCAGATATGAGCTCTGTGGCGCTTTGTACATAGCCGGACAATTCAAAAGACAAAAAGGCGGAAGGGAGATATTTGATAATTTTCTGTATGGGATTGTTATCTTGAGAGTAGTGACGACTGACTAAGAACAGCTAAATTTGAGCTTCTTCTCATAGACACTTAGGGCTCTTTGGGATTTGTACGCAACTTGAAATAGGTGATGAACGGTCCAGAAGTCGATCCGACAGTCAACGCACTTATTCACGCGTATAGTCGTGTCTTTATTGACTCCTGCGAAAATGGACGCGATATTAAAGACAAAAGCTGGGCGTGACAGTAATTCGAAAGCCTCAAGATGTGTGTCAATCATTTCGATTTCGGGCTGTATGATATTTGCGCCAGTAGGACCATTAACTAGTTTCTTTTTTTCTTTTTGTACTTTTTTTTAGATAATTGAACCATCTTAAGACGATTTACTTTTTTTTGTCGTTGTGCAGTCGGTAAGTGGGTGGACACACATTCTGGACGTCTAGAGTCGATTCCAGTTTCTAGCTTTCGTCCATCTTGCAACACCGCTTTCAATTATCTACTAAGGTTTACAGAGAACAAATCGCCTATAAAGAAGCTTCTCTATATGAGAGAAAACTGGCACAAAGAACATAAGTAACTCCTACAGAGGGTAGATCTATTTGGTCTGTAGAATCATCACCCAATTTTCAAAAGAAACAAAAAAGTATTCCTTATCTATTTTTCGTGTTCTCCCCTTGTTGCAAAATATTGATTTACTTGGCTGTGTATATTCAGTAGAAATCGATACATTTATCCGTTCTACATATCAGTCCCACAAATAGAGTTCTGTCCCTTATCTCAAATTATCTTCCCACTCCCTTGAAATATGTCATTTGCATTATAAAGTCCTCTTTTGCTTTACCAGACCTTTAATTCACTCATCGCTCTTAGATTAAGGACGAACGTCATCGTGCTTTAATAAGGATTACATCCAGATAACTTCTTAAGAGTTTCTCCGTCCCTGCAAGCAGCGTAACCACCTCCGCTTTTGTTTGAATTTTAACCCCCCGCCCCCGCAAGTTTTGCAATAAATCTGCAAACTTGAAGTTTTTTGTTTTCTTCTTGCAATTAAAAGTCAGTTACATCCTTCAACCACTCCTGTTTCGTTGTAAGGAGAGACTACCCACTTTTGGAAATTCAAGTACCCTTGGAATCGATGCTCTTTTCAATTTATTTATTTTTTTATTTGTCTTATCTGGTCATTCGTATTTGTTGTCCTAAAGAAGAAAGCTTCTGGTTGCGAAGAAGAAGACGAAGTTTGGTTTCATCTCTGTGTTCCGACAATGGACACCTTCTCGAAGTCTGTCAATGTCAGTGCTGACATGTCCTTTCGGTTTGGTTTTGAGAGGCCCTTTTGATGATCTTTTGAAGTTGCTTTTTCACTCAAATGTCAATATTCTCCAAATGTCATCAGCACACCGCCGACGGCGGGACAGTTTGTGTTCGAGTTATTATTTGAGGCGACAGTCGTCTCAACAATCTCACAGCTTAATGAAAGCGGCATGTCAATTCCAGGGCGCTTGGTGGGAGTGAACTCCCCGTTGGAGAATGCTGGGGTGGCGATAAAATACTCGCAAGTGTTACTGCAATTAGGGAGCGGAATAAGAGAAACTTTGTGGCTTATGGGTGGTAACTTGACATCCTTCGCCTCACACCCAATTAACGCACAACGCACCTAATATATTCCACCACGTGCTAAATGCTGTGGGCAGATCTACAACCCAGCCAACCCAGATTCTGCGGGTACGGCTCCAGGTGCTGGAAGCGATGGTTAGTTGTACGTGTGAACGCATTCATCAGTTCGTGACTTTGGGTAAAATACGTAATGCGGTGTGGTGCATGTGATTTTCCTCAAAGAACACGGCTAAGGGAGGGCCACAAGTGCTTTCCTCGACTGTTCCTTAGACCTGCCTTCGAGCGACACACCCTCAGGCGAACTCATTATTTTCAAAGGATATTCGGGTTCCTTCTCCTTCTTCCATTCACTCTTTTTCCTTTTATTCTTTCAAATCCAGTGTGGTAGCTAGTTTATGTGTCGGCAAGCAACTAGCAGGGAAAGTTAATTTCAAGTTGATGAGCTGGTGGAAAACTTAAAGTTACGCTTAGCCCTTCTGCGAACGCAGACATTTGCGTGCGCACTTAAAGAAGTGCACAACCCTAAAATTTTGGTTTTCTCGTATATCTACACTTTAAAGTTTTCGAAGAACTTATAGAAGTGTATTCCGCTGTTATAATTACGGCAATAGCACGATGCCTATGACAGTCGTGGCCGCGTTTCTAAATGTTACCAGGAGTGACGGGGTTGCTCCTCTAATTAAACTGAAAGGTCGAAGTTTTGCTTAAGATGCTGCGTCAACTTATTTATATAATCAAACATCAAATGAGTCAGTCCTCAGGGCCCCTTTTACACGAAGTGATGTTCAAGTGATTTGCAACTTTAAATTAGAATAGAGCGCAAGTTGATGGAAAATTAGAAAGGAGACGTACGTATATTTCTTTCAGCGTTGTAAACTTTTGCTCTCAAAGCAGCAACAGTAGAAATTTGTACAGAGTTCTCAGTGTCACCTGATGAATGCAGGTTGTAGTTGTATGTAGTGCTCTTTACAGTTGAGTAGATAATACCCACATCGACAAATAAACTAGGCTTGTGTGTCTATCTGTCTACTAAATTGTAAACAAATTTCCAGCAACTAATCATACGGGACATAAGTACTCTCAGTGCACAATGAATATCGAACTTCTACAGGGTAGGCCAAATACAAGTCTCTTGTTAAAAATGCAATCAAATGAAGAAAGTTATTTCTTTCCAAATATTATGGACTTATTAATAAGAAAACACACTCCCAATAATTATGAAATACGCCGTCGTTCAAGTTGCTGAAACGCCTGCCTGACTGACTTTGTTGTTAGTTTCGGTCTGCAGCTTATAGGTTGCTTTGATGATATAAGCCTAAAGCGCTTCCAGGATGTGCATAAAATTGGTCTATCAGGACTCCCCACAATAATGCCAGAGGGGTTAAAATCGTCCAATGGGACGGAATGGGATTGTGACATGTGCTGTGTAGATGCGCCCTACACTGCAGGGGAATGAATGCAGGTTTGAATCCATATCTTCAATTTTAATTTAATAAATCCAGTTTTCTCCGTACTGTCCAGAAAAAAAAAATTTCCCAATGTTGCCATTCCATTCCACAATCCACACCAGAATGCGACTCTCTGTGGAAGCATTAGTTTTTCGACACTAATGTGCGTATTTTTCTAGCCGCAAATTTTGCTTGTTATCGCCTTCACTCAAATTTTTTGTCGAATTCAACCTGCTCTGAGGCTCTTATCATGGTCGCGCCTTCAATTCCTAAGTCAATCCCAGATGTTTGCGTTGAATTCTTCTCAGACTAGTGCATGAAATGTTGAGCTGTTGAACGACAGCTTGCTGAGGTTTATAAATTGAATCTCACACTTTGACTACGACCATTCACAACATTGAATAAAACAGGGCTTTTTGCCTCTGATCTCTTTTGAAAGATTCGATGTGGACAGAGAAGGCGATATAATCAACTATGGTTACCATTCGCTGGTTTTCGAAATTGGTTCTAACGTAAAGGGCGGAGTTCCAATTTTCGATGGTTTTTTCCAATTTTTGTGGCCGTACATCAGCAATATCGCAACGAATGTTGTCCTCCGACTTGTCAAAGGCTTAGATGGCATACATATAACAACTTTATATATCCAGGCAGAAAATAGTCAAGCAGCGTTAAATCACAGAAATTTCGAGGCCAATTCACGGATTACCAATCGTATTCTTCATTGAATCAATTGTGGCACGAGCTGTCTGACATGTTGCGCCTTCTTAAGACCACAGCTCGTGAACATCATGGTTGTTTAATTGATGAACGAAAAAGTCAGCAATCATGGCTTTATAGTGCATCAGCATCATTTTTAGAAAAGAACGGGCCAATTATTCCACTTACAGTCAGTTTTTGCGAATGTAACGGTGTCTCAATATATCCATGAGATTTATCGTCACTCCAAATACGGTAGTTTTGTTTAATGAGGTATTCATTCAATCAAAAATTAGCTTCCTCGCAAAACTTATGAAAATTGAGATCAACAGCAAACTTGTATTGGGCAAAATTTGAACAACTTAGGAGCGTTGTTTCGGCATCAGTCTATTCATGTTGAAATGCCAAGCTAAATTAAAAAGAAATCACTTGACAGTTGACAAAATGGTCGCACAGTTAAAACTGTGCCGCTAATTTAAAGTTCTATACCTCTAAGTAAAACAGCCACTATGTAACGCTGGTAAAATACTAGTTTCCCGAAGAGAGGATGAAAATCATTTGGCCAATGTTTTCGCCGCAAAACCACTGAAGTTCTATACCGACTGAATTATGAAGTTTTCCGTAAAATGTTGAAAGGTTGATTTGATTGCAAATACTTTTGAATAAATATTTTTTTTCGTAAATATTCCAAAAACAGCGGGACCTTTTTATGACCTTATTTATGTTTTTTTATGACCAGAATTAAGTCACAGTGCACTAAAGTATAGAGGAAGACACGAAAAGGAGGTACCGCTGTAGATTGGTTTTAAACGCCTGTGAATTGCAATAAGGGCCAAGTTAGGCTGAAAAGAGCATTTCATATTGGTGTGGTGTGGCTGAGGAACGAGTCCCAAAAGTTAACTATACGAAGGTTGAACAGGTGGGCATTCTTAGCGAAGCGAGTATTGCGGGTAAACTCTTGAAGGGGAGGAATGCAACTGGCTAAAACATTAAAGCATTTTTTGTTGTAATAGCGATACAATAGTGATAAAGACGCAACATATCGTCGATGTCGATTGACTTCGCAGCAATTACCAACAAGTTTCATCGCTCGATAGAATTCAACAGTTCCATTTAGTAGGTACAGAGAGGTCTTAGGACCTCCAGACCAGATAGGAGCGTTATGCTCACGTTTTGGGCAGATGTACGCCTTATATATTGTTGTCAGATCAACAGGGGTGAAATACATCTTGAATCGAGTTAAGAAACCTAGACATTTCACTGCATTTTTTGGTGATCTCGTCTACGTGATCGTTTCAAGTCAAAGTCGAAAGAAAGTCGTTCGGTTTTAGCAACGCTAGAGCCAATTATGGATAATGGCTGGTTATTTTGGAAACGCTTGAGTGACAGTAGACAGCACTGAATCTTATAAGCATTAAATTCCACTCAGTTATGCTGTCAAGATCGGAATTTAATGAGCTTAACATACGATGTGGTCGCCGTGGCGTAGTTTTAAGTGCGTCGACCGTCACGCAGAAGGTCTTGGTTCGATTCCCGGACGGGATACCTTGCATTTTTTCATGGCACCACCTCTTTCGAGTTACTGAAAACACTCAAAGAATATCAATTGTCTATGAAAAGTTTATCTAATCTCGCCGTTCGAAGTCAGGTAAAAAACTGTAAGTTCAATTGTGGGCTGTAGTGCCACTCAATTATAAGTATTACATATGCTGCCGTTCCAAGTCTATGGCCGAAGAGGAGAGTCTAGACCCAAGGAACGAATATGAAAAGCTGAGGGCACTGTCATCAGCAAAGGAGTGAATTGGAATAGAAGTGACAGATGTGAGATCATTTATAAAAATGAGGAAGAGTGTTGGAGACAAAACGGAGCCCTGACAAGCACTAGCATTAAAATGGTGAATATACGACTTGTGTTGGAAGGTTTGAACGATAATTTCTAATCCATTGAAGAAGAGATTAATCGGCACTGTAAGCACGGGTTTTCGACAAGAGTACCTGATGCCAGAGTCTGTTCAATTAACTATTTTAAAGTTGAACAAATTTCACGTTATATATTGAATCGTTCCTGCACTTTCCTACCTATGACTGATGCAAATACAGAACTCAGCACTCTTTGTCTACTTTCATCAAATTCATTGACAATTGTGTATCGAACAGCTGAAAATTAAATTTAAAACAATCTCTATTGTTTATCATCCAGGGTATTTTTTTTAACATTATATTGTCGGTAAACGTCAACAAGTGGACAGATTAATTAACCTGGACGCCAAATATCAATGCATTGGTGCGAAAGTGTGTCACGAAACTGTGGTCCGGACGGAAATACGAGTCAACACTTTCATTGATGTGTCAGACAACATCCTATGCAGTGTGACTTCAATTATATCTCCTGCTGTCGCTGGAGGTGGTTGAAATCCGAGGAACACGAGTCAATAAACCCTTGAGATTGGCGTATCGAGGATATCCGGAACTAGGTGAGCACTGTTTCGCAGGCGAGTACAGAAAGACAAAACCAATCCATTCAAATCCGGTATTAGTTTCACCATTACGTTTTCGATTGACGATTGAGGACGCTGAGGCGGCAAATGAAGATTCTATCGACAAACTGACTGGGACGCCATTAAATAACTGTTTACACACTTTCGGTCTACTTCACGAACCAATTGAGAGCGCCGAGATTGAATTCTCCAGTTCCTAGGCTCTTTTCTTTTCGCAATCACTCACGTCATTCCCTCAAGAAGTGTATACTGGCCAGTGGCAAACCAATCGATAGATGTATGGTGGATTATTGACTGAAAGTGTCTCCCCAAAGTGCCGCCATCACGCGGATAGACGAAATTAAAGCCTTCGCCTCTGGTTATTTCAACTTCAAGAGAGATTTCCAACACGATGTGCGAACAGATATTGCAGACAATTAGAATTCCCGGCAGAAGCCTCGTCAGAAATGCAAAAGACGCTGAAATATCTTCGCCTCTAAGTTGTCTCTGTGAACTCCTTCGGAATTAATTGCCAGAGGACATTAATAATCGTCGAGTGAGTGCGATGCTGTTTGTTGCATTCGAAATTGGTTGCTCTTGAATTATGGAACGCGGAGTGCATCTCCTCCCTTCCAACGACACTCAGCTGCTGGCTGTGCCAAATAGAGCGATGCACCCTAAGTAAGTCGAACGGGGATCACACACAACTACTGCTCCTTCATTCCAAGGACTATTTGTTTTAAAAGAATTCATTACGATGGGTTAACAAATGACATACTTCGGTTTTTTTCTTTGTGGTTGAAAGTGAAGGAATGTGAAGCGAACGTGGCGGTATGAGCTAGAAAGTTCAAATGAAAGGTAGTTGGGTGACTTTCTTAAGTCCCTTACAGGGGGGTGGGTTTTCTCTATCCCTTTGGATTGCTTAACTTAAACTAGGGGTGCACGGAGAGAATGTTTTCATTATAATCTGCTGTTGCACTGTTCCGCAAGAATGTACCCTAGAGCATTCCATCGCTTATTAGATACTTTTTGTAAGATTTTAAATGCAAGGTCATAATAATGAAAATCGAATGCACTTTCAGTAGATAAAAGCAAATCTACCAATTATCGCTTCAAATCTGTTGAGGCTTCAAAACCCGAAACTCGGCAAATGGTTAAAGTTCTATAGATTCCCAAGAAACATACAGCTGATGCAAGCATTGATCTCATGTGCCAACGAGTGTAAGTATCTGTGACGTGCGTGAACGGGGGTTGTCTGAAAAGTTTTGCGTCTGAACCTGGTTTATCTTCGTTGACGCAGAGGTCAAGAGAATTGTGTATTCCGTGAAGAGGTGCACATTAAAATTTCATTCTGTTTGAAACTTTTGTGTTTGCTAGCTGCTTTTGCGAGCGGTTGTCAAGGGCTTTTTTACTTTCGTAAAGTGGATAAAACTGAGCATTTTGTTTTGATTTACATCGCATAGTACGTGGTAACGTGTAGTACAACTCATTATTTATTAGTCAAATGACAGCAACGAAGCTCTTGACAAATAGAAGGTGATTTAGTATTCAACTATTTTACCTGGCTACTCGATCGAAAATTCTTACTTTGAATGAAATAAATAAATTGGAATACTTTCACCTTTCTATGGCTTTCAGTTAGCAAAACTAGGATTGGTGACAATCAGTCGTTTCATGACGTTCATTTTTGTGAATTTTCAATTTCTTTTATAGAATGACGCTTAATCACCTATTGTGAATGAAATTGTTAATAGAGTTCAATATATGGATGTTGAAATCATTGAAAGTTGTCAACGAGGATCATGCTTTCCGTGGCTTGAAGTTAGCAGTGATGGCATTTGACACCTGCCAAACTCAGATGTAATTTGAAGTATCACGATGTTAACTGAACGATTGCCATTTACATTGCTGAATCTTTTATTTATCAAACAATGAGTAAAAATTTGAAAAACTAACTACAAAATTGGTGATTTAAAGGTGGCCAGTTTTCATGCATTACACGATCATGTTGGTTATCAAAACGAGGGTCACTGCGCAAACAATCGTTGAAATTGTGAAGAGTTTTTAAGAGAGTAGAGGCGTTAATGATATCACACCATCCTAATGCACGGCTAGTCGAATATATTGCAGCTGTAAGTGTAAGTGTTGCTGATGATGCGAATTGATCGATTTTTTGTCGTTCGCAGCTATTGATCAAGGCGTATGGTGTATTTCGCGTTTGAATTCGAATCTTTATCCTTATAAAATTCATATTACGCAACAATTGAGGCCTAATGTAAATTCACAAGGCCGCAGATACGCTTCTTGGGTGTTGGAACAACGGACAATAAACATTGATTTTCGGTAAACATTTTCTGCAATGATGAGGCACTTTCCTTACCCGGCTGGATGTAACCAAGTCAAATTGTCGCATAAAAGGCTCTGAAGCACAAATGATCGAAGTGGAGCCGTTGCATCCCAACAAAATAACTTGGGTCCCAATTTCTTCATAGATGGCAATGGGAGGGACGGTTACACTCAATTCGAAGCGATATGGAATGATAAGGACGGGGCACCAAGCCATACAACACGATCAAATGAAAACTTTGTGGGGACAACAATTGCTTACTCACGAAGTTTTCCGTTTTGGTGACGTCAATTGGTTACTAAGCTCATGCGATTTGACACTGTTAGAATCTTTTCTAAGGGGCTATGCAAAAGACCGTGCTAACGCAAATAGTCTGCGATCCATAGACCGCGTTGAAAAGCAACTTTACGTAAGTTGTGACCGATATACCGTCGAAATATTGAAGAAGTGGTACAAAACTTCGTTTAAAAAATCGCATGCTGAGAATCTATTCAAGGAAGACATTTCAACGATTTGGTTCTTTCTTGCATTTAATGACAAAATATTGTTCATAAGGTTTCCTCCAGTTAAAACAGATAAAAAACATCATTTACTTACCGAATAAGGCGACACATAGAGCCTGAGCTAGGACAGCCTTTCATTCACCTGATGCACCAGTTATAAACACCCAGATTTAGTTTTTAAGTATGAGAGATAGCCCAGAAATTACCAGGGTCTAGCTTTCTACAACAACTACTCGCGTTGTGCGTACTATTCTTCTCTCACGAGTACAAGGGACCCACATTTTTTTGCCGACTCCGAACGGCGCGATTTGAGAAGTCATAGACAATTGCTACTCTTTGAATGTTCTCAGCAACTTGAAAGAGGTGGAGCTGTAAAAGATTCAAGGTGTTCTATCCGGGAATCGAACCAGGACCTTCTGTGCGTGAGTCGCCGCACTTACCCACACCACGGCGACCACGAACTTATGACCATCAATCAAATTAAATCTTAGCTGGTGTTAGGTTTTTGGGTTCGATAGACATTTCGGGCAACTATAAAGCCGAGTACCGACTCGATGCAACCGGCTTGTTTAGTCGAATGTTAAATGAAATCTGGCCCAGTCTTGATCCCAAGGTTTCCAAATTGCTAGTCGCGTAAAAAAGGCTGAATATGTGCCGATTTGTAACCGGACATTGTCTGATATGTAAATTCCGAAGAAGGCTATAGACTCCCTTCAATGATTTTAGTAGAAGCTGTATGGAAGATAAAGAACCTGAAACCATTTTCCACCCACTATCGTTGCCCTCACAAATACACATCATACATTTTGGAACTGCTCCAAATCATTCACCGTAGTCTTCTTCTGTGCGTGGGCGACGCCATGGATTATCCCACGCCATGGCATCGACTCACACGCCAATTGTCTGAAGTTCGATTCTAGAAATGTACAAATCGCTATTTTTCTTGATGCCACCACTTTCGAGTTGCTGACTATTTTACGGACAACACTACTGTTGGGATTATGTGCCGAATCGAACTTTTTCTGCACATCTGATGCTTCATGGCTGAGAGACCTGATGAGCAACGTCATCATTGGTTGCCTGGTGCATGGTTAGCATAATCGATCAAATCAATTCGTTAACAAGCAGATTTGCCGCACTTGGGCAAATTTGAATCCACGAGTGATTGTTGAAAAGCATCCACAAAGAGTGACTGTTTGATGGGGTAAATGGGTTGCCGGCATTATCGGACCGTACTTCTTCGAAAATGACGACGGCCAAGCAGTTATTGCGAGATGATAACAGAGTTCTTATGGCCAGAAATTGAGGATTTTAAGCTGAAAGGTATGCTTCCAAGCGGATGATACCACTTGCTATACAGCCAACAAACTCTTTTGCGCGAGAAATTTAATGTCAGCGTTGTCTCATGTCGTGATGATGTCAATTGGCCCCCACTATCATGTGATTTGACACCGTTGGACTTATTTCTTTCGAGATATTTTAAAGCAAACGTGTACCTGTACAAGTAAAGTGCATTTTAACAGTTAAGGGATGAGATAACTCGACACATTAACGACATTCAACCTCAATCATGCTTCAGAGCCTCAGAGCCATCGAAGCCGTGGCAAACATTTGTCCGATAGTTCGTTCCACACATAATTGCCATATATCCTTCTATAAAAATAAAATATGTATGTAGATATTTCTCTGAAAACTGTTTGTTTTATTTACAATCATCATCGTGCTTTTTGTTGAACCACCCTTTACATGCGTGGTGTTTTCACTTGAACCACCCTTTAAATTAAATTCGTTGTTTAATCACATATTGCAGAAGTTTCCAACCAAGCCACCAAATTAAGGAATAAATCAATTGTAACCAAACTGAGCACACACACGCACATATGTGCTCGTGAATTTAATACATTTCAACTTTAACGTTTTCCACTTGTATCACTTATAAATTTGTTGTCTGGCCTCGGCATTGCTTCCTCTTTGCCATCGGCAGACACACACACACACGCATGTGTATCCCTTTAGCTTAAAAGAGTTTCATTTCGGTCAGGATGTGGCATTCTAGACGGACAATCCTCTGATGTATGTGGGTCAAGTAAAGCTTATCGGAATTGTATGATTTATTATAAGCGAAGCATTTCCATTATCTCCTCGCATTTTTGTTTCAACAAAACAACACTTTAATGGATAAAAATAAGTGAACCGGCGTCCTGCTGAGGCCAGGAAAGCTTAACCGAAGAATATAGGACACAACACATTTTCTAGGGCAGATAATCAATAGCTTTGTGTCTTCTCCGGCTGGATTTTAATTCCTCCGCTTATGCGCTATTCATCATACGGGTGATCGCGTGTGCACACACATACATACACATCAACATTCCTGATAGAAATTCACAAAGTAAGGGATGAGCGGATGCAACTTTAGTTCCTGCCCCAAACATCCGCTTGTGTCTACCAACCAGACCAGTGCCCAGACACGAACAAACACAGAAGTAAAGGGTGAATATTTCATTTTAATAGCGTTTGCCTTGTGATGTCAGAATACACAACCACACCATATCATCCCGCTAAGAGAAATATGAAAGAAGGAACAGGAGGACGAGGACCAAGCCCAGCGAGAGATATTGCGAGAGGAAAGCACGAAAAGGACTAGGACGGTTGCGAATATTTCACATTCTTCAAGGGGAACGGTACTAGGATTATTGTTCAACTGGTGCATGTAAGATAAAGTGTTAAGGCATCGCATGATGTTTGCCAAAAAATAAAATTCTACCACCCCTCCCATGCCATGGCCTCTTGTTTGGATGATCGGCATGAGCGAAGGCGAGTGCGTTGGCGTCTACAATGCGACCGCAACACACACAGCAGTGGATACAGAAAGTCCTTCATGCGTGACAGCATTGGTTGCTACCTGACCTCCGGCACTCGTAAGTGCCACAAAGCCGAAAAGAGGTCATTCTTTTGGGAAAAGAAGTTAGGAGCTGCGGAATGTATGTATGTATATCGCGGCTATAAATAATTTAAATATTCCCTGATATATGAGATGGAAAGAATTTATTAGTGAAGGGCGTATAACGAATAAGCGACTGCGGATCTACGTAATCTCATTCAACAACAGTGACTATAAAAATGACGCTGTCGCTTATGTAGATGTAATTGGTTGTGAGTTTGTGGGATGTTGGGTGCTATAAATAAAAGTAGACCACCATATCACATTCCGATGAAGCTGTGAATAAAGGCCACGGGACTTAGTGAATGACAATCCTGTTAACTGTAATAAGAGCGCAGAGGTCGAGAGTGTTGAAATTAATGACCCATGAAAATGAATGGCTGCGAGGTCTGAGTCTGGTCCGGTTTTTGAACAAATGTTTCATAAAATGTGAAATACAAGCGACTAATGGATAAGTCAAAAAGGAAATCGTCCAAAGACAAGAGTCAGTGAGGAGTTCTATTGGAGGGTGTAATTTTAAATTATTCGGGATTTGATTTGTTTTCTTACTCATTTTTGCAGTTTTTTGTGTTGTGTGTGCTGCTAGTTAAGTTGTCAATATGATAGGTCCTGGGTGGGTTTTACCGGAAAGCGTCGTAGGTCATTTTGTTTACCCAATTTCCTAAAACCTTGTTGACGTTTTCGGGCTGTGGCTCAAGGATTGTCTGCATAATATTAGCCTCAAGTGGTTAAGTCTTTCTGAATTGGTATAAAATCAAACCTTCACGGTTCCTAACAAAAATAAATCAGAAGGAGGTCAAATAACAACTCAGAGATGAACTATTGACATTGTCAAAGCGGGTGTTAAGAAGATTTGGGAATTTTGGCGTGCAAAAGATCGACTGTAGCAGGGGCTGTATGGCCTAGTGCGTTATCCTAGATGAACCAGTGGTCCGTATCTATGAATTTCATTTCAATAATAAGAGATGGTTAGATGTAACAATATTATTCCACAATCCACACCAAAGTATATTCTCTGTGGATTCATTCTTCCTCAACAATAATGAACGGGCTTTCCACGCCAGAAACGTTGCAAAAATGAAAATACATCTCGTTAGGAAAAATTATTTTTAAATATATGTAGGCTGTTCAAAGGCTCGAACTACGAAATGGATGATAGCGCGTCTCCGATAGCCGAGCCAATTGAATCTTCTAAACGAATAATTCTGTACAAAGAATTCTTCTCACGCTGGTGCGTGAAATATTGAGCTGTTGAGATCGATGACGAGTTGAAGTTCGTGAATTGAGGCTCACATTCCCGAACACAAGATCCATATTCTCATAGGTGCACCTTACAGAGACCATGAGTGTTGTCACTAGCAGACCAGTGTCATGACCTACTTGAACAAATTTGACTACAGCTGTCGCAGAGTTTTAAAAAACACATTGTGTTGACAACAAATCCCAGCACTTGAAAATAAATACCCACGTTCACTCACAAGCAAAATGGCCCTACAGTCTATTGCCGATGTCGAAAAGTAAATATTCAAATCTCGAGAAACTTGTACATTGAAAGTTAGTATTCGAGATACTCATTCCTGGTATTTATCGTTTATATTCGTATTTATTGACTGACTAAACTCCTGCACCAATATTCATTTTTTCGTTTCGGGAAGGTATAGTATTGACTCTGCTCAAAATTTCAAGCGGGAAAAATAAATACTGCATGACTACCCTGTATGAGAGATTTCAGAGTCAATGGATGTGTTTTGATCGATTTTTTTGAAGCGGATTGTAATTGCTGATCAAAAGTGGATAACTTCTGACAGCATAAAATGAAAGCTCTCGTAGTCGTATAGCGATGAGTCGGCCCAAGAAGACCAGAAAGATCCTGCTAAGTATTAAGTAAGATTGACGAAGAATCATCTCTCCCTGTGTGAGTTAATGTGCACACTATCTTGTTGGTCAAAGCTGGACATTTCTGCATCACATGAACCTTAAGAAATGGCCAGCTTTGGCCAAAAAGATAGTGTTCACATTAGCTCACACACGGTTGAGACATCTTATGTACTCACCTCAGAGTCCAAACTAAGCATCAACTGACTGAAATCTGTTCCTTTCTATGTTGCGTTCATCTTGTTGGAAGGATAGATTGAATCACCCTTATTACGAGTGGCGTTTTATGAGTCGAGGCGGTTAAGCGGCGTTTTACTGTCGGAATTACGGTAGCGAAACGACTTGAGTGTCGTTTTACTTATGTTCCACATACATTCCACAAATAAAATTTACAACTGACAGTTTTATTTATTTCATTTCTTTGGGTGAAAAAGTAAATCGGTAATAATATTGAAATATAGTTTTGTAATACATTTGGACAGCATTTTGATTTTTATGCCATGGAGTAGTGATGAAGAAGAAGATAAGAGAAATTGATCGGTTAAACAAAGAAACATTTGTGTATATTCTATTAAGCCATAGTGAGATTTTATCAACTGGCTGAAATTCCAGGGATCATTGGATGTGTTGATGGAACCAACATACGAATTTTGGCTCCAAAAAAAACAGAATGCCATGACTCGCATGTTTGGAATACCAGTGAACTGAGAGGAAGGATGAACAGTAGCTTTGAAAGAGGCGAACGAAATACTTGGTTGTTAGTTTGGTACGTCTCATTATTTCTTTGGGTTTTGACAGAATTTCGTTTCTGATTTTTCTTTTTTTCTGCCATTCCTTGCCATCCCTTACTGGTTCACCTTTAGTTCCAGCCGTTTATGCAACTCCTCTCTTGAAATTGGTGGCCAAGGTTTTTTTTTCGTTCCATCAACTCGACCAGCCGTTTCATTTGCTATTATATGTAACTTTTACCATTAAACACATAAATTAAACCAAATGCATCGATAAATTAAACAAAACTTACATTTGAAATAAATTTGTATTCCCTGTCGATCACTAATTTCTTGACGCCAAAAATAGTCGTTTTAATAAGCGTTTAGCCACACTAAAACGACAGCCAGAGAACCGATAAAGTTACTTCCACAAACAAAAACGCCATCTGTCGTTAAACAACTGTCGTAACGCCTACTAGAATTCCGTTTTCGTTCAGTCGTTCAACGCCACTCGTAATAAGGGTGGGTTTTGTTTTCGATGCTGAGTATCTGCAACAACTTTTGAACGGTAAGGACAAAGACTAAATTAGAACAAAGCCGCCGGTGCTAACTAAGATTAGGTCAGAGGAAGACAAGTCTGATGAGTGGCATCTCAATATTTTTGACCGGACTTCAAAAAGGACCTTTTCAACTGCACCCACTATCGGGGATTAAGTTTTCTTATTATCGTCGTCTTGTGTGAGCGCTTGAAGCCATACGTAAGTAACATCAGTTGTTCATATTCAAATTACAGATCTTAGAAAAACCCAAGAGATGCAGATCGACACCCACCAACTATTCGTCGATCTTAAGGTTGCATATGAATGCGTGCAAAGCCATATTCCGTTTTGATATCCCTGCCAAATTGGTTAGGTTGATGACAAGCTTGCTCTTTCTTTCTCATTCTCATTCCCCCATTAAGACTCGGAAACGATCTGAAAAAGTGATATCAATATAAACAAGGCGACGCGTTCTCCTTTAATCATTCTTAAGAGGGTTGTCGACGTACAAACGGGACGCTTTTCCTTCACTAAGCACCTAAGTCTACTTTGGCTTAACGAAGACACCCTCTGCGACGCCTTTACTTCAGAGCACTTTCTCTGTCAATGTCCCGCCTTTGCTCGTATCAAGTGGCGGCTGTTTGGCGCCGATGTAGTGGGAGCTAAAAACTTAAGCACTTTTTAGAAGCGCCTGCTGGTCTTTCTTCGGAAAACCAGAAAACTATAGTAAACGAAGGTAACTGCCTGGTAGTACAATGGACCAGCTTTGTCTTAGCGCTCCAGTGCAGTGAATACCAACCTCCAACAAAAAACCCATTCGCCAATACGCGTATCACTTTGTCTTGGTTAGCGGTACAGAGCAAGTAGTTAATGAAGCATTTTCTGGAGGTGGCCAATAATGGATTAAGTGGTGAACGACAAAAAAACGCAGTCATCAACAATTAGCACATAACATCGACGACTCGTCCTGAACGTCGTACACACGTATGTCGTAGACAGCTACAACTTTTACTTCGTCAACCACGGCTCTCAACATCACTGCAAGATTACGCGCAGAATAACTCTTGCCAACCTATGTTTCTTTGCGCTTAAGAAGCACTTTAATAGTAGAACCCGCACTCGGAGGCCTGAACTTACATCTTGATCATCCCTGTCCCCACTGGCACGGAAGCATCAACCAAAAGTGGATTGGGAAACTTTTTCAACTTTCAGATCTGGTTAACTTGGAAGAATTCTAGAGGAGAAGATTTAACGGCGAACTCCGCCTACGAATACAACGAGTAGAGCGAAGGGAAAGCACAGCTCTAACTTAAAGAGTCTTGGAATCCGTACCAGTGGGACACCGCAATAGAGGTCCAACACGGAACACAAAAGGAGAGGGATCTCTTCATACTTGCCGTGCGAAATTGGAGGCTGCTGGCTTAAGATCGTGTCAGCTTGAGATGTTTGTTGGCTTGTTGGCCTAGGTCCACCCCGAATATAATTTTTCTTTTCTGCCAAACGCATTTTAAATTACTCCAATGAGGTATATCATAATTTCTACGCCACAGACAAAATGATACAGACTTAAGCTGAAAGAAAATCTTGCAACAATAATCACCTCACCAAACCCAGTCGTCATTGGTACGTCACACGTGTAACAAAGCACAGAGGGTATGTAAAAACTATCGATCTACCAACTGCATCTCTGCAATGAATTGTATTCAACACAAAAAATACCCCATAGTAACCTAGTGACGCCCCCATTTTCAGACGCTGTCTTCGGAATGGTAACAACAAATGCTTGTGTGACACTTTTTGTTGGGTAAAAGTGTAGAATTTCATTATGATCAGAATAACTTCCATTGTTCTGACCGCCTAACACACCTTATAGTTAAAAAGTCTGAAAGTTATACCGACGTCTGCGCTTTTAATGGAAGGGAATGGTTGCAAAGGTTATACGGTTACCCAAATCACAATTTTTCCAAAAGGATACAGAATCCCTAAGCGTAAGTACGGGGGTTTCATTTAGCTGTCATTCTTTTCTTGGGGTTTTTTCTCCTATTTTTGTCGCCACTCTCATTGTTTGTTGACGTTTTTACGACTGTGCGTGGGATATTTGTTTATTAATATGTATGTACATACATACTGACGTATAAACGTTCACATGTGTATATGTATGTGGCATTTGTGTTATATGCTGTGCCTTGCGTAGTACGGTAGGGAGGGAGGCAGTGCTGTAATAAGATTATCCTGCTCGAGGACCTTTCGTGGTTTCCAATGAAGTCGTGTGGGAAATGTTCAAATTTTACATTTACCACTGCTCCACTCTGTCAGAAAATCAATTGAGGATGGGTGTGAATTTCGTTTAAGTTAGCATCTGCGTTTTTTTTTTTTGTGGTTTTCCTTTGGGAAGTGACAAGTATAGAATGTGCAAAATATATACCAACGTATGTAAGTGATGTCATATGGATATGAAATAGAGGAACCACATGTTTGTGTGTCTTCATCGCTCAATTCCAGTGAACTTAACTTCACGTCGACCTAAATTCCCTACATCCAATGCAGTGAAATACAATGGTGGAAAAGTTTACAATGTAGCTACTCAGATTTCTAAGTTCGAAGTCGGCAATAAACTGTAGGTCCCTTCTACTTGCAATGGAACAGTGGCACATAAAACAAGATTACTTGCTAAAGAACCTTCGCCTCGGTCTAGTCTGGTATTTAGTGTCAGCCGAAAAGGTATTCAATCTAGATTCAATATCAAATAGCTCAGGGCTTAGTACATATGTACATGTGTACATGTGTGACACTGACACATAAATGGTTTCGTTTTCTTCCAATTTCTAATGGAAGCGATCGAGCTTTTTAAGTTACGATACAAAAATTAAAAAAAAATTGTAAGTAAACATACATTTTAATAATTACGAGTATGTATAGTAAATAGAACTCAAATTAATATGCATGTACAAATGGTATGTATGTCCAACATTCGCCATACCCGTGCACCAATTAACTTTTCGAGCACTCTATTCTAAGCCACCAGGGCTTTTAGGGGATGTAATTATACGGGGTCTGTTCAAAATAAGCTGAACTTCCATTTTTCTTGAAAAATATTTGATTATTCATCATTTTCTATTTTATCCAACTCAAGGTATCTCCTTCAAATATCCATCCAATCCTCGAAGCAGTTCTGATAAGCACTGTTTAATGTATTTTTGGTATGCCCCTAAGCTCTCACAACGATTCGGTTTGTATCTCCGCAATCTTCGCAAAACACCATCCTTTCATGGATCATGGGAAAGAGAAAAAGTCGCAGGGGCCAAATCTAGTGAAGACGTTGGCCGAGGCATGATTATGGGTTATTTTTGACCAAAAAAATTACGAACAAGCAAAAGCAAATTCAGCAATTTTAGAGTGATCTTCGTTGCCACACGCTTCATTCCCAAAAAATTGCATGGCATGAGCCAACCGATATGCTGACATTTTCGGCAACTTTTCTTATAGTGATTCGACGATGCTCCATAACAGTTTTCTTCACTTCCTCAACATTTCCATCGGTTGTTGATGTGCTGGGTCATCCAAGGCTAGCGTCGTTATTCACTTTTTCTTGACCTTCTTTGAAAGACTTGTACCACTTGTAAGCATTTTGATGATTCGAAGTAAACTCACCGTCTGCCACTGTCAACAATTCTAGTGTTTTTGAGCACTTGATTCCATTTTTAATATAAAATTGAATGCAAATTCTTTGATCCAAGTTTTTCGACAGCAGAAAATCCCCGAACAGTGTAACTGTTATGCCTCTCACAACAGCTGAAACAAGCAAGCATATATTCGAATGTACGTAGCCCGCGAAATTTTTAAAATTCCCTTATTTTTTGAACAGAGAGGCAGTATATATGGCTTCGGGGAATATTTGTCTATGTCTGGTCAAATAATCTAAAATCTGCAATCTCCGAAATCTTGGAGGAATATGTTTATATCGATACTAAGTTTTTCCTGATGTTTTCGAAGAGCTTTTCAAACTGCGTTGTTACACTAGTTTGACAAATTTCGCTTGTTCAACCGATTTATCAATTCGCCCAACAACGCTAAGACTATTCCAGTGAAAATGTTCAAAGCAATTGTTTTTGAAAGTTCTCAACGAACACAATATTTTTTAATTCTTTTAGATTTAAGATGCATCAAGATTGAACTAAGAACCAAATATCTCTGTAATGGCACTTCGCTTCAAAAAGTTCGAAACCAAACCATGGGGACATTTTCAAAGCTCTGTCGATTGATATGTAAGTTGGTGTTCAATTCATTTGTCTCCAATTTCAGTAAATATCAAAATTGCATTCAATTTGCTTAATAAATGTGGGAAATATGAAATATACCGAAAGGAGTGAAGGTGAATTCCGTCAACAAATGCAGAAGAATGTATGAACTTACGTATGTATCAGCCCTGCGACCCATGAAGAGTCTGAGCCTAAGCTATAGCTACCTTCTATTCTTGACAATCCCGGGCACGCTACTTCCAGTTGTTAAGATCAAACTCTCTAGCGTCCGCAATCACTTGCTCCATATACCGGAGGTTTGGCCTTTCTCTCGTTCTCGAACAAGGAGGCTGGGATTCGAAGACTCTCTTAGCTTGAGCATTGTTGTCCCCTGGTTCGATTTGGCCGAGCCACTGTAGTCGACGAATATTTCCCTTTCAAACTATATCCACATCTTGGTATAGCACATAAAGCTCGCGGTTGTGTTTTCTTCTTTATTCGCCCTAAACGCAGACAGGACCATATATTCGTCGCAGAATTTTTCTTTTAGAGGAACCAAAATTTGCTCTGTTTTACTTATCGTCCAGCACCCGGCTCCGTATAAGAGTACGGGTAGGATTAGCGTCTTGTAGAACATTATCTTAGTCCTTCGAGTCATTAGTTTCGACACTAGCCGTTTTGGCAAACCGGTTGCCAATGATTATTCTGCGCCGGTTCTCCTCTAAGATGTCGTTTTTGGAGTTCACGTTAGCCCCAAGTTAAACAAACTCCTAAACTAACTCAAAGTTGTAGCTGTCAATTGTCACATCCCGACCCAGATGCTGTTCGACGGATCGATTACTTGTCGACAGCAAAAGTAATTAAAAATATTTCGAACACATCGTTGGCACACACATAATGACGAGTCAGATCCGGCAGCTGGTGGAAACATAACATACTACAAAATGTTTAAATGCAAAAGGCAGCAGAAAATAGTAGGGTGGGAAAATAGTGCAATCCCTCGTATATCTCTCTCTCTCTCTTTCTGCCTCTCTTGAAAAGCCGAAATGTCTCTCTTCACGTAAAGGAACAATTTTTTGTTCATTTAGTAGTAACAATAGTCAAAACAAAGGGTTCTCCAAGAGATCTTATAATGGTGAATAAAACCCAAGTGTAACTCAACCTTGCCCAGTTTATTCCTCCCTTTCTAAAGTGATGTTAAGGTACTTGACTCTGTCTGAAAATGCTAGTCGAAGCCCATTAAGTTTTTCGTCTCTTCAATCAGACGAATGTCCGATGATTTCTCGAAAAGATAACCAGCTCAGTCTTTGTTGGATTTACATCCATGTCGTATTTGTTGGCTAAAGCCCTTCCGTGCATATTCAACGGCATCTACGAGGATTAAGAAATGTTTCCAGCATCATCAGCACAGGCAGGCACTTATGTCATTTGGCAATATTTCAAGTCACCTGCGTCCTAGAATCAAGTGTGGTGACAGAGCTCTAAGACTATTAACTATTCACAACCTGCCTCATTAATCAATATTGCTTGCTTTACGCTATAGCGCATTGAAATGAAATATGTATTTTGTTGCCTTTCCAGGGGCAAAGGTCCTTTGTAGATTTCTGAAAGATCTTAGAAAAAGATGGACTTTTTGTTGAGATCCAGTGAACGTACACATTCAGATTAATTTGCAAATGTGAATGACCTGTTTTAAAAATAGCCCAGCCACGACCGTTGGTTACCTAGCAGAATATCAATTCTCGCCACCCACAAATGGCATAAATTATATTTCGCCTGTACACTGCTCTCTAATTAACGGGCTTCGTTGGATTCCTGATATTTTTCGAATTAATTAGTTAAAAGCACACCTCAAAGACTAATCGCCTATCATTTTGAAACTTACAGCCAATGAATTTTCGACCTAGCATCTTCGCCACAACGGCGAGAGTGAGTTGGTGAACACTCGTCAAACATCTGCACGTGTTCATTTGCAAAGTCCTCCCAAGTAACAAAGCCGATCAAATTTCTTAAAATCCCCACAACCAAAACACAATGCTTCTTCTCCGCCGTATAATAGAAATTTAAAATTTAAGACAAAATTAATTCCGCCGACAAGAACGCAAATCGATTTTCTTACCAACAGGAAACGAAAAAACAACAAACGTGGGAAACAATATCCACGCGCTGAGGCATCTTCCTCAGGACACTGCCGGAGCACAAAAAAATAAACGACGAAAAGAATCGAAACAAGCAGAAACTTCTCACTTCAATAAGCCAGCCAAATCCTATTTAGACAAGCATGGGGCCAGGGTCACACCCGTGGTATTCAATGAGGCGTCCTGTTTGCCCACCCCGAAACTCTGATGGATTTGGATACAATTTAAAGATGAGGAAACGGAACCCAATCAACGGAATTAATCCAATTAGAGGCGCGCAAATGAAACGCAATGGAATTACTGACTTTACATGAAAACAAACGCCGACCCAATGGTCCTAATACAGCAGGCATCTTAACATCGCTCTATCTCTCTCTCTCTCTTTGCACACACTTCTGCCTCGTGGTTTGGTGTGGCAATGAAGAGGAATAATAACCCAGCTAACAATGGAGGGTCCGATACAACAAGATTAACAAATCGTTTTACTGAAGTACATTACAACTAAATCGTACATCGGGATCGAAGGTCCTGCTACCAAAGGGCGACCGTTATTATTTCCCTCTTCCTGAATAGAGGACCGAGATGTTGCAACAACAAGGCAGTTGCCTGGCGGAAGGGTACAACAAAGGAACTCATGATCCTAACCGGTCGGTTCATACTTCGACTTCAGCACCGTGAACATTTGAGCATTATTAAATGTTACCTGTGTAAGACTAGTTCCTTCGTAAGTACACACGCACGCACACTTAAGCCAGCCAACCAGGCAACCGAGCATCCAGTCATCCAGTCATCCGAGCAAAGGACAATTGGGTAGATCGGACTCGGAAATGGATAACAAATGCTTCGGTATGTTTAATCCTGTTAATATTTCTGAACTTTTCTTTTGCCAATGTCGTCCTACAATTCCTTTTGTTTCGTCTTCTTGTTGTTGTTTTTTTTTCTTCGTTTTTCTATCCTTGCGAGTTTTTCTTCAATATTTTAGCCGTTTATATGTCGGTGTGTAGTGTGTATCTGTTTTAAAATTCAACCCACCAGCCTGTTGGGGTTTCCGGGCGGCGGTAGGGTTTCCTTTGCTCATGACTTTAGATACTCGATGGCAATAAAGATAATAGAAATAATGGCATTAACAGAAGTACTACACCAATGCGGAGCTCGAGTGTTAGGGTTAGGAGGATATCGATTTCAATAAAACAACAAGGAAATGCTCAGAGGGACAATTGCCTTTCCTTTTCCCTGCTTCATTGGATCTTTCTTTAATTTTCCTTGTTCGTCTTTTTGTTTATGTTTTATTGTTTTTTTTTCGTTCCTGGAAATTCTGCGTGTTTGGTTTGGTAACATGATTTGTTTTGAAAACTTTATATTTACTTAATCTCAAAGGCACCCAGGAGATCGCTACGCAATTGAGTTCGGGATGAAAGCAAAGCAATGGAAACGGAACTTGGCACAGAAAGTGAGTGTGTACAGAGTACACACCACCAGGGGTATGCTGCATTTGAAAACGGAAATAGCGATTCTAGCAAGCTATAGCTGTGAAAATTTATGAAATTCGCGCACATTTATGTGCTTCCCGTTTCGGGGCTCTGGCAGAAACTTAAACTTCAACCATATTTCCGTGCCTAGTCAAGAGAATCGAAAGAACTTAATTCATTTTATTTTTAAGGTTTCGTTTACAAAAGAATTCATTATAATTGTGGTTTGTCGTATGAACTTACGGTATGCATAATCGACCTGTTGACACCACTATTATCAATACAATACGCGCTACAAGTCATACAGCGTGTGATTTGACTTTGCTGAGAAATCCTTGTGGTGAGAGCTTAATTTCACGTTTTGATTGGTAGTTACTTGTCCGCGCGGTACCGCAACCTAAAGCCCTTGGTCATCTACAACTCATGGTTGCCATCATAACACGCGTTATCCGTGTGATCCCAGATGCTCGAAAGAGTCCCGAATGGATCACCTCATTAGTAGTCTTGGCCAACATTCAAATGATATCATTTGCAGATGGTAAATGCCATGAAATGGCTAGAGGGTAAGTATATACACCACTGCACCGGCCCTTAAAGTCTTCGAATCCGAACCATTGAGACAACGCAACAGAGGGCGGCCTAGGTTAAGATAGCGTAAACACCCACCTGGAGGCAGCTGGAGAGAGGGCGTGCTGCTGGAGAGGCATTTCGGTTGAGCCTAGGTCCACTCCGGACTGTAGCGCTACAAGAAGAAGAAGTACTCCGCGGATAATATTATTTGATTCAATGGGAAGAGATAAATACTCCAAAGAGGAGGACTCACACCAATGTTGGATTTGCACAAGCCCACCACACACAACACTTGAGTTCATGCTCTGGTGTGATCCGCGAAGTTGTTTTCCGTCACAAACTGCGGTTGTTTGTCGACGAACTTTGAACCACTTTGGAACAATGAACTTAAAGTTATTTATACAATGAGCATAAAGAGATGCATTTTAATTTTTTTCAAAACATTTTAGCTGAAATCATTCAAATAAATAAACTCTTGGTACACTTAGGTGCAAGAAGCTAAGTATTCGTATGTTCTCATGTGAGAAAATTAATTTATTTGGGAAAGAAATTTTCAAACTACGTGCGTTTTCTTGACAGATCTTGAATGTAGAAGGTACTCGTAAATGTAGCAAATTTGATGTCATTATGCAAATGCTACACATTGGGACTGTGATTCAAACTTTGGACTGGCATTTCAATGAAGACTAGAACTTTGATTTTCCTCTAAATTGTTCCCTCTCGAGGATCCTATCGTTCTATCCTATCCTATCCTACTATCGTTTTGTTCAACAAATTGTATTTCTAAATAGCATTCAAGCGAGCTATTGAATTCAGAAACCAGGAAAACCACGAAAGAAAGCCTTTCGCACTCTGTTTTGTCGTTAACACATCAGATGTTTCATTGATTTATCATTGGATTGCTTCATACCATTTTATGTTACCAAGCTCTACAAATAATCTCCCTTAGCTAAAATGAGAACTGAAAGGAGTGTGGTGGGTACAGAGGGTATGGTGAAGGAAATAGTGTGAAGGCAAGCATGGGCAAGGAGGTGTGTAAATGTGAATGATTTAGAATAGTAAAAAAGGAACTCTGCTTTTAAATAATCTGGATGTATTTTTTATTTATTGATTTATTTTAACCTTACTTAGAGTAAATGAAATTTAGTGTAGGAATGGTGTCAGCTTCTTGTGTTTTGTGACTTTAGAAGCACAATGTATTGTGATATAAACACAAGTGCACGTTTAAGAATAACTTCCAAGCAATGCGTCCACTTTTAAAAGTAATGTTCTGTAAGACAAACATACAAGTATTTTCATCAAAAAATGTGACCAAAAGTTAATTTTTCAAAATGTACAATTAAGGAGCAAAATCTGAATAAAAAGAGTCTTAGATCTACAACGGCCAATATTTTACACATTTTTTCTACATTAGCTGTAATGTATTATCTTAAAATGGCGTTGATGATTAGTTCTGTTCAACTCCACTTTTAACTGAAAAAGGAGCACTAAGGTCTTAGTGTTTCCCACATCTATGAGAGGAAAACATAATAGTCGCAGTATACATATATGGATTCATTTAATTTAGGGTGGTCGCCGTGGCGTAGTAATAAGTACGTCGACCGACGCGCAAAAGGTCAAGATTTGATTTCCGGATGGGACACTTCCCATTTTTTCACGGCACAACCTCTTTCGAGTTGCTGACAACACTCAAAGAGTATCTATTGTCTATGAAAAGCTTCTCTAATCTCGCAGTTCGGGGTCGCCAAAAAAACTGTAGGTCCCTTCTAATCGTGAGAGAACAGTTGCACGCATAACACGAGTAGTTGTTGTAGAAGCTAGACCCTGATCCTTTGTGGGCTGTAGCGCGACTCAAAAAAAAAAAATTTACATCCTGCTAGGTGTTTCGAACTAAAATCGAAGGTAGTCTTCCCTATAACAGTGGTGTGGCATATAATAATTATTTGAATATGCTTCCTGCGATGAAATCCTGCACACACCCTTTCTGAGCCTTAGCGATTGTGTCTAAAAGACTGATTAGGTTATCCATGTGCAAAATTCAGTGGAAGAAACAGTGTGTGCCAAAACCTATTAAACGGTCTGTTTCAGGTGGAGAGACACCGTTTCGAACTGCTTGGATTCAACTCCTTGGATTCAGAGCCTGTAAAGTAAACATTTTTTAATAAGCAAAAGCACAAACACAAAACTTAAAATTATACACGTGTCAAGGAATTCCAGGACTAAATACCCTAATGATAATAAGGTAGATGAGTGAAGTACATATGTATAAAAAAGCAACAAGTAAATAAATTTGCTTTTAGCAATTCTCGAATTTCATTTGTAACTTTTACATTAAACAGAAATCCAGCGCGAGCTCTATAGGTTTGTGGTCGTATGTACTGATGCTACAATGAAAATGAACGTGTCAGAGGTAATGGTAATTTCCAAAACGCCTGTCCAATGAATTGTAAATCTTAGTAGATTCCCGTTGAAGCAGTTGGAGAACAATAAGAAAATCCAAGTTTTTTGTCAAAGTGGTTGTTTCAACTCTGACATATGGTAATGAAATCTGGATAATGACCGAAAGATGAGATTTGCCGAGATGAGATTTCTCCGTGCGGTTGTTGGAGTTACTCTCCGGGACACTCTATCAAAGAAACGCCACAGTGGGGAAGAGGGCAAGGGAACTTCAATGTTGAGCAGGTACTTCTTCGGACGGAAGTGGCTTTATTTCGTTGATTTGGCGGAGGAGGCCCCCTTCATCACGAATTCCGAGACGTGCTTTAGATGCAATTCTATTAGACAGGAGACCATTCGACAGACCCAGAGCGAGGTAGTTGGATGAAGTTCATAAACTCGGCTGGTTGCGCTTGGGAATAGCTCCTGATGAGTTAGAGTCCATGGCGAAAAATCGAACGGCTTGGAGGTCTTTCATGCGTTCATTGCTCCCACGATCTTTTTGGTGGAACATGCCGGTTTAGAGAAGAAGATGATGATTTTTACATTGATTTGCGATACATTTTGTTGTTAGTTCTCCTAAGTTTCTTTTCTTTTTCTAATTAAAGTGCAAATTTCTGATCTTTTTTATTTTGTAAAAAAATAATTCTAAATCTCATTAACATCGTGTAAAGAAAGCTGTTTTTTTGTAAAGACATTTTTACTGCCAAACATTCACCGAGCAATTTTTTCAGAACATCGCAAAATGCTGTTCAGCAGGTGCGTGACCCACCGATGTCAATAAGTAAGTATCCAAAGAAAGTCTAGTGCGGTATGATTGCTGAATGCTTCCAAAGGACGAACCGTTTTTTTTGTTTTGTATGTGATTGTCACCTGAAAAATTCGAAACACTGTCCATTTGTTGTTGCCGGCAACGTTGAGTATGAGGACATGAGGACATGCTCCCACCAGATATAGATTATCGTCTTTCTGCAAAAGAGGTTTGGTCTTGTGCACGATGTGGGCCTTTTCATGAGTTTTAGTTCATGGGATCATCACAGTTGATGGTCGCCGTGGAGTGGTGGGTAAGTGCGTGGACTCACACGGCAAGAGTCACATGTACTTTGCATGCATTTTATGACAACGTGTCAAAAGATTCGAGCGACCTATCAAATGGCGGAATTATGGAATTCCCACATTCTCCATTCGCACAAGACGAAACATCTTCTCCTTTCCATTAACACAAGTGAAAAGTTGGAGAGAACAGTTCCGTTGGCCGAACTCATATGTATGCGAATTTTTTTGTTAAACGTCGTCTTCTCTTTTTTTCTCGCTCTCTTTTATTATTTTCTTTTGTTACTCTGTTTGTCATTGTAAGAACATTCTTTGTACAGTCTGCAAAGAACAGCTATGTTATCACTGTTGTTATTGTATTTTTTTTTTAAAAGAATAAAAAGAAAGCGTGAAAGCGTTGTGGACGCCGAGCAAATAACTTTTGTTTTATTGTATAACTCAAGGTCCCAGATTCGATCCCCGGACGGAACACCTCACCCCACCACCACTAACAGATCGTTTTATGTTTTTCCATTTGTTTGCCATTCAAATCGAGTAGTACCGTGCTTCGACCTCGCCTTTTGCAAAGAGTTGGTGCATTCTTGTCAAATTATTCACCGCGGCGCTTTTGTGTTTGTAAAGGGTGTCCCAGCAAATTGGTGTTTCCAAATCCACAATGAAGCGAATTTTGACGAAAGATTTGCATCTTCATGCATACAAAGTTCAATTGACTCAGGAACTGAAGCTACCTGACCATGCACAGCGAAGGGAGTTTGTTAATTGGGTATTGGAGATACAACATGAAAATGCTGATTTTGCCGATGAAATCATCTTTTGTGACGAGGCCCATTTCCATCATGAGGGCTTCGTCAATAGGCAGAATTGTCGCATTTGGGGCATGGAAAATCCTCGAGTGATTCACGAGAAGCAAATGCATCCTTAACGTGTCACTGTGTGGTGTGGATTTGTGGCTGGAGGAATCATTCGGCCTTTTTTTTTATGAAAATGAGTCAGGTCAAGCGCAAACAGTCAATGGTGTTCGGTATCGTGAAATGATAAGCAATTTTTTCGTGCTTAGAATTGAAGAAATGAATTTGGAGGGGATGGGATTTCAACAAGACGGCGCCTCATCTCATACAGTCAGAGAAACAATTCAATTGCTGCATCAGTCATTTCCCGGTCGTGTTATTTCGCGTTTTGGAGACCAGAATTGGCCGCATAGATCGTGCGATTTAACACCATTGTACTTTTTTCTTTGGGGTTTTTTGAAGTCGATGGTTTATGCGAATAAGCCGACGACGACTCAAGCCTTAAAAGAGGAAATTGGACGCTGCATTAATGAAATACGGCGGCATTTATGCAAAACGATAATTAAAAGCTCGCGTATGTGCCAGCAAAGGCACGGCAGCCATCTGGCCGATGTGTTATTCCACACATAACCTCATCCTTTCTACTTTACGATATAATAAAGAATTCACGATTTCTTTTAAATATCTGCGTTTTATTTAAAATTCGAAACTTGCGTTCTTGTTGGGACACCCTTTATGTTATTGTCTTTCAGAAATGCTTGCAATTCCCTTTTTGTAGAAAAAATCCGAAAAGGTATTTGATCTAGAATTTGAACTAGTTCTGATCCGGTCCTAATTGATGTGTTCCTCTTTGGCAAGGTAATCACTCTTTTTGTTTGTTTGCTGGTTCGAACTGAAGCAGAATGAGCTTGCGAAATAATCCTTAAAACAAAAAAACAAAGGCGAAATTTACACTCATACGGTGAAATCAGACATTTAGCATTCTTTTTGCTCATTTTCTTCAATATTGTTTATCTTTTGCTTTTCTCTGGTTAGTTGCCAAGACATCTCATCTTGTTGAAGTCTTAGAAACGAAAAAGTTAATGTCTTAAAAATCCCTTTCCGTCCACAGGCCAATAGTAGCATAATCGGATAGTTTCCATCTAGGATCATCGCAGCAATTTGGTTTGTCATTTACACGGCATCTTTGTTCTGTAAAAGTTTTACCTTTTGTTCAAATTCGGTTGATTTCAAATTCTATCGAAGGCAATAAAACTAAACTGTTATTGCTTGCTTCCCTTTGCTATGCAATACACATCCATTGAAAGCTGCATAATAAGATGGCGCATGTCTATCACAAAATCCACTCCTCACCTCCCCACCCTGTTACATTTGCATAACTAATTAACCTCAAAGGTATTGAATATTACGATGATAATATCGTCGCCGGGAAAATCAACATTGAGGCAGACACCTCTGTCGCTCTTAATTTACTTTGCAGCGAAGGCACTCCCCAAGACGATGCCACCCCTCTGTCTAAGCACCCCACATTTTCAATATAAGAATTCAATTGAGGCATATTCAAAGGACCTCTCCTCCCATCGCACCCACCCAGCCACCAAAAAATAACAATAAGGCAAATGAAAACAATTTCATAGTATTTTGAGAGTATTTGCTTGCCAGCCTAATATCGGTCTTCCGTCTTCCACTGTGCGCCTCTAGATACTCCAATATCCCTCTCAGATAATGGCAGAGGTGATGATGATGATGATGATGCTTCAGCTGTTTTCTGTTGCTTTCTATTAGTCTTCGATTCAATTTATTGGGGAAAATCTCTTCTCTCTGTGCTGGAGACGCCAACACGACAACAGTGAGTGTGAGGAGGAGGAAAAAAGATGCGAAAGTAATCCAAAGAAAAAATTACAAGAAGAAGCAATCATCGCATTAAAAATGTTAGACGATACGATGATATGGTGGGAGACGAGTGAATGTGAAAGAGGAATCAATTTATTTACCCAAGACTCGCAATTTCTTTTTCTTTTGTTGTTTTGTTTCGCTTTTGCTTAGAAGTACCGTGTGTGAATGTGTTTGAGGGTTGCCTTGAACGAGGCTACGAGTGTATCTGGCGTTGCTTACTTTTGTACATTGACCTTGAGGATTCAGGCACATCCCATGCAGCGGCTCTAAGTACAAAGCTGTAACCGTGCGCGTTGTGTGGAAGGGAAGCGTTAGAATTTTATGCTTTCCTTTCTCGCCGTTCAATTGTTTGCAATCGCGTTAGTTTAGTTTTGTTTAATGTACTTTCGTTTGTTGTGCTTTTTTCAGGAAATAACAGGTTTGCCCTTTAGTATTTTGGAAAATTGAATGCCTTGCGTGGGAACAGAGCCAATGTGAATTCATTACATTCGTATGCTAAGTTATTCGCTAATCAACTTAATGGATTCATATTGCATCGCGTGTAAGGTCCTGAGGTCTATTTATTTAGGTTTTCAAAAATTAAGGCTCCCTTGTCCATAGAATACTTTGCGTTACGTTTTGTTGATCAAAACTATTATAACCCAGAAGGGGGACTTCCCGAAAAGCAAGATAATCATGAACGGTCAACATCTTTGACATTTGACAGATGTTTGCTTTGACTTTTCTTTCACTGTTGCCTTAGTGTTTGTAATTTCTGGGCCTTACACCCACGATGGGACATGATTTCGGCTAACATAAGGAAAACGAAAATGAAATGCATTTGTCTATAAACTTGAGCCAGTGACACTTGAACTGCTTTAACCGGTCTGAAAAATACGTTTTCTGGAGATCTGCAGAGTTGGCCTCCTTGACTTCAGTAGCCCCCGAATCGACTCAAGTTTTAGTCGACGGATTACGTTCTCAATTTAGGAAACGCGAGGATGGCAAATGTGTAGGCCGGTGAGGTATCATGTTGGAAGAAAATTTTCTCTTCCCCAAATGGCTCAAGTCTGCATAATTCGGAATAATAATTGGGCATAGTCGAGTCTCTCAAATCAACCTCTACTCATGAGAGAACAATAGCACGTACGACATGAGCAGAAGCTAGGCCTTGGTAACTTATGGGCTGTAGTGTCACTCGTATTTTATTATTTTAGTAGAGTCCATATTATAATTTTGGCCTCCATGTATTCAATGCAGAGTAAACCTTGTGACTCCCAGAAAACGGGGACCATTCCATTTTTGTCCAAAATTTCGTCTGCCTCAGTGAAAACCAGTGTTTCCTTAGTTTCTATTGTTTTGTGAATGATCATGAAACATCCCAGAAACTCCGTAGGATTGCGCTTTAAGGTCGTCATAGACTGCTGTTACTTAATCTGTCAGTTGTATTTGTTATCGCAGATCCACACCCAAAATTTCATGCATACTATGACCAGGCGGTCTTTTGAAATGCTTACTGACTCAATTTGCCTACAAATACGGTCAGACTGATTTGCAGGACGTACATTACACTCTCTGGCGCCGTTTGCAATAATAATAAAAGGATAAAGGCAGCTTTGTCAATAGACAACCAAGGAAACTGCCTTTAAATTGGTAAGTTTAATGACACCATCTGAAAAAAATGCCTAATATGAATCGAGCGAGACCAATGTATACACTCAAATAAGATGCCTTCAAGGCACTGAAGAAGACGAAGCTGTTCGTGTGCTCTACAAACGAAAAAAAGTAAGAGCATTGGCTTCTCGTAAGGAAACAGAAAGAACATCGAAAGCACGAGGTCAAATAGAAATCCAAACATTTGACTAGAACGGAGAATAGTTATCCTAAACATTGCGTAAGTTAAAATATTATTCGCGGCTAATGTAGAACCAACTAAACTAAAAGATTCATAACTTAAAATCTAGGTGCGCTCCCGTGCAGCGCCAGCAGCATCACACATACGTTGGTGGCTCGGATGTCTTTTCCAATTCGATGTCTCAGGTGTCTGGTGGGAACAGAGTTCATTGCATTTTGTCACGTACAAAGTTGTTGCGCGTGTGATTCATATTTTGCGTTGTCGACGTTTGGCATTGTCGGAAAATGTTTTGGGTGTTAACTCGTATAAGACCTCTTTGCGGCTCAGACGGTTTGGGAAAATTTTGAAAAGTGGCTTCTGGGAAGTCCACCATAGACCTGAGCTGGTAAGGATACAATTTCCTCCTTTTCTAGCGCGTTATCGAGTACTTAGGAGCTATGGGATAACAATAATCGAAAAGGAATACAAATTCAGTGAGCTTTCCCTCCGTTCTGAGTCGATAGGGACGCAATGTGTCCTCCTTCTGGTGCAGATAATTTGGTTGGTGTCCTTTCTCATCATTTGTCGCCTGGCTGTTATGCAAGCCCATTTTCCATACCTGGATACAACTTGAGATATGTTGGTTTTTAATACATCTGCAATAAAAATTGGTGATCATTTTGCGTAGTACAACAGTACCACTTGGTGGCCAATTGATGAAACCAGGAAACTTTTCGCGCAATAAATTCTTATGGCTGATACCATCTTGTTGAAACCGCATATTGTATAATCGCTAGGCAAAAGAAATCGGTTTCGAATTGACCATCCTCCCATTGGGACCAATGACAACTCTTGTCGGTTTATCGAGCCCACATGCGGAAGCTTTCCGTTTACCTACCAGCTGGGTAAGAAATGGGCTCATTACAGATGAAAATGTTCTTCGAAAAAAGCGGGCATTTTTCGTCTGTTTTTCTTACATCAGAGAAGCGAATCCACGTCCTTGAGAATGTGCAGCAGACTTCAATTGTTGTCTCAGATTATTTTTATAAGGACGAAGATGCAAATCCAAATGCGAAATAAGGTGTATGACACGTTCAATTGCTATGGACGCCGGGAAATCGATAACTTCGCATTTACTGTTGAATACTTACACTTACATCAGCAATATTTTCGGCTGACCGGGCAGGCTTTACGACACCGCAGTACAGTCTCTTTAAATTCCCTCACCATGTTAATGATTGCTTACGTAGTAGGTCAATTTTGACGACCATAATCTTCGCACGAAAAGTGGCTACGCATTGTAGTAACTTTTATCCACCTTAGCGCATTGCTCGATTAATAAGCTGCCCATTATCGCAAATGGCAAAGGTATACTGTGATATTTCTAATAGCAGCTAAGTTTGGCAGCTGAGATTGACGTATGCCACTGCTACCAACTTGAAACGACAATTTGAATGAACTTGTACTATTGGATGGATTGAATAGTGCGAACAAAATACTTTTTTTTTTTTTTATTTCCATTTCTTCTGAGAATAGTATATGTACATTATATGTAAAATGTACATAATTAATCGAAATAACATGAAACCCTTTACGTGCACGCATAACTCACCCTTGATCATTCTTTTTTAAGGCGCTGCCTTGTTAATCCAGGTTTTTCATGTTAATTTAAGCGAAGCATACCACCGCAAACAGTCTTCTCGAGTGTAAAGCGACTCCAATTATTTCCAGCTCATGGTGGAAATAAAATGTTTGTGTCATTTCCAAGTAGAATCCATCTGACAGGTTGCTGTCTGCTTTCACTTATCTCTCCCTCAGCTATCTGAAACTTAATTCCTCAAAAAGAGGGAACACCGAAAAATTGCAAACAAATGCAATGAGGATCAGAAAAGTGAAATAAAAAAAAAAACAGAACCCTAAAGCATTAACACATGCCCTCCCCATTTTACCACACAGTTACACCGTTTACTCCCGCCACTCAGTGTAACTTCACTGTCAGCTGCAATAATCACTGCAAGTATGCGGTGGTAAAGATACGAATTTAAGGATTGAAAAATAAAGTGATGTACTGAGCACACATGTTTGTCCGTTGGAACATTACACTCCACGAATCGAAGGACAGGGTTCGGTTACCTTTTCAACACTTGAGAATGCGTTGTTAATAAAATACGACTTTGACACTTAATTTTTAGTGGTTACACCCGCCCCTTTCACTCGTACATACACAGTTGTTCGTGATGTACATATGTAACGACTGCAAACCTGAAAAGGCAATCTCGAGGTGAAAGTATTTTGTTTTTTTTTCGCTTACCGAAAATGTTGACAGGGACAAGGCGATTTTCAGACAAATCGTAAAAAATTCATGAGTACCAACACCTTCCATTTGCAGAACAGTATGAAAGTTTATTTTCACCAGAAAGCCGATTACTTGTGTGCCTTGACCTTATGGCATTGAGTAGTTAACATTTCGATTCCTTCAAATTGTGTCGCCCTTCCTTCGGCATTTTCAAAAGCATAACTTCCAGCCACTTTCAGAATATTTCTCTGCGGTTTTTCTCACATAAAAGGGGATTTTCCTACGGAAAATGTATTCGGCTTAGATAAGAGAGAAAAGCATATTTTCAGGTTGATTTTGAATGAAGTATCAGGCAAGCGATACTCTTGCGCATATTCACATCAATTTGTGGTTGCTGTAAGGAGTAACGCAGAAATGTTTTCATGAATTGTTGTAAAAATTAACTTTAATATTCCAAGAAATATTTCTGAAAGTTTGCTTTCGGAGAAATTGCTTTGTTGAAAATTTTACCGAAAGCTGATAGCCACCCTATTGACATTTTCATAAATACACGATACATGTATCTGCGTGAAACGGTCCCGTATTATTTCTCCGAATCTAATTTGATTTCATCACATCAACTAAAATAACTCTCGGAAGTTCGCGGAAACGATAAAAGGGATATTTTCGTATCTTTGTGCGCGCTGACAGCTCGAATTTGAATTACCGTCGGTTCAGATGATTCATTTCTATATGCTCACTACCCGTTGAAAATTGCCCTTTTACAGTTGAACAGGGATTTATGCTAGTTAACCTCACTGATTGCTTCCACTTCACGAAATTGTTCGACCAATTATTTATTTTTAACCATCACACAATTCACTATTGACAGTTGCTCTTAGACGTATGGTACATCCCCTCGCTACATTAAGGGGAGATTAAGAGATACTCTCATATAGTCATTACCATTCTTCTCAGAGTGGTGTCACAGTTACAGACTCCTCGATGCCGCCGATGCAAGCCATCAAGTGATGATCGCTCTTTCAAGTCTTTTGCATTTCAACTTTTGTCCGCTGCACTCTGAAAGACCAGCGACTCGTCAGCGAGAATTTCAGTTCTGCGAGAATTTCAGAGACGAGATGGAGAAAGAAGAATTAGCCAGACACAGAATAGGTGCTCTTAACCTTCAGGGCATGAGACCATAAATGCTAACGTCAAAGATTCTGCTGCCTTCTCAGAAGATTTTCTTCTTTGAACTTGTGGTTTAAGCAAGGTGGTCCCTTCTTTTTTTCGTCACTCACATGGTTCACATGGCACCCGGAAATGGGAGTCTTATCGAAATATTATCTCTAGGGTCGGAAATATTATCTCATCTCTACTTAATTGGTCTATCCACTTAAGTATCAGCTTTTCGTTCATGATAAGACTTAGTCATGTATTGACGATCTTAATAGGTTCGGCAACCTTCTCTCTAGAAATTAATACAGTCTCAAAGTAGCAGTAGCAGGAGAAGATGTGAATGTTTCTCGGTGCATATGTCGCATGGGTAATGCTCTTTAGTAGGATTGGTCAAATTTCAAACAGCTTGGTTCTTCTGCTCAGCTAGGCCAAGCTTGACATCAAAGCCAAGCTCTCATTTTTAAGTCCGTTTTTTTTATCTGCGGCCGCCACTGCGTCGTGTATCGATTCACACGTTGAATGCCCCAAGAACATATTGATTGTTTTCTCTTTCAAATTGCTGATACCACTCAAAGAGTACTCATTGTCCATGAAAAGTCTCCCGAATTTCACTGTTCCGTGTCGCAAATAAATTGAGGATCCCCACTTGTACTTGTGGTAGAACAATAGCGCGCCCAACACCATTACTTTCTAAAGAAGCTAGACCATGATCCCTTTTAGGGTAGTAGTACCCCCTAAGAATGGCTTCTCCTATTTATTTCGCAAACCATTTGAGTTATTTCAAAAATTTGATAAGTGGCTTGAAGTACAATTAAAACATTTATGAATAGAATTCGACTTCAATCATATGGCTACCGTGGGCACATTTGCAGCGTTCAATGCGTCGGTCGCTACTTTCAACTTACTCGGCCACACTTTTCGGTCGAAACGGCCGCTATTTCAATGCTGGTTCTGAGCTCCTCAAGCGACGACTTGTTGGCATAAACCAATGACTTACCGTAGCCCCACAGGAATAAGTTAAACGGCATTAGATCGCACGAACGAGTTGACCAATGGACTGGCCCATTACGTGAGATTACACGCCCACCATACTGACTCTGCAATAAATTAATTATAGCGTGTGCTGTGTGGCACCATTCTGTTAAAACCAAGTCTATATCATCCAATTTGGGCCAAAAATAATCCATAAACGTGGCGCGATAACACAGTGACGTGACGATCGTTTTCGTAAAAGAGAAAATACTGGCTAGTTAACCACCAAACAGTTATTTTTTGTGAATGAAGTAGTGACTAATGTGGATTTTCACCCGACCAATAACGCATATTTTGCTTATTGACCATTTGAGCCAAAAATGAACTTTGTCACTGATGATGATTTTTCGATGAAATTCACCATCTTGGGGCATCCTTCCCGGTCCCAATCGGAGAACGTACGTCGCTTCAAATGGTTCATCGGATTCAGTTCATTCTGATCTTGTTTGGGCGTAAACCATATGCCATTTTGTGGTCTGAGCGATGCCCAGATCTTGAAAAAACCGTGGAATTGACTAATTTCGATCATTCGATACGGACGCCTGAAAGACGGAAATATTTTCGGCCAATCCCTTGTCTCACTGACACAGCAAAATTACACAAAGACTACGTAGAGTCAAATTTTTGCAATTTACTTGTTAATATCTGCTTACTTCTTCTTCTTCTCTTTCTTCATCAAGTGGCGCTACAGTCCGGGGTGTACCTGGGCCTTAACCAACATGCCTTTCCAGCCAGCACTCCAAGTAAGTTGAGGTCCTTCTCCACTTGTGTGCGCCACCTTAGCCTAGGCCGTTCTCTGTTGCGCGTTGGCTCAGATTCGAAGACTTTTCGGGCCGGAGCAGTGGCGTCCATACGCTCTACATGGCCTAGCCAAATATCTATTTACTAGGACTCGCATATTCCAAGGGGATCGTGCTCTATGCACGCACGAGAGACCTCCAGGTCAATCGACCATTCCCCATCGACTCTATCTCATCAGGAGCTATTTCCAAGCGCAATCAAGCGAGTTTATGGACTTGATCCAACTGTCCTGCCCTAAGTCTGCGAGTGGTTGCCTAACCGAAGAAATTGCATCTAAGGTACACCTCGGAAGTCGTGATGTCACACCACCTGGGCAAATCAACGAAATAAAGCCATTTCCGTATGAAAAGGTAGCTGCTCAACATTGAGTTCCACTCGCACAGCACGTTTCTTAGCCTATACCGGCGGCTAACTCTTGCAACGGCACGGCTCATCTCAGCAGCTTGTTTTGGCGATCTTATTCTTTCGGTCATTACCCAAATTTCATGACCATAGGTGACAGTTGGAGCAAACACTGAGTAAAAAAAACCAATAACTTGACTTTGACACCAAGGTCAGCCTTATCCTTATTACTGACGAGAATGACGAACGAAAATTGGAGGTAGTGTTCTTAAAATTGCGGTCACCTCACTAAATATTTCAGCAGAAATTTTATATAATTTCCAGACGTTGCTCGTTTATGTTCTTTACCATGGTAAAAGTGTTGAGTTTAAGGAATCAAATTGACAGTGACAGTTTGATGATTAGTCAAGGGGTGCATCCACAACATAATTTCAAAGTTGTTAAGTCCCTATTGAAAAAACGATTGATATTAAGACGGCTTTGATTCGATTACTTGGTTATCTGGGACAAATATTTTCATCATCACGATTTCCAGTTAAGGTCGACGGCCACTTGTCAGACACAAGGCGAAGTGGCCTTTCCAGGTTGCACTTGGACTCGTCATGAATTAGAGTCAAGTATTGCCCGAGGATCGAGAGGATTATGTGACATGTGACAACGAAAGTAATCATCATCATTTTTTGTGGGAGATTGGCATACACTGCACTGGAGCGCTCAGACTCAAAAACTGGTCCATTTAACTACTACATTGCATAATTCATTCTACACAGCGATCTTGAATTGAATTGAAAATGAATTGTCTAAGAAAAGCTTTTCAAATTCTCGCTGTTCAAAGTCGGCAAATGATTTTGGGTCCCTCTAGGCGTAAGACAATAGCATGCACAACAGGAGTAGTTGTGAAGAAGTTAGTCCCTTTTTCCTTGTATACTGTAGTGCCACTCAATTATTTTTATTATTGCTTGTTTATAAATGATGCCCAGGGTTTTGAAATGGATTAGAAGGCGCGCCAGCAAGAAAAATAGTTATCAGTTCTGTAGACAGCACAGCTTATCTCTGAATTGCTCACAAATTACGTTATATGCAGTTTCGGTGCAAGTCCTCAAAAGTCCAAAGGCCTACAAATCCGAATGGGGAGAAACATAGTCTCGAAAAACAGCTTATGTACAGCTACAGCTACAGCCTGCCCAAAATTGCTGTAGAACTTGATGTACGTAGTTGCTGAATTTGATTGATGCCCACTATTTCCAAGTGGACAAAGTTTATGACGCAGTTTTCTCAGATTCTGTTCCAGCGTTACGTAAAAAATTCACTTTAAAGTTTCCCTTATAGTTATTGCGAATAGGCTAAAAACTGCTTTGAACAAAGTACAAATTATAAAAAAGAAGGAACAACTGCACTCTTGAAAAAATCACTTCAGATTAAATCCGTTTCGTCGTTCAATTCATTCCCATCAATCTCACTTCATTAAGCTACAACTCCCAGCACGCATTTGAATCAAAAGCACATCAAATATTTCAGTCTGAAGGCATGTTATTTAAATGAGGCAGACAGAAGCCATTAGTAGCGTCGGCCACTAAAAGCTCTCCATAAATTCAAGTGTCCTTCGGCAATCTTAAAATCATTGTTCTTAACTTTCCCCCGAGGGGTGTTAAATCCCCTCCGCCAATTTGGCAGCCAAACGCAACATTCCATCACAAGTTAGTAATACCCATTTATTTTGGCAAGAGAAGGGAGGAAAGAACAAAAAAAAAATGAAAATGAAATCTCACTTAAACTTAACGTATCGGCTCATTCCAGAAGAAGTGTTTCGCCTCCGTGCACGATTTGCTGCAAAGTTTCAAGCATTCTTCAACCCCCGACGACTTTTACTTAACACAACTCAATTCAATACGTCTGTGCGAGCCACCGCCTTCGCCGCACAGATGATCAGTTCGGAGCGGTTTGTTAATAGAGGAAAACAAATTACCTCAACTGCACGACCGTACAGCATATTCATTTAAATCCCTACAATCAATTTGTTTGACACGAAACTAATCGAATTTCCCCCCCATTGTAGGCGAGTGTCGTTCGAAGGTATATTTGCCTATGGCTCTATGAGGTTTGTCCCCTCTATCTTCCATTTCGCCGAAGCGCTGGTTTCTAGTAGAATTGCAAATTGCCTGTATCGATCTGGGTAATCTGGTGGTTCAACTACAATTACAATGCCCACACACATACACCGGCACGGACAACAACAGCATGTGGTAAGTGTATCAGATTGTAATCAAAATGTCAGACTATTTGCACAGACAATAAGCAAACGATGGGATGGCAACATCCACTACAAGGGATTGTCGCGCTGAAGCAACAAGGATTCTAACTTAAATTGGAAACGATAATACACACGAATCAATAAAGTACCTTTTTAAGTCCGGACGAGAGGAGATTCCGCATCCGCAACAAAATGTGTCATACACTCGCAAGGGTCAACAACAGATATTTGTGCTTAAATCCACTGCAACAGCAATCTGTGTCATTAGACTGGACAGAGGACGTTTGCGGGCTTGAGTGGATGTGCTTGTTGTGTTGGAGTATCCTCATGTGAGTTGTGAGCTTACATGAATTATTTGTGTTAAAAACTTGTAACTACTTGCATTCAAGGAAATGAAGCCTGTTGCACTGGAATTAATTCATTTCGTGTGCCTTTTTGTGTTTTGGATGAACGGCGTCTGAAAAGTTACGAATCCCAAAATTAACTGTCTTGTGGAGCTCTCATGTTCGTATGGATCCTCGCAATTGAAGCTTAAGACAATTTTGAAGAGACGACCACCGTGAAGTGGAACGCAACAACACAAGTGCTTACGGCAGAAGGTAGTTCCACACGCTGTGAGGATTGCAGGACCAATCAATTTTTTAAACTGAAGTGAAGTAACAATTTATATCTGAACTCACCTATTAGATGTCACCATTGCATGTACAAGTTCAGTTAAATTGTGTCACCTTCGCAATGTGTCATCAAAATCAACAAAAGCGTGTGAAAACATTTCGTCTGCACAATCCAATCACGAACTCACTGAAGTGAGAGAGAGAGTTCTATTAAGTGTTTAGTCGGTGAATGTGCTGTGTTGTCATGTTTGTTTCTTCGCTCTTCCCCGCCCAGTACGACGCGTATAACTTTTTGCCGTCGTAGTCGTGTGTGTCGCTGTCGTTTCAATAGTAATGTGCGTAGGATGCCTGATTTCGGTTATCCTTGTGTTGTTTGTTTTAGTTTCGACGAAGAGCGTAATTGCATAGAGTTATTCCACTCAAGCTCTGAGTTTTTGTTTTGTTATCTATATTTAGATGATGAAGATGTGGAAATTGCTTGATTAAACTAATTAATGTAAGGATTCAGACGGCTTCATGAGGACACTTTGTTTTGTTTGGTGTTTTCTTAACGTGACTAGAAATTTGATTAGGACTTTCATGGTTAACGCTGCTTGTAATAAAAATTAGAAAAAAAATGTGAACAGAGATAAGGTTCAGCTTAAAGCGTTGCTTAATATGAATTTCTCTGATGGACACAATTATGATCAGACATCATTCTAAAAATTTCGTACAGCTTACAGTTTGGTCTACTTGAACGTCGAAGCTATAGTAGCTTCATGCAGGCGTTAAATATGTCCTTTGCATGTTCATGCATGGTGTTCTGTGTAAATTGTTAGTTTTGGTCCTGCACATTGGGATGATCAGCTCTATCACAAAAAGTGGGGCCTATATATTCTTATCCGTGAACCTACACATATAGGTTAAGAACCCCCTTAACCTCCCCAAAACTTTCCCAGTCAACTCTTTAAGACTTTCTGAATGAAATAATTTCTCAATCTCCTTTCCCCAGTCATCCAAGACTATTTGGATAGAACATGGTCGCCATGGGGTAGTGGGTAAATGCGTTGACCCCCACGCCACAACACGAGTATTTAATGCAGAAGCTAGGCTCTAATCCCTTGTGGGCTGTTGTGTCACTGGATTATTATTATTATAAGAACAAAGATTGCTGATGCAGCAAAGTGTGAACGAAGTTGCAGCCTAGTTCTTCAGGAGATCATGAATTTCTAACATTGACCGATAACCTTATGCCTTTGAAATATAGTAATGATAACCCTTAGAGGGGAAAAGTATACATACGTCGTCGTAAAGAAACTTTCGACAAGGAACGGCACTTTGAGAAAAATAATAATACCAACCTCTTTGCGCCTATATTTTGGATTTAATTTGATTGGGAAAAACAACCCTTTTATCCCCCGTCTTCAGCTATAAGCTTACTCTAAGTAAAATAAAAATCTTATCAAGCAATCTGGTATAGAAGAGTGCTTTTAATAAACTCCCTTAGACTATCTTAGGCTATCAAATGTTTCAACAAGAGTAGAGATAGATGATCGGTTGTTACAAGTGACCTAGGAATAAGAATCACGAAAAAGGATCCTGCCTATATCAAACAATTTCTGTACAAAATTTGATAACGATACTTAACTGATGATCTGCAACATTCAGTTGAAGGGCCGATACCTTGTGCAGAACGTGATTTGGTCAAGTACGATCGATCTTAAGGGTTTCAACCGCCCGGAGTACATATACAAATTTGACACCTTTTCTTCAAGTAATGTTGAATTGAAGCAGAGGCAAAATACTATGTTTGCCCGTTTTACTTGTGAAGGTCAATTTTGAAAGAAAAAACTTGCTTCCTTTGATTAACAACACCAACCTTGGTGACAAAGCCCTGTAAGCGGCCTTCAACTCCGCACTCGCTCGAAATCCCCCCTTTAATCTTAAAATTGGGTAATGGCTTAAAAAATAAATTTACCATTCTTGTGGAACTAAATGTTGAATACTCTTGTTTCTATGACTCGGACATGTGTAACAAAATCTTCACCGTTACGACTTCCGATTCTATCAGTACGATGACTGCTTGGTAAACACAAGTTGAACTTGTATACTAACAGTTACATTAACATTCACGTCTAGACAAACTTGTCCACCTTCGTTTTAGAAATTACACGAAGTCTTATAGTCTTATATGCAGGGTTGCCACTTGCAAAAAAATGTGTGTCCAAAGTAGGTAAATTTGACCAATACATTTGGGAAGCAGAATGAATAAAGGGATAACATTCGACAAAATTAGAAGGCAAATAATAGCTAAAATCCCTGGTTTTTAAAATGTTGAAAACGTAAACTATAATATATAAACTGCAAAGTGTCCAATATCCCAATATGGCCATAATTGCGAAAAGTGGAAACATTATTTTGTTTGTAACATATCTTCGTCTTCTTCTTCTTCTATTGACGCTACAGTCCGGGGTGTAACTGAGGCTCAATCAACATGCCTCTCCAGCTAGTACGATTTCTCCACTCCAAGTTGGTTGAGGTCCTTCTCCACTTGTATGTTCCATCTCAATCTAGGATGTCCTCTGTCGCGTTGTCCCAATAACTCGGATTCAGCCATCTTAAGCGTTGTATCCGAAGACGCTCTACAAGGCGCATGCCGCCACGCAGCCTTTAAAGTTTGTCGTTGAATCTTGTTTTTCGGACGCCATCTTCGCAAACAGGACCAAAAATCTCATGCTTAACTTTTCTCTCGAAAAGGGCTTCCTCATCCCCTTTCATTAAGGTTCAAGTTTCTGTGCCGTAAAGGAAGACTGAGATGATCAAGCTGTTATACAAATCCAGTTTAGTCCTTCGAGTAAGGGCTGTATTACTCAATTGTCTCTTGAGCCCAAAGAAACAGCGATTGGCAAGAGATGACCTGTGTTTTTATTTCGGTACTGATGTTGCTGTCCCTAGTTACCGCGGAGCCAAGGAGGACGAAGTTTTTCGCTGCCTCAAAGTTTCTGCTGCCTAGAGGTACGCTCTGTTCGAAACGTGGGTTTTGTGCGTCCTTTCTTGATGGCTGCATATACTTCGTCTTGCCCTTATTTATCCCCAAACCTCAGACCTAGCAAGGGCCTCATTAGCGGTCGCTGTGTTCGTCCAATCACGTCAATGTCGTCTGCTTAAGCTTGCAGTTGAAGAGACTTTTGTAAGATCGTGCCTCTGGTGTGACTTGTAAGTTACGCACGATCTTCTCAAGAATGATGTTAAAAAAGTTGCATGACGACGTAACGCCTTGCCTAAAATCTTTTTTGACATTGAAGGTTTTGGTGAGTTCGTTACCGACTTTGAAGAAGCAACGATAATTATCCATTCTCACCCTACATAATCTCATGAGTTTGGTAAGAATGTCAAAACTAGACATGGCACTGTATAGCTTGTCTGTATGCACACTGTCATACGCGACCCCAAATCGACGAATAACAAAGTGGTGCGTGTCGATCTGTATTTCTTGAGTCTTTTCCAGGACATGTCGTAAAGTGAAGGTCTGGTCTATTGTTGACTTCCCTGGCCTAAATTCAGGTTTTCTGCGCTAAGGAGACTGATCCCTATATAGTTGACGCAGTCGAAAGGGTCTCCTTTCTTGTGGACCGGGCAAGCGAAACTGAGATTCCACTCGTCGGACATACTTTCCTCCGACTTTACAAATGAACTGGTGCATGCCCCCAACCAAGTCATCTTCAGCTGCTTTAAATAGTTGTGCGGACAGTCCGTCTACTCCAGCAGCTTTCGTCGACTTCCAACCTACCAAATACCTGAATAAATGTTGGTATTCTTAGGGGCAAAATGAGATTTATTTCTGCGTTACGCCATGTAGCTTAAAAAACTATTTTTCAACATTCGAAATTGATGAGACTTTAAGAAGGTTGACACATATGGATAGCAAGAGGAATGAACATTTTTTTCAGACAGCCATTAAGATGAATTTTCTTTCCGATAAAGAAATTAACACAACCCACACTTGTTTCACTCCAAACGAACTTCTCCAGTCGAATAATGAGTTTATTGCATTCCACACAATTGTGAACATCGTTAGGGACTGTGTGGCAAAGTGTGGCAAGCCTCCCAAATATTGACCATTTTGGAGTAACCGAAAATATTTTAATTGACCATTGAATACGCTATTACTCCGAATGGCCGAAAACGCAAATCTCTGTTGGAATTCCGACGATTTCTTGCGCCCAGTATGGCGGTGGCTAAGAGAAGCTCATACATACCATGGCGAATTCAAATTGAAAATTCCAATTAAATTCAATTTCATTTATCTGAAATATGTCCGCAGTCACAGCTTACTTACTTCCGGGAGATCATTTTAAGGGTCATTCCACGCCAAATGTGTTACCCAAATTGACAATTTGAAACTGTTGTCCTTGTGAAACCAGGATCACAAAAAATATGTACTCACACATACCCGCATCTAGAGCTGGTCGCTTTTGCCGTTGGCATTCGGTTCGCCATCGAAGGACATTGCAGATACAGACAAGCGTATCCCATTTCGTTGTGGTTTCCTGTTTAATTAAACGGTATAATTAAGCTGTTCGCTAGTAAGTGTCACAATGGCTAATGCCAATTGGTCGGCACCATCCTCATGCGAGGAGTGGTGATACATGTCACGTTGCATATTTTTGGTAAAAGGCGTTCATCCTCCTCCCCGTCCCCTCGTAATGGGAGTTCTTTCGGTTGACGTGAATGTCCTGGCAATTTATGGTGAGAAAAGTTGTTGATTGTGCGGTTAAGGATACCTTTTCTTGCTACTCAGCTCTGGGACGATGATGGTTGAATCTCTGAATAACTCGTGAAGTGAATTAATTGGGAAATTCCATTGGGTACAGAATTTGAGTATATTTTGGATGTATTTACGTGATTTGGTTGCGAAGAAAAACAACAAACGAGGCGAAGCAGAGTCTCAACAAGAAGTTTTTCTTTTCCTTTCCGTGCATACATGTGTACGTTGAGGTGTGCTTTGTAAGGAGACTTGTTTTGTTTCGTAAATCATTTTGACAGATCAATATTTTTTGTGCCTGAATAGTACTTAAATGAATGTGAGCACAACAGCGGTTCATTTGTACGCAAATTTGGGTTAGGAAGGATGTGCAAAGATTGGTAACGTATTTTACAGCAAAGGTATTTTAAATAAAATTTAAAATTGTGTCAATTAAACCGATTCTGGTTATTGTGTAACATAAACCTACATCTTGAGCTGTACAAACTTTTGAGTGAGATCTGAGCAGACATTTAAGAGACTTTTACTCCTTCGTGAGCAACAAGATACGTACAAATAGACTGGAATTGAAAATTAGATTGAGGACCTCCCCCCTTAGATCTCTCTCTTCTCCCAAACGTCATATAGAGAAACATCCTGATTAACTTCGTGAAGAGAACAAACCTCACCGAGCAAGATGTGAGTTTCACGCTAACTTAATGCAAGTCCTGTTTGCATCATTGCACACGCTATCTCCTTTCAATTGACAGAAACTCAATAACTGAACGTAATACTTCATAGGGGAAGAAACGGATACTTCAACTGAATAGGTTTCACCGATTATACGCCGTAGTTACCAGACCGACTGACGTACGGAATCCACAGTTGGTGGGTAGCAAACAATAACTAGTTGAATCTGAATAAGATTGACAGAAGCTGAATGTTGGCAGACACTTTCCTCGCAGAAACCCGTATTCGACTACTTCACCCGCCATAGCTACACTCGCCCACCTACTTGCCTTTGCTACTTTCGAGAAGGTAACAGGAGGCATTGTCTGATAGAACAATATCATAAGGACATTTTTCATCAATCAAAGATCTCAGTAAGTTGTAATTAAAAAGCCAATTCAGTGGATTGTGAGCCATGAGCTGAGGATTGACTAGATTGAAAGCTTCAAAGGAAAATTGTTGTTTCCCCGATGTCATTAAAGACGAGCTGAAGACGGAATGCGTTCTAACCTTCTTGAGAATTCTGTGATAATTCGACAATCTGATCAATCCGTGTTTGAAATTTGCACAAACTCAAGGGCTTATAAGCACCATTTTACTGTCAAATGCGGCACGAGCGTGAGGGACATATGACAGAACATGCACATTGGACTTAAAATTTGTGAAATGTAGAGTCGGCTCAAGCACATGGTGAATACAAGTCTCAAGCCCTACGAGATGTCCCATGATATGAACGCACTCCAAGACGACTGGAATGGCTCACACATAACTAGCGAGAAATCAATAGCTCTCTAGCAACGAGCATTTTCGATTCAGTGGCCACATGACATTTGCTTCAAGGGTCAATCTAATGCGAATGCGAGGGCACTTGGTCTGGCTAACCGGAATCAATGCAATGCGCTCGGCACCGTAGAGCATGAAAGGCTTCCGTGTCTCAAGCACCCATCCTTCATAGCTCACACAACGAAATCCATTCGCCAAACAAAAAAAAAACATCCTGTCAAAACTATCAAAAGTCATCCTCTCAAATAATGAAATACTCCTGTGCTCAAATTGACATTGCATGTCACGAGTAAATCAACCGAAAGTCTTAATTAATCTTGGCAAAAATACACGAAGTGAAAACAAGAGAGTCAGGAGACAGGGAAAAAACAGCAATTACTTTATCCCTGCAGGCTATCAGAGGACGAAGCAGAAAATCGGTTAATGACTGAATGAAAGCATGAAATTTCACCGCCATTGCAAAAGGGCAGGACAGATTAAATGGTAAATGTCAAGAGCTGCCGTTGACTTCATCAGCTTAAAGCTTAATCCGTTGTGATAAATTTGATTGTGCAAAATTTGGATTGATTTCTGTTCCTCAATCCAATCTCATGTATACTGTGAATTGTCCTCTAAGCAAGAATAATCAAAACAATTGATAGCACTAACAGATAGCTTTGGAAGCACTCAAAGAATAGAACTCAAATTGAGGGAAGTTCATTGTCGATTATGAAGGGCGAGGTGTGATGGATAAAATTGAATTCTATTCATTCATAAGATCAGAGATCAGTCTTTGTTGCCTAGCAGCTGTCTACACTGCAATCACTTCTTGTTTTATATATGAGACAGTGTGCAAATTTTCTTTTTTAGTTGGCGCAAATGCAACTAAAACGCAACTGCAAATGCGTTGATGTCCAAGTCTACCTCACGCTGTAGCCCCAGGCAAGTAAAACAATGACAGTTTCAGTACTCCCCTACGATTCTGTCCTTCTACCACAACCAAAAGCGGTAGGGGACTTTTAGGGTACTGCGAAACGAAAATGATGGGCCAAGTCATCTGTTGCTATGTCTTCTGGGATAGTGATCAGATTAATGCTATCTTAAGGAGATCACAGACTGGAAAGGTTTATTGTAGGTGTGAATGTCGAGTTCCGAATCGAAAGCGAAACCTCAATTTCGCGGAAGAGCAGGAATCCCAGAAAAATAAACTGGTCATGACTCGTGGAAGAGTTAGAAAAGCGCGTCGTTCTGAAGAAGGCATAAGGTTGAGGTGACAGATCAAGGTCCGAACGACACCCTACCCCCATGCCTCAAACTGACTTGTCCAACTGGCCTAAAACCATGACCAACCAGTAGGTAGGAAATAAATTGCTAGAGGCCCCGCGTCTTGGAAGTTTGGTGGCTTCTCCATAACCCCATATGCTAGCGTGCCAAGACACAATAAATTGCACTAACAATTCAATGACTTTTGAAATCATAGAGACTGATTGAATGACCTTGGGGCCCTTGGCAGTCTAGATATCAAGCAATTTTGTGGATGTCTGATGTTGGCGTGCGATAAGAATACTTGGTACTGACAGAATTCTGGCATAAGACGACCACCCGTTAGATGTGTTTCCGTATAAAAGCCCTACTCAAGTCCACACTTAATCTTTGGACAATCAGCAGTCGTTTGGCAAGTTTCCAAAAACGTTCTGTCTCGACTATACAGGAGCCTTCCCCAGCACGCCTCGCTCTGCTCTTGATACACTACTTAATCTCCCTCTTATTGATATCCACATCATGGCTGGGATGGACAATCAAGGCCATCTCCCGACTAAAACGCAATGGCCTTCGGTTCAACTCGCACTGCTTTGATGACCTCGCGCATCGCATCTTCTATGACACAAGTCTCATGAACTGATGCAGGGTCACCAACGATCCAGTTGCGTCGTTTATACAAAGTTGACTTTCCATGTGTCCAGGACTGGCTCTGGCCAGAAACTGAACCGGGAAGGGAATGTAGTCGGATTTTCACGAACGGCTCCAAAACGACGCATGGATCTGGGGCCGGGGCTTTCGCGGAAGACGACACCTTTAGACTTCACACCTATTTAGGTAATTTCGCATCGGTCTTCCAAGCGGAAACTTTTTCGATCCCAATGGGTATCCACTATATTGTCAAGAACAGGTGAAAGGGGCGAAGTATCTGCATCTGCAGTGACAGCCAAGCTGTGCTTAAGGCCTTATTCAACCCTTTAACCACTTTCAAGATAGTCCACGAATGCAAGTCCTCCCTTTATTTGGTCGGCAGACTGAATTCGTTAAGACTTGTGTGGGTCCTGGGACATCACGGGAAACGAGAACTAGCTAGGCAAGGTTCAAAAGAGGACTTCGTAGGGCCCGAACCCCACCTTGGGATAACCCGTTTCCTTGGTTAGGGCTTCCGTCGACAGTTGAATCTCCCAACAGCACAACAAGAGATGGCATGACCCTGCAGGATGCAGGCTGACCAAGTGCATGCTTCTGAACTTCTAGTCTGAGCGCTCCAGTGCAGGGTATCCCAACCTCAAAAAAAAATCTACGTACATATGTTATCTACAGCTGAGCATACATTTCATTCCTTCCCACATTGTTATGGAACGGTGGAGTTTGTGAACTTTAAGGGATAGGAATAAGATTCGGGCTTTTTATGAATTCTGAAGGAATGAGGGCCAAGATAGGGTGGTCTCCTTTCACAGCTGAGACTTTTTGAGTCTTACTATGCACTATGAGCTGCCAGTTTGTGAATGTAAAGGACGACGTCGCTTCACCTTTTGGACGTCTGTGGGGTAGTTCTAAGAGCGCCCATGATACCAATACACGTCAATCTTTTTGCCTTTTTGAGTCTATTTGCATTAGAGCAGACCACCGGCCAATATGAGGATAATAAGTTTGATTGCTAGTTTGATAAATTAAGTTGAAGACTTTATCTTTTGCCGATGGCTGGTATTAGCGCAGATGGCTTTACATGCTTTTCCTATTTACAGCTCAATATTGAATTATTCGGCTTCGTTTGACGTCTTAAAAGACAGCTGTTGTAGGTGCTTATTTGTCAGTGAAAGACGAAGATGTCTTCCCTTAAGACTGGTTAGTATAAATGTTTGTGTTTGTTCCAAGTCGACAGTACTAGATTCGTTTCTCTTGGATTAGCGCAACAGTCGGCTCACGTGTCAACCTTCCTGAATATATTCTAAATGATTTCTATATTCATAGTCCCGTACCTGTTGCTAAGTAACATCAACATACGTCACATTCTTAGCCATCCCCCTGTTGAATTATAAATTTTATTTATAACCAGAAGCCATAGTGAGGGAGATAACAACGCCATGCAGAGTTCCCTCGCTTGGGTGATTTCGTGATGGGACAGTTACCTAGATGGATTCAGTAAGAAAGTACTTAAATACTCGTACGTCAGCCCAACAATTACGCCCTTAAGTACCGGTACAGTTTAGAACCTATGACACAATAACTTTCCATCTCTTGGTGAGTAGTTCCGATTACACATTGTCACGTCACTTTATTGGTATCGTCATTCAGTTCAAAAGATGCCCACAATGAGCAGTTTGTGTTTAAGATTTGCATTGAACTGGAATAACCCCCTGAAACTATTATACTGAAGCGCCAATAATTTCTCAGAAAATGTCCCTAAATTCGCCCCCACCTCAAATTCCTTTCACATTATTTTACACACTGCACAGCATCCTATCGTCACCCGTCTGGTATGTGCTCCTTCGTGTGCATCCCTGCTTCCATTGCACAAAAAGCTACGGTCAGAACAAGTTCATAGCAATTAAATTTAATGCGCACCCTACCCTGGAGGCAAGCAGGACCATTCATTGCATTCAACTCATTCATTTGAAGTAGCAACCCAGAGGCAGCCGAGAGCTTGCAATAATTCTGCAGAAATTTTTGGAATATGACCAATAAACGCCCCCAAACCAACTGAAGTGAGCCACCACATCAGGGAACTCGGACGTCCCCAGATACATTTGCACATCCACTTGGACACGGTTCAATTGCATCCGCCGTTTAACTGAAGAAATATGTCCTTCGAGTATCTGCAGGATGCCAAAATTAAACAAGAGGCAGAGAGCAATGCACAAAAAAAAAAACATCCGAAACGCAGACGAGGACCGATGAGCTGTGCAGCTCTGCGGAGGCACTCCTGCTGTTTCGAGAATTTACTGCTTCTCGAGCGCACAACTCTCTCAACGGACAGTTGCATGATGCACCCATTCCCCATTCGTTACTGCGTCGAGTCAATTCCCCAGCGGATGAGTTAATAAATACCAGCAGCTCCATCTGATAAAGCAAATAGTTACCCAGAGTGACATTGAATGCGAATGAGATATTTCGCGTCCTCACACCTACTCGACAATATTGCGACATCACTACTGGATTGAGGATGTCACGTTTCGCGAAGAATTAAGGAGCATTGCATCCACTTCCACAAATTAAGAGATTTTAATTAATTCGCTTGCCATTGAAATTTCCTCGCAGTGAGTTGGAAGGCATGCCCAGGAGGTGGGTGGCGATCGACCGAAGAACTCTGGTAAACGATGGTTGGCGAAGTTGGCACCCTTCAGCTTGATTAAACATTGAATGCTAATTTTATTCCGAGGCATTACTTAGGTAAATGGAACTAAGACGATCTGGCGTCATTCAAAAGGGTGACAGAAAAATTCTGCCCAGAGGCAGAGACTTCGCCCGATTTAAGCTAACGAAGGCAGCGTTGAATAAACAATGATAATGATTTGTCGATGAAGAAATTTCGCCGAATATCTCCGAGGGTCCTTAGAGGACGTGATGATTGCGGCAGGCAGCGAGATTGGTCTACGCGAAGGGAGGAGGCAATTGACTTTGGCAAGCGCTTAAGCTAATTATCACACTTTCCGACGCTGTCTGATTAGAATTCAATAAAGCGTTGGCACCGAAGAGTACTTAATCTTGGAAATTCTTCACTGAGAGGTAGTTCGTTCGCAGAACGTCTTCATCTAGCTTAGACACATTAATAGACAAGTTATTCCTATCAATTTTGGGGTAAATATTTGTGATGGAATTAGGGGCGGGATATTTCAATGGTTCGTAAGCATTTTCAGTGGAACTATGTGAGGCAGTGAGAAATGTCTGTAAATTTGTGAACTCCGTAATCAGGACTTCAAGTCTTCGACAGTTGACCGAAGGCTCTGTGCAGAATTTAAGGAGAAGCTTTAAGATTCCCTCGTCCCTAATCAAAGTAAGACAATTGGAATTACCATTGCAATTATTTCATTTAGGATATCCATGAACAGATACTTCCCAAGGCAGCAGCAACGACAAGGGATAAAATCCAAAACAATAGGAATCAGCAAGATCCTTCGCTTCTCCATTTGAATGGTATTTTGCGCTTCTATAATGCCAGTTAAATGTGTTTACTGCATAATGCTACACACAGTGACGGGCGTAATTAGCTTTGATTATCTTTCTTTTCCGCTCATTATTCTAAACATGCTTAATTAGGAGGATTTTCTGATTACTTGCATGAATTTTTAATTAAACATTAAAATGTTCTGTATTCGAAACAATGCTACGTACATACGTATGGTCTTGTAGATTTGTTCTTACATGCACGTCACTCTGGTAAAGGTCTCTGTTCTGCCATCCAGGAAAAATGTCTCATTCACACTGTGCTTGTGCTGTTTCAGTTGGAATAAGGGATGATTCTCAATGGGGAAATTTACATTATACGACTGAAGTTATTGCTTGTCCTTAACACATTGTAATTTTTTATATTTAAGACACAACAAATAGGTGATAACGTCTGTTTAGTATATTTATTGGAAAACAGATCGACATCGCAAAATGGAAAAAAACTCGCCAACTCACAGATAGATTCATCTACAACAGCCACTTCAAGTTGACGATTACGTGCAAAGACAAGTTCGTCTGCAGTAGTCTGCTAGAGTGATGACAATGATGATAGACCAATCCATTAGGCGGACATGGATAGTTTTCATTCCTTATAAACTTGGCATAAGACAATCCCTTATATCGACAATATTCAACGTTCACCTAACAAATGATGTATTTTTTCATATCTACTCTCCAACAGAATTTTGAATAAAAACCAGTTCTGCTCGGTATGTGTATCAACTCAACACTCAGTTCATACGAGCACATATTGGATGTCACCAAAAATGCAGCAAAATGACTAGGTTTCTTAACGCAATGCAAGAAATATTTCACCCTTTTTGATCTGGCAACAATATATAAGGCGAACATCCGCAAAAAATTTGAGTATAACGCTCCGATCAGGTCTGGAGCTCCTTAGATCTCCCTGCACCTACAAGATAGAATTCAACAGCAAGCGATACAACTTATTGGTAATACTAATACTGCGAAGTCAATCGACTCGCCAAAACATCTACAAAATGTTGGGTTTTTATCACTATTCTATTTTTTTATAAAAGGGTGTCCCAACAAGAACGTAAGATTTAAATTTTAAATAAAACGCAGACATTTAAAAAATATCGTGAATTCTTTATTATATCCTAAAGTAGATACGATGAGGTTATGTGTGGAATAACACATCGGCCAGATGGCAGCCGCGGCTTTTCTGGCACATACGCGATCTTTTCATGATATTTTCAATGACCGTTCTGCATAAATGCTGCGGTGTTTCATTAATGCAGCGTCCAATTCCCTCTTTTAAGGCTTGAGTCGTCGTCGGCTTATTCGCATAAGCCATCGACTTCAGAAAACCCCACAGAAAAAAGTCCAATGGTCTTAAATCGCACGATCTAGGCGTCCAATTCTGGTCTCCAAAGGCGAAATAGCACAATTGAATTCTTTCTCTGGCTGTATGAGACGTGGCGCCGTCATGTTGAAACCACATCCCCTCCACATTAATTTCTTCAATTCTAGGTACGAACAAATTGGTTATCATTTCACGATACCGAACACCATTGACTGTTTGCGCTTGACCTGACTTATTTTCATAAAAAAAGGCCGAATGATTCCTCCAGCCCAAAATTCACACCACACAGTGACACGTTGAGAATGCATTTGCTTGTCGTGAATCACTTGAGGAATTTCCTCGCCCCAAATGCGACAATTCTGTCTATTGACGAAGCCATCAAGATGAAAATGGGGCTCGTCACTAAAGATGGTTTTATCGGCAAAATCAGCATTTTCATGTTGTCTCTCCAATACCCAATTAACAAACTCCCATCGCTGTGCATGGTCAGCTGGCTTCAGTTCCCGAGTCAATTGAACTTTGTATGCGTGAAGATGCAAATCTTTCGTCAAAATTCGCTGCATAGTGGATTTGGAAACACCAATTTGCTGAGCTCGGTGTCGAATTGAGGTGGATGGAGTTTGAGCGATATCATCACGTACTGCTTCGATATTTTCGGTCGATCGACCTGGTCGCGGCGCGTTGTTGTCTCTACATCAGTTACAAACCCAGTTTCAGCAAATTTTTCCATTAATCGCTTTACAGTTGACTCTTTTGGAGCATTATTGTAACCCCAAATTGATCGCAATTTGCGAACTGTAGCCGCAAAACTTTCACCATTTTGGTAAAACAATTTCACAATGAGAATGCGTTGTTTGTTCGTGAAGCGCTCCATTTTTATTAACCTTATACCTTCAGCTAACAAACAATAATAATTGTTCAAATGTCAAACAATGACAATGCGAATTGCGTCAAATTTAAATCTTACGTTCTTGTTGGAAGACTCTTTATAACAAAAAATGCTCTAATAAGTTAGCCAGTTGCATTCATCCTCTTCTGCCGCTGCGGCGTAGTGGGTAAGTGCGTCGTCCCATACGCAGAAAGTCGGGGTTTGATTCCTGGACGGGACACCTTACATTTTTTAACCTCTTTCGAGTTTCTGACAACAATCAAAGAGTATCAATTGTTTATGAAAAGCTTCCCAAATCTCGCCGTTCGGAAAAATCGGTTAGTCTCTTCTATTTGTGAGAGAACAGTGGCACGCACAGCACAAGTAGTTGTTGTAGAAGCTAGGCCCTGGTCCCTTGTGGGCTGTAGTGCCACTTAATTATTATTATTTCTCCTCTTCTAGAATTTTCCCGCAATACTCGCCTCGGTAGGAATGCCCACTCGTTCACCCTAAAGCCCACCTTTGGATGTACAGTTAAATTTAGGGACTCGATCTTCAGTCTAACCACACCAATATTAAATTCTCTATCCAGCCTAACTTTTTCTACACATTACAATCCACAGACATTTAAAATCAATGTGCACCGATACCTTCTTTCCATCTCTTCCTCTATACATTCGGCCTGTGCTGTGTTAATTCCTAAACAATCGCTTTAGCGTGCTACAATTATAAAAAAAACAGTTTTGCCGGACCATTGTTTACGCAATCGGCTAAGAAGAACGAACTTATCTTAATCGACACTTTCGATATCATTCTTCCCCACATAGCTTCCGTCTGAATGCATTCGGAGAGATTGAAGCTCATCTTTCGTAAATTCAAATAAAGCAAGTCATTTCAAATAAATCAGGAAAGAGAATAGAAACTGTAAGGATATTTATTCCTTAACCTACAATAAGTTCGCGACTCCCAGCCCATTATCTGTCTTCGAAACTTTTCTTTAAAATTATGACTGAAAATGCTATCGTCTCAATGTTGTATTTTATTGCACCCAGTCTTGGAGGGAAGTTACTAAAGATGACACTTAGATCCGAATCTGTTGCCTCACATATAGCAGACAGACATTTGGTTTACAGACCTAAATATTCAAGTGTGGGAACGCAAACCTTGTGTGTGTACAAGGAGACAAGAAGACATCAGTGAATCAATCATTAATACCGAAATTTTGAGCAGTTAACTGAGCGTTGCTATAAATTAATCACATCCTATAAATACAGGATTTTCGCCCAATCTCTGGGTTACTGCATCAATTTACAATTTATGTAGCTTACTTTCAAAGGTTTGGAATCTTCTTTTTTGTTTCTGCATTAAAAAATTAAATTAAAAAAATAAGTTGAATTTTCACTTTTCTCAAAAAATATTCAATTTCTATTTTGTTCCCCTCAAAGTAGTCCCACTTGTATATAGTACACTTATCCTAGCGTTTTTCCTATCCATGAAGCAGACTTAATTTGCACATTTGGTATGCCCTTTCGATCTCTCAGCGATTTGGTTTGTATCTCCTCAAACGTTGCAAGCGGTCATCCTTTCATGGGTCTCTTCAATCTTGGAGACAGAAAAAAGTCGAAAGAGGTCAAATCTGGTGAATACGGTGGCTGAGGATCGCCGTTGACGTTATTCAACAATTCTCATGCGACATGTTTTTGGTCAATATTCATTTGGTCATCATGAAGCTTATTTGTCAGATTCTGTCGGTGTAAGTCTGGCTGACATTTAAAAAAAAAATCAGTTCATGGCAATGAAGCCTTATCACTCTTAGAAACGTCTGCATCCAGGAATTTCTCGATGTTTTAAGTAGACGTCAGACTTTCTATTCCAGGTTTAATAAAACATGATTATTGCTACACTCAGGTCCCGGAAAATGGTTAGCAAGAAAAAATTAATAAATTGTATACTTTCAGGTTCACTGGAACCTAACTGAGAGGCACTATTAATACGTCTACCATCCAATTAAGGTAAAAACTTAAGGATGCTGTGAAGTATTTCCAAGTGCTTGTCAAATTCTTAGAATCTGTTGTTCTTCTTCCTAGACAAATTTGTAGAATAATGTTTCTGGGTAATATACTTCATTGGTCGGCAAATTGTTAGAGTAGATTTTAAAAAGTTCTATGAAAGTATGTATGATGGACGATGTTCCTGTGTTCAAAGACTTTTTGATCCAAATATAAAAAAATATACACTTGAAAGGAAAATGGTTTTACGGAAACCACTCCTGAAATTAAATTTAGATTTAGGCCTACTTAACTACGACACTACGGCAGATTTTGGAGAAAACCCAGGAGCAACAAATCGATACCGACCATCTTTTCATCGATTTTAAGGCCGCGTATCTTAGCATCTATTGGGACGAGCTATACAGAGCAATGTGTAGTTTTGGCATCCCTCTCAAACTCGTCCGTTTTCGAAGGATGACGATGGAGAATGCACGCTGCTCTATCAAGGTCGGTGAAGACCTAACCAAGACATTTGATGTCAAAAAAGGATTCTCTTGATGCGCTGTCATGCGACTTTTTCAACGTCGTTCTTGAAAGAATTGTCCAAAACTCGAACGTCAAGACCAGACGAACATCTTTCAGAAGTCCATCCAACTACTCGCATATGCCGACGGTATTGACATTATCGGAAGAACGCAGCCTGGTGTCAATGGCGCTTTTGTGGGTATTGCAACGGTGGCCGCGAAGGTGGGTTTAGCGGTAAACGAGGGTAAGACCAAGAATATGCTGTCAACGAGAAACGACACCCAACACTGACGTCTCAGTCAGAACGTCACAGCAGACACATATAACTTTGAGGTAGTCAACAACTCTTTCTACCTAGGCACCGCTTTCAATTCAGACAATGACACCAGCGCTGAAAACAAACGAAGAATAACTCTTGCCAATCGCTGCTTCTCTGGGCTAAGAAAGCAAAGAAAGGCTAAGAAGGCTGAAGAAAAGCTCTCTCTCTCTCTCTCTCGAACACCCAAGGTAACGCTTTACAAGACCTTAATCGTCCCAGTCCTGCTATATGCCGCGGAGGCATAGACTTTGCCAAAAGCAGATGAAGCTGCTCTTTGTTGCTTCGAGAGGAAAATTCTTCGTGTGATTTTCGGTCCCATCTGCATAGATGGTGAGTGCCTCCAACTACACTAATGACGAACTACACGGGCTTTTCGGCGACATCGACTTAGCCTGAAGAGTGAAGATCAATCGATTGAGATGACAAGCTCATGTAGAGCGGATGGAAACCAATGCTCCGGCCCGAAAAGTCTTCGAATCCACCCCACCGCGACTCAGGTGGCGCACCCAACTGGAAAGTAACTTCAACCAACTATGAGTGCGAATCTGGAGGCAGCTAGCTAAAGATTGAGGTGGCTGCAGACGCTTGTTGGTTGAGGCCCAGGTCCACCCCGGACTATAGCGCCACCTTAAGTAAGTAAGTTTAGGCCGGAAAACTGTAAATCATATAGGTTAAGATTGAAAATTAAATTTAGATTAAAAATTTTAAGTCATACGAGTATATGCCTGTTAAGGTTGTCAACAAATAGGAAGATAGACAAACTGACCGAAAGAACGAAAAGAAAAGTGGGCAGACAACCAAATTGTTAGAGGGATGAAATAGGTGCACATTTAAACCAAAAATACGTAAGTAAAAACTGAGTATATCAAAAGAAAAATATCTCCTTAAACGAATTACCTACAATAGGCTTTATAATTCAAACAGAATACGAATATCTCATTCCACAGAAAACTAATTTAAGACCACAATAAAGGACAAGAAAAGTATCATCAATCAGTTCCAATCAATTTCCTTAAGTTTTTTTCTTCGTGAAAACGGAGATATTTCTGTTGTGCATAATTTGAATTCATTGCATATCGGTATCTCATTCATGACGATTTTAGGAGATATCTACCCAGGCAAGTTGAGATGGAGAAATGGAGAAATGCAAGATAGCCTTTTTTCGGCTCTCTCCGATCGGTGAAAGAATTCAATTACGGCACTGTGCCTGCCATCTCCTCTTTCTCGTCTTCCTTGAATCCGATGATGACGATAGAAATGCATACAATCGTGCTTATCTTTTATTTGTGACGATGGAGGTAAATTGAATGTGGATGTATCAAAATGTCTTTAAAATGTGAAGATTTGCAAGGAAGAGCAATCTATGGGGAACGCACTGCATTGAAAATGAATGGCAATATATGTCTTTAAGTAAATATTCTTAAGTCTTTAGTGTGACAACGGGACTCATGCTGTGTTCAAGTTTCTTATCTAAATTGCACTTCAATTCTTTCAGTGAGTGCTTGTCTAAGCTCCAGCTCAAGTACTGGTGCATGCCTGGGTCTACTTTGTTGTTTAATTCATTGTTCTTGTCCAAGTCCCTCTCCAATGTCTTGGGAAAACATTTGCCAAAATCCTTGTTTAAAACCCTGTCCCAGTCTTTTTCAAGTCCCTCTCCAAGTCCTTGTACAAGTCCCTCTCCAAGTCCTTGTCCAAGTCCTTATCCAAGTCCGTATCTGCATTAAGAATTATGTACGTAGCTTTGAAGTGACTATCTAACAAACCAGGGTGTTGTACTTATTCCCAACACTTAGTTTCTTTAGTTCCGTCAGTGCATTCAATGCGACAACTGAGTTACACTGTGAAACTGAAATATTAAGCCACGAAATGATTAAACTAAATTTCCTGGGATGTTATATTTTGTGTTGCTTTGAAAATTTGCGAATGAAGACGTTAGCCGCTTAAGCCTTAATACGCGCTTCACATCTTTCCCTTTTTAAAAAAGACCGACACATAACGCGGTGCCTTCACAGTGAAATAAAAATTTCAGTTAAATATTATTCGTTGCCAAATTTTTGTACTTTACAAACATGAACACATAGAAAATCAAAATTTGACTTCAATTCCTTCATAAACCTAGCCGAAAGTTAGGACTTTGAAATTTTAAAAGCTGTTGCATATGCTTTCTAAAATTGGATACATAAGTGCATGCATTTTTGCGCGGGTCTACCTATCTGAGGTCGTGTTCCTCGGGGCACACTATTTTCCGTGAAGACTATTTTCGGAGTATCTGGACTTAGCTGCTTAAAAAGCTGATGGTTACCATTGAATAAGAAGAGTCACCTCACATTCGCTGCTCGATTTCCCTTCCACTGATATTTCTCATTCTTTTCTGAAATCCACCCGCTTCCACACGCGGTAAAAACGAAATGCTTCCAATTCGGCTGAAATTTCAAGAGTATAGAATGTACACACGACAGTACATCGGTCGGTATGACGCTTACAACTTATCGTCCTTGTATACAAATATTTTTTTGGAACAATAATATGTTGCCCTGCCAATCGAACACGTGCATGATACTTGCATGGAGTTTTCTTCTACTTCCATCCACGGCACTACAATCTGAGGGAGAGCTGGGCCTCAATCAATATGCCAGCACGATCTCTCGCCAGCTGCCTCCAGTTGCGCACTCCAAGTTGATTGAGGTCCTGCTCCACTTTTGTACGCCACCTTAGTCTAAGCCGTCCTCTGTTGCGTTGTCCCAATGACTCGGATTCGGAGACTTTTACGGTCGGACCCGGAGTGGTGTATAAACATTCTACATGACCTAGCCATCTTAAGCGATGTATGCGAAGACGCTTGACCAGGCGCATGCCGCCTTACAGCTTATAAAGTTCATCGTTCAACCCACTCCTCCCGACGCTCGAAAAGACTAAGGGTTTCTTCATCCGCTTAAGTAAGGTACGTTTTCGCGCCGAAGGACTGGGATAATCAAGCTGTCAGTGGTTACGCTCTGTCCGACGACAGCATATACTTCGTCTTGCACGCATTTATCGCCAGACCCGCCGCTTGCGCTTCAATGCCAACAGCTAGCTGTGTTCGGCAAATCAGGTCAATGTCATCGGCGTAAGCTAGCAGTTGGAGGGACTTTTGGAAGATCCTAAGTTAGCTGTTGCGCACGATCTTTTCAAGAGTGATGTTGAAAAGTCAAATGACAGCATGTCGCCTTGTCTAAAACCTTCTTTTTTATTGAAGGTCTCGGTGAATTCGCTACCGACCTTGACGGAGCAGCGAGAGTTAACCATAATCACCCTACACAAACTGATGAGTTTGGAAGGAATGCCAAAACTAAACATGGCACTGTATAGTTCGTCTCTACGTACGTTGCCATTCGCAGCCTTAAAATCGACGAACAGGTAGTGCGCGTCGATCTGTACTTCTTGGGTATTTTTCAGGATCTGCCGTAGTGTACTAATGAGGACGGAAACCTTAATAAAACACTCCCTCACTACAACTCTTGTAAAATGCTGAACGGTTTTTTCTGTGTGTTAATAGTTGCATTACGAATCGAGAGATTTTTTTCCGCCCGTTTGTAAAAAATAAACAGTTCTATTATAACATAGATGTGCTTCTCAAAATTGTGGATGCTGAGAGTTAGAAGAAGAAGATTTTGATTACAAAGGAAACCACCTAACCGTAAGAATTTACCCTACATGCTTACCTACAAGCAAAAAATCCGTCATTGCGAAGCCGCTGATAACCCGATTTGGGAATTCGGTGCGTCAAACATCGATTGTGGCATAGGGTTTGTAGAATCTTGCACCCTCTTGTGGAAGTCGTTCAAATACATGTCTTCAACTTCAGTAAAATAAAGTCGGTTTAAAAAGTCGAAATGTTGATCCCGACCCCAATTCGCATCAAAGTGTACCCTCTCTGTGGATGCATTGGCATCTCGAGTAGTTTTTTTTTTATCTTTGCCAGAGTCATCAGAAAAGATTTCCTTTTTTCGCACAAAATCGTGGCGCGGAAACTTTGAAGCGACCTAAATATCGTTGAAGCATCGCGCACATTGGAAATAAGTTCCCAATACTTCGCAAAGTTGTTCAAAAGCGACTCATTTCGTTTCGCGAAGGTGTGGTCCTAACATACTGTCAAGGCTTCAAGTGGAAAGCAGCCGTCGAAGATGAAATAAGCTACGATAAAAAAAACTCCAGATGGCCCACCCTGTACACACATCACAATAAGTAACAGAGTGTAACATAAAAACTTCAATTTGCTTAAAGTTCTTTCAATTGAGTCACAGGATCACACTGCAGTTCCTTTTCATTTCAATTTATTTTTTATATTTAGAACAACTTTCAATCTCTGTAACTAAAATCATGAGAGGTGATAAAACTTTCAAAAATATCTTTTTCTGCTTTCAACAAAATTCGATTTTAAGTTAAGGGAAGGAATTTTTTTAAACGAACCAACAATAACCTCGTAAGTTAAGTGCATCATCTAGGTTTTCGACCACTCCGCTCTCAAATTGCCATCAAATTTGAAATATTCTTCAGTGAATAGTACTTCCTGGAAATTAACTCACTTGTTTCGCACCCCTCATTACCTTCCCTTACACTCGCCGAAGCAAACATTCTACTTTCGTAATCTCCTCAGTGGGCATGCCCGGCACCAATCTGAATTTAAAGTGAGGAAAATTTTAAATTTAATGTAATAATAAGGGACACGTGCAAGTACTTCAAAATATTTATTAACTACTGCTCCGGTAAACTGGATCTTCAAAAGGGGGCTTTCTGCCCACTAAGTAGCCCCCGGAATCCACACCACAGTGGAAATTCCAAGATGGGAATTTCGTAGTGGCATTCAGCCGAAACGAGTACTCTTGAATTGCACAATTAGCTTATGCTGTTGTTTTTCGGCCTTTTGTTTAACGAATGGTGGAAATCCGAAAATTCAATTACAACGGTAAATTTGATTTGCAGTCAATTCTCCTGTAATGCCTTAAAATTGAAAACGGCAAATCAGTATATCCGCACGACGCTGAGCCGTCTCTTGCTTTTGTGGTCGACGCACAGTACTCGGCCATCGTTCAGGGCGGGGAGAATGAAACGTTCGAAATGCCACATCAAGTACACCCTAACTAGAAGTCAATCAATTGAGCCTTTTAAGGATGAGCCCCACACATTGACACTCCCTACAACTGGTGAGCATTCTGTAGGGGATGGCTACCTTCCATTCCTGTAGAGGGGAGGTTATGGGCTCCATTCCAGCCATTCCCATACAAAGGAACAGAAAATCAAATTATTTGAAAATTGATTCTGTCGATTTTCATTGATGTTGAAATTAGGTAAGAATTCTGCGCTGTGGTATTTCGTGAGCCCACAGAGTGTGTACAAAAGAAAATACTTTAAATCACTTACTACCTAGACAACTATCCTTGAACACAAAATTGTACCCATGCCAATTCATCCAAGACTGCTCGTTTTCGAAAATTGGGAAGCGCTCCTATAAAAGGGGTATATGCGCAGTATTCGAAAATTAAAAAAAAATACCACCAAAATCCACAATTTGTTGACGTCACATATGTATTTTCAATTCTAGCTGTGCCCTGGGAAAATTATTTCTCAAGTCCTTTAGTAAAAGTCATCCTTTATAAGTAGCGCCGATAAAGAAAGTCTTATGTCGTTATATTTTCAGCAAAAGAGAAAGACGAAAAAATAACATCGAAATGAGTCTATTCTACACACATCCCTCAGTTTATCTGGATTGGGGAGCATCGTGCCAAAAATGTACGTGCCCAGATGCGAAGTTTCCCAACGATTTGACCGAGCCTACCCGCATGAGATGGATAGAAATCTCTTAAATTGAATTAGGTCCGGCATTCGATTTGAATGAATTCCTCGAATAGGAGTGAAAAAAGAATGACGGACGAAATGGATTTTCCTTTCCCAGTAAAGGTCTGTCGGCAGCGTGGCTGATGGCTTTACTGGATTTAATGACTTCGAAAAAAAAAAATTGAGCAACCGATTTTCGAAGGTCACGATAATAGGTGGCATCACTGGCACAAGCACATGAATCGATTGGAGGAAGGAATACTGTGTGCATGCATTGATATTTCCCTTAAAGTGGAAAGACTCACTGGTCGGCATCAAAGTGAGTTTTTAAATATGATTATATGAAATGATTTTAAGGCCATGGGGACTTTTTATTCGTTTCATGTTGGTAGTTATATTTCTTGATTTCGATTGACCATCAATTTTGTATTTTGTCTGTTAATGCACACAAGTGCGCTTTATTGCTGGTGTCCTTTGCAAGGGCTGTAGGCACAGGACATTAACCACTTTCACACGATCAATTATGTTTCATTTCCGTTGAGATACATGCAGATGAATCAACAAATTTGGTCGGCATCCGCAAATTTCTTGTAATCGTCGTTACAATTTGTAGCATTGGATTCATTTTCCAAACAAAATTTATGCGTTTCGAATATGGCTACCGCTATTCAAACATAAACACACATTTCAACAACACAGACTTCAATTAGTTCTGTGGCCGTGCTTATCGAATCTACTTCAGTATGCATGTATTTCTTTTCATTCACACATACGCCCGTACCTAAAGTTGCACACACATCAGAGTTTAAATCCGCCTCATCACGCCGGCAGAAATACATACAGTATTTCTCGCATCATACACTAGCGCCCAGCACGAACCGCCAACAAAATTATTCCGTATGCCAACCATACGTGCGTAGGGGTTGAAAATTAAAATTATGTTCGCGGCTCCTGTTGATTCATCTACCTGTAGCGGTAAATATTCAAATTTAAGAAAAAACGACTCTTTCAAATTACTTAGTAGTTCAAAACTGCCTTTTCCGAGTTTCCAAATTCACGAATTAATATTTTAGTGATGTTCACCTGTTATGACTAATCGTTTATTTTGTATTTGGGTTAGAACGCTTGAAACTATTCTTCTTCTAGTTTCCATCGAACTGAGATCTTTGAACATATTTAATTTTTAAGAATTTTATTTACCCTGCAAAAAAGGGGTTCAAAAATATTCCCGCATTGATGTCTAAAATTGTATAACCTGTACTTTAAAACAAAAAACCCGTTTCACAGTTCTCAACATCATTCCTGATATATGATATGCGTATGAACAGATTTTTAATTTCATGTTAATTTTGTGTGTATTTTGCAATCATAATACAGGGTTATGGTTTTTAGATAAGAAGTAAAAGTCAATGGAATAGTGCAGTTTTTTGTTTTTAGTTTTGTTATTGGGCTAGTACTTGGTCGTATATGGCACAACGTCGTGGCATGGAGTCGATTAAGGCCAGACATCGCTGAACAGGTATATTCTTCCACGCAACCTGCACAACATCCCATGTATTTTTGGGTTTTGCTTCATACACAGCTTTCCTTACATCTGTCCAAAGATTTTCAATGGGTTTCAGGTCCGGAGACTGATGCGGCCACTCTATAACTTGAACTCCATTGCTTTGGAAAAATTCTTTGGTCAGTTTGTTCGTATGTTTGGGGTTATTATATTGCGCCATTTAGAAAGTTCCCATCTCAGTTGTCTTTTCGCAAATTTGGTTCGTTTTCGCAAATTGATTTTTGACAGAAGTGGTACTTTTCTGGGACTTCTGGCAGGTACATAAAATCATCTTTACTAGACTTCTTCTTATTGTTGATCTACTAATCGGAGGGGGTTAGTTTCAGTATGCTTCGTCTTTTTTCATCCTTTTGAACGTACTCTTTGGCATATGCGATCATTTTATTTTAACAACCAACAATTTTACTTATGAATTTGTAAGTTTTACCCTCAAAAAATAATTTTTTTTAATAAGGCACGTTTCTCGAGAGTTCAGTGCACACCATCCATTTACCTTTGCAAACAACGCTGCACTTAAGAAATATTATCTTGTAGTAACTACGATATGTGTAGATATAGTTTACAAAAAATCAAAACACTGGTGTACACTCCGACAACGCTTTTCAGAATGACGTGGTGCTATTATTTTGCACAGTGCTGTACGTGTGATTATTTGTATATTTGAATGGAGGCGCATGTGCGCCTTTCGTCGTCAAAATGTCGTCTGCCCTGGCTTACATTACGATCATATACATTGTGCAACTAAACTGTCGTTCGACAAAAATCGTAACGGGTATTTTTTTAGAGGCTTATAACTTAAAATTGACAACACTACTTTGTTTTGGCGGCCATTTTGTCAGCCGACAAATGATTTATTTCTTAGTTGAATAGAATGACGCCTAAACAAGACCTCCAAATTGTGCAAATTTGGTCCAACACAAGATTGCACTTGATCCCAAATTTTATAATTGGGAATAATCAAAACTGACACATTTCAAGTGATGATAATCCTCAAGTGTATGTTACATCTACAAAAACGGAAATTATAGGATGTTGGAATAATTGGTCCGTACCTCTTTAAAAACGATGCTGGTCAGAACTTTACAGTCAATGGTGGATGCTATGATTACTGACTATATCGTTCACCAGTTGAACAAGAATGATGTGCAGAAGCTGTAGTTTCAAAAGAACGGCGCAACATGTTACACAGCGCGTGTAGCAATTGATTTATTGAAGGAAACGTTTGGTAACCGCATAGTTTCACGATACAGGCCCGCGAATTGGCCTCGAAGAGTGTGCGATTTAACACCCATTTTCTATTTTCTGTGGGGCTATAGAAAATCGCTAGTTCACGACGATAAACCCGACACGATTGACCTTTTGGAGGACAACATTCGGGCCTTTTATGATTACAGGCGGCCACAGATGTTGGAAAAGAGTAATCAAAAATTAGACGTCCGAGTCAACCGTGGCTGTCCAGAGAACATATTTAAATTACAGTGCCGGGTGTTTCAAGTAAAGTGAATTTTATTTCAATTCAATTTAAAAAAAAGAGCCTTATTTGCTTTATTCGATTTCAAAGCTCTATACTTCCTGAAAAGACACCCTTTATAGATCTAATTTTGTTTTATTCCCGCAATACTGACTTACATCAAAATTGGTTCAAAACTTTATGTTCAAAGTTAAGGACGTATAAGTTTTACCTCGATACACAAAATTTGACTTCAATTTTTCTATACCACCAAAATTCACTTGTAGAACAAAAAAAAATAGTTGAATTATCCAAAAATCCCGCACTTTTCTGAAAGAACATAATAGCGTAAATTCAACGTTCACGTTTCAAATGAACGATTGATATGTCTGATATCATGCAGACTTATGATCAGTCGGACATAATGTGGGGGTATGTGGTGTCATCTGATGGCAGCGATTTTGGATTTATTAAATTTATATCTCAGGTAGTAAAGGGTGATTTTTTGTCTTTTACCTTTTTGGCAACACTGATTTAAACAGCTGACGCACGTTTCGTGTTTTGTTTCACTGTCGAACATCTTCAGTTTGGTTTAACCATGAATCGTCTTACAAACGAACAGCGCCTGCAAATTATTGAATTCTATTATCAAAATGCGTGTTCTATTAAAAAAGTTCCTCGCGCGCTTCTGCCATTTTATGGTCAGTTTAATTTTTGGCTCAATGGGAACGTAAATAAGCAGAATTGACAACATTGAAGCATTTATTCATGAGATACCGGCCGAAATGTTGAAAAGAGTATACCGAAATTGGACTTAGCGGATGGACCATTTGAGGCGCAGTCAAGGTCAACATTTGCATGAAATAATCCTCAATCATTAAATTATATGGACCGTACTATCGATTCAAATAAAGATTTCATGCATTTTTCTGAATTTTATGTGTTTTTTTGAAAAACTTGCCTATAGCATTAAAAAAATAACCCTTTATAGTAAACAAAAAATTTTGACGATAATGTTGGTTAAGTAGAAAAGTGTTTCGGATTTGTAACACATAAGGTAACGTAACGCGCATTTTAGAAAGAAAAAAACTTTCAAAAGCTTATCCTTAAAAATAATAAGCGAGTGGCACTACAACCCACAAGGGACCAGGACCTAGCTTCTACAACAACAACTCGTGTTGTGCGTGCTACTGTTCTCTCACGAGTAGAAGGGACCTACAGTTGTTTGCTGACTCCAAACGGCGAGATTTGAGAACCTTTCATAGACAATTGATACACGTAGAGTGTTGTCAGCAAGTCGAAAGAGGTGGTGCCGTGAAAAAGTGTGAGGTGTCCCGTCCGGGAATCGAACCTAGACTATGCGCGGAACTTGAACTCTTACAACAGTCTAAAATCGAACTTGAACTCTTACAAGATCGAAGAGCGAACCTGCTATTACATGCAAAAGGCAACCACGCGCTGACTGCTTAGTTTCCACTTTGCGGAGTTTCGGTCTGATGGACGCAAATCACAATGCCATTGGCTATATTCAAGGATCGACATGCCTATAAGGGGTTCACTAATAAGTTCACTAACCGTTGCACTTAGTACACTTCTTTATCTGGCTTCCCTATAAGTACGATTAACAGGCAAATAGTGGTCCTCATAGCGATTCGACTAAAGTTCTTCATATGTGAACGGTTTACATATTTGAACACTCCCGAAGTGACCGGTTTTTCAACTTACTCTTGTGGGTACTGATTCGAACCCTTAGTTCAATCATCGCTACTATTTAAAAGTTGAAACGAAAGTGATTAAGAAGGTGCGCTCCTGCTTAAGGAGCAACGTAATATTTATTTTAAAAGGGATGTTATTACATGCTTTGTTAGTCAAGCAAGTCTTAAACCTCTTAGGAGTGTCACATTTAACAGTAAAACATCCTTATTGAGCAGAATATCTCTTAAGGTGATTACGATGCACTTCAACATTCATCTCATGTGTGTGCTGGGACACTGTGACATTTCGTAAAATTGCAAAGCCGATAAACTCGATAGTTCACTCCTCTAAGAGGTCTACAATAAAATGAATCATAAATTGCCCGATTGCAAATTTTGCTCTATTACTAAACTAGTCTGAGACGGTCATTGGTGTTGGTCACTGGGCATTGTGCCATTTGTACACATGAAAACAGACTATGTCTCCGTCAAAACAACCTTTGTTTTAGCTGTAGGTACGACGAGGAGGCAAACAGCGTCCCCTCTTTCCCCTATTCCTCTGTATTGCTCTCAAGACGGTGTAAGACCTACGTGGGAGCATACTCCGTCAAAAATCTGAGCGAGCTTAACGATATAAGCGATGACTCTAGTTGGCTGCAAGTTGTGGGAAAAGGATCCGCAATCTGCGTGGCTTCACAATGGATCTAATCTCGCTGAAGTGGGGTTCCAACTTGTGCAACCCACCACTTCTTCCCGTATTCCTTCTGTCGGGTTTCTAAGTGCGAATGACGCTTATAGCTAACGCATTTACGCATCTACCGTAGAATCTTCAATATAATTGAAATTCACTGCAGAGTTGGAATTTAAAACGACTCCCAACTGAGTAATGCGCACCTACATGCCCTCTCAGTACATTACATCATTTTGTTTTTCAATTGTTGTGCCCTTGAAATTTATACTGAACATTCATGACAGTGCAAGGAACTATTGATTGGAATGCTGTACTTTACCTTATTACTGCATTCCAAGAAATCACAAGGAGCATCCAGAAACAAAATTTTTACTTACGATTCGTATCATTCCATCGTCACGCTATCGTTTCAAAAGAATTTTGTTTTTTAATCGTATTAAGTTGCCTTTTCACTTCAATGACACATTATTTTCCAGAGAAAGGAAAACATATATTTGATGGGGATGGTTTAGAGTACACGTGTACTTTCGTTGAATAATTCTTATTTTTCATTCATTGAATACAATTTTACTGTCTTCATTCTCGGAAGAGAATTTAGAATTCTTTGATTCGCTACTTTATTAAGAAACCGGTGGAACGTTTCATCTTCATCAGTTCTTAACAAGTGAAAGTTATAATTCCTACAGCAAGTTGTTCTTGTATCAAGCCGTGCATGGTGAACTGACGAGTAAAGTGGAAACGTTCCAGGAAACCAGGGGAATGAAAGAAGGCATTAGGTATCGGGTTTCAAATCTAATGACACGTGAAAATAAAGAAAGCCTACTACTACTAAGCAATATTTCAATTGTAATAGTGACTGAAATAAAGTGCCTTGGCTTATGGTCTGGGGGCTGGGGGTGAGTTTTTTTTTCACCTTTTGCCTGCGATTAAATTATCTCTTTATCCTTTCATTTAGGAAAAAACAGATTAAAGTCAGCTTGAGACGTAGCAGATCAGAATTCAATGAAATGTAAGCCTTTGTATGGCCGTTGACGTTATACTGTATACATTCTGCTTCGGACGGCAGGGATAAAGCATGACGTCACCGCAGCAACTGAACTCAGCTTCTAACCACTTTCTCTTGCGAATGGAGGAAACGTAGATTTTACGGCCGCTTCAGAACTTTGAAATGTTTTTGAAGACCGTTAATAATCTCTGACCGCCGTGGCACTGTGGTTACATGCATCCAATGCCCTACGCTGGATGTTGGATTCCTAATTAAAACTCTTGTTCATCTCAAATTAAACGCGGCATCACCTTTCTTGAGTTCTGACCACAGTCAAGGAATACATAATTCTCTACGAAAACATTCGCAAATCTCGCCATTCGAAGTTGGCCCTAAGTTTTAGGTTTCCATTACTCGTCATAGAACAATAGAAGGCATAACACGATTCGTTATTGAAGAAGTTAGATTCTGGCCCTTTTTGAACCGTGGCGCCTCCAATATTCAATAAGCGTTGAGCGTTAGTAGCAACTCGAGCTAGGTGAAGTCGTGAAAATCATGAGAAATAAATAGATGTCCAGTCCAGTTGACAGTTCCCTTCCAACGCATCCATCGTAGAAGTCGAAGAACTTAAACACTACCTCATGGTCACTTGAAACCACAACGAGCATATTCAAAGAGTACTCGGCTCGCTCATGCACGTATCCTAAAATTAAATGAACATGATGAACTAAAATCAACTTAATGGTGCAGTAACAAATCGGTTGCAAAAAGTTTCCTCACCGATATATACTGCGTTGGCTGTCCATCAGTCCATGCTGATTCACGTATCCCACATCATTCCCTTTTTGAATATGAATCGCAAGTTCTATTGGTATCCGGATGATACTGGATTCCATTGAGTAGGGATTGGTGGAGTTCATATTAAATGAATTTGAACAACGGATTCATACGTAGATCAGTTCACATATCATTATGCGCGGAATATTCAATACAAAAATTTCTTTAACAGAGCACTCAACTTGAGGCCGGTAGAAGTTTTGATTTCATTTGGAATTTGAATATGAATCACCATTATGTTGAAGTGTGAAAAAAAATATCTGAACTGAATGCGATATCGAATGTTTGTGAACGAAATCAATTTCATTAAAAATGGTATTGTGAAAAAATGTTTTATTTGCGAATAGGAGCCTTATTTAAAAGCTGACAAAAAAACCAAATGTTTGGCCGCATTTTTTTTGTCAGTCATTTGGCTGTATTCATAGCAACAATGGCAGTATGCCGATGATATCCTTTGAATCAGTCTTTTATTATACCTTTCTGAGTGCAAGTCCACAATCGACCAGATCTTCACACTGCGGCAAGTCCTGGAGAAGTCCCAAGGAGTACAAATCGACACCTACCATCTATTAAGGCCGCGTATGACAGCGTGTATAGAGACGAGCTATACAGTGCCATGTCTAGTTGTGGCATCCCTACCAAACTCGTCAGATTGTGTAGGATAACGATGGAGAACTCTCGCTGCTCCGTCAAGGTCGTTAGCGAACTCACCGAGGCCTTCAATGTCAAAAAAGGATTTAGACAAGGCGACGCGCTGTCATGCGACTTCTTTAACATCGTTCTTGAGGGGATCGTGCGTAACTCACACGTCAACACCAGAGGCACGATCTTCCACAAGTCCGTTCAACTGCTAGCTTATGCGGATGACATTAATGTGATCAGCCGAACTCAGCGAGCCGTCAATGAGCCGTTTGCTAGCATCGAAGCGGAAGCGGCTAAAGTGGGACTGGTGGTAAACGAGGGCAAAACTAAGTATATGTTGTCATCGAAGAAGGACGCAGAACATCGACGTCTCGGACAGAGCGTCACTATGGGCAACAGACGTTTCGACGTAGTTAAGGACTTTGTCTATCTCGGCTCCACGGTGAATAGGGACAACAACATAAGTACCGAAATCAAGCGCATAATCACTCTTGCCAATCGCTGTTTCTTTGGGCTTAAGGGGCAATTGAGTAATAAAGCCCTCTCTCGAACGACCAAAGTGAGTCTGTACAACACCTTGATCATCCCAGTCCTGCTTTACGGCGCAGAAACCTGGACGCTACTAAAAGCGGACGAGGAAGACCTTGGTCTGTTCGAGAGAAAAGTTCTGCGTGAGATTTTTGGTCCTGTTTGCGTTAATGGCTTCTGGAGGAAAAGATTCAAACACGAACTGTATGGGCTGTACGGCGGCATGAACCTAGTCAAGCGTCTATGGATACAACGCTTAAGGTGGCTAGGCCATGTAGAGCGGATGGACAGCACTGCTCCGGCCCGAAGAGTCTTCGAATCCGAACCACAGGGACAACGCAACAGAGGACGTCCTAAACTGAGATGGCGCACACAAGTGGAAAAGGACCTCAACCAACTTGGAGTGCCCAACTGGAAGCAGCTGGCAAGAGATCGTGCTAGCTGGAGAGGCATGTTGGTTGAGACCCAGGTCCACCCCGGACTGTAGCGCCATCCGAAGAAGAAGAGTGCAAGCAATCTTATAATACAAGCTGCGAAGAGTCCCCTTGATATTTTTAAGAACCAAAACGAATCATGAGAGTGTTGCTCATATGGACATTATCTCTTGCAACTGCAACCAATGCATTCGATGTCCTTAAACATTGATATATCGTATGCTGATTATATCCTACTGCCCTGTGCTTAAGAGCAGAAAAGAAAGAGGACAATCTCGTCGATGCACCTTTAGATACCATCAATAATTGAATATTGTTGATAAAGGGAGTATCGACGCATTCTTTGTGTGATTCATAATTAAAATTGCACTGAATTGATATTTAAAAAAAATTGGGTCCCACAGAAAGTCTCTGCGGTGTTTTTAACTAGAATATGTCCATATATCTGCAAACACAAATCTGATTATGCCAAACGAGCACGAGCAACGTGAAATGATAGGTTCGTTACTAGTGTCAAAAGTTATACAGAAGGTGCCTGGACTATCCGATTCTCTTTCCGAATTGTCACTGAAAACTTAGATGACAATTTGCAACTGAGGAAGCAAAACCGGCGTGGAAGCTTTAAGGAGATATCGGAAGTATCAACCATCAACCGTAAGACATCTAAACCCAAGTGGACTTAGAGAAACTAGATTGATCGAATAATAAATACTACCATTTTTAAGGCGATTACGGCAATGATCTAACTATCTTTTGTACAACTAAAGCTATCATGGTCAATGACCGGTTAAGGTATGGGTGGGATTGAAAGGAAATTGTGGTCAGACAACTCGTTTGTTTGCATGAAGAAATCGGGAAAGAGCGACCAAAAAATGCTTATGGAAAGGGAGTTGTCGTCTATCAAGGTAACGCTAGGTCAAACACGTCTTTGATAAACTGGAACAAATTGAAGGTGCCTGGTTGGGAAGTTCTGAGGCATCCATCACTGAGCCCGTATTTGGTACCTTTTTACTACAATTTTGGTCGGTCCCTGTGGTACTTCCTTTTTGGTAAAAATTCGCTGACCGAAGAGCTAAACATTGCATGGCTCGTTGATTAGACACAAAAGTTCTACATCCATGATATGTTTCGTAATGGGCATACTAAACTCAAATGTTATTATTTTATAAACGTGCAAATAATTTGCGATATCCAAATTTTGTGCCTCGTCTAAATCCTACAACGGACCCAAGAAGAGGACTTGGAAAGGAGTAACGTGTTCCGTCATACTAGTAAGTTTACGTGAGAATTTCGGAATTTTTCCGAATAAATCGTTCATCAATAACATTTTCTCAAAAAAGTTGATATCTTGTGAAGTTCATGAACGAACTAGTTAAAAAAATACGAAACTCAAACACGTGAACTACGTGAACCAGCACAAAATTTTAGCATTAAGCATTAAGGTAATTTATACTCACATGTCAGCTGCTTTGCCGATACCAACTCAGGTAGTATAGTAGAACTGATCGAGCAATTGGTATTGTACGAGGTCTGTTCAAAAAATAAGATGAATTTTTAATTGATAATTTTTTTTATTTTTTTATGTTGGTAAACCCGTCTCAGTTCAGTAAAGTTTTAACTATATAGCATATTTATTTCGTTTGTGAAAGGCATAAGAGTTAGACGTGTTTTGCATGTTCCACGATTTCCTGCTGTCCATAAAATGGATCAAAGACTTCAATTTTGTGTGAAAAATGGAATTAAGTCCTCAAAAACTTGAAATGTTGACACTAGCATACGGTGAGTGTGCTCTGAGTCAAAAAAATGTGTACAATTGATACAAGCTTTTTAAAGAAGGTGAAGAAGGAGAAGAAGTGAATAATGACACTCGCCCTGGACACACCAGCACATCATCAATCGATGAAAATGTTGAGAAAGTGAAGAAAATTGTTATGAAAAATTAAGATGTCGGCATATCGGTTGGCTAATGCCTTGCAAATTTTTTTGAAATTTGAAGCATGAAACATGTGGCAGCGAGGTTCGCTACAAAATTTTCTGAAATTTGCCGTAATTTCTTGGCCAACAACACCGTAATCATGCCTCAGCCAACGTATGCTCCAGTTTTGGCCTCTTTCAACTTTTTCCTGTTTCCAAGATTGAAGAGACCCATGAAAGGACAGCGTTTTGGAACGATTGAAAATATACAAACCAAATCGCTAAGAGAGCTCAAGGGCATACCAAGCAGTGCATATAAGAACTGCTTTGAATATTGGGAAAAACGTTGGCATAAGTCTATTTTGAGGGGGACAAAATAAAAATTGATCAATAGTTATATATTCTTTTTTAGAAAAATAAAAATACACCTATTTTTTGACCTTAGCCTTAGCAATATGAGGTTGAAGGTTCTTCTGACAAACTATCGCGAAGGCATACATAAGGCATAAGGCATACAACATTGAACTCAATGAACTAGACTACTCGTAAAATAAACCCTCTCTAAAATGGATCAAAACACACAATTCTACTATCAACATGGTGTGCGAAACTGGAGAAAACTGGTAAAGATCGTCCTTCCCGCAGAAGACCAGTTTCATCCCAAACTTTGACACCGTACAAAGAACAGAAGATTCGAGGAGACGGGATATCACATCATCTATATGGCTAATAATGCCGTCGCCATAGATGGAATCAATACCATTCAAATCTCAAAAGAAGATCTGCAGGGCACCTTTAATTCTTTGAAGAAGAATAAATCAAAAGACATCGATGTACCCAACAATTCTGCCACACCATCTACCCTCAGAGATCGTGAAGATTTTCACGACTACTTATGTTCAACAGTGCGCTGAATAATGCATATTACCCGACGCATTGGAAGACAGCTGTGGTGCAACCGATCTCTAAACGGGACAAGGATAGGACCATCCCTACAAATCTCCGGTCTATCTGTCTTCTCCCTTGCATAAGCAAGATCTTCGAAAAAATTCTCATATCAGCTCTGAAAAAGTGGGTTAAGGGCAACAATATAATCCCGGACAACCAGTTCGGGTTCGGGGCGGAACATGATACCATACATGTCGCATCAAAGCTGGTTTCCGTCATACAATGGAACAAATCCAAGATCCAATGCACGGGTGCATGTCTGATCGACTTGGAAAAGTCGTTCGACACCGTTTGGTTAGAAGGACTTTTTCTAAAGCTGATCAGACTTGGCATAAGTAAACAATTTCTGTACATGATCTATGACATAATAACAGGTAGGAAGTTCGTTGTGAAAAATGGCAACGTGACGTCTACCATGGTTTTCGATATTAAAAACAGTCTGCAAGAGGGGGCAGTTGGTTCGGTAACCTTGTTCGCTATATTTACTAGCGACCTTTTGTACTCCATGCCGCACATTATAGGGTACGCCGTTGATCTGGTAGCGCACAGATCAGCGCCGAAGGTCAAAGTCATCAAGATACTGTTGCAATATGTCCTTCAGAAGACTTAGCAATACTGTGATAGCTGGAAATTAAAAATTATTTTTAATAAGTGCGGTTTTACAACAACTACTCGTGTTGTGCGTGCTACTGTTCTCTCACGAGTAGAAGGGACCTACAGTTTTTTGCCGACTCCGAACGGCGAAATTTAAGAAGCTTTTCACAGACAATTGATACTCTTTGAGTGTTGTCAGCAACTCGAAAGAGGTGGTGCCGTGAAAAAATGCGGGGTGTTCCGTCCGGGAATCGAACCCGGACTTTCTGCGCGGCGGTCGATGCACATACCACTACGCCACGGCAACGACACTGGCATTGTCTTCTACCAACAGCCTAATCTTCGGGGCTTATTATAACAATATTTTGTATTTTGAGAAGGTACGGCGGAATGGCTTTATTCCACCCGAGGCATACCTTTATTCAGATATGATGGGTTTCGTTCAGGACAGGGAGGGATGCGCTATAGTCTTCCACGTAGCAGGCCGAACAGTGGACCGGCGACTCCTATACGAACCGAATGTCGTTTGCAGCCGTGAGGATCATCTTCGGTTCAGTAGAGCTATCTCCGTTCTATACAGGAGGGAGTCTGGGAAAGAACCTCACCTGTATTGGAAGATACTGGTAGTTGTGCCGTTATCTGGCAGTCTGTGGCCAGCTTTTTAGTGTTTTATTTAAAAAAAAGGTTCACCAAGGCCATATACCTGTGTTAGGCATATATATAAGTAATACGCTTCCGGACTGCAAACGGGCATAATTAATAGTAGGATGTAAGAACAAAAAAAAAAACAGAAATGTAGCTAAGTTTACTGTTTTTTTAGCATAATTTAAGTTTAGAATAAGGTTCCGCAAGAAAGAAAAAATAGCTGAGAGGCCGAAAGGCAGTTAAGTACTCTTCTTTTGATTAGGTTAACTTAGAGCACCCGCACGGGGTCAGTAAGTAAGCCGTAAGAAATTTAATTATTAAGCTAAAATTATCTAGCATATAAGAATTACACTGAATTTAATAAAATCATAATAGGTTCAACCTTATTTAATAAAATTGTGGCACCTCTCGTCTACTAATTTATTCATCATCCTTCACTCATGTGAACTACAAAGCTTCCAACAACAAAATGAAGCCAAAGTTGTTGTATTCATTGGAATCGATTTGATATCATTTATGGAATAAATTGTTCCACTTAATTCATCTCCAATCCACACAGTTCTGATCTAATACACTGCTCAACAGATCGAACATTCCAAATTTATTTACACCTTATACGTCTTGTATGCAAAAAAAAAAAGAGAAAAAATGCCACAGGATACTTTATGTGAAATTTAATTGATATTCAAATTAATGCGGACTCGTTGAGGTCGTAATCAGATTCATCAGCCTTCTGTATGAATTCGACAAATTTAAATTTCCCGCTGCCACATATACGTACATATATGTTTTATTTCAATGTAAGTCCAATGGAAGTGCATATCTGTACGTAATGAATGGGAATTTTCGCAAATTCGTCAATCGTGCCCGCAACAACAACCCTCCAGAGCATGATAAGAGCATCATCACACCCAGTTCAGCCGAAATAAGGGCTATTCACTTTGGTTGTTGGCGGAAATTGGCTTTATCACGTGTTTACTTAACATTTATTGGAGAACAGCATTAACACACCAACTGTGTCATTTTGAGAATCCTTTGAGTGGATATCGCTGCGTTATTGTTTTTTATTGGAATTTTTAGCAACAATGTTGACACCTACACAATCGTTTTGCCATTTAATTCATATTCGTTGATTCTCTCATTAGTTCACCGCAAATTAAATTTTCACGTGTAGGAATGCCAAAAACAAAATCAGAACAAAAATAAATCAAAGTTTGCAAGGCCAAGTACGACGAGAACATATCACGAAGGGATGGAAGAAACTTCAGCTGATTGCGTCAATAATCATGAAATCCTGAGCAGAGGACCACTTTTACGGGCCCTTGTCCGTCCAAATATCTGCATATAATAAGCAATGCTGGCCGAGTGGTGTATTTGAGGGACCAAGTGCTTTAGCCATTAGGAGAAACTTTCGCCTAACAAGTGATTCGAACCAAAGTGGATGTGACAGTTGGCAGATTACCGTAATGTGATGATGCAGTTTCATTTTAGAAGCGATGTGTGCGAGTAAATTTCATAACACAGCCCTGGGATCAATTAAGAGCATTCATGTGAATCGACGGAATGAAAGTCAAGTGAGAGGGCAAAACACAACACCGCCCCCGAAGGCTCCCCAAAAACCAGCTGATTGCGCTTTCGAGCTTTCGGTTTCCCTCTACGATATTCCAGTGGGAAACATCTGATTTCAGATATAAAAAGTTACAGAGACCGAACACGTTCTTCCCATAAACAGAAGCCCCAATTTCTCTCTACCCTCAATGATTACAGGCTGAGGCGTGTAACCTTCAGTTGTACTTTCTTGGCAAGAGTTGTGAGCTTTTAAATTTTTTTTCCAGTCACACACCCCAAAATTTGTTGAGGTAATGAGTGGAAGATAGAAATGTAGAGAGACAGAGAGAGTGAAAGAGAGAGCCAACATTTTTATGGGAGAAAATCGTGATATTTCTCCCAGAGAGAAACGCACAGTGGTAGTCATCCTTTCTCAACGCACAAGCAAACTAGATAGCAAAGGAAGCCTTCCAATGAAAACAAAAAAAAAATGAGGAAAAACAAAAACAAATATACGGGGAGAAAATACGACTCACGAGGATGCTGGGAATGAAAACTGTATCGGCCGAAATACTGTTTGCCATCATAATAGACTCAGTTTCATTTGGACCATGTAAGCACCGGGGTTGTGACGCGCGTTTTAGGATTTTTCTTCCTGGCAATTCCACAAGGAAAATATAAAATCCCTCACGCTGTATCCCTGACGCGAATGTGTAGGATGCAAAGAAATTCGTATTTTTCTCCCGCACACTATTTCCATTGTTTCGAGGACCGTTTGTAAAATTTTGAAAATTTTTCGCGAGGTGTTTTTTATGGATTGCGTTGCTTCCTCGTTAGTGAGTGTGTCGTTTTCAAACTAGTAAAAGGATACCAGCGGCGTTTCCGTGCGGTGCCACGTAAATCATCGGATGGGAATACGAAAAGTGACATTTATTTAACGTGAACCATGTTGTGCTGAAACGGGCATCGCATAAATCTGCCGGACAAAGAAACTACACGGCTGTGGTATCAACAACAAAAAAAAAAAGGATACGGTTCACAAAATTGTTCGGTTCGGTTTTGAAAGAGGGCCCTCCTAAATGTCAAAACTTCGTACGTGGTGTCGAACGAAACGAAAAAATGAATCCTGCGGGTTAGCCTGTCATGAATATTTAACTTAGTTCGAACGTGTAGTTACAGACAGTGGGTGTCAACATTAATCCCTTGTTTTATGTGCTCATCCGCTTAGCGTAACGGGCATTAAAATGAAAGTTTTCCACATTTGGAGCGGTTGTTGTTATCCTTGCCAAATTACACAACGGCCATGTATGATACCGTGACATTTTGATTGATCGTTTAATGCCAAAAATTTGTGTGCCAGCCTCCACCCAATCTGTCAGAAAGTCTACGTTAGCGCAGTCAGCTATCCTTTATCGGTTTACAGGACACACGGGCACCATCATCCTCATCATTATTTCTCATCAACACCCCATCGTCACACTTGTTTATGCCCGGTAATGGGAGGATAGGTGTGTAGGAATAACCGCAGCGTGTATGGGCGTATCTGCATGTGCTTGTGCTTTGATGTAAAACCGTTTTTAAAGCTCCGCCACTGTCCTTGGTGCTTCAATAAATTATGAAGTGAGCGTCCTTGGCTAAGTGGAAAACACTGTGAAAGTAGTTCTTTAATTTAATTTCGTGCGCCGCAAGTACCTCGCGGGAGTGGCGTTCTCTCTGAATGCGAATGTGTTTTAGTGCCTAAGTCCGGTGTGACTTCCATATGTTCTTATTCTCACGCACTAGTGCATTTGACAGGGCATTTCGCGAGTGTTACCCTGCGATGCGTTAGAGTCGGTGCACGGTACTGTTTTGCGAGAAGTGCAACTTTTTACATTTATCACTGTCAGCGTGTGTCACAGAGACCACTGGCAGTCCAGCAAGTGCAAGTAATTGTCATTAACGGGGAGATTTTTTTGTGGATAAATTCTCGTTAAAATGTGCGGCTGCGAGGGGAGAATACGATTCTCCAGGATTTATAACGGCTTACTTAGGACGCTCATGCTGATTGTATTCGGATTGGCGAATGTAAACAGTGGTAAGTTGTGTATTTCGCCAGGCTCCTCTGCCCAAACGATGCGCCCACGCTCGCCCACATCCGTTCGGTGGGAGGGAAGTAAATTTATCATTTCAGCTTATTCGAATTATGCCTCGGGGATCGATTTGGTATATTGTACACGCGAGCGTGTGGCGAAGGCGGCCAATTGGCGGGTGTTGGGTTTTCGGGGGTTTCGTCTCTTTGTTTACGTCTACTTCCTGTGTTTTGGCTCCTTGCTTGATGATGAAGTCCTTTGGGTTTGCCATCGCTCTACGCACTGATGAATTTATCTGCGATCCCCTGTTTTACTATGCATTTATGTGGGTATTTGTTTTGTGTCTTATGAGAAAGACACTTGTCTCGTATTCCAATTCTTGTGGTCTATTCCCCTCTAGTTTCTGTCCCTTTACATTATGCTCCATGCATCGTCCCAGAAGAGATCGTAAAAATGAGAATGTGCTCTATGGTTCTGTTGTGCTCGGGGCTGTTTTCGGGTGCTTTTCAACCGGAATACATATGAAGGCGGCGGTCCTTTCTGAATGCTTTCACATCCTTCTAAGGAAGATAAATCACATAAAGGGCCGACGAAAGAGCTGAAAGTAAGACAGAGACTGTAATTGAAAGGTTTTATGTCCTGTATCCCAAAATTGTCTATTGGGTTGCGACGGGTTGTAATTGCTATCGGTTTCAGAGTAGTGATAAGGGTTCCCTATGCTCCGTTCCTTTTCCATCAGAGTTGCTTATTTTGCATTTTATCAATGAACAGATATGACTTCAAGGATATTCATTCGATGTACACTCTTGAGTAAAAAATAAAATACTGTGCACGCCATTGGGTTCAGGGATTTCTTTTATATTCAGTTTATTGTGGAATTCGAATATAAAATTTAAGAGTTTAGTGTGCAGTTTTTTTCTTCTTCCTCTTCTTTGTTGTGAGGAGATGCTTGCCGACTCGCCCCGGATATCTTATGACGGTCATGAAATTGAGCAGATTTTGAGATTTACAAGTGTCAAATAAAATGTAAACCGTTACGTTGCTGGGTTTATTGTCTCTAAAAAGAAGGTTGTTTTTTATGATTGATTTGACCTGTTTTGCTGGTAAAATTTTGAACAACTATTCTGGATGTGTACCAAAATGCCATAAAAGCGGAAACATATGTGACTGCAAATGTTATGTTTTTAGTGTGTGTGTGTGTATGCATGTAAATTCACCGAAAGTGTGTCTGAGCAAAGAGGGTGGATATGAACTTGTCAGTTGCGGTGGATTACTTAACTTTTTGTAGGGTTAAGACAACAAACATGGGAAATATAGACTCTGCAAAAAATACGATGTAGGCTTAACTTTATGATAGCAGGAAGATACAGTGGATTCTTTCTATGTGAAAGTTTTGTTTGTTTTGGACCGGTAGGATTTTTTGAATAGAATTCGATGTATAAAATTTATATAGTTTACAGTGGCACTTGGGAAGATATTCACCCTTAACGGACGCGGACAGTAAATTGTCTGATTTGGGGTCGAAAAACAAGTTTTTGAAAATGGAATTAAATTAAGAAAATTAAGTTTTCTTCATGTTTAAAGACAACCAACAAATTATGTACCTGAAATATACATACACTCTCAGACAAAATAAAATACAAAAAGAAAAATTAATTTTTGACGTAATATTTGATCACATCAATATTTGATCACAAATTTAATTTTATGAAATTATTTGCATATCTGCTTCCAGTTGAAAAGATGCTGCTGTGTTAAATTGTCATCAGTTGTCCTCAGATTGCCATCACTCCTGATGACAAAAATATAAACGTTTTCTTATGTTTTGCAAATTATCAACATCTTAATTTTTTGCATTAACTTGTGGCACATGGTTAAGAAGCAGGATTTTAAAGACAATTTGTTGTGCTTAGTTTTAATCAGTTATGGTTGGATCTTATAGTGGAACGCCTTGCATCTGGACTTTAAAAATGCATTGTACGTGGATCAGTTGCAACGTCTAAAAAATAATAAGGACCACTTCAATAGATGATTATAAAATTTCGGTCAAGAACAGAAAGAGTCTTTTGTCGTCTATTAGAAATAAAAAAATAGGAACCACAACTAAATGAATGCAAATCAAAATTTTGAAAATTAAAAAAGAAATTAAAAGAGTGTGCTGTAAACCAAGGTGCATACAAAATACCCTAAAGGACAGGAGAGTGACATTCATTGCTTGGGAATGGTATCGCGCTATCAAAAATCGTATCAAAAGAGATTCTTAAATAACGGATTCGACATTCGTCAATATTATAAAAGAAAATTTAGTTTTTCCGGTTTAAAAACGTCTTTGAAAAATTTCGTTTTCCAACAAGTGAACGGCCCAAAGTATATTGTTTTCACTAAGTAATATTGATGCGTTGGAATGGCCACCCCAGCCACCAAACCTCAACCCTCAACCAACCAAGAATGACTGAATTTTATTGGAGAAGTGTCACAGAATACCATATTTTTGGAAAAGCTTAAGAGATGAACGTAAGGAAATTACAATTTCCAAAAAAAACACACAGCAACTTCAGTCTCTTTATTTCTTTAATAGCTGCATGTGTGTGACTGCTTTTGAACTCAAGGTAAGAATAAGTGAAGCGTTGTTCTTGAGTGTAAAGAAGGAGAAGAGAAGGAAATTGAAGACGAAATATTTTGATCTGCAAGTTGTAGATGTAAGGACGACAGGAGAAATTTGAACATATAATTCCCCCAGACTGATCTGTACCTCCTCTAATCATATCCACCTAAGGGACATTACAAAACGTTTATTAACCATTTGCCAAGGACAGATGTGTTCTTCAGTCACAAAAATCATCTGAAATAATTATTCTGTATGTTGAAATAAGTCGTTTACGCTGATTAAACAATGACATAGTCGGCATGGTCAGAAGCATCAATTTTTCACTTATGATATCATCACGTCACAGATATTTCTGAAATAAGTAGAGGAAGAGTCTTATCCACGCTTCGTCAATAGAATCAATAAGTGACACTCGTTTGTATGTTCGATGAACTTATTGTGAACATCAAATCTTTCGGGAGTCCCTGAACTCTAAATCAATCGCAGATTGTGACGCTGACAAAAAAAGGTCACAAAACTCAACTCTCTGATGGGAGAATATGTGAAGATAAAATATACGCATAATAGAGTTTTAGATCGTGCGGAAGGATGTACAATCTGGGAAGCAGGTGATGTCTTTTTTTTATCTTTGGTCCGGTTTTTATGGCATATTATGACATAGGGAAGAGAAGATTCAACGACGACCTCTATAGGCCATACGGCTGCATGCTCCTAGTCAAGCGTCTACGGATACAATGCTTAAGATGGCTAGATTATGTAGAGCGTTTGGAAAACACAACTTCCGCCTGAACAGTCTTCGAAACCGAACCAGTGGGACAATGCAATACAAGTGGAGAATGATCTCAAAATAACTTATTGTGCGAAATTGGAGGTTGCTGGCAAAAGCTCGTGCCGCCTAGAGAGACTTGTTGGTTGAAACCCAGGTCCATGCAGGACTCTGGCGCCACAAAAAGAAAAAGAGATCTGTCTCAATACTTAACTGTTTTTCATTTTCACGTAAGGGTTATCGTTGACATCTTGATAGCTTAAATTTTTACTATTGTTTTTGAGTAAATATGCCACTCTAATTAAACTAGGGGAAATTTAACTAGGGACCAAGGCCTAGCATCTACAACAACGACTCGTATTGTGCGTGCTACTATTCTATCACGAGTAAAAGATACCTGCAGTTTTTTTCAGACTCCGAACGGCGAGATTTGGAAAGATTTTTTTATAGACAATTAATACTCTTTGAGGGGCGTCAGCAACTCGAATGCCGTGGTGCCATGAAGAAATTCGAGGTGTTCAGCCCGGGAATCGAACCTATACCTTCGGCGTGTGAGCCGACGATAATTAAATTTAGGTGCTGGTAATTATTTACTATATAAGCTATATCGAAAAAGTGTCTCAAACGGGGTTCTATTGATCTTAAATGAAAGCTTAAACTATTCACAAGATTTTCTCATCCTGTGCATTTGTAATTCATGGACGGAAATCTTAAAAATTCCAAAGAGAATTAAGATTTGACATCAGATTCAGATTCATACAAATTTTTGTCAATTGTGAATATTTTGAACGAGCAGTTTTCTGCTGTTTGGTTTATTTAATTGCAAGTTATAATTAAAGTTTTGTATTTGCGCTTTCACATACTTTTTAAAAATAAATAACAAATAGTTGATTTGAATAATAGGATGTTCATCTTGAATGGCCTCACATCATGTACCCATTTAACCAGAAGACTTCTAGTAAATTCAAGAAACGTTAAAAATAAATACAAGTTGGGCTGTTCAGTGCTGATGAGATTTTATTGATTTAGTCTTGTTGACCAGCACTGTATTCATAGTCCTAACTGTTTTATAGTGTTTTTCAATACAATTTCAGCGCGTCTGGCAAGGGTATGGTTACGCATGAAACGTGTCCATATTTTTGTGATCAAGGAAAACGCAGGCTTTAGAAATAGAACTTACCATTACTAACTTCAGCTGCTACAGATCGTTGCCAGACTTCCGGGTTTGATATTGCCCATTTAAGAAATTTTGACATGTAACAATTGTGGTATTATTATTATTATTGGTATGAATTCGGAAACTTATTGCGAAACTTTTCTGTGTATTGAGTTCTGATTCAATGCTAAGATCTCAAAAATAGTCTCTTTTCAAAGAATATAAAAATATTAAGACAGTCTGGCTGTTCATTTAATACTCACAACTTATATCTTGCTGCTCAAATCTCATTCCTTCGGAGAAGGAGAGCTTACAATTTTAAGTAAAGCTATTTTTTTATATCGAACAGTATTGAATAGGCCTAGTCCTAGCTAAACTGATTATGATGATTTAAGTTAAAACAATGAATCAGAAGTCACATTGCGACGGCATATTTTGACAACGATTAAATTAAAAGAGATAGAGGGTAGAGTCGATGTGTTGTGTACAGTGCCCATAGAACATCGTATATTTTAAGCATTACTGTTTCATAACATAATCCTTTCTAGTGATTTTTCTTGAACTTGAATTGCTTATGCCCAAGGAGGAGGAAAGATTTAGAAAAAGTAATCACTTAAATCCCATTATAACCGGTCTTGATTGTATACAAATTTATCCCTATCATTATCTTCAAAATTAAACTGTGACATAACTGATCATTTAATAAGTAAATAAGGAAAGGGGGCGCCGTAGGCAAATTTTTTCATTTAATATTAATTCTTCTGTAAGTGGCGCCTCCTTTATGTCCCAGACCTTATTGAGTGATGTGTACTACATTGAAACTATAAATTCAAATGGGCATTGATTAATTAAAAAACGTGAAGCTTCGCATGATGTATGGGATGCTTGTTGTGCTGCACAGCTTATTAAAATGGACAACTTTTCACGTGTGACTTCAGAATAGGAGAGTTTTAACATTTCACTTCATTTGTTCTTTATCTTCTGTTGCTCTTTCGATTGTGTGAATTATTATACAATCGAAAAATAAAATAAAAATCAAGTAGAGGGGTTTACTGTTAAATTGTTTTTCTTTTATGAATTTTGACATATTTACTTTTTATTGTAGAATGTATTTTAGAATACAACACAACAAAAAAAAACATTAAAATTCGAAACAAATCCAATGCAAAACTTATTACGTAAAAACTTTGTAATTAGTAAATTAGTTATATTGTTGTTCTTTCTTCAAACTTGACGTCACTCTGTGAAAAAGCTGTGTAGTACAACTTATGATTTTAATGCATCCTGATTTATCTCAATTAATATTCTTACATGCTAGACAAAAAAACTTAAAACTAGCTTACCATAATTTCTACTGATCTCTATTCCAACTTACAGACTCTTCACTAGTACTCTTAGCTTACCTAGGTTGTTTGTTTCACGCTTTTCGGCCTCTTATTTTTTTAAATTCATTGCTTACACTTATGTATATTTTTTTGTAGATTCTCCAAGAAACATAAGAAAAACTTGGAGTAGTACAACTTATAGTCTGTAAGTCATGCACTTTACTTATACTTCTGTTGACTCCATCCACATTTCGGCAATAAATACTAACTTTACTCAATTACGAATAATTCGCTATTTTCCGGTTGCAAGCTAAAGTAATTATTTCCTTCACTCTGTCAGAAGGAGGGTGTATTATGCTAGCAAATGACAAAATCAGTGAACAGTAAATATAAATAGGGTAAAGCGGCTTAAGTAATTTACTTAAAAATGTTTATTGGTCAGTTTTTTGCTTCAGCTCAGTATTTACATGTCTGTTTGTTCAATTAGCCAGCTGTTTTGATTTTGGAAAACATAAGGAGTAAAGTATGTACGTATTTAAGGCTTTGCGAACTCAGCTGAGCTGAGTTTTATTTAAATTTCAGTGATATTTCTAAGCAAGACGATTAGCTGGGTTGTACATAAATTGATCTTAGTTGCATACCTCATAAAGATCTGTTAAAGATGGCAACCATATATTTTATTTAACTATTTTGAATGCTATTGGCACATCATATGTATTTCTTTTCTGGCTAATCGATATTATAATCTTCGGACCTCCGAATACGTATGCGGTCCAACATAACTAAATTGTTTTTTTTTTTTTCATTCAAATTTGATTTTATTCAATTCAGTGTAATTCTTACATCCTAGACAAATTTTCTTAAAACTAGCTTGATAATTCAATTTCTTACATTTTACTTACTGACCTCGTGCGGGAGCTCTAAGTTAACCTAATCAAAAGAAGAGTACTTAACTGCTTTTCTCAGCTATTTTTTCTTTCTTCCTGAACCTTATTCTAAACCTTAATTATGCTAAGAAAACTGTAAACTTAGCTACATTCCTTTTTGTTTTTTACATCCTAATATTAACGATGCCCGTTCATAGTCCGGGCGCGTACACCAGGGCGTATTACTTATTTTATTTATATGCATAACATATGTATATGGTGTATACGTCGTGGTGCACCTTTTTTATATATAGAACTTCAAACTAAACTTAACTTAACTTAAGACTAAAAACTAAAACTAAAACACTAAAAGCTGGAATGTCCAGCTGCCAATACTAGTACACATAACATGCACATATGGCGGCAAGCGCCTAATTTATACAACCATACTCCTTCCTGTCTCGGACGGAGATCGCTCTACTGAACTGAAGCGGATCCTCATGGCTGCGAGCGACATTCGTACAGGAGTCGCCGCACCACTGTTCGGCGTTATACAACTAAATTGTCTTCCAAGGTGCATTGACATATGTGATCAGTCAGTTGGACGTTATGCAAATCATGCTTCCAAATGTGCAGCATGGTTGTTGCATTAACGTCAAAATGACAACGGCACGTGTGGATGCTCGACTATTCTCTCTTGTCATTTCAACTAGGTTATTGGAAATACCGTCGGTTGGCTTTTGCACTGTGCTTGATAATATTCGTCGTTCAGCGCTGTTTCCAAACATTCGTTACATCTCGTATTTTCAATTAACACAACTGAGCGAGAATTTGGAACGCACTGTGTCGTAATATCTTCGCAAGTTAGGTATTTTAAGATACCTACTGAACTAGCATTTTCAAAACAGTAAAACTCATGTTCAACAGATTATAAGTTATAAATTCACTACAGATCGATATAAGGCTTGGTGTTCAGTAGAACTGCGAAATTGCTTAGTGAAATTTTAAAAACAAAAACCCACCGTCAAGAACAAGGAAACAGGAAATGAGACTTCTTACCCTTTCTATAAAACAAATGCAAAACAGGAAGATAATACTTCGAAATTTCATGTACTCTTAAACATAAAAATTTTTCAAAAAAAATTGATTTTTGGAATGTTTCCCAACAAAATGAAACAAAGATTTTACATTTTAGATTCATGGGACCATAATTTGGGAATGAACATTTTTTAACACCCTTTACATTGCAATCCAAAATTATGTGTGTTTTATTATAACAGTAGTTGCAGATCCTTAACTCGAATTATATCCTATAACTTCTTATCGTTTTGATTATATTACAAGCACCAGGAAATAATAACAAAATAATCAGATATCTCTGAACTTTCATTGCTAAGAAATCAAAATTCCAAAACTTCAAGTTGAAATTCTTTGAAAGAACTGTGCCAAGCATTGGTTTTCTCCAACAACTGAAAAAATGTAAAAAAAATTGTTTTGATTCATCCATGACCTGAATTTTGTACATGAAGAAACTTATTGTTGTGTTCAGACGAAAGCACAATGCACACATATATTTAATGGTGGCACGGACTTGGAAGTCTACTTGACCTCAAATTTTGCCAGCTTCTTCCGATATTTTTGTTCGTTCTTTCAAGCGAATTTCTTGATGAATGGAATTTTTCAGTAATGGAATTCTCTTAATTTTGTTGTTTTTTCGTTGTTAGAAGATTTGTCGTGGAGACTTAAGACCTAAAGAAAATATTCAATGTTTGAGAAGACATTTCACTTTCAGTCATCATTAATGTGGCGACATCAAACCATATGCAAACCAACTATTCAGTTGTAATTTCTAATTTGATGGAACTAACATTTTTGCGATTTGTTTGTTTGTTTTTGAAGCCCATTCTTCGGTTTTTGGAAAAATCGTGCAAAAAGAAATCGTTTGAGACGAGACGAGAATCGAGGTTATATAATAAAGAGTGGTCCATCGAAAATGCACGATGAGGACTATTAATAAAACAAAGCGTGTTCAAAGACTTATCTCTATTGATAGATCATAATGAATGAAGGATCTATACAATTATGAGTAAAACATATTGTCGGCCAAACGCTCGCCAGTGCTCCGATGACATATCCTTATCCGATGTCCCATTTTCAATGCCTCTTACACACAATTGAGGTTCAATGTACCGAATTATGCCATCCTAAAGCTCTTGAATTGTTCTTGGCTTCGTGAGAAAACGTGACCATTGAATGTCTCGCGCAAAGAGTCATTGTTTCGTTGGATGTCTTACAAGTGACACCATCCTCCATATCGCCCAGGTCAATATATTCAATGTCTGGCTACAAGAAGCTCTTTATCATCTTACGATACCAAACCCCATTCAGAGTTACTTCTTGGCGGACCTCATTTTCGAAGGGGTACGGGCCGAACGACGCCGCCAGTCCATAAATCGCACCAAACAGTCACTTTCTGTTGATGCATCGGCTTTTCAACAATCACTCGTGGATTCTCATTTACCTCCTCTTCACAAATCCACCGAGGTGAGCATGTGCCTCGTCGCTGAAGATGATTTTCTTTGTAAAATCCATCATACACTTCTGTCTGTTCAACTAACCATTCGGCGAATTGGCGATGCTTGAGTGCCTCAAGCTCTTCAGCAAATTGAACCTTGTAAGAATGTAAATTCAAATTATTATTCAAAATTCACATCAGCGATGTCCTTGCGATTCTCAATTGTGGGGCACGACGACAAGGTTGACGGCTCTTCTGCCGCACTATCGCGAACAACAGCAATGTTTTCCGCATTTCGTACTGGGCAAGCATGCACAGGGCGTCATATGTATTTTGAGATATTAAATTTGAGATTTGGTCGACTATAGTTATAATTGAGTGCCACTACAGCCCACAAGGAACCATGGCGCTAGCATCTTCAGCAACTACCCACGTTGTGCGTGCTACTGTTCTCTCACGAGCAGAAGGGGCTTACAGATTTTTGCCGACTTCGGACGGTGAGATTTGAGAAGCTTTTCGTAGACAATTTGGTCGATTATGCTGACCAAAAATGTCACAAAGTGTACGAAATGCTTTTTTGATTTCAACACCCACTTTCATAAAATTCTGAATGCGCTGCGCAATTGTCTACCTCTCCGTGGGTGAATTTATCAAACACTGCAACAAAGAAGTGTCAAATTAACTTGAGTAAACAAATTGTGACCGCGGTGGTGTAGTGGGTAAGTGCGACGACTTACACGCCAAACGTCCCAAATGCAATTCCCAGACTGAGCACCTCGCATTTGTCACGACACCACCCCTTTCGAGTTGCTGACATCCCTCGCCGTCGTATAGTGGGTAAGTGCGTCGACCCACATGCAGAAGGTTTAGGTTCGATTTCCGGACGGGAAACCTCGCCTTTTTCACGTCACCACCTCTTTTGAGTTGCTGACAACACTCAAAGAGTATAAACTGTCCATGAAAAGCTTCGCTGTTCGGACTCGGCAAGAAACTGCCATCTACTCATAAGTAGCAATTGCAACACGACTAGTTGCTGAATAAGCTAAGTCTTGGTTCCTTGTGGGCTGCAGTGTCAATGAACTATTAATTGATGAACGCATTTGAGGTTAAAGTGTGAACATTGTGTATTTCGTTTCGACCACCTTTTATAATATATACATGAACTTTGGTGGACGGTCTTAAGCCAAACCATAATCGACTTAGTATTGTATGAACTTATATGAAGTTTGTAAAAAAGTCACACTAACTAACTAACTAACTATAAGTTTGTTTTTATAATATAAATAGATTGTAGCTATGGTTACAACAAATGGTTACAACAATGGGTACTTTAAAAAAGACATAAAAATGTGTAAATGTTTCCAATTGGCAGCTTAAGCTTTTAACTTAATTAAAAACTATAATTCGGCAGAGTTCCGCTTATTAGAATTTCTACCGTTCCAACTTGCCCCACGAATTTATTCATCAAGTTTCAAAACAGAACATGTGTATGCGAAATGATCCAATGACAAATTCATTTTCCCCACGAATATTATACATTTTACCGTGACATTTCCAAACTGCTTCGTTTTTATAAAAAAAAAAACTTATTTAATCCCTTTCATTTCCTATTTAAATAAAATTCAGAAAATATCAGTGACACAAACACACCAGTTTGGAAATGACATTAAATTATACAGCGCACGGAATTGAATATTTATTGTTGGCATTAAGTTTTGACGCACTCGATAAAAATCTATTATTTCCCCTTGGTTTGTGGTTTATTGGCTAACGGGCTTTAAATTTACTCCCTTCTTCCTCGCAGGGTATTTTTGTTATTTGCTCTTAGAAATGGCTACGGAGAGCTACTGGAAAAAAATTTGAAACCGCAGCTACTCTGATTTTCATTTAGATACTCGGGTGTACATTCAAGTGGATTTATTAAATATGCATAAACGGATGTAAACTATCTAGGTTACGTTTAATGTATTTTTTTTATCGCGCAGCTCTTCAATTTCAGAGATTATCAGCATATCAGTTAAATTCCTTTATTTCATTTCCCGGGAAAATCAGCCCTCTCCTGTCTTTTGTGTTACACGAGACTGACGAAGTGGGCGTCATCAACGTTCATGTAGTTTAAAAATAGTTTCGTAACTATACAAACTGGGTTTCTCAGCTTTCCAAGGCTATGTTTTGCGTTTTGCGTTGTATTTGCATCGGCTTTCCACGAATTTTGGAAGTCCTCCATTCAAATCGTAATCAAAATCATAACAATAAACTAGTGAATATTTCTATTTTAAATTGAGGTCAGGTTCCGAAAACTACGTAATTGATATCGTTTTGACTCCACTTAAATTTTTTTCGGGGTCTTGCCACTGTATTGTGTTGCATCCACATTTTGACGAGTGTGCTAATGGACTCTTCCGGCGTTTCTCAGGAATAAACTTGAATGAAAATTCACTGTTACATTTAAAACCATAAGTGTCGATAGTAGAAATAAAATTGGCGCAAATATACATTACACCATCTTTGGTAAATTGTAAAAGCTGGCTACATATGCACTTTGTTATGGCTTAAAACACACAAAATAATATCAGACTAGATAGTCAGGTTGCCGAATTGCCAAAAGAACTCGTGAGGTGCAACCTATCTTTAATTGTTAGTGCTATCACTAGACATAATAATAATAATCGAGTGGCACTACATCCCGCAAGGGACCAAAACCCACCTTGTATAACAACTACTCATGTGGTGCATACTATTGTTCTCTCACCAGTAGAAGGGACCTACAATTTTTCACCAACTCCGGACAGCGAGATTTGAGAAACTCTCTGATACTCTTTGAGTGTTGTTAACAACTCGAAAAAAGGTGGTGCCGTGAAAAAATGCGAGGGGTTCCGTCCGGAAATCGAACGTATTGGTCGACCCACTTATACACTACGCCACGCCAACCACTATCACTAGCCATAGATAGTTATAATATCGAACCTTTCTTTTATTTCAAATACATCTTTGTAAGACAGTTTTTTTAGATTTCCAGATCGTATAATATACAAATGAGACCTTTGCTAGCATTGAAGTGGAAATTCTTATCTCGGACAGAGCGTACCACTAGACAGCAGAAGCTTGTACGTAGTCAAGGACTTCGTCTATCTCGCTTTCGAGCTTAATAGGGACAACAACATTAGTACCGAAATCAAACGCAGAATTACTGTTGCCAATTGCTGTTTCTTTGGGCTCAAGAGACAATTAAGTAATAGAGAACTCTCGAAGGACTAAGCTGACTTTATACAACAGCTTGATTATCCCAGTCCTCCGACCCGGAAACTTAGTCTTTTTGATAGAAAAGTTATGCGTGCGGATTTAGGACCTGGCTGTACGGCGGCATGCTCCTGATCAAGCAACTTCGAATACAACGCTTAAGATGGATAGATCATGTAGAGGACACCACTGCTCCGGCCCGAAAAGTCTTCGAATCTGAACGATTGGGACGAGGACGACTAAGGTTGAGTTGGCGCACATAATCAACATGGAGTGTGCAACAGAAGGCAGCTGGCAAGAGACCGTTCTAGGTGGAGAGGTATTTAAGTTAAGATCCAGGTCCACCACGGACTGTGGTACCAATAAAAGAAGAAAAAGAACATACCACACCTATACAAATATAAAATTTAATTTGAGAAAAAATCTGGGATGAAAAATTATAGGAATTCAAGAAAGTGCTTCAAAATTTCTGCAGCTTAGGGTGAGAATGTTGTTACTAAACCTACGATTCAGGAGCCGGTAGGTGTGTCAGCCTGTCACTGAAAACATTCGATGATTTAAGCTATCAGTAAGTAGGACTAAGCTTTACAGATCAACCGTGTGATAGCTTGGAATCATCTGGAAACAGCAGGCTACTCAAAAGAGCCAAAGTTTAGGTATCACATGAATTTACCTGACCTACCATTTGAAACAATTTTCTAAGCGATAAAGCACGATATAATATGTGATCATAGTCAAAGAACGGCGACTGATCACAAACGACTTCAAAGCTTGAATTGACCACAAAGAAGGTTGCGTTAAGTAATTGGTGTGATTGGAAGGGAATTGTGCTAGAAGGTGGCAGAATGTTCGTCTATTGCGCACGAAAAGTTCGTTTGCTTTGAATGAACCAATTAAGAATGAGCGAATAGGATTGAGCAACAGAAGGGGAGCTATCTTCCATTCATGCCAGACCACACACGTGTTTGACGCCCCGGAATAAATTAAAGAAGTTTAGTTTGAAAACCATTCCCTGGTTACAATTTGGTTTGGTCTCTGTAGAACTGGTGGTAAAAATATGACTGACCAAAGAGCCGTTGAAAATCACTTGGCCACGTTTTTCGGTAATTGACCACAGAAGTTCTATAACGATGGAAATTTGAAGTTGTCTGCAAAATAGAAAAAGGTCATAGACTGAAATTTATTTTGAATTCAAAGAAATGTTCTGTTTTTTTTTTTTTCAAAAATGTATCTTGGGGCCTTTAGACAATCAGATACTAGTACATCTCTTTGTAATGTCGTAGATAATTGCCTTCTTGCTCGCCCACAAACTTCAGTCTGTCGATATATTGTACAAATGAAACAGCTGCTGTATACATCTTTACAAAGAGATATTAAAACCAGCGTATTTCATTTGCTCTTATCTCCAATCAAAAAATCTTCTTCACATCTACTGCATATCTTATAGGTAACAACACCCCTTTCAATATTTACCCTGACCATATGCAGATGGAAGTAAACCTCACTGAACTATTGGAAAATCTTCTTTTTCCCAAATCGATTCTTCATTGCTCAGTCTTCTACATGGAATTTGCATTTCTTGTATTCCGCCTAGAACTTCCATTGGCAATTGCTGTTAACGCTATCCGGTGAAAAAGACGCAAAAATGAAGGAAAACACGAGGAATATGTGCACATCCATAAACCTCAGTGTTATGATGAAAATCTTTCCCTATCCAGTCGTTTCGTATCGAGGGCATAAAGCGTGATGTTGCGGGAAAACGAGATAGCTGTTGTTGAGCAGAAATTGTTTTTCGGGTATTCAACGTAACGTGTGTTTATGGCTGCAGTATCCATATTTTTTATGATTGAAACGCTACACAACTCCACTGTCTTAGAGATTTCATTTTTTTAAGGGTGGTCATTGCGGCTTAATGTACGTCCGACATAAATCTGCATGTGTACTTACTTATGGCGGGGACGAGCAAATTTTTATCGGTTTTTATTATTTATTACATTCATTTTATTGCCAGGACATGTACGTTTCTTTTTCTATTTCTTTTTGGTACGAGGGTTGTGTTTAAAATTCGTCCAGCAATAACAGTGATTTCAGAGGTTATGATTGATATTGTGTTTCCACTTTAGGTGAAATTCGTGATGTAACAAGTACAGTGCGTCACATGATTATACGGACAAAGGGGCTCAAAGGAAATAGAAGGAATTTTTTTTTCAATTTCCTCTTTAGGAAACGATTTTTGTGGGGTAACGAGAAAGATATTGCTTAAAATTTTACCATACACAAAACTTCGTGAGATTCAGTTTAACGAAAACTCTTTAGAAAATTTAAAGTCCTTGTTTTAATGGTTTTTTGAGGCGATTTGGAATAATCTGTTTATTTAACTCACTCGATATTTGAATCCACTCGTGCAGTGTAACATTTTGATCTCTAATTGACTCGTATTAAGAAAACATTTTGTTTGCTTTTGACAGATTTTCGTTAAGCCCATTTATTGGGCAGATATTGGGAGACTGAGGTGTATAATATTCCAATTGCAGAACAACGACCCCATGTTCAATAATAATCTTTGTTGTGTGTCATTAGGCTTCTGGATAGCCTTAGCCCTTGACCACCCAATGAGCTCCAAAATTCTGAGCGCCGAAAACAAAATTAAAATCCGTAAAGCTATGATGGGGACGACACAGTGGTTGGGCTGCAAGTGTTCTGAGCGGAGGAGCCGTGCCACTCATCGTTTAAACCTTTTCTATTGTTTTTGTGTAGCGTTGAGCGGTAAACCATAATCATGGCAACATTCAAAATGGAAATTCTAAAGCGTTTCAAAGCCCTTTACGCTTACATTACTGTCTAAACAAGCCTATGTTCATCAGAAATTTATTTTCTCTCTTTTGTAATTTTTCCAGCTACAAATCAAACGCTTTTTTAGACAAACATTCGTAGGTAGCCTCTGAAGCGATCCTCATATTCTTGCAGTTTATTAAATAAATAGTGAGATTCAACATTTTCTTTTCCTGTTTATTGGATGAACACATAAAAAGATATCCTAAATTTTAAGGCGACTACTTCTATTAGTGACATTAAAGGGGCAGAATATTGTCTTCGAAAATGACATCATTTCCAAACCAAACCTTTTTGGGGTTCTTATTCTCAATTCAAGTGTTTTAGTCTTAGTTAATGGTAGGCCTAGTCCCCAACCAACTTGCCTCTGCAGCTGCCTAAGATTTTGTACACCAAGTTGGTAGAGGTCCCTCTCCATAAGCTTGACGTCCAAAAGGTTACGTCTACCTTCTTCTTCTTTTGTTTTGTCCATCCACATACACGTCTTTGGCTTAACTTTTTTAAGTGTGGTATCAGTAGACAGTTGGCTAAGCGCATGCCGTCGTAGATATGCCTAAAAGTTCCTGACTTAGAATTCTTCTTCACATGCCATCAATCGAAAAAGTATGTATGTACATATGTATGTGCCGCACTATTACACTATACTACAAAGATAGCTCGTTGTATCTAAATATATTTGCAATTAATTTGCATTAGTTGAGAAAATAGATGAAAAAAACTGGGAAAGTGTAATTTGTATACCCACGCATTGATGGTTTCGTTGTTACACTATGTTGTTGAAAAAAAAGATGAAGTTGAAAAAAATATAAGCCATTATTGGAGTGAAGTTCGTATTATCCTTAACCCACTTTATGTACACATATGGAAGTCAATTTTACATTTTGGCACTGCTTGTTTGGAATATATTTAATGTATAAAATTCCAAAATTTCCTTCAAATCACTTCTGAAGGTTGTTAGATATTGAAGGTGAGACAAACGAATGTACAGGACTTACGAACTCATGAATTTTTGGGTTTGCTGACGTAATCCGAATGTCAAACACATTTTGTTATTTGATAGCTCGACTGTCAAACAGTAAAAAAATTGTCGTTTGTTGAAAAATGGAAAATTAAAAAGAACATTTTTGTCATATTTTGCTTTTTTATTTCCCGAAAGGAAAAAAACGCATCGCAAGCTCACTATTAGTTTATATACTGAAAATCGAGAGACACCTAATGTCTGACTGACTAAAGGGCGGTTTCAAAATGAGCTTACTTTAATATCACTTTCCAAGAAAAAAACAACTTCGACCGTCCACCGCGGTTCGGTGTTAATTCTCACTGGGAATTTGGGCAAAAATGCCATGGGATTTGGCTTGCTGAAGAGCAGCTTGGAGGTGTTCGTCTTATGTGGTGGTTATGGTGACGCAGCTCCATAAGATCGATCTTTTAAGATCAGCAGTGTGGAAATTGATTTGCCAAATTTCGTTCTGGTGATTTTTCACACAAAGTTGAAAACCACTCTGGTCGTCCAGTTGAAGTTGATGCTGACCAAATCAAAGCAATAGTCTATTTAGATCGTTACAGTACAACACGTGAGATTACAGAGAATATATATTTGATATTTTTTTTTTTGCTAAAACGGAACCATAATAAAGTGTATGTAGACCGTAATTGAAGATAGAACAAAAAATATATGTTTCATGATGCTTATGTCAAACCTTTGTTACCTTTGTTAAGGACATTCAAATATTTGTAACATGGCCGTCCACAGTTGTAAGAATGTTCTTATGTTGTAATTGTCAATTTGTATAAAGCTAATAATTGACAAAGTAGTCACCGTGGGGTGAGTGAGCGTCGCCTACGACCAGGAAGGCCCCACTTTTGATTTTTGGACTGAACACATCGCATTTTTCTTTCGAATTGCTGAACTCACTCAAAGATTACTTATGAGATAGTAGAAAACTGAAGGTACCCTCTACAACAGCACGCACAACACAAGTAGTTACTGAAGGAGCTAGGCAATGGCCCCTTGTGGATAGTTTAGCAACTCAATTTAGAGTAATTGAAAAATCACATACAATTTATTCACCTATTGTTTTATTCTCTTTCTCTCTCTCGCTCTCTCTCTCTTTCTTTGCCTTCAAATATTTACTTAATGCATCGGCCTTATTCTGTGAAATCTCTCTCTTCTTGATGTACGAGTATGTTTTGATTCTTTAATCGTTTCAAACATATTTTCTAGGCTCTTAATGAACTTGGAGTTTGTTCATTGAAGAGGGAAACATTTTAAATTAAAAGTGGATGAATCGAAGACAATATCTGTTAGTGCAGTTCGTAAGAAGATTGAGAAACGTGAAGTGAAATCGATAAATTCCATTATAAAACATGTTTGTTTTTTCACCTATGTACATATTTTGGTACGCGTGTGGTAAACGATGTAGTTTGAAAAAAACGTTTTATTTTTCCAAATAGATTTTAAAAATATTGGACTGATAACTGACTTCATTATTCAATAAATGATTTGAATGAAATGAGAAGCATTTCAACGTTGGCGTGAATCTGTAATCTCTTTCATTTTCAACCAATTTCTGTATGTGTCTATGCTAATGTACACATGTCTGTCTTCTACAAACGACACTCAAACTTTCTATTGTGAAAGTCAGTTCTCAAGGAGATCCCCAACAGTAGAGTTTACACATTTAAAATTTCTTACAATCCACTGAAGCGAATTGGAAATATTTAAATTCAATTTTCCTCTTGGAGCTGTAACATATTTTCACACACTGACCGTAAATATTTGCAAGTGGGGAATTCAAACGCAAGAAAGGGTCTTCGCATTATTTCCTTATTAAATGGACAGTTTTTTTTATGCGTCAAAAGGAACTTGAGGATGATGGAAACACAAAACTTCCATCATCACTCAGAGAAAGCAGAACGTACTATAAAGTGAAATGAGGCGTTCGGAGATCCTTTTCACTGCGGCAGGGTCAGTTTCAGATCTCCATATTGAGTGTAACAAATGGAGACTGATACAGATCCCTTTTCTTTCTGAGCACAGGAGTTATTTTTATATTCCTTAAAACAATTTGCCTCCCCGAAAATTTAGGATAATTTTCATTATGACAAATTATTTGCGAGTCCTCTTTGCAGGCGACTCCTGGGTTTGTCTCCTCCATTTTCGTATTACTTTGTTTCTGTGCCTGGGTGAAGGGATGTAGGGGTGGGCGATGAGGTCAACAAGTGGTGTGAGATTCGTTTTAGTATCCTAATTTGTTATTGTTATCTAGAGGAGAATATCTGCTGGAAAACGTTAGAAGGGTTCTGTTATTGTAAGCGCACTCATTGGATTTCCTTTGTGAGGGAGGGATTTTCTAAGATTCTTTGAGATAAAATCTGAATTTCGGATGTTGTACGAGTAAGTTGCACAATTTCACCTCAGGTGTTGGAAATTTCACTTATTCCTTGAGCAGTGCTCAAAGTTCGCTGGCATTCGGCATCGCTAGGATTATTATGAATTTTACTGTTTGACTTTTGGGGAGGTTGCTGTTGGTGTTTTTCTATTTGTCTTCGTTCTTATTCTTGTTAATTTGTTTTACTATTGTTGCTCGAGGGTCCTGCCTGTGCTGCAAAATTGTTTATGATTATCTTTTTTCTGTCCCTGTTACTGTGAAATTATTGGGGTTGCGAAGATGGGAGACGGCAAAAAAGGATATTTTTGTCTGAATAAAACAGTTTGCTTTATGCACGTGCTTTCGCTGAGGATGAATATCCTTGTAGAATCCTGTTCGAAATTGCTTCTATTCGTCGCCTGAAGGTGGATGTAAGTTGGAAATTAATGGATTCGATGCAGCCAAAAAAATTGTTTGTGAATCAAAGAGAGAATTCGTGGGATTAATTGCTCCGACATTCGTCTGCAACGAGAGGCAGACTCAAAGGCTTAAACGAATGGAGTTTTGTGTATGAATTAGAGCATGAATACATTTGCACAGTGCAGCAGGTTTTCTGATTAAAATAGATTGCAATTGTTTTTTTTTTAAAGTAATAGTTGGAAAAGGAGATGTGATGATGAAACGGGAATGCGCTATTGCCAGGACTTGAATTGTTTGAAGTGTTTGCATTTAAAAAAGTTTATGTATTTCTTGTTAACTTAAAAGGCAATAAATGAAATTTGGAGGCCATTAGCGCCACAGAGGACCACTGATTGTCTTATTTTATTATTTTAGCTAATATATTCACAACTGGTGGAGGCGTGGAAGAAGAGAAGAAGATTCCTGAGTGTTGACAGAAACACGCGAGAATTGAATTAATGAGAAATAAAGTTATGAGCGATAGGCCAGAGACGGATTCAAAACAAAAGAATCACGAGACGCACTTTTATACTTCATCATGGTTGGGACACTGTCGCATACCTCCAAATTGTTTAACTGATGAATTGTAACACATCACTCAATAAGTCCCGGGACTGACATACATAAAGGAGGTGCTATGAACAAAAAAAATTCTTTCCTGTCAGATTTTCATGACAATCTGATTATTAGGTTACAAGTTACATTGGCTCTGCTTTTTGAAAAGTGTTACAGGGACTCTGTTCCATCAACGAACAACTATTTGTCGGTGGTGTGCTGACTTTAAAATGGGCAGTACAGAGACCAACGGTGCTGAGCGCTCTGGAAGGCCAATGAGGTGGTTACACCTGAAAACGACAAAAAGGTACACAAAATCGTTTTGAAAAACCGCAAAGTGAAATTGCGTGAGATAGCTGAGACCTTAAAGGTATCAGAAGGCAGATATTTGCATGAACATTTATCCATGAGAAATCTGTTTTCGAAATGAGTGCCGCATTTGCTCACAAGGGCCAAGAACAACAACGTAGTTCGATGATTCTGAGAGTTTTTTTTGGAGCTGTTTAACCGGAATAAACAGGACTTTTAGCATCGGTATGTCACAATGGATGTGGTCCTCGTAGGGTAGTGGTAAGTGCGTTGACCGCCACACAGAAAGCTTAGGTTCCCTTCTTCTCTTGAGAGAACAGTAGCATACACAACACGAGTAGTTGTTGTAGAAGCTAGGTCCTGTTCCCTTGTGGGCTGTAGTGTCGTTTAGTTATTATAATTATTATTATGTCACAATAGATAAGACATGGATCCACCACTGCACTCCAGAGTCAAATCGGCAGTTAGCGGAGTGGACAGCAGTCGGATTCTCTTTATTGACGTACCCATTGAGCCAAAAATAAGCTGACCACAAAATGGAAGAAGCGTGAGATGAACTTTCTTAACAGAGCATGCATTTTGAAAATAAAATTCAATAATTTCCAAGCTTTGTTCGTTTGTAAGAGGATTCATGGGTAAATTATAGACCAAACTAAAGATGTTTGACAGTAAAACAAAACACGAAACGTGCGTCAGCTGTTTAAACCAGTGTTTCCAAAAAGATTATAGCTAAAAATTAACCTTTTACCTCTTTTCCGACCTCAAAAAAAGCTCCATGGAAAAAAGGATGGCTTTAACTTTATAAGCTATGTACATACATGTATGTACCCAAGAAATGCAAATCGACACTCTCCACCTATTCGTCAATTTCAAGGCCGCGTATGACAGTGTGCATAGAGACGAGCTATACAGTGCCATGTCTAGTTTTGACATTCCTACCAAACTCGTCAGATTGTGCAGGATGACGATGGAGAGCTCTCGCTGCTCCGTCAAGGTCGGGAACGAACTCACCGAGACCTTCAATGTAAAAAAAGTTTTTAGACAAGGCGACGCACTGTTATGTGACTTTTTTAACATTATCCTTGAGAAGATCGTGCGTAACTCACAGGTCAACACCAAAGGTACGATCTTCCAAAAGTCAGCTCAATTGCTAGCCTACGCCGACGACATTGACATGATTGGTCGAACACAGCGAGCTGTCAATGATGCGTTTGCTGGCATTGAAGCGGAAGCGGCTAAAATGGGTCTGGTGGTAAATGAGGGCAAAACGAAGTACATGCTGTCATCAAGGAAGGACGCACAACATCGGCGTCTCGGACAGAGCGTCACACTAGGCAGCAGAAACTTTGATGTAGTCAAGGACTTCGTCTACCTCGGCTTCGCAGTAAACAGGGACAATAACACCAGTACCGAAATCAAACGCAGAATCACTCTTGCCAATCGCTGTTTCTTTGGGCTCAAGAGGCAATTGAGTAATAAAGCCCTCTCTCGAAAGACTAAGCTTGCTTTATATAACACCTTAATCATCCCAGTCCTACTTTATGGAGCAGAAACTTGGACACTACTTAAAGCGGATGAGGATGCCCTTGGTCTCTTCGAGAGAAAAGTTCTGCGCGTGATTTTTGGTCCTGTTTGCGTTGATGGCATCTGGAGGAGAAGATTCAACCACGAACTGTATGGACTGTACAGCGGCATGAGCCTAGTCAAGCGTCTACGGATACAACGCTTATGATGGCTAGGCCATGTAGAGCGTATGGACACCACTGCTCCGGCCCGAAAAGTCTTCGAATCTGAGCCATTGGGACAACGCAACAGAGGACGGCCCAGGATAAGGTGGCGCACACAAGTGGAGAAGGACCTCAACCAACTTGGAGTGCGCAACTGGCGGCAGCTGGCGAAAGATCGTGCTGGCTGGAGAGGCATGTTGGTTGAGGCCCAGGTCCACCCCGGACTGTAGCGCCACAAGAAGAAGAAGACATACATGTATGTCCATATTAATTTTTCATACTAGTAAAAATTTTGTGTAATTCGATTTTTTCAACTACCAACTACGGCTACCGTAGTTGTCCAGTGCGTGAACTCACATGGTTAGGACTTAGTTTAGTTTCTAGATTTGGCATTCGTTTGTCTAGTATTATTCACACACTCTCTGTTTGATGACAACTTCTTAAGAAAAGATATTCATAGACAATCAGAATGTCTACGAAAAGCTTACTCTTAACTAAACCATAGCAGGCACAACATAAATAGTTGCTGAAGAAGCTATGTCCTGGGTCCTTATGTCTATTTAGAGGGGAATGTAATCAAAGACAAGGCTCCTTCAGATGATATTTTTCCTCCTACATATCACTGCTAATTCTTGTTCTTGGAAGGCGATTTGCGCTGCTGTCAGGATAGATTTCTGGTGCTCACTCTACTATGTTGATCTCAGTGCAGTTTATTTATACATTAGCATTTAGAAGAAACGGGGAAGAAAAAATATAGAACTGTTCGTTCTTGAAGGGTTAGAACTTGAATTCCTGCTGAATTTGTACCTTAACCAATGTACCTCTGTGTACCACCTGACACTGTTTCCGTCAGCTGCATTCAGTTGGACACACCAAGTTAATTGAAATTCTCATTCACTTGTGTTCCCCACCTAACTGGTATACATCCTCTGTTGCGTTGTCCTAATGAATCGGAATCGAAGACTCTTTGGGCAATGGCAGTCTTGTGCATATTCTTTATATCAGCCAGCCCATCACTTACTTATTTCATAAAAAATAATAGCTAGTCTTATATATCATATCTACTGTGTCCAAATGAGAGTGATGTCATTCAATTCACTGCTTTTATTCAACTGCCATCCTTCATAGAGCTTGAGAAAATGAGTTACGAAAAAAAAAGTTTTCGAGCATCTGGATGCATATCATCCAGATAAAAAGTTGTTCCTTCCAACTCCCTGCATTTGACAAGGCCACTGACGTATGTGCATACATCTACAAAAACCAGCTAGAGCTTATCAACTCATGTTCGAGATAATCCGAAAATTCTTTAGGAATTACATATTGCTTGACATTTGTTGGAACAAATAAGCTTAAGTTTCTAAACGAAACGCAAAGCAAAACTTTACGACAGCTGAAATTGCTGTTTGTCGGTTCATTTATGATGTAAAATTAATTTGAAACATTTCGAGAAAGTATTGCTAGACTTTAATCAGTGAAGGGGACTGGTTCAAACGAACCGCACACACATTTATTGCCGGTCGCAAAGTTTTACCTAAAAGAAATCCAATTTTCTGAACTTCAATTGAGTTCACTAATTTAATTTACGCAGAAATACTTATGTACGTATGAGCTTCTGCGGACGAGGGAGGCTGAAAAGTTTTATAAAAGTAGCATAAGGGAGAACAGAAATCCGTTTTTTTTTTTCTGGTGTGCCTTCTGCTGTCCTATTCACATTTTGCATGACCGTTTATGGAAATGTGTGGCTTATAGATGGACGTTTGCTTTGTGTGTAGCTACTTGGGCCCATGTACATTGTTCAAACTTGTCTCCGAGTCTTTTAAAAACTCGTGTGGTTTATTTTGTAAGAGTTGTTGGAGGTTAAATATAAAAATTGGTGGCACTACACCGCAACATATGACACCTTCAAAAATAGAACCTGGGACCGTAGGCGTGTGACTCGACTCACTTACCCACTACGCCACGACGAGCATGCACATCTCAATCTGATTTATGGCGGCTGTTTAAACATGACATGAGAATATGAAAAACAGCTCTAAATTAAAATCCGCATAAAATTATACATGTCCTGTTGAAAGGAAATTATATCTTCATGAAATCAGACATTTCTTAAAATTTCTTTCATCAATCGCCGCCATCGGAAGGAGAACGTTCGGCACAGTTGAAAACGTTTGATTTCTCGGAAAAAGAAAGCACTCAATATTGTTCGTCTGACACAGATTTGCGAGAATTGAATTACATTGACATCAAAGTCCCTGCGAAAAGAAGAGGGCTGTCGTCGTCGAGTTCATTTTTCTTCGGCGATGTTTTCACTTTCTAAGCCACCACCCAGATTGATGGACACCGATTACAGGACTAGTCTTCAATTACAACATCCAACTAAAAGCATCACTAAATCAATAAGATACGGCACAAAACTTGATCGATTACCTCGAGCATATGGGGCTTACACAGAGAAAAAAAAAGCATTTCTCTCGTTAATCAAAATTCACTTACCAAGGTCATCCGTCCTGGGACATGGCAGACAGTTGAATAATTCGTATACACGTCTAACCATTTATCTGTTCGGAATCCACACACAGAATCTCTTTATCTCATCTCTCATACCGCCGACGGGGCGGACTACCCGATGTGAGTAATAAAATGCCATCAATATATCGGTCGACAATAACTCATGTGTTTCCCCATCAGCTTTCGAGGATCCTTCAAGCTGTAGTCGACCATTACAGCCGAAACATAAACAAATACAAAAGGAAATCATCTAAATGTCCAAAGATTAAGCGTGTCTGACCATTTTTTCGTTGGCGTTTTTCTAATATCGAGCGAGTGGTCCGCCCACCAGCCCCCCCGTTCAGGCGTCGGTGAGAAATGGCACGATTTTATCTGTCGTTTTGCGTGAAACGACTAAACATCCCCCACACATATGTGTGTGTACGTTTGCGAATTTTATTATTATTGGAATTGGATACGTGTGCTAAGTTGTTAGTTGTGGGTAGCTGTGCCGCTAATATCAAGGCCAACTGGAGGTTTCAGTGCTTTAGTTGATTGGGGTACACTTCAAAATGTGGCTAAAGTAAGTGCTACGGTTTTCAGCCACCACCGGTGTTTGCACAAATCAGAACTCACTACAATCAGACACACAAACTATGCGACTCCTTCGGATTATTAAATGTAAATTATGTAACTTGTAAGGGGAACCTTTTATCGATTGGGTGGGGCTTGTGAGAAACTAATGTAAATTCATAACCTGTTGCCGGGGTGATAAGAGAGCATTACTTTGATCATCAAACGAACCAGTGATAATTGGGTTTTGAGAGGAGCTTTCGCACACACACACACAAATAGGTACATAGAACGTACGCATCCGAGCAGAAGAGGGGGTTATCTTTCTATTAAGTTCCTAATTGAAGGTATTTCCTCCATCGTACACGGGCATAGTAACTGAATCTGATAAGAATGATATTTTATGTGCTAAGTCCTGGAAGCTGTGCTCTCTTGGGGGAAGGACCTCTTCGGTTGAATATTGATTTTTAGCTTGGTTACTTTTAGTTTCTGCAACTCGACTGTTTGGCGAACATAAATTACATCAAAGTGGAATTAATTCAGGGTTTAAGGCCAAATGAAAACGATGCGTTCGTGCGGTCCGCCTTTGACAGGTTTTCGAATGCGTTTTATCGATTCAACGAGAAGTTACGTATGTTGCCGAACGACTTACTGAGTATTTCAAATCCAAATGAAACGCGCGCTTTCAGAAATTCCCATATCCTTGAAAATTTTTTTGACTGCAGAAATATTCAATTCCTGGCACTAATAGACGTCGCAGCTGACAAAAATTGAAATCCATGTGTAAATTACAATTCTCAAAATTTGCGCCTTGGCAGAGAGGAGGAAGTCGATGACACAAAGCCGAGCGAGCGACCGCCCCATTCAGACTTGAATCACTAAATGACTTAAAGAGCGACAGCGTCATTGCGCTTGGGGTATTATAGCGCCCATGTGTTTTTCTTGAAGTTATGTTTTGTCAGTTGTGGCCCTCAATCTGATCTGCACTGACAGATGTAGGATTTGGTTTAACGTGATCACCTGCCTTAACGGCTTATATCACGGGGTCCATTTTTCCAAGAATCGTATTAACGGAAGACTAAACACCTTAGTCAGATCATGCTTGAGGGACACTCACCCCACCTTGGTATGGAGCGAGGCCTTTCTTAAACTTCTGCCGCTCTATGGGTCGCAGCACCCGGTAGAGAATGCAACTCTACACTAAGTCGGGCATTTTTACCCCTTACCGCCTGACCTGAATCAGTAGTGTTAACAATCTGATTCAGACCAGTCAGCACGGTAAACTAACTTCGACTCTGCTCGCGATATCTGTATTAAACTACAGCCACCACGATACTCCCACAAGGGGGCCTACCGCACGGTCAGACTAAAAGCCGAAGTTCCTGGGGCTCCTGACCTCCCGTGGCATCAGAATATAGCCTCTGGTCAAGCTGTCACTATCAGTCAGGTTCATCTACAATGACTGTGTGCATTGTGGCTTCTTTTTTTTATCATAATGTTCTCTTCTGCAAGTATGACCTACCTGTCGAAAGGTCTACGAAAATATGCAGGGCAAAGCAAACACCCCGAAATGTTCATGTTATATAACTTGAGTGGCACTACAGCCCGAATCAACTTCTGGTGCTGTGCGTGCTACTGTTATTGTTCACGAGTAAAAGGGACCTACAATTAGGTACCAGAAGCCGCATTCTAATGCCTAGTAAAGGGATAATAGTCCACTTATACCAAGCACAATCGGCATTATTCCACGTTCCGCCATTGTGCATTTTGATCACAACGCCTGCACTGCCATGCCTTAAAAATGGAACTAAGAGGCTTTTTTGCATTTTCATGAAGTTCTTGGTAGACGTCTTATTACACCTCAACTGTGACAGAAACAGGGGTAGCGGGAAATGTGTCCCAATTCCTCTTCATCGTCATAGCCCTTGCAGATAGAATCGTTAGTGAGATCAATTTTTAGTTTAAAAACCTCAAATGGTTATGACCCGATACAGATTGAGAGTAGTATTAATTCACATATATACGAGTACATATGTTGTGCCAACAGTTCCATAGTTCACTAAAATTTAGACAAGTTGGCCAAAAACCGATATGATAGACAGCCAGTTTCCTTTTTAAAGTTTGAACGCCTAAGTGTACACAGAAGTCAAAATTCTCGATAAACATGCGTTGGATGTTTCCTGCTTGAAATTGCAACGATAAGGCTACTTTCAAAGGGCATAGCTCAGTAAATCTGGGGGTTTAAAAATGTGTGATGTGAAAATGTGAGTAAGGGATAGTTTGCAGTTGTAATGCTCATTGTGGAATATCCTTAAAGTCGATGGATGTCTGTAAGCCGAAGTACAGAGAAAACACTTCTCCAGCCCAAAGAAGCATCATATCCGATAGATTGGGATAACGCAACATAGGACGTCCGCGTCTAAGACGGGGCAAACAAGATTACAGGGACCCCAATCAACTTAGTGTACGAAATTGGAGGCAGTTGGAGAGAGAACGTGGCACCTCAAGAGACATGTTGGTTGATGCCCGAGTTCACCCTGGACTGTGATTTCAACTAGAGAAAATTTAATTTAGAAGCACAGACAAAATTAGAAACTAATCAAATATATATATATAAAATTCGAAAATGCAAACAAAAATAAAATCAGGAATTATGTAGATCTGTGGTACGAGTTATAGGTAATTTTCCAATAAGCAATGACCCACTGAGCCACCTTTGATTGAGGCGCAATCACGCTTTTATATCTTGAGTGGCACTTAAATTCTTACGTTAAAAATTTAAGTTTTAATACGCGAGGTATACGAGATACGAGATTATATACATAACACATGTGTCTGTTTCAAGGGCAAAATATTAATTTGAATATTGCAATTTATTGCATTTAGTTTATGAATGATGATTATATTTGAAAAAAAAAAATCTGTACTCCTAGCGCAACTAATTTTATATTTGGTGTGTTAGCCTCTATTTTATTGTGGTTATGTTCTCTATTTCATGTGAAATAATATCGCCAATCACTGTTTTCCGTTTTCAACGCGTTTTCCATTTTCAACGCGGAAAAGTAACATACAATACAATTTACTAACATACTTTCGTTGTAAAAAATTGTAAAGTCGGAATTTAGTGTAATAAAGCTTGCGCTTCACTACTTGGTGGGAGTGAATCCATTATTTTTGGTTCAGGGCTAAAACATGTCAACCAGAGATCAGATAGTGCCGATATTTGATGAATTACATCTTCACTCGTAGCCGGACGAGAAAATTTTCTGCTATTATTAATTCGATAGTGTCAATAATTTCGGCTGTTGTGGGCCTCCTCCGACAATGATGTGACGGGCAACCCTGCTGATGATATTAAATCTGCCCGTGGAGTAGAATTCTATGAATCGTTGCTGGCATATAATACTAGGGATATATATTTATATCCATAGCTGCAGTTTCCTGGACATAAGTTGCATATCTATTTCTGCTGTTGGTGAAGGGTTCTCGAGATGGGAAATTTCACATCACACATTTTGTTTACAGTAGTGTTAACTAATTCATTTCATCTCGCGCCACAAATAAAACACGAACTTGAAGAAGACGTGCTTGTTACTGTGAAATGCAATTCATGTTTTACTTTATTACACTAGTGTTAGTTGCAATTATTATTTCATGTAAATTCCGAATTTTGTTTTCAACTCTCGATTAGGTCCATAGATTGTTTTTTTTAGTTGTAATGTTACCGGTCTACGTGTTGAAGAGAATCGAAGATTTTTTCAAATACAATTCCATCAATTGCAGCGGTACCAACGATGTCATGAATAAAAACGAATCGGATGGATTCGAATCTTCATTAATTTCACATTGCTCAGAAGAACCAATAGCAACCCCACTTGGTCAAAAGCGTAAGGCTAACGTTTTCTTGCGATTGGAATATATTGCAGTCTATAGCCTTTACAGTAATAGTGTGATCAAGTACTTGTTGAAGTAGAATTTTAGCTTCAATTTCAGTTACTTCGATATTTTTCTACTAATTTCCCACTATTCTTTACCATTTCACTATGTAAACCAGACGTATATTTAAAGACATTTCAATAAATCAGTAATAAAAATAATAAACTTTATTATGGTAACACTTTCATAACCTGAAATATTGCATTTAGCAATAATAAAAACATCCTGGTTCATGCCCACGGTAATTGCGCAATACAAGCATTAGACAAATGCCGAAAAATGCCCGACATTGCTTCATTTAAACGCATTTTAACTTTTTATTGTATTTTTATTTAAATTTAAATTCCTTTACTTATATTCTAGCTAAAAATACTTAAAACTAGCTTATACTATGTGAACTTTCGCTTTTATATCTGTCTTACTGACCCTTCGCGGGTGGTCTAAGTTAATCTACTTTACATTTAATTTGCCTTTCGGCCTACTCTATCTTAATTTAACTTAGAGTAGGCCGAAACGATTCGTTTTCCCAAAGTGCACAAAATTAAATTTTTAGATTTGCACGATCGAAGGCTTTCAGAAAAATGTAGTCTCCCGTTAGAGCCCCTTGGAGCATATTTGTTATGCTTCACTGAATATGGAAGTACTTCCCGCAAAAGATGGCCTTAATAAAAAGCTTAAGAGTCAACAAAATTTTGGCTTTCTGGGTTCTCAAATATGTAGAATCGAAAAACTAATACCACTTGGCCGAGAAAGTTACTTCATTTTACGTATTTTTTTCCGCTGCGCCACCACTGTGCGCCGTTCTTTCACAGTTTTATTCTCAAATGCATCAGATATGTTTTCGGCTGCTTGAGACTTATCATGTTCTAATTTTAAATAAATGAAAACAAATTTGAACCATCGACAGCATGATATAAAATTTCTTAGTGCAATTGCAAAGGGCCCTAAAAGTCTCACACAAAACTTACCAACAAAAAATCTGTGTGTTAAATGAGTATTCAGCCGACAGGTTCTAATTGAAGAGTTAGTGAAAGATTTCGACATTTGATGTCGTACAACACATCCAAGTGGGTTTCCATCTATCTAGAGTGATCCGTATCCTAGAGCTAAAACAAATTTTAAAATGGGGAATGTACTGTATAACTGGCATAGCGCCAGTTGATGTCACAAATGGGTGTCGCCAATCTATTAATGGGAGATACTTAATAGTTCTTTGGACGTTTTCTCTTCTCAGATTTGAAAAAACCGGCAATAGTTTCTAACCCAGTTGATGAGACACATTTCTCTAATTAGTTAGTTTGTAGTTATTTGCTGTTCAAAGATGGAACATTAATTGGTCTTTAAGTGTGTACAGCAGTCTTAAATAAACAAAGCACAAAATCAGTTTTAAGTATTGGGAAGTTTGAGGGAAACTCGCAGCCCATCCTTCTTATGAAAGTTCAATGTTCATTATTCAGTAGAATATTAGTCGAAGTAAATATTGAGTTGAAATTTTTCTAAAATATACTTCTGCAACTAGTCACAGTAATGAAGGACCGATTATCTTTGACAAAGGTGAACAAAAAACAGGCTAATGTAAAATTCTGTCCAATCAAAGGTCTTGTAGGTGTTAGTGCTAGGAATCGAGTGAATATGAGGATCCTCATTTGAAATGAAGGGGAAATAAAAAAAGGGAAATAAAGCGAACAAACTGTCACTGCACTGTCCCTTTGGTGACGTCTATGTGCTGTCTGTTTGGCTTAATGTATGCAAAAAACATTCCGCGTTTATAGTGTCTTGGATAAAATTTTAATAATCACTTACTCGCATTTATTCTCCTCAAAACAACTACAGCACTCAACTGATTAATCGGCTATTTCAGATGAATTCATTTTGATTTCTCGTCAATGCCGTTGATTTGAGTACACCTTTGTCATCACAGTTTAAAGCAATCTTTGGATTGCAAACTCGTATAAAATTTACTGCAGCGCGTCTTTTAAACTCAGCCATAAAGTATCAAAATCAGAATTAATTTTCATTTTAGTGCTGCGACGGCGGTGGTATGAATCGTACAGATTTTTCGTCAAATTCTTTATGACTTCACTAAATTTCTTGTAAACATGATGAGTTGTTTTTGTGTTTAAAAGCCACGATTACGAATCAGATATTGTTGTCGAAAGTCAATGAGGAATCTTTTATCAGAAAACTCTCTGATGGATAAATGTATATTAACGTGTAGGTTTTTATCTTCTCTGTGGGGCACAATAGCTCTCGGAGCCATGTCCTCCCGGAAATAAATGCTTCTTGCGCTGTTTTCCCTGTAAGATGAAGGAGATTTTCGGTTTTTTTTTTCTTTCGCAGAAGCATTATCCCCAAACTGTGTAAATATGTATATAAAAAGACAAGGAAGATGGCAGAAGGAAAAGCAAACAACCATGATTTGGGGAATATTTGTCGGGTGGTGATGTGAATGGGGGCCACCCCATACAAGTTTTCGTATGTAACGGACGTGGGGAATGTCGTGTACATTCACACACAGATACCTACTATGTGCTTTTATTTCTAAATGGAATTTGCTCTCCTTTCGTCCTTGCTTTTCAAAATCTCTGTTGTCTTAAATTTGTGGCGTCGTGGAATCGTGTTTGTTCGGTGCTCTTGTGCTCGTTCCAAGTGATAAAATCCACACACGAGCTATCTTTAAACTATTTGAACAGTCGGGGATAAGTTGCTCGTAAATCATTTCGACCGACGCATTGAAAGAATATGGTTTCGGCAGTTTTTCATGAAATCACCGGGTGGGTGGGACAATTCTGCTCAGATGTGTTTTCAAATCATTCGATGGTATTATCGTAAAGTTAACACTTGAATGGCATAAGGAATCGCCTGTGTATTGGCAACTCGTTGTCTTAATTGGTGGTGGTGGTGGTAGCAACAGACATCTGCACACTCATCCGCTTTTAACCAAATTCAGTGGCAATCAATAGAACTGATGCACACTTATTTGAAATATCGTAATAAATCAATTTTGATGATACTCTATTCATCTCGGTGGTCTCGTCACGTATACCCAAGAACTGAACTAGCGGCTGTGCACTGCACACATACTCGTATGTATGTGAAGGGATACATGTCCTAGCAAAAGGTAAGCTAAGGTTTTATTACGAGCCAAAGCATTGAGTTTTACGGGTTTCTGCATAAAATATGGATTCAGGGCTAAATGGAAAGTGTGAAGCACTGCGCAAAGTAATTGAAAGCCATTACAGCCGAGAGAGAATGCTTGAATGAACGAGTGTGTACGGATGAATGAATGAGTACAACGAACTTAGTTCGGAGATCGTTACAATTTTTATCTGAAGGCGGAAGTGATTTCGGATTTCGTCAGATATGCGTGCGTATCCCTCATCAATACGTAATGATATTGGAGTAGTGTGTAGGGATTTTATTGGGCACTTATGCAAAGGGGAAAACAAAGCAAGGAAATCTTTGTTTGGGAATCCTTGGAATTCTTGCTAAGATGAGTAAGTTGATTGAACTGATTGAAAACTGGGGATGTTCTTTTTCTTGAGTCAAAGTCTAACCTAACCGCACCCGAATCCTGTTCCTTACAATTTCGGAGTCAGTAAATATTTAAGGAAATGTCGATTGTAATCTTTGAATTATTACATGGAAATGGGATTTTTAATTTTAAAGGAGTAGGTATATGAAGAGAGACTCCTGCAATCATTCAAATTTTGTGACAACGTTTTGCAGAATATTTTTTTATAATAATAATAATAATTGACTACTACACCACAGCCCACAAGGCACCAGGGCCTACAACAACTGCTCCTGTTGTGCGTTCTCTCTACTGTTCTCTCACGAGTAGAAGGGACCTACAGTTGTTTGCCGACACCGAACGGCGAGATTTGAGAAGCTTTTCATAGACAATTGACACTCTTTGAGTGTTGTCAGCAACTCGAAAGAGGTGGTGCCGTGAGAAAATACGACGTGTGCCGTCCGGGAATCGAAACTAGACTTTCTGCGTGGCGGTCAACGCACTTACCACTATGCCACGGCGACCACGAATTGAATATTTTTTTATAATAATATAAAATTTACAACGCAAGCGATCCTTTTCCTTTACCTTCTGCACGATATAACCTCTTCTATAAAAAAAAGTTTCTCAAATTGTGGAGTCTGCAGTCAGCAATAAACTGTTGCCCTCTCCATTAATATGAAAACAGCAAGCACAACACAAATAGTTGCAGAAAAAGCTAGGCTCTGGTCCCTTAAGGGTTGTGGTGCCTTTTTTCAATTTTGAAGCATAATTTGTCAGAAAAATTCTTTTCAAAAAAATCTGTCGATGGATACATATATGTACGTATAACCTGTGGGAGCTATTTTGGTGTTTTTTTCCTTTTTCCGTGCTTCCGGAATGACAACGGTTCCACCCTCAGCATAGGTTGCCTTCTCAAGTCGGCTTTAAGGGAGCTGCTCATAAATTTTTTACACATATCAGTTCTAAGTCAAATATCTTCCTCGGCTGGTTTTGATGGGGTCATGCTGTAGCCCGCGGATTGCTTGGATGATATTGTCCATAGTTATCTAAAACGTTTCCGGATTGTTGGAATAGCATCGTCCCTTCACGGTTCCCCATCAAAGAGGGACCAATTCGCAGCTCCGAGGTTGCCAACTGACATCGCCAACAGGGCTGATAACATGGTTTGGGAATGTTCCTATACCGACCACTGTTGACAGACACATTGTTCTCAGCCTTATTTTCGAAACAAAATGGTCCAATTATACCACCACTCCACAATTCGCACCAAACTTCTTCTCAACTGTTCTATGATGATGGAAACCTCCTTTGTGAACCTATCCGCAAAAAAGGAGGGAAAAAATTATTATTCCAACAAAATTGTTGTCCAATCGTTGCTCGAAGACCCGAACCACGAAGCAGTAATGAAGGTTATTGTTGCGCGCCGTTCATTGTTACATTAATTTCAAACCTTGAAAGCGAATAATCTAAGAATCTTATGCAGGACACTCTCTGGCTAGAGCGTGAAATGTTGACCTGGTGAGATCGATGGCAAGTTGATGTCGATTGAGTCTGACACTCTCGGTCACAACAGTCACATTGTCATTAAAATGCACCGTATAATGACTGGATCCATTAGTGCTGCACACTAGCGTGCCAGTCTCACGAAATCTGTCCGCAAACAGTTCATGCTTCATTTTGACCTTAGTTACTTTTTAAACAACGCTCTATTTAGGCTACACGGTCATCACCTTGAAAATATGTTTAATGAATGTTGTTCAAGTGTATAGGGGCTACTTTCGTTTCGCAAGGGTTAAGCCACTGACTTTCTGTCAAAATTTCTATTTCACTTCTTAGCCATATGGCGACTGAAGCTTCGGTTGAAAATTTATTCGTTTACTTCAAAACCTCTAAAGTCATGCAAATTTGACTTCTATCCGAGTAGCAATAACATTTCTTTGAATGCAAAAAAATTCTTCACCCTATCTGCTAAGAAGCACCCCCTCCATGGTTATACTTTGCTACCTAGTCAATGATTCGGGTGAAATTCTATAAAAAAAAATCTGTTTTAAACAAAGATTTAATGGTTGCCTGAATATGCAACTGAATTTAACGGTTAAATAAGCAAACAATATGCCGACTTTGTGAATCCAACCGAAACGATCTGTAAAGCACATACAATTGATATTGTCTGCATCGACAAATGTGACTAGTCCCGCAGCCAATCGCATGAAATGTAGTCACGTACATATGCAGGTTATATATCAATCATGATACCTTCAAATTGCCGTCGCCCGATATGATGTAATTTAAATATAATTTCAATGAACCCAAAACATTTAATTACTGGCTCAGTGCATAATAAATGTTGCAGGGCATATTCCGGTTCCTGTTCCAGTTTCTTGCTTGTGCAATAAATTAAGGACAATTAATGCACAATTCAGTGCCGCCGCAGCGATGAGATATTCGGCAATAATTCAGATGTGCTTGATTTACTCTCCCTTTTAAACCCGCACATTCGTTTTGATGGGCCTCAATGTTACAACAAATATTTGTACGAAGGTTGCGTGTATTCTGTGCGTTTTTTCGCATTTTGCACAGTTAATGGATCAGAACTCGAGTGCAGGGGAAATTGTTTGTGCTTTTCCGCTTGGATGAACCTTGTGCCCACAAATGCACAAATATTACGCCTTCAGTTAATTTAATTAGCAATGACTAAATACTCTGGTGGCGGGAAATAATGGTTCTGAAAATGTGTCTGACAGAGGGGCTGGGGCTTTGTTGCGAGCCACACCGTAGGAAAATTTCAATTATTTCGATGGATGATTTAATGAACAGGTTTCCACATTCACTGGTTTGAACGTACTCAGTGCTAAAGGTTAATTTGAAATGGTGAAATGGTTTTTTTTTGTATGTTTACAATTTCTTTGATTTTACCGAAGTGAGGGACTGTTGCAATTGCAATTTAGTACTGGCAAGATATTAAAGAAGTTTACATTTACCTCAAGACATCGATATCAATAAGTATAAGCAACAACCTTTTTCACAACGATGATTCTAATGTACTTTTAAATGAATTTCACATAAACCTTAAATTTTTGGAACTGCGTACGTATTTGGCTTAACAAAATGCGTTATGACAATATTCTCGTTCCATTCTTACAATCAATATGTCCGTCTGTTCGATCTGCTTCCCCTGCCCACTGAATGGATGTGTGTGAAACTTTTAATTAGATGCACTTAACCTAGATACCAAAAACGTATGCTGTGATTGCAAATGGAAAAATATTCGAGGATGTCATCAACCCAATGTCGAATGGTGGTTTCATTCCCCGCTGTATTATATAAGGTTGTCAAATAAATTGCCGCCTTTTTGTCTTTTGAATTTTCGGGCTATGTACAAAGCGCTACAAAGCTCGTCACATCATTTTAAAGGTCTTGACATAACCTACAAAACATGATTAGTTTGGATATTGCGTTCAACAGTTATAGACGTGTAAACATGGAGTTCACTAACGCCGAAATTCGTGCTATTTTAAAGTTTTCCTTCGTTAAAGGCAAATCCGCTAGAGAAACGTTCCGTGAGATTAATGGTGTTTTGGGGGATGGTACTCTATCCCTTCGAACCGCGGAGGAATGCTTTTGACTATTCAAAGCCGGTGAAAACGACACCATGGATAAGCCAGCCGGCGGAAGACCTGTGACGACAAATACCGATCGAATCATGAAAATCATCGAGTTAGACCGGCATGTAGCATCTCGTAACATCGCCCAGGAGATGGGACCATCTGCAGAAGGCTGGATACAAAAAAAGCTTGATGTTTGGGTGCCGCATGATTTGACGCAAAAAAAACTTTTGGACTGAATCGTTGATGACTCGTTAGAAGCCACGGGAGCTCGGATGGGAGGTTTTATCGCATCCACCATATAGACCGGACATAGCGCCAAGTGATTACCACCTGTTCCTGTCCATGGTGAACGCCCTTGGTGGTGTGAAGTTGAACTCAAAAGAGGCTTGTGAAAAGTGGCTGTCGGTGTTCTTCGCAAATAAGAAGGGGGGCTTCTACAAGGGGCGTATTATGAAGTTGCCGTCTAGATTTTCGAACAAAACATAGCATATTTGAACTAAATCCGATCACTGCAACACTTTCTATGAAGCATTGAATGAAGAGCAAAAAAGCGGAAGGGAGATATTTGACAACCTTATAGCTGGCAGAGATGCATCACGTCCCAGTTTAAACTCGTAAAGAAAAAGAATATGAATTTAAAACGTCGGTAGGACAACATACAAAAAAATAAAAAAATATTGCAGAAATTTTCTTCGGTGTCTTACAAATGTTCAGCTGACAGTTCCTTATGAAGGGCTAAGTGAAAAATTGGTATTGGGTTAGTAATGGTTAATTACCACGAACCTTAGGCGATTGACGACAACGCGGTGTGTTTCTTGATACCAGAATTACTGGTTGAACCATCAGAACACGTGAGTACAGCTCTTATCGTCTACGATGGTGTTTCTGACTGCTCGACAAATGGGAAAACGAAGCAGAAGCCAAATTGCCGTGTTTTCTTTTCTTTGTTTTAGGTTGGGAAACACCGTACTGGAGCGCTCAGACTCGAAAACTGGTTCATTGTTCTACAAGGGAGTTGCCCTAATTTCAAGTAATTTCTTGGTCTTCTAAAGGAGAACAGTCAAAAGCTTCTGTGATAAAAAGCCTAGGTTTTCAGCTCCCACCAAATCAGCGCCAAACAGCCGCCACCTGATTCGAGCAAAGGTGAGACACTGGCAGAGGAAATACTCTACAGTATTCTTACCTTTTCAACAGGCATTGCATATGTTATCACCAATAAGCCGAATCACACTTAAGTGCTTAGCGAAGGTGAAGTGCCTCGTTTGTACATCAACAGACGCGGATTCTTTGCTGCCGCTTGGTAGCATGCATCTTGCAGAGTCATTCCATCAATGGTTGTGCTGTCGAGAAACCCAACCGTCTAGGGAAGCCCTAAATAAGGACGCGTGTAGTACCAAGGTGGGTTCGGGACCTATGAATGCCTCTTATGATCCTTGCCTAGGAAGTTCATCGGGACCCAGACATGTCTTAGCGAGTTTTGTCTACCAATAAAATTGAGGGAAGCCTTGCTTTTCTGTACTTTCATAGAATTAATAAGAATGTTACGTAGATGTATGTAAAGTAAAGGTTTCCACCTGAAAGGACGACTCAAAGTTACCTAAAGAGGTGTGAAGTTTAATGTTGTCGTTTTCCAGGAGAGCTCCAGCTCCAGATCCCTCCGTCGTCTTGGAGCCGTAGATGAAAATCCGAGAATATTCTCTTACTGGCTCAGTTTCTGACCAGATGCAATAATGGACACAGGGAAAGTCGAGTTTTTATGAACGACACAGCTGGATTGTTGGTATCAGACAGCATGTCCGTGAGGCAAGTGTCACAGAAGATGCGGTGCACGAGGTTATTAAAGTTCTAGAGTTGAACTAAAGATTGCTTTGATTGTGCATCCCATGATGTGAATATCAAGGGGAGGGAGATTTGGCAATCCATCAAGAGCATAGCAAGGCTTGCTATAGAAAGCCCCTTGGGCACCCAAGACAGCCCGTTTTTTGAAACTTGGTGAAAGCAGCAGTCACGTCCTTGCGCGAAGTCTTATTTCATCAAACGGCTGTTATACATATAAATGCTTGTTTTGACTTTATGTCATCGCGTGCTATTGGTGTATCGCTATGCTTTGAGCTTCAAAACAGCGGAAGCTTATAGCAGCGTCACAAAACCATAGTACATAACTGGCCTGAAAGAAACCACTTCCTTATACGTTTTTTTTGCTATAACAAGGATCTATCCCTCTCAAAATAGAGCTCTTATCAACATTTGAAGTTTTCCTATTATAATCGCCAGTATAGTTTTTACCCCATCTCGACTTATTGAAAGGATCAACAAGGCGAACGACTCGAACTCGAACCTTTGAAAATGCTATATGCATCATTTCGTTCCGTAGTTTTTAATATGTCCACCTTTGGCGCGAATAATGGCCTTGAGACAGCTGAAGAATCGCACGCTGCACGCAGATAGCTCTAATTTGTCCCATTCCCAGCGATGTGCTTCTTTGAGGTGGTCCAAACTGTGATATTTTTAATGCAAACCTTCGACTTCAAGATACCCTTGACAGAGAAATCCAACAGATTTCTATCCGGAGAATTTGCAGTCCATTGTGAAGAAGAACTGAAGTGTGGAACCTTGTTTCTTTATCAATCTTAGTTGACGCGCGCTTTGTAAGACGGTGACGATTCTTTTTGAAATGTTCACGGTATCTCTAAGAGAGTTTCATGGTATACGATTGAGCGATCATCCGCTGTTATACCGCTCCAAACCATCACCATCGGTGCTGTCTGCTATATGGAGGTGTACATTTTTGAAAGACCTTTCTGGCAAGTAAACGTGGTCATTTTGTTTATTCACATATTGTTTGATAGCAAATGACGACATATCGGAAAGGACAACGAATTTGGCGGATCACCACATTCGTGAAAGCGTAGCAGCTCCTTCGTTCCTTTTGTTGTAGTGTAAGGTAGTGTGCTCTTTGAATCTTCAAGACTTGGGTCCATCTGATTTTTCAGTATGTGTTGCCATTTTTCTTCCGCTTCGACTTCGCTCAATGCGAGCCCTCATTTTTCTAACCATTTCTGCCGATGTTGCTGCTTCTTTTATTACCACCACCATGGCGTCTTGCAACGCTGCAGTATCACGGTAACGATCTATTGCTCGGGATACAAATTCACGTTGAAGTGCTGGAGGGTTCTAACGATTGACTGTGATTGTGACTTGTGATTTTCCAGACAAACGTAAAGCAAACGTATCACGTTTAAATATCGATACAACTGAGACGCAAATCGTTCATGTGTCAAAATTTGCGCTCACTGTCATCAGCAGTTTGGGATTTATAGCAATCTAAGGCTGGTTGCAGGTCGAGTTAGTCAGGGTGTTGAACCTTATGACTTCTGACTTCTTCGAAAGTGCAGCCGTGACTCATTATGAACTTCAATTCTTGATTTCTTGGAATTCATATGCGTGGAATTCTTAAAAGTAAGCTATAAAGAATTTCCGTTTTCTAACCGTATGACGCATCGAAAAATAAACGGAAAACTCGTATCACGGAATTTTTGTTCTTCATATGTGTTCTTTGTTTTTTCTCTGAATACAAACCCCTCAGAGCAAAAACCTGCTAAAAAAGTTTTCTTTCGCAATCAATTATTTTTTAGTTCATCGCATAATAGAAGGACTTCATTGTACCAAGATATACTTCTCGGCAAAAGTTTCTTAGGAATTAAAGTCTGCTTGGGCTATAGATAATGATCCTCCTTCCCTGTTTAAAACCCATAGCGGTGAATGCGTCCTAATAACAACACGGGAACGTAAAAAAAATGTTTCTTCTGAATTTTTGATGAAATCCAATAACATTCGCTTCTTACACACAAATGCGCATCGAATTTATTAAATTGTCCTCCTAAGAGATGATTGTTTGAATACACAAAAAAAGTGTTCATTTGATAGCTTTTTCTTTCACATACATTCAACAACAAAGTGCACAAAAGTTACTCCAAAATGAGAAGATATGAAAAATAAAGAAAAACCAACGCAAGCACACACATACATTATTCGTGCATGTCACGAAGCAAACCTTATTTTTCATTTCATTGTGCCAAGGATGCAACGGGTGCAGTGAATTGCAATACACTAAACGTGCACGTACTCCGCAATGCATGTTGCTCCCCTAATGAAAATCCATATATTCCCATCTCCTCCGAAACCACCGTGAGCGCAGATGGGAAAAAAAAATTGTTCAACTCTGAGATTTTGTATTCAGGACTCGGCTCTTCTGGTTAAAAATGGGTGTACTACAAGAACGACTTGTCGAGTGGCAATCGTCCCCGAATATTCCCACACTTGACTTCGCATTCACCTTGGATGGTTGCCGGAGTAATCCCTGTCATCCGAGACTATTGTGTGCAGACTGCAAGAGCAACAAAATTGTGCGACAATAATTCATAACATTTCATTTGTCATCGACGGAGAGGCAAACGTGTGCTCACTCCGTCACCTGGCAGAATGCGAAGATGAGAGGTGGGTAAAAATGAATATTCTCCTCCCGTTTAAATTGAATCCGAAGATGTGACGCGGGTATCAAAGAGTGAAAGAAAGTCAATCCTGCCCGTGAACCACAGCGAAGGCACACGTGTGCCGTAATGACCGTATATTGAAGTGTTTCTTTGAGGACTTGTTTTGTATTTTTCCGCTGTCTACGCCATTCATTCCCATTTTGCTTGTCATCGAAGTCTTATTATGTAGCATTGCCTACAACAAGGGTTGCTCTTATTCCATGCCGAATGGAGCATACAGACTCCTTCACGTCCTGATTTCAGAAAGACCCGATCGGAACGTTTCTCTTTTTAAGCTTTAAAACGTGTAATGCCTTTCGTACATGGAACTTTTGACCGGATGTGGATTCAAAAAATCCGGATACGCTGCCTTCTGAGAATCATTTCTGTTTTTTGGGATACGTCAGGTTTCCGGTTTATTTCCATTTGGGGAGAATTTAATAACCTTAGTCAAATATTTTCTTTAACCTTCGGCCAAATAAACGGAGGGACAGTGCCAATGCTCTTGATGAACTTAAATGAATGTACGAGTGGCTTTCGCTTTAATGGTTGTTTGCACAATTAAATCATGTTTAATTCAAGCATCTAGTGGACGTTGGTCCGTTCGTGAAGGTGAACTCAATGTGTGTACAGCTTGTTCAGGAATATGGATTGGCATTTTGAGTAAATGTTTTCTTTTGGAGTAAAAATTTATGCCGTTCTGTGTTGATGAGAATACCTGGCTGATGAGCGGTTTTGAAACAGAGATAAAGGAGGTGGCTTACGTATTTATCTTCAAAGCCAAATGCAATAATTTGTTGGGGCTTCAAATAACAAACCTCTCCTGCTAGAACGGCTACTGTTCCTTCAATTGCCTTCAGTTTCGTAAGTCAAATTCATCTCATCTGAAACCAAGTCAGTTTCTGTTGTTTTGAGGCAATGGGCCGGATTGGGTGTTCGTATTACCTATGGCCTAGAGCATTAGTAGACGCTTGACTGGGCACTAAAATATTTCATCGCCTTCTCCCCTGATTTAAAAAAAAATGTATTCTACAGTCAACTCCTAAGTGTTTCAACAACTAAATGCTCGATTGCTTTGTATGGACAAGTTTTATTACAGTAGTTGGTTAGAGTACTGCTCGATCTGTTTCTTGTCTTTTCAGCTTGTTCATTCCATAAAGGGGACACTATTTTTTTCTTCCTTTCTTCATTATAAGCACAATTTGTTAATTATGACCACAGTTTCACTTATTTATAGCAGCTGCCTAATACTGCAAAAGCCAGGCGAAACCGCGACGGAAAACGTTATCGACTGTAACTAACGCGTTTGAGCGGCGCATTGCGTAAAAATTGGGCAGAAACATCCAATAGACATGACAACTTGATTTTGGAACATGATAATGCCCGACCCCACGTAGCTGTAGCGGTGATAAATTACATTGAAACGCTGGAATGAGAGGTCTCACCACACCCGGCGTATTTCCCAGACCTTGCTCCTTCCAATTACTGGCTTTTTCGTCGGATGGGTGATTTAGGGTGTCACCGGCTTGGGACTTTGATTTGATCGATGCCAGAGAGGTCTCATATTTTAGAGACGGTATTCAAAAAATAACAAGGGAGATGCTAAAAAGTAGTCACTTCCGGTGGATAAAACTTTGAGTGATGCATTTTGCACGCTTTTTCAATAAGCACAAATTATTGAACACAAAAAACGAACGGAATTAATACAATTATTTTCTCGAAGTATAAGATTTGTAAAGCCAAATTTCTTATAAAAAGCTCGAATGAAGTCAACTCAATCGATGTGGTATCTAATGTAACATATTCTTCGAATTTCTTTTCATGTGAAGTTGGGCTTTCACGCAATCCTACTACCTACGTAATCCTACTTACGTCATTTGTATTTTCGATATCCCGAGTGTAAAATTCGCGGAATTGTTACATTTGAGCTCTCATTTAAATCCCTTTTTTTATTTTGAATAATGGATGGAACAGAAAGTATACAAGCAGCTCTTTGTATATTATGTATGCAAATGTATTCCAATTCATAAGTGGTCGCCGTGGCGTAGGGGGTAAGTGCGCCGACCCACAAGCCGAAAGTCTAAGTTTGGAGTAGGCAAAAAACTGCAGGTCCCTTCTACTCATGAGAAAAAAGTAGCACGCGCAACACGAGTGGTTGTTGTGGAAGCTCGGCCCTGGTCCCTTATGGGCTAAAGTGCCACTCAATTGTTATTATTATTATTATTATTATTATTATTATTATTATTATTATTATTATTATTATTGGAAAACAACTGTTCAATCGGCCAACATTAGATGTTATCAGTACAGCGATCGGTTCGAAAATGCGGAAATTCTGAAAGATATGAAGTAAAACTGGCAAGCTCAGCCTGACATTCTCCTTCCATTTTAACTTTTCGTGATTTTCTAACCGCCATTTTGTAATATATATGATCGCCGTGGGGTAGTGGGTAATAAGTGGGACGACTACCACGCCAAAAGTCCTAGGCTCGATATTCGGTCTGAACACTTTACATTTTCCACGACACCATCTCCTTCGAATTGCTAATAACACTTCAAGAGTACTTGTTTTCAAAAATAAAGTCCGCTCCAGCAGACTGACCTGAAAGTCAATCGATTTAGTAAATCATTATTATTCATTCATATTATACATTCCTATAGTGTTAACAAACAAAGATCAATATACAGAAGGACTCTTACTGTTGCAGAACACGCATGGTGAGTTGGCAAGATCGGGTGCATGTAAAGAAACTGACGTTCCTCTTTCGTAAATTTGAACGTAAGAAAATTTACTATAAAAATCTTCTCCGCAAGTTGTTCGGCTGCACGTGGTCTATTAAGGGACCTCAGATTCTACGTGTAGAACCGAAAATCCGTCCATATCCGAGGCATGTTGTTGTGTCTAGACTAGGTTCTTTTTCTATGGTGGGGGAGTAAGCCTCACGCGGAACTAAAGACTGGTAGGTCAGGACGAGTTCGCTGCATACATTGGTTCACCACACAACGGATATTGTGATGGCTATTCAGGGGGCACCACGGGGAGGCTGTATGTCAACTTGACCTGTGCACGGACGAGAAAAGCTTTGGCAGCTCGCCATATTGAGTGCGATCAACAAAGTTGCCTCGTGTGCATAGGCCCATGCCCTCATGACGAAGAATTGGAGGGGTATAATTTCAACATAACAGCCTGCATTAATACGAATAAACCGCATAATTCAGTTGAGCATACAGACATTACAGACATAAGCGGATGATCATGCCCTTGGTCTATTCGAGAGAAAAGTTCTGCGCGCGATTTTTGGTCCTGTTTGCGTTGATGACATCTGGAGGAGAAGATTCAACCACGAACTGTATGGGCTGTACAGCGGCATGAGCATAGTCAAGCGTCTACGGTAACAAAGCTTAAGATGGCTAGGCCTTTTCGGATCCAGATTATGTGATTGGATTTATAAATCACTTGATTCAAAATCACATCCGTCACACGATTATTAGTGTCAACGGAATCACAGATAGAACCAAAGTCCATTTGTGGCATAATAGCGGCTACCGGGCCCAGGTGTTTAGAATCCCTGACTGGTAGTGACAGCTTGGCAATAGTCTATATTCTGGTGCCACGGGAAGTCAGGAGCCCTTGGTACTTCGGTTCCAGCCTGACTATGCGGTATTCTGCCTTGTATCTTGAGTTAAAACCCAATATTGCGGGCAGACTGGAGGTTAGTGTCACTGCTGACTGGTCTAGTTTATTGTTGCACCAGAACTAGGTTAGGGGACTTTCCCGGCTCAGTGTAGTGTTGCATTCTTAACCGAGTGCTGCGACCCAGAGAGCGGCAGACGATTTAAAAGGCCTAGCCATAAATCAAGGTAGGGTGATAGTTCCTCAAGCATGATCTCATTTGGTTATTACGACTCTTGAAAAAATGGACTCCGAGATATAAGCCGTTAAAGCAGGTGATGACGTCAACCCAAATCTCATATCTGAACTTTATCGGACTTTAAGGATCACATAGACTTTTCTTTTAGTGTTCATATCTTAACTGATCTATATTTGGGCTAATTTTTTGAATGGTTACCGCACTAGTAATTAAGATTGTAATTTGCATATCACCCTATTTTGTGAAAAGCACTCTGGCGTGATGACACACTTCAAGTTAGATAGAACTTAGCAAGAAGGATTTTTCGTTTAGTGACTCGGACTAGATGCGCAATGCAGCGCACATTTCATCCCGTCCGATCATCTTATTTTGTTCTTGTTGTTTAATCTTTTGCCATCGAATTGCCGTGGACCTATCCTTATCCACAATAGCGAGTATTTTACATTAATTCAAATTTAATCAGAATTATTTCAGACTTTTTAAGTCTAAAATCAGTTCTTTCTATCACAGTTCTGAATTTACTTTCTGTACTAGTGCGTTACACTTTCTGTCAGTGAGTTGATTGACTGAGGGTCATGACCATTATTATACTATTAGGAGAAGTTAAGTCCAACAGCTCTAGGCTTCCAGTGAAGGCAACATACATCACCCACTCAAGTGTGCAATCGTCTTCACAGTTGGCTTCTTATTGGCAGTTGTGAGAGGAGTGACCGGTGCGTCAAAAGATAAAAAATAAGATTATAAGCATATAATCCCTGTCCACCAGACCATTACTTTAAAAACAAAAGCGCCAGCAAATACAATTATTTTCCAAATGACTGCAAATGCAGAAAATCATGCAGAAACTGATCGAATACCAGTGTTCTAGACAGTCGTGCATAGGACCCGGTCACTTGCTTCGTTTTAATTGAATCTGCTATGAAATCAAGTGTCTAAACAATTGTAAAATTCCTTTCACTGACATTTCCTTTGCCATCCAAGACTCGTACCGAAATAACTAGTGAGTCAGGATGAAATTGAATTGCAATAGATATGAAAATGCATGTGGAGACGACACTTCGAGTATGGACTGCCGAACGATTGCTCAGTGCGGTGTGAAATATTAATTCATGTGCCCTGCAAGAAAGCTTCTCGAATCATGTGTAGAAGGTATTTATTCAAGCAGAGATATTCGCATGATTTCACTTCAGATTGGACAATTTCTGTGTTTCTGCTATGCATTGAATTGTTCATTTATGAAATATTTGGGCGGCACCCTTTTCGAAAAGTGCTCTCGGAAATGATTTCCGAGCCACTCTGAAAAGACTGATTGAACTGATTGGACTTTAGGTGCATGTTGTTTTTGATTTTGTGTGCAGTTTACGAGAAAAAATTTTAATTTGTCGATGAAATGATGCCTTTCCTGACCATCAGGAATTTCACTTTGAAATTCTCGGTACCAGAACTATTAGCAAAATATGATCTAGGATCTCCTAAACGACATGACAACCCTGAACTGTTGGCCGTCATCACAGCCTATGCAGCGTTTGTAAGTTCGTGCGTAAACTTCATTTTCAAAGGTTGCACATCGGTGTTTCAAGAATTTTGATCAAGACCGCACCAAATTGCTGGGAATGGGCTTTCAGTAAAGTATTTCTTTTTTCACATTTCCCCAAAATGTTGGAAAACCTCTACTAGTACTTTATACCAGAAGGGTTCTTTTCAATGTTTGACTAAGTATTAAATTTCAATCTAACTTCGCATACTGAGAAATTATGACGCAAAGTTATATTTTCATGTGAAGTTAGTAGTTTCATGTTAAAGGCAACTAGATGTTCAGTTGTTTGAGACTTGGGAACACAAAAGCTACGGAAAGGGATTTGGTGCCGTAGGAAGTAGAGAATTCTTTCTAGCAATATTTCAGGAAACCGAGTCTCAAATTAGCTCTGCTAATGACATCATCAATATGAGAGCGTAAGTTTAATTCTCTGTCACAGCTTTGGACAAGGTCCTGGGGTGACGAAACAGAGGGAACAGTTTTATTGTCGATTTTATAGACTCTCGGCTGTGCTGAAGAATGTTGCGTGAAAATGTGATGACTTGGCATTTATTAACATTGAGTTTAAGTAAAGTTTTGCGACACAATGTCGAGAAATTGTTGAAGACATGCTGCAGCAGTGTTATGTTAAAGCGAAACAAGGTGAATGCCTTTCGATAAGGTACCTCTAACTAATGCTTCATATATGTCTGCGGTTTTTGAGATATGATTTAAAGCATGCTATCACACCAGGCCAAATCCAAATCCAAGCACTTTCAACTTTAAAAGTATTACTTTTTGTGAAATTTTGTTGAAAGCTTGGCTAAAGTCGCCAAGTCGGCATTGCATTTACATCAAGTTCATTGACATTCTCTAAGACACATAGGGTGTTGGAGTAGAATTCAGTAAGGCTAGTGGTTGCAAATCTGCCTTTAAAAAACCGTGTTACTTGTCGGAGAAGACTGACTTACAATAATTTTTTCAAAGAGTTTGTCGAAATGTGTTTTTGAAACTTTTTTTGAAGCGTCAACATGTATGTATTTTTCCACAGTGACTAAAAGGTACTTTGCAATAACGACACACGAAATAAAGACGCGAGGGGTTGAGTAAGATAGCTTACTCACGGTTTTGGGATTATGCGGTACACCATCGGTTATACCATTTGTAAGAAATTGACCACCTTGATCGTGCGATATCACACTACTGAAATCTTTTCTGTTGAAACATGTAAAGTCTCAGGTGTTCACGATTAAGCCAGCTTCAATTGAGGCTTTGGAAGATAACATTACTCGTGTTATGAGCGAGGTACCAGTCGCTGTGCTCGAATGTGTTGGCGAAAATTGGACTTTCCCAGCACACCACCTCAAACGTAGTCGTGGATATCATTGCAAGATATCATATTCTAAAAGCAGATGCCATTAAGCGTTCTTTTAGCCTATTACGAAAATTTTAAGTTCACTTTCAAATATATGTGGTCGCTGTGGCGGGTAAGTGCGTAGACCCATACGCAGAAAGCTTAGGTTCGATTCCCGGACGGGATATCTCGCATTTTTTTACGGCACCACCTTTTTAGAGTCGCTGACAACACTCAAAGAGCACTAATTGTCTAGACAAGCATCTTAAATCTTGCCGTTCGGAGTCGGCAAAAACTGTAGGTCCCTTCTACTCCTGAGAGAACATTAGCACGCACAACACAAGTAGTTGTTATAGAAGCCCTGGTCCCTTGTGGGCTGTAGTGAGATTCAATTATTATTTATTATTATTATTTTTAGATGCCATGGATCGTTCTTTAAGCCCACAAAGCAAGTTTTAAGTTCACTTTTATATTTATGTCTTTTATTTTAGATTGTAAATTAAACCTCACTATGAATCACCCCTTGTAAACATGCAAACCTACGTCAAAAGCAAAGATCGCTAGCACTGCCGAAAACTTCACATCTAAATTTTCACATGAGGTCGATTTTGCTCTGCGGAAAAGAGATAGAAATGCAAAATTAACTGTTTTGATTTCTCGTCGCGTGTCTTAAAATGAGGCGTATTTTGTGCTGTCGTCCCATGAAATACGACCAGCGCGCATTATAAAATCCTTGTCCTTGCGATGTGAACAGAAAAATAAAAGAGTGCAAGTAAAAAATTAAAATCTGAAGAATGGAGGGAAATGCACACGATTTCGGTAATCTATAGTCAGACGGTCAGACGGCATAATATTAAATGGGTCACACTCGTATGTACACTTGACATATACACACACACCACACCTTTGCACCTTGCACGGAATCAATCCACTCAGTCTCTGTTTGAAAATGCTGCACTCATTATTCTATTCTCGCATCTGCCTTTTTAGATGTTCGCCATCGTTGATCTTTTACGGTCCTTATCCAACTACGGATAAACTATCCGAAACAATTTTAAAGTTCTCATCAAACATAACATTTAAATTTTATATTTTTAGGCACATAGGTGTAAAAATAAAAGTGGCTTTGACTTTGACGCCTCCCTTCTCTTAAACGTAACTTAAAAAAAGTTGCCACATATATTTCGGTACGACACAATTTAAAATTTTACCTCAACTGCCGGTATACGGACGTTAACCCCGTTTAAGCCCCAAAATTAAATTCTGATATATGGACAGCGATCGTTAGGTAAAACAAATCTTTAAATGTCCGAAATTTCATGAAACAAGCTTCGTAAGTTGAAGAGGTATGAATAATGTGGCTGACATGATGGACAGACGAAACCTTAAAAAAAATATCCCGGCGTTTTCATCGTTGTTGTAATCAGTGCATCGGAAGGATAACAATATGAACATTTTTTCATCCATAATTCCGGTAAAATATTAATTAAAGGGAGAGCAGTACTGACCATCTTCATTTAGTAAAATTCTGAATCAAATGATCCAATTCTGGATATTCCGGGCTGAGGCTAGTGTCGCATGCAGATGAGCACACAATGCGTACCCACTGATGATTAAATGAAATGGCTTGCGGACTGTGTAAATGCACTTTTAAAAGCGGTTTCATTTCGCATCAGTGAGTGAACGAATGAGTTGATGTGCGGTTTTCAGCAAAGTGTTCTGCCACATTGCTAGAGAAGTGCACGAAGTTTGCACGGCGAACGACGTGTACGAAGATAGGATCACCGACGTAATCTATTCGTTTGTTATAATGAGTTTTAACGCAAAGTGTGTAAGTGGTTGAACCAAGCCAGGAGATAATTTAGGGTTGACCTCCCTGTTGGCGCCAACGTCATACACACAGCTTGAGAGAATAGATATGGTGTGTGCCACTTGGTTTAAAATAGTAGAGATAGTGTTAACCTGCTTACGCCCGCGGTGGTGAGTTTCATAGCAACCTTTACCGGCTGGTAATCGTTCTTCTACTGGAAGGTGATTCATAGTGAGGTTTGATTTTCAATAGAATTTTTAGACAGATCAAGCGTGATTCCTTTCAAACTGATTTGCCATTTCTGTACAGCGTCATTTGGCAGTATCATTGTAGCAAGACTCACATTACAACAGTGTCTCTTAATTGTTTAACTGCATTGTATATTTAACAGCGTTCTGTGAGATGTGCGACTGTTACTGTTCTACTGAAACCATTCGTGAATTTGACTCTCAGTGATTGGATTATATTGATCAGTTAGACCACATCTAGCACGTAGTGAAGAGACTATAGCAACTGTAACTTCAAACGTCAAAGTGTACCTTTGACAGTGACAAATAGATTCGTTGTCGTTTTTAGCAGCTTCGCCATGATGAACAGCCTATGTGCTTCCAGAAATTCAAGATCATGGTCTCGGTGAGCACTGTTTTCAACAAGACGAGCGTGACGAGCCAAATAGCGCGTGAAATAATGGACTTGTTAAGAAATCATTTTTGTGAACGAATAATCACATGTTTTGCCGCCTACATAGATTGTGCAAAATCGCATCCTTGAAGTATTTTCTTTGTAGGTATGGAAAGTTCTAGGTTTTCAGAGAGAGCCACCTACGGTTGACGTTTTAGCAGCCAACATTGTTCGTGTTATCCACGAGGTACTAGAGGCTGTGCTCGATCGAGTTGTCCAAAATTGAGAAAACATTTACACAAAAAAAAACAAAATACGAAAAATTAAATGCCGTTAAAAGTTCTTTTAACCGATTCCAAAAAATTTAAGTTCACTTGCAAATTGATATGTTTTATATTACATTTTAAATCAAACCTCACGATGAGTCATCCCTTACATATTGGTGTGCGGTTTTCCGCTCTGGGTACGGACTTCATGCTTCAAAGATGAGCGTATTCTTTTTTTTTTTTGAGACTACATTGCGACTCAAGCCTTTTAACCAGACTCCTTGTTCTCTACCATCCATCCTAAACCAAATGTTTTTGCCGAAAATTGAACGTATATGGACGTGTGACCATAGTTTGTTAGTTTCGGAAACGGTAACACTCTTAATTTAAAAGTCTTTCGATAGTATCCACCGCAAACACATAAGATGTTCTATCCTGCACCCGAATTGCGTCGATTTGCAATTCTGAAAAGCATTCAAACAAAACGGATTTAAGTGACTTCAACAACTTCATGGAAATAGCATACTTTTCCCTATTGTGCCCTTTTACGCAAATTAGCTTCTCCAGTTCTCTTCCCCAGCACTGACTGATTTACGCAATGAGGTTCTTCCCCCTTGATGTGAGTGGAAAAAGAAATAAAAAATCTTATCACGCTAAATGGAAATTCGGATAATCGCTTAAACCTTTTCATTCCACGTTTAGCTCCCTCAACACCGCGAGGGAACTTTTCCCAAATACTGTCAAAGAAACGAATTAAAATTGAAAAAGATTAATTTTCTTGCGCCACAAAAAAGGGCGCCTTACTCTCTCGTTCGTTGAGTCGAAAAAAGCATTATCCTCGAGACTCTTCCTCGAAAAAAAAGGAAAAATAAATTTTCACGCGGTATGATGAAAACCTGAAACCTTCTTCTTTTCAAGAATCCGTTTAATTATTGAGTAAAGCGAAAGAAGTAAGGACCCTCTGTTGAATTTTTGAGAATATCTCCGCAGACACTGCCGCTGGATATACTTAATTCATTTACCGCTACACACAAAGGATATGCTTGATAGGGATACATATCTGGAAATGTTCAATTACGACGCAGGGTTTCAATTCCTGTCACACAAATGCTTTGGGCTGGGGTTGCAAACCTGATTTATGAGAACGACCGTGACCTAGAAACTGAAATTTGTTGTGTGCGACTGTTGTGCTCACATTTCTTGGCGACGAACTGAACAAAGCGAGTTTACTTTTCGTTTTCCTTTGTCCTCCTGGAAAATGTTAATGGGGTTAAAATTTTATTTGTGGTGTTTTTTTTTTGTTGTTGGGAAGTGTAACTCGGTGTGATGCAACAGCAGTAACGTAAAACAAGGTAAGTCTGCAAGTGAAGCTGTGCAAGGGGAAAACAATTGTAGAATGTGTGCTTTTGCATAAACAATAAATTCAAGGTGAGCTTGCGCTCATTGACCGCAATTTGATGAAGTGCTTGTGGGCCTGTGCTGGTCCATGAGGTCAAGCAAAATGTCAACATTTAATGCTGGCACTGAAATTTATGTTATGTCAAGTGCATCGCTTTTTCTCTTTCTCTCACTCGCTTTTCCGTCGTTGTTTGCAGTCAGAATTCCTATTGAATATTAAATCCTGCTTCTGTGGGGAGAATTGCAAATTACTTTAAACGAGGGAAGGAAAATTAAACCCAAATCTAGATGAAATCTGCGTAAATCAGTCAGTGCTGCAAATAAGTGGAATTTGAAGCGATTTTTCTGAATAACACTTCACTAGTTCCCAGTCCTACTCTATGGCGCGGAAACCTGGACGTTACTAAAAGCGTTTGATTTTTGGTCCTGCTTGAGTTGATGGCATCTGGAGAAGAAGATTGAATAACGAACTCTATGGGCTGTACAGCGACATGCGCCTAGTCAAGCATTTTCGGATACAACTTTTAAGATGGCTAGGCCATGTAGAGCGTATGGACACCACTACTCAGTGTTCGAATCTGAGCCATTGGGACAACGCAACAGAGGACGACCTAAGCTAAGGTGGCGCACACAAGTGGAGAAGGACCTTAACCAACTTGGAGTGCGCAACTGGCGGCAGCTGGCGAAAGATCGTGCTGGCTGGAGAGGCATGCTCGTTGAGCCCAGGTCCACCCCGGAGTGTAGCGCCACAAGAAGAAGAAGAAGACTTCACTAGTTAGATGCACATCATATTCTTGCGCCTCCAACATAGAGAGCTGGATAATATTCACGTCGGTCGTATGTGAGTTAAATCCTTAAGCTTATGTATATCTCTGATAAAAATGAAACAAAATGCATCACAGAATCAGGGGTGTCACAAACGGGTTCTAGTGTCCCAATAATTTTTCCGATTGGGTGTGTTATTCAAAATTGTGTTTGATATTAATAATTGGCTACTTCATCGACTTACATATCGAAGGTTATGTTATGTCATCTAATACAAGCGATCGTGTTTAAAGGCCGGTGACAGATTGTTTTGACTTCAACGGCTGAATAGACGGTAGACAATGTGATGATGAGCGTATGATGGGATTGGAAGGAAGCTTTTTATTATGGGCTGCTAGAACGTGGCACAATACTCAAATCGATCCACTCCTGTGAACAACTCGACAGATTTATTGAAAGAGTTAAGTAAAATTCAAAAGAATTAGGCAACAAAAAAGGGAGAAATGACAGGTTACGCGTATCTTTAGTATGTCGAAACAAAATGACGACGAAGGTGTTGATGCATCCTCCGCCCAGACTTTTAATTCTCTGATTACATGCTTTTCGATCTTTGCAAGACTTTTTTGATGGCGAAAAATAAGCTGACTTGTTTTGGATTTGGTTTTGGGAACAGCGAGTTAGATTCCATGCTTACTGTCGTCATCATATCAGCTTTATTTATTGCAGTGGAAAACCTTTCAACGCTTTCATTTTTTATCGTGATGGTCTTAACACGGAAACTTTCACTCTTAATCGACCGGCATTACTGACCTACTCAGAACAAAAGCAAGTGTCATGACCACGAGACAATAGGTCATGACACTTTTGCTTTTGTTCTGAGTGGGTCAGTAATGCCGGTGGAGTGAAGAGCATAGGGCTGAAAACAGCAAATTTACATATGCTCAGCTTTGAGGTTTTGTCTCTAGGATGAGGAATATGAAGCCTTAGCTCGAATATATCTGTCGCTACTCGGTCAGATGATTGTCCCTATTACTCATAATATTACGAGACGGGCAATAAATGGAGAATTTTTTGTGACAAACTGTTGGCCATACAAATGGAATAGATGGCAATACAGTCCACAGGGAACCTTCATCAGCAACTACCCCTTTTGTGCAAACTGAAGAGAACAGAGGGGACCTACAGATTATGTTGGGTAAGCTTTTCATAGACTTTCATAGACTTGTCTTGTCAGCAACTCGAAGGAGGCGGTTCGAGTTCAAGAATCAAGTAAAAAAATCAAAACCAGTTATAATAGTCTTCTTCTACCTCCTCTGATTATGGGGATCTTCACCCCACCACTTCACTTCATCCCCACTTGTCCATCTCTGGTTTTCGCCGATTCACAAAATATTGCCACTTCTTCCCTCTCTCGGGTCACTTCATCATTGAGACCAATCAAATCTGGCATTCTCGCATTTGTATTATTCGGGTGTTCATGTCCTTTCAAGCTTGCGTTGAAAAATTGATTGATATTGCCTTTTTAAAGGGGGTTTGAAGAATGCCTCCTTTGAACATGACTGAATCGATCGTGGTTAACTGTCATGCAGATGGGTTCTTTGATGTGCAGGTTTCCTCGGATCTTTGAACTCTGTTTTGTAACGAGTTTGGTGAGTGCTATTGTCAAGCATCTTTCTCTCAGTTGCCATTAATTTGCTTTCAAACTGTCTGTACATTGAACGGTGAACGTACAACTGTGGTGTAGAGCCTTCAGTTCAGCATAGGCGCAACATTTTCCAGCCAACTCATCCAGCCACCTCTTCCGCGACGATTGATATCTTCATTACTTGTTCCTTTGCTATGGATCATAGATCCCAGATATTATAACTTTTCGCACTTGGTAAAGACTTTTACATTCAAATAATTGTCTGGAGTATGCCTTAGTAGACGGAAGAATAGGAAGCGCACCTAGTCCGTCTTATTCTGGCTGATGCGCTTCTCATTCCCCTCCACTCGTCGGATTCTGTTGAAAAGCAAACTCGAAATGATGTTCAAATTTTTTAAAATATTTGCTTTTATGTTGTCTTGACAAATTTTGAATTATTAATACATTGCCTCATCATGCGTCACTATTTTTCAATATTTCCAATTTCTCAGTTGATATTACAATTTTGAGCCACGTACTCATTGTGCGTTCAAAAGTCATGATTTCAAGTCTAGCACGTTCGCTGTAAATTTCTGTAATCTAGTCCTTTTTAAAATCTTTACTTTCAAGGGTGCATTTCTAATTAAAGCGGATTTTATCACTAATAACTCACCAGCGATGAAAATGCTATTCAATCACACTGCCGCCTCGAATCGCATGAGAGAATAAATACTTTTGACAGGACGTCTTACCGAATTAGCATTTGGAAAAGGTGTCCTCCCTCCAGGCGGTAATTTGTGTTTGATTGCCATTCATTTTGCGATTACGCATAAACTCGCATGGTATGGAACGGCTCTGTGCGAAGATGGAGCACATTTAAAAACGGCAACTTCTGGCCGCGCAATTCGGTGAAAAATCTTATCTCACAGCAATTACCGCCGCTCAGTGTTGGCAGGACAGCTTGACTGCACTATTAATATGCTATTACGAAATGTGGAGAGCTAATGATAGTCAGTAAGATGCTGCCATATTTTGCGTACTCGCCAAAAATTCACTCCATCGTTCTTGGGTGGCGCGGGGACTTAAGCAGGGTGAAGCATATTTTGAGGCATGGTAACTCGTAGATGAGCAATGTGTGACTTTCGATCTCCCTGCGGCACGAACTCTCTCTTGCTGTGTCTATCCCTCCTCCCTAGAGCCATTCTGGGAATCTTGCTAATTTATGAAAATTGTATTCAAAGTCATTTAAGTTTAAAAAGATTCACAGGACGTCCTCTGCGTCTTTCTACACCACTCTCACACGCCGGATGTTGCGGCTTGAAACTTATAGTTCCACAGTGGCGGGTGGTCGTTTGAAGGGGATGCTCCCAGAATAGAATAACGAAATCCGCTGGAAGTCTTAAGCTTACCGAACAACCAACGTTGTCTGTGGTTTAGTAGACAGGTTTGCGGATGGTAGAGGAAAATATTTTCTTACACAAGCCATGTTAAAGACATAATTCTTTCGGATAAGCGCTTCCTGCCACCCGCATTTGGGTATCCTCTATTGTCCTTCGGCCTATTCGTTACATCTGAAAAGCTTTAGACATGCGATGCAGGGTTGGAATGAAAAAAAAAATGTAAAACGAATCTGGGCGATGGCGCGGTTCATGTGGAAGGGAGGGAACGTGAGGGGGAATCCAATGTATTTGAGGACTTAATTCCTACGGGGCGAATGATGTTTCATTCGTTTCCTTTTCTCTTCTTTGTCTGGGCTGTCGCTTCTCCGGTATGAAGTATAGTGATTTAGCCCTGTCGATAGGGTGTTTCTAATCGAATGGTCTCCCGTCATGAGGACTGTGGTATTTCTTTTGAAAATTGTTTGGAGTACCACTTTCTTACTAAACGGTGCTCCGACAGAAGGGCACGATAATTGTAAATTGAACAAAATATTAATATTTCTCATTCCTATAAAATTATGTATGGCAACTAGGAGTAAAACATGACATCGACCAAATGCCCGCCAGTGCTTCTGTCGCATATCTTTATTCGGTGGTCCATTTTCAATGACTCTGCGACACAATTGAAGTTCAATGTCGTTACTGTGCCGAATTATCTCATCCTCTCCCTATTGAATTGTTCATGGCCTATTAAAGTACACTGTTTCTTTTAAAAATTCCCGCAGAAGAAAGACGAACGGTGTCAATCTTATGCGCACATATTCAGTGGTGAATCCTTGCTGAAATGTAACGAAATGGAATCACTTTTAAAGCGATTCATTGTGGGTGACTTTAAAGGGATGAGATGCGAGAACATCCCATACAAGTGATCATGGTGAATGACCGGTGACCAATCACATGGACTTCAAAGCCTAGATATACGGCAAGCTAGGTTATGTTGAGTATTTGGTGGAACTCCAACTATTACGAGCTGTGCCTTTGTTAAAGCAGTCAAAAAAAAAAAATGACAAGAATTGCGCAACGAAAAGGTAGAAATGGAGTCTTTCATTATGAGAGGCACCACATTTGATGCCCCAAAACAAATTGGGGGAGTTTGAGAAATGTTGACACATCCACCGTACAGCCTCGACGTTGTACTCTCCAATTACCTGTTGTTTCGATTTCTACCAAATTTTTTTGATGGAGAAAAAATTACAGACTGTTTTCGGTTTTGGCTTTTGGATCAGCGAAGTAGTTTCCATGCCATGCCATGATACCGAACACCGTTGACTGTTTGCGCTTGACCTGACTCATTTTCATAAAAAAAAGGCTAATGATTCCTCCAGCCCAAAATCCATACCACACAGTGACACGTTGAGGATGCATTTGCTCGTCGTGAATCACTCGAAGATATTCCTCGCCCCAAATGGAAGTAAATGCGAGGAAATGAGGATTTTCCTCTGCCTATTGACGAAGCCATCAAGATGGAAATGGGCCTCGTCACTAAAGATGATTTTATCGGCAAAATCAGCATTTTAATGTTGTCTCTCCAATACCCACTTAACGAACTCCCATCGCTGTGCATGGCCAGTTGGCTTCAGTTCAAGATTCAATTGAGCTTTGTATGCATGAAGATGCAAATCTTTCGTCAAAATTCACTGCATAGTGGATTTGGAAACACCAATTCGCTGAGCTCGGTGTCGAATTGAGGTGGATGCAGTTTGAGCGATATCATCACGTACTGCTGCGATATTTTCGGTCGATCGACGTGGTCGAAGGCGCGCTGTTGTCTTTACATCAGTTACAGACCCAGTTTCAGAAAATTTTTCCATTAATCGCTTTACAGTTGATTCTTTTGGAGCATTATGGTATCCCCAATTTGATCGCAATTTGCGAACTGTAGCCGCAAAACTTTCACCATTTTGGTAAAACAATTTCACAATGAGAGTGAGATGTTCGTTCATGTAGCGCTCCATTTTTATTAACCTTATAAGCAGACAGCACATATCGTCCAGGCCTATATCTTATGATTTTGGTCTGTTGCTATCTCGCGATAACGAACACTATTCACTGTGACTGCACGGCCGCCCACATTTTCGAAGAAGTACGGCCCGATGACAGCCCGCCAGTCCAATACCCGCAGCAAACATTCACACTTTGTGGATGCACTGGCTTTTCCACTTCCATTATATTTCTTACGCATAATTCTTCCCATTTATGACAAATTTGGTCGATTAAGGCGGACAGAAAAATTACGAATTGTCGTAAAAGGCTTTAGCACTTTTAACGCGCTGCCCAATTGTGATCCTCTCCATGGTTCAATTTATCAAGCCGTGAAACAAAGAAAGTCATATTAAGTTGGATAAAAAAAAAGAGATTTTAAGGTGTGACTTATTAACATCGTTACTTATGGTTGGAACCATGCTTTTCAAAATTTCACTCCAATTTCCTTCAAATACGTTGCCGAATGCTGAGTTCGTCCCAACTGGTCTTTAAGTAGTATTAAAGTGGTATTGCCGAGCAACAGTCACTTGCATTGTATTGGCCAGCATTTCACTAGTCGTCGTCATCTTCCCTGAAAGTTCAGGCGAATTATTTCTTAACTCCTTTATTTTATTAAGACCAGAATAAGAGATTATATATGAAAGGGTTAAATTTTGGCTTCCTTATAACAACCGTTTCCCAATTAAGAAACCTTTGAAAACTTGGCAGTGCCAAAATATAGTTCAAAACTAAAGCCCGCATGTCACATACATCCTCGTATGTACACAGTCACTGCGCACATTCTTACTCACATGTGTACACATGTGACTTATTATAAATTCAAAAACAAAGAAAAAAAAGAAAAAGGAAAATTTGAAAGTTTCTACCCTCCTCCACGAAATCCTGCATGAAGTGTTTCTGGTTCTCGGATCTGGAAATCTTTTCACTTTAACGCCTCTCAATGCATTTCCACCCGCTTGAAGCATGGCCCCATTTTAGATGAGTTGTCTGTAGGGATTTCAACTTGAAGAAGCTGATGCGTGCCTGTGTGTGTGTGTGTGTGTAATGTCATGATGGGATGAGGGTGGATATTTTAAAGAAAATTATTCAACTTGTATCCCATGGGATGGTACTTTAAAATTTACGACGAGAAAATTGCTAAATACCTCATTTGATGTTAGGCTGCCAAAGAAGCAAAATTCTTCATGTCTTATGCGAGGGCCTATGAAATATAATTAGTCAGTTTCATAAAACTTTAGTTGTGTAATATGTGGCAATGAGGGAGTGCTGAAAAATGAGAATGTCTCGTTTGCGTGAAGAGTTGAGGAAAATTAAAATATCTCAATTTTTGATGTAACAACCATGATAATGAATGCTGAAATGAGTTTTTGGAGTTTAGCATTAATGCATCTTCGATATGTCGACGTTTTCAGAATATTTAATAGTTGAGTGATGCTATAACTCACAATGGAACTAGGCCTGCCAGTTCATTTCACATATTTTTTAAGACCTTCAGGACTTCAAGACAAGTACTTGTTATAGAAACTGGGCCCTAGGCACTGTAAATTTACCAGTTTTTTTTGTCTAAAGCAATACATGAAATCTGAATATTTCTAACCAAGCTGCTACGTCAAGGAAGGGAACAAACTCACCGAAACCTGCTGTCTTCAAGGAAGGACACCCAACATCGACGTCTCGGGCAGAGCGTCACACTAGGCAGCAGAAGCTTCAAGGTAGTCAAGGACTTCGTCTACCTCGGCTCCGAGGTAAATGCGGACAACAACTAGTAGTCTTGTACGGAAATCAAACGCAGAATCACTCTTGCGAATCGCTGTTTCTTCGGGCTCGAAAGGCAATTGAGTAAGGACTAAGCTTACTTGATCAGCCTGTTCATTCCAGACTAACTCTAGGGTGCGGAAACTTGGACGCCTTAGTCTATTCGAGAGAGGGGAGAAGATTTAACGACGAACTCTATGGGCTGTATAGCGACATGCGCCTGGTCAAGCGTCTTCGGATACAACACTTAAGATGACTAGGACGTATGGACACCACTGTTCCGGCTTGAGAAGTCTTCGAATCTGAGCCATTGGGACAACGCAACAGACTAAAATGTTGCACACAAGTAGAGAAGAAACTCAACCAACTTGGAGTGCGCAACTGGAGGAAGCTAGCGAAGGATCGTGCTTGCTGGAGAGGCATGTTGGTTGAGGCCCAGGTTCACCTCGGATTGTAGAGCCACAAGAAGAAGAAGACGAAGAAGAACTAGTCAAGCAAGTCTCTGTTGAGTGCTCTCAGGACTAGGAAATTCACATTTCTAGAGATCACTTATCTCAAGACACAACTAACATAAGGTCCAGACCATAATATCAGCCATGAATAATGTCGAGCGTTAAGAGTTCTTGCAATCAGACTAAAGAATTCATGCCACACACACTGTCTTAGCTATAAGGAAACATTGAAAAGAAAAAATTGATTCACTTTCTGAGCAACTGTCCAGAGCTTGTTGGAGTCAGACAGCGACACTTTCTTGCAATCACCAGCTGCTCAGACCTTTTTAGAATCCGACAGCGACACTTTTTTGCATTCCTCAAGGAGATATCCAAGAAACCTATAAAACGGGCAATTGCTTTCAAAACATAGACAACACAAGGTTAGTTAGAATCTCTCACACATTCATCGGAATTAAAGAATGAAAAAAATTCTGCTAATTCTGTGCTTTCAACTGAATTTTCTGCACAATGCAGTTTTCATTAGATTATCTTCATGACAAAACTCAGTTCTTCAGCAAACGATTTACCAAACAAAATGAGAGAAAAAACAAAAACTCTTTATGTTCCACGCATCAAGGAAGAACACATAATGCACACCATGTGCCATCATGTTAAGTGTATCGCATTTTATTTCGGATTGCATTGCAGCAAGGACAATGGAAATCGGAATACCTTGCAGGAGTTTATATGAAAAAGAATTTTTTATTTTACCCTCGACAATAAATATCATTTCCGAGAAGCTGAAGCTGCTTGGCGATGCTTCTCGTAATTTCTTGGTTTGTTGATGCAGAATTCACAAGGAAGGGCTGAAAAAGTGGGGCAGCATTGTCAAAAAGCAGTAATGAATGTATGTATCGATAAAAGTAGGTCCTTTTACATTGGGAAAAGTTTTAATCCACCATGAGGAAAGCATATCCAAATTGGGGCAAATGTAAATAGAGAAAGGGAAACTCAAAAATAAAAAAATATCGCCACAAGTACTTGCAGTTGACCCTCACTACTCGGAGCACTACCCAGATAGGAAACATCCGTAAATCGAACACAGGAATATTTCAAACACGGTATATCATCATACATACATATTCATATGTCTACAGTGATGGACAGAGAATTCACATTCTTAGTGCATCTCAGCGATGCTCAATTAAAGGCAACTTTTTTCCCAACACGAGTCCTTTACGGCAACCAACGTCAGAATGTAACTTTATAAACATATTTTAAAGGAAGAACACAAATCCAAGAAGAGACTAAAAAAATGAGCATAAAGGTCGGCATAACTACGAATAAGTTTTCTAACCAAGAGTGCATCTCATTTTTATTAAATTTTCATTATTTCGCTTGCAGACAGTTTTTTGTTTTTCATTCCTCTGCTTACTCCCAGGAACAACTAGGTTTTACACCACGTAACATCGGTTCTCAAAACTTGTGGTGGAATTTTTTCAATGCAGTTTTGTTTTTTTGAGGATGAGGCATTTGTGGATGAGGCTGGAATTTCTCATTTAACGTACTTAAGATGGCTGCGAAAATTATTTCACAAAAAAAATATACGACGTACTATTTTTTCATGACTAATAGAAGGGACGTTCAGTTTTATGTCGGCTCCAGACAGTAAAACTTAGAAAGCCTTTCATAAACAATTAATACCTTCTGAGTCAGCAAATCGAAAGTGCTTGTGCCGCGAAAAAAAACTACAAGGGATCAACTTGCAGCGTGTGCATCGACATACTTCCCCACTACGCCACGGAGAATTAAGTATTAGCTGAAGAAAGCTCTCCTAACGAAAATTAACGCCTCCCTTGCCTAGCACTTCAAATATTCTTGCACAAACATATAATAGTTATAACTGAGTGGCACTACAGCCCACAAAGGACCAAGGCCTAGATTCTACGAAAACAACTCGTGTTGTGCGTGCAACTGTTCTCTAATGAGAAGAAGGGACCTAATGTTTTTGCCGACTCCGAACGGCGAGATTTGATAACGTTTTCATAGACAATTGCTGCTCTTTGAGTGTTGTCAGTAACTCTAAAAAGGTGGTGCCGTGAAAAAATGCGAGGTGTCCCGTCGTGGAATCGAACCTAGACCTTCTGCGTGTGGGTCGACGTACTTACCCACTACGCCACGGCGGACACACACAAACATTTGTAAGGACAGAGTCGAAACCTTATGCGTCTGGGATAGCGAGGTCATATTATGCTAAATACAATAAAATAGTTTTAATATGACCGATGGTAACATCAAGTTGTTTTTTCCAACCCAGAGAAACTGTTATGTAGAACTATTCAAAAACTCTCACTTTCTTTCTTTAAAAGACTTCTGGAAGTTTTGTCTTTTAAAATTCACGTGAAAAATTTCATACTACTATCTTACAAAAAGAGAGTGCCATAAAAAAATAGTTTGTACCACATTTCGACTTTTCACATACACACAGCCACAAGAGTAAGTATACACCGTAAAACACCGAATCCTTACCGAGTCATTAACATGAGAATGATAAGCTGCATAAACTGTAGGCAACATATACAGCATTGTTCAAAATTACGGCACCATATTCGACTTTGTCACTATTCTGCTAATTACTTTTTTCTATGGTCAGGCCGGCACCTCATATTCTACCTCTCCTCTCTATTACATTAGTCATTAGACCCATAAACAAAATAAGAAAAAAATGCATCGTGTCATTAAGGAAGGTTCCGGTACCGGAATTACCCCGAATTTAAATAGTGCAAAAAAATAGCACCAAGTTAGCAAAGTTAAATGGATGGTGGGGTGCATTGAACTCCCGAGAAACGTGCCTTATTAAAAAAAATTGTATTCTGAGGGTAAAACCTATAAATTTATAAGTAAAATTGTTGATTGTTCAAATAAAATGATCGCAAATACCAAAAAATACATTTAAAAGCAAGAAAACCGAAAGTCCCAGAAAAGTACCACTACTGTCAAAAATCACCCTGCGAAAACGAACCAAATTTACGAAGGAACACCTGAACTGGGAACTTTCTAAATGACGCAAAATATTATGGAAGGACGAATGAAAAATAGTTTTTTTTTCCTGGGACCAGGACATTTGTGTGCAGGCGAAAAAACCAAGAGTTTCAAACGGAATCTACTATCAAGACTGTAAAGCACGGCGGAGCAAAAATTAAATTAATTTCCTATTATGGTAGTGGTCTCATTTTTTGGATACAACCAATGATGAACGCCGGAGTTTATGTCAGCATAATGAGAGAAACCATGCTAGCTAGAGTAGAATATGCCGCTTAAATGGATTCCACAATGACCCCAAGCATATGAGCAAACTGCCCAAAAAATTTTTCCAACGCTACGGAGTTTTAGTTATAAAGTGGCCGCCTCGATCTCCGGACCTAAATCATACTGAAAACCTTTGGACAGATGTAAACAAATCTGTATATAAAACAAAAGCCAAAAATACAAAACAGCTATGGGATGTTGTGCAGGTTTCGTGGGAGAATATCCCAGTTCAGCGATGTAAGGCCTTAATCGACCACGACGTCGTGACGCTGTACTCAAAAATAAAGGTTATACGACCAAGTACTAAACCCAGTAACAAAAATAAAAAAGGGACCTACTTGCGAGAGAATAATAACAAGCACACAGCGTGTGGTTGCTGAAGAAGCTAGGTAAATGTCCCTTTTTGTGTTGCAGTGTCACTAAATTATTTAATTATTTATCTAGTAATAGTTTTCATGTAATAGAAATAACGGTCGGTTTCCATAAGATGGCGACACCTGCCGGTTGTCAGTGCAGCTGAAGTCTGAAGAAACTGTTCCGACCGATAAATCATGCATAGAGTGGTTTTGAAGCTTCGAAAGTGGTGATTTTAGCGTCGAAGACAAAGAGCGTCTTGACCAGCCCAAAAAGTTTCAAGATGAGGAATTGGAGGGTTTACTGTATTAAGATCGCTGCCAAATGCAGAGACAACGCCCAGAATCATTGATAGCGACTCAGCAAACAATTTCCGCTCGGTTACAAAAAATTTGGATTGATTCAAGAGCAAAGATATTGGGTGCCGTACGAACTGAAACCGAGACATGTTGAAAGGCGATTTTTCACCTCGGAACTGCTTCTTGAAAGACGGGAAGCGATTTTCGCACCGGATCGGGACTGGAGATGAAAAGTGGATTTACTACGAAAAGCCAAAGAAGAAGATATACTATTCAAAGCCTGGTGAACCAGTTCTGTCATCGTCTACATCGACGACAATGAAAAACAGCCACTATTTAATGGTCATGGTCTACATATGGTGGGACCAGACGGATGTGGTGTACTTTAAGCTGATAAAACCAGGTGAAACTACGTTTTTGAGCCGCGAATTGCATGAAAACGATGGAAAAACGACCGAAAGTCACGGTGGTTTCGAAGCATGATAATGCTTGACCCTACGTCGTAGCGGTCAAAAACTTTCGGCAAACGCTGAAATGGAAGGTCTGACCCTTCCTCCAGATATTGCTTTTTCCGACTACTGGTTTTTCGGGATTTTGGGGGTTAACCGTTCGGGAAAAATCGAAGAATAACTAAATGATTGGATCGATGAGAGAGAGGTCTGATTCTTTAGAGATGATAATTAAAAATTACCAGAGTGATGGAGAAAAGTATTCCCTTCCGACCGACTATACTTTGAGTGATTTTTCACATTTTTCAATAAAAACAAGTTTTCGAACGCAAAAAACGAACCGAATTAATTTGTACTCACATAAATTATTTTTGCAGCGTGAAATCGTATACCAAAAAAAAAAAGGTAAAAAGGAACCAGTTTTTCCAATTTATGAAAACAATAGTCAATCAAGTATGAAATGGTTGTGAACAAGTGAATTGAATTCAATAAATTTTTTTTGTTTCCATTTGACTACGTTTTTTGTTTTTCACAGTGAGGAAGGAAGAAAAATTGAAAAACTCTTAAATATGTGTGCACTTTCATTAAAATGGTTTAAGCTATAAAATTCTTTTCGTTAAATTATATTGAAGTGTTATTGAATTGTGAGCATACAGGCATGAGGTCATTGCTGCTGAGGTGGTGGGGAAACTTCATTCGGATAGTGAAAAAATCTTCGTTTTGCTACAAGCCCCCCCAACTAAACACATTCTTGTTGCAATCCTATAATATTTTCCCAGATAACTGCATTCCATGACAGAGTTACTACGGTCGAATTGCCTCCTTGAGTACAAATACCACGTCCGCATGTTTCTAATCATCGCCCTGCAAGAACAAAAACTGACATCAAACTGCGCCAACTTGATCGAAATCATTCATCCACGCTTAATTGGATTTATTAATTTTCTTTTCTAGCAAATCTGTTTGCCCGTAATTGATTTAAGCCAAGAGAAATGCTTTTTGAATTAAATTACGCGAAAGCAAAGCACTTATTATCGGAACGTAAGAAAAATCACCGAACAGTTTGTAACTTTTGTAATTGAATAAGGCATCTGACTGTTTAACTCCTCTTGCCCAGACGCGGCAATGAACGATGGCAGATATGTAAGTACGGTCAGTGTGTTGAAAATGTTCTTTATTTATCGACGAATTTGGCACATGAAATAACCCTGTCGTTTCGACAAAAATAACAGAAGAAGTTAAGTCCTGAATATTTGCCCTAAGATTTTTCAATCGGATAAGTCTGTGTACTCCGTGCACATTGCAAAGAGGGGGAATAATTTTTTTTGTGTGTTTTATTTTTTCCCCTCAAAACGGAAGCACAAGGCGTGGAGATTGGCATGCTTTCAGCAGCCTTAAGGCCAAACGGCCGAGTTGGAGGAGGCGAGTTCTGCCTCCCGATTGGCAGGACGAACCGGCAGTATCGGCAATAACAACTCGAACATCGTCGACAAACAAATCTCAATGCAATTTTAATTACAAGTTGTTCCTTTGATTTGCTAAAAGTATGGCCATTAAGACGCCCGTAATGCGATGTTCCTTTCATTACGTTTGTTTGCTTTTTTGCGCTGTACATTGAAATTTTCCTGTTATTGCTTTTCCAATGGATTTTATTGATTGAGTTGCGCATAACAATCGAAATTTCGCAGACCATTTGTACAGTGAAAAAGAATTTCATAAAATTTGCAAAAATGTGTGTGTGCAGTCCTAAAATGTAGGCTGAGTGTAGTTGAGGAAAATGTTTTTTCATTAGGAACTCGCAGTGGTGTTTATATTCGGTTGAAATGATTTTTCTGCCCTCATCATGTCCAACATGAATCTGGCTTACCACTATTGATCCAATTTGTTTTCTATTGGCTGCAGATGTCTTCCAGAATACTGACTCTACCATTGTGTGCAGTTCACCTGAATTAGTCGAGAATTCGTTCCCAATTCGACTTAATACCTATTGCAATTCTTTAGAATGAATTCAGAATTCTATCTCGAATAAGTGCCTCTGATATAATTTATATCTGTGCATCATATTCCTAAGTTAGAATGAAGTACTGGTTAAGAATTTCTTCATGTCTGCAACCAAAATTCAGTTCGATGAAGAAGCAACATGCGTGAAGAATCTCTGAAGTGCAGTGGAACGGATAAAATAATTGATCAAAGTCAATTGCTATCAATTTTCTGCCTGCACATATCACAAAAGCATAATCCAGATGCTTATTCTATCTGAAATCGTTATT